>OX382218.1:5318386-7949220 GCA_947507515.1 Eulithis testata | reverse complement strand
CCGAAGCATCTACACGGCAGTAGTAGAGCCTATAGTGATGTACGCAGCTAGTGTGTGGGCACCAGCAACTGAAAAATGGTGCATCCAGAAACAATTAAATGCAGTGCAACGAGGCTTTGCTCAAAAACTGTGCAGGTCCTACCGAACCGTCTCTCTTAGCTCGGCACTGGTGCTGGCCGGAATTCTGCCACTCGACCTCAGGATACAGGAGGCAGCCGCCCTGTACGAGGCAAGGAGAGGAGTCCCCCGGCCGGCACTAGGAGACATGGAAACGGAAAAGGTAGTCCCGTTCACGGAATCACCTCACCCGGCGGAGCATATGTGCCTGGAATTCGTGAGTCTGGTAGACCAACAGCAAGTGGACATTCACAGCGGTCACGCAGTCCGAATGTTCACGGATGGCAGTAAAATTGAGGGCAAGGTCGGAGCCGCATTATCCATATGGAATAATTCGGCCGAGACCAAAGCCCATAAATTGAAACTGTCGTCCCACTGCACCGTCTACCAAGCTGAATTGCTGGCCATATGCAAGGCCACGAGGGAGATACTAAAGAGCACCGAAACTAGCTTCGGAATCTATAGCGACTCGAGGTCGTCGCTCGAAACCGCCACCAACCACGGTTCAGTACATCCTCTCGCCGTTGAAATAAGGCGCAACCTGTACAAAGCAAGACGAGACCAACATAAAACTGTGGCTTTATATTGGGTCAAAGCTCACGCAGGTCTACAAGAGAATGAACGAGCGGATACACTAGCAAAGGACGCGGCTCTTGGCCTTAAAACAAAGCCTAATTATGATTTGTGTCCCATCTCTTTCATAAAACGGCAGATCCGGTTAGAAACCCTCGGAAAGTTCAATGAAAGGTATAAAAACGGTAGTACAGCAGCAACAACAAAAATGTTTTTCCCAGACGCCATATCAGCATACAAAACGGTTAGGCAGGTAGAACCCACTGGAGTGCTTACACAAGTCTTGACAGGGCATGGCGGGTTTTCCGAATACCTAGCACGGTTTAGGTGTAAGGAAAACCCGTCGTGCATATGTGACCCCGGCAAAAACGAGACTGTCGCACACATTTTGTTTGAATGCCCCGTATACGGAAGTGAGAGATACGAAGCCGAGCAAAACCTCGGCTCAGTTCTAAAAACCGAAAATGCTAGCGAACTGATTTTAAACAAAGATAGCAGAAACAAGTTTATAACATATTGTACGATGATAGCAAATAAGGTTATAGCAAGAAATAAATAAGGTAATTCAAGTATGTTGAAAATATATATTGAATATATATTAAAACATCAGCATAAAAATTATAAAAGTAAAAAATAGTATGTAAAAACTTAACTGTAAGAAACAAAACTAGATATAAGAAAGCAATGTAATTAGAATATGACTAGAATATTGTAAAAATAAAATGACTCTTACCCCATCCCAAAGTAGCAAATAAGAAATGTTAGAAATTGTTAGCAAAACTTAATTGAAGTATTGTTTAGTTAAAGCCTACATAAAGAATATTAGTAAACATAGCCTATTAGTAAGAAAAGACTCTGACACTTACTCGTCAGAGGAAAAATGAACGAGAAAAAAAAAAAAAAAAAAAAAAAAAAAAACCTAACCTAACCTAACCATACAAAAACTGAAAATTTTTTGGTGACTTACGATCGCGTGCGATACATCAAATTAAGCGTCTCGGCACCCATTGTGCGAATAAATTATAATAGGACCCACGTTCTATACAAAAAACGTGAATTTTTGACATTTTTCGCATAATTTTATAGGGACTTAGCAAAATTTCAACAATTTTATTTTCTAAATTTTAATTTTACAAGTAAATAAATTATTTTAGTAGCTTATAAATCGTAGTTCGACGCACTGGTTGCGCCCACAGTGGCAAAGTTTCGTTTTTGATAGCGAAAAGCTATTAACTTAGCGTTTTTACGCTCAAAAACGCAATTTTGTCTAAGGTGAAAACCGAAAATATTTTTCTCGACTCCAACTTTGAGTGACCATAGCCGTGCGCTACATCATTAGAAGCGGCTCGACACGCTCTATCCGTGGAGCGAGTCCATTTGGGCACTTGTCGTAGAAAAATATTCGAAAAACTGCGATTTTCCGTAAATTTTGGTACATTTGGGTCTTTTTTGAGCGTTTTTGAATTTTGTCGCGTCCATCTTGCGTGTTTCTGCACATCCCGTGGCTGGTTCACCTCTGCCCGACGTCCCCGCACGTACCTGCAAAAGAAAAAACACGATTATCGACAAAAATCAAGAAAAAATCGCCCTCCCTCCCACCCACCCAGATTGCAGTTACTAAGGTAAGAAAAGTCGATTCCCACAGGGGAGACCACCTTCAAACCTTAGTAACTTCAAAACTAAAGGAGATTTTTGACCAGGCTTTTCATATCCCATATCTAGTGCACACAGGCCTTCTGCCTGATATAAAAACAAATTGGCAAATTGTGTCCCTTGCATTTTGATCATTATTTTGTGTGAGTTATTTAAATTTGACACATCACTTTCATTTTGAACGGTGATTCTCTTTGTCGTAGGCGGATCCGACATCGCAGATTCCAGTTTTGTACTGAGCACAGTTTTTGTTTAGACTAGTTAGCATTAAGTTAGATAATAAAAATTTTATATTTACAAATTGACTTAGAAATTATTCATTATACAACTTTTACAAATTTACATTAGATTTTACTTATACACGTGTCCCTCAAATTTTAACCAAAATGTTTGGTTTCCGCACCCCTGCTAAGAGCAGCAAATCTACAAACGAGTTCCCCAGAAGAACCTCAACCACACCACCAGCTGTGCACGAAAACGACAGGCCTTCAACTTCAAGCGTCCGCCGAAGTATCGGGGAGTGGGAAGCTGGTAAAGCAGACCCACTTACCCCAACCACCCCGAAGAAAGTTGTGCCGGTGGACCCCTCAAAGACGAAAAAGGTGCTTTCGCAAGGAAGTAGACCGGGTGCGAAAGTACCGATAGAGGCTTTGAGAAGCCCACCGGCACAGCCCAAGTACACCAGCCGGCTTGCGGAAGCGAAGGCCTGTCTTACAAAAGCCAAGGTTAATCTGGGGAACTCAAAAAATATGAAGACTGAGATAAAGACAGAGGTCCTCCGAGCGATAGAAAGGTTGTACCAGTTGGTGAAGGAGTTGGAAAGTGATAAGGAACAAGGAGAAAAGAAAGTGAAAGAGCCGGAGAAAGGAAAAGAGCTAGAGGAAGAGAAAAAGCTAGAGAAGGAGGTGAGAAAGCAAGAAAAAGATCTCATTGAGAAAATGGAAGAACATTCAAGGCTAATAAGAGAAAACAGTACTAAGATGGAAAAACTACAGGAAAAGATAGAGTTACAGCAGGAGAGGATAGAAAAACAGACATACGCGAGTGTAGCAGCGGCGCAACATGGGAGGCAGTTCCCCGAGCGCGCCGCGCTATACTCGGTAGTTGTTACATCAAAGGATGAGGTAGATACGGGCGACGAGGTAATGAAAAAGATAAGAGATACAATTAAGGCAAAGGAAGGAGGAATAGCTATAGAAAAGATCAGGAAAGCAAAAGACCAAAAAGTGATTGTAGGGTGTAGAACAGAGGAGGAAAGACAGAAAGTTAAGGAAAGATTAAGGGGGGCGGAAGAGTACCTAAATGTGGAAGAAGTTAAAAATAAAAATCCATTAGTTATTTTAAAAAATGTTTTCACCTACAATAGCGACACAGACATCCTGGAATCAATTTGGAAACAAAACGAAAAAATTTTAAAAGACATAGACAAACAAGAAAACAAAATTGAAATAGTTTATAAGAAAAAAACACGAAACAACCAAACGCATCACGTCGTCCTGAGGGTGTCTCCCGCAGTTTGGCAGCGTCTGGTCCATGCAGGAACCGTCGTCATAGACCTCCAGCGAGTAAAAGTGGCTGACCAGTCACCACTTGTGCAATGCTCGCTGTGTCTCGGCTATGGCCATGGACGACGGTTTTGCACGGAGACCATTGTAAAATGCAGCCACTGTGGGGGACCCCACATGAGGACGGAATGCGCAGATTGGCTCGCTGGTGCGACCCCTTCCTGCTGCAACTGCGTGCACGCCAAGGCCGAAAAGGTGGACCACAGTGCCTTCAGCCCGGAGTGCGCGATCAGGAGGAAGTGGGACGCACTAGCGAGGTCAACTATAGCGTACCGCCAATGCTGAGGTGGCTCCAGATAAACGAGAAGCAATAAAACTAGTAGTTGTCCAAGTAAGAAGTCTGGCCCATGTTGACCATGGTCCGCTGCTTACCCCTGAAAGACGAAGAATGCTCTCGGTAAAAAATTACAAAAAAGTCTCGAGCGTGCCAGAACCAGCAAACTGTAAAATAGTAAACAAAATGAATTTATGTAAGCAATTTAAAATGAAATAGTCAAATAAGTCTTGTTGGCGTCTATATAGTGAAGTATATAAACTCAACCAGCAATAATTAAACAAACTTGATTTAGCAACAAACAGTAAATAGGAAATTTAAGATATAACATTGGAAAATGGTTAAAAAATAAAATACATAATTCGTACAAAAAATTTTAATGATAAAAGAAGTAAAAATTAAATAGCCTTAAAATCGTTAAAAACAGGAACAGAGAGAATCCAAAAAGCATAATAATATAGAACATACAAGTAGTTTAGAATTCCAGGTGGAAAAATTAGGTTCTTAACCTACGCATTGTGGCAGAAAATGTAAAACAATAATCTAAAACACGAAAAATTTACATGGAACATAAAAATGACAATGAAATATTCAGCTATACAGAAATAGACAGAAAATATAAATAGAATTTTTTTTTTGAAAACATAAATGTCAACAACTCTAGAAACGAAATAACAAAGTCTCGGATCATCACGTCTGAGGGACACTTTAAAAAAAAAAAAAAAAAAAAAAAAAAAAAAAAAAAAAAAAAAAAAACCTAACCTAACCTAACCTAACCTAACCTAACCTAACCTAACCTAACCTAACCTAACCTAACCTAACCTAACCTAACCTAACCTAACCTAACCTAACCTAACCTAACCTAACCTAACCTAACCTAACCTAACCTAACCTAACCTAACCTAACCTAACCTAACCTAACCTAACCTAACCTAACCTAACCTAACCTAACCTAACCTAACCTAACCTAACCTAACCTAACCTAACCTAACCTAACCTAACCTAACCTAACCTAACCTAACCTAACCTAACCTAACCTAACCTAACCTAACCTAACCTAACCTAACCTAACCTAACCTAACCTAACCTAACCTAACCTAACCTAACCTAACCTAACCTAACCTAACCTAACCTAACCTAACCTAACCTAACCTAACCTAACCTAACCTAACCTAACCTAACCTAACCTAACCTAACCTAACCTAACCTAACCTAACCTAACCTAACCTAACCTAACCTAACCTAACCTAACCTAACCTAACCTAACCTAACCTAACCTAACCTAACCTAACCTAACCTAACCTAACCTAACCTAACCTAACCTAACCTAACCTAACCTAACCTAACCTAACCTAACCTAACCTAACCTAACCTAACCTAACCTAACCTAACCTAACCTAACCTAACCTAACCTAACCTAACCTAACCTAACCTAACCTAACCTAACCTAACCTAACCTAACCTAACCTAACCTAACCTAACCTAACCTAACCTAACCTAACCTAACCTAACCTAACCTAACCTAACCTAACCTAACCTAACCTAACCTAACCTAACCTAACCTAACCTAACCTAACCTTTTTTTTTTTTTTTTTTTTTTTTTTTTTTTTTGCGCTGGGAAAATGCAAATGACGCATCCCCCCTCCACTGGAGAGTGACAAGGGGGGTATGTGGGACTCCCCGGCCTCCCCAAGGCCGGTATACCCACTAAAAACCCAGCGGCGCTCCTGCGTCGTCTTAGTGGGGGGGACTGGGAAACCGGCAGAGCCTTTACATCCAGTCCCTCCCCGACGAAGCCCGCCATTACAGCGGGGCCCGCACGCCCCTCCCCTGCAGGGTGGGGCCTGGGAACGGCAAGCGACTCGGCCGTTCCCGTCCGCCCGCAAAGGTGGCGAATGTGTGCAATGCGGGGCCGGGGCTCCATGTCGGCCCCGCCATTCGCCACCATGCGTCAGAGCGGCGCGGGACAGTTCCGCGTCGTCCCGCGCCCTCTTCCCCGCTCGGGGGCCCAAGGCCCCCCCACGAAGCGGCGCAGGAGTGTTCCGCGTCCTCCCGCGCGCGCTTCGCCGCCTTCTATGGGACCGCTCGTCCCCCACGAAGCGGCGCAGGAGAGTTCCGCGTCCCCCCGCGCGCGCTTCGCCGCCCCCTTCTGGGACCAGGTCCCAGAAGGTCGTCCGGGCCACCAAACAAGGGGGCCCGGACCCACCTGGGTAGACCGAAGTCTACCCTGCCTCATCACACTGTGCCCTCTGCTACTCAGAGGGACACGCGGAGAGGCCCACCGTGTCGAGTTATTGGCCACCGCTAACAAGATCCCACGAGTGAGAAGTTATTAGCGGTGTTTACCAGGGTGCACCAATCCGCGACTGCTACCGTTCCCCCAGGACGAATCCCAGGGGACAAGTAACAGCGCAGACCTCTTGGAGGTTACCCGACCTAGCACCCCAACCTAACCTAACCTAACCTAACCTAACCTAACCTAACCTAACCTAACCTAACCTAACCTAACCTAACCTAACCTAACCTAACCTAACCTAACCTAACCTAACCTAACCTAACCTAACCATACAAAAACTGAAAATTTTTTGGTGACTTACGATCGCGTGCGATACATCAAATTAAGCGTCTCGGCACCCATTGTGCGAATAAATTATAATAGGACCCACGTTCTATACAAAAAACGTAAAATTTTGACATTTTTCGCATAATTTTATAGGGACTTAGCAAAATTTCAACAATTTTATTTTCTAAATTTTAATTTTACAAGTAAATAAATTATTTTAGTAGCTTATAAATCGTAGTTCGACGCACTGGTTGCGCCCACAGTGGCAAAGTTTCGTTTTTGATAGCGAAAAGCTATTAATTTAGCGTTTTTACGCTCAAAAACGCAATTTTGTCTAAGGTGAAAACCGAAAATATTTTTCTCGACTCCAACTTTGAGTGACCATAGCCGTGCGCTACATCATTAGAAGCGGCTCGACACGCTCTATCCGTGGAGCGAGTCCATTTGGGCACTTGTCGTAGAAAAATATTCGAAAAACTGCGATTTTCCGTAAATTTTGGTACATTTGGGTCTTTTTTGAGCGTTTTTGAATTTTGTCGCGTCCATCTTGCGTGTTTCTGCACATCCCGTGGCTGGTTCACCTCTGCCCGACGTCCCCGCACGTACCTGCAAAAGAAAAAACACGATTATCGACAAAAATCAAGAAAAACGCCCGACCCATCAAAATTGAGATTATTCAAAATCCACCTAAGTGAGACGAATTCTTCATACTTCATACAAAAACTGAAAATTTTTTGGTGACTTACGATCGCGTGCGATACATCAAATTAAGCGTCTCGGCACCCATTGTGCGAATAAATTATAATAGGACCCACGTTCTATACAAAAAACGTAAAATTTTGACATTTTTCGCATAATTTTATAGGGACTTAGCAAAATTTCAACAATTTTATTTTCTAAATTTTAATTTTACAAGTAAATAAATTATTTTAGTAGCTTATAAATCGTAGTTCGACGCACTGGTTGCGCCCACAGTGGCAAAGTTTCGTTTTTGATAGCGAAAAGCTATTAATTTAGCGTTTTTACGCTCAAAAACGCAATTTTGTCTAAGGTGAAAACCGAAAATATTTTTCTCGACTCCAACTTTGAGTGACCATAGCCGTGCGCTACATCATTAGAAGCGGCTCGACACGCTCTATCCGTGGAGCGAGTCCATTTGGGCACTTGTCGTAGAAAAATATTCGAAAAACTGCGATTTTCCGTAAATTTTGGTACATTTGGGTCTTTTTTGAGCGTTTTTGAATTTTGTCGCGTCCATCTTGCGTGTTTCTGCACATCCCGTGGCTGGTTCACCTCTGCCCGACGTCCCCGCACGTACCTGCAAAAGAAAAAACACGATTATCGACAAAAATCAAGAAAAACGCCCGACCCATCAAAATTGAGATTATTCAAAATCCACCTAAGTGAGACGAATTCTTCATACTTCATACAAAAACTGAAAATTTTTTGGTGACTTACGATCGCGTGCGATACATCAAATTAAGCGTCTCGGCACCCATTGTGCGAATAAATTATAATAGGACCCACGTTCTATACAAAAAACGTAAAATTTTGACATTTTTCGCATAATTTTATAGGGACTTAGCAAAATTTCAACAATTTTATTTTCTAAATTTTAATTTTACAAGTAAATAAATTATTTTAGTAGCTTATAAATCGTAGTTCGACGCACTGGTTGCGCCCACAGTGGCAAAGTTTCGTTTTTGATAGCGAAAAGCTATTAATTTAGCGTTTTTACGCTCAAAAACGCAATTTTGTCTAAGGTGAAAACCGAAAATATTTTTCTCGACTCCAACTTTGAGTGACCATAGCCGTGCGCTACATCATTAGAAGCGGCTCGACACGCTCTATCCGTGGAGCGAGTCCATTTGGGCACTTGTCGTAGAAAAATATTCGAAAAACTGCGATTTTCCGTAAATTTTGGTACATTTGGGTCTTTTTTGAGCGTTTTTGAATTTTGTCGCGTCCATCTTGCGTGTTTCTGCACATCCCGTGGCTGGTTCACCTCTGCCCGACGTCCCCGCACGTACCTGCAAAAGAAAAAACACGATTATCGACAAAAATCAAGAAAAAATCGCCCGCCCACCCACCCAGATTGCAGTTACTAAGGTAAGAAAAGTCGATTCCCACAGGGGAGACCACCTTCGAACCTTAGTAACTTCTAAAGTATTGCTTATTTTGTGACCCGGTCTTCGAAATTAACATTATACAACGATACGCTTTTTGATTTTTGTCATCAAAAAGTTTAAAATTGACCCCACTTTCCTTTGACATTTGAAATTTAGGTTTTTACCAAATTTATTTTTCAGTGCCTGTTTAAAGGCAATTCTACTTTAAAAGTCTGTTCTTCCAAGGAACACCAGGTTGGTTTTTGTTAGAAATAAGTTAGAAAATAATAAATATACATTTTACTCAATTTTTTATACATTTTACTATATTTTTATTTACAACTTTTACAAATTTACTTTTAATCTTCTTTTTACAACTTGTACAAATTTACTTTTATTTTATATCGACGCGTGTCCCTCAAAACCATGTTCGGTTTCCGCACCCCTGCCAAGAGCAGCAAGACATTGAACGAGTTCCCCAGGAGAGCTTCAACCACACCACCAGCTGTGCATGAGAGCGACAGGCCGTCAACCTCTAGCGTCCGAAGAAGTATTGGGGAGTGGGAAGCTGGTAAAGCGGACCCACTCACCCCAACCACCCCGAAGAAGGTTGCACCGGTGGACCCCCCAAAGACGAAAAAGGTACTCTCGCAAGGAAGTAGAGTGGGGGCGAAAGTACCGATGGAGGCTGTGAGGAGCCCACCGGCGCAACCCAAATACACCAGTCGGCTAGCGGAGGCAAAGGCCTGTCTCACTAAAGCAAAGATCAACATGGGGAACTCTAGGAATATAAAGACCGAAATAAAAACCGAAGTACTAGGAGCGATTGAAAGGCTGTATCAGCTAGTCAAGGAATCGGAAAGTGAAAATTACAAAGGAGTACAGAAAGTGAATGAATCGGTGAAGGAAAAAGAGCCAGAGAAGGAGGATAAGCAAGAGAAGGAGCTCAGAAAGGAAGAAATAGAGCTTGTCAAGAAACTGGAAGAGTATGCTAGACTAATAAGCGAGAACAGTGCAAGGATGGAGAAGCTACAAGAAAAGATGGAATTACAGCAGGAGAGAATGGAAAAACAGACGTACGCGAGTGTAGCGGCGGCACACCCCGGGAGGCAGTTCCCTGAGCGTGCCGCGCTATACTCGGTAGTCGTTACATCAAAGGATGAGGTAGATACGGGCGACGAAGTAATGAAAAAGATAAGAGATACGATTAAGGCAAAGGAAGGAGGAATAGCCATAGAAAGGATCCGAAAAGCAAAAGATCAAAAAGTGATTGTGGGATGTAGGACAGAGGAAGAAAGACAGCAAGTTAAGGAAAGATTAAAGGGTGCGGAAGAGTTAAATGTGGAGGAGATGAAAAATAAAAATCCGTTGGTTATTTTGAAAAATGTTTTTAATTATAATAGCGATACCGATATTATGGAATCACTCTGGAAACAGAATGGAAAAATTTTAGAAGACATAGATAGGCAAACAAATAAAGTAGAAATAGCATATAAAAAGAAAACAAGGAATAACCAAACGCAGCACGTAATCATGAGGGTGTCTCCCGCAGTTTGGCAGCGTCTGGTCCATGCTGGAACCGTCGTCATAGACCTCCAGCGGGTACAAGTGGCTGATCAGTCACCACTTGTGCAATGCTCGCTGTGTCTAGGCTATGGCCATGGACGACGGTTCTGCATGGAGACCATCGTAAAATGCAGCCACTGCGGGGGGCCCCACATGAAGACGGAGTGTGCGGATTGGCTCGCCGGTGCGACCCCTTCCTGCTGCAACTGCCTGCACGCAAAGGCTGATAAGGCAGATCACAGCGCCTTCAGTCCTGAGTGTGCAATCAGGAGGAAGTGGGACGCACTGGCGAGGTCAACCATAGCGTACCATTGCTAAGGTGGCCCGGACGAAGACCGATGAGAAATAAGAAGTAGCTGTCCAAGTAAACGCCCTGGGCCATGTTGAACCATGGTCCACCGCTTACCACTGAAAGGTGAAGAACGCTCTCTCGGTAATAAAATGTCTCGCGAGCGGAAACACCAAAATTAGCAATAGGTAAACAGTAGGAAAAATAAATAAAGTCAACATTTTTAAAACCATAGTTATATAAGACTTGTTGGTATTTATATAATTTATGTATATAAAACAACTAGCGATAACTATATTATTAGAATTTCCTAACATAGGGTAGTAATTAGTAAGTATTAGAAAGTAAAATCAAAATTGAACAAGAAAACTTTGGAACGATGAAATAGAATAGCATTTGAATATTGTAATAAAATAAATAGTTTAGGATTCCAGGTAAATAACATTTTTTATACAGTGGAAGGATTGTGGAATGTAAGAGAAACCAGTAAAATAAGGCGCATAAAAAACAGAAACATTAGTATATTTTGCAACATTTTAGAAATTCAAAATTTGTAAACATAAAACAAACGGGAATTTTCTTTTTTTGAAAAATAAATCTGACGTAAATAAAACAAAAAACGTATTAAAAAAGTCTCGGACCTCCATGTCTGAGGGACACTAGAAAAAAAAAAAAAAAAAAAAAAAAAAAAAAAAAAAAAAAAAAAAAAAAAAAAAAACCTAACCTAACCTAACCTAACCTAACCTAACCTAACCTAACCTAACCTAACCTAACCTAACCTAACCTAACCTAACCTAACCTAACCTAACCTAACCTAACCTAACCTAACCTAACCTAACCTAACCTAACCTAACCTAACCTAACCTAACCTAACCTAACCTAACCTAACCTAACCTAACCTAACCTAACCTAACCTAACCTTTTTTTTTTTTTTTTTTTTTTTTTTTTTTTTTTTTTTGCGCTGGGAAAATGCAAATGACGCATCCCCCCTCCACTGGAGAGTGACAAGGGGGGTATGTGGGACTCCCCGGCCTCGGCCCCAAGGCCGGTATACCCACTAAAAACCCAGCGGCGCTCCTGCGTCGTCTTAGTGGGGGGGGACTGGGAAACCGGCAGAGCCTTTACATCCAGTCCCTCCCCGACGAAGCCCGCCATTACAGCGGGGCCCGCACGCCCCTCCCCTGCAGGGTGGGGCCTGGGAACGGCAAGCGACTCGGCCGTTCCCGTCCGCCCGCAAAGGTGGCGAATGTGTGCAATGCGGGGCCGGGGCTCCATGTCGGCCCCGCCATTCGCCACCATGCGTCAGAGCGGCGCGGGACAGTTCCGCGTCGTCCCGCGCGCTCTTCCCCGCTCGGGGGCCCAAGGCCCCCCCACGAAGCGGCGCAGGAGTGTTCCGCGTCCTCCCGCGCGCGCTTCGCCGCCTTCTATGGGACCGCTCGTCCCCCACGAAGCGGCGCAGGAGAGTTCCGCGTCCCCCCGCGCGCGCTTCGCCGCCCCCTTCTGGGACCAGGTCCCAGAAGGTCGTCCGGGCCACCAAACAAGGGGGCCCGGACCCACCTGGGTAGACCGAAGTCTACCCTGCCTCATCACACTGTGCCCTCTGCTACTCAGAGGGACACGCGGAGAGGCCCACCGTGTCGAGTTATTGGCCACCGCTAACAAGATCCCACGAGTGAGAAGTTATTAGCGGTGTTTACCAGGGTGCACCAATCCGCGACTGCTACCGTTCCCCCAGGACGAATCCCAGGGGACAAGTAACAGCGCAGACCTCTTGGAGGTTACCCGACCTAGCACCCCAACCTAACCTAACCTAACCTAACCTAACCTAACCTAACCTAACCTAACCTAACCTAACCTAACCTAACCTAACCTAACCTAACCTAACCTAACCTAACCTAACCTAACCTAACCTAACCTAACCTAACCTAACCTAACCTAACCTAACCTAACCGTCTGGGCTCCGGCAACTAAAAAGATCTGCATACAAAAGCGACTCAATGCAGTTCAGAGAGGATTTGCTCAGAAGTTATGCAGAGCCTATCGTACTGTCTCACTGAGCTCCGCACTAGTGCTGGCTGGAATACTTCCCCTGGATCTTCGTATACAAGAAGCAGCCGCCCTGTACGAAGCAAGGAAAGTGCCAAGGCCGGTACTGGGAGACAAGGAGGTGGAAAGGATGGTACCTTTTGCAGATACACCGCATCCCGCCGAGCATATGGACCTTAAATTCGTTTGTCTGGTAGACCAAGATCAAGTGGATGGACACAGTAACCAAGCAGTGCGGATATTTACGGACGGCAGCAAAACTGAGGATAAGGTTGGAGCGGCACTGTCCATATGGAATGGTGACACCGAAATCAAAACCCTCAAGTTGAAGCTGTCGTCCCACTGTACGGTCTACCAGGCTGAATTGTTGGCCATATGCCAGGCGACAAAGGAAATCCTCAAGAGCCCTGAATCTAGTTTCGGCATCTACAGTGACTCTAGGTCGTCGCTTGAGACGATTTCTAATCAGGGCTCTGTCCATCCTCTTGCAGTGGACATACGCAAGAACATAAAGGACTGCAAGCAACGGGGCAAAGAGGTATCCCTCTTCTGGATAAAAGCACATGCTGGGTTGGAAGGGAATGAGCGTGCAGACCAACTTGCAAAAGATGCAGCCCTGAAGATCAAGACAAAGCCAGTGTACGATCAATGCCCGATATCATTCGTCAAGCGACAAATCCGAGCGCAGTCGCTTGACGAATGGAATCGAAGGTACATGTTAGGAGAGACTGCATCAGTAACAAAAATGTTTCTCCCAGATGCCATACAAGCCTTCAGCATAGTTAGGAAAATACAGCCTTCTGGAGTCCTGACTCAGGTGATGACGGGGCACGGTGGGTTTTCTGAATATTTGACTCGCTTCAAATGTAAAGAAAACCCATCGTGCATCTGTGAACCGGGAATGAGCGAAACTGTGCAACATATTTTGTTTGAGTGCCCTGCCTTTGGTTATGAGAGATACGAGTTTGAACAAAAACATAGTTTAACTCTTGAAGCTAATACGGCAAATGAGCTGATAGGTAATAAAGAGACTAGAGATAAGTTTATAGCATATTGTGTGAACGTAGCAAGTAAAGTAATAGCAAAGAATAAGCAAGATAGATAAGTTTTGTTGTATATATATATTGAAATATATATATAGAACCAGCAATAAATAAAACCTAGATAAGAAAACGTAGTATGTAAAAATAAAGATAAGATCGTAGATTGAAATAAGATGTGAAATGTATTTAGCTTTAAAAATAAAAATATAGATATAATTAGAATAAGCTCCTTGTAAACCCCCAGAGGGCAAGTAAACATGTATCCCCCCCGTAGCTAGAAATAAAGAGAAAAAAGTCTTTGATTACGTCAGAGGTACGAGTCTATGGATAGGAAAAAAAAAAAAAAAAAAAAAAAAAAAAAACCTAACCTAACCTAACCTAACCTAACCTAACCTAACCTAACCTAACCTAACCTAACCTAACCTAACCTAACCTAACCTAACCTAACCTAACCTAACCTAACCTAACCTAACCTAACCTAACCTAACCTAACCTAACCTAACCTAACCTAACCTAACCTAACCTAACCTAACCTAACCTAACCTAACCTAACCTAACCTAACCTAACCTAACCTAACCTTTTTTTTTTTTTTTTTTTTTTTTTTTTTTTTTTTTTTTTTTTTTTTTTTGCGCTTGGAAAATGCCAATGACGCATCCCCCCTCCACTGGAGAGTGACAAGGGGGGTATGTGGGACTCCCCGGCCTCCCCAAGGCCGGTATACCCACTAAAAACCCAGCGGCGCTCCTGCGTCGTCTTAGTGGGGGGAATATTTTTCTCGACTCCAACTTTGAGTGACCATAGCCGTGCGCTACATCATTAGAAGCGGCTCGACACGCTCTATCCGTGGAGCGAGTCCATTTGGGCACTTGTCGTAGAAAAATATTCGAAAAACTGCGATTTTCCGTAAATTTTGGTACATTTGGGTCTTTTTTGAGCGTTTTTGAATTTTGTCGCGTCCATCTTGCGTGTTTCTGCACATCCCGTGGCTGGTTCACCTCTGCCCGACGTCCCCGCACGTACCTGCAAAAGAAAAAACACGATTATCGACAAAAATCAAGAAAAACGCCCGACCCATCAAAATCGAGATTATTCAAAATCCACCTAAGTGAGACGAATTCTTCATACTTCATACAAAAACTGAAAATTTTTTGGTGACTTACGATCGCGTGCGATACATCAAATTAAGCGTCTCGGCACCCATTGTGCGAATAAATTATAATAGGACCCACGTTCTATACAAAAAACGTGAATTTTTGACATTTTTCGCATAATTTTATAGGGACTTAGCAAAATTTCAAACATTTTATTTTCTAAATTTTAATTTTACAAGTAAATAAATTATTTTAGTAGCTTATAAATCGTAGTTCGACGCACTGGTTGCGCCCACAGTGGCAAAGTTTCGTTTTTGATAGCGAAAAGCTATTAACTTAGCGTTTTTACGCTCAAAAACGCAATTTTGTCTAAGGTGAAAACCGAAAATATTTTTCTCGACTCCAACTTTGAGTGACCATAGCCGTGCGCTACATCATTAGAAGCGGCTCGACACGCTCTATCCGTGGAGCGAGTCCATTTGGGCACTTGTCGTAGAAAAATATTCGAAAAACTGCGATTTTCCGTAAATTTTGGTACATTTGGGTCTTTTTTGAGCGTTTTTGAATTTTGTCGCGTCCATCTTGCGTGTTTCTGCACATCCCGTGGCTGGTTCACCTCTGCCCGACGTCCCCGCACGTACCTGCAAAAGAAAAAACACGATTATCGACAAAAATCAAGAAAAACGCCCGACCCATCAAAATCGAGATTATTCAAAATCCACCTAAGTGAGACGAATTCTTCATACTTCATACAAAAACTGAAAATTTTTTGGTGACTTACGATCGCGTGCGATACATCAAATTAAGCGTCTCGGCACCCATTGTGCGAATAAATTATAATAGGACCCACGTTCTATACAAAAAACGTGAATTTTTGACATTTTTCGCATAATTTTATAGGGACTTAGCAAAATTTCAAACATTTTATTTTCTAAATTTTAATTTTACAAGTAAATAAATTATTTTAGTAGCTTATAAATCGTAGTTCGACGCACTGGTTGCGCCCACAGTGGCAAAGTTTCGTTTTTGATAGCGAAAAGCTATTAACTTAGCGTTTTTACGCTCAAAAACGCAATTTTGTCTAAGGTGAAAACCGAAAATATTTTTCTCGACTCCAACTTTGAGTGACCATAGCCGTGCGCTACATCATTAGAAGCGGCTCGACACGCTCTATCCGTGGAGCGAGTCCATTTGGGCACTTGTCGTAGAAAAATATTCGAAAAACTGCGATTTTCCGTAAATTTTGGTACATTTGGGTCTTTTTTGAGCGTTTTTGAATTTTGTCGCGTCCATCTTGCGTGTTTCTGCACATCCCGTGGCTGGTTCACCTCTGCCCGACGTCCCCGCACGTACCTGCAAAAGAAAAAACACGATTATCGACAAAAATCAAGAAAAACGCCCGACCCATCAAAATCGAGATTATTCAAAATCCACCTAAGTGAGACGAATTCTTCATACTTCATACAAAAACTGAAAATTTTTTGGTGACTTACGATCGCGTGCGATACATCAAATTAAGCGTCTCGGCACCCATTGTGCGAATAAATTATAATAGGACCCACGTTCTATACAAAAAACGTGAATTTTTGACATTTTTCGCATAATTTTATAGGGACTTAGCAAAATTTCAAACATTTTATTTTCTAAATTTTAATTTTACAAGTAAATAAATTATTTTAGTAGCTTATAAATCGTAGTTCGACGCACTGGTTGCGCCCACAGTGGCAAAGTTTCGTTTTTGATAGCGAAAAGCTATTAACTTAGCGTTTTTACGCTCAAAAACGCAATTTTGTCTAAGGTGAAAACCGAAAATATTTTTCTCGACTCCAACTTTGAGTGACCATAGCCGTGCGCTACATCATTAGAAGCGGCTCGACACGCTCTATCCGTGGAGCGAGTCCATTTGGGCACTTGTCGTAGAAAAATATTCGAAAAACTGCGATTTTCCGTAAATTTTGGTACATTTGGGTCTTTTTTGAGCGTTTTTGAATTTTGTCGCGTCCATCTTGCGTGTTTCTGCACATCCCGTGGCTGGTTCACCTCTGCCCGACGTCCCCGCACGTACCTGCAAAAGAAAAAACACGATTATCGACAAAAATCAAGAAAAAATCGCCCGCCCACCCACCCAGATTGCAGTTACTAAGGTTAGAAAAGTCGATTTCCACAGGGAAATCACATTCAAACCTTCATAACTCTGGAAGTAAGCATTATTTCCAGACCCGGTTTTCAGTACTCTTATTAGATAAAAATAAGCTTTTGACTCAGTACTTAAAATTTTTCCTAAGTCCTCGTCGTTTTGACTTGACTTTTTTATTTTTATTTTTGACTAAATACGTCAGTATTTAAGTGACAGAAAGCGGTATTTTGACTACCGAGACGGTAATAGGTTTGCAGAATACTGCTCTTACCGGGACACCCAGAAGAATTGGTTTTTGTTAGTTTTAAAATAGAATTAAAAATATTATCTACTCAGTTTTTGTAAATTTTAGTTAGGTTTAAGTTAGATTATTAAAATATTATATTATACACTTTTAAAATTTTACAACTTATACAAATTTACTTTTTACTTATTTTTTACAACTTATACAAATTTACTTTTAATTTTACCTTGACGTGTGTCCCTCTTTCGTCAATCCATAATGTTCGGTTTCCGCACCCCCGCCAAGAGCAGCAAATCTACAAACGAGTTCCCCAGAAGAACCTCGACCACACCACCAGCTGTGCACGAAAATGACAGGCCTTCAACTTCAAGCGTCCGCCGAAGTATCGGGGAGTGGGAAGCTGGTAAAGCAGACCCACTTATCCCAACCACCCCGAAGAAAGTTGCGCCGGTGGACGCCCCAAAGACAAAAAAGGTGCTTTCACAGGGAAGTAGAGTGGGTGTGAAAGCACCGATAGAGGCTGTGGGAAGCCCACCGGCGCAGCCTAAATACACCAGCCGGCTTGCGGAAGCGAAGGCCTGTCTTACGAAAGCAAAGGTTAATATGGGGAACTCGAGAAATATAAAAACTGAAATTAAGAACGAGGTACTAGTAGCAATCGAAAGGCTGTATCAGCTAGTCAAAGAGTCGGAAAGTGAAAAAGACAAAGGAGTAAGGAAGGTGAAGGAACCGGAGAAAGAAAAAGAGCTAGAGAAAGAAGAAGAGCAAGAGAAGGAGGTGAGAAAGGAAGAAAGAGACCTCATTGAGAAGCTGGAAGAGCATGCAAGGTTGTTACGCCAAAACAGTGAAAAGATGGAAAAGCTACAGGAGAAGATAGAAATACAGCAAGAGAAAATGGAAAAGCAGACGTACGCGAGTGTAGCGGCGGCGTGCCCTGGGAGGCAGTTCCCGGAGCGCGCCGCGCTATACTCGGTAGTCGTAACATCTAGGGACGATCAGGATACCGGGGATGAGGTCATGAAGAAGATACGAGATACGGTGAAAGCAAAGGAAGGAGGAATAGAAATAGAAAAGATCAGGAAAGCAAAGGACAGGAAGGTTATCATAGGATGTAAAACAGAGGAGGAAAGACAGCAAGTAAAGGAAAGACTGAAGGGGGCGGAAGAGTATTTGACGGTGGAAGAGGTAAAGAACAAGAACCCACTAGTGATCCTCAAAAACGTTTTCGCCTTTAATACAGACCAAGATATACTTAGCTCCATCTGGAAGCAGAACGACAAAATCTTGAAAGACCTGGATCAAACTGTAAATAAAATAGAAATCGTTTATAAAAAGAACACCCGAAATAACCAGACTCAGCACGTAGTCATGAGGGTGTCCCCTGCAGTATGGCAGCATCTGGTCCGTGCTGGAACCGTCGTCATAGACCTCCAGCGAGTAAAAGTGGCTGATCAGTCACCACTTGTGCAATGCTCGCTGTGTCTCGGCTATGGCCATGGGCGACGGTTCTGCACGGAGACCATTGTTAAATGCAGCCACTGTGGGGGGCCCCACATGAAGACGGAGTGTCCTGGCTGGCTCGCCGGTGCGACCCCTTCCTGCTGCAACTGCCTGCACGCAAAGGCTGACAAGGCAGATCACAGCGCCTTCAGTCCTGAGTGTGCAATCAGGAGGAAGTGGGACGCACTGGCTAGAGCCACTATAGCCTACCATTGTTGAAGTGGTCCCTGGCAGAGCTACAGGCGCAAACAAGCGCTACCACCGGAGAGCCACAAAAACAGCTATCCAAGTAAACGGTTTGGGCCATGTTGACCATGGCCCGCCGTTTACCCCTGAAAGGCAGAAAAATATGCTTTCGGTGGGAAGCAATAAGGAAACACTAAGCGGAACTTTGGCCTCTAACTGGGCTATAGTAAAAAACATTCAACAAAGTAAGCAATTAAAACTTAAGGTACATAAGACTTGTTGGCATTTATATATTGATATATATAGATACAATCAGCAATAACCTCATAAATAAGTAAATAATAGATATAAACAGTTTATATAAGAAAAGTAAAGAATTAGTAAAGTATTTAGTAACTTAAAGTAAATTAAAAAACAGAAATAAATAGACACAGAAATTCGAAAAGAGAATAAAAACACAAAAATATGTTTATAAATAGATTAGTTTTAGGATTCCAGGTGGAAAATATTATTATTTACATTAGGCACTTAGCAAAGTAAAGAAACAAAAAGATGTAGAAAGAAATTGATAAAAACAAGAATGGTACATACCCGAAATTAAAATACAGATATAAAAAGTTTTGAGCACAAAGACAGCATTATTAGGCTAAAATAAAAATTGTATTTGATATAAAAAAGCTCCTTATCTTCTTCTTTTTTTTTTTCATATAAATAGAAATGTCAAAAACTTATAAAAGCATTAAAAAGGACTCGGACCTCCATGTCTGAGGGACACTAGAAAAAAAAAAAAAAAAAAAAAAAAAAAAAAAAAAAAAAAACCTAACCTAACCTTTTTTTTTTTTTTTTTTTTTTTTTTTTTTTTTTTTTTTTTTTTTTTTGCGCTTGGAAAATGCCAATGACGCATCCCCCCTCCACTGGAGAGTGACAAGGGGGGTATGTGGGACTCCCCGGCCTCCCCAAGGCCGGTATACCCACTAAAAACCCAGCGGCGCTCCTGCGTCGTCTTAGTGGGGGGGACTGGGAAACCGGCAGAGCCTTTACATCCAGTCCCTCCCCGACGAAGCCCGCCATTACAGCGGGGCCCGCACGCCCCTCCCCTGCAGGGTGGGGCCTGGGAACGGCAAGCGACTCGGCCGTTCCCGTCCGCCCGCAAAGGTGGCGAATATGTGCAATGCGGGGCCGGGGCTCCATGTCGGCCCCGCCATTCGCCACCATGCGTCAGAGCGGCGCGGGACAGTTCCGCGTCGTCCCGCGCCCTCTTCCCCGCTCGGGGGCCCAAGGCCCCCCCACGAAGCGGCGCAGGAGTGTTCCGCGTCCTCCCGCGCGCGCTTCGCCGCCTTCTATGGGACCGCTCGTCCCCCACGAAGCGGCGCAGGAGAGTTCCGCGTCCCCCCGCGCGCGCTTCGCCGCCCCCTTCTGGGACCAGGTCCCAGAAGGTCGTCCGGGCCACCAAACAAGGGGGCCCGGACCCACCTGGGTAGACCGAAGTCTACCCTGCCTCATCACACTGTGCCCTCTGCTACTCAGAGGGACACGCGGAGAGGCCCACCGTGTCGAGTTATTGGCCACCGCTAACAAGATCCCACGAGTGAGAAGTTATTAGCGGTGTTTACCAGGGTGCACCAATCCGCGACTGCTACCGTTCCCCCAGGACGAATCCCAGGGGACAAGTAACAGCGCAGACCTCTTGGAGGTTACCCGACCTAGCACCCCTACCTAGCACCCCAACCTAACCTAACCTAACCTAACCTAACCTTTTTTTTTTTTTTTTTTTTTTTTTTTTTTTTAACGTTGGGAAATCCTCATGGATACTCTTCTGCCGTGGTGAGTGACAGAAGAGTTATGTCGGACTCCTACCGACTAAAACCCAACGGGGGTCCTTCTTACACCTCTTGCCGGGGCTGTGGGCACGCTTTCGCACTCTTCCATGGCCCGACGGTGTTGCCTCCATACCCTTGAAGGCCCTTCTTGGTTGCTCCACCTTTCTCTTGCGAGAGGCACGCGGACCACCCGCGCGCGCCACCTCGAGGCTTGATAGTGGGCGACGGCTATTAAATACACCACGGTGCCGTCGCCCAAGCCTATTATGGTGGACGGATATCGTGGAGACTTTGTCTCCACCTCCTTCCACGTGTGGCTCTCCGACTGCGGATTGGCAGATTGGAAGTTATTTCCCTCTCCCGCTCCGCAGCCTCTTTCTGCGACATAACTGAGTCGCAGAAAGTTACCACCTCATCCCATGACGTCTCGTTTTCCAGCATTGATTTAATCAGTGCTGGAAGAGAGAGGTCCCTCCCAACAACAGCGACGAGGGCGCTGCGCTCCACCACCCAAGCTTCACACTCCACCAGTGTGTGGCTTGCTGTGTCCTCGTCACAACCACAGTGATGGCACGCGGTAGTCGGTTCTCTTCGGGCTATTTGGCACAGGTACTTTCCAAAGCAGCCATGCCCTGTCAGTACCTGTACCAGCCGGAAGGAAAGCGACCCGTGTGCCCTATCCAGCCATTCACTCAGAATTGGTTGGACAGCCTCTATAGTCCAGCGGCCAGCACTGGGCTCTTCCAGCCGCTCCCTCCACTCTTCTACTATCGCCTCACGTAGATAGCGCCTCCAAACTAGCTCCTCTTCTGCTGGTGGCGGGTACTCTCCTCTAGACCGAAGCTCCGAACGTCGTTTATAAGATGCCAACAGGCACTCGGCCTCAAGGTCCCATGGGGGAGAACCCGCCAACATGCACGCTGCCTCTCTGGAGACAGTGCGATACCCGCGGATGACACCGATGGCCATCACTCTCTGAGCTTTGTTCAGCAAGGCGATGTTTTTGTTGGCCAACGGTGCCCACACTGGGGCCCCGTAAAGGGCCATGGATCGCACTACCCCCAGGTACAAGCGGCGGCTAGCCGCCTTTGGTCCTCCGAGATTAGGCAAAAGGCGCTTAAGCGCGTTGGCCGCTCCCATCAATCGGGGGACCATGCGAGTAAAATGCTCTCGAAAGTTCCACCTACTATCGAGGTAAAGCCCAAGATATTTCATCTTGGAGTCGATCTCAATGTTAACAACTCCTATGCTGATGTGGGAACCACGCGGTGGCGCTCGCCGCGGGCCATGAAAGCATATAGCCTCAGATTTGTCGAGCGCCACCCGTAGTCCCAACTGCTCTATCCTGTCGACGACTTGGGCCACCGAAACTGTGACAAGACTAACAGCCTCATCAAATGTCTCGCCACGGGCAGTCACAAGCGTATCGTCCGCGTAGCAGACCACGCCAGCGCCTTGATTGAGGGTCCCTCGTAACACCCAGTCGTAGCCGATGTTCCACAGGAGCGGCCCAAGAACCGAACCCTGTGGAACACCGCACCACATCTCTCTCCTAATCAGCCCACCATTCCGGCCAGTGTACGTAATGTACCTGTCAGATAGATAGGCCGAGACTAATAATATCGCATGTTTAGAATAAGATAGACAAGTTAAGTAAGCAATATTAGGTATAAAACATTTAAGAACTAATTGTAATTATAGTAAGCTTTCATAATATTTGTAACAAAATTTGAGTACTCCGAAACGGAGCAATAGACGTGATAATTTATATTATTTAATTAACAAAAATTATGTAAACCTAAAAAAGGGTATGGGCGCTTAAGCCTATAGAAAAATGTAAAAGATTTAATAAAAAAAAAAAAAAAAAAAAAAAAACCTAACCTAACCTAACCTAACCTAACCTAACCTAACCTAACCTAACCTAACCTAACCTAACCTAACCTAACCTTTTTTTTTTTTTTTTTTTTTTTTTTTTTTTTTTTTTTTTTTTTTTTTGCGCTTGGAAAATGCCAATGACGCATCCCCCCTCCACTGGAGAGTGACAAGGGGGGTATGTGGGACTCCCCGGCCTCCCCAAGGCCGGTATACCCACTAAAAACCCAGCGGCGCTCCTGCGTCGTCTTAGTGGGGGGGACTGGGAAACCGGCAGAGCCTTTACATCCAGTCCCTCCCCGACGAAGCCCGCCATTACAGCGGGGCCCGCACGCCCCTCCCCTGCAGGGTGGGGCCTGGGAACGGCAAGCGACTCGGCCGTTCCCGTCCGCCCGCAAAGGTGGCGAATATGTGCAATGCGGGGCCGGGGCTCCATGTCGGCCCCGCCATTCGCCACCATGCGTCAGAGCGGCGCGGGACAGTTCCGCGTCGTCCCGCGCCCTCTTCCCCGCTCGGGGGCCCAAGGCCCCCCCACGAAGCGGCGCAGGAGTGTTCCGCGTCCTCCCGCGCGCGCTTCGCCGCCTTCTATGGGACCGCTCGTCCCCCACGAAGCGGCGCAGGAGAGTTCCGCGTCCCCCCGCGCGCGCTTCGCCGCCCCCTTCTGGGACCAGGTCCCAGAAGGTCGTCCGGGCCACCAAACAAGGGGGCCCGGACCCACCTGGGTAGACCGAAGTCTACCCTGCCTCATCACACTGTGCCCTCTGCTACTCAGAGGGACACGCGGAGAGGCCCACCGTGTCGAGTTATTGGCCACCGCTAACAAGATCCCACGAGTGAGAAGTTATTAGCGGTGTTTACCAGGGTGCACCAATCCGCGACTGCTACCGTTCCCCCAGGACGAATCCCAGGGGACAAGTAACAGCGCAGACCTCTTGGAGGTTACCCGACCTAGCACCCCTACCTAGCACCCCAACCTAACCTAACCTAACCTAACCTAACCTTTTTTTTTTTTTTTTTTTTTTTTTTTTTTTTAACGTTGGGAAATCCTCATGGATACTCTTCTGCCGTGGTGAGTGACAGAAGAGTTATGTCGGACTCCTACCGACTAAAACCCAACGGGGGTCCTTCTTACACCTCTTGCCGGGGCTGTGGGCACGCTTTCGCACTCTTCCATGGCCCGACGGTGTTGCCTCCATACCCTTGAAGGCCCTTCTTGGTTGCTCCACCTTTCTCTTGCGAGAGGCACGCGGACCACCCGCGCGCGCCACCTCGAGGCTTGATAGTGGGCGACGGCTATTAAATACACCACGGTGCCGTCGCCCAAGCCTATTATGGTGGACGGATATCGTGGAGACTTTGTCTCCACCTCCTTCCACGTGTGGCTCTCCGACTGCGGATTGGCAGATTGGAAGTTATTTCCCTCTCCCGCTCCGCAGCCTCTTTCTGCGACATAACTGAGTCGCAGAAAGTTACCACCTCATCCCATGACGTCTCGTTTTCCAGCATTGATTTAATCAGTGCTGGAAGAGAGAGGTCCCTCCCAACAACAGCGACGAGGGCGCTGCGCTCCACCACCCAAGCTTCACACTCCACCAGTGTGTGGCTTGCTGTGTCCTCGTCACAACCACAGTGATGGCACGCGGTAGTCGGTTCTCTTCGGGCTATTTGGCACAGGTACTTTCCAAAGCAGCCATGCCCTGTCAGTACCTGTACCAGCCGGAAGGAAAGCGACCCGTGTGCCCTATCCAGCCATTCACTCAGAATTGGTTGGACAGCCTCTATAGTCCAGCGGCCAGCACTGGGCTCTTCCAGCCGCTCCCTCCACTCTTCTACTATCGCCTCACGTAGATAGCGCCTCCAAACTAGCTCCTCTTCTGCTGGTGGCGGGTACTCTCCTCTAGACCGAAGCTCCGAACGTCGTTTATAAGATGCCAACAGGCACTCGGCCTCAAGGTCCCATGGGGGAGAACCCGCCAACATGCACGCTGCCTCTCTGGAGACAGTGCGATACCCGCGGATGACACCGATGGCCATCACTCTCTGAGCTTTGTTCAGCAAGGCGATGTTTTTGTTGGCCAACGGTGCCCACACTGGGGCCCCGTAAAGGGCCATGGATCGCACTACCCCCAGGTACAAGCGGCGGCTAGCCGCCTTTGGTCCTCCGAGATTAGGCAAAAGGCGCTTAAGCGCGTTGGCCGCTCCCATCAATCGGGGGACCATGCGAGTAAAATGCTCTCGAAAGTTCCACCTACTATCGAGGTAAAGCCCAAGATATTTCATCTTGGAGTCGATCTCAATGTTAACAACTCCTATGCTGATGTGGGAACCACGCGGTGGCGCTCGCCGCGGGCCATGAAAGCATATAGCCTCAGATTTGTCGAGCGCCACCCGTAGTCCCAACTGCTCTATCCTGTCGACGACTTGGGCCACCGAAACTGTGACAAGACTAACAGCCTCATCAAATGTCTCGCCACGGGCAGTCACAAGCGTATCGTCCGCGTAGCAGACCACGCCAGCGCCTTGATTGAGGGTCCCTCGTAACACCCAGTCGTAGCCGATGTTCCACAGGAGCGGCCCAAGAACCGAACCCTGTGGAACACCGCACCACATCTCTCTCCTAATCAGCCCACCATTCCGGCCAGTGTACGTAATGTACCTGTCAGATAGATAGGCCGAGACTATCCGACTCAGATAGGGGGGCACATCATGGTACTTCAGTGCCTCCCTGACGCAGGCCCACGGCAGTGTGTTGAACGCGTTGGCTATATCCAAAGATACAGCCAACATCACACCGCCGCTGGCCACCACTTCTTCCGAGCGGCATTTCACCAGATTGATTGCATCAATCGTTGATCTGCCCACTCGGAATCCAAACTGATGTTCGGATAGGTCCGGCCCCTCCCAGCGGAGATGTTGAACAAGACGAGCAGCAATTATCCTCTCGAATAACTTGTCCGCCTCGTTCAACATCACCAGGGGTCTATACGCCGACGGTGAGTCTGCAGGTCGCCCATCTTTCTTTAGCAAGACGAGCCTACCCGTCTTCCACGTAGTTGGGAACCGACCCAGCTCCAAACAGTTGCTAAGCAGCCCCCGGAACCGATCACCAAGCTCCCTCAGTGCTATCACCCAAGCCCGGCCATGTATGCCGTCCGGGCCTGGAGCTTTATTTTTGGCTCGGAGCTTCAAGATGGCCAACTCCAGCTCTACCTCCAGAACCGGTGGCACCAGGTCATCTGTCTGCCTTGGCTCAGCAGTTTCCGGCACCATTTCCGGGGGCTGAAACTCTGACTCACTGGGAAATAGGCCAGAAACAACTTCCTCCACCAATTCCGGCTCGAGAGACTCGGTCAGCGGGGGCGCCCATGGTCGGATTTTACCCCGAACCATTTTATACGGGCGCCCCCACGGATCATTATCAAGAGTCTCTAGCAGTTCCGCCTTCTCACGCTCTTTTGCTGAATGGATGGCCAGCTGTAGAGCCTTGGCAGAGGCTCTATAATCCGCGTACAGCTGTTCCTCCACTTCCTCATCCCTGCGTCGCATTCGTCGTTGTCTGGTATAACGCCGTCGGGCCTCTACGCAGTTCCTGCGGAGGTCAGCAATTTCTGGCGACCACCAGTACACACTCCGCCTTGGAGTTGGTGGTTTGGCTCGAGACATGCTAGTGTCGCAGATTTGCGTCATGGCACTCTGGAACCACTCCACCTCCTCCTCTATCTCCATCGGACCATTCGGTGGGGTCTCCCAAGATCGAACGATCGCTGCCTCGATCAGCAACTCTCTGTTTAGGCTCCACAGGGCCCACTTGGGAGAGGTTGGAGTCTGCCTGCTTTGACGACCGTCACCGGAGCTTGAGGAGTTGGAGACACTGAAACGAACATATAAATGATCGGACAGAGTCTCCACCTCCTCCAGCACCTTCCATGCACTTACACGGCGTGCCAAGACGGGGGATGCGAACGTAATATCCACAATGGAGCCCCCGCTTCGCCGAATACACGTATTGACCGACCCCTGATTCAAAACACAGAGGCCGGTAGTCGTCACCCATTCTTCCAACGTCTCGCCCCAGGGGTCAGTTGCCGGAGATCCCCATGCCACAGATTTGGCATTGAGATCCCCCGCAACGAGCACAGGACGGGGATAGGTTTGGCCAATGAAGGCTCCCAACCCGTCGAGAAACGTTTCAAGTTCGGATCGAGTTGCATTGGGAGAGAAATAGACCCCGACTACAACTGATTCCCTCCATTTGACTGCAGCATAGCCCCTACCTCTAGCGACCACACTGAGGGGTCCGACAACCGCCGAAGAAACGATAGCCACCGAACCGTCAACATCCGCTACCCAATTAGTTCGGGGAGGAACGAAGTACGGCTCGGAGACTATCACGATTTCTATCAACCACTGCGCCATTGACTGCAAGAGCAAGTCCTGAGCAGCAGCGCAGTGGTTGATATTCGCCTGGAGAAAATGGTGAGCCATACTAAAAACTTATCCCACGAACATCCCTTCCTCCCCCGTCGGTTGAGTCGGGGGGCTGCTCTCGGCAGTCGGCTGAACCCTTTTCTTGGGTTTTGGTGGAGAGCACTTCTTACTCCCCAACACGTGATCCGCGGGTTTATTTGCAGCTGCACAGAGCGAACATCTAGGTGCACTTGCTTTGCAGTCGGCCGCCTTGTGGCCGGCACGACCACAGCGATAACATTCATCGCTGCGGTCTACCTCGTTTGTGCATTTGGCGCGTACATGTCCGCCCTGCAGACATCTGTAGCACCTCATAGGTCTGGGTTTCAGTACAGTTACCTGTGCCGAAACCCAGCCGACCAGAAGGCGGCCTGCAGCCCTTATCTTTTTCACAGAGGCCACCGGACAGCTCACGCATACAGAGCTGTTGCCCCACGAATCACGCCTAAGCACCCCTACCCTCACGGATTCCATGGAGCAGCCACCCTGCTGTACGACCGCATTAACAATTTCCTCGGGGGATGCCGAGTCACACATTCCTGAAACGCGCATTTCTGCGCATTTCGTGGGCCTCGTGACACTGGCCACTCCTCCGATGGACTCGCGGAGCTTTTGCGCCAGGGTGTCCGCTTGTGCACTACTCGTTGCACCCGGGACCTCTAGTATTCGGGCGCCCGTTGCGGTCTCGCGGAGACGAACGCCATTTATTCCGCAGTCTGCCAGTGCAATTTTTTCTCGCGCTTCCTTCATCACCTTGGCGTAGGTGATGCCCCTCTCCTCGGCCTCCGGCTGCAGTTTTATAACTACGGCCGAAGACCGCGGAGGACGCAACTTCCCCGCACTCGACTTTTGTCCCGCCTTTGGTGATGCAGCAGCAGCTGCCGCCTTCTTTTTTGATGATGCATTGGGGGTTGCAGGCTTGGGACTTCCCTTCTTCTTTGAGCCTCGCCTCCGCACCACCGTCGTCCACTCCTCATCTGTCTGGGGCGGCTGCTCACGCCGCTCCGTTGTTGGTACCGACTTGGACGTGTTGGGCTGTGGAGCCGCCGTCGGTGGGGCCTTCTTATTGCGGTCAGCCGCAAGTGGCGGACGCTTGCGACTCTCTGGTGGAAGGCGCTCCTCCAACACCTCCAGCCGAGCGTTCATCATGGTGCCAACCTGCACCATAATGGAGCACGTGAGCTCTTCCACCTCTAGACCCAGGCCACCTATCACAGGATTCACAGGCACTGGGACCTCCTTCTTCTTTGGCGTAGGTCGCCCATGGGAGGACGACGGGGCTTCGGTAGTCCTCTGCGAGGTCTGTGGCTCCGGAGCTTTTGAAGCCCGCGAAGCTGCCATCTCCTTTCTTAGCTCCATCATCTCTCTGCGGAGCTCAGCCACCTCTGCAGTTAACCGGGCATTATCTCTCTGCAGTTTTTCGGTCTCCTCCGTAGAGGACCGCTTGCAGAGGATTTCTGTTGCCATTTTGATGGAGGCTACAGACTCCTTTAGGGCACGCACAAAGGTCCCTTTCAAGTTCCCAGACTTGGTTGCCACATTGTAGACAATGTCGAGATCTCCGAGGATCCTCTGCGACAAAGCAGTGGCAGTACCACTGTCTACTGCTTCCGATGTGGAAGCCACCTGCCCCAACGCCACCCAATGTTCCTGGGCTTTCTGCAACTGGTCCTCGACCAGGCCTTGGGCCTCAGCAGTCCTCTCATTTTTCCTTTTTAAGAAAAGGTCCCTCTTTTTTCGGAATTCTGCGACACTTGAGGAGGTCCCAAGTACCGCAGAACTCCGACTCTCCGTTCCGCTGGACCCTGCGTCATCTCGACGCCGTCTCTTGGAGCCATCCCGCCAAAATTTGCTGGTCTCTGTAGACCGCACCGACATGGCCGTACCCACGCTCGAGTCCGAATCGAAATTGGCCACCGTGAAACACTTCCTCAGTACTCTCAGGGAGTGTTTCACGGTGTTACCAGGGTGCACCACGAGGAGGTTACCCGACCATAGCACCCCAACCTAACCTAACCTTTTTTTTTTTTTTTTTTTTTTTTTTTTTGCGCTGGGAAAATGCATGACGCATCCCCCCTCCACGGAGAGTGACAAGGGGGGTATGTGGGACTCCCCGGCCTCCCCAAGGCCGGTATACCCACTAAAAACCCAGCGGCGCTCCTGCGTCGTCTTAGTGGGGGGGGACTGGGAAACCGGCAGAGCCTTTACATCCAGTCCCTCCCCGACGAAGCCCGCCATTACAGCGGGGCCCGCACGCCCCTCCCCTTGCAGGGTGGGGCCTGGGAACGGCAAGCGACTCGGCCGTTCCCATCCGCCCGCAAAGGTGGCGAATGTGTGCAATGCGGGGCCGGGGCTCCTAACCTTTTTTTTTTTTTTTTTTTTTTTGTTTTTTTTTTTTTTTTTTTTTGCGCTGGGAAAATGCAAATGACGCATCCCCCCTCCACGGAGAGTGACAAGGGGGGTATGTGGGACTCCCCGGCCTCCCCAAGGCCGGTATACCCACTAAAAACCCAGCGGCGCTCCTGCGTCGTCTTAGTGGGGGGGACTGGGAAACCGGCAGAGCCTTTACATCCAGTCCCTCCCCGACGAAGCCCGCCATTACAGCGGGGCCCGCACGCCCCTCCCCTTCCCGTCCGCCCGCAAAGGTGGCGAATGTGTGCAATGCGGGGCCGGGGCTCCATGTCGGTCCCGCCATTCGCCACCATGCGTCAGAGCGGCGCGAGACAGTTCCGCGTCGTCCCGCGCGCTCTTCCCCGCTCGGGGGCCCAAGGCCCCCCCACGAAGCGGCGCAGGAGTGTTCCGCGTCCTCCCGCGCGCGCTTCGCCGCCTTCTATGGGACCGCTCGTCCCCCACGAAGCGGCGCAGGAGAGTTCCGCGTCCTCCCGCGCGCGCTTCGCCGCTCCCTTCTGGGACCAGGTCCCAGAAGGTCGTCCGGGCCACCAAACAAGGGGGCCCGGACCCACCTGGGTAGACCGAAGTCTACCCTGCCTCATCACACTGTGCCCTCTGCTACTCAGAGGGACACGCGGAGAGGCCCACCGTGTCGAGTTATTGGCCACCGTGAAACACTTCCTCAGTACTCTGAGGGAGTGTTTCACGGTGTTACCAGGGTGCACCACGAGGAGGTTACCCGACCATAGCACCCCGGGGCTCCTAACCTTTTTTTTTTTTTTTTTTTTTTTTTTTTTTTTTTTTTTTTTTTTTTTTTTTTTTTTTTTTTTTGCGCTGGGAAAATGCAAATGACGCATCCCCCCTCCACTGGAGAGTGACAAGGGGGGTATGTGGGACTCCCCGGCCTCCCCAAGGCCGGTATACCCACTAAAAACCCAGCGGCGCTCCTGCGTCGTCTTAGTGGGGGGGACTGGGAAACCGGCAGAGCCTTTACATCCAGTCCCTCCCCGACGAAGCCCGCCATTACAGCGGGGCCCGCACGCCCCTCCCCTGCAGGGTGGGGCCTGGGAACGGCAAGCGACTCGGCCGTTCCCGTCCGCCCGCAAAGGTGGCGAATGTGTGCAATGTGGGGCCGGGGCTCCATGTCGGCCCCGCCATTCGCCACCATGCGTCAGAGCGGCGCGGGACAGTTCCGCGTCGTCCCGCGCGCTCTTCCCCGCTCGGGGGCCCAAGGCCCCCCCACGAAGCGGCGCAGGAGTGTTCCGCGTCCTCCCGCGCGCGCTTCGCCGCCTTCTATGGGACCGCTCGTCCCCCACGAAGCGGCGCAGGAGAGTTCCGCGTCCCCCCGCGCGCGCTTCGCCGCCCCCTTCTGGGACCAGGTCCCAGAAGGTCGTCCGGGCCACCAAACAAGGGGGCCCGGACCCACCTGGGTAGACCGAAGTCTACCCTGCCTCATCACACTGTGCCTTCTGCTACTCAGAGGGACACGCGGAGAGGCCCACCGTGTCGAGTTATTGGCCACCGCTAACAAGATCCCACGAGTGAGAAGTTATTAGCGGTGTTTACCAGGGTGCACCAATCCGCGACTGCTACCGTTCCCCCAGGACGAATCCCAGGGGACAAGTAACAGCGCAGACCTCTTGGAGGTTACCCGACCTAGCACCCCGGGGGGGGGGGGGGGGGGGGGGGGGGGCTCCTAACCTAACCTAACCTTTTTTTTTTTTTTTTTTTTTTTTTTTTTTATACTGGGGAAATGCGTTACGCATACCCCCCCCATGGGGGATGGGGAGGGTTATGTGGGACTCCCGGACCGGTTTACCCACTAAAACCACCAGTTATTCCGGCGTCGTCTACGTGGAGGGGGACTGGGAAACCGGCAGAGCCTTTACGTCCAGTCCCCCGCCGACGACCGCCTGCTTGCAGCAGGCCCTTCACGCCCCTCCATACAGGAAGGGCCGTGGAACGACCGCAGGTGGTGGAGTGCAATGCAGGAGCTGGCGCCCCCGCGCCTGTCACCCGCTATCCACCACCATGGAGGGAGGGAGGGCGACTAATGTCTTCGCCCTCTCCGCGCTCTTTTCCGCCTATGCGGCGGCGCGAGAGGGTCTTCCTCCCGCGCACGTTCCGCCGCCTCCTTGTGGGACATCACGTCCTCACAAAAGGAGGCGACCGCTGCCCAGGCCTCTTCACTTCCCAGCATGGAGTTGACCACGCTAGGAAGCGAGAGGTCCGGCCCGACTGCCACTATCAGGCCGCGACGCGGCTCTGACCACGACGCGCACACCTCGAGGGTGTGCTGCGCCGTGTCCTCCGCCGCGCCACATTCGTGGCACGACGGACTCTCCTCTCTCCCGATCCGGTGCAGGCACGTGCCGAAGCAACCGTGCCCGGACAGCACGTGCACCAGACGGAAAGAGAGGAACCCGTGGCGCCGCTCGAGCCAGTCTTGCAAGACTGGCCCGAGCGCGTCCAGGGTTCGGCGGCCAAACACGGCAGAGGCGAGGTCCTCCGTCCAGTGATGGACGACCGCTTCCCTCGCCTCTCGCCGGACGGCCTCCCGCACTTCCAGGGCGGGATGCTCGCCGAGAGCCCTGCGCCCCGCCGTCCACTCATAAACTCTGGCGAGCACCCACGCCTCGAGCTCCCAAGGAGGGGTGCCCGCCAGAGCACAAGCCGCCGCGAAGCCTACCGAACGGTAGGCCCGCGCCACCCGCTGCGCAATGGCCCTCTGGGGCCTGCGCAGCGCCGCGGTGTTCTCCCTCCTTTGGAGGGAGTCCGCCCAGATGGGGGCCCCGTAGAGAGCCATGCTCTTCAGGATGCCGGCATATAATTGCCGGCATCGCGCTTTGGGCCCCCCCAGATTTGGGAGGAGCCACGACAGCGCGCCTGCGACTTTCAGCAGGCGCGCTGAGAGCCCGCTAAAATGCGGGCCGAAGCGCCACCGGCTGTCGAGGATCAGGCCCAGATATTTCATCTGGGCCTTCACCTCGACTCTAACGCCCTCTACCACGATGTGGCCGTCGGTGGGGGTGCGCTGCCGAGGCCCGTGAAAAAACACGGCCTCGGTTTTGTGCAGCGCCACCTTCAAGCCAAGCCGGCGGATCCTTCCCGCAACCAAGGATCCGCCAGCCGAGGCCAGGCTCGCCGCTTGCCTGAAGTCTCTCCCCCGGGCAGTAAGGAGAGTGTCATCCGCATAGCAGATGACACTCGTGCCTCGGAGGAGAGCTCCCCGCAGGAGCCAGTCGAAGCCGATGTTCCACAGCAGGGGTCCTAGAACGGACCCCTGCGGAACACCGGACTCCACACTGTACCGCCTTAGCTGGCCAGCTTTGTCCACGAGGAGGACCTCTCGGTCCTCCAGGTAGCTGGCCAGGAGGCTCCGCAGGTACTGAGGCACTCCATGATAGCGGAGCGCCTCTAGTATTGTCGGGTGGGGGACGGAGTTGAAGGCATTGGCTATGTCGAACGACACAGCCAAAACCCCATCCCCGGCCTCCACCGCCTCCCTCACCTGGCCCTTGAGCCGGGCCAGCGCGTCCACTGTCGAACGCCCCCTTCGGAATCCGAATTGGGCGTCCGACAGGTTCGGCCCCACCTCCAGCAGGAGACCATTAAGCCGGCCGGCGACAACCCCCTCAAACAGCTTACCGACCTCATCGAGCAGAACGATGGGCCGGTATGCCGAGGGGGAGTCCGCCGGACGTCCCTCCTTTCGGAGGAGGCACAACTGCCCCTCCTTCCACGGTTTCGGGAATCTCCCAGCGGTGAAACACGCGCTGAAGAGATCCCGAAACCGTTTTTCCATCTGGGTGATGGCAATCGCCACCACCCGCGCAGGGACGCCGTCCGGCCCTGAGAGACGGAGAGTCACCTCGCCAAGCTCCTCCACCGTGACCGCAGGTACTTCCTCCTCCTCCTCCTGCGGAGCCTCTCCCCGTGGGGGGTCCATCGCTGGTGGGGTGAAGTTGCTCCCGGACGGGAACAGGGACCGAACCACCCCATCCAGCAATGCCGGCTCCATGGACTCCGTTAGCGGGGGACCAACGGGGCGCAGTTTATTCCGCGCCGCCTTGTATGGTCTCCCGTACGGATCCCCGTTGAGCCCCTCCAGCATCTCGGCTCGGGCCGCATCATCGGCGGCCCTCATTGCCGTTTTGAGGACCCTCTTTGCCTCTACGTAAGAGGCGTACAGAAGGTCCTCGCCTTCGGGGTCTCGCCGGCTGCGCCGTCGACTCCGCGTGTAGGCCCGTCTTGCCGCCGTGCAGGCGGCCCGGAGCCCCGCCAGTTCCTCCGACCACCAGTAGACGGCGCGGCGTGGTGGTGGACGGCGAGACCGAGGCATGCTGGAGTTGCACACCTCGGTCAAGGACTTCCTGAGTTGGGCCGCCGCGGAGTCCACGTCCAGGACTTGGACAGGGGGCGTGAGCCAGTCCTGGACGAACGCCGCCACCTCAGCCGCCTCACGGTCGAGGCGGGTGAGAGCCCACCGCGGAAACGAAGAAGGACCTGGAGGGGCCGTCCTCCGGGGGCTCTGGGTGGAGACGTCGAACCGCACGTAACGGTGGTCCGACAGTGTCTCCACCATCTCCACCCGCCAGTTCACGACGCGGGCGGCAAGAACGGGGGTAGCGAACGAGACGTCCACCACTGACCCTCCCCGTTGCCGCACACACGTCTGAACCGTCCCTCTGTTGAGGAGGGACAGACCGGACGAGGCCGCCCAGAGCTCGACGACGCGTCCCCGGGCGTTACATGAGGCGGCCGGGTTGCCCCAGGTCGCCGATTTGGCGTTCAGGTCGCCCAAAACGGCGACCTGGCGCGGGGCCGCTCTTCCGGCAACCGCGCTGAGGGTTTCGAGGAAGTCCTCGAAATCCTGCAGTGGGCGGTTAGGGGAGAAATACACGCCCACCAGGGCTATTTCTCCCCACGCGGCGGCCACGTATCCCGGTCCCCTCTCTAAGAGCGAGAGGGGAGGGGAGTCTGTGGAAGACCGCGCAACCAATGCCACCAAGCTGTCCCGGTCACCCAGCCAGTGGCCAGGGACCGAGTACGGCTCGGCGACTACCGCCACGTCCACCAACCACTCCGCCAGGGCCTGCATGAGCAGGTCCTGGGCGGCTTTGCAGTGGTTGATGTTCGCCTGAAGGATGCGATGTTCGACCCTATCCATTAGTCGGACATCGCACCTCCCTCATCGGCCGCCGAGGTCCCTGCTTCAGGGGCGGCGGTCGCAGCAGCAGGCGGGGTCGTCGCCTGCGCTTTGCCCTTCTTTGGGGGAGGGATGCAGTCCCTCCCCTTCATGACGTGGCCTGCAGGTCGGCCACTGGCTGCGCACACTGCGCAGCGTGGCGTGGGGACTTTGCAGGAGGCGGACTTGTGTCCCGCCTCCCCGCAGCGGTAGCAGGTGTCCGACCTGTCCACCGTGGACGGACAGAGGGCCCGCGTGTGCCCGATTCCGAAGCACTTGAAGCAGCGCAGAGGCTGGTCTTCAAGTGCTCGGACTCTGCAGGTGCCGAACCCTACAGGAAGCCGCCCCTTGTCGAGGACGGCTTTGGCCGCAGCGACCGGGCACTCGAGACGGACAGTGCCCATGCGTCCGCGGCCAGGCCTGATGTCTCGGCACTGCACCGCTGCGACGTCGCAGCCCCCCATTGCTGCGATTGCCGCCACCACCTCCTCTTTGGTGACCGTATCATCGAGATCGGTCACCTCCAAGGCCACAGACCTAACAGGCCTCACCACTTTGGCCGCGTCCGCGATGACCTCTCGCAACTTGGTTGCAAAGAGGTCCGCGTTGGCGCCGCCCTGGGCCCCCGCAAACTCGAAGATTCGAGCTCCGGTCTGGGTCTGGCGGCACACAACTGCACCGATCCCAAGTTTGGTGGGATCGGCGTTGGCACGGGCCCGCTTGAGGACGGACCCGTACGTTTCCCCCCGTTCCGCGGCCTCCGCGGTGAGAGTCACCACGACGGCCGCAGTTTTGGGAGGAATCAAAGGCTTCCTCCCACCGGCGGGAGCCCTTTTGGCTGCGGGGGCAGCGGCGGCGGGCTTGGGGGCCGACTTTTTTCCCTTCCCCTTTCCCTTTCCCTTGCCGGTCGCCTGGGACGGGCAGGGAGGGGCGGTGGGGGGGGCGGCGGCCGCATTCGTGTTTTTGGCCTTGCCCTTTCCCCTCACCACTTCCGTCCAAGGCTGGTTGGACGGAGTGGTGGAGGGTAGTTGGGCGTCCTCCCTTTGGGAGGGTGGCGCCGGCTTGTTGGGCCTCTTGTCCGCCACCAATGGCGGGCGGAGGTTTTTCTCCGGTAGGAGCCTGTCCTCGATCCCATCGAAACAGGCTCTCGTGAAGGCCCTCTCCTCCATGACAACCTTGGCCTTTTGGAAAGTCCCCTTCAAGTTGGAGGACTTGGACGCAACCTCCGCAATCTCCTTCTCGTCCTCCAGCGCCATGCGCTCCAGCTCGGCCAGGGAGTGGTCCGAGTACAAGACGTGGGACGCCCCGTACCCGGACTTGGCCCGCGCAGTACGCGCCTCCTGCTCCTTAGCAGCGACCTGCTCCTCCAGGTCCTGCTGGAGCTGCGCCCGCCCAGTCAGACTCAGCTGACGCCGCGCTTCAGCCAAGCCCACATCGTGGGTATCGGCCACGGTGGCCTTCTTGGCCCTCACCGCCTTCTTCTTGGGCGCGCTCTTCGTCTGTTCCGAGGAACTCGACCCAGAGCCGTCCTTCAGAAAGGCCCTCTTGCGCGATTCACCATTTTCGGTGATCGCCTTCGGGCCTGCGCCCGACCGCGTAACGGTCCCGCTGTCTGAATCCGAGTCCGAAGACTCGTCCGCATTGCCGTGAAGGCCGACCGCAGAAGTTGCGAGGCATACCGCCGCACCTTCCTCGGGTTGGCCCTGAGAAGGGCCTTTTGGTTGGCCCTGAGAAGGGCCTTTTATGAAACGCCCGGAGGCGTCCCGCGCATGCTTTTTAGGCATTCCGCAAGGTTGTAGATAACCGCAAGAAAGTCTACAACGCACAGTGCTCTTTGGCCGAGCCCAGTCTGCCACTCCGTTACGGTGGTCAGAAAGGGTCGTTTCCAGGGGACACGACGAGGACGTAAGCACTGTGGGGGGTCCCCCAACCTAACCTAACCTTTTTTTTTTTTTTTTTTTTTTTGGCACTCCGGCAACGTCTCTGTGGGGGAGGACCGGGAAACTGGCACAGCCTCGACTTCCGGTCCCCCGCCGACGATCGCCCGCCTTGACAGCGGGCCCTTACACGCCCCTCTCTACAAATTGAGGGGCCCGGGAACAACCGCGAGTGCTCGGCCATTCCCGCCCGACGGGGGTGGTGAATACGTGCAATGCGGGAGAGGGCGCCCCCGCGCCTGTCTCCCGCTATTCACCACCAGGGGAGGCGTCTATATATGACGCCTTCTCCCGCCCCTTCTACGCCTTCGCAGAGGCGCTGCGAGAGGGTCTTCCTCCCGCGCGCGCTCTGCTGCCTCCTTCTGCGACATCACGTCCTCGCAGAAGGAGGCTACTGCTGCCCACGCCCCCTCGCTTCCAAGCATGGAGATGACCACGCTGGGAAGCGAGAGGTCTGGCCCTACTGCCGCTACCAGGCCGCGGCGCGGCTCTGACCACGACGGGCACACTTCGAGTGTGTGCTGCGCCGTGTCCTCCGCCGCGCCACATTCGTGGCACGACGGGCTCTCCTCTCTCCCGATCCGGTGCAGGTATGAGCCGAAGCTTCCATGCCCGGATAGTACCTGCACCAGGCGGAACGAGAGGAACCCGTGGGGGCGCTCGAGCCAGTCTACCAGGACTGGCCCGAGCGCGTCCAGCGTTCGGCGACCAAACGTGGCGGAGGCGAGGTCCTCCGTCCAATGATGGACGATTGCGGCCCTCGCCTCTCGCCGCACGGCCTCCCGCTCTTCCGGGGCGGGGTGCTCTCCGAGCGCCCTACGCCCCGCCGTCCACTCGTAAACTCTGGCGAGCACCCACGCCTCGAGCTCCCAAGGCGGGGTGCCCGCCAGAGCGCACGCCGCCGAGAAGCCCACTGAGCGGTAGGCCCTCGCTACCCGCTGCGCGATGGCCCTTTGGGGCCTACGAATCGCGGTGGCGTTCTCCCTCCTTTGCAGGGAGTCCGCCCAGATTGGGGCCCCATACAGGGCCATGCTCTTCAGGATGCCGGCATAGAGCTGCCGGCACCGCGATTTGGGCCCTCCCAAATTTGGGAGGAGCCACGATAGGGATCCCGCAACCTTCAGCAGGCGCGCCGACAGCCCGCTGAAGTGCGGGCCGAAGCGCCACCTGCTGTCTAGGACAAGGCCCAGATATTTAATCTGGGCCTTAACGTCAACTCTGACGCCCTCCACAAAGATGTGGGCGTCAGTGGGGATGCGCTGCCGAGGCCCGTGGAAGAACACGGCCTGTCACCCGCTATCCACCACCATGAAGGGAGGGAGGGCGACTATTGTCTTCGCCCTCTCCGTGCCCTTTTCCGCCTATGCGGTGGCGCGAGAGGGTCCTCCTCCCGCGCACGTTCCGCCGCCTCCTTGTGGGACATCACGTCCTCACAAAAGGAGGCGACCGCTGCCCAGGCCCCTTCGCTTCCCAGCATGGAGTTGACCACGCTAGGAAGCGAAAGGTCTGGCCCGACTGCCGCTGTCAGGGCGCGACGCGGCTCTGACCACGACGCGCACACCTCGAGGGTGTGCTGCGCCGTGTCCTCCGCCGCGCCACATTCGTGGCACGACGGGCTCTCCTCTCTCCCGATCCGGTGCAGGCACGTGCCGAAGCAACCGTGCCCGGACAGCACCTGCACCAGACGGAAAGAGAGGAACCCGTGGCGCCGCTCGAGCCAGTCTTGCAAGACTGGTCCGAGCGCGTCCAGCGTTCGGCGGCCAAACACGGCAGAGGCGAGGTCCTCCGTCCAGTGGTGGACGACCGCTTCCCTCGCCTCTCGCCGGACGGCCTCCCGCACTTCCAGGGCGGGATGCTCCCCGAGCGCCTTGCGCCCCGCCGTCCACTCATAAACTCTGGCGAGCACCCACGCCTCGAGCTCCCAGGGAGGGGTGCCTGCCAGAGCGCATGCCGCCGCGAAGCCTACCGAGCGGTAGGCACGCACCACCCGCTGCGCAATGGCCCTCTGGGGCCTGCGCAACGCCGCTGTGTTCTCCCTCCTTTGGAGGGAGTCCGCCCAGATGGGGGCCCCGTAGAGGGCCATGCTCTTCAAGATGCCGGCATATAATTGACCTCCCTCATCGGCCGCCGAGGTCCCTGCTTCAGGGGCGGCGGTCGCAGCAGCAGGCGGGGTCGTCGCCTGCGCTTTGCCCTTCTTTGGGGGAGGGATGCAGTCCCTCCCCTTCATGACGTGGCCTGCAGGTCGGCCACTGGCTGCGCACACTGCGCAGCGTGGCGTGGGGACTTTGCAGGAGGCGGACTTGTGTCCCGCCTCCCCGCAGCGGTAGCAGGTGTCCGACCTGTCCACCGTGGACGGACAGAGGGCCCGCGTGTGCCCGATTCCGAAGCACTTGAAGCAGCGCAGAGGCTGGTCTTCAAGTGCTCGGACTCTGCAGGTGCCGAACCCTACAGGAAGCCGCCCCTTGTCGAGGACGGCTTTGGCCGCAGCGACCGGGCACTCGAGACGGACAGTGCCCATGCGTCCGCGGCCAGGCCTGATGTCTCGGCACTGCACCGCTGCGACGTCGCAGCCCCCCATTGCTGCGATTGCCGCCACCACCTCCTCTTTGGTGACCGTATCATCGAGATCGGTCACCTCCAAGGCCACAGACCTAACAGGCCTCACCACTTTGGCCGCGTCCGCGATGACCTCTCGCAACTTGGTTGCAAAGAGGTCCGCGTTGGCGCCGCCCTGGGCCCCCGCAAACTCGAAGATTCGAGCTCCGGTCTGGGTCTGGCGGCACACAACTGCACCGATCCCAAGTTTGGTGGGATCGGCGTTGGCACGGGCCCGCTTGAGGACGGACCCGTACGTTTCCCCCCGTTCCGCGGCCTCCGCGGTGAGAGTCACCACGACGGCCGCAGTTTTGGGAGGAATCAAAGGCTTCCTCCCACCGGCGGGAGCCCTTTTGGCTGCGGGGGCAGCGGCGGCGGGCTTGGGGGCCGACTTTTTTCCCTTCCCCTTTCCCTTTCCCTTGCTGGTCGCCTGGGACGGGCAGGGAGGGGCGGTGGGGGGGGCGGCGGCCGCATTCGCCTTTTTGGCCTTGCCCTTTCCCCTCACCACTTCCGTCCAAGGCTGGTTGGACGGAGTGGTGGAGGGTAGTTGGGCGTCCTCCCTTTGGGAGGGTGGCGCCGGCTTGTTGGGCCTCTTGTCCGCCACCAATGGCGGGCGGAGGTTTTTCTCCGGTAGGAGCCTGTCCTCGATCCCATCGAAACAGGCTCTCGTGAAGGCCCTCTCCTCCATGACAACCTTGCGGATGATGTCCTCAAGGTTGGCGGAGGAGGAGGAGGAGGGAGCTTCCGCTGTCGGTCGAGGATCGGCCTGGGCCTGAGCGGGCCGGGCCGCGACTTCGGCCAGCTTCTTGTGAAGCTGGCTGACCTCGGACTGCAGGCGATCGACCGTCGCCTGCAGTTGCTGCGTCTCCTCCGTCGCGGTGCGCTTCACCAGCTCACACACGATGCCGCGCATGCTCGCGGCCCGACATTTCAGGGCCTTTTGGAAAGTCCCCTTCAAGTTGGAGGACTTGGACGCAACCTCCGCAATCTCCTTCTCGTCCTCCAGCGCCATGCGCTCCAGCTCGGCCAGGGAGTGGTCCGAGTACAAGACGTGGGACGCCCCGTACCCGGACTTGGCCCGCGCAGTGCGCGCCTCCTGCTCCTTAGCAGCGACCTGCTCCTCCAGGTCCTGCTGGAGGTGCGCCCGCTGGGTCAGACTCAGCTGACGCCGCGCTTCAGCCAAGCCCACATCGTGGGTATCGGCCACGGTGGCCTTCTTGGCCCTCACCGCCTTCTTCTTGGGCGCGCTCTTCGTCTGTTCCGAGGAACTCGACCCAGAGCCGTCCTTCAGAAAGGCCCTCTTGCGCGATTCACCATTTTCGGTGATCGCCTTCGGGCCTGCGCCCGACCGCGTAACGGTCCCGCTGTCTGAATCCGAGTCCGAAGACTCGTCCGCATTGCCGTGAAGGCCGACCGCAGAAGTTGCGAGGCATACCGCCGCACCTTCCTCGGGTTGGCCCTGAGAAGGGCCTTTTGGTTGGCCCTGAGAAGGGCCTTTTATGAAACGCCCGGAGGCGTCCCGCGCATGCTTTTTAGGCATTCCGCAAGGTTGTAGATAACCGCAAGAAAGTCTACAACGCACAGTGCTCTTTGGCCGAGCCCAGTCTGCCACTCCGTTACGGTGGTCAGAAAGGGTCGTTTCCAGGGGACACGACGAGGACGTAAGCACTGTGGGGGGTCCCCCAACCTAACCTAACCTTTTTTTTTTTTTTTTTTTTTTTGGCACTCCGGCAACGTCTCTGTGGGGGAGGACCGGGAAACTGGCACAGCCTCGACTTCCGGTCCCCCGCCGACGATCGCCCGCCTTGACAGCGGGCCCTTACACGCCCCTCTCTACAAATTGAGGGGCCCGGGAACAACCGCGAGTGCTCGGCCATTCCCGCCCGACGGGGGTGGTGAATACGTGCAATGCGGGAGAGGGCGCCCCCGCGCCTGTCTCCCGCTATTCACCACCAGGGGAGGCGTCTATATATGACGCCTTCTCCCGCCCCTTCTACGCCTTCGCAGAGGCGCTGCGAGAGGGTCTTCCTCCCGCGCGCGCTCTGCTGCCTCCTTCTGCGACATCACGTCCTCGCAGAAGGAGGCTACTGCTGCCCACGCCCCCTCGCTTCCAAGCATGGAGATGACCACGCTGGGAAGCGAGAGGTCTGGCCCTACTGCCGCTACCAGGCCGCGGCGCGGCTCTGACCACGACGGGCACACTTCGAGTGTGTGCTGCGCCGTGTCCTCCGCCGCGCCACATTCGTGGCACGACGGGCTCTCCTCTCTCCCGATCCGGTGCAGGTATGAGCCGAAGCTTCCATGCCCGGATAGTACCTGCACCAGGCGGAACGAGAGGAACCCGTGGGGGCGCTCGAGCCAGTCTACCAGGACTGGCCCGAGCGCGTCCAGCGTTCGGCGACCAAACGTGGCGGAGGCGAGGTCCTCCGTCCAATGATGGACGATTGCGGCCCTCGCCTCTCGCCGCACGGCCTCCCGCTCTTCCGGGGCGGGGTGCTCTCCGAGCGCCCTACGCCCCGCCGTCCACTCGTAAACTCTGGCGAGCACCCACGCCTCGAGCTCCCAAGGCGGGGTGCCCGCCAGAGCGCACGCCGCCGAGAAGCCCACTGAGCGGTAGGCCCTCGCTACCCGCTGCGCGATGGCCCTTTGGGGCCTACGAATCGCGGTGGCGTTCTCCCTCCTTTGCAGGGAGTCCGCCCAGATTGGGGCCCCATACAGGGCCATGCTCTTCAGGATGCCGGCATAGAGCTGCCGGCACCGCGATTTGGGCCCTCCCAAATTTGGGAGGAGCCACGATAGGGATCCCGCAACCTTCAGCAGGCGCGCCGACAGCCCGCTGAAGTGCGGGCCGAAGCGCCACCTGCTGTCTAGGACAAGGCCCAGATATTTAATCTGGGCCTTAACGTCAACTCTGACGCCCTCCACAAAGATGTGGGCGTCAGTGGGGATGCGCTGCCGAGGCCCGTGGAAGAACACGGCCTCGGTCTTGTGCAGCGCCACCCCCAATCCAAGCCGCCGGATCCTACCCGCCACCAACGATCCGCCAGCCGAGGCCAGGCTCGCCACCTCCCTAAAGCTCTTCCCCCGGGCAGTGAGGAGAGTGTCATCCGCATAGCAGATGACACTCGTGCCACGGAGGAGGGCTCCCCGCAAGAGCCAATCAAAGCCGATGTTCCACAGGAGTGGTCCTAAAACAGACCCCTGCGGAACACCGGACTCCGCGCCGTACCGCCGAAGCTGGCCAGCTTTGTCAACCAGGAGGACCTTGCAGGAGGCGGACTTGTGCCCCTCCTTGCCGCAGCGGTAACAGCTGTCCGTCCTGTCCACCTTGGACGGACAGAGGGCCCGCGTGTGCCCGATTCCGAAGCACCTGAAGCAGCGCAGAGGCTGATCTTCAAGTGCCTGGACTCGGCAGGAGCTGAAGCCCACCGAGAGCCGCCCCTTGGCGATGACGGCTTTGGCCGCAGCGACTGGGCACTCAAGGCGGATAGTGCCCATGCCACCGCGGCCAGGCCTGATGTCCCGGCCCTGTACCGCCGCGACTTCGCAGCCCCCTAGTGCTGCAATCGCCGCCATCACCTCCTCCTTGGTGACCGAGTCGTCTAGATCGGTCACCTCCAGGGCCGTGGACCTAACGGGCCTGACCACCTTGGCCGCGTCCGCGATGACCTCTCGCAACTTGGTTGCGAAGAGGTCCGCGTTGGCGCCGCCCTGGGCCCCCGGGAACTCGAAGATTCGAGCCCCGGCTTGGGTCCTGCGGCACGCGACCGCTCCGATCCCGAGCTGGGTGGGATCGACTGTCGTACGAGCCCGCTTGAGGACGGACTCGTACGTCTCTCCTCGCTCCGCAGCCTCCGCGGTGATCGTCACCACGACGGCAGCAGTCTTGGGAGGAGCCAGAGGCTTCCTCCCACCAGCGGGAGCCCTTTTGGCTGCGGGGGCAGCGGCGGCGGGCTTGGGGGCCGACTTTTTCCCCTTCCCCTTTCCCTTTCCCTTGCCGGTCGCCTGGGACGGGCAGGGAGGGGCGGTGGGGGGGGCGGCGGCCGCATTCGCCTTTTTGGCCTTGCCCTTTCCCCTCACCACTTCCGTCCAAGGCTGGTTGGACGGAGTGGTGGAGGGTAGTTGGGCGTCCTCCCTTTGGGAGGGTGGCGCCGGCTTGTTGGGCCTCTTGTCCGCCGCTAGAGGCGGTCGGAGGCGCTTCTCCGGTAGGAGCCTGTCCTCGATGCCGTCGAGGCAGGCTCTTGTGAAGGCCCTTTCCTCCATGACAACCTTGCGGATGATATCCTCAAGGTTGGAGGAGGAGGAGGGGCCCTCGGCCGCCGGTCTGGGGTTGGCCTGGGAAGGCCGGGCCGCGGCCTCGGCCGCCGGTCCAGGGCTGGCCTGAGCAGGCGGAGCCGTGGCTTCAGCCAGCTTCTTGTGGAGCTGGCTGACCTCCGACTGCAGACGGTCGACTTTCGTCTGCAGTTGCCGCGTTTCGTCCGTGCCGGTGCGCTGGACCAGCTCCCGAACTATGCCGCGCATCGACGCGGCCCGGCACTTAAGGGACTTCTGGCAAGTCCCCTTTAGGTTGGAGGACTTGGAGGCGACCTCCTTAATTTCCTCCTCGTCCTCCTGAGCCATGCGCTCCAGCTCCGCCAGGGAGTAGTCCGAGTACAGTACGGTTGACGCACCGTACCCGGACTTGGCCCGCGCAGCGCGCGCCTGCTGCTCCTTGGCGGCGACCTTCTCCTCAAGGTCCTCTTGGAGCTGAGCCCGCTTGGCCAGATTAAGCTGGCGCTGCGCGTCTACCAGACCCACTTCGTGGGTATCGGCGACGGCACCTGTAACGGCGGGGGCTTTCTTGCCCTTTCCCTTCTTTTTGGGTTTGCTCCTAGTCGACTCCGAAGTCGAGGAGCAGGACCCATCCTTCATAAAGGCCCGCTTCCGACCTTGCTCGATAGCGAGCGTCGGAACAAACGTAATGGACTCGTCAGAGTCCGACTCGTCCGCCCTGCAAAACAGGCTGACCGCAGCAGAAGGCGGCGCGCCTTCATCCTGGCCCTGAGAAGGGCCTTTTGGTTGGCCCTGAGGAGGGCCTTTGGGTTGGCCCTGAGAAGGGCCTTTTAGGAAACGCCCGGAGGCGTCCCGCAAAGGTTTAGGCTTAGAAGCCTCCGCCATTGTCGTAGATACCGCAATTAAGTCTACGACGCACAGTTCTTTTAGCCGAACCTAACCTAACCTTTTTTTTTTTTTTTTTTTTTTTTTTTTTTTTTTTTTTTTTTTTTTTTTTTTTTTTTTTTTTTTTTGCGCTGGGAAAATGCAAATGACGCATCCCCCCTCCACTGGAGAGTGACAAGGGGGGTATGTGGGACTCCCCGGCCTCCCCAAGGCCAGTATACCCACTAAAAACCCAGCGGCGCTCCTGCGTCGTCTTAGTGGGGGGGACTGGGAAACCGGCAGAGCCTTTACATCCAGTCCCTCCCCGACGAAGCCCGCCATTACAGCGGGGCCCGCACGCCCCTCCCCTGCAGGGTGGGGCCTGGGAACGGCAAGCGACTCGGCCGTTCCCGTCCGCCCGCAAAGGTGGCGAATGTGTGCAATGCGGGGCCGGGGCTCCATGTCGGCCCCGCCATTCGCCACCATGCGTCAGAGCGGCGCGGGACAGTTCCGCGTCGTCCCGCGCCCTCTTCCCCGCTCGGGGGCCCAAGGCCCCCCCACGAAGCGGCGCAGGAGTGTTCCGCGTCCTCCCGCGCGCGCTTCGCCGCCTTCTATGGGACCGCTCGTCCCCCACGAAGCGGCGCAGGAGAGTTCCGCGTCCCCCCGCGCGCGCTTCGCCGCCCCCTTCTGGGACCAGGTCCCAGAAGGTCGTCCGGGCCACCAAACAAGGGGGCCCGGACCCACCTGGGTAGACCGAAGTCTACCCTGCCTCATCACACTGTGCCCTCTGCTACTCAGAGGGACACGCGGAGAGGCCCACCGTGTCGAGTTATTGGCCACCGCTAACAAGATCCCACGAGTGAGAAGTTATTAGCGGTGTTTACCAGACTGCTACCGTTCCCCCAGGACGAATCCCAGGGGACAAGTAACAGCGCAGACCTCTTGGAGGTTACCCGACCTAGCACCCCAACCTAACCTAACCTAACCTAACCTAACCTAACCTTTTTTTTTTTTTTTTTTTTTTTTTTTTTTTTTGCGCTGGGAAAATGCAAATGACGCATCCCCCCTCCACTGGAGAGTGACAAGGGGGGTATGTGGGACTCCCCGGCCTCCCCAAGGCCGGTATACCCACTAAAAACCCAGCGGCGCTCCTGCGTCGTCTTAGTGGGGGGGACTGGGAAACCGGCAGAGCCTTTACATCCAGTCCCTCCCCGACGAAGCCCGCCATTACAGCGGGGCCCGCACGCCCCTCCCCTGCAGGGTGGGGCCTGGGAACGGCAAGCGACTCGGCCGTTCCCGTCCGCCCGCAAAGGTGGCGAATGTGTGCAATGCGGGGCCGGGGCTCCATGTCGGCCCCGCCATTCGCCACCATGCGTCAGAGCGGCGCGGGACAGTTCCGCGTCGTCCCGCGCGCTCTTCCCCGCTCGGGGCCCAAGGCCCCCCCACGAAGCGGCGCAGGAGTGTTCCGCGTCCTCCCGCGCGCGCTTCGCCGCCTTCTATGGGACCGCTCGTCCCCCACGAAGCGGCGCAGGAGAGTTCCGCGTCCCCCCGCGCGCGCTTCGCCGCCCCCTTCTGGGACCAGGTCCCAGAAGGTCGTCCGGGCCACCAAACAAGGGGGCCCGGACCCACCTGGGTAGACCGAAGTCTACCCTGCCTCATCACACTGTGCCCTCTGCTACTCAGAGGGACACGCGGAGAGGCCCACCGTGTCGAGTTATTGGCCACCGCTAACAAGATCCCACGAGTGAGAAGTTATTAGCGGTGTTTACCAGGGTGCACCAATCCGCGACTGCTACCGTTCCCCCAGGACGAATCCCAGGGGACAAGTAACAGCGCAGACCTCTTGGAGGTTACCCGACCTAGCACCCCAACCTAACCTTTTTTTTTTTTTTTTTTGTTGCCCAGGAAAACCTTTGATAGGTACCACGCGGTCTGGGGGGACCGGTGGTTATGTGGGAGTCCCGCCTTGACAAAGGCAGTGTACCCACTAAAAACCTGGGGTGTTCCACATCTCCGCAAAGAGGGGTAGTTTCAGGATCGCTATAGCGCCTCTTTGACATACCCAGCGGGTGCCCGTTTGGGCTCTTCCTTTTTAAGGCCGTCTAGCCCTGTTCTCCGCTTAAGGCATCTCGGAACACATGACGAGATGCCTTTCAGCTCGGGACCACTCAGGTCAGGCAACAGACCCCCCAATCTATTACCCGAAGTCCCCATTACGGTTGCATGCGGCTGGCATATGCCAACCGCCTGCGGCCAGTTCTTCTTCGGCGTATTGGGTCCGACAGAGCATCATCCTCTCGTTCCCTTTCCGCCGCCTCTTTGTCGCGCATGACTGTCTCCGCAAAAACAGCGACTGCCCTCCAATTGTTCTCTGAGTCGGCAATCGCGCGTATTATTGCCGACAACGAAAGATCTCCCCCTATCACTGCCACCATTTCCGCCCGTGGCACTGCCCAAGCTGGGCACTCGGCGCGGGTATGTTGCGCTGTGTCCTCCACTGCCCCACATTGATGGCATGCCATTGTCGGCTCTCGTCGTGCCACTCGGCACAGATACCTCCCGAAGCAACCATGCCCCGAGAGAATCTGTGTCAAGCGGAACGTCGGGGCGCCGTGTCGACGATCGACCCACTCTAGGAGGACCGGCCGAACGGCGGCAACTACATCACGGCCTGCAGCCGGCGTCTCTAGTCTCTCCGACCACTGGCGAAACAGCTCTTCTCGACCCTGCTCTCTCCAGTGCTTTATTTCTTCTGGCATAGGCCAGCCTCCATTTCGTTTGACCTCCGCGCTGTGCCGGTATACCGACGCTAAGACCCCGGCTTCGAGGTCCCACGGCGGAGTACTTGCGAGCAAACACGCTGCCTCAAACGAGACAGTGTGGTACGCCCGGGCCGTTCTTATTGCAATGACCCGCTGCGGACGTCGCAACAGAGTCTGGTTCTGCCTGCTCAAAGCATTCGCCCATATGGGTGCTCCGTAAAGCGCCTTGGAGCGTACCACACCTGCGAAAAGGCGACGGCACGCTACACTTGGCCCCCCTATGTTAGGGAGCAGTCTCCCGAGCACTCCTGCGTAGGCTATGAGCTTCGGGGCCAGTCGCCGAAAGTGCTCTTCGAACTTCCATCGACCATCGAGGACAAGTCCTAAGTACTTCATCGTCGACTCGATGGCGATGGAGGTTCCACCCACGACAACACTCTGTCCGCTCGGAGGAGCATTTCGAGGCCCGTGAAAAACAAGAGCCTCAGACTTTTCCAAAGCCACCTCCAGCCCAAGCATCCTTATCCTCCGGACTACTTGCGCTACACCCGCCGTGGCCAAGATAGCCGCCTCCCTGTAGGTCTTACCACGGGCTGTTACAAGGGTGTCATCGGCGTAGCAAACTACACCGATACCTTGCAGGTTTTGCCCGCGCAGAACGTAGTCATAGCCAATGTTCCAAAGGAGCGGTCCTAGGACCGAACCCTGTGGAACACCACACGACATCCTCCTTTCCTCCCATCCACCATTCCGAGCCGGATATATCACAGCTCGGCGGTCAAAGTAGCTCACTACAGTGTCCCTCAAATACCGAGGTACTCCATGGTATCTGAGAGCCTCCAATATGGCTTCCCACGGCAAGGTGTTAAAGGCATTCGCTATGTCCAGCGACACTGCCAACAACACCCCACCTGCTGAGACTGCCTCATCCGCTAGTTCCCGCACTCTGGTGATGGCGTCTACAGTTGAGCGCCCATGGCGGAACCCAAATTGCCCATCACTCAGATTCGGGCCCACACACACCAAATGCTGAATGAGACGAGCAGCAAGTACTCGCTCAAAAAGCTTGCTCGTTTCGCCAAGCAGCACTATCGGACGATACGCTGATGGGGAGTCGGCTGGACGGCCATTCTTCCTTAACAAGACTAGTTTCCCGCGCTTCCAGCATTGTGGGAAATAGCCTTGCGCTAGACACTCCGAGAAAAGTGCCCGTATGTCTCCCCCGAGCTCCTTCGCTGCATGAACCAGGAGTCGACCTGGCACTCCATCTGGCCCAGGGGCAGCGTTTTTGGACCGAAGTCGCAACACGGCTGCCTTCAACTCGTCCTCGCTCACAGACGGAACCTCTTCTTCTACAGCCTCTTCAGGCAGACCTAGCCCGAGTGCCATGGGAGGTGGGCACCACGCCTCTCTCTGGGGAAAGAGTGTTGATACAACTCGCTCCAGAAGTTGCGGTTCTAGAGTTGAAGTGAGTGGGGGGGCCCATGGCCGAAGTTTACCCGTCACCGACTTATACGGACGTCCCCAGGGATCCCGGTCAAGAGACTCAAGCCACTCTTGCCACGCCAACTCCTTTGCCTCCTTAATGGCCACCTGTAAAGCTTTACAGGCGGCACTGTAGTTAGCGTAACGCACACTTTCCTCTTCCTCATCTCGCATTCTCCAGCGACGGCAGCGAGTATATAGGCGCCTTGCAGCTATGCAGTTCTTCCGTAGCTGCCGTAGCTCTGCCCTCCACCAATACATACGACGCGGCGGCGACGTCGCCTTAACCCGTGGCATGGAGGCATCGCAGATTCGCGCAAGTGATTCCCCCAGCTTCTCCGCTGCGGAGTCTACATTCTCCATGAACGGGCTTGCCACCCAGGCCTCTACGACAGCCGCTTCTGCTGCAAGCTCCCTATCAAACCCTCGCAGTGACCACCGCGGACCAGCACTAGCAGGTAGGGACGGAGCCTGCCCTGCGGATGCAGAGACGCTGAATCGAATATATCGATGATCTGAGAGTGTCTCTACGTCCGTTTCTACTCTCCAGTCTAAAACACGGCGCGCCACAGTGGGAGAAGCAAACGTTATGTCTACTATAGACCCACCGTGTTGTCGCACGCACGTGTTTTCTGTGCCCCTATTGAGAATGAGCAGACCCAAGGACGCTGCCCATTCCTCCAACAACTCTCCTCGTGCGTCAGTTGATGGGGATCCCCACGCCGTTGACTTCGCGTTGAAGTCCCCAGCAACCAACACAGGACTGGGGTGGGCTGCTCCCACCAGAACCCCGATCTCGGCAAGAACTCGCTCAAACTCGACCAAGTTGCGGTTAGGGGAGCAGTACACCCCGATCACTGCCACGCCACAGCCGCCACCTACTACGGCTAGCACGCAACCCTGACCCCTCGCTACTCTTTCGAAGGGCAGGGAACCAGCAGATGGCTGCGTGAAAATAGCTACCGAGTCCTCTCGGTCTCCCACCCAGTTATCTCGAGAAGGGACCAAATAGGGTTCAGCAACCACCGCAATTTGTGTTGACCACTCCGCCAGACTCTGGAGCAAAAGATCCTGAGACCTGGCGGAGTGGTTAATGTTCGCCTGCAGAAATCGGATGGCCATCCTAATTGGAATCCATCCGATTCTCCTCTCGCGCTTCTGGGCGCGCAGATGACTGCGAGGGGGCTGAAGAGCCTACGCGAGTCGTCTGATTTCCTCGTCTTTTACCTTTAGTTGCAGCCGAGCCTTTGCAGGCCTTGGTCCCAACACGGTGATCGGCCTTCTTTCCAGCTGCTTCGCACGCCGGACAATGCGGCTCGGCATCGCACTGCACTGCCTTGTGGCCAGACTTGCCACAGCGGAAGCAAAGTGCACTGCGGTCCTGGTCACACGGACATTTCGCTCCAACGTGCCCAACCTCCAGGCATCGATAGCACTGCAGAGGCCTGGGCTCTAGTAATTTGACGGATACTGAGACCCAGCCTACTAGAAATCTTCCAGCTGCAACTTTTTTCGCTGCAGCGACGGGGCAGCGCAACCAGACCGTTCCTTGGCGACCTTCGGAACGTACAATGTTACCAACCTTCACCGATTCTATAGCACAGCCGCCCACTTTGGCGACAGCTGCCGCCACGTCCTTTATGCTTGCAGAGTCATCAAGACCCGACAAGCGCATTTCCACGCACTTTTCAGGCCTAGAGACCCGGACTAAGGCTCCACTGAGGGACTCTCTAAGCTTGCTAGCTAGCGAGTCAGCCTTCTCTGCACTTGTAGCTCCAGGTACCTCCAACACTCGGCCACCTGTGGCGGCAGTTCGGAACTTCAGACCCTCTATACCAAGTGCCTGTAGGTCGATGCGTTCCCTAGCATCAGTAAGCACTTGGTGATAGGTAATGCCCTTCTCCACGGCTTCCGGCTGTAGCGTCAGCACGACTGCTGTCGAACGAGGGGCTTTAAGGCCCTTTCTCCTGTTTTTCTTAGCCTTTTGGCTCTTAGCCTTCTGGCTCTGCGCAGGCCGTGTTATTGGCTCCGTAGTGGCCTTGGCTGCCGCCGCCTTGGTGGCTTTGGCGGCTTTGGCCGCTTTGGAACCTTTTCGGGTCACCACATTCCACCCTTCGTCCATAGGCTTGGGGGTGGGACTCGGCGGACGCGGCTCGGTGGCCTCCGCTACCTTCTTTTTTCCTCCCTTTGGAGGCTTAGTCACTCCACTGGTGCTGGCCATAGCTTCCCGAGGAGGGGAAGGAGCCCGAGCGGGGGCCTTCACAGTTGCAGTAGCCGCGTTCTTCTTCTTGTCTGCGGCCGGTCTTCCGGTCTTCGGAAGACGGTCTTCCAAGCCTTCGAAGCGCGCGTCTACCATCGTTCCACATTGGACCATAACAGCGCGCACTATTTCCTCAATAGGAGCAGGAGTTGCCACAGGGGTGGAGGTTGGCTGCTGCGTGAGCAGACGCATCTGAGCCATCTCTTTACGAACCTCCTCAAGCTCGCGTGCAAGCAAGGCATTGGCTGCCTCTAGCCGAGCGACCTCCTCCGTCATTGTACGCGAGCGCATTTCGCCAAACGAAACCTTAATCGTTTCGGCCGCCTCCTTCAGAGCTCGCACGTACGTCCCTTTTAAGTGACTGGACGTCGTGGCAACCTTCATAATGGTATCAAGAGAGTCAGACACCAGCTTAGCCAAATCGGTTGACTCCGGACACTCACTGTCGCTAATAGCCATCACGTCCGAGGACTTACGGAACATTGCGGCTCTCGCTTCTCGCTTCCGTTTAACTTCTTCTGCCATCTCGAATTCTGCATTTAATCGCAGCTCTTCAGCCTTTGCGGCATTCAATTCAGCCTTGGCCTTTGCCAAGCCGACAAACTTCCCCGTAGTCGGAGGCCGTCCACGTCCCCTCCTAACCGTTGAAGCCTTGGACGGCCTCTCATCATCGCCATTATCGGAGTCATCGCCTATACGGCGTTTTTTCCAGAAACGGCTCTCTTCAGTCGAAACCAATGTAGCTACCGACTGGAAACTTCCATCAGAATCTGTGTCCGAAAGATTCACTGCTCTCGCCGAGACGATAGCCAAATCCTCATCACTCTTCTCCGAGACATCGCTGCGGGTCAAAACCACGCGCGCCTCTTTCGCCATGCTCATACTAAGCGCCAAAGCGCCCTCACTCCCATTCTCCTCACGACCCCACTGGTCCTTTCCGTCTTTGTTTTTTAAAGTTTTAAATGATTCCATACTAAATCCCACGAGTAATGGGGAAAGTGGTCGCCCCGGGTAGAGCCCCTTACACCGGGGAAGGTATATACTGCGGAGGTCCCAGGTATCCGCAGGTTTTTACGTGTTTTCTCACGGGTTTTGTATCGAGATTTTCCTTTCTCAGACCGGCCAATGAAGGCAAGCCCTCGTCGGGCCCACACAATAACGACGTACCCTCTTAACGCCCGGAAAAGGGTCTTTGAAGTTAAAGTGTGGACCCGGTTGGAGAGTGACGTAGCTCCCCGGCGACCCTGAGTGATACGGTAAAACCGTACCCCTCAGTCCGCCAAAACCTTCACACGAGCACGTGCCCGTAAGCCCATGCCGGGCTCCACAAAATGCGCTGCACAAAACCCTCCCCTCAAGCCTTTCCGTATGGGTATTCCTGCGGTATAGCCTTGAGGATCATTGGGATGTGCGCGCCCACCGCCGCCTACACCGCGGCGTGTGTCGGGTTATTGGCCACCGCTAACAAGATCCCACGAGTGAGAAGTTATTAGCGGTGTTTACCAGGGTGCACCAATCCGCGACTGCTACCGTTCCCCCAGGACGAATCCCAGGGGACAAGTAACAGCGCAGACCTCTTGGAGGTTACCCGACCTAGCACCCCAACCTAACCTTTTTTTTTTTTTTTTTTTTTTTTTTTTTTTTTTTTTTTTTTTTTTTTGCGCTGGGAAAATGCAAATGACGCATCCCCCCTCCACTGGAGAGTGACAAGGGGGGTATGTGGGACTCCCCGGCCTCCCCAAGGCCGGTATACCCACTAAAAACCCAGCGGCGCTCCTGCGTCGTCTTAGTGGGGGGGACTGGGAAACCGGCAGAGCCTTTACATCCAGTCCCTCCCCGACGAAGCCCGCCATTACAGCGGGGCCCGCACGCCCCTCCCCTGCAGGGTGGGGCCTGGGAACGGCAAGCGACTCGGCCGTTCCCGTCCGCCCGCAAAGGTGGCGAATGTGTGCAATGCGGGGCCGGGGCTCCATGTCGGCCCCGCCATTCGCCACCATGCGTCAGAGCGGCGCGGGACAGTTCCGCGTCGTCCCGCGCCCTCTTCCCCGCTCGGGGGCCCAAGGCCCCCCCACGAAGCGGCGCAGGAGTGTTCCGCGTCCTCCCGCGCGCGCTTCGCCGCCTTCTATGGGACCGCTCGTCCCCCACGAAGCGGCGCAGGAGAGTTCCGCGTCCCCCCGCGCGCGCTTCGCCGCCCCCTTCTGGGACCAGGTCCCAGAAGGTCGTCCGGGCCACCAAACAAGAGGGCCCGGACCCACCTGGGTAGACCGAAGTCTACCCTGCCTCATCACACTGTGCCCTCTGCTACTCAGAGGGACACGCGGAGAGGCCCACCGTGTCGAGTTATTGGCCACCGCTAACAAGATCCCACGAGTGAGAAGTTATTAGCGGTGTTTACCAGGGTGCACCAATCCGCGACTGCTACCGTTCCCCCAGGACGAATCCCAGGGGACAAGTAACAGCGCAGACCTCTTGGAGGTTACCCGACCTAGCACCCCACCCCAACCTAACCTTTTTTTTTTTTTTTTTTTTTTTTTTTGCGCTGGGAAAATGCAAATGACGCATCCCCCCTCCACTGGAGAGTGACAAGGGGGGTATGTGGGACTCCCCGGCCTCGGCCCCAAGGCCGGTATACCCACTAAAAACCCAGCGGCGCTCCTGCGTCGTCTTAGTGGGGGGGACTGGGAAACCGGCAGAGCCTTTACATCCAGTCCCTCCCCGACGAAGCCCGCCATTACAGCGGGGCCCGCACGCCCCTCCCCTGCAGGGTGGGGCCTGGGAACGGCAAGCGACTCGGCCGTTCCCGTCCGCCCGCAAAGGTGGCGAATGTGTGCAATGCGGGGCCGGGGCTCCATGTCGGCCCCGCCATTCGCCACCATGCGTCAGAGCGGCGCGGGACAGTTCCGCGTCGTCCCGCGCGCTCTTCCCCGCTCGGGGGCCCAAGGCCCCCCCACGAAGCGGCGCAGGAGTGTTCCGCGTCCTCCCGCGCGCGCTTCGCCGCCTTCTATGGGACCGCTCGTCCCCCACGAAGCGGCGCAGGAGAGTTCCGCGTCCCCCCGCGCGCGCTTCGCCGCCCCCTTCTGGGACCAGGTCCCAGAAGGTCGTCCGGGCCACCAAACAAGGGGGCCCGGACCCACCTGGGTAGACCGAAGTCTACCCTGCCTCATCACACTGTGCCCTCTGCTACTCAGAGGGACACGCGGAGAGGCCCACCGTGTCGAGTTATTGGCCACCGCTAACAAGATCCCACGAGTGAGAAGTTATTAGCGGTGTTTACCAGGGTGCACCAATCCGCGACTGCTACCGTTCCCCCAGGACGAATCCCAGGGGACAAGTAACAGCGCAGACCTCTTGGAGGTTACCCGACCTAGCACCCCACCCCAACCTAACCTAACCTAACCTAACCTAACCTAACCTAACCTTTTTTTTTTTTTTTTTGCGCTGGGAAAATGCAAATGACGCATCCCCCCTCCACTGGAGAGTGACAAGGGGGGTATGTGGGACTCCCCGGCCTCCCCAAGGCCGGTATACCCACTAAAAACCCAGCGGCGCTCCTGCGTCGTCTTAGTGGGGGGGACTGGGAAACCGGCAGAGCCTTTACATCCAGTCCCTCCCCGACGAAGCCCGCCATTACAGCGGGGCCCGCACGCCCCTCCCCTGCAGGGTGGGGCCTGGGAACGGCAAGCGACTCGGCCGTTCCCGTCCGCCCGCAAAGGTGGCGAATGTGTGCAATGCGGGGCCGGGGCTCCATGTCGGCCCCGCCATTCACCACCATGCGTCAGAGCGGCGCGGGACAGTTCCGCGTCGTCCCGCGCGCTCTTCCCCGCTCGGGGGCCCAAGACACCCCCACGAAGCGGCGCAGGAGTGTTCCGCGTCCTCCCGCGCGCGCTTCGCCGCCTTCTATGGGACCGCTCGTCCCCCACGAAGCGGCGCAGGAGAGTTCCGCGTCCCCCCGCGCGCGCTTCGCCGCCCCCTTCTGGGACCAGGTCCCAGAAGGTCGTCCGGGCCACCAAACAAGGGGGCCCGGACCCACCTGGGTAGACCGAAGTCTACCCTGCCTCATCACACTGTGCCCTCTGCTACTCAGAGGGACACGCGGAGAGGCCCACCGTGTCGAGTTATTGGCCACCGCTAACAAGATCCCACGAGTGAGAAGTTATTAGCGGTGTTTACCAGGGTGCACCAATCCGCGACTGCTACCGTTCCCCCAGGACGAATCCCAGGGGACAAGTAACAGCACAGACCTCTTGGAGGTTACCCGACCTAGCACCCCAACCTAACCTTTTTTTTTTTTTTTTTTTTTTGTTTTTTTTTTTTTTTTTTTTTTTTTGCGCTGGGAAAATGCAAATGACGCATCCCCCCTCCACTGGAGAGTGACAAGGGGGGGTATGTGGGACTCCCCGGCCTCCCCAAGGCCGGTATACCCACTAAAAACCCAGCGGCGCTCCTGCGTCGTCTTAGTGGGGGGGACTGGGAAACCGGCAGAGCCTTTACATCCAGTCCCTCCCCGACGAAGCCCGCCATTACAGCGGGGCCCGCACGCCCCTCCCCTTGCAGGGTGGGGCCTGGGAACGGCAAGCGACTCGGCCGTTCCCGTCCGCCCGCAAAGGTGGCGAATGTGTGCAATGCGGGGCCGGGGCTCCATGTCGGTCCCGCCATTCGCCACCATGCGTCAGAGCGGCGCGAGACAGTTCCGCGTCGTCCCGCGCGCTCTTCCCCGCTCGGGGGCCCAAGGCCCCCCCACGAAGCGGCGCAGGAGTGTTCCGCGTCCTCCCGCGCGCGCTTCGCCGCCTTCTATGGGACCGCTCGTCCCGCACGAAGCGGCGCAGGAGAGTTCCGCGTCCTCCCGCGCGCGCTTCGCCGCTCCCTTCTGGGACCAGGTCCCAGAAGGTCGTCCGGGCCACCAAACAAGGGGGCCCGGACCCACCTGGGTAGACCGAAGTCTACCCTGCCTCATCACACTGTGCCCTCTGCTACTCAGAGGGACACGCGGAGAGGCCCACCGTGTCGAGTTATTGGCCACCGCTAACAAGATCCCACGAGTGAGAAGTTATTAGCGGTGTTTACCAGGGTGCACCAATCCGCGACTGCTACCGTTCCCCCAGGACGAATCCCAGGGGACAAGTAACAGCGCAGACCTCTTGGAGGTTACCCGACCTAGCACCCCTAACCTTTTTTTTTTTTTTTTTTTTTTTTTTTTTTTTTTTTTTTTTTTTTTTGCGCTGGGAAAATGCATGACGCATCCCCCCTCCACGGAGAGTGACAAGGGGGGTATGTGGGACTCCCCGGCCTCCCCAAGGCCGGTATACCCACTAAAAACCCAGCGGCGCTCCTGCGTCGTTTTAGTGGGGGGGACTGGGAAACCGGCAGAGCCTTTACATCCAGTCCCTCCCCGACGAAGCCCGCCATTACAGCGGGGCCCGCACGCCCCTCCCATGCAGGGTGGGGCCTGGGAACGGCAAGCGACTCGGCCGTTCCCGTCCGCCCGCAAAGGTGGCGAATGTGTGCAATGCGGGGCCGGGGCTCCATGTCGGCCCCGCCATTCGCCACCATGCGTCAGAGCGGCGCGGGACAGTTCCGCGTCATCCCGCGCGCTCTTCCCCGCTCGGGGGCCCAAGGCCCCCCCACGAAGCGGCGCAGGAGTGTTCCGCGTCCTCCCGCGCGCGCTTCGCCGCCTTCTATGGGACCGCTCGTCCCCCACGAAGCGGCGCAGGAGAGTTCCGCGTCCCCCCGCGCGCGCTTCGCCGCCCCCTTCTGGGACCAGGTCCCAGAAGGTCGTCCGGGCCACCAAACAAGGGGGCCCGGACCCACCTGGGTAGACCGAAGTCTACCCTGCCTCATCACACTGTGCCCTCTGCTACTCAGAGGGACACGCGGAGAGGCCCACCGTGTCGAGTTATTGGCCACCGCTAACAAGATCCCACGAGTGAGAAGTTATTAGCGGTGTTTACCAGGGTGCACCAATCCGCGACTGCTACCGTTCCCCCAGGACGAATCCCAGGGGACAAGTAACAGCGCAGACCTCTTGGAGGTTACCCGACCTAGCACCCCAACCTAACCTAACCTAACCTAACCTAACGATTTTCTAAATTTTAATTTTACAAGTAAATAAATTATTTTAGTAGCTTATAAATCGTAGTTCGACGCACTGGTTGCGCCCACAGTGGCAAAGTTTCGTTTTTGATAGCGAAAAGCTATTAACTTAGCGTTTTTACGCTCAAAAACGCAATTTTGTCTAAGGTGAAAACCGAAAATATTTTTCTCGACTCCAACTTTGAGTGACCATAGCCGTGCGCTACATCATTAGAAGCGGCTCGACACGCTCTATCCGTGGAGCGAGTCCATTTGGGCACTTGTCGTAGAAAAATATTCGAAAAACTGCGATTTTCCGTAAATTTTGGTACATTTGGGTCTTTTTTGAGCGTTTTTGAATTTTGTCGCGTCCATCTTGCGTGTTTCTGCACATCCCGTGGCTGGTTCACCTCTGCCCGACGTCCCCGCACGTACCTGCAAAAGAAAAAACACGATTATCGACAAAAATCAAGAAAAAATTGCCCTCCCACCCACCCAGATTGCAGTTACTAGGGTAAGAAAAGTGGATTTCCACAGGGAAAGCCACCTTCAAACCTTAATAACTTCGAAACTAACGCTTGTAAATTGACCCGGTTTTCGAAACCTTTATTGTTTAACGACGCGCTTTTTGATTGGTGACATCAAAAAATTTTTAATTGTCCCCACCTTCTTTTGACATTTCTAATTTTGGTTTTTACCAAATTTGTATTTCACTGCCTGTTTAAAGGCGAAATTATCATTGTATAAGACTGTTCTTGCTAGGAACGTAGCTGTAGGTTAGGGTTTTGTATTGTTCGTTTGACTTAATTTTATATACATCTATTTACAACTTTTACAAATTTTTTAATTTATTTTCTTTACAACTTTTACAAATTTACTTTAGACTTTAATTGTGTCCCTGTAACCTCCACACAAAATGTTCGGTTTCCGCACCCCTGCCAAGAGCAGCAAGTCTTCGAACGGGTTCCCCAGGAGAACCTCAACTACACCACCAGCTGAGCACGAAAACGACAGGCCTTCAACTTCAAGCGTTCGCCGAAGTATCGGGGAGTGGGAAGCTGGTAAAGCAGACCCACTTACTCCAACCACCCCGAAGAAAGTTGCACCGGTGGACCCCTCAAAGACAAAAAAGGTGCTTTCACAGGGAAGTAAGGTAGGCGTGAAAGTACCGATAGAGGCTTTGAGAAGCCCACCGGCGCAACCAAAATACACCAGTCGGTTAGCTGAAGCGAAGGCCTGTCTTACCAAGGCTAAGGTTAATCTGGGGAACTCGAAGAACATGAAGACGGAAATTAAAACAGAGGTTATACGAGCGATCGAAAGATTATACCAATTGGTTAAGGAATCGGAAAATGGAAATGAACAGAGAGGAAAGATAGTAAATGAGCCGGAGAAAGGAAAAGAGCAAGAGGGAAAGCCAGAGAAGGAGATGAGAAAGGAAGAAAAAGATCTCATTAAGAAACTAGAGGAACATGCCCGACTCATAAGTGAAAATAGTACTAGGATGGAGAGTTTGCAGAAGAAGATGGAACAACAGCAGGAGAAGATAGAAAACCAGACGTACGCGAGTGTAGCAGCGGCACACCCTGGGAGGCAGTTCTCTGAGCGTGCCGCGCTATACTCGGTAGTCGTAACATCTAGGGACGATCAAGACACGGGTGAGGAAGTCATGAAGAAGATACGAGATACGGTGAAAGCAAAGGAAGGAGGAATAGAAATAGAAAAGATCAGAAAAGCAAAAGACAGAAAAGTGATTGTGGGATGTAGGACCGAGGAGGAAAGACAGGCAGTTAAGGAAAGATTGAAGAGTGCGGAGGACTACCTAACTGTGGAGGAGGTTAAAAACAAGAACCCACTGGTGATCCTTAAAAATGTTTTTACATACAACACCAACCAGGACATAATAGACTCCATCTGGAAGCAAAACAAAATTTTAAAAGATTTAGACAAAACAGTAAATAACACAGAAATTGTATACAGGAAAAACACTCGAAACAATCAGACGCACCACGTAGTCATGAGGGTGTCCCCCGCAGTATGGCAGCATCTGGTCCGTGCTGGAACCGTCGTCATAGACCTCCAGCGAGTAAAAGTGGCTGATCAGTCACCACTTGTGCAATGCTCGCTGTGTCTCGGCTATGGCCATGGACGACGGTTCTGCACGGAGACCACCGTCAAATGCAGCCACTGCGGGGGGCCCCACATGAGGACAGAATGTGCTGATTGGCTCGCTGGTTCGACCCCTTCCTGCTGCAACTGCCTGCACGCTAGGGCTGAAAAGGCAGATCACAGCGCTTTCAGCCCTGAGTGTGCAATCAGGAGGAAGTGGGACGCACTGGCGAGGTCAACAATAGCGTACTGCTAAAGACGAACCCCGATGAGCACAAAAACAAGCAGTCCAAGTAAACGGCACGGGTCATGTTGACCATGGCCCACCGCTTACCCCTGAAGTCGCTAAGAATGCTCTCGGTAAAAACAATAAAAAAGTCTCGTGCGTACCAAACCAGAAACGGCCATCAGCAAATTTAAATTACAACAATAGTAAATAAATAAACATCTAGTTATATAAGCCTTGTTGGCATTTATATATTATGTATATATAAATACAACCAGCAGCAACTATAAAACAGGTAAAAACAAATAATTGTGAACAAAAATTAGACGTAAAGATAATTGTAAAATCATTGTAAGGTAAAGAAAATTTTTAAGTATATACCAAAAATATGGATCTGAATTCCAGGTGGAAAATATTATTATAACATAGGAAATTTATAGTAAAACAATTAAGTATAAATAGCATAGTAACTCACTAAAAATAATGAATTCATTTTTCGGAAATATAATTGTAGAAATAAAATAGTAAAATAATAAAAACAGCAAAATAGTAGAACCACATAGTATAAATCAAGCAACAATTAAAAAATTGCTAAAAATATAAAAAGCCCCTTTTTTTTTTAAATAACATAGCAAACAAAGATAATCAAACCGAAATAAAAACTTCTCGGACCACCATCAGGGTTATTTTAATTCATCGGGAAAGCCTTCGGATTCGATTGGATTCGGTAGCGGACACTTCCGACGGAAAATGCTATTCTAAATTATAGGATTCGAAAACTTTGACTTAAAGATTCCGATCCGAGAGAGCCGAGTTACCGACAGGTATTGGGTGTCGGAAACGATTCCGCCAGAGAGTTGTCCGGTGTTTCGTTTATTATCTTTTGTGTCAATACCTATATTATATTTTATTTCCATTGACCAAGCAACCATACACCTACTATAATAGTATAGTATAATAGTACTCGTTTTTATCAAGGATAAAACAATTTTATTCTTGATAAAAACGAGAGTAAGTGATAAATCGGGATGATTTTCTGCCAATGTTATCATTCTATGTTTAACATCTTTGTTTGTTAGTAAACATTAGGTTTCAGACCATATTTTGTTGTAAAATAGATGGAGCACATTCTTGTTAGAAGAGCTCGACGAAATGATAGCAGTTCGCAAAGGAAGGCAACGCTAATACATCATAACTCACTACGGGATTTGTCGGACCCCTTCAACAACCCAAACTTTGCGTCTGTGTATCGTTTTACACCTACAGTAGCTCTTAGGTTGATTGACGAGATAAGGGGTCATTATCCTGACCAAAAAAATTCGTTAAATCTGCCAAGAATCGGTGAAGTATATATACTTATATACATCGTACCTACTGGAAAGTATCTAGGCACCTAAAAAACATGATTTGGCTTTCCAAGTGTACTAAAAAGTCAGTGGTTTAATTTTACAAATGAATACTTTACTTACCATTTTGATGTTATTTCTCAATTTATTTCTTCAACTTATTTTGGAAACGAACAATCTGCGGACTCTTCAAACAGCGCGCGCAAACTTCAACTTCAAACTTCAACCACAAAATCGTATTTACGAAGCTAGTTTAAAGTTTAAACTTAATCATTTGTAGATTTATTATAATAAAAAAACTGTAGATATTGTGTGTGGTTGAAAATAAAAACAATAATAAAATATAACAATTTTGAATAAGAAATAGTTGAAAGCGAGACGTTTTGATTCATAAAACGCAGAATCACTTCATATTTCACATAATAAAGTTTTCTACCATAACCTACCATTTCAAAGCAGTCTCCGTAAACAATCAATCTCTGTTTCCGCGTCGAAACGAAACCGAGGTTCCGACGCACCTCCCGAAACTGGTTTCAAAATAGCATTTTACGATCCGTCGGATATCTATCGGTTCCGACACATAATTTCGTTTCTGATCCGACCCGTTCCCGACGATTTTAAAATAGCCCTGCCGGTCTGAGGGACACTAGAAAATAATAAAACAAAAAAAAAAAAAAAAAAAAACCTAACGACTGCCACAGTAAAAAAGAAAGGACAAAAAAAAAAAAAAAAAAAAAAAAAAAACCCCTAACCTAACCTAACTTTTTTTTTTTATAAAACAATGTCAAAAACTTTAAAATAATACTTAATAACAACGGGGCAGCGTCAACTCTTACCTAAAGCTAATAGCAAACCGACTGGTTGTGGACTCGGCGCACACTGTGCACACCTGACTGTTTTTACTGTTTCTGTGTCTCATTTTTGTGCGCCGTTAAACCTAATATAAATAAATGTTACATCTAATATGGCTGTAATACCTACTTAACGTGTGTATGAAGGCTGAAATAAAGACGTTGAATTTGAATTTGAAAGTCTCGGACCACCATGTCTGAGGGACACTTAGGAAAAAAAAACTAACCTAACCTAACCTAATCGAAACAAAAAAAAACAAGAAACTTCGTTGAAGTTAAAAAAGGAAAAGGAACAATATAATAAAATATCGTTGACGCAGTGCAATTGTTTTTATTGTATTATAGTTACCTAGGTTACAAGGTTACATAGCTCTAGGTACCATGTAGGATGACTTAGTTATATACCAACACCTCCACTTAACGAAATCGTCCAAACTATTTTACAGGTAAAATACCTAGCTTGTTCCTGAAATACTTAAGCTTAACAGAACCTAAGCTTTTCGTTAACATATCTGCAGGCATTTCAGCTGTTTCCAAGTAGGCTTTCCTGATAAAATCATTAGGTACAGCCTCTCACAAAATGATATCTTATACATATCAATGTGTTTTGATCTATTATGAAAAATTGGATTCAGAACCAGTTTTTGGGCACTTTTACTATCGTTATATAAAACAATTTGTTCTGATTTTCCTACAATTTCACACATTAAATTCTTTAAGTATGCAGCTGCTTTACTAGCTTCTGACATGGCAACATATTCAGCTTCTGTACTGGATAATGCAACATTTCTTTGTTTTCTACATTAAAAAGAAATAACAGAGTTTGAAAATTTAAAGCAAAACCCAGTGTAGGATTTTCTATCTATAGGATAAGAACCCCAGTCTGCATCTACAAAACCTTGAATGCAAGAACTATCTTTACAAAATACAAGACCATAGTTTTTAGTATTATTTAAATATCTGAGTACCCTTTTTACATGTTTCCAGTGTGTCTCATCAAATGAATTATTAAACTGGCTAAGGAAACCAACACTGTAGGCAATATCAGGTCTGGTTAAAACCGCTAAGTACATCAAGCTACCTATAAGTTGCTGATAAGGGTAATCATTACAAATATCCTGAGCTTTTTCTGATTTTAATCAGATCTGTCGACAATGACCGCTACCTACTACTAGAGTTGGCTCCTGTCTCTGGGGATGAAACTGTCGCTGTCAGATTGAGGTAGGTATTGATGCGCTTTGCAGTTTATCTAACTACCTAGGAATACGTCGTCGTCGTCGTCAACAAACTCGGAATGGCCAGGATAGCTCTGAGTGGAAAAGTATTGAGGCCGGTGTACCACAAGGAGGAATTCTGTCCCCTCTCCTCTTTTCATTATTTATAAATGTGTTGTCTCCACACCTTCTTAGTCAGTATCACATGTACGCCGATGATCTCCAGTTATATTCTTCGGCCTCTGTTAACAATCTAGATAGCGCGATTCAATCTCTTAATGATGATCTAATTCGATTGTCAGCCTGGTCAAATCGTTTTGGTATAAAAGTTAATCCTGATAAATGTCAAGCCATAATAATAGGCAGCTCACGCCAGCTCACCAAAATTAACTCCCTGGATGTCCCTCTCCTATGCTACAACGGTTCCAACATTCCTTTTTCACCCACTGTTACAAATTTGGGGATAGTATTCGATGCTAGGCTTAGCTGGGCTCCTCATATTAAGGTAGTTTCACGTAAATTCTATGCTGCTCTTCATTCTATCATCCGTCTGAAACACTTTCTGCCTACGTCTACCAAACTGTCATTAGTAAACTCCCTTCTCCTACCTATAATAGACTACGCCGATGTAGCTTTCTTAGATCTTACTGAGGAACTGATCAACAAACTTGACCGCCTTTTGAATACCTGCATACGTTTCATTTTCTGTCTTCGTAAATTCGACCATGTTAGTTCTTTCCGCGCTCAACTTAAATGGCTACCCATTCGGGAACGGAGGAATCTGCGGATCCTCTGTGTTCTTTTTTCTACACTTAAAGATCCTTTCTCCCCAGACTATTTAAAAACCCGCTTCCAGTTCCGATCAGACACACATGACAAAAATTTGAGATCAGATGACAACCTCCTATTAGAAACCCCTCAACATTCAACTTCTTTTCGCGGTAACTCCTTTTCTGTCGAAGGGGTCACGCTATGGAATGAACTGCCTTACGAGATCAAAAAGGTAGAGACAAGGCAACACTTCAAAAAACTGATCCGCGAGCTTTTCCTTAAACAGCTGTATGCATGATGTCACCTCTCACAACATTATTTTTTGATAAAGGTAGATTCCACCTTGTTTTACCATACCTACCTCTGTTTCTGTTACGTAATGTTCTATTTGATTTGTTATATATATATATATATATATATATATATATTTATATATTAAATTATATAGTAGGTATAGCTCTTAGTTTGTAAGATAAATATTATTCAATGTAATGTCGCACGCCTCCTCACTACACCACCACGTTCGGGTTGGCTAGCAGGCAATGCTTTCAGCATGAAGTCCACCCTTTGTAACAAATTTATAATTTTGTGCAATAAAGTATTAAATAAAATAAAAATAAATAAAATACCTATGTAAGCTGTGGCAAAAAAATTATGTTTGGATTTTATTGTTTTATGACGGCTGTGTGTGTCTTTTTGTAATTATTCACAATTTCAATTTCAAATTTATTTTCTCTCCTATGCTAGTTATGGTTTCAGAGCTACATAACTAGCTAATTATGTTTCCTCGTAGCTCTGAAACCATAACGAATTACCATAATGATACAGCTACCAATAAGGAGCCATTTGCTACGAGGTTCATCGTATGATGGTTGACAAATATTTTGGTGGAAAGTTTCGCACGTATTAAATAAAAAGCAATAGTTTATCGGTAACAACTTTAATAAATTACCTAAGGTACCTACCTACCTACCTCACTCGTGTCATACCGGAAACAATCGGACAGAGTATCTTAAGTATAGTAGGTACCTATAGGTAAGTATGGCACATAACAATGTCTTTAATGTTATAGATGGAAGAACAAGGTATGAGTAGGGGCCGTAGATAGTATAGTATAGGATAGGATAGGATAGGTTAGGTTAGGCGGTGTCGGTGTCGGTGGGGGGCAGTCGGTCGACATCTGGTCGCTCGAGGCGCGGGTAGGAGGGTCGGCTCAGTACGCCGCACGTGTTGGCGCGCGCCTGCAGACGCACGTAGCCGCCGTCTCCCCACGCCATGGACCACGAGTTCTTCACGATCACGTGTTGTTCTCCGCCGCGCTGCACGCCCCATCCCACCGCCAGCACCGCGTGCTCCGCCTTGTTCTTGGCGCTGGAACCAAACCCGCAAGCGCAACCTCAAGGCACACGTTTCACTTGCGCGAATATGTTCACACCGAATAAACCTTTTCATCATTCATGCTCAGAAAGTACCTAGCTACGTCATAAGTACTTATGTAAGGGTTGGACCGCCGCTCTCGGTCTCGGATGCGATACGTACCATCGCTCGTCGTGAATGACGCCCTTCTTGTAGAATATGAAGCTCTTGGGCGTCGCGTCGATGATGACGACGGTCGGCGCGTGTCGCCTGATCGCCACCTGCGGCGGTAACACATCCGTTATGAACGATCCGAAATAACGAGACCCTCGGAAAGGAGATCGATGCGTACCTTGAGCGCGTCCACATCGTTCCTCGTGACGTTAACGTGCGCGCTGATGTGCGTGACGGGCGACACGCTCTTCTCCACGCACGTCAGCACCTGCGAGGGCAAGGAAGCGTTACTACAACATCGGTCCAGCTGAAGACATCGCTCTCGAAGCGGAAGCGAGGCGCACCTTCTCCTGGTAGGGCGTGTACTCAGCCAGCGCCGGCAGGCCGCGCTCCTGGATATAGTTGTAGGCGGCGCTCGGCCACGTGCCGCCGCAGCCGTGTCCGCCGTACCTGCAACCCGCACACTATCACAACACCCGCGCCTAACAACTCAACCGGTACGTCTCAGGTGAGATGAGCGATACGTACGGATGCGCACAGTCGACGAGGCACTGCTCGCTGAGCGGCACGAGCACGCGCGTGCGCACGAACAGCGCGCCCTCCACCGCGCCCGTCACCGCGAACGCCCAGCACGAGCTGCACGAGCCCTGGTCTGCAACAACAAGTAACGTGTGAGCGCGGCTCGCGGGCAGGCTGCAGGCTGCACGTGCACTAGTGACAGTGGTACTCACTGCGCACGTGCGTGACGGCGCCGCGCGTGCGCCAGTCGAAGGTGCGCGGCAAGCGCGAGCGCGCCGCCTGCAGCGCGTCGCGCCCGTGCGGGAACGGCTCGGAGGGAAGCGTCTCGGCAGCCGGCACCACACCACGCAGCACGCTCAGCTCCGCGTCCAGCCGGTCGCCGAGGTGGTTCACCTGCAATGCAACCGAACCTTATACATTACTGTGAAGCCGCGTCGAGCGAGCCTTTACTCCCGGTTAGTACTGCGCACCTCCATCTCGAAGGTGGCGCCCTGTCGGTTGCCGGAGCTGACGAAGCGCGAGTGCTGCACCATCAGGTTCTTGCGCACCGCCTCCTCCGCGTCGTCCGCGTAGTGCCGCCCGTGAGACGACTTGAACCTGAACACCGCGATCGCACGTTACGATGAAATAACCAACACCAACCATCGGGTGGATGCGACGTGGGAATACGTAGGTACTAACTGTTGGTAGAGGGTATCGTATCGCGGGTCGCGGCGACTCATCGTGAACTCCCGGAGCGGCTCCAGCCGGTCGCGCGCCGCCGTCTGCTGGACCTCGTCGCACGACTCCACTGCAATCAGAAACGAGCACATGATCAATAGGTCGTATGGCACGGCCACCGCTGCGCTGGAGGAGTGAGGGATGGGACACGCACCGAGGTCGAGCACGAACACGCCGGGCTCGTGCAGCTGGTCGCGCATCTCGCTGTAGCGGTGCACGTAGCCGTCGCAGTTCTCACCCAGCACCGAGCTGTCCACCGACACCGAATACCTGCAACAGGAGGTATCCCTTGAGAGAGCCGAGATCCAACCGGAGGAGAGAAGAGAACCAGGTAGCTCACTTGAGCGGCGTGGTGGTGTAGTTGTCGGCAGCGCGCGCCAGCAGCAGCTCGTGTCGGAAGGCGAGCGCCTCCCCCCGCGCCCCGCCGAGCTCGCCCGCGTCCCCCGACACCGTGTGCGCCCAGCGCTCCACCGAACCGAACTCAGACTGCACGTAACCTGGAACCGCATCATTGCTAGCAACCCTTGAATAGAGCCAATGGGATGATGGACGTGTCGGTATTACGCGTACCTGTGAAGTGGAAGGGCTGCAGGTCTGCGGGCAGCGCGGGGAGGGCGCGGTCCTCGGGGGAGGGGGCGCGGGGGGCGCTCGACGCGCAGCGGCGGCGCTCCTCCTCGCCGGACCGGTCCACGCGCATCTACACACAGTAACCGCATGTCACGTGACGGGACAACGATCAACAGCATTCGTATAAGAGGTGACCTCTTGGGATGGTTCTCCTCTTACATTGACAATAGGTCTCACGCTGTGGTTGTCAATAATTATACCTCTAGTTGGGTCCGCATACCCAGTGGGGTCCTACAGGGGTCCTTACTGGGCCCACTACTTTTTCTCATTTTTATCAATTATATCCCCGCATGCTTCCACACTAGTCAACTATTACGCTTTGCCGATGATATGAAAATATTTAGCACTATTAGATCATTTAATGACATCATGAAACTACAAGCTGATTTACAGCGCCTCGATCTCTACTGTAAGCTTAACAAACTGGATCTTAACCCCGGTACATTTTGATGATCACATTATATCAATCGTTGGTAAGGCGTCCAGAGCGTTGGGATTCATCATGCGAGCCTCGGCTGACTTTAAGAGAGCGAAAACTTTTAAAATTCTATACTGTACATTCGTTCGAAGTAACCTTGAGTACGCATCGCAAATATGGAATCCCCGTTACGACGCTTATATATCAAGAATTGAGAGACTCCAGATTAAGTTTATAAAGTATCTCTGTTTCCGTTTGCGAATTCCCTACTCCTCAGATAACTACGTTAGCCTTTGCAGGCAATTTCACCTTCTACCACTTTCTAAAAGACGCGAAATAGCTGACCTTGTATACCTTTTAAAAATTTCCAATAACAATATTGACTGCCCCGACCTAATGAGCAGCATTGATATCAGTGTTCCTTATAAGTTAACCAGGTCCAATGCTCCATTGCATGTCCCCATAGTTTCAACTAACTACAGGCAAAACTCCTACCTATGGCGAGCAAGTGACAGTCTGAACAAACTCAGCAAGAGATTCGACTTGGGCCTTATCTGTACTAGCGCCTCCTCAGCGAGATCACGGCTGAGCAGGAAGTTCTTTATGGCGGATAACTGACGACCTTTTTACTTGAAGTGCTTATTTAGATTTAATTACTTAATTCAAAGTCAAAGTCAAAAATCTTTTATTCAATAAAATCTCACTGATCACTTTGAATCGTCATTACGTTTTGTATGATTAGGTATGATTACATTTTTTTTTATTGGATGAGTTGGAGCTAGTTCGTCCCAAGCTTGTTTGTCTTCTAAATAATCAGATATTTTATAGTATGCTTTTAAAAGAAGTCTCTGTTTTATTACGTTTTTGAACTTGCCAATCGACAACTGAGACACATCACTTGGGATTTTGTTAAAGAAGCGTACACATTGCCCTTGAAAGATTTACTAATTTTTGTGAGCCTAGTGGTGGGAACAGCGAGTTTGTCTTTATTTCTAGTGTTAACATTATGATTATCACTTTTATTGTTGAATAGATTGATATTTTTTTGAACATACAATAAGTTTTCATAGATGTACTGGCAAGGTACTGTCATTATATTTATTTTCTTAAACTTATTTCTTAGTGATTCTCTGGGACCCATGTTATAAATTGCACAAATAGCTCTCTTCTGCAACACAAGTATGGTGTTTATGTCTGCAGCACTCCCCCACAAAAAAATGCCGTACGACATAATGCTATGAAAGTAGCTGAAATAGACTAGTCTTGCGGTTTCCACATCTGTAAGGAAGCGGATCTTCTTGACTGCATATGCTGCAGAACTAAGTCTCTTCGACAATTTATCTATGTGTGGGCCCCATTGAAGTTTATTATCTAGAGTTATGCCTAAAAATACTGTGGTGTCCACGAGATCTATATTATCTTCTTTGGTTTTTACATTGGCATTTATTTGTTTGACGTTTGGTAGAATAAACCGAATACATTTAGTTTTCTTTTCGTTTAGTAATAAATTTTTTACATTAAACCAGTTTACAACCTTAGAGATTGCATTATTTACATCGTCATAATTAGCTTGTCGTCGTTTCACTTTAAATACAAGTGAAGTGTCATCTGCAAACAGTATAATCTCATGATCGTTTCTAACCACTCGTGGTAGATCGTTAATGTAAATTAAAAACAAGAACGGTCCTAGTATTGATCCTTGTGGTACACCCATTTTTACCACTGACCCCGGAGAACGTTTTCCATTAACATCAACTCTTTGAATTCTGTTACTTAAGTAAGAATTAAGAAGTTCAAGAGCAATCCCTTTTACACCATAGTGGTTTAGTTTCCTGACTAACGTTTCATGTTGCACACAATCAAACGCCTTAGATAGGTCACAAAAAATGCCTAAGGCGTCATGTGACTGTTCCCAATTTTCAAAAATATGTGATATTAACTCAACACCCGCGTCGGTGGTTGAGCGACCCTTTGTAAAACCGAATTGTTTATTGTCTAGTAAGTTGTTTATTTCAAAATGTCTTTGCAGTTGATTAAGCATAAGTTTTTCAAAGATTTTACTAAATGTAGGTAGCACTGATATCGGTCGAAAGTTAGTAGGGTCAGAATGACTACCTGATTTAAATAAAGGTGTTATTTTACTATGTTTCATTAAGTCAGGGAACTCACCACAGTCAATGCATTGGTTGAATATAAAAGCTAGATCTGGTGCGATAAGATCAATTACGGATTTTACAACGGCAACAGAAATACCCCAGAGGTCCGTGGTTTTTTTTACATTTATCATTTTAAAAGCAATGTCATTTGGTTGCACATAATCGAAATTAAACAATGTTTTGAACTCAGGTACATTTTCTTTAAGTAGTGACTCTGCGATTATGTGCGAAGAGTTTAAAGACTTTGTAGTAGAGACTGGAATGTCGGTAAAAAATGTTTCAAATGCTTTGGCCACATCATCATCTTGGTTAATGATTGTGTCGTTAACATTTAGATTGAATACATTGTTATGTGTTTTGACTCTCCCGGTCTCACTATTAATTACTTTCCAAGTTAATGAATACTAGTTATTGAATTAATGTTGATACCTATTTAATAATTTATGTGTTTCTGGTAAATAAACAATTTTATTATTTTTATTTTTTTTATTAGTGGCTTTGATTTTGTCTTGACTAGTTTTGATTTTTGAGCTTATATATTGGGATTTAGCAATACGATACGATTTAGAATTACTACGTTGTTATCATTAGTTTGCATTAATTAGTTATTATTACCATAGTTTTCTGCATAGATTCTTTGCTATGCAGTAACGCTGTTATACGTGAGAACCTCTAATTGGCTCTCCAAAGTTTAACCATTGCCTATTCAAATTGTAAAAGCTGTTGGTTCTCCAAAAAAAAAAAACACCTCAGCGGTTTTGGTACTCCTGGCAAGTTCCGACCCGCTGGAGTAACGCCGCGCTTACCTCGACCGAGCGGATCCTGCCGTCCGGCATCACGGTGCGGTACGTGGAGGTGGCGCCGCCGTGCAGGTCCACGCGCGCCGCGCCGCTAACTGCGTCCCACCTGCGACACAACACCCGACCGTCACGTCACGTCACGATATCGCATGCGGGATCCGGAGGCAGGGGTATGAGGCACTCACCACACGGTGTAGGGCTCCGAGTAGCCGGCGCGCGGCACGGTGAGCTCGCCGCGCAGCAGCAGCGAGCGGTCGAAGCGCGGCGGGGAGGGGGCGCCGCGCGCCTCGTGTGGGGGCGGGGGCGGGGTCACGTGGTACCGGCGCATGCGCACGAGGCGCGCGCCGCCTGCGCTCTCCGCGCTGGGCTCGGGTCCGAGCGCCCCCACCGTGTAGTCGGGGATCACCGCCGGCGGCAGCTCAGGGTTTGGCGCCACCTGCTCCTGGAACAGCTGCACCAGCTGCTGCGACGACCCTGCCGATGCCGACGAATAGGAACGTGAGCGATGACCGACAAGGCCGGTCAGGCTGCACCGGTCGGGTCAGGTAGTTGATCCTTACTGATGTAATCTAGTTGCGGCACGGCGGGCTCCTCTAGCCGGCGTCGCGGCGCCTGCGCGGGACCGTGGTTCCCCGTGCGCTTCGGCGGCGACGTCTCCTGCGGGGGCCTCAAGGGCCGAGGTCCGCTCTTGTGTTCACTGGAGCCCTTGAAGGAGCTCTCGCGGGGATCGTCTTGTTCAGCTTGAGATTTTGATCCGGATGTGTCGCATTCTATAACATACGTAAATAATTGAGCTCGCTATTAGGTACATAGGTAAGTTATAGACTGGACAGGTGGAGCGTTAGGTTACGTGAAGCAGTGGGCTTGTGACGAGACTGCGGCGCCGGCACGGGCACCGGCAGGATGAGCACCGGCAGAGACCGCGTCTTGCCTCCCTCGCTGTAACCTGCGAACGATTATGAGCACGAGCTTAGAACAAGAGAATTGTTAACTTATCTAGTTAGAGTAAGATGAGACCTACACACTCACCGACTGGGAGATTGATGGGAATGGGGCGAGGAAACCAGTTGCCGTCGTCGTCGTCGTCCTGCGATCCCCCTGCGTTGCGCGCATAATCTGTAAATATTGTTTGTCATGTATGTAAAGTATACCTACCACGTAGGTAAACCACCAGGAAAGGCATAATCCTATCTACCTATATCTTTTATTATTGTTCTTTATTCTTTAATTAATGTAATTGATCGAGTGAGCGAAGCGAACGTAGATCTTAGTGACAACTTGGGCAAAAATGTAGCTCTTAAGTTTTACTGGTTTGTTAAATGAAGTAAATCGGTCAAGGGGTCGTGAAGTTTTGAGGGTCCAAAGGAAGTAAAAAAAAGTCCTACAAAAATATCAAGTGGTGTGTCATATGATAGGGTTTTGTTTAGACATTCCAAAACAGTTTTTATTTTGATTCTAGGTTTAATAGTTTTTGAGTTGTTGTAAAAATTATAAAATTGGCAAACCCAGTATAAAGCTAACATTTCTTGGAGTTTCAATCATTTTGTAGTTCAAGTAAGACTGGTACATAGCTAGACGGCGATTTCGATGCGATTTGCGAAGTTTATTGCAACCATTGGTCAATAAAAATTGTTTGGGTTTTATTAACCTCCGACCATCACGAGATCTCAGTTCGGGGCGAACTACTAGTAAAATAAATAAATAAATAATAAGAAATATTCTTGGACATTACACACAACGCTCTCTAGTCCCAAACTAAGCAGAGCTTGTACTATGGAAACTAGATTGCTGATATAATAATTATATACTTTTTTTTTGTAAATACTACATACTTATAATACATAGTTAATACATATGTGTAACATTTTTGTGTGGCAAACATAGATGTTTGTTCTAACAAACATCTATGTTTGCCACACACAAATGTTTGTTCATGCCTGTTAAATAAATAAATCTCACTCCCTCTATTGAAGAGGATTAATAAATAGTTGATGTGCCTTGTTACCGGACAAGAGCGTCAGCCAGCGTTCAGCGGGAGAGATGTGCGCCGCACGCGCGAACCTGGTGCCAGCCGCCGTCTCCTCCGGGAGCGTCGGTAGCTTGCCTCCACATACCAATGACCATGCTGCACAAATAAATACTTAGGTCACCCCACTTTCCGTCAGCCCCATGGTGGAAGCTAATGCGAATGCATTTTCCCATAAAAAATAAAGGTTATCTAAATTAGGTAGGTCAATTTTCGAAAGTTGCCCTTGACCTTGAACTTTTTGATATATCTAGAAAAGAGGTCACGCAAGGTCATTTTTCATTAAAGGTCAAAAGTCAAACCTTTGACCTTTAATGAATGGGTTACGACCCACTTTATAAGGGGTCCTATAATGACCTCTGCGATTTACGCATTTTGAAGGTCCAGGAACTCAATTCTGCAATAAAAAAACTCTAACCCGATGTGGCTACCTATGATGTTCCAAACCTAAGTTAGGTAGGTAAACCGACCACTACTTATCGTAAGCATACATGCGCTTATAGTAAAGCCCACTTACCTAAGTACCTATACCTACATACATAATTATGTACCTACCTGGGTATTATAAACTAGGTAAATGTTTAGTGAAATTGATTTGACAATATAAGCAGTTGTAGCGCCATCTATCTCGCTACATAAGAACTAACATGAGAAATATCCTAGATCGCACAAACGAAGTTATCACGGAGTTTGAACGTAAGTAATACTACCGAATACCATCCTCGGACCCCGAGCCAAAGGTCGCTCGGCGTGGAAAATCTTCCCTTTTCGTAGGAGGACACATATCCTACCATGTTCTCCTTATTCAGTCAACCACATTGTCCTATAGTAGACTTGTATTACCTACCTAAGTAGTAGGTAGGTGTACCATGTTGCCATTTTAATATGACTATATTATTATAATGACCCACCTAACGAGTTCTTTATAAAATATTTTACCATAATTTGAGTATATCTACCTACCTACCTACCTTATCTCATTGTCATTCTATTTTAATTGCATAATTTAAATAAAATGTTATTAAATCTCACTTGTCGCTAAAAATCTTTTGAAAATAGGAATATTTTTTTTATTTATTTAACGAAATCCACAGCTCTTAGGGTGTACAGAGTAGGTATCTTATAAATTCATCTTATAGACAATACCTAGCGGATTTACATTTTTGTAAAAATAACTGTATTGTATTGTATTGTGGGTATATTCGTAGGAAATAACTATTGAATACATTTTTTATAGATACCTTCTAATTCTATGATCTACAATTTTTGTCTGGGGCACTTTTATGATAAAACTTAGGTAGGTACCTAGGTAGGTAGTAGGTACCTACCTACCGTTTTGCTGAAGATCGCGAAAAACTCTTTTTTTGATCTCGAGTAATTTTTTTTCTATACACGGGAATGATGGGGAACTTCAAATTTTTATTTATTAACTACTAGGTGTGCCCGCGACTTTATTTTAGTGATGACACAGTGTTCTCTCTTTGGAAAAAGTTTAGTAGTCAAAAAAAGTTTGGTAGTAAGTAACTTCCATACAACTTTTCAACCCGTTACAACCATTTTCTCGCATTAAAAAGTAGCCTATGTCCTTTCTCAGGCTCTAGACTATCTGTGTACCAAATTTCATTCAAATCGGTTCAGTAGTTTTGGCGTGAAAGCGAAACAGACAGACAGACAGACAGAGTTACTTTCGCATTTATAATAATAATAAGGATGTTTTAACAATTTTACAAATTTTCAGCTTGTTGGTATTTTATGCACCTGCGAACTGCGAATGTCTAGATTGACCAGACTATACATATTCAGACTACTAGGTACCTACCTACCTACTTGAAACTAGTACAGTACACAACTTGATAACTAATAGCGATTTAATTCTCTGGATTGTAGGGTTCGTGACAGACAGACGGACGGACGGACAGTCACACTATAAAATATAGTCACCGGTCAGGCTCGCCATCAGCAGCAGCACGGACGTGTTGGCCATGTCGTCGGCTCCACAGGCAGTCACGTCACTTCCAGTGTTGTTGGTGAAGTGTCACGGCACGAGCAGTGCGTTATGAATGCTGATCGGCCAGTAGGTACCCGGCGGCGCTGTCCGCGAGCGCGCGGCCGACTGTGCCGCGGCTGGCCGCTGAGCGTGCTCTCCTCCCCACTACCTATACATCATTCAACTTGACCATAAAGCACGATGCAAGCTTTTTGTCAATTATAGGTACCTACTTTACGTGGAATGTCTAACAACTATGATCTTTGTAAAGGCCTTGAAAAGTTGCTCAAGCGGAGATTAATGTAAAAACTAATAAAAAAATATGTAAAATGCTTAATTCCTTCGTTGACATTCTTAATATTTGTACCACTGGCTGGGAGTGTGCCTAGGTACACCATGCAGTAATGGTAATGTGTGGTGTGATGTGAACGAGTAGGTACCTCGGCGAGCCGTCAGAGCCACCTCGGGCGCACTATGCACTATGCGCTCACAAAGAGCTTGATGCATGATCTCCAGAACGCAGCCGATGTTAGGTGCACTCGTGTTCTCGCATTGCCTGAGCGTCAGCACCGTGACCACATCCTGCGGATTGTTAATTTGCAAAATCAAGGGGATTTTTACACAGTCTTAAAATCACCTTAATTTGAGATTTTGAGACTAACCCGATTGACACAATATCTGCGATCACAGGCACAACAGTGCAGTACCTACCTAGGTACTACCTACCTAACACAAATCTAAAAGGTCAAACAAGAAAAGTCATGGGTTGTCAAATCATGTATAATATAAAGTAGGTTTTGGAGTTACCTACTACTTTGACCTTTACTCAAAAATACCTACCGTTGATAGTTATTGGTAATCTGGTTTTCGTGAAATAAAATTACAAAGTAATGGCCCAAAATTATTAGATAAAAAAATATTACGTTACGAAAGCAGATGGATGTCATCGCATGTAAACAGCATAATATTATTTTTAACTAACCGTCTGCCCGCGACTTCGTGCGCGGATATAAATAGGTATTATTGTATCTACCTAGATCAGAACACAGGTACAACCTTGCGAACGCTGCCGTGCCATCCTGACTCAAAACCCTACAATCCCTTACAAACTCCTACTCTAAAAATCACTACAACCCTCTCTAACCCCTAAAAACCCCTCCTCGTCGTTCCATCGCGTGGGTGACCGTCCTATACTCGGTTTCCTCCCTTCCCGTAGCCCAGTGACGGCTACATCGTATAGTTAGCCAGCGCAGCACAGCGTACCTACTGAGCTGCGGCAACCGCGCAACTTTTTTCTAATACTTACATTTTTGAACATTTTTATCTTTCGAATGGAATGTCCGAATTGAATAATTTAATATTTAGTAATTTATTTACTATTGTTGAATTTGATGTTTTTAAATTGATGAAACGATCGTTGATATAGTTATCGACCACTTTAGGTAGTAAATGATGCGCCGCCCATTCACCGTCGCATAAAGTTCAAGGATACCTACATAAAATATCTCAACACCTACCTACGGGGTTATTATGTTTTATATGGTTTTATGTAGTACCTAAGTAAATTAATGCATCATTTACTAAAAATACTAGCTAGAATTTTTAATAAGACTGGCGTTCAGGGCCGAGAGTTTAGGCGCCGCGCGCCGGCCGTCACCACCAATAAATAACTCTAGGAGGCTCATTCCGGAAATCCTCTGTGACTGTGTACATGGTTGGGTTGGACTAATAGGTAGCCCTTGACAGCGGGGGAGTATACATAAAATAAAACACTGTTATGTAAGGTAGAGTCTATAAAATCAAATTAATACTAGCATAGCGGCCCGTTGCACAAAACGCAACGCTAGCGCGTTCTACAATGCGTACAAAATTAGCAGCGCCATCTAGTTCTGCATCGAGTACTAATAAACTAAAACAACCTTTAACACCCTGACTAAATCCCCTGCGTAGGGGATTGAAATGGCTCACTTCTTTACTTGACAAAAAGTAGCTTAGTTAGTAGGTAAGCAGAGCCGGATTTTTTAATTTTGTTCAGCTTTGAGATTCGGAATCATCAGACCACTAGGTACATCACCTGATAATGATGACATACTCAATACATTTATTTCTTTCACATTCATGGACCCTGCGTAGGGTGGTACCTAGGGTATAGCAACATGGAGGCAGGCGGACGTTTTACAAATAGTAAATCGATAAATATGTACTTCGCATATTATTATGTCATTTAATTATTTGCTAGGTAGGTACCTAACTAGCTGCCAATCAATAGATGTTAACAATATTAACCCGTCTCGTAGACTCGTAGGTACCTTGCATCAGCACAGGCACAGGTGAATGTAGCTCATCACATCACCTAAAAGCCGTTGCTTAGAAGATGCCGCTCTCTCTAGGGCTGATTGGCTCACCACGTTCCAGGTTCATTTGCGTACCAAGTACATTACTACATAATAACTATTACTAAGCAACTACCCAATTAGATGATAAAACTGCACAAGAGTGCTATGTGCAGACGTGCTCTACGGATTACATAACAATTTCAAAAACAACAAGTTTTAAATAAGTACCTACGTATATCAAAGTACTCCTCGCTTACGCAAACGTCACGTAAACCGCGACTAATCGCGCGACATCACCTTTTATCGTGCGCGACTAATGTCCGCGCTCGGTACAAAAGACATGAACGCGCTCGCGTCATAAAACCTGCACTCGTTTGCGCTGTCAACCGTATTGTACTGTACTATACAGGGTGTCCCACGGCCAAGGCTAATCTTCTGTAAATTATAAATGTAAAATTTCATGCACTTCCTTTTATTTAAGATGCTATGTTATTTGGAAAAAATAATCCTTACGATTGAGCCTTTTAATTGGTATTATAATTAACGGGTTTTTTGTTTTTACAATTTGGTGGGTTCGGTTCCCGGTTCAGACAGGCGATTATTCAAAAGTCTTTGAATGCAGTTTAAATTGTTTTTAAAATCAAAATATAGTCTTCTTTCAGTAAAATGTTCTATCTACATTATTTAAGATACTTTCCCTCCATGTGGCATGGCCGTAGGACACCCTGTATACATACATACATACAGTAGGTTAGGTAGGTACTCTAACCTTTTGGTATGTACTTCTTCTACTCTCTAATAACTTTATTCTGTAAAGTCATGTAAGCAACATTGTGGCCATTGTGGCAACAATCAACTTATGACATCCATTTATAAATACTATCATCATTCATGTACCTAGACAAGGTGAAAGAACGCCTCGTCATTGTAATTTCACTATGCGCAGGCGCCACCCAACGTGTAGCTACGCACGTCTAGTGTACACCATTAGGTACCACAAAATGAATAATGGTACACTAGGTAATTTATTATTATGTATTACACACTATTAGAGTCAAAAAGTAATTTGGTTGTGAAATGTGAACGATGAACGCTGGCTGACCTCCCAAAAGGTCCGTCCAGCGCAATCGTCATTATGAACCAATCAAGCACATGTTACATCAATAACTAAATTAGCATAGCTCGGAGCGGAGCGGAGGGCCGCCCGCGCCCCGCGCCCCCGCCTTCCGTCAGGGCAGGCCATCCATACTATACGATGCGAGTAGGTACCTTCCAATACCTACCTATATTGATAATATTCACTAACTGTAATGAGAAGAAAGAAGAGGCCTTGAGGCGGCTTAAAAACTCAGTCACAAGAGTTGGCTACTAACTCATACGAGCTTGCTTGCTTAGGAGAAGAAAAAGTAAAAAGATTGGTTCATCTCGTTCCAAACTTGGCTCGCGTCGCGTAAGGCGAGTTGTTCAACATGAGTAGGTCGACCTCGAGTACGATGTTTTCAAAAACGGATAACATACGTTTTTAGGGTTTTAGGTTTGTAGAACCCATAAGATGCGACGTTGTCCGTCATTCTGTCACAAACCTAATGATCTCTAAACAGGATTAGCATATTCTGAGCCAACAGGTAAATACTCGCGTAGGTACAGACAGACACCAACTACTAATATACATTTCACATAGGTATATAGTTTGGTCAAAATTTCTGTCTAACAGGTTGATATGACATAATATATGTACTTTTTTACCTACTCGTAGGGTACAAGTACAGGGTGCATTTTTGAGACTGGTGAGGGGCAGCTTCTCGTACCAAAAATGAAAGTCAATGAGAAAATGAGAAATTATTTTATTGATCACCAGTCTTTGGTGGAGGGGACAGACAGGCAGACAGACGGACAATGTTGTGTGCATTACCTATGTAACATTGCACAAAGTTCAGCATAAAATATCATTTTCATACAAACAAGTTTTGCGTCCAAAAAAATGAACTAATAGTGTTTTTAGCTTATTTTCTACTTTTCATTTGTAAACTTGTTAGGATCAAAATTACTTATATATATTTATGTTGAAACTAATGCAATTTTACTTATTGCACTTGTTATTCACACAAAGTGTGTGCGATTTTTCATATATTTAATTGATTTGATATCTTCAGAAATGTAGAAATACGTGCGAGCGAGAAGTTGTTTGACGCAAGCCCTTGACTTTGGCTAATAGGTACCTATCTAATAAAGTAGAGATCCGTCCAGTTTATTGATGTCACTCTAGGCTACCAGTCCACTTATATCTTATCTGTTGTTTGAGTTTTTGTAACCGGTAGGTACCTACCTATTGTGACTACCATGTACGTACACTATCAGCACCAAAATGTTCCCCATGGTAGGTACCTATAATGAACGCGGCTATTCTATCCTATCCATCACTCGGGAGCGATTGTATCTACCTACCTAATTATAATAAATTGTTCTGTACGTAGGTGTATCATCTAGCCACTAGGAGATGATTCACTCGTTGGTATCTGACGCAGATGCCACTAGGACGTAGTGGCACCTGACGCTGACCTTTCACATCCAAGTGGGATGTGAAAGGTCAGCGTTGAAACAAGGTCAGGGTCAAAAGTCAGGACTAATGTTTGAGTGTCACATGAGTTAGTAGGTATCTACAATATTCGTACATTGCTGGTAACGTCACAAGCACCGCAAATGCTTTCCTACGCGTAAAAATATTTTTTTATAGCTGGCAGACAAGCACCATGGACACTTGCAACACAACATGTCGTACATCTATCTACCAAGATAAAACCATAGATGAAGGAAACAATAGATGGCCAATTTCCATTCAAAGTTGCGTTCCTCCGAAATTCTGCCTAATACTAGATGGCGCTGATCCATAACCCGAAAATCGTTATATTCCTCCAATAAACTCGGTAAATGAATAGGAGTCGTTTGATAATCATAACAATTATTTTATAGTATTTTTTCAATAAATTTTTGTTACATACCGGTTGATATTTTCAAATTTTGTTTTATTAATACAGAATCGTCCTGTTAGACTAGTCTCTAAAGAATAATGATAGATGTCGTGGCATAATGTACAAGATAAAGAGTCGTTTAATAGGTAGATGGCGTGCAAATGAAAAGTTTTTATCATAACATTAATTTTATGATTCTCTATTTGAGGTGTGTATGAAAACAATAACATGTATAAAACAGGACCTTTCTGTCAATTAGATACCCTAAACATATCTGTTATGCCGCAGGTTTTCTCCTTTTATTTACTGTAGGTATTTGCTTTAGCATAGGTCGACTCATTACTGGTCTTATTCGTCAAAGTACATAAACGAGTTCACTTGGTATATAATCTATAAACGTTTCTTTATAAAACAGCCGGCAGAAACTAGTATAAGATTGGTATTATCATTAAAATTGCTAAAGTTTGGATGTTTTTTACCTCTTTACGCCAAAACTCAAGCCATGATCATCTGAACCAAAAAAATGGGGACCATACGGGAAGCACCAGCGTTCAAATAAAAAAAGAATCATCAAAATCGGTTCACCCAATCGAAAATTATAAGGTTACAAACAAAAAACTGTTGAATTGAGAACCTTCTCCTTTTTGATGTCAGTTAAAAATCAAGAATGCGATTGTTGCAAGTGTTGTCAAGTATAATAGCTTCTTGGTATAGCCTCCTTATGTGTCTATCCCTTGGGAACTGATTGTCTAATGAAATGAACTATAAATATGTGGATACATTATGTATGAACATGTACGAAAAAGTATGACTAACTGGTAGGGGAGGTAGGTTCTGGACTTATTGGTTAAAAAAATAAAATTGCCAAATATTTATTGAACATTATTTATTTTTCAGTACTCTTAATTTAAGGTTCCCTTTCACTATGTTATTTTTTTTATTCTTACAATAAAAGTTAATCTTGACAAGTATCATGTGGTCTATAATATTGAGTATGTGTTGTTCGCAACTTAAATTTAAAAGTTCTGGTGCCTCACATCTTAAAAAATTCACAATAGCAATTAATAGACGTGCTTTTAATTTAATACAGTGGCTTATGACGTCAAAATGCGAATTGTAGCATATAAGTGCATTCTTTATCAGTCTTAAAAAATCATCGCTTGGCATTTTTAATTTAATTATCTTGCTGCAATCATATGATTTGTTTAAAATCAATTTTTGGGTTTTGTCCTCTAGATCAATTTCTTTTATTAAATTTATTTTGCACAGATCACAATTACTTTTTTCAGTAGATTTCTTGGCCAAATAGCCCGCAAAATATGCAAGAGAGCATTCTTCTAGTTTTATTTCCTCAATTTCACTGTCTTCTGAAGTGAGTAATTGAGGTGCTCCAGCTGTACTGCAAGAAGCCCAAGAAGGGCCAGCAATTGGTTCAATGTCACTTACTGACAATTCTACATTTTTTTTGGCAGGCTGTGGCCCTGAAGCAGTTGATAAGCCATAACAAGAAGTTGTAGTTGATGTTTCCTCTGGTAGTTCAAGAAATGTCCCCTCTTCATCTTCACAGTTTTTTGTTTTAGGCAGTTTAGTGAGAGAATTAACTAAGCAACTTCGAAATATTGTTCTCAGCAATTTTGCTGTCGGGTTTCTATTTGAGCCCCCCTTTTGTCTAAACCGGGAAAATAAATTTTCAATAGGATCTTGATTTAATTTTCCCGTTATTATATATTGAATTTTTCGATCTGTTATTTCTTCGTTTAATAATTGTGTTACTCCCTCACATGTTTGTACAATGCCATCAAAACATGGTGGACGGGTCAACATTTTTTTTCTTAGACCCTCTGCCTTTTTTAAATGATATTTTGTGCAAATTCTGAAACACAGCTTTTGCTTCACGAATTGCATTTAATGCAAACTTGGATTTTTTTGACAATGCATGTTTATAAGGATTCCGATCATATCGATTTTTACTGTTTAGTGCATCAAACATATTGTTAACAACTTTTACAAAGCTTGCTGTGGCATCAGCTGTTTGGCTTACCAACTGCCCTGTACCTTTCACTGTTTTAATGGTCGCTGCAACAGAATTACTAAAAACTTGAGTTGCAAGACGTACTGTCATTTTTTGGAATGCATTGGGGTTAAGATGTTTATCTGTCAGCTTTGTTAGTGACCTACTCATATTAGACATTTTGTCTATTTCATATGTTTGTTTTATATCTTGAAAAGACATTTGTTCTAAGCCATTTATATAGTCATTCATTAAAAAGTTATTTCTTATGCTTTTCACCAGATGTGGTACATCAAAAAGAGCAAATAATTTTCGCTCATTGCTAAAAAAAAAAGGATTTTCATTGGTCACTCCCAGTTTTTTATAAACATTTTGATTTGTGGTGGCCTGATCACATACCACTACTTTGGGCAAAAGGCCACTTTCAAAAAGTTTATTTGTTACAGCTTTTAACAATAAGAGTAGAGTTTCTGACTTAACATTTGAATTGGACAAAAAGTATGTAACTGGTAGCTTCCATTGACCATACAGGGCTCTTACTAAAAACACGAGAGCATACTTTGCTATTTTGTCATTTCGCCGATTCCCACCTAAATCTTCAAACCCTTCGATGACATCAAATTTTTTTGAATAATCTAAATTGGCCATAATTGACATCTCATCGAAACAAATAACACATGCTCTTTCTCTAATTGTTGCATTTTCAAATCGTTTTTCAACTCTATTAAAAATGTCAGAGTTGAGACCAGGCAAACAATCTGATTTTGCCAACCAAGATTTAATGGTTGAAGGCGCTGCCAGCACTACACCTTGTCTTCTTAAAAATTTATAAGTGGCTGGAGATTTATAAAAAAGGGACAAGCACAAGTTTTTTTCCTCCTTTGTCCATTTTTTTCTGTCGCTTTCTTTTCGAATCTGCATCAGAGCTAATGTTTTTGCAAATTCAGATCTATAATTTTCATGTTTTGGTTCTTTTGTGTTTTTCCTATTAACTAGCCTATCAATTTTTGACCTTTGGGCCTTGTTTCTTTTCATTAGTAGTGTAGCTGATCTTTTCAAGGATTTAGTTTTTGGTGTGTCATTAATGTTCGCTTCAAAAAGACATTTTCGAGAGTATCTCTGCTTGGGCCCTTCAGACATGCACTTCCTGGACAAGCGGGTTGTTGGTGTGTCAACAATTACATCCATGGCCATGGACATCTGTGAGGAGGATGTTGAGCTTGAAGCTTCTGGCTCAGGAGTTCTTGAATTCTTGGTGTAAAATTTTGTTGGCAATGTTAATTTTAACTCTTCCGGTGAAGATTTATCATCTAAAAAGAAAAATCTTAAATTAACACATGGATAAAGATAAAATATTAACAAATCTCATTCGTTGAGACCAAAACTTGAATATCTTTTTTAATCTACAAAACAAACCTATCTAGAGAACATTTCCAAGATTGCATGGTTTCAGAACTTACTTTATTTATTTTCTAAATATTAATTTACAGAATGTTTGATAATTTAATGACAATTTTGTCTTTTTTACTCTAGAGAACAAGCGCTATGCTTGGCCTACAGCTAATAAGGCTACTTATATCCTATAAAATGGTTGCAGAGCCACATAAAGATACTGATTATAAATAAACATACCATTGTTCACTGCGGCAGGACTTCCTACAGACACATTTTTTCTTGTTGTTTCCTCTCCATCAGTTACATTTTGAAAGTGAATGGGTACTGCAGGCCCAATCAACCTACTTCTAAACATTCCTTTGTGAATGCTTGTTGGTGGGAAATGAGCAGCACATATGTATCGACGACCCAGTTCTTCGGTACTTAGGGAATCCAGATAAATATTTCCTACAACCAAAATAAAACAGTCAAATATATGATAGATAACCACAAGACAAGAATCATTATAACTGTAAGTATATATGTATGTGTGTTTATGAGAAATAAACATCTTTAAACAGAAAACTAGCTATGTACCTTTTTAGAATTTGTGTACCTATGAATTTGAAGGTCCATCACCTAAGTAGGTATATAAGCCTTTTGAATAATTACATAACTTTATGCATAGGTACCTGAGTTTCGTATCCAGAGTACCAGGCGACCTGGATCATTTACGGGAAACCGAAACATTGAAATGTCACTGCTTTTATTGGCACAATTGTGATAAACGCACTTTGTATACATTATCATCAAGTTTTATCTACTTTTAGCCAAATGATAAGTCCGAAACGTAGGCAGCTAAAATCCATAAATCAAGCACAGGTCACATAGAGGCATTATCGAAGTCCGAAGGCAAAACAGGTCACAGTGAATAGTAGATGATCGAGTCCGTTAATTAAGCAATGTAGGTAGGTTTTAGTAACGACGAAATCCATCCAAAGGCAATCAAAAAACATCCACAACGTGTACGAATGAATTCGAAAGAAAATACAAAAACATGGAAGTCAAGGTCAACCAAGCAGTGCTGCCAACTGACTAAGACGAAATATGCTCAAGGGCTATTTAATAATGCCAAAAATATGATACCTTTCAAATTTTATTATATAAATATAAATACATATATTATATATTTTACAGAATAATTCGGTATTTTTGACATCTTCATAAGTCATGTTCTAAAAAATGATCATCTATTCTACCAAGAAACGTGCTAGATCAAGTATTGAAAATTGTTTCGAATTTTATGCATAATGTGTGTGCTTTATGAATAACATGAATAAATTTTATTATGAAAAGTCAAAACGTTATGCTTAAAAAATGATTATACATTAACCCAAAATTAGGGGGATTTTTTATTGTATGGCAATACTGATGCGATGTACAAGAACGTTAAATATTTTTATAAAACCAGACAGAGCAGAACACAGAAGATCGGCAACGTCGCCGCATCGCGTCGTGTCGCTCTGCCGGGAAACATGCTATCTGGCAACGTATCAATCATGTAGCAATCGACATTAGCACCATCTATAAAATTGAGTTAGATGGAAGTATATCACTGACATAGAACTGTTGAAAAGCTGCAAAGATCATTTAATAGGTGGCGCTGTTGCGGTAAAATAAACGGGCAGATTGATTAATTTTAACTATTTGCTACACGTAGCGCCATCTCGCGCTCTACTAGATAACTAGTAATCGATTCTCGGTCAGATTAATGGACGTTGGCAGTCTATTTTGTTTATTCGTCCATGATAAAACTAACTGAATTATTGTGCAACTGTTTTATTGATTGTAACTAATAATTCATTTTAAAGTGTAAATACAGATTATATTTTAGTTTAGTTAGAAGAATAACTATAGTAGGTTTGTTCCTATCTTACTGCCACTTTTCCTTAAACTATTGGAATTATGTTTTACAACATACACAAAAGCCTAGTTCAAGTCCATTCACCGCACCGGTCACTTCAAGAGCACAGCACAGGGACCATATGCGGCCACTAACCGAGTACATTCATAGATTACATTGTTCAACGCAGTAATGTTCCTCCGCGCCTACTGTACAACGCTGCACTGCCATTGTGGCGTTGAATGCAAGCAGAACAAGTACCTAGTGACTGAACTAACAGGACCACCTTATACAAAAGTCTTCAGTTTTGAGATCTTTGTCATTAGGTACGGAGATGAACAGTAATTTCCAGCCAAGGTATGGAGATGAACTACCTGCGTGAGGTGGCGGTGCGCGTGTGGTGTCCGCGACCGCGCACGTACGTCTTGTGCGGCTGCTTGTTGCCGTCGTGGCTGTACCCCCCCGCCCCCGCCCCCGCCCCCACCCCCTCACCCGCCGGCGGGGGCTGGCAGGGCGCGCCGCCGCCGGCCGGCAGCAGCGGCGCCGTCGGCTGGGGCTCCGACATGTTTATTTGCTCGTTGAACAGCATGCAGAACTCGTCTACCTGCAGTAATAACAACATCTGATTCCGTATCTGGAGCCGACAGACGGAACTATAGAGAAGACTATTTATTCCCATATAGGAGCATTGCTGTTGATTCTGTTGTTTATTATAAAAGTATTTAATATACAAAAATTTAAACTAAAGTTCAAATTACTTGTAAGTACACTATTACTTGTGATATTTTTTTAATCACATACCGTTTTAATTAAATAACTTCAAATAATTGTTCTTATTCTTTTATTTTTGGCCATAGTCAATCATTTTGACAAACAATTTGAAAAAAAGTCATTTGTAAAGTCAACTGTTGTTTGTTGATAATTGAGAACCTCGTTCGTTTGTTGAAGTCTGTTTAAAAGGGCCTGCACGCAGCTGAATGGAAATATTCAACTTTTAAAATTGACAGTGTTTAGTGTAACAGAATGAGCACTGTAGAAAGCTGGTGACAGATTGAGGGACAGTGACAGGTGGCAGAGTATGTTACCTTTTGTATCTCTCCAGTCTTGCCGGAGTAGAGCGTGAGGGCGGAGCGCCACAGTGAGGCGTAGCCGCGCAGCAGGCGCACGATGTCGCCCGGCTGCAGCATGGCGCCCGGTGCATCCCACACAGACAGGTTCACTGACGCCGACGCATCCGCCACGCGCAGGCTCCGCACCTCAACACCAAAACCTCTAGTTAGATTGGGTCAGAGCGTACCAAAGTGAATTCAATCTAAGTACCTACAAAACATATGATTTTAAACTTATTTTCAAGAATGTTTTTCTTGATTATTATTATTATGTTATTGCTAGTAGGTAATCTAATTCTAATTCGTCGTGGGGGAACAAGATCTGCACTGACGTCCCGCGTTGGGGTGTATTGTGCATTGTCCCCCTTCTGACCTCCCCCCAACCAGCCCAACTGCTAATAGGTAGTTTGTCTTGAGCTGAGATCAGGGTGCCAGATTTTTTTTATGCCAAGTCAGGATTTTGGAACTTTTTGAGTGAAAAAAAGCGGGGTTTTTTCGTCGAAAGCGGGACATAGTAAAAAAACTCATATAATCAGTAGTTTTTTAATATTTTTATCTTTTTATTTGAGTTCTAATTATGTTTATGTGGCAATAGATAAGAAAAATAGCCATAGAAAATGTATTTTAATAAAAATATGATATTTTAAATCAGATTTACACTATCTGTGCCACTCGCACTGAGCCTGGCCCGTGCGGGACATTTAATTTTGATTTAAAAATCGGGACGTCCCGCCAAAATCGGGACGTCTGCAGCGCTGGCTGAGATCTTGTGAATCTTGCGATGTGACTAATACTTTTTTTTACTTTTATTAGACCCTTGTAACTTTACAACTCCTTGATCTATTTACCTCATAATCTTAGTATTAGTGAAAATTGAATAAGTAGGTAGGTACTTAGTTCAAAGTAATGCTCTAACAAACATACCTACCTACATCATAACATGTCTACAAGCTACAACTATGCTAGAGATTCTAAGAACCATCTCAGATAAACTATTATATTAGCCCCGAACTGAGATATCGCGATGTGAACTCCCTGCCTATGGCGAGCACTAAAGTTCTTTGTTGTTACATACAAGCTGGTTATCGTACCTCACGAGCCTCCTTGGTGAGCGTGGGCGGGCCTACCTCCAGAACGATGAATACTGCGTTGATGTTCTTCATGTTCGCCTTCAGGTCCTTGATCGCGGTGAACTCGATGCGAGGCTCCAGGTTACTGACATTCATTTTGTGATATTTCTTTAGGCTTTGAGTGCTAGTCGTCTTTGATCTGAGCTTAGAGCCACTAAAATGCTATGCTAGCGTATGTAGGCTATGCTAGCGTATGTAGGCTATGCTAAATACCATACCTCATAAAATCACCTATTAAATAAGATCATAGGAAGGAACTCTGAGTGACTCGAACTCTAAAAAGAATTATGTACCTACATTTTTATTTATGTATTTTTTGGCCAGCCTTATTCCTACTCTACATAAAAAACAATTTTGTTTCTATGATACCATGGTTTAAGAAAACATGGACCATGTATGATATAACCACTTAAAATTTCAATTCAATTCAATTCAATTCAATATTTGATTTAATGGCATGTGGGGGAAAGCCAACTTCGCCAATGTCACGTTGCAAGTTAGGCCTTAACACAAAGGAGTAAGATAAAACCGGTGAATTTAGGTAATGTTCAGTCTAAGCAAAAATATTCAGTTAGTTCACCAATACCTGAAACAATAAATACAACACAAACTAACTACAAATACCACCACCAAAAAAAACTTTTTTTTTTTTTTTTTTTTTTTTTTTTTAAGTAAGAACGCAGTTATGAGATAATATGAAAATAAGTGTTAAAGTTTAATGTGATATTTATCTATATATTTACATAAAACAATTATGAAGGGAGTATAGACAAGGGAGAGCAGGGAGTTAAAGGTAATAGGACGAGGGACGTCAGATTCGGGAGGAACCAGGTCATATAAAGATGTTTGTTGACAATTAAAGAATATATGATTAACAGTTCCTATATCAAGTCCACACTCACAGAGAGAATTGTCCCTGATCCTTAGCTTTGCTAGGAATACTGGTGTACAGGCGTGTCCAAGACGAAGACGACATATAGTAGAAGTGGTTGATTTACCAGCCAAACGGTATTTAAAAAACCAAGGTTTATTGGGAATATCAGGTTGGATCTCACCGAAATGTTTGCCTTTCAAGTTTCTTAAGTGGTGCTCAAATTTTGAATGACGTCTGAGTATTTCAGCATAGAGCTCTTAAAACTACTTGTCCCACAGACGAAGGATACTTGTCCTTTTTTGTCTGTTGAAAGGGCGGACAGAGGCCATAAATTAAAATAAAGAAGTTGTCCGCTCGCTATTTTGTGTGTGGGAATAAGGCTGGCCAAAATAAATAACACTTTCAGTTGAATAGAACAGAGGAAACAGAGTTGAATGAAACCGTGTTGAAACAAATTCAAATACACAACACGTAATAATATACCTAATATATCTTTTAACAGCGGAAAACGTTATTTTGACTAGGTACAAACAACCTAAACAAGTCAAGTCGGCTTCGGATAGATCAACAATCAAGCCGGTGCGGTGCGTGGAGGCTCTGTGAATATGTTCAACCAGATACCAACGGGGGGCAGCAACCCCAACAAGGACCTGGAGGTGGCGTCTCCGCCCGAGGACACGGTGTCTGCGCTCGAATTCTCGCCGCCCTCCGTGCCGCAAAACTTCCTCGTCGCCGGCAGCTGGGACTGTCGGGTACGTAACCTATCTAACTAAACACACTGTCCGTGTAGCCACTGCCACTGGGCACCCGCCAGTCACGTGACAACTACTACGAGATACAGAGAAAATAATAATTAAATAGGTGCCTATCTCAAATTTATAGATCTAAAGTAGGTACCCACCAACTATCTTGATACCGAGTAACCATGACCACAGATCATATAATACTATACTATCGTGACTACCTACCTTCGATCAACAATAAGAACGTGTGGGATTGTATTACAGGTGAGATGTTGGGAGGTGGAGGCTTCTGGTAAGACTGTGCCCAAAGCAGTTCAAGGCATGGATGGACCCATTCTCGATGTCGCATGGCATGATGTGAGTATTGTGTATAACCTCGGCAAGCTTCATTTACTAGAATTTGATGTTTCATGGTGACATTGTCTTTTAGGATGGTACCAAAGTGTTCATGGCATCAGCTGACAAGAGCGTCAAGTGCTGGGACCTAGCATCCAACCAGACTCTACAGGTAATACCATTTTGTCAATATTTATTCAATCTAAGAATGTGTATAACCACTTGGCTACACAGCTCACTACCATCAGCTACCCCAAAAGGCTACGCAGACAACACATCATTGAACTAGATGGGTTATGATTCCCAAAGGAGAAGTGCTCGCTGGAGCTCCTACATGCCTGACTGCTTACACCAAACCTGCTTATAGTCTGAACACTGATCGCAGATCAAAATAGAACAAAGAAAAAAGAAAGAATGTGTCTGCTGCTGAATTTGAGAATTGTTTTTGTGACAGGTTGCAGCACATGATCTATCAGTGAAGACCTGCCATTGGGTGAAAGCCTCCAGTTACACCTGCCTCATGACTGCAGGATGGGACAAGGCTCTCAAGGTAACATACATACTTTTACATACTAAATGCTTTACAACTTATGTGATGCCCTCGAAACTTTTTACACTGTTGCAAAACACTAATCATTAAGTGCACAACTATTTATTTATTTTAGATTATTTATTCAGACAACTTGGTCCAGTTTGGTTAGTAACATAAATCACTTATTAAACTAGGTTAGTAATTTTTAACTAATAGCGATGTTGTCCTCTGGATGAGGTTCCAAACCAAAGGACAGTTGTCGGATGTTTTTAAGCAATAACATTTAGAATTAACTATTGCCATCCCAATCAGAGTAGCCATTATTACTATAATGTTTGCATCAAAGTATTTGCATTATCAGGAAGGTACTTAGTTTTAACTATAGACTCGCTGGAGTCTCACCGTAACATCCAAATACCACGAACCAATCTGATTATGGCTAAGTAGCCGATCGCAGATAAATTGGAGAAAAAAAAAATGTAACTCTGGCTGTAAATAATGATTTCAGTTCTGGGACACTCGCAGTCCTGTCCCCATCATGAGCATGAGCCTGTCGGAGAGATGTTACTGCGCTGATGTGGTGAGATTATTATACTGTTTACAAACTAGCACAAACACCTCTTCCACTCGGAATGGACTCTTTTAATTTCCTTCCATAGAAGCAAATATTCACTCTTTTTTCCTAATTATGTAAACTATAGTTCAAATGAACCGTATGTCGACTTCATCAGTGATAAAAATTACGATAAAATGGTTTAGCAATCAATCAAATGAAGATGAACATCATGCTCGCTAGCAGGCAGGTACTAATCAACCTACGACAGAAGACGAATCTGGAGCTTTATTTTTTTGTTTTTTTATGGTGAACTAAGTATTTCTAATGCTTAGGTATATATTGTTTACTTAAATTCAAAACAACAGTAGGTATAGTACAGAAGTAATGTTACTCATGTGATTATGTGACGTGCGTAGGACTACCCGATGGCGGTGGTGGGCATGGCGGACCGCGGCATTAACCTCTACACGCTGGAGGGCAAGCCTGCAGAGTTCAAGCGAGTCGAGTCTCCTCTCAAGGTATTCCCTACTCCCACATTGTAATACTCTTGACAAGCCTCACGTCACGTAGCTCTGTCTTCTGTGCTGTGGCTCGTGGGTTCCATCCCCACTCAGAACAAACATGTGTGTGTTTGACAAACAAGTTCGGGAGTAGAGGGCGTTGTGTTCATGTTCATGAATAGGTATTTATTATTTAGTGTACATTCCACTACACAACAAACTATTGTAAATACTAACTATGTACTTAACTACAGCTTTTCTTGTTTATTACCTTAATTTATGTTCTCGATGTTCAACCAGTATTATGTCCTGATTGTGTGTGGTGTATGACCTACTTACTACTAACCAGGTTATTAATGAGCCACATACATTCTAGTTTTGCATTTTATGGTCCATCCAAGGTGTTGCTGAGATTTGACACGGGGTTATAGTTAGCGAATGACAACTATGGGACGACCCCATTCGGTGGACCGAGGAGATTGTAAAAAAGATAACATAAGTATTTGTTAGAGTTGATAATAACGATGTAATGTATGATGGTTGTTTGTTGCAGCACCAGCACCGCTGCATCGCAGTGTTCCGCGACAAGAAGACGAAGCAGCCGACAGGCTTCGCGCTCGGCAGCGTGGAGGGCCGAGTCGCCATCCAGTACGTGAACCCTGCCAACCCCAAGGACAACTTCACCTTCAAGTGCCATCGCTCCACGCCCACAACCGGCGGATTTCAGGTATACTCATTATAATAATAATATGGTACCTACCTGAGACTGAGATCTCGAATCATAGGTGGTCATCATCACACCTTGCTTATGGGACTCCATCATCGAGTAAGTACTTTGAGATGAACTAAAATGTTTCAAACTGCAATTACGCCTGAGATTCCTAAAAAATGGTTTTCAGAGCTGATGATTTTCACCAAACAAAATGGTCCCAGTAAATCAACTTTCTTAAAAAATAGAAATAGGTACCTAGAAAGGTTATGGTATGGTATATTGGTGCAGGACATCTACGCGGTGAACGACATCGCGTTCCACCCGGTGCACGGCACGCTGGCCACGGTCGGCTCCGACGGCTCCTACTCCTTCTGGGACAAGGACGCGCGCACCAAACTCAAGAGCTCAGAGACGCTCGACCAGCCGCTCACCAAGTGTGCCTTCAACCACAACGGACAGATCTTCGCGTACGCGGCCGGCTACGACTGGTCCAAGGTACTCGACGCACGCGCCATTATACATACATACATATAACATTATCTCTTATAGTATAACAAAGTTAAGTTTGGAAAAGTAGTAGCAGGTCTCGTCCGGGCAAGTACTAACATCATACCTATTTCTGCCTCAAAGAAGCGATGCTTGCATTGCTGTGTTTCGGTTTGAAGAGTATGGGTGCTGCTGCCAGTCTCAGAGCCGATGATGTGAAGGGCGCACTGTAGATCAATGTACATTACAGTGCACTTCCTCAGTGGATGTGCTTAGTGAAGCAATGCATTGTTATATGCTGTGGTAATCGCTTAACATCAGATGGACGTGGACCATTGGCTTGTTCCATCATATAGTTGTACATTTTTAGAGTGCTGAAGGCATAGCTACATCGACTGAGCTGTTATGCATCAGTCAGCAGGCAGGATCCCTTTACTTCCCGTTACTAAGTATTGTTGTTGGTTGTGTTGCAGGGCTATGAGCACTACAATGCTAACAAGAAGCCCTGCATCTACCTGCGCGCTTGTTTCGACGAGCTGAAGCCGCGGCCCACGTAGCACACGCCGCCTCTGAACCTCTATATACAAACTATATCATTCTGTGCAAAATGGACACTCATGAGATACCTCACGCTTTAAGTAAAATACAGCAGATTACTCAAAACTGCATTATGTTGGGAGGGTTATATCATAATTTAAGGATTAAATAAACAGAAGGCCTCTGAGAAAACAATGAGAAGATTCACTGCCAGTCAGCCAATACATAGGAAAAGAAATGATAATTTGTCTATGACATTATTTTTCGAGTTCTTGGCAATTAGATTAAGTTGGATTAAAAGAGATTTTTGTAACTGAACAACTTAATTATTTTATAATTTTGCTGAATAGACTGTTACTTATTTGGTAAATGGAACCGTTGTGTTAGGTAAACCTATTCCATTATACTTACATTACACATACATTTTCCTTTTCGTTTACACATTACCTGCTATTATGGTTAAAATCAGAACCAAAATATATTTCTGTACCCATATTATGTATACAGTTTTTTATTTGAAATGAAAGTATGTACCTACCATGCGTGTTTGCTAAGACCAGCCGGTTTACGTTCATAATACAAATGCATATTTGTAGAGAAACCTGTGTTTATAAATTCAATTAAATAGATACAACAATAACTACCACTGTCCTAATTTCCATTCTCCAGTCGGTAAGTGATCAATGATGTCCAGCGTCATGTCCGTGACCTCCACCTCCACCGATCATCTTCTCAAGGCCGACGGTAAGAATGGCAAGCCCCACACCCACAGGGAGGCCTCGAAAGAAAGTCTTCCTAGCTCTTTGCCATTTCGTGCCAAAACCAGGGTGGTACCGCCAAGCTTCATTTCTAGACCCCAGAGATAATGTTGTGGTTAGTGCAATGTTACTTAGATTCTAAGTGATAAAAGCAATACAGTCATTTTACCTGATCCAAGGGTCGCGTAGCCCTTTCTGACAGAGCGCCTTTTCTAGTTCTTCCAACTCAGGGATGCCTTTGTGGCAAAATTGCGTATACCTGGGGACCTCGTAAGGGGGCCAGACGGACCCGTGGCCGTGCCCACCCATGCCTGACAAAATAAACAACTCTGTATGACGAACATCACAAGCACAACAAAACCCTTACAAACTAGGTACCTACCTAGGTTATGTAACTGAATTTGCTAGAATGTAGATTTTTGTTTGTCGGTGCTTGTACTTACCTACTGCTAAATCTGCGACAAAGTTACCACCACGCTACTATAATTCCGAATAACATAAAAATAAATTACAACGCAACTAAATAATGCTACCTACCGTTTCGATTCTCCAGTCACGCGCAAGCCAGATATTATTTTTCTGTGCAGCGCAGTGCAGCGCAACTTCAAGTCACAGCGCTTACCGTTTTTTGCTTGTTTCTTCCTAAATAGTGGGGTATTTTTTCGGTGCTCTTATTTTAGGAAACTTTTGGTTTCGTGACGTCACGTTAGCAAACAAAACAACATATTAGCAAACATTTTTGGGGATAGGCTGATGATGATGATTAAGTATCTATGTGAAAAATGTTGCATCTTGGAATGTTTAAGCATGAAATACATGGCCTGGGCTGTGATTATTTTTTATGCAACCGATGGAACAAGCCCATGGCCCACCTGATGTAAAGTCGCAACCACTGCTTATCACGAAAATACGTCATCATCATCACTCATCACGAGTCCGCGCCACCACTGAAGTCCGATAGACGCGGCACTGCTTTCGCAGAAAAACCAGCGCCGCGTCGCGTCGTCGTTCCCATTCCGTATTTAGTTCCTACTTTTGCCGTAAGACTTCAGTGGTGGCGAGCACTCTAAGCTTAGTTTACACTTAATTGAATTGAACTTTAACTTCAAGCTTTTTGGAGTACCTAACTTAGAAAGGCGATGTGTGACAGAATAGTTACGACGAGCAGCAAAGCGACGAGCATTGTGCAAAATATAAGACCGACACTGAACAAAAACCGATTGGTAACATAGTTGCATCTGTACGGTAAATTATACGGCTATTGCTGAACCAAAGATTTCCTTTGGTAGGATTGGTCCTTAGGGCCCAAGGATGGATTTAAGAAGTGGAGCCACCGCAATTTTTGATGTTAGTTTTTTGAGGTTTTGGCAGCTTCTGCTCTGAAAGAAAATAAGGTCTCAACCTGTATAGATGCATTAACTATGCTAATATTCCAAGTTTGGTACCATATTTGTATGACTTAAGGATACCAAATTAATTTTAGGACTCATGTTTGCACGATTAAGATGTTAAACTACCTAAAGAAATATGTTTTACAGTATTTATTTAAAAAAAAATATCACAAAGAATCAAAAAAATTGGCACGATGATTCCTAGCCTAGCCCTCGTCCTCCAATACCAATATTAGTGAATGTACAGTATACTACACTGTTGGTGTTCCTTTATTATAATAAATAAATACCTCTGCATCATCTTCGATGAGTGCTTCTTGGAATATTAGCAAAATTAATGCATCTATACAGATTGAGACCCTATTTTCTTCCAGAGCAGAAGCTGCCAAAACCTCAAAAAACAAAAAACAAAAATCGCGGTGGCTCCACTTCTTAAATCCATCCTTGGGCCCTAAGGACCAATCAATTCAATTTCAATTTCAATTTATTCATAATAAAATAACATTACGGATTACTCCAAGGCGTTATTACCAAAGGAAATCTTTTGTTCAGCAATAGCCGTATTCTTAGTTTTTTTGTCGTGTACAACTGCAACTAGTAATGTGATGTACACTATTTCCATGGTTGATAATCGAGACTGTGAATTTTATGGTTGTACAATAACCATCCGAAGCAAGCAGCTATTAATCCGCTTTGGTTACGTTTAGTTGCCAGTAAGATATTTTACAAAATATCACTCAATTCAGGTCATTTCATTTTGTATGTAGAAATAAGTAGGCAGATGAATGATACGAAATATGAATGAAACTTTATTTAGAAGTTGGACTAAAGGTTAGACCGCACTAGGGCGGAACTGCACTGCAGCGGAGCGTCGCGTCATTTTCAATGTAGCTCGGTATAACGCACTAGAACTGCAGCAGCGCGGCATTTTATCTCTCAGTCGGTTGGCAACCACTGGACGTGATGGATGAAATTGGTGTGAACGGTATATATATATAAAAGAAGAGGGACCTGACTTACCAATCACATTCCAGGCCAGACCGCTAAAGCTAGGGCTAAAATTTGGAATGTACTTTCTTTACATGGCATAGGCACCCGCTAAGACGGGATTTTAACAAATTTAACCCCTGACTGGGTCAAACTGGGCCTCAACGTTAGTATGCAAAATCGTATTCCTTGAAGTTATAAATACCAAAATTGGCATGTACCTATATTCATCAAACTAAATAAATAAGATCTGTATTTAAAAAAGCTAGCTCAACACTAATTCGCTGTGCTATTAGTTGTTAAAGTTTGTATGGAAAAATTGGTTTGTTTCAAGCTTAGGTAGGTTCCTAGCATGTCCTTACAAAAAAATAAAATACCTACGAAAGGTGTAAGTAGGAAGGGAGATAGCGTACCTAGGTAAAAAAATACCAGCCTCTGAAGCCACATTTAAAGAAGTAGCTAAGTGGGTAGGTAGGTAAGTGGGTAGGTAGGTAAGTAGGTAGTAGGTACCTACTTAAGATCTCGCTATAAAGTCAACGGGAAGCATAGTTTATGTGTTGCTTTATTACTGAGTACCTACCACGCGGGCAAAGCCGCTGGCGCTACAGCTAGTATAATATAGATGGATGCCTCGCAACTGTCGCGGACGCGCCGCTTACTATAACGCACTTAGCGGCAGCGGAACTGCGCGTCGCGAGCGCGTCAACTTTGCCTAGTTGCCCAACTCTGTCGCGACGCTCCGCTGCAGTGCAGTTCCGTTGCCGCTTAGTGCGGTATGGCTAGTACATTTACTTGGAAAGAATATAGAAACTAATTGACGCGACGCTCCGCTGTAGTGCAGTTCCGCCCTAGTGCGGTCTAACCTTAAAGATGCGCTACTTGCGCTAGCATCCTAGTAATCTTCTGTGGAATAAAGTGGTTTTCGTTGCCGGTGGCAGGTCGTGTTTGTAGCGTTGTCATGCAGAGGGAATGCTGAAGACTTGAAAACCGCAGGACTAGCGATGCCCCGGGACGCTCGCCCGGCGGCGGCGGAGACGCTGGCCGCGGCGGTTGCGCTCTTGCTGCTCGCGCCGCTCACCGCAGCTGCTTTAGGCAAGATAATGCATGCAGTATCATGCATGAACAAAATTTATTAGTTACAATAAATAAAATTGTTGTTAGTAGGTTTGGGTGGGTGCATGTAAAAATAAAGTTACAGAATACATGCTAACTAACAATGTAAAAGAAACAAGTTGGTGCCTATAATATTATTTTGAGATTGTGTCCATATCTCCCAAAATATGGTGTCTCATAGTCACAGGCATAAAATAGTCCTAGTATTGTTCAATTCAATAGCAATGTATACAGATCGGGCCTTTTTTTGTATGTAGGTACCTAGTTGAATCATTTCATTTATTATAACCTACACAATTATCAAAATAAAAAAATACCAATCTTATTCTTCCTAAATTCTAGTTGAATGATAAAACTATATAGATACCTGTAATGTAGGTAAACGGTACAAGTAGGTAGGTACCTATTTGTACTTGAACAGAACTAAAGGATACTTACATCACTTTAGGTAGGTACAGTAGAGAGTTGAGTGCATGGTAATGGAACAGGCACACTGGTCAGGTTGTTGTTGCTGTGCACTGTACCTACTCTACGCACATTGGCTCAGCTTCACATCAGAGCAGCCATGTCATGCTCTGCTAGCCCTGGCCATTGTGTGTCTTGTCTCTTGTCATAGATGTGCCTTACACAATAGTAGATGGTTGGTTTACCTAGGGAGCGAACAACTATTGTAAAGGTGAGAGTGTTTCTTTGAATTCACAGTGGAGTGAAGGACTCTAAAGTAGAGTCCTGAGCGCAGCAAGGGATTCAAAGTAATCAATATTCAAATAGTGTTGCTACTTTTTATCACCCTCTATGAGAGCCTCTAATTAGAGGCTACAATTTTGCCACTACCATTTATCACAGTTGTACATTTTTTGTAGGTAGGTACAACTTGTACACTACATTTTAACATAAAATACCTATTAGATTTGGCTAAATCTTACTCATAATTCTAATATAGGGCTCAAAGTAAACCCAAAAACAAAAGTTGGCAACTTTAGTAGGTAGGTAGCTGTAGGTAAGGTACCTACACTACAATGTAAATAAACTGATACAGTAGTGGATAGAGTGAAGGTAATAAATAATACCAAGTAGGTAGGTAGTAGAGATACACGTAGGTAGGTTAATCTAAACCAGTCGAATGGGCGGCGTACATTCAAGGAAATCTTGGTGTTTGCGTGCAATGACCTGCGCCGTCAGCCGCGCCGCCGCCGCCGTGCCATTCACGACCCCTAGCCTAGCCAAGTGAATAGGGGCAGACCCAGGACCACTTAGCTCTAGTCTCGGGAGGTAGGTACCTACCTACCTCTACATTCAAAGTAGGTTTACGTTACGTGCACTTAAATTTGTAATATTTTGAATTCTATCATAGTACGGTAACAAGAACTAGGTACCTATACCTCTTGAACTTCAGATCTTCGTCTCTGAATTCTTTCAAATTCATGAAACAATACCTAATTTTTCTCTCCGAAATGCCGGTTCAATACTTACGAAGACAAACAAAAGACACCACATGTAGCTGTAGGTAATTGGAAAGATAAGCAGCTTGGCAGCTAACTATGTGAGTCGGCCGTAGATATATCATGTCACATGTCGAGAACTTATAAAAAGTGGTTGGGCCACTAAACCCTACCTAGGTGATGGTTATTTCTCTCGCACCTTCTATGAGGTTGGATATTGTAATATAAATAGGTGTCCATTTCCTGAAGTGACGGATGTTCGCTCGTGATGGATGAGCCGCTGCGTTAAGAGTACAAGCGAGTTGCGGCCGTGAACCCAATGTCAGGGTCGACAGCGGCGGCGGCGGCGGGGCGGCGCAGGAAACTATTCCTCGATCCTTGAATCGTGTGTTTTTGCGATGTATCTGTAGGTACCTAGCCCAAGATACGTTTGCAAAGGGTCTCTTGGGCTAGGTACCTGTGTAGTTTTTCCTGTACATACTTACTTATAAGTATAGTAATTAACGATTAGTGCCTGTACTTACTGCAGAGGTAGGTATATTATAGTAGGTATATAGGTACTTACCTACTTATGTATCTATTACATAGGCAGGTACCTACCTACTGTTGTAAGTCGCTATTTTTCAAATAATGTTTGAAAAATAGCTACTTACTTACAAAATACGTGCATCGTTCGACTGCTAGGCGGAGTGCTCCCAGAGATTTGTAGTTAGCATTGGTGGACTTGGTGGTGTCTTTCGTTTTGTGTGAGCTTTCTTCAGTCACCCACGGTAGGTAAGGCGTGTCACCGTTGTGTGTTCTCGCTTTCTCGACCCATTCCAAGAGCACGTCATTAAAAGTTCCATTGCGTCTATCGATAAATTGTAATGGAGTGAGTGTTATCGTAGCACCGTGTTGTTTGTGAAAGGCGCACACAGAGATGTAGCGACCCCTGCCCTCCTTGAGATAGCGATATCTGCGCCTTCGATCCCTAGGTATACAATATACACACATACATATATATATATATATATATATAGGTGCAGTAGGTAGGTACGTGGATGACGTTTTTCCAGTTATTCATAACTCGACTGATTTTGATAAAATGTTTGTAAATGGGACCATTCAGATAACGCAACAATTGTTCAATGCGGTTCATAATAAATGACTGACGGGAGTTCTAAGGTAAAAATCATTAAAAAAAAACAACCGAAGGTAATTATTATTTATTTATTAGGTATTATATAATAGGTAGGTACCTGTCGTCATTTTTAAAGCTAGAAGCTTGAAACTAAATATATGCGACTGAAGGTCCAACCAGTATCACTACCTACGATAATAATATAAGAAGCACGCAATGAGCACACAATGACAATGTGGTGTGTCTTACAGAGGAGAAATGCGATGAAGGGCAGTTCAAGTGTGTTGACGGCATACGTTGCATCCCGGCCGCGTGGCGCTGCGACGGCCGCGTGCACTGCTCCGACGCTTCTGATGAACTCGACTGTAGTGAGTACACTGTGCTTACCCTCTCCTCCTCCTCCTCCTCCTCCCCCCTCTGTGACCTCTGTTCTGACAAATCTACTCAGAACGTCTAGGCAATTGTATAAAACACTGCAATAATGAGTAGGTAACGTGATTTGGAGTCGTGTCCATGCACATTGTCTATTTAAAAGCGGATTAGTTTGTATTTATTGTAATTACAGTTTGGAACACGACATGCGGCGCGGGTCAGTTCCGATGCGCACGTACCGGAGTGTGCATCGCGGCCAGCTGGCGCTGCGACGGCGACGCCGACTGCGGACCCAACGACAACTCCGATGAGGAGCCCTACATGTGTACGCATCATTACAAGCCTCACCCCCCACCCGCATCCCCACTCCCACTATTCACATTTTGCCCGTTACAAAATGTCGACGTGCCTTCAACATTTTTGCTAATTGTGCGAAACCGCGTCTTTGCACTCGAAGATTTACATTATTAGTTGCTGTTAAACTCGGTTGTAAACGTGTTGTATTACAGGTGAGAAAGGGTTCAAATGTCCCGGCAACTGGGCGCGCTGCGCGACGCCGGTGGACGGACACTTCAGCTGCGTGCCCATCTACCAGTTCTGCGACAAGGCGCGCCATTGTCTTGACGGCAGCGACGAGTGGGACCTGTGCCAGAACTGTACGTATGCCGGCTCTCCTGTCCTCGGTTCCAAACCAACCTTTCTGTTGGAATGCAACACCATGATCAGCTGGGCACTGCTACCGATAGTTAGTCATTAGACAAGCCTGCTCAAGTACGATTCCAATAACATATTTGCTTACATCTAAAATCTAATCTGACTATAGGTGCGCAAATAGGTAATGCTCTCGAAAATATACGAAAAATTTGTGCAAATTCATGTAAATAACATTACATGCTAACATTCGTACAAGACAGTAGCAATAGTAGCATGTAATGTGATGTTTGCGTTGCAGTCACTGGCGCGGAGTGCGGCCAGCTGAAGTGTTCGCTGGGCTGCCGGCCCACGCACGCGGGCCTGCAGTGCTACTGCGCCGCAGGGTACGAGCCGCGTGCCGGCGCCTGCATCGGTCAGTACCTACCTCTCTCTCTCTCTCACCGTGTACATGTGCACAGGGCGCAGCTAGCGGAGCACGTGCTAACATATTGTCTGTTCAGATAGCGACGAGTGCCTGCAGGAGGCGAGCTGCTCGCAGCGGTGTCGGAACACGGCGGGCTCGTACACGTGCGGCTGTGTCGACGGATACCGACTGCAACCCGACAATACCAACTGTGCAGCCATCAACGGTAACCACACTCACTCGCGTTACCTTCGCCAACCCAACGCCAACAGTAGTGCGTTACATAAGATGTTGCATTTGACAGATCCTGTAGAGGAGCCGATGTCCCTGATAGTAGTGGGTCGCGCCGACATCCGTCGCATGTACCCCGGCCGGGAGGAAGCTCCACAACACATCATCAAGGCGCTTAATGTGCGCGCTATTGACTTCCTTCACTCTAACGGGTCAGCATTTATAAATACCTACTTTTGATTGCATCCAACACTAAATCGAGTTTTTTCAAAAACTGTTTTAAAAGTTCGTGTACATTTGATCGAGCTCGGGCGCTGATTGTGCATTGACTATCAGTCAGTTACCTAAGCAAGTTATATTTGAAGTATTAACTAGGGTGTGTGTGTGCAGGTCGTTGTGCTACGTGCACCACAACATGTCTCGGTCGAGCGTGGTGTGCGCCAAGGTCGATGACCTCTCGGTCACGTGGACGCAGCCCTCGCCTACCCTGTTCCCGGATGTCAACTGTCAGTACCACCACTGCATTCGCATAACTAACAATAAATTGGTTAAAATACTCCATGTCACATTCCTACGTGACAATGTAATATTCACGTTGAGTGTGAACGCCAGCGTGACACGTTGATATGTGTTCCAGCGGTGAGCCACATGCAGATAGACTGGGTGTCGGGTAACACGTACTACGGCGACGGGGAACGTGACGTCATCTACGTGTGCAGCACGCGTCAGCACTGCCGGCTGCTGGTCGACGACAACGTCAGCAAGCTGCACGGCTTCGCTATCGACCCGCTGGCCGGGTCAGTACAACGTACTAGTGCTTAGCGAGGACCTACACCGGCCCTTCTCTAGCTAGACATTACTTTTTAACCAACTTCAAAAAAGGAGAAGGTTCTCAATTCGGTTGTTTTTTTTTTAATGTTTGTTACCTCAGTACTCCGTCATTTATGAACCGATTTAAAAATTCTTTTTTTTAATATAAAAGTATGCTTCCAGATTGGTCCCATATTTTTTTTATCAAAACCAGTTCAGTAGTTTGGCAGTTAAATAAGAATAACTCGAAAAAAATCGTCATTCACTTACACGACACTGCGTATTTGCTTTCCTGTGACGTTTCTGTGGTGCTTACGATCAATAGAATAGTCCCAATGAACTTCCATCATCATCATCATCATCATTATTTAATGATGAAGGTTTAACGTTTCAAATTAAAGTCAGTTCCCCTGAATGTTGGTGGAAGCAGCTTCGTGAGGTAAGGTAAGTGCGGTGTTGTTGCAGGTACATGTTCCTGTCGGTGTGGGGCGCGTCCCCGACGGGCGTGTGGCGCGCGACTCTGAGCGGCGGGTCGCGCGACCCGGTCGCCGACATGAAGCTCGTGTACCCGGGTGCGCTGACGCTGGACCTCGCCAACAGGCACCTCTACTGGACGGACTCGTACCTCGAGACCGTCGAGCGCGCCGACTACGACGGAGCACATCGCAACACCATCAAACGGAACTACGTCGTTAGTAGATATTATACTATTTTATTGTGTGCGAGCTTACATTCGTCCGGATGCGGTCGCTATAATATTAATATTGGATGTTTTCAGACGCAGAAGCTCCAGCACATCTCGATGTTGGAATCGCTCCTGTACCTGCCGGAGTGGTGGAACAGCAGCGTGTCTGTCGTCCCGCGGCTGCCGAGTGCGCGTGCGCGTGCGCCGGCGCCGCTGCACCTGGACGCGCGTCCCACCGCCGCGCTCGTCTACCACGCACAACGACAACCCAAAGGTATTCTACATGCATACATGCTGTGTACTGTGTAGCGTACCTACTCTACAAACTATATTTATTTTAGTACTAACAGTTGGCTAAACAGGTTTGTCTTGAGTGAGAACTTGTAAGTTACAATCTGCGACGAGAAAATGTTTCATGCGAGTTGGATTCGATTCGCCGACGAAGTTCGAGTTATTTGATATTGTCCATATTATGTATTGTCTAAAACATAATTGAAATGGTTTAGATTTGGCAGAGCACGAAAGACCTTGTACTAAAAATATGTAAATACGTACGTGTAGTAATGTATTGGTGTTGTTGTTGTTTAGTGGAGCACGGATGCGCACACAACAACGGCAACTGCTCACACATATGCATCACGGCGTACGAACACGGCGCGCCGCACGCACACTGCCTCTGTACACACGGCTGGAGGCTCGCGGGGAAGCACCACTGCGTGCGTGAGTACCTACACGCATATAGTACACAACACAACACAACACACTGCTCCTACTATTTGTAACTGGGATGTGTTCGTCTGCAGAACAGAGGGAGGGTCAACTGTAATTCTTACATAGGTACAAAAATGGATCAAGCAAAGTCATTAAAAATGAAATTAATATTTAATTTTGAATGAGTTTGCTTAAAGTTGTGGTTTGTTGAACATTTAGTAACGAGTGGCGATGTGTTGAGGCGTTTGTTTGTATAGTATAGTATAGTATAGTAGATGTGACGGTATGTCAGGTGTGGCGGTGGACACGTACCTGGTGGTGAGTCGCGGGTCGCCGGCGCTGGTGGTGGCGCTGGCGGCGAGTCGCGGCCGACGTGACGGGTGGGAAGCCATCGCGCCCGCCACCGGCGCCGCCAGACCGTCGGCCGTCGCCGTCGACCAGAGGGGGGAGTATCTCTACTACTGCGACGTGCATCGGTGAGACTATATTCTAACACTACCGAGATGGTTCCTGTAACGCACGCCCCGTACCGCCCGGCGCCCTGAGATCCATCCATGTACCTTTACAGGTATGAGATAGCACGTCAGAAGCTGGACGGCTCCGGACGTGAGGTGTTCCTTCATGAAGACGTGGACAACTGTGAGGGACTCGCCGTTGATTGGATCGGTTAGTGAACAGTGACGTCATCTAGTGTAACATTCATTATAGCGCGGTTACTGCTAACACAACGCTTTTCTAAGCCTTATCCTGGTCATGGCCCCATCGCTGTAACAACTGTTTCAATATAATGATAGTAATGTATATATAATGTTAGGTCGCAACCTGTACTGGACGGACGGCTCTCAGGGCTTGGTGTCTGCCTGTCGACTGGACAACTCCACCATCCGACGCACCCTGTATACACATGAACGGCATAGTCCACGACAACTGGCGCTTGACCCTGCTACCGGGTATGTTTAGTATACTATGCCCCATCCCGGCTCTCAAAATATATTACGTACATCCCCGCTTCAGACGGGTATTTAACAAAAAATGCAAATTTAACGTCATTATTAAAAAAAAAAACATGTGTGCAATTCACACGTGGTAGAAGTGAAACCTTCAAAAAAAAAAAAAAACAAGTGCGTGGAGTCGCTCCGCGCGGAAGAAGTTATACTTCGAGTTCACTCTCGCTCTATGTTATGTGAAATTAATATATTAGCTATTTTTATGTACTTAACCAATATGCAGTACTTATTTAGTTAGAAAACGTTCTATGCTCCTGTTGCCTAAATCAGAACTAGATGGCGCTGCTAAGTTTGGTCGGATTCTAGAACACGCTATCGAACTGTTTAGAGTTTTGTGGGGGTCCGTATGTGATCACTTTCGCTCTGTCTCTGTGCAGGTGTATGTACTGGTCCGCGTGGGCGAAGGCCGGCGGTGGGGGTGAGGGGGGAGTCATCATGCGAGCCGCCATGGACGGCTCCGGAGGCCGAGTGCTCGTCGATACCGGACTGCACTGGCCCAACGGACTGGCGCTGCACAACGAACATCTCTACTGGTTCATATTTATTTATTTTTGGAAAACTTACACTTCTTAAAAACACAATAGACAAACACTTAGAAACAGAAGGCTAATAACAAGTTGTACACACTGTTGCTACATCACAATCTATGTATTATGCATCAAGTTCATGTTGCTGGGGGCGGGGCATTCCCTTCCTATCGAACTGACCAACATTTATATTGGCTTTTACCATACGTCACTGCTTTCATCTTTTTAATATTGTCCCAGGAAACCAAAAATTGGATGTTATTACTAGAACCTATGATTTATTGTGATTTTTTATATCATTGAAGTAAAAATAATCCGTTCATTCTTGTTCGTCCCATTGGTGGGACGAATGGCAATTGAGAATTTGCATCTCTGGAGAAGCAGAGAACACTGTCAAACAGAGAACAGTGTCAAGCGGTGGCTTGACAGTGTGTGTTTTCTGTTTGCATAGTTAATATAAAGTGGTTGTTAGGTGCGATACATACTGGAACAGGGTGGAGCGCGTGTCGCTGGGCCGCGCGGGCCGGGGGGTGCGGGAGGTGCTGGCGGGGGGAGGGAACTCCTTGCTGAAGCTCGCCAAGCCTTATGGCATCGCCGTCTATCAAGGTCAGTGCTAATGCCAACTACCGATCACTTCAACATAAACCTGTCTCAAGTGGCGACAGGTTCACTTCACAGCGTTATCATTTATAAATCATAAATATTCACGGACACGTAACACAACGCCTTCTAGTCCCAAACTAAGCAAAGCTTGTACGATGGAAACTAGATGGCTGATAGAATACATACATACATTTTTTTTGTAAATATATACTTATAATACATAGAAACACCCAGACACAGAACAAACATGTATGTTTGCCAACACAAATGTTTGTTCTCGGTGGGAATCGAACCCACGAGCCACAGTACGGAAGGCAGAGCTACTACCGACTGAGCCATGCATGACGCCTGTCGCATTTAGTACAGTCTATTGTATGGTCAATAAAATGTACGTCTGCATGCACGCCATCTAGCACGCGACGAACAATAAAGTTATCGCGGCTTACCTCCATCGGATGATGGCTATTCGGGATAGGTATCTCGACGGCGCAGTCGACGTCGAAAGTTCCTCCAGCTGCGAACCCCGGTCAGGCAGCACCAGCTGGTCGTTGGGTTGATGGATGCGTAATGTAACCGGTTGCGGTGACAGGTGCAGTGATATGGTCGGAGCACAGCTCGGGCCTGGTCCGCCAGCTGCTGGCCAACGGCTCGGCCGTCGAGCTGCACCGCCTGCCGCCGCCCATCTACGACCTCAAGCTCGTCTCCGCCGATCTAGAGGAAGGTACTCCACGCGCACATTTAACTTTTTATACGAATTTTTTGACGGGATCTTGCTTCGGGTAGGTTATGTTTCGTAGGAAGATTAGGGTGTAGTTGCGCATTGTATGTACTTATGTGTGTGTCAGATGTGTACAACGCGTGTGCGTACAAGAACGGCGGCTGCTCGGAGTTGTGCTTCGCGACCAACAGCACCGCGCGCCGCTGTCTCTGCGGGGAGGTGGGGGGCGCACGAGACCCTCCCCTCTGCACCCCCGCCCCCGCACCCGCACCCGCGCACACGCACGCGCACGCGCACGCGAGGCGCTGTCCCGAGGGACACTTCCACTGCGGCAGAGGGTAACTCACACCACTATTATACGAGAGTAACGCCGCTGCAACGTTCGGAAGTTGAGCCAACGTTGATGCGCAATGTGACTTGAATACGTTAGGCCCCCACCGCATGAGCAATCGTTACGTCATCTTATTATTCCAACAGTAATTTTGGATGTTATTGAGTGTTATTGTGTTTGTTGAACAGTCAATGCGTGGACTCTCAGTACGTGTGCGACGGAGACGCGGACTGCCTCGACGGCACGGACGAGGACTCCTCGCCGACTGGAGCCTGCGGTCAGATCCATAAATCATAAATCATAAATCATTTTATTGTTTGTGAATCTAGGTAGGTACAATAAAGGTGTTATGTAAAGAAAAGGGAATCACTAGATCCTGCTCATTAGCGTACAAACATATAAGAGGTAGTTATTATAAGGTAAGTAGGTAGGTACTAAATTAGATAAAATAGGCATGTCAATTAAATTATTACAAACAATGCAGCAAGTACTTATTAGCAAAATGAAAAAACTACTTCGGAAAAAATTACTATTGCCGTAAAACAACACTGTCACTTAAAAACTCATCAACTGTATAGTACGCTTTTCCAATCAGAACATCGTTAAGCTCTTTTTTAAAAGAATCTTTTGGTAGTTTTCTAAGACAAAGTGGTATTTTATTGTATATATTTGGAGCCATACAGAATACACTGGAACGTAGTAAATGGGTTCTGCATGATACATTGCGCATATTACTTTCTAGTCGACTATCCAACATCATCACTTACACTGATTACCTTTACAACGATACTTACAACTATCTACATCCGAACAATAACAAGTAATGTACAATTTGTTGATGTTACAGCTAATGTGACGTGCAACGAGGATCAATTCATGCAGTGCGACACCAACCGCTGCATCCTCAAGAGCTGGGTCTGCGACGGACTCAAAGGTAAAGCATTTTTTTAATACGAAATGGAATGTCATTTGACCACAATCTCACCTGATGGTAAGTGACGCCGAAGCCGACGATGAAGCAAGACACTTATTCACTCTAGACTTGAAAATATCCAGATAATAGTTTTCAGAAAAGATAAAATTTGACTAGGTAGAAGATAGGTCTCCCTCCGTTATGTGTAGTTATAGGATGCGGCAGTTGTGTTATAATGTGACATTGTGTGTTAGATTGCTTCGACGGTAGCGACGAGTCGGTGGGTGCGTGCGCGCAGTCTGCGTGCGCGGTGACGCAGTTCGCGTGCAGCGCGTCGCGACGCTGTGTGCCGGCCGCGTGGCGCTGTGACGGCGCTCCCGACTGCGGACCCACAGACCCCAGCGACGAGCAGGGCTGCGGTCAGTATTCTACCGATACCTTATGTCGGTAGGTGGCGCGATAACTGAACAAGTTGCAGGTGCAATGTATAACGTTATTGCAGAGCACGTGGAATGCACGGACATGTCGTTCGGTTGCGCGGCCGGCGGCTGCGTGCCGTACGAGTACTACTGCGACGGACGCGCCGACTGCGCGGACGCAAGCGACGAGCACGACTGTCCTGTGGCACCGCCCACCGACCCACCGCACCCCAACACGCTGTCAGTACGCAACTAACCACACTTACTGTTACTAATGGACAACAACTAACCTATGCCCAATGCCCATGCTTGCAGGCATCGTCAGACGGAAGGAGCTCTCTGCGAGGAACATGAATTTCAATGCAATAATAACAGGGAATGCATTCGAAAGGTACGACTCGTCATCGCTCTTCTAGTAAACCTTTACCGATCGTGTGCGTTCTGATTACGTTTATTATTTTGTAGTTGTTATCATGGCGTACATAATGTGTCGTAGGCTTTCCTGTGCGACTCGAGCGTCGACTGCCTAGACGGATCTGACGAGTGGAACTGCTCCGTGAGCAGCACTCCTTCCCCTCCCTCCACTAGCACCCTGGCAGTGACGTCAGCGACGTCAGTGACGTCAGCAGAGGAATGCGCGGCGCCCGCCTTGCGCTGTGACAACGGCACGCGCTGTGTGCCCGTGGTGCACCTGTGTGATGGAACTAAGGACTGCGCCGACGGAGCTGACGAGGCCGATAGATGTGGTATGTAAACCTCTGCACGAATAAAGGGCTTTTTACGAATAAATATAATGTATGTGCTGTAAAATTAGTCTTGGCTAAAGCTTTTTGGTCGTTCTCATATCAGAACTTTTCATGATCGTTATGAAACTATTAACTTGTAAAAACTATCTCTTATTGACTTTCTATTATCATAAGGTACTGCATGGATATTTTGTATTAGGATATTCGAAAACATTAGAGTATAGTATGATGGAGTTTGTCAGGGTTGTACGTTATCTTGAGTCGTGTTGTACATGTACGGTGGGTGCAGGTGAGCCGATGTGCCTGGTAGCAGCATGCAGCCACACATGTCACGCGACGCCGTCCGGGCCGGCGTGCTCGTGTCCGGCGCCGCTGCACTTGCAGCGCGATGCCTTCTCCTGCGCTCCCAACCACGTGTGCGCCGACTGGGGCGTCTGCAGCCAGGTAACCAGAACCGATCCCCCTTCTGATACACTGATCCCTGCATTTTATAACCAAGGACGTTGTAATGTTGGCTAACTGCTCACCAGACAATTTCTTTACAAACTTCGGTCGTCTAACGTCAATATGAACGATGAAGCAGTGGGTAAAGTCAGGTTGTTGATGAGATTGTAACATAACGTTGCAGACGTGCCTGCCGCAGAAGCACCGTTACAAATGCACCTGCGACGAGGGATACCAACTAGCCGACGATGGATTCACCTGCAAAAGCACATGTAAGCACTCGCCGTTTCAACTTGTACCACAAGTACTTCAGCATGTAGATAAAGTAATAAGTTGAATGCGTTGCAGCTAACGTGACGCCGCTGTTGGTGTTCAGTAACCGTCACGAGGTGCGCGGCATCGAACTGCCGTCGCTGACGGTGCGGGCTCTCATCTCATCGCTCAAGAACACCATCTCACTGGACTGGCACCAGGAGCCCCACGGACTCGTCAGACTCTTCTGGACGGATGTCGTCGATGATATCATCTACTCGGGACTCATCATCGGCAACGGTAACTCACTCGTCGTCCAGCACGATCAACAACGTCGGTAATGGAACAATAAACATATAACATTCGTTCCAGCACTGAGCAACATCACAGCGGTGGTTCAGCAAGGGCTGTCCACGGCCGAGGGACTCGCCGTCGACTGGATCGGAGGGAACCTCTACTGGGTCGAGAGCAGCCTGCATCAGATCGAGGTTACTATTCACATTCATTATAACTCGCACCGCTTACACGGACAGCGCAATCGACAATGAATCTTATGTGGAAGAGAAGAGAGGGTACAGTTGGGTATCGGTTGCAGGTGGCTCGACTGGATGGTCAGTACCGACGCACGCTAATATCCGGAGACATCGACAGCCCGCGCGCCATCGCCGTCGACCCTAGGGAAGGTAAATGCAGCTCGGAGGTTATCTTAACACCGGATCTAGCTATTGGAAGGAAAAAAATTAGGTTCCTCCCATGAAATTAGGCTGATAATAGTATATTATGCAATTAGTCAATAAAAGACAGATTTAAAGCGAGGGCCATAAATGAATCACGAGCAAGGGAAGGATGATTCATGATGATTGGAATCCTGAACGACGTGAGTGGTTCATGGTTCTCGGTATTAATCCGTTTTATTCAAGAGTTGCACCCTATACTTTATACCATGACTACGAGAAAAAGAAAGATTGGAGGTTGGATAACCAATGCTATGCAATCTCCTTGCGAAAAACAATAATTAGATGGAGGTCAAATATATATATATATGTGCGTTCTAAATTCAATCTCCAAAACAGTGCTTTTTATTCACTGTTTTCAGTGAATAAAATAAGCTTTTTAGAGGGGGAATGGTATAAATAAAATTGTAGGCACGTAATAGCGGTCGGTAAGAACACGGTTTCGGGTGCAGAGTAATCGGGAGAATGTGTGGTCCGCAGGTTACTTGTTCTGGAGCGACTGGGAGCAGAGTGCGCCGCGCATCGAGCGCTGCGCCCTCTCGGGGCGGGGGCGCGTGTCGGGGGGCGTGGTGCGGGGGGGCGCGGGGGGCGTGCTCGCGGGGGGCGCCTGGCCCAACGGGATCGCACTCGACTACCCGCCGCGCCGGCTCTACTGGGTCGACGCCAGGAGCGACTCGCTGCACACCGCCACATACGACGGACAGGACCATCGGGAGGTGACCACCGACCCGCTTTACTGTTCCACTCATTATACTAGGGCGAGTGTGTCATTATTATTGTTGCGGTGCAGGTGTTGCGTCAGCATGCTGCGCTGCGTCATCCGTTCGCGCTGACGGTGTTCGAGACGCACGTGTACTGGACGGACTGGCGCACCAACGGCGTGGTGCGAGCCGACAAGTGGACCGGCAGCCACGTCACCACCGTGCAGCGCACCCTCACTCAACCCTTCGACCTCAAGGTACCTCTAGCCTAGATCAGCCGCGACCGCTCGCGGGAGCCCCTCCGACTCTCCAACGTGGATGGATGGATGCATAAGATGGCCGTTGAATTGGCAACAGTTTTATAGTGATTAAAAGTTTTGTCGGGTCGCGGGTGCGTTATCGCATTGCCATCAGTGGGGATGAGCTGTAGCTGAGGTTGCGTTGCAGGTGATCCACCCGAGCCGTCAGCCGGCGGCGCTGCACAACCCGTGCGAGAGGAACGGCGGCTGCTCCCATCTCTGTCTGATAGACGCGCCGCGCCGCCGCCAGTGCGCCTGCCCCCACCTCATGCGCCTGCGCACCGACAACGTCACCTGCGAAGGTGAACCTTCTCCGCGTTACGGTAGCGACTCGTGTAGCTCGGCACTAACTAACTACCGGCATTTGTTTGCAGCGTACGAGAAGGCCCTAGTGATAGGTCGCGTGGGTGAGATAATGTACGTGCAGATGGAGTCGGTGTACGTGCACGCGGCGGGCACGGTGCCGGCGCAGCACGTGACGGCGCCGGCCGCGCTGCAGGCTGCCTGCGCCGAGCGCGCCCTCTACTGGGCCGACCTGGAGGTACTGTGTCACCCCCCTACATGACATCATGCCACGTCCACTACGTTCCGTGTAGTGGACGTCTTGCGAGCGGAGCCGATGAATGGAAACAAAATGATATGTGTGCAAGGGCGTTGTTTTATTGTTCGTGTGCTATTGGCAAGCGGGCGGTGGATTCTGGAAGGCAGCACAGACTGCCGCCTTGTAGTCGTGTCCGTGCTGGAACTGGTTGCCGTTGATGAGGGCGTACGGTACGTACGGGTAGGCGGCCTCCTTGCTGACCTCGCCGAACGCCACCAGCAGGCTCAGCCCCAGCTCCCCCTTAGCGCACTCTAGGATGGACGTCCAGTCGATGTGCATTGACTCTCCACACTGCAACACAACAATATTATGCCTTAGTTACTAGTGAAGTATCATTTGTTCGATCGTATCCCACTAATATTATAAATGCGTAAGGATAGGTGTTTCAATCAGGCCAATACCACTGAACCAATTTATAACCTGGATTAACACAATATGGGCTACTTTTTATCCCAAATAATTAACAGGATCTGTAGGTTTAAGTGAGCAAAAGGGATTAGTGGCGCCACATTTGACGACACGAGAGGGCGACGTGGCGTCACTTGCTTCAGGCAGAAACTGTTTTTTATCAAACATATAACTAGATGTCACTGCTAAAATGATATAAAAGATGATTGCGCTGAATAGAATGTTTAGAAACCTCTTGTGCAGCGGTATCGTCTGATCCGTCGCTGTACTTGTGCGACATGAGGCAGGTGTTGTACTCGAGGGCTGTTATACTTGAGTTGAGGTGTAGTAGTGCGCATGCGTGGATCCTGTTGCCGTAGCACTCCTTGCCACCGTGCTGACATCTCACCTCGTATTTACCATTCTCCTGTGTGGTCTGAAACATTCATACTAAGTACCTTGTTATAGTTTCTTTACAGGGCAAGAGCACACCACATATGAATCTGACAATGCTCTTATTACCGCGTTACGTAAAGCCACAGATCATACAATACTACAACCAACGTCACATTACGTTGCAGTGTAACTCGATTACGACACCGTTACGATACGATTGCGATTGTCAGATTTATTAACACTAACCTCCCTGTTTGTGTAACAGCAGTGGGATGTGAAATAAAGCATAGTGAGTATCATGTACCGTACCCGTGCATGTAGGTGCACTTTACACTTTCAAATCACATCCCACTAATTTTATTTTCCTCTTTATCCCGAAAAATTAACAGGATCACACGGAACGCGGACAAAGACGCAGGCGAAAAGTAGTAATAAATAGCACTTACATGTGCATTGCCATAAGGGTAAACATAAAACTCGAGGTGCGGCTGTAACTCGCGGACAGTCGGTAGGAACTGAGTGTACGAGAAGTATCTACTCAAGGGGCACAAGCACTCGTAGAACAAGTCCACGTACACCTTCTCATGGCTCACGGCTGACTGAACAGAGTTATCTGAAAATGTATAAGTAAATCGTTCCTGATTCATCTGATACGTATTTCAAAATCAATTGAACGATTTTTATTATAATAAATAAAGTTTTAAATATAAATTACTTACCTCGCTCCTCGTTCGCCTGATTTAAACTGATTGTCGCTAGATACAATACTAATGAATATTTAAACATCATTTTGATATTTTTAACGTAGCTTACGTTAATAATAATTATTGAATGCGGCATAAGCGATATAGCGAATATATATATAGGGATTGCACAGAATACTAATTACATAGAACATAGGAATGCAAACAAATAGTTGTAACCATTACCAATTACTGGATTATCATCATCAGGTATGTGAAACATTAAATGGGCATTAAATGCAGACTGGATAGTGGTTACATAATTAATGTATTAAGCAACCATTAGACAGGCCAAGCCAGATGCTAGCCCTACTGGCTGGGAGGGAAAAAAAATCCACCGAACCCGCTCATTCGCATTGTGGCCTGAAAGAAGACCCTGCTTAAATAAACTATGATCCTACCTGTTGTGTATGGGTTATAGGGTTGTTTCGAAATGTCCTTTAGAATGTATTGTTGTGTGTTGTAGACGAGCGAGATAAAGATGTCGGTGGTGGGAGGCGGTGGGCGGGCGGTGGCTCTGGCGGGCGCGGAGGGCGGGCGGGCCCTGGCGCTGGACTGGGCGGCGCGCCTGCTGTACTACCCGGCCGGCGGCGCGCTGGCCGTCGCGGACTTGCAGGGCGAGCGCACCGCCTACCTGCTGGCGCACACCATGCACAACCTCTCCGCACTCGCTGTCGATCCCACCAGGTACACTCACTGCCAGCGGTACCTACTTGCAGGGCGAGCGCACCGCCTACCTGCTGGCGCACACCATGCACAACCTCTCCGCACTCGCTGTCGATCCCACCAGGTACACTCACTGCCAGCGGTACCTACTTGCAGGGCGAGCGCACCGCCTACCTGCTGGCGCACACCATGCACAACCTCTCCGCACTCGCTGTCGATCCCACCAGGTACACTCACTGCCAGCGGTACCTACTTGCAGGGCGAGCGCACCGCCTACCTGCTGGCGCACACCATGCACAACCTCTCCGCACTCGCTGTCGATCCCACCAGGTACACTCACTGCCAGCGGTACCTACTTGCAGGGCGAGCGCACCGCCTACCTGCTGGCACACACCATGCACAACCTCTCCGCACTCGCTGTCGATCCCACCAGGTACACTCACTGCCAGCGGTACCTACTTGCAGGGCGAGCGCACCGCCTACCTGCTGGCGCACACCATGCACAACCTCTCCGCACTCGCTGTCGATCCCACCAGGTACACTCACTGCCAGCGGTACCTACTTGCAGGGCGAGCGCACCGCCTACCTGCTGGCGCACACCATGCACAACCTCTCCGCACTCGCTGTCGATCCCACCAGGTACACTCACTGCCAGCGGTACCTACTTGCAGGGCGAGCGCACCGCCTACCTGCTGGCGCACACCATGCACAACCTCTCCGCACTCGCTGTCGATCCCACCAGGTACACTCACTGCCAGCGGTACCTACTTGCAGGGCGAGCGCACCGCCTACCTGCTGGCGCACACCATGCACAACCTCTCCGCACTCGCTGTCGATCCCACCAGGTACACTCACTGCCAGCGGTACCTACTTGCAGGGCGAGCGCACCGCCTACCTGCTGGCGCACACCATGCACAACCTCTCCGCACTCGCTGTCGATCCCACCAGGTACACTCACTGCCAGCGGTACCTACTTGCAGGGCGAGCGCACCGCCTACCTGCTGGCGCACACCATGCACAACCTCTCCGCACTCGCTGTCGATCCCACCAGGTACACTCACTGCCAGCGGTACCTACTTGCAGGGCGAGCGCACCGCCTACCTGCTGGCGCACACCATGCACAACCTCTCCGCACTCGCTGTCGATCCCACCAGGTACACTCACTGCCAGCGGTACCTACTTGCAGGGCGAGCGCACCGCCTACCTGCTGGCGCACACCATGCACAACCTCTCCGCACTCGCTGTCGATCCCACCAGGTACACTCACTGCCAGCGGTACCTACTTGCAGGGCGAGCGCACCGCCTACCTGCTGGCGCACACCATGCACAACCTCTCCGCACTCGCTGTCGATCCCACCAGGTACACTCACTGCCAGCGGTACCTACTTGCAGGGCGAGCGCACCGCCTACCTGCTGGCGCACACCATGCACAACCTCTCCGCACTCGCTGTCGATCCCACCAGGTACACTCACTGCCAGCGGTACCTACTTGCAGGGCGAGCGCACCGCCTACCTGCTGGCGCACACCATGCACAACCTCTCCGCACTCGCTGTCGATCCCACCAGGTACACTCACTGCCAGCGGTACCTACTTGCAGGGCGAGCGCACCGCCTACCTGCTGGCGCACACCATGCACAACCTCTCCGCACTCGCTGTCGATCCCACCAGGTACACTCACTGCCAGCGGTACCTACTTGCAGGGCGAGCGCACCGCCTACCTGCTGGCGCACACCATGCGCAACCTCTCCGCACTCGCTGTCGATCCCACCAGGTACACTCACTGCCAGCGGTACCTACTTGCAGGGCGAGCGCACCGCCTACCTGCTGGCGCACACCATGCACAACCTCTCCGCACTCGCTGTCGATCCCACCAGGTACACTCACTGCCAGCGGTACCTACTTGCAGGGCGAGCGCACCGCCTACCTGCTGGCACACACCATGCACAACCTCTCCGCACTCGCTGTCGATCCCACCAGGTACACTCACTGCCAGCGGTACCTACTTGCAGGGCGAGCGCACCGCCTACCTGCTGGCACACACCATGCACAACCTCTCCGCACTCGCTGTCGATCCCACCAGGTACACTCACTGCCAGCGGTACCTACTTGCAGGGCGAGCGCACCGCCTACCTGCTGGCACACACCATGCACAACCTCTCCGCACTCGCTGTCGATCCCACCAGGTACACTCACTGCCAGCGGTACCTACTTGCAGGGCGAGCGCACCGCCTACCTGCTGGCACACACCATGCACAACCTCTCCGCACTCGCTGTCGATCCCACCAGGTACACTCACTGCCAGCGGTACCTACTTGCAGGGCGAGCGCACCGCCTACCTGCTGGCACACACCATGCACAACCTCTCCGCACTCGCTGTCGATCCCACCAGGTACACTCACTGCCAGCGGTACCTACTTGCAGGGCGAGCGCACCGCCTACCTGCTGGCACACACCATGCACAACCTCTCCGCACTCGCTGTCGATCCCACCAGGTACACTCACTGCCAGCGGTACCTACTTGCAGGGCGAGCGCACCGCCTACCTGCTGGCACACACCATGCACAACCTCTCCGCACTCGCTGTCGATCCCACCAGGTACACTCACTGCCAGCGGTACCTACTTGCAGGGCGAGCGCACCGCCTACCTGCTGGCACACACCATGCACAACCTCTCCGCACTCGCTGTCGATCCCACCAGGTACACTCACTGCCAGCGGTACCTACTTGCAGGGCGAGCGCACCGCCTACCTGCTGGCACACACCATGCACAACCTCTCCGCACTCGCTGTCGATCCCACCAGGTACACTCACTGCCAGCGGTACCTACTTGCAGGGCGAGCGCACCGCCTACCTGCTGGCACACACCATGCACAACCTCTCCGCACTCGCTGTCGATCCCACCAGGTACACTCACTGCCAGCGGTACCTACTTAAACAAAAGCGGATTCCAAACTACACTTTCCAAGGAACTGTATTACCCTACTTGGTTTTCAAATTTGGTGGAAGGTACTGTGGGTGCCTCGAATCATCTGGTTGTAATCGCGTAGTGGTTTTGTTGAATATGTTTAGCATTGAATAGCAAATGTACGGGGTGGGCAATGTACGGTTCCGATTATAGTATTGTTATACTTGCAGAGGCAAGTTGTACTGGGCGCTGACGGCTGACGGCGAGGAGCGCATTGAAACAGCGAACGGCGACGGCAGCGGCCGCCGGCTCGTGCTGGACTCGAGCGCGCAGCCGCTGCTGGCCGCCGTCACCAGTCTCGTTGTTGACATTGCAGCTAATCGCCTCTACTGGGTGAATGCTGGATCGCACACCATGCAGTACCTAGACGTGCGAACCGGGAGGACCACTATTGTAAGTACCAACTAGTCAGCTATTTATTTATTCATTTAATTTTATTTATTGCTTATATGTACATTTTATTGCTTAGGTGTAATATAGCTAGAGTAAGTACATGCACCCTACAAGGGTACTGCAACATGCTTGTATAATTTTCAGTACATGTACTTTTCGATTACATTTGCAAACACCGGATTAAGAGCAACAGGCCTATAATATACTATAGTAGGTGCCAAGTAACACCGCAATACAGGTCATTCACCCATCTTCAAAACGATGTCGCAAAATTCAATTTATGAATGGCTAATTCTGTCGCTTTCCATACAAACGATGTTTGTTATCCGACGCCACGGAAGATCAGCTTAGTAAGCTGGAGCGCTTATTGAATGTCTGTATTAGGTATGTCTTCGGACTGCGTAAGTATGACCATATCTCCTTCTATCGCTCCCAGCTGAAGTGGCTTAAAATCCGTTTTCGCCGTAATACTCATATTCTCTGTCTTCTTTTCAATACTCTTCACAACCCTATGTCCCCAAACTATCTCAAAGAAAATGTTTTGCCTCTCTCTTGCTCTGACCGTCCCTCACGGTCCTCTCAACATCTGTACCTGAAAACTCCTGTTCATAAAACTTCCTTCTACACTAACTCCTTTACTGTCAGTGCGATACGCCTGTAGAATTCCCTTCCAGTGGACATCCGTGAATCTGCATCTTTGGGTATTTTTAAATCCAAATTATATCACCACTTTCTGTCAATTCAGATCTCTCAACAAAATTGAGCATTATATGTATATAATTTTATATAGTAGGTATATATGTATTCTTTTTTGGGTTAGGCATGTATGTTATGTATGTGTATTAGTATATTTTTGTAGGTTATTGTAGTTATAAAGGCGTTGTTGTTTCTTTTTAAAGTTTGACCTTTAGAAGCACTACCATCATCTCCGCACTACGCCCAGGTTAGTTGGTAGATAATGCTAAATAGCATTAAACTCGCCTCTGTACGATTTTTTAAAAGTGCAATAATGAATTTTCTAATCTAATCTAATCTACAAACCTGTCGCTAAGACGGTAATCGCTCTAATCTCGTAGTACTGTTTGTTTACCATTCATAAATTGAATTTTGCGACATCGTTTTGAAGATGGGTGTATGACCTGTATTGCGGTGTTATTTGGCACCTACTATAACATAATTTTTTTGGCTCACGAGCGATTTCACAAGAGTTTCAGGATAGATTCCTTGTGCAATACACTTAATTACGTAACTCATTACCGGTAAAATTGGCACAGCTACGTCTTTCATGACCTTAGTTACCTACTTCGTCAAAACCGTCCAAGGTCGACCACAATGTACTTGTTCAACAACCTGCATTATTACACTCGAATATGTGGCTCTCGGTTAAGGTATGCAGGTGGAGGGTCTCTTATGTTTTAATGTCACTCTACTTGTGAAAGTTTGAGGCTTCAGTTTTTTTGCGAAAATATTTACGTAGGTGGTGGCGAAGTGGAGGAAGAATGTGACGAAGGCTGACCCCACCACCATGTGGGACCAATAGTCAGGAAAAGAGAGAGAGATTTACGTAGGGTGGATCCCAAGGTTCTATCCGCGGACTATTTGTTCAATTTGGACTCATTTTTTTTTTATTCAACAAACCCACGGCCCTTAATACTATTCAAAAAAATCATAACTAAATAAACTAGTCCTATGGCCAATTACAGATTTACTTTTTATAAACTAAATGTTTTTTTAAACAGACAGTCGACATTACTTATGTAAGGTTGTATAGGCCTTAGATAATGATTTATGTGATGCTATAATACAATTAATAAAGGATTCGACGTGTTAAGACTAGGGTAAATTAGGTTAGAGTATAATTTGGCAGCGATGTAAAAGCGTGTCGTGCCCCGAACCCGATAGCGTTGTAAAGGATGGGATCGGTTGTTGCGCAGTTGGAGACGGAGTCGCACCGGCAGCCGACCGCCGTACAAGTGTACGAGGGGCGCGTGCTGTGGGCGGACGCGAGCGACGGCACGCTGCGCGCCTGCGCCCTGCCTGCCGCGGACACTGCCGCCCGACCCCCGCCAACCCACTGCGACACCATCCTCAGGAACAACACCGGTATACTATATTTCATTACAAGTGTACGAGGGGCGCGTGCTGTGGGCGGACGCGAGCGACGGCACGCTGCGCGCCTGCGCCCTGCCTGCCGCGGACACTGCCGCCCGACCCCCGCCAACCCACTGCGACACCATCCTCAGGAACAACACCGGTATACTATATTTCATTACAAGTGTACGAGGGGCGCGTGCTGTGGGCGGACGCGAGCGACGGCACGCTGCGCGCCTGCGCCCTGCCTGCCGCGGACACTGCCGCCCGACCCCCGCCAACCCACTGCGACACCATCCTCAGGAACAACACCGGTATACTATATTTCATTACAAGTGTACGAGGGGCGCGTGCTGTGGGCGGACGCGAGCGACGGCACGCTGCGCGCCTGCGCCCTGCCTGCCGCGGACACTGCCGCCCGACCCCCGCCAACCCACTGCGACACCATCCTCAGGAACAACACCGGTATACTATATTTCATTACAAGTGTACGAGGGGCGCGTGCTGTGGGCGGACGCGAGCGACGGCACGCTGCGCGCCTGCGCCCTGCCTGCCGCGGACACTGCCGCCCGACCCCCGCCAACCCACTGCGACACCATCCTCAGGAACAACACCGGTATACTATATTTCATTACAAGTGTACGAGGGGCGCGTGCTGTGGGCGGACGCGAGCGACGGCACGCTGCGCGCCTGCGCCCTGCCTGCCGCGGACACTGCCGCCCGACCCCCGCCAACCCACTGCGACACCATCCTCAGGAACAACACCGGTATACTATATTTCATTACAAGTGTACGAGGGGCGCGTGCTGTGGGCGGACGCGAGCGACGGCACGCTGCGCGCCTGCGCCCTGCCTGCCGCGGACACTGCCGCCCGACCCCCGCCAACCCACTGCGACACCATCCTCAGGAACAACACCGGTATACTATATTTCATTACAAGTGTACGAGGGGCGCGTGCTGTGGGCGGACGCGAGCGACGGCACGCTGCGCGCCTGCGCCCTGCCTGCCGCGGACACTGCCGCCCGACCCCCGCCAACCCACTGCGACACCATCCTCAGGAACAACACCGGTATACTATATTTCATTACAAGTGTACGAGGGGCGCGTGCTGTGGGCGGACGCGAGCGACGGCACGCTGCGCGCCTGCGCCCCGCCTGCCGCGGACACTGCCGCCCGACCCCCGCCAACCCACTGCGACACCATCCTCAGGAACAACACCGGTATACTATATTTCATTACAAGTGTACGAGGGGCGCGTGCTGTGGGCGGACGCGAGCGACGGCACGCTGCGCGCCTGCGCCCCGCCTGCCGCGGACACTGCCGCCCGACCCCCGCCAACCCACTGCGACACCATCCTCAGGAACAACACCGGTATACTATATTTCATTACAAGTGTACGAGGGGCGCGTGCTGTGGGCGGACGCGAGCGACGGCACGCTGCGCGCCTGCGCCCCGCCTGCCGCGGACACTGCCGCCCGACCCCCGCCAACCCACTGCGACACCATCCTCAGGAACAACACCGGTATACTATATTTCATTACAAGTGTACGAGGGGCGCGTGCTGTGGGCGGACGCGAGCGACGGCACGCTGCGCGCCTGCGCCCTGCCTGCCGCGGACACTGCCGCCCGACCCCCGCCAACCCACTGCGACACCATCCTCAGGAACAACACCGGTATACTATATTTCATTACAAGTGTACGAGGGGCGCGTGCTGTGGGCGGACGCGAGCGACGGCACGCTGCGCGCCTGCGCCCTGCCTGCCGCGGACACTGCCGCCCGACCCCCGCCAACCCACTGCGACACCATCCTCAGGAACAACACCGGTATACTATATTTCATTACAAGTGTACGAGGGGCGCGTGCTGTGGGCGGACGCGAGCGACGGCACGCTGCGCGCCTGCGCCCTGCCTGCCGCGGACACTGCCGCCCGACCCCCGCCAACCCACTGCGACACCATCCTCAGGAACAACACCGGTATACTATATTTCATTACAAGTGTACGAGGGGCGCGTGCTGTGGGCGGACGCGAGCGACGGCACGCTGCGCGCCTGCGCCCTGCCTGCCGCGGACACTGCCGCCCGACCCCCGCCAACCCACTGCGACACCATCCTCAGGAACAACACCGGTATACTATATTTCATTACAAGTGTACGAGGGGCGCGTGCTGTGGGCGGACGCGAGCGACGGCACGCTGCGCGCCTGCGCCCTGCCTGCCGCGGACACTGCCGCCCGACCCCCGCCAACCCACTGCGACACCATCCTCAGGAACAACACCGGTATACTATATTTCATTACAAGTGTACGAGGGGCGCGTGCTGTGGGCGGACGCGAGCGACGGCACGCTGCGCGCCTGCGCCCTGCCTGCCGCGGACACTGCCGCCCGACCCCCGCCAACCCACTGCGACACCATCCTCAGGAACAACACCGGTATACTATATTTCATTACAAGTGTACGAGGGGCGCGTGCTGTGGGCGGACGCGAGCGACGGCACGCTGCGCGCCTGCGCCCTGCCTGCCGCGGACACTGCCGCCCGACCCCCGCCAACCCACTGCGACACCATCCTCAGGAACAACACCGGTATACTATATTTCATTACAAGTGTACGAGGGGCGCGTGCTGTGGGCGGACGCGAGCGACGGCACGCTGCGCGCCTGCGCCCTGCCTGCCGCGGACACTGCCGCCCGACCCCCGCCAACCCACTGCGACACCATCCTCAGGAACAACACCGGTATACTATATTTCATTACAAGTGTACGAGGGGCGCGTGCTGTGAATTTTTTATTGATATGAAATGAAAATGAAATTTAATGAGATGAAATGAAATGAAACCTAACCTAACTCATTCAATCAAATCATTAAATCTGATATTGAAACAAATTAGTAACTTCTTTTTAGAAATATACGTATTTGCATGGATCATAAAAACTTCTATGAATTTTTATAGTAAAAACTTCATGGTTGGTTTTTCTTTTTAATAGACATTATTTTGACAGTTGGGAAAGAGAACGCACGAGTTCGGGAAAGGTAAAAAAAAAGCACGAGTGTGTAATAGCCCACATCCCGAACGCTATACGTCCCTGCAATACGCCACTTTTTAAGCAACTGTATTAACAATATACTTACAGCATTATTTATAACCACTATCTAGAAGTACATGTACATTGCATGCTAAGGGTTGAGAGGTTGAGACAAATCTGTATTTAGTAGAGTGTTGTTTATCAGAGGGCGTGATATCTCTGGTGGTGTACGACGCGGCGGGTCAGCGCGCGACGCGCGGCGCGTGCGCGTTGCGTCGCACGGCGTGCTCGCAGCTGTGCCTGCCGGTGTCCAGCACCGACAGCCAGTGTCGCTGCGCCACCGGCTACCGGCGGCGAGGGCCCGCCTGCCATCGTGAGTGCACGCGAGACTAACCACCGCAATACGTACTGCCTACCAGCGGCTGAGGGTTGCCTCTATGGTTGCAGCGATGGACGGCCTGGTGGTGTACTCGCTGAGCTGGGAGGTGCGTGCGACGCCGCTGCCCGGCACCCTGCTGGAGGAGGTGGAGGAGTCGGCGCAGTCGCTGCTGCCGCCGGTGCCGCAGCTGGCGCAGGCCGCCAGCGTCGACTACTACGCACCGAGCTCCTGGCTGTACTGGGTGGACGGCGAGGCTGGCGCCATCTGGCGAGTCAAACGCGACGGCACGGAACGGCAACGTCTCATCGCACAGAATGCGCCCATTGACGCGCAACCCTCGGACTGGCTAGCAGGTAGCAACATTCAGTTTAGGATTTTGAATACACTTTTCAATCAACTAACCAAAATCGCCATCTCTTTTAAGGGTGAAAAAGGCACTAGATTAAAGTCGGTTAGTTAATTTTATATATCGAAATTGTATATAACTAGGAGGAGAACAGTGATGCAATAATTGTATTTCAGGACTAGCGATAGACTGGGCGGGCGGCAACATGGTGTGGTCCGACCCTCGGAAGAAGGTGGTGGAAGTGGCCCGCCTGGATGGAACTCATCGCTATGTACTGTTCGAAACGGATCCCATTGCTGTCACCTGTGAGTGTTACATCGCGCGTTACACGCATCGCATATCTGTTGTTGGCACATCTTTACACTAGTTAAAAACATGTCAATACCTTGGTAACGTCATTGACAGTTGTATTAGCTAGTGATATCTCTAGTATAATGTGTTTGTTGGTGTGTTGTTGCATTGTGTGTGTGTGTGTGCAGGTGTGTGTGTGGACTCGGTCCGCGGCTGGTTGTTCGTGGGCGGCGGCTCGCTCATACAGAGCTCCCGTCTCGACGGCTCACAGCGACGCACCATGCTCAACCTGTCCGGGACTGTGCACGACCTGACACTCGACACGCAGGTACCGTACCACTACACCGCTCACACCCAGGAACTAACACTCGCCTACACATGTATAAACTGAAACAGAATTGAACAGCCTATAGATTTAGGTTGACTTAGGTTGGTTACTTTGGTTTAGTGACCCTTGTAATTCGTTGTCAGCCAGGCGTGATGGCGCCAACCTATGACTCGTTCTCCCACAGTTTACCTGTCGATTAGATTGTAGTTTAGCATTGTATATAGGTTGTTTGATATAGGAGCAGTACGTGTACTACACGTGGGGCCGCGAGGGCGAGGTGTCACGTGCTCGGTACGACGGCTCGGCGCACAACGTGCTCACTAGGCTCACGCACCCGGTCGCACTCGCTGTATACAACCGCACGCTCTATTGGCTGGACACGTGAGTCACTTGCATGCCACACTAACAGTTGAGTTCATTTTATTTTATACATTTTTATGTACCTACTGAATGCTTTATCCGCCTTTTAATCTCCCCCAGACTTTATTGAAAGTTTATTATATGTGCAACTAGTTAGGTATGTTTGAGCGTGACGCCTGCTCAGACGTTTCTTTTTGAAAGAATATTTACCATGTCTAAGAACTACTTTAGAATACAAATGGAACCTGCCTCGAGTTATGCATAATTCATAGTTATAAATCATTATCCAGGACGTACAGCCGCGGGAGCGTGATGTCGGCTCCGTTGTCCAACCTGACGGCGCACACAGTACTACGGGACAATCTGGGAGACAGCCTCAAGGACATATTCGTATGTTCTACATATATAATATTGGTCTAATCTAAGCGAACGCGCACACCACCTGCAGATAATACTGTTTTAAAAAAAATTACCATCTTGTATTCATGATATTGCTAACTAAACTGAGGGTCTGAGATCAGTGACAACAATTTTGTCTCTGTCGTTTTGTTGTGTAGTAAGTCCCTCCCCCCTGCCCCCTTAGATCTGGTCGGCAGATCTCCAGTCGGCCCCCGTGGCCCCCCCGGGCGGGGGGTCTGCACAGTACAACACATGCGCAGAGAAGCATTGCGAAGCTCTGTGTCTGTACAACGGCGTGTCGGCGAAGTGTGCGTGTCCACACGGACAGCTAGCGGCGGACGGACTCGCGTGCGTGCGTGAGTATATTCATTATATTTGGACTATGTCAGGCTGAGTTTGTTGCGAGCGTGCAAGTAGCTAATGTTGAGTTATATTATCTGTTGTGCAGCGTACACCTCGTTCGTGATGTACTCGCAGGTGACGTCGATCGACAGCATCCATCTCGACGATGACAACAACCTTAACTCGCCCTTCCCGCCCATCCAGGACAAGTACGTTTAATTCAACTTATTGAATACATAATGTCGCCATTATCGTACCTGCGGAAAGTATAGACCACAGTTCTGTTGATAACCGGCAATTTATTGCGTGCGTAGGGAGCTGATGCGTAATGCCATAGCATTAGCGTACGAGTACAACAGTTCGCGGCTGTTCTACTCGGACATCCAGCGCGGCACGATCAACGTGGTGCACTTCAACGGAACCGGACACGCCACCTACCTCACCCGTGAGTACACACCCAACCAACCCTCCTGAGAGATATATAATAAATACGAATGGTCCTTGCGATACACCTATTGACGAAGAACTATTAGCTCTACGCCAATTTTGTAATTGGCAAGTAAGAAGTGAAAGTTCTCGAGCAACATCCATCACCAAAGTGTAACATCCTCCTGTAACACGTCATCTTACACTCAGTGTAATGTCATTATAACGTACCTCGTGTTACAATAGAGGTGGGCAGCGTGGAGGGCATGGTGGTTGATCCCGTGGGAGGTGCGCTGTACTGGACGAGCGGCGCCATGCTGGGCGTGATGCGCGCCGAGCTGGTGCAGGGCGGCGGCCAGCTGGTGCAGGGCGGCGCTGTGCGCGTGCGGCGCGTCGTCAGCCTGGCGCCCGGAGACCGCCCGCGCGGGATCGACATCGACCCCTGTGACGAGTGAGCACTATACTATACTATTGCACGTGTCTACCAATTATATAACAGATAAAAGAAAGTGGTCCGGGGAGGGAACCTTGAGAAACTCCGCTGGTTTGACAAACCAAACCGGCTAAGTAAATGTGGTTGTTTAAGACTGTAGCATGCGCCTTGTTATCGATGTGAGATGAAAGCTACCTAGTGAAGTGCACCCACATTTCTGAAGTAGCTTAGGTATGTACTAGAATACAATGGTCGATCGGGTCGAAGGCTTCACTGAAGTCAGCACACCCTGCACCAACCGACTCATCCATGCTGTCCTTTCGAAATAGACGCGTGTACTGGAGCAACTGGAACGAGTCTCGCGCGGGGATAATGCGCGCGCGCACGTCAGGCGGCGTCGCCGAGGTGGTGATCGGCACCGATGTGCTCATGCCCAACGCGCTGGCGCTAGACCACCGCGCGCGCTGGCTCTACTGGGCCGACGCACGACACGACAAGATCGAACGCGCCCGATACGACGGCTCCAGCCGAGAGGTGACCCTGCACCCTCAACCGTTAATGCGATCGCGGTACTCTAGCGCTCGGACGTAATGTTGGTTATTGGGTTGGGTGCGTTCCAGGTGGTGACGGTGGTGAACACGGAGCACGTGTTCGGTCTGGCGGCGGGCGGCGGCCGAATCTACTGGTCGGAGTGGGTGTCGCGCGGCGTGTACGCACTCGCGCAGGGAGCCGGGGCAGCCGTGCGCCTGCGCACCGCCACGCACCGACCCATGGCGGTCGTCGCCGTCACCCCGCACGTGCCGGTGAGCCTCCTACCATTCTAATATGTTTCCCATCAAATATGAACCGGACCTAGTTAAGATAAGTTTTGGTGGGGGCAGGAGTGTCCAGTGTCGCCGTGCAGCGTGCTGAACGGCGGGTGTGCCGGCGGGTGCGCCCGCACGGCGTCAGGCGGCGTGCGGTGCGTGTGCGCGGCGCCGCTGCGGCTTGCGGAGGACGGGCGTGCGTGCGAGCCGGCCCCCGGCCCCCGGCCCGCCTGTCCCCCACAACACTTCCACTGCGCCGAGGGAGCCTGCCTGCCGGACGAGCTCGTCTGCGACGGCGTCCGGCACTGCAGCGAGGCGGACACCTCCAGCGACGAGGACTACGCGTACTGCAGTCAGTGGTTTACTACCCAAATCTAATTTAATTTACGATACCTTGTAGTTGGGGCTAATGAAGCGATGTTATCCGCAGCGTCCGGCCGGTGTCCGGAGGAGTACGTGTCGTGCGGCGAGAGCGGGCGTTGCGTGCCGCGCTCGACGCGCTGCGACGGCCGCCGCGACTGCGACAGCGGCGCCGACGAGCAGGACTGCGACTGCGCCGATGCCCAGTTCAAGTAACGCGCTCGGTTCCATGGCTAGCTTGAGTTGACTCGGACGCGTCGGGGATGAGGCGCGCCTGCTGATTCGGACGCATCGCGTTGTTGTTCCTTAGGTGCGGTGACGGCACGTGCGTGGACGTCGGCGCCCGCTGCGACGGCCGGGCGCAGTGTCCGGATGGGAGCGACGAGCGCGACTGCGCGCGGCTGTCGTGCGGCCGGCTCGGCGCCGCCGCAGTCGCGTGCGACACGCCACCCGCGTGCTACCTGCCCGCGTGGCGGTGCGACGGCTACCGGGATTGTCCCGATGGCAGCGACGAGGCCAACTGCACCGCGACCGAGCCCCCGCAAGGTCAGTCGCCGTCCACTCTTCCAGCGCAACTACAACGATCACTGGATGCTGGGCTAGAATCGTGCTGAGCTATCAAAGTTGCTGCGAGGATTGATCGAACTCGTTCCAGATGCGACGGACGAGAGCGTCGCGTGGTTCGAGGACTCGGTGGGCGAGTCGTGCGGCTCGGCGCAGTTCACGTGCGGGAGCGCGAAGGCGGGAGGCGCCGAGTGCATCCCCTTGTCGTGGGAGTGCGACGGACGCGCCGACTGCGCCGACGGCAGCGACGAGAGCGCGCGGTGCGGGCACGGCCGCGGGGGGAACATCACGTGCGGTGCGGGACACTTCCGGTGCGGCGAGTGGCGCGTCTGCGTGCCGCGAGCCGCGCGGTGCGACGCCGTGCCGCAGTGCCCCGGCGCGGAGGACGAGCGCGGCTGCTGCGCCAGGGCGGAGCTCGCCTGCGCCCAGGATAACGGACGATGCCTCCCGCAGGTACCTAGCCGTCTCGATATTTTCTAACAAAAGTGGATGAGGTCCGATCCTTAGATCATTCGATGAACCATTCCGTATTCAGGAGATGTTCTGCGACGGCGACTCGGACTGCCCGGACGGGTCGGACGAGCCGGCGGGATGCGCGGCGTTCCCCGGCCCCCCGTCGACCCCCCTCGCTCCGGCGGCGGCGGAGGGGGCAGTGGAGGGGGGGCGGTGGTGCGGTGGGGGCGGGGGCGTGTCGTGCGCGGGGCGGTGCGTGCCGCGGGACCTGCTGTGCGACGGCCGGGACCACTGCATGGACGGCGGCGGCGGCGGTGCCGGCTCCGACGAGGATCCCGAGATGTGCTGTGAGTTCCACCGCTACCTACTGCGCTCTAGTTGAGAGATCGCATTCGTCAAAAGTTTGCGCTCGGGTGAATTGACCGTAGTTGTGGGCTTCAGCGTCGTTCGCGTCAGCGTTCCGGCTGGGCGGCACGGGCGGGCGGACGGCGTGCGCGGCGCACGAGTGGCAGTGCCGCAACGCAGCGTGCGTGCCGCGCGGCGTGCTGTGCGACGCGCAGGACGACTGCGGCGACTACAGCGACGAGTGGCGATGCAGTACGTAACGTTGTCCTGCAGCGCGAGGTGTTGCCGGCCGCCCGTGCTGACGGTTGGTTGTCGTTGCAGAGGTGTCGGAGTGCTCGGTGCGCAACGGCGGCTGTCCGCACAACTGCACGGAGTTGCCGGTGGGACGCGCGTGCTGGTGCGCGCGGGGCTGGCGCGCGCTGCCGCCCCGACCCCCCGCAGACAACACCCCCGCCTGTCAGGATGTCGACGAGTGCGAGGAGGACGCACCGTGCGACCATCACTGCAGGTAACCGCCGCATCACAACTAACCGACGCTCAAGTTGCGGTGGAAGTAAGAATTAAGGGGCGGGATGAGACCAGCGAGTTGAACTTGAGCTGGCAGGAGGAAGGAAAATTAGGGAGCCCCGGTGACCGATATCTTCACTTGTATTTCAGAAACACGCCAGGCAGCTTTGTGTGTTCTTGCGCTAAGGGATACAAGTTGATGGATGACCGCGTCAGCTGTACGCCGATCTCGAGTAAGTTTCAAGAAAATGCTATCGGCGCCTTCAGCGCTATTCGGCGTTATGTTTTATTTTCGCATCCGGTCTGTAGTCAACGAATACAACAAAAAACTGAGGATCTAGTAGTGAACCCTGGAGAACGCCTCTGAAAATAAAAACTCCGCTGAATAAAAAAGTTCTGGACAAGATCCAACTGCAATCGGTTTCTAAGGCAAGAAAAAAAAGTTTGTAGGTGGATGGCCCCTTATTCTCGTGGAGTAAAATTAGGTCACCAATAGCTTGTGATCGATCGCATCGCAAGCTTCACTAAGATTTGAATAGATCACATCAACATTTGTGATCGTGTTGCGTTCGATAGATGTAAGGGCGAGCCTGATATTCACGAATCGGTACTACATCCGTCGCGTCCCGCTGGAGGGCGCTGGTGGGCCGGCGCAGTCCACGCTTATCACGCACAACTTGACAAACGCGGTCGCGCTGGACGTGGACTGGGCGCGCGGCTGCCTCTACTGGAGTGACGTCACGCGCGTCGGCAGCGCCATCCGCCGCGCCTGCGCACCGCGCGCGCTGGCCCCGCCCGCCTCCAGCGTGCTGCCGCCGCCGCCCATCGCCAGCGACGACTATCAGGTACCACTATACTCGCCCGATCTACTCCCCACTCTAGTCGGCAGCCGACGGCTTCATGGTGCCATGTTGCAGTTGCTGCACGGTGCGACGCTGCAGAACCCGGACGGGCTGGCGCTGGACTGGGTGGGCGGCAACGTGTACTGGTGCGACAAGGGCACCGACACCATCGAGGTGTCCCGTCTCGACGGCTCGCACCGCCGCGTGCTGCTGCGGAGCGGACTCAGCGAGCCCAGGGCGCTGGCGCTGCTGCCGCAACGAGGGTCAGTCGATGCATCACATATCCTCAAAATCTAGAAAAACACCGGCAGCTAGGTTCCTTACATTTTGGTGTGATTATTAATTCTGAATCCAAGCTAGGTGAAAGTTGTATCTGGATGTGTGAGTGTTGTCTAACGGATGTGTGTGTGCATACAGTTGGATGTACTGGTCGGACTGGGGTGCGCGTGCGCACATCGGTCGCGCCGGCATGGACGGGTCGGACGCGCGGGTGCTGATCGACAGCCGGCTGGGCTGGCCGAACGCGCTGGCGGCGCTGCTGCCCGCTGGCGAGCTGTACTTCGCCGACGCCAGGGAGGACTACGTTGCCGTCGCCGACCTCGACGGATCGCACGTGCGAGTACTCTTCTCCAGAGGTCAGTCACGTGCGAGTGTCAAACAATAATTCTCCATGCCGTTCCTCACAACTTTCATATGAATTGTGTACGTATGCCACGTGTTCAATCATGAAGCAGTTTTGTATGTGTCCAGAGAGTATGCCCTGGCTGCGGTTGCACCACGTGTTCGCTCTGGGCGCGTGGGACGGCCGCGTGTACTGGAGCGACTGGGAGACGCGGGGCATCGAGTCCTGCAGGCGACGACCTAACCCGCACTACAAGGTAACATCACTTATACTTAGCTTTTCAACATTTTGGATGACCTTCAACGATGAAGGATTGAAACAGATGTCTCGATAGATGTACACTCGGTGGACCTTCATAATAATGTTGTGATGTGTAGGAGCACAATGCGTCCTTGGAGTCGGGCGGTGCGTACGAGTGCCGCACGCTGGCCACCACCGTGCACAAGCCCATGGACCTGCGCGTGCTGCATCCCGCCAGGCAACCGCCTGTGCCAGGTCAGTCACATCCCATTACTACTGCTCCATCACTTCTATTTATTGATTCGTCTCTCGTTGGTTCGTTTCCGAGGTCCCCCAGGAACGCCTCGCTCGGATATCAGCAACTCGTTTGTAATTTAGCATAATTATATTTGTAAAGGTGCATTTGGTTGAATAGTGTTGTACTTGTATAGAGTTATCGGATCTGTGCGCTCGCCTGAACTGTTCTGGCCTGTGCCTGCTGAGTGGCGCGAACAGCACGCACGCGGCCAGCGCGCGCTGCGCGTGTCCCGAGCACTGGCTGCTGGCGGACGACGGACGCTCCTGCCGACACAACTGTACCTCCGCGCACTTCGTGTGCCACTCCGCGCTCAAGTGCATCCCCTTCTGGTGGCGCTGCGACACTCAGGTACTGCACGACACCCAACCATCACTCATCTTACTACACACTTATTTATCAACCGATGTAATCTTCATCCGCTTCTATGGTAAGTGATGTAAGGTATCGGATCTAAATCGGAGCCTCCTGCAACTCCAAATTGAAACTCAGTTAAAATTGTGCAACAGCTCGAAGTTAGTGTACCTAGCTGGTGACAATTTAATATTTTTCGATATTAGGATCGATTCCGATGTAGGTCAATGGTTCCGTTTTCTTAATAATAATGCTTCTTGGATGATAATTCACTTAATGAAACGCTTAACAGTAGTCTAAATAATGTGTGTCACGATGTTCGGTTGTGTAGGATGACTGCGGCGACGGGTCGGACGAGCCGGCGTCGTGTCCCGAGTTCCGTTGCCGGCCGGGACAGTTCCAGTGCGACAACGGACGCTGCATCCATCCCGCGCACCTCTGCGACGCCACGCAGCACTGCGGCGACGGCAGCGACGAGCGAGACTGCGACCGCTTCGCATGTCTCGCTACCCAGTGGAAGGTACACACATCCTCCTTCATTTGTCATTCGAATGTAGTATAATAATTAGAGTTTAGTGTTGTGTTGGATGTTGTTATAATGTTGTGGTGTTGTTAGTGTCGCGGTAACGCGTCGCTCGGCGTGCCGGCGCGCTGCATGCCGGCGGCGACGCGCTGCGACGGCAACCGCGACTGTCCCGAGGGAGACGACGAGGAACACTGCCCACCAAGAACCTGTCCGCCGCATCACGTGAGTCTTCAACTTTGCCATTGTCATTAGCTTACCAGTTACATTCGACCGTAATCTTACCATGGAATGGACAAGATCGAGATCCACGAACGATTTACTTTATTGTGAAATAAGTTAAAACATGAGGAAAACATGGTAGGATATGTGTTGTATTTTCAACTAAAAAGTTTTGCCTAGGTACTTAGTGTAAAATACTGTACTTTGTATCCCTGGCTCACTGGTACACCGAGCTGGTCTTCCACTCTCCTCCGTCCATGCCCGTATATGTCGGCTAACTCCCCGCCCCCCTCGTCTCCCGCCCTCACGTCGGGAGACATTGACAGGTCGGGAGTTTGACACATGACAGTTACCTAACCACTCGTGCAAGCGAGACAGGGTAACGCATCTACTGAATAGATGCAAACACTACACCTAGTTTTAATTTCCGCGCATTATTTGAGAAAAGTACTATCTATATAAGCCTTGGCCACCACTAGGCAATGTGGGACTCACGTATGTGTGGCTCGTCTTCGACTCGGCCCACATTTACACGTTCTTCCCTGATTGCGTCTGTTGCGGGCCGCTACCGTAATGTACTATTTGTAACATGTGCAGTTCCTATGCGCGACCGGCGGCAAGTGCCTGCCGATGGTGTGGGTGTGCGACCGCGACTCGGACTGCGCGGACGGATCGGACGAGGGCGCGCATTGCGACAAGAGGACGTGCGCCGCGGACGAGTTCCGCTGCGGGAGCGGACGCTGCATCCCGCTCAGCTGGCGCTGCGATGCCGAGGCAGACTGCTCCACCCTCGAGGATGAGAAGGTACCTACACAACTGGGATCACTGTAATTGGTAGAAGCCAGCATTTTCGTAGGATGTCCTACCTCATCTAGGTTGATATTTTTGTGAAGTGATCCACCATTTTTGTGATAACAGTTTTAACAATTAGTTTTTGATTGAACAGGAGTGCGGAGACGCGACGCCGCTACCGTGTGAGCCGACCTACTTCCGCTGTCCCGACGGCAAATGTATTCCTGGACGCTGGCGATGCGACTCCGAGGTACCTTTCTCGTGTTAACTTTACAGCCGTTTACTTTACAGCGGGCATTGTAAATACTTAGGTTATTGCGTTGTAGGATGATTGCGGTGACGGCGCGGACGAGATGTCGTGCGTGCCGCGCGCGTGTTCCGAGTCGGAGTGGCGCTGCGCGAGCGGCGAGTGCGTGCGGGCAGCCGCACGGTGCGACGGACACCCGCACTGCGCCGACGGCAGCGACGAGCTGTGCACGCACTGCACCGCACGCGCACGTCCCTGCACGCACCTGCAGCGATGCATACACAGGTACATGGGTACCCAGCGAGTGACACCCGCTCGGTACCAACTGGATCTGAACGTGGTCTAAGCCAGGATGTTTGTTACAGGGAGTGGTGGTGCGATGGGTCGGTGGACTGTCCGGACGGGTCGGACGAGGCTACGTGCGCTATGCGTGCGGGCGGCGGGTCGGGCGCGTGCGGCTTGCGGTTGTGGTGCGGAGGCGATGCGGATGCGTGCCTGCCGGCCGCGTGGCGCTGTGACGCACGTCCCGACTGCGCGGACGGACGGGACGAGCGCGCCTGTCGGGACGATACCTGCGCATCGGACACATTCCGGTAACCGATCCACACACACACACACACACACACACACACACACACACACCCTTACATACCCAGACACTGACCCTGACATGTCAGATAATAATCGTATTGTAAAAGTATAACGCTCAGCCTTCGAACTGTCATTACCGCACACTGTAATATATTACTCTAGTGCTTGGTAGCTTTAAACAGTTACCAAGCACTAGAGTAATGTTATGCCGACTCTCTTATATGTACCGATTTTTGTAATTGAACAGTTGTATTGGTATAGATGTGACGACGGTACGTGCACGCCCACGCATTTGATGTGCGACGGATTCAACGACTGTCCCGACGGCTCCGACGAAACTCCTATCCTGTGTAAGTTCACTTTCACAAGTAATCCTCTGCTATTGATAGGACATGCAACAAATACGTTTTTAATACAGTTGCTCAAAAAGTGGCGTATTGCAGGGACGTATAGCGTTCGGGATGTGGGCTATTACACACTCGTGCTTTTTTTTACCTTTCCCGAACTCGTGCGTTCTCTTTCCCAACTGTCAAAATAATGTCTATTAAAAAGAAAAACCAACCATGAAGTTTTTACTAAAAAAAATCATAGAAGTTTTTATAATTCATGCAAATACGTATATTTCTAAAAAGAAGCTACTAATTTGTTTCAATATCAGATTTAATGATTTGATTGAATGAGTTAGGTTAGGTTTCATTTCATTTCATCTCATTAATTTCATCTCAGATTGCACAATCCAAAATATAAATTAAAAATGACATAAAATCAAGCCTTCTATATGGCCATAAAGCTATACAATCACTTACCAAATGATTTGAAAATTTTATCAGGAAATCTGTTTTACTTAATATTGAAACAGTATTTGATCTCAAAATGTTATTATTCTATAGAGCAATATTTAAAATACAGAGACAATGGCCTATGAAATACTTACCTTGACTTGACACCTAATTTGTAATGATTTTTATTATTAGCTATATGATTATTATTGTAAAATTAATTCATCTTATAAATAGGTACCTACTTTTATATAAAATCCAATTATATGTATTTGCATGCCCATTAGGTAGCATATAATGCACTATTTATACACTTAAGACCTAATCTGTAACATATATTCTTGCAAATAAACATATCTCATCTTATCTTATCTTAAATTTCATTTTCATTTCATATCAATAAAAAAATTCTACTGAAGACTTGGCTGGATGGGCATAGTTCCCTTTGCCTACCAGAATGAGTGAAGAAAAAAAAATCTCTGCTTATATTCTACGGTTGGCGCCGTTTTTCAGAAATTTTCTTTTTATTAAATTATACTTGTAATGAAATATACTATTGTGGTACATTCGAGGTGCAGTTGTGCAACGGTTTATGATGCAGGTTCCCGTCGCCGCGGCCTGGGCGAGGAGTGCGCTGCAGACGAACGCCTCTGCGCTGACGGACGCTGTGTTATTGACGACGCGGCATGCGATACCGGTCTGTTATACATTCACTCACACATACACTTACCGTATCATTCATTCACTCACTCGCGTCGTCCACTCGTACTATTTCACAACGTGAGATTAACATTAGTATTGGTAACACGATAGATATAACATAGTTTTTTTTTATCAACATTGAAGGTGTTCAGAGGAATTGAAAGGTATAATGTTGTATGTTACAGAGATGGATCGTGCATGTCCACACACGGCGTGCTCCCAGCTGTGCCTGCCCAAACACAACAACCACACCTGCAAGTCAGTATTTAACAACAACTATCCTATGATTTACAGAGTATTATTGAAGCAATAGTTGCGCAACTTATGTATTCCAATATCTATGTTTTGTATGTAGATGTGTGAGCGGATTCAAGCAACGCTTACTGCCCGATGGAACTCTGACTTGCGAAGCTACCGGTAAGTGGATAAACTTGTCAAAGCGGCTCGTAAAGTTCCGTGTTCCACCGTTCAAGGCATTCTAAACTTTACCTGTATGTAAATAAAGTATATAACTGTAGGTGAGCGCGCCGTGCTCGTGCTGGCAGGCGGCGGCACAGTGCGCCTGTGGGACGCACACAAACACGTCGGCTCGGAGGACGCACTACCAGCCGACGACGAACACCCACTAGATGTCGACCATAACAAGTAACTACACTCATTACTAAACATCTCAATATGTTTTCTGGTACTACTTTTCCTACCCACCCGATGGACCGACGACATTGGATTAGGTTCCTGTATAATTCCACGGCGCCTTCTCAATACATTTCTAGAGAGAACCATTTTGAGTCTTCTTCATCCACCGGTTTCCCGACACCTTAACAATGTCGCCAGGCCAACGGCTTAGCGTCCTTCCTACGCTACTGGAGTAACCAGCGCTAAATGTGTGCGAGGGTGTGTGTGTGTGTGTGTACAGGGTGGAGATAACGAGCATAGCGGTGGCGTTGATCGACAACACGTGGTGGGTGTGGTGGGGCGACGCGGCGGGACGCATCACGCGGCGTGACGTCACACGACACGTGCGCGCGCCGCAACACGCACGCGACCTCGCACCCGGGGGCGAAGTCATCGTGAGTTATACATAACACTTCACTTGAAGCCAGCTACTAAATGCCAATTTATTTATTTATTTTATGGAAAACCAACAGCTTAAATTAACTAGATAAACATTTTTATAGCAGTAGAAAGCCAATTACAGGTTTTCACGGATACATTGACATAATAGTTACACATACAACTGTGAACGTCTGGTCGACGACAAAGTGACTACAAATTTAACTACGTACACTATGATCTTAAAGAGGGATTTAAATCCCCAATTGCAGGAGCTCTCGGCACACAACGCGTCCCCAACGCGGGACTTCATTGCAGATTGTATTCTCCAACTTTGAATTAAAACAGGTTGTTGGGTCACCTTATGATAGGTAAAAAACTTGAGAGGTGTCAAGGGACACCCGGATGGAACGTAATCCCTTGAGGTGTTGTTTTCTTACAGTAAGTACACAGAAGCACCTAAATTAAAACAAAAACTTCCAACAATACCTACATTCATTTGTGTCCTTCTTGCACCAATTTATTCGAATGACATTGTCAAAGTTTGAAAAATGACTCGTTACAACTTTTGGTCTTAATTTTTTCCGTCTAGCCCCCCCCCCCCGCGATAAAGAACTTCGTTCCAATCAGGATGAAAGCAATTCTTTTATCCTGATTGGAACGAAGTTCCTTGTCCGACCACCGGAGTCCGCTGTAGCGCTTGAACTGATTCATTAATTGTGAAAATGTATATTGACTGGACACCCGGTCCCCTGCAAATGACAGAAACAAATGAGAAACATTATTGATGAGTCTTCTGATTATCTGATAGTTTCGATGTGATGTATGATAGTATAATGCATGTATATACAACAGATGAGTGAGTTGGGTGGTGTGCGCGGCGTGGCGGTGGAGTGGGTGTCGCGCCGGCTGTACTGGACGCGCGCTGGCGGCGCTGGCGGCGCTGGCGGTGCTGGCGGCGGCGTCTACTGCTCAGCACTCGACGGACGACGACGGACTACGCTCTACGTCAGGGACGACGCTGAACCAGACGATATCGTACTATACAATGATACTAGGTAACCTCACACTCATTACAACACCTCACATTTTCAGCTGCATATACTATACAGTCTGGTTAAGAAATGAAAATATTTATGGTACTTTAGATACCATTGTAAGTTGACATTTGTTGATAATGTTACTATCTCGTTGCATCACAATGATGATGACGCTCCGAAGGTTTGGTTTGGCTTGAAGGACATAAAGTGTAGAAGGAGCGCGACACGTGCGCACTGGTGCAGCTGTATTTGCGACCGACTGCTCTACCTAACCTAACTTTTGTCATTTATTAAGGCGTATGTATAAGGCAGACAACCCTCTCGCTCGCACATTTCAACATTTTTGAGCGAGAGGGTTGTCTGCCTTATACATACGCCTTAATCATAATTTAACTGATCATTTACGCAACAACAGCATCTGTCTCGGCGTTTACAGTACAATAGAAGCCATTATTCTCTTAGTGTTGTCGGTAAAAAGACTTTCTATAGTAGGTGCCAAATAACACCGCAATACAGGTCATTCACCCACGTTCACCACGATGTCGCAAAATTCAATTGATGTATGGCTAATTCTGTCGCTTTCCATACAAACCTGTCGCTAAGACGGTATCGTTCGAATCTCGTTAGTACTGGTTGTTTACCGTACATAAATTGTATTTTGCGACATCGTGGTGAAGGTGGGTGAATGTGGTGTATTGCGGTGTTATTTGGGGTGTATTATAGTGAAGTAATTGTTTGTTAACAGGCAGATGTTCTGGACGGATCGCGGCGCAGTGGGCGGGCTGTGGGTCGCGGGACAGGACGGCGCCATGGCACGTCGCCTGCTGAGCCGGCGCACTCGGCGGCTATCCGCCCTGGCACTGTACGCGCCGGCCGGCAGGCTCTACGTAGTGGACGCGTACTACGACACGCTGGAGACGGTGCGCGTGGACGGCGGCGGCCGGGCCACCATAGCACGCTTCATGCAGCGACCCGATGCACCCCTACCACCACACCTATACGTCAACGGAGGTCAGTCACTTGATGTAACACTACCTCATATCGGAGCGTTCAAACATTGAAAATTTTTATCAGTAGTTTTGTCTCTCAATAGATGCCATTTAAGTTATAACATAATTTTATAGGGTCAAAATACTCGTATATCTAACATTTTACATCGATTTGATAATCCAGAACCTAGAATTTCAAGATCTTAGTCAAAAGTGTTCCGTACCTGTAACAATTCCATGGTCGGTGGATCATTTACTTTGGTAGGTGATCCAAAGGTTAGTTAGTAGAGGATGCTATTTTAGTATTAGATTCGTCTGGATACCCTACTTTAAGTTGTGCAATAAAGAATTTTATATCTATCTAGTTTGATTCGGTATCCCAGAGGTGGATATAGTAGGGTGACAAATAACACTGCAATACAGGTCATTCGCCCATCTTCACCACGATGTCGCAAAATTCAATTTATGAATGGCTAATTCTGTCGTTTAATCGCGTAATCGTTCGAATCTCGTTAGTACTGGTTGTTTACCATACATAAATGGAATTTTGCGATATCGAGGTGAAGATGGGTGAATGAGGTGTATTGCGGTGTTATTTGGCACCTAGTATAGAACAGTTAAAGGAGGAGGGGTAGATGTTGTATTAAATAAATAAGAAATAAATATTCACGGACACTTAACACAACGCCTTCTTGTCCCAAACTAAGCAAAGCTTGTACGATGGGAACTAGATGGCTGATAGAATACATACATACATATTTTTTTGTAAATACATACTTATAATACACAGAACAAACATGTATGTTTGGCACACACAAATGTTTGTTCTTGGTGGGGATCCGAGTCACGAGGCACAGCACGGAGGGCAGAGCTAGTACCGAGTGAGCCATGACGCGTGTATTGTTGCAGAGGCGGTGTCGGCGGCTGCAGGCGGCAACAGTAGTGGTGCGGTGGTGTCGGTGGCGGGCGGCGCGTGCGCGCGTGCGGCCGCCTGGGGGGAGTGGGCGTGGTGCGCCGCGGGACGCGCCGTGCTGCGGGTGCCGCGCCGCCCCGCCCCCGGGGGCAGGGGCAGGGGGAGGGGGACCAGCCGCCTGCGCAGCGCGCGCCATCCCCTCTCCGCCATCGCACTCGCGCATCCCGCCATGTTCCCGCCACAACCAGGTCACTACACTACACTACACTACACTACACTACACTACACTACGCAACACCTTTATATACTGTTCATCTTCCTGCCCTTATCCCACTAGGCGGGGTCGGCACAACATACTCTTTTCTTCCGTTCTCCTCTATCATTCGTCATCTCAGTGTTCACTCTCCTATTCATATAGGAGGGTTGACGTCAGGCGGGCGGCCGGTCGTAAAATACCATGCCAAATCTAAAAAACAACGTGCACTTAACACCTTTATATACTAATGCCACATTTATCATCATAGCCAGCTTGTAGCGACCCCCTGCTGGACATAAGTCTTCTCCCTCAAACGACACTCGCCTGTATTTTGGGTCTCTTGCACCTAGTTAATGTGACTTTAATTATAATAAATTCATTTACATTATTATTTTAATGGCAATGCTCTTGACTTAACTTCCCACCTAAGTTGGAGTTGGGGGGGAGATGCTAGAGGGGTTCAAGCCCTCTTCATGATCCAATGTCGGGACAGGAAAAGCCCTAAATAGGTGGGTGAAGCCCCTTCCAACCCGACATCGTAAACCCATCCCTGCTCCATCACAATGTTACATAGCTTGGTTTTTAACCATAAATTGTATGATGACGTCATTTGCAGGTGTAAGTAAGATGCATGTTACAGGTGGCGACCCGTGCTCTGGCGCATGCCTAACGAGCGCGCTATGTGTCCGTTCGGCGTCACCGCGCGGGGTGACGTGCCTGTGTCCGGATGGACTCGTGCCCTCCGACTACTCTACTGACGTAAGGATACTAATTACGTTACTCAGATATCCTTCGTAGATGAATTTATTTATTCAAAACCTTGAGAACATTTAGAAGAATAAAAAACTTTGAATCGTCATTTCCTTGCCCTTATCTCACGCTAGGTGGGGTCGGCACAACATGTTTTCTTCTTCCACTCACTCCTGTCATTCGTCAACTCCGAATCTACTCCTCTCACATTCATATCCTCCTTCACACCATCCAACCACTTCTTCGATCTTCCTCTACTTGCATACCTAGTCGCACTTATATTCATAACTCTCTTCGTTACATGACTTTCATCCCTCCTCATTACGTGTCCATACCGTGCTAATCTACCACTCCCCATCTTTTCAATAACAGGCGGCACTTTCACACTTCTGATATACTGATTCGTTATTTTATCATGCGGTCCACAGAAAAACTTAACATGCGTGATATCTCGGAGCGGTGCGCCTCCGGCGACGGAGGCGAGCGGGGGGCCGCTGTCCTGCTCGCTCTCGTGCGGCGCGGGCGTGTGCGTGCGGGAGGCGCAGGGACAGGGGGAGCGGTGCGTGTGCGGCCCGCTGTACGGCGGCGCGCGCTGCCAGCACTACCGCTGCGCGCGACACTGCCTGCACCGCGGCCTCTGCATGCTCGACACTGACGCCGCGCACAACAAGCACGCGGACGACCTGCCACCACTCAAGGTTAACTACACACACCTACTGTTAAACCTTTAATATCGCCATAGCGCATGGACTCGAGTCATTCCGAGAAAATACTATTTGAATTGGAACCAGATGCATATTTCAAAAACGTCCTTATACCGAATCGAAAACCACCTTTTTTTTGAAGTTGGTTAATAGCTGTCATCAGGAATTGTACATAATAATGTTATTAGTAGTTTATTCCCCTGCATTCGAGTAAACGTGCCTGTTTGTTTGTAGTGTGTGTGCGTGGGCGGGTACAGCGGCGTGCGGTGCAGCGTGCCCCCCGCCCCCCCGGCGGCGGAGGGCGACCCCCCGGGCGGCCCCCCGGGGGGCTGCAGGTCGCTGCGCTGCGCTAACGGCGCCGCGTGCGTGCAGCCCTACCACCGCGCGCCGCACTGCGTCTGCTTACAACAATACTACGGTACGTGCACCCCTCCCAACCCCCCTTATTTAAGGCTCTTATCATTTGAATTGATTTGACGTGTTAATACAGAGGGTAGTTAATAGTTACGTGCACTATGTAACATAAGACGTGTAACGCAGGTGTGCGTTGTGAGAAGTGCGTGGTGGGCCCCGAGTGCGGGTCGGGCGCGGTGTGCACGGTGGGCCCACACGGCCCGCAGTGCACGCCCGACAACTGCACCTACTGCCTCAACCAGGTACTGTGATCATTACAACTATATATAACTCATATTATGTAATGTTAAGTAAATACACAACGTCTAATAATGATGAATCAAGACCACTTGCTATATACTAAGTGACATGCAATGCAACTATAACCAAATGAAAACTCAATCATTATTTTTGAAGCTTGCAACATTCAAGCCTCGAATTTTGCTTTTCTTATAATGTAATTATTTTATCTAATACCTTTTTGTTTTCTAAATGGTTCCGGGTAAAAACAAACCAGTCGAAAACATCTTTACCATACTATTATACTGTACACATCATCATTATTTCCTAGTAAAATGGTTACCGTTGTTACCCATTGAGTCATAATTATTGCACGTATATGTTTGTTATATGTTATAATGTTTACATGTAGTGATAGTTCAATGGTCAGTTGCAATGGTGTGCGTCTATTAATTGTTTAAAAAGCCATTAAATCTCCGAGTAAAATAAACAATGATCTTCAATCTTGTAAATATATAAAACTCTTTTGAAACTGACTGATAATCAACGCACAGCCAAACTATAAGTCTTAGTGGTATGATATTTGGAGGGTGGTATCCTTAAGCACGGAAGCGCTCAGATGTAAATGCCACTAACGGCCACCCATCCAAATAGTGACCGCGCAGAACGTTGCTTAACTTAGATAATCGGTAAAGATTGGCTAAGCAAGCTATACCACGAGCGCTTCAGTAGGCACATTAGCAAGCAAGTTCGTTAGTGGCCAATACTCTGGTGACGCAGTTTTTAGGCCGCCTTAAGGCCTCCGCCATGGCTTAACGACTGCTAGGGCCGAGACCGGCAGTTTAACGTGCCCTCCGAAGGTAATCACGAATTATTGCCACTTTCATCGTTCAAAGAAGTATTTGAACATGATGCCATGATACTGGTATCAGGGCATCATGTTCAAATACTACCCTGAAAATGTCATTTGGCTGGCCAAATGACATTTTCAGGGTTACTTCTCCTTGAATGGAAGTAGTTTTTGAGGTAGGTTGCAGAAAAAACCGTCGTAGACCTAATAGTTTGGCTACACTTGGAACATCCAGCCTTAAATGGGATTTTGGACAAAATTTCATAAAAGTCCGAATAACTTAAACGACTGAATATCGCAGAACATACATGGGGGTTTAACCAATAGTCATTTTGGTCCCCCATCGCTCGCCCACCGATGATCCACTCCTCCAGATACACCCTGTATAGTGTAGGGGTGCACTAAGTCGCACCCTAAAGGGTCTAAAATTAGGATCAAAGATTTTAATCAAATAATGCATATGCTATGCTGGTAGAACGCGAGCAGAGCCGCGACAGCTAGTGCTATATAAGAATCGTTGTAGATAAATATAGTTGTGTAATTCCTTACAGCACATTCACTATACGTAGATACATGAGTCTCATTACACACTGAGAGTACACTTACAAAGTTCTCCGGCTTTCGGTTAGTTGTGTAATAGTTAGCTCGGCTTGTTCACTAGTTCCGTGTCTTGTGAAAACAAGCTTGTCTTCTGCTAAATGCGACATTGTGTAGTGCTTTTATAGTGTTCTGGTCCAATTTTGGAAAAACAGAACATTCTGGTGTCTGTCTGTCTATTTGTCACCTCCACCTTAGCTAAACCGTAGAAGCTAGAAAGTTGATTGGGACTACTATAGATAGAAATATTCTTTACTAGCTGGTGCCCGCAACTTCGTTCGCGTCCCGTTCGATCCCGTTGATTTTTCGGGATAAAAAGTAGCCTATGTGTTAATCCAGGTCACGGACAATATATATTCCAAGTTTCATCCAAATCGGATCAGTAGTTTTTGCGTGAAAGAGGAACAAACATACATCCATCTATCCTTACAAACTTTCGCGTTTATTATATTAGTAGGATTCAGTGTCTCCATATTAAAATAGCAGCGTTTTACCTGAAATAAAACGCATATTAAAATACTTACCTCACTGGAAGCTTTATATTGAGAAGGCATATCCGTTTCCGTCGTATTTCCATTCGTTTTGGTAGTTTTTACCATTGTGTATCCGGTCAAGTGGCGCCACCTGGCGGGTGCGAGTCTTTTTTGCTTCGTAAAATGAAACACGCCATATTGAATTCATTGGCTTAATTTCACCAGGCAGAGATTAAAGTGAAAGCTTCCAGTGAGGTAAGTATTTTAATATGCGTTTTATTTCAGGTAAAACGCTGCTATTAAACTACTGTACCGTCACTGGAAGCTTTATATTGAGACCTGTTTGTTATCGCCTGGTGTCGCCACTTGTATAATTAGGTAACCTAGCGCCAATGTGACATTTAAATATTATAGCAACAAGTATATTACAATAATACAATTTAACTCTTAGTAAAAGACTAGTTACATAATCTGTGGCAAAAGTGATTTACGAATCAACCAAAATTGAACCTGTAAGTGTAAAATATTCATTTACTATTTTTAATTACTTATGTAATAATAAGCTTAATCATTTTGCTACAATCAAAAATCATAAGTAATGTAATTAATGATCATAATCTTATTTCACACATACATTTGTTTATTTAACCACGCTTATTTATTGCTTTAAATAATTGTGTTACACCTACTGTCAGATTGACTGCTGCTCATATCTCTCGCCTGTAAAAATGCTGGAACGTATTAGCTGATCGCTAATTTTCTCAGCCAAGATTTCGTCAAGAGAACGATTCTCCAACCAACTCATCCGAGAAACCGCAGATCGAACGCTTCGTGAAAGTGCTGTAATACCTGCTTGTTCAAACAACGTTTTAACCTAGACTGCTATGACAGTGCATGATGTAGGTTTAGCGATACTTCTTACTATAACAAACAAATTAAATGATTTGGTTGTGCAACGTCTTTCATTTAATAATTAATAGTTATTTCAATCCATAGTAACGGAGTACTAGTAAAGTATTATATGATCTGTGAACAAGGATAAGTTAGGATGATCAGCCCAGCCAGACTGTCTATAGCTACGTGCAGTCGATTTTTGAATGGAATATCGGCCAAAATGTGATACTTACTGCCATTTGATCTATTTAAGAATAAGTTCAGGTCGTGGATGCGAATTCCTGAGCAAAGTAATACAAGTATAGCAGTGTGACGCGATACTTGAAACAAATTACTACTGTCTACTGTATAGTCCATTAAAAAGCGAAGTTAGTTCACTAATTTCCTAGACCGGTGGCTTGAAAGTTTTCGGATTTCATAGAGCTATTGATTTTAGAGTGTGCTTAACCAAAAAATGAGAGCTTAAGAGACTGAAAGTGCTAGCGTTACATAATGTAGATGTAGAGACTACAAATTGATGTAAAAGAATAGTATTGTATGATTACTTGTTAATCAAAAGTAAATCTATTTGTGACCCCGTAGGCATTTTTACGTCAACTTTATTAGATTTACAGCAAGAAATCCAACGATTCCAAGCCACCTCATATGTTTTTAGAGTAGGCTTCCGCCAGGAATTTTTAAGCAACGATAACTGTTCAGTGTTTCATGTTGTTATTGCTTCTGACCACCCTATATTTCCACACATCGAGAGTTATGTTGTCAACCAGCGGAGGTGGAAGCCCTGTCGATGCGTTTTTGGAGATTTTTCAGTGCCAATGGTGCTGCCAAAGCTTGAGCTTTGAAGTCGGCTCGCCAAAATACCATTGCCCACCGGGGAACTACTACGAGAAATATTCCCGTTGACTGATTTAGGTGAGCAAAGATTCTGAGGACTAGAAACCGTGGTGGGAACAGCCACGCAAGTTGGTAATTCCATAGAACACTGAACGCGTCGTGAAACAAAGTTTGGCGGTCTTTTAGGTCTCGGGACATAATATAATTGTTGACATACATGTCTCCGGTCTTGTACTTACTATGTTCCTTACTTTGCAAACACTACGTCCACACAGGCCGGTAGTAGATGCCACTCGATGAGGAGGCGACGATGACGTGCCAGATGGTCTGCAAGATTGATTTGACTTTGAAGGGCATATAGAATAGCCAGCATCTCATTCCGGTTGCAGTGTAGACCTTGTTCTTCCTGCGACCAATTGCCCGAGAGGGCATCTGTTGTCAAAAAGTTGGCCCGATGCGGGTATGATAAAAGACAATTCAGTCCACCAAACCAGTAGGTAGGTCATTGTCGACAGATCTGGAAATCTGTTCATGAACATTATCATTGACGATGAGTCGTTCTCGAGGAACAACAAAGCTGGCAAAATTTATTATCTGCAAATCTTTTACGCTTACCTTTGTTTGTTTAAGAACTTGATCAACTTTCTGAAATATTTTTATATATTTTTCTTTGGGTAGAGATTTTAGTTTGTCCCAGGGACTCCAAGTACATATGCCGAGATATATTATGCTCTTTTGCTGAGGACTGATTTCTCGACATTGACTACCCATTTAACGTTTGGACTGCGACCTTGACATGTTCGTGAAGTAAGTCTGCTTTTTGGTATACTATCAGGTAATCTTCGAGATATACAACGATTCTGTCATTCCAATTTTATCGCAATGCCTGAGCCACCTAATTTTCTTAGTATAGAAAATATTTTGGGGGCTGAAGTCATTTCTGGCAGCTCTTTGGCAGACATTTCTGCAGACAGACGTGTGAAAAGGACCTAGGTTTATATTTTCGAAAAAATGGTATTTGATAACAGTGTATCTATTCTTCCACTGTGAGTGGTAGTGCGCTAACTGACCTGCTCGAAAACATTGAGTCATTCATTGTCCTTGTAAGAAGCGCTCGTGGCATAACTTGCTTAGCCAATCTTCACCGATTATCTAAGTTAAACAACGTTCTGTGCGGTCACTATTTGGATGGCAGTTAGTAGCATTAACATCTGAGCGCTTACGTGCTTCGGAGGGCACGTTAAACTGTCGGTCCCGGCTCTAGAACAGTCGTTGAGAGACGACGGAGGCCTTAAGGCGGCCTAAAAACTCAGTCACCAGAATTGGCCACTAATTCATACGAGCTTGCTTACTTATTCATTGTACTTACCTTTCTGGTTTCCTCTCGGAGCATTCGAGCGTCCTCACTTCAGCTGTTTCCACGGTCGGGCCGCGAGCCCTGTTGTGAAATGAACCTCTCCCATGATTGTACATAGTTATAGTTCTAGTATTGAACATTGGACAACTGACTCCTGTACTGAAAGTTGTTATGGAAACATCCACCCCGCGAGGGTGGGTTGGGTTGCTTGCTACAACAGAGCATATTATTATACAAAAGGAGACTAGGCTCGTTATTGGTAGGTACATGTTCCACGCGATGGAACTATAGACTTTCAAATCGAACGCCTTCCGCCCGCGAGGGGCGACTGTTGGACTGATAACATCCACCCCGCGAGGGTGGGTTGCTACAACCATGCATATGCAGTGGGAGATCAGGCTTATGGGTGCATGTTCCTCGCGACGGCACTATAGACCATCAAACGCCTTGCCCCCGCGAGGGGCGGCTGTTGCACTGATAACATCCACCCCGCGAGGGTGTGTTGCTATAACCATGCATATGCATTAGGAGACCAGGCTCATCATGGGTAAACATTTCACGCGATGGAACTATAGACTTTTGATTGAACGCCTTGCCCCCGCGAGGGGCGGCTGTTGCACTGATTAGATTTCTCCTGTGAGAAACCATCAGATTTGAGTGGCTTTGCGGACACCCCCTGCTTTTCCAGGGCAGCGGTGAAAGGCTCTGACTCAAATATGTAAGTGGCAGACAGGGGTAATCTATTTAGTGACGCTTCCACTAAAAGACTCTATGCGCATTTCGATACTTTCGGCTCAGTGGCCGCAAACTAATTACAAAAGATCTGATGAAGTATTAGGTATGTTCATCTATAAGCAAATCAACTTTACTTTAAATAAAATAAATAAACTAGATTGTCAAAGTTTACGGTATATAATTTAATTTAATTAAAATATTCGATTAATTTAATTAGAGCCGTGTGTGCCAGATGACGTAAGGTGTCATACGTTTTACCCCCTTTCGTTTGTTACCAAGTCTATGAAACCTGGAGTATGGTTAAACACCTCAGCGTATCTAACCTCGGACCAAGAGGTACTACCTAAACACTGGACCTCTAGTAGCTTTAGAAACTCTCGGTTCTTCAGCTTTGTCCTACTAAACCGACAATGCATAATTGTAAAAACAAGTTGCAAAGTCATAAACCAAGAAGTTGATGTTGATTTTGAACGTTATCACTAGTGAAACACAGCTTGCTGATTGAACACTAGTTTATTCACATTCGTAGGTAGAGGTAGGTACAAACAGTTTTATAACTACCCACCACTAGGTACTAGATTACTACAGTTCGTCCGTAGGTAACGATGTGGTCTGTGGTTTTCATAAAGCTCTCCACTAACTTCGGAGTAAATAGAAGCCTCATAAAGACAAGTTGTATTCATATTATCAGAATAGCTGGTAATAAAATTGGTAAAAATGTTTTGTAACTCACCCATATTCTGGACTAGTTTCTGCCAGGCTGGTGGCTCACAGCCCATTGATAGGGTAGATAAACATTTATTCAAACCACCATAAAGAAAAAATAGCTGAAAAGATAAGCTTAAAACTAAAATATTAAAGTACCTAAGAAAATGAGCTCGATGAGCTACTGCTGTAAGGGATAAGATAAGATAAATCTTTATTTGCTGGAGGAGTTGCTGCTGGAGCAGCTTTGAACTCGCTTAGGATCAGCCACAACTTGTGGCTTACCAGACAAAGCGGACTCATTCTATCCATTCTAAATAAATAATTAATTTTTTGCACATTTAATTATACCGGATACTAAACTTTTCTAAAATAATAACTTATGTGGGTACATGATCTGAACGGAGAACCGTTAAAAGAATTGATCACGTACAATCATTAAAAATAGAGGGTAGTACTTACAGTTTATTCCTCTTTTGCGTGTCCTTGCAGGGCCATGCTAATCTTAGTTTACTTGCACAGTTTTACTGAACAAAAGTATGGAGAATTTCACTATTTGAAATAATCCTTACTTTATATGATATATACTAATATAATATTTAAACTATTTTTGCAACGGTTGTGGCAGAGAGAGCTCTGGGCACAAGTTGCTTCGACGGAATACAAAACGCCAATGAATTCAATATGGCGTGTTTCATTTTACGAAGCAAAAAAGACTCGCACCCGCCAGGTGGCGCCACTTGACCGGATACACAATGGTAAAAACTACCAAAACGAATGGAAATACGACGGAAACGGATATGCCTTCTCAATATAAAGCTTCCAGTGACGGTACAGTAGTTTAATAAAGGATTACCGTGTTGCCAGGGTGAAAATACGGTGTTTTACGGTGTATCAGTTAAAAATTTACCGTAATTACCGTGTAATGTTTAAGTGTATGGTAAAATTGGTAAATAAGTAGATAAAAAACAAATTTAAAGGGAATTTAAAAGCAATAATTTAATTACAATCAAAATTTAATGTTTAATAGGTACCTCATTATTAATTGTTACATGTTTCTAATTTTTTGTAATGAATTTAAACCTACTTACTTATAAAAAACTAGTTCCTTAATCCGAATCTAAGACGACAATTTCTTTTTCGTAAATAGAAGCATTCATTTTGCTGATCATTTCTTTAGTGGGCATGAAATCAACACAGGTTTTTCCTCTTCTTTTTATCGACTGTTGGGCGAAAAGATTTCCTTTTATTGTCTTCGTCAACAGCTTATTTCTTTTTTTTGTTTTGATGTAGTTGACATGACTAATAATCCGCTCGCACTCTGCATTACAATGGGGCAGAGAGAGCACACCCAGCATAAACTTTGGCAGTATCTTAAATCTCTGCACGCCGTCTATGTCCTTTAACCCAGAAACCGAAAAAAAATGCGAAAAGTTATTCATCACCTTATTACCGTAGAATTACGACACGGTAATGCACGTTTACCGTTGACCGTAGATTATGTCAGATTACGGTGCATCTACGGTAATTACCGTGTATATGGAGACACTGGTAGGATTGTACACCACTTGTATGTAAACAAAATAACAAAAAAATACCATAATTGGTAATACAATCAAGTTTTCGGAGGTAGGTACAACGGGAGGCCTTATTGCTTAAAGAAATCTCTTCCAGGCAACCTTTTTATTTACCTAGTTGATTAAGACAGGGTGGCAATCTGCAAAATGTAGCTGGCAAACACTAGAGCCGAAGACTGGTCTCAGTGGCGCGTCTTGGGAGAGATCTAGGTACGTCCAGCAGAGTACCAAATGATTATGAAACTTCCCTGCCCCCCTCCGTCGATTCACATGAAGGCGGGGATCGCGGGGGGAATTGGAGGGAGGTGGTTCCGTCATTTGACTGGCTGGCTGCCTGCAGTGTGGCTGCTGGCTGTGGTGTTTCCAGCAGCCTGGAAAACTGGAGCACAGCCAGCCAGTCTGATATAAAAGGAGAATATCTGAAGTGTCTATGCACAGTCACTACATAGTGATCTAAGTAAGCTCAACTTTATGTGAAACAAGAGGCACCATGCCTATTCTGCAAAACGCATCGATAGCGCGATCTACATTTGTGTCGTTTTTAGCAGCGCCATCTAGTTATAACTTAAGTACTAAAATTAATGGACATACCCCCACCAAGGATATGATGAATGTCCTTAACAATCACAAATTTCCGCCCACCGTGAGGTGCGGATATAACCTTAACTTGAAAACGCCTTTACTAACAATATCTTTCTCATTGTGGACTGTATATTAGGGTGGATCGATTTATCGATTTTCCGAATTTCGATTTGGGGTAGTGTGTGGTTGATGTTCCTATATAATGCGATTATAACTGTATATTCATTTTAATTTAATTCGATTTACAAGTACTGCCCCAAAGGCCCTTAAGTTTTGAAAAGGTTAAAAAATGGTGTCCAAGTAACATGGTTGACTTTTTGATTCTAATTTATAATTATTGTTTATAAATTAAATAAATAAAATAAATAAATAAATAAAATTGTTTATTTACCAGAAACACATAAATTATTAAATAGGTATCAACATTAATTCAATTAAGTTATCAGTTGAGTAGGTACAAATAATTATTACGTAGGATTTCCAGCGAAGGCCAAACTAAAAAAATAATTAGAATCAAAAAGTATATATTTGTTGTATAATTTGTATAATTATTGCTTTGTTATTATGATTTATTTATATTAGCAGTACCCTTAGCTTAGATATTTGATGGTAAAACCTAACTAAAACTAAAGTAAATTTTAAAAAACGCAAAAATGTACCAATTTTGAAGAAATGATAGCCTAGCTTCAGAAGTCAAATTAGATGAAAAATTATAGGTAGTCTAGCCATTGTTTTTTCGAGCTATATTATCATTCAATAGTTAGTTATTGGTTTTAAAGCCAAATCTTTAGGAAGTAAGGTCTTCGCATGTTAGGTTGAGCTCAACTAGTTCCAGCTTACATTGTGTAACATAAAGCCAATTATTTTAATTTTTTGACCACTAGTTGAGGTAAAAACCTAGTAAAGCATTAATATATCACCATTACTACTTGAATACAGTTAATGTAGCTCATATATTATCAAAGACTATGGCATTGATTGAGAGGATTTTCACTTACAAAATATGATATTCTTACGGATATGGTGAATATTTTTTACTCAAAGCTTTTAGACCTAACATCACTTTAAAAGTGGTTATTTTAATTTTGGCCGTGATTGTTACATATTACAATATCATTTATACTCTAGTGTTATTAATTTTTTTAATCCATGTTGCAGGAACTTCATGTGGGTGGGCTTCAATCTCAATTTATTAGATTTAGGCTGAGTTCATACTTTTCAGAAGCCAAACTTCACCTGTTTTGACTGTTTTTGTCAAAATAGTGTATTTTAAATACCAAATTACTAGTGTTAGTAAATATAAAAATCCATTTAACGACTCAAAAACCACAAATCATGTTTTTGACATGTTTTCTACGGCGAGAGCCACTTTTGATTTGCGATGGAGCTTAGCTTTGTTTTTTTAATGAAATGCACCGAAATCTATCTTAAGTTATTGAAAAGATATTGTTCTTACCTATCGTAATAGCTTTTGGAACACGAAGCTTTATATTTTTCACTGAAGCCGAGTTTACAATTATACTAAAAATAAAACTTAGAAAATAATAGGTATGGATTTCAAAAGGCCAAAAATAATTTTTGCATCCGTTTTTCTTTACTTAAATCATTTTAAATACAGACAATAGCCTATTATCTTTAAGACAACAGAATAAATATAACCATTTAGTTAAAGTTACCTATAGGCCAAAATAAACGAGATCAATTTTTTTTAAGAAAGTAGTTTGAGGTGTCTCTTCGGTCCTGCTTTTGTATATTTTTTTCTGATTTAATGCCTAAGGAACCTCCAATTTAACGTTTCGCTTATACTATTATAAATAATGAATGCCTTTGGTGTTACTTTATTAGTCACAATTTTCCATAACCACCAGTTACACCATCGCACTATTTGTGAAAACTGAATGAGAATTTCACTAAAATAAGGAAGTGGTCTGCAATATATTAATTGCTAGAATAGAAGACATAATATTTACAAATTAATTTGACTACTGAATTAGAAGTAAACTTTATACAATGTCCAACACGATGAAGTCCTGGAAGTACTTGGACTTCATCGTGTTGGACATTGTATAAACGAATGAGTCTGTCACCAAGTACATATATGTTATATCCAGGGAGTATGTGTATCGAGTGGAAGTGGTATATCGTGCGAGTGCGCCCCCGGCTGGAGCGGCGAGCGATGTCAACGAGCAGCTTGTACTGACGCCGACTGTACCCGGCCACGTGATCGCCACGACCAGCTGCCCGACACGACACGAGCCGGCGACCACGACACTAACGACACACGCACTCCTGTCGACAACACCATCCGAGGTGATCCTGACGATAACGAACAAGACGACCATACTAGTAAGTTATATTACATACTAGGTGCCGCCCGCGACTTAGTTCGCGTCCCGTTGGATCCCGTTAATTTTTCGGGGTAAAAAGTAGCCTATGTATTAATCCAGGTCACGGATAATATATATTCCAAGTTTCATCCAAATCGGATCAATAGTTTTTACGTGAAAGAGTAACAAACATACATCCATCCATACTTACAAACTTTCGCGTTTATAATATTAGTAGGATATTAGGATGTACATCTATGATAGCCGTCACAGCTCAGTTGTTGTAAGCTCTGCCTTCCGTGCTGTGGTCGTGGGTTCGATCCCCACTAAGAACAATCATTTGTGTGTGCCAAACATAGATGTTTGTTCTGTAACTGGGTGTTACTATGTATTACAAGTATGTATTCACAAAAAAAGGTATATAAGTATTCTATCAGTAATCTAGTTTCCATAGTACAAGGTCTGCTTAGTTTGAGACTAGAGGGCGTTGTGTGTGATGTCCAACGATATTTATTTACTTATGATGTCAGTTTTTTTAAACAAACACGATACCTGCTCGGATAAAACATGGAACAGCTGATTTAGTTTTGCGCACACACTGTAGGTTCTATAGGAAAATTTGTTCATATCGATGTGTATTTAACCGCGATGTTTCCAAAAATGGTCTTATTACAGCCTGTATTTGTGAAATCTTTATTTTATTTTTGTCAAGTCAACAGTTTGAGATAAACAAATTGAACAATGAATAAGTGGATGATTATAAAAGGTACTGTTGTTCCGGAGAGAGGAAACACTTGCTGATCACGTGTATCTCGTGTCGTCATAGTATCGGTAACTAGTTTCGCACAAAACTAGTTTCAGACTAATCAAATTTTGATTTTTATTTGTCATAAATTTTATCATAAAATAAGACTTAATATATTGCGAGGAACTAGCACCTACAATCACCGTTTATAAGATAATTCTAAGGCCCGTATGCCGGTTTACTGCTCAAGAATTGACCCGGACTCACTCATAGATTTTTGTATGAAAACCTCCGCTCAAATCTATGCTTGAGAATTCTTTATTAGCATTTGGGCTTATATGAAAGAAGAAAGAATGAAAATACATTTATTTTGGACACACTATACTTACATACATAGCAGCACAACAAATAGAAAACAACAGGTAGAAACTTAAGAAATACATAAAATAGAACAAATATAGGTAGGTATATATATCATATATATATATATGATCCTTCTGATTTTACTGAATAAAAGATTGGCTATAATTTCTTGCGACCGTCTTAGATAATTATTATGGTGGGTACAGACTTCGCTTTCCTTCGTGCAGTCAGTGTGTACTCACCATTAGAACATACATTGTCCTTACAAATAATGAACACAGATTTTTTGTACCATCTGATAATAAAATGCAGGAAAACTCTGATAGTAACATCGCTCCGCATCTACCCGGAATACATTTTTTCCTCAAGCAAAGGTTATTTACATAGTTTTTTTACTCAACTTGCTGAGTCAGCTTGCAAACCAGTTTTTGAATGAATTTAATGTATTTACCTTGACAAGTTCTGTGCAAGTCGCTGTTGTAATAACTAGAGATGAAAAATTCAGTTTTTATTTGTGGCATTAAAACCCAGGCTAAATTGCTTTTATCTCGGCGTAGTGCACGCAAAACGGCGGGATGAGCTTGGCTAAGCATCCCTGTGTATGTGCACAATGTAACTTCTAAATGAAAGTAAAATAAAATGAATTAGATCATATTACAAATCTGTCGCGTAACATCACTATTATAGCAGACTGAATGTGGTAACATTGTTACGAGTTTTGACATTAGCGCACTGTTAAACCTTGAATCTAAATCTTAGTTAGATTTTAATACGTTTTTGTCTACTAAAATGCTCATAAAGTGATTTTAAATGTAGGATTTTACAGTCTTCTTCAGTAACGTCTGTACTTATAAAGAATTTGTATTGCCGACCCTACACTACACATAATTTATTAACTTTCAAAAGAAAGGTAACAAGTTTCCTTCCCATGATGTCGCCATTGTTGCGTGCCATAGAAATAGATCAGCTACGTAACATCTATAATATGAACACAAAGTTGATAGCCTCCAGTAGTTGCAATGTCCACTCGATTACCGACTTTAAATCTACACGATACGGTAGAAATTGCTAACACGCTTCGGTCGCTTTGGTATATGGAAGATAGTCGATTTTCGATCTTATGTTACTATCTTTATGGATCAAAGTTGCATGTGGATAGAGTATGCAGGCAGTATTCTCGACCTTGCGAATACCCTTGACCTACGCCCTTGAGGTGTCTCCACAAAGATTCTCACATAACTTGCGAAAGCTCGATCAATATGTCTCGAATTAATCGCTAAGTTCTTTTAAACTTTTTTGTTTCTTTTGTACTTAAATAAGTATGAAACATACAATAATCTAGGATAAAAAATTCCATACTTTGTCTCACCTCAACAGTATATATTTCGTCAAAAATGAATTAACCTTTACCGTGGATAGCATATTGAGTTCGATACTTAACCCTTACAACCTCATTATGATCATCTGAAGATAACTAGATATGTCTACACCATGTCTATACAAGTTATATGCATCTCAATTGTGTATATTTGCTTAGTTCGTTAGCATTGGAGTTGATGAGGTGGGGTTTCCCTAGACCTGTCCATTGCTGGTGGCCCTGGGGCGGGGGCTTACCCACGAGAGAGGAACTTACTCGGAAAGCCCCGATTTCATCACACGATACAATTATGTAAAGTTTCCTCGAAAAACTTAAGAATGTGTACACGGTAGCACACGTAATGGCTTTTATGACGTGATATAAAATAAATAAGAAATAAATATTCACGGACACGTAACACACCGCCTTCTAGTCCCAAACTAAGCAAAGCTTGTACAATGGAAACTAGATGGCTGATAGAATACATACATACATTTTTTTTGTAAATACATCTTATAATACATAGTAACACCCAGACACAGAACTAACAAACAGAAAATGATCTCAAACGTGTTTTTTGTAAAAATGAACGTAGTTTTTCAATATTTTCAGTTTTTTTTTTTTTAGAGTCTGGCTTATCTCTGTATAATGGAATGTTGTATTATTTATAGTCAGTGGGTGCTGTTCTGTGGTTGGTATGTCAAGATGCAATCAAATATGAACCTTGACTTTATATAAGACTTCTAAAGCGTTGCTGCTTTGAATAATAAAATAGCAATTAATTAATTCAACTGTAATTATTTCTGGTATCGTATAATTTATATTTATTTAACGTAGGTAGTCGTTTGGTACCTGAAGGAGTTGGTTTGTTATCATTGTAATTATATAGTATACACAGGAGCGGAATAATTAAACATCTTGAGGTTTGGCGACGAATGCCACGACCCGATAGAACAGAGGTTAAAAAGGCTATTAAGAATAAAATAAATAACTTACTATTAAAAATAAATACATAGGTACTTATGTATTTTTGAAACTTGCAAATATGGATGGCAAAAAATATCATTTGTCACTAAGGAAAATGCATTATGTTTACATTTGCATCATCGGTAAAACCAAACTCTGCACCATTTATAATCCGTATTATTTTAGCAAGGTTTTTTTATTATTTTCGTCTAGGTATATCTGCTGAGAGAATATTACACAACATAAGACATTTTCAGCCAAATACTCAAACGCCACTAAATTTAAGTCCCGCTTAAATTATTGCCATCTCTTGCAAATGAGTAATGTCAAACAGAAGCAGAGCAATTTTAAGTGGTGCTCAAATTTGAAAGACGTTTGAGTATTCAGCTGTTAATCTGCATACTGTCGAGATTCCACACAAAAAATGTCGAACTCTTAAGAACTAAAAACATATCTAGAACCATCTTAAAGTGCCCATGTACACTCATCCAACTGACATTGTTCCGGAGACGATGTGAGTCTCGCCGACCTAGTACAGTACACAGCTAGTCCAGTGGCCCACTTACTGTTACATAATGCTCGTAAGAAGGCTCCGACCGCATCCGTGACGCGAATGCCGCACTGCGTCACTGCACCCGGTACAGTGCCACACACCTCACTCGCCCGCTTACAAACGACCCGTAACATTACAACAAAACATTAAAATTGACCAAACAGTTTTTGGCATATTCGGATTGGCACCTGCCTTTGTATGGTGGCGTCGCAAGTTCTTTTTTTTTCAACCATCACACTCTGATTTTATTTCTAGCTGTGTTTTTGTATACAATATTTGTGCTTTGGTGTTATCAAAAGCTTGTGACACTGTAGGGAACAGCGTGGTCCGTTACCGTAGCGACGTAACGTAACGTAAACTTTCAGCGTTCCTGGAATAGGTTATCGTGCGCGGTACATCTGAGCGCTTCCGTACTTCGGAGGGCACGTTAAACTGTCGGTTGCAGCTCTAGCAGTCGTAAAGCCACAACGGAGGCCTAAGGGCGGCCTAAAAACTCTGTCACCATAGTTGGCCACAACTCGTACGAACCTTAGTCGATTTTATTTTAATAGAAGTTTCATTAGCATTCACTTTACACAATGTATCTATAGGTCGACATGCAGCTCCAGTTAACCGTGTGCAGTTGATGAATTAACTGGTCATTAAAGTTATGGCCTGAACGCTTAAATTACCTAGTTCCGGTTCTATGACCGAAGAAATTACACTTAGTTATGTGCTCTCATAAAACTAATTGCTTATCTAAATTCGTTTACGGCTAGAGCGAGGTCAAGAACTGCGTCTAAAAATGTAGAAAATAATTTTCATTTTTATATTTCCTTGTATAAAATGCACAGAGCGTAATCAGCATTCAGTTTTTTTGCTCAAGCCTTGAGATTTAGTTGCTAGGTTCTATGGAATATCATTAAAAGTGGTAGAGTTATCGCGCGGCGCGTACTGAACATCAATACAAGATCATCCCGTAGTAGCGGCAGTCGCGATCGCACGCCGGCGTCGAACGCGTCTCTCACAAATCGCGCTCGTAGTACCATGTTACGAGTTTAAATTGCAAAACACAAAACAACTTATAAGATAATATACATAAGTACGAGTTTAATGTGAAACTTTTGTGAGTCTAAGTGCAAGTTTAAAACGAATATAAGTTCGGTAGAGCTTAAATATGATGTGTATTAGTTTTATATTTGGAGATATGGAATATGGATACCGGTAGTTTGTGTGATCGATGACTACATTCATTGTGTTGAACGGAAGTGTCTGAAAATATTCCTGAACAATATAACAAATTAACTGGATTAAATAACGAGTGTGCGAAGGTTTGCGATGGGTCGAAGAAAACGAGATAGCACCGGTAAGCATATTCCTACAACTTTTGATGAAAATATCTTCCTATAATGTGGTGCGCTAATCAGTCTGTGTTCAGCCATAGCTGAAGCTTCCTTTCTCACACTCCCACTTTCTCTAGATTCAAGGTCAGAGTTATTAAATTTTGCCGGGGCCTAAACCTACAAGCTAGGTACTTGAATAGGTACCTACTGGCAGTAGGCTAGGTACATTCTCACACACACAATGGTTCAACGTTGACCTCTAAACATTACATTTAAAGTTATATTATATCTGAATTAATTAACTATTAACCTAATTAACTGCCTAAAAAGTTAGCTTCTTATGAGGTGATCTTTAAAGCACTGACTTTCCTCAATAGCCCACGTGATTCTAACTAATAGTTGTTATACCTAGGTGTACTAGGTAGGAGGTACCTGGGTATTAACAAAATTTTCTTGTACAAAGTGGTTTTTGAAAGTAATGTTTCTAGGAGCTCTACATTTTTGTTACTGCTAAACTAAAATTTCATTATTGAAAAACCAAGACCAGTTGAACTATTTATAAATCGTTTGCAACGGTTTGTAGATAGCTCAACTGGTTCTTGTGCATTTTGCAAATATTGTAAATAGTGTATTAGTTTTAATTTTCTTTAAGAAGAAAAGCGATTTTTTAAGTGTGAGTATAACAGTGTTGTTTCTGTGTATGCAGAGTCTGGTTCAGTTCCGTGCGAGTCGTCGTGGTGCGTGCACGGCGGGCGGTGCGCGCGCGCGCGTGGGGCGCGTGGGGCGCTGCGCGTGTGCGCGTGCGCGGGCGCGTGGGGCGGCGCACGGTGCGCGCGCTACGTGGGCCACGACCACGCGTGTCGCACGCTCTGCACCACGCCACACCTCTGCGTGTGGGGACCTGACCGTACGTATACCCAACACATCAACACGATGACAACGAACACATCTGACAGACACTGTATTGATGTTAAACAATCATTCAACTTGATATTATAGCTGTCCCTGACATAAACACAAAGTCATTCTATTTAGGGCTCATTTTTAGCTTTCTTTATTTACAAGAAATCATGAAGAACAGTTTCCGAACCTTTTACAAAATACTTTGATATATTCCATTTCTAATCTAACAATTATGTTTCAACGCGTAAACTTTATTGATTAATATTCTATTGTGCAGGGAGTGAAACAGAAGTGGGTACACCGTACTGCGTGTGCCCTGAGGGCGCAAACTGCGCGACATCACAGGCTGCTGGTGCCGGCGGTGTGGGTCCGGTGCCGGGTGCTGGAGGGCCGTGGCTGGCGGTGGTGCTGACGCTGCTGACGCTGGCCGCGCTCGTGCTGGCCGTGCTATATCTCATACATCGACGGAGGCAGTAAGCTATTCAATCACCTACATTATTGCAATGGAGCCCCTTTATTCATATTCAACTGTAATTTTAGCGCGGCTTTAAAAAATGCTCTAGGTATCATTGTCACTTGCATGACAACGAAAAGAGATGACAACAGATTTAGCAATCGTTTTAATTACCTTTAGAAGATCAATATATATGTACCCCTTAGTTTGTAAGAGTTTTCTTACACACTCATTTCATTGCATCAATCCACGAACAATGTTTCATTTATTATAACTGTGGCCTCTGTAGCTGTTGTAATGCCATGAGTCCTTACAGGTTGAGAGCGCTACTACCCGTGGTATCATTGTGTAATATATTCCAGTGGTTTGTTCGTGCACGCGCGTCTATCGGACAACGTGGAGATATCAAACCCGATGTACCTGGCGGGCGAGGAGGACGACCCGCCGCCGCCCGCGCCGCGCACGCACGCCGTCAGTACTCACACAATGCCTCGCCACATCTACACGCGAGAGCAATGATTCCGGGTCACTTAAAGAATGTTAAAAATTTCGGAAACTAAAAATGATAGGTTAATGCAATAAATTGTATTTAATAGACAATGTAATACTCCTTAAATGAAGGTATTAAAACTTCTTAGTTATTGTAAAGTTATATCTTAAAAAAATCAAATTTGAAAAAGGGCCACTTTCGAAGATGGAACTACGAAATTACAGCATTTGGTTTTGCTTTTGTTTGTAATCTGTCATTTATGTGGGTATATAAACCATGTTGATAGTGCTCTATATTCATTATTCAAGCTGAAATTATGTCGCTTACGCCTGAAGAATGCACCAGAATACTTACAATGCTGGAAACCGGCCGGAGTCAGCGCGATACAGCCAGGACTGTCGGTGTGTCGCTGTCAACAGTACAAAGAGTTCTCCGACGTTACGAAGAAACTGGTTCTAACCTACGCAGACCAGGAACGGGCAGAACCAGGTGTGCCACAGCACGAGAAGACCGATACTTGGTGAACACCATGCTTCGAAATCGCTTTCTCACAGGAACTGAACTCACAAATCAGTTTCGACGCCTCGGAGGAAGTAACCCAAGTGCATGGACAGTAAGACGTCGGCTTGCTGAATCTAACTTAAAACCCCTTAGACCTGCAAACGGCCCTAAACTGGAGCGTGGGCATCGTATTTCAAGACTAAGATATGCCCAGAGCCACGTAAATTGGAGTATTGAAGATTGGTCAAAAGTTATGTTCTCCGACGAATCAAAATTTATGCTCTACAAGCACGATGGAAGACACAGAGTGTATCGAAGACCAGGGGAAAGATTCAAGCAAGCATGCATCGAAGAAAAAGTAGCCTACGGTGGTGGGTCTGTACTTGTGTGGGCCGGAATTTCTTCTGAAAGTCGCACAGAGCTGGTGATCATAGAAAACGGCTCTTTAACTAGCGTAAGATATGTGGAAGAAATCCTCAATGATCATGTTGGTCCATTTATGGTCAATTTAGGTGAGGATGCTATATTTATGCATGACAATGCCCGACCTCATACAGGTAGGATTGTGAATGACTACCTTCAAGAGATGAACATTACTCGTATGGAGTGGCCAGCGCGCAGCCCGGATATCAACCCGATCGAGCATGCTTGGGACGAGCTAGGCAGATGCGTAAAACAACGAAACCCTCCCCCAATCACGCTTCGTGAGCTCAAAATTGCTCTCACAGAGGAATGGGAGAATATTCCCCAAAATCGTATAAGGAACTTGGTGTACAGCATGCCAAACCGCGTAAACGCAGTAATGGAAGCACGAGGAGGCAATACGAAGTATTAAAATTCAAGTCAAATCGTAATAAAGTTCAAAAATTTCATGTTTCCTATTTTTGTTTTAAGGAGAGATCAGCAGTTTTTTTCTTTATGTAATTTTGTGTTAATAAAATGTATGGTGACTCATATTTTTTTACTTTCATTTAAGGAGTATTACATTGTCTATTAAATACAATTTATTGCATTAACCTATCATTTTTAGTTTCCGAGATTTTTAACATTCTTTAAGTGACCCGGAATCATTGCTCTCGAGTGTACTATTTAACATATACTTACTTACCGGCACCAGAGTTCGCCTTTAACTCATACGAGCTTGCTTACTTGTTACTATCTTATAATCGTTGCATAACTTTATTCAGCTCAGTAAGTTTAAATTATTACTGTCTATGTCAAACACTGACACCTAGATTTGAATCAACTGTTTAACTATTCAGCTTTTATATGTAAGGCTCCTTGACTATAAGACATAGTGCCGAGCTCTCGGTCTGTCTACGTCTACATGAAGCGATGGTCTCTGTAGTGACGGGCGACAACTGAATATTTAGATCAAAAGACTGGGCTCAATGACGGGCCATGGAACAAACCAATCTACAATAGTTGTGGACTGCAATTGGTTGATCATTAAGCCATAACAAAGTTTCTAGGGAAAACAACGGTAGGTATAATTTCAAAATTGTTTCATTATTCATTGTCTTAAGGATCAATAAATAAAATTACTTAGAAACAAAATTACCAGTCAAAGATAATCCTTGTGTAACTCGCACAAACACTGATTGAACTAGACCATTATGTTGTTTAGCGTTGCGTTGCTAAACAGTCGCGACAAACAGCTACTTGTTGTCTAGCTAGTCAATCAAATTACATTCAATATTACGACATATTACTATGCAAATAAGGACATGAATTGCTTGTAAAGTGTCGTGTAAATGTGTAGGTATAATAACTAGTTGTAATGTGTTAACAGAACGGCGGCAATCACTTCGCGAACCCAGTGTACGAGAGCATGTACGCTCCGCAACAGCACATCCCTATTGAGGTAAATAACACACAAATATCCTTTCAGTTGCTTCATATCAAACATAGATAAAGATTTAACCATCACAGGCATCGAACCTGCATTTATTGTGGCTCAGCTTGTCGCCGTGCTTCGTGAGTCGTCATCGTCTGTGATAAGTATACAAACTAGACAAACACGAAATATACAAATAGTATTATTTATTTATTTATTTTACTTTAACTAACACGGTTAGACCAATTACATTAGTTAAAAGATAATTCTAATAAGTCACATACATAGAAAATTTAAGAAAAATAACATACCGTAAAAATAGAAATAGTGTTAATAATAATATTAGTCAATATCTAGTCATTACATAAGTTAATAAAAATTAATTACAAAATCGAAATTAAGTTAATAAAAATTAATTACATAGTCAAAAAAATAAAATAAAATAACAGGTATATTGTCTCGTTGGACAGCACTAACATCTATTTATGAATGAAAGGTCAGGCGGCTACAGGTTACTCATGTACTATATGATTCTAGCTCTAAACTATGATTTATTGCATGCTGCTAATAATAATAAAAATTAATACATTATTAGAATCTTGTGACTTATTACCAAAGAGAAGGTCGCTCTGTAGAAGGTATATATCAGACAAATGTAATTTGTAAAAATTTTAGATGAACTGTGTAAGGTAAAATGAGACAAACGCATTGGGACGGCATTAGTCTTTTAGCTATGCAATTCTTGTAGGTAACTGAACTACAGAAATACATTTATCATTAGGTTGTAGGTACATTCATTTATTTTTAAGCAGCAAAAAACCATGCGGTCATCGTGTCTGGTCAGCTAGGCTTTTGCATATAAATACATTTTTTTTTGCAAAAACTCCATCACCACTGTCCAAGTGTCCATAGCAACTATCTATAAATCTTCACACGTACTTGTTAAAAACCTGCTTCCGTTGGTCACCTTGAGATTATTATCACGAGTTGAACTACGACCAGACGCAATACCTAATCACTTTCAGATCTCACGAGTGATGGGTGAGGTTGCATCTTACTTTTACTAAACAAAATATATCCCCAGGCATAGTACACATCCCCTTGTACCTCAGTTTCCAAGGAACTTGACCATGTTAAATAAGGGCAGTCAGAGGCTTGTCCAAATATAACATTTGACACATGACCACATATTATCTATTAGTATACCTAGGTCAATTTAGCAAATTAGTATTTTGGACCCGTTCTGTTGCGAGGAACTAGATGTTGGAGGATTAAGGCTAGCGTCCACAGGGCCGCATCGGACGCATCGCACGCAACGGATTTTAGTTTGCCTTGTATAAATAAAAACTCATACAGCCGTCCACTGATCCGCATCGTACGGACCGCTCATCGGCAATGCCTACATGCGATGCGTACCGATGACGTCATACGGAATGCCGATCAGTGGACGCGCCCCGAGCGCTCGCTCCGCATCGTCGGCCATTTGCATTTGACGATCACTACAAAAATCCGAATGAAGGTGGCATCGGCAATCCGTTGCTCATACTCGCGTCGGTAATCCGATCGCTGCCTATCAGTGGACGCAGTCTAAAAATCCGTTGCGTGCGATGCGGGCCTGTGGACGCTAGCCTTTATAAATAATTGTTTAATTTAATGAATAACATGAATACTTCTAAGTTTGTTTGTTTGTATATAGGAGCACGCGAACTTGTTGGCGGAGGCGTCGGGCGAGGGTTCTCCGGCGCCGGCCGAGAGGGCAGCACTGCTGTAAGCACCTCCTCGCAGCTCACTGTGCCAAACTAATGTAGCTCTACTGCACCGGCACGTAAGGTCCTAACTAGCGCGACCATCCGAACTGACACGGGAGTACAGACTGTAATGCCTAGGAATAAGGTTCTTAGAATGAGATGTGGACCACGCTCATGTATCAAATATTTTCATATTACCTATTTATTGGTAGCTGTATTCTCTTGTGTTCCAATGTCAAGGCCTAAGTGTTTGACGATCTATCATAATTTAATCTATTTTGAATCTTGATCGTAAAAATTAATCTTTACCTAAATTTGATTTTGATGGAATGTTTGTTAGTGACCGGTATTGAATGACGAAACCATTGACTACTCTTAGTTATTTTAGATTAGTTTTATAAATAAGTTGGCTCCCTGATACAACACAACGTTACTGACAGACACTTGTATTCGGGTTGTTGTGACAATGATTAGAATATCACTTGAATGTAAGTCGTTGTCGAAGCATTGAACTGTTGCTTTACGTAATCTTGCCATTGGATGTGTGAATGACGATGAAATTATTAATAATCTCCATTTATCTGACTAGTAGTATGTAACTAAATATACGTTTTAATTATTTAGCGGCATAATATTTTTTGTCTAAAATAATCATCTTAATAAAATAAATGTGATGAATTTATAAATGTGTAACAAACTCTCTCATAGTTGTATGTATGTAGATGTAAGAATATGTTAATTGATGGCGGCTACATAAAATACTCATTATTGGTATCGATTCGCTTGTTGCATTTTTCTAAACTAACCTAATTTGACAGCACTAAAAATGTTGCCGTCCCTTTCTCATAAACTGAAATGACAAGGACGGCTATAATTGTAGAGCTGTCAAATTAGGTTAGTTTAGAAAAATGCAACAAGCGAATCGATAGCATTGTCTCAATCGGAACACTGTGCCATAACGGATCAATCTAAATTCTAAAGTATTATAATGTATGATACGATTCGTACGACTCGAGGTTGTTTCAGTCAATTCAATTATAAGTTGAACTTTATTGAATTGAGAACTTAAAAAACGAATGTTGTTGAATTAATCTGTTTAATCAAAGGCCAGTCTAGCTCATGATCTTTTTTTAGTTATTTTACAAACTTTTATTCATAAGAAACTCAATGCAACAACTTATTTTTGGCAGCTACTTAACTGTTGTGATCAAGTTATAATTTAATGTAATCTTGCGTTGACAAGAAGGAACATATCAACCAGAATCAATTCAAATTAGTACAATTATTTTTATGGACTTTGTATGAGTTGTGATACTTTATATGATTAGTACTAAACTCTATAGTTAGCATTTCTGTTAGAATACATTTTGTGTTAGGAAGTACGTATCCTATGACGAAGAGACAATTTACATAAGCCTAATCAATACTATACTATGCATAATATTAAGAACAATGTCAAGAATAAAATGAATTCTAAATAACTTGTTGTTTTACTGCAGACCCCTAACTGTTAGCCTACAACTGATAGGTGAAATGACGGCTGTGCTTTACAAGAAATAATAAGTCTAAGTTTTTCAATAATAAAATAATTTTATTTCATCATTTACACTTATAACAAGTTCACTGTAACAATGAAACTAACTTGATGAATTGAATACAAATTTATACTTAAAAAAAAACGCCAAGAAGTTTAACAAGGAATACATAATCGAACGGTACCCTGCTGGGACACTATAACCATCAAGTTCTAGGACATCGACATTTATACGTCTATATCTATGCAGGTATAGCCAGGAACTGGGGCTAGTGGTCAGAGGTCTCTAGCCTATTTTGTAAGATTTTAAATGAATTTATTTTCTGGTCCATAACAATTACGAAATGTAGGAACTTGTACTATTGTTTGTTCTGTGGTGTATGTTAATAGAAGTCGTCCATGTTATAGTTTGGTTTGGCGGTGGTGTTCTTCACTTGATCCTGCGACAGATACATTTGTGCTATTTGTTGTGCTGTTGTCGCCTGCTCCGGCGTCTTGTCGTCACGGACTCGTACGAATCTGCACAAATACAAATGAAAATAATAAAATACCATTCAAAATATAGTTCCTGTCGCTGGTGCTACAATACTACTGGTCATTGGTCGTCATCATCCAAGTTCACTTTGTCAACATCAGCAAACTGAGAGACTTGTTCTTTAGATTTCGTGTCATTTCGTTGAACCAACCTGCGTATTGACTAGTTTTATGTTCACATCCAGTATTCGTGCTACATTTAGTAGATCGTCGCCCTATTTTGTGCGAAAGCATTCCCCATGTTCAAACGCAATCTCCACTCATTGTTTCGCTCCGACTGTCAGTTGTATGGCAAACATTAGCTGACTAGTGTTTGCGTCGAGTTTTGTAGCATGTCCTAAATAGAACATAATAAGTATAGGTAGTATCACCTGGGGAATCTGAGTGAGATGCCCTTGTCAGGGTCGACAAGTCCAATGGCGGCGCGATGTGCGGGAGAGAGCGAGAGGTCCGCGCAGCGCACCTCCCACACGCACGCCGCCGCCAGCCACGCGTCCGCCGAGTGGCTGCTCGAGAACCTGTTGCATACACCCTCACCCATTACACAACACTCCCACTACAACGCACTTCTTGTTATCTATATCTAGCGCACCGCAGACACATTCCGCAAACACACTTCGGACCTCGAAGAGCTCAATCCACAGTGAGAATCCAATTCCGTATTCTGTAAAACTCATGTTCGAATTTGTAAAGAATGTCTGCTGATGAGTTACACTGCGCGGAAACGATAGCTCTGTGTAGCGTTGCCGCATTGCTGTGCAAATGTAACTATGATGAAAAACTGATGGCCTGGTTACACAGGGCGAGCAAACCCGCGAGCTGGTCTAGTCAGGCAGTTAGTGCCATGCACACCATGTGACCGCATCATACGTGTTACTATAATGTAAGAGAGTTAGTAGTATCAGTAGCTATTGTAATGCGAGCACACAGGTGCAGTAGCTGTCCACTGTCAAGTCAGCAACTTGTATTGTGTAACCAGCCCCTAAGATAATTTATCTAGTCCGGAAGGAACATCAGTCCAATCAGTTTTAGTCTAGTGTACTTACGTGTAGTAACTCCTGGGCTGTGGGATCTCGTGTTTTTTCAATGTCTCGGTGAAGTTGACGAGGTCTTCATCACTAAAGCCAGTGCCGAGCTTGCACAGCGCCTGGAATCCCAATCAATACTGATTGTACGCGTATACAGCTGGGTACGCACGATAGTTAAATACTGTCTGGATCTGTTGTTTCATTTTCCAACCCTAACGCACACACAAAAGCATACACAACTTAGTGTGATCATAGCATTGGGATCACCAAGAACAGAGTTCATACTCGTGACTTACATTTTGTTGATTCGGGCAGACTAAAGGCTGCATGTTTTAAACCAGAATGAATCGGATTCGTGGATCTGGCAGTGAGGTCGTGTGCTGTACAGAGGTACATACCTGGTAGGTATCAGTGTCCGGGTCCCGACAGGCCGCCAGGAAGCCTCCATAGCCGGCACGGCGCTTGCCGCGGCCGCAGTATGCGCCTATTATCACCACGTCGATCGTATCGCCCACGCCGTCTAGGTAGTCCTTCTTTAGCTGGTGGGAAAGAGATAACACGAGTTAGTTCTGTAAAAGCTACAATATAGTCCTCGAATTTGCAAACAGAAGCTGAACAGTCTACCAAACCAGTTTCAACCAGCATTCGCGTGGTGCAGTGCCTTGCCAGGACTAATAACTGATTTACACTTTGTTAAGTGCGAAGTGCTAAGTGGTTAGTTAACGTGTTTCTTGGTGTCAAGTTTTAAGTGTATTAAGAACGTTCACACAGTGTTTAGTTGAATCTGCTATTTATTACTCCAGATTAATCCATTCGTGTTGCCGAGCAATTATTGCTCAAAAAAATGTATATACGTACTGCGCGCACCAAGCTCGGCGACGCTCCGAGTGTATATACGTACTGCGCGCACCAAGCTCGGCGACGCTCCGAGTGTATATACGTACTGCGCGCACCAAGCTCGGCGACGCTCCGAGTGTATATACGTACTGCGCGCACCAAGCTCGGCGACGCTCCGAGTGTATATACGTACTGCGCGCACCAAGCTCGGCGACGCTCCGAGTGTATATACGTACTGCGCGCACCAAGCTCGGCGACGCTCCGAGTGTATATACGTACTGCGCGCACCAAGCTCGGCGACGCTCCGAGTGTATATACGTACTGCGCGCACCAAGCTCGGCGACGCTCCGAGTGTATATACGTACTGCGCGCACCAAGCTCGGCGACGCTCCGAGTGTATATACGTACTGCGCGCACCAAGCTCGGCGACGCTCCGAGTGTATATACGTACTGCGCGCACCAAGCTCGGCGACGCTCCGAGTGTATATACGTACTGCGCGCACCAAGCTCGGCGACGCTCCGAGTGCGGTGAGGTGTAGTATTACGATAGATACTAAGATTCAGCATTCATCTTCATTTTGTAGTCAGTATTAAAGGAGACTCAAAGAATACTCGTTTCAATCGAATCCCTTCCCCTCAGCAGGGAGAGCGCGAGGGTGCGGGGAAACTACTTAACAGTTCAAATAGACACGGCTTGTAATCACTACACTTCGCAGTTGCACTTGTTACCTGCACTCATCACTTAACAGGTATGCGTTTACACGCTGATTTTACTTATCACTTGCACTTGTCACTTGCGCTTGATACTTAACAAAGTGTAAACCAGGCATTACGGATGTCGTCACTTGCAGTGTGCAGTACTTACTTTGAGCCAGTTATGTGAGCGGCGCGCTATATCGTACTTGGCGTGATCTCCTTGCAAGGTCTTCACCATGAGCCCCTCGCAGGATCCCTTCACTGCTTCATCCAGGAACAGCTGGACTTCCTCCATGTCTTTGCAGTCTTTCGAGGTCGCGAACTGCCATTCACCTGGAAGGGGGAATATTCATGTCGATTCGACTTATCGAGGTCCAAGTTTGTGGTTTAAATAAATACTCGTACTTATTGAGGAGAACATTGTAGGATATGTGTCCTCCTACGTAAAGGGAAGATCTTCCTTGCCGAGCGACCTTTGGCTCGGGGTCCGAGGACCAATAAATGCTATTCGGTAGTATTACATGTTCAAACTCCGTGATAACTTCGTTTGCGCGATCTAGGTTATTTCTCATGTTAGTTCTTATGTAGCGAGATAGATGGCGCTACACTTATGTTTAGGGGTGGTAGGTAGGCACTTATGATATGTTAGTACCTTCGGCTTCTTGAAAGTGTTCCCGCAGCAGCGCCCGTCGCTTGGCGAGCGGTTCCTTGACGAGCGGCGTGCCGTTCAGGAACAGTAGGTCGAACACAAACACACACACTTGCACCTTGATGTCCGCTTCCGCTGCGTCTTTGCGCTTACGCGTTGACAGGATCTGTGAACAACCAACTGAAATTATCCTTATTGTATTTAATCAAACCTCGTGTTGGATAAATTAGCTTCAATCGTTACCATAATAATCTGCATTTCACATTTAGTTTTTTGTTCCCATCTAAAATAACATATTCCACTATACTTTAATTATTCACACAGATACATGGTATTACATTGTAGTGGGTTAGTAAGGACAAATTCTAAGCAGATGTAGATATAATAAATACTAAAAGGACTTAGGTGAAAAAATGTTAAGCATTCAAAGAAGTGCCAACCTGGAAAGGCAGAATCTGCTTATTGAGGGTATCGTAGGCGACGGCCTCACAGTCCAGCACGCAGTTAGTGACGGACTGCTTCATCAGGGACGGCAGCCGACGGAGGATGTCCGGGTACTTGCTGCAAATATTATTGTAAGTCTGTATTTCCTCCAGGGATTACTTATTTCTGGTGGCAAACATTGAGACCGGCATTGCTGTGTTCCAGTTTCAAGTGTACGGGTACCGGAGGTATAACAGACTAAAAATCTTTACTTCTCAGATGGTCACTGAGTGATGCCGCAGTGCACGTCCTCATTAGAAGTGCTCAGTGAGGACGTGGGCGGTGAGGCAACACATTGTTATGAGAAGAGGATACCGTTAGACAGTAATACTATCCACACACAGGTATTCCATAACCTGTCTCATAAAATACATTCAAAGACACTAAACTCGATGTCTGTTAAGCAGTTTTATAACGAACTAGCCTCCGCCCGCAACTTCGTCCGCGTCCCGTTTGATCCTGTTCATTTTCCGGAATAAAAAGTAGCCTATGTGTTGAAGTAGCGTGTATTTATCCAGGTTACGAACTATAAAATATTCCAAGTTTCATTAAAATCGGACCAGTAGTTTCAACGTGATTGAAACCCAAACATCTTAACTTTGACATGTATACTATTAGTGGGATAGTGGGATGAAAGAAACTCAGACTCGACAGGCAGCTGTCCGAGGTGCCAAGTACGTGTTCAGATTAGATGTACAGGTGTAAGGAAGCAATAACCTGGTGTTGTTCTCCTGGTTCCTGCTGAAGATGGCTGCGTTCTGTAGATCAGGTGTATCGTCTCCCGGCACGTGGATTTGAGCACGTTCACCGTCGTACTTCCATTCGCATGTGAACTCCTCGCCTTCAAACCTGGGTTTCATAAACATATTAAATGATATTTTAAATCTTCGTGTGGTAATAAGGCCATATCAACTAGCAAGGGAGTTAGCTCTTAGCAAGAAAAAAATATCGATCGTAATATACAGCATGAATCTACAATGGCTACAATAAATTGACACACGGGTAGAGCTACTTATTAGTATTCATAAAAAAAAAAAAAAGTCAGCTGCACTAAAATGTGTACAATTCGTAATTTTCAATAAAGGGCTGCAGCATTGTTATGGACTTTGACGGTCCCAATACTAAATAAATAAGTAAAATTGTCAACTGTGTTCATAATTTTTTAGTTTTTATCCTGTAAATGTCTATTGCAATACGGTGACACTAGTTTGAAAAATACCAATCGCACACATTCTAGTGCAGGTGACTGTACTTTAATAATTTTTTTATGAATACAAATAAGTAGCTCTACCCGTGTGTCAATTTATTGTCGCCATTGTAGATACATGCTGTATATAAAAATATATATAAAAATATCGATCGTAACGCAAGAGCGTAGTCCGAGCGTTGCAATATCACCGAGCATTGTAGCTGTACAGATAATGTAATAAATGATGAGACGATCGTTTATCAATTTGTTAGCTAAAAGCAAGCTCTTATGAGTTAGTGGCCAACTCTGTTGACGGAGTTTTTAGGCTGCCTTAAAGCCTCCGTCATGGCTTAACGATTGCTGGAACCGGGACCGACAGTTTAACGTGCTTTCCGAAGCACGGAAGAGCTCAGATGTAAATGCCACTAACGGTCACCCATCCGAATACTGACCGCGCAACACGTCGCTTAACTTAGGTGAACATTGACTATGCAAATTGAAAGCATCGTCATACCTATTGAAGACCTCATGGACCCCTTTAGTGGGATGTGCCAGCATGGGCTTCAGAGGCACTCCGACGGTCAGCTTGCAGTGCTTGGTCAGCTCCTTAACGCCATGCGCCAGCAGTACGGGGATGATGGCGTCGTAGTTAGGACACTCGCAGTACGTCGTCTTTATTATAATCGAGTTCTCGTCTACGCGGGCCTGGAACGTTTATTTTATGTTACAAAAAGCACCACATGTCAATGCCCTTGGCAAAGTATTTTAGGTAATTACATATGTAAGGTGCATTGGGGTAATTGCGATAATGGGTATATTCCGAAAATCCATAAAATCTAGTAACATAATGCGATATTTTCCTGTTGGATCGAGGATATATAGGGCTGTCACGGCGATGCCAATCAAGATGGCGTCTACACCAATGTTGCCAACAGGAAAATATAGCATTATGTTACTAGATTTTATGGATTTTCGGAATATACCCATTTTCGCAATTGCCCCAATGCACCTTACCTTGAATTTCTCAGTAGACAATCCTTTAGAGGCATTCAGTATGGTGACCCCGGAGGGATCGGGCGGCGTCATCGCTGTTGCCAGCGCTAATGCTTGCAACACTGACTGCTCCGCTAAACCGATGCGAAGCTTGCCTTCCAGTGACCTAGCAATGTACATTAAAGTTTTTTAAAGCACTCGTAAAAGTAATCAGACCAAAGTAATTAAGAAACAAATGGCTCACTTTAACAAGGAGGTATACCTGATCAAGTATCGAGCTTCCGAGTGCCTGCACGCAATGTATAGCGTCTGGATTTTCGCTATTTTCTTATTTATCGAAGACTGACCTGAAAATACAATAAAATTGAATGTGTGCCATCCTGAATTCTTCTGTTTAGCATTGGTTTTAATAAATGATTTAATTATAAAAGTAGTCTCTCACCAGTCATGTTGGCGATTTCCTTGAGTGTCGCGAACACTTTCCTGGCGGTGAGCGGCGGCTGCGGGAACATGGTGCGCTGCGTGGAGCGCGCCTGCTCGGCCACGGCGCCCAGGTCCCCCACCCGGCTGTGCGCCGCGCGCAGCTGGCTCAGCGTGCGCCCAGTGCACGTACCCACGGCCTTCATCAGGTACGTCTCTGCTATACCTACGACATACAATGTCTACTTATGCCCAGGTCGACCAGTGAGCCCTGGGCCCAGTGAACACACTAAACCATAGCGTAAAAGTATTTGTGAACACTGCACAGCAATGCTTGAATTTTGGCAATGAACTGCAGGTACATAGTGCTGCCAGCTCTTATGTTTTATTTATGACTGGTAGTCCATACTTCGGAGGGCATGTTAAACTGTCAGTACCGGCTCTAGCGGTTGTTAAGCCACGGCAGCCTAAAAACTCCGTCACCAGAATTACTTCATACGAACTTACCTTTTTTGTCACGTGTATGGGGTTTGGAATAGTAAACTTACCCAGTTCCAAGCTGTGGTAAGCCGGCGCCAGCTGGTTGAGGCACATGTACACACTCGCCAGCAAGTCCTCAGGTGTCAGGACTATTACTGACCTATTCAAAATAGGTTTCTTTTAACATCTTTTACAAAACATTCAGAAAAACATTAAGTAAAACCGATATATTTCAATCTAGCATGCTTGGCTACTCTGTTTTACGCTGACGAGAAACCAAATGTTCCAAAATAATCCTTGTTGTGTTATTAATAAATACCAGTTCAGTTTGAATGGATAAGTCAGTAGGTACTGCAAACTGCAAACCTAATTGCTGTGCAGTTTTATTTGAACAGTTTCTAACTACATAATATGTTCGGTGTTTAAATAAATCATGTTTAAAACTGAGTATATAATGCAATACAAACCTAAAATAGTTGCTAAGAATCTCTATAATCTTTAGCCTTGCTGATGTAGGTTCAATGGCTTCAAATGTCTTAGCGAGTGCGAGGTACGGCACCGGCTTGCCTTTCCCCCAGCATGCATCTCTGATCGGGTGATACTTTGCCTTGGCGGGATTGTACTCTGTTTCTGGAACTAAAATAAAATAGAATTAGTGAGTTTATGTTTAAATTGTGTAATTTACTTTAGAGTGTTACTCTGTACAAATCCTGCTATGAAACATTAGAAAAGCAAATAACATTTCAAATGTTGCAGAATGGTCTCATGTACATAAAAAACTGACAAATATTTATTTACCAAAGGAGTAGTTGCTGAATATACATGAAATCACCTGTGGTCCCCGCACTAGGTCTAGCCTGTGTCGCGGGAGGCCGAGAACAAAAACAGATTACCTTATACAACCACAAAGGACAGTAACAAAAAATACATCAATATAAACAGAGAGAAGGGAAATTATATAATAATATAGTAAGTGGGTCAAGGTGTGGTAACAACATAGAGCACTATGTATGTAAGTTCCAAGAACATTGATAATAATAACTACGAAATTTAATTGACTTTTCAGAAGATATCTTACCAGGAACTGACTCTGAATTGTCAGCATCATTTTCAACCTTTGAGTTTTCTGCTGTTTCAGCAGAGCTCACTTCCTTCTTAACTTTCTTGCTTTTAGGAGATGGACTCCTGACAGGAGACTTTGTATTATCTAAGGATTCTTCTTTAGCTGCCTTTTTATTTTTGGTTGTTTCTGGTGTTTTATTTTGATTCACCTCTTTTAGAACTTTAGGTCTACCTTTCTTGTTTTTGGGTGATGCATATTTTTTGGGAGAGTCTGTCTTTTCTAGTTTAATCTTGGCCTTTTCTATTGAGGTATCGGATTCAAGTGATGTTTCTGTTGATGGTGATTTGACTTTAGGTTTAGGTGATAATTTTAAACTTTCAGTGTCACTCTCTGAGCTTTCTATCCGAGGCCGTTTTGTTCTCTTTTTCTGGAATTAGATTTTTATCAAGTATTAATAAGTTTTTAATTCATTATGTTGCAATTACGTATTTATTATAGTTTTCTTTAAAATATTAGGTTATTTCAAAGGTTTTACCTTTTCAGAGCTAGTTGTCGATGCTTCACTTTTATTTAGTGCTTCAGATTCACTTCCGCTACTGACTAGCCTTTGTCTTTTAGATGACTTCTATAAAAAAATACACATTTAACATACATTTACATAAGTTACATGAAAGTGTAATAGAACTTTACAGATCACTTACTTTTTCTGTGTTTAGTGATGTTTTACTGGTTGTTGGTGATGTTTCACCTATATCTGTGTGTTTTTCATTCTTTTCAACGGGAACAGTGTTCTTAAGAGGAGTGAATTTGAAGAAGGAGGTTATGCTTGTTTGTGCCATGGCTCGGTATTCACCAGCATTGAGTTCTCGTCGCACAATGATATTAAAACCAATGTTGGTTCTGTTTCTATATCTAAATATATAATTACTAGTCTCTGCTACAAGCCTTCGGCATAGGGACTTGTTTAGCTGCATAAATTACAGTAGAAAAATACTATATTTATGTGAACGCATATACATGCCTAATTTGAAAATAATTACTTCTTGGATATGCTGAAACATAGGTAGGTACGACGAATATACAAAGATAGTTGTTATATTATTAGAACTATCTAAACAATTCATTCGAATTCATCGGAGGAAGGGTCTAGTTACGCTGCCGGCAGCACCGGCTAGAACATCTATAAATTGCTTACATACATGTACCCAGGTGCCTACTGTTCTGTTCTGTGCATAATGCATTCAGGTAAGAACAGCACAAAATCACAATAAAAGAACGCACAATGGTTTTGCTTTTGTTTTACTCATTTTGATTTGGACTATTTTTGCCAGTTGTGACAATCTTGACATAGCTAGATAAAATGGCGCGAAAAACTATAGGTATGAACCACGAACTATTTATCCTGCCCAAACTTATATGTACACACATTTTTTCGTGTACACGCACACTAGAAGACCGATGACTGAATTGACTGATACAAAATGTTTAGAGTTTAGATTGATTGAGTGCAGCAGTGCAGTGGAGTCCACAGATAATCCACAGAAATCTTTATACGAACAAGAAACTTTTCATTATTTACTCCTTTTTTTGTATATTAATACTCTAAATGAATAAAAATATTTCTTTTGATGAAGTTTTTCCCTAAAAATAGGTTGGTTTTATGGTTTTTACAAAAAAATATTTAAATGTGTCTTGACATAAAAAAACAAACTTATTTTACAAAGATGGCGCCCTCTGTCTGTCTGTTGTTCTGTCGTTGAACTGTCAAATTTGGCTCGTTCCGTTCGTGTCGTTCGTCCATGATCCGAATGTGGTGTGATTTATTTTTATTTTGTGATAATTTTCCATATAATTTTATAAATGTGAAATGCAAAAGCATGTGTTATCCGTTATAGTGCAACCTAGCTCCGGCTGAATGGATCCCGCGGTCGCGTGGTATCAGCCCGAGCAGGAAGGACCCGCGAAGCGCCTGTGGCTTCGGATTTGGGAAACTCAAAGTGAAATAGACAAAATGAACTTAAAAAATTTAGAGAACGCTAATCCCAACGTGAATAAAGCTCAAGACTTTATACCAATAAATGATGTGAACGGTGAAAGTAGAAATAACAATTACTTCAATCCCGCGCGGAGGAAAGTGAATGACAACCGCGCATCAACTTTTAACCTGAACAAGAACCACGATGCTCTAATAGGTGAATACGGGGGCTGTCCGTGGAGGATACCTAACTACTTGTACAAGCCTGGAATTCTAGGGTGAGTGTTTCTACTTCCGATACCTACCTACTAAAACACTTGGTGAGGAATGTCAACGTGGGTGACGTATTGGTTAGAATTCGCGAGCAGCGGCGTGCGAAGTGCGTTGGTAGGTCGCAGTCGAGCCGCGCTGCTCGCTGCTAGCCGCCGTCAATTACCCGAACTGTTGCCAAGCGCCTGCCTTTATCAGTATTTATGTTATCTATTACTTATCCAATATGATCATACTGTAGCTTCTCCCTCAAAACAATGTTTTGATCTGAGCTCCTGGTACCTCAATACATCGATTATCTAATTAGAAACAGTCGTGCAACGTTTTACTTGATTGCCTACTCTATTCCGATTGATTTCCATGTACATAAGGTCTGGAACTATTAAAACATAGACAGGTCACACAACTAAAAATAAACCTGACCTGATGTACACAACTGGTTTTGTTTATGTTGTGCAACTTTACAACCTATCTTCCATCTCTTTCTTCAGAAGTAAACAAGGAAGTAGGACTTCTCACTCTCACACTCAGCATTGGCTCACTCATATTGTAGTAATGTTCTAAATACATACCTTTTTGTTATTTTTGCTTTATTTTTCCTCTCAATAATCAATAATAATCAACAATCATTTATTTGGTAAGGGTATTACACGTCAGAATAAAGTCTAATATTAGGTACTTATTGATACCATAAATAGCATAATAAAATTCATAAAATTAATTAATTAGTAGTTTCATCAACAATAACAATGCTTTCAGCATTAAGTCCACCCTTTGTAACAAATTTATAATTTTGTGCAATAAAGTAAAAAAAATAAATAAATAAAATTAAACTTTCCTAAATTATTTACCTATTTTACAATCATGTTTTTTCCATGAACTCCTCTTAACTGTAGAAGGTGTTGCCTATGAGCCAGTGCAATTAGGGAAATGATACATGATTTTTAGTTGAATAGACTTTGTAGACGTAGAACTAACCTAAAACAAGGAAGTAGCCACACTTGATAGTTGTAACTGCTTGATCCCTTACTAAACTTCTTTAGATATCTAGCAACTTTGAAACATGTGTAATGTGTAAAATTACTAACCATAGCTATAAAATGAATGACTTTGCATCATGTTAATGATTCTATCACGTTGAATAGATAGATCATAGATGTTTGTTCTGTGTCTGGGTGTTACTATGTATTATAAGTATGTATTTACAAAAAAAAATGTATATATGTATTCTATCAGCCGTCTAGTAACCATAGTACAAGCTTTGCTTAGTTTGAGACTAGAAGGCGTTGTGTTAAATGTCCGTGAATATTTATTTATTTATTTATAGAATTAACCATAACTAGGTATATTTATTTATTTATTAGACTCATTTCTCTATTATTATTTTGCCACGTTTTGTAGATAGCTCAACTGTTTCATGTGTGCTTTGTAAATAGGTAGGTACTGTATTAGTTTTAACTTTCTTTGTGAATAAAGTATATGGTTCTGTGGCATCTGAATGCTTGTCAGGTGTCACCGTTCAGTCTATCAGGTATAGCTCTGCCTTCCTTGCTGTGGGTTGCTCTAACATGGTTCTTGCTAATGTGTCTTCCAAAGCATGGCAGTGCCAGATGTAAATATCCTTTACGGTCAGCCATCCAAATAATGACCGCTCAGAATAATTTTATTAATCAGTGAAGATTGACTAAGCAAGCTACGCCACAAGCTTATAATAATAAGTATGTAAGTACTTACAGAAATAATATATTATAATAAGTTTGTATCAGCAATCTAGTTTCCATAATACAATCTAGCTTTGGTTGTTTAGTTTGGAACTAGAGGGTGTTGTGAGCAATGTCCATAAATATTAATTTATGCTAATTTTGTAGCTAATATTTTCAGGAAAAAAAGGAAATGGAAAAGGAAAATGGAAAAAAAGGAGAGATAGATTATGGCTAAGAATGCTTCACCTTAGGCTGCAGCTACACTTACCGGTGTTTTGATTCAATAATGCTTGCCAGCTGTCTGAAGTCGAGTTTGTTATGCATGTTAACTCAACTATATATTTACTCAATGTCTGTAACTGGCCGGCTGCCAGCAGTGGGCGGGAATAGATGTCCAATTAGTCCAATAGTTTAGCCCATCTATTACAAATGTAAATCTGTTACTGCATAGCATTGACAACTCAAACTGGCCTCATGTATTACACAAAACATATCTATGTGCTATGAGATAAATAGCCCCCCCCTCCGTATTATTTTTTTATCTGAAAGGGTATACTTACATATTGCTGTCCTAATATTTTTTTCAAAATGAGTTCAGTAGTTTGGCTGTTAAATAGGAATAACTGAAAAAAAAAAAACACGTTTCCACGTACATGACGCGGACGGTTCGTATTTTGCTTTCCTGTGACCTTTCAATGGTATTTATGATCAATAGAACAAACCCAATGAACTACCATAAGACTGTATCAAATTGCAGTTGTTTTTTTCAAGTTTTTTAACTTATAAAATTATTATTAATTACTCCATACTTTAAGTCGTGTAAAAGAAAGTACCAGTGTCGAAAGACAAATGAATACGACCGCGACCTAGTCAATGCAGTTTACCTTCCCGCGTCGAGCATGCAATGTATTTACATCATCTTGATGCACAATACCAGATGTACTACCTAGGTTGATATGTAAATAACCAATGATTTATTAAGACTAGTTCTCAGAGGTTTTAGATTCCAAAAGTGATATTAAACGCTGATCTAGGTACTTAATATATTATGCAAATCATAACAGAGTTCGCATATCGTTGAGTTCTAGTTTATACGAAAATCTTGTTGGAAAAGGTCAACTTGCTATTTATACCTTGTTTTTTTAAATCCCAACTAAATCGAAAATGTTACCAGTTTGAAGGCAGTGTGCTGATTCCACATTACGAACATATTTTTCTAAACTAGAAAGTAGAAGCTTTCATTTCAATTTACTTTTTATAAGAAAACCGATTGCTATACCTAGACATTTATTTATTTGCCTACTAACTATGTATATCTTTTTTTTCACAGCTGATACCCAAAAACATATCCCCAGTCCCAGTGACGCAAGTCATTTAGTTCTACTTAGATTCTGGAAATAACTATGTAATGTACTAATATTACATATTCTATTACATATTCTTTCAATACATGTACTAATATTCTGTGCAATAAATAAGGGTACCTACACACAGGGTACTGCTAGACCTTTTCTATTTTAGGTAATACGTAATGTTATATAGCACACCTATTACTGGTTTTATTACCGATCAATTGTCGTCATTCAGATATTATAACGCAATTCAATCAAAAGAAATACGTCCAAAAGCAGTAAGTTATCAGCAAGTCAGTAGTAAAACTTGTGAGTGAAACTTTCGTCTGAGCGCGTTCTATTTTGATCCTTGCCAGAGTTTTGTTAAAGTTCAAACTAGGCGTAGGCATTTAGGATCGAGGTCGTCTGGTCGCGGCTGTCTGGTCTAGACCGCGGCGTAGAGTTGGAATATGAGTAGACTGGGCACATGGCGCCGTCTGTCACTCTATATCATCTTGTACTATAGTGAAGCGCGTCTTATCCATTGTTTACTACATACAATAAACATAGTATCAGCTGTACCTACTTGTTTAGCTGAACAATGTTTTACCGCGTTCTTTAGCTATTACAACAACCTACCTAACTGCTGCGCACTCATTTGAGTGCAAAAATTGAACAAATCTATTTTCCACTTCTGTTTGTATAATTTCTATGGCAGTGAGTCAAGCACGAATGTATTCGTCCGGAACTAAGAGCAAGCACGCACTGTCGTGTCTGAGGACGTTGTCCCGGTGAGACGCTGTAAACACCTAGTTAATGTATGTTAATTAGGTTCATTAGCGTAGGCTTCCCTTCCGCCTTCGTAAATAGTCACTTAAGTTTAGTCAGATTCTTTGATATAGAACTTTTTTGGCAATTAATGTGGCTCTTGTCCAGTCTGGCATTCAATAAACATAGTGGTGGCAATAATATATCACTGACCCTAGACGCTGTATGAAGGTTGACCCTGGATATACCCAATCAAAAATTTTGTAAAGTTCCTATACGTACGTGTAGGAACGCACTATAAACCTTTTCACTTTAATCCAGTCCTTGAATATTAGCCAAAAGTACAGCTAGTATGAACAATTTGCCAAACTGACAAGCTGTAGATAAAATTAAACTATACCAAGCAACTGTGAAAGGTCTCCGTGCTAAGGCCAAGCACCAGGAATTCCAGTGATCTGGCATTTAAGCATGCGAAGGTGAGATAAGGTTTGGTGCGTTTTGATCGCGTGTAAATATTTCGCACATAATGCAAACAGGTTTGGACTACGTGTCCACATTTACTAACAGAAAACGGGCGGTTGCTTATTTAAAAAACAATAGAAAAATAGTCCTTGTCGTATGTGGTTGATGTTAGAGACAGGGAAGAAAAACTGGTGATGCCGGTGAAATGATTTTTACCCAAATCATTATAAACAAATAAAAAATACAACCAAAGTGTTTGAGCACCGTCACCAAAACAGTTTTCGCTCGGACCGCAGGCTGCCAGGATGTTTATTGACGTGTTGCTTCCAAAATGACCCTATTCGCAGAAGATTTTGTTCATCTCAGTCACATGCATCATTCCTGTGATGATGATCACAGCGTCAGTATCTTCGCGTGCTCAGCTGGTCACGTGTTAGTGGTACGTCATCAATGGTGTGCCTAAACTGTGTCATTGAATAGTTTCCGCTAGTCACGAAATCTGATGACGGTGTACGCGTACTAACTATTGCGCAATATATCCGAAGTAAACAATGTCATCGTCATGTTGTTGTCACTCACTGATAGAGGGTGAGAATTAGAATGAGGATTGCCTTGGAGTGTTTTTGGTAGAGGCTTCCTTTGTAACAAATATTACAGTAAATTAGGTAGTACTCTCGTACACAAAGGCGCAATAACAATTCAGATCTATAAAGTACTCCTTGTTGACTTACTAGGTTAATAATTAGATCTAGCTACATACCTACAGACTAGGCAGGTTCTGACTGAAAACCAGTGCCGCTTTGCTTCTGCAGAGCTGCAATAAGCTGAGGCAGCACCTTTTTGGCTCATATCAGCGCTGGTCAGCACCCACTACCATATAACTAGTTAATATTCTGTGCTATTCTGTTCTATTTTTATTTTTTTTATTTTCTAATTAATTATGTATTGTTTTCTTACTGTGTTGTACCTGTGTTGTGTTGTGTGCCAAATAAATCTTTCTCTATCTCTATCTCTCTCTATCTCTCTCTAGGCTGGACAATGTCAACACAACACGATAGAATATCGATTTTCATAACGTTAGGAGTTTAATGTAAAGAAGAACATAATTAGGTAGGCCCTCACTTATTCTTTGAAATACAAATTCAATATCTTATTTATTAAATCACAAAGAATATTTTGCAAAGTCTCTTAAAATTTACGTGAAATCGGGCCTAGAAACTATAACAACTGGCAAGAACATCTTAGCACCCAGACTGAAACCCATTTTTAATCTTCTTACTCAAGTGTTATCCAGACCAGTACATATTTCTAACCTGTGCCTAGACTAGACTAACATGGTTTCTCCCCTGCAGGTTAAACGAGGAGATCGAGCACTTCTACATGTACATGTCTCCAACAGAGACGGAACACCTGGTGCGGTCGACAGTCGTGAACAGGATACGAAGTGCGATACTCACGCTGTGGCCCCAGGCGAGGGTCGAGGTGTTCGGATCCTTCCGGACTGGGCTGTACCTGCCTACTAGTGATATCGACCTGGTTGTTATAGGTAAGTGAGTAAAATACGTAGGTCATCATCCTGGAGGGCGGCTGGTACATTGTAGCGTGAGCAGCCGTAGCACCGTGAGTGCTGGAATCGCGACTGTGTGTGTCGTTCTCCCGGGACGTGATTTTTATAGGCGATATGCGATAAGGGCTCTGGTGTTGGCCGTTAGAGGTTCCAGAGTCTCTTGTCGAGGCCCGTTACCGAGGTGGTTTTAGTGAGTCTACGAGTTCGTCATCCTCACACTATAGCGCATCCGGTACAGCAAAGCACGGTAGGCTTACTATATCCGCGCTATATTGTTTATGAGTGTCCTTTTTTAGGAGCTGAGTAATAATAGTATTGTTGGCATGACAACCCAGTCCATCTTCTGACTGATGTGCTTCTTTAACAATATTAAAATCTGACGAGTATTCCATTATCTGGCAAGTAGCGGCTTAAAGATAGCCGGCTATGTGCCACTAATCTTGTAATGTTATCTAATCTACGCTTATTTATTAAAATAGATATGGGTTCTTCTACTAAAAAAATCCAAGCTGATGGAACGGAAACTCGTTTATTTTTTGCTAATTTGCCAAATCATGCTATAATTTCCTGTAATCTCGTAAATTCCGCCCCCGCGTCTGATAATACAGTCTGAATCGGATGCCTACATCGTGGCCTGCCAGTCTCAGTATTGAGGACGCACGTTTTTAGGTAAAAGTTATTCAACTCCTCTGATGTCATTCACCTCCCTTTCACTCTTGATAAATTAATTTGGCGTCACTTTTCGCGCAATATTTTATTTCTTAACATCCAAATGTTGGTGTGTTTGTTTAGAACTGCGATTATTCATGCACCTTTAAATAATCTTCATACATCTTTTCCCTTATTTCCTGCTTGTTACAGGGTCCCCATTTTTTCCTTGATGTAACGCAGGATAATGTAATGTAACATATAGCGACAGCCCTACTGTTCACCATTCAATCACTGTGTATACTTTCCTAAAACGGGGTCCAAATAATCTCCCTATTCAAAGTTCGCCGAATAATTTCAACACTGTTGAGCGTAATTCAAATCCAAAAGCCCTATTGTGCTGCCGGTTATATACACAAAGAGCTTTCAGCAAGGTCAGATAATACAAAACAGGATGAAAGAACTCTCCTTTTCGACTCCCGGTTCAATGTTTAAGTTTTATTTCACCCAACGGCAAATTATGAGCCTTTTATTTGACAGACAACGGTTCCGGTGAAGTTGTCAGAGCACAAAATGAATCCATAGTTACACAGACAATTCTCAAGGTCAAGAAGGCGCCCTGTTTTGTTTCAGCCCCAGATGGCATTAACTTAGTCCAAATTGAGAGCAAATAGTAAGTTCTTTAGCGTTTCCTTCGATTTCTTGAAGTAATAGAAGTCGTGAGGTTGTGGCGAATCTTATTATTGCATGTTATTCTGTAAGCAAAGGTCTCAGTATGAACTCAGTATTGACCGCATTACGATTACGTTGCTTACAATGTTTTATGTTACGCCGAGCTCTTGGCTTGGCTAGAAAGTGACGGGACTTCCCCGAATGATCTACACATTCTACAACCTGTACATTGCTGTACAGCTGTCTTTGACGAGCTATCTCATATTACAAATTTAATTCCTTATCTCAGCCTACAAAAACATTTGGCATGTATAAATATTCTTGCCTGAATAACTCCATCATCTTACTCGTCAGTCAGTTGGCGCCCAACAACGTGACGTCACGAACACAGATTACATCCCACGTTGTATGCGTGAAGTGTAGATTAGTTTCAGTTGGTACACAAGTCCTGTAATGCTGAGTACAAGAGTTATTACTGTTGTGTGCGAGGCCATCGACAGTCAACTGTGGTTATAAATAAAGTGATCAGTCGGTGGCAATACTTGCAATTAGTTGCAATGATTGTTTTAAAGATTCGATAGCATCGTGATTGGTTGGTTCGTCGCACCACATTCTCCATTATCGAAGGCTCCTTATTTGGTCACGCACGAGGTACTGGCATTTAGAATCACCTAGTATGTATGCAGATTCTAAATAATCGCTGTCATTCTGATTGTATTCTATTTTGAGCGTGTCTCAGGGCAACTGTGACAGAGAGGCCAGTGATAACCTTTTTTGATCACCGGCGATTGGCTGCAAGGTATTTGCGGATAAGTACTGTTATCAATGCATCGTATTTGGATATCGCGGGTAATTATCATAGCAAAAACAGTACGTAAACAAATATTACGTAATAGATACCAGAGTAATGTGTCGGAGCAGTACCGCAAAGTTCGCAATGACTCTGACAGATCGAAACAGCAGTTTGAAATATCATGCTGACAGCCCATTTTTCTTTTTCCTTCTAAACCAACGATGCGTTCACGGATGGATGACTGCTAGTATTTTAAAACTCAACGCTTCCATGCTTCGTTGAGCACGTAAATAACAATGTTTGGGCGACTGGCTCATGACAAACTTCCAGACAGGCTTCTGAATCTCCTTGACCAACTGTGCCAATAATACCTGGAAGGTCGTACAATGTTGTCCATTCAATGTTTTTTCTTCCACGCACATGAGACTACTGCCAAACAAAGCTGTGGTACTGTACTGTTCCATTCAACTGTTTGACGTAACCACGCACGCATTATTGTGCCGTGAGTCACTGCGCTAAAGTTCCCGCGAATACGACCCGGGTTGGATAATGTTAGCTAATTTGTACACAGTAGCTCTATTACGATTTATGGGCATGATGTCAGATGGGCCTCTCGATCTCTTTGTGCGCACTCACCATCCAGACGCTGAGTCTATTTATGGTAGGAATCTAAATCTGACTAAACCTAGAGTATAGAAAGAAAGGCCTGAATATTAAAAGGGTCTGTATTGTTGGTCAGACGTTCTCGCCGCAGACGATATCGCTGGTATAACGCGAGCAAAAACTGTCAAAACAAATACAGGACTCTTCCTATCAGTGGGTAAAGTTAGATTCTGGGTGATACACACTTACACAGCCTTTTAATAAACTGGACACCAGTAACTCACTCTCACTTCCTTTACTTACAAACCGGCCTGAAGCCACCGTAAATAGCACCTCACGTTCACATCGATTTGTCTATTCCTAGCAGCCATAACCATAAATAGCTCAATCTAGATAGGGCCACTACGTTTCCCATGGAGTCTCATTCATGCGGTCACGTGGGATGCGCGCGCGCACACAAACGGTACGATAGCGTAATGTGATCACTGGATAAAGTTAATTGGCTGTTTTGACAGGAAGTTGTATATTCGCAGCGTTGCGTCTACTTCTAAACAAGTGTTAGTTTCTGCTAACGAGTTTACTCGCGTCATATGTATATTCGTAGATTCTTCATACTATTCCGGGTAGTTTTGAAGTTTCAGTTTCTCGGGCAACCGAATATGTCCGTCATGTTTCAGCTATTAATGTAGGTGGATCATACATTTCGATGTAGCTTTCGAAGCGTGGAAATTCAAGAACTCCTACTGCACTCTAAAGCCCGTATTTCCTGCTTTATCACTGATCCAGACTCAAGCATAGATTTTTGTATGAAAATCTCTACTCAAATCTATGCTTGAGTAACGATTTTTTTACCAGCATATAGGCCTTAGATTACCAAAAACAGAAACTCTTAGATTTAGTTTCCTAATGTTTTTTGAACTTGTGAATCAGGCTTTGATAAAATAAACAAAAAATGGGATACAATGTGTACTGTGTAAAGGTATGCAGCCGGTAATCGAATGATACCTTCAAAGGAATCATCTTTTCATTGATGAAAATCCAGTTTATTCATGTTGAATGGGAGTCTGCAGAGTGTCTTATATTATGGTGTGTTGGTCAGGTCAATGGGAGAAGCTCCCGCTGTGGACGCTGGAGCGCGAGCTGGTGGTCCAGGATATCGCTGAGAAGGAGAGCATCAAGGTGCTGGAGAAGGCCACCGTGCCCATCGTCAAGATGACTGACAAGTACTCCGACGTCAAAGTAAGTTGTAGCATATTCTAGTTGTATGTTTTGGTTTTGAAATTCTAATTTATGGTAATTCATACAAATTGACTCGAAGGCTTAACGTTTCTGTATTTTCACTTTTATTTCTACATATTTAAAGTGTAAATTGTATTTCCAGGTCGATATATCATTCAATATGAGCAGCGGGGTAAAGAGTGCTGAGCTTATCAAACACTTTAAGGTCAGTGTTACGTAAAGTGTTATTTAATAAACAATGTAAGTACTGGACTGATAAGGGCATCACGTTTCTGAAACTAAATCGACAATTCAAGCATATTATTTCTTTACATATCTTCATTGAGAAGTATTAAACAATCTGTGTTTAAAATACTTGAGTCACGAGTATTTTTTTGATCATTCGCGCCTAAAACTGCGGTCTCAGAATGAATAAATGTGACAATCGTAAACGTATCGCAACGGTATCGTATCCGTGATACACTGCGCGGTGACGCTGCAACGTTCAGCAGTCGAGCTAGCCTAGACTTTCTAAACAAATGCGTATTAACATTGACTCTATCCCTGTTCCAGGAGAAATACCCAGTTCTCACCCGCCTGGTGATGGTCCTAAAGCAGTTCCTCCTCCAAAGAGACCTGAATGAGGTGTTCACGGGAGGCATCTCCTCATACTCCCTCATCCTAATGTGCATCAGCTTCCTCCAGCTGCATCCTCGACCGGAGCGGCTCCGGCAGCCGCACAACCTGGGAGTACTGCTCATTGAGTTCTTTGAACTATACGGAAGGAAGTTCAACTATGTGAAGACTGCGATACGCGTCAAAAATGGAGGGAGTTATGTCTCCAAGGATGAGATTCAGAAGGTAGGAGCGTTTAACTCATTACGACGAAGGTAAGAACGCGGGAAATTGGTAGACGAATTAAAAAATCCTGGAAATCTATGGCAAGCGTCTATCTAGCAGTAGATTTCTACGCAGGCCTTATGCTCACTTTGGCAGACATTTTACTGTAATACTGATGACGTGATGCTGTTTCACCCTCTAATGGATCGATTCTCTGCCGAAGTAAGTATAAGGCCCCTGGTTTATAAAACTACAATTTCTACCATTTATTTAAATAATCCCACGCTTCGTTTTCGTTTATCGATAACTATTCCTCGCCTGAATGTTCCAGTCTGTAGTGTGATATTGATGTGGTTTCCAGGAGATGAACGAGGGTCACCGTCCATCGTTGCTCTGCATAGAAGATCCACTGACAGCTGGCAACGACATCGGACGGTCCAGCTATGGAGCTATTCAAGTCAAACAGGTATTGTAACTCAACAATCAGGTCCTTAACCGTTCACTCCGAGGAATGATGTAAGTAATGTTGGTTGTATTGCGTGTTGTCAGGCGTTCGACTACGGGTACATAATCCTGCAGCAGGCGATGTACAGCGGCTGCCTGGCGGGCTCGGCGCTGGGCCGCGTGGTGCGCGTGACAGACCACGTGCTGCAGTACCGGCGCTGGGTGCGCGATACATTCGAGCCTTACTTCTTCCCGCACCGCGCGCCCCGAGCCCCGCCCGACTCCGAGCCCGACGACAGCGACCAGGTACCACCCCACCCCACCCCACATCCTGCACTGTACCTGCTCTACCTATACTGTACTTACTGTACCGGACTTACTATACTGTACTTCACTGTACCTACTGTACTGAACTTACTGTGCCATACTTACTATATTGTATGTACTGTACTTACTGTACTGTACTCGCTGTACTGTACTGTACTCGCTGTACTGTACTTACTGTACTGTACTGTTCTGTACTGGACCGTTTACTATATCCCTGTTATTAATAAACTCTATGTAAGGTTGGAATAGTCAAACAGTTTTTGGAACGAAGTTCCTTATTGCGCGTTGCGAAAGGGGGCTAGACGGAAAAAATTGAGACCAAAAGTTGTCGCGACACTTTTTTCAAACTTTGACAACGTCTTTCGAATAAATTGGTGCAGGAAGTTTTTTTTTTAATATCGTGAGCCTGTACGTTCTCAACCGAAACAAATGAATGTAGGTATTGTTGGAAGTTTTTGTTTTTAGGGTTCGTTAAGGTTCTTATAGAAAATATTATAAGACAACAACACCTCAAGGAACTTCGTTCCATCCGGGTGTCCCTTGACACCTCTCAAGTTTTTTTGTTTCTTTCGATCGAATTTGAATCTTCATGTCAATGAACAAGACAAAACACGGTGTAAATATTTCAAGATTTCTAAGCCTACATGTTTTGTTAGATGTTATCAATATCTCTCGAGTACTCTCGATACAGGGATCAGGTAAAAAAAAGACAAATTAAGTACGCAAATTCTCATAATAATATATTCATTTAAAAAAAAACATGGCTGTGTCCTGCAGTATTTTATAGATATTGAGGTATTGGATCAATGTCCTTCGTCGATAGTGATGGCGGTGGTGTCGGGTTCGTAGCTCAGGTCGAGTTCCCTCGTCTTGAGGATCTGTTTATAGATGAAGGCAGATTTGCGCGGCACTCGGGTGCGCTTGGGACTTTCGTAGTCCACTTCGTAGAGGCCGAATCTTTCACTGAAATATATTTTGAGCATTTTAAGTTGAAATAATCCTTGGAACTCCGAAACTACTGGACCGATTTGAAAAATTCTTTCACCGTTGGGAAGCTACCCGGGTGAAATAGACTAAATTATATTTTCAAAAAAATTAGGGATCCTTACTAAAACTCCAATAATGTAACCCAAGGTGTAAAAAAATTACTTCAAAATTTTTGTAATTTTTGTTAAATACCCGTGCAAAGCCGGGACGGGCCGCTAGTTTATAATATTAATGCGATGTGATGAATATATAACTTACACGTATCCATACATCCATTCGAAGTTATCCATCATACTCCAGGCAGTGTACGCTCTGACGTCACAGCCGTCTTCGATAGCATCGAGCATCGCGGACAGGTAACCGCGATAGTGGTGCACTCGGTCGGCGTCGCTCAGTCCGCCGTGAGTCGCGAGTCCGTTCTCGGTTATGTACACGGGCGGATTGTTGTACTGATCGCGGATGCTTGACAACAGGTTGTAGAAGCCCCAAGGCACTGACTGGGAATTAACAAATAAACAAATTATACACCCTCCTTTTTGCTTTGCGGTAGTCGGATAAGTAGGCTCACAACTACAGTGAAATTAAACGTATTGTTGTTCGCCTAAATAATCCCATTGGTTGACAAGGGCCTCGTTTTGTTTCGGGTTTTCCAATTCGTCTTTAATTATTTCCACTTGTCGCTTAAAGTGGGAGGTATCCGTATCAAAGTTTTTCAGTAACAAGATTTTTTTATGATTTTTATACAACACAAAAAGTTCACTAATCCCCGTTGACGGGGATTAGTGGAATAAGCCAACTAAATGTTGGAACAAGCCCATGGCCCACCTGATGTTAAGTGTTACCACTGCCTATAGCGATGCATTGCCCAACTAAGAGCGTGCCCTGTGATGCATTACGCTGCGCCCACCACTTTGAAATATAAAGGCGCCAATTCTGCGCAACCTAGCCTAAAAACGTGTTAATTTTTTTTTCCTGGGGCCTTATTCACTATGACCAATACAAGCGCGTTACGCAGCACGACAAGACAGCGGCGTGAAATCGCCCTATGCCTATGCCGTATTTCCTATGCCATAAATGTCATTCCTTACGGTGACGTCATACGGTTACGGCAAGGAATCTCCTCTAAGTCATACAGAATAATGCCCCTGTAATCGATGACTCTGTCGAATCCCATCACGATAATCGATTATCGTTACAGTAGTTTACTATCTATCGTGAATGTTACCTTCTCTTGGAAGTACCTTTATAAATTCGGATTCGCCGATCTTCCACTCGCTCAGCTGATACGTGCGAACATCAAAATCGTCGTAGAACGATGGCGTCTCGTAGTAACCGAAAACAGATTCATTTCTGTACACCAAGTGGGTGGTGTAGTGGTTCAAACCGAACACGTCTGACGTGCCTCGGATGTAGTCGACCTCTGGAATGATAAAAGCGATCTTTGCATTTCTTGTAGAGGGAACACAGTCAGTAAAATGTCATATCAAGATGGCTTTCACACCTTCAGGGTGAAAAAGTTACTTTTCATATTATATCCTTTTGAACGGGACATGTTCTTAGATGGAGTAGACTCATCCTCTCAACCTAATCCTAATTTTTTTCACTATTGTCATCCCACTTCGAGGTGTAAGACTCCTCCGTTTTACGAAATTTCTTTCATTATTCCTACCATTCCGGTTTTATACAGGTCTTAACATGGAAGCCTGTACATAAAATCTTTATAGGTCGTATCTGTTGCTAATAACATAAAGATTGTAACCTTCTGGAGACAGCTCCAGAAGTCTGGATCTGGGAAATCCTTGGATTGCACTCTTGGCTGCCACACGCTCTTTTACAACCGGGGGGTAATCACCCGTCTCGGAGAATATGGGATGAGAGTATAGAGCCCACTGGAAAACAAAGTTGCAAGAGTTGATAATACGTTGTTAGAAAAAATTTACTCATGCAATGGGTGTAGGTACTTACAATAAATTGATTGGCTTCATAGGCTGCGACCACGTCAGCCTCGCTAGTACTCGCAGGTTCGTACCACTGAGCGCTGAACGTAATGAATATCAGTCCATCATCTCGTCTGAACTCCGTGTCATAGATATGGTACGCGTTCGCGTGCGCTAGAAGCAAGTTCTTGACGCACATGTAATCCGCTACACCTTTGATGTTCACTCTGGGTGCTTTACGCTCGTCGCCGTACCCCTCGTAGCAGACCTGGTACGGCTCGTTGATAGTTATAAAGTACTTGACCCTGTCTCCGAATAGTGAGAAGACAGTTCTGGAATAGTCAGCGTACCAGTCGATTATAGCAGGGTTCGTCCAACCCCCCATCTCTTGGAGCTTCTGCGGTAGATCCCAGTGGTATATCGTCACCATTGGCTCTATGTTGTACTTGAGCATTTCATCTATCAGCCTGTTGTAGTAGTCCACTCCAGCTGGGTTGATCTGGTCTGGAAAGCTACTGGGCAGGATCCTACTCCATGATATCGAGAATCTGTAGAAATCGAGGCCGAGTTCTCGCATCATTTCGACGTCCCGTTCGATTTGGTGATAGGAGTCGTCGGCGATGTCTCCGTTGGAGCAATCCTTGACTAGGCATGGCTCTGAGTGAGTCATGTGGTCCCAGATATTTGGAGTTTTACCTGAAAATACAGCAGTTTGTGCACATTGTTGGTTTTAAACCAGCTCTACTGGGACCATGCGTAGATTTTGTAGGTTCTTACCATCTTCATCCCATGCCCCTTCAACTTGGTATGAAGCTGTGGCGCTGCCGAATAGGAAACCTTCCGGAAACTTTCTTGCTTCGCTGCGACTGGTGGTCTTGCACTCGCATAGCGCCACCGCTAACACCAGTAATCTGAAAAAAAGCGGTCAAAATCAGTCAAGATATTTTCAAGATTAAATGGTTTTGGTCCTGTCCAAGTTCAATAATTTAATTCTCGTACGAATAAGACGGTTTATTTCATGTTGTGACTCGGATACTCTTAAAAATAGGAACAACCCACTTACAATAGACCTCTGTACATAATGCCGGCCTCAGATCCACTGAAGACGCTCCACGAAACACTCCCTTTATATCTCTCTATCTCTACCTTTTCTTCGGATAATCGCTTGGAGACAATATGTCAAATGACACAGCACAGATAACTGTGATGGATTGAACTTGTAAATAAAACGACATAAACACCACTTGATTTATTTATGTATAGGTACTATTATAAAACTGTAAAAAAGTCAAAAACTAAAATTAAAGATATGGATAAACTAAATAGGCAGATCTACTAAATAAATGATTCTGTTTCCGAAAATCGAGTTTGTCTGTTTGTTTGTTTGTTTGCGGATCACGCCTAAACTACTGGACCAATTTCAATGAAACTTATACCATTCAGAAGCTCTTTGCCCGGATTAAAACATAGGCTATATTATATTGAAATGGAAGACGTGGATTCTTAGATACAGCTTGAACTCTATAAACCAAAAGCAGCCATTTGCTACGAGGTTCATTGTAAGCTGGTTGACAGATATATTGGTCGAAAGTTTTGCGTACGAAGTTGCGGGTAACAGCTAGTATTTTACGTATAATTACATTTTGTTTCAAACAAAAAAATGGTCAGTAATAGTCAATGTGCACACAATAAACTAGATTTTTTGAAAGCAAATGATAATTGTGCTATCGAATCCCTGAAGATAGTTTCCGCTTATTTTCAAGATAGTGTTATCATTGTGAATGTGTTTTTGTCCATTTGTCAGCTGACAAAGAGTGTTTGTTGACACTCCCCTGCGGACTTATATAATCTCTTTTAGATTATGTTAAGTACATCTGGAAGTGTGCAGCCAGGTGTCAATATATGAATATTTATATATTATCTAAATAGTACAAAAAACATTTTGTGGGATGAGTGACAAAAAAACGTCGTTCATAGGACTATTGAACTCTTAGATAGGTCTACTAATCGTGGGCATAATAAAAAAATACTATGTATGGAATAGGTACTGATTTTAAAAGCTTATAGGAAAGAGACTCGCTTGTTTATTTTTAAAACATTTTAGCGATGTAAAAAACATTACACAATAACACCTAGACCAATGTCGGTCTCCGACTAATGAACGCTATGATACTACAGTTCCACCATCTTATTTTTCAGTTGACATCGTCGCTAGTGTTTATCGCTTGTGGCTGTAGTTCTAATTTTGACCACCTGAATAGCTAAGTTGGTAGCACTGTTGACAATACACATAGAGCAAGCAGTTAGAGCAGAGGTTCCCAAACTTTTTTCTAATAGACCACTTTTAAATTAGCTTATTCCGATGGACCCCCTGTAACTACATATCTACCACATTCCCAAAACATGACAAAAAATGTGAAGATTATTTAACTGATAAGTATTATGAAAATGTGAAGATTATTTAACTGATAATGGACTGATATTCTAGATAAGCCATTATTATCTAAATATATGCAAATTCGTCCCTTTGCAAGTCTTGGCACGTACTGAAAATGGAATATGCAAGTTTTTAACAGTCGCTGAGCTTCTTAAAATATTATCTATCTACATGGATAGGTGAAGTCAATCCAACATTTTAGTTCTTCACTATCACAAGCACATTTTTCGTGGACCCCCGCTTATAAATTGTGAACCCCCATTTCCTTGTCGCGCCAACGTACACCCCAGTCGAGTCCCTCGCGGACCCCTGGGGGTCTACCTAGACCACTTTGGGAACTATAGTAGTTGCCAAATAGCACCGCAATACAGGTCATTCACCCACCTTCACCACGATGTCGCAAAATTCAATTTATGTATGGTAAACAAACAGTACTACGAGATTCGAGCGATTGCCGTCTTAGCGACAGGTTTGTATGGAAAGCGACAGAATTAGCCATTCATAAATTGAATTATGCGACATCGTGGTGAAGGTGGGAGAATGACCGTGTATAGCGGTGTTATTTGGCACGTAGTATAGTGAGTTATATCGTTATGTTTTGTTTGAGGAGTGGTCGGACGGCGGAGTGTGTGCGGGCGGGGCTCGCCCCCCCTCCCCGCCGCCGCTCTCCGCGCTGCAGTGCTCCTCGCCCACGCCGCGCCGCGTCTCCGCGCACCAGAGCCTCATCATACACCACATCACTAGCAACAGCGACTTCAACAACATACCGTCAGGTTAGTCTCTGTAACGGGGAATGGGGGGGAGTCGATAACCCCTCCTCCCACCCCCCCACCCCTCCGTTACATTGCTCGTCGCGTGTCGTCTCATCGGAGTCGAATCGTACCACATCACTAGCAACAGCGACTTCAACAACATACCGTCAGGTTAGTCTCTGTAACGGGGAATGGGGGGGAGTCGATAACCCCTCCTCCCACCCCCCACCCCTCCGTTACATTGCTCGTCGCGTGTCGTCTCATCGGAGTCGAATCGTACCACATCACTAGCAACAGCGACTTCAACAACATACCGTCAGGTTAGTCTCTGTAACGGGGAATGGGGGGGAGTCGATAACCCCTCCTCCCACCCCCCCACCCCTCCGTTACATTGCTCGTCGCGTGTCGTCTCATCGGAGTCTAATCGTACCACATCACTAGCAACAGCGACTTCAACAACATACCGTCAGGTTAGTCTCTGTAACGGGGAATGGGGGGGAGTCGATAACCCCTCCTCCCACCCCCCCACCCCTCCGTTACATTGCTCGTCGCGTGTCGTCTCATCGGAGTCTAATCGTACCACATCACTAGCAACAGCGACTTCAACAACATACCGTCAGGTTAGTCTCTGTAACGGGGAATGGGAGGGAGTCGATAACCCCTCTTCCCACCCCCCACCCCTCCGTTACATTGCTCGTCGCGTGTCGTCTCATCGGAGTCGAATCATACCACATCACTAGCAACAGCGACTTCAACAACATACCGTCAGGTTAGTCTCTGTGAGGGGATGGGGAAGGGATGAGTCAAGCCCCTGCCCTACGTTACATTGCTCGTCGCCTCAGATGACGGCGACGGTTCTTCTTGACTCCCTCCTTAGAAGTCTAGAAGTTACTTCTCTGCCGTGGCTATCTGCGTTAGTAGGGGTAACTACCTCTGGGCCTCTGATCATACTATATCACTAGTAACAGTAACTTGACAATATACTCTCAGTTGAGTCTCTGTGAGGGAATGGGGAAGGGATGAGTCAAGCCCCTCCAAGCCTCAAGCGTTACATTGCTCGTCTGCGTTAATCTTTGATCATACACAATATCATTAGCAACAACAACTCAACTCAGTTGGAGCCCCCTCCACCCCTCACCGTTGTCTGCGTTACAAGGGGGGGCCTTGAATTTAAGCCTGAATGACCAATAGAAAGTAAGCTAATTAAAGCTAGCGAAGGAAGGTTTAAAAGTTTTATGTCCTTGCAGGTGTGATACAGCGGTACAACGGCAACCCGACCAACGAGCGCGTGACCGAGCGAATCGCGCCCGACCGACCGAATGACCGCACTAATGACCGCACCAATGACCGCACGAATGACCGCACTAATGACCGCACTAATGACCGGTCGGAGCGGGGCGCCGCCGCGGTGGAGAAGCGCAACCCGCGGTCGTTCACCTCGAAGCAGCGGCGCTACGCCGGCTCCCCGCCGCGACACCGACAGCCTGAACAGAGGCACAAGAAGCGGAGGCACAACTTCACCACGCAAACGCAGCGATGACGTCATCGGAACCCGCGAGACTAGTCACGTGATCACGCACCACCAATCAGCGCGCACGTACGAACGAACATGTGCCTTCACAACTAATCATTTAAAATCATATCTGTAGTTATTGGATTTTGATGAAAACTTGATATGGCCGAAGTCATCAATGCTTTTTGATGCCCAGATAACTTTATCAGCCTATGGTTCCACTAACTTGATTCTCTTAGGCTCCTCGCGCACTAGGCAGCCTGGCTGCAGCAGCCAGTAAAACATAATGACGTTGTATGGGAGCCCGCGCACTAGGCAGCCAGTAATTCCCATATGTTTTACTGGCTGCCTAGTGCGGGGAGGGGCGGGGGGGGGGGGGGGTCTTAAAGGTAAAACCAAACGTCAAATAGAATGCCGACATATTTTCATCAATTTGGGCCATCTAGATTGAATGGTATAAGTGAAACTTGCAAGAATATGTGACAGGTGATCTAATCTAAGAAAGGCCAAATGATAAAAAGATATCAAAATCAAACCAAAAACGGCATAATTCCACAGCTTGATAATAAAAAATTAAATCTGGTACTCATTCAAAAATCTCCATTCATGAATAAATTTATTGATATGTGACTGGTTCATTCTTGGCCTGTCAATGACCTGGTGAAAGTGTGTGAAGAAAAAAGTGATGAAAAGTTTCAATAAGTTACTGCGAATCTAATTGTGTTCTATGTGCAGTGCCTAGCTATTGTAAACCTTAGCCACGTGAACTTAGAAGTCATTATGGCGGTTTATAGTGTGTGTGTGTGACTATCGGGAACTATTAGCAGTTAGTAAATACAGCGCTTTGTATAGTAATAGTGTGGTCTGACTGTTTGTTACATAACATTGTATATTTAAAAAAAATAAAAATGTTTATGTTTGAGTTTTTCCACCATATTCACAAATAACTCAGTTGGTTAGGTTATGTATGTCTTTCAATCATCATCATTATCACAGCCATATTGTAAAACTTTTAACGTTATTTATAATGAGACCAAGTGATAACAATTAAAAGACCCCTTATGTTGATTAGAAGTCATTTATGCAGTTGCCTCTGCCTATAAAAATGAAATTACCTCTCAGAGCACGTCCTCCAAAACTGTTTATTAATATGACCATAAATGTCTGCTTATAACAATTGCAATAACTTTACACAGCACAACCACTGAGGACGCAGAAGTTTTTATGAATGTGGGTAGATTAAAAACCCAAAAAAAAAAGCCAGTGATTTCTATAATGTATGTCTTTGTCAACAATGTCTCTAACAAACAGACGGGCTTAGTTATAATGTGTGATATATCCATAAGTGTTGGACTAAAACTATCAAAGATTACTCTACCAGAAGACTGGTTTAGGTAAACTTAGGCAAAACTGAGTAAAAGAGTATAATAATATCCACTGGGGAGAACAATGGCGTGTTTAGTAGTGAACAGAGTTACACTGCGCGGGAACTACCACTCGACTACGTTACGTTGCCGCGTTACCACGCAATGCTCACTGAATTGTAATCTCATTTAGAGAACTAATTGTATAATACTCGGAAGTAGAAGACCACTTCCAAAAACATTTTGTCAAGAAAATATTTGATGTTGCATTTGTATGGAACATCAAATATATTTTTATATCTTACAAGTTTCCATAGAACCCTTCCGAAGTGTTCGACAGTGGGCATATTACACGCATGAATAATATACAGTTTTACCTATTATTGCAAAAAACATTCTTGTGGGTATGAGAATAAAGTTGTGTTAAATGTTCTGTTAGCGTAAGGCAAATGTATATTTTGTGATGCCTTGGTGACTTATGAACTAATATTATTGTATAGATATTGTAGGTAGATACATATGCTTTGACAATATACTTATATGTTGTACAGTATGTAAAAGTTATATAACAAAAAAATTAGTAAAATTTACCAATTACAATAAAATTATGGACATCTCATAATATGAAATGAGATTGGTACATACATTAAATATTACAATATATATTTAGGTGATGACTTATCCAACACGTCATACTGTATGAACATTGTAAGAAATTTAAAAAAAAATACAAAAAAATACAAAAATATGTAAAAGTTGGCAGAGGCCTGTTTTCAACAACAACTTCTATTGGGAGGTGTTGACCTACCTATACGTTGAGCGATTGTGTCTTTGCATACAATGTATGACACAAACCGTCCCCCATACAAGCTTCTAACTATGAATTCCAACATTAGTAGTTGTTGGTGGAAACGAGGTGCCATCGTATTTATTGACAACAAGCTTGTGCCCCCCCCTAATTCATAAACAATGTAGAGCTTCATCTAGAAGCAGATTAACTCGGCGCTAGACAATGCTCACTAGAAATAACCAGCTGGATTCAATAATTAACGCTACATATTTGAAATGGTTTTGCGGTTTCAGCCTCTGTTTATAAATTCGGGGGTAAAAGAGCTTTTTAACATCTTATACGTTATGGGAAAGCTTAATTAATGTTATCACTCATCACGCTAAAAATAAATCTAAATAAACTAGTGCTGACTCTCAAGTGCCCAAAACAGAAGACTTGAATCTATAATCACAATCATAGTTTGACCTTAAGACTGCAATGGATTAATATGTGGATGCTACTGTCGTTTTTGGTATTTGAACCAACAACTGACGACCTGACTGCTAAAATGTTACTTATTTCTATACATACAAGGTTCACTATGAAACATCCAATTGTGTGTTCAAAAAAATGCGATGGAGGAGCTTTCAGTTGTAATGGTTCCTATCAGTAGACTGGTTCAGATATTGAAAACGTCAATTCACCAACCATTAATCATTGGTTTCAAAAACTCTACAATCAAAATTGTTAGTTGCTAGTTGACTTCTTGTGGAACATACCTTAGGTGTTACTATTCTTAAGTAAATTGTAACGAAATTCTAAACCCACGCTTATAATACTCTTATGAATTCGCCTAGAAGTAAAGTAAGCTGTGTACTTGTGTAGGTAGTTCAATGTGTTTTATAGAATAATTTATGCAGCAAGTATCATGCGTGATTCTCTTAGGTAAAAGTTAAGCAATAATTTGCGCGGATATATTTTGGAAGGGTGGTCGCTAGTGGGAATTTACTCTGAGCACTTACAGAGGATATGTTAAGCTGTCGGTCTCGGCTTAGCAGTCTTTAAGCCATGACGAAAGCCATGTGGCTTAAAATTATCGTTTCTTTATAACCTGCACGCGCGTATAGTTCGTACGAGCCGGGGTCACCAATAATGTAACCTTATCCATGAGTTTATTTACGTGAGAACACAGGTGTTGATTCTATTGCATTTTTCTAAACTAGCTTAAGTTGACTTGACAGCGCTAAAAATGTTGCCGTTCATAAACTGAAACGACAATGAGAGCTATCATTTCAGAGCTGTCAAATTAGGTTTTCAAATGCAAGAACAGAATCGACATCAGTGTGTCCTATGAAAAGGAAACAACGGAGCTACTTAGAGCTTAGAATCCGCGAACCAACAGATTGTAATCAGAAGTATTAGGTTCAGACTCCGAGATAACTTCGTTTGAGATAACTCTCCAAGTGTTCCGGTGTGGATGATATCGATTGGTGACAGCGCCCTCTATCTGGCGCGGTACTGACTAGAAGGTACTTATTTAGCAGGCTAGGTGGCACTTAAACGAATATCACTTATTTGCGTGCATTTTGTATGCTCGGAAAATACGCCTTATTTATAATCTCCGTAATAACTATTCGATCCTCTGTAAAACGCGCTCATCTTAATCAGTGCCGGAATAGTCTAGTAGGCTTTGTGTCTTGTCATGTAGTCCTATATTACGTCGTGGGTTAGCCACTGAAGCCAGGGGTCTATCGCAAAATAAACGAAATCTAACAGGTCGAAAGATGTAGAGCTTACATTGCGCAGCAACTACAACTCAACTGGTGGAGCCTTGTTGCGTTACCGCGCAGTGTAAGTCAAAGGTTATTAAGAAACCTCGAGAGAAACCCTCCAGGTATGCAAGGACATGTAAAGAGATGGTTCCTTACGTAGATATCGTTATTCGCAGTCTGTTAGTTTTGAAATATTAGATCTCTTGTTTTTTTACTTCATAGCCTAATATTTATTTTGTATCATTTAGTTTAATTACACGTTTAATAAAAAAAGGTTTGTTTATCTTTTGTTGCGTATATGTATGTATGTATAACTATAGCTTTCTAATTTGCACATTTTGCACATTCAGAACTTTGTAGATATAAATGCTTTTATAGTTCAATTATTATTGTTACTGCCGTTATGCCAAATGTTTTTTTTTGGGCATGTCTGCGATTACACTTTTGTAATGAATGGGCACCGCGAACCGATTTTTGTTAAATGTATGACGTTCCTCCGACTACCCTCATACGCTACAAAAAAAATTGAGCTTACCTGCTAAGAGATGAAGAGAGGTCTAATTGGCTGAATTTTTAATTACCGTGCAACGTCACGGCACGAGTAACATCACATGGATCATTTAGAATCGTCTTACAAACCAGGTGATTCTAGGTGCCAGTTCACGATCAGAGCCTAAAACGGGCAAGAAACTTACGATGAAGTCTTTTCAACTAAGTAAGAAGATTTCTAATGATATCATTTACACAAAAATGAATTAAATATTCAAATGGTTTTTTGATAGATTGAAGACATTTTCGCCCATTTAAAAATGTATGAGAAATGGATACTATAAAAAATTTAACATTCACCTCCAAAACGGAACACCAAATTGATCTTGATTAAAATATTTTTAAAAGCAATAATTCAGATAGTTTGTGAGAATAGAATAATAAAATAATGTAAAACTTAACTTTAATAAGTATTGATATAATCATTTTGCGAAACCAGAATAAAATAGGTTTAGAAATAGCAAAGTCCATTTATTTTTTTAGGTAGCTAGTTACTCGCAATAATATACGAAATAATCTACCTAAATAAATATAAATTATTACTCTTAATGTTATTATTCTTAACGAGTGCAACTAAAACTTACTGTACGAACTAGATTTAAGACAACACTCACTGGCAAGAAAAGAGCTCGCAGTTGATTAGTCGAAATCAATTGTTTTAGATTGATCGGGTATTGTTACTTGTAGTGTGATTAAATGCATTTATCTTATAAAATTCGTAATAAATTAACAGTGGGCAGTTTTTCTTACCACTCAGTGTAGCCAGTGTTTTGTATCAGTATAATACCGAATGTACGTTTAAAGTAGGTACTTTATGTTGTTATAGTTGTATCGTTGTACATAGCCGATTCGCCTGTACATACGGCACTTGTATAAAGTCTGTAAATACACTAAAAGTATATTATATTTAATATTATAAAAATTGGTTTTAAAGAAAAAAGTTTTAAAAATAATTTATAAAAAATATAAAAAAAAAATAAAGACATACAGTGCGTATGAAGTGGGAAAACGATTTTGGCTTTTATTTTTGGAATCCTTTTACATCCCAGCCCCACGTTGGGCGCCATCGCAAACAAAAGTCAATAGTTATAAGTAATAGAAAACTACTGTGGCACTTTTGCAGGTGCCCGACACGAAATTAAGTCAGGCAAGTCGTAGGAAAAAATTGGCTGTTATGTTTATTTATTTTACTGGAATACTTTTAAGACATAAGTTATTGCCAATGTTGACAGGCCATTAAACAAAATTTTAATACACTTGTAAGTTCACACGAACACTTAAGAATATTTTACAAAGCAATGTTGTATCCTTTGTTATTCTTGTTATTACAATGTAATTACGCGAGAGAATCCGATTTCATTTAGCCCCACGTTGGGGCGCCAGTTAACGAGCACTGATAAATCGTGTAACCTCCCAGGTACAATAACCCCTTTTTTACGCATTATAAAAACTGATTTGACCTACATGACCTGGCCCAAGCGTGATATAACAGTTTCCCGTCGGAATGAATGAATTTTTAATTAAAAAGCTACACACCCGGTCACTTGTCTTCTTCGTAAAAAGGGCATCGTGACAAACTACGTGTCAAACAGACCTCGCGCTGCCCGCCGTCTTCGCTTTAACTTTAGACGCGTTATAGCTTTTATATTTAAACGGCATAAAGGCGACAATAAAATAAATGGAAGGCAGAGTGAAATTATATTTATTCTATGAGGGTACCCACTTATTTAGTACGCTTGCGCAACGCGGCGTAAACATCGTGCCTGTCAGTTGTGCGGCGACCGTCGCCGTGAGTATACGCGTTTTATGGCTTGCATGCTACTACGCCGCGTGTGTTATTGTGTGCTCAGTTTGTAGTCAAACTATTGTGTATTTTGTTGTAAAGTACAAAGTGATTTTGGGGTAAGTGTACCTTTACTATTATTCATTGCCATGCTTTCAGTAACGACAGCGTGCCTGTAACCCTGTTTTTGGAAATATAAATAAAATAACCATTGAGCCGCTTTATCGGCGAGTGGGTATATGTATAACACTTTTATAAAGTGATCATTATCGTCAGTGAGACGTTTATGTTGCTACAAATACCTATTGTAATGTTTTTACTCACACACTTGTTTCTTGTAGGTACCAACTTAACACTGAATGCTTTTAGGATTATTACACGTTTTATTATTCTCATGGTAGGTAAACTAACCGTAGCGGTAAGCATTAGTTTTTACTGCATAGATAATTTATAATTGAGGGTAGTTCACGTTCACCACCTACTCATCGCTTTTTGGGTCTATGTAGCTAGGTACTTCGGTAGTGTCTCAGTATAAATAATAGTAAGCACACGTAATTTGTTAATGCAGTAGGTACCTACCTACTTGGTATATCTATTCTGTAGGTAGTAGTGTGCAGAACAAAAGAACTAAGTATTTACCTAGTGTAAGGCTTTCATTTTTAGGAATTTAAAAATGTTATACCTACTTATGTAATTAAGAACGTGTTAAAATACTTAGGCGTGTAAAACATCGAACTGAAAGACGATACCTACGGCTACTACATATCCCATAACATGCGGAATGACTTCATTTTTGGATGTTTCAGATTATGACTGTTCAATGAGTGCTGTTTTCCATTCCTATTCTGCGACTCGGAGATTTATCATTAGGTACCAATTGGTATTGTGTATGTGTATCTACACTCCCCTTGTAGATACACAAATCACAAACATGGCCGCCGCGCCGCGTGGCGGGTGGTTGACCGCACTCTGACACTGACTTGAATGCTTTATTCCATTAGAAAATCTGCGTTTACCTAAGTACCTACTTGTATTTTAAAATGGGTAGGTATACCTAATGTCTAGATAAAAACACCTAGCATTTTCTAACTTTGACAAGCTCTGTAAGATGCTATTTGTCGTTCCAACATTTGGAATAACCGTACCTTTTAAAACGTGAAAATTGTAACCACTCCGGTGGAAGATATTTTCCATTTAAAAGCATTTAACCCGGGCCTTTGATATCAAAATCCCAAAGGGTCCCCGATGCACGTTCCTTGTACGATTTAGTAGCGAGATGCCTCTACACTGTAGGTCACCTGTAGGTATAGCTACATGCAAGAGAGTGCATGCTAGCTACTTCAGTATCACCTAAATGAACGTGTTTCACTTATAAACTGGACTGACCCCTGTCAGACAAGTTATTTTATCTCGTCGGTAGATACCTTGGCAACGCTTGGCTTGTTTTAGGTTTATTAATAGAAATACCGTGTATCTACCTATCTCATATGGTATTATTAGATACCGGTCTGTCCTCTTTGTAACCTGAGTTTAATCTTATTTTTTCTTCAGCTGCTGTTACCTACCATGTTTGATGACTTTTTATCACTTACCTAGCTCTATTGAGAGCACTAGTTTTAATAGAGTAGTTTAAATCTGCTGCAGCACCACTTAGCGTGACACCATCGAGTAATAAGGCCAAGCCGATAAATTACTTATGCAGCTTCTTATGTAAAGAAGCTTCTGAACTGAACAAGATGAACTGTCTCAACTGTCTGGCTACCGCGCTTTTTTGTCTTTAACTTCAAGTAAAACCTCATTGCAGTGCTCAGTGTTTACAGTTATTACTTTATATTGCTTTCTTCGTGAAGAGACAAAGATTTGATCTATGTTGTTATCTTATCTTACTAAACTTAGAGAATCCTAACTACTGTGAAGCTTATAGAAGCTTAGTAAGATTTATTGTACGAGTCTGAGTGAAATAGCTTCTGATATCTGAGCTAAACCTGGATTTCTTGCTTGATTGTGTGAACTGAATTGAAAGATTCATAGCTTAAATTGAGTTAGTTACCTACCTAAATAAGCTGAGTTATCGAACTTATAGCCTTTCAGGCATTTTCAGTTCAGTTAAGTTTATTACAAACACATCGACATATTCACCACCAAAAGTTAAGTTAAGTTAAGTTAGGTGGTTTAAGTTTTATAAGATCTCAAATTAGTTTGCCCCTGTTTACTTAATTTATGAATCTTGACTAAATGGGTAATACTCTGGATTAACAACAGGGACTGATTAAAAGTGTCTTAAGGTCACGGACGCTACTTATCTTAAAAATCCCTGTCCGTAGTCCACGGCGTCCTCGTTACAGCCCTATCTGTATCCACGAATCAGAACTCAGCTAATCCCCAGGGTCGGCTCGCTGTGTAACCCTTCAAGAGGGATTTTTCAGTCTGATATTTATTTAGCTAAGTGCTCTGAAATGGGGCTACATGAATTTGTAAATACAAACATTTTTGTTGAGCTGGTAGGTATCGTACTTTTTGGAGTGGTAATAAACCTCTTACGATCTTCGAGATCTTATTTTATATCCATAGATTGTAGAAGAGGAATACTCCACAAATTCCATTTATGTAGGTACCTATGTAGGTACTTATTATGAAAACCGGAGCGTGTTTCATATGGAATGCATCTGATGCGATAAATCTCTGGCAATCTCAGCTGTAGTTCAACCCCTAGCTAGTTTATGAAGGGACACTACCTTCACTATCTATCTGGGGTAATGATCTTCGTCACGCAAGTCCCGTCCATCAAACCCACCGGTTGTAAATAATCACTTTATCCAGCATTGACGTAGTTTCCTTCATTTGATGTGTCTGCCGGAAATGGGTTGGATTAAAAGACTTTATTTTGTGAATGCATATACATAAGTTAGAAGACAAGGCCTAACAAATTGCGTTCGAGAAAGGAACTGTGTTTGCGCGATCAAATAATTCTTTATTTTTTTTGTGAAATGTACCTAGTGCTTGGACTTGGGCTTGGAATAAACGATTTTTTCATTTAATAGCGAGGAATTTGCGAAGAGTTTAATAGTTTCGATTGATTTTCTGTGTGTTGATCTTAAACGATGGTCGTTATTTTTATCAAAAATAATATGGCGCCCAACGTGGGGCCTTTAACCTTTAACGCTATTAGCCAGATTCAACTTTAGTTATTTCCCAATCGTAGAAAGTGTCGAAACAAAACAATTAAGTTAATTAAGTTCCAATTCATTTTCAATCACTCTTCAATGACAACCTTACTAAATCGTTATTTGTGGGCTAAGATTAACGTTTCGTGGCACAGTCCTAACCTCGCTCACTAGCTGGTCTGCGATTGATGGAGGCAAAAGCGTAAATAGATTATCTTTGGTAACGAGTTACCTAGCCTACAAAAAACCAAGAGTCCTGATGCTTAAGTTTATTTTATGAGACCGTTAACTTAGAGCACTGCTGCGGGTCATAATCCCTTATTCTTTGGTTTTTCATCATCTTTATATTTTAGGTAGGTACTAGGGTTTACCCAAATCTTCCTACACGCTTATTTCAAAATCACACCCACAACACAACGCAAATATTAGAATTTGTTACATAATGCTGGCCTTGTTTGAGGTCTATTTACACAAAATTATTTTAATTAGAATTTCGGACATCGTTACTTAATTATACTTACCTACTTGCATAATACCTAAAATAAGACGGAGTATGGTTTAAACGTGCGTTGACAAAGTGGAAGACCGACAACAAAAAAAAACAAAGCCTGCTTATATAAGACTGGCCAGAAATAACTCAAGGCAAGACAAAAGAAGGGAAAAGGTGACCTGCAAAATGAGAAACATAAAGCTGGAAATGATCGTCGGACCACAGGACTTGAAGCGCACTGTACCTACCTATCTGTCTGTCTTTTTTATTATCTTGCCGCGTGCAGCCTTATGAGTACCTAAAGCAAGAAGTGTTGGTCTACGTGAGGATCCAACCAACAGATTTGTTTTTGCAAAAGCTCATTGCGGCAATCAGGTGCCGTCGGGTTGTTTGTGCACGGTAAATATTACTTGGCATACCTACGGCTTTGGCTACCTACAATCTACCGACTAAAATAGAAAGGCGCTATGTGTACCTACCTGCCTATAGAATAACTACCACAGTTTGGAAGTTTGTGTTGTAGTTCCATCACATCGTACCTACCTAAAGTCAAAACCGCTTTGAGTAGAATTCGATTTCAAGGCATGGCCTTCTAAGACACTGGGGGTTACGTTTTCGGCATTATTGAAGTCAAAATAGTACCTATTGCGTTTTTCTAGTATATACTAAAGTAAGTACCTACCTACATACGAATTGCCACAGTAACCAACTGAACTGTGGTCAGTTTAGGTACGCAATGATATTAAACAAGATTAGATAAATAATACGTTATTGTATTATCCACAGAATTTGTTACCTCATAGTCAAATCGTTATTTTTCCTTGTTAATCAAGCTTATAAAATATATAACTAAGTAGGTAGGTAGGTACCTACTTACCTACATAGATAACATCACTAAGTAGACTATTTTGTTCGTCTTGATACCTACCTACTTTACACTGACAGATTTCAAGTCCATCGTCACTGCTAGAATACCTACTGATGATGGATAAAAGACTAGTGGACAACGTTCACTTTTATTATTTTCGTAGAGAAAAATCCATTGGTCGCTTTACCGAAAGATAAACTATTTTGTTTATTTGTTACATCGCCTGATCGAATCAGTCGGAGCCTGGGGGCTTCACACTCTGAAAAGTTATTTAATTGTGAAGGCTTTTCAGCTGCCAACTACGATTTACTGAAGGAATTTTCTAATTCGTGATAGATGATAAGGAAGGAGCTAACAGTTGTGTCACGGGGGATAAACACAAAAAAATAATTCCCAATAGCTGTAACATTGAACCTTATTCAATTGATATTGTACCTATCTAGGTAAAAAGATAATTAAATACTAACATAGTTACTCACCCAAATCACGTTAGAACCCCTAAATGGATCCATGGAATTCTATAAGTACTTACATAACTCGATTTCTCGATTCAGTAGGTAATGACTTCGTTGTAGTTACGTACCTATCATAATGTACTCTGTAGGTGCCTATACCTACTACCTATTCTAGTACAATGTACCTACCACAGATTATATAATACTATACTATATACGGTTGGTAGGTACCTCTACCAACCGACAGACTAATTATGGCTCTAACCTAACTTGAAAGATGTTTAGAAGATTGTGGGAGTCCGAAGGATATCAAAAGTGGTGCAGTCAGTGACCCAATTGAGGTAAAGGGTTGTGGTAGTAAAGACGAGGGAAATGATAACAGCCATTCAGTTTTAATTTTAATTGCTCGTGGCAGCGTTGTACCTAAGAACTAAGTAGAGTAGGTACTAAGTAATTGTCCCATTTTAGTCATTAGGTACGTACCTAAGTACTTTCTTATCTTTATAGGCAAGCAGCGAAGTACCTACAAGATACCTTAGTAATTTAATAAAATAGCTAGATAGTCACAATAAAGATATTATGATAATATCTGAAAACTTCAAATAAAAATATTACCTATACCTACCTAGTTACCTATAGCTAACTGCACAAATCTAAAAAATATTTGCCTAAATTTTTTTTTATTAAAATATAAGCGTTTTTGTCGTAATGGAAGAATCAAACCTCGACTCGGATTCTCATTAGGTAGTTGCTACGGTCGTCATGAGTTTAAACAATGAATGATTAATAATTATAATCGTACAGAAACACAAACTGGTAGTTTTTTAAATCAACAGGTGCTGGCCCAAGTGATGTCATTCTTCTGGGAAACACTCAACATAGAATAATAATACATATAGGTAGCCATAAATGCTTAAGGTATTTGTAGTCTACATGTAGATACATAAACAAGGTGACTATTGTGACTAAAAACCACTCAATCCGTTATTATTATTTAATACTTTATTGCACAAAATTATAAATTTGTTACAAAGGGTGGAATTAATGCTGAAAGCATTGTCTGCCAGCCAACCCAAACGTGGTGGTGTAGTGAGGAGGTTGTTATTTAAGTTCTTCTCCATCCAGGGGTTGTCTGAAAGAAATAGCTCTTTAAGCGATAAGACCGCCTTACAATTATGATTACCTACCTATTCATCCGATCGCTGCACGGATGCTCTATGAACAAACACACTTAGGTACCAAATAAACAAAGTAGCTAAGTAGGTACCTACAGCTACTAGAACAACAAAATCTTACACGATGGGGTAAGAAATACTCCAGTAAACTAAAGCAGGTAGTACCTACACCTACCTACATAGAGTTTTCTTTCTTTTTAGGTATCTATTATGACAAAATAACCCTATTTTTTTTTACATGTTATAGGCATACGTTTGACCACAATCTCGTGATGATGCGGTCTAAGGTGATGGTGACGACATTTGCACAGAAGAAATTTGACGTAATATCTATTATAATAAAATCTCTGCCGAATTGAGCGTACGCCCCCAGGACCTATTTACCTAGTTCTTATGTCATTGCCATTGACCCCAAAAAAACGTAAGTAGGTAAATGAAAAATGTCAAGATTTTTTAAACCAAATCATGGTCATTTCGACAACACAACAAACATATCCAGTTATATACATACTTAGTTGTAGCATATTTTGGTTAGGTACGTCATTGACTTACCTACTGAAATAGAATAGGTACCTACGCAGTCTTGATACCTAATAAACAATCTACCGGACCGGTCGTTCCAGAAGTAAAACAAGAACCAACTGTCCCATTTTAAATTATTTCTGTAATATTTTTTTCCTCAATTATTTTTTACTTTGTCTGTTTACACTAATTGTATGGTAGATATTGTACGTAGGTACCCACCTACCTATATTTAAAGCAATGTTAAACTTTCATTATGCATGTTAATACATATTATGATGCACCGAGTACCTAATATGAAATGATATTCTTGATAGGTAGTATAGGTGTGTATTTCTTAGCACACAATGCAAACATTATCGACTTAAGTAATTACATACTCTCATATTTTACTCCTAGGTTTACTAACAATGTAGAATACATGATTTTCCTCATAAATAATGTATAATTTGTATTCAAGATTCACGATTGATAATTTAAATAAGTTCCTAGAAATCAAACTTTGATTTTCTGGAAAGCGGCGACAGACACAATGCTAGTTACTGTTATCATAATAAAAAAAAGCTTTAGCAAATCATATTAAATAAAACTCTTACTACATCCATCAATTCGATTGATGCTTTCGATGCTTGGATGAATTTTATTCGTTCAAGTTTCGATTAGTGAGGTATTCCACTTTCCGCAGCAATAAGTTGCGCAGCAAGAACTTCCGCACCTACGTTATTCTTGCGCACCAAACGATTTTATATTCAGTTTGTTATGACGGTCACCGCTTTATAGGAAACCAAATTTACAATAAATAATTCTAGTTATTAATAACATAGGTAATTCGTTTCAAGGCGCCTGATAATCTCTTATTTCCGCGATTCGACAAACAACTAAGTATAGTTGTATACAGAGCATAGAGAGCACCTCAATACCCCAGTATGGACAGTCTAGGGTACCAACAGTGTGCCAAACAAAATCTCTTAAGTATAGTATTGTACAGTTCATTTTCAAACATTTCGGTACCTAGTAGTCTTATTTGACAACCTGTAGGTATAAAACTTTTTTTTCACATTTTTTTATTACCTGTCTATGCCAGAGACAACCAACCTACTTAAATAAATGTTAATCACACACGGAAAAAAACTAACAAATTAACGTTGAATATTGTTTTGACACAACGTAATTTTGGGTACCGTAAAACGAGGCGACTTTCAAATTACGGGGCGTCTTTGATGATAACAAAACGGAAGACGGGTCTTAGAAATATCGGTATTCGTATTAGGTTTTGTTATCATCAAAGACGCCCCGTAATTTGAAAGTCGCCTCGTTTTACGGTACCTATTATAAATATCAAAATTTCATAATTTGTATTGTATTTAAGTAAATAAATTACAAAATAGATAAAAGAGCAAAAACATCTCTGAATTTTGTTAGCAAATTTTTTGTAAATCCCTTGTTACGTCAGTAACATCTCTGGTTTATTCAGCATTATCTCATAGAAGCTACCTCAACGAAATCGGCTTATTGCAGAAATCTCCTGCGAATTTCCTCTGCCAAGAGTATTTCAATTGTATCCTGAAAGCTACCATGCTGGTAACACGTGAAGCTGCGTTATAAACATGAGTTCCAAAAGGTCAGACGCATTTTGACATTCGTAAATGTGAAGGTCGTATTGGAATTGCAACTCGGACCAAAAAGCACTAGGAAACTCAGTTTTTAAAAAGCACGCTTTCTCTCAGTACATTGAAACCTCCTTCACTATGTTTTGATCATTTACTATCACTTTAAAAGTACTCAGTCTTCGTCCACACACACATTATTGAAGCGAACCTGGTTCGTCGGGCACTGGTCTCCGACAAACGCTGCTCTGTCGTCCACGACCGGGTCAACAGTAGTCGTCGTCACATTCCATATCCAACGATCATCTTTCTTCCCCATGCTGTTCCGAGCAGGCTCTAGTTTATCTTTTGTTTTCGTATCTCTTTTAGTGGTTACTTCTTGGACACTGGCATCGAAGATCATTTTACTTATTTGGTTGTTGATTTCTTCTTTTTCTGTTTTAGTCATTTGGGTTGTTGAATTAGTAGCGGAATGTATAACTGGTTTTTCGTTTTGGTTAAAACTCGCGCCAATGTTTAGATTTTTGTTGGGTTCGTTTCTAACCATAGTTGTTTGTTTAGTTATTTGATTATTCCTATCACCACGCTGTGCGTTTCCGTCTGTGTTGTGATCATTTTGCACATTATACTCATTTTGTGGATATGTTTGACCTTCATCTTGGCTATTTCTTTGTTGATTATTTTGATTGTTATTCAAACGTCTTGTGTCGACTTGCTCATCAGGATGTTGACCTCTCTGTATGTAGGTCTGGCCATTAGCATTTTGGTTTATAGGTATCTGTTCTAAATTCTGTGTTTGTCTTCTTTCTTCAAAGTTTGCAGCTTCTGGTGCTGAATAGACATCTTGGTTTATTCTTCCTTGATTGCTATGCACATCAACATGACCGTTGTCCTGTCTTCTGAAAGCTGCATCTTCTTCCACTACATACGGACTGTCGAATCTTTGCTGAAAGTTTTGACCAGGGTAATCTGGTGGATTGGAACCTAAGTTGGTTCTTAGTCTGCCGTCAGTGTGCGCGAAATTACCGTTCTGGAAGCCACCAGCTCCTGGATTCTCAGGCGCCCTGTGCATATGTCTTCGATGGTCCTTGTGGCCTTCTTCCCAAGACTCTGGGTTCACTCTTCGCTCGTCATTGTTTATCCTAAGGTTCTCGCCTTCGTATGACATTTGATCCGGTATAAACTGTGCACTAACTGACACTGCAATCACTATTAGTATTGATACGTTTAACATTGTCATTGTTTCAGTTCATCACTTATTAAAATCCTTGTAAATATCCAAACGGAGAATCACACGTATCATCTGCAAATGTTTAGCACAAAAATCTAAGGAGTTTTGTTGTTGATGCGAGCGCGTTGAAATCTTTTATTCGCAAAGCACGTGCGCACGCGCCGGTTCCGTGTCGAAACTGTTTGTGACGGACTCAGGTCAGTAATAATAAATAAATATTCCGTTACGCGGCTGACCGTCGCGGGTAATTTACAGAATGAGACGTGACGTAGTGTGGTAACAATGCTACAAACTTACCGTCCACAAGCTCAGATAGTGCAGGGAACTATCCGGCATTTGCATGGAAAGACGGCCTAATTACGTACCTACTAACCTAGATGAGATCCGGTGCCATACAAGATCGATTTGTTTAAAAGTCCATGGTAGAGCCACCCCTTCAGCAGTGGAAATTTTACTGTTGTTCTGAAGAAATATAACATGTATATCAACCTACTATATTTTCTGAGACATTTCCGAAACCTGACAAAAAAATGTAGATTTTATAGTGCTCTACTTTATTTGGGAAAGTACCTGGATAGGTTACTACAAAGGAGAAAGACGGTTAAAAAGATTCAAGACAGATCTAGCAGCAGTAGGTTAAAACATAAACACAGCCCAATGCAATAACATAATATCTGCCGATTGGTAATGTTGACCTTTGTACCGTCATTTATTCATGGCCAAATGTAGGTCTGTGTTTCGCCAGCTCATCGCTGCACAATTGCGCGGAAACCCCTACTTTTTCTCGGTGGATCTATTAATCATTGTGTAATGGTGTGGGCTGTATCTAGGGTGGACAATGTGGACATTCAGGGGCACTTTCCTGAAAATAAGTGTACAGCTAGGCCTCTCCTTCCTTGCTCTATTTGCTCGAAAAAGGTATTAGATACGGCTTGGTTACAAACGAAATAACTGTTATAAAGTTTTACGATCTGTAAAAGCAAAACTATTACGCTCCATTCAAGGGGCTAATCGCGTTATTGGCTTTGAATGTGTGGTCAAGCTTAAGGCGTAGGGTAAAGGCAGACAACCTTCTCGCTCGCACATTTCAACATTTTGGAAGATATAATATAACTCTGCAATTTCACATCATTACATTTAGTTATATTATATCTTCAAAAATGTTGAAATGTGCGAGCGAGAAGGTTGTCTGACATTACCCTACGCCTTAACGGGTTTATATTCATATTGGTTTTTTAAAGCTGAGCTAACTAAAATGATTGCTAAATCTGTTGTCATCTCTTTTTGTTGTCATGCAAGTGACAATGATAGGGAATATGAATAAAGGGGTAAATTTTGGGTAAACCGACAAATATAATAGTTTCCATAAAAACATGTGCGTGTAAATCAGCGTTTTTGGCTGTGCTTTTGTTTAGGAATTTACCGTTCATAATTGGCAAACTTGAGATTAGGTACTTAGGTACGTAGGTACAATATTTTTTTAAGATATCAATTTGACGTGCCCCCAGGTATAACGCCTAGCTACAACCCTGGTTAGATTATTGCAGTGTTTTTCCTAGTAATTCATTTTTCACCCATTGTGTTACTAATGGTGTTAATACCAAGTCTGCGGTTAATTGTCTAATGGATTGGGTTCGTTCCGCAATCTAACCGTCATTTTATTCGCTATGAATGAAAAAGTAGACGGATTCTACTAGAATTATATAATAGGCCCCTACGTTCAGTTTTAGGCCAAGATATGAGACGTCATCCATAATCTTCTAAAATATATAAAACTCTTTTGAAGCTGACTGACAATCAACGCACAGCTTAAACTATAAGTCCTAGAGGTATGATATTTTGAGGCTAGTATCCTTGTAAAGTGTAGGGGTGCACTAAGAAAGGAGTTTTGGACATAGACATAGATTCATCAAATAAATTGAATCGACAAGTGATTCAGGATTTAAAAAAAATAGCAAACTCTTTTTATGCTGCTACTACGCGAGCGAAGCCGCGGGCGACGGCTAGTAGATTAAATAAAATCTCTGACGAACTGAGAAGGTATAAGGTGTAAATAATCAGCAATTTTTTTTCTCTTGCTCACTTCATAATTATTTTTATTTAAGTTACCATACAATAGAGATTTTATAAAAAAAGTTAATTTGCAAACAATATTTAGGCGGCGAGTGTTCAAGGTTCCTCGCAAATTGCTTTTATCATCATCAGTCGAACTACGGGTTCACTGAGCAGAAGTAATGAGTGGATATTTAGTATAATGAGGTGTTCTGACGAATACTTCGAGTATTTAAATAGTCCTAATTAAAGTATAGAAAAAATACGAGCATAAAGTGACTGAGAGACAATGTCTAAGCGAAGATTACCAAATTTATCGGAAATAAGTAGGTACTTAGAGTTATATACTAAGTCTTATTTAATGAAATATAATAGGTAACTAATACGTTACGTATACAAAATACTTACACAATTTACGAAGTAGTTTTGTGAGCATTGGTACCTATGTGTATTTACATTTTTAAGCATAATAATATTGAGAAAAAAAAAATCATGACTTGGTTCCTCTCAAATCTGAGTAAGGTACTCTACAATCTCTACATTTTTAAATGTCTGAATAATACGCTGTGCATACGATTTGTAATACACTTGTCTATCCCCGAATTTATAGAGGCTGGACACTGAACAGTCTACCAAACTGTTGCAAGAAGCATTTGTCTAGCGCATCGTCTGAATCCGCCGCTAAGGGAGATAGAGGAGACTGCTATATCGTTTATGAATTTGAGGGTTAGTTAGGTACTTTGAGAATTCCTATACTAGCCAACTACTTTTAAGTTTGAATGGTATGAAGAAAAAGTTTTTATCTGTGACGGACAAGATTACTTAAAATGAACAAACTCCAAGACAATTAAACACAGTAAAGAATTCCACCAACGATGTGTAATTTTGTAGAATAAACTTCATAGTTTGTAACTTTGTCATTCTAGGTATTAACCGACTTCGCAGAAGCAGAGTTGTGTACCTACTGTAACTTTCCTTGGTGACTCTGACTTATGATCTGCCCAGTCGTCAGCCCTTAAGAAACCGTGAGTAAATCTAAAAAAAAAAAACATTTTTATGACTGTGGAAAAACCTAAAAAATCATTATTTTTCCACTACAGTTTAGTTTTATAATATCCCAAACATTATTGACTGGACTCAAACCTACGACTTTACTCTTGACATCAATCAGTGCCAGCCAATATTGCACAATATTCAAAAACTGACTCGAACGATAGTCATTGATTTAAACAAAACCTTTGCTTGATTCTGTCTGATTACAGTATAGTCACTTTGGTTGGAGCATAAATCCTATTTTTGAAATGTGCCATGGCAGCCAGCAAGTTAACGCAGTAAACAGACGAATTCGGACTTTGACTATTGTAGAGTCAACAGAAGAGAGTAGGGGGTTAGTAGGTAAATATTAGAAGTTGTTTGAAGGCGTAAAGGAAACTATTTACTTTGCTTTGCTTGTTATCGTAACTGAATGGGACAGTTTGGTGACTTTCTGTAGGTATGTTTAAAATTTGAAAAACCGTCTTCAATTTGACTACGTTTCGGTTTCATCATCAGATGATGGTGATGGTGATGGCAGTTCACTGGGACTAGTATAGGATCTGTGAATGGAGTTATTTGATTGATCGTTAATAACACCACTGAAAAGTCACAGGAAAGCACAGCACGCAATGTCGTGTATACGGGTTTTTTCCGTGGTATAGAAACTTCGTTTTTTACACCACGTCTACCCCGATGATCAGCCATTATCTAGAGATTCTCGCCGTCTCGACAGTCTCATGTGCTTCCATTTTATGAGTTCACTGTCTCAGACGCACGAGGGAGATGAGATAAGGATCCGAAAGGTTGTCTACGGGATTTGTTTTTTGGGTGAGGCATACTTAACTTAGGTAGGTACCAGTAGAAATTACTCGAAGTCTTACCTGATAGTTCCTATAATAATAAATGCTCTTATTTATTTGACTGACGATATTACCTACGATAATTCAGCTCCGAAGCACAAACAATAATTAATCTCTTGAGCGTGACAAGTGTACTTATACCGAAGCACTTATTATACAGCTGTTTATTTTAACATTTCAATACATAAATAATGATTATTTTACCATTTTCAAGTCATGCCGCATCGTTGAATATGTATTAAAGCACATTTGACAGGCGACTGCGTCCATCGATTGCCGCCGGGCTCAACTGACCTGTTTCCGATGCACAATAACATGTTTCAATCTAAATAATAATGTAGAAAAGGTTTCGAGCCCCCGGAAGCGGTCTGACAGTTGGTCCTAGGAACATAAAAGCTTCTTAAGGGATAATTGGCATTTGAATTGTAAGCCAAGCTCACGCCAAGCTATAATATTCCTCTATGGCCAAGCTACATGCCTATTTTCATACATTTTTGACGTTTTCTATTCAAAATTCAACTTCTTTGTTTATGACTTCTTCTTTTTCTTCTATTTATAGCTAGTTAAATAAAGGCACACGAGACCTTTCATCAGAAATGGTTAAGTTTAGATGGCCCAAGCACACAAAATATAACGTCTGGCAGGTTGGCCACAATTCATAGTAGCTTTAAACAATCGACTTGGTTTGGATTCTCTTGGATTTGCATGATATTTAGCGATTCGTCGTAGATGTGGTGCGTTCACGGTTTCCTCTTCTTCCCGAAGGTCCAGAACCTCTTTTTCAAACCTTCACCAAAGAAGCCCGTATTCGCGACCATCCTCACGACTCAAAGGCGAGTGACTTTGACAGCCGCTTGTCATGTCACTTTTACCATAGACTATAACACATGCCGACATATTCGTTTTTCTTGTGAGTATTGTTGTTTAATTTTGGTGGAATTTTAACCAATAATACTTAGGTTGTAACATAAAGCATGGGCCATTGGACTATGTGTGTAAAGTGCTTTAATAGCAATTTCAGAATGTAAAGTCTCGAGAGAGCTGTGCAGTATGTAAACGTGCACAACGCGAAACAAGTTGTTGGCCTTACACTAGTATAGAAAGAAACTCGTAGCGAAGCCTGCTCGTTCCCAGAGCAATTAGAAGCCATTTTCATTGTCAGCGTTTTGATGGGTTATAGTGGCATTTACCATCGTTCAGCTGTAGAACAGCTTTGTGAAATACTATTAACAGAAGCCTTATGGTGTGATTGCAACGTCAGGGGATTGCAGGGGGTCAAAATAGCCTGCAAACGACTGTAGCGAATGGACCATAGCAAAGGTTTCATCGTCACTTACCATCAGAGATTGTGGCCAAAGGACATTCTATCTCATATAAAACAAGGGGTTTTCGCCAGCATTGCGAAAATAAGAGGCGTCTGCCCCATGCTCATGGTTCTAAACGCTTCGGCGTGGAGGGTTCTGTCCAGGTGTTCACGGATCACTGCCTTAAGTCTTCTAGTATAGGTTCCTTTACCAATGAAAGCTGTTTCACTATGGTAATGAGAATTTTGAAGATTGGCGTGTCCTCGACAGCATGTGCTGATGATACCTTTGTTCTAGATGGCGGGGCCTGCGGAGTGACCACGGACGGGCTGTTCAGCGTGCTGGCCCGTCTGCGCCGACCCCCGCCCCCGCTCCCGCACCCCTCAGCACACCCCGTACGCTCTGTAAGTACTATCCGATAGGCTCCTGTGCCTTGATCACTAATAAATATGACAATCGTAAACGTATCAAAGTAACGTATCTGAGAGCGCGGTGACGCTCCAACATTCGGAAGTCGAGCTAGCGTTGACGCGTAATTTAACTCCAATACATAGTTTATCTACGTAGCACGGTGACTAGTGCTTCCATTCCATTGACAAAAAAAATAGGTACAAACTGGTTCAAAATAGCAATGTGCTTTGATTAATATTTTTACCACTAAAAATGCTGTCAGATCAGTTAGTGGTCAGAAGCAGAAAAAAAGCTGAAAATAAACTTTGATGTTTGAAAACAACGTTCATGACGTGGTGATAGACACAACACTTCCATCCAAAAGTTATTTGAATAAACATGGCTGTACCTACCGTAAAATTACATGGCGAACATAAACGTTAATTTTTCTGACAATGATATTTCAAAATGATACGAGTATTACTTCGTCTATGGTATTACCTATAAGTCCGCCATATTGTGCCTAATTTCTCATCTTATGTTTTAGCGCGTATTGCGTGCCCTGGTAGGTAGTAATGCAGGGTTACCTACATTACATATCGCGTGCGCTAAAGAATATTATTATGTGGATCATCGGCTTGTTCCATCATTTAGTTGCACAAAAATGCAATGAATTCACCCTAAACCTAACCAAGTAAAACAGTTGCTAAAAAACAAGTCCGCAAGTTCTTTCATCCGCTTTGCACGGACAAAGGTCTTTAAGTTTCACGCAAAGGAGTTTCCGTAACTTCAAAGTTCCTGCATTAAAGAGGTTCGTTGCAAAATTACAAACTATTTCAATTTCCAATATGGCGGATGTAGGTAACTTAAAAATCGTTTTGGCTCGGTACAGCGCGGACTGGGCCAGAACACTGCGCCAAAACCCATGCCAATTGCTATGTAAAGTTATGTAGGTATTTTACAGTCGTCAAATAACCAGTGTGCCAGTATTAGGTATACAATAATGTAAACACCATAACCGTCCTTTTTGCTAGTCGGGTGATAAGTAGCTCTACTACAGTTTTTTTCCCAGGCACGGTAGTTATCTCTGTAATTCCAATGAACACTTCTACTTTACTTTACTTACACTTTACTTTAGCATTTGACAAAAGGGAGTAGAAGGTACAGTCAGCAAAACAAGTTGATAAACAATTAGAGATTGTTTAATTTTGTTTTGGGAGCTTTCGACTAATGTTTTAGTAGCTTTTGCAAGAGTTTAGGTAAATCTTTATATCTTAATACTAATTTACAAACGATTGTACAAACAACTGCCACACCCTCTCATTTACCAGTACCCGACATCTATAATCCAAACATGACAGGTCGCAAGCCCCTTGCCGCTGGACATGACAAATGATCTAAAACAATTCCACTACAATTAGTGCAAGCGTAGTGGAGTGGAATCGATATTATTGAGTTCTATGGTGATGATAGCCATCAAATTATTAACGGTTTAAGGACACTATCGATACTATCAGTATTGATAGGAAATTATGGTGGTACTAAGCTTTCGAGTCCGTACATTAAACTAAAACTGAACAGTCAGCTGAAACAGTTTTTATTATACAATATGTAAAAAAAAATTTTTTGTTCAATAGGTACAACATATTGAATAGTCCATCTTTTGACTTCAATCTCCCCTGATGGTACCTGTATTTTCATACTAACTGGAAAACAAATAAGGGCATTGGCTCCTTCTTTCCTAATTCATTTACACGGGTTAGGAAGCACTCCAAAAGTTGGACAGCTAAAGGGGTTCAATTGGACCTTTATAGAGTTACACAGAAAAGATCGCCTCTCACGCCATCTATCGCTTCAACTAATTTCATTCCATTATGTAGGTACCTACTGTGGACTGACCCTTGGCACAGATTGTAGTGAAGTAACTTTAGGCAGCAGGCGGACGTAGGTACCACGAAAAATCTAAGTTAAAGATAGAGAAAAACCTAGTTGAGTGAACTCTTGATGATGCTAGTTTTCAAAAAAAACAAATAAAGCGCTGACGGAAAGCTAGAAACACTAAAACATTTTACAAAAATATTAAAAAATTGAATTCTATTCAGTCCTAGTCGACGACTCTACAGAGGTTCGTACAATTAAATTTTTTTTTTATTTATGTGTAGGCTTGGACGAATTGTGTGTTAATTCATTCGTCCAAGCGCATAGGACTGTGTCGCCGTGCGGTCACATTTATAATACACCTAAGTCACAGATTATCCTAAGTATACTGCCCTATACATTACAATTAGAAAAAAACACATGAGTTTAACATTATAAGTATGCACTAAACATAATCCCTAAGGTTCAAACTAGGTAATGTTCTAGGATTTTTTTGAAATCCAGGCAAATCCGTTCATATCGCACCCCACAAGTCATCTTGAATTCAAGACACGGACACAAGCACATTAGTTTCTCTGTTCATCGCTCGTTCAATACGATTTGTATTGGAAAACATGTCGAGATCACCGATAACACAAACATTACTTTCATTTGTAATAGCTACCTTCAACAGTATTCCGATTACCTTTTTATAATGTGAACTTGCTTAGTGAGGTTATTTCTGTAATGCGGGGTTTTAAGCATAGATTAAATTGAGAGGCGTGGTGTTATCATGAAGTTTCCATAGACTAAAACTGAGAGGTGTTTCAGTTTGAGGCTGTGTTGTTCATGAATCATGATGACATGTCTTGTCTATGCCTGCGAGTTTGGAAACGTAAGATGTAGGTAATTTATAATATATAGATCCAAACTGATGACCTATATTCTTTGAAAATGATCTCTGAAACACAATTGTCCCTGAAGTTTGCAATTCATTGTGGCAATGCAGTCTTAGGATGAGTTTAGCTAGGTATACCTAGCCTACTAACAGTTGGCAGATAGCTGAAGTAGGTAAGTCACAAAGAAAAAAAAATAGAAAACTCTTTATTTTTCTTTAAACCACTTTTACGGAAATTATAAAATAAACACAGAGTTCATATTCTTATGTGAAGTACAATGGGCGGCCTTATCGCTATGAGCAATCTCTTCCAGGCATTAAAATTGTTGTTCGTATAATTAAAGATGCTACCTCAAAGGGAACATCTAAATCAATTAAAAAGTTTTTGAAAACAATAAGATTTCTGAGAAACACAGAGTTACCTAAGAATATCTTTAGAAGCCTAAAATCCTTAAATTCAATTACAGTGTTTACGCATTCTCCCGCCAGAGGGAAATTGTCGTGTTGACTAATTTGTAATCTTCTCGATTGAACCAGGGAACTCATTTACTGCGCAAATATACAGGTGTCGGCACTGAAGCAAGCCGCTATTGAGTTAGGTATCTCGTACGTATACGTGCTAAGAAAGTACCTACTGAAATGTTTACACAATGTAGAAAATTCACCATTAACAGATGAAAATGAGAAAATGTATTTCAAAAATAAACTTGGCGACCTAAGGATTAATATTTCGGTTGACCGGACCACACAGAAGAAATCTGCGGTTCGTTCAATCGGACCGAGTCAACACGAGCGAATAGAACAACCTTTTTGAAAAAAACAATAAGGTAGGTAAGTTTGAATAAAGAAGTCACATTTTTTCTTCATCTTTTTGCTGGAAACCTGAAAACAATACAATTTATATACCTACCTAGTGATGGTTCAAACTATCAGGCCAAAACAATCTCATTTTTATTTGGCCCGTTTGACTATGTAAACTTTTGAAGACACTTTTCTTCTAATTTCGTACCATTCACCACAGCGACATCTGCAGGAAATGGCTTGATAAAACTCTGATAATATTATTAAGACATTTCCCAAAATGTTCGGAGTTTTTATTCTCTTAGGGAGACCAGCCTAAGCTAGTTCTGTCTAAGCTGGTTCTAACTGAGAGCTTTTAGAATATATTTTTGTTCAAACCTAACCAACTTAGCATCATTCTTAGGTTAACAAGAAAGAAGCTACCTATATGCTTGTATTAAGAGCATGAAAAATGAATGAAATTCGTTAAACTTATAGCACCCTCTCTGTTTTTTGGTCGGAGGTTAAAAATAAATACTGCTGTTATACAGAAGGTAAAAGTTCTAGTAGTTCTGTCCATCCGTGCTTTTTTGAATCAAAATGTAGAGTTGTATTCGGTGGATCACTAGACTCGTTTTTTTGCCGTGTCGCGTTTGTCTATTGTAGAAACTTGATATTTCCCTCAACCAAATCTGCGTAGTGTTATTTTTTCTAGTTTTATCAATTCCCGCGTGTTATTTCCGTATATTCGGCAAAGCTTTTGTAGTGAATCTTTTTAACGAATGCGAACATTTTAATTTGATTGGTATGGAGTTGGGACGCACCGCCGCGCCGCGCCGCGCCGAGTTGAGTAAATACCTACAATGTTCAATGTTGACTGAAATTAATTTAGTTACAAGTTTGTTTAAAGCTGTAACAAGTAGAAATACGTTTTGGCAGCCAGATAAATAATAAATCATAGTTTGTATTTGCCAGTCATATTAGGTACCCATATTTTGGTACGTATTGTAAGTAAGGTATGTATACAAATTAGGAAAAGAAAACGCTATGTAACCTAGTTCTAACCCAGTGATTCTACGTTGGACGTGACCAAAAATGGGGGGTCTACAATCGTAAGCATTAAAATTAATTTGGTTTCGATAGAGAAGAGTCACTTTTTCGATTGGCCAACTTTGCTTTTTTGACATCCACTTACAACACAATTAATTAAAATTTAATTGAAAAAAAAACACAAATAAATACAATTGTATGTACCGAATATCACATCAAAATAGATGGATTCATTTTTAAAAAAAGCTCTGTTGTTGATAATCTGTGGTTGTTGCAAGACAGGAACAAAATAAATACATTGAAAATTTGTTTAGTCTACCTACTTTATTATTAAATAATTAACCCTATCAAGCAATCAATTCTAACCTTTTTTTTTCGAAAACTGTTAATTCGTCGTTGAAACTCAGCCACAACGCAAGTTTCCATAGATAGATCTAATCTTCACTTTTTTTCGAGATTTAGAAATTGGTAGTAATGTAATGTCCACCGGATCCAGCAAAATTTTGAAAGTGGTCGATGAGAAAAAATAGTTTGGGAACCTCTGCTCTAACCGATCATATAGGTACCTAGTACTATAACTTAGTAGGTACGCTACTGTTACACCTAGATAAGTAGTGGCAGATACATTTTTTATTTTCGTGATTTTCCTTAGCCAGAAAACGAAACAAATATTCTCCAAGAATAGTAAAATACACTAAACTTTTTAGTGAAAACTAGTTTCTCGCCCATACACAAAGATCCGTCCTCTCTTCTAATAGGTCGCTTACAATATCTTTCATATCATAAAAAGTTCTACAAAGCGAGCCAATGGCGCAGATAACTCAGTTATCCGGCCGACCGGGTTCGAACCCGCTACTGACCTTGTTGGTCACCGGCTCAGACGTGGTACACACGTTATTATCCTGCACGTTTTTTTGCAGTATACGTCTTACCGAATAAATAGTTGATCATACATTGTACATAGTACCATTCACACTACTTATGTACCTACTGCAAAAAATTATACACCTTATTCGTTAAGACGTATACTGCAAAAAAACGTGTAGGACAATGTCGTGTGAACCCAGGGTCACGGTACGTATATCAACGTTTGTGTGGGGATATATCGAGATCTCTGTGAGGTGATGCATGCAGGTTGATAGGGGCGGGCCAAGGGGACCTATCTAAATAGACAAGGTAAACTTATGAAGGGACCGAAGTGATGAACGATTCATAAATACTGGTAGCTCGGATATATTCCAGAAATCCCCACCAAGAAGTCCCTACCAGTGGGGATTTAAGTATTTTTTCCAGAAATCCCCACTGCTACGACGTAGCATGTCTACAACGTAGCAGTGGGGATCTCGCGGTTGCTAGAACAACCTAAACCAAAATAAAAGAATAATATACAGAGAAATAACGAAAAACAAATATGAAGCACAATAGGCGGTCTTATCGCTATAAGTCATCTCTTCCAGACATACCAAGGTAGCTTAGTTTCAGTATTTCCTGAAAGATATAACCTAGTGTAGCGCGCCATACGCCTAGCCACTCAACGACCCAACCGGATCCAGAGCCCCGAGTCTGCATTTGTTTTGACTTTCGAGTCGAGCACAGAGAGCCCCGAGTCTGTGCATTAGTTTTGACTTTCGACTCGAGCATAGCACACGCAAACGCATTCGCAAAGCAAGAAATTTTGCATGAAACCCGGATAAGGGCCACTAGCGGGAGATTTGGGAATTGTGCAATTCCCGACAAAATTTCTCGCTTTTACGTGTGCTATGCTCGAGTCGAAAGTCAAAACAAATGCACAGACTCGGGGCTCTGCACACGCAAACGCATTCGCAAAGCGAGAAGTTTTGTTGGGAGTTGCACAATTCCCAAATCTCCCGCTAGAGGCGCTTATCCGGTTTTCATACAAAATTTCTTGCTCTGCGAATACGTTTGCGTGTGCTATGCTCGAGTCGAAAGTCAAACCTAATGCACAGACTCGGGGCTGTGGAGATGTGGTTGTACCATGCGACGGAAATGACGTATCTACTAATTTTCAAAAGCGTTTCGAAAACACCGAAGCGCCTAGCGCCATCTGCCGCGAGGCGCGAGAAATAAGACGACCCGCGCACTACTGAGAGTAGAACATATCTAAACATATCTTTATCTTTATCTTTAACATTGTCGCGCGCGCAAACCTGTAAAAACGGACTTTATCCTTTGTATGTCTTTGTTATTATTATTCTCTTGCTTGTTTATAAACATTTCTTCATATATTTTTAGCCTACTTCAAAAAAGGAGGAGGTTCTCAATTCGGTTGTATTTTTTTTTATGTTTGTTACCTCAGAACTCCGTCATTTATGAACCGATTTAAAAAATTATTTTTTAATCTGAAAGGGTATGCTTCCAGATTGGTCCCATAAAATTGTTATCAAAATCAGTTCAGTAGTTTGGCAGTTAAATAAAAATAACTCGAAAAAACACGTCATTCTTCACGTATTTGCTTTCCTGTGACGTTTCTGTGGTGCTTACGATCAATAAAATAGTTCCAATGAACTTCCATCATCATCATCATTATTTAATGATGAAGGTTCAACGTTTCAAATTGAAGTCAGTTCCCATGAATCATGATAATTGCATCTTATGATCATCAGCATCATCATCATTTGATGATAAATGCGTATCAAATTGAAGTCGGTTTTTTCAGTTTTTTAAACTTATAAATTATAAAGTGTGTGTAAGCATTTTGTTCTTTCCCCGAACCCCCTGAGAACTTAGTAGCCAGCGAAGAGTGAATAGGTGGATTATAGCTAAGCGTGCTCCACCTTAGGCTGCAGCTACACATACCACCAGGTGTGCAGGCAGACAAATGATTAGCTCATAAAAAAAAAAGCTTAGGAAAGTCCAAAAATTTAAGACTAGGAATGGGCCAGCTGGTGGTCTCTATGGGAATAACCTAATTTGTAGGGTTCCGATCCCGGAGTGTACGTTAATAGCACCGATCTGACCATTTATATAATATGTATTTACTAAATCACGAAATTTCTCTTATTAGCACCCCTTTCTCTAAATTTATTCAAATCCTCTCCATCCAAAGGTTGCCTGGAAGAGATCGCTATTGAGCGATAAGGCCGCCCATTGTACATTTAATGCAACCTGTTTTGTTTATATCATAGGAATATGTTTCGGTGTTATTTATGTACAATAAAGCGTTTTCATTCATTCATTCATTCATTTATATTGAAATCCTTGAAATGTCTGTCAGAGAGTGGATTAATAATAATTAATTTCACCAGCAGCCAACTGAGAGTAACTCTGAGTGTTTCCCAAATAATAAAGTCTCCGAAGTTTTCTTTTAAAAGTTGTTACGTAACAGGAAAAGTTGTTTTCATTGTTAATTACTTTTGTAATTTCCATTTTTGTAACTTTTACTGAAGCTGAAAGTTTTTGTTCCGAGTTTTTTATAAATACTTAACCAGATAGGTTACCTACAGCGATACTACTGTGAAACTAGATATCTGATAACAAACAGAGACATTGAATGAGTATGCACCACGTGAGCATACTAGCCATTGGGTTTACCATGGTTTCACAATACCTAATCTTTTCAGTTCTACACAATTTGTCCAATCGCGAGAATCAAACCCGCACTTCGTGTGCCCCAGCTGGGTTTATATAGACGTAGTGAGAGTTTTATCAAGATTTTACATTATGTTAATTGACAGCTAAAGTTATTTTGATTATAATCCTACTAATATTATAAACGCGAAAGTTTGTGAGTATGGATGGATGTCTGTTTGTTACTCTTTCAGGCAAAAACTACTGATCCGATTTGGATGAAACTTGGAATATATATTGTCCGTGACCTGGATTAATACATACTTTACTTTTTATCCCGTTCCCGGGGAAAAGATAAACATCCAAAAAAAAATCTCAGTAAAAAGATCAGTCCAGCCACAGATTATATAAAACTATACTAGGTCCAGCCGTTCATTTGTTAGAAATGGTACCTATAGCAAACCTATAGCAAAACACAACTGACATAGAACAACTGACAGCTTGAATAAAACCATTTTATGTTGGTGGGTACACAACCTGGCCGTAAATAATCAAGTTAAGAAAACAATATTTTCATTCTTAATCTACTAAAGATGAAATTTTTAGAAGCGTTTCCAAAACGTGCACCAAGCTAAACTAAAACAATCTAACTTATCAGATTGGAACTTGGAAATGGAATTGGAAAACTTGGAATATATATTGTCCGTGACCTGTATTAACACATAGGCTACTTTTTATCCCGAAAAATTAACGGGATCCAACGGGACGCGAACGAAGTCGCGGGCGGCAGCTAGTTCGTAATAAATATAGTTTAGTAAAATCCAAAGTCAAAGTCAAAGTCAAAAATCTTTTATTCAATAAAATCTCACTGATCACTTTGAATCGTCATTACGTTTTGTATGATTAGGTATGATTACATTTTTTTTTATTGGATGAGTTGGAGCTAGTTCGTCCCAAGCTTGTTTGTCTTCTAAATAATCAGATATTTTATAGTATGCTTTTAAAAGAAGTCTCTGTTTTATTACGTTTTTGAACTTGCCAATCGACAACTGAGAAAGATTTTGCAAATAAAGAAGTAACTATTGCAATTGTCTGATACAAAACAATAGCTAGTTTGTGTGTTATATTTACTACATATACATACATAAGTAAGTATACATAAGTTATGTACTATGTTGTTTCAACTGCATTTTACAATCGCGTGGTTGTCACCGTTTGTGGACAAGTGGCAACATAACTCAACAATACCATGGATTGAACCAGTTCAATTATATATGCAAAGTAGTTGTTTATTAATTGGTAATTGTAACAACAATGGTAGTCGGTTCATAAATGACGGAGTTCAGAGATAACAACCATAAAAAAAAAATACAACCGAATTGAGAACCTCCTTTTTTTGAAGTCGGTTAAAAAGCGTACGGCCCGCCTGATGGGAAGCGGTCAGAAGTATGTATTTACGAAAAAAAATGTATATAAGTATTCTATCAACAATCTAGTTCTTATAGTAAAAGCACTGCTTAGTTTGGAACTAGAGGGCGTTGTGTGAAATGTCCAAGGAAGTTTATTTATTTAAATAAATACAAACACTTCCTAGTTAAATAATAAATAAATTATTTTTATTATTTGTAAATATCCCCCTTTCCTGTTAAACCTTCTCCGATCGCCAAGTGTAGGTACCTAGTTACTTTTGTAATATCTTACTTTACTCTTCTTTTTAAGGACTTCATCTTAATACTTTCTTAATTTTACTTTTTTTACGATAAAACTATAGCATCCTGGTTGGAGACCAACAAGAAGATGGTTTTTCAACAAGAAGATGGTGTGAGGTCAATTAGTATTTAAAAATAATAATAAATAGCATAAAAATCACAAAAAAATGGCTGCCATTTTGTGACTTTTATGACAGCGGTTGTTTATTAAATTTTAATAAGAAAATTACCCCTCAAGCTAAGTAATTTTATACCGTCTTTGCGACAATTTGGCAAAATATCTACCTAACGTTTATATTTTCATGAAAACCAAGATTTCCTCCGTGCGCTTTTTAATTAAATTCATGAATTTCGCGCTCAAATCGCTTTTATTGCACACGAATTTTCAGCTACTATTTTAACATTTTACACAGAGATTTGGAAAATATTCTCACTCACTTGAAGATATAGGTAGATCTTTTGATGTAGGTAGGTACTTAGTTATTTTGATTTCAAAACACATCAAATTTTTGTCAGATTCACGATTTTATTTTTTCGTCTACCCGTTATGTAAAGTACTGAGCTAGTAATATAATGTAAAGAGGTTTAGTTATGCACATTCTAATGAGCCTAGAATATTAATGCCATCCAAGGCACGGATTGAATTCTCCATGACATTCTGAAAAGTGCTTTTAGTTCAGAATCTACGCTACGGATAAAATAAACATTATTATTAATTTTCTCACTTTTACCTTGTACTAATATTCTGTGGTTTTACTCAGAATATGAGAGCTAGATCCGACTGTTTTTCATGGTTGGTTTTAAGTTTAAAAACCCCTCATAAGTTAAAAAAGTTAAGAAAGTCTCCGTAATATGAAATGAAATGAAATTTATTGAAATAACCACAGACATTAATATTACATTTTCAATATTGTAAATCGGTTAACAGCGTTCTGTTTCCTGGTTGGACAACATTGATACCCAAACTAGGATTAACCTGTGTTATGGCGTATCAATGCCCTCCGCCAAACAAATAAGTTTTGTTGCATCTATTTTGATAAAATAAATAAAAAAAAATGCAGGAAAATAGTCCAACAGCAGTAAGTACATGTTCGTACATACTTAAATCTGCCTACCTCGGATACTAGATGGTGCTGTCAACATACAAACATCGCGAGATTTTATTTAAAAAAAAATACAGCCGCATTAATAACCTTCTTTTTTGAAGTCGGTTACAAATTAATTCTAGCATGATTTGATTGGTAGGTAGCGCGTCGCGCCATTGTTTTATTTATTTATTTATTTATTGCATACATGGTTTATATAATATAGCTTAGGTCTTATATAGCTAAAAGAACAGTCATGTACCCTGTGAGGGCGCAGCAATAGTACTAAAGTAGATAGCAGTAGTCAATTAATATTATAGATTACGTACATAATGAAATAGTGATAATGTCATGGTAAAAGTTGAATGAATGTCAATAATAATGGGAGGTACTTATACAATTATCAAGCGGATGCAAAGTCAAAACCAAAACTGTTTATCATTCTTCCAAGTGATAACTACAGTTTGTTTCTTTTAAATAAAATGTCTGTCATATCATGGCCGCCGTCTTACAGCCGAATACTCAAGATACAAGATACAAGATACAAGATGTTTATTTGCATAAATAAGTGTTACAATTTGGTCTTATATGTAGGAGGCACTTTTCAACTTATTCACCTTTTCCAGGTCAAACGCAACTCAATTTAAGTCCCGCTTAAATTATTGCCATCTCTTACAAATGAGTAATGTCAAACAATCTTAAGTGGTGCTCAAGTTTGAATGACGTTTGAGTATTCGGCTGTTTGTGTGTTTATGAGGTGTATGCTCTTAGATCTAAGCCTGTACCTATTGTACCTACTTCTGACTATATATACAGCGTGTATCTACAATGGCGACATTAAATTGACACACGGGTAGAGCTACTTATTAGTATTCATAAAAAATAATTAAAGTACAGTCAGCTGCACTAGAATGTGTACAATTCGTAATTTTCAATGTAGGGCCGCAGCATTGTTGTGGACTTTGACGGTCCCAATCACTACATAGTATAAAGCAAAGTCGCTTCCCGCGTCTGTCTAAATGTCTGTATGTATTTATACTTAGATCTTTAAAACTACACAACGGATTTTCATGCAGTTTTTTTAAATAGATAGAGTGATTCAATCAGTGCCGGATTTAGTCAGCGCGGGGCCTGTAGCAACTTTTATCAAGGGGCCCTTGGATTGCTTGAGCTTTACCGAAAATGGTGATTTTACAGTACATTGTTGTCTGAAAGCAAAAAGAGAACTATGTACTCACCGGCGAGCGAAGCGAGCCGCGATTTTTTTGTGTTTTTGAGCAATATGATTTGAAAGAGTTGATAGATTTTACGTTTTACGGTAAGAAAGCATTGTTGCGCGGGGCCTCCAAATGCGCGGGGCCCGTAGCATTTGCTACACCTGCTACGTGGCTAATCCGCCACTGAATTCAAGAGGAAGGTTTATATGTATAATACGTCATCATCATCACTGCATAGCACCCGTGCGAAGCCGGGGCGGGTCGCTAGTACTAAATAAATAAGTAAAATTGTCAACTGTGTTCATAATTTTTTAGTTTTTATCCTGTAAATGTCTATTGCAATATTTGCAATACGGTGACACTAGTTTGAAAGTTACCAATCGCGCACATTTTAGTGCAGCTGACTGTACGTTAATTATTTTTTATGAATACTAATAAGTAGCTCTACCCGTGTGTCAATGTAATGTCGCCATTGTAGATACACGCTGTATATATATAGCAGTACTTAACCGCAAAATTTAGGCAAATGGGAAAATTACTCATGCGTCTAAGTCTGGTTTAGTCTCGTGGCCAACAGATTTATTTACTTTTAATCACCATCAGAATAAATACGTGATTTCAATTTAAGTTCATTTACAGCTAGGTAGGTAGTGTAGGTACCCAATGTACCTATGCCTACCAAGGTACCTACCAAAACTTTTTAATTACATATTTTACATGGGCACAAAGTTAGGGAACTCATCAAACATTGGCTCTGATCTTTTGTAATTGAAGAACCTTGGAGATCCGAGGGTATGTAGGTACTCAGGCATCCACAACGAGGTTAGTATCTCCCTTCAGGGGTCAGAGCGTCTTTCAAACAATATAATTATTATACTTAACTAGTAGTTCGCCCCGAACTGAGATCTCGTGATGGTCGGAGGTTAATAAAACCCAAACAATTTTTATTGACCAATGGTTGTAATAAAATTTGCAAATCGCTTCGAAATCACCGTCTAGCTATGTACCAGTCTTACTTAAACTAAAAAATCATTGAAACTCCAAGAAATGGTAGGTAGCTCGCGTTATACTGGATTTTCCAATTTTGTATTTTTTACAACAACTCAAAAAATATTAGACCTAGAGTCAAAATAAAAACGGTTTCGGAATGTCTAAACAAAACCCTATCATATGACACCCTATTTGATATTATTGTACGACTTTTTTTTTACTCCCTTTAGACCCTCATAACTTCACGACCCCTTGACCGATTTACTTCATTTAACAAACCAGTAAAACTTAAGAGTACTATCCGTATACCTACCAAATTCTGTGACGATCGGATAAGCGGTTCAAAAGATCTCGACGAACAAACATACAAACATACAAACATACAAACATACAAACATACAAACATACAAACATACAAACATACAAACATACAAACATACAAACATACAAACATACAAACATACAAACATACAAACATACAAACATACAAACATACAAACATACAAACATACAAACATACAAACATACAAACATACAAACATACAAAGTATTTTTGTCCAAGTTGTCACTAAGATCTCGTTCACTTCGCTCACTCGATCAACTATAAGTATAGCTGTACAAGTAAACGTTGTGAAATTTGTTGGTATCGACGCCTTTCTATTATTTCCACTGTTCAACTGGTTTGTTTGAGTATTTGCTAATTTCGAAGTTTGACATTCCAAACTTTAGACCAAAATTTAACAAGTAATACTTTAAGTAATCTGGTAGGTGTAAGATTTTTGTGTGTACGCCCCTGAACGTGCTCATTGAGGCAATGCATTGTTATAGGTAAGTAAAGGTAACTTCATCTGCTTGTTTAATTTTTTTTTCATAAAAACGAGTCAAAAGCTCCTTGCGTGTCTCGAAAAAGGAATGGAACAAGCAGAAAAGGCAAGTCCTTAATAACGTTACGTTACGAGTGACTTTGATTTATTTTATCGTTTTCTCTGAAATAAGCTTCTATTTTATAAAACGTAAATTCGTTTCATCTCAGATGATTTTCCCATTAATATAATTTTGATAGGTACCTACGAGTTGGTATCAAAATACCCTGAAAAGGTAATTCATCCATTAAATTAAAATCGATCGTTTGTCTTCACGTGGAAAACAGGTTACGGTTTAAAATAGGCTTTAAATAAATAAATAAATAAAATAAATATTCACGGACACTTAACACAACGCCTTCTAGTCCCAAACTAAGCAAACCTTGTACGATGGAAACTAGATGGCTGATAGAATACATACATACATTTTTTTTTATAAATACATACTTATAATACATAGAAACACCCAGACACAGAACAAATATATATGTTTACCACACACAAATGTTTGTTCATGGTGGGGATCGAACCCACGACCCACAGCACGGAAGGCAGAGCTACTACCGACTGAGCCATGACGCCTGTCACCAGGCGTTTAATCTTTAACCTGTCGGTAAATGTTTGCTAGTTACAAGAAATGACAAGTGGTTGATTTTTTTTTCGCTCCTCGGAGCAGGCTATAGTTTTAAAACCATACCGCCTAGTCTAACGTTATGTTTTTTCCCATAATAAGTTAGTTTAGTTTGTTTGTTTGTGTTTGTCTTGCGTAAATGATAAGTCCAAGAAATGACAATACTTGTAGCATGCTTATTCTTCTTTTTTCTTGCGGCTGTTCGGTGACTAGGGCTGCCACTAATTTGCCAATGTCAGTGTTTACTAATGTTTTAACAAAAGGCGGAGATCTGAGTAGGTAAGTTATGAAAAACTAGCAGCCCCGACAGACGTTGTCCTGTCATTCAAACTTTAACTGTCAAAAACAACTGACAGTATTTCAAATGTGACATTAAATTTTTTTTTATGGAAAAGTTTAAGGAACTTTCAACCCGATACAACCCTCTTTTCGCATTTAAAAGTAGCCTATGTCCTTTCTCAGGCTCTAGACTATCTGTGTGTTATTTCATTCAAATCGGTTTATAGTTTTGGCGTGAAAGCGAGACAGACAGACATACAGAGTTACTTTCGCATTTATAATATTAGTATGGATGACAAGTGTTGGCACAACACGCTACTGGCTGATTCGTGTCATGCCTGCGTGACAGTTTTAATATCTAGAGACTCTGAAACAATGTGAGTTTGATTCTTACCCGCACCTCCTGATTGACGGTAGAGTTTGATAGAGTTGGGATGTAATCTGTGACTAAACCAGACAAGAAACCAGGAACCGATTTTTAATTCCGGTTCCGGTAAGTACCTTATACTGGTACACATTCAGAGCCTGCTGAGTATGTAAATGTAGCCATATCTTTGCAGAGCAGCTTACAGATAATTGGACAAGGGTTACTTTACTTGTTGGCAAAATGGACACAAGCTTTTTATACATGTTTAACTTTGATCGACTGTCGAACTTAGTACGTACACCTACCTGGACCTAGGTGTGTAAAGGGGTAAACTTAATGGGGGTTTGAAACTAAACCGTTCGGTGGTTTTGCTAAGACATTTTGTTTGGACAATGAAGTCTAAAACCAAATAGTTTCACCTATTTAAAAATAAAAAAAAACAGTATGTAAATTTTACGTAGGTAGATACATCTTTAGTATTAGACTCCACTACATTTTGTTAGTCACAGAAAATGTAATTATCTGTAACATATACAAGGATCATTTGAAACATCCGATTATACGTAAATTAGGCATTAAATTGTACAAAAAAATATCACAACTTGAGGAATCTAAGCCATGCTGATTTTAGTGTAAGAGTTAGGGAAATATTGTTAACCAAATCATATTATACTCTTGACAAAGCACTTGCTGATGATTTAAATACGACATCCAATTAATTTTAATCGTTAACTTTATGCTATTGTACCAACATGTACCTAAAATTGTACCTACTATAATTTTTTTTTTGTAACCAGATTGTTACAGCATAATATTCAAATTTTTGTTACCAGACTTTTGACATTTCCAAGTGAACTACCAATGTATCTGACGTAAAAATAAATGAAATGAAATGAAATTAGAAAAACTCTTATTAGAGGCGCGTAGGGATTCGAGTTTTGACATTTTTTGTAACTGCACCTAGTACTTTTATTTTAATAGTTTTTCTTGTGTTATTGTGAGTATTGTTGTTTAATTTTGGTGGAGTTTTAACCAATAATACCTACCTCGTAACATAAAGTGTGACCCATTGGAACAATATGTGTGTAAAGTGGTTTCCCTGAATTTAGGTTTTGAAGAGAAAATCCAAACGACAGCTGAATTGACGAATGAATTCACTTATTATTTCAAAAAATTCACTTGACACTGCCAAAAATGTCTGTTGACATGACGGATAGAGGCCATATGGGTATAGAAGAAGAAGAAGAGGCACGTTCAGAATCCATAAGCCTCTACCACAACACATTTTCCAATTTAGCCCTTTTACCACCTCGTATAGTATGTTATTTCCATGTCAAAGTGTAGCAGTTGATTGGACAATTGAATTGTACTGTAGAAGTGTTGAAAGTCGCGCCGCCGCCGCCGCGCCGTGTCTAAGTGCACTTTGTGAAAGGGATTCATTTTATTGAGTTTTCATGCGATGTGGGACGCGAAAATATATTTATGAATAAAATAAAATTGAGTTTTGTTTCATATTTCGTCTGTTCAAACTTCTCTAGATTGAGTTACTCCACAGTATTTTAGGTACCTATGATTGCCACGATTTGCAGATTTTATATCGGGCCTTGAGCGTGGTCCACCTGCAGTAAGCCTTTAACTACGAGAGATCTTTTAACTCTATCATCATCATTTCCTTGTTCTTTTCTCACTTTATGTGGGGTCGACACAATATCTTCCATGCTCCTCTATCAGCCGTCTCAGTGGTTCCCTTTCCCTGCCTCTACTCTTATACCCATCTCACATAGTATTGTTTTGTGCCATTCTTCTCTCCATATGACATGACCAATAATTTGACTCTAACTTCACCAATAATTTATCTGAATAAATAGCATGCATTTAGTAAACACTGGGACAGCTTGACCCCAATTTCGGTTCCAAAGATCAAGGGAAACGCTCACCACAGCGTTTATCGACGGGTTTAGTCTAACCTTTGTTTTCACCTTACACTAATTCTATTTAGGTCAATCGTCACCGTGACCCGAGTGGGTCAGACCTGTGTGGATCATTTTAACCCAAGCGGGTCATTTCTACCAAGTGGGTGATTTTGGCCTCGTAATCACGTTGTCTGCGCCCCTTTCCGGCAAGGTTGATGGCTGTGATAGCATCGGTAGATCGTTGATGAGGACGTACCTTTCACTTGATATGAAGTGGCTTTAGTAGACCTTCAGATGAGTCCAACTACAGATCAATAAGAGCCAGCCACGCTTTTTTGAAAAGTTTTTAACAAATCGCTTTAGTGGTGGGTGGTTTTGGGCACATCAACAGTAGTAGAGTACCTACCGAAATATTTTCTTAAGTTTTTGACTTAAGATAATATTTCGGTAGGTACTGGTTTGGTTTTGTGATTATACCCTTGTTCTTCGTGGAAGAAATCGGCGCATAATTGGCTTTAAAGGCAATTTGAATAGGTAAACTGCTAAGTAGAGACTTGTTAATAAATTTGTTTGTTGCAGGCGGATGGGCGTCACCAAACTCCCAAAATCCAGTCGTCTCGACCCCCTCCTGAATACGCCGCAGGTCGGTGCGTTTTTCACTCTTTTATCCCTAAACTAGAGTTAGTAGCTTGCACTCGTATCTTTTAGCTGCTGCCATATGTAGGTCTGCAAAACTTCTATCAGTTTTCAGTCAGTGGAACAGGTGTTTGGTCCTTCACCTCACGTTAGTGGGAGATTGCTTCACATGAAATGCATGGTTAAAAGTATTAAAACACTTCATTTATTTTCGCCTTGGACCTATACAATAGTACGTACTTATAACGCATGAAGTAAAATCACTTCCTAGACCTTCAACGGTGAAGCCGCTTTCACGTGATATCACTTTGAAACTCCAATATTCCGAGTCACTAATGATACAACTTTGTAACTAGTTACCAACTAACTATGAACGGTGTTATGCGTAAGTATCATCCCATTGTGATTTTCTACATCAAAATTTTTCATGTAAAATAAAAATAAATATATATATATAAAATATATATAGATAAATAAATATATATAATATATAAATATATAGTTGTCTGTGGATGTTATATTGTTAAACTGATAATTAAGTTAAAAAAAACTTGGTGGTCTAGTGGTAGTAGCTATACCTTACCCATGTTCAGAAGGAGGAAAAACATTGTCTTTCCTGAGGATAAGGCCAACTAGCATGACTTATATTCATTTTCCCTGCGAAGGCACTATCAGCGTCCTGTGAATAAAAGCAGGGGCCCTCACTCCTGGTACCCTAGCCAAGTAAACACTCAGTCACTAGAGATCTGAATAAAATACCACGTGACTATTCCCATACCTTTTGACATTTCTATGATGAGGCTGATGATGCAATGGCTAATTCAAAGTGATCCTCATGGTTTTACTAAACTGTTAGGTAGGTATTGACAGATGATGAAATGGTTTCGAAGGTGCAGACGGCAGCATGACAGTGGCTCGCGGTGATGGCTCCCCCGAGCGCCTCGGAGGCGCGTTACGAAGACTGCACTATAAGGCAACACGCCGCGCGCATTCTGCGAGTGCCAGGCATGCCAACCAAACTACTCCTAAGGTATGTACAGTTCTTGATTAATATTAAAATAATGTTCTAAAAGTGGCTTTGTAATAGACCTGAGCCCACCTTATTGGTGCCACTGCAGCGCTTAGTGCCTACAAAGGCTCTAGAAACGTGAAGTCCATTCTAGTCACCACGAATAATATCCTTTTCTCTGGTTTGATTGTCTATCTTTTGGTACCATTATGACAAATTACAATCAAAATGACAGTTTACTATTTCGATTCTCATTTGTCTTGGAATTTGTATGGAATCAACCGACCCGCGCTCGACCAGCGCACGCGGTCTGTGTGTTTCAGCCTTCAAATTAGATAGGGAGGTATCTATATAAGCTACTCACTCTGTGTAAATATTCTGTCTACTACTAACCGACAGACCACCAGTTTCATTACAACAAGAGTACTTAAGTAGTCAACACAAACATATTTATATTTTCGTGATCTATTTTATCATAACAAAGTACGGACACATTGGAAGGCATGACGCCGATTATAACTCACATGAAATTGGGTTAATGAAAGACACAAACACCTGTCTATGTGTATCAGGAAATATCAAGTTACCTACTAAAGTCCCTTCTCATATACCGTTAAATAGCGTTCCCCGCAAGACCTTATATCAAACGAGTTACCTAGTACTATTACGAGTAAGAAATTGCGGCTTAGCCCTGTGGTAGGTTACAAGTGGCGTGTAACTACCGAACAACAGTAAGTAGAATTAATATCACCGATTATTGGATTCTGAAGTGATCGGTGTGAGCCCTACGAAGGATTCTCGATCGATATTCGATCTGGGTTTGAATGCAGTGAAATGGACTTTAGTATTTTGGTATACTGACTAAGTATATTTTAAGTATTCCACTTTTGAGCACTAAGCTTAAAATCGATTGATGCTCAAAAGCTAAGCAGCGTAGTTGCAGAAAATCTTGGTCCGCAAACATTGGCGTGGAAAGTAGAATTCCTTGTAATTTTTTTCTGCAATTTATAAATCTTTTTGTAAAACTCTTGGCGAGCACATAAGTATAAAAACATATTGTGATTAGCACTTAGTAAAAACTTGAATAATATAAGATTTTAAATCGAGACGATAACGTCATCGAAAACTTTACTTAGACAGCCTCAAAAACAAAAACGTATTCTATAACAAGCACGCAGTTAGAAGGAATTTCCGAACTTTGGTTATAGCGTCGTCATCGCGTAGTGTATCTCGGATACACCACCGTTTTGATACGTTTACTATTGTCACTTATTTGTGCTTACGCTAAGGCTTCATTTGGCACACTATGCATGTTAAAAGCTTGGGTAAGTTACTAAATATAAATTGAAACGAGAGCTCGTAGTAGAGCTGTCAATTAGTAACGAACGCCTGACAGATGAGCGATCATGATAGATTCCGCAAATGTTACGAGCCTTCTCAATAACACATTTTTCGAGTAATTACATTCCGGCACACACCATTTACAAATTCATTAATTAAAACACTTTCCTGGTAGGTAATGAAGTGCTTTGACACCATCAATTTATACGGCTATGTAGCTATGTATTATAGGGCCTAAAAAGCGGCGAAATCAAAGTTTCTCATTTCAATTTCCAAATTCAAATTCGGTTTCGTTTACGCTGTCGTGATTTATATTTTTTTAAAACTATTGCTACTTACTCAGACAAGGTGATATCTGCCAAACACTAGATGAAAAGAGTTCAAAATCGGGCTCATGGCGCGTCTTAGGAAAGACCTACGTCCAGCTTTGGACCGATATAGATTGATGATGATGATTAGAGAGGCCCGAGCTGGTTGTCCCAGCCATAGCCGCGCGTAATATGAATGTACCTGGTTATAAGTGAAGTGGTCAAAGAAAAGATAAATGGATTGTATGAAAGATGACAAGGGTAAGAAATGAGTGAGTACTGAGTTGACGGCTGATAGGGGAGAATGGGGAAAATTACATGTCGTTTCAATTCCCCATGAAGTGGTGTATGAACAGGAAAATTATTAGAACGCTTTCACAAAATCAATTTAAACAGAAGTTGCTAAAGAGCTTGTCGCATTACTTACTTGGTTATTTGCAATACGTTGTATAAATGGATTAAGTAAAACAAAGTTAGACGATGATCATTTGAACTATTCATTTATAACTAGTGACCTCGAACAGCATCGACATTATTTGTGTGACAGAGCACTGGCTGAAATGTCATGAGCTTATGTTTAGTTTCAGTGATCACCAGGTTGGTAGTGCTTTCTGCAGAGAACGCTTTATTCGAGGTGGCTCATTAATATTACTAAATAAACAAATAAAATTTAAAGAACGCAAAGATATTGTCCACCACTCTGTAGAAAGGCACATTGAAGTAGCATGCGTAGAGTTGGAGCAGTTCATTGTTATAAGCGCTTACAGCCCACCATCCGCCTCATTTTATATTTTTGAAAAAGCAATGGAAGAGATCTAGTATAAAATAAGTAAAACAAATAAGCAAATTATAATAGGCGGCGATTTCAATGTAAATCTACTTGTTCAATGTTCCTTAAATACCAGACTAATAACTTTATTTAAATCATTTGATCTCGAAAATGTATTTCTGGAACCAACTAGGATAACAGCCACCTCGGCTACATGTTTAGATAACATCTTTACCAACGTAAAAATAATAAATAAAAATGTAATTAGTCACATCTCATCGGACCACCTTGGTCAACTTATTAAAATAGAAGCTCAAACTAGAAATAATGAAACAAGAAAAATTACTTTTGTCCCATTGACCATGCATCGCCTGGATAAGCTGAAGCTGGACCTTAACTCCAAACTTTCCACATTAACTTACAGTAACTGTAATTCAAATAACTTGTATGAAACTTTTTTCTATAAATTCAATAACATCTTCAATTCTATTTTTACATCCAAGTCGATTATGGTCTCTGGCAGTTCTAAATTCAGTGAGTGGGCAACAGCGGGTATTCATAAAAGCAGGCAAACATTGTACGATCTTTATAGTGAAAAACAATATAACTTCAGTGAAGAGTTCAAAGAAAAAGTTAGAAAATACTCGAAAATTTTCAAAAAAGTCTGTCGTATTGCTAAATCCCAATATATAAGGTCAAAAATCAAAATTAGTCAAGACAAAATCAAAGCAACTTGGAAAGTAATTAATAGTGAGACCGGAAGAGTCAAAACACATAACAATGTATTCAATCTAAATGTTAACGACACAATCATTAACCAAGATGATGATGTGGCCAAAGCATTTGAAACATTTTTTACCGACATTCCAGTCTCTACTACAAAGTCTTTGAACTCTTCGCACATAATCGCAGAGTCACTACTTAAAGAAAATGTACCTGAGTTCAAAACATTGTTTAATTTCGATTATGTGCAACCAAATGACATTGTCAAAGCTTTTAAAATGATAAATGTAAAAAAAACCACGGACCTCTGGGGCATTTCTGTTGCCGTTGTAAAATCCGTAATTGATCTTATCGCACCAGATCTAGCTTTTATATTCAACCAATGCATTGACTGTGGTGAGTTCCCTGACTTAATGAAACATAGTAAAATAACACCTTTATTTAAATCAGGTAGTCATTCTGACCCTACTAACTTTCGACCAATATCAGTGCTACCTACATTCAGTAAAATCTTTGAAAAACTTATGCTTAATCAACTGCAAAGACATTTTGAACTAAACAACTTACTAGACAATAAACAATTCGGTTTTACAAAGGGTCGCTCAACCACCGACGCGGGTGTTGAGTTAATATCACATATTTTTGAAAATTGGGAACAGTCACATGACGCCTTAGGCATTTTTTGTGACCTATCTAAGGCGTTTGATTGTGTGCACCATGAAACGTTAGTCAGGAAACTAAACCACTATGGTGTGAAAGGGATTGCTCTTGAACTTCTTAATTCTTACTTAAGTAACAGAATTCAAAGAGTTGATGTTAATGGAAAACGTTCTCCGGGGTCAGTGGTAAAAATGGGTGTACCACAAGGATCAATACTAGGACCGTTCTTGTTTTTAATTTACATTAACGATCTACCACGAGTGGTTAGAAACGATCATGAGATTGTACTGTTTGCAGATGACACTTCACTTGTATTTAAAGTGAAACGACGACAAACTAATTATGACGATGTAAATAATGCAATCTCTAAGGTTGTAAACTGGTTTAATGTAAACAATTTATTACTAAACGAAAAGAAAACTAAATGTATTCGGTTTATTCTACCAAACGTCAAACAAATAAATGCCAATGTAAAAATCAAAGAAGATAATATAGATCTCGTGGACACCACAGTATTTTTAGGCATAACTCTAGATAATAAACTTCAATGGGGCCCACACATAGATAAATTGTCGAAGAGACTTAGTTCTGCAGCATATGCAGTCAAGAAGATCCGCTTCCTTACAGATGTGGAAACCGCAAGACTAGTCTATTTCAGCTACTTTCATAGCATTATGTCGTACGGCATTTTGTTGTGGGGGAGTGCTGCAGACATAAACACCATATTTGTGTTGCAGAAGAGGGCTATTCGTGCAATTTATAACATGGGTCCCAGAGAATCACTAAGAAATAAGTTTAAGGAAATAAATATAATGACAGTACCTTGCCAGTACATCTATGAAAACTTATTGTATGTTCAAAAAAATATCAATCTATTCAACAAAAAAAGTGATAATCATAATGTTAACACTAGAAATAAAGACAAACTCGCTGTTCCCACCACTAGGCTCACAAAAATTAGTAAATCTTTCAAAGGGCAATGTGTACGCTTCTTTAACAAAATCCCAAGTGATGTGTCTCAGTTGTCGATTGGCAAGTTCAAAAACGTAATAAAACAGAGACTTCTTTTAAAAGCATACTATAAAATATCTGATTATTTAGAAGACAAACAAGCTTGGGATGAACTAGCTCCAACTCATTCAATAAAAAATATGTAATCATACCTAATCATACAAAACGTAATGACGATTCAAAGTGATCAGTGAGATTTTATTGAATAAAAGATTTTTGACTTTGACTTTGACTTTGAGTACGGTGACAAACCAATTACACTAATTATTGTAACAGACACATTAAATTATAGAACTATATATTATATACTTTACAAGGAATAATGTGAAATATTGTGAATATTGTAAATACTGTATTAGTTGTATTCATCAATAAAATAATATCTAGTAAAAAAAATTACAAGGTATTATTATTAAATAATTAATTCATGTTCAGCAGTGGAACTTCTACTACTAAAATTAAAACATCGCTTTCTACTTGCGAATAAAAAACTTGAGATTGAAAAAAGCGTAAATCTCTAGTTCATCATCATCATCATCATCAACCTATATCAGTCCACTGCTGGACGTAGGTCTCTCTAGTTCATAATGCGATTCAATTTATTTCAAAAGCAGTTAATTGAAACTCCGACATGACCACGCACAGTCGAATTCACTGCTCAGTGTGGTGGTGACGTCAATAGGCGTTTGCACACTAGCAAATAACCTACGCGATACCAACATCGGTGGCTAGATCAAGAATATCGGTGTCGGTACAGTGTAAAGCGTCTAGTAATCAGCAGACATCCGTGGTAATCTCCAACAGAAGATGAGCGTTGTGTTGTGAGACACAACAAATGCTGAGTTGGACGCCTATTTGTGGCCATTAGACGGGCAGTGCAGGGAGATACACATTTTATATTTTATGTTGTCTTTGAGTTTTACTTACTCCGTGTATTTCAACGGGCACAACGTTTGTGTGTCATAAATTAACGTATTTTCTTTCTTTCTTTCTTTCTTTAGTATGAGATTAGCGGTGATATCGTGTAGATGTCGGTCTCGGCGGTGCAAAAGAACATTGGAGCTTGTCCATTCGCCTATTCTAGTTGTAGATACAATAGGTAAATGCATAATGCTCTGATACAATGTAATTGTAATTTGTGGCTTGGTATTGGATGCCAATAACATTGAGTAGATATAGCGGCTAGCCAGCTGCTATATCTAATTACTAACCTCAATATTTCATAAGTTTTCCTTCACGTTATTTACAAAAAGAATACTAAAATCAAACTCCATTAAACATTCCCGCCCGTGGTGTGAAACCACTACTCTGTCCTATAACAAGCGTTTCGTTCTCAATACCCTGTTTCCCGCGGAGCTCATTTCCGTCGGTGACGTCACCTAATGAGCTGACGCAGCTTCCGGAACCCGGCGGACGCTCACTTCCGGTGCGAAGACTTGCCTGTTTTATTTGTATTATTCATAAAGATAGTTAAATCGTCGGAGTTTTACTTAGTATATTGATAGATATAATGTTTTTTTAAAAGCTTTTCATACCAAAATTAAAAAGTAATGTGTACCTACCTACTTAGACGTTTACGATCATTCACGAGTACCGAGGTTACTATACGTACTCTTAGGCTGTCTTACATCTTCTAGGCATCTATTCCTAATGTCATCCCAAGAAGATAATTTATTTTTATTTTTACAAAATTCTGCCGCTAATATTCATTCAGTAGGATTTGAACCAACGACGTTTGAATCAGACTACATTTGTAACCAACGAAAAACAAAGTGTTTCCTCAAAATGGCAGTGGATATTTTATTTCTTCCCACAAGGGCTTCTAGTCCCTACAATAATATCAATTCGGTTACAAAGCCCCGTCTCATCCGGGTTACCACTGAGCTGGTGTAAACGTATACGGACCCGGATGAAGCCGGATAAAATGTTAATTCGATTTTGTTCGACGGCCAAGCGCATAGGAATAGCTAAAACGAAGAGTTGTTCGATTTTTACGCTGTGCTTTGAGGGCGGCACGTGGTTCAGTTATATTTTTTTCACACCTGGGTATGACAAGTTTATTCATGTTTTTAACTCTTGCAGCAGTAAAACCGCTTTTTTCGTTGATACATGCGCTATATTTTCTTCAACAAAGCTATGGCCATCTTAAATCTGGACAGTGCTTACCGGCTGAGATGATAATGATGATGACTACAACTATTTCAACTGAGAAGTGTTGTCTTTTCTTTGTTTGTACAACTTTTCGTAAATCTGTCGCCATATTTGTAATCATGGCTGTTCCACTTTATCAATACATTCCACTGCATCAGATCTGTCACGTAGTTCCGATGACTCTTCAATCTGCCATAATTCGCGGTTATCCACTCATTTATCTATCAGCAATCATCCGGTTGTATGATTCCGTAATCAATTTGGTTTTGGTTCGGTTCGGATTCAATTTGACTAGCGTTTTAATTTCACTATTTGAGTGTTTATATTTTTATAGTTTACTAGGTGTGCCCGCGACTTCGTCCACGTGGAATAGTATCTTTGGGTAGCATAGCTTTTACAAACTTTGATTTTATATCGAATCAACCGAATCGTAACCTGCGTATGATCTTAATAGCAGATTTACACACCCATAAATACCTACAGGGTCGAGTAGCATTACAGTTACACTGCGCGATAACGCCGTAGCACTTAAAGTCGTCCATATAAATTCAACGGAACACACGCGCACACACGCACACGACACGAACCCGTCCTCTGTGTGTTTCGCACTTAAAGGCGGTATTTAATATCTACTCAGATAATATATAAAAGTACTTAGAAACCCATTCGAAGGTTATTCAAGTACTTTCAAATAATCCGTCACTCTTCAAACGGGATTACTTTCCATCTGAGGGAGCGATTTCCTCGCGATAGGCACGTCTCTGAATATCAAACGAATAAAACAATAAATACGGATGTGTGGAGAAAAGTACCGATACAACTGATATAGAGTTTGATACAACACTCTATCTATCGATCTAACACCATCTGTAGACTTTAGACTTAGTTACCTCTGTCTAACACTTCTGTTTTTAATTCAAAACCATAAAAGTTTTCTTAATTAAATCTAGTAAAAATATAATTGCGATTTTATTGAAGGCACAAAAGCTGCCATTTTGTTACTTTTACGGCACGCCAACAAATTCTAATGATATTCTTATTATATTTTTCAAGAAATTTAGCATCTGCTTAGAAATAACATTTGTATCAAAAATACATCCACAATAAAACCTTGTTACAGTGTATTAATTAGCACAGTGTATTTACTTTCAAGAAACTGTACTTACACACTCTGTAGACATCTTCAAGAAAGGTCTAAGGAGTAGGAATATCTCGAGCCGCCTTTTTGAACCGCCTATTGATTAAGGCTGATGCTCAATGAAGCATCGCGCCGTCGCCTCTGCTTTGTACACGCACAGCTTCGGTCGTTGAACTGCGAGAGAAAGAAATTACTCTTTCTTTCTGAAGACACTGTTGTACGTAGGTATGTAGGTTTATTTATTTGAAAAGGTAAGACATGTATGCGTTTTCTAGCAAGATGGAATTTGAAAAAATATAGGCAGATAATACTAAATGTGAATAACTATAGTCCAGGCAGCGTGGTATATAATTTTTTTTAAATACACTCTTAACAATACCTAGAAAAACCCAGACATAGGACCAATATACATGTTTGCCAAATTTTTATTCTCAATGGGGATTGAACCCATGACCCATAGCACGGAAGGTCGACTGAGCTATGACGCCTGTCAAATATGGACATCACAAAGCGCGCCCCACTAGCGCACGCGTCCTGTGTGTTTTCATCCATGTAAACGCGCCCTAACACACGCATGCCCGATCCGCACCCGTCCTCTGTGTGTTACCCCTATGACTTGTGATATTACAGTACAATTTCCTGTCACTAATTTTTAGACGCATGCAATGCTATTCCCTCCACTCCATACAAACTGAGAGGTCTCCGAGACCCCTGTCCATTATATCACGTGGACTATTCAGTCTGAGCGGAGTCTGTAAAACCTCTGAGTGCCCTCAGCGGACTCAGACTCTCAGAGGCTCCGTAATTGGATCCCTGCTTTATCTCGCGATGGTATTGATAATAGATAGAATCATGGTATTTTAATTAATACTTCTAAAGCTTCAGATGTCTAGGAGAATGTAATTACAGCTTTTAAGTGCTTTAATTATATTTAAATCATTGGTTAAAATAAGGGTTATTCCCGGTGAGCTCACCGGCCGGCCCACCAGTGGGCTCGTAGCAAGCAAGCAAACGTATGAGTTAGTGGCCAACTCTGTAGACGGAGTTTAAAAGCCGCCTTAAGACCTCCGTCATGGCTTAACGACTGCTAGAGCCGGGACCGACAGTTTATTTTACCCTCCGAAGCACGGAAGCGCTCAGATGTAAATGCCACTAACGGTCACCCATCCAAATAGTGACCGCGCAGAACGTCGCTTAACTTAGATAATCGGTGAAGATAGCTATGCCACGGGCGCTCCAAATCATTGGTAAGAATAAATGATGGATTATAGCCTGATCTATGCTCTGATAGACCACCTGATGTTAAGCGGTAGAGCTCACTTTGCAAAATTATTGTTTGATTATTAAAAAAAATATGTATCGTGAAAAAGTTACATCAAGAGATTATTGCTTTTTTTTTTAAATTAATTTATATTATTCTAGCTTGATTGCTACTTTGCCAATAAACATTACATAAAAAAAATCTATTTTTTTTACATACGTATTAAAATGAAAAACTTCTAAGTTACGTAAATACTTAAGTATTTTCAATCAAAGTAATTCTCATTAAAGAACTAGGTAATACATCAAAATTAGGTGCCTACTTGAGTATTTGTAATTCTAGCCACTAGGCCCTAGAATGTGTAACTATAGTAGGTGCCAAATAACACCGCAATACAGGTCATTCACCCGCCTTCACCACGATGTCGCAAAATTCAATTTATGAATGGCTAATTCTGCCGCTTTCCATACAAATCTGTCGCTAAGACGGTAACCGCTCGAATCTCGTTAGTACTGTTTGTTTACCATTCATAAATTGAATTTTGCGACATCGTGGTGAAGGCGGGTGAATGACCTGTATTGCGGTGTTATTTGGCACCTACTATAGTTACACATTCTAGGGCCTAGTGGCTAGAATTACAAATACTCAAGTAGGCACCTAATTTTGATGTATTACCTAGTTCTTTAATGAGAATTACTTTGATTGAAAATACTTAAGTATTTACGTAACTTAGAAGTTTTTGCTAACTTAGAACTTAACTTAGTTTTTAACTTAGAAGTATCGCCGTTTTATTTGGCACCCACTATAGCTGCCTTGATTGGCGTGCAATGCAAGTTACGTAGCGAATTCTTAATTAAGCTTTGTGTAAGCATTCTCATTTCATACCTACTCATTACAGTACACACGCTACGGCGTGCTATGGCGTGCTACGGCGTGCTACGGCGTAGCTTCGTAGCACCATAGAATATTTAATTGTATCTACTAGATATGAGACTAGTTATTATAAAAAGTGCTTGTGTGATTGATTTATGGATGTGAAACTGCTAAGTATAGTATGACAATACTGTAATTCAGTAAATAAATATACTAACTATGACTTCTAAAAATTATATGATTTAAATTATAATATTATTATCATAATCCGTGCCGGCTATGGTGGACCTTAAAGAGGCCTAATATAAGTTCTATGATTCAAGAAAGAAATAAAAATTGCTTGTTAGGTATAATAATATAATTTCCCCCAAATTGGTAAAATAAATTAGTATGGAAATCGAACCACCTTAATGTCACCAAACGCTCGCAAAGCAATTATTTTGCTCAAAAATTGTTTACCTGACTGTACTCAACAGCTTCCATTTGATTTTGTCCGAAACATCAGTAACAAAAATATTAAAATCAAAAGTGACAATTGGGACAATTTGTCCCAAAATATTTTCTACGAAACGTCAGCAAGTGTAAAACGATCCGTCACAATAAAATTGTTGGCCACTAACAGAATTATTATTAATATATTTAACGTATAAATTGTTTAATTTGTATCCATAGTACGTCAGCGTAGTATGCTACGGCGCGGCGTAGTTTCGTAGCACTCGGCGTAGCTCGTAGAGATGCGCGTCAAAACTTATTGGATAAACGCATCCCTGTCAACCTTAACAAGATGCTTAGGGCTTCCAACATAGAGAAAAGTAAACGAGAATGGAAATAACTTAAGGTTGAACAAGTCGCACACCTTTCCATACAAATGTGGAAGGGTAACTAAATAAAAATAAATAAATAAATATTCATAGCTTCTAGTCCCAAACTAAGCTTGTACGATGGAAACTAGATGGCTGATAGAATACATACATACATTTTTTTTTGTAAATACATGCTTATAATACATAGTAACATCCAGACACAGAACAAACATCTATGTTTGCCAACACAAATGTTTGTTCTCGGTGGGGATCGAACCCACGACCCACAGCACGGAAGGCAGAGCTACTACTCCACTGTTTGACGTTGACCAACCAAAACTAAGGATTATATCAATTTATCTCGTCATAATCTATGTCTGTATACACCACAAACCGTAAAAAAAGTATTCATTAAAAAATACAAGCTTCTAAACTTTTGCATGAAACTTTGTACACATATCCTTGGAGGTATTAGAAGTAAAATAGGATACTTTTTGTCCCGGAAAATTAACAGGATCCAATGGAACGCGAACGAAGTCGCGGGCGGAAGCTAGTACTATTATAAAACTGTAAAAAAGCCAAAAACTAAAATTAAAGATATGGATAAACTAAATATGCAAATCTACAAAATAAACTATTTTGATTCCGAAAATAGAGTTTGTCTGTTTGTCTGTTTGTTTGTTCATTGAAAGTTTAGAAGCTTATATTTTTTAAATGAATACTTTTTTACGGTTTGGGGTGTACACAGACATAGATTATGACGAGATAAATTGATATAATCCTTAGTTTTGGTTGAACAACGTCAAACAGTGGAGTGGTTACCCTTCCACGTTTGTATGGAAAGGTGGGCGACTAGTTCACTCTTAAATAACTATGTAATTTTGTGAGAGGAAGTAAAAGAACAAGCAAATGGCCCACCTGATGTTACTTGTAAGTAACCTCTGCTTATACTATGCATTGCCTTATTGAGCACACCCAGGCATCACACTGCGTAAAGAGGTGTTGTAGTTGCAATAATTTGGTTTTTGAAAAAGGCAATGTTTTTTTAAGAGCTACAGCGTATATTATTCGTGTAACAAAACATTAATATCACCTTTACCTACATACGATTTGCATCCACAAGAGTTTTCCCTATTTGCCGGAAAAACACGAACTTAATAAAACCTCTTCCGTATTTCCAGTGATTGAAAAAGGAATGCGCCTTTGCGAATTTCTATAAAAAATAATGCTTTGTGTCTGTGTATCGAATTCAACTGAAATGGAATGGTTATTATGTACTTTGATAGACCTTATCCACCATTGTCTCTTCAGAATTGTCTGTCGAAATGACGGACAGAGGCCAAAAATAAAAGAAGAAGACTTTTGATTATTTTTTTTGACATGTTCATTATTTGAACGGTATCTATTCATTTGGATCACTCTAAATGAGAACAAGGTTGAAGCCAATTTAACTCCAATCTTTTTACATACTAGTTAGGTACAGTTACTATGAAAAAATAAAAAAAAAATAAGGAAAAAAATGTGTTTAAAATATACAAAAACAAATCTGGAAAATGAAAAACAACGTGCAATTGATTATTTCTAAGTAGTACTGTTGAAAAAATATTAAAAATACACGCGTTATTTAATCACCGACACGTGACACCCCTAATGGTATTGCATCAGCGCGCGAGTGCAGGGCTGTCTTCATTTATTTCACTTTAACAATTTTCTGCTGCCATTTAGAACTTTAATGAGAAAATATCATTAAAATATGCTGAAAACGGTGTATGGGTAACTCTAGCTACTACCATCCATGTTAGTGTTAGTAACGAAGGAGATAATAGGGACTTACTTATAGTCAGCTCTGAACTTAACGTTTGAACACTGCATAGGATTAAGTAAAGTAGTCAAATAAAGTCGTCATTAAATAAATAAATAAATTATATTAGAAAATTCTTTATTGCACTTGTTAAAAAGCGAGTTTAATGCTATTCAGCATTATCTACCAGCTAACCTGTGCGTAGTGTGATAATAGTGCTTATAAGAAAGAAAAACAAAAAGTGTCTGATGTCTGTCATGTGTGTTTGATGTCTATCATGTGTGTCTGATGTCTATCATGTGTGTCTGATCTCTATCATGTGTGTCTGATGTCTATTATGTGTGTTTGATGTCTATCATGTGTGTCTTATGTCTATCATGTGTGTCTGATGTCTATTATGTGTGTCTGATGTCTATCATGTGTGTCTGATCTCTATCATGTGTGTCTGATGTCTATCATGTGTGTCAGATGTCTATCATGTGTGTCTGATGTCTATCATGTGTGTCTGATGTCTATCATGTGTGTCTGATGTCTATCATATGTGTCTCAGGTCTATTATGTGTGTTTGATGTCTATTATGTGTGTTTGATGTCTATCATGTGTGTCTTATGTCTATCATGTGTGTCTGATGTCTATCATGTGTGTCTGATGTCTATCATGTGTGTCTGATCTCTATCATGTGTGTCTGATGTCTATTATGTGTGTTTGATGTCTATCATGTGTGTCTGATGTCTATCATGTGTGTCTGATCTCTATCATGTGTGTCTAATGTCTATTATGTGTGTTTGATGTCTATCATGTGTGTCTTATGTCTATCATGTGTGTCTGATGTCTATCATGTGTGTCTGATGTCTATCATGTGTGTCTGATCTCTATCATGTGTGTCTGATGTCTATTATGTGTGTTTGATGTCTATCATGTGTGTCTGATGTCTATCATGTGTGTCTGATGTCTATCATGTGTGTCTGATGTCTATTATGTGTGTTTGATGTCTATCATGTGTGTCTGATGTCTATCATGTGTGTCTGATGTCTATCATGTGTGTCTGATGTCTATTATGTGTGTTTGATGTCTATCATGTGTGTCTGATGTCTATCATGTGTGTCTGATGTCTATTATGTGTGTTTGATGTCTATCATGTGTGTCTTATGTCTATCATGTGTGTCTGATGTCTATCATGTGTGTCTGATGTCTATCATGTGTGTCTGATCTCTATCATGTGTGTCTGATGTCTATTATGTGTGTTTGATGTCTATCATGTGTGTCTGATGTCTATCATGTGTGTCTGATGTCTATCATGTGTGTCTGATCGGAACTGGAAGCGGGTTTTTAAATTAAGTGTGGAGTCTAATATCTAGTTTGTAAATTTTACTCTTACCCTAAACCTTACCTTAACCTTACCTTTTTTCTTTAAGGGAAAAAGGGAACATTCCCTTTTTCCCTTTTTTCTACATTGTTGGCTGTCAAACTTCTGTTCTTGTAGAAATGCTGATAAGATAAATGTTTGAGTGAGTGACTTAGAATACGAGTGGTTCCGCTTGGAAATTAATTATGTAAGCTTTTGTCGGAAGTTTGATTGGAAGGTAGGTAAATGGTTTTCTTACGAAGGATATCCTCATTCAACTTCACCAAGAATGAACCTATACAGAAGTTTATGTTTCCTCGGAACTTCCACTCGGAATGGTGATCCAAGACGCGCCACTGAGCCCAGTATTTGGCTCTACTGATCCAGTGTTACAGTTATTTAGAAAGAGCTAATATATAATTTGTTTGCAATGGTTTGTAGATAGCTCAACTGTTTAATGTGCGTGTTAAAAAGAAAATGAGAATATTGTAAATACTGTGGATATTGCAAAGAAAATTAAAACTGGTGACATTTAAAAATGATTAAAAATTTCCTTTTTGAGTAAAAGTAAATTACTATTTAGATAAAGTAAATTACCAGTCCCTAGTAGGTACTACCTAATTATAATTATACAACTCAGAGATCAAAAAGATGAGAGTACCTACCTAATGCTCGAATACTGAAACGTCACTCAAAAACACCACCTAAAATTGCCCTGCCTCTTTTTCCTTACATAATAATAGATGGCAATAATTTAACAGCCGAATACTCAAACGTCATTCAAATTTGAGCACCACTTAAGATTGCTCTGCCTCTGTTTGACATTACTCATTTGTAAGAGATGGCAATAATTTAAGCGGGACTTAAATTGAGTGGGGTTTGAGTTGCGTTTGAGTATTCGGCTGTAAGCAAGTCAGTAGCGTTTCTGTATTCGGGCGTTAGTAAACTTAAATATCGCAAACGGTAGGGTGTTACTATGTATTATAAGTATGTATTTACAAAAAAAATGTATGTATGTATTCTATCAGCCATCTAGTTCCCATAGTACAAGCTTTGCTTAGTTTGGGACTAGAAGGCGTTGTGTTAAGTGTCCGTGGATATTTATTTATAGTTTTGACAATGTTTTGGTTCGGAAAACAGCAATTTCTTAAAACAATTCCAAAACAACATTGTTCGTTCGACACTCAATAGGGATCGTGTCTAAGTATCATTGTATTTACAAGTTAAACGCCTGCTCAAATTACAAGCAATTCCTGCGACTTTGCGGCTGATATTAAAAAGTTTTGCAAGCAAAATTGAACGCAAACTTACAAGGTATTAAAGCACATTGTTGTTCCTAATAATCTTTAGATTATTATAGAATGTGGTACAAGTTATATTGTTATAGTTTTGATTCCAAAAAATAAGCAAATGTATTTGGAAGGCCTTATAATAATACACTCTGTATTTTCTTTATGATAAATGATGGAACAAACAAATGACGCACCTGATAAACTCTGCCTATAACTAAGTATTGGCTCTCTGAGGACGTCCGCTATGGACGTGCCCTGTGAGGTATTGTACTTTTAATGTCTTTGTTATATTACTATAGCTAAATACTTACCGTGGACCTGAAAATTTAAATGATATCTAACGTGACTGCGAGGCGAATGGAAAAGATGAGTGTTTTCAAACTTTTTATCGAATGATCAGTTTCAAACAGTTCTTGTCTACAAATCTACGATCTACAAAATGAATCAAAAGTTTATCCACAAGAGATATCAATCAAAGTCGATGGTACAGGCCGGCGGGGTCATTGACCCAGCATCGATCCACGCAAGTAGGTCACGCGTACAATGCAGTGCCTGCTAAATAAAGATGAGCAAGGCGCAAAGCGTATTGCATTTCTGGTTCAAATAGGTGCTATCATAATTAATACTAAATAGCGTGAGGTAGGTAAGTTATGTTATATCTTCAGGTAGATACCTAGCCCGTAGATAGTGTAATATTAGGGAGACGTTTCAGACAACGCCGTGTAGTTTGTGACCTAGGTCCCAGATCAAAGTTTATGTCTAGGTGTGGCACTAGATGTGACGTAAAACAGACTGGTAGTAAAGTGGTAGCTGAATGAAATAAAAAAAATATAGATTAACCAGCTGTCGCCCGCGGCTTTGCTCGCGTGCAACCCTTATCACTAAGGGGTATGAAAAATAGATGTTGGCCGATTCTCAGACCTACTCAATATGCCCACAAAATTTCATGAGAATCGGTCAAGCCGTTTCGGAGGAGTACGGGAACGAACATTGTGACACGAGAATTTTATATATAAGATGATTAATTACCAAATAGGTAGGTAAACGTTTTTTTTATGGAAAATAGAAATGACAAAAATATGAAATATTTTTTTGTTGAATAATGTAAGTAGTAGGTCGTAGCAGATAACTGTCGATAAGATTAAAGTAAAAGTTAAGATCTGGCAGTTTATTTTTAACTCTAAATAACTCTAACTATTTCGAAACAATTACGAAGTTTATTAATATCCGTTTTTAATTTATTCAATTTTATACCTTTTTTAACTTTTTAGTATCTCTGTAGGCTAATATCCTTTTATAATAAGTCCTATTATATCTTTTTTTGTGACATGTAGGTATTGGCTCTCCTCAGAATTTGGAACCTCTGCAATCTAAACTTATTTCTCACCAATAATTGTATGAACTGGTATGAACTCAGATTACCAAACTTCATTCTGAAGGTACTTAGGTATGATATATTAAAGAAGGTCCGTGATAATACCTACATAATGCAATTTCCTGATAATTGTGTTGCCGTTCACCTGCACATGCACAGTATTGCACCTTCAATCCTTGACCATGAAAAAACAGTCAAGTGGAAATCGCACCTACGATCGCATTGCCTTAAGAATATGAGTTTTTTTTTCTTTCATTTTATTTTTATTTGGACAACCAACAAAGGTAACACAAGAAAAACAAAAATTGCTCCCATTCTGGGACTTCTGACTTTATAAGTTCTAGCAAAATATTTATGATGGTACTACTGATCCAAAATAATTGTCACTAGTACCATTAATGGTACTAAAGATACAAAGTTGTGTCACTTGTAGCATCAATGGTACAACTGACACTAAGGCAAATAAACAATGGGCTTAAAATCTAAGTGTTCCATTACGATATCGACTATGATGTTGAAAATATACAAAAAACGTTTGGAAACACTAATAATAACATAACTTATTGTTATGTTATTGCGACTTAGTGAGTATTGGTGATACTAGTGGTAACAAAGTTATTTAATGATCCGTTTCCTTAACTTTGTACGGAACTCTATTATAAGACGGTCAGAACAAGTTAGTCCAGTCAGTCGAGATGACGAACCCAGCAGTGATATGCATATTATTCTTGATTTTTGTAAGTGGAAACGCAAAATTAAAACAAAAGAATTCACAAGGATTATTTTCGGACGATGACCCAACTCGACCTGATGATGTTCAAGAAACGAAAAGATTTGAAGGTCAAGCAAGGAAGACGACTCCTCTAAAGCTTATAAACAATTTTGAACAGTTGCTTAAGAGTTTGAATTCTGACTATATCCCACATTCTGACACATTTCACGATTTACTGCTACAAGAACTCAACGGAACACCAATATCAAAGGAATTAAGCAATCATCTGGATGTTGATGAAATATTTAGAGGTCTGCAAGACTTTCTATCCGATGTTAAAACCAAAGAAGTCAAAAATACAGGAACGGAACACCAACAGAAGATGGACAGTAAATATATCAAATTCTTTAAGGATTTAAAAAAAGATCAGCAATATTTACAGCCAGTGAACTTAACCAAATCTTTTAACCCTTCAGAGAACTTAGTTTTACCCAAAAAGATCGTATCACTACTTACTGATGCAGAACCACTGTTGGATCATAGAACTTCCCGTAGTACTGCCAAAGACAAGCATCTTCAGGAGTCAACCCAACAAACAGATCAATTCTTCTATGATTCCTTTTTAAATGTCACATCACTGGCGGCAAGACATGGATATAAAGCAGAAGAGTACACCGTTCAAACCAAAGATGGATACATCTTAGGATTGCACAGGATCTGGACACAGAGTTCACCGAAAGGAAAGAGACGTCCAGTACTGCTGATGCACGGTTTACTGCTTAATTCAGCTGGTTGGCTCAGTACAGGTCCTGATACTGGTATGGCTTATCTACTGGCCCGAGATGGACATGATGTATGGCTTGGTAATGTACGCGGGAACCACTACTCTCGAGCTCATATCTCTTTAAACCCCGAATCCAGTTCTTACTGGCAGTTCTGTTCAGACGAGATTGGAATGTACGACCTTCCGGCTATCATCGATAAGGTCTTAAACGAAACAGGAGCCGAGAAGTTGGATTATGTTGGTTTCTCTCAAGGAGGTGGTGTTTACTTCATCATGTGCTCTGAGCTTCCCCATTACTGTGAGAAAGCGAACATTATGATTGGGATCGCGCCTTCTGGAAGGCATCTCCACACGAAATCTCCACTGTTTAGACTAATAAGCGAGTTTTGTCAGATATACGAGAAGGAATTGTTTGAAGCTGGGGTATACGAAATGCTACCTAAGAACGGGATCATGCAGAAGTTTTTCAATGTATTTTGCAGAAAATCAGACGTGACATTTCGGTTGTGCGAGTTGGTTTTAGGCCTTCTCGACAGCCAGCATCCTGGCTCCTTAACTAAGAAGTCGGTCTTCAGCTTGCTTTCCAACTTTCCTTCAGGCACTTCTGTCCATAATTTGGCTCGTTACGGCCAAATGCTGAAGTCAAGGACCATCCGCAAATTTGACTATGGACGAGAGAAGAACCTGCAACTATACGGTAGCACCAAGCCTCCCCAGTATAACTTGAGCAATGTAAAAGTTCCTACGGTGGTGATCTACGGGAGAAACGATGGTATAGTCGACATCGATGACGTCAAATGGCTGATTCAGAATCTACCAAATGTGATTGAGGCTTTTGAAGTAGAAGATCGTTTATGGACGCACATGGACGTGGTATACAGTCAGTACGCACCTAGGTTATTGTATCCTAAAGTTAAGAAGTATCTGACTAAATTATAACTGCTGTATCTTTACGTTATCTGTTTACATTTTAGCCTTTGTTATTAAGAGGGATCAGAAATAAAGCATTGCCTTTTTGGAATAACCCTTTTGAGACTCTTAAGGCGCTTACCTAAGCCAATGACCTTGAGAGTTTAGCCCTAAAGAATGGAATCGATAGGTCATCACGCGAGACGGTTGAGACATACATTATATTGAAATAAAATTGATAAAAATCCAACTTTCATATTTCATAGCAAACCAAATGTAAATTAAGTGTTAACAAAAATAAATAACATCAACTTGGAAGAAGATGAAGATTTATTTCGAGGAAAACCCTTTAAGCTGTCTTTCGTACATTACCCCCCCGTCAGCATAGCCTACCTCTATATTTCAACTCTTTTAATACCTATTTATGATGCCTCAGTAAAATAAAATAAGCTTTTGACAATGACCACTGGTTCAGTGTGGCGAGCGGTCACAGCCACGAGACAGCTAATGTGCGTAAAATATAAACTTACTAGATGTGCCCGCGACTTCGTCAGCGTGGAAAAGTGTCTTTTAGGTAGCATTTTTAATTACTTCCATACAACTTTTCATTTCCCCCTTTCAACCCCCTTACAACCCTTTTTTCGCATTAAAAAGTAGCCTATGTCCTTTCTCACGCTCTAGACTATCTGTGTACCAAATTTAATTCAAATCGGTTCAGTAGTTTTGGCGTGAAAGCGAGACAGACAGACAGACAGAGTTAATTTCGCATTTATAATATTAGTAAGGATTGCTAGGCTGAAACCCCAGGGATTCGACAGTGACCACGTAAGTGACATTAACGTTGTCTTCGTCTTCGTTCTATAACTTTTTTATAACTTAGTTGTAACTTTTCTCTACGAATCCCTTAGGTACGCTATCGGATACTTTAATCCGGGTGAACCCGGACGGTTACCCACTATTAAATGTTATAGGCTCTCCACTTGACAATTTTATTTACATCCCCTAACGACAGGGGTTGTAAAATAAACACTCGATAGGGTTGCCAGGTGTCATTTATATTTTGGGGTAAATGGGACCCTCTCTGTAGAGTATAGAGTGAATTTACGCACTCTAGGTGCATATAACTTATGGATGATTCAAGTGAACTTGGTTCAAAAATACCATTAAACTGTACATGTAAGCAATAAGTACATAGCCACGTATTTATTTATTATTTTTATTTTATATAGTACATACACACGTACATACATACATTTTGTTTTATGAGCTAAGCATTTGGCTGCCAGCACACCACGTACGATAAAACCTATTTAGGTCGATAATTTGAAGAAATATCAGTTGTCAACCCTATCTTCCAATAACCCCTAAAACCAGCGCCCTCTGTGACACTGACATAATTTCCTCACGTAACCCTTAATTACGGTAAATGGGGGTAATTTCGTCGACGTTTTACAACTACCCTCATTGTAAAAGTTTACTACGATTTGGTTGCGTGAGCACTGATATTTTGATAATCGTCTACGTTTCAAATAAGAGACGTTGGTTCGATTCCTGCGGTACAAAAAATAGGCTAGAATATGCAAGAAAAAAAAAAGGTAGGTACCTACTGCATGACATTCAAATGTTACATACTGATAAATAACACCAAACCACCACATAATAACTTTTTTTTCTAGTTCTGAGAATGTTGCCATTAAAATTGTAGGTACCTACACCATATAAAGTACAGTGTATTTATAAACAGACAGGTTTTCATCTGAGGTCTACTTCAGAAACCGATGTGCGAAGGTTTGCCTAATTTGTCTTACACTGCGCGTTACTCGCAGCAACAAGAACTCGACTGAAAAAAACCGGCCGCCTTGCTACGCAGTCTAACTCAAAATAAGAATACAAACTTTATGTTTATAGTTTTGCGTTTAGGCCTGAATTACTTTTCCTTTTATTCGGCGTGAAATGATCTTATTTATAAATACCAAGGCTGTATTGTTTACGGATGGAGTAAACGCATAAGAAATATTTCTTCCTTTTTTTTAATAAGGAAGTTTTTTGAGGAAGGCGGGTTTTATGGCCCTTACATTTATTAATACTATTTTTGGCGACTTCTGTTGTTATCCGCCTGTCCGCATAGGGTTACGTAAAGCCACGTTCAAACGTCCGCGGTATGCCGCGTCGATACCGCGTCTCGACGTCAGTTTTGACGTTTGGATTTTGCAAATAGGTGAGATTATATGTTTTTGACTGTATCACTCCTGGCAATATGGGTGTTTCTGGGTGTTTCTATGTATTATAAGTATGTATTTACAAAAAAAAATGTATGTATGTATTCTATCAGCCATCTAGTTCCCATCGTACAAGCTTTGCTTAGTTTGGGACTAGAAGGCGTAGTGTTAAGTGTCCGTGAATATTAAAAAAAAAAAAAAAAAAAAAAAAATCATTTAGACGTCAAATAGCTAGATATTATTAGGAACAACATCGTAAAAAGCAATATTTGTTTAAAAACTATAATTTCTTCATAAATCAAATTATAAAACCGGTTTAATAATGTTATTAATTTAATTTACTTGACCTTCAGACTAGACTGATAAAAGTAGTGTCAAGTTTAAGAGCTAGATCAAGGCCTAGATGTCTAAACATCTAGATAATGTGCTTCTAGCCTCAGATTTCTACTCTACCTACAATAATGTTGTAGTAATAATCAGACATTGCATCTAATAAATAAATAATCGAAATAAAAACGAAAGTTTGTAATGATGTATGTATGTATGTATGTTTGTTCTTCTTTCACGTAAAAACTACTGATCCGATACGGATGAAACTTGGAATATATTATATTATATTGTCCGTGACCTGGATTATTTATTAATTTTACAACTACTTACTACTAGGTGGATACAAATAGGATAAATACATAAGGTACTTTTATCCCGAAGACCAACGGGACGCGAACTCTTCAGTAACGCCTAGAAGATTTCGCATAGCAAATTGCACTTCTAATCCTTGACGAAGTCGCGGGCACCAGCTAGTAATAAATAAATATTATGGTCATTTTTTACAACACTCTCCAGTCCCAAACTAAGCAAAGCTTGTATGGGAATTATATTTTGAGGGAGGAGGCTTATGCCCAGCAGTGGGTTACCAGCTGTCTCTGATGATGATGATAACATTATCTAGAATGACCTTAACCACGACAAGTCCTTGTCATTTCATGGTCTATTAGCATCGGGCAGTGACCTTATTGTTAATTCAATAGAAATTGGTAAAGTGCGTGTTAGACCCACATTTGGTAATACTCCAATAAGCATTCAGGGATTTTATGCAATGATTATTGCTGAAATAATAAAATTCAATGTTATAGATACGTTTTTTATGGTGCACATTGTAACAAATGCCTTCTTTACTCTCCCCAATACTTTAAAAGTAAATTTTCCTTCCTCTCCGATTCCCACAATCGCAACCTAAGATCCACCAACCCTAGCTTTGGCTACTCCTATGCACTCAACATCCTCCCGCGGTAACTCTTTCGAGGTGGCAGCTGTACGGCTCTGGAATGCTCTTCCAAGTAACATACAAAGGGCTCCGAATAAATTGGTTTATAAGAGACTCGTTTATGAACACCTCTTGAAACAGGATGCATCAAAGCGAAATACATAGGTAGGTTTCTTTATTTTCTTTATTTTTTATGTTCTGAATTGTGGCTCATGTAGGTACTCTAACTTAACCCATACTATTAGTGCAATTTGTTCTCTTTTCTGTTTATTCATTTTGATTGTTTTGAACATGTAGGTACATAAGTTTGCACGCCAACCATTCTCCTGACCTGTAAGGTTGGCAGGTAGAAAATGCTTATAGCATTAAGCCCACCTACTTGTGGGGTACCACCTACCTGTACAAACGATATTAACTATTAGTATTTATTTAATATTTTAAAAGTTTTTATGGAAAAGGTTAACGAAGTTTCACCCCCAACAACTTACCTTAACAACTTACTTTCAACCCGTTACAACCCTTTTTTCGCATTAAAAAGTAGCCTAAGTCCTTTCTCAGGCTCTAGACTATCTGTGTACCAAATTTCATTCAAATCGGTTCAGTTTTTTTGGCGTGAAAGTGAGACAGACAGATAGACAGAGTTACTTTCGCATTTGTGATATTAAGTATCGAGTAAGTAGCTAGACACCTAATCTTATGTTTTTATTTAACTTGAATCAATTATTTCTCTGTAGAATTAGTGGAATGCTTCGAATTATCTACTCCATTCACTTTGATTGTTTAAGTATTAACTTGTGATAATGACAATTAATTAGCTTTACATAATGTTTATCATAATTTTTTTTTTAGTGCAATAATCCAGTTTCACCAACTTCAATAACATTAAATATTTTACTGAACCTCGTGATTTTAAAAACTAACTTCGTTTTTGTCACTGAACTGGTTTGTTTTTCACCTCGCCTAATATAACTGACGTTTTTGCAAAAAAATGCAAGTGACACAAACCGTTCTTATCTAATCTAACGTTCCTGTCCATCCAAAGGTTGTCTGGAAGAGATCGCTTATAGCGATAAGACCGCCCGTTGTGCTTCATATTTATTTTTCATTAAATCCTTGTATCTTTTTTCTGTTATTTTGGTGTACAATAAAGATATAATCTATCTATCTATCTAGTGTCTAGAAATATTCCTAACCCACCGGCTGGCCCACTGGCCAGGTTACATAATACTTAAATGTTTAATGATGTTCAGAATATTTACTTACTTAACTTACCTAACTAACTTATAATTATTAGTACCATTCATGAAATTTATTCACAAAGAAAATTAAAACTAATACAGTATTTACAACACTAACTTATTTATATTCATATCTATACTAAAATTATAAAGAGGAAAGATTTGATTGTTTGTATTGAATAGGCTCCGAAACTAGTGGACCGATTTGAAAAATTATTTTAGCGTTGGGAAGCTACACTATTCTAGGGTATATATTTATAGGTTTATATTTTCAAAAAGATTAGGGATCCTTACTAAAACTACAATAATGTAATTCAAGGTGTAAAAAAATGCACGGAACAGTACGCTAGTTGTAAATAAAATTTTTATAAATTATATTCCATCATTTAAATTTTAAAACAAATTTTCTCGCTGCTTTGACCATCCAAGGTTGAGGTTTGTTCGATCGTGAGTTCAATGCACTTTATTCTCTCACCCTCAACTAATAGACGGCTTTATATGTTAAACAATAGAGTGGTTATTACTTTGAGCTCGTATTCGCTTGTTATAAATTTGAGAGTGAGAGATAAGAAATTTCACCCATTTTAACCTAATTATTTGGATAATAGGGTGTAAATTTGTCGGGCAATTTATGATACAAATATTTTAGAGAGTTTTAAACAATATTTATTGTTTATTTTTATAGGTACCTTTTCATATCGACTGCCGCATAACTGTCTACAAAGAGTTTAGTTCTTTTACTATATTTCAAAAAAAGCTACAAGAACAAAGGATTTTTCTATTTGGTTCTGATTTCTGCATTATCGTATTTACAGGAAGATTAGTATTTTGTCTGGTCAAACACAAGTTAAACTAAACAAATTTTAGTTAAGTAGGTAGGTAGTTACCTGCCTTTTAACCAGAAAGAAGACACAATAGGTAGTAGGTTACTTATCTTTTTGAAAATTTAGCAAATGTTATTGTCTCTTTTTTCAGGATCTGCAGTATTTTTATCATAATAATCTTGAATTTTGTAAACAACTTGAAAATAAAAGTGCTATTTACTAATCGCTAACAGATTTAGTAATAGTGGAAACTAGCACAATGTCCAGTCATGTGTGAAATTAACAATAACAGCTGTAACTAGGTCTTCAAACGACTACGTAAAGGCTTTGTTTAAATATTTTTACAATAACTATCCACATCATCTATTTCTTTTTAAATTAATAAAATTAAAAAAGAAAAAAAAATGTACACTTATAATATTATTATGTTATTTGATAGTTAAATTACAATAAGTTAATTAACATTACAATAATATTTCATGATATAGCTAGCTTTTCACATGATTTAGATAAATACTTATAAACTATAAATAACTAAGTTTTTGTCAATTTCAAAACGTTTTAACTGACAAAAAGTTGCTAGTCTAAATACTAGCACCAATAATGTATTAGGTACTTAGCACTTTACAGTCTTGGAAAATACAAATAAATGCAAGAAACACTTAAAAAAGTACATTATCTCAGCGATTCGTATTTTCTTAAATACTCATTTATTTTCGGATAAATCATTTGTCCTGTATACTGGCTGTATGTCACGTCCAGGTGGTTCCAGAGAGGATCCTTCACCTCCATAGATTCCTTCACATTCGGCAGTCTTTGTAACAGCCATTTCACATCCGCAATGTCTACAAGACCATCGTTTCTACCATAGATTGCCACTAGAGGAACTGTCACCGCACTTAAGTTGTAACTAGGGGGATTGTCACTTCCGTATAGTTCCAGGTTTTTCCGCTTTCCGTAGTCGAACTTCTGGAAATACTTAGATTTCATGCTTTGCCCGTATCTTGCCATGTTGTGCACCGACGTGCCTGCTGGAAAGTGGCTGAACAATGTCCGTATTGTGTCATTTGTGATTGACCCTGGATGCAGAGAGTCCAAAGAGTCTACAAAGTCCTTCCCCATTGCGCACAGCTCTGTAGTTCCGGTTGATAGTTGACAAAAAAATGCCAAGAACTCCTGGCTCAGCGCGCCTATCGAAAACACTTCCTGAACTCCAAAAACCGCCAGTGTCCCTTCTAAATACGTCATTGATTCCGTCAGCATTCTGTACAAAAAAGACTTTGTGTTCGTCTGTCTGGCTGCTGGCGCTAAGGCGATCATGAGCTGTGCTTTTTGGCAGTATTCCGGCCGTTCTGAGCACATGATGAAGTAAGTTCCAGCGCCTTGGGAAAAACCAATATAGTTCAGCTTTTCCGATCCAGTTTCGTTCAAAACCTTATCAATAATTGCTGGCAAATCGTATTTTCCGATTTCGTCCACACAGAACTGCCAGTAAGCGGAGCTGGAGTCAGGATCCAAGGTTGTATGTTTCCGGGAATAGTGACTTCCTCGCGCGTTACCGAGCCACACGTCGTGATCTCTAGCTAGTAGGTAAGCCAGGCCGGCGCCGGGACCTGCGTCTACCCACGACGATGCACTCTGTAGAAGACCATGCATCAGTAACACTGGTACTCTTTTTCTCCCCGAAGCTCCAGCGCTGATCCTCTGGAGCCCTAATACGTAGCCATCTTCAGTTTCAACACTGTACTCTCTCCCCACAAAACCATGTCTCGCCACCCGCATAGTCATATTCAGGAGTGACTCTCTAGGATAGCCTAGAGACTCTTTTGTCTCACTGCTTAGGGGTAGTGGTGGGAATCGAACCACGTACCCTAAGACCCCGATCGCGAGGGAGACGAACACACCCTTGGATATGTAGACTCCCTTTGGAAACATGTTGCCAACTGACGCGGCGAGCCGGCATGTAGTTTTTATATCGTAAATAGAACGTCACTGGTTGCGTTCGTTGTGAAACTAGATGCTTACCGCGACTTCTGCTGTCTCTGAATATTTTACGGCAGTATGTTTTAAACTTGATTTTTATGCTCATAATAATCCGTTTAAGTACTTGAATTGTTTGCTTGCACGTCTTGGACCCAATACAAAAATTTTGAAATAATACCTATAGCAAAGACTGCATTTTATTGTTTTTCAAATCGGTAAATATTGTGAAAATTCTCACAAAGAATAATTCAATGAGCATATCTCGCTGTATTTTGTTGATATTCAAGAAATATCCACTTAGTACCTACGTCTACATTATATTCCAATACCTATTTTAGTGAATACCTACCAGTATTTGATTCGTTAGCTCTGCGTCGTCGCTTGAGCAAACAGAGACTTTCAACAATTGAATGTTAAAATTTGATAACTAGTTAATAATAAGCTATATTTATATCTAAATATATTTATATAAATGTACCGAGATATAAGGTATGAAATACCTGGGTAGTATACCTACCGATATAGATAGATCATTTAGATGTGTTATAGATAGTTCTAATTCCCAATAATGGGAGTACCTACGTATAAAAGAAAAAATTGACCTTTTTGTATAATTACAATAAACTTTGACATTACATAATAAAAAAAAAAGTATCGACCATAGTCACAACAGATACATGTCTGACACGTCGTCTGAACCAGTATGACAACAACTAGGTACGGACTGCTAGAAATAGTCTCGGAAAAGGGCAGGTTTTTGAGACGCGCGTCGGTTCAAACGTAGCTTTACACTGCTTTGAAATAAAAAAAACTAAATAGTAGATTATTATACAAGGGGATAAAGCAGTGTCTTCTGTCGCGGGTGACGATTTAAATCGCGAGCGTAACGAAGGACTCGAAGTTTACTCCCGAGCGTAGCGAGGGTGTTAAAAACTTAAATCACGAGCGAAGCGAGGGATTTAAGACGAGTCCTGAGAGTAGCGAGAGATTTAAGTTCACCCAAGACTAAGACAGCTTTATCACCGAGGAAAATACTCTACTTTTCGTACCATTTGCGAAAAAATTAACACAATAATAATATGAGATAGCATTTTAGAACATTAACTTATTTATAAAAATAAATTAAAATAAACTTAACGTTTATGTATTTGAAGAAAACAAAAACGCGGCATTTTCCTAGACTAATATTTTTTTGTCGGAAAAGCAAAGGCATCAAGCTCATACGGCCTGCATAATAAATGCGTATTCCTTTTTCAAAAAGATGTATAATGCTTTGTATACAAACTCAATGGTGTAAACACAGATGTAGTTCAGTATAAATTGTATTCCAAATTTAAATCACTTTCTCCCCCTAGAGGATGAAAGAAATCCAGTACAATTTTCTCTCCCTGTTTTTAACAGATGAAAAATGACTATTGTTATGTTCGCTTTTTGTGGCATAGAATGTCGCTTTTTTGAGCAAGTGGTACGAAAAGTGATATTATAAACTCATCATTATTTTATTCTATTGTGTTCTTACCCTACTTTGTTACGATACTTTTAAACAATAATAGACTCTAGGGATTATCTCTTTAAGTGCTACTTATTATTATCATCACGCAGTGTACGAGGCCTCAGAGCCGGGGTCTTCGCCTTAAAGGCCAAATACAAAATAAATAAGGTCATTTGAAAAAAATTAAAACCCCTTCCATGAAAATCTCGTGAGATCCTCTTCATCATTGCTGGTCATCATCCGACCTTGTAAGTCACGCTATGACAGTTTTTTTTTATTTTTTTATTAGGTCTATGTAATAGTCTGTTATTCTTTATTTACTAAATTCTGAAATGTCCAGAAGTACCTAAGAACTTAGTCAAAATAAAAATAAAAAAATCCATTGTTTTTTCGGACAAATTATAATCCATTTCGTTAATATAGATAGCTTAAAATTTACTTTGTAGGTTTATTCGATGAGATCGGCGGCGTCGTGCATTATCATCGTAGCCCGGTAGACATATTAATAGGCCTTCATTACCTGCAACCATTCTCTGTCTGCGTTGTTTAGGTGTTTCCTGCGACCTTTACGATGTCGTCGACCCTTGCGCTTTCACGATCAAAACCTTTGTTTTTTTTCCAATTCTTCTCTTGCTGTAAAGGGGCCTACTGTATTCTGATCTTTGGTTTGATAGGAATAAAACGGCCGGAAGGGAATAAAGATGCTTTTCCACCGGAGCCCGTAGTCTGAGTTTTGTTTTGTTGATCGAAACGCATATCGAGAAGCGACATGCGAGATATTTTGTATGAAAATTCGATAAGCGCCTTTAGCGGGACATACTTTGCAAACTATTTTTCTCCTTGCCAAAAACTGCGAGTTTCATACAAAAACATAACAAAACTCAGACTACGAGCTCTGAGCTAAGTTAAGGTACATTGCTAAGAATTTAAATGACATCCACCAATAGGAATCGTTTAATACAAAAACAAACGATTCATATTGGTGGATTTCAAACACGTAACTTAGCAACGTAGCGTAGAGTCCTTTCCATGAAAGAAGTCCCGCAGACGCGTCGCTGTAGTCGACCTTAAGTATTATTTCTCGGGCAGTACTTTTAACAACTTTAGGCATTGAAAACAAGACTTTGATCACAGAAACCAAATAAAAACTCACTAGCATCCGAACACATTAACAGCACCTGACAACTAATTTAAAATTTAGTTTTAAAGTTTAGTTCCGGAAATTTCCGCGGGACTTCTGTCATGAAAAGGACTCTAGCTCAGCTCTTGTGGAAAAGCACCCTAAATACCTACTTCTTCTTCTTCTATTTATGACCTCTGTCCGTCATTTCTGGTAGACAAAATTTCACTTCGAATGACAAGAACAAGAGTTGGCGAACTTCGAGTTTTGGCATATTTTGAAACAACACCTAGTACTTTTATTTTAATAGTTTCTCTCGTGTTATTGTGAGTATTATTGTTTAATTTTGGTGGAATTTTAACCAATAACACTAAGGTCGTAACATAAAGTGTGAGCCATTAGAATAAATATGTGTAAGTGATTTATCTGATTGTGAAAATTTGTATCCCAAGTTTTGAAGAAAAATATCTACCATTTTCTCTTTAGAACAAGCGACAGCCGACTTGACGATAACTTGACTTATATTATTTTAATTTCATCACTTGACACTGGCACTGTCTATCGAAATGACGGACAGAGGCCATATAGGTATAGAAGAAGAAGAAGACAAGAGTTGACATTATGCAATTGCGATTCGTTTTAACTTATGCAACTTGTTAGAAAACCTTGAGAGTAATAAATACAGGTTTTAGCTGTCGTTATCGGCGTTCATCAAACATTCAAATGAGTTTAACCTCAGAGGTAAGCTAACCTTGAACTTGACAGTTCAATGTATTTCAACGTCAGCTCTTACGTAACTTGTGTTTATCTATTATATATCTAATAATGTAGGTACTAGAATAAAACACGTGGTTTTACGTACTGGTTTTATGTATGGGGTTACAGTAATCCGGGTTGCACTAAAAGAAAAATTCGTTTTGTACAACCAGTTGTTACACTAGTTAGACAAACAAAAATCACAGTGGTTGCTTGGGAATACGTTTAAAAAGTAATTTTAACACCCTGTATATTAGTTGTATCATAAATACCCCGTGAGGGAAGCCACAGTACATAAAATACCACTTCTAATGTCCCATGGAACCAGTGATAGCGAAAAAAATACCACTTCTAATGTTCCATGGAACCAGTGATAGCGAAAAAAATACCACTTCTAATGTCACATGGAACCAGTGATAGCGAAAAAAATACCACTTCTAATGTCCCATGGAACCAGTGATAGCGAAAAAAATACCACTTCTAATGTCCCATGGAACCAGTGATAGCGAAAAAAATACCACTTCTAACGTCCCATGGAACCAGTAATAGCGAAAAAAATACCACTTCTAAGGTCCCATGGAACCAGTGATAGCGAAAAAAAAGTCAGCTGTTCCATGAGTTTTATATATGTTTTTTATTGAATTACACCAATGTTTTGGAAGTAGTCTTATCACACCCTGTAAAAGAATAAAAACCATCCTTCAAAAACCCCAGAAACGGATAAATTATTATTCGTCGTGATTCGGCACGACAGCCTGCCCGAAATCACTCCGCAACACAATGCGAATGTTTCTAAATTTATTTACGTTTTTACGTCGCTGTTATCCATCGGATAAGACGCCCGCCAGCCAATTGCTACCCTCCGTGGAACTGCGAACAGTGGAGGTGACAGCCTTTGTCAAAAACATTGAGATTCTTTGAAAACAATGGCGTAAAACCCGTAAAAGGTCGGGCGCATCGGGCAGACCTCTCTATTTTCGATGGAGTTTCACAGTAGCACAGAATACCAGTAAAAACACCAAAAATAGTTGTTTTTCTTTGAGATAAAAAAAACCAGTGCGTGCAGTCCCTACGCGCGGAAGAAGTTATATTTCGAGTGCCACGCATTCACTCTCGCTCTGTGTTTAATGTGAAATTAATTTAGTATTTATTTTTATGTACTTACCCAATATGCAGTACTTACTAAATTTTCACTTCAAAATAAATAGTAAAAAGTTGCAAAAAGTCTATACTGTCGGTTTAGATTTGAACTCGTATCCCGTTGTCGGTCTGATCGCAGTCCGACGTTCACCGTTCCGCCACCAGAGCTCGCTCCTGATGGTCGAAATTACGGCTATGTTTCTTTTTCTTTTGTTTGAAGCTGTCAGTGGGAAGTCGTATAACTTCAAAAAATGCTGAACACTGCCATCTATTATATTTTGATTGTAGCGTATTAGTCTCTTTCTATTCCCCCCGCTGTCAGTTGGAAGTCGTATAACTTCAAAAAATGCGGAACACTGCCATCTATATTTTGATTGTAGCATTTGTGGCGTATTAGTCTCTGTCTCTTTCTATTCGAGGGAATAGAAACAGACAGAGATTATTTCCTCCCGTATAACGCAACGTTGTTGGAAGTCGCATTAGAAGTATAACTTCAAAAAACTATAAAAATAGAGGAATTTAGATAATATTTTCAAAGGTTATTCTAACATTTTCAGAGGTGCATTTCTTTCCCAAATTTTGCTGGAATTGTCTTACCAATGCTGGGAATTTGCGCATAATGTTGAAACGCTCAAGTCTCTACCAACCACGTCCACGGTTTGTCCAAAAGATTTCTAGATCTATGGCTCTTAAAGTATTTTATATCCTGTGGGCGACACAAAGGACTCTAGCACAAACAGGATCGGGTTGAAACCGGCCATAAGTACTTACATACTTACCCGTTAGGGTTTTAAATAGGGTTGTACAGTACTGTACTGTAGCCCGATGTAGTTATTCTGAATAAACGTGGAAAACGATTTATGATAAATCATTCATTCATTCATTCATAAGCGTTTGGCTGCCATCACACCTGATGGTAAGTGTAGCTGCAGCCTAAGGTGGAATACGCTTTATGATTCAACTTAGCACTTATTTCAAACAATAATCGTACCACAAGGTCAAGAGTTTTGGTGTAAAAACCCATATAAAGTGCCTGGGTTGATATTGAATGGAGACACCAGCAGAGCCCCTAGCGGATTCCTTGAGAAGCTCAAGTTCTGCAACAATATATCCAAAAATATATCTTTAACCGTAGAGATAAAGAATCATCATCATTTATTCATTTAAATACAGTTTTATTTGCATTGATCTAAAATTTAATTTTGTCCTTCTATTTAGCCGTTTCAGAAGTGCAGTCTTGCTAAGTCAATTTTCACTGATTATATAGGTTAAGCGACGTGTTGCGCGGTCACTATTTGGATGGGTGACCGTTAGTGGCATTTTCATCTGAGCGCTTCCGTGCTTCGTAGGGCACGTTGACTGTCAGTCCCGGCTCTAGCATTCGTTAAGCCATGACGGAGGCCTAAGGCGGCCTAAAAACTGCGTCAACAGAGTCATACATAGACAGGCGTCATGGCTCAGTCGGTAGTAGCTCTGCCTTCCGTGCTGTGGGTCGTGGGTTCGATCCCCACCGAGAACAAACATTTGTGTGTTGTAAACATAGATGTTTGTTCTGTGTCTGGGTGTTTCTATGTATTATATGTATGTATTTACAAAAAAAAATGTATGTATGTATTCTATCAGCCATCGTACAAGCTTTGCTTAGTTTGGGACTAGAAGGCGTTGTGTTAAGTGTCCGTGAATATTTATATTTATTTATATTTATATTTATACGAGTGCTTGCTTTAGAAGGCATATGTTTTCAAACAGTTGGTAAATTCTCCACTGACTAAAGCCTCGTCCATACCCACTGCAGCTTCACAAACAATGGTGCCATAGCGTCTTATCTGCGCCATACTCAGAATATTTCACGCTGGCACAGCTCATTCAGATAAAGCTGGTTCACTAGACTTTATAATCTAAGACGTTAATCGAAAGAAGCCTATCGTTATACCTTTTCAAAATTAAGTAACTTTAATGTGATAAAAAAATACCTCAGCCCGAATGATAAGGAAATCAATACTCAAGAATAATTTTGAGTAGAGATTTTCATACAAACATCTATGCTTGAGTCCGGAACATAAGCAGTAATATGCAGTAGTTTATACCACTAAATATCAGGTCGGCCATTGGCTTGTTCCAGCATATCACTACATAGTATAAAGCAAAGTCGCTTCCCGCGTCTGTCCTAATGTCTGTATGTATGTATGCTTACATCTCTAAAACTACACAACGGATTTTGATGCAGTTTTTTTAATAGATAGAGTGATTCAAGAGGAATGTTTATTATGTACTAGTAGTTCGCCCCGAACTGAGATCTCGTGATGGTCGGAGGTTAATAAAACCCAAACAATTTTTATTGACCAATGGTTGTAATAAACTTTGCAAATCGCTTCGAAATCACCGTCTTACTTGAACTACAAAATCATTGAAACTCTAAGAAATGGTAGCTCACGTTATACTGGGTTTTCCAATTTTATAATTTTTACAACAACTCAAAAACTATTAGACCTAGAATCAAAATAGAAGCGGTTTTAGAATGTCTAAACAAAACTCTATCATATGACACCCCATTTGATATTTTTGTACGATTTTTTTTTACTCCCTTTGGACCCTCATAACTTCACGACCCTTTGACCGATTTACTTTATTTAACAAACCAGTAAAACTTAAGAGTACTATCCGTATACTTACCAAATTTTGTGAAGATCGGATAAGCGGTTCAAAAGATCTCGACGAACAAACATACAATCATACAAACATACAAAGCATTTTTGTCCAGGTTGTCACTAAGATCTCGTTCGCTTTGCTCACTCGATCAATAATACATCATCGTCATCACTGCGTTGCACCCGTGCGAAGCCGAGGCGGGTCGCTTGTATCGAGTAAGATGTAAAATCCTGCTCTATCGGTGAGAGAGCCAGCTGTATTTATAGCTGTGTTTATGTGTTGAGGTATGCCCCAGTAAACACCGCTTAATGAGGCGCAAGATATGAAAAGCTTCATTTCTTGTTGTTTTTATAAATAATAGTTGTTTTTCGTATGCAGCGTTGTTTTACAGCGCGTTCTATTCTTCTACTTTGAATCGAACTGTAGTTTATAAGTTAAAAAAAAAACATACGAAAAAAAAAAAAAAAATGTTTATAAAAAAATACACAAAGGGTTATCTTATCTACATACATTACTATTAATTTTATATTAACATAGGTACCTAGAGTAACATCACATTGCTGGATAAAGACCTTTATTTGGTTTCGTCAGCCGTCGCTAGCAAATAGAAAACTAATCAAAATGTCCATAAATTACATTTATAAGAAAATCACGTCTTATTTTTATTAATTAGACCACATAATCCCCACTGCTGGGGACAACTTAGTCGGGATTATGACAATAAACCTCTTTTGACTTAAATCTCACCTGATGGTAAGCGACGATGGAGCAAGACGTACCTAATTCTATCCATTTTTTGATGTTATTTATTCTCTATCGGTTTTTGTACAAACTACCTATGTACAACTAAGTTATTTCATGTCCATTTGACTTGGATCATTTAGGAAAGCCTCTAATCGCCATCTCCTTCTTCTTTTCTACCTACATGGCCTCTGTCCATCTTTTCGACAGACAAATCTTGCCAGTGTCAAGTGAAATATTTGAAAAATCAACAGTTAAGTGGTCACTTGTCAAATCGGCTGTCAAAATTGTTATTGTGTTATTGTGGATATTATTGTTGTTTAATTTTGGTGGAATTTTAACCAATAATACGTAGGTTGCAACATAAAGTATGAGCCATTGCAATACATGTGTGTAAAGTAGTTTTTCTGAATGTGAAAATTCGTTTCAGGTTTTGAAGAGAAAATCCACCATATTCTCTTCAAAACAAATGACAGCCAAATTGACGAAGACTTGACTTGACTTATATTATTTCAATTTCATCACTTGACACTGGCAAAATTGACTGTCAAAATGACGGACAGAGGCCATACAGGTATAGAGGAAGAAGAACAAGATCTTACATCTTACCAATGCTTTTCCGCCAACAAAGATGGCAGTCTTTTACTTATTAAACCTTTATTGTTTTTTTTTCTACTTGAAATTTTAAAAATAGAAGCATTCTTTCGTTAGTTTTTTCAAGGTTTCTTCAGTTGAAGAACGAAACTCCTTTGACAGTAATTTACATTCAAGAGGGGTTTTGACTCGAGTATCTGTTTTTTCTCCGCTAAGTAAATATCAAGGACTGACGAGACGAGGAAAAAGGTGAAGTAAAGACGACGTTGTGCAGTGTTGGTGAATATTATTAAGTTTTTTTATATTTTTGATAGTAAAAATACAAAAAATAGGTATAAAATATACTAAAATAAAAAGAGCCTCTATTATCTCTTAACTGGCCTTTTTTTGTAATAGTCGGCACGTGCACTAACTATGATCTGGCTTTTACTCGAAGAATAGGGTGACCATTAACCAACTGAATAAAAATATCCAATGTCAGTCTTCGGTCAGAATGACTCATTTCTTATGCGATACCTACGATATGTATAATTATAAATAAATGAATAAACTGTATTGATGAGAGGTAGAGCGCGTCTACTTACGTTCTTTTTGGCCACTGTTTGTCGCATGTTATTTACATAATAAATAAATAAATAAATATTCACGGACATTTAACACAACGCCTTCTAGTCCCAAACTAAGCAAAGCTTGTACTATGGGTACTAGATGGCTGATAGAATACATATATACATATATTTTTTTGTAAATACATACTTATAATACATAGTAACACCCAGACACAGAACAAACATCTATGTTTGCCACACACAAATGTTTGTTCTCGGTGGGGATCGAACCCACGACCCACAGCACGGAAGGCAGAGCTACTACCGACTGAGCCATGACGCCTGTCACAATAAGTAGGTAATAAGTAGGTAGTGTTATTATTGAAGGTTCATTTATTGTGTATCGGGCAGGTGTTTTTATTGTATTGTTTTTTAGTGCACTGGTAGCGCTTCCTAATTTGTTAATGCTAAGTATTGATGGGTAGAGCATTCCTCGGGTCGAGATGTACGTGATGTCAACAACACTGGCTTCAGCAGAGAACCAGCGCTGCTGTATGGAAACATACCGTAGCATTAAGCTGAGCTGAGGCCGTTTCACCACCACTACAGAGCATAACTTAATTCTGTATTTACAACTAGTTTGCTTTTTTTCTTTATGTACCAATTTATTTTAGATTTAAGTTTGCTTTTTATGCTGTTATTTCTTTTACTTTGTTTTTGTGGTGGTTTTGAATAAATGTATCTATCTATCTATCTATCTTTTTACTTAAAATTTAATATTGTTTGCCTATATGATGGTCACCCTACAGTCTAGAGCAGCGGCTGTCTTGGGCGGTTGACTTGGGCGGGCGCTGGGCAGCCTGGGCGGTCGTTAATAAGATAACGTGACAACTTTATTAAGCTACGTGACGGTGGAAAATAAAAGACAACGGGACTAATATACTATATTTGAGATATAAAAGGAAGATATTTTACGCACACTGTGATAAATCAAATTTTATATGAATTTATGCTTTATTACTGAATAGCGATGGTTGTAGATTCGATCTCCGCCAAGGACAAACATTTATGTGTTGGCAGAAGAAATAAATAAGTCTATTTATTTATTAGATATGTATTCACAAAAAAATGTATATAATTATTATATCAGCAATCTAGTTCCCATAGTACAAGCTCTGCTTAGTTTGAGACTAGAAGGCTTGTGGGAAATGTCGAAGAATATTTATTAATATTTTTTTATTTCACACAACGCCCTCTAGTCGTAAACTAAATAATTTTACTTATAATAGATGTTTGTTTTGTGTTATGTGTACCTAACTAAAATTAAAACACATTCCACTTTGGTATCGCACTTTCGGCAATCCGAATTTATCTTGTTTACAAACGATCTCTGACGTCACAGTTCACTTAACCCGAGTGGCACTTCCACTGTGACGTCATTGTTACGACGGCAAACGTCATTTCGACGTGACCATTGATGACCGCTGGTGGTTTGACTGAATGCTGCATACTGTTATTTTTGCTATCATCAGAATAAACTTACCATGGAATTTGTTATTTAAATACTGGCAGTGGTTACCACTTCAACATCAGATGGACCATCGGCTTGTTCCATCATTTGACAGGCGTCATGGCTCAGTCGGTAGTAGCTCTGCCTTCCGTGCTGTGGGTCGTGGGTTCGATCCCCACCGAGAACAAACATTTGTGTGTGCCAAACATAGATGTTTGTTCTGTGTCTGGGTGTTTCTATGTATGTATTTACAAAAAAAAAAGTATATATGCTGATAGAAATCAGCCATCTAGTTCCCATTGTACAAGCTTTGCTTAGTTTGGGACTAGAAGACGTTGAGTTAAATGTCCGTGAATATTTATTTATTTATTTATTTAGTTGTATAATAAAAAGATCTGATCAAGCACCGCGTGACGTTTCAAAATATTAATTAACATTTTTCATTTTGCAGAAATGACAAAAAAAAACTTACTTGTAATCATTATTAGCCAAGTACATAGTCAATGTTCGTTACAAAAACCATTTTTAAACAATGTGAAGAGCATACACGCGAAATACGTACATATGCCTACCTAACTATATGGACTAGGTACCTACATCATACTATATCACTCCTATGCCATAAAATGTGACAAAAGGTAGGTATCTAATACATATTTTAGGCTCATTCCGGAAATCCCCTGACTAAATCCCCTGCGTAGGGGATTTCTGGAACTTTTGTCCGAAAATCCCCTTAGCTACCACGGCGACTGGCGGCAGGGGAAAATTATTAATGACATGCACTGACAACTTTTAAACTTAACTTTTAACTTTTTTTTATTTATAATTTTAAAACTAGAGAGACTGACTTCTGTTTGATACAGCTTCATCATCAGATGATGATGATAATAATGGCGATGGTAGTTAACTGGGATTGTTCTATCGACCATTTTGGAGCCATTGATTGCTTGGTAGAGTTATAGAAATAACATGAAAAAGTTTTAGAATAGAATAGAATAGAATATTTTAAAGCTCATTTCACATTACAAGTTGATAAAAGTGACATGTTCTGGGTCAGATCCCAGATGGGCGATCCAACACGAACTTCTAGTAATATTTAACTGTCCGCTAGCACTCGGGCCACGCCTGAAGCGTAGGTGAGTACGAACTGGACACGCAGACACTCGACAGTGCTCCATCGAAACTTGAGTGAAAATGACAGTATTTTTATTGGGGATTATAAGATTCGTGTGAAGTTTTTGTAAAAATGAGGTTTTGGTGAAAAGAATTCGACGCAAAAATGTGGTTCTAAAAATATCGTGGTGAATGTGAAAATGTGACTATACAGATATAAAAAAAAAAACTATTACTACTTGCCCATACTGTACCACTTTTGCCAGTCTCCACGTTCTTGAGCCCTAATTCGCAAAAAACAAAGTTTTTGCATCTAATTTTGATTATTTATACAGCGTCAGGGGCCACTTTTTACCCATAGCTTTATATGGAGGAGACGTTGCAGTCAGTCAGTATCTTATGCATGTTTTAGATGGAGTAGGTATAATAATATGAGCTTGCCCAGCACCTATCAAATCAATGTTCTTTTATAACATCCTCTCAGCTTAGACGGTTTTATTGACTTGTTTTGTAGGTATCAAAAAAGTACGGAAAAGATACTTTTTTGTATTCAAAATCAACATTTTTTTTAAGAGCTATAGCTAAACATTTGGCTGCCAGCACACCTGCGGCCTAGGATGTGCACCACGAGATATTTGTCATGTCGTTCTGTCAAAATGTAAGCATTTTGTACCAGTTTAAGAACTATTGCATTATCTGTGGTACCTAATGGTGTCGACAAAACGCGCCATAATGTACACTTTTGACGCTTGTTGCTCGTCGTACCTCTCTGAGGACGAGATAATAGTCATGCAGAATTGGCAAAAGTTGAAAATTCAAAGGCGCGGTTTCTCGACAACATTACCACAGGTAATGCAATAGTTCCTAAACTGGTACAAAATGCTTACATTTTGACAGAACGACATGACAAATATCTCGCGGTGCGCATCTTAGGCCCGCAGGTGGTAAGTGTAACAGCCTAAGGTGCAGTGGCGGATTAGCCACGTAGCAGGTGGAGCAAATGCTACGGGCCCCGCGCACCAACGCTTTTTACCCTAAAATCTATCAACTTTTCAAATCATATTGCTCAAAAACACAAAAAAATTGCGGCTCACTTCGCTCGCCGGTGAGTACGTATGTCTCTTTTCGCTTTCAAAAAACAAAGTAAAGGTCAAGCAATCCAAGGGCCCCTTGATAGAAGTTGCTACGGGCCCCGGGCTGACTTAATCCGGCACTGCTAAGGTGGAGCACGCTTAGCTATAATCCACCTATTCACTCTTCTCTTGAAAATTCCTAGGTAACTAGACGTACTTAGTAACTAGTTCTATAGTAGTAGTAACTAGTAGGGTGTTCCCGAGTGCTAGGGGACTTTTACATTTGATGGTCGCGTTGCAAATGTAGGTAGAATAAAGAGCATTGTCTCAGCCTTGAGTTTTACACAAAGGTGCAAAAAAAAAGAAAATACCTTAGAAAGGACGCAAACTTTTCTGAAACTTTTTCAAACTTCGCGGCGCGTAGCCGCGTAGCGATTTGTAGAGCTTCGTAGAGTCGTATAAAGAAAACTATTAGAAGTGGCTTAGTAGCTGAATAAAGACTTTTTGCAGTAGATATATCTAGTTTCTAACCAACTCTTCATACAATTGACCGCCATAAGCCAACTTAAAAAAAAATTACATTGTTCTATGCTGGCTTGTTTTTTTTTTTAATGTGAAAAATGAGTTTATTTTCACACGTGTTTCACGTCTTCGTCTAAACGTCAGTCAAAAATTACCCTGTCTCTTTTTGACATTATTACTCATGGGTAAAAGATGATAATAATTTAAGCATTCATCAAATCTCAAGTAGCGTTTCAGTATTCGGGCATTAGTTATGATAAGTCGATTTCTTAAAGTGATTTATGAACTCTATGATATGGAACTATGGAACTTATAAAAGATTATGTGGTTTCGTGAATGACGGAACCCCGGGTCGACGATGGAAACAAGATGGCAGAAACTAAAGTGAGTATCTGAAACTAAAGTTAGAAATGGATTCAATGATTATTTGAATGAATTCAGAGATTGTTTGAACTAATTTAATGATTATTTGAATTAATTTTCAAGTTTAAATAAATAAATATTCTTAGACTAACGGCCGAGAGTTTAAACCTCGTTTAAACCTCTGTTATTACCTTTATTTAAAATGGCCAAAGAAAAGACTGAATCATAGATAAATAAGCTTAAAATATACGTTCTCGGCCGCACCCGGATTATGGAATGATGTTGATGCGAACCTTAAGGCCGGGTTCCCACTACGCCGGACCGCCAATCTGCCGGGCCCGTAAAACTGGAAGAGCTAGTGGCTGTACAATTTATATAGAGCCATTCACATTATCCCGGATCCGTCAAAAATGCCGGGCTCGGCAAAAATTCTACTAAATTCTACTTTTCTGGTATAATTTGAACACTCTATCCGGTGTCCGGTTACTGGCAGATTTGCCAGTCCGGCGTAGTTCTTTTTGACGTTTGTTTTATGACGGTCATCAGATTTTAGAAATAAACGCTTCACTGAAGGAACTTTCGAGGCTTATCTTAAAAGAGGTTTAAATATATTTTTATCAAAAATACTTGGGAAATGTTTATTTTTATGTCGTGTTCTAACGACTCTAAAGTATTCTTGTCAGTCTCTTTTATTGACATAAAAGAGACGGCAACAGAAGACATTTTAGCTGAAACGAGTTTTGACATTTTTTGAAACGACACATTGCACTTTGTGTTATTATTAGTATTGTTGTTTAATTTTGTGAGTATTGTTGTTTAATTTTGGTGGAATTTTAAAGAATAATACTTAGGTCGTAATACAAAGTGTGAGCCATTGGAATAAATGTGTGTAAAGTGGTTTCTTTGAATGTGAAAATTCGTGTTAGGTTTTGAAGAGAAAATCCACCATTTTCTTTTCAAAACAAACGACAGTCGATTTGAGGAATGACTTGACTTGACTTATAGTAAGTATTACAATTATATCACTTGACATTGGCAAAATTGTCTGTCGAAATAACAGACTGAGGCCATTATTGAAGAGAAGAAGAAGACATTTTAGCTAATTGAGCCCAGTAACCATCGTGTCAGTTTTAGTGCAACAATTTTCCTGTCATACTACTGGCAACAGTGTAGTGCCACCGGAAATGTATTTGTACACGCAGCATTAAGTTTTACTAACACAATGGACTCTGAATTGTCTCAATAAATAAATTATATTATTATTATTATTATTACCAGTAGTGTCACGGGAAAGTAAAATTTCTCTTCACTCTAATAGTAGTACCAAGCGGTAGTGCCGCTTTTCGCTGCCCGCTAACAGACGCACCACGCCTCACTCACGAGTTGCCTCGTATTGAAATTGAAAACTTGATGAGTTGTTCAACCATCTGCGACCGGAGAATTAAACTATTAATATTCATTTTGTTTCAACATAACACACCTAACACTGGCTTAGCGCCCACTAGCTCAGAAGGAGTTTTTTTTAGTAAAATCTACTAAATAATATAATTTAGACTGCGGACTTCTTGGGGTTATGTCCGTAGAGTAGTTCAGGGTAGGCAAACCGACAGGGCTTCTAGTGTTGTAGGTGTTTCTAGGCGACGGTGACCGCTTACCGGTCAGGTGGTGTGTCTATTATTATTATTATATTCCGCCCTTTGTGTCCTTCTGCTGAGAAAAGGCATCCCCCCATGCCCCCATTTCTTCCACACACTCCTATCTTGGGCTACATTTGGACAGTCCGCCAAAAAATGATCAAAAAATGGTCTGTGAGAGTCTAGTACACTATAATCATCATCATCAATATATATTTATTATGATGTATATAAAACTCTTTTGAAGCTGACTGATAATCAACGCACAGCCTAAACCATAAGTCCTAAAGGTATGAAATTAGGAGGGTAGTATCCTTATATAGTGCAAGGGTGCAATAAGAAAGGAATTTTGAAAAGTCGCATCCTAAAGAGTCCAAAATTAGGGTCAAAGATTTAAACTAAATAATGCGTTTCTTTAATATACCGTACATGATAGACCCTTCAAAATTAGTATACATAGATTCGCCAATTGAAACGACACGTGGTTAAGAATTTTCAAAAAAAATCAAAACTGTTTGTACGCTGCTACCACGCAAGCAAAGCGGGCGCCAGCTAGTAAGTTCATGTGACTATCCTTTAATATTCTCTAGAAATGCAGCAATTATTGTAGAGTTTCATGGTTTCTCTAGTGCAGAGAGATAATATTGTTAGTAATAACTCGGTAATCTCTTTCAAGTTGACATTGCAATGCAAGAGCTGATTTCAAAACGAAAATGCAGTGTTCATTCTAATATGGAAACATTTGCTCTCTTGAAAATTCCACTAGTTTTAGTGGTTATAAAGATAAAAATGATCTGTTCTTAACCAAGAAGTCCCCAAAGAAACCTCGTTACTGGAGTTTAGCGTTGGAAATATTTACTGCCAGCAATATTGCGTTTCATGGCTCTAGGGATGTTGACATCCACTTAGTAATACCGAAGATTTTTCTAAATGATTCCATTTTGAATGTACAAATTCTTTAAAATAAAATCGACAAATAATTTCACTCATTCACTTTTTTTTATGTTCGTTCTAGAAGCAATAAGTAGAGCGCAGCTGCCTCGCGGCGTCTTTGCTACACGCTCGCTTCGCTGCCGATTCGCTATCGCTTTAAACTCGCTTAAAAATCGTCAGTGTGATATGGTTCTGCACCAATTTCAATTTTCAGACGTTCCTTGCCTTTTAGGTTCCTTGTAGATTCTGTAAAAGTATAGTTTGACAGATAGTCTTGCTCGGGCGGAGATTTATTTGCCTTCCTTGAGTCTTGTCTTGTTATCTTCGGGTTAAAGCCTTCAGACGTCTAGACGTCTTTGTTACGAATTAAATTTTAAAGCTGCACGAACATTTATTTTTATAGTTTTATATCCGATTATATTTTATGGTGATTGTTTTAGAAAATCTAAAAATGCTCTGTTTGAAGTCTACAAGTTGTATAAAATACTAGCTGTCGCCCGCGGTGTTGCTCGCTTTCCCTTTAGTTAGAGTGTGACTTTCCAAAATTCCTTTCTTAGTGCACCCCTGCACTATATGAGGATACTACCGTCCAAATTTCATAACTCTAGGACTTATAGTTTAAGCTGTGCGTTGATTCTCAGTCAGCTTCAAAAGGGTTTTATATATTGAAGAAGATAAGTACCTATAATGTGCACGGAGTGACAGAAAGATTAAAGGTAAGACACGCGACTCTACGAAAAATAACATATTCTTCCCGTACACAATAGGTAGGCATTTTTGTACAATTACAAAGCTGGCTTTGTGTCCCTTAATGATTATCCAACTGTATTTAGAATGTATCTTAGGTAGCTGAAGAAATAGGGTAGATAAAACGATTACTTACGCTTCATTCGTAGAGGCAATATCCGGAAAAATTGTAATGCATTAATTAATAAATCAATAAACATTAATAAATTACCCGGTTCTAGAATACGGATAGCTACGTGAGCCACTGGCGAGTAAAATATAAATATTCAAAAGTTGGTTAGAAACTACGAAACTGTGCAAAGTTTCAAAGCAATCACTCTGAAATGCTATTTCATATTCTGAAAACGACTGTATTGGTTCCGTTGACATGACGGCCGGCGGCCATGTTTGCCTCACTGACTGTATTTGACATACGTGCTAAGGCTTGGTCAGGGTACGAGCGTAGTAGAGGTATTAACATCATCATTTCAGTTGTAGGACGTCAAGCTATTTGATATATTCCAAAAATCCCCACCAAGAAATCCTTACCAGTGGGGATTTAAGTTTTGGAACGAAGTTCCTTATTGCGCGTTGCGAAAGGGGGCTAGACGGAAAAAATTAAGACCAAAAGTGGTGGCGACACTTTTTTCAAACTTTGACAACGTCATTCGAATAAATTGGAGCAGGAAGTTTTTTTAAATATCGTGTTCCTGTACATTCTCAACCGAAACAAATGAATGTAGGTATTGTTGGAAGCTTTTGTTTTTAGGGTTCGTTAAGGTTCTTATAGAAAATATTATAAAAAAACAACACCTCAAGGAACTTCGTTCCATCCGGGTGTCCCTTGACACCTCTCAAGCTTTTTTGTTTCCAGAAATTCCCACTGCTACGAAGTAGCATGTCTACAACGTAGCAGTGAGGATTTGTGGGTGACAGGTCTCATTCTACAAACACAACTTTAAGATGTATGGGTATTTTTCCCTACCCTCCATACCGTTTGTAACACTAGAGTAAAAAGACTCTGGAGAAATAGTAATAAGTTGCAAAAGCAAAAAACCAAGAAGTTGAAGTTGAAGATGTATGGGGTTTTCAATGACAAACTTCGTGACTAATTACATTTGTGACGTTTATTCTAGCGTGTCGAATGGTAACTTGGCTAAGAGGGGCTGATCATAGGCCTCCTCATAGATATCCAAAGCGACCGAGCTCATGCGGCCAAAACAGGACGGGGCTCAGTCAAAGTTTTTGATAATTATATACAGAAAACATAGTAAAACACAAGAAAACGGGTTAGAATTGCTTGGACCGTTCTGGCCTGCCCCCGATATAGATTACCAAATCGTTACTACGCCGCCAGTGGACGGTACAGCAGCAAACAAAGTTACTAAGGTTTTTTTTACCCAACTACGGCGAAGCAAAACCGGTATGTTTTCATGTAACATAGTGTAAGGTCTCTTGCTGGGGCATTTTCATTCCTCTGCATATTACGAGAACCGCGGCGTATAACACCAAACCCACACTAACAAATAAACTTCTAACTAGCGTCGCCGAATAGACAATAGTCACCTACCTTACCTATACCTACTCCTATGCGTTAGATGTTGATGACTCAACTAGCTGGATGCTTAAAGCGCGACGTGTCTATGCATAACATTATTCGCTGCCAGAGCGAGCTGGCTTGCATATGCATAACAATAGGACGTGGTGTTACGTGCATGGCTTAACTTAGTAATAGGCACCTTAACTAACAAGGACTAATTAATACTTACTTTTTCCACTTTGACGCATTCCACTAATGTGCCTTCGAAATAGGCATGAGTTCGATATATCGAAACGTAACTTATTAAAACGGCTACGGGTTGGATAACATTCCATATCGATACCTAAATCCACATATCCGTTTTCACGAAAACTAATCAAAACCTCTACTGTTAGGCCGCGCACACTTTGGATACGCTTTCGTACGATTTTTACTCGTGAATAAGTACACGTACGAACACCCACGAACGATTCCGACTTTCCAAGTACCTACCTACTATGGGACCAAAACGAAAACTTCACAAACCAACCAAAACGATATGAAACACCGATACGATACGCTAAATTCGCTACTTCTTTTTCTAAGTATGAACAGTTTTCCTGGTTAGAAAGAGATGGAGCGAATTTGAGTGACGTAACGTTAGCTATATTTGCATGTTAGTGGCGTGCGTAAAAATATGTCAAAGGTAGCTAGCAATATGGTCTACTTTCTATTGTAGGTAACTTTTTTTTGGTCTATGGTTTTGAGGCGCGAAAACACGAAGTGCGTATCGATATTTGAAAACCGTTTTTGAAATCGATATGCAAACTGTATAGCGGCTACGTAGCCGTTTGCGAGAAAAAACGAAAACGCCAATCTCTACTTCGAAACAAACGACAGCCGACGAGTGACTTGACTCATTTCGAATAATTTATTTGACACTGGCAAAATTGTCTGTCAAAATGACGGATAAAGGCCGTAAATAAAAGAAGAAGAAGACATGTCATGCGAGCGGAGGCTAGCGAGCAGTTTCGCTGGTGGGAGATGGGATGGGGTGGAACTTTACTGTTTCATGGTCACATTTTCATCTGACATCCACAGCTGAGAACCCAAGGCTTCCATCCACTCATTTGAAAAAAATCTAATCTATTTCGTCTCGATTAAATCGACACATTAAATCGATTACTTCCTCTCGATCGCGCTAACTTACTTTTCAGTTCACTGCGCTGATTATGGAGATGATGCTGTCTCTATTTTGCTGAACACCCATCTGTTCACTAGAGGATCTAAGGGGCTAGGGGTTAAACCCCCCCAAATGCTCTGGGTCTTTTTAAGTGTGGACCAGGATTTATCAGCTATCTGTCTTTTTTCAAATGCAAGTTTCATAATGTGTCTCATCAAAATCATCGCTTAAAGTTATGAAAAAGAAATACCTATTGCTTTACTCTTTTTTATTTCATCTTCAAGTCTAAACTCGTCTAGAGCTAACAAGTTTGTCATGCTTACAGTTACATCTGATCAATACGTTGAACCCAGCTTAAAGCTCGACTTGTTCAAGTTCAAGCTAGTTTAAGCCGGCTTAAACTAGTTCAGATTTAGAACTAGCATAGCTGAAGCTAATTGAAAGTCACTTACGGGCTGTAGTTGAACTCCGTGACATGTTTTAACGACTAATACCTAATGCTCTATTCAAGGAGTAATTCTTAATAAAGACTAGTAAAGATATCACTGGGATTTTGTTTACAATGTCATACTAAGATAAAAGTTAATTAAGGCTCTCAGCACTAAGTCCACCGTTTGTAACTAATTTATAATTTTGTGCAATAAAGTATTAAATCTCTCTCTCTTCCCGACTATTGGTCCCACATGGTGGTGGGGTCAGCCTTCCTCACATATTAAATAAATAAATAAAATATGTACTAATTTGTGACAAATTCTCAATATTTTTTTCCAATTGATTACAGAATAGGTATTCCTACTAGCAACAGTTCGAAATTTGTAAAATTCAATTTGAAATTGAAGAACGAACAATTTTGTGACCAAATTGGTCTTGGTCTAGTCACAGTCATAGATATTTATTCACCATTTGGAACACAATATGGGACACTTGGCTTTGTTTATAACATTGTACTTTAGCAGCTGCACATGGGCCTTGTCATATTATTGTAAAAGTCGTGTTGTAAAAGTTGGTCTAGTCTAGATTCTAATAACAGATATACTTTTAATCACTCATTGTTTGCAGTTTTCTTGTCACACGTCTGAGAATACCAAGGGTTAAACAATATCAATAAACTACAAAGCCAACGTCAGCGGTAATGGATTCTGTCGGCAGTAAAAGTTTTACGGCGCTGAGATATGGCGGTGACGCATGACGGTGCTACGATTTATGTGAGACGGGATACGGGATTTTGATAACCACATAAAAAACTTAACACTTAAAGTGAATTTTAAAACTCCCGACCGTGGAAATATTCTTAGATCCTCTTAATCATTGTTGATCATCATCAGACCTTGGAGTATGGAATCCAGTTCATCAAATCTGAATACATTGAGACAGAGAAAATGTTCAAAACTGATTTTCAAAGTGGATGAATATTCCTTTAATATGGAATCGGCTCTTTGGTTATTATTCTGTTTATATTACCCCTAATTGTATGTGAATAAATAAAATTGAAATTGAAAATAATTAAATTTCAATATGAAACTAGCTATAAGAAAATCAAATATAGGTGTCTACTTACTTTATGGTCGTTTTTGCTACTTTTTTGTGAATAAATAAATTGAAAATGAAAATAATTGAATGTCAATATGAAACTAGCAATAAGAAAATCAAATATAAGTGACAACTTAGTTTATGATGATTTTTGGTGCCATTTTTTTTCTTTATTCATAAAAAATCTAGACGAAATTGGAGCAAAAATATGGCGACGCTAAATAACAAACGCTAGTCCATTAACCAATAAAGGCTCGCAAAGGTCACACCTGTCACACCTGTGTGCCGAAAAAATGCGATTTGATTCTTTCGAAGAAGCACCTTCGTAGAGCAGTGCTGCCAGTTTTGTAGCGTTGATTTCACACATGTTCTAGATATTTCGAGAAGTTACGAGTTGCTTTTTTGTTTCAGAATCTATAATGTAACTATTTCAATAGAGGTTCAATAAAATTGTGTTTGAAGACGATTTGACGTTCCAACGATTTGACATCATTCCCAAGGACCTACTTGTTCGTTTAAAAATCAAAAATTTTCAATAACGCTTGTATTTTGTCTAACATGGTATCTATGTCTATATGACAAAAAAACGGATTAGAAAAAGTAATTTTTCCTCACTTCCGGGTCGCTGAAGTTCAGTTTCCTCGTCTTGTTTGGTTTGCGTAAAAGCAAAACTGGTGTATTCGCAAAATTCGTCTATTACCAGCCGACCAACCAGCTGTCCACAGGTTGGACAAAATGATCTATATCTTGGCCATTTAGAATTCTATATCAAAGGCATTTAAATAAATTGTAAAGAATTGGTCACGTGACTTATCTGAACAAAACTATTTTTTCTATGTTCGGTTACTTTTATCATACAATTTTGATTTTTAATCGTATTCTCCATCGATTGTAGGATGTTAAATTGGTACGCAAGTGATATATTCTATAGGCCACGTCTCAGTGGATGTGCTGGGTGAGGCAACGTATTTTTATAGGCGAAGGTCAGCTTATTTCATTAACAAAAAAAGCTTTATTACTGCCACCCTATAGATACTATCTGTTATAGAAGTATTACATTCGCAATCGAAACGCTCAAAAATTGTAATCCGATAGATTGTTATTGAAATTTAATCATGAAATCTCTCGCAGAATACAGAAGCATTTATATTTTACTGGCTTTTCAGCGCTCATATTTTCAGTAAAATTCTTTCACTGTTAGGTGTGGAACGATTTATCTGATCTAGATGGAGAATATCCAGGGCAAAGCGATAGGGGCCAAAAATGCAACGAAATATAACATATATATATGAATTATGAATTATATATTAGATTAGGCACATAATAGCTATTAGATTAAGTTTGTTGTAAAACAGAGCGCGTGTCGCAGAGGCTGTACGCCACTTCACTCTAGGCACTCCTGAAAACCAGCGCTAAAGGAGCCACCGTGCACCTTTAGCATTTGCTGAGCGAGTACCCTTTTTACGCATCTTTCTTTATAATTTAATGTTTATTTCATTGTATCTTTGTATGTGTTTTTGCGTAAAATAAATAATTTCTATTTCTATTTCAACCTAAAATCTAGAAATTCTCACTGGCTACGTAGATATATAGATAACACTCTATTGTACACAAGAACAATGTTTTAGAGACTAACTTATATAATACGATAAAGTACAAAGGGCGGCCTTATCGCTGAAAGCGATGCTTCCAGACAACCTTAGCATGGATAAAAGCGAACAGTAATAACTGGAGGACGGTGCACAAAGTGTACCATACTACAGCGAAGATAGTGAGGATTTGTTAAAAATGAAATTGAAATGAAATCCCCATGGATATGGGGATTTATTCGTGGGGATTTCTGGAATATATAATTACCCGTCCCGTTGGATCCCGTAAATTTTTCGGGATAAAAAGTAGCCTATGTGTTAATCCAGGTCACGTACAATATATATTCTAAGTTTCATCCAAATCGGATCAGTAGTTTTTATGTGTAAGAGTAACAAACACCCATCCATACTCACAAACTTTCGCGTTTATAATATTAGTAGGATTACGCCCTCAATGCAGTCCCTGTCCTCTTTCCTCAAGTAGGTACATCCACTTAATAAATTCCAAGGGCGTTGTTAAAACTTATAAACTGAAAAAAAGTACTAGAATAAGATAAAAGTAACCTAGAGTTTCCTAAGCGTCATAGAATAGACAAAAGAAATCGTCTACAGATTACAGATACAATAGTACATTGTTCACCGAGAGGAGAAAGTGACCGATTACCGTCGAGGGTAATCGGTCACCAAACATTACACAAATTGAAAATGGCGCCAATGGCGTCTGCAATTTTCACATGTTCTTTTTTCAAATTGTTTATCCTGCCGCCGCAGGGTCGCACTGCCAGCCCGACACCATCCAACACACAGCTAGTGGCCAGTGTCATTTTGCAAACTTGGAGATAAAAAGTCACTGTAAAAACTTTTTGGCTTTTGATATTTAGGTTACCGGCGCATAGCGGTTACCCAAAATTAAAAAAGAAAAACCACGTAAGAAATTGATTTTCATACACTTTTCTCTCCCGCTCAGATGCGTTTTCTCCCCGCATATTTGTTCGATATGCAATGACGTACTTTCTACCGTAAATTTGATAAAGTATCAAGGTACTTTCCAAGCAGGTGTATGATAAAGAATATTATTTTATTTGCTCTTAAATGGTTACAAACATAACAGATTAAGAAGTAACATTATTTTAAATTAAATACAGAGTGCATTTGATTCAATTTAAGAAAAGAATAATAATTTATTTGTTAGACATTACCTTGAATTTATATTGAAAAATATGGACCCATCTGAATAAATAATGTGAATTGAGGATAATTAATAATTATTCGAATAAGTACGTAAATGTCTTAAGCAAATTACTGAACATTTTACAAAAAGTCAGCTGCAACAATGTTAATTTGAAGGGCATTTGCACACTGATCGGGGTCGTGGGTTCGATCCCCACCGAGAACAAACATTTGTGTGTGCCAAACATAGACGTTTGTTCTGTGTCTGGGTGTTACTATGTATCATAATTATGTATTTACAATAAAAAATGTATGTATGTATTCTATCAGCCATCTAGTTCCCATCGTACAAGCTTTGCTTAGTTTGGGACTAGAAGGCGTTGTGTTAAGTGTCCGTGAATATTTATTTATTTATTTACTGACCGATACGTGCCGATACCAACACCAATACGATATTGACATGACGTCATGTTACGTATATACCACGTAATCTATATTTTTGTATAGAGATTGATTCTCCATACAGAATGAAGTATAGGTACCTACTTTACGTGACTTTGCAGTGAACGTCAAATGTACACACTAAGCAATGTTGTTGCTCGTAAATTGCAACATTGCAACTTTTTTGCAACATTGTATATCTATTTAGGGACAATTCATGTCCTAAAACGTGTTTAGTTAATTAACCGACTTCAAAAAAGGAGGAGGTTCTAAATTCGGTTGTATTTTTTTTTATGTTTGTTACCTCATGAACCGATTTAAAAATTTCTTTTTTTATCTGAAAGGGTATGCTTCCAGATTGGTCCCATAATTTTTTATTAAAATCGGTTTAGTAATTAGGCAGTTAAATAAGAATAACTGGAAAAAACACGTCATACGCGTAAACGATATTGCATATTTTGCTTTTCTGTGACTTTTTTGTGACGTTTACGAGCAATAGAACGTAAGTACCCACGAACAAATCGGACAGTCGCCGCGTTAGTGTATTCGAGTTACATTGCGCGTCACTGCCAGCTCGACTGCCAACCGTTGTAGTGTCACCGCGCAGTGTATCTCGGATACATTGCTTTTCTGCGTATTTTGCTTTTCTGTGGTGTTTACGATCAATAGAACAGTCTCAATGAACTGCCATCATCATCATTTGATGATGAAGGCGTATCAAATTGAAGTCGGTTTTTCCAGTTTTTTAAACTTATAAATTATTGTGTGTTTTATTTAGTTTGTGTGGCAGATAAACATTTTTTATTTGTATTTACATATTTTTAGATAAAAATAACATTACAAAAAAATCTCCAAGGACGTTATGTATGAGTGTCAGGGCTGACACGGTGTGACCGAGTCTAGTACTAGATTATCGTTCCGATATCGTGTAGATGTCGTATCGGGCCATTGTGAACCACCGCGGGGTTTAGGGACAGTCCGTTGGAAGAATGCAAGGTCCGCCCGTATGGTTCCGCACGTAACCGGTATTACAGTTGCAGGCTGCGCCCTTACATTGCATGGTGCAGAAGTCAATTCGAGTTTCGCACGTGTTTGTAGAGTCACATGCTGAGCCGCAGTCCGTCATGGTTTCATTACCCGGACACATGGTATCTGTATGGACAAAAGTTCAATGAGATATTGGAGATTTGAAAGGTTTACTAATATATTGATGATGACGGGATTTGAACCTGCAACTTTCCCATTTGGTGTTTTACTATCATTTAAAAATAATTTTGAAGCTAACATAGAATCAACGCACAGCCTAAACTATAAGTCCTAGAGATATGACATTTGGAGGGTAGTATCCTTATATAGTGTAAGGGTGCACTAAGAAAGGAATTTTGAAAAGTCGCACCCTAAATGGTCTAATATTAGGATCAAAGATTTTAATCAAATAATGCGTATGCTTCTACCACGCGAGCAAAGCCGCGGGCGACAGCTAGTTCCCGTATATTAAAGATACATACATACAATTAACAAAACATACGTTAAACTGTCGGTCCCGGCTCTGACAGTCGTTAAGCCACGACAGAGGCCTTAAGGCGGCCTAAAAACTGTCCCTAGAGTTAGCCACTAACTCATACGAACTTGCTTGCATACAATACATACATATTTATTTTATTTTATTTATGTACACAAGCTTTGCTTCATTCCGACTATAGTAGGTGCCAAATAACACCGCAATACAGGTCATTCACCCACCTTCAAAACGATATCGCAAAATTCAATTTATGTATGGTAACCAAACAGTACTACGAGATTCGAGCGATTACCGTCTTAGCGACAGGTTTGTATGGAAAGCGACAGAATTCGCCATTCATAAATTTAGTTTTGCGACATCGTTTTGAAGGTGGGTGAACGACTTGTATTGCGGTGTTATTTGGCACCTACTATAGAGGGCGTTGGTTATATGTCTATGAATATTATTTATTTATGTATTATTTACCTATTTAAATTAAATTAGAACCTTACCAGCCATCGTAGAAATGACGAATGCTGCGATACACACAACAATTACTAAACTCTTCCCCATGGTTGAACACTGCTCGGCGCGGAACTTGAATGAAAATAACATGTTTACTACATTTTTTCCATTTAAATACGTCACTTTCATAGGTAATTAAAACGTAATTACCAATGTGTTTTTGCCTGCAATATTTTTATAGTAGCTGCGTTGTCTGCGATCTGAAATTGGTAGGTAAGCGACAAGGTAATTGCCCAACTTTTGCCCCAACTGCGCATTGAATAGCGCGTCGCTAGTGCACGTCACTTTGTAGAGTTTGTAGTTTCGTGTAAAACATACAAAACCTATTTGTCTTCGTTTTATTTATTTTTTATGAGAATAAGTGGTGCTAGCATATTATGGCCTACCTGATATTAAGTTTTACCCTCTACCTGAGCACGTCCACTAAAGACGTCCCATGTGAGAATCAGAGGCTGAGTGTACTTTTATCTCTTTTCTGCAAAAGTGATTATCATGTCTTTGTCCTTTGCATAATGTATCTATACCATATCCTCAGATAAGTAAGGTTTCAATATTTGGAGACTAATATCATACCTCCTATCGTCAAAGTATATAGGCATGACCTGTATCAAGCTAACCAAAGTTTTTGAATATATCTACCACCAACATTGGCATTCAGCTACTTGAATGCAAGAACCTATATATTTTTTCGTACCACTTGCTCAAAAAAGTGACATTCTATGCCACAAAAAGCGAACATAACAATAGTCATTTTTAATCTGTTAAAAACAGGGAGAGAAAATTGTACTGGATTTCTTTCATCCTCTAGGGGGAGAAAGTGATTTAAATTTGGAATACAATTTATACTGAACTACATCTGTGTTTACACCATTGAGTTTGTATACAAAGCATTATACATCTTTTTGAAAAAGGAATACGCATTTATTATGCAGGCCATATGAGCTTGATGCCTTTGCTTTTCCGACAAAAAAATATTAGTCTAGGAAAATGCCGCGTTTTTGTTTTCTTCAAATACATAAACGTTAAGTTTATTTTAATTTATTTTTATAAATAAGTTAATGTTCTAAAATGCTATCTCATATTATTATTGTGTTAATTTTTTCGCAAATGGTACGAAAAGTAGAGTATTTTCCTCGGTGATAAAGCTGTCTTAGTCTTGGGTGAACTTAAATCCCTCGCTACTCTCAGGACTCGTCTTAAATCCCTCGCTTCGCTCGTGATTTAAGTTTTTAACACCCTCGCTACGCTCGGGAGTAAACTTTGAGTCCTTCGTTACGCTCGCGATTTAAATCGTCATCCGCGACAGAAGACACTGCTTTATCCCCTTGTATAATAATCTACTATATATCCACCTAATAGCATGCGTGTAAATGCAGCGCCATTTTTGATGCAATATTTGCGTATAACGCGTCTAGTAGTAAGAACGTCATTGGTTTTGCAAAATTGAACAGATGTGTTTGAACAATGTTTGTTTACGAGATATTTCTTTGTAGGTACTTTAAAATGTATTTTGTTATTCTTTTTTTAAACACATTAGTCACGCTTTGTAAGGTGAAGTCACTGTGTTCTCATACCTATTCCTAAGAAGTACCGGGTTAGGCTCATAATACCCTTTGAGTCATCCCCTTCAAAGGGATTATGAGATTTTTTGGCTCATAATCTCCTTGATTACAAAATTTTAAAATTAAGGGGATTTTAGACTCTTCTACTTAGTGTAGGTTTGATACTCAATTTGATATGCCTTCGTCATCAAATGATGATGATGATGATGATGGCAGTTCATTGGGACTGTTCTATTGATCGTAAACACCAAAGAAAAGTCATAGAAAAGCAAAATATGCAATGCCGTGTACATGAATGACGTGTTTTTCCACTTATTCTTATTTGGCTCCCAAAATACTGATTACTAAAGTACCGAACTGATTTTGATAAAAAATGGGACCAATCTGGAAGTTTTCGATATTTTTTTTTTAAATCGGTCCAGAAATGACGTTAACAAACATTAAAAAAACCGAATTAAGCACCTCCTCCTTTTTGAAAGTTGGTTAAAAATACAGAATGTTGTAAGTTTCCACGGTGTTCGAGTTTGTATCATGTAGAGGACTCGTAGGATTCGCTCTAGACTGTATTTGCCAATGTCTGTACCTACATAACTACAAAAACCCAAATACATATTTTCAGCTATTTGCCTTATTCTATGGTTAACTGACGTTTCGACAAATACCTACAACAATCAAGGTTGTTGTAATAGTACATTATAATATGAGTGCGGTAAGTTGAAAATTACAGCCGAGGCGATATTGCCAGCCCGAGCCGTAGGCGAGGGCTACAAGAAAGCAGAGGCTGTAATTTACAAAGCGCACGTATGTCATACGACGTTTTATAACACATTTGCGAGGAAATAAATAAAACTCGGACTTTCTTCAAAGAATAAATCTTTATTCACTTGTTGAAGCAGTTAGAAAAAATTGAACAATTTGTAAAATAATTAAATGCTTAATTTTTATCGTAGAGCGCGGCGCGCGCCCCCCGCCCGCGCGGAGCATCTTGATAAACCGTGCGTTTTACATTACCATAACGCACGAGTGCGTAATGACATACATCACGATACTGAAATTGGTGAAATAAGAGACCCTTTACGAGCAAATGTGTTATAAAATTATTTACAAGCATGCTCGTATGAGTTAGTGGCCAACTCTGGCGACGAAGTGTTTAGGCCGCCTTAAGGCCTCCGTCATGGCATTAACGTGCCCTCCGATAAGCAGCGCTCAGATGTAAATGCCACTAACGGTCACCCATCTAAATAGTGACCGCGCAGAACGTCGCTTAACTTAGATAATCGGTGAAGATTGACTAAGCAAGAAGCAAGCTATTTTTAAACAAATTCATTTATCTATCTCGTTGGCAAAAGATAAAATAAATATTTTCAATGCTGCATGATATTTCTGTCATAATTTTCCTTATTATTTTCCAATTTTATAAAAAGAACCAATTTTCAAGATTCAACGGTTATTTGGGCATTTTTCTTTACATAAAAAGATTTTTATGAAGCTTAGTTTCGTAAAAATAAATTGAATTGAAAAAGAAACATCGCTTCTTGCCTTTAACCAACTAGACATTCTAACAATGAAGCTAAAGAACAGGAAACGCCAAAAATATAATATAGGAATGGTCACGTGACTTTTCGTTTTGAAAACAGAATTTTATCGAAAAGAGAACACTGACACCAGACACCACTTCACTGGGTTATCTATAATAGGTTTTTTTTTATCCTCTTATTTTGTAAGAACTTTGAGTCCGCTTAGCGACTATGTCAAACCTTTTATAGCCGACACACTAGGTATGTTCTTTTATACTACACCTGCTTGGAAAGTACCTTGATACTTTATCAAATTTACGGTAGAAAGTACGTCATTGCATATCGAACAAATATGCGGGGAAAAAACGCATCTGAGCGGGAGAGAAAAGTGTATGAAAATCCATTTCTTACGTGGTTTTTCTTTTTTAATTTTGGGTAAGACTATGCGCCGGTAACCTAAATATCAAAAGCCAAAAGTTTTTACAGTGAGTTTTTATCTCCGAGTTCGCAAAATGACACTGGCCACTATCTGTGTGTTGGATGGTGTCGGGCTGGCAGTGCGACCCTGCGGCAGCAGGATAAACAATTTGAAAAAAGAACATGTGAAAATTGCAGACGCCATTGGCGCCATTTTCAATTTGTGTGTTGTTTGAGGATTCAGTTTAAGTTTTTTATTTTCCTCTAATACTATTTCTAATAATATAATTAATAATTAATAATGTACTATTTCTCAAACATGCTTGGAAATTAGAGCATTATTTTGACAACCTTCTTCGAGATCAATCGGAAATGCAGTACTGGCTAAATACATGCGAACAGCGGCCGGATAAAATTGTATGAAAATCCATTTCTGTCGTGTTTAGCGGCCAAATAAATTACATACAAAACTCATATCTGTCGTGTAATTTAAAAATGGAACGATCTTTTATACTCCATAACATGGCAACCAAGGAGGTAACCTTATCAAAGGTTTTATTCAAATTTCGAACAGGCTTTCAAATAGAAAGCTGATTATTGAAAAAAAAAAACAAATGAATACTGTAACTTCGTTGTTCTTTATTAATTTTGAAAAGTAATTGTATTTTCAACTAAAAAGTTTTGCCTAAGTACTTAATTTTAATTTCCGCGCATTATTTGAGAAAAGTACTATACAAGCCTTGGCCACAACTAGGCAATGATGGACTCACGTATGTGTGCCTCGTCTTCGACTCGGCCCATATTTGCACGTTCGTCCCTCATTGCCTCTTACTCTGGCCGCTGCAGTAATGTAATATACATATTTTTTTCGTACCACTTGCTCAAAAAAGTGACATTCTATGCCACAAAAAGCGAACATAGCAATAGTCATTTTTAATCTGTTAAAAACAGGGAGAGAAAATTGTACTGGATTTCTTTCATCCTCTAGGGGGAGAAAGTGATTTAAATTTGGAATACAATTTATACTGAACTACATCTGTGTTTACACCATTGAGTTTGTATACAAAGCATTATACATCTTTTTGAAAGAGGAATACGCATTTATTATGCAGGCCGTATGAGCTTGATGCCTTTGCTTTTCCGACAAAAAAATATTAGTCTAGGAAAATGCCGCGTTTTTGTTTTCTTCAAATACATAAACGTTAAGTTTATTTTAATTTATTTTTATAAATAAGTTAATGTTCTAAAATGCTATCTCATATTATTATTGTGTTAATTTTTTCGCAAATGGTACGAAAAGTAGAGTATTTTCCTCGGTGATAAAGCTGTCTTAGTCTTGGGTGAACTTAAATCCCTCGCTACTCTCAGGACTCGTCTTAAATCCCTCGCTTTGCTCGTGATTTAAGTTTTTAACACCCTCGCTACGCTCGGGAGTAAACTTCGACTCCTTCGTTACGCTCGCGATTTAAATCGTCACCCGCGACAGAAGACCCTGCTTTATCCCCTTGTATAATAATCTACTATTATTATTTTCTTTTGTGACACCGTGTCACCGTTTTTGTCTTCTTCCTACTTTTCCAAAGGCATTTGTAATTAATTCCGATTCAAAATAATCGATTTGATTCTTTTTACTTCTAAAGCATTTTCTTAAAACTTGAGAATTTCTTTTAATTGTTGTTTAAGTGTTTTTGCTGTAAATATCTGCTTTCCAATTAGTTTTTCGCTTTTTCAATAGGTCTGGAGTGAACTGGGGAGTTTCCATTAATTTAATTTTGCTAGTGAGTTTTGAGAGTTCATCCAACCGTAATTACTTTGTGGTTCGAGTTTACTCTTAATGTGCTGGTAATAAGCTTGGGCTCTTTAGAAAGGAATATTTTTTAGCAAGCAAGCAAGCTCGTATGAGTTAGTGGCCAACTCTGGTGACAAATATTTTTTGAAAACCTCACATTGTCTCCGATTCTATTTGTTTCATTTTTATAAACTAACCTAGAATATGAATGAATAATATGAATATGAATAATATGAACTGAAACGACAAACAACGCTATTAATTTTAATTGTTAGTTTAGTTGAAAAAATGTATTGTTATTGTTAAGTGTATTAGGCCCATTGTCTTACTATGACTACATGTACTATAGGTATCTACTCTATGACTATAATTTGTGATTTTACAAAGGTTCTTTCTCTTCCAGGCAGTGGTTGTCATGGGCAGCAGTACAACTTCAGACAAGACAAACAACACCAGCACAGACTCCGCAGCAACTGCCCTCACGAGCATCACTGGCACTGATGACTCCATGGACGCAGAAGCCGAACCACCCGAACCAGTACAAACCAACCTTATCGATGTCACAGCGAACTGTACAAACCACACAACCTGCAACGCACAGCCCAACGGTAACTTGAACCACCACCCCCCAAGCACAGCCCCCCCACACTACCACAGAAATCAAAACAGTTGCGATATCAACTCCCCAGCGTACACGAAGCCACAGTCGGCAACAGACATCCTAGAATCCCCGAGACCTGGCCCGGCGAGGTTCGTCTTCGATGTTCCTCTACCAGACCCAAAGAAATTCAGAAACAAGACTCAAGTCAGCATTGGAGGACCGTCGACCTCCATCCAGATACCGCCTAAAGTCGACACGCCCAAGAGTCCAAAAGCACAGGCTAAACTCGAAACCCATTTCAACTTTGACCCAGAACCAGTTAGAAGAAGAGGGTCTGAAGAGCCTGTGAAGAGAAGAGGGTCGGAGCCCAGGGTTAAGAATAAGCAGAAGGAGAAGGAGTATTACAAGGATGAGATGACTAAGTTGAGGAGACAGCTGGAAGGTACCGAGGTGTTCACGACGAACCGGAGAAGATCCTCTGCACACCAGCATTCTGTGCCGCCGCCGTCTTCTAGAAGACAATCCACAGGTAGGTAAACTGCTATATATCTACTAGGTCGAGTGCCAACACTTCTGTATTCTTTAGGTGTGGTTTCCTCCTGATGTTTTCCTTCAATGTTTGAGAGCACAAGGAATTGCGCACATAAATTTTTCGAATATAAATATCTATTGCTGTATCACCAGGTTTGAACCCATGACCTTAGGATCTAAAGGCGAAATTGGTACAACTACCAGTGTTCATAACAAAACCCGGTTTATTCTTTACTTAGCTTTTATGAAAATGGTCTTTCCATACGGCTTTCTCCATCTTTTTCTATTATTACTCACAGCCGCACAAGTCCACGTGACAGCAAACCCCCTGGACTCAGCAGCGACCACCATCCCCGCTGGCCGCACCACCATTGTCGTTCAGCAGCCCTCTCTCTCCCTGGATTATGGGGGGTGTTCCACCATCCTGCTTCGAGAGGGCGAGGAAAGGCTGGACCGGCGCAAGAGCAGGATCTGTTCTGATCACATACAGCAGCTGCTGGATGTGACCAGCCAGTTCACGTCGGAAGACCTGCATGAGTTTGATAAGAGGTATGTTTACTAGCTAAACCAATTATTTTTTCCATCTCCTTTATTTTTATGTGCGCCTGGTACACACACTCCATGACTTTTTGCGGTACTTTGCAGTTGGAAACATTTACCTCCTCAAAAGTGTCTTCAAGTTTTGATTACCAGCGTAGCCAGCAACTCATTATTCTGAGGGTACCAATCATAAATCCAAAAAGATCCAAAAAATTCATTCTATTTTAATTGGCCGTAGACCCTCTACGTGAGGCCTACGCCGCCGCCGAGATATAACGTATGGAATGGTAACGGTCACGTGACATATCGTAAAGGCACCGTCTGTCTGTAGTGATTGTAGAACTTCTAGCCAAGTTGACGTTGAACTGATAAACCACCAATAACTTAGTAACTTTTAAAGTGTCCTTCATTAACCTCCAAAAATTGCAGTGACAAGAATAAATTTAGCCTATAATTACGTCTGGAAAGTTTAAAAATTTTTCAAGACCTTCCAAACCACTTCTAAATACAAAACAAATAGTTAATTCCGTGTAATTCCCGAATTAACTGTTAATATAACCAAAAGCGTCTGTTTTATGTTGTCTTTGATTACATTTTAATCTCTTATCTTTTGCCGCAAAGCTTAAAACCTTATCTTATGTCGTTACTGAGGATAATCCAGTGCTCATTTAATCTTTGATAGGTTCTTCTAAAATGGGTACGTGTTCGGTTCCTGCGAAGGGCAATTTGATCCAGAAAAATCCATTGAAAACACAAAACACTCTTGACTCTAAACACTCATTTATTCAATAGTAGAAGCTCATGCAGGCTCGTTGGAATGCAAGATGAAAGAGAGTGAAGAACGAACATTGTGTGACTAGGTTCTCCAGCTGTCAAGTGACATTGACAGAGACATTTAACAATACTAAACACCCCCTACCCTTCAGATGAAAATATGCATAGAAGTGTGCTTAAATAATAATTATTAAATAAATAAATAAATAAAATGCTTAGTGTGCTCGTTTTACGTATAGGTAATACAAAATTGATGTAAACTATATTTGTGTATAGAGATTGAGCAGCGCCCCTAGCGGGTAGTTTACAAAACTGATGATTCTCCATACAAAACTTTGTAGTAAATGTCAAACGTACACTCGGCATGATGGCCTTTACACCATGGAACTAGTATAAACATGATTATATTATGTGTCGCCATCGGTAAGTACCTACCGAGAGGTTTTAGTCCAATTATGCTAACGATACGGTACCCACTTGAAGTTTGAAGAGGTCCTTTGGTAGGCTGAAAGTAAGCTTCTTTTGATTGAAAGTAATTTGGAAACATAATACTTCCTTCCAGGTTTTTTTATACTAAAAGTTTAACCACTTTTTAATAAGGCAAGTTATTAGAGGACCGACGCGACGCCATTGTTAGAATCGTGGGAAATTATGAATAGAGAAAAACATTTTTTTTAGAATTGGGAAGGCCTGAGTCAAGCTGTGGGCTTCTACAAGCTAGTTTAATGATGAGAACTTTGTTTTTTTCTAAGAACAGCGAACAGCTTATCAATGGCGTCCCTTGTCAAATTGACATTAATCTCTCTCTTCTTCTTTTATTTATGGCCTCTGTCCGTCATTTCGAAAGACCATTTTGCCAGTGTCAAGTGAATTATTTGAAATAGTATTTAGTAATTTCGATACAATAAGAAACTTCAAATATTCTGTAAAATAGACACAATGTCTTTAGACTTGTTTTGTATATAATTATCTGACGATCGTATAGCACGACTGGCGCGTTGTGTAGGTACCTTACTAGGTATTCTTATTTTACAGGACCTTAGAACTCATTGTCTTGTGTTTACAAGAGCTGTTATATATATTTGTACAAACGCTCAGACTTCAGAATATATACAGACAACTGTCGAGAAATGTATCCTCGAGTCTCTACTTACACTTGAGTATTTTCTCAGCATACCAGCCTAAGCTTTTGGTGAAAACTGATAGCTATCTGAATGTAAATAGCAGTAATATTATCAAACTAAACAACAAGTAAATAAGTAAGTAAAAAAGGGAATCGCCGAGGCGAATTTCCTGCCATCAAAAGTTGTCAATCTCAAACAACTTCGAAGCAAATCGTCGTTTTACAACTTCACAAGATTCTCTTTGTTGGGAAGCGTCACTTTGCGAACTCGATTCATCCGAGTTTCTTGTCTACTGCGATAAACGGTTCTTTGGGCTGTTTTGAGTTACATTGCGCGGTGATGTGGCCTATTTTTAACCGATTTCAAAACCGGAGGAGGTTCTCAATTCAACTGTATGTTTTATTTATCTCTAAATATATAAAACTCTTTTGAAGCTGACTGACAATCAACGCACAGCCTTAACTATAAGTCCCAGAGGTATGAAATTTGGAGGGCAGTATCCTTATATAGTGTCCCTACACTATATAAGGATCCTACCCTTATAGATATATATAGATATCCTAGGATATATAGGATAATTCCTTTCTTTGTGCATCCCTGTGCAATAAGAAAGGAATTTTGAAAAGTCACAATCTAAAGGGTCTTAATCGCAAGCAACGCCGCGGGCGACGGCTAGTATATTATATTCCGCGATCACAAAAATAAGTGACTAATCACTTTAAATTGTATAATTGCACCACACTTCAAACCAAAACACAATTACTAAGGCGGTAAAAAAATAAGCACGTAGTACTTCCCCGGATGAGCTCTTTCCAAAGCAGCCAACTGATTATTCACTAATGGATTTTGCAAGAGATCGCGAACTTGACACATATATTGACCGCGCAATGTAAATCAAATGTTACAAGTATATCGCCTACCGTGTTGCTTAGTAGTAGGGCCTGAACCAGAAGCCTGGATTCGGCACTTTGATTTATTGCGTTTGTTTGTATCTCTTGTAATTTTACACGGAAATAAAGTTACCTTGCACTATTTGAGCTAAAGTGTTGTCACGGTGGGTAGCGTTACGTATTCCTGCAATTATGACATGACAACTTCAACTTCTTGGTTTATGGCTTTTGCAACTTGTTATTACAAATCTGCCAGTGTCTTTTTCCTCTAGTATCACAAGATATAAACATTCGATTGGTCATTTTATGTGTTCATTGAGGTGACGTCCCTAGTATCGTGTCCCATCCCTATCCTATGCATTCACTTCACTCGTTCCCCATCCCCCTTCACTCAAAAATGTCGTACACGGTCGCGCGCAACTTTTCACGGGAAATAAAGAAAATCCACAAAACTCTAGATTTTTAGTCCCGAGCCTGTCTATCCTGCAATCAATGTATGTTATAGTCCCTTTAACTTTTTTTTTTCCACAAGTAGGTTTCAAATGGAGGGCTAAAGTATCATAATCTCCTTGATTTTAAAGTTTTGGGATTTTGAGACTCCTCCTTCAGTCTCAAAATCTCTTTTGGACAAAAATTACACTCTAATAGCTCAAGACAAAGTCAAAAAAGTCAAAGTGCTTTTATTCAATAAAATGTTACTGGTCACTTTGAATCACTTTCACAGTTCATGTCAAATATCTTATGCCTGGGTAGGCATAGTATTTAAATTAATTATAACACTACGACTTGGACCCTGCGACCCTTTCAAGAGCGTTTAGAAGCCGTATCTTTGACCCAAACTGATTGAATCACCAACGCGCAGATTACGGCAGAGTCGTGGTACAGTGCCACAAACGTACAGCCCCGGTGGTTGAAAGACAGACCTTTATCGCGACGTCGTAGAGCCGTTATTTAATAGAAGCGAAACTCAACTACATATCCTTCGCCTCACGTTAGAGATCATAAAAAAAATACAAAATATGTCTGAATCTCTCTTGAGCTAATTGTTTAGCTCACTTATGTAATTTTTATTTTATTTTATTATGATACTTATTATTTATAAAGTGATTTATCGTGCATATTGATTTTATTTATTCTCTTACTTTTTTAGAACCCTCAACTTTGCTAGTGAGCCACTAACATCTGAAGGTCAATGTGAGTTCTTTCATTTTTGATAAATTAGCACTTTTATTTCAAGGAAAAATCCAAAGTTTTGCCTTTAAAACAAATGACAGCCGACTTGACTAAAACGATTTCTTCTTCTTTTCTTGTTAAAACGATTTCAAGTATACAGAAATAAAAAAAAATTACATCACACACTTGACACTTCATGACAATGGCAAAATGGTCTGTCAAAAGGACGGACAGAGGCCATAAAAAAGATGAAGAAGACTAAAGGGAGTGGAGCTATCTTTAGGGTCGGGATGTGCGTGATGTCAACAACACAGCAGCAGCTGGTGCTTCAGCAGAAGACCAGCGCTGCTGTGTGGCAACATACCGTAGCATCAAGCTGAGCTGAGGCCATTTCTCCACCACACAGAGTTGAACTTAAACTAAAAATTTTTTTTTTCCTCTACTGTTAATTTTAAGTTCGCGTGTACCTTTAATTTTTTTCTTTGCATTGTAAAATTTGGGGTGGAAAATATATATCATCTATCTATCATCTCATCTATATAAAGGGGCAGATCAGTGTGTGGCACTATACAGCATCACTCAACACTCATTACACTGAGCCCAGCAACACGTTGTCATCTCAGTTTTCATCTGTTACGTAACGTTTAATATACGGGTTACGGTAACATTTTACGACATTTACGACGAAACACGCCAAGGGTTAGTCGTGATAACTAATTGAAAGGGAGGTGAAAATTTCAGCATAGTGTGTACGCCTTTGCTTTTAATCTAGAGGATCTTACAGCGCTACCTCCCATATCGGAAACTCTGTACTGCTTTCGCTGCCCAGCATAATGTCGAGTGACGTGGCCACAGGGGCCTTATTCACTATGACCAATACAAGCGCGTTACGCAGCACGACAAGACAGCGGCGTGAAATCGCCCTATGCCTATGCCGTATTTCCTATGCCATAAATGTCATTCCTTACGGTGACGTCATACGGTTACGGCAAGGAATCTCCTAAGTCATACAGAATAATGCCCCTGTTATACGAAAACAAGAAGCGCTGAAACGCGCTAATGTCACTATTCAGTCACAGAATACCTATGATTTAGTATGAAAACAGTTCAGATGGCAGGTTTTTATGAGACAAAGATTGCCCCTCAGGGCATTATCATTATCACAGCCAATCGACTTTCCTGCAAAACATTACGATATTTTTCAACTGCAACACTGGCAGTATCTAGCGTATTTCATTGTCATTAGGTTCACGACGGGATTTGAATCCACGACCTTATAAGGTTGAAAGGCGGAGTCACTACCACTATACCACTGGCGCTCTGCATATTATTAAATAGTAGATTATTATACAAGGGGATAAAGCAGTGTCTTCTGTCGCGGGTGACGATTTAAATCGCGAGCGTAACGAAGGACTCAAAGTTTACTCCCAAGCGTAGCGAGGGTGTTAAAAACTTAAATCACGAGCGAAGCGAGGGATTTAAGACGAGTCCTGAGAGTAGCGAGGGATTTAAGTTCACCCAAGACTAAGACAGCTTTATCACCGAGGAAAATACTCTACTTTTCGTACCATTTGCGAAAAAATTAACTCAATAATAATATGAGATAGCATTTTAGAACATTAACTTATTTATAAAAATAAATTAAAATAAACTTAACGTTTATGTATTTGAAGAAAACAAAAACGTGGCATTTTCCTAGACTAATATTTTTTTGTCGGAAAAGCAAAGGCATCAAGCTCATACGGCCTGCATAATAAATGCGTATTCCTTTTTCAAAAAGATGTATAATGCTTTGTATACAAACTCAATGGTGTAAACACAGATGTAGTTCAGTATAAATTGTATTCCAAATTTAAAACATTTTCTCCCCCTAGAGGATGAAAAAAATCCAGTACAATTTTCTCTCCCTGTTTTTAACAGATTAAAAATGACTATTGTTATGTTCGCTTTTTGTGGCATAGAATGTCACTTTTTTGAGCAAGTGGTACGAAAACATTATTTTTTCACTCCATATCAAGATACTTATATTCAAAAACCAGACGTTTTAGGAATTGTTCTGCAGCAGAAATCGATCCCGAACCACTCCTGAAAGTACGCCACATATTATCGATTACAAAAGCATTAAATTTCAAACTAAAGTACCCAAAAGAGGCATTAAGTTGTTTAATTACAAAACCCCATAAATAATGTACGTAAACTGTAATATCGATTAATAGTCGACCGGATATTGGAGTCCCTCCAAAATAGTGATGTTAATAAAGATAATGGCGGAAGTGGAACTAGGGGAGGCTAGTGATGGAGTAAAGCCTTGGGGTAAAACCAAGTAGAATTAAAGTTCATTCTCGTTTGTCCCATTGCGTCGTGCCACTAGTGGTATAATCGGGAAGATTACAAAATAACTTCCAAATAATCTAGATATTTATTTTGCACTTCCCATTCGTGATGTTGCATGTCGCAAACGCAAAATTACATAATTATAAGACGTATATAATGCTAGACACTCAAATGACTATTTTTCTGCCAGATTTTTTAAAAAACATAGACTAACTAACCTTAGATGATTTAATATAGAGTTAGGGGAATTTTGGTATATTCCAGAAATTCGTACCATTGGGAATTTCTGTTTTTTTTCCAGAAATCCGTATTGGCAACGTCATAGCATACAATAATATAGATATGGACATTTATGGACATTACAGACACATTAGAAACTCAACAAATGGCTCATGGCTCAGTTTCGTCACAAACTAAACAAAGCTTGTAATATGGGAACTAGATGTCGTATCGGTGACTGCAAAACCGTCTAAGAGATGGCAGGCAAAGCAATAAACGTCTCCTCCATTACTCTTTATAAGTAGATATATTTCTCACTCACCTTCACAGTTATCTTAATCTTATCTCTCCCTCATTCTTATAAAACAGCTCATTAAAATGGATAAGGGTCTAGTAGGGTGTTAGGAAATAAGCCAGAGCCTCACAAAAGAACGTAAAATTATTATAAAAAAGGAATTTGTGCATATTTTTAAACAACTACGCCCACCGTGTCCGAAAATATAAACAAATTATAAATATTCATAATAAAGCTTGCACTATGGGATCTTGATTAGAGACTTATATTTTTTTTTGTAAATACATACTAATAATACATAGTAACACCCAGACATAGAACAAACATCTATGTTTGCCACACACAAATGTTTGTTATCGGTGGGGATCGAACCCACGACCCACAGCACGGAAGGATGAGCTGTAGATGGATAAAGATGAAATATAATTTCAAAAATGTACCCTGAAAGCAAACCTAAAAGATACATTTACGAATAGTAGGTACCTACTCTCTCTTTAGCAGGGTGACGTCATACATGAAATTAAAGGCTTCAGGCCCAGACTATGTAATTATCACTGAAATTGCTAGTTACAGTACATAATTACTGCCATAAGTAATTCGTACGTAATTATTTTTTAAAAGTAACAGAGTTCAAGAAGTATTTGAAGTAAATGCTTCAAACATAGAAAAATCTCATTTTCATAGCAACGAGGGCACAGACATACACACAACATCGTCAATCTTATAACATCCCTTCCAATTTCGGTCGGGGGTTTTATGAATATAAATAAGTAGAATATAAAGTTAGCAAGCACTGCGCGATAACACAATAACGCTGCACAGGCAAGTCGTCCTTCCCGCGCAGTGTAACTCTAACCACCCCTGTACTTATGGTAGTGTAAATCGACTCTAAACGACGGATATAAAAGCGATAAACGACGCGGCATCGTATGATTGATGGCCGGCCTCTCGTGTGGGGCCACTGTTACAGCGATTAGTTAGATACTACCGCTCAAGGAACGTCGAAGATAGTGGAGCATGTCAAGGTCCAAATCATCCATCCCTGTGGATCAGTAAAACTTGGGCACAGCTTGCCTGTTGATTTATATGTGTCTTCCGGTAGATAACATAACTTCTTCTTCTTATTTATGGCCTCTGTCCGTAATTTCGACTGAAAGTAAAAACTAAAAATAGTAAGTACAATTGAAATGTCTATAAAAATTAGCGTTTTATACATTTACCTATCCAAAGTAGGTATGTATGTACCTACTTTAAAAACTCAAAGCCAAAACCATAAATATAAATATTTTGGGGTACCAAAAAGGTATATTTATTGGCCACATTATTTACACCGAGGTTGAACGTAAGGTAAGTAAATAAAACTATAATATAGTTATTTTCACCGTGGTATAACCTTCGGGCCTCAAAGGGTTACGAAATAAAGACAAAATTTAAAACCTAAATAACCTAAATGTTCTTTCGATAGTCGGCAGCCCTAAATAAACTATAAGAAATGTGGCCATAAATAAACCTTTTTGTGGAAATAAAATAGTCTATCGCGTACTTCCCAGCCTCGGCCGCACATTTGTATTGGTTTCACGGGAAACTCAACGACTCCCCTTCCCCCATTCCCCCCTCCACATAAATAACAGAGCCATAAACAAACGGTAACCGACAATTAAAACTTTTTACCTAATTTATTTCATTTGTTCGAATAACACCGTTTTGTCTAAACTTAAACTGGAATCTAATTAGGAAATTGGTGACAGTTTTTGTGTTTTCTGTTTTACAAAATGGGTGAAGGGTTTTTTAATAAGCAACTTTCAAAATTAAGGAGTGCGACTGACAACCTACTGGTTAAATCTCTTTTTAACCGACTTCCAAAAAAGAGGAGGTTCTCAATTCGGCTGTATTTTTTTTATCGTATATCTACAACCCATGGAGCGCAGCATCCTCGGTCTGAAGCGGATAGACCGAGTGCGTAACACCGTGTTGCGTTCCATGACGGGAATAACCGATGTTGGAAACAAGAGCACTAGGCTCAAATGGGACTGGGCGGGACACGTCAGCCGGATGACTCCCGATAGGTGGGCGAACATCTCCACACCTTGGGTCCCTGACGGTGTGCGATATCGGGGTCGGCGAAGGAAGCGTTGGCGCGACGAACTAGACGCCTTCGAAAGAGGATGGTGGGAGGAAGCTTGGGACAGAGAACATTGGAAGTCTTTGGGGGAGACCTTTGCCCAACAGTGGGACGACATAGGTTAATTAAAAAAAAAAAAAATCTACAACCCAAGGGCTTAAAAAATCACATAACTATTGATCAAAAAGTATTTGTAAATTTTCTCGTTCCATCAGTTTATTGACCCTATGAATTTTATACAGTTTTTTTTATTTTTTTTATTTGCAGTCATTTTATACAGATATCTCTATGAATATTGTACCGGTGGGCTCGATGGGAATAACCCCATTAAACTACAAATGTTGAAGCGCTCGTAGGTTGCTTAATCAATCTTCACCGATTATCTAAGTTAAGCAACGTTCTGTGCGGTCACTATTTGGATGGGTGACCGTTAGTGGCATTTATATCTGAGCGCTTCCGTGCTTCGGAGAGCACGTTAAACTGTCGGTCCCGGATCTAGCAGTCGTTAAGCCATGACGGAGGCCTTAAGGCGGTCTTAAAACTTCGTCACCAGAGTTGGCCACTAACATATACGAGCTTGCTTACTACTAATGTTTAATTATTACTGTGTTGCTTCCACGTACCCCACCTTTGTGTATAAAAAAGTATTATTTTTACCTTTTACTGTGAAAATTCTATGTTGTGGACATACCTGCTATTTGCTAGCACATTTGATATGCATTTAGGTTAGTATAGTCCGCTGTAAATGCTACTTACAGTTCTTCGTTCTAGTTTAGTACTGACCTTATTACGCTGTAGGGTAAGGCAAGCCATTGAGCACTTTGCAGTTTCTATTCAACCTTTGTGAAAACAATATCTACATTCTGTATGGGAATAAGTAATGGTGCTAGCAGATGGCCCATCTGATGTGGTAAACTCTGCCTGTAACAACGCATCACTGACCACGTTTGGACGTGCCCTATTAAGGCATCGCACCGCGTCCATCACTCTGAGAGGCAAAGGTGTTAAGTCTCATATGCGTGTAATAGAACCGGCCCCCTTCAAACCAAAACACAAAAAAGTTTTGCCTCTTCTCTGTCAAAATCCGTCATATATTTAGTGAGTATATAATGTAGACTTGAATAAAGCTGAAGACAGAAACTATTTATTCAAATAATAATTACTTTGTAATATTCAACAACTGAAATGGCGTCCCATTTCCCAAGCCACCATCAACGGTAACGTAAGCAATTAATGGTTTTACATGGGTAATTTGTTTAGGGCTCTCCCACATTCGCTGCTCACGAACGTTGACTTGCTGCCGGTGTCTGAGTAGTACCTACACTATCCACCGACGACGACACAGCGCGAGAGTTTCGTCTGCGCTGAGTATCAAACGCAATGTGTGAACCGTGCTGAGGCCAATTTCCCTGATAAACTTGACAGCTGAAGCGTAGTTTTCAATCTGTTTTGGTTACTTCGTATTCTACTTTCTATTGTAAATTAAATTGTTTGTACGTACGCCCTAATAGGGTAGATCCAATGTAATTACATAGATCCAATGCATAATACCTCTATACATGTAATTCAAATTCAACTTTTTAATTTATGGCTTTTGCAACTTGTCATAATTCTACCGATTGTTTACTCAGCGAATAAATACGCTTTGACTCCTATGAAACTTTGACAGCTGAAACGCAGCTGAACCGTAGTTTTTCATCTGGTTTAGGCTATTTCGAACCAGCTGTATAGTGACGTTTCAGCTAAGCTACGAGTTTGATGCGTATCGTCAAAACTGCTTTTCGTCATTAACCATTACAGATCGATTGAACCATATTAGATACAAGATACAAGATACAAGATGTTTATTTGCAGTAAGAACGGAATAGAACGCTGCTCGGACACCGGGTGCAACACTCGAAAGCAGCCTGGTGTAAAAAAGTCCTTAGGGTAACAAGGGCCCGACGGCACTAAGGGTTTTGATAACGCTTAGTTGTGCACGAGTAGGGTTAAATAGATCTCATATCTTTGATAGTATTTTGTAGGTTTCAGTGTTTGCAATTTTCATTTGGATGAGTTATTCAAAGAAGTTATATTAAAATAGTGGTTAAAGGTAAACCATTTAAACGACACTCCCTGCGTTTACAGGGGCGCGTGCGGGTGATTCTGTTTGACAACGATATGAAATATATTAAAAAATATTCGTCTAAAAACGCACCTGCTCATTTATAGGTCAATGACCCTCATTTATAGGAAGTGGACTATCTTCTTCACCTATAAAAGCCTACTAAAACATTAATCTACTTGCCAGTACCTTCTATAATTCTGAGATAAAATGAACTTAGCAATTTCCAAAGTAATGTAGTGAAGTAAAATAATTTTCCTATTCTATTATAGGTTATAAAATATTTAAATATTATGATTGTTCTAAATACTGTATTAGACTAAATTTTCTTTGTGAATAAAAAAAAGTAAAGTATGATGACAATGTACTCCTTTAACTTAATTAATTGAATAAAAATGGTTTTTCGGGTTTTACCTTATTCGTAAAACCCGAACCATTTTTATTCAATTAATTGGTCAACATCAAACAAAGGAAGAAAAAATACAGAAATGTATTATTGTATTGAAAATTCATGTACAGATAATCTCTTTGACAAATGATACTTTTTAACCCCTTGTGTGTAATCCTCCGATGAAAGGAGAGTTCATTAATAGCCCAATGTTATACTAACAAATTCACGTGTGCACAAAACACGACCTTAATCGCACGAATTTGTCCTAAAATACCCTTTGTGGGCAATTCGTGCGATTGGGGGTGTAAAGAGAACAATAGGATTCGCTTCAGGGTCAGTTACTTACATAGTATTCATATTTTACAGTTTTTTGAGCCAAATACAGACTATTGAACGTGTATTCATGTTTTTACAGATCGTTGAATACTATGCTTTATAGTTTAAAGTTCTTGTTCTAATCATAGCTTTATAGTTTAAAGTTCTTGATTTAAGAAGCCTATTAGAAACTTTTACTCGCAAATCCACTGGTCGTATTATCTGATTATTTAGAAGACAAACAAGCTTGGGACGAACTACCTCCAACTCATCCAATAAAAAAAATTGTATTCTTACCTAATCATACAAAACGTAATGACGATTCCAAGTGATCAGTGAGATTTTATTGAATAAAAGATTTTTGACTTTGACTTTGACTTTGACTCTATTGTCCAACGTATCTAACTGATGATCAATACTTTGGTTAGGTTATGATAGTTTTGTGAATTCTATCAAATTCAAAAGAAGGATAAAAGGAGCACTTTGCAAACCAAATGTCGTGCGTATGAATTCATAACGCCTAACCTCGTTACAAAAGCAGTCGCTCAATCATTTTGCAACATTCTTTCTTCAAATTCAGTCAACTGCTTTGATAAACATTTTGCGTAAACACACATTGCTTGCTTGAATTTGGAAAAAATACAAACAGGCAACTTCTGACATCTGAAACAACAAACAAAATGATTTCGTATTTCTTCTATTGCTTTTCTTCAGTACGCTCGATGCGTGCTAAGTCAGGTGAATATTAGCGCTAGTTAGAAAGCAGGAATCAACAGCCCTAATAAAATAACAATGTAGTTTTGATATCCAGTTTATTTACTGCTGAAATTATCATTATGTTTACGTTATGACTATAACCAAAACGAAGTTACTCGTTTCCATTTGGTAGATTTGAAGAATAAGTATTTGAAAGAGATCCTCATGATTTTATTACGTAAAATCATGACTTGGATTTACATAAGTACCTAAGCTTTTACTCTCATGAAATAAGGAAATATTTTATTTATTTCCAAACAAGTTACACTTAGCCTCTGCTCACATCATATACGTTGACAACCTTGTATAATCCGACCATATTGCGTAGCTTGTTTTTATGAACTACAGAGTCGAAGCTTAGGCCTCATACATAAAGTCGGATTATAACATTTGCTCTTACGCCATAACAAGAATTTACGGTTATCAGAGAGTTCTTAATGAGTTAAATAGGGGTCTTTTCGTATATCAGAAGTGCGCAGCCCTCCAATCAGATTTAAGCACATCTTTGTACCTCACAGTGCTCTCGGGTCTGGGGAATAATCTTCAGAGTACGACTAACCCGGGCTTTTCTGAAATTTCGTATACTAGCCGAGTTACACACTTATAAAAGGCGGGGTAGGTTTTATCCAGAGCCCACAGTCTGAGTTTGGTTTTGTTGATTTGGGATGGGATTTTTAATAGGCTTACAATAGGACACCAAAACATTATGTTGAACTTCTATTCTGTCCGGTCTGGAGCCTAAAAACTCCACTATTAGTTGGATATTAGCTCATTACAAGTTAACTCAGTGTACAAATGAAGTCCGTAATCTTCAAAGTCTAGCTTAGTGCCCCAAGTTACAAAAGCTCCAATATAACTTTATCAACTTGTTTAAACTAGTCATTAAACATAATGGTGAGAGCTCATGGTAACGAGACGATTTGATCAAAGTCACAGGTCAAACCATATCTTAGTACATCCACCAGCAACACAAACTATTTTCGGCCAATTATTTAAAAATATTAAAAAATGTCATCAATACACCTAATTACCACTAGCAGATTCAAGGGGGCTGGAGGCTCAAGAAAAAAAACTCCGGGTCTACCGACGGCTGGAACTGGATTGGCCAGGCCATACGTGCTGTATCAGGCCCCCAACCCGAAATCTTGGTTCAAGCTCCTCCCAAATGAAAATTCGAAATCCGCCGCTGCTTATACTTGATGAAAGCCAATGCTGAAGGGTGCTATATGTGTAGTTTGACTTCTAAGAAACGTTGGAATGGAAAACTATTGAAGCGAAGAAATTGAAATGAAAGCAATTGAAACGTTTCAAAGAGCTTTTATAAAACAAATAATAAATCATATAAAATTGCTTTGACAATGGCTCGAGATAATTGTGGAACCTTCAGTGATTGGTCTCGACTTTGCTACTTTAAGCTTTTTTATCAAAAACGTTATAGCTTCTAATAAACAGGCTTTTAGAGATGGTTGATAAAATGCTACTATCGAGGTTTTCACTCAAACTTGGCTCCGTGTCCGTACTTGATGGAACTTGATTTCAGAAGGAGTAAATTTTACTCATAGGTCTGTAGTAGAGTCTAGTTTTGCCCAGAACCAACCAGAATACCTGCCTATTTTGCCATCCTGCGGGCCTAAGATGCGCACCGCGAGATATTTGTCATGTCGTTCTGTCAAAATGTAAGCATTTTGTACCAGTTTAGGAACTATTGCATTATCTGTGGTAATGTTGTCGAGAAACCGCGCCTTTGAATTTTCAACTTTTGACATTTCTGCATGACAATTATCTCGTCCTCAGAGAGAAACGACGACTAACAAGTGCCAAAAGCGTACATTATGGCGCGTTTTGTCGACACCATTAGGTACCACAGATAATGCAATAGTTCCTAAACTGGTACAAAATGCTTACATTTTGACAGAACGACATGACAAATATCTCGCGGCGCGCATCTTAGGCCCGCAGAGCTCACTTGAAGAGTTCATTTGTGTAAGGCCCAGAACACACGGTGAAACGAAACTGCAACTAAACCCTTTTGAAATTATTGATTTGAAACCAGTTTCAACCATTTCACACGCTGCAACCACAATCATTTCGGTTTTCGTTAAGAAAAGACGTCTGCATAATGAGTTCTTCAAGTGACGAAGAAATAGTGGTTATGTAAATGAATGAAACGCAATGCGAGTTTCCTGCACGCGGGTTTCAATGCGACTGATTTGCAACGCGTTTCAAACCGGTTTCAAACTGGTCGCGTCATGTGTGGTCTCTCGACGGAATCTGTGGCAGAAACTTAAATGCAACTCAAAAGTAACTAGTAGTTGCAGTTTCGTCATTTTTGCGTTTCACCGTGTGTTCTGGGCCTTAGAGTTTTTCCCTTAGGACTAGCATTAAGAAAATAACAATTTTGAATAGAAAAAATATCATAATGTTCCAGGTTTTTACCTGTAAGTTGATGATCAGATAGCAACGGGTTGCTACCACTAAACCCGTGAAAATCTCACCTTAATTCCAGGTATGGCAGCCCCCACCACTCACGGTCGCAGTCCGTAAAAGCAGGGCGGTCGAGAGCCACCTCCCAACTCCTGGGCCTGCCGCAGCAGAGGGCCAGGGTAGCTTCCATGCCCAACACTGGCGTTGAGGAGGAGTACTACAGGCTCAGGCATTTTAGTATAACAGGTGAGGAGCATCAAGGTAGTAGGTATGAAGAGTTCTACGCTTACCTCAACATCCGCTGAAAATGTGGAAATGGAGTACCTACTGGACCAGAAAAGCCGAAGACTAAGCTTAGTAGCGATTTTTGATCCCTACGTTTAGCAGTGAACGAACTGCTTCAGCGTCGGGAACTTTCTATAACAATCTTGAAAATACAGTGGTTGTCGTTGACCATCAATAACTGTGGCAAGTGGCCCGTGAGTGGGAACTCGAACTTCACGCTGATGTATTCGGTTCCAGGTAAAGGCGTGGTGAATCGAGGTGACTCCTTACGGTCGCGACGGTCCAGGTCCAACACGTCTGTAGCGTCCAGTGCGTCCAGCACCGAGGCTGGCACCAGAGCATCTGCACCGTGCTCGCTAGCTTCTTCCAGGTGAAAATCAGAATGATGAAATTCACCAACTCTTAAAAATTTGATGATCCTAACGCAAAAGCGAAATGTTTCTTTGCATAATTTAAGACTTTGGAAATGTTTCCGTTCCGAACTTTGATTGCAGCGTAGTTTATTCTTTGGCCTGTTCTGCCAAGATCTATGCCTTCCTAATTCACCTTACGCCAATAACAAGGAGTAATTTTCCAGGGATTCATCAGCAGGGCTCAGCACGTACCGAGTGCTGGTGTTAGGGGCGCCAGGAGTTGGCAAGTCCAGCTTAGTTGGCCAGTTCATGACATCAGAGTATCTACACGCGTATGACACTAGCATAGGTAAGAGTTATTATACTAAAAATACCTTTGAATCTTGTAAAAATTGTGACTCAATGAAATTTTTACATTCATTAGATGATGAGTCCGGAGAGCGGTCGGTGTGCGTGCTTCTAGCTGGTGAGGAGTCGGAGATCACGTTCTTGGACGCGCCGCCCGACCATCTCGTGGTTAGTTTACGTGGATCGGCTTCTTAAACCTTTACGCCCGATCCTACCATTTCATTATAATCTATTGTGATAGTTTTCTATTTATTGTCTTTTGCTTGAGATCTGGTATTGGCTTGCTTTCTTTTATCTTTATGTTGGTGTGGCTTACCATAGCTTGAGTTTGCTTAGTTCAATTCAACTTTGCTTCATATTCCTCGTCACGGTTTAACTACACATGGTTTTTCTTATCTCTACTTTGCTGCACCAGCCTACCGTTGCACGTAGTTTCCAACATAGTATAACCTCCTTGTAGATAAATCAAAATGAATCAGGTAGGTACCTATTAGCAAGCAAGCTCGTATGAGTTAGTGGCAAACTCTGGTGACGGAGTTTTTAGCCCGCCTTAAGGCCTCCGTCGTACCAATTTATCTATCTAACTGTAGCGCGGTAATGCAGCCAGTGTCTTGGGCACGCTTCCGATTGGTACGTATTTGGACCAGTTGAGCTGAAATATTGTGAATATCGTAAATACTGTATTAGTTGTAATTTTCTTTGCGAATAAATTAAAGAAGATGTACTGTTGAATATTGTTGTAGGTACAGAAGAAACAGTAGCACTAGTACTATATAGGGTAACTCTACAGGTCAATTCAATTTGTAAATAGTTCCATTAAAAAATAACAGACTGACGGCTGCGCGCACGGCTACTGCGTGGTGTACTCGACAGCAGAGCGCAGCAGTTTTACAGAAGCAGAGAAGCGTCTGCAGGCGTTGTGGGCAGCAGGACACACCGCGCGAAGAGCTGTTATACTTGTCGGGAACAAGGCTGATCTAGCGAGGTCCAGGATCGTTACTACTGATGGTGAGTTGAAGAGGCTAGTTGTAAGAAGTATTTAACTTAAATTCCTGTTGGGTTGGAGAATCAAAACGTCGTCACAACTGTACCAAAACTGATGATTGATGAACTGATGACCAAAGCTAAATGAATGTACCATTTGCATAGATTTTATCACAGAATGCAGTTCTTCTATTAGATACAGTCGTTAGTATAGGTATAGTAGGTACCTACGTCTTTTTAGAAGGAAAAACAAGTAATAGAAACCAGTAGAAACTAACAAAAGAAATCGTACAATTTCGTAAGTAATCAAAAACCTATTATTTATTTCGACAAACCTTTTCAATCTCATTGGATTTAATTAGTCGATAAGTTATTTCCAAGTTAAATTGAAGATTACAGAGTGTAATCGCAACTTGGTCGATTTAATTCTATCGATGGCCTATCGGGAAGTTTAGGACGTTCATTTCACTTTGATTGTCTTACTCCATTGTTTATTTTTAAATAACGGCTTTGCTTGGAATTGGATATTGATGAACTATGCTGAGGTTATTTAGAACAATGTTTGCTTTGGTGTTGTCAAATTCTAAACATCCTGCATATTTTGGCAACTTCTCTACCTGGAACCTTACGTATGTTAGGACTGTCTAAAGTAATACATAGTTGTTCAGGAATAGTATTTTATCCCTTAAATTTAATTATCAAGTAATTTTCGTCTTCATCCGTATTTTAGCAATAGACACTCAATATCTAGACGAGCGAGAACTACACTCAGACGTCTTGTATGTACCAGCAGTTTTAAAGACGTCACTGTTTCCACCACTCAGAATATCAACGGTAAATATATGTCAAAAATCAAAAAATCAAATCAAAAATGTTTATTTGGAACAAAAATACAATGAAGACAAGAACAAAAATAGAGAACGATGATAGCTACAATAGTTAAAAACTGTGTCGTAACTATCAACGCCCACCTCCAAAACGTCGGCATAGAGCGTTCCTCATTGGGAATTGTACGGAAAAAGGGCTTAAAAAGAAACTTATAATAAAATTAGGTAAACAAAATGAACAAAACTAATATAAAAGAGACGTGTAGGCATTTATAATATGTATGTAGGTAAGTGTATTGAGTACAAAAGGATGTGAGAGGGTGTGTATGTAAGGGTGAGAATGTAAGTGTATGGTGTAAGAGGGTGAGGGTGTAAGTGTATGGAGTTAGGGTGTGTGTGTATGTTGTGTGGATACGTAAGAGTGTCTCAGACTATCACTGTCAGAAGGTTTTCAGTTTGAGTGTAGGAAAGAGGTTGGAGCCAAGCAAGCAATTTGTATTTGCATTTTTGTAAGGTAAGGGGGTAAATATTTAACTCTTTGTTTACCTTATTGTAAAGCATTGAACTTATAAAATAATAGTGGCGACTGGCAAGTTTTGTTCTTCGGGATTCAATTTTGCACACCTTATCAGATCTGCGTTTGGTGGTAGTCACTAGATCGTATGGCAACTGAGAGTGTTTACGCAAGGTAGTGTTGAGGATGAATAGTTGCCTCACTGTCAGGACTTCAGAGAGGGAGAAGAGGTCAGTTGTGGGGAAACGAAAAGGTTTTTTGGCCATAACCTTAAGAACAGCTCGTTGAGACCTTTCAAGTCTCAATATGGTTGTTTTGGCTGATCCACCCCAAGCAGTAATGCAATACGATAATACTGATTGAGCCAAAGCTAAGTAGACCATTCGTAGGGACGGGGGATCTAATACAGAGCGCAGATTTTTGAAGACGTAAATTAGTTTCCTAGTGCGGGCGACGGTATGATTGATATGGCTATCCCAATTCAAGGAACTATCTACTGACACGCCAAGATATTTTATGTTCGACGCACGTTCCAGTGGTAGGCAAGAGCAAGATTTCAGTTGTAAATTTGGACAAGTATGTGGACAAATAGTATAGGAAGATGGGGGTTGGCCAGTTGCATTAGCGGAAAAGGTAATAAATTTAGTTTTACTTATATTGAGGGTAAGGAGGTTTGAAGCGAGCCAGGACATGACGGTGTTTAGGGCAGATTCTGCGTGACGGAAGGCCTCGCACCAGGTTTTCCCATCCACAAGAAGAACAGTGTCATCTGCGTACGTTATGATTTTGCAATACGGGAGATCCAGCTGACACAATTCGTTAATGTAGACGAGAAATAAAGTGGGCCCAAGGACACTACCTTGCGGAACTCCGAACTCCATAGGTTCATCAGAGCTTATGTAACCATCTATTTTGACACACTGGGAGCGGTTAAAAAGATAGCTTCTGAAGACGTCAAGACAGAGACCTCTAACACCAATGTTTTCAAGCTTTGAAATGAGGATGGGGACAGAGACGGTATCAAAGGCTTTTGAAAGATCAAGGAATATGCCGATACTTTTTCTTTTCTTATCAAGTTGTTTAACAATGGTATTTGTGAGCTCAAGAACGGCGTCTTCAGTAGAGACACCTCTTCTAAAACCGTACTGGTGTTGAGACAGGGCATTGTTGAAGTTCAAAAAGCTTATGAGTCTATTGTTGAGAATCTTTTCAAAAACCTTAGATAATGCAGTTAATACTGAGATAGGCCTATAGTTGGTAACTTCGTCCCTGTCCCCGTTTTGTCCATGTATTCACAATGTCCTCTTACATTTCCAGAGGGCAAAGCACTGGCGACATCATACGAGTGCAAGTTCATCGAGACATCTGTTGGCATCAATCACAACGTGGACGAACTGCTGGTGGGACTCCTCACGCAGATCCGCCTCAAGCAGCAGCACGCGGCTGCCAGGGCTGAACGACAGAGGTAGCCACAGATCTAGATTCACAAATTCATTACCGACTAGCTTCCGTCCGTGACTTCGTTCGCGTCCCGTTGGATCCCGTTGAATTTCCGGTATAAAAAGTAGCTTATTTGTTAATCCAGGTCACGGACAATATATATTCCAAGTTTCATCCAAATCCGATCAGTAGTTTTTGCGTGAAAGTGCGCATACAAACTTTCGCGTTTATAAATACGCTAGAAGCTTTTGGGGTTGCAGGAGGAATGCTGGTTGAAACGGTTTGGGAGATGGTTCAGACTTTGTTTAACAATTTGGGCTTAAACTCTAGCCTAGGTCACATAAGTGACCAGACAAATGTAAACTGGTCTGGATTTGTCTGGTCACTATCTATTTGGGAAGTCTTCTTTATTCCATCTATGGTTTTTAATGAGGATAAAAGAATAGGAATAAGACCAACCTTTGCCCTGGCGAGCTCTTTCAAACAGAGCTACCACTGCTGCACGAAGGCAGATCGGGTTAAACTGAATTTGTGATGATAGATGTGACTCGTGACTCCCACATACTAACCTCTGAACTTTAGGAAACGCAACAGCTCGCGTAAGACCCGCAACCGCGCGCGTTCCCCGAAGGAGGCGGAGGAGCCCCCGGCGGCCGCGTCCGCCTCCGCCGCCAGCACGCCCAGGAAACGCACCAGACTCTCCGCCAGCGTTAAAGTAAGTTTCACCATCTCTACACTTGTAAATGCTACCAATCTTCACCTTCTAGAAAGTACTAGTTCGATTTTTTCAAATTGTTCTTTCATTTTTGGAAATCGAGACTCCGTGCAAGGACACTTTCAATAGTTTCCTTCCCTCTATCAGGGTCAGCGGCTTTACGGGTAGCTACGTAAACAGGGGCACCAGCAATTTGAACACCTGGTTGGATTTCACCCTCGGATCTGACTGGTGTTTAAGCAGCTGTAGTTCTTCCCTCTTGACCACCTTGCCTTCTATGCCTATAATCAGGAGTTTTTCTATGTTGTCCGCAAACTTAGGGAATTCTTAGCCACAAAAATTAACCCATAGACCTTCGGTTCCAGGTCCGTGGTCTCCTGGGCCGGGTGTGGGCGCGTGACTCCAAGTCCAAGTCCTGCGAGAACCTTCACGTGCTGTAGCAGTCGGTCGCCGGCTCCGCTTGCTTCCCATTCTTCGACTGCGCTGCTAACTACGCATGAACCTGTTGCAACCTCTTTTGAACCCTGTTAACCTCTTCACTGACACTGGTACAACGAAAAGAAGAAGCCGCACTGATGTAAGCTTGTATGAGTTAGAAGCCAACTCTGGTGACGGAGTTTGTAGGCCGCTTTAAGGCCTCCGCCGTGGCTTAGCGACTGCTAGAGTCGGGACCGACAGTTTTATGACTTCCCATTAAGTATTTCTTCTGGTTCGGCTTCTTAGTGAATAGGGGGACAGGGTTAAGTGAACACCATCAGAAATCAGGATCTGCTTTTTATGATAATTGAGATCTCGACTGCGTATGAAAAAATACTTGTTTTTTTCCATACGCAGTAGGTACCTAGGTGGATGTCAATTTTTGAACTAATATCTTCTAGTACTTACCTACAAAGACAATATTTCCGTTACACTGCGAGGTGATAAGGCCTTGCCTCATGCAATACACAAGGTAGCCGCGCAGTGAACACTTACCTAATCAAAATATCTATGCAAAAACGTGTGATGAAGAAAATAGGTAACTATGAAAATATGCAGTTCAAAACTTAACATCCAAATGATTCCTACAACCCAGTAGTTTTGTGAACCTGTAGTTACCCTTATGGCCAATAGATGGCGTACTGTAGGCGCCATAGAATAGCTAAACTTACATTGGTTATAACAAGAGTTGAGTGTCAGTTTTCATTTTTACTTTTTTTTATAATCCCTAATCTAGATTTTTTGAAATTTGTGACAGAGGAAAATATTTATAACTTATACCGCTTTATCTAACCCAATTTACGCGTAAAAAAGAAATTGTGCAAAATATCCTTTCGTCTTCTCTTTCAAGAATCCGTCCAAAAAATCATAAAAATCTCGTTTCTGTAATTTCATATTTTTTATTGGCGAAGAAAAAAAAATCTCTGTTATAAATACAGCCTATATTTTTTTAAAGCAATTTGCAAAGCACAAATGAAAAAACACAGTAATATTGTGAAGCTGATTTTGGATATTGGTAATACTGACACTCAAACTCTATTCAGATCTGGTTTTAAGGTGAAAATTGGTTGAAAGCGTATTTTAAAAGATGCAGCGATGAATGGGAAAAGGAGTCGGCGACTTGAACGTCATTTTCGACGAAACAGAACGAAAAAAAAATTGTTACCCTGAAAAAATGCATGGTTTATTTTATTTAGATGGAATGAATAGAAAATCACTGGATCAGTACCTTTTGGTACGAGTGGTATTGTAGAAAAACTGTTTTAAAAATTAAAACTGTGTCAAACCACGCAGTCTACCCTTTTCAGTTGAAAACGATCAACCGACAGATGGCGCTTATAACACCAAATGTTGTAAATTAGATTTTATTCACCGTTGTGTTTGATTTTTATGTAGAATTTTAGCTATTTTATTGTTATTTATTTAAGCGCCGTCTATGAATGAAAATGGAAAGATGTAGACCATTGATTGTATTAAAGATAGTAGAGAACTGTTTGCTAGAAGTATTATTAATTATAGCTTTTTGAACCGTAGAATAGTTTATTGGAAATCCAACACCAAAATTATTGATTAATTATTTATTAAGACGGAAACTTTACGTCTTGCATTAAAACTTTTGAGAGTTGTTTTTGACAGGTAAGTTTATCACAATATTTATAAATTTTAGAATTTAACTTACTAGCACCTACTGTTTAGCTTTTTGGTTGAACTCGCTAAAATGAGTTTATAGAAGGGTTTATAGAATGGTAAAAGACACAAAAGTGATGAATAGTAGTGTAAATAATGACATTTTCTTTCAAAACTGTTGTTTCGCCTTTGCTTGTAAATATTTGTTTATTTTCCTTTATATATAAAATATTTTCTCTATTTTTGTCTTGGTTATGTACTACATAATAATAATATAGGAAAGGTTACTTTCATTATCTTGAAATAATTTTTCTTAAGTAATGTTTCCCAATCTTCTTTTTATATTTTTTTTGATTATTAAATAATTGGGTCCACCGCTACGTTGAGCGTAACGAATTAGATAAATTTTAAATTTTTAGTGGATTATTAAAGCAAAATTTTAAAACATTAAAACTTGTCTCCCGGCTTCAAATAACAAACCAGTTAAAAATTTAATTATAAATAATACGGTTTTGCTAAAGAAAATAATATAGATACAGGATTTGAAAATAATTATAAAAAGAATCCATCCAAAAATAAATCGTCAGAACTAATATTAGTAGAAATTTACGATTCTTGTAGAAAAAATCGTATTAGTAACCCGCTTAGCAGTTAAATTTGTAGCGTATTCACAGTAAAACTGGATAATATGGGGTTAAATTTAAATAATATTAACAAGTAAATCTTAATAAATCATTGTGACAAGTATACTGCAAACAGAAAAACGCAGTCTATGATTTTCAGTACATATTACCAATTCATCCAGTTTCACTGTGGTGTAGTCATTTGTTTAGAAAATGAAAATGGTTTCAATTTGAGTGCCTGAATATAAATTAATTATTTAATCCCTCCGTAAATTTAAAACCCATTTGCCTTATTTTATTAGAAAATTCATTTCTTAGTGGACGCGTATTGATAGAAGCTAAATTTACATAATAATATACATAATTATAATTATGGATATCTGAAATATTTTATAATCATAATTAGTCATAAACTTGTCTTCTATATCAGTGTTTAAACAGTAGTGTTATTTTGTGTAAAACATAGATTTAGACTATTTGATTAAATGAGGTCGGTTTTTAATACAATTTAATCAATCAATAGTTTCTCCGATAGGTCTTTCATTATGGGACTAGAAGGCGTTGAGTTAAGTGTCCGTAAATATTTATTTATTATTAAACTAGCTGTACAATTAAAGTAACTATCAAGTAGGTACACAGTTAAATTCAATGCTGTCAATTCTTTGCTTTGCCACAACTCACTTTTATCATAAACACATTTTTATAGTCATAAATGTCAAAATAACGTCAAATTTTAATTAAATAAGTCAACAACATTTGCAAAGATAAAATAGAAAAAAAATTAAGATGTTCAATCAGATTGAGGTGTTATGCTAATTTGGACCATAGTTGAAACAATAAATTAAGGTCGTATTTTTACGTAATTTTAGTCAGTTTGCAATAACAACTAATCGCCAACATTATGTTAATTTTTATATAAATCTAGCATTCAATAACTCAATTAATCAAACAGTCTAATTATTTAAATCAGTAGTTGGTATCTAACGCTTTCTATTGTATAATGGTCATTTGTAAGTCGTGAGTACTTTTAAGATTTACCTTTTAACCCCAGGGTCCAATGAAACACCAATCTCATTCCTCATTCTTGGACTTTCCTGGACCATCCTAGTCCTCATCAGCAGTAGAAGGTAGTCAAGCTTATCAAAAGGAAAAAAATATTTAAACTTTGTAGTGTCCACTAGTATTTCTGGGCCATGATGAATAAAAAATTTATACCAAATTTTATTTATATATTTTTATTTGTTGATCTCGTTCAATCGAAAAAGATGTCATTGAGCCATGTCACATAGTTCTTTCTTTTTCTTAAAACTGTAGTGTGTAAAAAAAAATTTTTAAAGAGAATTTTATAGATCGTCTGAAAAAAAAATTATAAGGGATATGACAATAAAGATGGTCATGAATAAAATTAAGCGTAAAGAAACAGAATAGTCAATCAGTGACTTTGAGTCAAATATTTTAATTTGCGAACGGAAATGACTTATGCTGCTAAATCTACTGCTGTCTTCGTAGAGCTTCATTTTGAAGAGTTAGTGAAGACTTGGCTTCCATTCCTCCTCATATTTCCAACCCCCTCCAAGTCTTCGAAACTTTTGGTTATCGCCTATGAATAACCCCCGTTGGACCATGTTAAGCAATATGATATCTATATTTGATATTAGTCCCATTAGATTTTTCATAGAATTTTAGTAGGCGTAGCTTACTGTAGAATTTTATATAAGTAAATAGTGAAATTGTAATGTCGATGTCATTCTTGTGGTTATAATTTGTGTGATTTGTGTGGAGTTTTCCATATTTTTATTAGATTTCGTTCAAATTTGGCATTGTGAAATGGTGACAAACTTTCAAAGTTGCGTAAAAGAGCAAAAAATTTGTAAAAGGTCAGTAATTAGGAAAATAATTAATACCTAATTTTGTTTTAAAAATTAGTGAACTAAAAAGCCAAACTTTAATAGTAATATCAAAACAAAACCCGTATAAAAAAACTTTTTGTTTAGGCATATAGTTTGACTTTTCACAATATCAAATTTGTTTACCAGTGTGCTGTGTATATTTGTCAAAGATCCAATAATAATAGAAACAAAAGAATTTTTTTCTAAATTTTTCAGAAGTTTCGACACTCTAGTCTAAAAGTTAAAGGAACTTGTTTCTTCGTTTTTGTATTTTGTTTTTATATTACACACTATATGATTTCTTACTAAAATAACTTATTACCTATTAAATATGGACAATGTTAAAATAACTAGGTACTTTCTGAATAATCTCATTGTAGGTATGTTGACATGAATTTATGCAATCACAAATGTATAGGTAAACCATTTAAAAGAGGCCACTCCACTGTTTACGCAAGCACTGGCTGGTGATTTTGTTTGACAGAACTGTCAAATTTTTCAAGCAAGCCGACTGAATCTTTGTCAAAAGCATACCTGAGGGCCTAGTACGAGTTTTCAGTGTATAGTGTGGGTGTGAAATGTCTGTCGCCCAGCACACCATTGGGCGCTGATTTGTATGGAGACACTGAGCGGATTCTTCGAGAAGCTCGACATGCAAGTACGGGCTTGGTGTAGGCCAAGCTTCTCAAAGAATCCGCTCAGTGTCTCCATACAAACCAGCGCCCACTGGTGTGCTGGGCGTCAGACGTTTCACACCAGATTTACACACCAAAACTAGTACTAGGGCCTCTGCTGTTCGCGAAATCCGCATATTATATTTGCAGGGAGTGGACTGACTTACGTTGTTTATCTATGGTAACTTTATCGCATTCGTTCCAAAATGACTGTAACTCATCGGAATATCATTTTGAATAACTGATATATTATTACATATCTTATACACAATCTTTTCTGATAAATTTTGCGCACAAACATAAATATCAGCGATTAGTTTCAGTGGTAGATCTTTTAGTAGGTTTTTATCTATTTTAGTTTTAAGAATAATTTGATAAATAGTATTCAGTGTTTTAACAGTAATTTATCTGTTGTTCGATGTAATATTTCGAAATATTATATTCTGATGTTTTTTGTAAAAAATAAATTGCAGTTTTATTTAAGTACCTACCTACCTGACCACCACCATGGATCAATATTAGTCCATGCCAATTCTAATGTTTGAATTAGCTAAAAAAGGATTCAAAATAATACTATTCAGGTTTTAAAAAAGAAATATTCTTAGTTACTTTTGTCCAATATCCGTTCAACATACTTTTTCAATTTAAACGGGTTCTTAACAATGCAGTCGAGAGGTTAATGAACCTAAATATTGTTTCGTAAATTATTGCGAAAGTACAACGAAATCTTTATTCACTAAAAAATAGTATCTAGTTCACTCTTAAAATATACACACAAACAATTTACAGCAAACCATCCAAAACAAACAATTTCACATCCACTTGTAAAAAAATATTATAAAACATAATTTAATTTTGTACTTTAGAAAGTTTCGTTGTCGAACCACTGCCACATCTTCGGCTTGGTGATGTCCAGCTCGTACTCCTCGCATTTCAGGCCAGTTATCCTGAAATAGGTAATGAAATTGCTGTAAGGTTATGAGAAAAAAAAATCGGTACAAATATTTCATCATCATTAACGTATCCTGCTCAGTATAATAAAGTATCTAGGTAGGTACATAAGGTTCATTTTGTAACGCCGACCATGGATAGATAGATAATTTATTGCACATTCATTCATTCATTCATTCATTCATTCATTCATTCATTCATTCATTCATTCATTCATTCATTCATGCATTCATTCATTCATTCATGCATTCATTCATTCATTCATTCATTCACACCAAGAAAAGAAGAAAAATAATAAAAGAGAAATAAGTTTTAAGTATGAGGTACAATGGGCGGTCTTATCGCTAAAAGCGATCTCTTCCAGACAACCTTTGGACCATGTGAATTAATTAAAAAAAAAACTTCCTTTTGGACTAAGATTTTTTCTTTTCAGACCAGAAATAGTATCATTAAATTTGGTTTGCTCATTGGAAGCACTGTAGGCCTATCACGTTCAAGTAGATAATATATAATGTAAGTATGCGAAAGTAAACAGAGTCTTTCTTTTTCTTATTTTTTAAAGAACTCGAAAGTACTTGACGTACTGTGAATAGCGCGCACTGAGTCGAGGTTATGTGTAGAAACCTATAAAATGTGCATAAGTATAGGGAGAGTTGGTGAGAACTGGTTACCTGGTCTTCCTCTTGCAACGGACTATAGGGTGGGCTCGGCGGAAGCACTGCGGACCCAGCACGTTGAAGTAAGTGAGGCCTATCTGCGCGGAGACCAGCGAGTTGGTGCGACGCAAGCAGTCACGGAACTTCGTGTCACAGCTGCAGTGGGACCTGCAATCGAAGATAAATAGTGTTTATTCATAAAAAAATGTAAGAGTTTCACTATTTACAATATTTACAAAATACGCATGGAACAGTTGAGCTATCTACAAACCGTTGCAAACAATGTATAGATATAGTAAGTGCCAACCGCAATACAGGTCATTCACCCACCTTCAAAACGATGTCGCAAAATTCAATTGATGTATGGCTAATTCTGTCGCTTTCCATACAAACCTGTCGCTAAGACGGTAATCGCTCGAATCTCGTACTGTTTGTTGCCATACATAAATTGAATTTTGCGACATCGTGGTGAAGGTGGGTGAATGACCTGTATTGCGGTGTTATTTGGCACCTACTATAGCTGAACTGGTCCAAATCAGTACAAATCGAAAGCGTGCCCAAAAATTTAATTGTGTAAAAATGTCTATTTTGTGTCTTTTAGTTCTCTAAGCACCGGTATTGTAAATACTGTATAGACAGGCGTCATGGCTCAGTAGGTAGTAGCTCTGCCTTCCGTGCTGTGGGTCGTGGGTTCGATCCCCACCGAGAACAAACATTTGTGTAGCAAACATAGATGTTTGTTCTGTGTCTGGGTGTTTCTATGTATTGTAAGTATATATTTACAAAAAAAAAATGTATGTATGTATTCTATCAGCCATCTAGTTTCCATCGTACAAGCTTTGCTTAGTTTGGGACTAGAGGGCGTTGTGTTAAGTGTCCGGGAATATTAATATTTATATTTATATTAGTTGTAATTAACCTCACTCATTGTAAAGTACGTAATGCTGCAGAGATTTCTCACTAGCTCCCGATCAAACCTGCTCGCCTACATTCTCATTTCATAAGTTATCTAACAAGGAACCCTACCACACATCTACGGCATACTTGTCGGCTAGCCTTACTAAATACCTGAGTATATATGTACTTACTTATTACATACACAAATAAAAATAAAATATGCTTGTTTCTCTACCAAACTAATCAAAGTGCTGACAGAATATGCTATGGGATTGCTGATAGAATATTTCAAATCAAATCAAATCAAATCAAAGAGTTTATTTGCATCTAGGTAATAACATCACATAATTATTACAGACTTAGAGTAAGCATATATTGACAAAATATTACAAAATATTTAAATAAAAGTACACTTTTTTTTTGTAAATACTGACATTCCTACTTATAATACATAGGTAGTAACACCCAGACATCTTTGGGTATCCCTTATATAGTTATAGAAAGAAAATGAAAATAAGAATTTATTGAGCTTTTGATCCAAAACGACCTTTTCAATGCAGCGCGTTGATGTCTTTTGTAAGGAAAAACTATTTCTTTGGATTTGTGGTGAACTTTTTGTTGGACAAGCTTTCGATTTTTACATTTTAAGTTTCACATTATCATCCCCGTGGTACAGCCACCAGTTGAACATATTAATTGTACCACAGGTTAGGAGAACGACGAAAGCATTTTTTTTTATCAAAGTTTCTTTATACTTTTGTGCTATGTGAGACAAAGCCTGCATTAGTTTGGTGTTAATGAATCAAGCACGAGTTTATTCACAAAGAAAATATACAGTACACTAATTTACGATTTATGCAGTAAGGTGCATTGGGGTAATTGCGAAAATTGGTATATTCCGAAAATCCATAAAATCTAGTAACATAATGCGATATTTTCCTGTTGGCAACATTGGACTAGACGCCATCTTGATTGGCATCGCCGTGACAGTCCTATATATCCTCGTGCCAACAGGAAAATATCGCATTATGTTACTAGATTTTATGGATTTTCGGAATATACCCATTTTCGCAATTACCCCAATGCACCTTATTTACAATATTTACAATGTACCTACACAACATGAAGAGGCTTGTTTACGTTCGACAGCCTTTTTAATATTACGCAAATCCCTTACAGCAGTCACAACCCTACAATTACATGATAAACCATAATAACCGAGTCGATGCAACCTTCCAATTATTAACAGACGGAACCATTACCCAATACCTACTGATACCGTTTACGCATTTATGTAACCGGCTGACATGTCACCTTTTTGATCCGGTCGGTGCTAACGAGAAACGTTACGAAATTCTACCCAAAATGACTCTTGAACGTGTCAGAGAGCATTATCACTGGGCAGCCATGATCGCGGCGACCAGACTTGGCTGGTACCTATGTACTGTATGTGACTCTATGTATATCTAAACGACCTATGTATTAAGCGTCGCTATTAAATAATTGCAGTAATCTAGTTCCCATGGTACAAGTTTTGCTTAGTTTAAGGCTAGATGGCGTTGTGTGAAATGGCCAAAGATAATTTATTATTTCATTATGATCGCTGGCCATAATATTACTTATGTATGTTATAGTTCGTGGTGGTTACTTTAATAAAATAATACGGTTTGTGACAGACGGACAGACAAAGTAGCACCATAAGGGTTTCGAAACCATAAATCGTAACCCTAAAAACAAGAAAATCGGGAGCTGTCTTTGTAATTCTATGGTTTCCAATGTTACCTATGACTTAGGAAATGTTGAACGTCATACGGCAAGTTACAGGAAAGGTGTATTGCCTGGCTTGTTCATGCATAACATTGCAATCTTGCACTTAGTATTACTCATTACATACTCAACGCAGTAGATTAATCTAAGAACATACTAGCCTGGCGTAACCAAACGTATAGAAAGCAAGACTGTAGGAATAGGTTGAGGAAAGGGAGCTATAGTAGGTGCCAAATAACACCGCAATAAAGATCATCATTAGAAATAAGTTTAAGGAAATAAATATAATGACAGTACCTTGCCAGTACATCTATGAAAACTTATTGTATGTTCAAAAAAATATTATCAATCTATTCAACAAAAAAAGTGATAATCATAATGTTAACACTAGAAATAAAGACAAACTCGCTGTTCCCACCACTAGGCTCACAAAAATTAGTAAATCTTTCAAAGGGCAATGTGTACGCTTCTTTAACAAAATCCCAAGTGATGTGTCTCAGTTGTCGATTGGCAAGTTCAAAAACGTAATAAAACAGAGACTTCTTTTAAAAGCATACTATAAAATATCTGATTATTTAGAAGACAAACAAGCTTGGGACGAACTAGCTCCAACTCATCCAATAAAAAAAAATGTAATCATACCTAATCATACAAAACGTAATGACGATTCAAAGTGATCAGTGAGATTTTATTGAATAAAAGATTTTTGACTTGACTTTGACTTTGACTTTAATTCACCCACCTACACCACGATGTGGCAAAATTCAATTTATGTATGGTAAACAAACAGTACTAACGAGATTCGAGCGATACCGTCATAGCGATAGGTTTGTATGGAAAGCGACAGAATTGGCCATACATCAATTGAATTTTGCGACATCGTGGTGAAGGTGAGTGAATGGCCTGTATTGCGGTGTTATTTGGCACCTACTATAGTAGGAGTGGACGTTTGTTAGAACAAAACCAATGAAAACCAATGCTGGAGGTGAATAAAGAGCTGGGAGGAAGTAAGAGAATAAACTGTGGACTATAGGTTAACTTGACTAGTGTGAGATGGAATTGGGTAATTATAAACTTCAGAAGAAGTAGCACCAAGCCAGAGGGCCTAGTACGAGTTTTGGTGTGTAAATCTGGTGTAAAACGTCTGGCTCCCAGCACACCAGTGTGCGCTGATTTGTATGGAGACACTGAGCGGATTCTTTGAGAAGCTCAGTCTACCCTAAGCCGGTTCTTGTACTAGGCCCTCAGTTTTGTTTACGTATTTATAAACCGTGGTCGTCCGAAACCGTGGTTATTCGGGATGAAGCCTAGTTAACGTTCCAGAATCACATAAAAACGCTAAAAAATATATGGTGCTAATCACGTGACTCATGTCGGCCAAGATTATGTCATTGCTAGGCGTAAGCATTAATTGGCCCCATGCTGGCTTGTCCCTGATGTAGATTACCAAGTAGTATGTATGCGCTAAATGAATGCCGGTACTGTTGCGAAAAAAAGTGATGGAGTTGTCATTGTAAGGTGTTTTATATTAACGTATAGGGCCAATAGCAACGTACCTCGTGAAAAGTCCGGTATTGGTTAGTCCGTACTTGGTCTCGCCAGTCAGGATATAGAGCTTGCAGGCGTCATGCTGCCGGCAGCATGTGTCAGTGAAGAAGAACAGCCCAAGGTCACTGGACCTGGCCTGGGCGGAATGACCGTCACCGCACCATACTGTGCCTGGAAAGAAAACATTCGATGTAAGGCCCTGCCACTGGGTTGTTAGATCACCGAGTTTTTTAAAATGTGTGTTTTTTTTTATAAAACTAAATGATGGAACAAGCCGATGCCCCACCTGATGTTAAATGGTAACCACTGCATACAACAATACCTCAAACACACCCTCACACATCATACATACGGTGTATGCATGAAGCCAGATCATATGCTAGATACCACATCTCTATAACCAAAATAAACGATTCCGAAAATCGAGTTTGTCTGTTTGTTTGTTCGCGTATCACGCCTTAACTACTGGACCAATTTCAATGAAACTTATACCATTCGGAAGCCTTTTTTCCGGATTGAAACATAGGCTATATTTTGATGAAATCAAAGACGTGGATTTTTAGATACAGCTTGAACTCTCTACACCAAAAGCTGCCATTTGCTACGAGGTTCATCGTATGCTGGTTGACGGATATTTTGTATTAGTTTCAATAAATAAATATTTTTGGACATTTGGACACACAACACAGTCCCAAACTAAGCAAAGCTTGTACTATGGGAACTAGATGGTTGATAGAAATGTACAGGAGGCAGGACTTACCTGGATAAATAGCCTGGACTTTATCTTTAAAAGCATCGGCCACAGAGGTGGCGACATTAGCGACACTGGATACGCTAGACGCGACACTCGCCATGAACCCTCGATCGGTATCCAAGGAGCTGTTCTCCTTAGGCTCCATGAACTGGGTCAGCGGCTTGGTCAGACCTGTGGAGATTGTCTTCAGGATCCCACGGCCGAATTGACCTAGAAAGGATTCGAAAGAAGACATTTTAAGGGCCTTATTTTTATTTTTATTGATGCTAGTTTTAATAACTTGATGGTTTTACGATCCCAAAATAAATGAAAATAAAAGATGGATACTTAAATTGTATGTAAAATATCATAATAGCAGTAATGATAAAACTAAAATCATTACTGATTATTTCTCGCAATTATTTATATACATTCACACCCACACACCCTCACCCACACTCACATGCGTATGGTGCTACTGAGATAACCAGACTCTTAAGAGACTGGGACTATCAGTAGTACCCACCCACGCACCCTCACCCTCTCTCACACATTCACATTATTAGGTACTTACTTACATGCAAATTCACCTTCACCACGACACTCATTGTACCCGCTACTGTCCAGTTTTTCTTTTTCTTTTGATTAGTCTTGTTTAGCAATTATATTTTTAGTTCTTTTGTTAACAATACGCCAAACACTAGCAACGCTAACACCCACTTAATGTAAGTTGTTTAAACTATTTTATGGTAACTCGTACTCCTGACACCCAAGATAAAGAATTTTTGCCTAGTTTGGGCCTCGCCGGCTATAATGTATCCGTATTAATTCTGCTAAATCTGTCACTGTTATTTACCTACCCAATAACCTGTGTTCTGTTTTGGCAATAAAAATTATTCAATTCTATTCTTCTTTTCTAAAATGATCTACCTATATAATAATAGGCCTTTACATCTATTGAAGATGATTTATACAGCGTCAGGATGCAACCTATGCCTTCACTTAACGGGACACTGTAGTGCCTGGGACAATGTTTTAGATGGAGCAGGCCCAGCACCTATACCATCCTCAGCCTAGCCAGTTATGTCCACAGGAAAGACAAGGTCGATACGTGCGGAGCTGACTAGACCGCGGGTTTCCTTACGATGTTTTCCTTCACCTTTAAGCTCGTACTAAGTACTCGCTCGTACTTTGATTACTATTTGCTTAGTTTTAGGCATAGCAGTTTATACATTCTGTATAGTATTGCAAGAAGCAGCTTTCACCAAAGTCAATATTACTCAGGAGATATCTGTAAATTCTAACTTTATTATGTACCTATGTATCTATATATATTTTCTCTAGACGTTCACAGCAAATTCAAATTGTAGCGAAATATCTAGCTAATTAGAATATTTTTAACATTGTATGAAGTTTAGTTTTAATTGAATCTAAACAGTCATAAAACCCACAATAACTTTGTTTTGTCGCGCATATCGTGAGATTTGGTTGTGTAAATATGGAAGGTCGTTTGGGGCAAAATAACTATGTTACAAGATAAATAAAGATCATTGTGTGATTGTTGTAGAACCACTGATCTCTGCCTTTTACACACGACCATGAAAACCAAAATAGATACTTATAATCGCTCTTAAACTTCCTACATAGCCACATTCTTATTAATCGAGTGAGCGAAGCGAACGAAGATCTTAGTGACAACTTGGGCAAAAATGCTTTGCATGTTTGTAAGTTTGTTCTTAGAGATCTTTTGAACCACTTATCCGATCTTCACAAAATTTGGTAGGTATACTCTTAAGTTTTATTGCTTTGTTAAATGAAGTACATCGGTCAAGGGGTCGTGAAGTTATGAGGGTCTAAAAAGAGTAAAAAAAAAGTCGTACAAAAATATCAAGTGGGGTGTCATATGATAGGGTTTTGTTTAGACATTCCAAAACCGTTTTTATTTTGATTCTAAGTCTAATAGTTTATGAGTTGTTGTAAAAATTATAAAATTAGAAAACCCAGAATAACGTGAGCTACCATTTCTTGGAGTTTCAATGATTTTGTAGTTCAAGTAAGACTGGTACTTAGCTAGATGGCGATTTTGAAGCGATATGCAAAGTTTATTGCAACCATTGGTCAATAAAAATTGTTTGGGTTTTATTAACCTCCGACCATCACGAGATCTCAGTTCGGGGCGAACTACTAGTAATAATCATCAAAATACTTTATATAGCTTTATCTAATTATACATTTTTGTGAACGTCCGGGAACAAAAGCTAGGCTTTTAAGGTCTGAAAGTTGTATGTTCTTTAGCACGCCCTTTGCTTTTACAAATTAAATTAAAACATACGAAGGCGTACTCTTATCTAATCGGAAAGGTTGCCTAGAAGTGATCGCTTTTAGCGATAAGGCCGCTCATTGTACTTACTGTTTTTATATGACTTTCTGTACTTATGTAATTCCTCTTTTGTGTGTACAATAAAGTTTGTATCTATCTAAATCGGTTCACGTTTTTCTGTGTGTTTTAATCATTAAAATCCTTATAATGTCGGTAAGTATTTTATTATGTTTACCTGATTGTTTTTAACAGTCGCTAACTACAGTATCTATTACCCTAGGGTTTCATACATACCTAGACCTCCATTCTCTTCCCGACTCCTCAACCTCTCAGCTTCTAAAGCCTCGTTCTGTTTCTGCATCCTCTTGAAGAGGTCATAGATACTCTTCGGCACCACTCGTTCTGCCACCGACTCCACCACGCTTTCTACCACGCTACCAGCTAAACCGAATAGCACTGACAGAGCGTCTGTCTTCGGTGCAGACGTTGGTACCACATCTTTAGAATCGTAGTAATCCTCTGGGATATCCTCGAACTCTGTGTCGAGTTCTGTGAAGACTGGAACGTCTTCTTCTTTACTGTCAAGACCTCTTCTGAGTTTGACTTCTGTGTTATTTTGTTTTATCTCTTCTAGTTCTGTAGTGTCATTTACTTGAACCGTACCATTTAGTTGAATATAACTTACATCTTGCGAAACATTCCGAATAGTAAAATGCTTTTTATCAAGTACACTTTTCATTGAATTCTCTTGCGTAGTACTTTCTATGTCTACATTTTGGGGTTCTGTAGTGGTTGTTTCACTGAACTCTTTAACTGTTGTAGTTTCCACTTTGCTAGATTCTGATGTTTTGTTTTCTTCAATACTTTCAGTAGTGATATCAAATTCTGTAGCATAACTAGGAGTCGAAGGCAGCGTAACCGTTTCTTCAATAGTTACTTGTACCTTTTTAGTAGTAGTTAGAGGAATTACAGTCAAATCATCAGTTGTGCTCTCAATCAAGGTTATTAATGGATCTTCTGTTGTGCTCAATAGTTCTAAAGGTATAACTCTGAAATCTTCAGTTGTTGAATCATCGATAATCCTAGTATCTATTTTGTCATTCGCTTCACTACTATCTAATACGTCGCTATTATTTTTAGGATCATCTACAATGGTGTATCTATGACTATTCTTATCAAACTCATTGGCATGCCATGGTACCATGCCATATTTTTTGTTGAACTTCACCGAATACTCTTCATCGAAATCAATGATGTTGTTATTCACCTCATTGTCATCGGGAATGGTGTCAATAGACCTGGTCAGGCAAAGAGGGAAGCTTAGAATTAATATGGCACTGAAGAAGGACGACATTTTTTTTCTCACACGATGATACATACTGGGTTATCCATCTATAACAAAGAAAAACAATTGGACATTAATCACCATTATCATAGCTGCGTGTGGGTCTTGGCCTGGGGCCTGGTCTAGTATGTCCCTCAAAGGTCTTTCTTGAGCATTTTCTCATCAGCCCCCAACTTTAATTGTCTTTAGAGTTCTTGTTTGAAGTCATCTGAGATTGGGTCTACCGCGGAGTCTTATTTTTTAGTAGTTGCCTTACGTTTGGGTAAGTGAATGTTTATTCTATGATCAAATTGAATTGCAACAATGATGATGACCAATCAGCATAGCTCAATTAGCTGTCAGAAAGAAGGATGTGAGCGATTACCGGAGCCTACTGTTACGGATTACAGGTTAATAAGGTCCGAGTAGACGATGTTGCAACACTTCCGTAAGTTTGTATATACTCGTAACACCTGTGTTTTTGCACAGCGGGAAGCAAGAGGAGTTCTTGCATTTCAGTTAATTAGTTGCGAGAAAGTTGAAAAGAACACAGTTAAAATGTATGCGTGTTCTGTATGTATGAAAGAACTTCCGCGCGCCGAGCGACCCGGGGTCCAAGGATGGCATTCGGTACCATTATTTATGTTCAAACTCCGTGATAACTTCGTTTGCGCGATCTAGGATAGTTCTCATGGAGCATGCTAGATGGCGCTGCAAAGTTATGAACAATGTAGGTTTTAATTCTACTAGCTTCCGCTCGCGACTTCGTTCGCGTCCCGTTGGATCCCGTGGATTTTCCGGGATAAAAAGTAACCTATGTGTTAATCCAGGTCACGAACAATATATATTCCAAGTTTCATCCAAATCGGATCAGTAGTTTTTGCGGGAAAGAAGAACAAACATACATACAAATCTTACCTCTTTATAATATTAGTAATAGACGAGTCTTGAACTGATTCGTGCGAAAAATCTTTTAGCAGAAAATAATCAAATAAAATGTCCATGTTCAGTGGGTCAAACAAGAAGAAAATAACACATATTTTTGCATTCCCATCCGTTCCACAAGTATACCGAGAGGGAATAAACAGTCAAAACATTTTGAAATCAAAACAACAACCGTATTCACGAAGATGGACCCAAATCGTTCACACAGTAAAATCTTTCTGCTCTCCTGAGGGCCTTGTACCAGTTTTGGTGTGTAAATCTGGTGTAGGTCTGACGCCCAGCACACCAGTGTGCGCTGATTTGTATGGAGACACTGAGCGGATTCTTTGAGAAGCTTGGTCTACACTAAGCCTGTACTCGCATGTCGAGCTTCTCAAAGAATCCGCTCAGTGTCTCCATACAAATGGTGTGCTGGGAGTCAGACGTTTTACACCATCACACCCACACTATACACTGAAAACTTGTACTAGGCCCTCAAAGATTACTTCTTGAATATAGTTTCGTGCGTGCACAATGGTGTTGCATAATGCTCTGCGGTATCTGCGGTGTTCATCCGCATTTCTAGAGAAATTATAAAAAAACATAGCATTGTGTCACGTCACAGCTCAGTCGGGGGCTCTGCCTTCCACACTGTGGGCTGTGGGTTCGATTCGATCCCCACTGAAAACAAACTCTTATGTGATTGGAAACATAGATATGTTTGTTTTGTCTCTGGCTTTTAGGTAGGTAGGTACTATGTATCAGTATGTATTTACAATAAAATTTTAGCAACAAGTACCTATGTATTTGAACAGCAATCTGATTCTTTTACTTAGACGAAATTTTGCATTAGTTTGAAACTAGATGGCGTTGTATAAAAACTCTATAAAACTATATTTATTTTAAAAAAATATACCAATTTAAGTAATTCTTTTTTTTATACAACTTACTAAACAATTATATATACGCTCCACTCCATCCAAAGGTTGTCTGGAAGAAATCGCTCCCTAGCGATAAGACCGCCCATTGTACGTAATGTAATATATTATAACATAATCTGTCTCGCATATTAGTTTGTAAGGTGTACCTACGTACAATAAAGTATTTTCATTCATTCATTCATTCAATGGAACAAGCCGATGGCCCACCTGATTTTAGGTAATCACTGCCTACAACGATGCATTGCCTTACTGAGCACATTCACTGAGGATGTAAGAATGCTAACTATTAGTAAACAGTAGTTTAGGAAATGCAGTTGACCTGTTTAGCCGACCATGAGTATAATGTAGGTGGAGCATAATTACATGTCTATCTCTAGGTTACATAAATACCTGAACAAATGCAAGTGCAAGGTCTTTATGCAATTCAACTAGACTTGATTGAAAATATCGATACCAACCTACTATTATAGTTCATAGTTCATTTATTCATAATACGGTATTACATGTCAATTTAAGTCGATGTGGATTACACTTACATACTCATAAAGTAGGTAAGTAACAATGTCAAATAAAAATTAATTAAAACTAAAATAGGTAATACCTACTTAATTTACCTATCTACAAAGATTAAGGGCCATAAATTCGTCAAAGTCATAAAACGACTGACTGATAAGCCAATTAATACCTATAGGTATACATATGGATACAACAAAGCACGATCAACCAACGCTGGTATTACAAGTCGTAGAGTCAAGGCAATATATAATTTTCTGTGCCTTCATCATTCTGATTATGAGCTTTGAAAGTATTTGAAGGGCAGAATCGCTACCACTAAGTAGATCGCCTGTGTTTTCGTGAGGATTTTGATCTTAGTGTAAACCTAAGTGAAATAAATATTTTACCCATTGTAAAGTTTTTAAAGATTACAATCTGCGACCTTTTAGATTGAATAGTCACATCGAGGTTAGTGTTAATAATAGTTGATCTGTGATAGTGATAGTATTCGTGATTGTGATTATGATCTTTTTTTATGAGCTAATCATTTGTCTGCCCGCACACCTGGTGGTAAGTGTAGCTGCAGCCTAAGGTGGAGCACGCTTAGCTATAATCCGCCTAATCACTCTTTTCGCGCTAAGTCATATCTTTCAGAAAATACCGATGATGGCAGAGAGATCTGTGATTGAGGGAAGGTAAGATCGCTACTACTAATACCCTTCTAATACACCCTTCTAATACATAACTCGAAGAAACTTGATGGTAGGACAAAAAGCTCAGTCTGAAGATCCAGAGGGTCAAGTACTTACAAGATTTAATATTTTTCCAAACCTTTTTTTTTTCCTTTCATACATTTTTGTAGTTCCCGAAAGTTTCCGCTAGAGGCGCTATAAATAAATGAACGAAACTAAATAAAATAAAGTTTTATAAAACTACTAGCCGTCGCCCGCGGCGTTGCTCGCGTTCTAGACCTTTTAGAGTGTGACTTTCCAAAATTCCTTTCTTAGTGCACCCCTACACTATATAAGGATACTACCCTCCAAATTTCATACCTCTAGGACTTATAGTTTAGGCTGTGCGTTGATTAGAAGTCAGCTTCAAAAGAGTTTTATATATTATTTAAACCCTCCTCGGTACCATAAGAGCAGTTCTCTTTGGTCGTGCGTCATCACCTTGACATTTCACTCTCGAAACTATTGACTTTATTCTTAGTACAGATTTCTTATTCTTTTTCTATGAGAATTCTTGCTATGATGTACTAGGCAAATGCTGCCGTCAACGACCGTCAGCCTGACCAGTGGTAGAGCGAGAGCAATTGAGAATGGTATAGGATACTAGTGAGTGCTGCCATCAACCAATGACCGTCAGTGTGGCCAGTGTGCCAGTACATAAAAGTATGGGCTGACGGCATTGACGGCTAGCAACTGACGGTCGCATAGGGTGACACAGCTTTAGATCAACACTTGCAATAACTGCAATCAAAGTTGGCCATGAATTTGAAGATTTCTTGACAGATCCACTCCAGATGAAATAAGTAAACACCCAAAGCGGCTGGATTGCGCAGGACCTCTATTAGCCAAGTTATAAGTAAGTATGTATTTACAAAAACAATGTATAAATAAGTACCTATTCTATCAGCAATCTAGTTCCCACAAGCTTTGCTTAGTTTGTCACTAGAGGGCATTGTGTGAAATGTTCATGAATATTTAATTTTACAATTGCTACAGAATACAAAAGTAATGAAACGCTAATCCTATCCATGCATAAAAATTAAAGAAAAAATGTGTAAAAAGACTACTCAAACTTTTTTATACTATACTACTAGTATAGTATTAAATGATCTGTACCAATACAATAACAAAAACTCACAAAAACTAATGATCCGAAATTGACGGAACAAGCAGATGTAAAAAAGTGCCCTATACTTAGGACGTAATTCTATTGTGTTTTTGTCTGTCTGTCTGTCCAGAGAATTCAGATACAATAACCTCTAGCTAGTATAACATTGACATAGTATTACACAAGTGTTATTTAAATAAAACTATTGTTGTAAATAATAGAAATCGTGTTGCAACATGAAACGTGACTAGCGACAATTGGGTGAATAAACTTTGTCTAGTTTTATCCAACTAGAGAATAAAAGAGGGTTTTGACGCGTGCTTTAAATCCATTAAAAAAACTTGAGCAAAAAGATGACGAGTTTTATTACGTCTCAGAGTGTAAATACTAAATGCAGTGCGACGCGGGAAAATTCTCCATGGATGTGCATATTGTGCATGGTGATAATGCAATTGTTTATGGGTAACCACGCGGAGAGCAGGCAAGGCCTTGATGCTCACTTTGGCAGATACTCTAGTAGGAATGACGTCATATCTTGGCCGAAAACTAGTAAATTCTAGTATCCAAACTAGTCCAAATATATAAAACTCATTAATAGTTGACTGACAATCAACGCACAGCCTAAACTATAAGGGCCTTACTTACGACAGATGAATAGACAGTTGAATCAAAGTCTAGCTCTGTCACTGTTTGACATTACCTGTTAGTAGGTGACAGCAATAATTTCAACAGCTGATTAACATTATGCAGCGAACGTAAGTAAGGGGGAAAGTCTTTGAGATATGAAATTTGGTGGGTAGTACCCTTATATGGGATGCACTAAGAAAGGAATTTTGAAAAGTCACACTCTAAAGGGTCTAGAACGCGTGCAACGCCGCGGACGACGGCTAGTTTTCAATAGATGTAAAGTCCTATTATTACTATACCTATATACTAAACTACTCTATATAATATATCTAGCTACATTGATCTAAGTTTATATCAATACCTAGCTGCAATAAGTGGGTAAGTTTGATATCCGATATCCCAGTGAAGGGAAAGTGAATGTGGTTGCGAAATCTCGACCATTGTAACTTATATGTGTGGGTAACTAATTTGAGGTAATCTACCTGTTTGGTTACCACGGTTACCACCAATATTGATACAAGTGTATGTTGCCAATATACTAGTAGTGTTGTGTCACAGAATATTAGTAGTTACAAGTAGTGGTGTGACTAATAGTAAAGATCGAAATGAAGTACCTACTTACTTAAAAAAATTGATTTAGATTAGATTACAAAATTCTTTTTGGTTAGGTTTGCACTTTAAAAATCGTACAGAGGCGAGTTTAATGCTATTTAGCATTATCTACCAACTAACCTGGACGTAGTGTGAATATGATGGTAGTGCTTCTATGGAAGAAAAATAAAAAGAAACAAAAAACGTCTTTCTAACTACGTTAAGATCTATTTTGGCGTGATTTTGGCTCGTGTCTGTCTCTAGAATGCAAATTTTCGCATTTACCTTTCTTTATGCCATAGCTAGCAGGCGGGCCAGGTGGTGGAAAGTAATCACCGCCACCCTAGGACACTTTGCAACACGAAGTAATGCTAGTGCGCTGCCGGCCTTTTACGAGGAAATAAACCCATTTCCTCAAAACTCGTGTAATGATTCCCGCTACTTTTCAAAACAGTAACATTTAACGTACCTACATAATGAAGTTCCACCATTGCAAGTTCAAAAAACTTCTTCTTCATCTAGGTACCTACCTATTTATGTTAAAAAAAACTAGTTCCACAGGCTCCATCCAATTTGCCCCACACTTCATAAATGTGAGTTTTATGCAAAGTGATGTCATTATGACTTGAAATAGTTATTTGTTATACAAGAGTGCAAAGTTGCTTTTTAACCACGTGTTCAATTTTGATGACCGAGCAAGCGAAGGATTCTAATTTTACAATCTTGAGCGTTAGCGACGGAATCAAAAGAGCACGAGGTGAAAAATCTTTGCACTCGAGTGCAACACGTAACTTTTCATTCCACCTCAGCGAGGAAATGACTAAATGCAAAAAAGCTCATTTGCGCATTATTAACAGTTTCAGTCAATTCTGTTGGCGTCAAACAAACTTCCTCGTCGCTAGAATCACTCATTTTAGTTTTTTCACTTGTTTTCAAATTTCTTGTTTTTAATATAAGGTTTAACAATGACGTGAAAAAATGCTGCGTAAAGAACCGCGTACAAAGCAAATTGAAAAAAGAACACCAAGAAGGTACCGAGTCTGAGTTTTTAACAAATTAAAAAAAATGTTGTATGATATATTCGGCACCATAGAGGTAGCAGTAAATAGGTTTAATGTTTTTTTTAATACACAAACTTTTTGCACACGATGTTCTAAATTCAATTTACTTTATCCTCTAGAGAATAAAAACGGCTTTTGCACTCAAATATTGAAGAGCAAAAATACTCTTTCCGAGATGGTGGGATGAAAAAAATTTTGATAGTTAGTAAAATAATGGTGACCTTTCAAATTTACGCTCACGTTCTCAAATATTACTAAATGTGACCTTTACGAAAGTTATTTGATGAGAAAACAATAATTCTCGTATAATTTTCAAGGTTTAAAAACATTTGAATATGTAGGTACCACTTGATTTCACAAGAAAGCTACGATACCTGCTTGTGCACTTGAATTTATACGTATTTCTTGTGAAATTTGTTTATTTAACCAGATTTGTAATTCTTAGTTCACCAACATTAAAAGTATTAAAACTGGTGATTTCAAGGTTTCCCACGTGATTCCCTTAGATAGATTAACTTACCTACGTACCTACTTCTTTTTCTTCTTATTTAAGCTATTTTGTGTCCATAAATAAATACATTTTTTAATATAACATAGGTATTACCTATCAGAAATTAAGACTTTGATAAAGGCTCCGAAGTTCACAAAAAAAATTCCTCAATTTACCTATTGCGTTCTTTCCAATGATAACAGTATATCATTACAGGAGAACATCCTACACAGCGTCTTCTAGTTCGTGGTCACTTTTGTTCTTCAGTTCTACATGACCAACCCCATGACCTGCCATTTGCCGTAAAATCGCATAATAATTGAAAAAAAGTAAGAGTGAGTTGGTCCGCTTCAGTGTAAACACGCCCTAAGTTTGGTAATCAAGAGATACTGGTATTGAAAGTCATGGCCAAGGTTCGGTAAAAACATATGATGAGGACCTATTACCGATTTGTTATGGTTTATCTTTCAAATTATTTTAATAGCTTTAGGATTTTTGAGATTTACGTAGCTAATAAACTTGGATGGACGTGTAATTAATTAATTACTAAAACATAAATACTTTATGTAAAAAATACCATGTAGAATTTTATGTAAAATATTTAAAAAGTTATTTTGAAATTTTTCATACTCAGAGTCTGCATTTACCTAATAATTAGTTTTTTTTGTCAATAACTACGATTATATACACCACCGTCTTATGATTTCGTAATTCCTGTTGTTCCATCCAAAGGTTGTCTGGTAGAGATCGCTTTTAGCGATAAGAGCGCTCATTGAACTGTCTGTTTTATGTTATTTCCTGTACTTATGTAATTTCTCTTAGATTTTTTTATAGATCGTTTGCAACGGTTTGTAGATGGCTCAACTTTTTCATGTGTATTTTGTAAATATTGTGAATGTTGTTAATAATGTATTGGTTGTGATTTTTTTTGTGAATAAATTTAGATTTTTCTTTGGGTACAATAAAGTGTTTATCTATAATATCTATCTAGATCTTTTAGTTTTTGTTCTCGGCCTCCCGCGACACAGGCTAGACCTAGTGCGGGGACCACAGGTGATTTCATGTATTATTAAGCAACTACTCCTTTGGTAAATAAATGAATTTTGTATTTTGTATTTTTTTGTATCTACTTTTCTTAGGAAGGCGAATAATTAAATCATTTTAGTAAAGCAAGCGAACTCGTATGAGTTAGTGGCCAACTCTGGTGACGGAGTTTTTAGGCCGCCTTAAGGCCTCCGTCATGACTTAACGACTACTAGAACCGGGACCGACATCTGGACCAAGTTGTCTGAATAAATAATCTAAATAAATAAATAAATTAACCTGCCCTCCGAAGCACGGAAGCGCTCAGATGTAAATGCCACTAAAGATCACCCATATTATATAGTAAAAAAAAATCTTACTCTACACTTTGGCAGCTATTTGTTACGCCTTGTATTTATTTAAATTAATTAAGCCAATTACCTACTTTCATAACATATTTACTTAAATAAGCATTTAAACTCGTAATAAGACAAGTGTGAATAAGTTACTTCACGACACGGTGTAAGGAGTTGTTATATCATACTGTCGCTTGAAGTTGAGCAACATGTCACCTACCTAAATAAACCTTCTCAGGCTGGAATACTCAAAAGTCATTCAAATTTGAGCACCACTTAAAATAGCTCTGCCTCTGTTTGACATTACTCATTTGTAATAGATGGCAATAATTTAAGCGGAACTTAAATTGAGTGGGGTTTGTTTGAGTGGCTTTTGAGTATTTGACTGTTAGGCTGGAATACTCAAAAGTCATTCAAATTTGAGCACCACTTAAAATAGCTCTGCCTCTGTTTGACATTACTCATTTGTAATAGATGGCAATAATTTAAGCGGAACTTCAATTGAGTGGGGTTTGAGTGGCGTTTGAGTATTCGTCCATTAGTTACTTAGTTTTCATAAGAAACGAGATTTTATTTATACTTTACTGGGTGTGAATGACAGCTTTCAAAAATAGAGGAAGAGTTTGAAAGTAAAAAAACTAAGTTTTTTGGGCACGGCACAGTGGCGCGTCCCAATGAGACAGAATACGCACGAGATTTCGGGAGTAGTTCTTTCACAACCTGTCTGGGTTCAATTTAATTTGATGAGCTCGAGATGAATTTGAGAGATCAATACATCTTACCTAATATTACATAACTAGCTTCCGCCTGCGACTTCGCTCACGTCCCGTTGGATCTCGTTGGTCTTCCGGGATAAAAAGTAGCCTATGTGTTAATCCACGTCACGGACAATATATATTCCAAGTTTCATCCAAATCGGATTAGAAGTTTTTGCGTGGAAGAGGAACAAACATACATCCATTATTAGGATACGGCTAAAAAATCACTATCGTGCTGTTTAGTTGTTAAGTAGGTACTAGGTAGGTACTGTTTAGTTGTTAGGTAGGTACTGTTTAGTTGTTAGGTAGGTACTAGGTAGGTACTGTTTAGTTGTTAGGTAGGTACTAGGTAGGTACTGTTTAGTTGTTAGGTAGGTACTAGGTAGGTACTGTTTAGTTGTTAGGTAGGTACTAGGTAGGTACTGTTTAGTTGTTAGGTAGGTACTAGGTAGGTACTGTTTAGTTGTTAGGTAGGTACTGTTTAGTTGTTAGGTAGGTACTAGGTAGGTACTGTTTAGTTGTTAGGTAGGTACTAGGTAGGTACTGTTTAGTTGTTAGGTAGGTACTAGGTAGGTACTGTTTAGTTGTTAGGTAGGTACTAGGTAGGTACTGTTTAGTTGTTAGGTAGGTACTAGGTAGGTACTGTTTAGTTGTTAGGTAGGTACTAGGTAGGTACTGTTTAGTTGTTAGGTAGGTACTAGGTAGGTACTGTTTAGTTGTTAGGTAGGTACTAGGTAGGTACTGTTTAGTTGTTAGGTAGGTACTAGGTAGGTACTGTTTAGTTGTTAGGTAGGTACTAGGTAGGTACTGTTTAGTTGTTAGGTAGGTACTAGGTAGGTACTGTTTAGTTGTTAGGTAGGTACTAGGTAGGTACTGTTTAGTTGTTAGGTAGGTACTGTTTAGTTGTTAGGTAGGTACTAGGTAGGTACTGTTTAGTTGTTAGGTAGGTACTAGGTAGGTACTGTTTAGTTGTTAGGTAGGTACTAGGTAGGTACTGTTTAGTTGTTAGGTAGGTACTAGGTAGGTACTGTTTAGTTGTTAGGTAGGTACTAGGTAGGTACTGTTTAGTTGTTAGGTAGGTACTAGGTAGGTACTGTTTAGTTGTTAGGTAGGTACTAGGTAGGTACTGTTTAGTTGTAAGGTAGGTACTAGGTAGGTACTGTTTAGTTGTTAGGTAGGTACTAGGTAGGTACTGTTTAGTTGTTAGGTAGGTACTAGGTAGGTACTGTTTAGTTGTTAGGTAGGTACTAGGTAGGTACTGTTTAGTTGTTAGGTAGGTACTAGGTAGGTACTGTTTAGTTGTTAGGTAGGTACTAGGTAGGTACTGTTTAGTTGTTAGGTAGGTACTAGGTAGGTACTGTTTAGTTGTTAGGTAGGTACTAGGTAGGTACTGTTTAGTTGTTAGGTAGGTACTGTTTAGTTGTTAGGTAGGTACTAGGTAGGTACTGTTTAGTTGTTAGGTAGGTACTAGGTAGGTACTGTTTAGTTGTTAGGTAGGTACTAGGTAGGTACTGTTTAGTTGTTAAGTAGGTACTAGGTAGGTACTGTTTAGTTGTTAGGTAGGTACTAGGTAGGTACTGTTTAGTTGTTAGGTAGGTACTAGGTAGGTACTGTTTAGTTGTTAGGTAGGTACTAGGTAGGTACTGTTTAGTTGTTAGGTAGGTACTGTTTAGTTGTTAGGTAGGTACTAGGTAGGTACTGTTTAGTTGTTAGGTAGGTACTAGGTAGGTACTGTTTAGTTGTTAGGTAGGTACTAGGTAGGTACTGTTTAGTTGTTAGGTAGGTACTAGGTAGGTACTGTTTAGTTGTTAAGTAGGTACTAGGTAGGTACTGTTTAGTTGTTAGGTAGGTACTAGGTAGGTACTGTTTAGTTGTTAGGTAGGTACTAGGTAGGTACTGTTTAGTTGTTAAGTAGGTACTAGGTAGGTACTGTTTAGTTGTTAGGTAGGTACTAGGTAGGTACTGTTTAGTTGTTAGGTAGGTACTAGGTAGGTACTGTTTAGTTGTTAAGTAGGTACTAGGTAGGTACTGTTTAGTTGTTAGGTAGGTACTAGGTAGGTACTGTTTAGTTGTTAGGTAGGTACTAGGTAGGTACTGTTTAGTTGTTAGGTAGGTACTAGGTAGGTACTGTTTAGTTGTAAGGTAGGTACTAGGTAGGTACTGTTTAGTTGTTAGGTAGGTACTAGGTAGGTACTGTTTAGTTGTTAGGTAGGTACTAGGTAGGTACTGTTTAGTTGTTAGGTAGGTACTAGGTAGGTACTGTTTAGTTGTTAGGTAGGTACTGTTTAGTTGTTAGGTAGGTACTAGGTAGGTACTGTTTAGTTGTTAGGTAGGTACTAGGTAGGTACTGTTTAGTTGTTAGGTAGGTACTAGGTAGGTACTGTTTAGTTGTTAGGTAGGTACTAGGTAGGTACTGTTTAGTTGTTAAGTAGGTACTAGGTAGGTACTGTTTAGTTGTTAGGTAGGTACTAGGTAGGTACTGTTTAGTTGTTAGGTAGGTACTAGGTAGGTACTGTTTAGTTGTTAAGTAGGTACTAGGTAGGTACTGTTTAGTTGTTAGGTAGGTACTAGGTAGGTACTGTTTAGTTGTTAGGTAGGTACTAGGTAGGTACTGTTTAGTTGTTAGGTAGGTACTAGGTAGGTACTGTTTAGTTGTAAGGTAGGTACTAGGTAGGTACTGTTTAGTTGTTAGGTAGGTACTAGGTAGGTACTGTTTAGTTGTTAGGTAGGTACTAGGTAGGTACTGTTTAGTTGTTAGGTAGGTACTAGGTAGGTACTGTTTAGTTGTTAGGTAGGTACTGTTTAGTTGTTAGGTAGGTACTAGGTAGGTACTGTTTAGTTGTTAGGTAGGTACTAGGTAGGTACTGTTTAGTTGTTAGGTAGGTACTAGGTAGGTACTGTTTAGTTGTTAGGTAGGTACTAGGTAGGTACTGTTTAGTTGTAAGGTAGGTACTAGGTAGGTACTGTTTAGTTGTTAGGTAGGTACTAGGTAGGTACTGTTTAGTTGTTAGGTAGGTACTGTTTAGTTGTTAGGTAGGTACTAGGTAGGTACTGTTTAGTTGTTAGGTAGGTACTGTTTAGTTGTAAGGTAGGTACTAGGTAGGTACTGTTTAGTTGTTAGGTAGGTACTAGGTAGGTACTGTTTAGTTGTTAGGTAGGTACTAGGTAGGTACTGTTTAGTTGTTAGGTAGGTACTGTTTAGTTGTTAGGTAGGTACTAGGTAGGTACTGTTTAGTTGTAAGGTAGGTACTAGGTAGGTACTGTTTAGTTGTTAGGTAGGTACTAGGTAGGTACTGTTTAGTTGTTAGGTAGGTACTAGGTAGGTACTGTTTAGTTGTTAGGTAGGTACTAGGTAGGTACTGTTTAGTTGTTAGGTAGGTACTAGGTAGGTACTGTTTAGTTGTTAGGTAGGTACTAGGTAGGTACTGTTTAGTTGTTAGGTAGGTACTAGGTAGGTACTGTTTAGTTGTTAGGTAGGTACTAGGTAGGTACTGTTTAGTTGTTAGGTAGGTACTAGGTAGGTACTGTTTAGTTGTTAGGTAGGTACTAGGTAGGTACTGTTTAGTTGTTAGGTAGGTACTAGGTAGGTACTGTTTAGTTGTTAGGTAGGTACTAGGTAGGTACTGTTTAGTTGTTAGGTAGGTACTAGGTAGGTACTGTTTAGTTGTTAGGTAGGTACTAGGTAGGTACTGTTTAGTTGTTAGGTAGGTACTAGGTAGGTACTGTTTAGTTGTTAGGTAGGTACTAGGTAGGTACTGTTTAGTTGTTAGGTAGGTACTAGGTAGGTACTGTTTAGTTGTTAGGTAGGTACTAGGTAGGTACTGTTTAGTTGTTAGGTAGGTACTAGGTAGGTACTGTTTAGTTGTTAGGTAGGTACTAGGTAGGTACTGTTTAGTTGTTAGGTAGGTACTAGGTAGGTACTGTTTAGTTGTTAGGTAGGTACTAGGTAGGTACTGTTTAGTTGTTAGGTAGGTACTAGGTAGGTACTGTTTAGTTGTTAGGTAGGTACTGTTTAGTTGTTAGGTAGGTACTAGGTAGGTACTGTTTAGTTGTTAGGTAGGTACTAGGTAGGTACTGTTTAGTTGTTAGGTAGGTACTGTTTAGTTGTTAGGTAGGTACTAGGTAGGTACTGTTTAGTTGTTAGGTAGGTACTAGGTAGGTACTGTTTAGTTGTTAGGTAGGTACTAGGTAGGTACTGTTTAGTTGTTAGGTAGGTACTGTTTAGTTGTTAGGTAGGTACTAGGTAGGTACTGTTTAGTTGTTAGGTAGGTACTAGGTAGGTACTGTTTAGTTGTTAGGTAGGTACTGTTTAGTTGTTAGGTAGGTACTAGGTAGGTACTGTTTAGTTGTTAGGTAGGTACTAGGTAGGTACTGTTTAGTTGTTAGGTAGGTACTGTTTAGTTGTTAGGTAGGTACTAGGTAGGTACTGTTTAGTTGTTAGGTAGGTACTAGGTAGGTACTGTTTAGTTGTTAGGTAGGTACTAGGTAGGTACTGTTTAGTTGTTAGGTAGGTACTAGGTAGGTACTGTTTAGTTGTTAGGTAGGTACTAGGTAGGTACTGTTTAGTTGTTAGGTAGGTACTGTTTAGTTGTTAGGTAGGTACTAGGTAGGTACTGTTTAGTTGTTAGGTAGGTACTAGGTAGGTACTGTTTAGTTGTTAGGTAGGTACTAGGTAGGTACTGTTTAGTTGTTAGGTAGGTACTGTTTAGTTGTTAGGTAGGTACTAGGTAGGTACTGTTTAGTTGTTAGGTAGGTACTAGGTAGGTACTGTTTAGTTGTAAGGTAGGTACTAGGTAGGTACTGTTTAGTTGTTAGGTAGGTACTAGGTAGGTACTGTTTAGTTGTTAGGTAGGTACTAGGTAGGTACTGTTTAGTTGTTAGGTAGGTACTAGGTAGGTACTGTTTAGTTGTTAGGTAGGTACTGTTTAGTTGTTAGGTAGGTACTAGGTAGGTACTGTTTAGTTGTTAGGTAGGTACTAGGTAGGTACTGTTTAGTTGTTAGGTAGGTACTAGGTAGGTACTGTTTAGTTGTTAGGTAGGTACTAGGTAGGTACTGTTTAGTTGTTAGGTAGGTACTGTTTAGTTGTTAGGTAGGTACTAGGTAGGTACTGTTTAGTTGTTAGGTAGGTACTAGGTAGGTACTGTTTAGTTGTTAGGTAGGTACTAGGTAGGTACTGTTTAGTTGTTAGGTAGGTACTAGGTAGGTACTGTTTAGTTGTAAGGTAGGTACTAGGTAGGTACTGTTTAGTTGTTAGGTAGGTACTAGGTAGGTACTGTTTAGTTGTTAGGTAGGTACTGTTTAGTTGTTAGGTAGGTACTAGGTAGGTACTGTTTAGTTGTTAGGTAGGTACTGTTTAGTTGTAAGGTAGGTACTAGGTAGGTACTGTTTAGTTGTTAGGTAGGTACTGTTTAGTTGTTAGGTAGGTACTAGGTAGGTACTGTTTAGTTGTTAGGTAGGTACTAGGTAGGTACTGTTTAGTTGTAAGGTAGGTACTAGGTAGGTACTGTTTAGTTGTTAGGTAGGTACTAGGTAGGTACTGTTTAGTTGTTAGGTAGGTACTAGGTAGGTACTGTTTAGTTGTTAGGTAGGTACTAGGTAGGTACTGTTTAGTTGTTAGGTAGGTACTGTTTAGTTGTTAGGTAGGTACTAGGTAGGTACTGTTTAGTTGTTAGGTAGGTACTAGGTAGGTACTGTTTAGTTGTTAGGTAGGTACTAGGTAGGTACTGTTTAGTTGTTAGGTAGGTACTAGGTAGGTACTGTTTAGTTGTAAGGTAGGTACTAGGTAGGTACTGTTTAGTTGTTAGGTAGGTACTAGGTAGGTACTGTTTAGTTGTTAGGTAGGTACTGTTTAGTTGTTAGGTAGGTACTAGGTAGGTACTGTTTAGTTGTTAGGTAGGTACTGTTTAGTTGTAAGGTAGGTACTAGGTAGGTACTGTTTAGTTGTTAGGTAGGTACTAGGTAGGTACTGTTTAGTTGTTAGGTAGGTACTAGGTAGGTACTGTTTAGTTGTTAGGTAGGTACTGTTTAGTTGTTAGGTAGGTACTAGGTAGGTACTGTTTAGTTGTAAGGTAGGTACTAGGTAGGTACTGTTTAGTTGTTAGGTAGGTACTAGGTAGGTACTGTTTAGTTGTTAGGTAGGTACTAGGTAGGTACTGTTTAGTTGTTAGGTAGGTACTAGGTAGGTACTGTTTAGTTGTTAGGTAGGTACTAGGTAGGTACTGTTTAGTTGTTAGGTAGGTACTAGGTAGGTACTGTTTAGTTGTTAGGTAGGTACTAGGTAGGTACTGTTTAGTTGTTAGGTAGGTACTAGGTAGGTACTGTTTAGTTGTTAGGTAGGTACTAGGTAGGTACTGTTTAGTTGTTAGGTAGGTACTAGGTAGGTACTGTTTAGTTGTTAGGTAGGTACTAGGTAGGTACTGTTTAGTTGTTAGGTAGGTACTAGGTAGGTACTGTTTAGTTGTTAGGTAGGTACTAGGTAGGTACTGTTTAGTTGTTAGGTAGGTACTAGGTAGGTACTGTTTAGTTGTTAGGTAGGTACTAGGTAGGTACTGTTTAGTTGTTAGGTAGGTACTAGGTAGGTACTGTTTAGTTGTTAGGTAGGTACTAGGTAGGTACTGTTTAGTTGTTAGGTAGGTACTAGGTAGGTACTGTTTAGTTGTTAGGTAGGTACTAGGTAGGTACTGTTTAGTTGTTAGGTAGGTACTAGGTAGGTACTGTTTAGTTGTTAGGTAGGTACTGTTTAGTTGTTAGGTAGGTACTAGGTAGGTACTGTTTAGTTGTTAGGTAGGTACTAGGTAGGTACTGTTTAGTTGTTAGGTAGGTACTAGGTAGGTACTGTTTAGTTGTTAGGTAGGTACTAGGTAGGTACTGTTTAGTTGTTAGGTAGGTACTAGGTAGGTACTGTTTAGTTGTTAGGTAGGTACTAGGTAGGTACTGTTTAGTTGTTAGGTAGGTACTAGGTAGGTACTGTTTAGTTGTTAGGTAGGTACTAGGTAGGTACTGTTTAGTTGTTAGGTAGGTACTAGGTAGGTACTGTTTAGTTGTTAGGTAGGTACTAGGTAGGTACTGTTTAGTTGTTAGGTAGGTACTGTTTAGTTGTTAGGTAGGTACTAGGTAGGTACTGTTTAGTTGTTAGGTAGGTACTAGGTAGGTACTGTTTAGTTGTTAGGTAGGTACTAGGTAGGTACTGTTTAGTTGTTAGGTAGGTACTAGGTAGGTACTGTTTAGTTGTTAGGTATAAAAGTAGAGCTAGGAGTAGAGCCATCTGTAAAATTATCATAATCATCATTAGCCTATTGTTGGTCTACTGCTGGACTAAGGTCTCTCCCAAAATGTGCCATAGAGCCTTGTCTTCGACTCTTCTCATCCAGTGTTTACTTTTACAGCAACTATAGTAGGTGCCAAATAACACCGCAATACAGGTCATTCACCCACCTTCACCATGATGTCTCAAAATTCAATTTATGAATGGCTAATTCTGTTGCTTTCCATACAAACCTGTCGCTAAGACGGTAATCGCTCGAATCTCGTCGTACTGTTTGTTTACCATACATAAATTGAATTATGCGACATCGTGGTGAAGGTGGGTGAATGACCTGTATTGCGGTGTTATTTGGCACCTACTATAGCAGCATAATTTCCTATGCCTTTTATTTGCAGTATAAAGTACCTATAAAGTAAACTATAACTGGGTACATAGCTACTCAAATAAAAAATATAAGTAAGTGTGTTGACTTACCTGAAAATTCAGTGGTTGAGGTCAATATCACAATATTACTTGCGAAAATGTTTACGAAACTCTTTTCAATTAAACTTTTTCTTTAGCACTGGTAATAGACACTGACAGTTTCACTTGACAGTTTATTTTTTTGTACTCCTACAAGCACAAAAAATACTTATTTATTAAAACAGCCTAGAATCCTCACAGTTTATTCCGATACCTATATTTTTCACTGGGACAAATTCTACAGAATATTATGTAGAAAGTTACCAGTTTACATTTCAGTCAATTATTCAGTAAAAAATAATTTTAAAATGTCGTGATTTTTCCCGCGAAATTTTACAAGATGGCGCCCGCGCGGCTTGGTTGTTACAGCGAAATGATCAGATTGGCACGAAAGGTCGGTAGCGGGGCGAGCTGGTGTTACAATAACGTTCATAACTTTATTTACCAAGGTCAGTAAGTGTTGTAGCTGGTTTTCTTTAATTAGAAACAATCCGGAAGACATTTTACTGCACCGATTGTCACAGCAATAGATACAAATTCACGTTTCATACGGTTCTTGACCGCGACTCTAGATTTTCTATCAGTCCCGTTATCATAAGTCAGAGTGCATGGGAATAGTCACGTGATTTACCATTACATGTCAGTTTTCTATCATCCATGAATGTATGTATGAATGTATATGATGGTATGTAGAATGTACCTATGTATATCTACCACAGTAACTTAGCTAGAAGCAGGCTTCTATCTTGCCAATAAAAGTAAAGTGACTTCTTTGCATAGAGTGTTTGATATTTCTACTTCTAAGAGAAGATTTATAATTAAAATAATGTGGTCCTCAACCCCAGACATTCGGCGGCTGGTGTCGCAATGGCTACGCTCCGGCGCCGGCGACCTTCCGCGCCAGCACTAATCGCGACCGATCTGAAAACTGTAACGTCCGCTAACTCAATCACCATTTTAACATTGGGCAATGGAGATCAGAAGGTACCTCTATCGCGAACAAATCTGACAGTCGCCGCGGGGTCAATTTATACTAGCGCAGAGTCGAAGTGCATCGGAGAAACTTAACATAGCAAATTCAGCCTTATCTCCACATCTTCTTCTTTGTCGTATCACTCTTGGCAGAGTGGTTGTGGTCGTCATGTTGGAGCAGTGGCCCGTCTTACAATCTTCCGCCATTCTTCCCGAACCGCTGCTCATCTGGCACATTCGTTCAGAGGAACATACATCAATTGCAGCCTTGACTTAGTCCGTCCATCTCATCGGTGACCGACCGCGCGCTCTTCAAATTCAAATTCAAATCGTTTATTGCGCTTATGTTGTTAAAAAGATGTTGTACAAAAGATAGTATGGGTACCAAACATAAACCCTGTTAGGGCACAGCAATTTGTTCAGGTGTAGATAGGCACTAGGTGGCATATTTATGTATCTAGTTTTAAATATTTTAATAACTTTCATCTAGAAACTCGTGCAATGAATAAAAACAGTTTTTTATTAAATACTTTTTTAATATATTTTTGAATTTTATTTGTACATTCTCGTTTTTGTGTTATTATGTGCATCTCCACATAGTAATGCACATATTTCTTCTTAGATCAAAAAAAAGTCGCGCGAATTATGCGCGTGAATTCGCGCGACGACGACGCTAGTTTATACCCTTAGAGTATTCGAGATATATTGCGCGTCAATGCCAGCTCAACTGCCAACCGTTGTAGTGTCACCGCGCAGTGTATCTAGGACATGCTAACGTTACGATACGTTTACGATTGTCACATTTATACGTGATCAAGGCACAGTACTGTGCGGCTGTCGTACTGCCTCGCTGGGAAGCCCTCCATCAGCACTGTGTTTCAGTCCAAGAACATAATTGTTCGAAGGAGTGATAAATACAGCGACTATAGGAACCTTTACGAAGTGAACACTATTGACAGGCGTCATGGCTCAGTCGATAGTAGCTCTGCCTTGCGTGCTGTGGGCCGTGGGTTCGATCTCCACCGAGAACAAACATTTTGTGTGTGGCAAGCATCGATGTTAGTTCTGTCTAGGTGTTACTATGTATAATAAGTAGGTATGTATTTACAAAAAAATGTATATAAGTATTCTATCAGCAATCTGGTTCCCATAGTACAAGCTTTGCTTAGTTTGGGACTATATAGAGATCGTTGTGTGATATGTCCAAGAATGTTTATGTTATATTTATTTATTCCGTGCAGTTTTCGGTACTATAGTCTCTTTTGCATTGCATTCTTCTAAACTAGAGTCCTTTCCATGAAAGAAGTCCCGCAGACGCGGCGCTGTAGTCGACCTTAAGTATTATTTCTCGGGCAGCACTTTTAACAACTTTAGGCATTGAAAACAAGACTTTGATCACAGAAACCAAATAAAAACGCACTAGCATCCGAACACAATAACAGCACCTGACAACTAATTTAAAATTAAGTTTTAAAATTTAGTTCCGGAAATTTCCACGGGCCTTCTTTCATGAAAAGGACTCTAACTTTTATTTGACAGCACTAAAAATGTCCCTTTCTCTTCTTCTTCTTTTATTTATAGCCTCTGTCCGTTATTTCGAGACAATTTTGCCAGTGTCCCTTTCTCATAAACTGAAACGACACAGATGTCTATAACTTTAGCACTGTCTATGAGGTTAGTTTAGAATAATGCAAAAGTCATTTTGAGGTAGTCAACCACCATCGCAATCTGCATCATAATTTTAGGGCAGAACTCATTACAAAGATTATACCTAGTGATTGCACAACGATCATTATGAGCAGCTGGTTCGATTGCATCTCACAATTAAATTTTAGTGGTCTCTTGGTACTTGAAGACATCTTGATAATCTTAGTACTTGATACTTGTGCAACATTCCTTAAGACTTAGTTTCTGAAGAAGTGGTGACGTCATAGAAAAACCTAAGGCTTAGTAAATGATTTTGGACAACCAAAGTAGAATGGCGAATTCGTCAAATCAAATTATTAGTTCAAATATTCAGTTAAATCAAATTATTAGTTCAAATATTAAAACGATGAAAACAAATTAAATACTTAAATAAAAATAAAAAAAATTATGTACCTACAACATCTTTATTTACACATGTTTTTGCAAATAAATTATCTTTATCTTTATCTTTTTATCTTTAAAAATTTTTTTTCGCCTAAAGGTTTTTTTTTAATGTTTCCTAAAAATTTTTGACATGGTAGTCATGATTATCATAATGTATTGCATCGGAGAACGTTCAGAAACACGAGCTTTAGTCCTTGGACTCAAAGTTAGATCATAGATTAGGGATATCTAGTTTCACGTTCACAACGTTTGTTAACTAAACATTATTTAACTAAACTGTGATTATTTAGTTAGATATTGTATTTAAATATTTTGCAAACAAGATAAAAGTTTCCTATTCTCTCGATCTGAAAGCTTAGAGAAATTTTCCAACATTGCCATACCTACCTACTAGTAATATTTTTATTTTTTTTGTTAGAGATAAATAGTTTTATGAAAATAAACATTTAGTTTTTCGTTATTTATTGGAGATAATCTTACAAATTCTATGTACAACTTACGTAATTGCTATTTAATATGGCTTTAACTAATTAAACCTACGCTAAATGATACTGAAAATATAAAAAACAAGAAAAATAAACAGAGTGCAAATGAATTTTCTATAGGGGGAAAATTAAGCTAGAAGTTACAGAATAAAATGATTAAAATAATTCTAGGTATAGGTAGGTACTTATCCAAGAACCTAGATATGAACAAAACAGACAGGTTCCTTTCGACTTCGACTCGTCAAAAATTCATTATCTAACAAAATATAAAGGAAAACCGTCGCTAGAGTACTTTTCTTCGTCCTTCACCTCCGACTCATCAAACTCTGATTTTTCCGTTCCGTAGTCTAATGAATTCAAAAATTCTATTTGTTTTCGATACAATACTTCGTCTGCTGATATTTTGGCCTTTTTCTTCTTCTCTTCCTCTTCTTTTTCTACTGTCAAGCTACTTATATTGTCTATGTTTTGATCTAACGGCTTGAGGGTAGTCGCTTGTGTTGTGTGTGTAATTGATATCGTAGTTTTGGGAACAGTTTCTTCTCTGAACTCCCTGATCTCTTTGCCGAAGTTCTCTTCTATCCAATCTAGTTTTGTTCTATTCTCAGTAACGGGATCATCATCTAATTTGTACTCGAGTATAGGTACAAATGTACTTTCTTCAACTTTCACTGCCATAACTTTTGTGATAGTAGTGGGTACGGTATCTTTAGTAGTTATTATTGGAATTATAGGCTCATCTTCTGAGTCAGTATTAAATACTTCGTACCTTCTCGTATCGTCTAAAGCGCTTTCAAATCTATCAAAACCTGTCTTTTCAATTTTACCCTTTTCACTATTATTTTTGACTACGTTCTTAGCTGTTGAATCATATTTGTTGGCAACTGTTATTTCATATTTGTTGGCAACTGTTGTGATTTCATCATCAAATTTTTTGAAGTAAACAACTTGGGTGGTTTCTTCCTCAGTGTCTACAGGCTGTTCTATTGCTAAAATATTTTCATTTTTAATCGACTTGTTTTCTTCTTTAGATATTCTATTAGAGGCAGGGTTGCTGTCTTCTTCAAAGTACCTCATGTATTTGCTAGTAGTTCGCGTGGCTCTTGCTGTAGTAGGATGATCATCAAGGACTTTTTTCTTTATTAGTTTGACGTCTGGTGCGTTTTGTATTGCCTCAATAAGCAAGTCTATTCCATCATTCTCTGAAACCAAGTCGACATTAACAAATTAACTAAAATAGTACTGGTATTTTTATAGTAAAATAAGTTGTGTTCGATTAATAATTATACCTGGTGCTGTATCCAAAGGATGATTCTTCTTCAACAAGTATTCCATCAACATTAACAAATACTCTATAGCGCCATCTTCTTTCGTCGTTTGCCTCTTTCTTCTGTTAGAGCTCAATGTCTGTGCCAGGTTTTTTAGCTTCCTGAGATTTTCAATAATATTTTTTGAATACCTTTCGATTTCTTTAGTGTTATTTAAATGTTTGATACTCTCTTTATGTTTAGCTGTCATATTTTTCTCAAGATCTGTTAGCAGTTCGTACATATTTTTCATAAATGTGTTTTGCATTATGTTATATTTAACGAGTAAATTCTTGATTTTGTTAAAAGAGTTTATTTTTTTCTTTTTGTGGTTCAAACGTAAGTTTCTTTGGCATGTATATCGTTTGTTGTTTTTGTACAAAACATCTATAATCTCATTGAGCAAAGTGGCAAATTTACCAACAGATTGTATGAACTGATTTACGTTTTTTTTCACATAGTTAATTTGTATTGCTTGTGTGTCAGTCAATGAATTGTTTACTGCATAAGTGTCTCTGAGAATTGCGCCTAGTTTTAGCATATCATTATTGAAAGGTTTCTTATTTGCATTCCCATTGTAAACTGGCATTTTGATTAGATATAACAAACCCTTTATAACTTGTATTGCTTTAAAGATTTTCTCTGTTTCTGCATTCAGATCATGTATTTTTGATCTCAGTGCTATTTTGTTGTGCTTATTGAAAAAGCATTCTCCAATATTCTCACATAGAATTTGTAGTGTTATACCTTCATTCGTTTTATGGCTTTTTAATTGGTTACCTTTCTTTCTATTAAATATATTTTTGAAAATGCTCCTCAAGTACTTCAATAAACTGAATTTTGAACTCATTTGCCTTGTTGCTGCTGTTGAATTTTTAGCAAAACTACTATTCATTTCTCTCATTAGGTTCTGCAGTAGAATCTGTAGACTACTAACATTGTGACTAGTATGTTTAGGTGTGAGAGTATTGCCGAAATAATCTGTTGTTGCTGTTTTAAAATTATTTGGAATCACCCTGTTCAGATTATGTTTATGTGTAACACCGAGTTTTTTCCTTATTCCTTTATTACGGATCATACTCTTTAGTTTGTTTATCAGAGGCTCATCAATGGAATAATTACTAACTCTTTTATTAGTGTTATTAAACTTGGAAACTGTATTTGTTTTGATTACATTATCTCGCAAGATTTGCAATGTCTCCCACTTCTTGTTTTTTATATCATTAAATACAGGATCACTCATGATTATAGCATATTGGCTAGCTTTTTCCACGTTTCTTTCTTTTGTGTTTTTAACTTTTTCTATTAGCGTATTATCCAAAATATTAATATCTGTGCTTGTTTTATTAATATCTTCGGAAGTTAGAGCTAACTGAGTAGGTAATGATGAATTACTAGAATTCTTATCAACGGAATATTTGTGATACATGTCAATACTAGTAGATGAGTTTGATAGAGCAGTTCTTTCGGTCGTGGAACTTCTCTCAGTTGTTAAAATCGCTGAAACATTATTTGGTATGGTGCTCTCTGTAATATAAAATTCAGTAGGTATTAGATCAGCTCATTTCTAGATCATCTAGGCACGATGAAAGGTTCTCTAAGTGGACTCACCAGTCATACGCATCGTCGTTTTATTCGAATCTTCGGAATCAAATTGTGTGTTGGTCGTGGTGGTGTTGTTCATTGATAAATCATCGAATCCAGGAGGATTATCTGAAAACAAATGTATGTATTAATATTTTCTGTTATAAATGTTGATAAATTTTGTCATTGTGTTTTACAACTATTACCTTTTAGTAGATTCGCATTGTTCATTTCGATAATACTTAGATTGAAATCCAATGCCTGTCGTTTCTTTCTAAAGCCGTATGGTGGTCTAATGTTTTTCAATTTCTTTTTCGTTAATTTATTTTCTTTAAATTTTGTTTCCTTTTTTTCGATTTTTTCCTTATTTTGACAATCCATTTTTTTATTGTCTATACTTCGTTGCACTCTAGTCGTATTGTGTAGCTTTTCCATCTGCTTTCCTATAATTTTATGTACTGTTGTCATGACTTTTTTTATTATTTTCCGCCCTAGCTCAGATTCTTCTATTTTATTCTTGGGGTTGATACGATTGGACGCTTTTGACTGCAATTGGGGCTTGGGTGTTGTTAAATAAATAATTTTCCTCTTTAGTACTCTTTGAGCAGGTTTTGTCGTCGACTGTGGTTTTTTGGTTCTGTTTTGTCGTGGCTTCTTGGTCAAGAATTTCTTTTTCTGTGGTTTTCTAGTCGTGGTTGGTTTTTTAAATATTTTCTTAGACTTTTGAATTGGACTTCTCTTACTAACCAGTTTGCGTACACTATTGTTAGGCTTTTTACCGTGCTTGTTTGGTTTATTGGCAACATTGATAGGTTTTTTACGAACACTGCTAGGTTTAGCACCATTATTGCTGGATTTTATACTATTGTTTGGTTTCTTAATATTTTGGTTGCGTTTTTGGCCTTTATCTTGAAGTTTTGGTTTAGGCTTTGCTACTTTCTTAGGCTTTTTAATAATTTTGTTACGATCCAATTTGTTCTTATGGAACACTCTTCGTTTTGGCATTACTGGTAACGGCACCTTTACCTTCTTCCTTTCATCTGAAATTTAACTTTTAATTAGAACACCTGGTCAATGCTTTTTATGTGGTATCAAATTCTCAAAACAGATAAAGCCATAATACCAACCTCCATTACAGAAGCTCAAGATGTGACAGTCCCAGCGTCCATTAGCATCGCAGTCACACACGGTGCACCCGACGCACCAATCCGCTGAAACATACCACAACGTGTCATAACATCAATACTTAAGATACCCTCGATAACGGATGTGGTGACTCCTCTAGAGGCAGATTCAAGTGCTGCGCGAATGCTGGTTGAAATGACTTGATGGACTGTTCAGTCTTTGTTCAGAAAGGGGGTTAGTGGCGTTGGAGTAGGTAATAAGTTGACAGGTTACCTGGTGGACATCCATCGCTGAAACTGGACTGAAAAGGCTTGCATTCCTCCGCTATTTGCTTGCCAAAAACTGCAACCAAAAAGTTCTTTCAAAACCATTTGTCTGAAACATACTCAAAGGCAGAAAAGTTCTTTTAAAACAGCCTCAAAGACAGTTTGGGGCCAAATAAGGCAAGCAACTATCATTATTAACGTGAATACTGGCGATTGGTTTGTAAAAATGTCTTGATATCCAACGAAGGTACTTACATTCTCTGGTCGCATCCCGGAAGAAGATATCAGACAGACCAACTGGACTTCGACGAATCCTTGGACTCCTGGAAACAAAACACAACACAAAACAACACATTGAAAAATACAACATTGAATAAAGTATTAGATAAAGTATTTTCATTCATTCATTTATTGGTACAGGCAGCGCTAGTCCTTCAAAATCTGATCGACTATATTGGCATGTACCATACTTTTTTCACGATAGAACTACTAGCATCATAATCTTAAAAAAAACTCGCTGATCAAATAGGTAAATACATGTAAATATACATACCCAGATGAAGACGGTTCTTGACTTGGCAATCGGAACTGATTACCACATAGATTTCTGTCCCTCGGCCAGCACGCTTCTAAGCCATTCTGACAGAAGCAGAGGAAGCAGGCGTCGCCTTGGTCGAAAACAACCTTGTTGTAGACCGCTTTGGTGCAAGTGGTGGTCTTGAGGGTGTAGTTTGAGGAGATAGGAAAGTCTGTGAATGGAGAGATCATTTCAACTTCAGTATTAGTTACACTACTGGTTTGATAAAAACTAAGTACCCAATCCGGATCTAGAAATCTTTCCCAGCTGTTTACGGTTTTTTCCTGATCCTGTCCTAATCCACCTGGAAGAACCAGAACTTATGGGGAAGGGCTTGTGCTACCTAGCTCCAGGATCCGATAGAACACTCAACAAGTTCTTTGCTGATATGAAGATCCTCATGAAAGGCCAACACAGACGATCACAGAACACTCTTTAATTTCTTCTGCGTTGACAATACTCTATCATTAGGTAGCCTATGATGGCCTACCTAAGGGGCACATGTTTTAGTCCGATTAAGAACCATTCAAATTTTAATTCAAATTGTTTAATTCACATAGATGTTACCATAACAGTGGGCCCAAAATGATAACTATATTACTACATATTAGATATAGAAGAATCTTACATAGAAAAGTTACAGAACAAATAACAATAATATAGGTAATGCTAACAAAAAACAACCACTTTTGAAATATACCTATAGGTACTATACGAAAACATAAAAAAAAATACAATTTATAATAACATTTTAAATATGAGAACACCAATATTATAAATGTGCTTCGATTAAAACTAAAACCGATAAAAAATACCAGTAGAAGATAGATAAGAAGGTAGTTGTTGTATTTCTAAACAATAGTGTTCCCACAGAGCACCAGAGCTAAATCTAGCGTAAACAATATCTAGACTCCAATGTTACCGAACGAGAGTTGTAACAAAACATTGATTAAATGTTACCAAACTATTATTAGACGATGATACGGAAAATAAAACAATGATTGCATCACCTTACCTTCATTATTTATCTTAATAATAAAGTATTATTTATCTATCTGTGTCTAGGATATGATGAAACGCTTGCCGTAGCGCATGTAACTGAAAATTTCGCGTAAATTAGGTGCTTCCTCAAAGTCAAAAGAAATTCTTTAAAAAAAATATCTTCTATATTTAAAACATTTTTTTTTAACTCGGACTAAAAGTATTAAAGCCAACGACTCAGCCACAGCTTTACCGATTTAGTATTTACGAGATATTTAGGATTTCATCGACAATTTTGTTTAACATAGACATTTTACTGTTTCATACTTTCCTGCCCAAATCAAAGCAGCTGCATGGGAACATTTGCAAAACAATAATATGCGACGTGAATTTTCCCATGCATCTGACGTTTCTAATCTATACCGATTGGTAGAATCCTACTAATATTATAAACGCGAAAGTTTGTGAGCATGGATGGATCTTTGTTACTCTTTCACGCAAAGTCAAAGTCAAAGTCAAAAATCTATTATTCAATAAAATCTCACTGATCACTTTGAATCGTCATTACGTTTTGTATGATTAGGTATGAATAAATATATTTTTTATTGGATGAGTTAGAGCTAGTTCGTCCCAAGCTTGTTTGTCTTCTAAATAATCAGATATTTTATAGTATGCTTTTAAAAGAAGTCTCTGTTTTATTACGTTTTTGAACTTGCCAATCGACAACTGAGACACATCACTTGGGATTTTGTTAAAGAAGCGTACACATTGCCCTTTGAAAGATTTACAAATTTTTGTGAGCCTAGTGGTGGGAACAGCGAGTTTGTCTTTATTTCTAGTGTTAACATTATGATTATCACTTTTTTTGTTGAATAGATTGATATTTTTTTGAACATACAATAAGTTTTCATAGATGTACTGGCAAGGTACTGTCATTATATTTATTTCCTTAAACTTATTTCTTAGTGATTCTCTGGGACCCATGTTATAAATTGCACGAATAGCCCTCTTCTGCAACACAAATATGGTGTTTATGTCTGCAGCACTCCCCCACAACAAAATGCCGTACGCAAAAACTACTTATCCGATTTGGATGAAACTTGGAATATATAGTGTCCGTGACCTGGATTAACACATAGGCTACTTTTCATCTCGAAAAATCTACGGGATTTAACGGGACGCGAACGAAGTCGCGGGCGGAAGCTAGTTACAGAATAAATACGCAAGCAACAACTTTAGGAGGCTCTTTCTCCTTGGTAGTTCCTAGTTCACAAATGCATGTTGATAGAAGTCGATTTCAGAAGTGAAGCTTTCTTCAGTAACTAATTGGTGAACGCACTCTGACTTACCTACCGTAGATCTGTTACTAATAAAATTATCAACAGAGATGGTTCACTCGCAGACAATATATAAAAGTAAAAAGGGTTGACCACTGCTGGGCAAAGGAGACTTAAACTCTCTAAAATTGAAAACTTAGGCTTCTAGCTGTTTTCCCCACGAGTTTCCTTCTAGATAAATAGATAAACAAGTAAATAGAATCACTCACCCATAGCTGAGACAAGACGCAGTATCACCAGACATGCTGAGGTCTTCCAGAGGCTGTACATCATGGCTGCGAGTGAACATGACGATTGAAGGAGCCAGCCGAAACGGTAACGGTTGTGTTTGTAAACATTCGGGAAATTTTCGCGTTTACTACACGGGGAGGGATTCAAAACGATTAGAAAATGCTGTGAAAGTATTTAAGATTTTAAGGTATTGAGAAAATATATATGTTCATCACAGCTCATGCAGCACGACCTGGATATAAGTAACACAGCAGTCACAAAGAAGAGCGTGTGAGTGTCATTTCTGGTGTTGCAGGTGTTCATGGGCGGCGGTGAGCACTTTACATCAGTTGGCCCACGTGCTTGTCTGCCAGCTATAGCATAAAAAAATGTATCCCTCTCACACATCCTCAAGATATTGAGTGTTAGGTTACGCTTATCATTGGAAGAAAATTTTCACCTGTGTCTGCCATCCGGGGACGCTGTAGTAGAACTTCAAAGAATAAGACATATCCTGCCCAGCAGTTCCACCATAATCTTAGTCTAGTCGCTCTTATCCAGAAGATGCACATGGTGCGAGCTGATGCTGTTGATATCCACACGAAATTTTCTATCGCTAATTGAAAACATTGACTTTGCAATGAATTCATATAACCGTAACCGTTCGAGAAGTGAACTACATTAAACATTACGATCGGCAATACGAAAAATTCGATTGCCTCTTCAGTATCCTAAATCCGGCCCTATCTTCAAAACCATTCGAAACAGTAAACAGATTACGAAATGTGAGTAACAGTGTACACTAGCTGACGGCGGTATGTGTAGCGTGTCCGACTCCGTCCGTCCGTCCGGGATGTCCGTCCGTGTGTCCGGTCCCGCTGTTTGGTTGGCTCTCATCATTTGCGTGTCCGGTGAGAAATGTCTGTTTTACTAGTATTTTAGGAGCGACAGGTTTGCAACCTGCAGCGACCCCACTCAAACTGAGCTTTCCAATGCGTGGTCTCAGAGAACTTTAGATTTTTGAGAGGCGTTGTTGGGTCTTGGTTGGATGCATAAGATTTATATGTAAACTATAGGAAAGAATAATAATATTGTGGGTGAAATCATGATAGATAATGATGGATTGGCAACCTGTCACGTAGATTTAAAATTGGACGTGACTCGTGACTATCCCCTTCAGACTATTCAGATTCAGAATGTTTTTCTGGTCGTCCTAACTTATTTGTCTTCTTGACCTTTACGATGGAATGGGTGTTTCTAAAACCCTCTACTCTACCTCTTTGCTCTACTTTTAAGGAAAGCATAATATGAGAATCTCTACTCAAAGTTGCGCTTAAGTAACGATTTAGTAGCCTACTGCTAAACGATATTATATAATGACGCCATGTGAGTTTGCTATCAAAAACTGCAGTGTTGTTTGATGACGTCATGGAGGTAAACAAATCGTATACAATCCTAAATCACAAACATAGCGTTCACAATGAGCGTTTTTAGAAAAACTTCACCATTGAACGAATGTTTGCCAACCGCTAAATGAAGGGTTCGTTCCATGTAACTGCGAGACGCTAATAATTTTTGTCACTCACAACTGTGACAGTTTGGTATACGGGCGTCCCACGGCCATGTCACATGGAGGGAAAGTATCTTAAATAATGTAGATAGAAATTTTTACTGAAAGAAGACTTTATTTTGATTAAAAACAATTTAAACTACATTCAAAGAATTTTGAATAATAGCCTGTCTGAACCGGGATGTATAGGCTCAGAATATCGGTAATCTGAGGTTATTGTAGGTCAGTGAGGGGATCCAGGATTCGGTTTGGGAGGGGCTTGACACCAGACTTTGGTTTCGGAGGCCTTGACTTAGCTGTTCAGGGTTTTCCTGGACAAATCCTGGTTCGTCCTTGGGAAGACCTGAAGAGTCCTCAAGAGTCCGTAGATCCGCTAGTGCTTGTTATAATGGTTATTAAACAGTTTCAGCTGTCACGCCCCATGATGAAACTTTCCGCTACAAGGTGCTGGTGACTCGACGCGCTGACGACTGCGTCATGTGCTTTGGAGACGAGTGCTGGTCCCTGCAGATGGATCGCTGCCGGTAGTATTATCTTATTAACTACGTAGTTCCAGATCAACTTCAACTTCTTCTTCTTCTTTTCTTGTGGCTGTTTGGTGGGTAGGGCTGCCAGGAATTTGCCAATGTCAGTGTTTATTGGCGTTTAGGTACTTGTTTACAAATTTTTAAGTTAAGAAAAATGACCGGTGAAGAAGGGAGACTCTAGGCTTCAACTTCCTGGCTTTTGCAATTTGTTGTCATAATTCTGCCAGTATCTGTTTACTCTAGTGTCAAAGATCACTAGATCTAGTCTAGTCTAGTGCTCCAGGTCGAAGAGCTGATGCTAAATCTGAACATTGGCTGAAAATATGGTCAAGTAACGTGGGGCTTTTGCATACGGGCTATATACTCCCATTTCCACTCCTAGATTTTACTGTAACGAGTATTGCAGATGTTCCTAGTACATTAGCCACATTATTTTGTCACCAGGTACTATTCTGAGGTGCAGGAGATCCTGCCCGAGGTGGAGGCAGGTGGAGAAGGAAGCAAGGGAGGTGATGTTGATGATCTGGTGCATGATATGGTTGGACAAGGTAACTTAAAGACCAGGTGAACCAATGGACTAACAGAGCAATATGTAGAAATCAAACTGCTAAGAAACGATCGACCAGAACATAAAACTAAGGACGACTTCTGTCTTCACTCTAGTCTGACTTCAGACAAGACAGCACCTAGCCTATTTAAATGAACATCATTACAAACGAACTATATTTTGGAAGATAGTAGCTCATAGAACATCATTACAAACGAACTATATTTTGGAAGATAGCGCTCTTTAAGCGATAAGACCGCCCATTGTACATAATATGTTTAGCTATATTTCTTTTGTAATTTTTTATTCTTGTTTATTAGTCGTAAGATGTACAATTTAAAAGTGTTTTCATTTATTCATTCATTCATAGTGTCCCATTATAGAATTTAATTTACAAACTTTATTGCAGCTGCCGCATCATGGATATCCCAAGACTGCATCCCACTCGTCTCTCAATACACGGACTGCAACAAAGGTAAGTTATTCTTCTACAAGATCATTCTTTCGGAGACTGAATTAGTTTCATCTCAAAGATTGTAGACAACCAAAGTTGGATAACAAAAGAATGTTATCCAGACAACCAGCTACCTAGACCGTTCGCCCACCGATAGGTACTGAATCACAAGTTACTGATACATGAGCCTAATATTACTGTTTCGAACTTCCCGAATTCTTATTCACAGAGAACATTTGTATGGGATGCCTGTCGTGCTCATGCGATGCAGCTGGCAAGTGGCGCTGTCAGCAAGTGCAGCAGTGCCGCCCTGATCCTGAGCTGGACGTAGACCATAGAGTTCTAGTAGCCGTAGCGGAGACCCTCAAGGGTAAGAGTAATTTGCCAAAAGACCTCACAAAGCGATGGTATATTAGAAGTGTAAGGTATAGGCGACACTAGCTCTAACGTTGATAACAAAACGAATGATAATGTATTACAGATGATAAAACTTCAAGAAAAAGACGAGCAGTTGGGAACGTAAACGAAAATGTAGCACGTAAACTAAGTTATGCTGACATAACCGAGTGGATGTATGGAGTGAAACCAGATGTCGTAGAAAATCCTGATGGAAACCAAGCAACGATTACCAAAGCATTAACAGCTGGTAAACTAGGAAAAGCTTTAGATGATGATCAAGAATTAGGTACTTATTAATTAATGTAACTACTAAGAAACTTATGGACATCTTGCAGGTATGACAAACAGTACTACTTTACTAACCTTAGTCATATTTTTCTTGCAGAATTTACCACAGCTAAAATAGGTGACTCAGTAGCTGATTATATTGAGTTTGATGACGTTCTAAAGAATATTGCCATCGACAATCAAAACTACGTAAGAAGAAAACCACAACTAAATGGATCTAACTATGAGTGCAATGATTACATGGACCTTGATGAATCTGTAGTTATTAAAAACAATCATACTGATCAATTTGTAAATATACTAAATGCTATCATAGACGGGAGTGAAGATGCCACAGCAGATCCTACTTTTAAAGAATCTTCGAAAGTAGTAATAGATCTTCTAGCGCCTTTGAGAGGAGACGAAAATTTAAATGTTTCAAGTAAGATTTTATAAATGTTTGACTTATTAATTCCTGTTAAGTACATATTTTCTAATAACAGTATTATTTTACAGATTATAGCAATATAGATTTAAGCAGTAATAGAATAAAAGAAGACAACTTAGCAGACGACGTCAATGATACAATAAAGTTGGATGCTATCAATATTATGAAAAGAGATTTATCTTCAGTATCAAAACTGAATTTAACAACAGACGTAACCAACGAAAATGATACCAACACAAAGTCAGTCTCTAAATTGAAAAACAACGTCCTTATTCCTTTAACTAAAATTATAGACGATAAACAACAAGAACTGAAAGATCTATCGAAAATCAAAGAAAACTTAGTACATTTTTTACGAGAATACAACGAAACCGATTCAGACTTGTCTACAAAGAGCCAGGAATTCATAAACAGTACTAATACTGTTCTATCTATTTATAATTTAGATATATTTCCAGAAATTCAATTTAATCTTAGGAAAATTAATCCTAATGTTCTGGATAAATTGATGTATAAGTTAAAACGAGACATTTATGAAGTGATAAGAGATGTGGTTGGAATAAAAAAAATATCAAAAACTAATAAGTTGCCCGATGATTTAGGAAATCTCATTCGTGCTATGAGTATTTACGTACGTAAACAAGGCAATGGGACTAATATATCACAAAATGGTATTAAGCTTAAAGATGATAAAAATCTAAGACGACAGTTGAATGAAGATGGTTTCAACTTCAACTCTACAAATGATTATTTAATTACTATTCTTCAAATACTCAATAAAGATAAACCACAGAGTAAAGCACTATCGTCTCTTTCATCAACTACTCGTAAGATTGTTAAACGTGTTATTAAAAACCATTATAAAGATGATTTTTCTGTAATTGGATTGAAGGTGTATGATCCAGAGTATAATCTGACAAATGATTTAAGAAACGTTGGAAGCAAATGGCAGCTTATGACAGCTAATATTGCAGCAAGTGCACTAACTGACAAAATATACGCCATGAAGTTACTTTATTACACTCTATCAGTAGATATCAGCAAATTGAATGACGCTCTGGCTCTGATAAACTTTGCTCACAGTCGAAGGATGATCCCTATAGAAGGACGCTTAGGAGAAGAACTTTTGGATAAAATCAATACTGGTTTACGATCTATTGATGATAAGATTCAAACTATAATAAAATTTAAAACAAACAGTCAAACCCGTACACACGTAGATCCCATCATAAAGCCCAGCAAGAGAAAATCATTCTTCAATAAAATAAGAAATTTATTAAAGGGTTCCAAAAAAGATATAGTAGAGTTAGTCAACAAGAAGGTGCCAAGATCGGAAATTGTTAAAACTATAGCGAAAAAGAGGCTTGATGAGCTCGCTCTGAAACGAATAACAGAGTATGAAAATACTATGCGAAAGTGGCAAAATACTCTGAACATTATTCCTAGATATAAAAGATCCGTTCATTTGAGCAGAATTCAAAACCGTATGAAGAATATCATACCAAAATATTTGAGAGGTAAATTAAGTCCTGCTATAGCTGCCAAAACAGCAACGAAACCTCAATGGAAAACACAGAATGAAGGTAAGTAAAGATGAAAAAATTCGTACAAATGATATCAAAATGACCTGTTAATAATTAGTTTTTTCAACAGCTACACTTAAGAGACCGACCAACTCAAAACAAAGAAGAATAGTAACAAGTACAATGAAAATTCAGAGCGTTACTGCAAAACCTAAAACTAAAGGTATTCAAAGTACTAATTAGAGGGACGGAGGGGAAGATTTATGATCATTATTAAACGCAATAATAATATGGTACTCTTTGCAGCTCGGAATAGTAAATCAAACACGAATAGAAGAACACAATTTGTTTCCACTAAGACAAGACCCAAAAATATGGTATCAAAAGCAAAATCTTCAAACTCGAGATGGCATTGATCATTTGTGTGAATAGAAGTAAAGTTTGTATATTTACCTAAGTAATGTGATGTTAAAATTAAGTACAAATACATACAAAAACTGAGTTTTATTTGTATAAAAATATAAAATTACAAAAATCATTACAACTTCATATTTTTTAGATTAAACAACTGTTTGATGAAATGGTCTTGATTAAGCTTCTGGGGTTTTTTGTTAACCGTCGTTGGGTTTTCAAATTCGATCAGAGGTTCCACTTGTTTTCTACGCGTTGGGAGTCTGCCTCTTTGATCTCTGACAAGTTCTGAAAATACAATGCTTATAAAAATAATGCTTAATTCATTGTATTGAGATTTACTTCTAATTATTAGATTCACTCACCTATATTTTTATTTTCTGCGATCATAGAATCTTGTTGCTTCAGGCTTGTAAACACTTTGTATAACTCTCTGGCTACTTGAAAGTTTCCTAAATCCAAATGTAAAAGTATCTTCTTAGCTACATTATAATTCATATCGTTATGAATCTCTTGCGCTGCCTCTTTAGTTTCAACGTATAAAAGTATACGATTTTTGATGAGCCGATTAATTATTTGATCTCTGGTTAGTTTCGGACTGTAAGAATTCAGTTTTGAATTTATCGGATGCTCACGTTTTGACTCTTCTTTGTTTCTCATTTGCCTTTTATGATTAGCATTGTTAGTGAAATCGTAAACCTTTTTAGGTTTATCAAGATTTTTAATTACTTTTTCATTTAGGTTTATGTTCATTGCCGCATTATCAACAAACTCATTTATTTCCCTAACACCTTCTTTGGATATACTAGATTCGGCTTGTAACGATTCCATTATTGTTTCTAAAGCTTTAGCGTACCTCATAGTATCTGCATTAAAGGTTTTCAATAACAATAACTTTTCTGCTGGAGGTACTTCATTAATATATGCATAGTTTTTATAAGTATTTGATCCAGACGATTCTATTTCATCCATCAAAACTTTTAACTCTTCATAAGATTTTGGCACTTTGCCTAGGTTTCTACGAGAGTGAATCTTCTGTTTTCCTTCTGCATTTTTAATCATTCTTTCCCACACAACAGCTGATTTCGGCCTAGGTCCGCTTAAAGTGCTTTTTCTTCTGGTTTGATCAAATTTTAAATCATTCTTTAGCTTAGTAAATATTTTTGTAACTTTGTCTGAAGGACTTTTATCAATTGATGTGGTAGATGTAGTATCTAAGGTAGGCTTGGACGTGATAGTTTCTTTTTTACCAGCATTAAGTAGATTATAAATGCAAGGCAGCGCCTCCATAATTTGAATATCTTTATTTTTTGAATCGTTGCCTTCTATTTTTTGTAACTCCATAAGATCTTCAAGAATGGATTTTAAATGTCCTTTTAATTTTTCTTTGGTATCTCTAAACTGTTTCGGACTGTCTTTAGCTACTGAAAATTCTGTAGTTGGTTTTTTCATGGGTTTTTGTGTTGTGATAGTTCGTAAACGTAATAAAGGTTCAGGAGTTTTATCTTTTTCTACTAGTTTTACTAAATCAGACAGAGATTTTATTTTGAAAAACTCTGATAAATTCAACAAAATGTTTCCTTCTATTGATGGTATTGATACTTTGTCTTGGTGTGTTTTCAATAAGCAATCTGGATTGCTTTGAATATGAGCCAAATAGTCCAATACCATTTTATCTTTGGTTGTTATATTCAAGTTATCTAATTTCATATCTAAAAGTTTGTTTTTGATATCTTTCCCAGTTTTAAATATATTACCAGTTTGCAGTGTCTTTACAACTTTCTTGTTTCTTTTATCAGGAATAAGTAACTTAGTGATAGTTTCTAGAGTCTTGCCATATAAGTCAAGCGATGTTTTTTCGTCCTGTGTAATTTCTTTCTCTGTTTGGTTGCTTTCTGACCTCAGAATTTTGTTTACGTTTCTTGATTTCATATCACCTAGACGATTTTGCACATTTTCATATTTCTTTAATAAGTCTAGCACATTGTTTATTTTATTGAGAGCTTCAGTAGTAGCTGTACTTTTGCTTTCGATATTGGCATGTTCTGTTTTATTGCAATCTGTTTTAACTTGATCATTAGGTTTATCAAAAGTTCTTTGCACTTGTAAATGTTTACATAGAGAAATACTATCGAGGTCTTTATTTTTATTCAAAGCCGTAGAAAGCTGTTGTAGGGCATTTTTCAGAAACATTTCTTGTCTCATACTTAAAGGTTCTTTAAACAAGTCAAGTAAATCTGCAATTTTTTCATGTTTTAGTACTTCAGTATCAATATGGTCATCATTTACATCTTTTTCCATGTTCCAAAGTTTGTTTAATAGGTTGCCAGCAATGAAAGCCATAGCTGTTAATGTATCATTTTCAGGAGTGAAAGTAATGTTAGATATTACTGGAGCTTTTTTATCCCCAATTGTCTCCGAAACTCCTCCTTTCAGTTCATTTACTAATAATTTGGATAGCTCCTTATCCTTATTATCTTGACTATATTTACCCATTACGTCATAAATATTACTATGTACAAGTAAATCTTCTTTATCATCATGTATTGCAAGAGTATCGACTTTGTTATCATCATGGTGGTTATTTTCTTTTGGTTGAGTGTATTCTATCTGCAGGGAGTTTGATGAGTTGTTTAGCATACTCGTTCGTCTTGATATTTGTGGTATTGTATTAACTTTCTGAGCTTGCAGGGTGCCTGATACGTTTAGGTTTTTTAATGTATCTGTAACAATTGGCTATGCATTAAAACGTTCTTATAAAATACCTATTAAAACTTTTAATCGTAAATAATAAGATAGTAACCTTCGTTTAGTTCATCGACTGCGTGATAGAACTTGATCGTATCGTTTTTCTTCTCAACTTCCTGAGCTGTGTCGTCGACAGATCTCTTAAATCTCATCAGCTTTAGTATTTTATCTTCCATACTAGCTTCTTGTTCTTCTGTAAAATTAGAAATATTAACATCTTCTTCAACTTTAATCATATTATTAAAAGCTTTACTCACCGTGATACTATTTATGTATTACTAAATAAAAATCAAACTGGTAAAAAGGTGCCAAGTGCTATATTACAATAAGTGCAAGTTCAGTGCTTTCGTATACCAATTATATAACCTGAAAATAGACTTTACTTAGGTATTGCAAAATCATAAAATGCAATTAAATATTATAAGTAATGGTACCTAGTAACAGGTCGTCTAGTTTTTCGGGTCCAGGAACAAAAGGAAATTCAGACTCTGCCTTTTCTTTAAGTGATTTGTCCTTCAAGTCTGCAATTTAAAATTAATCATGACTAAGTATTATCAGTTAGTCTAGTACTTTCATATTAGCAGTTATAGTAGTGCTTCCTACATCAACTAACCATCGTTGGTCTTTGAAAAACTTACCTTTTTCTAACATGTTAAGAGCTAGGTCAATATCATTGTCATCAAAGTCTTTGAAATCGCCATTCTCATCGGAACATTCTTTAACCCCCTCGCATTCCCATTTACCATCGGCAGTACATCCGCATTTTGAGCAACCGGAACATATGTTTTCTAAAAGTTAAACATTATTTATTACGTTTACATTTAATATATCTGATTAATTATAAACACTACTGGTTATCGTAATATTGTTACTGAGTCTCTTACCTTCTGTACAGTCAGTGTATTGTGATACAAAAGGAACGCAAGATTCTGTCTTCTCTCCATTTCCCACTGAAACATTACTTATTAATGTTTTCCTTGTACTTTTTAGAGAAAAACAAAATATAAAAATCAAAATTATTAATGCAATAAATACTCACCATTTAAATGATATTGATGGTTATATAACAGTAATCTTTAATGTTAATACAACAGAATGAATTAATATTGATAACATTATAATATAGTGCAGTGCTTGTCAGTGCGGCTGAAATTTGCGTGTGCGATGTGCAATAGTTTGGTGACATAAAGAATAGTCTTACATAAAATGTGGTGCAAAAGACATAACAATAACAGTTTGAAATAATAGAATATTTTAATCACTTCACAGTTACAAAAGTATAAAAAACACTTTACATCTTCACATAGTCACACAATTATCACTCCTTTTCTCGTTCAGTTAACTGTTAGAATTGATCTTTATTTGTTTAAAATAGATTTTCGATCTTCAACATTTCCTATTGCACGTATTTCATACCATCATCGTTTATATTATTTTCTACTGCTTTGGGTTATTTGGTTTGTTTAGTAAACTTCTTCATTATTTATCTTCAGAGTTTAAGCATTCATTTTCAAATTTCTGATCGAGGAGCCATATTTCTCAATCATAACATCATCCACTCTTCAATTTATTTTCATAAATATTCTTATCTTTACCAGCTTCTTATTTCTTCTTATCGTTGTTGACGATAAAATCCACGTAATCTCCCCCTGGTGCTCCAGACATCAGGTTCTCCTTGTTGACCTTTTTCTTCATGAGCCGGATCTTATTTCTGATGTGGTGATGGAGATGCCTCCGATGTCCATTCGGATGATCACAGCACAGCGCGTCGCCTCCTGCAACACCAATCTTTTGTGAATTTTAAAAAATAAAATTGATAATACTGGAGTTACTGATAGGCTTACAGATTGGCTTGCAAAAGGCGACAAGCTGACCATTTTAAATAAAAACACTTTAAGAATTCTTCTTAATTTTATTTCTTCATCCAATTCTATTTTCTGGACACATTTGCTTTCCATTTTAATTATACCAAATGTAACTATTTACAACACAAACTGCACAATATTTACACAATTTATGACATTCACAAAGATTAACTTAAACTAACACAACACAACGTTTACAAAACAACACATATTTTTTAACAGTAGAAAACAAAAGCATGAAAGCAAAGAACAACACCGGTGCAATAATAAAACCTTGGGGAGTCCTACCGCTATCGATCAAGTCAAACATCCCAGTGTCCATCGTCCGCCTCAGCCTCCACGAAAGCGTACGGAAATACACAGCTCTGTCTTGTTGGAAGAGGTTGGTATACGAATCCCTCTGAGCATTACGTTCGCGGAGAAATCTGAAGTATTCGCAAAACCAGGGGCTTCTACTGATGCAACCGGCAGCAGAGCCATCCATGGTGCAGACGCAATAGTAGCAGATCCCCTTGTTGGAGTAGTCGAGGAGAGACTCGATGTCGGAGGCGACGTCGATGTCAGTGTCGTTGGCATTGACGCTGTTGCTGTAGTAGGAATGCCCGCGGCGACACTTGGCCTTCGCGTTGTAGGGGATCTCGTCGTTATGCCAGAGGTAATCTACGGTTTCAATGAAGAGTCAACAAATCTTCAGATTAGCATGAAGAGATGGATTCAGTTACATTAATATTTTTGGAAGGCGATATATCTTAGAAATAGATACCTACTTAGTTATTTTTAGGTGACTATTTTTAACAAACCTTAGTAGGCTTGCTAGCTATAGTCACCTATTTAGTCCTCCAGTCAGTAACCTTAGGTAAACAGGTAAATAGTTCTACCAAATCCTGATATCTTTCAATAGTCATACCTTACCATGCGAGTCTTACAAACAGAGTTACAGGCATACAATTTTAAAAAAATACCTAAAAGCCGCCTGTAAATCTGATAGAACATGACCTTATAAACCCGTATGACCAAAATAAATGAACCAGACCACTAGCTGACGGAACCTTCCAGCTTTGCACGCACACGCAAGTCAGCCACACCGACAGGCGCGACCAACCTCGCCGGATTCTGAACGCGAGACTCCTTTCATGCTCATACGGCTGGTTCATGTTGAACTTCTCCATCAGCGACGCCATCCGCATACACTCGTTTACATTCATCGCTGGCCTTTTACTGCAGTACTCGTCTTTCCCGTTGACGGAGCACACGCAAATCTGGCAGTACGGGTCTTCGGTCTGCCACCTCATGTGACTCCTAAGGTAGTTATCTTCGTTACTGTTTTCAGAGTCATCGTCAGCATCGTCCAGTGCGAGGGGCTTCTGTTCCATTTTCATAATGGTCCGGCCGGGGACACAATTTAGGTCTAATGAGTTGAGTTCACTTTGCTTTGGTAGGACGCGGTTGTAAAAGAATTCTAGAAATCGGTTTTATGTTAGTAGGTAAGTACCTAGAGGTTATAACATAAATTTGTTACTGAATTAAGTATTTACAGGTATTTCTGTAGTTATTTAGGATCTTTTAAATGATGAATCATTCAGACTTTTTGCTCAGGAATCAAATCATCAATCTATGTATCTTCTATCACGTGCTTCCATTGTGAAAGTCATGTCATCGACGTACCCGACACATAAGTAGGTACGTAATTTGCTTTCCTGTGACTTTTCAGTGGTGTTTACGATCAATAGAAGAGTCCCAATGAACTGCCATCATCATCATCATCATCTGATGATGAAGACGTATCAAATTGAAGTCTATTTTTTCTAGTTTTTAAACCTCATCTACTAATATTATAAACGCGAAAGTTTGTATATACACTCGAGAGCAATGATTCCGGGTCACTTAAAGAATGTTAAAAATCTCGGAAACTAAAAATGATAGGTTAATGCAATAAATTGTATTTAATAGACAATGTAATACTCCTTAAATGAAAGTAAAAAAATATGAGGTACCATACATTTTATTAACACAAAATTACATAAAGAAAAAAACTGCTGATCTCTCCTTTAAACAAAAATAGGAAACATGAAATTTTTGAACTTTATTACGATTTGACTTGAATTTTAATACTTCGTATTGCCTCCTCGTGCTTCCATTACTGCGTTTACGCGGTTTGGCATGCTGTACACCAAGTTCCTTATACGATTTTGGGGAATATTCTCCCATTCCTCTGTGAGAGCAATTTTGAGCTCACGAAGCGTGATTGGGGGAGGGTTTCGTTGTTTTACGCATCTGCCTAGCTCGTCCCAAGCATGCTCGATCGGGTTGATATCCGGGCTGCGCGCTGGCCACTCCATACGAGTAATGTTCATCTCTTGAAGGTAGTCATTCACAATCCTACCTGTATGAGGTCGGGCATTGTCATGCATAAATATAGCATCCTCACCTAAATTGACCATAAATGGACCAACATGATCATTGAGGATTTCTTCCACATATCTTACGCTAGTTAAAGAGCCGTTTTCTATGATCACCAGCTCTGTGCGACTTTCAGAAGAAATTCCGGCCCACACAAGTACAGACCCACCACCGTAGGCTACTTTTTCTTCGATGCATGCTTGCTTGAATCTTTCCCCTGGTCTTCGATACACTCTGTGTCTTCCATCGTGCTTGTAGAGCATAAATTTTGATTCGTCGGAGAACATAACTTTTGACCAATCTTCAATACTCCAATTTACGTGGCTCTGGGCATATCTTAGTCTTGAAATACGATGCCCACGCTCCAGTTTAGGGCCGTTTGCAGGTCTAAGGGGTTTTAAGTAAGATTCAGCAAGCCGACGTCTTACTGTCCATGCACTTGGGTTACTTCCTCCGAGGCGTCGAAACTGATTTGTGAGTTCAGTTCCTGTGAGAAAGCGATTTCGAAGCATGGTGTTCACCAAGTATCGGTCTTCTCGTGCTGTGGTACACCTGGTTCTGCCCGTTCCTGGTCTGCGTAGGTTAGAACCAGTTTCTTCGTAACGTCGGAGAACTCTTTGTACTGTTGACAGCGACACACCGACAGTCCTGGCTGTATCGCGCTGACTCCGGCCGGTTTCCAGCATTGTAAGTATTCTGGTGCATTCTTCAGGCGTAAGCGACATAATTTCAGCTTGAATAATGAATATAGAGCACTATCAACATGGTTTATATACCCACATAAATGACAGATTACAAACAAAAGCAAAACCAAATGCTGTAATTTCGTAGTTCCATCTTCGAAAGTGGCCCTTTTTCAAATTTGATTTTTTTAAGATATAACTTTACAATAACTAAGAAGTTTTAATACCTTCATTTAAGGAGTATTACATTGTCTATTAAATACAATTTATTGCATTAACCTATCATTTTTAGTTTCCGAGATTTTTAACATTCTTTAAGTGACCCGGAATCATTGCTCTCGCGTGTAGGTATTGATGTTTGTTACTCTTTCATGCAAAAACTACTACATAATCCAATTAAAATGAAACTTGTCATACCTATATTTTTCGGCTACTTTTCCAGATAATCAACGGGCTCCAACGGGGCGCGAACGAAGTCACGCACGTAAGCTAGTGTTATATAAAAAAAAACTTACCAGCAACCACGTTCTGGTGAACAGCCAAGATGAGGACCACCAGGAACAGTACCAGCTTAGGATCCATAATGAAGGTCCAGGTCTGAGTAACAGATCAGTGTGGAAGGAACGAGTGAGTTACTACTAACTGACTGGTGGCTGCGGTCAGTGATGTCTATGCATGAGGGTGTATGAAGGTTTATATGACTTTCCGTTTCGTTAGGTTTCTTCATGCATTGTTTGAGAAGGCAGGGGCGGAGTCTGATAAGTTAGGTACCGACTTATTTGTTATCAGTTGTGTTTGTTACAAGTGAAGTTTTTTTTTGTTTACTGGGCTAGTATAGTAGTAGCATGGGGTCCCATCCAAAACAAAGAAAATATAGTTCTAATTACGTCTCAATAGATGGCGTAACCTGTATCAATTGGGTTTTAACGTTGTGAATTTCACAAAATTACATCAAAAATATTACCAATCTAACTTAAAAAATATATAATCAACATGGACAAATAGATCGCATTATAACGAATTTTACAAAACTTCCTTTTCCTAGTACCAAATTCTTGTACTACGTTAAGAAACTAGAGGGCGCTAGATTTAATTTACTAGTATAGTATTATATAATCTGTGGTAGTAGATATAAGATCTGTGAGTGGACCGCAAAGAAAGCGGTGGTGTGTCCTTATAAGTTATACAAAGACGATAAAGCACTCATCAAGTATTTTATTAATTTTCCAACTTGAATAATTTGAAATAAAAAATAGGTACAGTACGGCCGGCGGATCTAGACCGGCGTTAAGTTCGTTCGGAACGCTGCGCAGTAGTCACTTTTAGGGTCGAATAGGTGGTTTGTCTCGCCTGTACCTGCGCACAATTTCCGAAAGCGCAACTTCAGACCGGTCTAGATCCGCCGGCCGTAGTGTAAGTACTAATAAAATAAATAAATTAAAACTTTATTGAGAACAAGTCTTGGACGAATTGTTAATTCGTCCAAGGGACAAGTACAACTTACAGTTACGTAAGAATAGGCAAATGTCCTGCAAACGGCGGTCTTATCGCATAATACCATTTCTTCCAGACGACCTTTACTAATATCTAATCAAATCTAACACTAACCATTAAAGAATAGTAGCATCTATTTTAAACTTTATTTTTAATTGATTTCTTGAATAATTCAAAAACCATTATTTTTCTTGTTATGTTTAGTGCCTAATGTTTAATTGGTTCTTAAGTACGTCCAAAGAATACGTAATACGTAGTTCCTCCGTAAGAAGAAGCGGGACTCCCATTCTACCAAAATTACACACTGAAAATCTCGTTTTGTATGAGACGTGATTCAAATTTTGACCCCCTTCAAATTTTTCGAAAGCACGAGTCTAGTTCGAGAGTTTCACCAGTCTGAATCCGTCCTCCGATTACCACAATGGTAAAATAAGAAGAGCCGCGCCATTAACTTTATCGCTACACCTGCATACCACATCTGGCCGACTCTGAATATTTATCATGTTGGATGCAAAAAAGACTTGGCAAAAGGGTATCCAAGAAAAGAGAGGTGGATAATGGCTAAGCGTGCTCCACCTTTACACTTACCATCAGGTGCGCTGGCAGCCAAATGCTCTGCCATGGGCAGAGTACTGAAACGTCAATCAAATTTAAACACCACTTTAAACCACTTTATTTGTAAGAGATAGCAATAATTTAAGCATGAACTTAATATAGGTAGCAGTATTCAGCCGTAAAGCTCAGAAAAAAAAAGAAAAAAAAGCATTGAGTATTCAGCCGTAAAGCAATCTCCAGAAATTTAAAAAAAAAAAAAAAAAAAAAAAAAAAAAAAAAAACTGTTTATTGGCATTTTCTACTGTGCGCTTCTGATGAAGAGTTTTTTTTTAATCAAGGCTGAAATAAAAAAGATCGGATTCTTGAAATTCTTACTCCTTAACTTGTGTAAAAAATACGAGTGGGTACCTACCTAAGCTACGTGTAAATGTAGCCGCTTAGTATCTGGTGGCTGCTTGTCTTAGTAACTGCTTGTTTCATAACTTTTTACATAAAAAAAAAACAATTCATAAGTAAAAAATTATTATTTTCTTCTACAAATACCTTACCATGCATTACACGAACTAAATTAAACTTATAACACCCTATTTTTAAGGTCGGGTTTTAAATAACTAAACAATACTTTGATAGCGTTATCAGTCTTTGATAGTTTTTTACAAAAAATGATTTCGTTTCATTTTATACCAAAAAAAATAAACAAAATAAGTATGTACTAGACTAGGTACTTAGCTTTCTTGACTAATATATAAAGTATCATACCTCAAGTAACACAACAACCTAACTACAAGAAAAAAAACAATTCTACAACGCCAGATTATTCTCTAGGGAATTCTGTAGAATGTGTAGTTAGTACAAAATCATCTCAGATTCCAGGTAGTTCCTATAAAATCTGCATACATTCTTGTTCTTTGTTTCCTGGTGGGCTATTCTGGCGATACGAGCCCACGCGTGGGCTATCTCGTGAGGTTTCAGGCTGTGGAGCGATGCTAGGGTCCAATACGCGCAGTCTAGTGATACCCACGGTCTGGAAAGATTAACAAGAATTTGATTTGAAACCTAATATTAATTTGGTAGTTTTTCAGACCTATCTTAACTTAGGCAATCATCACTGATTATCTAAGTTAAGCGACGTTCTGCGCGGTCACTATTTGGATGAGTGACCGCTAGTGGCATTTACATCTGAGCGGAGCGCTTTCGTGATTCGGAAGGCACGATAAACTGTCCCGGCTCTAACAGTCCTTAAGGCCTAAAAACTCCGTCACCAGAACTGGCCACTAAAGAATATATATATATATATTGTTAGAGAACATTCGACTGATGACGTCACGATCACAACGGTGTAAACAAGCGACACCTGCGAGGCACACCTGTGTCTGACTCAGCGCTCGCCCCACTGCGCGCTGCCTATAAAACCGGGCGACGTGCTCAACGGAGTCAATTCGCTCGCCGGCGCTCGGAGCGGACACAACTACTAAGAAAGAGTTTAAGCATTTTGATTCAGTTAAATTCAATACTAAGTGTTGGTTAAGTGTTAGTTTTAGGTTGATTGGTTGTTATTTTTTTGTTAATAAACTTTTCTTGAAGTTCATAAAATCAGAAGTGGGATAGAACTCAATTCCAGTAGTTCTATCCTAGCTCTGGCCTAAAGTGTTAATTAACTTTTGAAGTCTACCCTCAAAAGTTTTTTTTTCTTGTAGAATCATGGTTAGTGGTGAAACTAAGCCTGATAGGAATAGGTAGGAGTACTAATGATCTTTTTAAGTGTTTAGAAAAGTGTGTACCCTCAACGAGTGCTACAACATTTGTGCCGATGGCAACGGATGTACCATTGTGACTGCCAGCCTGATCATCGTGTCTACAAGCCGCAGTCACACCCACGAGTCAACCACTGCTCCCAGCAGTGCCAGTGCCGGTTGCAGAGTTAGTGACCCCAGAGTTTGAGTGCCAGCTTGCGATGCTAGCACAACGTGTAAGCCTCTTTTGAGAGTGCTGTGTCGTCGTTGGACATCACTGAATGTCTCAATGGAACGTTGAGAGCGTTAAACAAGGTTAGATCCAACCATTATTATGTTCCGATCTTTGATAAGGTTGCGTGGTATCGATTCTTTGTGCAAAAAGTTAGGCGAGCGTGTAAAATTGAACGCGCTGAAAGGACAGCGAGTACTTGTCTCGGGTAGCTAATTCCCCGAAGGGCTTGTAGTTGGTTTAACATTCTAAAATTTTTAAACCACTGTGTTCACGCAGAATCGATGTTGCAAACTTTTTATGAAGCTGTGTGTGCCGACAGTGATGCCACGTAATGTAGATGATACCAGGCTCTTATTTTGCACAGTATCATTGTCAAAAGACCATAGCAAAGAACGATGGTTGTTACCCTTATACGTGGAATAACTGGTGCATAGTTACGTGCCTACATTTATGTGGTGGCGTTGGTCATCTCCAGCGCTTGTGCAACACACAGATAAAAGTTCTTTCTAGTGCTAGTACCTAAATCCAGTCCCTATGTGTGAAGGTGGATTGAAAAACATCGAAATGTTTGTTCTGTTAAATCCAGGTCATGATGTCACTGTCTTTTCTGCGAAATAACCTTTTTAGGGTCTACCTACCTACCTACCTACAGACATGTTGATGAACAGTAGACGTGTCTAGTTTTTAATACTGAATCAGTGCTAAATGTTTTAGACACTTTCAAGTACCCACACTATACTCTCTGAGGTAATAGGTAACCGAAGGATTGTGTGTATGCCTGGGTTACCCTTAGCATTGAGAACTTCTTCGAAGTGCTTATTTGGTTTTGTGTTCAAGTGTATTGATTTGTTTTTTTAGTGTACCCTACGTCTTCCTTCTGTAAACAGTTACGGGATTGGCTGCGTATAAATAAGCCATCAGATTAAATCTCATTTGAAAAATTGACGGAGGTCACATGCTTATGAGTGGGTATGATCAGCATTGGTCAGGTAAGCCGAACGTGTCCAAATTCTTAGACGAGGCACTGATGGTTTTTATACGTGCTTTTGTTGTTGACAGGATACAAGTTCACGCTACAAGCGTACGCGCTTGGGCGAGTAGCGTGGTTCTGCAGCAGCACGTTGCTTCTGGGTGCTTGTGCTGTGCCCTGGTGCCTGTGTCACGCGCTTCTGTCTCCGTGCCCTGTCGCTGGTGCAACGCGGCTCCTGCCAAGGGTCTGCGTCGCGCGCTCTTGCTGGGTGCCTGTGCGCTCCTGCTGGGCGCCTGTGCAGCACAGCTCTGGCTGTGCGCTGATGTTGCACGGCTTCGCCGTGCTCCTGGTGTAGCGCAGCTCTGGCTGTGCGCTGCTGTCGAAACGTGGTTCTGACGGTTTTTATACACGCTGTTTCTTTGACAGGGTGCAAGTTCTGCAGCACTCCTGGTGTCGCGCGCTCCTGATGCGTGCTGGTGCAGCGCAGCTCTGGCTGTGCGCTGCTGTAGCGTGGCTACGGCCATGCGTTGTCGTCGGGCGCTCCTGTGCTGCACCTGGATGTGCGTGTGCTGCGCGTCCTGATGCGTCGCACGCTTTGGGCAGAAGGCCGAGTGGACTGACGAGTCGTGCTCCGCTCCGTGTGCGAATGAATCCATCTGCGTCCTGGCGGCTCGAAGTTTAGTCTGCGTGACGGCGAGATGGTTGAGCACGCGCTTGTTGATGCCTCTGCTCCGTCTATATTTTTCATCGGGTTCATATTCACAACCAGACGTGAATAAGTTGAGCACGCGAATGTTGAGGCCTCTGCTCGTTATTCATGTTGTGAATAAGTTGACTAGACACAGCACGCGCTTGTTAAGGCCTCTGCTCCGTCTATATTTTTCATCGGGTTCATATTCACAACCAGACGTGAATAAGTTGAGCACGCGAATGTTGAGGCCTCTGCTCGTTATTCATGTTGTGAATAAGTTGACTAGACACAGCACGCGCTTGTTGATGCCTCTGCTCCGTCTATTTTTTACAACAAGCATTGAGGTTGCTTGGTTGTTCCGACAATGATTCACCCTCTCATAGAATGCGAATGTTGATGCCTAGACTATGCGGTGGTGATATTTTTGTCAAACTCTTAAGCATTGTATGATGGATGATAGACCTCCGGAATTTATCATCTGTTCTGCCCTGCATTAGCTTCCTCTGAAGCCATGTAGGTGCTTTAAATTTAACTTCATGTGTTTTTGGTGGGACCCTTGTCATAGGCACTTGAGTGCACGCTTGTGTCTGTGATATGGGATTCTGTTAAGAATTTTAGTAGAACCCTTGTTAACTTGCTGTATCCCTTTGATGTTGATGAAAAAAATACATTTCTGACAATATTGATTGGCTTCGGGATTCAGATTTGATTATCCAATGAGTCACTTTAAGTTTGATGTTTGGTGTGTTTCAGAAAATGACAATGACCATGCTAATGATGACCAGGTAGCAGACGACGGGCCATTTATGGATAATATGGCGCTCGAGGACGAACCGCACTGCCAGGAACGGCCGTGTTAGAGAACATTCGACTGATGACGTCACGATCACAACGGTGTAAACAAGCGACACCTGCGAGGCACACCTGTGTCTGACTCAGCGCTCGCCCCACTGCGCGCTGCCTATAAAACCGGGCGACGTGCTCAACGGAGTCAATTCGCTCGCCGGCGCTCGGAGCGGACACAACTACTAAGAAAGAGTTTAAGCATTTTGATTCAGTTAAATTCAATACTAAGTGTTGGTTAAGTGTTAGTTTTAGGTTGATTGGTTGTTATTTTTTTGTTAATAAACTTTTCTTGAAGTTCATAAAAATATATATATATATATTATATATATATTGTTGGAAGCCCCTCGAAGAAGCCTGGATTATGTGACGTCACTTGTTTACGCACTCCTTTATAAGGCGCTGCGCGCGGCGCGACCGGGCAGTCTTGATCGGACTTTCGTCCGATGCACATGTCTTTATAGCGCTCTAAGGTTGCTAATTATTGTGCGAGACTAACTGATTGGTCGGTAACGATGATCAGTTACGAAGTTAGTTAGATTGTTCAACTAGTCAACGCTGTTTTGTTGGTTAAATGTAAACTGTGAGGTTATTTGTGTAAACTGATGATTTCTCGTCATTTTTAGCGCCATATCCTGATTTCTATGAGCATTAATGCGATTTATGGAAGTTAGCTGTTTGTCAGCTGTTAAAGTTATGTGTTTTACCTCAAATACTACTTCTTATGTTTTTTTTATTTGGAACCGCTTCTGATTCCTAACATCAGAAGTGGGATTGCTCTCAAGCCCATATGGTCAAATGAATTTTATTTTTATGTACCCGCATTAAAAATGTTGGGAGAAATCATCAATTTTATAGTTGGTTTAACATTTTAAAAGAGTTGAAACCACTGTGTTCACGCAGAATCGATATCGCAACAGTTTTAAAAGGCTATGTATGCCGACGGTTGTTACACGTGTGTAGATAATGCCAGGCTCTTATTTTGCGCCCTATCATTGTCAAAAGATCATATTGAAGAATGATGGTTGCTACTTTAATGCGTGGAATAACTGATGCATAGTTATATACGTGCCTACATTTTATGTGGTGGCATTGGTTATCTCCAGCGCTTATGCAATAGACAGATGGTTTTTATAGTGGTAAAACCTAGATCTAGTACCTATGTGTGCAGGTAGATAGAAAAACATCAAGAGGTATACCTTTGTTTGTTCTGCAAAATACCAGGTCATGGTTACTGCCTTTTCTGCGAAATAACAATCTACAAAACAAGTTTTATTTCTTATCAAGAAATGTGGTATGCCTCGACAGATAGTGGCATCAGAACTGTGGTTATTCAGTGCCTTTTTAAGGCCTACCTACCTACATATACCTATAGCTCGTTAGTTCTGAATCAGTGCTGAATATTTTTAGACACTTTCAAGTACCCTCACCATACTCTGCGAGGTAAAAGGTAACCGAAGGATTGTGTGTATGCCTGGGTTACCCTTGACATTGAGAACTTCTTTGAAGTGCTTATTTGGTTTTGTATTTTTCAAGTGTATCGATTTCTTTTTAGTCTGTGTACCCTACGTCTTCCTTCTGCAAACAGTTACGGGATTGGCTGCGTATAGGCCATCAGATTACATATCTCGTTTGAAAAAAATGAAGGAGGTCACATGCTTACGAATAAGCATGCTTATGAGTGGGTATGATCAGCATTGGTCAGGTAAGCCGAACGTGTCCAAATTCTTAGACGAGGCACTGATGGTTTTTATACGTGCTTTTGTTGTTGACAGGATACAAGTTCACGCTACAAGCGTACGCGCTTGGGTGAGTAGCGTGGTTCTGCAGCATTTCTGGGTCACGCGCTCTTAGTGGTGTCTGACCTGCACGCTCCTGCTGGGCGCCTGTGCAGCGCAGCTCCGACTGTGCGTTGCTGTAGTGCGGCTCCGCCGTGCTCCTGGTGTCGCGCGCTCCTGATGCGTGCTGGTGCAACGCGGCTCCTTCCGAGGGCCTGCTGTCGCGCGCTCTTGCTGGGCGGCTGTGCAGCGCAGCTCTGGCTGTGCGCTGCTGTAGCGCAGCTCCTGCAGCGCAGCTCCTGCTGTGCGCTGCTGTCGAGACGTGGTTCTGACGGTTTTTATACACGCTGTTTCTTTGACAGGGTGCAAGTTCTGCAGCACTCCTGGTGTCGCGCGCTCCTGATGCGTGCTGGTGCAGCGCAGCTCTGGCTGTGCGTTGCTGTGGCGCGGCTACGGCCGTGCGTTGCTGTCATGCGCTCCTGTTTGGCGCTTTTGCTGCACCCTGACGTGCGTGAGCTGCGCGTCCTGATACGTCGCGCACTTTTGGTGGAAGGCCGAGTGGACTGAAGAGTCGTACTCCGCTTTCTTTGAGGGTTGTTATACCCGTGTGGCCCTTGAGGTATTGGTTTGGCCCTTGAGGCATTGGCACCAAGTCCATTGGAATGGTGTATGGCCATGGAAGCTGGTCGGCTTTGCAAACCGACCAGTCGCTGTGTAAGTGCGTACACAGTGTTCATTATTTTTGGCATGTAATGTTTTGACTTTACATAATGTTGTGGCTGAATATTTTTGAGTATTCGGTTACAGTTTTTGTGGTGCTGGAGTTGTTAGTTATAGTTTTGTGGTGTTGGAGTTGTTTACTAACTAACCTTTACTAAATGCTTGCAAAGATGGTATCCCTGAGAGTATTGACTTTGTTTTCTCAAAAAACCATGTGTCTGTTTATTAGAAGCAAGCGATGAAGTGGACCAGCCTTCTTCTTTTCTCGTGGATGGACCAGTCTGGAACCTGCTAATCTGTCGGGACGCCAGAGTGTCAGGAGAGGCCGTGTTGGAAGCCCCTCGAAGAAGCCTGGATTATGTGACGTCACTTGTTTACGCACTCCTTTATAAGGCGCTGCGCGCGGCGCGACCGGGCGGGCAGTCTTGATCGGACTTTCGTCCGATGCACATGTCTTTATAGCGCTCTAAGGTTGCTAATTATTGTGCGAGACTAACTGATTGGTCGGTAACGATGATCAGTTACGAAGTTAGTTAGATTGTTCAACTAGTCAACGCTGTTTTGTTGGTTAAATGTAAACTGTGAGGTTATTTGTGTAAACTGATGATTTCTCGTCATTTTTAGTGCCATATCCTGATTTCTATGAGCATTAATGCGATTTATGGAAGTTAGCTGTTTGTCAGCTGTTAAAGTTATGTGTTTTACCTCAAATACTACTTCTTATGTTTTTTTTATTTGGAACCGCTTCTGATTCCTAACAATATATATTTTTATTGAGTAACAAAATCCACAGCTCTTAAGAATAATGGTGAATCTTAATTTTAAAGCAGATAGCCAAAGATGGATTTACATTATAAACACAATAACATAAGCAAAAATCGACGACAGTAAATAACTTATGAATGCTTACTTGAATGGGCTAAGTCTTCTATCATGCGTCAGGGTGTAATTGAGAGCAGTCTTGGAGACCAGGTAAGTGAGGTAGACGTCTTCCAAGTTCATCAGGGGTGTCTTCAGAGCTGCTTCCAGGATATCCTTGAGGTATTTACCTGAATTGACAAAATATTTTGTCAAACAACTTTTTCAATTTTGTGAAAAATCACAATGGTTAAAAAAATTAAGATTACGATGTTTTTTTGGTAATAGGCTACTGTATTCTTCAAATAAATATAATTTGCCTCAAATAAAAACCAATATAAAGGCACCAACAGTTATTTCAATGTTAAATTATACAAAGTAGCAACAAAAATGAAGTAAGTTTAAAACAAGTTGAAGTGGCAATGGGCTGGCCACATATTTCGCAGAACTGATAACCGCTGAAGAATACAAGCTCTCGAATGGCGAGCACGAACCGGAAAGCGCTGGGACGGCCCCCCACCTGATGGACCGACGACATTGTCCAAATAACGGGAAATTTGTGGAAAAGTGCATATTTATTTAACTGTAGCCAACGTATCCAGTATCTTGGGTACGCTTCCGACTGGTACTGATTTGGACCAGTTGAGCTATCTATAAATCGTTTGCAACGGTTTGTAGATAGCTCAACTGTTTCATGTGTATTTTGTAAATATTTTGAATATTGTAAATACTGTATTCGTTTGTATAGCTTACCATTGATAATATAACCAGTGCCAGAGAGGTACTCAGGAATGAGGTCGTGGCTGTGCAGCCAGCGCGGGACAAACCACTTGGTGTACTCGTCTCGGTGTAGTTTGGTGTTGTTCACCATGTACCCTGGAAACCATACATTGTAATCGCTAAAGAGCATTCAAAAAGAGAGGTAATTTGTATTTATTTTGGGAATCTTGTTTAGTTTATAACCGACTTCAAGAAAGAGAAGGTTCTCAATTGGTTTTACCTCAGAACTCCGTCATTTATAAACGTTTGATTTGAAAAATATTTTTTACTAGCTGGTGCCCGCGACTTCGTCAACGCAAGATTAAAAGTGCAATTTGCTATGCAAAATCGTCCAGGCGTTTCTGAAGAGTTGAGAGAAAAAGTAGCCTATGTGTTAATCCAGGTCACGGACAATATAATATATTCCAAGTTTCATCCAAATCGGATCAGTAGGTAGTTTTTGTGTAAAAGAGGAACAAACATACATAGGTACATCAATAGAAACTTTCGAATTTATATCTAATATGAGTAAGAAAATCATAGGATTAGATAGGTACTTAGTTCAGCAGTTTACCTAAAAGCTTAGCTTCTGAATGTTCTTCTAGTAATGTTTTCAAGGTCCAAGGGTTGACCACCACATCATCATCAGTCTTGAACATGTGCCGCGCGTGAGGGCAGCGCTCCAGGGTCCACTTCAGCATCAGAACTGTCTTCAGCGTCAGATTCTGATAGTGGTCTCGCATGTCGAATATTATCATGTCGCGGAATTGTTTTGCTTCTACGTAGTTGTCTACCTGAAGGAAAGAAAAGAAGTAACATACCATCATCATCAGCTACTGACTTCACCTTATGCTGAGGCCTCTCCAAAGCTACGCGTCCACTGCATCGGATTGGGCGCGTACAGAGCGTCAGTTTTTGCTTTGTATTGATTTCTATGGTACCTACAGCGTGCACTGGATCATGACGTCTGCGAATATCAAATTTGTAAATACCGACAACGCGTAGGTATACGCCTCGTAAGCGCCGATTCCAATGCAGTGGACGCAAGGCTTTAGATTGCGCAATATGTGTATATTGCGCAATCTAAAGCCTTGCGTCTACAAATTACTATTCCTACTTTTTTGTAGGTCATAGGCTCATTGTAAAACAGAATATAATTCATTACTAAAATTTATTCACAAAGAAAATTATTAAAACTAATACAGTATTTACAATTCACAATATTTACAAAATACACAATGAAACAGTTGAGTAAAAAAAAAAAAGATTAAAAAAATATTCATCCCAGGAAGTATCTACTACCTCCGCGCGCCTATTTTTACCAAGAAAGCAATCGCACTCGCATTGCTATGTTCCTATTTCAAGGGTATGGAATGCTGGTGCTAGTGCAACTGCAGGCATTTGCGGATATTTTCACGTCCTCGCAGTGCGTCGCCTAAAGGAGCACGTTTTCAGTAAAAAAAGTTTCTAAGCAAGAAAGCTCTGTGAGTTAGTGACCAACTCTTGGTAACGGAGTTTTTAGGCCTCTGTCGTGGCCTAACGATTACTAGAGCCGGGACCGACAGTTTCGTGCCCTACGAAACACGGAAGCCCTCAGATGAAATAGTGACAGCGCAGATCGGTGAAGCTTGACTAAGCAAGCTACGCCACGAGCACTTAAAAAAACGTATACCCAGGCGCTAAGTCAGCGACCATGACTCTCTTTTTATTTTTAATTTAAAGAATTATCGATATTTTGTTGGATTCCTTTACCAGATTCTCATCCACCTCGTGCCCCTTCAGAGCCATGACGAAGTACGTCGGCTGGCGCTCTCCCCAAGTAGATCGGATGGCTTGCCGCTGTTCCACGTGAGACGGCGTGCTGGTTACTAAGATGATGATGGGAACGTCTTCCTCGCATGGTGAGGACGGCTCGATTAGGACTTGGCTGGAAGGAGAATTCTTATGAGTTACGAAGTAGGTAGTTCGATTATGAAATAAGGGCCTCTGAGCAAAATACAATAGGTGAGTATAGTACACCATAAGTAGCTAGTACCACTGTTCATAAATATAGTGTTCTGTGTCTGGGTGCTACCTATCATAGGTATACTTAAAAATATATTACCAATAGGTAGGTAAGTACCTATTTCATCAGCAGTCTAGTTCCGATAGTTTGGGACTAGAGAGCGTTGTGTGATAATTATGTCCAAGTATATATTTATTTATTTATTTATATATTAGTATACCTAGGTAGGTATCTTCTAAACTTACATTTCATCCAGATAGTGCTTCAAATTCGTGGTCCTTCTAAAGTGGTGCAGGTTCTGATCCGGCGGGGGCGGTATATCCAGAGCCCTGCTCACGTCTCCTGCCCAGGATAGCGCTACCAGCACCAACGCTGACCATATCGCCAGGGGAAGGAGGCATCTCCTCCAACGTGCTGGACATTCAATGATCTAGGTAGTTTATTTTTATTTTATTTCGAAAAACGGTAGGGGGGTGTTTGTTTGTGTCCTTGCAGCTCCGGGAGTGGAGCTTCGGGTGCTTGCGGGTTTTTTTGCAAGAAAGCTGGTTGATCTGAGATGGTTCTTATGTTGCGTTTACATACAGCTGCAGTCGGCAGGGAAGTGGGCATGAGCCTAATCTAAACACGTTCATGTCTCTGTCCCGGCATGTTCATGCCCTTGCTCCCTAATAGGAATAAAGGCAAAGTTGCTGTGGCAATAAGTCCGGAATTCATCGCGGCAATAATGCACGCAGCGGCATGAGCTGAGTGTGAAGACGGTATTATAGTAGGTGCCAAATAACACCGCAATACAGGTCATTCACCCACCTTCACCACGATGTCGCAAAATTCAATTTATGAATGGCTAATTCTGTCGCTCTCCATACAAACCTGTCGCTAAGACGGTAATCGCTCGAATCTCGTTAGTACTGTTTGTTTACCATACATAAAATGAATTTTGCGACATCGAGGTGAAGGTGGGTGAATGACCTGTATTGCGGTGTTATTTGGCACCTACTATAGCCAGGTTTAGCCAGATGGATGGTTAAAATAAGGAACTTACCAAAACGGTTTATCCATCTTGTCACTTTTTTTAACATATACATACTTTCAAAGGTTTGAACTGCATTTCTTAGGAGGGTAGTCCAAGATTTCTATGTGGGAACACATTGAAAAAAGAAAAAATATGGGTCTATTTAATGTAAGAGCACAAACCACTGTGGCACAAACAAACAAATCAACGCTGTCTATTTTGACTTGATGATATTTTGACATATATTTTTATGTTTTGTATTTAAATTCGTTAACTAGGTACTCATAGATCAGAGTAGCCTTTGGATGAAAGAAGAAGAAGGTATGTAAAAGATATCACACCACTTTCCTTTAGGTAATACCTACGTAGAAAAAAAAACTCTTTTATTAATACCTACGGAGATACCAAAGCACACGACCACGAGCGCGTAGTCTCACACGTAATAGACAAAATCGAACCCAAAAATCAATACATAAGTAGGTAGGTACATTTACATTATCAGTCAGGTACAAATAACACCTTTTTAGTGTTCCCGTCCAGTTTTGAAAAAAACGGAAAACTGTCTTTCTCCACTGTCCAGCGCTCCGAACACCTATATCCCAGTGTCTGTTTGTCCGTCTGTCTGTCACTTCCACTGAGCTGAACTAATAGAGAGCAACGAATATGCAATACCTACGTATTGCTCTCTATTAGGTTATCTTCTTACGTAGGAACTACTTCCTACGTAAGAAGCGGGACTCCCATTCTACCAAAATTACAAACTTAAAAGGTCGTTTTGTATGAAACGTGATTCCAATTTTGATCCCCGTTCCATTGTTAGTTTTTCGAAAGCACGATTGTTTCGCCAGTCGACTGGAGAAATATTCGAAATATGTATTTCATTCCAGACAGGTTTTTCCTAAGGTAGGTACCGGTCTAGAACGGGTTATTTTTCAGAAAACTTGTATCCCAGATGGATACAAGTTAATAAATACAGTCTCACGAAAGGAAAACTATTAGGAAACGTTTGTTAATTGAATTCAAGAAATAAGAAAATATATTACAATGTGTCCAACCTAACTGTACAGCCATTATAAAACCCTATAATTGGGAATTCTAGTTGCATTGGCTGATATTGAAGACCGTTAAGTGACCGTTTACATCACAAACATTTTTTAGCACGGAACACTACGTCGCAAGTAAAACTTGCGCTTTTCCTCATTTATTTTATCTTTGAGTTTAGGTACAAAGATAAGGTTCTTGGAAGCGCTGACAGCCGTCCCTAGCGTTAGTTTTTACCATCTATTTCTTGTTTACCTACCATGGCATGGCTATCGAAAACATCTATCTAACCATAGTCAATACTACACAGATCTATCCTATCCATAGTCCATCCATGAACATGAAGCAAAACAGTGATACGATAAATATTGCGGTACCTACCTACCTAGATAATTATTAATGTGATTCTAATAGGTAAAATAGGTAGGTAGGAATATATATACCTATCTCACTTTACGTTACATCTTATTTTTCTAGATATTTAACTCTTTTGAAGCTGACTGGTAATCAACCCACAGCCTAAACAAGTCCTAGAGGTATGAAATTTGGAGGGTACCTACCTACCTAGTATATAGTGTAGGGGTGGTGGTAGGGGTGCGCTAAGAAAGAGAGCAACGCCGCGGGCGACGGCTACTTTTAAATAAACCATCTTGATCTTGAGTAGGTATACCTACTAGGCATTTGTAGGTGTATTCGAAGGATTCACTAACGGAGGACACTTGGCCTAGTTTTTATTTCAAAAAATCTTTGGTCGTAAAACTATTTAGTATATAGGTACATACATAAGTCATAATTACAAGAAGGAACCACCAATAAAATCTATTTCTTCTTCGAACTTCTAATCTATCATCTCCTGATCTAATTTGCGACATTCTAATCATAGATGGCGCTACTAATAACTTAGATAAGTAAAGTAAAATTATAAAGTGTGCGTTACTCCAGCAAAAAAGTGTTGAATCTGAAAATTCTAAAAATGCAGATAATTAGAGCCTACTGCCCTGTAATTGTGCCCCAAGTTTTAAATTTGTGCCTATAGCCGTTTCGAAGTTATTCAAGAAATTCACTTTTTGCTGGGGTAACGTTTTTTGCTGGGTCGATTTTCGTTCCTGGTTGAGCTAGCGGAATGAATGTTAGCTTAAAAGGGGGCTAGAATTTGTGCCAATTAGTGCCCCAATTCCTGAATTTGTGCCTCCTAGGGCTTCGAAGTTATTTCAGTTTTTGCTGGAGTAACGTTTTGCTATCTCCGAAACTACTGGGCGCACAATCATGAAACTTCAGTCAGTATAAAGGTATTTTGATTTAGAAATTTGTGCCAGCTTTTGTTTTCCAAAAAAAGGCTTCATTCGCGACTTATAAGGCTTTTATTAAAAAACCTAAAACCGCTCTTAGCTCTCTAACCATAACACTGGGGAACCTATTGAAAGTGTCATTCTGTACCTCTTATTACGTTGCAACTGCTGATTAAGTTACAAAAGTCTACTTTCAATAGTTAACGAGAAATAACGATTTTAAAATTGTCCAAAAATGTCATTACTTTGACCCCGAAATACACTCGTTTCCTCTAAAGCTGTCGTACTGATTCTTTGCTAGGAATTAGAGCCTATATTCAAATATATGCACACGAAATTTCAGCTTAATCCATGCTATAATTATAAAGATATCGATAAATAACCTACAAAAATCAGTTTGTAACCCATATTGGTGGTTAACCGGCTAAATTCAAATGACTGTTAAAAAGCGAACGTACGATACATGGCGCCTACATTCTTAAATTTATGCTATAGCATTATTGGTTTCTGTATAGTCTTGTACAAAAGTGTATTCTTAGATAGGTTTTTTTTCGGTTACGAAACTTTGAATTGGTTTTATTTTAGATCTTACTTTTTACTCTGTAGAATTCCTGGGTTGCCCACATATACAGCAATTTTGTAACTAAGTCACCAGAGGTCTGTGGCTGGAGAACGGCTAAAATCGTTCCTTCTGGAAAATATAAAAACCGGCCTATAAGGGCTAATGATGGTGTTGAACATCACCATCATTAGCCGGATACGTTAGACGATACGACCCGACGAATGAAACGCGATAACGACCCTTAACATTCCTGAGAAAATGTAAGTACTTGCAAACATAACTATTTTATAATGTTTCTAGGTTTTTAGGATAAGTATATCTATAAAATATATTCAGCGCTGCTATACCGAACAGCATTTTTTGGATAAAAAAGGTATTTATTAAAAAAAAACTTTAAGTAGTCTATGATGTTAGCAAACCACATTAGCAAACATTTTTTCTCCGGATGCTGAAATCTACGGGGTAGGGTGATAATGATTTAGGCCCGTATTCCGTAGCCTTACTTAAGCACTAATCCGCACTCAAGCATAGATTTTTGTATGAAAATCTCTACTCAAATCTATGCTTGAGTAACGATTTCTGTCTCGGAATACGGGCCCTAGTCTATGAAAAAGTAAGTGAGAAATAAATTATGTATTTTGAATTACAGATGCGCTACTAGTTACTATTACACTTACATTTTGCGTAACAGATTATCTAAAAGTTAGTACAAGCTTCCCGAGGTCTTCTAGTGACACAGATTCAAGTATAGTTACAATTGACTACCTAAGTAGAATGTTTATTTTTACTTACAAGATTTTATTCTTACCTACCTACTTACTGCATTGCATAGCGTATGTTTACCTACCTACCTGATGGAGTCTGAAGCTGTTAGGTAGGCTTACCTATAGGATACTAGGTAGGTAGGTAGGTAAGTACCTACCAAAAAGTCAGAAGCTGTTCAACAGAACTCCTCATTGAATGGTGGTGGTGTGCAGTGCATACATAGATACATAGGAACACGTAGAGAATTCTTGATAGGTATCTACCTACCTACACGTGTGGCTCGAACCAGATACATACTTACATAGGTAACTTTTAGGTAGGTAGCCTACGTACCTACTAAAAAGCTTAGGCATGCTTACCTTGCTTACCTATTTAGGTAGCTGGCTTTAAAAAAAACTTTTTTACTTATTTTAGGTTATGTACCTACTTAGGTAACTTACCTAGGTACCCAACATAATCATAATGAGGTAATGCATTGTTATAGGCAGAAGTTACCACTTAACATCAGGTGAGCTATCAGCTTGTTCCATTACTTCTATCATAAAAAAAAGATAATTGCAATCAGAAGCAAGCAGCTCATAGATTATGAAGCAGCTATATCTGCTTTTTGACACTTGAAATGTGTTCACGCACACGAATGCATAGGTACATAAAACGCACACATAGGTGTCCGCCATTTTTGTAAGTTCATATAGCACTCGCCAAATATAATATTTGTCTTAGGTTGTTTGTAATAATAGATCTAGGTACTTATTACTTTATTATGTAATAGTTTTTTTTTATCTAGGTAGGTAAGTACCTAGATAAATACATAAGTACATAATATTTATCTTGATGTATTAGTTCTGCATTTCGTGCTGTGGGTCGTGGGTTCAATCCCCACCAAGAACAAACATTTGCGTGTATTATAAGTATGTACCTACTTAATGAGTAAATAGGTAGGTACATACTTATAATACACGCAAATGTTTGTTCTTGGTGGGGATTGAACCCACGACCCACAGCACGAAATGCAGAACTAATACATCAAGATAAATATTATGTACTTATGTATTTATGTACCTACCTTATGTACCTACCTACTTAGGTACCTACGTATTTCATCGACACTCACCTGTGTAGTAATTCGATTTTTATTACCTGCGTCGTGTGAATTTCTTTACGATTTATATTATAGGTTTATCTTAAAGGCACCTAATGTAGTAGGTACCTAAGATAAGTAGGTACCTAATTCCTGTTAGGTAACATTAAAATAGTTACTCGAATGTATTCTAAAAATAAGGTTTGTTGATGATGGGTCGCCTCTTCTTCTTTTGCTCTTTTGCTAAAATATAAATTTACTGTTGTTACAGGATACAATGAAATAAAAATTATTTAAAGGTCGACGTGCTGTGTTGTCTTCAATGACACAGATTATATCGACACAATAAGAGAAAAATTGTCCGGTGATGCAAAGCGCCATGCCAGGCATGGCGTAAGTATAGGGTATAAGTATTTGTTTGTCCAAACAAGGTTTATAGCATTTTCCTATGAACTTCTTTGTAATGGATACTTTTTATGTAGAACTCCTTATTCAAATAAAGAATATGTGGTTTGACACTGAAAAGACAACAAAGTATCGGGGCGAATTACTAGTGAACGTTCTTCGTATCTGGCAACCCAACTCCTATTTCATAGAAGCAAAAAAACTCTGAATTCATTTTGTTTGTATCTGTACCTACTGTTACTAAAATACAATACCGTCAACTGCAAGAGGTTGGCGCCATGTATCGGACGTTCGCTTTTTAACAGTCATTTGAATTTAGCCGGTTAACCACCAATATGGGTTACAAATTGATTCTTGTAGGTTATTTATCGATATCTTTATAATTATAGCATGGATGAAGTTGAAATTTCGTGTGCATATATTTGAATATAGGCTCTAATTCCTAGCAAAGAATCAGTACGACAGCTTTAGAGGAAACGAGTGTATTTCGGGGTCAAAGTAATGACATTTTTGGACAATTTTAAAATCGTTATTTCTCGTTAAATACTGAAAGTAGACTTTTGTAACTTAGTCAGCAGTTGCAACGTAATAAGAGGTACAGAATGACACTTTCAATAGGTTCCCCAGTGTTATGGTTAGAGAGCTAGGAGCGGTTTTAGTTTTTTAATAAAAGCCTTATAAGTCGCGAATGAAGCCTTTTTTTGGAAAACAAAAGCTGGCACAAATTTCTAAATCAAAATACCTTTATACTGACCAAGTTTCATGATTGTGCGCCCAGTAGTTTCGGAGATAGCAAAACGTTACTCCAGCAAAAACTGAAATAACTCTGAAGCCCTAGGAGGCACAAATTCAGGAATTGGGGCACTAATTGGCACAAATTCTAGCCCCCTTTTAAGCTAACATTCATTCCGCTAGCTCAACCAGGAACGAAAATCGACCCAGCAAAAAACGTTACCCCAGCAAAAAGTGAATTTCTTGAATAACTTCGAAACGGCTATAGGCACAAATTTAAAACTTGGGGCACAATTACAGGGCAATAGGCTCTAATTATCTGCATTTTTAGAATTTTCAGATTTAACACTTTTTTGCTGGAGTAACGCACACAATTATAGTGTGCGTTACTCCAGCAAAAAAGTGTTGAATCTGAAAATTCTAAAAATGCAGATAATTAGAGCCTACTGCCCTGTAATTGTGCCCCAAGTTTTAAATTTGTGCCTATAGCCGTTTCGAAGTTATTCAAGAAATTCACTTTTTGCTGGGGTAACGTTTTTTGCTGGGTCGATTTTCGTTCCTGGTTGAGCTAGCGGAATGAATGTTAGCTTAAAAGGGGGCTAGAATTTGTGCCAATTAGTGCCCCAATTCCTGAATTTGTGCCTCCTAGGGCTTCGAAGTTATTTCAGTTTTTGCTGGAGTAACGTTTTGCTATCTCCGAAACTACTGGGCGCACAATCATGAAACTTCAGTCAGTATAAAGGTATTTTGATTTAGAAATTTGTGCCAGCTTTTGTTTTCCAAAAAAAGGCTTCATTCGCGACTTATAAGGCTTTTATTAAAAAACCTAAAACCGCTCTTAGCTCTCTAACCATAACACTGGGGAACCTATTGAAAGTGTCATTCTGTACCTCTTATTACGTTGCAACTGCTGATTAAGTTACAAAAGTCTACTTTCAATAGTTAACGAGAAATAACGATTTTAAAATTGTCCAAAAATGTCATTACTTTGACCCCGAAATACACTCGTTTCCTCTAAAGCTGTCGTACTGATTCTTTGCTAGGAATTAGAGCCTATATTCAAATATATGCACACGAAATTTCAGCTTAATCCATGCTATAATTATAAAGATATCGATAAATAACCTACAAAAATCAGTTTGTAACCCATATTGGTGGTTAACCGGCTAAATTCAAATGACTGTTAAAAAGCGAACGTACGATACATGGCGCCTACATTCTTAAATTTATGCTATAGCATTATTGGTTTCTGTATAGTCTTGTACAAAAGTGTATTCTTAGATAGGTTTTTTTTCGGTTACGAAACTTTGAATTGGTTTTATTTTAGATCTTACTTTTTACTCTGTAGAATTCCTGGGTTGCCCACATATACAGCAATTTTGTAACTAAGTCACCAGAGGTCTGTGGCTGGAGAACGGCTAAAATCGTTCCTTCTGGAAAATATAAAAACCGGCCTATAAGGGCTAATGATGGTGTTGAACATCACCATCATTAGCCGGATACGTTAGACGATACGACCCGACGAATGAAACGCGATAACGACCCTTAACATTCCTGAGAAAATGTAAGTACTTGCAAACATAACTATTTTATAATGTTTCTAGGTTTTTAGGATAAGTATATCTATAAAATATATTCAGCGCTGCTATACCGAACAGCATTTTTTGGATAAAAAAGGTATTTATTAAAAAAAAACTTTAAGTAGTCTATGATGTTAGCAAACCACATTAGCAAACATTTTTTCTCCGGATGCTGAAATCTACGGGGTAGGGTGATAATGATTTAGGCCCGTATTCCGTAGCCTTACTTAAGCACTAATCCGCACTCAAGCATAGATTTTTGTATGAAAATCTCTACTCAAATCTATGCTTGAGTAACGATTTCTGTCTCGGAATACGGGCCCTAGTCTATTAAAAAGTAAGTGAGAAATAAATTATGTATTTTGAATTACAGATGCGCTACTAGTTACTATTACACTTACATTTTGCGTAACAGATTATCTAAAAGTTAGTACAAGCTTCCCGAGGTCTTCTAGTGACACAGATTCAAGTATAGTTACAATTGACTACCTAAGTAGAATGTTTATTTTTACTTACAAGATTTTATTCTTACCTACCTACTTACTGCATTGCATAGCGTATGTTTACCTACCTACCTGATGGAGTCTGAAGCTGTTAGGTAGGCTTACCTATAGGATACTAGGTAGGTAGGTAGGTAAGTACCTACCAAAAAGTCAGAAGCTGTTCAACAGAACTCCTCATTGAATGGTGGTGGTGTGCAGTGCATACATAGATACATAGGAACACGTAGAGAATTCTTGATAGGTATCTACCTACCTACACGTGTGGCTCGAACCAGATACATACTTACATAGGTAACTTTTAGGTAGGTAGCCTACGTACCTACTAAAAAGCTTAGGCATGCTTACCTTGCTTACCTATTTAGGTAGCTGGCTTTAAAAAAAACTTTTTTACTTATTTTAGGTTATGTACCTACTTAGGTAACTTACCTAGGTACCCAACATAATCATAATGAGGTAATGCATTGTTATAGGCAGAAGTTACCACTTAACATCAGGTGAGCTATCAGCTTGTTCCATTACTTCTATCATAAAAAAAAGATAATTGCAATCAGAAGCAAGCAGCTCATAGATTATGAAGCAGCTATATCTGCTTTTTGACACTTGAAATGTGTTCACGCACACGAATGCATAGGTACATAAAACGCACACATAGGTGTCCGCCATTTTTGTAAGTTCATATAGCACTCGCCAAATATAATATTTGTCTTAGGTTGTTTGTAATAATAGATCTAGGTACTTATTACTTTATTATGTAATAGTTTTTTTTTATCTAGGTAGGTAAGTACCTAGATAAATACATAAGTACATAATATTTATCTTGATGTATTAGTTCTGCATTTCGTGCTGTGGGTCGTGGGTTCAATCCCCACCAAGAACAAACATTTGCGTGTATTATAAGTATGTACCTACTTAATGAGTAAATAGGTAGGTACATACTTATAATACACGCAAATGTTTGTTCTTGGTGGGGATTGAACCCACGACCCACAGCACGAAATGCAGAACTAATACATCAAGATAAATATTATGTACTTATGTATTTATGTACCTACCTTATGTACCTACCTACTTAGGTACCTACGTATTTCATCGACACTCACCTGTGTAGTAATTCGATTTTTATTACCTGCGTCGTGTGAATTTCTTTACGATTTATATTATAGGTTTATCTTAAAGGCACCTAATGTAGTAGGTACCTAAGATAAGTAGGTACCTAATTCCTGTTAGGTAACATTAAAATAGTTACTCGAATGTATTCTAAAAATAAGGTTTGTTGATGATGGGTCGCCTCTTCTTCTTTTGCTCTTTTGCTAAAATATAAATTTACTGTTGTTACAGGATACAATGAAATAAAAATTATTTAAAGGTCGACGTGCTGTGTTGTCTTCAATGACACAGATTATATCGACACAATAAGAGAAAAATTGTCCGGTGATGCAAAGCGCCATGCCAGGCATGGCGTAAGTATAGGGTATAAGTATTTGTTTGTCCAAACAAGGTTTATAGCATTTTCCTATGAACTTCTTTGTAATGGATACTTTTTATGTAGAACTCCTTATTCAAATAAAGAATATGTGGTTTGACACTGAAAAGACAACAAAGTATCGGGGCGAATTACTAGTGAACGTTCTTCGTATCTGGCAACCCAACTCCTATTTCATAGAAGCAAAAAAACTCTGAATTCATTTTGTTTGTATCTGTACCTACTGTTACTAAAATACAATACCGTCAACTGCAAGAGGTTGGCGCCATGTATCGGACGTTCGCTTTTTAACAGTCATTTGAATTTAGCCGGTTAACCACCAATATGGGTTACAAATTGATTCTTGTAGGTTATTTATCGATATCTTTATAATTATAGCATGGATGAAGTTGAAATTTCGTGTGCATATATTTGAATATAGGCTCTAATTCCTAGCAAAGAATCAGTACGACAGCTTTAGAGGAAACGAGTGTATTTCGGGGTCAAAGTAATGACATTTTTGGACAATTTTAAAATCGTTATTTCTCGTTAAATACTGAAAGTAGACTTTTGTAACTTAGTCAGCAGTTGCAACGTAATAAGAGGTACAGAATGACACTTTCAATAGGTTCCCCAGTGTTATGGTTAGAGAGCTAGGAGCGGTTTTAGTTTTTTAATAAAAGCCTTATAAGTCGCGAATGAAGCCTTTTTTTGGAAAACAAAAGCTGGCACAAATTTCTAAATCAAAATACCTTTATACTGACCAAGTTTCATGATTGTGCGCCCAGTAGTTTCGGAGATAGCAAAACGTTACTCCAGCAAAAACTGAAATAACTCTGAAGCCCTAGGAGGCACAAATTCAGGAATTGGGGCACTAATTGGCACAAATTCTAGCCCCCTTTTAAGCTAACATTCATTCCGCTAGCTCAACCAGGAACGAAAATCGACCCAGCAAAAAACGTTACCCCAGCAAAAAGTGAATTTCTTGAATAACTTCGAAACGGCTATAGGCACAAATTTAAAACTTGGGGCACAATTACAGGGCAATAGGCTCTAATTATCTGCATTTTTAGAATTTTCAGATTTAACACTTTTTTGCTGGAGTAACGCACACAATTATAAACTATTGTAACTAATCTAGTGTTGGTGTGGTCCTATTCTTCGTCAGAAGGCTGCTTGACCCAGAAGCCCCACGGAGCGTAGCCGTCGTGTTTTGTCGGCCCTCGGTACACCTTTATTTGGACTCGTGCTACATCATCTGAAAAAAAAAAGTAATAAAGATAAAAAATTTAAAAGTTCTCATAGTAAATGTAGGTACACCACTGTTTAGTACTTTAGCACTTTGCCTTTGAACTTGGGGCACAATTATAGAGTAGGCAGATGGTCTTGAAATTCTAAAAAGGCAGATAAGTAGATTATCTGCCTTTTTAGAATTTCAAGATTCAACACGTTTTTGCTGGCGCAATACACACTTATAATTAGTATTAGCGCGACCACACTATGCCGAAGTGGGCAGGGACTTGGGCAGGGAAGTGGGCATCATTCCGGAATTAATCGCGGCATGCCTTTATTCTCACGGAGCTAGGGCATGAACTTGGGCAGGGAGACGGGACAGCGGTATGTTCGTGTTCACGCCACTTCCCTGCCCACTTCGGCATAGTCTGCACGCGATATTAGACTTTAGCCTCCCCATTCAGGGTTACTAGGCTAATTTAGTTGACAAAGGTAGCCAAGTAATTAAGATCGGTACCTTTCCTGTCTCCAGCATTAAAGCTGTCATCTTCATCTTCAAACTCTTGAGGACGGCCAGCTGCGAGGACTATCAGTGCCAGAAACACTAAACACCAGATGGTCTTCTGTAATGTTAACAAATCATGACTTCCGCACAAAGCATTTGCCTGTTGCAAAGCTGAAACTGTTTCAGTCACCAGTCTCTCACGAAACAGATAAACCTCACATAATTTTTTTATTTTACTAGGTGCCGCCCGTGACTTCGTTCGCGTCCCGTTGGATCCCGTTAATTTTTCGGGATAAAAAGTAGCACTTATGCTACTTTTTATGTTAATCCAGGTCACGGAGAATATTCCAAGTTTCATCCAAATCGGATCAGTAGTTTTTATGTGAAAGAGTAACAAACATCCATCCATCCATACTTACAAACTTTCGCGTTTATAATATTAGTAGGATACTAGGATTTTTAAAAGAATCAATACCCAACACCAGTTAGCTCAACACAATTCAAATTGCATTTTTAAAAGCTAATAAAATTGCTCCCATAATTATATCGTTTGTTTATTGTAGGTATATTGTTAAGTGAAGAGTAAAACTTGTATGTTACAAAATACATTTTAATTGAACAATATAATAAGTTACATTTACTATAGTAGGTGCCAAATAACACGGCAATACAGGTCATTCGCCCACCTTCACCACGATGTCGGTAAATTCAATTTATGAAAGGCTAATTCTGTCGCTTTCCATACAAACCTGTCGCTAAGACGGTATCTCTCGAATCTCGTAGTTATTTGTTTACCATTCATAAATTGAATTTTGCGACATCGTGGTGAAGGTGGGTGAATGACCTGTAATGCCGTGTTATTTGGCACCTACTATAGGTTGATTATGATGATGGATTTACATATTGTTTATTCACCGAATTACAATTTTATTGTTATGACAAACACTAATAAAATTATAGATGACAATGAATTTTATTTAGCATTTGATTATGAACTTAAATGTACTCTTACAAAGACACAAAAAGTGCAAGATGAGTTTAATTAATAACTTACAACTAAAACCACAATAAACTTTCAATTCCGATAAGTTTTGATCAAGTTTGAGAGCTGCTAGTTTTGGAGGCTTTTTCCGAGTCACTTTCACTGTCATTTGACTTCACTACTTCTTTCTTATCCTTTATTTCTTCATCTTCATCTTCAGTTGAAGAGGAACAGTCTGACAGATCAGCGTCAATCCACAACTTAGCTTTCTTCTTGCCTTTGGTTTTATCATCCGGGATTTTTCGTTTGGTTCCCACATCAGAAGACCCAGCAGCTTCCCAGCCCGCATCGACCGCTGAACTTACTCTCTCCGGCAAGTCTTGACGCTCTTTTTCGTAAGCTGGGGCGAGGTTCACATCGATTTTTGGCTCAGCGAGTAACCTCTCCAACTTTTTCTTCCTTCTTTCCAGTGTCTCACGTTCACGCTCTTCTTGTCCATCTAACCACTTTCTGAGGCGTTTTTCTTCGTTGATGTCGCGTAATCGACGTCCGGAGAGATCGCGGCACGCTTCGCGGTTAGTTGTCTTCTCGATTTGAGCTCCGATCGCGCGCAGCATCGATCCAAAGCCGCCCTTTCCACCGACAAGTCGGGGCGATACTCTGACCACTTTCTCGAGCCTCGAGAAGGGTAAATCGTCGGGAACCTTCGCTCCGTCGATTGTGGCGTATAGGTCTTCTGAAGGAACGCCATACTTTTGGGAAATCAGGCGTTTCAGTGATGAAACATCTGTGCAGCTGGTGTTCAGGAAATTGTTCTCGAAGTAAACAAACGGCATCTTGGTTGGTTTTCACACAGGATAGGTAATTAGGTACTTTTAGTTAACTCGTCAGAACCAGATACACGAAAATAATCAAAGTAACTGTAGTTCTAGGTAAAATGTAAAATCTAATCGCAAAATTCGCAACGCAAAACGAAACGACAATAATGACAAAATGAATCTACAAAAAAGGTACTGTCCACATGCTAGCAAATAGCATGCTAATTTAGCATGCTCAATATTAGCATGCTAGTGAGGAGTTTACATTTGCTAGCAATAAGCATGCTTCTGAATAAGCATGCTAAAAGCAAACACTCCAATACACATGCTATTTTATAGCGTGCTCTCACGCTCTCTGTGCACGCGCACCTGTCGCAAACGACTGATCGATCGATACTAGCATGCTCAATAAGCAAACCTGTTCACACGCGCTAAAAGCACGCCCCCCTTCACCCGCGCTGCAGGTAGCATGCTCAGAAATCGACGATCGTGCGATTTTCTAGCATGCTAATTATTAGCAAGGTTTCGATCCACATGCTAAATGAGCACGTACTCGCTAAAAGCATGCTTTATTAGCATGTGTAACAGTACCTTAACTACAGACAAACATGGATGGATACTGGCTAATCGGTTAAGGAAGGAACTACTTGACATGACAAGCATCAAAGTTGCTTTGACGTAACAGTTTACTTGACTTCACTCACTTTCACAAGGCCGCCGCGCCGCCCGGTGGCTGGACCTTCTTCCGAGTGGCCGACGTGAAATTGAATTTAGAGAGGTTACCTACTTACAGACATGTCGTTTCGTGGTATGATACAAGTAGGAAGTACTACGTTTTTACATACCTTTTGGGTCATTATAATGCAAATGGCTCCTAAAATAAACAAGCTAAAACAATTTAGACGCACCGAGTTCTCTAGAAGACTGAAAATAAGTATAGGACTCTGCATCTTTTGTAGACTATGGCGTTGGGTTTTCTTTTTATTTTAAATTCGCTTTGCCGCTGATTTTCAATTTCACGCTCTATCAAATATTGAACGGTGAAAGTGAAAGTTCTATTGTGAAATACATAATAGTACCTTACTATACTTACCTACTGATTTCTTAGAAGACTGCTCTGCTTACTAAGTAGCTCTAAACTGTGCTCTAAACTAACTGTAGCTATAAGTACATTATAGCCGGACTAATCGTGCCTACACATACCTATTACCTACCTATATTATTCGTAGTTATAGGTGGTACTGAAACTACCTACCTTGATTACATAAATCAAGGGGGTAAGGTAGTTGACTAACAAAAATGTAGACATTCTAGACTCTTCTACAGTTTATAAATATGTACCTAGATGACATACAATGACGAATCAAGATACGTCAACTTGCGTTTATCAAATTAATGCAAATACTATTTTACGCGGGTCCATACTTCCGCTATGGTAACCGCTTACAGTCAGGTGGGCCCCTGGCTTGTTTGCCAGTAATAGAAAAAACAGTGACATATTAATTTTTTAATGTCAATCAATGGGATTCGAATTTTGACATTTTTTGAAACAACACATAGCATATTATTTTATTTTAATGGTTTTTCTTGTGTTATTGTGAGTATTTTGGTGGAATTTTAACCAATAATACTTAGGTCGTAACATAAAGTGTGAGCCATTGGAATAAAAGTGTGTAAAGTAGCTTTTCTGAATTTGAAAATTCGATTCAGGTTTTGGAGGGAAAATCCACCATTTTCTCTTCAAAACAAACGACAGCCGACTTGACGAAAACTTGACTTGACTTACTTACGCAAGACAAACACATAAACAAACAAACTTATGGAAAAACATAACGTTTGACTAGGCGGTATGGTTTTAAAACTATAGCCTACTCCGAGATGCGAAAAAAAAAATTATGTCACTGTCATGTCAAATAATTGTTGGTGTCTGTTGCCTGCTGTGCTATGCCAACCTACCAACCGTCATCTTTCATCCAATGAAAATTCAGCTTTTTTCTTTTCAAATTACAGGGTGACGAGTTTCATTTTGTTTCGTTTCATTCAACAGAAATCTGTTTGAGAAATCGAGAAGAGCGTCGCATTATATTTTGATTTTTCTTTGTATTATGGCTCAAAATATCAACCCTCACTACGCCTCATCGTCAAATCCCACCAAACAGAATGAGGACACGATAAAACTCAAAGACAATCATGCAGTTAGTAAACGGTGAGTGAAAAACAATTTTCTCTTGTGTTTTTAACCCAACAAGGATTTTCCGTTGTTATTCTGTTGATTGACGAATACTATTCGTGCTCGCAAAGGATTCTATGACCCCTGTGTTCTTATGCGTAAACTGGTGTAACGGTTTTTTGTCGTACTCGTGAAAACATTCATCGTTTGCAATTCGTGTAAAAGGCAATAAAAACTACACCCTACGCAACAAATACGTCCTTTTACGCCTAATGTAAGTATTTTCCTCAACAGATTGCAAAAAGAGCTGATGGAGCTCATGAGATGCGCTGACAAAGGAATATCAGCTTTTCCGGAGTGTGACAACCTTTTCAAGTGGATCGGCACCATCAACGGACCTCTGGAAACTGTGTACGCCGGCCACAAGTACAAGTTATCGCTGGAATTCCCCAATTCTTACCCCTACGCGCCCCCAGTGGTCAAATTCGTCACACCATGCTTTCATCCGAATGTGGACACCAGCGGGTCAATATGTCTTGACATTTTGAAAGACAAGTGGACAGCGCTGTACGATGTTCGCACCATCTTACTATCAATACAGAGTCTTCTCGCCGAGCCGAATACTGCTAGTCCATTGAACCAGCAGGCTTCATACTTATGGGCTAATCAGGAGGCATACCAAAAATATCTAGACGAATTTTATAAAAAGCATAGAGATTCTTAATTTAATAGAGTTATGGTTTTGGTTGCGTTTGTTTGAATGATTGCATGTTTGTGATGATGGTAAGTACATACTCGATGCATAAACCTATCTACTTGTTCATCTATACAGCTGTCAAAAGATATATCAAAGTAAATATCTGCGAAAGATACTTATCTCAGACCTAATTAAGTACCTTAATTCTAATCAAATTAATTATTTTTAATTAAAACCAAACATTTGCTTTGTAAATACCTTGTTAAACATGTCAAGCCAGTATGCTCATTGTTTGTTAATAATTTTTTGTTACAAATATATACAGGTATAAGAAAGATCAGATTCAGGACATGTGGAACGGAAACTGCCAATTCAGTTCTTGATAGCTCTTTACATCCCAGATTATGTTACACCTATAAATTGATTTGCTATGGAAATGTTGATCTATCTGTAACACGATCTTTAATGATAATTGAAAATGTATATTTAATAGTTGTTTACCTGATTTTAAATTTATTTCAGTAAAAGGGTCTCTAAAGTGTGTACTAGCCATAAACAAGTAAATAAGACTATAAATTGAGTGAAAAATATAATTCTTTAGTTCAATTCAAAACCTGTTTTTATTTCAATCCTTTTCATTAGTATTTCTCCCTAACATCTTAATCTTCTTCTAAATATATAAAACTCTTTTGAAGCTGACTGACAATCAACACACAGCCTACTATAAGTCCTAGAAGTATGCAATTTGGAGGGTAGTATTCTTATAGTTTCGAGATGCACTAAAATAATTTTGAAAAGTCACACTCTAAAGGGTCTAGAACGCGTGCAACGCCGCGGGGACGGCTAGTTCTCTTCATAAGCTCTTCATAAGCAAAGTCAAAGTCAAAAATCTTTTATTCAATAAAATCTCACTGATCACTTTGAATCGTCATTACGTTTTGTATGATTAGGTATGATTACATTTTTTTTATTGGATGAGTTGGAGGTAGTTCGTCCCAAGCTTGTTTGTCTTCTAAATAATCAGATATTTTATTGTATGCTTTTAAAAGAAGTCTCTATTTTATTACGTTTTTGAACTTGCCAATCGACAACTGAGACATCACTTGGGATTTTGTTAAAGAAGCGTACACATTGCCCTTTGAAAGATTTACTATTTTTTGTGAGCCTAGTGGTGGGAACAGCGAGTTTGTCTTTATTTCTAGTGTTAACATTATGATTATCACTTTTTTTGTTAAATAGATTGATATTTTTTTGAACATACATAAAGTTTTCATAGATGTACTGGCAAGGTACTGTCATTATATTTATTTCCTAGGTAGATACTCCACTAGTAGTCACATTACTGTGGCCTTTGCACAATAATTTGGGGAGCTCAATAGAACAAAGACAGTCAACAAACTAACTGATTTATTAGCAGCTTATGCCCAACAACTAATTTTAACAGAGATACCAGCCACTATGGCTTACACTTTGAGTTACTTAGTGAGCCTAAAGATAGTCTAATAATTTATAAGTTTAAAAAACTGGAAAAACCGACTTCAATTTGATATGCCTTTATCATCAAATGATGATGATAGCAGTTCATTGAGACTGTTCTATTGATCGTAAACACCACAGAAAAGCAAAACACGCAATGTCGTGTACGTGGATGACGTGTTTTTCCAGTTACTCTTATTTATCTGCTTAATTACTGAAACGATTATGGTAAAAAAATTTATGGGACCAATCTGGAAGCATACCCTTTCAGATAAAAAAAGATTTTTTCAAATCGGTTCATAAATGACGGAGTTCTGAGGTAACAAACATAAAAAAAAATACAACCGAATTGAGAACCTCCTTTTTTGAAGTCGGTTAAAAAAGGTACCAATGTTAATGACATCATCGAAAAGAATAAAAGTAAACAAAAAATGGCATACACTTCACTACCCTGTCCTATGAGTAGTACCTAATTAGGCTATTTTGTTATTGATGTGGTTGGAAACTGAAAAGTTCAAGTTAGTTTTCCAAATACAAATAATAATGATACATCATAGATCATTGACCTCTATGACCTACTTAACCCTTCACACAATGCTTATCTACCAAATAAAAAAATATCTTGAATAATTAAATCAGTTTTATTTCACATGATTTTAATAAATAACAATTATTTACATTTATACTGACAATAAATAATTTTTTTAAATTAATCTTACATACATGATACATTTAAATAACAAATTTGCCATGACACTCATACTTTTTTAACAAGGCACCTAAGTACCTACAATTTTTTTTATACTATACAGGCAGGTATTATTGGTACATAGCATAGTCAAAATTAATTTGTGAACATTACAATAAACCGACCTTTGCATCTAATCTTCTAGACTCTAGACAATTTAAACAGTGTCATGCCTAAGAACGAAACGCAGTAGTGCCTGGGATATGTTTTAGATGGAGTAGACTTGCCTAGCATCGACACCATCCCCTCTGCCTAGTTGGTTGGGAATTTCCTCATGATGTTTTCCTTCACAGTTATATTTAGGCACATAAGCTATGAGAACATAATTTTACATAATACAGATCAATGAGATAGATATATGTAGTTGGCACACATAATCACCAAAGCTAAATACAAGCATACAAAGGCCAACTCAAATTGTATACTGAAAGATTACTCCCTAAACCACAGAATATTTAATTAGTAGGTGCCAAATAACACCGCAATACAGGTCATTCACCCACCTTCACCACGATGTCGCAAAATTCAATTTATGAATGGCTAATTCTGTCGCTTTCCATACAAACCTGTCGTTAAGACGGTAATTTGCGTTATTTGGCACTTACTATAGATACATGCGCTAATACATTCAAACTGCCCACTTGGGCAAGATTACAAAAATCCATAGACTAGAATAACGTTTAAATAATGCATTTTATATTATTTAATTAGTTAAAACAATTTTGGTTACACAGCACCATTTAGCCCCAAGCTAAGCAAATCCTGTACCTACTATGAGAATCAGCTGATGGTTAGACACACCCATAACAACATAATAACACCGTAACAAGCGTCATGTAATCAGTAGAGCACTATAATACTGAGATGAGCACCAAATGGTTGTTGGGTAAAATAACCGAAGTGCATCCCGGTTCTGATGGCTTAGTTAGGGTAGTCAGCCTCAAATGTAGAAATTCTAAAGACCAATTCACAAATTTTATCTATTACCCACAGAAAATGATTCCTAAACGAAGTTCCTAAGTTGAAAATGTTAGTTTTTAAGTTGAAATTTTATTTCATGTTTCTTAGTTTATCGTAATTTTATTAGTCTAGATATACAGTACCTATACTTAAAGCATAATTGTGTTACAGTCCACTTAAATGCACACTTAGATTCACATTTAGGTTCAGATTTAGATTTAGACTTGTTACTTTTTATCCCGGAAAATCAACGGGATCCAACGGGACGCGTACGAAATCGCGGGCGGAAGCTAGTGGTCTTATAATAAGGCTCTCTTTTCAGAATCAGTATTTTACTATACATGCCATGCCAGTCAAAACATGTTGTTTTCTGAGACAATAATGGAATAAGCAGATGTCTGATACCGGCATTAGGCTCTATGAATAGCGTCAGAGCTCGTCCTCAATGGACGTGCTGTATAAGACATCGCACTGCGTCCATCACTGAGACGTAAAGGTGTTTAATTTACTACGGTATACATATATAGGGTTATGGTATATTTTACAAAGGTATGTACATACTGGTCCTAATCAGACCTATTAGTCTGAATCCCAACTCAAGGCAAGTACCAGCGCTCTTAGACTCTGTAGTAGGTGCTAAATAATACCGCAATACAGGTCATTCACCCACCTTCACCACGATGTCGCAAAATTCAATTTAGGAATGGCTAATTCTGTCGCTTTCCATACAAACCTGTCGCTAAGACGGTAATCGCTCGAATGTCGTAGTATTGTTTGTTTACCATACATAAATTTGGCACCTACTATAGTCACGAAAAACTGGCATCTAGAATCACCTAGTATATTATTATAAGACGATTATATATGACTAGCTTTCACCCACGACTTCGTTCGCGTCCCGTTGAATCCCGTTGATTTTTCGGGATAAAAAGTAGCCTACGTGTTAATCCTGGTCACGGACAATATTATATTATATTCCAAGTTTTATTCAAATCGGATCAGTACTTTTTGAGCCGATTCGTTACAAACATACATAAGTATGTACAAATCTTTCCTCTTTATAATATTAGTATATAAGTATATAAGACGATTTACATGGTTTTACTGATAATAACATGGTACGATCATCTACACAAGTAATTAATTTTGTAAAACTCGAATCCCATCCCACAAGTATCATAAATGTCAAAGTTTAGATGGGCGTGTTTCAATCATGCTGCAACTGCTGGTCCGATTTAGATGAAACTTGAAATATATATAGTTCGTAACCGGGATTAACACATAGGCAACTTTTATCCCGGAAAACCAACAGGATCAAATACGCGGGCGGAAGCTAGTATTTCACAATACCTGCATGATTTTGATCTGGCTCTCTCAAATATGCTCCATATAAGTTGTAGCTACCTACGTCTTCAAAATAATCAGTAATATCATCATAACAATCAAAGTACCGCCAAGAATAAGAATACAATGCATTTTTCTATTATTTCGTTGGTACCTTTCAGCTTTTTGCAACTGCTTGTACCCTTCATGTACCTGCACCTGTGTTTGTTCTACGTTATAATCTATTCTGTCTAACACTGTACCCTGCTCGTTCACCATATGCGCTAAATCTTTGAACACATCGTTCAGATCAGTGATTGAACGAACAATTTTGTTAACTTCCTCCTCGCGTTCAGCGACCATTTTGGTATTTTCTTCCTCAATTAGCAACATTTGTTTTTGCGACTGTATCTTGCTGTAATCATTATTCTCGTACTGCCCTGAAGTACTGGGAAGGGAGAACAGTAGATCTGTTTGATTGTTCGTCAGGCCGGGGAGTAATTCGTCGTCTAAGCTGAGTTCCTCGAAGTTGGGTAAGTCGAAGTATGCGTTTGATCGCTCTTCTCTGGAGGTTAGAGATTTAAGGTAGTTGGACTGTGCAGTTCGGAAGTTGACGGATAGATCTTGCAAGGTTGTCACCAAAGCCAACACTACGTTTGTCACCAGTTTCTGCTCGGTTTTGTTACCTGGAAAACAAGCCAACTTCAAAAAAAAAATTGCATAAGAAATTGTTTTTTTTAACCGACTTCCGGAATGATTGCCACAGCAACATCGCCTTTATTCTCACTATGGAGCTAGGGCATGAACTTGGGCAGGGAGACGGGACAGCGGCATGTTCGTCTTCACACCACTTCCCTGCCCACTTCGGCATAGTGTGATCGCGCTATTAGACATCAGTGAAGATTGACTAAACAAGGTACACCACGAGCGCTTCACGTTCATTTATTTATATTTATTTCACTTCATCAGACAGACAGAAACAAACTTCATCATAAGCTTGCTTTGCATGTTTGTTTATTTATTTATTAAGTGCCACTATTTAAGCACTTTCAAAAATCACACGATCAAAGTCGCGGGTATCAGCTAGTTCTTAAAACTATCTATATATTATAAAAGAGAAAGCCAAAGAATAAAACTAGACCTCACAACACATCATTTTACCGAAACACTTCGATAGCGCGTTCTAGGATCAAGGCAAATTTAAGCGCGCCATCTAGTTGTGAATTTGGAACTTTTCAACGCGCATGCCTGTTGTACTGTTATGTATGTACTAACGTGGACTATACTTCAGAAACTAGGTATATTAATATAATATAATAGGTAATACGACGTATATAATGTAAGTAGATAGGTGATATCTCACTAATATTATAATTAGATGATTGGATGTTTGTGTTTAAATCACGCTGCAACTCCTGGTCCGATTTAGATACAACTTGGAATATAGTTCACAACCTGGATTAACACATACATAAGCTACTTGTCATACCGGAAAATGGCCACATAGGTTCAGAAAATTAAACAGTATCAAACGGGACGTAGATGAAGTTATGAGTACAAGTGCACAAACTATACTGAGTGGACACACACATATCGGAGGGCCTAGCACGAGTTTTCAGTGTATAGTGTGGGTGTGAAACGTCTGACGCCCAGCACACCATTGGGCGCTGATTTGTATGGAGACACTGAGCGGATTCTTTGAGAAGCTCGAAATGCGAGTACGGGCTTGGTGTAGACCAAGCTTCTCAAAGAATCCGCTCAGTGTCTCCATACAAATAAGCGCACACTGGTGTGCTGGGCGTCAGACGTTTCACACCAGATTTACACACCAAAACTCGTACTAGGGCCTCAGCTTTATGCTGCCTGTGTATCAAATAGACATAGACATAGACAATCATTTATTCGCTTTAGATTGAAATCATTACAATAGATCAGTTACAATTAAATTGGTATAACATAATATAATATTCATTTAAACAAACAATAGTACATAATAAGAAAAACAGTATGCTATAGCAGCGAAAAGGTCACGGCTCAGCATTATGCTTCGCCATCCGAAGACAGGTCAGCGCTGTTATTCTGCCGTAACAAATATAAATAATAGTTGTATAAATAAGGTACTTACCGTGGTTAGAATGTCTTCTGATGGCAGATATATGTGCATGCGCGTGGTTGAAAAGCCTAGCTAACTCGGAGGTGAGTCGGGCAATATGTCGTTGTTCTGTCGTGTCGTCCAGCGCTGGCCTTCGGATCTGGCGCTCGTGGCGGGCTGATAGCTCTGACAGCTTTGTGCGGAGTCTGCAATACCATAGAATACGTCATTGTACAGGCAGCATTAAAGATTCCAAATTGTATACTGCTTTGAAATTCCTCTAATGCTGTTTGTTCCTTTACTTGCAAGGAGTGGAAGGAGGGAGGCCTTTGCCCTACAGTGGGAAAATCATAGCTGAAAAATGTCTTCTCATTCCCTAATCATTTTTAACCGATTTTTAAAAAGAAGGAGGTTCTTAATATGTTTGTATTTTTTAAAATGTTTGTTAGCTCATAACTCTGTCATTTAAGAACCTATTTGTAAATATTTTTTTTATTGAAAGGGTATATTTCCTGATTGATCCCATCAATTTTTTATCAAAATCGATTCAGTAGTTTGGGAGTTAAATAAGAATAACTGGAAAAAACACTGGCTTGCTCAAAAGTTGTATGCTCCATTCCAAATCAGATTCAAATGTGGATCATACCTGGTGATAACATAGTGAGCCTCTTCCAAGGCATCTGCCCACGGTGGTGGCAGGTTTGTGTCTCCAGCTTCAAGATCCCGAGAACCACTCCGCATGAGGCGCACTCTCTCATTTTCATTACCCTGCGGAGTTTGTTCAAATCAAAATTATTATTTTTTTACTTGGCAAAGTTAAATATCTCTCTCTGACAAGAATATTATTAAAATAAAATCTATAATTGCAAAATAACAATACCTGAATCATGAGAGTAGGCTGATGGAAAGAAAAACACAACATAATTAATTAATAATGAGATTAAATCTACATAATGCAATTGGATAAAACAAGCAATGAAATACTATACTTATTTAGAACTGTTAATGAGCAACAGCCACCTTTAATAGCTAATTCTGTCGCTTTCCATACAAACCTGTCGATAAGACGGTAATCGCTCGAATCACGCAGTACTGTTTGTTTGCCATACATAAATTGAATTTTGCGACAACGTTTTGAAGGTGGGTGAATGACCTGTATTGCGGTGTTATTTGGCACGTACTATAGTCTTTTAATTTAACAGGTTTCACTAATGACTAATGGGAAGTTACTGTGCCTTCCAATAAAAACGAATGAACCTTTTTTACTAATATAGTTTGTAAGGATATAATGAAATTACCTACTACAGTAAAATATAACACTATAGGTCATGGTAAAATAAGTAGGTACCTACCTACATAAAAAACCCATTTGACATGTTTGAAAAATATCTGTACCTGCTTCTAGGTATAACCCATATTTTTCAAATAAATAGTACGTAAAGGATAGATAAGTGGTTTGTTTGAATTTTAGGTGTTTTGATACATCAAAACAAACCAAATCAACCTACCTACAGTATAAAGTGAAGATAATGCCCATCGGTACAAACCTGTTCGGAGAATATTTGTCGCCCCTGTATAGCATTATTCCGCATCAACACGTAAACTTCTGTAAGACTTCGAGACACCATTATCGCTTTATAAATTTTCTACAAAATCACAAAATTCACAACAAATGTTTACCATTCGTCCATCGATTTTATCTTCTTCTTTTTTTGTGAATTTTGAAGTTCAAATTGATTGCTTGATTGACTGAGACTGACTTAGCATGACTGTAATGTACGCAACGACTTGGTAAAAGGTAAAAGTATGGCATGCTTAGCACAAAGGGGTTCCTTCAGGCTGCTGAATCGTTGCAGGCTCAACCATGGCCTCAATGGTTAAAAACTGGACAACGACGACGCGATGGATCAGTCATGAGAGTGAGTTATAATTCGATATTTAACAATAAAATTATTATTTTATGCCACCCTGACTGACACGGAGAATTTAAAGATAATTCAATTATACCGCGATAATGAATGCCTGTGGTAATAAATCCAAAATTATAGAAATAAAGAAATGCGCGCAACAGCATTACAGAATATTGCACTGACTTTACAAACGTGTGTTCACCATAAGAAATATCCTCGACTACTGACGAAATACTGACTGCGTGTAAATCGTATGAGTTAGGTAGTTTTTTGCACTAGCACTGATGTCAGTTACTGACTCAATATAAATCAGCCTTCATAGATTATGAAGCAATCCGCTTTTTGACACTTGAAATGTGTTCACGCACACAAATGCATGTATAAATACGTAAAACGCAACATAGGTGTCAGCCTCTTTTGAGTTGTTATAGCACTCGCCAAAGAAAATACAGCTTGTTTCACAGACGAATTCGTCTGTGGCTTGTTTTGTTTTGGTTTTGTTGCTTGCATTCAAATCGAGCCTTGCATTGTGTTGTGTTGTTTTGATTTGTTGGTTTCGAGCTTTGTTGTGTTGTGCGGTTGTGTCTTCAATGAGAGATAGTTCACTCAAAATAACTAGGTATCACAATATAAAATGACTAGAGCGGTCCGGGATTTACTCCAAAATGGAGTGTCCTACGATGAGCCGGACCGCATGCCACAAAAAATTCATGTAAACCGTCGCGACATTTTCATGTACATTGTGGCTATCGTGGGTCATTTTGTGGACCTCGGGCTGGATATAAACGTAGCTGTAAGGTATTTCTTAGCGAAGAAGGTCACGGAGTTCGGATGGACGCTGGCTTTCATTCTCGTTCCCGCTTTTGTAAACACAGCGGTCTCGATACGAATGTAAGTTTCATTAGACAGGTATTTACAGTAAAGACTTGGTTTCCGTACTAAAACGATGATAAATATGTCCAATTTACTATTTTATCTCATTATAAAGTCCACACCAAGTTATTTTTAGCTACATGGATACGATAACCTATGTATCATTGTTCAAGGTATTCTCAAGATAAACAACAGCCAGAGTCTGTCTCCAATGAGTTCACGAAGAGGAAGTGGCTGAGGATCTTCATCCTGGTGCTGCAAATGGCCCCGATTCTCAGATTCACAGATGCGCTTATGTAAGGTTATGCCATGACTAAAACTGCCACAATGTGCGAATGGAACCTGCATCTCCAGAAATTTACCTAGAGAAGATAGAAAATACTTTATTGCACACCTAGGGATTACAATAAAATGAAAAACAAGGGAATGGACTTTGAGGATTAATTCAAGGTGTGCTGTATAAAAATAAAAAGATTGGAAAAAAAAAATTACACTAAATATTGTACCTACCTACTGCTCTATAGTTGTGAGAGAATGGAACCAACATCTTCAGACATTTACCCACTGCTCTATATTTGCAACATACCTGCATACTTTATTTACGTGATCATAATGTTACTACAGGATTATAGTAGTACAAGTACAAAGGGTTTGGGAACTCTGTGAGGACATCTAAATAAATACCTAGTTATATTTTTTAATCTGCCCGGAGCTGGTACATTTTATATTCATCTTATCTTCTACATACTGAATCTCATTCTCTTTTCTGATGCACCACACCCAACGTAAGCAGCCTGCCTTGCTTAAGCCTCCTGTTTGTCACTTCATTTCATTCAAATGTCATATAAAGTGTAACATTGCGTTTAGGTTAGGCAGCAGAGGGCAAGGAAGTAGGCATGAGCATAGTCATAACACGATCATGTCTCTGTCCCAGTTCGTGCTCATGTTCATGCCCTTGCTCTCTAATAAGAATAAAGGCGATGTTGCTGTGGCAATTCTAATTCGTCGTGGGGGAATAAGATCTGCACTGATGTCCCGCGTTGGGGTGTATTGTGCAGCTGTGGCAATAATTTCAGTATTCATCGCGGCAATAATGCCTGCAGCGGCATGAGCTGAGTCTACAAGCTACATAACAGGCCTATGTTAACTTTTAATTAAAAAAAAAAAAAAAACACCTACAGCTACGCGGTAAAGTCGCGTCGTTCAGAGCGTGCGCACGACGCGGCGGCGCAGCGCGCCTACTTCGCGCTCATGCTGAAGGAGGATGCTGATGCTGCGCTGCTTCGCGTCTTCGAAGGCTTCTTGGAAGCGGCGCCGCAGCAGGTGCTGCAGACTAGCTTGCTTCTCTACAGCCGCGAGTTTGCCAGTGAGTGTATGAATAGCAAGCAAGCAAGCTCAAATGAGTTAGTGGCCAACGCTGGTGGTTTTTAGGCCGCCTTAAGGCCTCCGTCGTGGTTTAACGTCTGCTAGAGCCGGGACCAACAGTTTAACGTACCCTTCAAAGCACGCAAGCACTCAAATGTAAATGCCACTAATGGTCATCCATCCAATAGTTACCGCGCAGAACGTCGCTTAACTTAGATATATCGGTGAAGAGTGAAAATCTGATTTAGTAACTATTTCTATTTTCAGTTCACCAGAGCCTCTCGATAGCTTCGTCAATCGTTGGTCTGGGATGGTGCCTCGGCGCTTACCAACGCGCCATTCGCTTTGCACAAGACAAGGACAACATGAATTGGCTCGGCACTGGGATGCAAACTGTCTACCATTTTCTTATTACGCGTGAGTACATCTATGTGGATTATTTGCCTATCAACGCACAAGAGGATATTCTCTCCCAGACTATAATAGGCTAGTTTTTTCATCCTGAAAATCACTAAAATGTTCACGATGTCTGGACGTACCCTCTCAGCTCTTACTCACCCTCAGACATACTCTCTTGAGTAGGCATTTCATTTAATTTTTTACATTTATTTATTCACAAACAATCATCAGAATTGTATTTGAAATAGGTATCTAACATTTTAAGGACGGCACAATACATAAAAAAAAAATACATAATAATATTTAAATAATTACTTAGTCTTATTATGAGAATTCATTTATATAATTCCACACCATTGACCATTGAACTAATTCAAGGATATTTTATAGACTACCAAACCTGCCTAGTGGCCTAAAAGTGTGGCTAATGGAATAAAATTGTCAACAGCCTCACCGGTGGACTAGTCAGAGGGCTGAAATCAGTAGTGTTCTATTTCTTTTCATTTGTTCCAGTGAGCCGAATAACATCGATATCAATCCTAGCATACATGTTCCCGCACTGGGCTATCCTCGCCTGCAGCCTCCACATCCTCATAATGGCCACCGCAATTCAACTCTTTGATCGTTCTGCATTCTGCTCTCACAACCGCATCGCAGACGTAGCATTCTCCTTTGCACTGGGAGCTGTGTACCTGTTCACTTATATACTACCAGTGGAAGGCATTACTAGATATAGATACACAATATATTACACACTGTGTTTTCTGCAGAATATAACGTGCGGAGTACTCTGGTACTTGTATGTGGATGATTTGGAACGTGCTTCGATGTACTTTCATCCAGTTTTGGTGTTGTGTGTTGTTCCGTTTGTGATAGGTATCTGTGTGATGGTGGTTTATTACTCATTCTTTCATCCAAAGTTCAGGAAAACGGGTGAGGCTGAAATTATTGGAGCTGGTGAAGAATTTACAGTGTCATTTAAAGTCAGTGATAGTTAACGAATACAGTGCTTTTTTAGTAACTGTGTCTTATAAGATTACTAGCTTATACCCGCGAATTTACACGATTGTGAAACTTTCCACCAAAATATCTGTCACCAGCATATGATGAACCTCGTAGCAAATGGCTGCTTTTGGTTTGGAAAGTTCAAGCTGTATCTAAAAATCCACATCTTTCATTTCAATAAAATGTGGGCTATGTTTTAACTAAGGGCTTATGAATGGTACCTATAAGTTTCATTGAAATTGGTCCAGTAGTTAAGCCGTGATCCGCGTACAAACAAACAGACTAACTCGATTTTCGGAATCAGAATCGTTTATTTAGTAGATCTGCATATAGTTTCGTTTTTGGCTTTTTTTACAGTTTTACAATAATATAGATAGATGTCAGTTCCATTATCCCAAAGCTCATATCCCAGCATTTGTAAGCATTGCTATTGTAAGGCTAAAGGTACGAGTTGGCAGCGGGCGACGTGTCGCAGCGACACTACTGGTTTCTATGTATTTCTATGAAATCGCTCGACGACGCGTCGCTAGAGCTTCGTGTCGTAGAAGTACATAGAAACCTGTAGTGTCGCTGCGACACGTCGTCCACTGCCAACTCGTACGTTTATTGAGCATGTTTCTAGCTTTAAAAATATTCCAGAAAAATGTTAATTCATTGTTGAATGTACCACAGCATCCAATCTAAATACATGCTGGTCGCAGATACTGTGTTAAAATGCTCTTAAATATTCTTATGAAACCATTGAAACTAATGTAATTATAGAAAGACTGAAATAGCATTGCATATCCCAGCATTTCATAGTTTAAGTCCCAACTTAGTTATAATTAAAGTAACAGTGCCAAAAAACTATTTTTTATTACCTTATTTTTATGAATCTCTCTTTTGTATATTGGTATTTTTAATAAACATTTTTATAAAATATATCTACTTTGTGTTTTACTTTTCAAACTTCACTTACAGGCAATATACATAATTTGTCTGAAAGTGTACAGTTTGAGTCCAGTGATTTACTAGGATAAGGGAGTTCAAATTATATTCAAATTATTATCATGTTTTTAAGAATTATTATGTAAATTGATTTTTAGCTTCTTTGCTAGTTTTTTAGCTAGATTTGAGTTGATTTAAAAAACCACTTTTATTATTTTAACAATGATTTAATTAACGAATTAAAATAATCTACATCTAATAAGATATAATATAACTAACTCTGACAAACTACCAGTTAAAGGGAGCCCTTTCCCTTAATATTCTCAACCCGTACTTAGTCCACTCATTCTGGTTTATCCACAGTTCCGTAGCCGATTCTAAGCATGACAAAACCGCAGCTCCCTTCCAAACTGTGATAGCACAATCAATTTCTTTCGGAGATGTCACAATCTCTAACTGTTCTGTTTGGTAATTATAAGGAATCTGTAGAGCCAGTCGGTTCTGCAGCCACAGGTTGAAGTCCTGGGCTTTTACACCACCACCCACTATCAAGATACTGCTATACATTTTACGTTTCAACTCCTCGGTTTGACAACGGTCAATACATTGTAGAATAGCAGCATCCAGAGCCATGATCTGTCCCGGAGCCAAGGTAACTACCTCAGATGGTCCTGTCTCTATCGTATCCACTACAATATCATCATCTGGGTTCACTTGTGGTTGTGATTCGTTTACCAGTTCAACTTGCTGACTGTCGTTGGCAGTTGCTGTTGTATCTGCTGCCTCTCTCTTTCGACTGGTTTCTCTCAGGTACTCAGCATCGAAAGGATCCTCTGGGTCACTCGGTTGGAGGGTATGCGTCTTACTTGTTTTAGGCCCGGTGATTTTTAGCAAGTCTGTGTAAAACATGGCTAGAGGAGAGATGATGCATTCGTCTCCTACTTGCAATGTGTACTTGTTCACAGCGTCTCCTGGGTGGTCGACTAAGAAGGACTTCTCTTGAGGACCACACACATCAAGGTTTACATGGCAGAAATGTTCATACAGGTTTCTCATTAGGATGACATCTCGAGGGATGTTTTCATTCCAGTTTGTGTATGGGAAGACACTTTTGTGGAACATCCACGATAGAGCTTGACAGACATCGCCACCTCCATAGTCCATTTGTAACCGTGTACTTTTATGTGATATTCCATCCTCAACGCAAGAGATGGCTGTTTTCTGGTCTCCAATATCTACAACACAGGCAGAACCAATTCCAGCACCGAATGTAGCTCCAACACTTTCTTGGACTAGTATACAGCTTCCGAACCCTAAGTCTTTTAGCAACAGATTGGTTAGATTCTTGAGATGAATTCTTGAATATAAATCTGGTACCAGCAAGACACACTTGTATTTCACTAGCTCTATTAGAGGGATGTCGAGTTTGTATTCAATGATGGAGCTCCATATAGCATACAGGTCGCTGAGAACAGATGTCATAGAGCCTCCTACTTCTGAGTGCAAGTTGAAGTCGCCGCGTCTGTAAGGGAAGTGTATGTTGTAGGGTAGCTCTGGGTCGATATCTAGTACCAAGTCCCCGACGACGATTTCGCAGTCGACTTGAGGCCAGGGTTCGCCTTCTTCCCTGACAATCTCAGGGAGGGAACGGCGGTTGAAAGCGGCGATTTGCTGCGGCGGAGTCGCGTACCGCCTTGCTCCGTTAGACTGGACGCACGTCTGCAGCGTGTGGGATATCTGAAGCCGGCATTCTTCAAGCTCCTCTATCAGCTCTTTAGTTTTTGGCACGCTGGGAGGTATGAACGGATCGCGGTAGATTTTCCCGCCAGGTCGACGTTTTCTGGCTAGGCAATGTAACTGCTTCACTGGTAACATGTCTGACGCTCTTCCAATTCTTACGTAGAGCGATCCAGGGTGTATAACTATGATCCTGTTGGATGGAAACTGTTGGTACTGCTCTGCACTAGGATCGTCGGTTGTAATCGTCATTTTGGATTAAAAATGATCTTATTTACTAATAAATCTATTCGATTCTAATAGATTAGTCATAGGAAAAGCGAAAAACGAACGATGAAGCACCATGGAAAAACATAACAAAAACAGACTAACAGATGACTGACATGACAAACGTCAAAATGGCTTCTCATGTGCCAAAGCTGTCATGTTAGTTTGCAATCATTAGTATATTTTAGGGCCTTTTTACACTCAGAAGGTAGATATAATACAGTCGGACAGTTAGGTTTTGATAATCCGGGTAATCCAAATCAAAATAATGTTTTCACTATGTCCTGCGACGACAGATTTCCTGCTAGAAGGGTCAAGAACAACGGATCTTGCTTCGGCACTTTGGTCCTGAAAACACCAAATAACTCCATAACTATTAGGTATTTTGTACAAGTCTGATTTGCAAAGGAGGCCTGAGCTAAAAAATCACCTCTCTTTTAATAATTTGACGAGCGGACTCCATTTATCAGGAAATATTGTAACGTTGCCACGCCATTTATCTTTGAGTAAGTCCGCTGAAAATAAATAGGACTATTATTTGGGTGTTGTGTAGGTATAAGTAGTTTCACGTAGGTGACATAATAAAGGCTAGTTTACACTGCACTAGTTGGTAAATTCAGTAGTAGTCACCTATTAGGTACGTTAGTCTACTAGACATACCAATAGATGCGTTTACAACACGAAGATATCCACACTGGTCAGTGTACGCATCAAGTAGCAACTGACTGAAGAACTTAGGGATGAAGTCATTGATGCACAGCTGTGGATTTCAAGTTTACATGTAGGTTACTGGACATGATTTACCTTCGTAGACTAGGTACTGATTTCATTAATATAATAAAAGCAGTAATCATAGCAATCAAAAACACAACTACCTAGGTACATCAAAATAGTTCTAACAGCTAATCTAGATGGCACCACTCATAAAATACATGGTTGTACCTGCACGCTAAAAAGAGATGCGTTCATGTCCTGCGCATGCTGTCGTGTCTTGATCTCCACGATTGTCACCAGGCTTTCTTGCATCGTCTCGTTGAATCTAAGCACAAGTTGATTAGTGCCAGGGATATTTCTCATTATGTAATGGTAGGTAAAGGTACTATGCCATGAACCTACAAGTCCGGGAAACTCACAGAACAGCCTGATGCAGTATACAATGAGCAGCGGCCACCTCATCAGGTAACTCCTTGTGGCATTTAGCGACGGTGTCGAAGTTCCGGACATCTTTGAAGTTTTGGACGACGCCGTGGAACTGCGCGCGGATCTGAGCCAGCTTCTCCACCGGGTCGGCCAGGCAATGCTCGATTATATCTACCACCTGGTAAGTGGTTGTGTTATTTAGGTGTGCCTCTGATCTGACTACACAAAATTGTGTGTCGTTAATAATAATAACAATACGTTTATTCAGCCACCACAATAAAAATATGAACAGAAAAACAAGAAATAAAGTAAAAACTAAAATAAGAAACTATAAATAGGCGATAGATAGGTATAACTTGATCCAAGAAAAACATTTGGTGGAAACACTAACTCCCACCCTAGGAATATCCTGTGTTGTGGGTAGTTAGTCACTGTGTTTATGTGTAAAATAAATATTCTAACTATTTTATTCTATTAAAGAACAAAGTATACTTAATCTCACCTCATCCATACTGATCATGTAGTTAGTAAAGTCGTGGAAGTATTTGATTTTGTAGAACTTGACAACAGCGCTGCGGAGTTCACGTCCCATTTCCTCGTTCATTATGTGCACGAGATCGAGAAACGTATCTATTGTGTTCAGGGATCTCTCCTTTACACAAAGAGAAAACAGTTTCAATAATGTTAGCAAATAACTGTACGATAACACTATCTACACGAAACTACCGGTATATAAAATACCGGTGAAGTATAGGCACAAGGACGCCCTGACCTCATTAGATATCTTCTAGGACTTTCAGTGTCATGTAATAACTAGGTAAGATGGTATGTACCGAGCGAGCTGTATCTATTAACATTGATTCGAACTGAACAGTTTTATACCAAGTACAGAACTAGATGGCGCTAGCATACCTTGAGAGTAATGTAGTTAGCCCGTCCCTGGTTGAACAGACTCTGAGCAATAGAGTAGGCTTCAGTTACAAGTTGGTATTTGCTATCCAAGGTTTGGAAGATGTTGGAACACTACAAAACGTCGTTAGTAGGTGATTATTATGATTCTTGAAAGAGGTTGCGCCACTAAACGGCCTTCGATATTTTTTAATAGGTTGGTAGGTACATAGGTAGTACTTTATTTAAAACATTTAATAAGGCTACTATAACGATAGAAGCATTGACGCGCAGTATCATTACTTTCCTACTACTGTACCTACTTATTGAAGTGTAAACCGGCCTTTAGCCTTGAACCGGATTTTACTGAGTGAGACTCATTTGAGACTAGATTTATTGTAGGTTTGTACCTTTTTTATGATAAAAGTAATGGAACAAGCTGATAGCTCACCTGATGTGAAGTGGTAACTTCTGCCTATAACAATGCATTACCTCACCGAGCAAGTCCAATGAGGACGTGCCCTGTAAGGCAATGCACTGCGTCCATCACTCTGAGACGTAAAGATCTTGAAGTCTCATGTGCCCGTACACCCTGACCCTTCAAACCGGAACACAGCAATGTGAACATCGCTGCTTGGCGGCAGGAATACGTACGGTGGTAGTACTTTCCCGGACTACCACCGTACGTACTACCTACTAGAACCTAGTCTACTTTACCTAATAAATAGTTTACTACTACCTACTAGAACCTAGTCTACTTTACCTAATAAATAGTTAACCTATAATAAATAGTTAACCTAGTCTACTTTACCTAATAAATAGTTTACTACTACCTACTAGAACCTAGTCTACTTTACCTAATAAATAGTTAACCTATAATAAATAGTTAACCTTGTCTACTTTACCTAATAAATAGTTTACTACTACCTACTAGAACCTAGTCTACTTTACCTAATAAATAGTTAACCTATAATAAATGTAATTGGGTAGGTACCTACCTTCTCCTAACCCAACAAAAGGTCGATTTATATTTACAAAAATAAATATGTATGTATGTATTCTATCAGCCATCTAGTTTCCATCGTACAAGCTTTGCTTAGTTTGGGACTAGAAGGCGGTGTGTTGAATGTCCGTGAATATTCATTTATTTATTTATTTATATCTACAGACATTGAGCGTGCCAGACACGTGCCGTGGCAGACAAAATAATATTCTTTTATACCCGTGTCTATTGGTGTCTGCGCGCCCGTGTAACGATAGAAATAAATACGTTAATAGACAATGTATAAAAGAATATTATTTTGTTTGCCACGGCACGTGTCTGGCACGCTCAATGTCTGTAGATATAAATCGACCTTTATGGGTACCTAACTCCAGTTTTATATAGTACCTAGGTAAAACCATACAAACACTAGTCATTAGCAACGTTCCTTGTGTTATTTAAGTAATTAATAATAATTAAAATAAAATAAATAAATATTCACGGACATTTTAACACAACGCCTTCTAGTCCCAAACTAAGCAAAGCTTGTACTTTGGGAACTAGATGGCTGATAGAATACATATATACATATTTTTTTTGTAAATAAATACTTATACATAATAACACGCAGACACAGAACAAACATCTATGTTTGCCACACACAAATGTTTGTTGTCGGTGGGGATCGAACCCACGACCCACAGCACGGAAGGCAGAGCTACTACCGACTGAGCCATGACGCCTGTCAATTATGTACTTACTTCACGTAAAACTAATATAGACAAAATAATAAAAGTAACATCACAAATCTTTGCAAACACAGACATTTTTAAATACTATTGTTGCATACTTCTAAAACATTTGTTCAATGGCACTAGTCAGATGTTAAAAACTAATTAAAATACTCTGAAATCATGCGTGTCTTATTTTTAATTACTTATACTACGCCTAAGGCAACGTTAGTATCATGGTTCAGTCGATAGTAGCTCTGCCTTCTGTGCTGTGGGTTGTGGGTTCGATCCCCACCGACAACAAACAACTGTGTGGCATTGTGTATAACGGTCATCTTTAGTATATTATATCAAAACTATCATCTATAGTATGTGCTTAATAACACGGCAATACAGGTCATTCACCCACCTTCACCACGATGTCGCAAAATTCTATTTATGTATGGCGAATTCTGTCGCTTTCCATACAAACCTGTCGCTAAGACGGTATCGCTCGAATCTCGTTAGTACTGTTTGTTTACCATACATAAATTGAATTTTGCGACATCGTCGTGAAGGTGGGTGAATGACCTGTATTGCCGTGTTATTTGGCACCTACTATATCATAGTTCATAGTACAAGCTTTGTTTAGTTTGAGACTAGTGAGCGTTGTGTGATATGTCCAAGAATATTTATATTTATTTATTTAAATTACGTATTCTGTGGTAAGTATCGGGTAAAATATTATATCAACAGTGATGATGATGACTTTTGTGATAGATAGAATACGTATTTGGGGTAAAAATATAGTTTATTATAGTAATAAGTTAGGGATAATATAAACAGGATACATTCACGTGATACAGCCGTGCATTGAGATAACAAGATTGAGCTGCAGCCCCTGAAACAAACAAAATAACAATAAATAGAATATTCTTGGACATTTCATTTTGACAGGCGTCACATTTCAGCTTTGCCCTCCGTGCTGCTAGTTGTGGGTTCGATACCCACCAAAAACAACAATTGGCAAATCATAGATGTTTGTTCTATGCCTGTGTGTTACTATGTTATGTAGTATACTAGTGACCCGCCTGGCTTCGCACGGGTGCAATGAAGTGATGATGATGTATTATACATTTAAACCTTCCTCTTGAATCACTCTATCTAAAAAAAACTGCATCAAAATCCGTTGTGTAGTTTTAAAGATCTAAGCATACATACATACATACAGACATTAGGACAGACGCGGGAAGCGACTTTGCTTTATACTATGTAGTGAAGTACAGTGTAAACTCTTTAAAACGAAACTCAAGGGACTGAGCATTTTATGTCGTTATAGAGAGTTATCGTTGCATGGAGTCAACAAAAAAACAACCAAATTAACAAAAAATTTTAATATGTATGTCATGTTAACAGTTTCAAAGTAGGTTTACGACTGATAATACGATAGGTACCCAGTATGCTTGGTCGAAGACCATCACTTCCGAGAAAACAATGCCTCATACTGCACGTGTTGCGACCGACCTCGGATGTTTCGGAGCTTCAGTCTTTTGTTACCAGAGGGCCTAGTACGAGTTTTCAGTGTATAGTGTGGGTGTGAAATGTCTGACGCCCAGCACACCAGTGTGCGCTGATTTGTATGGAGACACTGAGCGGATTCTTTGAGAAGCTCGAAATGCGAGTACGGGCTTGGTGTAGACCAAGCTTCTCAAAGAATCCGCTCAGTGTCTCCATACAAATAAGCGCCCACTGGTGTGCTGGGCGTCAGACGTTTCACACCAGATTTACACACCAAAACTCGTACTAGGGCCTCTGATAACATAACTTAAACAATAATACCGATAATAAATATTTACTTTCTAAAAATATGAACACATTTCTTCGTAATAGAGAAGGGCGTATCGCTATAAACAGTGTTTCAATATGTGGGTTTTAACGCAAACCAACCAAGTTGGGCTCACTTCAACGTTATAGGGAGTTTATTGTTATAAAGAGTTTACACTGTATATAGGTATTTACAAAAAAAATGGAAGAATATGTATTCTATCAGCAATCCCATAGTACAAGCTTTACTTAGTTTAGGACTAGAATGCGTTGTGTGAAATGTCCAAGAATATTTATTTTTGTATGGAGACAAACATCAGTTATGTAAATTTCCTGCTAGGGGCGCTGTTCAAATGTCTATTCAAAATACAGGTAGGTACCTAAGTATTTAGATTACGTGATCTTTATTTATTTATTTATTTTGATTTAGGAAGACTATCGGTACTAATTTTACAATTTAACACTTAAATAAATTTACTAAGATACCATTTATAAGCATAAAATTTAATTCTACGGAGCAATGGTGAACAGTCAACACTAGAATTTAAAATTCTTGACAAATAAATTAAATCCGCAAAGTCACGTCTCAAGTACAATGGAAGGAGGTGTTGCCTTGCGCAATTGAGTAAGTAATTAGAATGACAGCTTCTCATTTTGAAACATAGAAACTGCATAAATTTTCTTTGAATGTCCTCTATCCTATCTATATAAATTTCGTAGGCAGGGTTCCACACCTGGGAGGCATACTCTAGATGACAACGTACATAGGCACTAATAATTTATATACATAAAACGTCCACCACTAGGCATAGCTTATTAGATCAATGGATTGTACCTGTTGTTCAATCCTTATGCAGGAACTTATTGAAGGCTCCATAGGAACCCTCAAGGTCGAAGATCAGCTGTCGCACCTGACCTTCAGACAGCTCGTCCGAAGCCGACATGTCCGAGAACGTGTCCAACCATTCTTGTACCTGGAACATGCATTTTTAGAATATTCTAAACTGGGTGGTTAAGCCTAGAAGATATCACTTAATATAGTCTGTGCATTTGGTTTATCTAGTCTGTTTTTAAATGTGTTAACGGTTGGAGCACTAATTATTGTCTCTGGCGGCCTATTCCAAGCTTCAACCACACGATTTGGAAAAGTATGTCTTTTTGGGTTGCTTGTGCCTCAGCACTATGCTTCATCAAGATTTTTCCACTAGTTACCATGAGTTTTTCCACTAGTTACCATGAGTTTTTCCACTAGTTACCATGAGTTTTTCCACTAGTTACCATGAGTTTTTCCACTAGTTACCATGAGTTTTTCCACTAGTTACCATGAGTTTTCCCACTAGTTACCTTGAGTTTTCCCTCAAAATCTTCAGGCAGCATTTCGAGGCGGTCCATAGTGTCGCGCAGGTCTCGCAGCTCCGGCTGGATCATGTCCATGGCACGGAACTCCAGCCGTAGCTTGTCCATCAGAGTTATGAACAGCTGTAAATGACGTTCCCTTAGTTACTGTGTTACCTTTTTTACTCTGAGGATATCTATGAGGATATCTTTGGTAAATTGTATTAGTAAATAAAAAAAAAAAAAAAACTAAACTTTTTAATTATAAAACTCTCTTGGAGCTGACTGACAATCAATGCACAGCCTAACCTAAACTATAAGTCCTAGAGGTATGGAATTTTAAGGGTAGTATCCTTATATAGTGTAGGGGTGCACTAAGAAAGCAATTTTGCAAAGTTGCACCCTATAGGGTCTAACATTAGGATCAAAGATTTGAACCAAATAATGCCTATGCTGCTACCGCGCGAGCAAAGCCGCGGGCGACCGCTAGTTTATTTATACAACGGAAGATGATAAACTCACAAAAACGGTCACACAATGTAGTACTATACATACAATGCTTCTTTCTAACAATGGGTTTGAGATACTCACAGATACAATCTCAGCAATGTATTTATTGGTATTTCCTTTGTCATCCTTGATCAGGTTCGGTTTGTTCTCCCTTATCCTTTCCAGAGCTGCTGGACAGTCCAGCTGTAAAAAAAAACCAGGTAAGTACATCAATTTCTATGGTTTCATGGGTGACTGTTAGTGGCATTTACCTGGGGACTACTATTCTTTGGAGGACACGTTAAATAAATAAATAATAAATAAAAATTTTTTATTTCAGGCATGATACCCATAGTATTAGCAAACAAAACTTAAAAACACTATATTAGTAGGTATGACACAATACAAAAGAACTTAACCTAACGAATGGACATTGATTACTGAGACACGAGTTGAGCGACTGGTTTATGCGCCTGAACCCGATGTCTCATATAGACCCCCGCATAGTCTACACCTACCGAGTTCAGCATGCTGTTGGATGAACCCCACACGCGTCGCATCAGGGATGCTGTTAAACTGTCGGTCCCGGCTCTAGCAGTCCTTAGGGCATGACGGAGGCCTTAAAACGGCCTAAAACTCCGTCACCAGAGCTGGCCACTATCTCATACAATCTTGCTTGCTTGCTTATGGTTTCATGTCTTTCGATCACAAAGTACAGTCGCACTGTAAGCTTAAATATTTTAACTAAAATAGTGCTTACCCGATATTTAGCCACAAACGCTTCAATATTAGGAAACTCGTCGGCATGCACCTGCTTGAAAGCCACCTTGTACTGCACGAGCAGTCGACTGCAAGCTGCAGTGTATTCCTGAGCGCGCACGCAGTCGCGCATGTACGCTTTCTCCAAGTGCTGGAGTGTGCTAACCACAGCATACAGTTCTGCCATGTTCACATGCCTGGAATGTACAATGGAATATAGAATGTAGTTGCATAATTTTTTTATAGCAAATTTAATTAATTCACAAAGAAATTAACAACTAAATGAATCTCTGTAAAACCTTTGATATAATATTTAATAGGGTTGACTGTGTATACAGTCTATACAGTACCTGAATTTAATACTTAGAAATTTGGGTCAGAGTACAGCAAAGGGTGTGCAGTAGTAAAAAGACTTATGTAAAAAAATTATGTATGTATAAGCACCCCTTTTTATGATTGCATCCTGTAGGGGGCTTATAGAGGGATATCTTTTGTTAAGGTCATTGACCTCTGAAGTCAACCATAACAGAACTACGGGCTAATAACGGAAAAAAAAACTCTGCCGAAATTTCGATAAAAAAAGACATAGAAGAATTTTGAACAAGAAAATTATGTATGTTTAGGCACCCCTTTTTATGATTACATCCGGTAGGGGGTGTAAGGAGGGGTATCTTTCGTTAAGGTCATTGACCTCTGAAGTCAACCATAACAGAACTAGGGGCTAATAACGGAAACTAAGCGATGGATGGGCTCGCTTCGCTCGCATTTTTTATACTAACCTAACCTAACCTAGGCCTCCCTAGGTCAATCTAGGTCACCTGAGGCTATTCGATCACTCTAGGTTTGCCTAGGTCACCCTAGGCCTCTCTAGGTCACCTGAGGCTATTCGATCACCCTAAGCCTCCTAGGTCACCCTAGGCCTCCCTAGGTCACCTGAGGCTATTCGATCACCCTAGGCCTCCCTAGGTCACGCTAGGTCACCTGAGGCTATTCGATCACCCTAGGCCTCCCTAGATCACCCTAGGCATCCCTAGGTCACCTGAGGCTATTCGATCACCCTAGGCCTCCCTAGGTCACCCTAGGCCTCCCTAGGTCACCTGAGGCTATTCGATCACCCTACGCCTAACTAGATCACTCTAGGCCTCCCTAGATCACCCTAGGCCTCCCTAGGTCACCTGAGACTATTCGATCACCCTAGGCCTCCCTAGGTCACCCTAGGCCTCTCTAGGTCACCTGAGGCTATTCGATCACCCTAGGCCTCCCTAGGCCACCCTAGGCCACGCTAGGCCACCCTAGGCCACGCTAGGCCACCTGAGGAAAGGAGGCTTATACATAATAAAAAGTCCTTTTTTATCGAAATTTCGGGTCTTTTTTTATCGAAATTTCGGCAGAGTCTTTTTTACCTAGTACTGCACAGCACACCCTTTGCTATACTCCAACCGAAATTTGCGTGCAGGGACATTTTTAGGGCTCCAACTAATCTGTTGAGACTATTTTTTAACTCAATAGTTGTAGTGGCAAAATTGAAGGACCTTTTTAGCAAATATACAACCAGGTAAACAATGAAACACATGGATAATAAATAAATATGCAGTAGGTACTTACGATAAGGTAGGTAATACTTGTAATACGTAGGGACTCATAGGAAGGAAGACACTTACTTTTCTCTCTCCCTGGCATTTTTGTATAGTTTCACTTCCTCGTATAACTCAGGCCTTGTGTCTGAAACGAAATATAATGCTGCTGGTTTGCTCATTGATAACAATACCAATGTTTTCACAAGCTAAGTAGGAAGGGTAGGTACTTACCTTGCATAGTTAAGATGAAGCACTAACGTCGAGTTTAACTATGTAAATAACCACGTAGGTGTTTGAATTGAGCAGTCAACTAAAGCGTAGGTCCGATTTTTATGAAAAAATTTTTTTTAGCTATTTATTTGGTTTTTGAAGTTGAGAATTTATTTTTCCGTGTGAGTTGAGTAATCGATCGGTGAGGTGATTTTTGTTTTTTAAATGACAGAACTTTAACTTGACAGTAGACAAACACGACACAATGACATGACAATTTTTTTCAAACTTCAACTTCTTGTTTATTAGTCAATGTCAAATTTATTGACAGTAGCAGTGCTAAAAGCTCATTTCCAAGCCAAAAAAAAAACCACGTTCTGCGCGCGCATGACGTAATTTTCCAATATGGCGCATGACGCGCGCGCTCCCTGCCGCCCGCGATCGTAGTTTCTTCGCCAACTGCCACTCGTCTCGAATGATTTCACATTGCGATGAATGAAACTTGTAGTGGTGAGTTGTTTACGATTTATTCAAAAGAATAAAAGAAACTCTCATTCCGGACGCGAACTAAGGTGTAGTGAAACCGTGCGTAAAAAACTACAAAGGTGGATTCGTGGTTTTTGTGTACCAGTTCTTCCTTTTGTGATCGTACAGTGTTTACGTGCTGAAGGCGGTGCATTGTTCGAAATACAGGTCACCGAGGCGCGGCGTCTTGTACTTTAATGGGATCTTGTTAATCAACAGGTAAGCAATATCTAAAAATTGTTTTAGAACTAATTTGAAACTTTGTTTCGTATCATCAATACACTTTCGAAGTTCATGCCTCCGTGGTAAATACTTGGTAAAACAACGCTAAACAGTGTTGTAACTAAAGAAGCATTAAAAAGTGTTTGGTTCTTATTGGAATGTGTGAGTTGCCGACGACGGTCGGGCAGGGCGCGGCGCCGCCTCCGCCGGTTGGCCCACTTTAGGCTCTCACCTACAAAGTACCTAGAATAGGTACCTACCTACTTATCCAATACACAAGCACTTACTGCAAACTGACATGTTTTTTGTTAGATACCGGCCACCTTACCGCTAAGTGTAAGTAGGTGGTATTTACCTAAAGTCAAATAACTTATTCAGTAAAATCACAGGTATTATTTACAATCGTCATCAACTAGGTGATTCTAGGAGCCAGTTCCTCACAATCATTGGACATATTTTTCAGAACTGCCTGATGACCAAAGTGTTTGATTTCCATTAACATTAAATTTGGTGTTAAAGTGCCAGTTTTTACACATTTGGTCATAGAACAAATTTAAATTATGGACTCAAAATTTAGCAAACTGACTAAGCAGACGCTATTAAAAGCAGCAAATAAAATTACGTACCTAATTATGAGAATTGAAATCTGCACAAATATTATGAACATTATTTTTTAAAACGGGATATTTACCATGTTTTGTGAGTTTGTCCTGATATTTCACCACAGTGGTGTATCTCTAATTGTGTACTTAAATAGGTATGTAGGTATTTCACTGTTGATTATACCTAAGTATTTATATTTTATCTCCGTCGCTATCTCTAGTCAAGACCTCATCCGCCTCAAAGTCACAGTCATCCACTTCAGCCGTCATTACCATAAGCTGGCCTTGGTTTGTGTACAGGCTCCTTTGGATGCTCAAAAGGAGTTCATGATTGAACAGTGTTTGACAGGCATCATGGCTTAGTCAGTAGTAACTCTGCCTGCCGTGCTGTAAGTCTTAATAGGTTTGATCTTAGAACAAACATTTGTGTATGGCAAACATAGGTTTGAACTGTGTCTGAATGTTACTATGTATTATAAGTATGTATTTATTTACAACAAAAAATGTATACAAGTATTCTTTCAACAATCTACATTCTGTAGTACAAGCTTTGCTTGTGTTGTCTGATATGTACAAGAATATTTATATAGTGCTCATTGCTTTCGAAGAGTATTTTGTCAGCATATGAGCTTAAAATGCTCCAATCATGTTTCAAATAGTTTCAATCAACCAAGAGACAAAAAATCAACGAATTTCTTCACGGCAAGCCATAGAACTAACAATGACATCACCACAACACCGACATTGTACTCACTAGGTGATGTCATCAATTCCACTCAATGATAAAAAGGTCGAGGTTAGATCAACTATTTTGTTGTGAGTTTGTTATCTAAGCGTAATAATATTCTGTGCCTAAACTTGCTGGTGCGATTTCTGTGTCACCTTACATAGGAGCAGGGCTTGGATTACTGCTGCTTTTTAGATTAGGTTTGACTAACATCTCCGAGGTATCGATACATTTTTAGTACCGGAAAAATTATAACGATTTATAACTACTAAAGTATCGCTTCATTCTTCATTATAAAAAATAAAAGATATAATAAAATAAAGAAGCGATACTTCAGGAATGAAGCAAGAAGCGATACTTCAGTACCGGTAATTTTTTCAATACTAAAAAAAGTATCGAAACATTTCTCTGCAGTATAATATGGGTAATTTTAAACTTACAAAAGGGCAAGCGAGAGAGATAGGGAGTCGGACATCGTAGATAGTCGGCGACAGCGTATACTTTAGTATACATGTAGTTATATATTTATTCGTATGGCGTTCAAACAATCGTTCACAATATTCTATATTGTTGCTGAACGATTGTGGTGCTGTGAGGTTCTAGGAACAGGTGCAGCAGCCAAGTGTAGTTGCTCGTTTAGCGCCACCCAGGGGACATGTGTAGGGTTATGGTGGCAATTCCTACGGATGTGAGCAACGATCATCCCCTACATGTAGTAACGTCACAAGATGCGTAACGAAGTAACGGTAAAAGCAAAAAATGTGGTTCTCTATAAGAAACGTTAGTCATGTAACAAAATAAAAAAATACCGGTACTTACAGAAGATTAATTTTCAAAGTATTTAGATTTGACGAAGCTGTGTCCATACGCCAAGGTTTGATGATGACCACCATAATGAAGGGATCTAGGGAGATTTTCCAATTCAGAAGTTTTATTCTCGTATAATTAGCTTGTTATCCATCTAATTGCTTCGCATTTACTCTGTTAGAAGTTAGCACGTGTTTATCAAGCATCTATAACGATCGTAATGTAAGATCTAATTCGAAACGAGCTGCGAGAAAAATTGCCACACTTCCGGTGAATTTCGCATCTGTTATTGTTATGTTATTTCTGGCGGTAGCTGGGTGGTCTATGTTTGTTTTGTTGATGGAATGAGTTTTTAGTATCAGCTCTTGTTATCCAACTTTTGTGATTTTAGTAGAGCAATACTAGTAGAGTCAAAAGTAGAGTTAAACCATAAGGAATCACGTAGAATATATACTATTATAAAACTGTAAAAAGCCTTAATACAGTTTGAAGTCTCTAACTAAACCAAAAGCAGCCGTTTGCTACGAGGTTCAACGTATGCTGGTTGACAGATTTTTTGGAAGTAGTCGCGGGTATCAGCTATTCGTCCTATAAAGGTGATCTCTTTCACTCTCCAACTTGAATCTTCAGTAGTATCAAAAATCTATGCTTGAGCTTAGATTCAATCTTGATTTGAGTCACGACTTAGTCAGGAGTTCGGAGTTTAGGAGTTCGTTGGGACCTTGCCTGTATTACAAAGGCCTGTGCTTCAACACCTCTTCTTACTTCTGTGTGTATCCTCTGGTGTCTGAGTCAAAGCTGAAGACCAAATTATGAAATTTTGTGTAACAAGCTGATAAATACCAGGGCCTGTTTGATAGGCTACTAGGACTACAGCCTGTCGCAGTAGAGCAATGTTCTAATTGCTATCTGATGGAGTCTGCAATTAAGATACAGTCATAATGGAACATATCACTTGGCTCACTGCAATTAAATAATTAAATCTCAATTGCAATAACACTAACTAGTCAGTGACGTAATCTAGATTATGTTGTAATAAACAAGCCGTTATTCTGTCTAGATAATTTTACAGCATCAGAGGTACCCCGACGATGTTGTGGAAATCGCGGGAAGGCGTGGTGAAGGGTCCAAATTAGTTCTTCCTAAAAGACGGGTTTAACAACTTTTAGGAAGATAGCATCGTATCGACATCGCTTTTGGTATTGCGGGTGGGTGTCCACAGGTGGCGAAGACCACTTCCATCAGATGACCTGCATGTTCGTCGGCCAGCTATGGCATTAACATCATAGTCAAGCCGTGAAATAAAAACATTGTATAGGCCCCGACACGGTTTGGTAGCGCTGACCTAGAATTCGCAGAAGTCGAATTTTCGGCAAAGCACCCCTCCACTTTCCCTCTATTCAAGGTCAGAGCTATTAAACCGTGTTGGGACTTATGCGCTTGTGAATAAATTATTTTATTTGGGTTAATCCCGGACGACAACGGTTTAAAAATTTGATAGGTAAATAGCGCCTAGTGTTTAATTCATTAATGAGGTCGATTAGGTACCTACATTTTAATAGGTTTAGGTCGTAAAACAATTATAAACCGAGAATCCGAGATAACATTGTTATGCTAACAATAACGTGAAATGACTCACGTTCACACACTCATAAATAATTAGTCGTCAAAGTTGTTCTGCGTCAAATATAATGACAAACCCCTGAGCAAATTATGACAGACCTCTGACGTAGTTATCCTTGAGATCCTGGCGGATCCAAAAGATTTCAGAGGACAGCAACAACTGTAGAGAATTTACAAATAACAGCACTGTATTTGTAAATTCTCTACAGTTGAACAAACTCCAAAATAAACTGTTAAAACAGCTGTTTTGTTATCATGATGACACACTTTTATGTTGGCTTAGATACGGAGATAAGTGGGAGGTGTTTCCTTGCTTACACTTGTTTAATCCATGACATATTCAAAGAAAGAGTGAGACAGAAACTCTTGTCAACATGTCAAACTAATTTGCCAAACACAATTCGAATACTTCCGATTGCTGCCTTACCGCGAAGCTTATAATGGGAATCAAACACTTAGGTTGTCATTTTTACAATATTAGTGAAATCTACAATGTTTTGAACCTTATATCACGCGTTAAGCCTTGATGCAGGTGTTAGGACTGCCTTCAAGCTTTACCAGATAGGTCCCAATCGAACTCGAGACAAAGGCAAAAGTGGTAAAAATACAAATATTTTCCCGTCACCTTAGCTCTAGGATTCTAGAGATTGCTTATTCCATTGATTTTTCCATAAAACTACAGACGCCTCATCCATTACAGCTTCCCGTCGTCAACTTTATATTGCAGACGACTAAAATTGTGTAACTCGGTTTTATTTTTATGGTCTGTCTCCTGAGACACAATCCGAACATCATACGATGACTCAACGTGCTTCCTCTTTCAACTGACATCGGTGTCTTTTCAAATACCTGCCCCTATCAATCCCTGAGGCAGATCTAGTACACTATGTTTCGATCGCTCATCTCTCTATTTCAGTCTACCATAGAGTTCGTTTTCCTTTGCGCGACTCGTGATGAACCAGGGCACAAGAGGCCCAACTTCGCAAAGGAATATAGGAATCCTATTAGAATGACGATACGGTGGATATTCGTTTGATGCCAATACTTCGAGGCTTGAGGGCCAGTTTTATACGAGCAAAACCTATAAAATTTGTCAAGAAACTTACAATACTATTTACTGTTTCTCAGACAAAATATTACACTCTTGATGCTCTTTAAAAACCTTTTGTTTTAGACTCGTCTCATACATTAGACCTCCGAGTGTTTCCTGAGTTTTCTTTAGCTCGTTAAATATTTTTTTGGCGCGTTACCAAATGCATTCGCAGAATTCATAATAAATTAGTTTTGTAACATGAGTAATGCTTTGACTAATGATCATCTCATTACCAATACAAATAGGCGCGTATAAAGTTCTTACAATCGCGAGGAGTCGCTGTGACCCCGCTTTACAGGCTTTTTATCCTAGTGTGGAGAACAGAGTAACTAAAGGTACTACTTGTCTTGTTATATCCAAACCATAATGTGTACCAGCAACAGTTTTTTGCAAATAAAGAATTTTGACTATTTACTTACAACGATGGTAAGTTGTGGTAGGTAATCAGAACAATAACTCCTACTTTCTTGTCGTCACTGTTAATACAAAGCGAAAAAGGTTCAAGGCCGTTCTGTATAAGTTCTCAACATAAATTAAATACACAACGGGTTAGTATATCGATCGATATTCTTGGAATTATCATCCATCATACTTCCATGTTCATTACCATGTTGCTAGCGGAATACGGCAACTGGTTGCTAAGAAAGGCAACTTTTGACCACCACACTGCTTTCAGTTTATTGATAATACAAAGTCAGAGAAATCCATTGTGTTGCACGACAATAAATAGATCAGTTAATCAATGATTTTTATACATAAAATATGAAGTACTAGCTGTCGCCCGCGGCTTTGCTCGCGTGGTAGCAGCATACGCATTATTTGATTAAAATCTTTGATCCTTATTTTAGACCCTTTGGGGTGCGAATTTTCAAAATTCCTTTCTTAGTGCACCCCTACACTGTTTCTACCCTGCTCATACCTCTAGGACTTATAGTCTAAGCTGTGCGTTGATTGTCAGTCAGCTTCAAAAGAGTTTAAAAGAAAGAAAAGATTTCTCCTCATAATGTCTACAAAACTGCAGCGATGTCGTGAATTGTTGGTTTCTCCTTGAGTTCCAAACTTGCAAACCTGCTCAAGTCTGGAGTGTCCGCAAAAGGATCAATAAATATGTTTTTGTCGACCGAAATTGCGGTCGAACTTGTTTCTTGAGATTGCCAAACTCACCATGAAACCACATTTCTCTGAGTTTAAACATGTTAGGTTAACTTTAAGCAGGTTTTGTAATAGTTTTCGTGATATTTATGTATTCTGAATCTGTCTGTAATATCGTGAACCTATAGTTTCCTTAAGATGTTCACCAATCAAAGGAAGATCTACATGTATGTGCTTTGAGTTTAGTCCAGGCAGTGACCCTAGGGTTCCCAATTTTCGAGGGTACAATGTCATCTTACAGCTATGACATTTAGGTACATTTTTAGGTTTAGAAACCCACACCAATTAGCCGGAAGCAATACCAATCGAAATCCAACAGGCTGTCAGCGACTCATAAAAGAATTCACTGGTTAATTCAATTAGGTACTAGAAGACGTTTCCTTCTCAGCCCTGTCTCCATACATGGACGCTGATTGAATCTAGTTAAGACTACGGTCTGATTAGCCGGCGGCGAGCCGGGGGGCCTGTTTGCTGTCCTGTGGCTCTGGTATATCTCGGGAGATTAAAGGACACAGCGGGAGAAATCCAATCTAAGAAACGAGGATTGGTTCAGCATATCAATCAATACACGTTTCCAGTTGGTCATCTATTTTAGTGCAACACTCGGGTTGGCTAAAAATCATTAGGTTGGAGACCTGACGATGTTAAAACATAAATATGGCCAGTGGATCATGGATGGCCGATCTTATGGACATAAATATAGAGAATATTTTATTCACTCGGTCGCGCGCGGACACCTCAATTCGCTTGGGTTTGTTAGTTGAGATGGATCTTTGTTTGAAGAGGCTTGAGATAAAGTACCACCCTTCAAACTTACCCGAATATTGTTCTGGCTTGAAGGACTCGATATCAGAGTTCAGGGTACTCTATAGTCAGCACATTGCTCCTGTAATACCTCTTTTGCGCACAAAATTTCATAAAAAAATTCAACGCAAGAAGGAAAAGATTTTCTAACGCTTACCGTGTAAACATCTTGTACTATTCTATTACATCAAACAAAACATGTTTTAGAACAAAGCAAGCCTAGACAGTTGACTTCCCGCGGAATCACTTACAATTAGGCCTGCCCACGCTCTGACCTAGCGACACCTAGTCAGATTCAGAGTTCATTTACGCGCGGCGTGGGCGCCCTATTACTATGTAGCTCATTTAACTAAGCTGGCTCAATCATGCAAGCCACGTATTTAAATTTTAAAGTTTTGTGGAAAAATGTGGCAAAATCTCTGCAAAACCCATTTAAGGATTATGTAGAGCGGTGGTAGAGTTTTCCACTATTGAATAATCATAATCATAATATTTATTTGCAAAAAATGTAGGTACAATAGTTGTTATAAATATATTAGGATGAGTGCCGTTCCTTACATTCTGCCTCGTCAAGGCGTGCAAAATTATAATACACACTAATTAATGGAAAGATATGTCATTAATAAATCAAATACAAATAATAATCATAATAATAATATAGGTAAAATGTCAACAATCTTAATTAAGTTTTATTATCTAAGTATTCCTTGACGTCATAGAAACATTTGTCCAAAAGCCATTTTTTTAATTTCCATTTCAAAATATTCAAAGGCATGTCCTTAAATTCGTTTGGCAATTTATTATAAATTGTAATAGCATGATAATGAGCATTTCGTTTAACGAGTTCAAGGCGGCAAGGAGGTACGTAAAGTCTGTTTGTGTGCCTTGTGTCCCTTGTGAGCATATCTGAATGCTTCTGAAAATAAGCGGGATATTGTCTTATAAATATGCATATATCCCTAATGTACATACAGGCTAGTGGAAGTATGTGAAATCGCTTGAATAATGGCTTGCAACTATCCAAGCTCCATGCACCACAAATGGCCCTTACGCATTTTTTCTGTACCTTAAAGGCTTTTTCTATGTCAACCGAGTTTCCCCACAAAATTAGTCCATAGGCTAAAACAGATGAAACATATCCATGATAGGCACTGAGTGCTGCAGCCATAGATACGCGGAGTCTGAGCATTTTTATTGCATAAATGAACTTGTCAATCTTGTCACATACCTGTTGTATATGTGACTTCCAATTGCAGTGCTGATCAAGGCAAATTCCTAAAAACTTTGCTGTATCAACTTCTTGAACTTGCTTATCCTGGTATTTTATCACAAGGTTTTCTTTTGATTGACGATATGTCCCAAATTGTATTAAGCTAGTCTTATTTATATTAATTTTTAAATTATTATCTTTTAACCATGTAATCGTATTATCTAGTGCAGTATTAATTTCTCTTTCGAACGTCAATTTATTTTCTCCCCTTATAATAATGGTAGTGTCATCCGCAAATAATATGGTTTTATGTCTAGTAATATTAGGTAAGTCATTTATATACATAAGGAACAAAAAAGGACCAAGAACACTTCCCTGCGGAACTCCAAATTTGTTGAGTTTAAAGCCAGAACGAAATGTAGTTTTCCTGGAACTCACAATTTTCGTAACCTCGACACATTGCTGGCGATCTCCTAGATAGCTTCGAAGCCAATCATTTGCTTTCCCTCTAATGCCATACTTCTCGAGTTTGTATAGCAGTAAACCATGGTCAACAAAATCAAAAGCTTTTGACATGTCTAATAGAAGTGCTACTACAGGAACTTTGTTATTAATAGCTTCGGTTATCAACTTTACCACGTTAAAACATGCTAGAGAAGTCGTGCTTTTCTTCCTAAATCCAAATTGTTCAGGTTTTAGAATGTTATGCTTAGTTACATAGTTTTGGAGCCTAATCAACATAATGTTTTCAAATATTTTTGATATAACTGGTATTAACGTTACTGGTCTATAGTTATCCAAGGCTGTTTTTTCACCTTTTTTGAACAGTGGCTTTACTATCGATCGTTTTAAAAAATCTGGAAAAACTCCCTCTTCAAAAGATTTGTTTATAATGTGGCTCAATGGTTCACAGATATAATTGGCACTAAGTTTAATTATCTCTGTAGTCAAACCATCTATGCCCACAGACTTGGTGTTTGTTAGTCGTTTGATAACTTTAGCTACCTCATCTGGATCAGTTGGTTGAAGAAACATAGAAAATGAAATATTAGAGTTAATATAATTAATAATGTCAGATGGATTAAAAGTAAAATTAATATTGTTTGTCAGATTAATGAAATATCTATTAAAAATTTCACATAAGTCATGTGGGTCTGTGTGTGTTAAATGGTTTTCTTGAATACTATCTATTTGTTTAATTGTTCCAATATTATCAACATTCTCACTAATGATATGCCATACAGCTTTGCACGTGTTGTCGCTATTTTCAATGTATTTAAGATTTTGAAGCTGTTGGGATTTGTATATACATTTTTTTAAAACTTTGCTATATTTTTTGTACTTTATTTCTTGTATTTTTTTATTTGACCTGGCTAGTCTTAATTTTAGATATAATAACCTTTTGCGAACACTTGACTTTTTCAGTCCTTTTGTGAGCCATCCGCATTTTTTTGTCTTGTTAGTCTTATTCATCGTATATACTGGAAAACAAAGATCAAAAAATAGGCTGTATAAATCATGGAAATTGGTGAATGCGCTATTTAAGTCTGAGCTCTCATACACTGTGCAGAAAGATAAGGCCGCTATACTACTGAAAAACTTTACTTTGTTTTCCTGGCAAAAATCTCTCCTGCTTTCATTCCACGTAACTATTTCCCGTCTCTTTTTTATCGGGACCTTCAAAGTTTGCAAGGCTTCAAAGGCTTTTTAGGCGGTATAAAAAATTACACAAATTAGCAAACATTGCAAAAGGGTTCGAGTCATTGGCTCCTAGTAAGAGGACTAAAATGTCCGATTCATTTGCAGTTAGAGATGCTACATCACATCTATTTAAAATCTCCTCACTAGTTGCTGACGGTTTTATGAAACCTGAGACGTCATATCTGTCGTTCCATTTATTTTTTCTATCTTTGATCAGCTGCATCGTTAGGTTTCGAGCTTGCTCATCGCCAAGCAGAAGTATTTTTGGTTTGGTACTAGTGCCGCCCTCTACTGTATTATGTGGCAAACTTTCTCGCGTGATAGGGGATGGGTCTTGAGCTGCACAAACGCTCGCTACTCCTCTGCTGGTATCAGGGTCAATTGCAGAAGCTGTGGTTGTCCTTGATGTTAGTCTACTTTGACGGCTTACGGAGTCTCTCCTGACTGGCGTCTCTCTTATGCTGATATCTCGGATCAAGTCACTATTAATTGGGGATGAACGGGGAATTTTAATCCGCATATTTGTTAATTTCCTCAAGATAGGTGTTTTGTTACCAGGGGACATTCGGGGGGAAATTGTTACTGATTCTGTCGATATCTTCTTCAGCAAATTCACCTGGGCTATACGTTCTATCAAATCATTTTTTAAGGTGTTGCATTGGATGTTAAGATTACCTATTTCTTCATGAGCAATCTTCATCTCCCTTCGCAGGTCAGTTAGTTGATGCTTTAGGTCAATCACTGCTGAATTATCTGCCTCGTTCAACATAGGAACACTTTTGGTTGATAGATCAAGTAGGCTCCCGTCCGCTATTGTAGAATTAAATTGCGTGATTTCCGTAGTTATATCAGATATATCAAGAAATGATTTTCGTCGTGGTCTCCTCATTGTTACATTATTTGAATGCATTTCTGTATCTTTTAATTTAGCACCCTCTGGTGATGCCTTGGTAATCGCTTAGTTCTTGCTTTGTAGCGTAAGTGCTGCTACTCGCCACTAGGTGTCACTGACTACGGCACTATATCCGCATCGATGGTGGAATCGAGTTAACAGAATCGACTAAGCTAGATCACACTATAGTCTATGGGTACTATTTTTCTGTTGGTAATAATGATTCACTGTCTATTTGACCTATGAGTTGTCAATAATTATCAGTTGTTGTAGGACTGTCAACTCTAATGCAGTATTGATGCACTTGTAAACAATCTAAAATTGTACTCACGTTTTTGAGTCCAAACTTTTTTCAAAATAGTGTTTTTTTGGATTTTAGCCGTTATCTTTGTGTCGTGAATATTTTACCAGGTGTTTTTCGTATGATTTTCCAATAAAATGGTTCCAAAATTGTTGATGCTACGCTTCTTGAAGGTTAGTTTACTGTTTTCTAAACTTTTACATAGCCAATGATCACTTTATCGTCTCAAATTACTTAAAAATACTCGAGAGCATCAGCAGTGTTTGTTTACGTCCAGCCGTACCAGAGACAACTTCTGGAAAACTACCACCACATTTAACAGTAGACTATTTTCATTTTGATTTAATACTCAGTTGGTTTTCTAATAGGTGGACGATATTGTTAAAATTTGTATGAAACCCGCATAAGCGCCTTTAGCGGCAGATTTGGGAATTATGCAATTCCCAACAAAATATTTAGCTTTGCGAATACGTTTGCGTGTGCTATACTCGATTCAAAAGTCAAAACAAATGCACCGACTCCTCGGGGCTCTGGTGGTCTCATTGTGAAATAGAGATCTTCGTAGTGAACTAGCGTTCCTTAGAGGAACACAGTCGCCCTGCCCAGCTTGTGTCGCCGCTCGTCGGTCATTGTAGCCAGATGCCGACGACTTACATTATGTGACATTGTGTAAATTGTGTAATACTCGTTTTAATCTCGTTGTGTTTATTACGTTTCGGTTATTTCAACTCGTAGACTAGTAGAGGAGTGAACAGACTATCGTGAAATGATGGGAAAACAAGACGTTAGTTTTTTGACTGTTCTAGGCTCTGGTCCAAGGCATCTGTTTCTTGACCTGACCGTACTTCTAGGTTCTAGCCGTGGATAATCACTAAGAACTTAACGCAAGCATATTTTGATACTTTGAAATGAAAATCAATGCTTTAATCTCGATTCAGACATTGTTTCATACGAATCAACTAGTTTAAAAGGCGATTGTAAATGATCCTTATATTTTTTTTTCAGCAATCGATGTGGTATGTAAAACGCATGATGATGGAAAAATTCTTATGGATGTTAGGGATAGATGTTGATAAGTAGGGTTAGGTGATAGATGTAGGCCTAAGAAAAGATAAAGTAGCTCTGTGAAAGATTACATTGAAAAGAAAGAAGTGAGTCCCGAATGACGGCTGATAGAAGGAAATAGAAGATTAAAATAAAAGAGGCTTTTATTCATACTAACTATTTCATATTAAATTAAAATATTTAAATATTAAAAAAACTAAAATTTTAAGTTAGTCAGGACCCCTCTTGGTTATAGGCCTCCTCCCGTTTTCTAATTAAGAAATAGAAGATTTCTCACCACCAAGTAATGTGTGATAAGGGCAGGAAGGTAATGATGATGATTATGATGATGCTCGCTAAGATACAGATTCTGTTTTATTACTAGGGCCGTTTGGAACGCATCCAAGGTTTTTTGATGATCTGATGTTTTAAAAACGATTATCGTAAAGTTATGGTTTGGAAACCGGTGCGGTGTTTTGCAAGACATTTATCAAATAAACTATCCTATTATTAAAATTCCTATGACACTTTTAGTGTATTTGTTAATTTTCTTAATGTTTTAATAGTATAACCAACTTATTCATAAATTATATGGATAACCCCGCGCCGGTTATCTCTCCTAGCTATCATCTAAGCTTTTCTCTTTCTAAAGTTCTAATATGAAGAAGAAATGGTTTGAAAATTCTACGAACAGTATACAATATGTCCGTTCTGTGTTTTCTGTGTGTTGTGTATGTCAAATAAACAATCTATTTATCTATCAATATTCTGGTTATCAAGCCGCTTGCTACAAAGTGTTCAACCTATTTGCCGGATGCAATATCTATAATTTATTTCCATCTCAAAACATTTAGTTTTATGTATCATCTGTTGCTGCCGAGAATATTTTATCGCCGTTAATAACAATATTACAACTTACAAGTACGCAAATGAGTAATCGCGGCACGTCCAGCCGGTCTCATGTCTATTTATAAACTGATAACCTCTTGTTGATAGCGTCATTTGCCCTCAGACCTCGATTATTACCTCACACGATGAGTAATACCTAAGGCGTTATTGACTGATTTTGCTTAGGAGGTTGTAGGACTGGTGGAGGATATTGAGACAAAAATTAAGACCCTTAACGCTGACAGCCGCCGTTCAAACATTTCTGAAGATATAAAAGTCACTGAAGTTATTTGTTCAAATTTGCGAGCGAGAAGTTGATATACGGCTGTCAGCATATTTTAGATTTGAGACTATACCGAATATCGGGCCTAACTTTAGTCTTAAAATCGTGTAGTCAAACCCTCCAATCACGTTATTCGCAACGGGTTTGCGACAGCTAGAAGTATATTTGCGACACGTAGTTATGTGCTAATGTGGCGTTTGACAGCAATAGTATTGTGCCTATGAATGTTGATTGCCGAATGCACAGAGATAATGTAAGCAGACAGATTAACATTTCGAATTAGCAACCGATTATCGGTCCTTGAAAGCACTATCCCTGTAATAACTGATGGTTTTTCATATTATAATTTAACTGAAGCAATATCAAGACTGGACTACAAGACTGGACTAGGTACATAATTATGTTTTTTCTGTCTTGTGTTAGTATAATTATTTTAAAGAAAAATAAAGCAATTACTTAGCTTTTAGCTACTGATGAGTAACTCTACCACTCTGCAAAAATCGAGGCCATTAGTGAATCATAATTAGTTGATTACTAAGTTGTTTTTCACATTTACACGGTCGCAGTCGCGTCCATTTGGCTTTAAAGCAAAAAATGCAGCACGATACCTGTAGATCTTATCTTGAGGATCACGACTTAACTCACGACTGTCGCGAGTTACTAAACCAGGCGGCCACCACCAGTTCAAACTGGTTGTGTGATCTTGTACAGTTTACTAGTAATCCAGACGTTTGGACGGCATACGGGTGCACGTAGAAAGCTTCTTGTTAGGATTAGTTAGCAGCTCGGATTTGATTGGTCTATTATGACTACGGCTTATGATAGTAATCACGTTTATGAATGCCTTGTTAGACCTCTACCGTTAGGCGAACTTGTACTAACCACGGTTAATTCACATTGTAAGTTCAACATTATCATAACCTGAAGAAGTTCATCGCTAGGCAAAAGAAAGAAAGACAGAAAATATGTGACTACGCAAAAAATTACAAGACAAGACATTTCCCATAGGGTTTAGGTACGATCTTGAGATCAATCTCGAGATTATTACAAAGCGATAAGAGCTGTCCTATGCCTACCTCCTCAAACTTAACTCCCGAAATCCTGGAAGTACAGTTTCACTACCATGCGTGGGTGTTCCTGAAGTAGCAAGGGCAAAGTGTGTGGAAGATTCTCCCATTTCGAGGATAATTAATTGGGAATCAATGTCTTTCTAACCTTGTTTGTCGTTTCTGACAGCTCTAAGGCGTGCCCATTGAGTCTTCAACTTGCTAATTCTAAAAGCAAACACTGACAAAGCTCCGGACCTCAAAGACCTTATCTCTGGTTATGGTAAACGTTGGAGTATTTCGGTATTAGACAGTTGGGGCCGGCGGCTGCGGTCTCCGAAGACTTTCTAACGTAATAGCCTGACTCTAGTTATTTATTTAGCAATTCAAATGTACTTAAGTAATAGGCGTTAATTTACTGTCTCGGGCCGCTCCTACTCCTGGTATCAGGCTCTAGGTTACAAACGCTGCTGTTGCTAGTAAACAGGTATTTTATTTTGAAGAAAAAATTGAACGAAAATATCAAATTCTAGACTAGTCTCAAAACGAATCCTATCCTACTAATATTATAAAGGTCAAAGTTTAGATGTTTGTGTTTCAATCACGCTACAACTACTGGACCGATTTGAATGAAACTTCGTATGTATGTAGTTCGTAAGCTGGTGAAACAGCACGCGGGCGAAGTCGCTGGCGAAAGCTAGTTTAATCTAAATTGATGGATACGATAATTACCTACCTCTAATAGCTGCAACAGTTATCGCAAAGAATAATAATAACGTTAAATGTGCAGCTAAGTGGCTCATAGAACTAGCGGGTCCAAACACATTGACAGCGAAGTTGTTTATGCCACTTGAACGGTGTCAAGGAGGCGCGACATATACAGTAAACCCAATCAGACAACCGATATGTAAACATTATACCTACGTAGCTTGTGTTCACTCTTGGTGAATATCATTTCGAGGAAGTCCAATCCACAGGCAGAAACAGCCTGGCGAAACTCTCGAACCAGACTCGTACTTTCGAAAAACGAAAAATGTATGAAATGAAGGCCAAATTTGAAGAGCATTTCATACAAACCGATATCTTTTTAGTAGAATGGGAGTTACGCTTCTTAAAACGCAGTGTTACATATTCTTTGGAAAGATTTGAAACTCCGTCAACAGAGTTGGCCACTAACTCATACGAGCTTACATGCTTTTGGGAAGAAATATAATGATTTAGTGGAGAAACTCATCCATAGCGAGACATCTATCAGTGAACTTCTTCAGACTCATTAGCTGATGAGCTTCTGCTTGCTATCACTTGGCTGGCATACCCTACAAACCACCACCCTAACAGAAAGTTACCATCAACATCTCACTGGTTTCTCTCAGAAGCTGCACATCGATCGATACCAAAATTTCGAGAACTAACCACATTCGATCATGAGATCTGCGACATCGTAAACTGGCGTTTCTACCAGGTCAACCAAACCAGTAACACGAGGATCTCGGGACTGCCTTATCCATGTCAACATTACAAGGCAGTTATACTACGAACTACCTAGTATGGAACAGGCTTCGTGGCACCGGATGCTGGCGACGCGTCGGCACGCCGAGATTGCAGGTTCGACGAACCTAGAACCATTTTAATTGCATCATAAATAGAGATGCCAATTTTAAAGAGATGTTCTGACTAGTTTTAGTAACCGCATCCTGGGTGTGGCATCTGCTTTCGTGAACTGGTTTTAGTAACCAGTGTGTGCTATTCTTTGGTTTTCTAATTCTAGCAGTTCTACTTAGTTCTGTTAGGTCAGTGGTTGGGTGGTTTTTAGAGGATGATGTGACTCTGGTTCTTGGTGAAAGAACCAGTGAACAGATACAGTAACGCATTGGATCGCTCAGTATATTTCTGAGTGATATAATACAGCTTTCTGAAGTGGCAGTGTGATTTGATAATTGTGATAACAGTAGCAGCAGTAGTGATAATAGTGATAGGGCGTTTTGATTACAGAAATTCAGAGGTTCGCCTTCTACCGAGACTCAGACTATCCTGTAAATTTTATAGATTTGTATTATTAGGGTACGAGTACCTAGGTTCCTATTATGTAAAGTATACCATAAGTTCACGTACTAGAAACATATTTTACAAAAGCACATCCCAAAAAATAACTTGTGCAAATGTGGTCTTCCGCAATTACTACCGCATGAGCACAGCATGAGGTCATTCTAACTAGCTCCAGTCAAACTTAACGATCATTACGTTCAGCCTTGCAGTTTATGTTCTCATACCAGTTTACGACAAGTATATGTGATGCTGAGTAATGCAGTGTACCTAATACCTAAGGGCTTTTCATCGCGATGTTATGTACTTTCTCAGTTATTTAGTACTTAATCAGATAAGGCTAAGTAATGTTCAGTGCGGTCAAGTGTGACCTTGTCTTTCTATCCCTGAAGGGTGGGTACTTTTAGCTAGTATGTGCGACGAGTGTGAATATCCATACCCACACAAACCTTCTATGGTTTATAGGGTACAACATCTAAAATGTTCATTTGAATTGTTGTATGTGTTGAAAAAAAATAAAAAAAAATGTTGCTAATCTGGCCAGATAAATTCATTCACGAGGTCTTTGGGTATATAGCCTAAAACGTATTGCAGAGCTTCGTAAATTCATTAAACACTTTTTTGCCTGAACTGCCTATATCATTCTAAACAGCCAGACAAAGGTCTCTTTTAAAGACTTCCAGTGTTCTCTTATGGTGCCTCTTCACACCATTTGGTTTTAAAAACGACAACATCTCCCCGCTTCAACGCGCAGACGACATTCACGTATACTTTTATAAATCCACCAGACCTCACGTTAGTTTCCATTCGACCCTGTAATTGATACGATCGACCATTCTCCGTAAATTCTACCTCAATGACCAGCCATTACCCCCAATTCTGCAAATAAACATAAAAACACTACTTACAAAAGGTTAATTCATCGATAATGTTGACTTCAAATTTTAATGTTAAAAGAAATCTTGCCAATATCAAAATAGCAAAGTTATTAGAACTTGTCTGTATAAAAATCTTTGAGATAGCTTTTAGAGTTCAAAGAAGCTTTATAACGGTTTTATCGTCATTGATTTGTTATGGTCACAGTTATCCTAGACCAGACAATAAAGCCATTAGCCCCATTGGACTCGCTTAGTGCTTTAAAATATCTATAGAATAATACACTGAAAATATTAAGAGATTATCGTCTAATGGTCCTATGATTTTTAGAGTTCAAAGTTGCAGCTTAGGGTCCTATCAGACAGAACAGAAACGCTTTCGACCATTCTGCGGTCCTTGAACAATTTGGAGGAACGCAGAACGTGTGACCGCTTTCTGTCTGATAAGGCCCTTATGTCTCTGGAGTCTGCACGTATTGCCTATGCCTTTTTATAAGAAAAATACTAGCTATGCACGTTTAGGCCAAGTCATTCTCATTTGGATAAGACTGATTAGGCCAAAATAATATCACAGAGCAAAAGTTCTCTCATCAGGCAACAGTGCCTTGTAACTAAAGACTCTTGGTCTTGCTGTTGACTTTACCTTATTGTAGTGGCTTATAACTTGCGAGGGTTTTTATAATGGAAATCGCACGGTGTCGATAAACGCGAGGGAAAACAGGTCATCGAGATTGTAAACAGTGCGGAGTTATTGGTAAAGTTTATGCAATAAGTCTGGCAGCTGTTCATGCTTCAATAATTATACTAAATATCCAACAGTTTGTACAGTTTGAAAGAATCTTACAACTTGTCAACGTAAGCACCTAGTTGTTGGTCAACATTTAAAGTTGAAGAACTGAAGAACGGGCTCTATGGCGCGTCTTGGGAGATACGTCCAGCAGTGGACAAATTATATAGGTTGGTGATGATGATGATGATGAATGTTGAATATTTGGACGTGTCTCTTCCTAACCCCACATTACAATGAAATTAACACAAACCCGAGAAATACCAATACAAAGACGTGACGTGAAGTAAGAATGAGTTACTATTGGCTGTTACCAATTAAGAAAAACCACAAGGATACAGAGTGGTGTCACTTGTACCATCAATGGTACAAATCAATGGTACTACTGACACTAAGGCACATTTAGTCGCATACGTCGCATATTTAACATAAAAACGATATATATACCTCTGTCTAAAGCGCACATTAATTAGTCTTTAATAGATAGAAACGTTAGGAGATGTCCCTTATGCGGAATTACAGACATCATTCTATATTACCTACTTTACACCTTGAGTGAACCATTTTTATGCATCTGATTTTAAATGGTAGGTAGGCATGAATGAAGGTACCTACGTCCTCAGTGCAAAATAAGGACGATAACATTATTACTTCAGAAAGTCTAAGCAGGACACCTCGCTCGCTGCACGCGAAACCGGTCCCCGAACCGACGTTTTATCTCCGATGATGTCATCACCCGTTTCCAACACTCGTATCTTGGAAACTAATATTTGGTACAACATTAGTAGCGTAACAACACTTGTTTAGAATTATAAACTGTGTTGCGCATGCGCACACATGTACAATCGTACATCCTATATTCTAGCCGCTCTGAAATTTCGGTTCTGACAGCTCAATTCAATTTGGTCTAAATCAGGTAGGTCCTAGGTGCTTTTATTTGTATTCTGAGGGTCGTGTACTGTATGCGTCAAGAAAGATAAATTTTGTCTTTGCTTAATGTGTCGATGCTTGTCTGATCAAAGTGTAAATCGCTGTCTACAGGTATTCCCGTAAGTCGCAACAGTTTTTTGAGACAAACTGATCGCCCAAACTATGCCCAAAAGTATTCCCCTTTTTGTATTCGTCTCTCAGTCCCAGTACTGTTCCAATCCAGTACCATTGCTATTCACAATTTAAATTCAGAATTTCATATGCGATATTGTCTGACGTGTGTTTCCTCTCAAACGCGACCATAAAAAACAATCAACCGGTTCTCGTGCCCCGTAATTTGAATTTTGTGATGTCACCGTGTCGGTTACATTAACCTGGGCTGGCGAATCGTCCGCGATTACTGCAGGCGTATCGGGTATCAACAGCTATTTTATTTGGTCGTATATTCAATTTAAAATTCACTTAAAATAGAAGGTTGCTTATAAAAGGTTGTATCCCTTTCTTGGATGGGATGCATAACACTGTCAACTTGATAAGTGTATATGGTTGGACTAATAAGTAGGCCTCGAGAGGGGGGAGTGTACATAAAACACTGTTATGTAATGTAGTGAGTCTATTTAATCAAAATATTACTAGCATCGAGTTATACAATGTGTACAGATTTAGCAGCGCCATCTAGTTCTGCATCGAGTACTAATAGTAACTAAACTACATTAAACAGTGAGTTTTATTTGAACAAACACAGAGATGGAAACTGGCAAAGTTAAGACGAAGCGCGATGTTCCTCTGCATAATGTAATTCTGTGAAAACATCGATTGGGTCGGGTCGCAGTTCTATTCATCGTTTATCCCACGGCCTTCGTATATGGCTGAGCTACTTTCATACACGTTTGTGGATGGTGCAGATATACGTTATTTTATAACGTGCTTTCGCTTAATCATCATATCAGGTTGTAGAAGTCTCTTGCTGCGGGAGAGTTCCACAGGCTATGCCCAGCAGGAGCCTTGCTGAACTAGGCCTCTACCTTAGATCTTCAGAGGATTTTTTAGCCTTTTCAATCCATCGACTTCCCACAATCTTCAAAAATGTCATCAGTACATACATACATCCAGTAGGATCCTTCACTTCAACCAGAATCAGAAAATCATTTATTCATTAAAATCACCAGGATTATTTAGAAACGTTATGATCCACCGTCTTCCTGCGATATTAGTATCATCAGACTATCGGGTTAGGGGCTGTCCTACACTTCGCCTTGGCATTTAACTCGTAAACAGTAGGATATCATCAAATACTGATGATTTACTATGACATCATACTAATATCTTTATGGCAATCAGAATTGGCATTTAGTGCAGGGTTGGAAATAAATTGCACGGATTCACGACTCGATATTTCTAAATTGATTTATATCAAACTATGAACCACTGAAATTATTACCCGAGTGGAGAACGATAATAGTAATAGATGGTAAATGAGTTTCAAAGACCTCTTTCAGATATTTGAGGCTCACTAGTTACTTTTACTGATTTGCCTCAAGTCATGTAGTCTAGGTTACCAAGTTTTTAAATATCCATAGTATTTTAGTGACTCCTAGGTATATTCGGGCGGGACCGAAAGCTTTACGCGTACCATTTGAAGTCTGAAGCGAAAAAACACTAACAATAACCCAAATTTTGACTATGAAGTGGCTTTGCCTATTTGAAAAGTTATTTCAATCAAGATTGGTGAAACTATACTCGGCATTCCGTTTGAAATGTAATCGGAGCTGGTTACAATGTTGTTCACACTTGCCACTCTTTGTCTGTTCCCTCATATCTCCAGACACCGTGACGGTATGATACAGCAATTGCCATTGACTATTGTTTCACTGTGTGACGTTTCATGCGTGTTATGTGTTCATGGTTGCGATTTTGACTGGTCGGATTCGCTTTATCATGTGACTTATTTGACCGTCATGATCTCAGAATTCAACCACTCATTGCACGAACCTCATTGAGTGTATAGCCGAGTTGTTATTCCTGATTTCGTGCTATCAAGTATTGCTTTCTTATCGTCTGTTCTATCTAGCAGATATTTACTGGAATAACTGCGATTCTGAAGAAAACTTGTGTTTATTTCCTTTCAACATAATATTCTAGGTGGAGATTTCAATTAAATTTTTACATTCAAGTCTTCAACTATCATTTTCATGTACTGTCCAGCGACTTTGTCAAATGTGGTAGGATTTTCATGATTGCGTGTGAATGTTTAGATTTAATCATGCAAAGCAATTTATCAAGAATGTATTAGCATGTTGAAGTTTACAAAGTACTAACTATTTTGCTATGTGTTTTTTTTTTCGACCCAATTTGAGACAGAAATTCTTTTGCTAGTAATTTATTCCGTTTAAAAAATTGTCGTCATGCCGTATTGCATGACTGGCTGACGGCGTATCGTCACGATAATACAAACTAAATAGGGTAGTTGTTCCATACTAGTTTAGATACGTGGAATTTTAAGAAGGTAGGTATATTGTTACGACTGTTCGTTCATACACAACTGTGTAACCAAGAGCTATACAAATATAGGACTTCAATGATTGATATTTCATTTCAATAAAAGCTGCACAAAGTGCCACCAAAATACTCCTGAACGCCAGAAACCAAATCAAATAACATTTCATTCCCAAATACAAAGTTGATATAAAGTAAAGTGCTGCTAAAATAAGATCATGCACTTCAGAGAAATGAGTAGGTATACCAACGACTCCTTTCAAAGCACTTCCTGATATTCTGACACTGATGTCGATGACCTCATCTTTTGAATTAAGCTGTTGCAATACTGACTTACTGTGAATGTGGTGTCTCCAAAAATCTAAACTTGTTTAGATTAAAGTCTAAGCTCTCGGTATTTAGAGGAGAATTTCCAAAGGTCTCCGGTGTGACTGAAAATTTGGATATTGTTAAGATGGTTGGACGAGAAACTGGTGGATAGAGAATTCGTAGAATATTTCTTTCTCCAAACCTATATAATATATAATGATGATGATTTTTACTGTTGAACACGGTGTTCCTCTCGGATGGACATGCAATGCAACTAATGTATAAACTCGATAAAATATTTGACTGTTCCAAGGTCTTACTGCAGCTCGCATGAGCGCTCTATACGTTTCTTTCTACCGATGAGACGACACATCATTCTTTGTCTTGCTACGTCATACTGAGCCGTCTGGATAATGAATTTACGCAACAGAGCTCGCCGGCGATCCACTATCCTCCCAACCGGTTCCCCGAAGCCCTGCGTCTGGTCTGACATCATATTCCTAATAGCGCGTGCCGTATTTATATCTGCCCTTCTATTATGAAAGAATGCCAGTCACATCTGGCGCGGTTTTTACTAACCTCTGACCATCTGCATTCCACGGAAACCAAATGGAAACTACTCAAGTCGTAGATTCTTCGTCTTTGATTGCAGAAATCTCTCAGTAAGCATTTACAAGTCTGACTAAGCAAGCAAGCAAGCTCGTATGAGTTAGTGGCCAACTCTGGTGACGGAGTTTTTAGGGCGCCTCAAGGCGTCCGTCGTGGCTTAACGACTGCTAGAGCCGGGACCGACAGTTTAACGTGCCCTCCGAAGCACGGAAGAGCTCAGATGTATATGCCACTCCAACGGTCACCCATCCAAATAGTGACCGCACAGAACGTTGCTTAACTTAGATAATCGGTGAAGATTGGCTAAACAAGCTACGCCACGAGCGCTTCTGACTAATCGTCAATGGTAGACACTACATTGCAGTCGCTTATAGGAAGTTCCAGAAAGTTTTACGTAGATTACTACTACTAAGTACTGAATAGTTTCTGGGAATAGATGAATTAACTCTTGGGGCTCGGGCATCGAGTTTTTGAATGAATCTTTTGTGGTAGTGACTTTTACGGAATGTAATAAGGATGTGAACGATTAGAAAAGTAGGTCAAAAACATGTATGCGTTGTATGCAAACTGACAGATGAAAAGAACGGAAAAGAAAGATATATTGTGCACCGTATCGTGGGATAAAAAAGCAGAAGAAAATTAATAAAAGAAACGTCAAAGCAAGGAGTTTAAAAGTGAATCAGCAAAAAGCCACTTACAAAGTAAGAGTCAAAAGTGCCTGCAATACAGTCACTCTGAATGCAGTTACTGAATATAACAGAAAACAAACATACGAACGCATAGCATTATAGTGTTGTGTCCATCAAAACACTTCGGTGAAATGGTGATAAATTATTCATTGTGAAAAGGGGAGAGTTAATTGTTATTGACGTGTAGGGAAATACGCCGATAGATTTAAAACCTTTTTATAAAGTGAATAAAACAGCGCTTTAGTATACCGGATGTTGTACTGGAGTGTACCTATTTAAAAATAATCAAAAAATGTTTATATGGAACAAAATTACAGTGAAAACAATAACAAAAATTAGGAACGATGATAGCTACAATAGTAATAAACTGTGCAACGTTAATGTGGCGCGCCATCTTTGCTATGTTTAAGTTTAAATAAAAAAACTGAATATAGAGACTATATGGATGGTCTCACATCAAGTGGGGTTAGATTGTGTGAAAGAGGATATGAATGTGAGAGGAGTAGCTTCAGAATTGACGAATGATAGGAGTGAGTGGAAGAAGAAAACATATTGTGCCACCCCACATAGCGTGGGATAAGAGCAGAGGAATGATGATGATGGATGGACTCGCATCTGTGGTACGGTCCCCTCAGATCTATTTGCTTAAACCAATCAAATACAATTGTTTAAGGATTGATACGCGTAAGTGTTCATTCATAATGTACTTTTGTGTCTACTGATAACAGGCAGTTATCAAGCTGATTCAATGTGCACTTGTTTGTTTACGCTATGATTAATAGTTGTTGATAGTGTGGACGTTACAATCTCTTATTATGAGAAATGAGTAGAAAGATAGATCCCCATTCCTGTCCGTCTAGCTAACTAGAAACTCTCAAGATATCGCATAAAATATCATCTCAACCACATTTTTTATCAAAAGAACCTCGTACTTTGCAACCTAAGGTCAGATGCTATCAGCCTGATTGATGACTCATCTTCGATAATAGGATGTCGACCCCAATTAGCGCTTCCCTCCATCGCAGTAATTGTATCTTGATTAATGGAATTTGATGGTGATGGTAGTGCTATTAGAAAGTTTTGTAAGAGACCGGAGAATATAAATAAATTGTTGACCGTAGCGTCGTGTTTTGACTGTACTTGAAATTCGACGACTCTACTTGGAACTCCGAAGCACAATTGTTTTCTTAAAGGAGTCATGTGAGCTCCTATACCATCTGAACGGGGATTGTCCAATCTAAGGTCCAATCTCATCTGATTAACTTTCATCATTGACAACGCGTCCTATAATGCTGCGGCATATGTTGGTTTTGTCGTGTCCGAGTTGGGTCCGTCAGTTGCCTTGTATCGAAATCCTACCTACATAGCGAATTAAATCGTCTGCCTAAATATAACCATTACAGGCGATTAATAACTAATCAGAATTGGCAAGCTCGTACGAGTTTACTTATTTACCAAAGTAGCAGAATTCAACCTCAGCTCCTAATAACACTTTAATGCCCCTCGGTGCCCCGTAAATGCCCCGTAATGCTGTGGCATACGTTTACATTTCGCAACCTCAGCCGGGCCGAGAATAGTCGGACACTCTAATTCTGATCGTGGCTCATTGTTCACTTGTAATGTGCTATTTTAGTTATAAAACAAACGTTTTGGTTTAAAAACGTTGAATATTCTCTGACAAAAAGGTGTTATTAACCTTGGGAAGACTTTCGGTTGGCCTAAAGAGCTTTGATATCAGAGTTGGCTACTTAACGAGCTAACAAAACTAAACTAAAACAACTAAAAAAGCTTACACAAGGATGGAACAAACTGTCAATGGTCTTAACAAGTAAATTACTGTTCAGCGCGGTAAGGAAACTATTTCTGATACCATAGTTAGCCTCTTATATAGACGAGCTTGTATTGATCGCCGGCACTAGCTTATTATAGCCGACTGTTGATCCCCAAAACTAAAATTCAATCCTTATTTATTCAGTTACATCGCAAATTTCTGTCCCCAGACAGTAAAAAGATCAAAGCTACTGAGTACTAGGTATACAATAATCCTCAATTCTGAAATCCTCTTACGTTCGCATACTAATCCGCGACTAACGAACACATTTCATCTGAAAAATCGAAAAGCACTTCACATGACGGTAAGCTTTCTCTTGCAAACGAAGTCACGGTTGTACCAATATTAACAAGTTTTGAGCACGTCCAATATTTTACCTTGGCATTATTATTTGTTCTGAGATTTGGTGTGTTTGCGTGCTCGTGACCAATTTCACCGATTTTCAAGGTATTGCGGTTTGGGACTTTATTTTGTGCGTTATGTTTACTTTATAAAGGGAGAAAGCGTCGTATTTCAGCATATTGGTGGTTTTAACAAGATTCCAATCAAATTATCTTCGTAGCTGGCTACAGTGACTACTAAACATCAGTTACCGAAACAAACTGAGAGTTTTTAACAGACGGAGATTAAATTTAAATTTTTTAAAGAACCGAACACGAAATATACCTATATTCTTATGTGCTTCTTTTTCTTTACAGGTAAAATACTGCATCTCGTCCACCATCTCACGTAACAAAATGGCAGTTTCAAGATTGTAAGGTAACCTCAGCATTTTCTTTTACATTGTCATTCAATCGCAAAAGAAAATGCACAACTTCAATATCTATACAAAAAATGATTTTCTCCGAATAAATTGAAAGTCTTGAATCACTATCGCTGTCTGTTCCGACACAGTGAATATATAAAGCCAGACCGGCTACAGGACAAAAGTAAACCTGGCCATGCCATAAAACTAACATCCCTTCCTATCCTTCATTTCCTCCCTTTCAGACCGCGGGAGTACGCGACATTACGAGAATCATCATTAATTTGTGCTAAAACCACCTTTATTCCTATAACTTTATGGACGAGGGAAAAGCGCTTGCGCAAATTGGAGACTATTCTATGGCGGTTTTATGGAGGTTTACTCAAATTCCGTAGATGTTGTTTGCGTGACTTTTGTTGATGTGGTTTGAATTTTGTCGTGTCAAGGAATGATAATTTTTGTGTGAGATGGTGAATTAGCAGCTATATTGGAATGGCAATTAGAATGTTCCATTCCAATCCTTATTGGATTGATGGATCCATTTCATCATTGGCTTAGAACTTCAGATCATTTATTGGCAACGTTACATTCATAAAAGGATATCTCTTGCGATTAATATGATTGAGTATTTTTTTGGAAGCTTCAGGATATTTCGGAGATATTAGCCAGTTGTGCGATGCAGTTGTGTAACGGGAGGTAAACGAAATTAAATTAATACAAAGCAGAAAGCTAGTTGAAAACTTAAAAACGACTCGTAGGTAGAGTTTTTGAAAAGTGAAGTTTTCTAAAATACCTAGAATCGAATACCAAGTTGTAGGTTTTTTTTCCGGTTCTCCTAGTAACTAGGAGGAGTCACACACATCGCATGAAAACTTACTAAGCTATTTTCCAAGGCGATACAAAGTGATCTCTGCGAAAACCCTCTTCGCTTTAACGTGTAATAAACCTTTATTATTTCACTCCCGAAGCTAACAGTATCCAGTATCCACTCAACTCACTTATCCTCAAGCATGCCATCGTAACAGGAAACAAGGTATTGATCGGCAATCAGTGCACATTAGCTCGTCATTGTCGCTTCATTTATACTCGGCGGACTTCCTCCCAACATGGCTATTATCACGCTGTTATGTTCATCACTAGATAGGCACTTAACTGAGTTATATGCTGAACTTTGTTTATTACTGATGCATGCAGGGAATATTGAATATTTTACTTACTTATCCCTGATGAGCTTGCAATTAACGACAAGTTTGAAAACGTGAGATTTCGAAAGTGATAAAATGTTCCTTCGTGTCTGTAGTTCAATGATTCGAAAGAATATTTTGGGGCTTTATTATGGCACACTAAAATTGTACACTTACCAGTTGTAATTATTGTAATCAAGGGTCCTGACCCTTAAACTTATCACTAGAATGAAAGTCATGTCTGTTAGGCATATCCGGTTGGATATGTCTTCCTGTGTACCAAAAACCATTGAGCGATTCAAAACACGAACAGCCATGCGTAACAAACATCAAAGGACAACCGAGGTATGCAGTGAAAGGCTGATAAAGACTCACAATCACGCCACCATTCCTCATGTCTTAGTTTGATCAATAAGTCGTAATGCTTGTCAGTTCCTACAGGGGTCTTCTACGAAAAAAACTATTTAGGGGAAGGAAACTCTTGCAGAAGGATGCTTGTAGCATGGTAACCCCAGTTGAAATCAAGAAAGTTCAGTTTTAGTGAAAGTCCCTAAATATCACTCACAGTAATGTTATGGGGGAAATTGATCAATAAATCACACCCTAATTCTGTCGCACCGGTAAACTGCCCGAGGACATAATCATAAAATTATATGAAGAAAGAAAGATCAGCAATGGTTAAAAGAATCTCTTATTATATACGCAGTTTTCAAAGTGCGGAGATTCATTTACTATGTCTACTTGCATCGCATACCTACTAATCCTCGAATTCATAAACAAAGCCTCTACTAACATCTTTTGTTTTGAGGGTTAGTCAAATAATTCTTGAAACATACAATCGTTTCTTTCATTTGTAAGATTCAATCCACTAGCAAGGGGAACTTCACCTACTCCTTCAGATGACACGTGCGATTGCGTCAGAGGGCCCGACTGTGGTTTGGTTCCTTTGTTTTGATTCCTGGGGTTATTGTTTTGCACCTCGCATCAAGTTGAAAGCGCCTTATTCAGTTTCACTCCAAAGAACCCTTGTATGTGCTAGAAATTTTGTTCTTACTACCCTCCCTGAAACTTCATCACATTTACGCTTTTGTGATTTAGGGTTCGCGAAGTATCTGGTGTCATCTAAAAAGGCTTTGCCGTACTTAAATTTTTTTCTTATTTACAAATATCTTGCACAGAGATTCAATTTCGATAGCAGCTCATCTTTTCTAATCTCTTCGAGTGCACATTAGAGATCGTTAATCACTTTCACTTGTCAGTTTATCATCTCTAGAGAGAAATATGCTGATCTGAGGCTGATCCAGTTCTTACAATGTGTTTGAAGCTTCGCAAGATTAGATCTATACTAAATCGACAATATTTTAGCCTAAATTTGAAGCGGGTTCAAAGGTATCCAAAAGTCTCTTGACCGTAATAAATTTGCACGATAAACAGAGCAGGAGAGGAGGTGCTTGCATGGCTTTTCCGTGGCAAATAAGGAAGGAAAAGGTACCCAAATAGTTGGAGTTATATTTCCTTTTACAACCCTACCGTACACTAGTGAGGTTATAAATAACTAGTGCCCTCTACATGCCCTCTGTCACATAATCTTCGAACATAAAACATTCTATAAAACTGACAACCATCAGAAATCCTCTGCGATAAATGAAGGTAATTCCTATTCAAAAGCGGCTTGTAATGTGGCTATTTGTGGTGGATCGAGAACCCCACTGCAAGCGACAACGGATAGCTTATCTTTGTCATGGTTGGCAGTCATGTTTTATTGAATTTGTAGATCTTTACTTCGTATTTTTAAATTTTTTATCTATATAATTGTTTTAAAACATTGTCACCTCTAATTCAACCTTATCGCAATTGTAGGTACCTATAGCTTTTTATTTCTTTAAAAAAATATAATCAAGGCCTGATCACTTATTAGGCTACACAATTCGCTACCAATTTCTTAGAAAAATATACTTGTAGCGGTATTTAGGCGAATCCTCCGATTGACCTAATTAACCCCTTCAATATTTGATCTGACCTCGCAAATATCCCGATGGCTTTTACAGTATGTAGTTAAACACTGCATCTGACCTGGATAGGCTTGAACTCTGGATCCGGGAGCGAACCCGATCGATCGTTTAAACCAGGTCGCTCGCATCAGATCGTTTGACCGTGAACGGGTTCATAGAAGCGAATGAAGTGACATTATCAATGAAACGGAGTATGATTCTGTTGAATTGTCAATGGACTTGTGGCTCGGCTTCTGCTATTACTCCACTCAGTTCGGGCCTTGAAGCAAGCATTCTTCTGGATTTGCTTGCAACTACCACCAAACGCAGATCTGATAAAGTGTGCAAAATTGAATCCCGAAGAACAAAACTTGCCAGTCGCCACTATTATTTTATAAGTTCAATGCTTTACAATAAGGTAAACAAAGAGTTAAATATTTACCCCCTTACCTTACAAAAATGCAAATACAAATTGCTTGCTTGGCTCCAACCTCTTTCCTACACTCAAACTGAAAACCTTCTGACAGTGATAGTCTGAGACACTCTTACGTATCCACACAACATACACACACACCCTAACTCCATACACTTACACCCTCACCCTCTTACACCATACACTTACATTCTCACCCTTACATACACACCCTCTCACATCCTTTTGTACTCAATACACTTACCTACATACATATTATAAATGCCTACACGTCTCTTTTATATTAGTTTTGTTCATTTTGTTTACCTAATTTTATTATAAGTTTCTTTTTAAGCCCTTTTTCCGTACAATTACCAATGAGGAACGCTCTATGCCGACGTTTTGGAGGTGGGCGTTGATAGTTACGACACAGTTTTTAACTATTGTAGCTATCATCGTTCTCTATTTTTGTTCTTGTCTTCATTGTATTTTTGTTCCAAATAAACATTTTTGATTTTGATTTGATTTGATTTGAACTAGAGTTCTCTCGCGGTTGTGATGCCGAGGGCAGATACACAACCAAAATAATTTATAGTACCTGCTTGTTTCAATAACATGTGGTCTTTTAAAACCTATCAAAAGTCAAAAATCAAAAATCTTTTATTCAATAAAATCTCACTGATCACTTTGAATCGTCATTACGTTTTGTATGATTAGGTATGATTACATATTTTTTTTATTGGATGAGTTTGAGCTAGTTCGTCCCAAGCTTGTTTGTCTTCTAAATAATCAGATATTTTATAGTATGCTTTTAAAAGAAGTCTCTGTTTTATTACGTTTTTGAACTTGCCAATCGACAACTGAGACACATCACTTGGGATTTTGTTAAAGAAGCGTACACATTGCCCTTTGAAAGATTTACTAATTTTTGTGAGCCTAGTGGTGGGAACAGCGAGTTTGTCTTTATTTCTAGTGTTAACATTATGATTATCACTTTTTTTGTTGAATAGATTGATATTTTTTTGAACATACAATAAGTTTACATAGATGTACTGGCAAGGTACTGTCATTATATTTATTTCCTTAAACTTATTTCTTAGTGATTCTCTGGGACCCATGTTATAAATTGCACGAATAGCCCTCTTCTGCAACACAAATCAATATCCTATTTCTTGAACGGCAGCCAACGCGCCAGCAGCTTGAGTAATGGTGGCCATACACCATACTTCCTATCGTCCAATCGGCATGACGCTACCGATTGGATCAGTTAGAACTGACCGTGTGTGGGAGTGGATTGGCATTATTTGGCATGACAGTTAAAATTGACGGAACAATCGAATTTCGATTCTTTTGGCTTGATCATGGCGATTGGATCATGCCGATTGGACCGTGTATGCGATATGCGATCGTCACTTCAGTCTAGTCAAGATTTTTGCTTCTCAATTAGAGGAGTAACTAACGTTAGAAGTTTCGTGTATGTTTCTTCATTCATTCGTAAATAATTACAATAATCTTTAGACGTAGTCCTCAATTCTTGTAATAAATTTGTATGAGTAAACTGTTTTCTTTTCATTAACCACTTTTTGCACCACTCTGCTCGATCTTTTCTTTTTTTTTTGTTTCATTTTTACGAGTAAAACGCCCAAAACGGCTAAAACATCGTCGTCTGTCACCGGTGACGCCATGGCTTCAACTGAAGGTTGCTGCCGATTGGACAATTCAAACGTTGTGTGTGTGGTCTCTATGGACAAACTGCAGATTGGATCAAGCTGCAGCGTCATGCCGATTGGACGATAGGAAGTATGGTGTATGGCCACCATAATGCTAAAAGCCACCGGGCGTTAACTCCGAAGCCAGTAACAGGTAGAATGATAAAGAGCCAGTGAACCCATGTAATTGATTCGGAGCACTGGAACGATGCCAACGCCATCTCCTGCTGTAAAGTCGTCAACATAGACGATTATCGTATTCTCTATGATGATTTTTCATTATTTTAAACTTTAGTATCATGAACGATATATATTTCAACGAAATATAGGTTACACAGCGTTTGTCATTTCGTATTTTTCATTTGCTTGAATGAAATGAGCACGGTCGCTGAAATAATGGTATTACCAACCTATCGTGCTCTGATTGAATCTGATTTGATTCTCTCTGTTATTAGATCAATTTATTGATACTTGGACAATCGACATTATAGTGCTGGCGTTATGTAAAAGATGAGTGTTTATTAAGTTATGCCACAAAAACTAAACTATTGATGAAGCAAGATTACATATACAAGGAGCCACGTTTTCGCCGTGCTCAATCGGACGAGGCGCTAATAGTGTCTGAGACATTTCTTTGATAGACTAAGCTTGCCTAGCACCTCTCTTCGTGGGAGTATAATAGACCAATAAAAAAATGTTTGGTAGGTACCACATCAAATTAAAACCATTATAGAATATCTATAAATCAAAGAGGAAACGCAAACACCTTGCGTGAACTTCCTTAAACATCCTCAGATCTCTAGCTAGTAAATTCATCGTTGGTTCTACGTTAAAACATGTTTATGTGTTGGTTTCCTCCGGAGATTTATCACCGATACCCTCGCAAGCACGCTGTAAAACTCTAAACAATGAGAACATTACGATGCCGTAGACGCATTGTGTGCTAATGCATAGGAATGATCGATTTCTAGCAACAGATAGACCGGTTTGTTATACCGTTGTCGCTGGTGGTTGATGAGTGAGCAGATTTACTAACTAGGTACCTACTGCAGGAGGTGATCGGGTCTGACTCCTCAGCATCCACAAAAGTATGTGGTATGCTGGAACATTGCTGCCATCAACCCAAAGTCCTCCGTTACTTTAAGAAGTTGGGCTGGCTGGAGTGAGGTTAGGGGGACAATGCACAACACACCCCAAGACACCAACGCGGGACGTCAGTATAGATCTTATTCCCCCCACCGTGAATTAGAATTTGGTACCTATACTTTGTTTGCTTTTCTAATCTGACCGGTGAAGGATTCCTTTCAGCTCAGCACTGGTGAAGGACTTTATTGATATGGATAGGGCGGTTTGTCTTCAACGCTTCCAGTTTTTGAAAATATAAATACTTTCTAGCAATGACCAAAAAAACATCAATAATAATTCCCATTATCTTCATTAGTTTTTCATTCATCTTTTTGCAAAAGACTGAGTTTTTCTAAGCCAGCTCTTTCTTTACGTCTTTTACTTAAAAACAGCCCTTACCACCAATGTAATCGAAATACCTGCACGATCCTAGCGTAGATCAACCTCAAAACACATTCTTGACTACGATGCCACAGCTAACCCACTAGTTTACACACCACTACAACCTTATAGCCATCCGGTATAGCAACTAGGCAGGTCGTTAACCTGCGTGACGTCAGCTAACTGTGCCAGCCCTGATGGCGCAGTTAGGAGGTAACTGGAATGAGGACTTTGGGTGGTGTAAGGGGATAGTAACATTTTGCTTTACGTTATTCTGAAGTACTTGAAATTACTTTTCATTTAATACGTCATAGACAAATTTCAACATTAAATGAACCAATGCAGAGGACTGCACAGAATAGAGAAAATAGGGGGGCCTTGGCCCAGCAGTGGGACATAGAGGTCACACAATAATGAAAATAAGGCCATGCATCATACCCCAAAAGCGTTTAGACCTAGGTGAAAGTTTAAAATTTGTGCCCTAAAATGTAGGAAACGTGGCCCATCCGATAAAAAGCATTTCTGCAGATTTGTCTATGATAACCTACAACATTTATAGTGTTCAGAGCCATTCGGACGATCTCTTCATCGCTTTTTAAAACAATTACCAGTCCAAACCACTCTAGACCATACCATCCATTAAATTTATCTTCCGATCTCCCATAGCTTTTAATGTAACCGTAAGCTCAATTTGTTCAAGATGATTTGTGTGGACTGTGGAGTTATAGACCGGTTACCGCGCAATAAGCGAAGCCAAGGATATTGTTATGTTAAAAGAGCTATTAGAGGAGAAAGTTGAATATGTGAAAGGGTTAAAAAGTTTGAAAAGAAACAGCGAAAGCATTTGTTGTAAAGGTGTATTGAATTTAATGGGAGTACGCAAAATAACCAATGGACCAGCGGGCCTAAGATGCGCACCGCGAGATATTTGTCATGTCGTTCTGTCAAAATGTAAGCATTTTGTACCAGTTTAGGAACTATTGCATTATCTGTGGTAACGTTGTCGAGATACCGCGCCTTTGAATTTTCAACTTTTGACATTTCTGCGTGACTATTATCTCGTCCTCAGAGAGGTACGACGACTAAGAAGTGTCAAAAGTGTACATTATGGCGCGTTTTGTCGACACCATTAGGTACCACAGATAATGCAATAGTTCCTAAACTGGTACAGAATGCTTACATTTTGACAGAACGACATGACAAATATCTCGCGGTGCGCATCTTAGACCCGCTGGTGATCAAATAATGGATAGTAGGTATATGGGTTAACGTTTTTTTTATTATTTTTATTGATGGTGAAATGAAATATAATACAACAGAATTTATGTGTAGTTTTGTTCATTATCATCCTATAGTCCACTGCTGGAAATGGGCCTCCCCCATCGTTTCCCAGAAAGACCGATTCAGTCCATTGGTTTCTCGCGATTTAAGCAACGTCGTCAATCCAACGGGTGTAGTTTTCTTAAATGTATAGAAATATCCAATGTTATTTCATTTAAAAGCCTGAAAATATAATGTATTTCAAAAGCATTCTTTCAATTCACAACCTTTTCAACATACCATTCAAAACAAAGGTTTTTCCATGTTATGTGGAAAGCCTTACGGCACGCGACGTGTAATGGTTTTCGCATTGCTCCCCGTACGCCATTATTTATTCTGTTATACCAGACCTGTTCCACTTCAGAACCTTCAATAAAAGCTCTTGGTGTATCTTGCTTGTTCATTTCGGTTTCAACTAAAAAGGTTTTTTTACGGCTGGACGATCTCGTCTCAACTAAATGACTTATTGCAGCGAAAGATCTAGAAATTGAGAAAGGGGGATAGGTAAATAAATATAAAATAGTAGATTGTATCATAAGGGACCAAAATTATATTTTTACGGCGAGGGCGATTTTTTGAATCCAGAGCGAAGTGAAGGATTCTAGAGTAGAATCCTGAACGTAGCGAGGGATTCAAAGTACTTCGCCCGAGCCAAAAATATATTTTGCGCCCGAGTGGTACACTCTACTTTTCATCACCAACTATGAGAAAATAAAAGGCGCCTCATATTTTATTGTAATATTATTATTTAATAAAACATATATAGTAACAACTAAAATGAAAATAAATAGTATCTATAATGAAAACCACTTATTTCTTATGTTTTCTATTCGTTCGATTTCTTTGGCGCTGAACACTAAGATGTTCCAAATTCATAAAGTGCGCGGCAAAGTTCATTCCGGCGCACTTATTTAAATAAGTGCGCCGGAATGAACTTTGCCGCGCACTTATTGTTTCCTATAGAAAACACTACCTTTGGGTGCACATAAAGGCGAACCAAGTCGTTCTTTTCGACTAGGTGTGATGAAAAAAATATATACCTACCTTATACACCTTTGGATTTGAATCAGCCACAAATGCCTCAATATGCAAAAGTTCATGAATGTATAGCGCTGATGAAGTGAATATATTCTAGGTAGGTACGATATCGTCTGTGGTATGACTGGTACGAGGTATTTAATTAGCTGTATTGTCATGCAAAGCCACGGCGACGAGTATGGTATTGGTAACCATAGGCTGCGCTTTTTTCGAAGGGGTTACGAGGGCTATTGTCATACCAAATTGGTATTGATTATGTTGTACCATGACCAGAATTATCTGCCTCGAAGTATATATTATTGTGCACGATATTAAATATCTCAGCGATTTTATAATGGCCGAATATAACGATGAAATCATCAAGTTATATTGCTTTATTTTTCCGAACAGCGCGTGTCTCTAGAATTTCACACCTCAGCTCGATTTCTAAGAACACACCAGCCAAATTCCAGTGTCCATTTTCGAGAGCATTGTTGATGTCATGTTAACTCACAATATTTACTGCATCGCTCTACTTATGCCGCATATTGTTGAATTTGTAGGACCTGTAAATCACACTTGTTGTTTTGGACAATAGCCAGAGCTGGAAAAGTGAAAGTATGTACGTGCTTTTTGTTAGCCTAGACCAGACTGTTGTGCAATGTTGTATGTACGTTCATCGGCATTTGGTTTAGCATTTGATATGGTGCACCTGTAACTTTTGCGTGTTTGCTTCCTACTGTTTTGTTGTTTTCATCAAATCATTCGAGTAGGTACTTCTTGCGAAACGGAAGCATCAATTTTGATGCCACCTACGAATAGGTAGGTAGCCATGGTCACATCAAATCTCACGACATTGAGTGTGTTATTCTTGAGTTCACAAAAATGAATTTTATAATATAGGTAAATATTTGTTTGTAAGCTACAGCAGAGTAAATATTCTACTTTCAATCCACAACTGCATTCAATATCTTCACTTTAAATGAACTACACTAAGTTACGTGGTCTTTATTTGAATTTTGTCTACACTTTGGAGTTTGTTTCTTGTTATTAAGACATTCATTTAAGATGAATAGAATACAATTAAGTACAGTATTATGTACTGTAGTACTGATTTTTGTCCTAAATTTTCCACTATTTGAAGCCCGCACGCAAGACCTTGTGCGAGTGTCGGGCGCGGTCAATTCAATATCATGGGGAGCGCCGGTGTCAGGTTCTGCTAATTTAATTAATATTCTCTACGTAATCTGCTGTCTCGAGGGACTCTCTGTGACCCAGTCTTGTGACACTTGTTTGTCATCCAAACCTGAATAGTGAAGGTCAGTTTCCTTAGGGTCTACTTATCCGTTATGAGATTCTTGAAAAATTTATGCATGGGAACATCCGAACCTCCAAGTTTACTTACACTTGTGTACGGAAAAAGCAAATTTTTCAAACTTGATGCTTATAAGAATGGTAAAGATCTGTGTGGCCTAGACCTAGTACGCCCACCTTTTCGTGACAGCTCAACTGGTCCCAAAGGTCGAAGTTGAAGATTAACTCACCTTATTTATAGCTTATACTGCAAATGCGGATGTGAAGTGTTTTACATTTACTGATTACCAACATGTATTCTCTCCGGAACTTCTGGACAGATTTTCATCTTGACAAATTCTCAGCTGAACACGTTCACCAACCTGATCTTTTATGGTTCAATAAATTCTTAAGCGGTATTCCTCACAACACCTATCCTTAAAGTTCCCAGCCCATTTCGATTTAAACACCTATTAGTAGACTATTCACACCCAAGATAGCTTCAGTAACGTGTCAACGTTCCAAAGCAATCAAATTATCGAAGGCTTTAATATTGCTCATTCCTATGCTGTCCCAAACTTTCTTTAGAACTAAACAGGACTAAATTAGGGTATCCACGCTTTAGGCATTCAGATGTAGACAGTTAAATAATACAAATACAAATACAAATACAAAATGTTTATTTGCAACACAAACTTAAAAATAAGGAACACAATTAATTAAACACGTTTGAGGACACGAATTGTGCCTAAATATACAGTGTTGCAAAAAGGCCCCATCTCAGCATGTGCAGGTTTTAGAACCTGCGCTGGTCTTCCGCTGGGACCGCGAGAACTTAGCAAGTTAAACTAAATAAATAAATAAATATTAAACTAAGTGGACGTAGTTACCTATATAAGTAAGAGTACCTATAAGACTCATTAGAACTAGTTACACTGCGCGATACTAAGAATATCGGTATAGTAAACAATGAAATCAGATATAAAAATAGTGCAAATAAATTTCACAACTGATGTAAAGAACATACATAATACGAGTTTAATCCTAGACTTACCAACTAATAGTGCATGCATTAATAAATATATACTTATAAGGTAAATGTAATGAGAGGTACATAATTAAAGTTATTAAATAAGTTTAATAGTGTGTATAGATGTATTTATTTATTTATTTATTTAATCGTATGACAATCAATAGGCGCAAACATAATAACAAATCTTAAATTAAGTACTTAATAGCAAGGTAACATAACATAACATAACTTAATAACATAACATCTAAAAAATAACTTAACAACTTTACTACAAATCAATGTTCAGGGACTTTAGCCAGGTTATTGCATCGGGCGGTAGGTCCATTAGGTCACTCCATGGACCTGGGTAAGAGTGGATGGGACAACGCTGAAAGATGTGTTCCATAGTTTGGTCTTCCTCACCGCATTCACAGAGTGCCGAATCCGACCAACCCCACTTTTGCCTAAAGAAGTTACAACGGCCATGCCCTGTTCGAAGTCTGTTGAGGCGACACCAAAGTTTACGGGGCAAGGCAAAACCCCTGGGCTTGACAGTAGGGTCGATGGACTCGCTGTGTGTGTCCCTACTGTTCTCAAGCCATTCTCCCCTCCAAGTGCTTGCTATCTGGAAGTTCGTAAGATTTTCGGCAGTGACATAGGAGGGGTGTCGTGAATTTAAACGGATTGGTGGTGGGTAAGAGAAAACTTCGTGAGCAGGAAGTTCGGAATGCGATTTAATTTTGTCAGCTTCTCTTTTCAGTGCGTGTAAACGGCGCAGGTGGGGTGGTTCTATGTGGCTCAAGACTGGAAGCCAGCGACGAGGTGTCGACTTGACTGTACCAGAAATGCAACGCATGGCAGTGTTCAATTTTGTATCTACTTTATGAACATGGGCGCTTTCCAGCCATACTGGAGAACAGTATTATGTATGATTGTTTATTTTAAATATTGCGAAAATTGTAAATACTATATCAGTCGAATTTTTAAGAATCCTTATTAAGACGTAACTTATTGGACAAGGCTAGGTGCACCCACTAAATACCTAAATACCACTGGTGTCTAGTCTGAGAAGTTCTTGGTTCTTTTGCCAGGTTAGCAAGTAAACTTTCAACTTTAGCCGAAAACTTTGGACACTCTGTAGGCTTCTTATAGGGGGTGGAATGTTGTTCCAACATTTATGACTGCTGAATGAGGTTTTGAAGACATAATTTATTGTTGGCACTGATGACATGACATGGGGAAGTGTCTTGTATACCTGATCTCGCAACCGTCTTCAATATCTTCAAGTTAAAAGTTCAAGTTTCAAGTTATTTATTAAAAGAACTCCAGCACTTTCAAATCGGTAAGAATTCTACTTTCTATGCGCGTCCGCCGCTTCATTGTACTCGTATGTATGTTTGTAAAACAAAGATTGGTGGACTGTATAAGGTAACATATTAAGTAGGAGGATAGTTGGTGATGAGAGGATAATATTTTGTGCCACCCTCAGCGAAAGATACGGGTAGAAAGATGGTGAAGTTTGTGCTTACAAACTTCATTACACATGCCTTATACAATTCCTGGTCCAATGTTAAGGTTCTCTTACACCCACAGCATAATACAGCCGTTTCCTTTTGCGTGCAGACACGCTAATGGCTTGGCTTTGGAAACTCTAATAACAGTTTTGAAGTAGGATTTGAGGAGATGGTTGAAGGAAACCATTGAGATATCTGGATATGAACTTTGATTTGAATTGTTTCGATTTACAGCTTTCCTTGGACTTTTGTGAATAAATAACATCTACTTTACTTCATCGGGTTTATTTTTAACCAAAACGAAAATCAATGGTAGCATGTCGCTGCTATTCGTATTACTTTCTTTTAATCATTCGTGGTGCACTGTATCACAATTGAAATTATTTCGTATATCATCATTCCAATAGCTTTATTTCCAACACCATGCCTTAGGACTACATGGCATTCGGAATCAACACAAGTTCGGCATCTGTATGGCTATTCGTTTACCGGATGCCATGTAGTCCCAGCCTTAGCCATCTATCCTACCTTACCATAGGTGTGCCGTGACGATGAATAATTTAGTAGACAGACGTCTGGCTGGATCGATGTGAAGAACATACTTAGTTTATGGTCAAGTTCGGACGCAATTTTCATTAATGGGGCTGGATTGTATGCTGGGACACTTCTCAAGTCCGAATCCAGGTGCAATAGATTATTCGACAGTTTCAAATATCCGCTCAAATCATTGCTCTATGGTGCTTTTTCTATAGCTCTAGTGAGAGCTAAGCTACGTTGCTAAGGATATGTTTGAAATCCACCAATAAGGATCGTTTGTTTTCGTATTGAACGATTCCTATTGGTGGATTTCAAACAAATCCTTAAACCCCTTAGCAACTTAGCTCTGGTGGAAAAGCACCCTTAATCGCGTTTTTGTCTTTGGTGGACTATTGATTATAAATTCCAGCGTTAAAAACCGAAGGGTTTCCATGAGTTTTATGGGCTTTAAGAGTTATGGCTGACGTTTAATACCATGTACATTTTATGGGCACCCCATGCAAACAAGGGTGCAAAGGCTTGTGTTGCGTCACGCGTCGCGACTGGACTATTATTATGTCCCCGTAAAATCGATCCGCTGATAGCTTGGTTGGCTAAGACTTGTGTGAGATTGTCATAAACTACCACTTAGAATAGTGAGTTGAAAGTAATTTTTATCTAAAGACAAAGACGGTCCCATTTCAGAAGCAAGAATCTCCCCCAAATCCTTTAATTTGGACAGGATCTTGGTGCAGAATACGCTATTTACGGTACCTACCTAACATGTAATTTGTTCTATTCCGTTCTGGTTGCGTGGAACTGGTAACTGAACCACCTTGCTAAAAAGAGAATTCTACCACCAAAATTTTTTTATACAACCTGTACAATCCCCCAAACAGTTTCAACCAACATTCACCTAGCTCAGCTGAATCTTAGAGGAGCCTCAGTTAAGCTATCCACAAACCTATAACCCAAATATCTATAAGGTAAAAATTTAACTTAAATATTCAGCGCCAATTTTCCTACAAGTCAATTTTCCTACATAAATGGCATTTAAATAGTAACAGGGGAATAATAACTGACAATAGTCAAGGCTATCTTGCTGTCCTTGTGACCGGTAATCCAATCAACAATAGATACTTTATTGTAGGTTCTACAGAATCTGAACAGTTAAATTATCCACCTGAAATAAAAAATATTGAATTGAATATTGAATTCAGACAACAAATATTACGCATGTTAATACAGATTCCATATTTTTAGTTGCATAACTTCACAAACCATATCCAAGGATGTGTCCTGTGGTAATGGACTGCGTCCATCACTCAGAGGCGCAATCTAAATGTGACACCAGCACCCATTCCCTTCAATTGTTAATTCTTCCAAGCCTTCAATGTATATAGCATAGCAATGCGAGATTCACAGGTTGGCCGCTACTTAGTACTTACTCCTCGTCTACTTGTCCTGCTGGTCGTCACCTGAGAATTATTTCTACTACAGAATACAGTAGATCTATACTGTTTTCTGTGATTCTCATCCATCGATATGTTATTTATTACATCGCAGTTCTCATCACTCTACATCGATTTAGCGTAGGGGTATCAGAAAAGAACCATTGACAAGTATCTCGTATAAGCAATCAAGCTCGTATGAGTTAGTGGCCAACTCTGTTGACGGAGTTTTTAGGCCGCCTTAAGGCCTCCGTCCATTAACGACTGCTAGAGCCGGGACCGACATCTCGTATATGACTCGTATCGTCTCCTATGATATCCTTACCTGATTTAGCTGATAATCAAAGGATATTTTAATGTAACTATAAATAGTACTATTAATTAGCATATTGTCAAGTACGTACTGCGAATAGCTTGGGATTGTCGGTCACAGTTTGATATTATACAGAAGGTTACATTTACTGCAAGACAGGAGTCTCGTGTACTAATTCGATCACCGCACTAGGTCACCATTGGTCTCAATCTCAGCGTCCCCTTTTCCCGTGGGTTATTCATTTTGACAGATTATCTTCTTCCAAATAAACCTTTATTTCTCATGTTCAAATCAAATGGCAACGCGGCCTCCGTTTGTGGGACGTGTTTGAAAACTTTAGTGCTGTAGTATGTGGTCTTCTCAGAATTTCAAATTATACTTTAACATATTAATATTCCTTTGAGTATGGGGCATACGAAGATCCAGCCTATTGTCCCATTAGCCTTCAAAAATTAAATTGTTATAAAATACTTAGTTCTCTTCCTGTTTTCAACTGTGGCGCGGCATGATGTCATATCATTGTAGACGGTCATGGCTGTGCTGTGTCCATTCTGTCATTCACATGCCTATTTAAGAGGTATTGTGTTGTATCACGATACCTTGCCTGTACCTACTGTTGATTTTTTGTAGTTATTTCATTTCAATTTGAAGTTTTTGCTGGTGAAGCTGAAGGTGCTTGCGATTATATGGTTAAGGTAACCGCCCTTCATCGTGCAGGCCGTTAACCCTGTACTAAATAAAATCACCATACCCATGGGTTTCTATGAACCTTCAGTCTCGGAACCTTTACGATCCATTGACACTGCTGATTAAGTGTACTTACTACCTTTACAATTACAATCCATTTCAGTGCTACCGGGCACAGTGCTTTGTGAAAACATATTCAAGAGCACGATAAAGGTAAACCTCGTCTGTATGCTGGCTGATGCATTCATGGAATAATTCCATGCACATGAATGAAACCTTTCAGAACTCGAACAAACTAGCTGGTCTCGCAAAAACTCATAAAGCGCGGTAGGCTTTTAAAATGCAAATGAAATCTCAACTTTGTTACGGTTTTACCTTTATAGGGAAAGCCGTTGTCATGTGAAAAATAACTGGTTATGGGTAGTATGTAGGTAGGCTCGATGTAAATTTTTACCGAAAATATTGTGCTTTCTACGTATACATATAAATCAAAGGCAGGTCCAGAAAATAATAAAAAGGTGATTACTTCCGTTATGTAATTCGTATAAGTTGTGGCAAACTCTGTTGACGGAGTTTTTAGGGGGCTCCGTGGTAAGGTGGCTTAACGACTGCTATAGCCGCTACCCCCGCTGGATACAGGAGAGTCTAGTGTTGAATAGACTAACAAGCAACTAGTTAAAACTATTGCTAACTTTTACCTTTTCAATATAAATGAAATTTTTTTTTTTTTTTTTTAATAAATAAATAAATATTCACGGACACTTAACACAACGCCTTCTAGTCCTAAACTAAGCAAAGCTTGTACGTTGGGAACTAGATGGCTGATAGAATACATACATACATTTTTTTTTTTGTAAATACATACTTATAATACATAGAAACACCCAGCTTCCTGTTTATGTTGTAAACTTTTATGTGTGTGTTTTAGTGACAAATAAACGTATTATCTATCTATCTATCTATCTACATTAGGCCTCCATTCAAACTCACAACTTGAGCTTGTTATATCCGCACGTATAGTTTCTGCCTTTCATTAAAAGTTTCAGTTTACGTTCATGAATTTAATAGGCAACGCGTATCCTCTGTAGCGTCAAAACTTCTGCTCTCGTAGTTGGCTTGTTAGTTTGTGTTGTTACAAACTATGATAATTCTGCTATCTCCTCTACATGTTACCGTGCTATTTCTACTACTCTTTACCTTCTCTTTGTAGTGTGTTCTCTTTGTACTCTACCTTATTTGTCACAAATAAATGTCTTTTATTCTTATAATTTAGATTTAGATATGAGGACTGGAGTGTAACCTTTTCTTCTACTTGCCACACACGCTCCCAGTTCCAATATCATGCCTGAGTTTAATTTGATTCGTCAAAGTTGCTAGGGGGATTTCATTTCATCAGTATCAAGACTGATCCAAACTGAAACTACACGACTCTCGACTGGGTATTCTTCATGATCGCTGTTTGAAAAATAATCCCTTCGAATTATAAAACTGGTGTGGATGTGGAAGTCAAAATAGTTGAAGTAAAAGTTGAAATGTGTGGACAGAAACCGGAACTTACATTTGATCACACATTTAAATAGAATTATAGTCATAAATAAAGTAAAACAGAAAATAAACAATTCGTCATTGATAAAAGTGTCAGTGAAGTCATCATTCGTCATCATTTTATGAATCAGTTTGGTTATTAAAGTTAGAGACATCTGGTATGAAGCTATACCGGTGTGGTGGCTCTACTGATCCACAGAGACCTTCGTGTGGGTTGAATACTACAAGGTACGTTATTATTACAGTGCAGGGCGATCTTTTTTAAAGTTTTCTATTATTTCCGCCTCGACCTCAACTCTGTTTCTAACGTTATGAAATATCGGATACTTAAAATAAGCTATTCGGACTGATACTAACCTATGTTTATAAAGTGCAACCATTTTGTTTGTGAATCGTGTCGGATACAGCTCGAAACGTTTACCTAACACATTGAAAACTCATACAGTAATAAACCTTCTATATGCTCATCATTACCATAATCATTACACAATTTCGCAGTTATATTCACTGATATTGAAATAATAGAAGTTTCAATGTTCGTTATTGATAATTAAGGAGGGTGTTTCGTAAACACTCTTATCACTCAAAATTATCATTTGGTAATATACTCGTAGATACTTGCAAACCAACGTGCATCAGTACGAAACTATCCCCATTGGTGGATGGTAAACACACATCCTTAGCAACGTAGCCTAGCTTAGCACTGGTGGAAAAGCACCCTAATAATGTTGTGCTGACCCCACCTAGCTAATGACTTCAGAGAAAACTAGCTAGACATGGTGTGATGTCACTCCGTATGATGTCATCTGACGATGTCACTGCTAGAGTGACCGAAAACTAAACATAAATTATTAACCCTGATTCGTCAAGCACGGAAGACATATCTTTTGATAGAAAAACGATAAATTATCCAAGTGGTATCAGCGTCAAAAGCCATGCTAATCATAAACTAGAACTCCCGCTGGCTACTAGCCAAGGCTGTAGCATCCTGCCCATTATCTGACGTATAGCCAGCTTGATAACGTACAGTTTCCTCGATTTGTACGTAAATATTGATTTTATCTTCTGGCAGAGTATTCATGTGAAATGTGATTAGGATCTGTCTAGATGTTTTGATACTGACTGGATGCAATCATCATCTTGTCCTTAGCTGCGCGTGGATCAGCACGACAGGATATTTTACGTCTATCGTCATCTCGATGCTCTTTCCTATCTTGGTTACGTCATGTTTCATTCACTACATCTACTTTTCTTGTCCCGGAAAGATGGTCTTTGTAAATACTTACGTAGTTTTTTTTCTCTTAGGGCTTCCACATGGTTTGTTAAGAGGAATAGTCACCACAGTGTACCATTTGGTCTAGAGAAATAATAAACGCTGACTTGTTCCTGGTGAGGACTAAAAAGTTTGCCTTCATGTTCAATTCCGTGTGCTGAGTCATCATACTTTAAGTCGCTTTTCCAGCTACTACGTTTGGTATAAAAATAAACGTGATTGTGTCGCCTCGCCAGGCGTCCTGACTTCCTCAATTGTTTGAATTAGGGACACGGCCTACGGGCGCCTCGCGACATTAGACAATCTACTTACATCCTATCCCTTAGGTATAAATCTTGCCAAAAGAGCTGGTTCTATTTTAGCACTTGCTACTACATGGTTGGTTTGGTCGGCATAATTGGCATGTGACGTTTGAAGGGGTGGTTTGAACGTTATGTATAAATGCTCCAAGTAATGGCTGTCGTTGAGTTTCTTAGATGTTCTTTTGGAATCTGATATGGCTGCTTCATTATGGTCAGGGATAGTAATGAACTTGTAACTTAAATTCGGGCCAACATCAGATCCTTGGTTTTGCTCATCATCATTATCAGCCTGTAGGAGTGTAGAAGTCCACTGCTGAAAATAGGCCTCTAGGCGTCGTGGAAATACGAAAGGCAGCAAATCAATTAAAATGTTTGGCTTCTGACGGCTTTGCACATCACGTTACATGATAATGCGACAACACCACGAGTTTCCCACGTTGCCACAGCGCACCTACCAGTTACTATGCCTCCGGTCACTGGTAAGGTCCTGCATGAATACTTGCCTATTGTTAGTTCTTTGTCTGCCACAACACATGGTCGCAATCACTGGTTACGGGTACTGTTGGCTGATTGAAGTCGTCTTCTATCGACTTCCTGTAACTAAACAGAATGCCAGGTTCATCGGTTCAAGAGTCGCCTAACTTTATTATTCTGGTTCATGGCCGTTATCCGAACCCTTACTTCACTGCAGAGCTATAAATATTTTTTATTATATTTATTCATTGCGTCTTCCAATTCATAAATGGAGGCTGAACTGTCAGCCAAACCATTTCAACCAAAATTCGCTTAGCGCCTGAATCAACCTCCAGAGTATTATCAACATCGTTTATGAATTCGAGAGCTCTGCTCAATTCCATTCCTTCACATTGTCTGAAAAGTATCACATGACTGATCTATTTCTACCTTTTCCAGGTGTTGAAGGTCGCGCGGCATCATGCCGGAGGCCAAAGGTGATGCAAAGGCCAAGGCCAAAGAGGCGTCTCCCAAGCGTCGGCCCAGCGGGAACGTCACCAAGGTCAAGGTGGAACTACTCGATGGATCCACCATGGAGTTGGAAGTCGAAGTAAGTTATTGTGCTTACACTCCTGTGTTATTCTCATTTATGAAAACTACGATGAACCTGGTTTAAAGTTCCATGGAAAGGAATGCGAACGTTTTTTGCGAACGTGGACCATGAAGAGTTACGAGTTCTAATGTTACTGCAAAGGTCTTACTTGTCTGCTATCTGATCTATCTGCTATAACATTTTAGATAATGAAAGTTCTGATATCCCTGAGATCCCTAAAGAGTCTTGTGAGTTTTTATGAACCAGAAACTCACAAGTCTCTTTAGGGATCTGATCTTAGTTCAGTCGCGTGGCGTGGATAGAAACTCTCCACAGTTATTCTTGGTATTCATCATACTCCTGGCATTCTCTTATTGACATCTCACCTCGATGTTTCAGAGAAAGATCCGGGGACACGAGCTACTCAGCATGGTGTGTGACAAGATGAACCTAGTCGAGAAAGACTACTTCGGTCTACTTTACCAAGATCGCGGCGATCCGCGTGTCTGGGTCGACCTCGAGAAACGCGTCTCCAAACTTATTAAATGTAAGTGTTTTGAGAAAATAACATAACTATTGAAGTAGATTTGTCCATCTGACATTGGGCGCGTTACTTCTGCCTATAATCGCAAGTTGGTGGATGGAAAATAAAGGTTGTTGAATAGCGACCACAAGCCAGATTGTAATCTGGCCGGCAAAGAAGGCGCTGAATAACTAGGATACGTTAGATTTACGCAGCGCTACGACTTTAAGATTACTACGTTGGTTTGTCTAAGGCTAAAGTGTCGTAGACAAATCAATTTAACACCGGTCATTCTCCATCGTGCTAAGGTCTAACAAAACGTGACATTGGCGAAATTGCGGGCAACACTGCAAAGGCCATAGACAAGAATTGAATTGAAGGCTACTATCCTTTCTTTATTTGTGAGGTGGTGCCTAGATTGTTGTAGCTAAGTGAACTTTTGAGACTAAAGCAATTTTGAAACAGTCTAAAACTGTCAAGGAATCGAATAATTGTATTGTTGATTCTTGATTCAGATTTCAACATTGTTGCTACCTAGAGGCCGTCTTCAATGATTTTATTGTCTGTTTCCAGATGAGCCATGGATGCTGCGCTTCGCAGTTAAGTTCTACCCCCCGGAGCCGGCACAGCTGCAGGAGGAGCTGACGAGGTACCAGCTCGTACTGGCCGTGCGGAGGGATCTGCTTGAAGGTATCACCATCTTCTAAATATAAAAAACTCTTTTGAAGCTGACTGATAATCAACACACTGCCTAAACTACAAGTCCTAGAGGTATGAAATTTTGAGGGTATGTATCCTTATATAGTGTAGGGGTGCACTAAGAAAGGAATTTTGAAAAGTCACACTCTAAAGGGTCTAAACGCGAGCAATGCCGCGGGCGACGGCTAGTCATTTATATGCCTTTTCGGAGAAATCTGGAGACAATGTTATTGGACAAAGAAGTTTACTGCAAAGTCCCGTAAATTATAATTTTATATCGAGAATCATCAGCTTTGTAAACTACCCGCTAGGGGCGCTGCTCAATCTCTATACAAAAATATAGTTTTCGTGAACTTTGGGGTTATACGTAAAACGAACACACTAAGGGGTAATATTGGTCTTCTAAAGTTGAACTAACTATAATGATTGTTGAATCTGTTCTCATATCTTTTTGTTGGAAGAGTTCGTTCGTCGAAGCGTGTAGGAATGTTAGTCTCGTGCTTGGTAGACGTTACTTTATTAACAGAATAAAGGTAATAATCATTACTGCATGACCTTACTTAGCCAATCTTAACCGATAATCTAAGATTTCTGTGTGGTCACTATTTGGATGGATGACCGTTAGTGGCATTTACGTCTGAGCGCTTCCGTGCTTCGAAAGGGGACGTTAAACTGTCGGTCCCGGCTCTAGAAGTCGTTAAGCCACGACGGAGGCCTTAAGGCGGCCTAAAAACTCCGTAACCAGAGTTGGCCACTAGCTCATACGAGCTTGCTTGCTTACTACATGACCTCATTTACCGAGTACCTACTATTCTCATAGAGCGAGTGACTTGGGTTCGGAGTCGATCGATGAACCTCTACACAGTATTTTTTCCCATCCGGCCCACCAGTGGGCCGGTGGGTGGGCTCGATGGCAATAAGCCGTTATTTCCAGGTCGACTTCCCTGTTCGAGTGTAACCCACGCCCTACTCGCCAGCTACCTCCTCCAATCAGAACTAGGAGACTACGAGGACAAGGAGGTCGGCGCTGGACTCTGCAAGCAGTTGAAACTAGTTCCACCATCAGCCTGCACTCCCGAACTCGAGGAGAAGGTCACTGAACTGCACAAGACACACAAGTAAGTTGATTTATTACCCTATTAGCTTCCGCTCGCGACTTCGTCCGCGTCCCGTTGGATCCCGTTGATTTTCCGGGCTAAAAAGTAGTCTATGTTAATCCAGCGGGCATAGGATGCGAATAGGTAACCGTGCTTCATCGTCGACCACATCATTGCTTAACGAGATAATAGTCGTGCAGAAATGTCAAAAGTTGAACATTTAAAGGCGCGTTTTGTCGACAACATTACCACAGATAATGCAAAAGTTAAAAACTGGTGCAAAATGCTTACATTTTGACAGAACGACATGACAAAAATATCTCGCGTTCGCGTCCTGGGCCCGCTGGTTATAGGGGACATCCATAAATTACGTCACACTAATTTCGTGATATTTTGACCCCTCCCCCGTCCTTGTCACAGTTGGTCACATTTGTTATACCCCCCTTTCCCTACTGTGACGTCACATATCTTGCAATTTTACATCTAGAAATTATTAAATTAAAACAGCGCTTCCGAAATTAGTTTTATTTCCATTTCAATTATTTTTTTATATATATTTTAACACTTTGATAGGAATAAGTTAGAGTAGTATAAGATTTTAAAATGTGACGTCACGAAACTTAGGACCCCTACCACCCCTTGTCACACAATGTCACACTTCGTCGACCCCCTAGCCCTACCTCCCCCTTAACGTGTGACGTAATTTATGGATGACCCCAATACGAGTACTTATAACATGGATTTTCAGTCACTTGCTTATAATATCTTAAATGTTATTTGTAGAGGTCAAACCCCAGCAGAAGCAGAGTTGAATTACCTCGAGAATGCGAAGAAGCTGGCCATGTATGGCGTGGACCTGCATCCCGCCAAGGACTCTGAAAACGTGGATATTACTCTGGGAGTTTGTTCTTCGGGACTACTGGTCCATAGAGAGAAGTGAGTACTGTTTTAACATCGTGAGAGCCAATAAGAGTATTGTAATACGTTTGGCAGCAACGGGTGTATTTCATGTGTATGTCATAGTCCTATATTGTCATAGAATCAGAATCAAGTTTATTCATAACTAGCTGATACCCGTGACTTCGTACGCGTGCGAAGCTTTCTATCAAAATATCTGTCAACCAGCTTACGATGAACCTCGTAGCAAATGGCTGCTTTTGGTTGAGAGAGTTCAAGCTGTATCTAAGAATCCACGTCTTTGATTTTAATAAAATATAGCCTATGTTTTAGTCCGGAAAAAGGGCTTCTTAATGGTATAAGTTTCATTGAAATTGGTCCAGTATTTTAGGCGTGATCCGCGAACAAACAAACCGACAAACACGATTTTCGGAATCAGAATCGTTTATTTAGTACAACTGCATAGTATAGACATAATCGATCAGCAATCTAGCTCCCATTAGAAGCTTTGCTTACGCGCTAGAGGGCGCTGTGTGAAGTATCCATGAATATTTATTTATATTTATTATTTATCCAGACTTCGTATCAACCGTTTCGCGTGGCCCAAGATCCTGAAGATCAGTTACAAGCGTCACAATTTCTACGTGAAGCTCCGTCCCGGGGAGTTTGAACAGTTTGAGTCAACGGTCGGATTCAAACTCGCTAATCACCGCGCTGCTAAGAAACTCTGGAAGACTTGCGTTGAACATCACACATTCTTCAGGTAACTAGTGTATAGTAACTAGTAGTAACTAGTTTGTGTGTCATAAATAAATGTATTCTCTTTCTATCTATTTTATAAAGGTAATAAACATGATTAGATTAGACTAGCTTCCGCTTGTGACTTCCCTCGCGTCCCTTGTGATCCTGGGTATTTTAATTAAATTTTTAACTTACCTACCCATCACAGGTTTACACTACAAAGTTTTTGGGGACAAAAAGTCGCATATGTGTTAGGCCGCGTTAAGGCCTCCGTCGTGGCGTAACGACTGTTAGAGCTGGGACAGTTTAACATCCCTCTGAAGCACGAAAGCACTCAGATGTAGATGCCACTGTCGGTCACTTATCCAATTAGTGACTGCGCAGAACGTCGCTTTACTTACATAATCGGTGAAGATTGGCTAAGCTAACTACGCCACGAGCGCTTCATACAAAATTCCATGTAATACATCTCCGTTGTATATAAATACATGGCACAAACTTGAGGAGACCTATGCCCAGCAGGCTTTTGTCCGAGGGACAACCTGACCTAACCAACACACCGGTGTCATTTAATAACTAGTAGTTCGCCCCGAACTGAGATCTCGCGATGGTCGGAGGTTAATAAAACCCAAACAATTTTTATTAACCAATGGTTGTAATAAACTTTGCAAATCGCTTCGAAATCGCCGTCTAGCTAAGTACCAGTCTTACTTGAACTATAAAATCATTGAAACTCCAAGAAATGGTAGATCACGTTATACTGGGTTTGCCAATTTTATAATTTTTACAACAACCCAAAAACTATTAGACCTAGAATCAAAATAAAAACGGTTTTGGAATGTCTACGGAAAGCCCTATCATATGACACCCTACTTGATATTTCGGTACGGCTTTTTTATTTTTGTACTCCCTTTGGATCCTCATAACTTTCCAACCCCTTGACCGATTTACTTTATTTTTCAAACCAGTAAAACTTAAGAGTAATATACCAAATTCTGTGAAGATCGGATAAGCGGTTCAAAAGATCTCGACGAACAAACATACAAAGCATTTTTGTCCAAGTTGTCACTAAGATCTCGTTCGCTTCGCTCACTCGATCAATAAACTTTATGGATAGTGAATGAAACTAGGTTCAAATACATACATTAAAAATGTTATTAAACGCTCGAGCAGACCGGATGCGTATACGTAGACGTGCACGTACACTGAGTTGTAATGTATGAAACTGTATGAGACAGGACACACTGCTTGCGTGACGTAGACGTGCGCGTCATTACGCAAGCAGTGTGTCCTGTCTCATACAGTTTCATACATTACAACTCAGTGTACGTGCACGTCTACGTATACGCATCTGGTCTGCTCGAGCCTGTAAGGTTTGTGAATAAAGATCGAGATCTTAGTGATAATTTGGACAAAAATGCTTTGTATGTTTGTTCGTCGAGATCTTTTGAACCGCTTATCCGATCTGCACAGAATTTGGTAGGTATACGGATAGTAGTCTTAAGTTTTACTGGTTTGAAAAATAAAGTAAATCGGTCAAGGGGTTGGAAAGTTATGAGGTTCCAAAGGGAGTAAAAAAAAAGTTGTACCAAAATATCAAGTCGGGTGTCATATGATAGGGCTTTGCGTAGACATTCCAAACCCGTTTTAATTTTGATTCTAGGTCTAATAGTTTTTGAGTTGTTAAACTCAGTATAACGTGAGCTACCATTTCCTGGAGTTTCAATGATTTTATAGTTCAAGTAAGACTGGTACTTAGCTAGACGGCGATTCCGATGCGATTTGCAAAGTTTATTGCGACCATCAGGAATTACTAGTTTATTTATGGGCAGCAATGGGTAATGTCAGGCTGTGGATGATGATGGCACCTGTGTGCAGGTTGACAACACCGGAGCAGCCGGCGCGCAGCACGTTGTTCCCGCGGCTCGGGTCGCGGTTCCGGTACTCGGGGCGCACGCAGTACGAGTCGCGCAACGCCGCGCCGCAGCGAGCCGCGCCGCACTTCGCCAGGACACTGTCCAGCCGCAAGCTCTCCACTCGCAGTATGGACGGTAAACATTACATTCATTAATCAATACAATACAATATTTTTAGATCTTAAACGCGACCATCTAAAAGCTAAACCGCCTTCAAACAACAACTATAACTACGTTAACGGTGCTCTTACATGCACATTGTGTGCAAGAACCTTTAAAGCCAAAATTGGCTATTCAAGTCACCTTAGAGCCCATCATAGGCATCAAGCAGCAACAATGTCGCCGTAGCCGAAGCCGGCCAGGAAGACATCATCATCATCATCATCATCATCACAAAAAATACAAAATGTTTTATTTCGTTCACTTATAAGTATAGTATTGACAGTGATTGGATACCTCCTTTTAGGTATGAAATACCTGTATTAGGAGATACCGCTCTTGCGTAACGTAAAATAAGCTATTAAAATCAATGACCACAATACTGAAATGTCACTCAAATTTAAGCTAAAAATTGCTCTGCCTCTGTTTGACATTACTCATTTTGTAAGAGATGGCAATAATTTAAGCGTGAATTTAATTTAAGTGGCGTTTTTGTATTCGGCCATATGTATTTCTTTAATGACACGCATTATTTGGTTAAAATCTTTGATCCTAATTTTAGATTTTTAATTTTTAGGGTGCGAGTTTTCAAAATTTCTTTCTTAGTGCACCCTATATAAACGATAGCAAAAAAATACTATGTAAATTAATTTGTTTACAGTTTGTTTAAAAACAGAAATTATCGTATAGGTAGGAATATTAAATAACCCTCCCAATCCCTATAAATTACTAATAAAGGATGACATCATGTACACCTGTTCCTATTTTTTATTCTTTATTGTACACAAAAATAGTGACGTAAAAGGGAACTTAAAGATAGGTCATGTACAAAGATGAGCTTAACCCTAAAAAGATTTTTCTACCAGCAAACCTTCCACGATAGAGAGGAGAAATAATAAATAATAAATAAAATAAATAATAAATATTCTTGGACATTACACACAACGCCTTCTAGTCCCAAACAAAGCAGAGCTTGTACGATGGAAACTAGATGGCTGATAGAATACATACATACATTTTTTTTTGTAAATACATACTTATAATACACAGAAACACCCAGACACAGAACAAACATCTATGTTTACAACACACCAATGTTTGTTCTCGGTGGGGATCGAACCCACGACCCACAGCACGGAAGGTAGAGCTACTACCGACTGAGCCATGACGCCTGTCAAAAATGTAAATAAATTCCTATGTGCCAAAACTGTGACAATTTCCATCCCGATTCGCCTAATTCCCCATTAGATCACATCCCAATTAGGTCTATTCCTCACTCCCAGTGAAAGTTTGCCAGAAACTATAACGCGACCAAAATAAAAAGATCAACTCATTGATGATGTCAACAGACAAACACCGACGACCTTGACGTATCATCTGACTTCTGTTAAATGATTGACTCATGTTTTTTTTTTGGCGTTGGCTTGACTCATCTTGATTGCCACCTTGCCAGTGCACTGGATGCTATTATGCGTTAAGTCAGAGATTAACTATTAAGATTTCTTGGAAAATCTCTTTTTTTATTGTGGTGGCTGAATAAAGGTTATCTTATCTTTATCTTATCTTAAAATCCTCCTAATATTATAAACACGAAAGTTTGGATGTGTGGATGTTTGTTACTCTTTCACGCGAAAACAAGTAGTTTTTGCGTGAAAGAGTAACAAACATCCATCATGAAACTTTGTACACGTATCCTTGGAGGTATTAGAAGTGACATAGGATACTTTTTATCCCGGAAAATCAACCGGATCCAATGGGACGCGAAGTCGCGGGCGGAAGCTAGTAATATTATAAACACGAAAGTTTGTATGTATGGATGTTTGTTACTCTTTCACGCGAGAACTATTGATCCGATTGGGATGAAACTTGGAATATAATTGTCCGTGACCTGGATTAACACATAGGATACTTTTTATCCCGGAAAATGAAGCGGATATAATGGGATGCGGACGAAATCGCGGGTAGAAGCTACTCTGTTATAAATAAATGAACAATTATTTAGTAGTATGATATTATATACCAGAAATGACCGTCATAAAATTAGATTTAGAAGTTTCTTCATGGAGCCAAAGTTTACTTGAACTTGGTTGGACTGCAACCACAAAATATTATCATAGAACTATAGTAGGTGCCAAATAACACCGCAATACAGGTCATTCACCCATCTTCAAAACGATGTCGCAAAATTCAATTTATGAATGGCTAATTCTGTCGCTTTCCATACAAACCTGTCGATAAGACGGTAATCGCTCGAATCTCGCAGTACTGTTTGTTTACCATTCATAAATTGAATTTTGCGACATTTTTTGAAGGTTGGTGAATGACCTGTATTGCGGTGTTATTTGGCACGTACTATCACAATCCATAAAAAGGAAAACTTAAAACTGTGACAGTCCTAGGAAAGTTTTTCCTTACGCCCCAGAAAGGCAACTGACAAGAAGAATGAAAGAGGCCGTCAGATTCTGACAACTTTTACCAAACCTTACATAGATGCGCGAATTCCGCGGTAATTCAGTCCTTCCGTTAAAACCCGCGGAATCCGCATAAATTACATAACACTAACAAAACTCACAAAGTAAACAATCTTTGTTTTTATTGGCAACCTCTCGCATAAACTCATCCTCATACATTGCACCCGCCACAGCTGCAGCAACAGTTACTACAGACATCAACCGCAGCTTACATACCAGTTACTATAGAAAGCACAGATGACGTAATAGCTTGTAGTGGTAGACGCAGATGGTGTGAGAGTTTGTATGGTTACTTTTTACTATGCGTCACAGCGAGTGCAACAGTTTGTATGGATCGTCTAGTGAAGTAGACGATATTTATACACTGTTTACTCATACAGTCATACATACATAGTACATACAGAACTGGTTTGCTAATTTTGCTCAGTTGATAGGCGGGAATTGACCGGTGCACACTGAATAATATTTTTGGGAATATTTCGAATTTGACTTCTAAAATTATTGTGTTTATAATTTGAAATAGTTGTGGTACATTGAGAGTAGTATTTTTTTTTTAATGAAAGTGATTTTGATAAAGTGATATTAGGAACGTGAAAATGGTTTTTAATGATTGTTGGAACCCCAGCTGTACATCAAGTATGTATTTTAAACCCCCCCATCCCCCCTACCCCCCGAAAACGGAAGAAGTGTTATTGACGGTGTTGTGTGTGTGTCTACTGTCTGTCTGTGCGTTCGTAGCTCTAAAAGTAGGGACGCCGAATGAACTTTGAGATGGTTCTTAGAAACAAACCTATTTTTGTTTTTGAAGTGAAAACTTTTTTAGCATCGTTAAACCTTCCTCTGGAATAGGGCTTGAGACTCGGACTAGTTTTCAGCTCCGGAGTTGGGTTTCGATGCTCAGCTTTCCAACTCCGGAATTCCGGAGTTTCGAAGCTTCGTTAAAAAGTGTAGTGATATAGATAATGCATTTCGATTTGATTATTTGTACCTAAACGAATGTTCATGTTTGTTAAGTAGGAAATAAAACTAGCCAAATAGTGAAAAACCTTTATTAATGATGCTTAATTTTATTGGTTCTTGTAGTAGGACCTCAAAAAAGTAAGAGCATCGAGGCTATCATCTTTCAGCGAGCTCCTCACGCGATTGCATAATATGTATGTGACGGCTGAAAAAGCTCGCTCCGCTTCCACACTTGTCGGTGTAATGGTCATTAGATAACGGAAGCACTTCGTCAAATATGGACCCCTTTCACCACTACTATCAAAAACCGCCATCTCTACTCTCACAAGGCTTTTAATGTCCATCATACCCATAGCTTCCTGAAAATGGAAACTCCGGTTTTGATCGTGACAGCTCCGGTTTTACAAACGAGGCGGTAATCATTCGAAGCTCCGGAGTTACGATAAAACCGGAATTCCGGAGCTCAAGCCTTACTCTGGAATCACTCTATCTATTAAAAAAAATTGCATCAAAATCCGTTGTGTAGTTTTAAAGATCTAAGCATACATACATACAGACATTAGGACAGACGCGGGAAGCGACTTTGCTTTATACTATGTAGTGATACAAGAGATATAACTTGTAATGTTTTCGTAATGGCGGTGTATTTGTGGTTCCAATGGTAATCAAACACCAATAACCGGCGTTATGTCGACAATAATGCCACGAATGCACGGAAAAAAATGGGCTCAGACAATGTGTTCAATCAAGAATAAAATTATTCTTGAGTGTTTTGTTTAATTTCAAGTATATATTTACTACAAGTAAGAAAAATATCTTAATTGAAGTAACAAGGATTTCTTCTTGATATATAATTATATTCTTAATTTATTTCTTTATGCCAAGAATATTTTTTTCATGCCAAGTCGTTTTGTTCTTGACTGTTGAAAATACCTTTATTTTAAATGAAGTAATTTCGTTATTCTCAGCACGAATATGTAATAACTCAACTCAAGAAAATTAAATATTTAAGACAATGCAAATAAAATTTTATTGGAATAAAAAAATATTGAAATTGATTAAAAAAACAATATTCTTGAAACAAGACTTTAATACTCTTCATTAATAAGAATAGAGAGATAAAATAAGTCATAAACTAAAACTGCTTATTATATTCAACAAACAAATAATGTATCTTTATAAAAAAATTATTTATTCTCTATCCAATATAATGAGTTCTTGTCTAATTGTTTATATTCTTATTATTCTTTATATAAGAGACATTAGACTTACAACAAAGCAATATTTTTATCCAACTGGTAATTTTGAATTGAAGACTATAAAGTATTCAAGTCAATTATACATATTCTCAATTCAAAAGCATATTACTCTTCAGCAAAAAAATACATTTCTTAACTGAAAGTGTTCGTTCTTGACCGATTATTGCATTGGTATTCTTTGAATAAGATACATTATGCTTAAACCAAAACAAAGATTTTGTCCGACCAAAAAAAAAAAATCTCAACTGTAAACACTCTTCGTTTTAACTTAAAAATAATGCAGCTTTCAAGTCAATAAATATTATACTCAATTGAAATGCTTATCAATATTCAACGAAGTGAAAACATGTCTTACCTGAAAATGTTTTTTATTGGTTGATATTCTTTGACCAAAATAAATTGTAATTACACCAAAATAATGTTTGTATTCAACCAATAAAAAATAACGTTATTGAAGACACTGGTAATTTTGAAATGAAACCTATAAAGTATTCAAGTCAATTAATACATATTCTCAATTGAAAAGCATATTACTCTTCAACAAAGAATACATTTCTTAACTGAAAATTTTCGTTCTTAACCAATTATTGCATTGGTATTCTTTGAATAAGATACATTAAACTTAAACCAAAACAAAGTTTGTATCCAATCAAAAAAAAATATCTCAACTGTAAACACTCTTCATTTTAACTTAAAAATAATGCAGCTTTCAAGTCAATAAATATTATTCTCAATTGAATTTTTTATCAATGTTTAACGAAGTGAAAACATGTTTTACCTGAAAATGTTTTTTATTGGTTAATATTCTTTGACTAAAATAAATTGTAATTACACCAAAATAATGTTTGTATTCAAACAATAAAAAATAACTTAATTGAAGACACTGGTAGTTTTGAATTGAAGCCTATAAAGTATTAAAGTCACATAATACATATTTTCAATTGAAAAGCATAATATTCTTCAACAAAGAATACATTTCTTAACCTAAAAGTGTTCGTTCTTGACCAATTATTGCATTGGTATTCTTTGAATAAGATACATTAACCTTAAACCAAAACAAAGTTTTTGTCCGACCAAAAAAAAATATCTCAACTGTAAACACTCTTCGTTTTAACTTAAAAATAATGCAGCTTTCAAGTCAATAAATATTATTCTCAATTGAAATGCTTATCAATATTCAACGAAGTGAAAACATGTCTTACCTGAAAATGTTTTTTATTGGTTGATATTCTTTGACCAATATAAATTATAATTACACCAAAATAATGTTTGTATTCAAACAATAAAAAATAACTTAATTGAAGACACTAGTAGTTTTGAATTGAAGCCTATAAAGTATTCAAGTCAAATAATACATATTTTCAATTGAAAAGCATTATACTTTTCAACAAAGAATACATTTCTTAACCTGAAAGTGTTCGTTCTTGATCAATTATTGCATTGGTATTCTTTGAATAAGATACATTAAACTTAAACCAAAACAAAGATTTGTCCGACCAAAAAAAAAATGTCTCAACTGTAAACACTCTTCGTTTTAACTTAAAAATAATGCCGCTTTCAAGTCAATAAATATTATTCTCAATTGAAATGCTTATCAATATTCAACGAAGTGAAAACATGTCTTACCTGAAAATGTTTTTTATTGGTTGATATTCTTTGACTAAAATAAATTGTAATTCAACCAATAAAAAATAACTTAATTTAAGACACTGGTAGTTTTGAATTGAAGCCTATAAAGTATTCAAGTCAATTAATACATATTATATTCTCAATTGAAAAGTATATTACTCTCCAACAAAGAATACAATTCTTAACTGAAAGCGTTCGTTCTTGACCAATTATTGCATTGGAATTCTTTGAATAAGATATATTAAACTTATAGCAAAACAAAGTTTTTATCCAACTAAAAAAATATATTTCGCTTTGTAAACACTCTTCATTTTAACTTAAAAATAATGCAGCTTTCTTATCAATATTCAATTCTTATCTGTAACTGTTTGTGTCAATATTTGGGTTGGTATTATAATTTGCAGTGCATACCTACTTAGGTAGGTACATGTAGAGGATTTTTGATACGTAACTATATACCTAGGTAGTTACCTACTGAAACAGAATAACTCCAGAAAAACTGTTATACATTGTTTATTTTCATCAATGATATATAAAACAAGGGTCAGGCATTATCTTTTTACAATCCAAACCCAATAAACTCAAATCATATCCAAATTTTTTCCAACGTTACTACTTCTGCTACTTCATAATTATTAATTGTCTACTTCATCTTCTTTTTTTTATAAATCCACCAAAAAGAATGACTGACATTATATCGGTAGTTTCTATTCTCAATTAATTTTATATTTCTTTCAACCCATAAAACTTTGTAATTGATTTGGTGGATTTATAAAAAAAAGAAGATGAAGTAGACAATTGAAATGAAGAAGGGACGTTAGAGAAATGTTTTGGATATGATTTGAGTTCATTGAGTTTGGATTGTAAAAAGATAATGCCTGACCCTTGTTTTATAGACCATTGATGAAAATAAACAATGTGTAACAGTTTTCCTGGAGTTATTCTGTTTCAGTAGGTAATATAGTTACGTATCAAAAATCCTCTACATGTACCTACCTACCTAAGTAGGTATGCACTGCACACCACCAGCATTCAATGAGGAGTTCTGTTAAATAGCTTCTGACTCCATCAGCAAATCACACCATTGTCACCTAGGTAGGTAGTGCCTACCTAATCTACCTAGTTATTTCATCGTGGTCGGAATTGAACAGGTAGGTAGGTAAATACATCCTACCTACCTGTAGGATAGTATTATATGATTTATGCTGTAGGTAAGTAGTAGGTAGGCAATAGCGCCATTTAGGAAGTTAGTAAGTCTGCCATTTAGTAAGTTCATATTAGGTATAATGTTGGCCAAACAAAAAACGTTCGATTTATGCGTATGCGTGTAAAGAAACGTTACTGATTCTAGCGAGCGCAGGAAAAATCAAGCAACTTGAAAATTAGACATTAAAACGAATAGTCCGGTCAATTTAGAAATAAAAATAGTCGTCAAATAACAAAATTCCCGGAGAGCCAAATATTGGCGGAGAGCTGAGGTTTACCATTACAAATAAAGTTTCAAAAGTCCCCATCGATCCTATGTGTGCTACAAAAGTTATTAGGGGTCAAAGGTCAAACTTTGACTCAAATTTTGTTATTTAAATTAAATTTATTATATTATTAAATATTTGTTATTTGAAATGTCTATATTGACCGGACTATAACATCAAACTCACAAAACTCAACAAAACGAGATGACAAAAAGACTACATTTATTTATTTAAAAATTTCATAATTCATGTAGCTTACGACATTACTAATTTTATCAAGTCGAAACATGACATGACATAAGTTCTCGTCCGTAATTATATTTGCTAAGAAAATTCAATAACATGATTCTTGGATTTATAAACCATATCTTGGATCTAAAAAACCATTATCTTGGATAGAGAACCGGTTCTTTATCCAAATAATCGTTTTCTTGAATAGCATTTGAGCTAAGAAAGCGCCGCGGAACGGTGTTACCCACTCAGCATTTTCTGCGAAAGCATCGCCGCGTCTATCGGACTTCAGTGGTGGCGCAGACTCTAGTTATGTTTTGTGGCTTTGTGTAAGCGGCGCGCTTAGTTCCAATTTCACAACTAGATGTCGCTGTTAAATTTGACCAAATCCTGCATCGCGCTGACGAAAACACACGGCTTTGAATGACCTGCTTTCGCTTCTCGGCCTCATGGCTAAGATCAAGTGAAGTATCTGTTCTGATCTTCTCAGCTTAGTATCTGAAAGTTCCCTCACTGAGGGACCAGTATATTAAACTGATTTTTGTGAAGCGCCGGGATGTTCGGAGGTCGCTCCACTCCCGTCTCGGGCATTGCAGTGCCGCCGGATCTCGGCGGCACTGCAATGCCGGGCCGACAAGAGCCAAGAACTGAGACTTCTTCCAGTGAATATCTTTGAACCAAGAGAATAGGTTTTCTTCAAATGAGTCAAACTGGTCTCCGTTTGAAACATGTAGTGAATTGAACCAAGAACCAAACATCTTCCAGTGAATATACTATCTTTGAACCAGGAGAATAGGTTTTCTTTAAATGAGACAATCTGATCTCCGTTTAAAACATGCAGTGAATTGAACCAAGAACTAAGACTTCTTCCAGTAAATATATGTACTATCTTTGAACCAAGAGAATAGGTTTTTTCAAATAAGACAAACTGATTTCCGTATGAAACACTTAAAGAATTGAACCAAGAACTGATACTTTTTACAGTAAAATATATTTTTATTGAACCAAGACAATTCATATTCTATAAAATAAACAATCTAATCTTCGTACGAAACGTGTAATAAATTGAGCTAAGAACTGAAACTTCTTCACTGAAGCACACATTTACTGAACAAAGAGCTTAAGATATTTCACTAAAGAACATTGATGATTAAATTAAGATTATTGAGATTCTTCATCAAAGATAAACAGATCTCCGTATGAAAACTAGAATTGTTTGAAGCAAGAACTGGCGCTGCTTCAAATTAACACTTCATAGTATTTAGATGAGAAGATTTGTTTTCCTTGAATAACTAATTATAGTTCAGTTAAAGCAGTTCATTTTTCGTTCAATAGTTGCGTTTCTTAAAACAAGATTGTTAAAACTTGGTTTAACTGAGACAAATCTTGGACCAAATTTAGTTTTATTGAACGAAGAATTCCGTATGTTTTCATTGAAAAATATTGATACAAAATAAAGTAAAGAATGTCTTCAAAATAAAAGAATTAAATTTTCCAATGAGTAACCGGTACTTGAAACTAAAGTAATATGTCTCAATCAAATAATTATAATTTTTGTTCTAAATCCTTCTTCATTCTCTACTGGAAACTATTATTCTTGGAGAAAGACAATACTGCCTAATCTGACAAATTGTTTACCCAAGAATAATATTATTCGTACAATAATGTTTAATCATAAGTATATATTTACTAGATGTAAGAATAATATCTTCACTTAACTACATATTTACTTACAGTAAGAATATATTATATTGGTAGAAGCATATATTGTTTTCCCCATATATGAAACACGGAATGTCTTGACCAATAAAGATATTCTTGAACAAAAACCTGTGCTGATTTGGCCAGGAGTAATTTAGTATGACGGACTACTAGATTTAAGACCGAATTCGATTTGATTCAAAAATTCAAGAACCTTGACTTAAAAACAATTATTTACTTAGATAGAGAATACATTATTTTCTTATTTTAAGAATAAATGATTTACTTAAGTAGAGACTACATTATTTTCTTATTTTAATAATAAATGATATATTGGTTATAGTAAATATATACTTGGACGAAATATGTCTAGCAAGACAAATATTTACTAATGACAAGAATATATTGTTTTCCCCATATATGAAACACGGAATGTCTTGACCAATAGATATATTCTTGATTCTACACAATTTTTTTTTTCCGTGTGGGTTCACATTACAATTATAACGGGCTTGTGTGTAAATCTTAATGTTTCACTTTATATAACCTATGAAACTTATGAATAACTAGCTTCCGCCCGCGACTTCGTTCGCGGCTATATTTTATTGAAATCAAAGACGTGGATTCTTAGATGCAGCTTGAACTCTCTCAACCAAAAGCAGCCATATGTTACGAGGTTCATCGTCAGCTGGTTGACAGATATTTTGGTGGAAAGTTTCGCACGCGTACGAAGTCGCGGGCATCGGCTAGTATTTCATAACTTTGAAACGTATGCACTAATTTTCACCAAACATAGCTAAGAACCATCTCCGATCAACCAGCTTTCTTACTTATTTATTTATTTATGTACATAATCAGAACGGCCTGAGCCAATTACACTAATTAAACTAATAATATTAACTAAACATAATTAATAGTAAAAAAATAGTAATAAATAGTAATATAAAAATACAGTCAGAGTCAGAAGCAAGTAAATTAATTTCTAGAATAACAATAACATTAATAATAGACATTGTGAATAAACTAGAGTAAAACTTAAATCTAGGAAAAATACCTTGGAGCCCTACTTTTAAAATACCCGCAATTTTTCGTAAAAAAACAGACCTGCCACGACGCTACCCGTGCAGATTTAAGCACAAATTAGTTGTACCTCATTCTAAACTACAAATTCATAGTTCCGGCACAACAACAATGGCATCAAAAATTTACAATAAAATTCCCGAACAATTTAAAGAGATAGAAAAGGATAGAACGTTTGAAAGCAAATTGAAGGACTTATTAATTAAAAAATGCTATTATAATTTAAATGACTTTTTCAATGATGAACTGCCTGCGTTGTAACTTAATTGAAATGAACACAAACAATTAGCTTTTAATTTTAACTTCACTCAAATTACGGCCCGCTTCCACTCCTAATATTGCTATGCCCTAAGCTTAAGGGCTATTATGCACTACTATTTTAATCTTAAGACCTCACCATGTAACATAATAATTGCAATAAATGATATGAATATGAATATGAATAAAGCTACGAGAGCACCGTGGCGCATTGAAACGGATACTAATGATGATGTTTAGCCGGAAAGGTCATTTACCTCTTTACTGACATTAGAGAAAAAGCCCCAAATTAGTTAATTACCCATTAGGGTATTAGGAATAACATGTTGTTTATAAAAAAATTCGTTAGTCACATCTGTTTGTTTAATATTGAGCGAGCGGAGCGAAGATCTTTGTCAACGTGAGCGAATCGGTCTTGTTTGTATGTATGTTTGTTAGAGCAGCAACTTTCGAACCAATAATCCGATCTGCTAGGATATGAAAGATTATACATTACTTTTTGATCAACGAACACTTGGTAGGGGCTACAGTATAAAACTGTGATGTATGACGAACTCTTCACTGACAATCGTAAAAACGAAATATTTCAAAGTTATCAAATGGCGTATTTCATAATAGAATGGTTACTCCATCCAGTCATGAATTTTATGGACTCAATTCATTTCACCATGTAACTGCTTCTTACTTACTTTTAAGCACCAGTCTAATGTTATTATTTCTTTTAATTTCCAGCATTAGCAGCCGGTGATAAAGATGAATCATTGCCCGAAGCATCTAAACGTCACACGATGCCGCCGCAGCCTGCTGCACGGCCCACTATCAAGGATAAGGTATGTTTGTAGGTTTGTGGGTTTGTGATCGAGGTTTAAAGATATGCTTCTATTTAACTGTGGTCTGAGTTTAAAGGTATGCTTCTATTTTACTGTGGTCGGGGTTTTAAGATATGATTCAGTTTAACTGTGGTCTGAAAGATATTATGCTTCTATTTAACTATGGTCTGGGTTTAAAGATATACATCTATTTATCTGTAGTCTGGGTTTAAAGATATGCTTCTATTTAACTCTGGTTTGGGTTTAAAGATATGCTTCTGTTTAACTGTGGTCTGGGTTTAAAGATATGCTTCTGTTTAACTGTGGTCTGGGTTTAAAGATAATAATTTTAACTGTATTATACAGGGTGTTGTAATGACCAATTATTGTACTTAGAAATGTAAAACCACTTCAGTCAAACTTGCAAGCTCGATAAATTATCTGAATATCGGGAAGCATTCAACAAATCTAATTGGGCGATAATAATATGGTGTTTGTATTGAATCATACTGAAAACCTAAACTAATGAAGACTGAAATCAGTTATTACCATTTTGATGTGACGTCATCTCAACCGGTGATCGTCTTTTGTTTGTGATGTGACGTCATCTCACCCTGATCAGATTCACATGTTAGTTGGCATGTGTATTTTAGCTTAGAGGATTGACTTCAAATTCTTATTTCTCTCTAAACACAAAAGTGTTGGTCGATGCTAGAACTCAAACCCTCGAATTCGTAAACGATGCGGAGGCTCCTTTGGTGCTGGAGTTTTTAGGCCGCCTTCAGGCCTCCGTAATGGCTTAACGACTGCTGGAACCGGGACCGATAGTTTAACGTGCCCTACGAAGCACGGAACTTCTCAGATGTAAATGCCACTAACGGTCACCTATCTAAATAGTGACCTAGCAGAACGTCGCTTAACTTAGATAATCGGTGAAGATTAACTAAGCAAGCTAAGCCACGAGCGCATCGAATCTAAATAATTAAATCTAAATAATTAAAATATAAATAATAATATCTAAATAATTAATTTAACTTGCTTCTGACTCTGACTGTATTTTTATATTACTATTTATTACTATTAATTATGTTTAGTTAATATTATTAGTTTAATTAGTGTAATTGGCTCAGGCCGTTCTGATTATGTACATAAATAATATTAATAAATAAATGAATTGATTTGGACCAGTTGAGCTATCTACAAATCTTTTGCAACGGTTGGTAGATAGCTCAACTGTTTCATGTTGGTTTGGTAAATATTATTGAGTATTGTAGTGTATTAGTCGTAATTTTCTTTGCGAATAAAGTTATATTACCACACATGTAAAGTAGGAGTTTATGAATTCGGGGGTAATGGTATTCTCGTAAATATTTTGCATGTATAGGCGACCAAGAAATTGGTTTACCACTCTTAAGGCTGAATATCATTTGCACGTACAAAACATCAAGGGTTATTTTCGCTTGACAGATTAATAACTGCTACGTCAGAATCTGTCATTCCTGTTTATTTAAACTCCTTAGCGAATAATTATGTTACTGGGAGATGTCATCAAAAGTGGTAAACCAATTTCTTGGTCGCCTATACGATAACTGAACTCAATCCATTATTGTCATAACACTTATAATAATAGGTACTAACACTTTATACTGACTTTTCATTCCTAACGTTGCTCATTTAATTTACATACATCAGCTACCTACAGGCACATTAGTCTTCATCTATTCTGTGGTCATACTGGGGAATGAGCACGAACAAATCTGACAATTACCCCGTAACGTAAACCTAACGTATTCGAGTTATATAGCGCGTCAATGATAACTCGACTTCCGAACGTTGCAGCGTCACCGCGCAGTGTGTCTTGAATACGCTAGTGTTACGATACGCTTACGATTGTCATATTTATGCGTGTTGAGGGCCTTTGCACAATACGTTTTTTATGCGCCAACTACGCAATCAGAGGCCTTAGGCCCTTTGCTCATTATAAGACACGAACACAAGATAAGAAAAATCTGTATGGCGCGTGTCTTACCCGACATAAGAAAAAATATCTTGTAATATGTATGGTCTCATAAATAAATAAATAAATATTCACGGACACTTAACACAACGCCCTCTAGTCCCAAACTAAGCAAAGCTTGTACGTTGGAAACTAGATGGCTGATATAATACATTATTTTTTTTGTAAATACATACTTATAATACATAGAAACACACAGACACAGAACAAACATCTATGTTTACAACACACAAATGTTTGTTCTCGGTGGGGATCGAACCCACGACTCACAGCACGGAAGGCAGAGCTACTACCGATTGAGCCATGACGCCTGTCAAAAAAAAAACAATCAAGCGAAGAAAATATCTTATAATTTGCAAAGGGCCTTATTGTGTACGTTTGACGTTTACTGCAAAGTCACGTACTATAATTTGGTATGGAGAATCATCAGTTTTCTAAACTAACCGCTAGAGGCGCTGCTCTAAACAAAAATATAAGTAACCTTTGCAAACGATTTCCGTTTGCTAATACGTGTTAATAACGGGCTCATTAAAAACCCTCGTAATCTATACTATTATAAAACTGTAAAAAAGCCAAAAACTAAAATTAAAGATATGGGAAAATTAAATATGCAGTTATACTAAATAAACGATTCTGATTTAAAAAATCGAGTTTGTCTGTTTGTTTGTTCGCGGATCACGCCTAAACTACTCGACCAATTTCAATGAAACTTATACCATTCAGAAGTCCTTTTTCCGGATTGAAACATAGGCTATATTTTATTTAAATGAAAGACGTGGATTTCTTAGATACAGCTTGACCTTTCTAAACCAAAAGCAGCCTTTGGGCACGAGGTTCATCGTATGCTGGTTGGCAGCTAAAATAGTGGAAAGTTTGACACGCGTACGAAGTATCGCGGGTATATCAGCTAGTCTGCGTATAATTACGTTCTGTGCAAATACTCTCGAGTACTCTTGGTGATAGTAAGATTGCATTGCACGCTGCTGGACAGTTCCGCCGCATATCAGGCGGCACCAGCGCGTCTTCCGCCAGCTCGCTGGAGGGCGAGTACCTTGCTGACAGACCTGATAAGGTGCTAGTACTAACCATACCCACGTCCATACCCTTAGAAGTTCCATACACCATCCGCGCATTTACAATCACAGAAGTAAAAGTAAAAAGAAAAAAAAATGTTTTTTATTGACATAATAATATTCGGAGACATCGATGTTGGCTTCTGAGCTAGTTATAAAGACTGTATGAGGATGTGTGTGAAATTCACCAATACGGATCGTTTGTTTTCATAAAGAAAGAAGAAAGAAAGAAAAACCATTTACTGAAACCATCACTTAAATAACATAAAAAAAAACATAAACGTAATAAATAAACATAAGTAAGCAAGTATAATAGGTGCCAAATAACACGGCAATACAGGTCGTTCACCCACCTTCACCTCGATGTCGCAAAATTCGATTTATGTATGGTAAACAAACAGTACTAACGGGATTCGAGCGATACCGTCTTAGCGACAGGTTTGTACGGAAAGCGACAGAATTAGCCATACATAAATTGAATTTTGCGACATCGTGGTGAAGGCGGGTGAATGACCTGTATTGCCGTGTTATTTGGCAGCTACTATAGTGGTGGTGAATGGGCATTCAGCTCAGCACATGCTGCCACGTGCTACCACAACAGCGCTGGTTTTCAGCTGAGGCCTATGTTGACTCCCCGAAAAAATAAAAAGAACCTGTGCGTGCAGTCCCTACGCGCGGGAGAAGTTATACTTCGAGTGCCACGCATTCACTCTCGCTCTGTGTTTAATGTGAAATTAATTTAGTATATATTTTTATGTATTTAACCAATACGCAGTACTAAATTTTCACTTCAAAATAAAAAGTAAAAAGTTGCATGAACACTGCCATCTATTATATTTTGATTGTAGCGTATTAGTCGCTATTCGCCCCGCTGTCAGTTGAAAGTAATCTTCAAAAACACGGGCGGTCAAATGCTGAATTGCTGAACACTGCCATCTATATTTGAATGTAGCATTTGTAGTGTATTAGCCTCTGTCTCTTTCTATTCGGGGGGAATAGAAAGAGGCAGAGACTGTAATCCCGTAACGCAAAGTTGTTGGAAGTCGCATTAGAAGTATAACTTCAAAAAAACTGTTAAAGTTGTTCATATCAAACGAATTCTATTTGGTGGATGTCAAACACATCGTTAGCAACGTAGCTTGGTGGAAAAAGCCCCTTACAGAAGCCAGAAGTAAATAAACATAAGATTACAAGAATACTACAAATGTCTAGTAAACTTGGTGTCTGCTCATCTGCTCGTCTGCGCAGTGAGTGACTAGAAGATTATGTATTGACAATAATTTTGGTGTGTGGAACTTTTAGTAATCTCGTACTAATGTATACCGTTCAGTTTCGTTCATATTCATAGATTCAGTATTCAGAATAGTATTAGAAAATTATTTATCTAAGTATCTGTTCTTTCAGTAATATATCTTTGCACTGTAGATCATTATTTTATCCATCGTTAGTTTTTGATAACAAAAGTAATACTTTTTACTAAAAAAAAAGTAGTAGGTTTCAAGTCCAAATGTTTAACTAAATACAAAACAAAGTTTGTAATATATGTTTATTATTTTCTTCAGAAGCCACCACCTGGCGCAGTGAAAGTGATGCCCACAGCTCCTGAAAAGAAGAAGGAAGAGAAACTGGCTGAGCAGAAGAAACCAGCTGAAAACGGTGTGTATGTCATGGAATCTTAGCCTCTTCTAGATCTGGATAATACTCTTGTCAAGAAACTTTGTTTGTGGGACTTTCGACAGTGTCAATTAGGTATTTTACTGCTGATTCTTAGAATAAAATTATGGAATTAAAAGCTTAATAGTAATGAATAATGTCGTGTCTTCCAGGCACGGACACCTCCAGTGATCCCGGTATCACAAACAACACTGAAGGCACTCCGAAGAAGTCTAAGGTAAGTCTCCAAACAATGACAAATTAAGAGTAACTCACAGCAATAATGGTAGCTAAAGCATTCTTGACGTCAATGCAACGTGATGTTCTTTAGTAGATCCTAGTGTATTATACAAAATGTACATAATTCAATGTTAGAATTCGCATAGGGCATGCACTTTTGGACTCGGTTCGCATTTTGATATAAGTTCTTGCAATGTCTCACGAACAACGCACACGCATTTTATGATTTTATTTAATTTGTTTCTTTTTCTCCCAATCCCCACCTCACTCCTTCCCTTAGACCGGAGGTTTCGGCTTATTCGGTGGCAAAAAAGACAAGTCCCCCAAAGAAAAAGAAGAAAAGTCACCTAAATCTAAAGACAAATCGCCGAAACCAGATAAATCACCCAAATCGAAGGATAAAAAGTCCAAGGAGCCGAAAACTAAGATCGCGGTGCTCGATACGTCTAACGACAGTTCGAATCTTGATGATACCCGTGAAAAGAGTCCCGCGAAAACTCCGACCAAGGATGATAAACCCAGCTATACAAAACCATACGAGTACACGGATACAGAGAGGAGTCCAACGCGTAACAAGCCTTTCATCCAGGGTGCCTTCAGCTATGAGAAGGAACCCATTTCTGATGAAAAGCAAAGAGCAGCCGATGAAGCCCAAAGTCCGACAACAAGGAAAGCTGGCCTTGCGTTCAACTACGCTCCGGGTGAAGATAAGAAGGTTGCCGAAAGCGCCGAGAAGCGGAAAACTCCTGAAGATCTTAGCAAGCTTAAAACGCCTGGCATTGACTACGTTCAGTCAGCGCTACTGAAGGAACAGGCAAAGAATCTGATAGATCCGACCTTAGCTCTTCTCGATTCAGAAAGAGCACACCACGAAGCGCCACTAGCAGCCGCTATAGCCGTTCCATTGGCGTCAGCGAAGCCAGCTGAAAATGAAATCGAAGTGGTCATCATCACTGGTCGTTACAACCCCAAGTCCAAGAAACTAGATGACGCTAACGGAACGGTCCTCGTCACCAAGGGAACCATAAACAGGGCTAACGGAAAGATACAAACGGACAAAGAGCAAATTAACACGAAGTCTGGACAAGTAACATACACAGACCCTGCTACCGGCAAGCAAGAAACCAAGAACGGTCACGTCGATTCTAAATCTGGCCATATTCTGTTCACATCGGGAGTCATTGACCCGAAGACTGGCAAAATGGATCCAACGCTAGCTCAACAGTATTGCTTCGCTGAGAAAGCCAAGGACAAAGTTGGTGCTAAGCCTGGAAGAGAAGTGGACGTTGTTGTCATTACAGGAAAATACGATGGCAAACACAAGAGACTAGATGCCTCTCATGGACATGTCGACGTTTCAAGAGCCGTTGTCGCCCCAGACGGCACTGTCTCATCAAACTACGGTGTTATCGATCCAAGGTCAGGCAAAATTGACTACATCGATCCTAAAACAGGCAAACAAGAACCTAAACAAGCGTACGTCGATCAGAAAACTGGCAACATTCTCATCACGACTGGCGTTACCGACCCTAAATCTGGAAAAGTTGATTCTTCTCTTGGTCAGCAATTCAGTATAGTCGAAAAAGATGCCACCAAAGCGAACAGAGAAGTCAGATTAGTTATTGTCACTAGCAAATATGATTTGAAGAACAGGAAACTAGACCCAACATTCGCTCACGTGGACTCAGTCAAAGGTGTTCTTAGTGGTACCGATGGTAAAATCTATACGGAGTATGGTATCATTGATCCTAGAACTGGAGAGATTTTAGTGACCGATGCTGCCACAGGTAAACAAGAAGCCAAGCAAGCCACTGTAGATTCTAAGACTGGAAATATCCTTCTTTTATCTGGTGTCATTGACCCGAGAACTGATAAGTTAGACACAACACTAGGGCAGCAATATAGCATTGTTGATAAACCTACAGATACATTTGGCTCAGTGCCAGGAAAGGAGGTTCAAGTAGTAGCTATCACCGGAAAGTATGACTCGAAACATAAGAAACTTGACAATCCCAATGGATTCGTCGAAACGTCCCAAGGAATCATCAGTGATAAGGACAGCAAAGTTCACACTAATTTCGGTGTGCTTGATCCCAATACAGGAAAGATTCACTACACTGACCCGAAGACAGGTAAACGAGACTCAAAACAGGCAAATATTGACCCTAGGACGGGAAGTTTCATACTTACCTCGGGCGTGATTGACCCTAAAACGGGCAAAACTGATTCTTCACTTGCTCAGCAACTCACTGTTGTGGACAAGGACGCTCCAAAGGGTATCCCAGAGCGGTACGCTAACTTGGTCATCGTCACTGCTAAATATGACCCTAAGAGTAAGAAACTAGACGTCACAAACGCCCATGTCGATTCTTTACTTGGGAAATATGATAATAATGACAAGGTTCATACCGAGTATGGCATCGTGGATCCAAGCACTGGTGAAATTATTGTAACAGACCCCATAACTGGCAAGCAAGAAGTCAAGAAAGCGTCTATCGACCCTAAAACAGGAAACCTTCTCCTCACTAGTGGAGTGATTGATCCTAGAACAGGACAACATGACTCAAGCTTAGGTCAACAAATCACAGTCGTTGACAAACCTAAAGACAGATTTCAAGCTGTTCCTGGCAAGGAAGTTCAACTGGTCATTATAACAAGCAAGTACGATCCTAAATCCAAGAGGTTAGATAACCCCAACGGACATGTGGATACCTCAAGAGGAACCGTTGCCAGTGACGGCAAAGTACACACCAACTTCGGTGTATTTGATCCCAAATCTGGAAAGTTTGAGTACGTTGATCCTAAAACCGGTAAACAAGAGGTCAAGCAAGCTGTTGCTGATCCAAAGACAGGACACATGATTATATCGTCTGGGGTGACCGATCCTAAGACAGGCAAGGTGGATTCTTCACTCGCCCAGCAACTAACAATCGTTGACAAAGACGGAAAAGGTGCTCCTGAAAAATTCGTCAATTTGGTTATCGTGACATCCAAATATGATCTTAAAAATAAGAAACTTGACCTCGCCAATGCTCACGTTGATACCATCCCTGGTAAGATCGGAGCTGATGATAAAGTGCATACTGCATTCGGAGTGGTCGATCCTAACAATGGAGACATCATCGTCACAGACCCTGATACCGGCAAACAGGAAGTGAAGAAAGCATCTGTAGACCCGAAGACTGGAAATTTACTGCTTACATCATCTGTGGTTGATCCTTTATCTGGACAAGTCGACCCTACGTTAGGACAACAGATCAGCATTGTTGACAAACCTAAAGATAAGTTCGCTACTGTTCCTGGAAAAGAGGTCCAACTTGTGGTCATTACAAGCAAATACGACCCTAAAAGCAAGAGGTTGGAAACCCCCAATGGGTATGTTGAAGTTTCACGTGGTATTATTGCCCCTGACGGCCGGATACATACCAACTTTGGTATCGTTGATACTAAATCTGGAAAGATCGATCAAATTGATCCTAAAACTGGCAAGTCTGAGACTAAACAAGCCACCACAGATCCCAAAACGGGACACTTGATACTTTCGTCGGGCGTTGTCGACCCGAAGACAGGTAAAGTGGATTCGTCACTTGCTCAACAATTTGCAGTCATTGACAAAGATGCACCAAAGGAGCGTTACGTGAACTTAGTCATCGTCACATCCAAATATGATCTAAAGAACAAGAAGCTCGACCTAGGCAACGCTCACGTAGATACTATACCTGGCAAGGTCGGAGCTGACGGCAATGTTCATACAGAGTTTGGTGTCGTTGACCCGGTCACCGGATATATCACTGTCTCTGACCCGATTACAGGCAAACGGGAGACAAAGAAAGCATCTGTTGACCCGAAGACTGGAAACCTTGTTCTGACATCAGGAGTCGTTGACCCTGTTACTGGTCAAGTTGATCCAACGCTTGGACAGCAGATGACAATCGTCGACAGGCCAAAGGATACATTCAAGCCTGTACCTGGAAAAGAAATTCAACTGGTTATCATTACATGTAAATATGATGCTAAGAACAAAAAATTGGATGACCCCAACGGCCATTTTGAGACTTCAAGAGGCATAATTGCTTCGGACGGCAGAGTGCACACGAACTACGGCATCATTGATCCCAAATCAGGAAAGATCGAGCATGTTGATCCTAAAACAGGAAAGACCGAAGTGAAACACGCTACAGCGGATCCTACTTTAGGCTTCAAACCTGGAACACTTATCCTGACTTCAGGAGTAGTTGATCCTAAGACAGGCAAGGTAGACTCCTCCCTGGCCCAGCAATTAACCATCGTCGAAAAGGATACCAAACCGGTTGAAAGAGAAATACATCTCGTCATTATTACTACCAAGTACGATCCTAGGACGAAGAAAATTGACCCCAGTCAAGGTCACGTTGATACTGTTACTGGAACTGTCGGTCCCGATGGCAAGATCCGAACCGCAGTTGGCATCATCGATCCAGCCACTGGCGAGATCCTTGTCACAGATCCTAAAACGGGCAGATTAGAAGTTAAAAAAGCTGAGCTTAACCCAGCAACAGGTCACATGATCATCACGAGCCAGGTCGTGGATCCGAAGACCGGAAAAGTTGACCCTACTCTAGTCCAACAGTTCAGCATTGTCAATAAGCCCGTAGTCGCACATCCGAAACCCACTTCCAAGGGTGAAGTGCGTCTTGTCATAGTTACAAGCAAGTACGATCCGTACACCAAAACTGTTGACGCTAATACTGGAACTGTGGATGCCACTAAGGGCTACGTCAGCGCTGAAGATGGTAAGATCCACACAGACTTTGGCATCATCGATCCTCGTTCAGGCCAGATCCTCTACAAAGATCCACTTACTGGAAAACAAGAATTGAAACAGGCTGAAATCGATCCCAAGACCGGAAACCTTATTGTGACCTCTGCTGTTGTTGACCCAGCCACTGGAAAGGTGGATCAATCGTTCGCTCAACAGCTGACTATTGTTGATAAGCAGAATGTGCTTAAGCCGATACCACCGCCAATTTCTCAGAGAGCCAGCGTGTCTCCAGTGAAACAAGTTCCATCGCCGGTCAAAGCAGTTCCAACACCGGTCAAGACTCCGCCTCCCACACCGACGCAAACGCCACTGCAATCGCCTATCCGTACTTCATCGCCTATCATCAGTAGCTTTGCTAAGTCATCGCCAGCGCCGTCACCGGTTCATAAAACGTCTCCCGTCAAACCGACCATGGCGCCTCCAGAGCCGCCTGCACCAAAGAGAAAGATTGTCAAAATCATGGTCATCTTTACCAAACTCGACCCTAAGTCAAAGAAACCAGACCTCCACACAGCTGAAGTGGAACATCTCACTGGTATTCTTGATCCTAATGGACAAATTGAAACGAAATATGGCGTCATCAACTCGCGAACAGGCCATATTGTGATCACTGACCAAACTGGACAGAAACAGACTAAAGAAGGTTATGTACTGTCTGAAACTGGACAGATATTTATTAACTCAGGCGTGATTGACCCTAAGACTGGTAAAATTGATCCTCACTTAGGTATGATTATGAGTGTCGCTAAACAAGACGACCCGGTAGTCGAAATCACAACCATCACAGGGCCAATCGACAGCAAAACTGGCAAAGTTAACATTGAAGAAGGCACCGTCGAACTTACTAAAGGCAAGGTTGATGCTGACACGGGACACATTTCAACGAAATACGGTGTCATCGATCCATCAAACGGTGTCATATTCGTCACTGATACTTCTGACACAAAACCCGTAGAAATCGATGAGAATAACGGACAAATCACAATTAGAGATGTCGTAGACCCCAAGACGGGAAAACATAATCCTAACCTTGGTCAAGTTATTGTTGTCGGTACCCATATCGATCCGGTTGTCGAAGTTACTACTTTCGTTGGTAAAGTAGACTCCAAGAAGGGATTGATCGAACCAAAGCACTCCCTTATCGAAAGCACGACTGGTCAATTCAATCCTGAAAACAATAAAATCGATACAAAGTATGGACAGATTGACCTCGTGAAGGGCACCGTGACATACAATGACCCCAAGACTGGCAAGTTCGAAAGCAGAGACTTGAAGGTGGATGCTGTTACTGGACAGTTCTTACTCAGAACAGGACAAGTCAACCCTAAATCTGGCAAGCCCGACAAGGATATCGGCAGGTTGATTTGTCTGCGAATCATCAAGAACAAGGTCGATCCTGTTTCCGGGAAACAGATTGTCACCAACGACCCGAAGAACGTCAAAGTCGATCCGAAGACGAACCAAATATGGATCGCTGGTCCCAAAGACCCACAGACCGGGGAAGTCTTATACACTGCTGGTCAAATAGACCCAACTACTGGATACATCATCACCATTTATGGCCGGCTAGACGCCAAGACAGGCGTCATCGTCAGAACGGCTGAAGTCGATAAATCTCTTATCAAAGTAGACCCCGTCAACGGTCAAATTTACACAGCCACCGGTGAGGTGGACGAAAACAATGAGCCTCTGTACTCTGCGTCCCAAGTTGACCCTGGCACGGGTGAAATCTACACCAAGCTTGGTAAAATCGACGCGCGGACAGGCAGGCTAATCATCATCAAGATCTTTGTCATCACGCAGAAGGACGAAAAAGGCCGCGTTAAGGAGGTCGACCCCAAAGAATGCACCATTGACGAAACTACTGGAAGAATCATTACCACTAAAACCGTGTATCTCTACCAGATCATAGACCCGATAACAGGTGAAACCATCGACGTAGACCCTGATGATCCAAGACTGAAGGGCGCTAGGACAACCGTTACTCAAACCATGACACTATCCGGAAAAATCGACCCAGTGACAGGCAGAATAAAGACGGAATACGGCGACATCGATCCAGACACGGGTGACATTGACCCCAGCACCGCTGTCAGAGACCCCGTCACAGGTCAACTTATCCTCCACTACTCACAGATCGACCCCTCGCACTTCGAAGATAAGAGCGGAAACTACACAATAGAAAAGGAAACTGAAGATCTACCAGCAAACATAGACATTCAGACCGTCAACACGCACAAGTTCTCCACATTCGGCAAGGACGAGAGTCCACAGCGAGGAGATGAGCCGAAAACGTTCACAGAGTACACGACAAGCGAGCACATTCGCCACCAAGGCTACGTCTCATCCAACACCCCTCTTTCCTCAAAGATCCCCATTTCGCAGCGATCGAAAAAGACGCCCACGCCTCCCGTGGTCGTCAAGACGACAACAAAACAGCTGTTGACGAAAAACGACGAAGGCGTGACCCACAATGTCGAACAAGAAGTCGAAAACCTGGGCACCGGCGAAGTGACGTTCTCAACCCATACGAACAAGGTGCGTTGCTCTGATTACCCCACAAAACTGGCAAAAGACGCCCTCATAATGATTTTTCTTTTATATTTTTTTTTTAATTTTTGTTGATGTCCCTAATTTTTTTTCTTTTTTGTGGCCTATTTACAAGCTTGTAGTATCAATGTTTTCTTGTATATAGTAATGCATGCTAGTCTAACCCTGATAGGCGGAAAGCCTTGAGCCGGAGGTCGGAGGGAAGAGTCCTTACGTGACTGCGAGGGCTGTCACTACGCGGACGGCGACCACGCACCACGACCTCGACACGAAGGCGAAGACGCAGCAAATGGAGGAGAGAACAGTTGCCCAGACTGTGACGTCATCAGCCACCAGGCAGGAACAGCGAGTGTTGACTCAGGAAGTGAAGACGATGGTGACGACAGGCGATCAGGTATAAACCCTATCACACCTTTCAAAACCCATTTAGAAGCATGGTTTTTGTTTATTGTTTGATATAATTTTCTTTGGTTTTTGATCCATTTTAATTTTCGTTTACAATTCATTTTGGTTTATTTATTTTTGGTTCAAATTGGCAGCTCTTCAATTTTGGAAAAGAAACATTTTTTCATTCACAGAATGCAATTGTTAAACTGAAATGAATTTATCGACTTGCATTAAACAAACCATTCGGTATGGTTCATGTTGGATGAGTGTCAGAAATCCCACTCAATATTCATAAAATAGTAACTCTTCTTAGTTGAGATTCGAGCTCTCGGCATACAAGCATGACAAATGTTCAGTTTGAATTTGAACAAAAAGTACAATGATATAGAGTTTGCATTTGCTTGGCTCAAAGAACGATGTCTTGGCGAGTGCATAAGCCGAATGCTCAAAAGCTGTCACTGCATGTTTTGTTAATTTTTCCTTTTTTTTTCTCTCCCTTTCCCAACAACGCATCGCTCGGATCAACTCTTCTAACGCATGGAATGACGTCTGTGATACCAAATGTGTGACATCCTTTGATAATCCTATCCAAAACCAATCACAACTGGTTTTTATTTATGTAACAAATCATCTTTCTCAACTTTACCCATAACATCCGTAATCTTTTCTTGGTCCCAATTTTCGTTTTTCTCTTTCTACAATTCCGTTTTTTAATATTAACTATTTGTTACTTCCAAAACACTGACAAACCTTGGTTTTTTCACTGCCATATCTAACTGTTCACTCCATATCTTACTACCTTTTTCTTCAACTATTTCAAATGCCAACTCATCGACAATCACCATGGTGTTTCCATCCACGTACCTAACCTATTCACTCCATTCCTGGTACACTTTTCACATGTCCATTCCTATGACACAAATCACACGGTTACCACAGCTGACCAGACGCGGCTCAGAAAGTTCTCTGAGCAGTGGAGATTCTGGCACGCCGATCGATTTCGAAGAGGGCGCTGGTGAAGGACATTACTATGTCACGGTAAGTGTTGCTAGTGTAGACTAACTAGGATCAGAAGTTACTGGGGTTAAAGAGTCCTAAAATAAACTAGAGTTAGAAGATGCTATGGTAATAGGTAGTTTTGGAAACTTGATCAGACATTACTCAAAAAGAGAAACAGAGCTTCAAAATCTTATTGATTTTACTCGAATAGACATAAAAACGATCAAATTACAAATTCAGAAGTGCGCCCAAAAATCACAACACGACAATATCCCCAATCGCTTCCATAGATTCTCGTAAAACCATAAACCTAACCACAGACCAACAATCTCGAACGTATAACTTTATGGAACGAAACTACTGCGATATTTGTGTCACGACAGCGAGCGCGTGTCAACGACAACGTCTTGGCCTAAATTCTAGCTAGATGTCCTCTACGCCATGTCATGACAGTGGCAAGCCAAAATATCTCTAACAGTAGTATACCTACACTCAGGGTCAAGAGCATTTGTGGTTGAAGTTAAAAGATCTTGTAAAAGAGAAAGTTTAGGTTTACTGTGAGAATAAAATGTCCTACAGTAAGTTTGGTTAGGTAATGACTGGGATTGTAAATTATAATATCACTATCTGTATAGAATATATGAAAACTTGAGCACAATTTCAACGCCTTAGCGGGTCAATAGTAATATAGTTTGTTTATACTAGATAGTTTCTTTGCGGATTTCTACAATAATCTCAAACAAAATTAGAAGCAGTTCCTTGTAAGTGATTTGGCATGATTCATTTATTGTGTTTGGTTTTGAAATCGCATGATGCATCCTTTTCAATTTGACATTTAAAAAGTAGTTCCTAAAGTAAGTTCTGTATTTAAATGATTGATTAGCATTAGAGTTGTATTTCTAAATTGTTTTTAAATAACCATTTTAAAAAGAAAAAGAAACGTAAGTACTTAAATGGATGTAAAATTGGTTAGTTTTTACCACGTTTTACTATTATTATCGTTAAGGTTTTTGTGTCTATAAAAGTAATTTATGGTTCTTTTAAACATGAGTACCTAAAAACACTATTACTGCAACTTGTTACTCCTTAATAATTTATTATAATAATTATAGTCTCTAATCAAATGAAATTAAGTAATAAAAGCTCAATTACGTAAGAAACTACGAAAGTTTAAATGCTTCGCTTTCGAAGTATAAAAAAAGCACCCCCTTGTGCTACCCCAGGAGCAGGGCACGTACAGCATTATCACAAAAAGTTATGAAATAAGAACAGAAAGCTTGTAAAATTGCTTCCAAAGTAAAATATAAAGAGCATTGGTCTGATGGTACCCCCTTGTGACACCCCAGGAGCCGGGCACATACAGCACTACCACCACGTCCACGGTAATGGGCAACGCGCCTTTCGGCAGCATGGTCTCCGGAGAGACTACCAGGGTAAGTGGAATATCACTTCCGAAGTGAAGTGGTTTAGTGTGACTGGGTCTAAAGCTTTGGTAAAGTCGAAATATTGTGCACTAAATGGTTATTTCGTCAGTAGCATTGACGCAATTGCTGCTCATGCAAGTAAATTTTGTGATTTCACGATGAAGCCTTTTGTTTAAGTTTTCAAAGTTCTTATAATAGGTAGCTTCATCTTTGGTACTATAGGTTGTGGGTTTTGTAGGCCAAAAATGTATCACTATATCTTATATACGGACGCCTATGAGAGAGACAGGCGAATTAGGACTCAAGAACGTGGAGACCGGCGGAAGTGGGGGGAGGCCTTTGCCCAACAATGGGCTAGTAGTAATAATAGTAATCTTATATATCTAAAATTGTACAGACAAGCACTGGGCCCGAGATAAGCACGGAAACAACAGAAACACACGTGGAAGATGGCGAAGTGGTTTCCTCGCAGACTATCAGCTCCAAGACTCGCACCGTTGAGACTATTACCGTAAGTATACTCTCATTCATGGCATTATGAAGCGCTAGGCTAGGCTTTCTTAGTCAATCTTTACTGATTATCTAAGTTAAGTACCGTTCTCCGCGGTCACTATTTGGTTGGGTGACCGTTGCTTCTGTCCCGGTTCTAGCAGTCGGAGTCGACGGAGTCCTTAAGGCGGCCTTAAAACTCCGTCAGTAGTGCGTTCAGTGTCTTTACAATTTGTTTGTTACAGTACAAGACAGAACGTAACGGAGTTGTGGAAACTCGCGTCGAACAGAAGATCACCATCCAGTCAGACGGCGACCCTATTGACCACGACCGCGCCTTAGCCGAGGCCATCCAGGTAAAATACTAGCTCATTTCATTCATTTTATTTATTTAATAACTACTACGCTGCATACTTATACTTAGACAGTTGATTAAAATCTAGCTCTGTCACTGTTCGACATTACCTGTTACATATTATATCTACTTTCAGCTGTTTAAAATAATAAATCAAACGGCTGAATGTTATGCAACGATTATAACTAAGCATGTCAAATCATAAGGTTCATCTACGAGTGTATTCCATGCAAAGTGATTCTGCCAGTTCGTTTCTATAGAAGCGCTCTTTGCGTAGCTCGCTAAGTCAATCTTCAACAATTATCTAAGTTAAGCGATGTTCTGTGCGGTCACCATTTGGATGGGGGACCGTTAGTGGCGTTTACATCTGAGCGCTTCCGTGCTTCGGAGGGCACGTTAAACTGTTCCGGCTCTAACAGTCGTTAAGCCATGACGGAGGCCTTAAAGCGACCTAAAAACTCCGTCACCAGAGTTGGCCACTTTTGAGCTTGCTTGCTATAGATGACCTGCAATTTTTAGTATCGTGTGTTTACTCACACTGGTTTTGTTTTGATTAGGAGGCCACAGCAATGAACCCCGACATGACGGTAGAGAAGATAGAAATCCAACAACAAAGCACACAGCCCTAACCGGCTCGCACCACACCCAGCTAGCGTGTAAGCTACGTCACTGCGAATATCTACTCTAAGCCGACGGAATACGGTCGATTACACATTCAAACGAACTGGCGCAGCCGGTCCGGATCCAAAACTGGCGCAGTCGTTTGTAACTCTTATGATAAGTTATTTAAAATATTAATTAATTAATAAAACGTTAATTATATTGAATATTTGAATGTTGTGGCGTCGCGCACCTACGACTCAAGTCGACTTGACAAATGCAATTTTGTATAAATAACATAAGACGAGCATTTTTTTTTTCTATTTAAGCTTAGGCTAAGGCAAGACATCAAAAACCGGGCTTAGCAGTTTAAATGTTGCCATAGTAAAACAATGTATAATCTAAATTGTCATTTCGTTTGTATTTACGCAAAAAATCATCGTGAAATAGCTTTAAAATGTGACACGAATGAGACCACCGTTTTTAGATATAAAAAGTTTATTTTTTCGTCTACGAATGTTTAATCGATTACATTGTAGTGCGGGACTAAAATCGTTTTAACTCGATAGTGTTGTCACCTTTTTATACACGGTGTAACATAATTACCCTATAAGTCCAAAAGAGGAGTATTCTACAGGTCATGGCGAACAGTGTTTGTTCTACGACCTTTGAGATATCGAAGTTTTTCATTCATGAAATGCGCTCGTAACTTTCACTTAAAATGTACCTACACTTGCGTGTACGTGCGACGCGGTAGGATGGTACCTACGTGTGCATATGTGTATATAGGTCTACGCAAATAGTAAACAAAGACTTAGGGTTGTCGCAAAGTTCTAAAATAATAAAAGTTGTACATTTGTATGGAAACTTTGCGCACGTCCAAGCACTCAATTGCTCGGTCTGATTATGCCCCCTTGGGCTTATAGGGTAATTATGTTACACCTTGTATTTACATCTAGTATTCGATTACGAACATTTTCTAGGAATTAAAGGTATTAACAAAATCGAGTAACTGCAAAATATCTAAGTATCATAAATGTATAAACAGTGTTGCTATGGTCGGTATGTATAAGAATCACCATTCAGGTGCTATTCATATAGGAATTAGTATTTAACATTTATAATGGCAAATGTGTGTTGTGCGAGTTATTTTATACGTAAATTGGTAGCTTTTGGCTGATGGGATACAAATTAAAAAAAATAATACTTGAAAACAGTTTTTAGCACGTAGTATTATTGTGTTGACTTTTTCGACATGATATTACTCTGGGGCGTTTATGCTCACTTTGGCAGAGACTTCACTCTATTGGATGACGTCGAAAACGATTCCAGTGAGTGAAACGACTAGCGTTGGCGCACACTTGACGACAAGACGTCGCGTCGTGTAGTTAGGGAGGGAAAAGAAATATTTTTTTTGAAAATCCGGCTTTTTATAGCCGGATTACGTCACAATATAAAGGATATTGTGACGTTATCCGGCTAAAATATAAAATGGGACGCCATAAATAGGGCTTTGTTTAGCCATTCTAAAACCGTTTTTATTTTTATTCCAGCTTAAATAGTTTTTTATTGTAGATTATAAAATTATCTATAAAAAATGTTTCAAATACTTTTTTTCTTACGAGCCACCGTTTCTGAGATATTACGAGATATATACGATTCTAAAAGTTTTATAATTATTATTACAACTCAAAAACTATTTATGCTAGAATAAAAATAAAAACGGTTTTAGAATGGCTAAACAAAGCCCTATTTATGCCGTCCAATTTTATATTTTATATTTTAGCCGGATTACGTCACAATATGCTTTATATTGTGACGTAAACCGGCTCTAAAAAAGCCGGATTTTCAAAAAAAAAATTATTTTCTCTCCCTAACTACACGACGCGACGTCTTGTCGTCAAGTGTAGTTTGACGCTTTCAGTCGAGATATGACGTAATCTTTGTCGTAGTTAGCATTAGGGTGCGTTTACACCAGAGATAAGCTACGTTGCTAAGGTTTGACATCCACCAATAGGAATCGTTTAATATTAAAACAAACGATCCTTATTGGCGGATTTTAAACACATCCTAAATTCATACAAAAGTCATCTGTTGGTTTACAAAAATTCTTATGATGGGTGTTTTGTTTTTTTTTTTTGTATCCCATAATGATTAGGTAATTAAAAATTATAGAGCTTAGTTGGTCAATATTTAGATTTGCATTAATTAAGGCCAGTTGAGCATTTTCGTTCTAATTATATCGATTGTTAAAAATAACGTTAAAAATAACGGTTTCAAATAAGCGTTACTCTCGTTTCGTTTTACGCAATACTTAACAGGACATTCCAGATTCACAAACTAGGGTCCTTATTCATAACGGATATTATTATCAAGGTTTTATCTTCAATGTGGAGGAAATAATTGACGGCAGATATAAAAAGCCACGATCGATATTGAAGGTTTATGATACGATTATGGATAAGGCGGTAGGAGTCTAGATAACGCGCTAGAGCATGACACAAAGTGTTTTATTATTTCTCTTTCTCTCTCTCTTTCTTATGATTATTTGTTTTTAATGCGTGTTAGTGGTTTTTCATTTTGCAATATTTCTTTCAATTTAAAAAGTTTCAAACAAGAATATTGAAATAAATATACGTTATTTTTACATAAGCATAAAAAAAATGTTGCAAAGTGAAAAAAGCGCTTCATTTTAGCAAGCTGAAAATATATGATACTGATTATTGTACAATTTAATATGATTACATATATAATATATTCATTTCATGCTAGAGTTACATTGTTTCTTATATAAATATAAGTTTTATATTATTATCGAGTTGTCACTGATTGTAAATCAGAATTTAAGTGTAATATTTTCTTTACAATTATTTTTATAATCTTTTTTTATCAATTTGACTATCGTTTAAAAATTTGACATTTTATTCGTGTGTATAATTCCATAATTGGAACAATAATTATGTTTGTATTAAGGTACATTATTATTCTACAGGATAATAATATCTCAATACATATTTTTTTTAAACGAATAACGAATATTATGATCGAACTCAATTGTTGTCAGTACAGTCGCGATAATCGGTTTTTTTTAAACTAACAAAGGAATTGATAAGTTTGTATCAGTACATATTCACCTTTTCTCCTCGACTGTACCGTTCCTCCCGTATATTGTTTTTTTAAGCTTTTTCTTGCAAATATATTGTTTAAATATTGTTTGCAAGCAAGAGTTGTATATTTATTGTAGATGTTTATTTTTCTAAATCCCTATTATTTGATATTTGACGAGAGGTTATCAAATAGATTACAATAAAGATGCTTTGTTTTTAAATTTATTTTATTTTATTTTTATAAACTCCCCTGTCGCATGCCTATCAAATACTACTGACCAAATATTCTGTGCACACAAACCTAGAGTGGAGTCAGGTGTGACCTCTAAATGTAATAGTCAGGACTAATTTATAAAAAAAAAGTAAGTACATACTAGAATTCTTTACCGAGCCCGTAGTCTTGAGTTTTGTTTTGTTAATCGAAACGCATATCGAGAAGCGACTTGCGAGATATTTTGTATGAAAATACGATAAGCGCCTCTAGCGGGAGATTCGCAAACTATTTTTCTTCATACAAAAACTGCGAGTTTCTCGATTCTCGCTTGTCAACATAACATCACTCAAGACTACGGGCTCAGTAAAGAATTTAGAAATTTTCAAACGTGATCTATGGAGAGTAGACTCTAAATATCTGCATTCTAGAATATTCAGATCCAACACTCTGGAGTTACGCACATGATTTTAGATCACGCATACAGATAGCTAAGAAATTACGTATGATGAATCATATCGATGGCCGCTGGAACGCCGTGAATCATCTGAACATGCAATTGAATGCAAAACTTGTAGTTAGGTAACGAATAATAACATAATAATCATAATAGGTCGTCACAATGGTCATCAAATTACAATACTAGGTACTGCCTTGTAGGAATGTAGTGCCCCCATAGCTCAGAATAATGTGAATACTTCGCCGGGTGTAAGTACAGTCTGCAGCAATTCGTACAAAAAAATCAAGTGGAATATAATTTAGATGGATAATTCTCTTAGGATGCATTTTAGCAGTATGCAATAATCTGATAAATTACTATTTGTCTACTTTTAACTTGTCAAAAATAAAGACGGGAATGTAATCGAAATAATGGCGTTATTCGGTAAGTAAAATATTATTGGGTAAAAATCAATCTAAGTATATAAAACTCTTTTGAAGTTGCCTTAGAATCAACGCACAGCCTAAACTATAAGGCCTAGAGGTATGAAATTTAGAGGGTAGTATCCTTATATAGTGTAAGGGTGCACTATATAAGGATACTACCCTCTAAACTTCAATGGGGCCCACACATAGATAAATTGTCGAAGAGACTTAGTTCTGCAGCATATGCAGTCAAGAAGATCCGCTTCCTTACAGATGTGGAAACCGCAAGACTAGTCTATTTCAGCTACTTTCATAGCATTATGTCGTACGGCATTTTGTTGTGGGGGAGTGCTGCAGACATAAACACCATATTTGTGTTGCAGAAGAGGGCTATTCGTGCAATTTATAACATGGGTCCCAGAGAATCACTAAGAAATAAGTTTAAGGAAATAAATATAATGACAGTACCTTGCCAGTACATCTATGAAAACTTATTGTATGTTCAAAAAAATATCAATCTATTCAACAAAAAAAGTGATAATCATAATGTTAACACTAGAAATAAAGACAAACTCGCTGTTCCCACCACTAGGCTCACAAAAATTAGTAAATCTTTCAAAGGGCAATGTGTACGCTTCTTTAACAAAATCCCAAGTGATGTGTCTCAGTTGTCGATTGGCAAGTTCAAAAACGTAATAAAACAGAGACTTCTTTTAAAAGCATACTATAAAATATCTGATTATTTAGAAGACAAACAAGCTTGGGACGAACTAGCTCCAACTCATCCAATAAAAAAAAATGTAATCATACCTAATCATACAAAACGTAATGACGATTCAAAGTGATCAGTGAGATTTTATTGAATATAAGATTTTTGACTTTGACTAAGAAAGGAATTTTGAAAAGTCACTCTAAATTATGTTTCCAGATTTATCTTGGATCTAACAAAAACCGCGTGTGTTTTGGACTTAACCCCCTGTCAATAAGTTGTCAGATTTATATGTTACAATAAATCTGACAACTTATTGACAGGGAACTAAGTCCAAAACACACGTGGTTTTTGGCGGTTTTTGTTAGATCCAAGATAAATATCAAAACGTGGTAAGGCCGAAAGGGTCTAGAACGCGAGCAACGCCTAGGGCGACGGCTAGTTAATAATAATAGGTAGGTATTCGATTTTATTTTAAACGTTTAGATAACAATCAACCCCAAGCTGCGTTTAAGCACGTGTTATAAGCAATAACTGCATGTTGATTGCCGCGAAGAAAAACTACAGTAAAGTTGCTAATGATGACTAATTTGCAGGCGATGCTTTTCTCAAATTCCCGCTTTCTTCGCCACACGGCCACAGTTGCTGTTGGTTAGTAGCGTCCCGCGCAAATGCGCGGAGAGAAACACGGGTTCAACGGAACCGAGGAACCAAACCAACCAAACTAGTTCTCCGGCGCCCGCCACCAAGACGGGAGTGGATCGATACTAGCCTGCGCTCTGCGGAATATCCAACAAATTCAGACACTTTATTTATACACAGAAAACCTTTATTTTCACACAATAATCTGCACATAAAGCTGTTGAAAAAATCAAGAAAAGTTGACCTAATCTGAGTGAATCGAAACGTGTTTTTGAAAGAATAATCTGAAAAAGTTTGGTGAACGTAAACAGGATTTCTGTGAATCAGACTTTTTTGATTTCCAAGAGAAAAGGTGCATGATTTCAAGGTAAGATTTTATTTTATCCTTTTAGAAAAAGGTTTTCTAAAAATTCTTGATAAAACGTGATTTTATTACTTATGTTTACCTAGGTAATACATAGGAGATGTATTTATATTACGTAGTTTCTGGCCTAATTCGTCTGAACCAGTGTAGTGTAAGAGGCTGCGCTGAAAACTGCTTAACCGGCCCGTGCTCGATTCAAGGCGGACGTGTTACTTATTAGCTCTCGTACGGAAAATAAAAAAGTGTGCTGAAAGTCGTTAAATCTACATGAAACTTATACCTATCGGTGCAGTTTTGCTCGAAGTACTCAAATCCAAAAGTACAAGTAATTCGTGAAAATACACAGAAAGTTATCATCAAATAACTACGAAGAAACTTCGGTTACGCTGAGTGTCGGTGACCCTCATTTCAACAGTGAGTCAATGCTTTATGAATCATCGTGCCTACACGCATTGCTGTTTCTATGCAAGCTTGTCTACTGGCTTTGAACAGGGAACGATTGTACCGGCGTGCAATTTCAACTTAAGCGTCGAGTGACAGAGTGGACGAGTGGCGGACTGGAGCGCGTCAAAGTCATTTAAGTATCGTTGGTGCTGGTTCAAGCCTTAGCAACGATTGTGCTTTTTGCGCTCTATAATTTTTTCCTGCGCCATCTGCTTTGTTATTCTTGCACTACAATACATACATTTTACAATCAGCTTCACTTGGCCTATTTGCTTTACTAGTACTCCATAATGGCTAAGTGTTCGGCGTGTAGAAAATACATTTCGACGGCAGGTGCCGCCACTTGTAGTCAGTGCCCTTCACTATATCATAAGGCGTGCGTCGGCCTCGCGGAAGCGACTACTCTGAGCAAGGACTGGGCCTGCCCAGAATGTAAAAACAAGCTGCAGAAGGGTGATAACAGCGGCACCCCTGTAAGGAATGTAAGCGGGAGCGTCACACAAGACAGCAATAATCCGCGTGAGACTATTGGTAAACCCTCTAACTTAGCCACGCAGGTCATTTCCCCTGCTGATGTCGGAGTTCAAGACTTACGCCGGGAGATAGCAGAATGCTTGAATGAAATGCGGGAGTTTCGAAAAGAAATGGCGGATTTTCGGGTTTCTGTCGCCTACATCACTTCACGTATGGATGGGTTGGAGCAGAGACTGGAGGCAGTAGAGCAGCGAAGTGTTGAACCTGCGTCTGAGGTCACGGTTGAGCTGGAGCGCACTGTGGCTCAGCTTAAACTAGAGCTCAATGAGAGGGATCAAGAGCTCCTTCAATCGGATCTAGAAATAGGACACCTTCCTGAAGAAAGGGGCGAAAATATCATTCACACGGTGACCGTTCTAGCTGCTAAGCTAGGTGTAGTGCTTGAGGAGCGCGACATCGTATTTGCGGAGCGCGTAGGCATACAACAAGGTGCTGCGGCTGCGGGCGACATACCACGGGAACGTCGAGTCGTTGTACGCTTGGCGCGGCGTCACCTGCGAGACCAACTGCTCCAATCTGCGCGCGTGAGACGTACATTGACGGCTGCTGACGCTGGTAGAGCTGTCAACACTGAGTCGCGAGGTCGTATCTTTTTAAACGAACGACTTACGCGTGCCAACCGGCTCCTTTTTCACCGTGTACGTGAGGAGTGCCGCAAGCAACAGTGGCGTTTCTCCTGGACAAAGCGGGGCCGCATATACGCGCGACAATCGGACGGAAAAGCTGCTCATCACATAAGGCATGAAGCCGATTTTGGACGGGTTTTTGGGACCACTCATGTTTGAATTTGCTCACTTTAGTTAATTTGTATGCTAAGTACTTACCATTGCATGTGTACTACGCACGAATTCACGTGACTAGGTTTTTATGGTATTTTCTTTTAGACAATTGTTTGTTTGTTTTATTTGATTTGCATTTCTTGAAACATTATGTATATTATATGTTTGTGTATAGCACTTGTACTGACTGCTTTTTAACTCTCTTCTCTTTTTGTTTTTGGTAAGCTACTAAAAATCGGTTTGTACAATCCAGGTTCCCTCGGCACTAACCACGACAACTTTATAGCTTCTGTTTTACGGCATGACCTAGATATTTTGGCAATAAATGAGACCTGGCTTAGTTTAGAACAGGACGGTCGTGCCCCCGTTTTAGCAGGATACCGATTGAGACACACGCCTCGACCACAGGGTAAAAAGAAGCGAGGAGGTGGAGTCGGGTTTTATATCAAGCGTGGTATAAGTGCGCGCACCTGGCCTCATCCAGTTGATCCTATTCATGTGGAGGTAGAGCAATTCTGGCTTATGGTTTCGGTCAATGGAAAAAAGTTGGCGATCGGCACAGCCTATAGACCTGATTGGATCGGGGTCGATTTATTCTTTGATGCATTGACCGATACAATAAACTCGCTTCCTACTTACGATAATTTAATATTACTGGGGGATTTTAATGAAATAAATGTTAAATCTAAGTTTCATACGTTTCTGACTTGCTTTGATCTTTCTCAAATAGTGACATCACCCACTCACTTCACGAAAACTTCAGAGTCCCTAATTGACGTAGTGTGCACTGACTTGCAAGCTAGAAGTATAGCACTGGATCATGTGGGTAAGCTTTACGGGCATTGTATGATTGCATGTGAATTTAATATTAAGCGTGAGAAACCCTTACCTATAACTTTAGTCTATCGACCAATGAAAAATATTAATATAGATGACTTCAATGTTGACTTAAAAAATACAAGATGGTCTTCGATTACGACACTTGCAAACGTTAATGAGATGGTTTACTTATTTAACAGTTATCTCTTAGAACTTTTTGATTTACATTCGCCTGTTAAAACAATTGTTATAAAGTCCCACTCACACCCGTGGATTACCAGTACCGTTAGGCTGATGATGAGACTACGTGACGAAGCATCAGCGGAATATCATAAGTCTAAATTGCAGAGTAAAAAAGAGTACTATAAAAGTCTCAAGACCACTGTCAACAGGGCAATTTATTTCGAAAAAATGGCATATTTTAACCTTAACGTTAATAGCAACATTGATAACCCTAAACAGCTCTGGAAAAATCTTAAAAATACTTTTTTACCTAAGAAAAATACCGATTTGCCCTCCAACTTTCAAGATCCAAACATTATTAATAATCACTTTTTAAATATTTCTAGCACCTCTCATATATGTAATCTTCAGCTAGCTTATTTTAAATCATGCAGATATAGTGATGCATCCTTTCATATAGAACCCATTAGTCTTGATAGAATTTTTAAAATAATCGGTAGCTTAAAATCGAATGCCGAAGGGTGTGATCGTATTACCCTTAATATGCTTCTTATGACGTTGCCAGACTCACTAGAAGCGCTGGCTGCACTAATAAACATGTCCATTAACACTTCAACGTTCCCTGACATATGGAAATTGGCAATAGTGCGTCCACTTCCTAAAATTTCGAATCCTGTGGAACTAAAAGACCTTAGGCCAATAAGTATCTTGCCTTGTTTATCAAAAATTCTTGAAAAAGCTGTTTCTGCGCAACTTACAGACTATCTTGAGAAAAATAACATACTCCCTGAGGTTCAGTCTGGATTTAGAAAGGGACGAAGCACGGTAACTGCTCTTCTCGATGTTACTGACAACATATTGTGTGCGCAGGATGAGGGCATGTGTACATTGCTAGTTCTTTTAGACTTTTCAAGAGCCTTCGATTCTATCAACACCGAGCTCCTAATAGCCAAGCTGCAATACTACGGACTTGATGAAAGCGCCTTGCTATGGTTTAAGAGTTATCTCTCTGGTCGTAGCCAATTATTTATTATTATTTAATACTTTATTGCACAAAATTACAAATTTGTTACAAAGGGTGGACTTAATGCTGAAAGCATTGTCTGCCAGCCAACCCAAACGTGGTGGTGTAGTGAGGAGGTTGGCGTGCGACATTACATTGAATAATATTTATCTTACAAACTAAGAGCTATACCAATACGTTGCCAATACGTTAATTTAACATCTAATTCCTCCACTAAGTTTTCTGATAAAGTGCCGGTTAACCAAGGCGTACCTCAGGGATCGATCCTGGGCCCGATTCTTTTTATCTTATATTCAGCTGATTTAAGACTGCACATAAAACATTGTCAGTATCATATCTATGCGGACGATACGCAAATCTATATCTCATGCAAACCATCTGAAATTAATAATGCTATCGATAAACTTAATGCCGATTTGCAAAGCATAGCTCTTTGGTCCAAGAATAATAGTCTTCTGTTAAATGCCTCTAAAACAAAGTACTTAGTATTTGGTAGTCAGTTTCAACTATCTAGTCTAAATCCGTCAGTTGACGTTACGGTTATGGGTGAGTCTATAGAACGTGTATACAAAGCACGTAATCTTGGCCTACAGATGGATTGTGCTCTTCGATTCGAGGAACACATTGCTGAGGCTGTTAGAAACTGTTTTTACAGGCTTAAAATTTTATATAGAATGAGACCATTTATTTCGGAAGATCTTCGTGTCCGACTAGTTGAATCACTAATCTTGTCTAAATTAAATTACACGGATGTCGTTTTCGGACCACGACTTTTAGCTAAGACTCAGAGACTTTTACAACGAGTTCAGAATGCCTGTGCTCGTTTCTGTTTTGACATTCCTCTCCGTGGTCATGTAAGCCCTTTTTTGAATGCTCACTCCATTTTAAAAATGAAACATCGCCGCAAGCTTCACTAGCGTGTCTTCTTTTCGGAGTTATGAAGCACAACGCGCCCATGTATTTATACGAAAAGATTGTGAGGTTGTCCAATACGAGATCATGTGAACGTCGCCAATGCTCGATGCAGCTTTCTACACAGAGGCACAGGTCAACTGCTTTTAGAGGCAGCTTTCGATATGCAGCATCCAAGTGTTGGAATAACATTCCCCCACCGATCAGGAACCTGCAAAGTTGCTATGGGTTTAAGAACAAACTTAAATTATTTTTATTTGAATGGCAGAAAAAGCAGGAAAACCTTACACTCGATACAAGTGCTATATAGCGTATATATAATGTTTTTGACTTTTACCTTGTAACTTATTTATTGTTTTATCAGTGTTTTATTCATTCTTAGTTTTTTGTCTGGATGATTTGTTTTGTGTTATGTTTTTACCTATATTATTTTACTTCGAGTTAGCCGCTGTTCTATGTTATTTATTTCTTTGCACATTATTTTAATAGATAATTAGTACTTCTTTTTTATCAGTGTTTTCAAGTTTTATCTGTGTTTTAAGTTTTTACCTTGTACTTATTATTTTAATTAGTGTTAGCCGCTGTTTTTAATATTTTATTTGTACTTGTTTTTTTTATGGATTTGTTTTTATCAGTGTTTTAAGTTTTAGTTTTTGTTATAGGTTTTAATGTGTACTTATTTACATTACTTTAGTCAAGTGTTAGCCGCTGTTTTATTTTTTATGTATTTTTAGTAAACTTTTATACATATTTATAGTTTATAAGTTTACGTCCGCACACCAACTTTGGTTCTAGCGGAAGACCAGCGTGGGTTGTTACCAACCCGCAATATGCTGAGCTAGGGACCATTTTGCAGCACCACTGCACAGTTATTTTATAAGCTGTATCTATGTAAACTCTTGCTTGTAATTTTATGTGTGTTGCAAATAAATGATTTACTTACTTACTTACTTACTTACTTACTTAATGTATGTCTATGTAGGTAGAGTATTGTAGAGTTGAATAGTAGGTATAAGTAGGTATTGTTTTTATCTAAGTAACTAGATAATATATTCTAAGTAGGTAGCTATAGCTCCATAACTCGGTAGCTATAGGTTACGATCTACCTCGGTAGTTATAGTTACGATCCAACTGCCAATTAGTTAAATGTTTTTAATGCACTAAGGCTCGAATACTCAAACGTCATTCAAATTTGAGCACCACTTAAAATTGCTCTGCTTCTGTTTGACATTACTTATTTGTAAGGGATGGCAATAATTAAGCGGGACTTAAATTGAGTGGGGTTTGAGTGGCGTATGAGTATTTGGCTGTAAGAAACATTGAAAAGATGCTTGTTGGAAAGCTAGTGGTTAAATTACAATGGGTTCTCCGAAGTTCGCCTACCGGACAATGAATTCATTCATTATTCATTCACCGCACAACACATTCTTTATTATTATTACCCTGAATGAATCCCATCTTTATAGTAAGTACAGTCAACTCCAGCAAAATGTATGTATACCTACTTAATTTTGACCTCATAAAAAAGAGAAAAACGGCGTGAAAAATAAAAAAAATGGATGTCGATTTTGCTGATTTAAAAAAAAGTACAAAATTATTTTTGTACTTTCTACTGTTACTACAAAATCTTTCATTATCTGTGTCACTGTTATTGTATACCTAGGTAAATTCTAAAAACGTATGAAGTATTGACTACTTATTTATGTGTTATTTTTATACTTACCGTAAATCAAGTCTCATTTATTTCTGTAAACCTACCAGACTGGCGGCGGCGGCGGCATTTTGAAACTACCTGAGAGTTGGGACCTTTTTTGCGCATATCGTTTTCGCAATGAAATAAATAAAACGTAAAGGTTTGAATTCACTACTCCACTATATTCCAAGGAGGTAAAGCTTCAACCCATTGGCAGCTAGAAGAGAGATAGCTAAGATATTCCCGATGCATCACTAACTTCCTGCGGGCCTAAGATGCGCACCGCGAGATATTTGTCATGTCGTTCTGTCAAAATGTAAGCATTTTGTACCAGTTTAGGAACTATTGCATTATGTGTGGTAGGTACCTAATGGTGTCGACAAAACGCGCCATAACAGACCGAGCGAGCGAAGCGAGCGAAGCGTCTCAGTTTCCACATTGGCCAAAAATGCGTTTGTCCGGATGTCTGTCTGTCTGTCTGTCTGTTCTCCTCTACAGGTCGCATTTTTCAACCGATCTGGACGAAACTTGGTACACAGGTTATATGACTTATTAGATTTTTTTTGTCGTCGGGGATTTTTGATTGGAGGGGTATTTCCCCCAAAAAAAGGCCAAAAAGGGGTCTATTTGATATACTGGATATCTCCACCAAATGAGATTCGATTTCGATTATTCTTTTTTTATTTGAAAGGTAGTAACTATAAGTTGGTCTCATAAAAGTTTGGCGAAGATCTGATAAGGATCTTCAGCATGATGAGCAGGATAGCTCATCAAACAATCGATGGTTTTCAATCAAATTTGAGAAAAACACAAAGGACCTCATTCTACACAAGATGATGCAAAAAAAATAAAAAAAATCACAAAACGGAAAATGCACTTGCAAATTACATTCCTCAAAAATTTACAAAATTAAATAGAAAAAACATCACATCACACACACACACACAACATTTTGCATTATGGTTAGTTTTCAATACGTGACAGGCTGCAAGCGTTTCATCGCTGTTAGAATACTAACTGATAATTATCATCATGATGTTTTCCTTCACTGAATGAGAGCATCAGCATTATAATAAGCCTTAAATTAGAAATTAATAAAAGTGCACTTAAAGATTTTCAGAAAACACCTTACACGACATTGATGATATTGATTGATGATGTTAAATATTGGAATATTTAGTATGCTCGCGAGGTCTACAGCTCCCAGAGCCACTAGTGTACACTTTTGACACTTCTTAGTCGTCGTACCTCTGTACCAGCTATTGGTATGTTTTCATTCAGATGTGTATCAGTAACTGATTTAATTTTTACACTAAAAAAAATATTTACGCAAGACATACAACTAAACAAACTAACTTATGAGAAAAACATAACGTAAGAGTAGGCGGTATGGTTCTAAACTATAGCCTGCTCCGAGGAGCGAAAAAAAAAAAAAAATCGTCGTACCTCTCTGAGGACGAGATAATAGTCATGCAGGCAAAAGTTGAAAATTCAAAGGCGCGGTTTCTCGACAACATTACCGCAGATAATGCAATAGTTCATAAACTGGTACAAAATGCTTACATTTTGACAGAACGACATGACAAATATCTCGCGGTGCGCATCTTAGGCCCGCTGCACACAAGAAGCATTTTGAGCTACTAAAGTAAACATTTTGACCACGGAATATTCTGTGCACTTGACCATAGAAAATAATTATCTTAAAATAACACTACTAATTAATCTTTAAATAAATTTTATTCACAAAGAACATTACAACTAGGTAGTAGGTACCTACAGTATTTACAATATTTACAAAATAGGTACACATGAAACAGATGAGCTATCTACAAAGAGTTGCAAACGATAACTAATTAATTAAAATACAATAATAATAAATGTAGCCGCCTGTATAGGTCTCAATAAAGGATTTCAATATGACTACTTTTAAATGTCTAGGCAAATATAGGTACCTATCTACTCTAGGCGCCTAGCTAGGATAAAGAAGGTGGCAGATATTAAACTAGTGGCTCTGGGAGCTGTAGACCTCGCGAGCATACTAAATATTCCAATATTCAACATCATCAATCAACATCATCAATGTCGTGTAAGGTGTTTTCTGAAAGTCTTTAAGTGCACTTTTATTAATTTTTAATTTAAGGCTTATTATTATGCTGATGCTCTCATTCAGTGAAGGAAAACATCATGAAGATAATTATCAGTTAGTATTCTAACAGCGATGAAACGCTTGCAGCCTGTCACGTATTGACAACTAACCATAATGCAAAATGTTGTGTGTGTGTGTGTGATGTGATGTTTTTTCTATTTAATTTTGTAAATTTTTGAGGAATGTAATTTGCAAGTGCATTTTCCGTTTTGTGATTTTTTTGATTTTTTTTTGCATCATCTTGTGTAGAATGAGGTCCTTTGTGTTTCTCTCAAATTTGATTGAAAACCATCGATTGTTTGATGAGCTATCCTGTTCATCATGCTGAAGATCCTTATCAGATCTTCGCCAAACTTTTATGAAACCAACTTATAGTTACTACCTTTCAAATAAAAAAAGAATAATCGAAATCGGATCTCATTTGGTGGAGATATCCAGTATATCAAATAGCCCCCTTTTTGCCCTTTTTTGGGGGAAGTACCCCTCCAATCAAAAATCCCTGACGACAAAAAAAATCTAATAAGTCATATAACCTGTGTACCAAGTTTCGTCCAGATCGGTTGAAAAATGCGACCTGTAGAGGAGAACAGACAGACAGACAGACAGACATCCGGACAAACGCATTTTTGGCCAATGTGGAAACTGAGACGCTTCGCTCGCTTCGCTCGCTCGGTCAATTAGACACAGGTTTAAGGGGTACTAGGTACCTACCTAGGTAAGTACTTGACAAAGTCTAAAGTTACAGCATTCAATAAAAGGCTTCACTAATACCTAGTGCTTACTATAACATACATAAAACGCTTGAAGATATTGTTAGCGTTTCCCTTATTTTAATACTTTTGGAGTGTGTTTTGAACAATAATTGCTTATCAATAATATACCTATTTTATGCTTGATTTGGCCATTCAATGTAAAGAGTGCATTGCCTGACTGAAGTTATTGATTGAATCTTTATTGTTAATATAATCTGTATTTGATGTTGGACATCACTAAAATAAAAATGTCGCGTCTCTATGAGTTGTGAGTAGAAATAGCACTGGCCGGCGGCAGCCATTAATTATGGGAGGCTTGTCGAATTGTGGAGGCAAGATATGGGATTTCTTTTGTAAAGCTTTAGCATTTTCTAATTGTTTCTGTGCCTTTATCGTAATAAACATCAAAGTTTGTATTTAATTTATCTATCTTTTATTGGTAAAAGTGAGTATGTTAATAATTCAGAACCGGGATAACCAGCTCACGATGGTATGTACTTTTATCATTTTACTTAGACCCACACCTGGATTTTATTGAAGACCATCCTTAATGTAAAATCAGTATGTAAAATGTGTCTGGCGCTATGTGATAGATACTTAGCACCTGGGTATCCAGAACAAGATTAAACTCGTGAGTTCGACTCTCACATTGTACTGTAGTGTGTTATCTGGATCTGTAGATAGGTACCGAAATATAGTAAGTAATGCCAGTGCATTGTTTTGAGCATTAGTCAATGTGGTACCTATCTATCTACTAGACATGTGTAAGTCAGTCGAGTGATGCATTACGCGCAGTGATACCCAACCGCGTACTGTAACATCACATTCGGTTTGTCATCTTGTACTTACCTACATATATAATTATGCAATGAGTCAGTTTGTTTCGCTCAATCCATGCGAGTAGGAGTGCGGGCTCAATTGCACTTGCGCCTGTCATTTATTAGTTTAAAATTTTAATTTAGAACCATGTTGTCGACTACATAAGGTTAAATGTTATATTACATAATTCGCATTATCTCATGTTATGCTTGACAATAATTACTATTGAGTTGCACCTGAGCGTTACATTATGCTAAGTATCTCACAAGAAGTTTTAGTGCGTCCGGCAGTTACATCTCAGGTGATGTTTGGGGGTGATGATGTGATGTGATGCTTCTCTGTACCTACAAAATATGATACCATATTATCTTATTGCCTACTACATAAGGCACTGTTTTGTGCATGTCTATGAAGGTAAACTAGCACAAATCAATTTATTTCCATGTTCATCACTTATTTTCTATGATTTGAACCGAGTAGTAAGAAGGGATGTTATAAAAGATTGGTTCAAATGGTATCACCTTCTATGAAGTAGTATTGTTGGCTCTTTGTGAACAAGTGTGCATTCTTTGGTACCTATCATACAAAGGTAATAATAAAATATTACTTGTTTGGTGTGGTTGAACAAAGTATTATCACAACCACAGCACCTTGTCACAAATCCTGAAATCAATCTTAAGTAGCAAGAGATAAAGTACTTTTTCCTGTTATTGTCTTCGAGCAATTATTCGAGTTATTGTTTTTATTTTTAATCATCTTCAATAGATTTGAAGGCTTAAGTACGTTTGCTTCTTTAAGTTTTACTGCAGGAGGTATGGAGTCGCGTTGAACTCTAAAATAATAAATAATAAGTACATAAAAGTTTTAAAGATTATCTAAGTTTTGGGCATCTATGTTTGTTTATGTTTATCTATGAAGCATGAGTAAAAAGATAGATATCTACGCTTGTTGCTTTCCAAATGTGTAATGTCGGTGGCTGACGAACTAGCGAGTCTATTGTTAGATGACACAAATTTCACAAGTTTCATAACCAATTTTAAAGTTCCGATACTAAAATAGATATGCCTATTAAAACGATAAAAAAAAAAAAATTATAATAATAATAATAATGATCTTCTCCATGCAACTGCTGTTCCGAACACAATGCTTGCGCGTCTATTGGCCAGACGCTATATCAACCATGTTTGACTTTGGCCGAATATTCTTAGCGGTGCAGGTTGTTAAAATGGTTAATTTTGTTAAAGTTTGATATTAATTTTATTGTTTATACTTGAGTTATTTTAAACTCATTCCACGGTATATGTGGAATAAGCACAATAAGCTTTGAAAAACTTAATACCTATAAGTATTCTTCAATTTATTACTAACTGCAACATAAGAAGTCTCGAAAAACAATGAAAGGCAGAAGAATTAGAGTTACTTCTGTACCATACTAATGTTTAGATACCCACTGTTTAGCAGTGTTTGTGGTTACTCTTGTGGTGAACACGAAAGTTGAGTATCATATGGATCGACTGCTCAGTATGAAACAGTCAGGACAGAACAGTCATTTTGACTTATTAAATCATGAACTATTTAATAACTTAAAGAAGTACTTACCTAGTAGTAGGGATAACAATATTTGCATATTTTTCTTGATGCAGTGAGATTGGCATAGTGATGCTCAGGTACTTATTCAAAGTTCTTATGCAAGTTCTTTGTTACATTTATATTGCACCTACCTACAAAGGAGTTTTAATAAGTAGATGACGGCTACGAATAATGAACCCTGGTAGGTCATGAATAGTATTAACCGCCAGGTGGCTAAAAGTAACAAGTGCTTAAATACTTACTTGTTTACTTTGTATGGTGTCTTCTTATTTTTTTGTCATATCAATGTTACAAACACATTAAAGTCCTTTAAATAGGTGACTTTATGTTTATGGCATTGAATATCTAAACAGGCCACATGATGTGACCACATTGTGATAATATGGATTCATTATAGAATAAATATCATTGAATGAAACTGATTACCCACTTAGGTTTGGTACTATACTAAGTATATAGTTATTGTTACAAAGTATATAGTAGTTTGAAGACACCAATTAATGTATCTATACACCTAAGTGTTTCTTTTTAATTCAAAACTGCATTTTAACTTTAGTATAAGTACCTTAAGTAATATTTATTACCTACAATAAAACTTGTGTAAATTGATATTGGTAGGTACCTTACATTACCTACTTACAAATCCAACTTATAATTTTATACAACCTTCTAATGGTAGAAAATTACCCTTACTAATTATTTACTTACTAAATTATATGGTACTGGTGAAATACATTACTTTATTATGTATTTGCATGCACAATAGGTGTTTATACAGATACCTACAGATTTTCTTGGATTGGTTAGTTCAAGTTAATAGTCTGACCGCAGTAAGTCTGCAGTGTACGTGGTGTAAAGCACTGTAATTGAATAGTAGATTAAATAAAATTATAAGGTACATCAACTGATGTAATTTATAGCATTTCACCTGATTTATGTCTAAGCAAGCCCTTTACTGAGGGTTGTAGTAAAACTGCTGAAAGAAGATAACCAAAACATTCAATAAGTACCTACTTGCGATTCTTTAGAGAGTTATCCTTATGTTAGTCTGACCTTACAATGGTATTTAAACAATTTTAGCTATTTAATCAATAATTTTACTTTTATTATAAAAATGTTGAATATCAAATATTTTCTATTATTTTGTTGACTGAAACTAAAATTGTTAAAATATTCTAATTGCTACCAATAAAGTATGAGATATATGTGTGATTACTGAAATACATTTAAGCCTTATTGTTGGAAATGAGTGACTGGACCAATTTGGTTGAAAATCATAGTAATCTGGAATGAGCATAACATAGTCTTTTGGTCAGGACACGAGCGAAGTATAAACAAATTAGTCAACGATATCAATGACGCGTAAGTACCTGCCATTGAAGTATCTGCTGTAGATTTAAAATAAGGCCTATGTCAAAACTTCTTCAGCTCATTGATTGCTGCATTTGATATTCTTGGAAACGTCAAAAACATAGACGAAGGGTCGCATGGCACTTTATGCATTAAGTGAGGTTGATGTAGGTAATCAATACCTGCATTTACCACATACTGGAACCAGCCAGGTAATTAAACCACTGCGGTAAATGTGCCTAATAGGAGCCATTGTGTCACTTTGGTCATACCTACTGAGTGGAGGCATTTTTTCTGAGCAACCTTCTTTTATTTAATGTCATTTTTTATTACGTATCTGTAGTCAAGAATAGATACAAATAATAAAGATGAAGGTAGTCATTAGTATCTATTTCATTTATTTCTTATGTTGATCGACTGTTAAGTCTATACCTACAGAAAGTTGCTTAATATTTTTATATTAATACCTATACCTACTTAATAATTATTTGATATGGCTGGTGACTTTTAATTCCAATTCTATTTATCACACTTAAAATAACATCACCCAACATTTTATACACGTTTTTATGTGAATAAATATGTGTTACTATATTATTGTTATGACAAACAAATTAAACGACAAGAGTGTCTATTTTGTCTTGTCTTTGTGCATGTTGTGTTTCACTGATTGTATTGTAGTACAACAGACGAATTGGTACGAGTTTCTTGAAAGTATTTAATGATAAAATAATCACTTATTTTGATACTTGCCATTATATAATTGTATAAAGAAATATGCTACCATAATGGTAGTGATTACTATCTCGTAAGTGTGGGTATAATCATAATATTTATCTGTTAAAGGTGAAACATGCTGCGATATTGCAGTGAATCACTAATTATTAACACAGTAAAGTATAAGTGAAACATGCTGTTATATTGCAGTGATCACTAATCATCAATATCGTAATGGTACAAGTGAAACATGCTGTATATTGCAGTGATCACTAATTATCAAAATCGTAAAGTATAAGTGAAACATGCTGTTATATTGCAGTGATCACTAATCTTCAACATCGTAATGGTACAAGTGAAACATGCTGCTATATTGTAGTGATCACTAATTATCAAAATCGTAAAGTATAAGTGAAACATGCTGTTATATTGCAGTGATCACTAAACATCAACATCGTAATGGTACAAGTGAAACATGCCGCTATATTGCAGTGATCACTAATTATCAAAATCGTAAAGTATAAGTGAAACATGCTGTTATATTGCAGTGATCACTAATTATTAACATCGTAATGGTACAAGTGAAACATGCCGCTATATTGCAGTGATCACTAATTATCAAAATCGTAAAGTATAAGTGAAACATGCTGTTATATTGCAGTGATCACTAATTATTAACATCGTAATGGTACAAGTGAAACATGCTGCTATATTGCAGTGATCACTAATTATCAAAATCGTAAAGTATAAGTGAAACATGCCGCTATATTGCAGTGATCACTAATTATCAAAATCGTAAAGTATAAGTGAAACATGCTGCTATATTGCAGTGATCACGAATCATCATCGTCGATGTTCTATATGTGAAACATGCTGCTATATTGCAGTGATCACTGATCATCATCGTCGATGTTTTTGAAATTAATTGCGGACCAGGTTGACTGTCCAATTTTCTCTTAATGAATTGAGTTAGTTATACCTACATAATTATTTCTCTTCGATTTCGTTTATTTTAAAGTACCTACATAATTATATTTCGTTGCTTATGTTGTATTTTTCTAGAAGAGCCAAATGAGGCTCTCACATAATTGTGTAATTTTAACTTAAGTTTAATTTTAATCTTGTATGGATTGCTGTTGTCTGAAATAAAGAATAAATAATAATAATAATATGTGAAACATGCTGCTATATTGCAGTGATCACTGATCATCATCGTCAATGTTCTATATGTGAAACATGCTGCTATATTGCAGTGATCACGAATCATCATCGTCGATGTTCTATATGTGAAACATGCTGCTATATTGCAGTGATCACTGATCATCATCGTCGATGTTTTTGAAATTAATTGCGGACCAGGTTGACTGTCCAATTTTCTCTTAATGAATTGAGTTAGTTATACCTACATAATTATTTCTCTTCGATTTCGTTTATTTTAAAGTACCTACATAATTATATTTCGTTGCTTATGTTGTATTTTTCTAGAAGAGCCAAATGAGGCTCTCACATAATTGTGTAATTTTAACTTAAGTTTAATTTTAATCTTGTATGGATTGCTGTTGTCTGAAATAAAGAATAAATAATAATAATAATATGTGAAACATGCTGCTATATTGCAGTGATCACTGATCATCATCGAGACAATAAAGGTGAGACTTGCTGCTATTATTGCAATGATCAGTGTGTATGTTTATAATATTTTTTCAGGTAAACTAAATAAATGAAACATATTGCGGTGATCATTTATTTTGTATGTACCATCAAAACTTGTAGTATTTATTTCATTCTTATTTAATAATGCAAAAATAATAATCAACTAATGACTTTGATAACATGCATTTATTTATTTGGTTGACTCAAAACCAAATAAAAATAATGATCGTGCTTTACTAAGCAAATCACACAGAGTGAAAGAAACCTTACTCAATTTGTAAATATTTATTAGTCACATTCAGACGAGCTTCACTGTAGATATATCTTCTTAATAAAGATATACAACAGTTTAAAACAATTCAAGATTATTTGCAAATGAAGTGGAAGATTCCCATAATTATATTTTATTTATTTTTACAGATATTCCAGCTATTCATCATATTTGGTAACGACAAAGATGTTCTTTAATGCGAAAACTAAAAATAGTTTCGAAATAAGAGTCAAGCACTCACAACCGAAGTTACGACTTACATTAAAACAAAATCAAAATTAAAGCTTATGATTAATATTCTATTATTTTTTACAGATGACCTTCCACTTATCTTCCGTATATGTGCAGCGCCAACAATCATAGATTAGATGCATTTATTGTTTCATGCTGGTATAATGAATACCTATGAGTTAGGTATTCGTCTATTGTATAACCTTATGTTATTAGATTAAATAAACTTACCTGCTACTTATAAACGTTGCAGAACTTTAGTCAGCTGTCGGAATGATTGTTTTTATTACTAACATGTAATGTGAAATAGTCACAGAGCTAGATTATAATAATCAACCTGTCTAACTATTTGGCTTTTATGAGCATGGCTCTTTATGTATGTATAGTCAATAGGATTTACATTCAACAATGCTATAACAATCTGGGTACTTAAACTTAACTGGAAAGTATATTTCACGCTACCTATTCAATAAGATGTTGTTATAAATAACTCTAAATAACAGTACCTAGTAATTGTAATAATGTTTGTATTTAGTTATATTCTTAAATCATGAATTCGGTATTGTCAGAACCTAGTAGATGATTTCATAAGATAGAAAATTGAACTTGACTTACTGCTACATCATTTAAATAAATTGACTATAATTAATCACACATAACAATGGATGTTTTGACGATTAAATACAATTACTGTTAAAATATAGTTAAAACTCATGTAATATACTAGTAATTGAAACATTTTCCCTATGTTCTTAGGTCATTATTTTGTGAAGCTACTGAAGTAGATTAGCATAGAAATTAATAAGATAGTTTTGCAGTATGTATGTAATTTTATTATCCATAGAACCAAGACACGGTTGGGTCACCTAGTTCAAGATGAGATACACCATAAAATTATTAACTCTTGTTGTATATTATTCTATAGTTAAATTTGGTTCAACTACTTGTACTACCTAATATTTAGCAGTTTAATTATAATAGTTATGTTCACGTTTAACGTGTAAACACTTCAACAAAAGCCATGTATTGAACGTGTAAACACTTCAACAAAAGCCATGTGTTGATATCTTTGTACCACTCTATCATGTAGGGTGTAGAATTTTAGCAGATAAAGAGTACATAATTATATAACTTGTGGTAGTATATTGGTTGTAGAGAGCTCAACTGTTTCATGTGTATTTTGTGAATGTTGTAAATACTGTATTAGTTGTGGTTTTCTTTGTGAATAAACTTATAACTTAATTATATAATTATGTATAAACTATACAGTAAGCTGATGTTTGAAGAAATATAAGCTTGCACCAAGCCTCTGGTTAAAATTTTCTAATTGTACCGTGAATATGGCTTACAGGTTTTATATTTTTGTTGTATTGATTATGAGTACCTGCCATACACTTTATTCTTGAAATTTATAGATTAGGTATTGCTTGGTTACACTTAAGCTAAGTTTAAAATACTGTTACATTTCATTGTGTCAGAGACATGCACCACTATCGAATGGCCGGGGATGGAATAGGGACATTCCATTGGTAGGACGGCCGACTGTTAGCGTTTCCCTTATTTTAATACTTTTGGAGTGTGTTTTGAACAATAATTGCTTATCAATAATATACCTATTTTATGCTTGATTTGGCCATTCAATGTAAAGAGTGCATTGCCTGACTGAAGTTATTGATTGAATCTTTATTGTTAATATAATCTGTATTTGATGTTGGACATCACTAAAATAAAAATGTCGCGTCTCTATGAGTTGTGAGTAGAAATAGCACTGGCCGGCGGCAGCCATTAATTATGGGAGGCTTGTCGAATTGTGGAGGCAAGATATGGGATTTCTTTTGTAAAGCTTTAGCATTTTCTAATTGTTTCTGTGCCTTTATCGTAATAAACATCAAAGTTTGTATTTAATTTATCTATCTTTTATTGGTAAAAGTGAGTATGTTAATAATATCGAGCGTAGTTACCCTTGTGGCACTCCAAATTTAATGAACTTTATATCACGTTGATGTGTCAAGTTCAACGACCTTTGGGATCGGCATGCGACAACTTTCCGTAACTGCGTAGGCACTGGATAGATCCTTATAACTTCTTCATCAATTGTCGAGGTACAGTCAGCTGCAACAGTGCTAATTGCAATCCGCATGTAATCTAAAAAAGAAGTAGAGTCAAACAGTTATTTTCTCTTGCAAGAAAAGCTCAAAAAATATTTTTCTCAATAAAGACGAAGGGCGTTTCTGTACCAACCACATAGGTAAGCAAAATTGTTTTAGTTTTATGATTGTTTTGGCTTATTCCACTAATCCCCGTTGACAATCCCTGCGGATGCGAACTTGTAACGGGGATTAGTGATGAAAAAGTTCACTAATCCTTGTTGACGGAGATTGTCAACGGAAATTAGAAAAATAAGCCAAAATTAAAAAGTATTCCTTATTTTATGTGTAGGTATACCTACAAGATACCTACCCATTGCCCGCCCATGCACCCACTAACCTCGCTGGGCGCTATTTCTATCAAATCTACGTGAAATGAATTATTACCTACGTAATAGCAATAGCCACTTCGTTTTATACTTAGCTTCGTCTGAAGCTTTTACTCGAATTAGGTTTGTTTACCCTAACCACTGGCGCCAGGATTTGATTACATCTAACTGTACATTTTTGTTTACATCACATCGCCTAACGAAAAACTAGTTCAATCGACATTTTTTCTCTTCTTCTTGGTCCTTTGAAACCTCTGCAAAGGTATTATAGAAGGAAAATAAAAACAAAAAAATGTGCCGACGAACCTACCCGAGAAGCCGTGAGAGAAATAATCTGGGGTAAGATTCTGATACGACATTAAATGATAAGAAAGATCTCTTCCTGCGGCAGTGTCAATTGTGTGTTGTGTGGTCTAATTACTGTTGGTACTTACAAATTAAACTCAGTAACAGTCAACTGCACTAACTGGTTACCTACTTCCTTCGTTTTAGGATTAAAATGATAGAGTTGAATGATAATATCCTCAAAATAATTCACCAAAAATGACAACTTTCATGGTATATGTGGTGAGAGGATTGAATGCTAGCGCCCTGATAAGGCTCCTTTCGTGCAAGATGAAGGGCGATTGAGAACAACATATAATTATGTTAATCCAGGTTATGAACTAGGTATAATATATTCCAAGTTTTATCTAAATCAGACCAGGGGCCTTATTCACAATACAAGCGCGTTAGGCAGCACGACAAGACAGCGGCGTGAAATCGCCCTATGCCTATGCCGTATTTCCTATGCCATAAATGTCATTCCTTACGGTGACGTCATACGGTTACGGCAAGGAATCTCCTAAGTCATACCAGAAATAATGCCCCAGCAGTGTGATTGAAAGACAAACAAACTTTGACATTTTATAGTATTACTGAGATGTAGGTTCGGTGACCAATAAGAAACTCTACGTAAAGGATTATCAATCGTTGTAGCTAACTGTACTTGGCTAACCACGCCCCTATTATTTAATCTGTGTCCATGCGGTCGTGTGGTTAATCTAATCTGGTATGTGGGTCACCATTATTGCAACAGCTAATCAAAGGACCTCATTATTTACTTCCTTTGCTATGAAGCAAGCACGTATGAGTTAGTGGCCAACACTGTTGACGGCATTTTTAGGCCGCCTTAAGGCCTCCATCATGGCTTAACGACTGCTAGAGCCAGGACCGACAGTTTATCTTACCCTCCGAAGCACGGAAGCGCTTATATGTAAATGCCACTAACGGTCATCCATCCAAATAGTGACCGCGCAGAACGTCGCTTAACTTAGATAATCGGTGCAGATTGACTAAGTAAGCTTCGCAACGACGACGGCGGCCTTAAGGCGGCCTAAAACTGTCACCAGAGTTGGCTACTAACTTATATGAGCTTGCTTGTTTGAGGTCATTAATGAGTACATTCCAACATGATGATTATTACCTACTATGGATAGGGTAGGCTAAGTAAGGAGAAAAATACAATAAGTACCTATTATGGAACCCAATATCGTTCTTGGTTCATCGAGTTTAGCTCTTCGTTCCAGTTCATTGACGTGATGGACCTTTCTCCGAGACCACTGGATCGGAACGAAAGCTAATCTTAGGCTAGTCATCTGAGATGTTATATAAAATAAAATAACTTCACTGTGTAACAATGCATTGATTTAGGTGCCGACAAATGGTGGCGGTAAATAGTGTATTTTTTTAATTTTACGAAGTACCTACATACCTAGTTCACTTTAGTTTTTCTATCAATTAAAGAGTTTTTCTTTCAGACCGAGAGAGGCCTATACCCAGCAGTGGGTGAAGTCGGGGTGTGCGACACCAAACGACATTCGTAGGTGGACATAAGTACCTAGGTAACTAGTAGACAGATACAATACTTATAGTTCACAGGTTCACACGAGTTTCTTGAAAGCTAAATTGCTCTTTGTTAAGAAGTTGTCGTCAGGAGATTCTCATTGATTCATTGTTTTCTCGATTGAGTGTCTGAAATAAAATAAGATGTTACATTATGGTGATACAGTGCACAGCTGGTTACCCCATAAAAGAAAAGCGATTCATTTTCACCCGCACGATGTGATGATATCATTGAAGTGAAAAACAAAACTCGAAATATACGCGCGCTGTCGAGCTGGGTACCTACTATAGTCTATCGGTAATGGTAGTTTATACTGAAGGATATTTTTTTCTATTCATAAAGCTCTTCGTATTTCGGTAGAGTTTTGGTGAGGTGGTAAAGGGCCGTTGGTGCCGCGTTGAGAAATATGAAAAATGCGTCTCGCCACATTCGAGTTTTTATTTTCTCCCTAGATAAGGAATGACAAATTGATGTTTTCTGTACCTACTTTACGCTTCTTCTCACATGCTTTCAGAGTGCCAAAATGCGTGAGAGCTTGCGACGGCTAGCATCAGACGAGGCGATGGAACGCAACACGGGTAACAACAGACGGGTGCGAGTCGAACTGCTGGACGGAGATCACATCACTGTGGACCTGGATGTAAGTAACAAACCGCAAGATACAGCGTCAGGGGCCTTGCATATCAGCTTCTTCGGAAAAAAACAAATCCGTCTGATTTAGATTTTTCGGCAACTAAGCCCACCGGCAACCAGCCCCTCAATACAGCACAGCGTAGGGCCTAGCGGTACCTACTCTTGAATGTTTACTTGTGTAAATTCCAATACAGGTGTAAAGTACCACGCTGGCGCACTTCCATCAACAAAAAGTATTTCAATGCTTTTGTTTATTTAGCTAATGGAGCCAAGAATTCAGTTCTGCGCCAGAAAATGGACGTCTTCGTAAAATATATTCACTGTTAAAGCTCACGATAGTTATTAAAGTGATTAAATAGCCATTTATAGGTCGGCTTTATCAAAAGCGGCGGTCTTATTGCTCGTAGCAGTTTTCAACCTTGTAGCAGAGTAGGTAAGGTTGTCCTTGCTATGTAAGTGGTTAGCAGAAAACCCTGGCTTAAGGAGTGCCCAAAATAGTCTAGATGCGTGAGGTCGAGGCATGATGATAGCCAAACCCACCTTGGCAATCCAAAGGTCGAGCCATGAATCAGCAAAGACTATGGGAAAGCTTTTAGGCGCTTTCGTTCACTTAGAAGACGTGTTTATAAATTTTCATCACACCTATTCGAAAAGAACGACTTGGTTCGCCTTTATGTGCACCCAAAGGTGGTGTTTTCTATAAGAAACAATAAGTGCGCGGCAAAGTTCATTCCGGCGCACTTATTTAAATAAGTGCGCCGCAATTTACTTTGCCGCGCACTTTTTGAATTTGGAACACCTTAGTGTTCAGCGCCAAAGAAATCGAACGAATAGAAAACATAAGAAATAAGTGGTTTTCATTATAGATACTATTTATTTTCATTTTAGTTGTTACTATATATTATGTTTTATTAAATAATAATATTACAATAAAATATGAGGCGCCTTTTATGTTCTCATAGTTGGTGATGAAAAGTAGAGTGTACCACTCGGGCGCAAAATATATTTTTGGCTCGGGCGAAGTACTTTGAATCCCTCGCTACGTTCAGGATTCTACTAAAGAATCCCTCGCTACGCTCGGGATTCTACTCTAGAATCCTTCACTTCGCTTTGGATTCAAAAAATCGCCCTCGCCGTAAAAATATAATTTTGCTCCCATAAGCTACAATCTACTATTCTAACAAAAGAATCGGTGGAATCCCTCTTTAAATATGAAAAACACAAAAATACGAGTTGAGAATCTACTTATCTTATGAAGTCTGGGTAAAATACTTTTTATGTGAATACTCGCTTTCGCCCGTGACTTCGTCCGCATCTCGTTTGATCCTATTGATATTCCGGAATTAAAAGTAGGTAGTGTATGTGTGACAGTGGGTTACGAACTATATGTATATTCCAAGTTTCATCTGTCGTTTCAGCATGATTGAAACAAACATCTAAACATCCAAACATCTAAGCATTGAAACATATAAACTTTGACATTTATAATACTAGTAGTTCGCCCCGAACTGAGATCTCGTGATGGTCGGAGGTTAATAAAACCCATTTTTTTATTATTGACTAATGGTTGCAATAAACTTTGCAAATCGCATCGAAATCGCCGTCTAGCTAAGTACCAGTCTTACTTGAACTACAAAATCATTGAAACTCCAAGAAATGTTAGCTTACGTTATACTGGGTTTTCCAATTTTATAATTTTTACAACAACTCAAAAACTATTAAGAATCGAAATAAAATTAGTTTTGGAATGTCTAAACAAAACCCTATCATATGACACTCCACTTGATATCTTTGTACGACTTTTTTTTTTACTCTCTTTGGCCCCTCATAACTTCACGACCTCTTGACCGATTTACTTCATTTAACAAACCAGCAAAACTTAAGAGTACCTACTATCCATATGCCTACCATTCTGTGAAGATCGGATAAGCGGTTCAAAAGATCTCGAAGAACAAACATACAAACATTTTTGCCAAAGTTGTCACTAAGATCTCGTTCGCTTCGCTCACTCGATCAATTAGTGTGATTATTGTTTCCAGCGCAAGTCTCGAGGAGCAGATCTCCTGGACAAGGTATGCGAGTCACTGGAGGTGGAGGAACGAGACTACTTCGGTCTGATGCATGCGCAGCGCGGGGATCCCAGGGTCTGGGTGGATTTAAACAAGAGACTGTCTAAAACCTTCAGGAGTAAGTCTGTGAATATCATCTTTCTCTTTCTATCCTTTTAACTAAGGCCTGCGGATCGTGTTTGAAAGCAAACCCTGAGGTTTTACCTCCTAGATTATTCTAGATAATTGCTAGTGGTGAATACTGATGCCTCTGAAACTTGCAGATCCTACCTGGATCAAAAACTAGTAGGTTAACTCCTGAAACCCAGCTAAGAAAGCAGCCAGCCAGCTAGACCAGCTAGCCAGGAAACCTTTGAAGTTAAAAGTCATTGGGAGAGAATAAGTGTGTTCTAATAACTGGCATAAGCACAAAATATGAATCAAAAGCAATAATAAAGGCTATTTTTGCTCACTAGGCTGAGATGATAGTATATTGGTTGCTGAGCAAGCCTACTCCATCTAAAAAATGTCCCCGGCACTGCAGCGTCCCGTTCATTACGGTATAGGCAAAAATTGGCTCCTGACGCTGTATAAATATAATCTAGATACAATGCAAAGACTATAGCTATAGCTTATTCGTAACAGTGGAGTTTGTATTAACACCTGTATCTTCCAGACGAGCCGTGGGATGTGAAGTTCGCCGTGAAGTTCTACCCGCCAGAGCCATCAGACCTGACTGATGATACCTCGCGATACCAGATAGGACTGGCGGTGAGGAGAGACCTCATTGAAGGTAATTTAACATGACGTTTGATTGCAGAAACATTTGCAGAAGTTCCTCCTGTAACTACGTCATTTTGTCGTGTATTCGTCATCGAGACATGGAAACCGGAATCATTAAAATTCGCACAGATTCTAATGTTGAAAGTCACGTCAAAACAATACCAATTTGGTACAGTCGTTATTTAAGTAGGAGTACTTTTGGGAGGCCTTATTATATATAATACTTTATTGCACAACATTATTTTGTTACAAAGGGTGGATTTAATGCTGAAAGCATTGTCTGCCAGCCAACCCAAACGTGGTGGTGTAATAAGGAGGCCTTGCCGGAGGTTAAGGTGACTCGACCCCAGAACACCACGATCTGCGAAATATAGAGCAAATCCTGGATGAGAATAGCCAAATAGCAAGAAATAGCTTCTTGCTATGGCTTTTATCATCCAAGGTTTTCTCAATCCAAGGTTGTAAGAAAGATCCACGTGCAGCACTAAACTGCTTTCTACGGCTCATTTCAGTTTTCCCCTGCGTGCTCCCCCTGCGTAGGGGATTTCTGAACTTTTTATGCAATAATCCCCTTAGTGACCCCTGTGACTGCCGGCAGGGGAAAAATCCCACAGCAGTCCAGCAGTAGACTAGGCTGATGATATATCCCGTTACATCCAGGTCGTCTAGTGTGTTCGGGTATCACATACGCGTTGCTCGCGTCGTACATCCTGCAGGCAGAGTTGGGTGACCACTGCGACGCGCACATGAGTCCCTCCCTGCTGTGCAAGCATCGCGCCGCGCCGCTCAGCGCCATCACACCAGAACTAGAGGCTAAGATTGAAGAGCTTTACAAAAAACATAGGTAAACAACTAAGAGTTATTATTATGTCGTCCGTGTGCGAAACTTTCCACCGAAATATCTGTGAACCAGCTTACGATAAACCTCGTTGCAAATGGCTGCCTTTGGTTGAAAGAGTTCAAGCTGTATCTAAGAATCCACGTCTTTGATTTCAATAAAATATAGCCTATGTTTCAATCCGGGAAAGGGGCTTCTGAAAAAACCCATCGATTCCTGCCTATGATGGTGTTGGTGGAAAAGACAGAACGTGTCTAAAATCGCGTCTCAAACTCTACACTAGTTACATAGTCATTTTTACAACATGAGCCATCTGCTAGTTTTTTTACTTCTGCTTACTTCCTTCCATCAGCCCTGTGTACTTTGTATCCCAGAGGTCAAACCCCAGCGGAAGCAGAACTGAACTATCTCGAGAATGCAAAAAGGCTTTCTCTCTACGGGGCTGAATTACATTCGGCACAGGACAGTGACGACGTCCCTATCGCACTCGCCGTCTGCGCCAGCGCTGTCTCCGTCTACCGCGATGGGTGAGTGAACAGGGCAGGGCGTGAGATCACGTGACATGATGTGGGGGGCGACGTGATACACAGGGGCGGTCAGATCACGTGACATGTTGTGAGGGGGGTGAGATCACGTGACATGTTGTGAGGGGGGTGAGATCACGTGACATGTTGTGAGGGGGGTGAGATCACGTGGCATGTTGTGAGGGCGGTGAGATCACGTGGCATATTGTGAGGGGGGTGAGATCACGAGACATGTTTTGAGGGGGTGAGATCACGTGACATGTTGTGAGGGGGTGAGATCACGTGACATGTTGTGAGGGCGGTGAGATCACGTGGCATATTGTGAGGGGGGTGAGATCACGAGACATGTTGTGTGGGCGGTGAGATCACGTGGCATGTTGTGAGGGCGGTGAGATCACGTGACATTTTGTGAGGGCGGTGAGATCACGTGACATGTTGTGAGGGGGGTGAGATCACGTGGCATGTTGTGAGGGCGGTGAGATCACGTGGCATATTGTGAGGGGGGTGAGATCACGAGACATGTTTTGAGGGGGTGAGATCACGTGACATGTTGTGAGGGGGTGAGATCACGTGACATGTTGTGAGGGCGGTGAGATCACGTGGCATATTGTGAGGGGGGTGAGATCACGAGACATGTTGTGTGGGCGGTGAGATCACGTGGCATGTTGTGAGGGCGGTGAGATCACGTGACATTTTGTGAGGGCGGTGAGATCACATGACATCTTGTGAGGGCGGTGAGATCACGTGACATGTTGTGAGGGCGGTGAGATCACGTGGCATATTGTGAGGGGGGTGAGATCACGAGAAATGTTGGGTGGGCGGTGAGATCACGTGGCATGTTGTGAGGGCGGTGAGATCACGTGACATTTTGTGAGGGCGGTGAGATCACATGACATCTTGTGAGGGCGATGAGATCACGTGACATGTTGTGAGGGCGGTGAGATCACTTGGCATGTTGTGAGGGGGGTGAGATCACGTGACATGTTGTGAGGGTGGTGAGATCACGTGACATGTTGTAAGGGCGGTGAGATCACGTGACATGTTGTGAGGGCGGTGAGATCACGTGACATGGTGTGAGGGGGTGAGATCACGTGACATTTTGTGAGGGGGTGAGATCACGTGACATGGTTTGAGCGGGGTGACGCAACGTGATATACAGGGGGTGACGTGATGGGGGTGAGATCACGTGTCACGATGTGGGTGAGATCACGTGACGTGATGGGGGGGTCAGATCACGTGACGTTTATATTTGTATTTTATGTGTTTCGCACATCTCTGCTGGATAAGTAGAGCATTGATTACGTAATCCTTCCAGATTGGTAATGAATCGGTTTCCATGGGCGAAGATAATAAAGATCTGTTACAACAAGCGCGCGTTCACGTTGAAACTGCGCGCGTCCGAGTTCGACGAGTTTGAGACGCATCTGAGCTTCAAGCTGCCTTCCACCACCGCCTGTAAGAAGCTGTGGCGGTGTACTGTCGAACATCACGTGTTTTTCAGGTAATTTAATTCGAATTATGAATGTTAGTAGGTAATTTCGCCATAATATAATTTGCATGCTATAGTAGGTGCCAAATAACACCGCAATACAGGTCATTCACCCACCTTCACCACGATATCGCAAAATTCAATTTATGAATAGTAAACAAACAATACAACGAGATTCGAGCGATTACCGTGTTAACGACAGGTTTGTATGGAAAGCGACAGAATTAGCCATTCATAAACTGAATTTTGCGACATCGTGGTGAAAATGGGTGTTGACCTGTATTGCGGTGTTATTTGGCACCTACTATGGTCATAGTAGGTAAATGTGCTGGTCCATTTTTATAAGAGCTTTGTAACGACATTTTTGGAAATAAATAATTTGAATTGAATTTGAATTGAATACTTACCTTATCAAGCTGAAAAACCTGGAACCTGCAGAAGTCCATTGATTTCTCCAGGTTCTACATTATAAAATAAATAAAATAAAAATAAATATTCCCGGACACTTAACACAACGCCTTCTAGTCCCAAACTAAGCAAAGCTTGTACGATGGAAACTAGATGGCTGATATAATACATACATACATTTTTTTTTGTAAATACATACTTTTAATACTTAGAAACACGCAGACACAGAACAAACATCTATGTTTGCCACACAAATGTTTGTTCTCGGTGGGGATCGAACCCACGACCCACAGCACGGAAGGCAGAGCTACTACCGACTGAGCCATGACGCCGCTATTATATCCGGTCTCCAGGTTCCTATATCTCCAGCACTAAGATCACCAGGTCCAGTTACTGCTGAACCTGGTGATCTGAGTGCTGGATGGTGCCCATTGGGTCATTTGGATTAGTTGTCATAGATTTCTTAGACTCTAGCAAATCTATGAGGGTCATTGGCATTTCATCGATTCCTAGTACTCTTGGTCCTAGAGAACTAACTTAACTTATTTCTCACCTCTTTCCCACAGACGGGAGTCTCCAGTGAAAGTAGACCGCATAGTAGGCTTCCCCCGACTCGGCTCGCGTCGCCTCTCCTGTCGCCGCACGCTCCGTCAACTGAGATCCGAACCCACGACCCTGGCCGCCTGACACTCCACGATGCCAGTGGAGCCGGCTGGTCAGTTCCAGCTGTGTTTTGTTGATGAACTGCTGCATTTGATGTATGGACAAGTTGGCAGTGAGTTGGTGATAGTGGGGGCAGTGAGTTAATTATTGCGTGTTTGACTTTGGGAATCATTTTTAACCGACTTCAAAGAATGGAGGAGATTCTCAAATTGGTTGTATATTTTTTTGATCTGTCACTGACAATGAGCATGTGGCCGTGGGTTGTGGGTTCGATCCCCACTGGAACAAACATTTGTGTGACAAACATAGGTGTTGCTTCTTTTGTATGGTATCTACTATGTATGTATTACAAGTAGGTACCTACCTTATGTATTTACAAAAAAGTTTTCTATCAGCAATCTAGTTCCCATAGCTTTGGTTATTTTGGGACTAGAGGGCGTCGTCTGAAATGTCCAAAAATATTTTTAATAATTTATTCCTAAATTCTTTAATAAGTTAAAATTCAAGATACCTACAAAGATATACAAACAAAGGCGAGCTTTAGTTTAAAAAGAGTTTTCTTCCAGCAAACCTTCGAGGCAAAGAAGAGGATTATAATAAAGTGTTAGTATTGTGTACTACAAGAAATAATATAAATGTTATAAGTCGCACACCTTTCCATACAAACGTGGAAGGGTAACCACCCCACTGTTTGACGTTGACCAACCAAAACTAAGGATTATATCAATTTATCTCGTCATAATCTATGTCTGTATACATCCCAAACCGTAAAAAAAGTATTCATTAAAAAAATACAAGCTAAAAATACTTTCCATACGAAAGTTTAGAAGCTTGTATTTTTTATATGAATACTTTTTTTACGGTTTGGGGTGTACACATACATAGATTATGACGAGATAAATTGATATAATCCTTAGTTTTGGTTGGTCAGCGTCAAACAGTGGGGTGGTTACCCTTCCACGTTTGTATGGAAAGGTGGGCGACTAGTTCAACCTTAATACTAACGCCTTCCGCTTAGATGATTGGATCTATGTTTATCCCAAGTGCCATTACTAGTTAGGAGACCTTAGGTTAGAGTAAGATTATACCTCTCTGTAGGTATTTATTATGCTGTAGCAAGTAAGTTTTAGTACCTATATTACATTACCTAGTGATATTTGTAAAAATTTTGTAAGGATGCTCCAATAATGTAATGGTAGTTCTGTCTGTATGTAAAGTACAGCTGATTAAGATCTAGCTCTGACTCTGTTTAACATTACATTGCTAGTAAGAGACAGCAATTGACAGGCGTCATGGCTCAGTCGGTAGTAGCTCTGCCATCCGTACTGTGGGTCGTGGGTTCGATCCCCACCGAGGACAATCATTTGTGTGTAGCAAACATAAATGTTTGTTCTGTGTCTGGGTGTTACTATGTATTATAAGTATGTATTTACAAAAAAAAAGTATATATGTATTCTATCAGCCATCTAGTTCCCATAGTACAAGCTTTGCTTAGTTTGGGACTAGAAGGCGTTGTGTTAAATGTCCGTGAATATTTATTTTATAATATTAAATAATTTAAACAGCTGAATAGTTATGCATCGATTATAAGTAAGCAGGCTTATCCAAAACTAAGTTTAAAAAGGACTGTTATTTGGCTTACATAAAATAGCGAAATATAGTCATAAAATAAAATATTTTTATAATAAACGTTTTTTATTAAGTACCTAAGTACCTAGGCTACCTCTTACGTACCTATAACTCGTGCCATTTCGGTAAAGCATCTAATGAATATAAATACAAACACTACACTATCTTTTTAGTACATAGGGTACTATAACTGATGTCGCCGGTTTCCAATCCACTTTTTTCCAAAACTACTGATACAGGCTATACGCACAAACTTCAAATTACAAAATTCAAATTACCATTTAAAAACTAACTTTGATTTTCAGTAAAATTAACAAAAATCATAATAATTGATAGTTTAACTTACCTTTGGTATGTAAAGATCTTCGTCAGATGTTATCGAAGAGCGTCGAAACAATTTCACACATTGCGTCAGAATTTACTTATAGACCCTCAAAACACATCTCGACTTACCCTAGGCCGCCCGTTGATAGGTAGTCGGTGCGGTTATACAATGGATGCGTTCGGAAGTTTTTCCGCACGTTTTAGAGATGGCGCCACTCAAATCCATTCACTCAATTATTAGATAAGGCTGGTGTATCTATGTGCCCCTTGTATCAAGGCACCCCACCTCTCCCTACAATTGTGATAATGTTTGTTACTCTTTCAAGCAACAACTACTGATCCGATTTGGACGAAACTTGGAATATATATTGTCCGTGACCTGGATTAACACATAGGTTACTTTTTATCCCGAAAAATCAACAGGTTCCAACGGGACGCGAAAGAAGTCGCGGGCGGCCTCTAGTAATTACCTAATTCATTATCCTCGGGGTTTTTGATTTAAAAATAAGTATGTCGAACCTAAAAATAATAGCACAACAAAATAAGGTGAACAAATAGAATTATCAAGCAATACATTTTTCCTTCCATTCTTTTGGTAGATAGGTACCTAACTGGGTTTTTTGATACACCAAATAAGAAGTCACCTTTTTCCCTGGTGATGTTCATAGGGATGGGTTTAAAAGGTTTAGCTACGGTAGCCAGTGGGCAGTAGAGATCTCCCGTGCAGGTGCGGAGGTCATTATCCAACATTTGGACAATTTGTTGTTCATAACCAGGGTCTAGTGTTTTTTTGCTGGGTCGAATTCTCTACTCAGGAGATAACAAGGTACGTTTCGGTTTGATGCGAAATTAAAAATATCCAATCGGATAATACAATCATTGAAACTATAGTTTTACAATATTTTGTACCATTTCCTACTACTCAGTATTGTAAAAACTTTGATTCGATAAGCATTATTACCTGGAAAAAAACAGAAAATAATAGCAACCCAATTTTTTTGAATACATTGTTCGTTCTAGATGGGTCACGCAACAACCTTTACGATCCTAGCACTGATAGTGGCGACCACCACAGCACAGCCATGGCTCTTTGGTTCCGATGGAGTGGTAGGCAAGTTCTGGAGGACTGCCAAAGAGACAGCAGCTGTCATCAAGAAACCGATTGATCAGACTTTTACTTACTTACTGAGCAGCCATTGTTAGTATTACTTACTTGCTTTACGTAACTAAAAAAACATAGGTAGGTATCACAATATATAAAAATAACATATTTTAACTATAATTTAGCAATAGGACCTTTAAAACCTCTTAGAAAATGAGAGTAATCCCATGATCACGGTCAGAATGTCAACTTGGCTTCCATTGCAGGTGCTGCACTTAAGAAACTGTTTGGGGTTGCGTACGGCCGGATACCAGAACCAGATCTTGACCAGCTGACGCTGAACTTCCAATCCAGGTGATTCTTTTTCACCATACTGATCCACGAGCAAGTATAGTAGGTACTGACACTTTCTTAAAAAAAAACACCGCGAGGAATCTCTTATAGCTTCTTTACAAGAACCTGCGTTGCGTATCCCAGTAAGTTGTATTGTTACGTAGGAGGCCTTAAGGCGGCCTAAAAACTCCGTCACCAGAGTTGGCCACTAACTCATACGAGCTTACTTGCTACTTAAGTAAATATTGTATTTAGCATGTATTTTGTGTTTGACAGAGATATTGAAGCGTCCTTCAAGTTGGGAAACGTGGTGGAATCGCTACCAAATACCATTGGAGTCGACCCACGTCGCCCTCTTGTCATCTTCATCCATGGTTTCACTGATGATCCCAAATTCTTCGCCTTTCCTATCGTCAATGAAGCTTTTCAGAGCATAGGCAAGTTTTTTTCATTGCTTTTTCGTACATCAAATCATCAATTAGGTAGGTGGGTTCTAAATTGTTTTCATCTATTAGACAAAGCCAAGTGTCCCATATTGTGTTCCGAATGTTGAATAAATACCATGACTATGATCCTATGATTATGTACCTAATTCATCAAATCTTGATTAGATGAACAGCGCATAATGATAACTTGCCCAGCACCTATGCTTTCTTCTTAGTCTAGCTAGACGAAGAATGTATCCCAAGAACCCAACACGATTACAAACTTACGCCAAAATGTGGGCTAATGAGTGATTTTACGTTAGCCTGAATAGCTAGCATAAGTAGGTAACTTATTTTATGTTGTCTAGCTACATATACAGGGTGTCCCACGGCCATGCCACAAGGAGGGAAAGTATCTTAAATAATGTAGATAGAACATTTTACTGAAAGAAGACTTTATTTTGATTTTAAAAACAATTTAAACTGCATTCAAAGACTTTTGAATAATCGGCTGTCTGAACCGGGAACCGAACCCACCAAATTGTAAAAAAATAACACCCGTTTTCTATGATACCAATTAAAAGGCTCAATAAAAAAAAAAACTTTATTGAGGACAGGTACAACTTACAGTTAGAGTCCTTTCCATGAAAGAAGTCCCGCAGACGCGGCGCTGTAGTCGACCTTAAGTATTATTTCTCGGGCAGCACTTTTAACAACTTTAGGCATTGAAAACAAGACTTTGATCACAGAAACCAAATAAAAACGCACTAGCATCCGAACACATTAACAGCACCTAACAACTAATTTAAAATTTAGTTTTAAAGTTTAGTTCCGGAAATTTCCGCGGGACTTCTTTCATGAAAAGGACTCTACGTAATGACAGACAAAGTCCTGCAAACGGCGGTCTTATCGTTTAATACGATTTTTTCCAGACAACCTTTACTTATTATCTAAACTAATGTAACTAAAAACTAAAGCTACTTCAAAATAGTAGCATCAAATTTTGACTAGAGCATTTGAGCCTACAACGACGTGTTCAAGCGGGTTGGGTATATTCCGGCTCCCGAACTAGTTAAGAACAGGGGCCAGCTTCTACCCTTCACGCGCAGACCCTGCCGTCGTGGTCCAAATACTCCTGTGTCCAGGATACATCTTGTTAGAAACAGTAGGTATGTATTGCACATTGAGTAGGTCACACATACGAGAATACCGAAAGGATAAAGATAATAAAGATAAAATGAAAGGAGAATGTTAAGTGACGTGAAAATGTAAGTGAAAGTAAATTGGTGGGTGTGGGTGGGTGTGTGATGCTTGAGTGTGTGGAGGGTTCTCCTGGTACGCCAGTCTTTTAAGAGTCTGGTTATAGAGGAGAACCCTCATGTGTGTGTATGGAAGATTTATTTGTAAGTATTTTGTATATATTCGAGGGTGAGGGTGTGTGTGTGTGAGGACATTGAGTTGTGTCAGGGTAGGGTGTGTTGTGTTGGATTAAGGAGAAACTAGACAAGTTTAGTGTTAAGATTTGACTGTAGGTACTGCGTGAGCAATTAGGGTTGTGTCATATCATGGCGTGTTTAATTGTTCCACCAGTTATGAAAGAGCACTTAGAATTGGAGAAGTTCTTCAGTGTCTTTATAATTTAGCTGCAAGAGCCAAGTGTTAAGGGCTGACTTTAGGTCATGTCTATTAAGTTTATAGATATCAATCTTTTTATTTATACGATTGTATAATTGAGGTCCTATTACAGGGAAAAAACGACTGTAGGCTGTAGTTCTATGCTTGACCGTTACACATACGCGATCAGATCTGCGTTTTTCTTCAATAAATAGAGGATCAAAGGGTATAGATGAGTGCATGCGGAGGATTATTTGTAGCACAAAGAGCTGTCTCACTGAGAGTACTTTCGCTTCGTTATATAGAGACACGGTGGGATAGCGGAAGGGTTTTTTAAACATTACTTTGAGTACAGCTCTTTGTGCTCTTTCCAGTGGCAGCATTTTGCTGTGCCACCCCATGCAGTATCTTAGAAGTGACTCGCTGAGGGTTGAGGCTCAATCATAAGGATTATTTTTTTCCAAGTAACATAGCATCTTAAATAAAAGGAAGTCCACAAGTAATGGGGCAGAGAACTCAAATATTATTAGTTTTTATGGTTCCGTTCCGATCACGTAGGGTTTCGAAACCCTTACTAATAGCTCGTCTATAGCATAGCATAGACTCTATGCTAATAGTTATATGCAGCAACTAGCGGCCGCCCGCGGCTTTGCTCGCGTGGTAGCAGCATTATTTGGTTAAAATCTTTGATCCTAATTTAAGACCCTTTAGAGTGCGAATTTTCAAAATTCTTTTCTTAGTGCACCCCTACACTATATAAGGATACCTACTACTCTCCCATACCTCTAGGACTTATGGTTTAGGCTGTGCGATGATTCTAAGTCAGCTTCAAAAGAGTTTTATTTAAATTCATATGTGAAACATAAGAAACATTGCTCATTTGGTTTCAGGTTACTACAATGTATTGGGTCTGGACGCGAGCTCGCTCGTACATTTCCTGTACCTCCGATCCAGCACTTATGTTCGTCATATTGGAGAGAAGCTGGGGGCTACTTTGGCTGCCATGGTGAACGGTGAATTTCTTTTTAGCAACACTTTGATCATATGCGCTACTTCTGACCGACATGCCGCGCGCGCTATGAAGCTTACGACTGTAGGTTCTTATCCCTTATCATCATTATTATTTATTTATTTAATACCTTATTGCACAAAATTATAAATTTATTTGCTAGCTATATACATTTAACAGATCGTCATCCCATGCTGGATGCTGGAGGTCGTCTAACACCACGCTTTCCTAAACGCGGTCTCCACGTCTCCACGTCCAGGTATATTCGTTTGCTCCAACGATTGTCGGTTCTGCGGCAAACATGGCCGGCCCACTACTGTTTCAGCTTGCGAATCCTGTGGTCTATGTCGACCACCGTAGTTCTTTGTAGGATAACCACCTCCTATCCCTCAGACTCGGTAATAAACTAGCTGAAATCTGTGCGCACTACAATATTCGTCAACTATCTCTGTCCTCCAGCTGGCCTAGACCCGGAAGATATCTACCTAGTCGGCCACAGTCTTGGATCCCAAATCGCCGGGTTTGCCGGCAAGTCCTTCCAGAGGCTCACCGGGCGTCGGATCGGTCGGATAACCGGTCTGGATCCAGCCGGGCCGTGTTTTAGCCACACGGATGACGACCTGAGACTGAAGGCTTCTGATGCAGATTTCGTGGATGCGATACATACAAATGGAGGCGTCTTTGGGATGAAGGAACCAGTTGGTAAGAACACAGAACTTTGCTAAAGATTGAATTAGATAGATATAACTTCCACCCGGTGTTGGGGGGGTTTCTTCTCTATAACCGAATCTCAAGAGACTGGCGTACCAGAAGAACTTTCCAGACACACATTATCACTTTTCACATCCTTTTTCAAACCTCAACACACATTACTTCATGAACACTACACAATGGTTTTTCATAGGGTCTATTGGCTGATGGTTTCGACAGAATAACAGCGCCTAACCTTTGGGTGGTGAGGCATACGTAAGTCGAAACCCTTTTGCTGCTGTAGCACACAAACACTTGCCAGCCTACCTAGCTAGCTACTCAATCCACTCATCTCATTTTTCTTTCTGTCTAATTTTTGTTTCTTCGTAGTGTTGTTAGTTTAGTTCTGGAGGTGTATTTTGTGTGTTACTTTATAAGCAAATAAATGCCTGTCTATGTCTATGTCTATGTGTTGTAAACAGGAAGAACTTCTGGTAAACGTTAGCGTTTGTAATATCCGCATTCTTCAGGACACGTGGACTTTTATCCAAACGGTGGCGAGCTACAGCCAAACTGCCTGTTGGAGCTCTGCGCGCACCTCCGCGTGGTGGAACTCTTTGCAGAGTCGGTGCGGAAACCGGAAGCCTTCCCCGCACGCCGCTGTGCCAGCTGGAACCACTTTAAGATGGGACAATGCTCGGATGACGTCAGGTAAGTGTTCATCGTGATGAGAGTTTTCCTTGTAATTAACTTCTTGTATTTAACTTCTTTAGCTTCTTTACACGTTCCCAGTCCCCATACAAAATGATTTGACAACTTCATACGTCCAAGTGTCATATGTCCATTGTGGGGCCATTGAAGTTGTGAACCCATAGTGGAAGCACGGACTCCTGAAAAAAAGCTTCATGGCCCCACACTGGGGGCACCTGGACAGGGAACGTGTTAACAAAATCCCAAGTGATGTGTCTCAGTTGTCAATTAGCAAGTTCAAAAACGTAATATAACGAAGACTTTTTTGAAAGTATACATTAAAATATCTGATTATTTAGAAGACAAACAAGCTTGAGACGAACTCAACTCCAACTCATTCAATAATAATATGTAATCATACCTAGTCATACAAAACCTAATCAGTGACATTTAATTGAATAAAATCATTTTGACTTTGACTTTGGACAAAAATCCCCTGAAAACAGGGGATATCTGGAATAAGCCGTGACTATAGCGTGATCTCGTTCTGTTCTAGCCTGATGGGTTACGGCTGTAAGAAATCTTCAGTGACAGGTCTGTACTACCTGCGGACCGGAGGAATCCCTCCCTTCGAGCTCGGCGTCAGTGGTATCCAAAAAGGAGGGGTAAAAGGATTCGCCGGCAAAGTTGGACGATTTTTAGGCATCTTGCGATAAATTTTGCGTCCTTTATGTCCATCTAATACTACGTTCACACTATGCCCATGCCGCTGCCGGCATTATTGTCGCGGACCTATTGCCACAGCAACATCGCCTTTATTCTCACTAGAGAGCAAGAGTATGAACTTGGGCCGGGAGCCGGGTCAGAGGCATGTTCGTGTTCACACTATGCTCGTGCTACTTCCCTGCCCAAGTCCCTGCCGACTGCGGCATAGTGTGATGAACGCAACAACAATGGACGATTTTTAAGCTTCCGCGGTAACTTACATGGAGTCATAAAAGTCCATTAAACAACTCGGAAGATCAATTTAAATGAAGTTACCTACTTTAGTATAGAATAGAATTTATTTATTTTGTTATTATTACAAAGTATAAGTAGTAGTAGATTTTATTAATAATGGTGTCGATTCTCTTGTTGCATTTTTATAAACGTACTTAATTTGACAGCGCTACAGCCGTCTTTGTCTTTTCAGTTTATGAGAAAGGAGGCGAATTTAGTGCTGTTGTAATTAGGTTTAGAAGAATTCATCAACAGAATCAGCACATTTTGTACTTTACTTTACCTACCTCTATCTAGTTGAGCGAGCTTACCATAGAACGTATCCTAGTGATGATATTATGATGATACTCAAACCAGTTTGCATTTAAGTACCCATAGTATTATTATAGTATTTATAGTAGGTGCCAAATAACATCGCAATACAGGTCATTCACCCATCTTCACCAAGATGTCGCAAAATTCAATTTATGAATGGCTTATTCGGTCGCTTTCCATACAAACCTGTCGCTAAGACGGTAATCGCTCGAATCTCGTAGTAGGTACTGTTTGTTTACCATACATAAATTGAATTTTGCGACATCGAAGTGAAGGTGGGTGAATGACCTGTATTGCGGTGTTATTTGGCACCTACTATAGTATATGTATAGTATATGTATAGTATTTTTAAGAAAACAGCGCCCTCTAGCCAAGTTCTACAAACACTAGAGAATAGAAAACGTCAAACATTTACGGTAAGTATATAAATAAGTCACGTGATATTACAGTATAAATAAGTCACGTGATATAAGCCCCGCATGCTGATAAAGAAAATGCACTCTTGCATGGATGTGAGTAGAGATTTTCATACAAAAATCAATGCTTGAGTCCGGATACATACGGGCCTTAAAATGTAGTTTTTGCTAGGGGTATAATATAAGGGTGCACTTAAACTAAATGAGCCAATACTCATTCTACCTCCCCGCAAACTCCCGGAGGGTAAACAGAAACGAAGAGTGCTCTGTCTTGGTTCTCAGAGAGGGATTTTGACAGAATAAAGCTTGTTATAAAATATTCTTTGAGTGTCATTTAAATAAGTGTCATTTCAGTTCAACTTTCGACTTCTTGGTTTATGGCTTTTGCCATTTTTCACAATTCTACCATTCTGTTGCGTTTACTCTAGCTAGTGTCATAACGAGTAAAGATAAGGAAAAATAAGGATATGGCCAATAATATTTTGAGAGTCATTAATTTATTACAGAAGAAAATAACTTTGTCTACAGTAGGAGTATTTAGTAGTGTTTAGTAGGAGCACGAGAAGTAAGCGGACTAGACGCTGCTGGCCGTATCCTTTTTAACACTTTCCGTGCATTTTGTATGGGCCTGCTGCGTTACGTTAGTGAGGTGTGACGCTCGAGTGGGCGTTACTCCTGTTACTCTGGGTCGGCAAGTATTTTTAGGGGGGGTCCGAATACTGTGAGAAAATTTAAATTTTAAGAGGTCCAGAAAAAAACAAATTGATAATAATTAAGTGCTATTATTTATTATTTTTGCTTTAAATAAAACTCTGATTTATAAAACACAAGAAGATTAATGTGCGAAATTACACCGACGGTCTTGAGCCAGTTTTTTATACTTTGGTTCTCGAGAGGAACAGCAAATCCGAAGTGTGTCTTATAAGTGGGTAACACATTATAATATTTGGCGGTCCGAGGTTCGGCCTTTCGCGGTACGCAAACGGACCGCGGTCCGCCTGTTGCTGACCGTTGCATCTATAAACTGTCGCAAGTAGGTAATTTGCATGCAGAACCTTGAGTCTCCGTTTCATTTGGTTAAATCATAAAAAGCGATTCGCTATTTCGGTATAGAGAAAAACTGTTTTTCTCCATACAAAATTTGGGAATCACTTCTCGCAAATCAAAAAAACATAATTCGACTAGGCTCAGGAAGTCATCGATAAATAGAAGCATTGAAACTGCATTTACAAATGCGGATTTGTTTTGATGCGTTTTCATTTGTACCGACTCCTACCCGCATTACGCCCACTGAGAAAAGCAGTCTAGTCTAACCATGTCTGATGTTGGTGATGAAAAATAACCATTCTGCCGTCAAATATTATAAGCGCGAAAGTTTGTGACGATGTATGTAATGTATGGATGTATGGATGCTTGTTACTCTTTCACGCAAAAACTACTGATCCGATTTGGATGAAACTTGGAATATATATTGTCCGTGACCTGGATTAACACATAGGATACTTTTTATACCCTTCCCGGGGAAAAGATGAACATCACCTAGCAGCAGTTTCAGAGTCCTCGCAATCAAACTCTTTGAGAGTGTTGTAATACCAACTCGAAAACGTGGCAGACGACTTATAAGATGGTCAGATGACATCAATCATGCTCTCTCTGGACTAGCACTGCTCGAGACCGATAAACAGTGGAAAGAACTGGAGGAGGTGTAGGTGTCAAAAAAATACGCTGGTGGAAAATAACAGTAGCAAGGGCTCAGAAATCAGAATACCAACTCGGCGGAAGCAAGCACCTGCTTATTGAAGCTTGCAATATCGTTGCAATCCTCATCGCCCGCATCACCATCGGTATCATACTATCACAAAGCCGGTCTTAATATACGACGATGTTGTGCAGATCATCATCGTCATAAAAACTTTTAAGACATAGGCTAATTCATTGGCAGACAGTACGCAGTACGCAACCTAATAAATAAGGCAAATTATGTATCACATTTGCCCAAGGGGTCGATCTCGACATTCTCGACCCACCGAAATATAATTGAATAACAGCAAAGAAAAAAGCATAAATACTAAAATTATTACTGACATACCTAAATAATATATTTGTTTTACTAAATTATTAATAAAAACAATGACATGTGAAATAAATTCTGAAATACTTGCATTTTTGTGTGCGAGGTAGCATAATTTTCGCCGTAAAAAAACAAGACTGATTTCAGACCCAAATTTTTGATAGAAATAATGCGAATTCAGCAAGTAAATTGTATTCACATGTTAGCTACGTCTTCAAACAATACATAAATAGCGTTAAAAACTATCGATTCGTTTTGATTTTGATATAGGAGGCAACAGAGCCAGACAAGAAGTTTTTGGTCGTTTTTGTTATCCCGGGCATATATGGGTACTTAGTAAAAGTTTAGTATATATAATAAAATGATTGTGTAAATAGATTGTTAGCTCTTATGCTAACAAAATACTCAAGTCAATCAAGATTAGTTTTCTATGGAAATCTTCACTTACACTGTTATGGTAACATCTACTCGTATGTTAAATAAACAATTTGAATTTGAATTCACTGAAATGCAGATGAAATCCCCACTGGTAAAGATTCAGGCGTCATGGCTCAGTCGGTAGTAGCCCTGCCTTCCGTGCTGTGGGTCGTGGGTTCGATCCCCACCGAGAACAAACATTTGTGTGTTGTAAACATAGATGTTTGTTCTGTGTCTGGGTGTTTCTATGTATTATAAGTATGTATTTACAAAAAAAAATGTGTATGTATTCTATCAGCCATCTAGTTTCCATCGTACAAGCTTTGCTTAGTTTGGGACTAGAAGGCGTTGTGTTAAGTGTCCGTGAATATTTATATTTATTTATTTCTTTGCGGGGATTTCTGGAATATATCAGTGGAGCAGTGTGTCGTACATTGGTATACCTCTATGGCCTCTGTCCGTCATTTCGACAGAAAATTTTGCCAGTGTCAAGTGATGAATTTGAAATAATATTATGTCAAGTCTTCGTCAAGTTGGCTGTCGTTTGTTTTGAACAGAAAATGGTGGATTTTCTTTTCAAAACCTCAAACGAATTCTCACATTCAGAGAAACCACTTTACACACATTTTATGCCAATGTTCACTTTATGTTACGACCTACGTATTATTGGTTAAAATTCCACCAAAATTAAACAACAATACTCACAATAACACAAGAAAAATTATTAAAATAAAAGTGCTAAGTATATTATGTTGTTTCAAAAAATGTCAAAACTACAATTGTCTAGTTGGTCGTTTCAGTTTATCAGAAAGTGACGGTAACATTTTTAGCTGTCAAATTAGGTTAGTTTAGAAAAATGCAACAAGAAAATCGTTATAGTAGTAAACTTGGTTAGGAACTCGCCACTGTACTTGATTACTTGAACTCGCTACTCGCCACTCTGTAAATTGGCTCTAGTAGTATAATCTATCCCAATAAGATCTTCCCAATGGTATTTCTTGCGCTCTTGACGATGCCATCCCTGTTGACGTAAAGTAGACCTTGCATCCCCTGTGCGTAGGGCTCCGTTATGTTTGTCTGCAGGTAGTACCGTCCTCTTGTTCCCGGGGCAGCAGCTATGCCCATCATACTAAACGGTAGAATAATGTAAAATTAGAACACATTAAACAAACCTCTAAGGTCCGCCAGTGCAAGCCACATAAATTCAGATAAACCATTCTTTCTTACAAAAAGCCACAGCAACATCGCCTTTATTCTTATCGGGACAACGGCTTGAACATGGGACCAACCGGGACAGAGGCATTTCGTGTTTAGATTAGACTCATGCATTCCCTGTGCACTGCCGCCTAATCTAAACGCGCCATTACGGCAGCCAAGTCACGGCGTAAAATCATCGACTGCCGAGCTGGCTGGTGTGATTTGCAGCCTTTACCAACCACCCTTACCTATATTGTTCCAACCGGATTCACGAACAGTAAATAATTCACGATTTATTTTTATGGGTAACTCCCATTTGTTCTATAGGACTGTTTTTAAAACATTTTTTTGTTTTTTTATCCCTGTAGTTCCATGGTAAGATTATTGAAACTAGCCCATTAGGGCTAGTTTTCGTTTCAATAGTCCTACCCAAATGGAAGTTACCAGATATTAGGGATAAAAAAAAGTTTCAACAGTTCTAGACGTAACAGTTCTATAGAACAAGTAGGAGCCACCCATTTTGATTACCTGATCGGACCGCGGCACTTCCCCTGCGTGAACTCCTCGTAGTCATTGCACTGGATGGCGGGGAAACCTTCCGGCGTGTTGATGGACTCCGCGAACAGCGTCACGGCGCGGCCGTGGCTGCACGACTCCAGGAAGCAGTTCGGCTGCTGGGCGCCGCCGTTCGGGTAGTAGTCGGCATGAGCTGGAAATGAGGGTATAATAACAACTTTATGGGTGTCTGGCGAGGGGTTGCCACGATGATGTCTGGCAATGAATGCACGTCATTTTTTATAATATTTTAAAGGAAATATAAAAATATCAGCCTTTATAATTTGACAAAAGTAAGGTGGTATTTTCCGCACCTTTAGTACCGCTTGCCTGCCAGAGCCACGATGAGCCAAACTACATGATGGTCCATCGGTTCTTACCTGTGTTAGGAGCATGCACTGACAAACTTTAAGCCTTTATGAAATAACGAAGCTCTGGCGTTCACTGGCTTTTGTATTATTAGTGAGAGTCCCGTACCTAATTGTATTGACATTTGACATTGCACAGGGACTAGAGAATAGTCAACTTCAAATCTAATTGGCTGAGTGACGGGTAAATGGGAAATAAGCCCACTACGAAAATGAGTGGACTCAATAAGATTTTTTTTACCCATCCGGCCCCCAATGGTCCAGCCGGGAGGCTCGATGGGAATAACCCGTGGTGACATTCCAAGTTGCCTGAGAATAAACGTCGAAAATGTATGAATAAAAATGATCGTGGTCACGTACTTTTTCTGGAATTTTCTTAATAATTATATTGTCTAGAGATCGTAGACTGTGGCGTGGCGTATAATGGATTAGCGTATGGTGTTCTCCAAGACCACTATACGCTGATGACGTGTGAGAGGTGACTTACCCACGGGGTCAGTCAAGCCGTACACTCCACCGTCAGTGTGGATGGCATCGACAAACACAGCATCTGTGTCCTTTAATCTGGAATGTGATTTTTTGTCTATTAGCTTTGTACCTTTCGTTCGGACTACTTACCTACAAGGGAACCATAAAAGAATAGATGTACTGGATGCTGGTATAATAGATAAAAGTGCAAGATTGAAAGTCACCATTTCATTGAAGCGCTTGTGGCTATAGGCTTGCTTATTTATTTATTTAATACTTTATTGCACAAAATTATAAATTTCTTACAAAGGGTGGACTTAATGCTGAAAGCATTGCCTGCTAGCCAACCCAAACGTGGTGGTGTAATGAGGAGGTTGGCGTGCGACACTACAGAGAATAATATTTATCTTACATAAAAACTAAGAGCCTATACTACATAATTTAATTTAATATATAAATATAAATATATAATATAACATAACAAACTTAGTTTAGTCAATCAAAAAATAAAAAATAGCTTAGTCAACCGATTATCTATGTTAAGCGACGTTCTGCTCGGTCACTATTTGGATGGGTGACTGTGTGGCATTTACATCTGAGCGCTTCCGTGCTTCGGAGGGCACGTTAAACTGTCCCGGCTCTAGCAGTCGTTAAGACGCAGGACTTAAGGCGACCTGAAAACTCCTTCACAAGACTGTCACTAGAATTGGACACTAACTCATACGAGCTTGCTTCTACCTGATGTTATTATCCACATGGCTGAGGCTCCGCTTGGTCAGGGGGATGATGGAAATGTTTCTAAACACTGGTGCTGTGTTTGTAGCAGCACTCTTCAGGCTGATAATGATGAAAGTTTAATACAAAACCTAGGGTAACAAATTAAGTTAATCACCTGTGGTCTTCATCGACATGGCTGAAGCAAGGACCGGCAGGATCCAGTCCAGTGACCCGCCCCACCTTCTGTCCCGTCAGGGAGGTGAACGTTTTCCCGGTGAACCCAGCGATGTGGGCCCCGAGGCTGTGTCCTATCAGGTGAATGTTTTTGGGTCGGACGCCGACTGTAAATAATATCAAACAATATTAGTTTATTATACACATATTTATTTAATATCTTAGTTTTAAGTTTTTTTACAATATATATAAAAAATAATCATATACTATAAAAAAACTTAAAAACTAGAACACCGCCAGCAGCGGGGCAGGGCCCAAGCTACTGGTGGTCAGGGTTACAGGTGGAGGAACCTCCGAACAATGCGCGCCGTCTCGAGGATCTAGAACACCGCCAGCAGCGGGGCAGGGCCCAAGCTACCGGTGGTCAGTGCTACAGGTGGAGGAACCTCCGAACAATGCGCGCCGTCTCGAGGATCTAGAACACCGCCAGCAGCGGGGCAGGGCCCAAGCTACCGGTGGTCAGTGCTACAGGTGGAGGAACCTCCGAACAATGCGCGCCGTCTCGAGGATCTAGAACACCGCCAGCAGCGGGGCAGGGCCCAAGCTACCGGTGGTCAGTGCTACAGGTGGAGGAACCTCCGAACAATGCGCGCCGTCTCGAGGATCTAGAACACCGCCAGCAGCGGGGCAGGGCCCAAGCTACTGGTGGTCAGGGCTACAGGTGGAGGAACCTCCGAACAATGCGCGCGCCGTCTCGAGGATCACCGCCTTCTGCATCCGACCCTTGAACCAACCATCTAGCGAGAGCCTCTTGAGGTGTTGCTCAAGACTCTTCGCTATTAAACCGTTCACGGAAACAACCATCGGGACAATGATCGTTGAATCAACATCCCACATGGCGGTTACCTCGTGAGCCAAGTCAAGGTACTTGCTAAGCTTTTCCTTTTCGGCCTTAGTTTATTTATTATTGTTATTTGGTTGCCTGGAAGGTCGCTCTCAGCGATAATGCCGCCCATTGTCTTTTTTTTAAAGTTGTGTTTAAGTGTTTCCTGCGGGCCTAAGATGCGCGCCGCGAGATATTTGTCATGTCGTTCTGTCAAAATGTAAGCATTTTGTACCAGTTTAGGAACTATTGCATTATCTGTGGTACCTAATGGTGTCGACAAAACGCGCCATAATGTACACTTTTGACACTTGTTAGTCGTCGTACCTCTCTGAGGACGAGATAATAGTCATGCAGAAATGTCAAAAGTTGAAAATTCAAAGGCGCGGTTTCTCGACAACATTACCACAGATAATGCAATAGTTCCTAAACTGGTACAAAATGCTTACATTTTGACAGAACTACATGACAAATATCTCGCGGTGCGCATCTTAGGGCCGCTGTACTGTTGCTGTGGCGAAAAATAAAGAGTTACCTATATATTATTATATCTATCTCTATCTATTAGTTTAGTACGCGACTAAGCTTCGTCCACGTCTCGTTGGATCCTGTTGATTTTCCTGAATAAGAAGTAGCCTATGTGAAATGTGTTCAGAGCCTCTACTGTGAATAATGATTACCGAAGATTCGGTAGTGACATTTGTGCTACACTGCGCAGTGACGCTGTGACTTCGAAAGAGCCTAGACCATCTCTCGAGGCGACCGCGCAGTGTAACCCAAACGTCACTACCGAATCTTCGGAAATCAATATTCGCAGTAGAGGCCCTGGTTACGAACTATAATATTCCAAGTTTCAGCCAAATTGAAACACCAATATCCAAACATCTAAACGTTGTACGAAATGAGATGGGATTTTATAAGACTCCCGACTCGTCAATATGAACCACTTTCCCAAGGAACTCATGGACAAATTGACCTTGACAGGCGTCATGGCTCAGTCGGTAGTAGCTCTGCCGTCCGTGCTGTGGGTCGTGGGTTCGATCCCCACCGAGAACAAACATTTGTGTGGCAAACATAGATGTTTGTTCTGTGTCTGGGTGTTTCTATGTATTATAAGAATGTATTTACAAAAAAAATGTATGTATGTATTCTATCAGCCATCTTAGTTCCCATCGTACAAGCTTTGCTTAGTTTAGGACTAGAAGGCGTTGTGTTAAGTGACCGTGAATATTTATATATTTATATTTAAATTGTCATTATGTCTCTTAATATGTTCGTAGTTCCTTCATTGACACGACCTTTATCCTATCTACTATCTATACACGGTGTAACATAATACCTATAAGTCCGAAGGTGGGGTATTCTACAGGTCATGGCGAACAGTGTTTGTTCAAGGACTTTTGAGATTTCGAAGTTTTTCATTCATGAAATGAGCTCGTAACTTTTACTTAAAATGTACCTACACACAGCTAGCGTGTGCGTGCGACGCAGTAGAAGGGTACCTGCGTGTGCATGCGTGTTTACCGGTTTACGCAAATAGTAAACAAACACTTAGGGTTGTCGCAAATTTCTAACATAATAAAAGTTGTACTTTTGTGTGAAAATTTCAATTACTATTTATTGACCCTTTGCACATGTCCAAGCACTCAGGTGGTCGGTCTGATTATGCCCCCTTCGGGCTTATAGGGTAATTATGTTACACATTGCATAGCACAGATCATATAATACTATACTACCTATTTATTTATTCTGTGACAAACAAACTTTCCCATCAAGCACGCCTGCACATACGCTACGCTGTGTGCTACGTCGCTACGACTGTGCTACGCCGTAGACAGCTATGCGACGTCACACATTTTTGTATAGTATGATGAAGCCTTTTACTTTATTAATAGCAAACTGTTCCGCGTTTTGCTGGAACTTTTCGCAGATAAAATATAATAAGCAAAGAGAATATCATTGGTGTTAAGTTATAAGATACGAGTAGGTAAGTAATAAGATCCATGGTCAAGGAACACTATCTGTCCTGTTGTCACTAATTATGCTTCATTCTAGATTTATTATTTTCCTAGTAATTAAGAGCCATATCACAATACGTCAGAGCTCGATATCTGTCAAATTTCGATACCAGAGCCTTCACCCTGCAGCAAAATGAGGGCGCACATTGAACGTCGCTTTACGTTTGATTTTTTACATTATACCTAACTAATCTTGGTACTTGAAGATTAGGTAGTTAGAGTCATCAAATTAAATAAATGTCACCAATATTATTACACTTAGGCTGGAATACTCAAAAGTCATTCAAATTTGAGCACCACTTAAAATTGCTCTGCCTCTGTTTGACATTACTCATTTGTAAGAGATGGCAATAATTTAAGCGGAACTTAAATTGAGTGGGGTTTGAGTGGCGTTTGAATATTTGAGTATTATGGGCGAATACTCAAACTCAAAAAGAGGTATATAATGTTATAATAGTGTAGTAGTCTATGTAGTTTATATTATGGTATGTAGTTTATGTTATGGTATTGTAGGTATGTGTGTAGTTTACACACTAGATAATTTATTTTTCTATAGCACACTATCAGCAGTAAGTACCCAAGGTAGATTACAACACAATCCTTTCCATTCAAGGTTGTCTGGTAGAGATCGCTGTTTAGCGATAAGACCTCCCATTGTATGTCATAGACTTAAGTTGTTTTGTTTCCTGTATGTTTAGTTTTTAGTTGTGGTGTGCAATAAAGTATTTTCTATCTTCTATATGTCGTAATGAAGTTGGTAACACGGTCACTCATTTGATTATTCGGAACGCCAGCGCACCACAGATGGCGCTCGACGGAGTCTACGTCACAGGCGACGACGGGGCGCTGCGTGGGAGGCGGCGCGCAACACATTCTTGCTTCATCGGTTGAACCGTGCGGTCGCGCAGAAACTGTCCGCGTTCCGTAGTTGCGAATACCTACCTAGTTATACAGTCGTAGAATATTCAAAGTGCTATTATGTTTGCTTAGCTCGTAGCAATTTAATTTGATTTGTTTTGATGCGTTTTCATTTGTACCGACTCCTACCCGCATTACGCCCACTGAGAAAAGCAGTCTAGTCTCCATATCTGATGTTGGTGATGAAAAATAACCATTCAGCCGTCATATATATCTATCTAGGTAGAAGTTAAAGATACGAGTAGTAGAGAGTATAAAAAATATTTGGGATAGTAAATTGCCCACATAAGTAGAAAATCTAGTTATGAATTTTTAGGAAGGTCTCCCTGTACAATGTTAGTTTTACTAAACAGGACTTTTATTATTTACTAACGCTTATTTAAACCTGCACAAAGCACCCTACCACTTCTACTTTCCCCAAGCGCTTTTAAACCGCGCCAGTACCTACTTCCTCTGTACCTAGTATAGAAGGGAGTTAATAATATGGAATACTTCGCAATGTTTGAAACCATTTAAACGTACTATTTACATCATAATTGCTATTAATAAATTGACCTTGGTAATCTGAGATTGACCTTAAACTTGATGGCATGGAGTAGTTAGTTAGGTATTTGTCATTTGTATAATAATTGTAGCGATTACACCAACACTAGATAGATGCGATTGATTGCGTGACTTGCAGACTTGTTGCACTGTAGGTAGGTACTTACTACTTACCTAGGTAGGTACGGCTGTAGTAGGTACAGGCCGCACTACCTATAGACGTACCATGACATGTCATGGTAAGTACAAACATGATAATATCTATCTATCTATACTATTATAAAACTGTAAAAAAGCTAAAAACTAAAATTAAAGATGTAGATAATGTAAACGAAATATGCAGAACGACTAAATAAATGATTCTGGTTCCGAAAATCGAGTTTGTCTGTTTGTTTGTTCGCGGATCACGCCTTAACTAGTGGACCAATTTCAACGAAACTTATACCATTCGGAAGCCTTTTTTCCAGATTGAAACATGGTCTAGGTATATTTTATTGGAGTCAAAGACGTGGATTCTTAGATACAGCTTGAACTTTTTAAACCAAAAGCAGCCATTTGCTACGAGGTTCATCGTATGCTGGTTGACAGATATTTTGGTGGAAAGTTTCGACCGCGTACGAAGTCGCGGGTATCAGCTAGTCATATTATATTACACGTGCTCTGAGAAGAGGCCTAACCATTACATTATGACGCGAACGATAGAGTACCGAAACCACTCATGCTAATATTGGTGTTTGTTCATGATATATTCGCTTGAGCTTACGCAAGAGATATAATGTGTAATGCGTCACAGACAACGTATTTAAGTACTTATAACTTTGACTGTTTTGAAAAAAGTGATAGTGAATTCATCAGAATATACGGGGACATTTCCTCCATGATTACACACAAACTTTTTCAACCAATTTTCGTTTTCACTTTAGAAGACTCCATATAAAATACGAAGTTTATGACAACCGCACATTATTTAATCATGTCGTATGACTTATTGTAGCATGACATACTTATCTACATACCATGACATTATTCAAGTTTACATAAAAATGTGTATCCATGCGTCCACACTATGTTTTACCTTCTGGTTGACCGCACGAATGATTATAGTCTAAATATGGTAATTTTACCATTGTAAATAATATAAATATCTAGTTTTACTTGCGTGGTTTGCCTAGACTGGAACTTGCTGTTTATATCCTTACCGGATGCGAATTAGTAAGAAAATGTTTAGGTTAGAAAACTTATGGCGTGAAGTAATCTTTGTTCGAAGTTAATATTAGAAAACGCAACCTCTTGAATTTTTGTGCGCTTTCGTATTGCCTATAGGGCTTTAGCTAGTACACCCGGAATTAATAAGCAGATGCTGAACACTCCGCTAAACCGTTTCAGTCAGCATTTAGGTACCTAGAGCAGCACGTGAAGCGCCCCCGCCTCTAGAGGACCCTCTATTATCGTTAATGAAGGTCATAAAATACTATCAAAGACAAAAACTGTGATAGAATTCATATAAAAATCTTGGTTGATTCTTTTTTCACCCACTGGACGGGTGGTCATTCCATTAAGTCGCTAGATAGAGCGACTGAAAGAAATATCAAATCAAGGGGGTAGGTCATCATCATCCACAGCCCGACTCCACCCACTGCTGGGTATAGGCCTCTCTCTGTCTGTGCCATTCCTCACGGCGGCCCTGTGTTGATTTCATCCATGTCTTGTCCGCGATGTTATTTACATTCATTTGTAAACGTTATAATACATTAGGAGATGGTCAACAACAAAATGAACCTCTGTGCTTCACCTAGCGTTCGCAACATCGTCTGCTTGTTGGTACTTACTGCGAACGAGTTCAGCCAGTGCCCGGCCAAGCTTCTCTCCTATAAACCTCACGTACGTGGTGGACCGAAGGTACAGGTACTTGATTAGAGAACTCGCGTCCAGCGCCAAGATGCAGGTGTGACCTGGAGACAATCCAACTGTTACGTCACTGACTGATTACTCTGACTGGCGAGGTTATGGTCAAACGCTAGCTTTTTAGCTTGTAAAACATATGGAGTGGAGATCTGGTGGCAGCAGCTGTATCTTCCGATCAGGTCAAGGCACAAGATCCATATTTTGATCCATTATTTTATGACAGCTGGTAAATATTGCTGAATTGGTGTGTCTGACATAAATCGGTCCATCTGCATAATGTACCTACCTACCCACGTATAGGTACAGGTGTAGGCTGGTGGCAGTAAGCCTGGTCACTTAAGGGACATGCTAAGAACAAGGGACTGAAGTGATCTGCGTCGTCTGCTTAGATTTGTGTAGCAAGGCCTGGCATCGCAAATCTCACGCACATTTCTGAATTCTTCAGAAAAACTCACCGGATTTACGGATAGCTTCGTTCACGAGTTGGAAGTTGGTCTTCTCCGGGCTGTCAGTGAAACCATGAAGGAATACCTTCAACTGGTCATTGTTGCCGAGCACTCGGGCGGCGGGCAGCTCGCGTGCTACTGAGTGCAGATAGAATGAACTGCGCCCGAATCTGATGGACAAAATTAAATGAAATAGAGTCACGGTTTTATCCTCAGGTATTGTAGACATCCTCTATCTTAGGCAAGTACCTCAAGATACTTTATGGATGTCTAAATGGAAGAATGGTATTCATAGACATGTCTAAACATTGGCATGTGCCCAGTAATGCCCACATTTAGAAGTAGCACAGAGCATACCCTACCACCAAAGCATTATAATATGATTTGTGATAGTAGTTTCCCCGCCGCCAATCACCGTGGCCTATATATGATCTGTGCCGTGGCGAATGTGGCTATAGCAAAAAGTGCGCCAGCATTCTGACAGTTCATTGTCAGATTGTCAGAAAACCTGGACAGATTTTGACACAGACGAAGTAATTTTGACTTACACCGATATGAAGTTGAGGGTGAGGTTGCCAGCATCAGGCGCCTGGGATCCCTTCACCTGCTCGTAGTCCACTCCAAAGATCTTCTTTACATTCGAACCTGGAAAGGTACAATTATAGATCGCTAGCTAAAAAGCTCTTGAAGAGCTCAGCTATAAGGCACTTTTGGAGAGTTGATCGCTGGGCGTGTTCAGTGGCGAATCCAGGATTCCAGTTTGGAGGTGACGACCCAGGATTTTGGTTTAGGGCGGTATGATCCAGCTTTTTAAGATTTTGACTGACAAAACCTGGGTCAGCCTTGGGATGACCCGGAGTTTTGAAGGTTCAGGGCCTAAAAGATGTGCTCTTTGCTAAAGGACCAGTTTGCTTTTAAGACCATGGCAAATAAAACTAACATTGCCTGCTCCCCACATACGATATTCCCGTGACGACAGGATTCTTGGCATCTGTCACCTCCTGGCCGACCACCTTCGTGGCTTTATCCAGTGCGCCTGTAGTCCCGCGGTACACCTTCTCAGCGAAGTTCAGCGCGAACCCGAACCGCTGGAGCATTGCTATCAGCGCCACGAGGTGCGGTAGGTCGGGGACCTGGAACGACACGTAGGTGAGGGTAGCAAGTGTAGCAACATAATATTTTTTGACTGGCTTATCCCTTAAGCAAGTGTTCGGTAGGTAGCTTTACATATTAGCTAGAGGTTATACGTAGCTATAGTATGTGCCAAATAACACCGCAATACAGGTCATTCACCCACCTTCACCACGATGTCGCAAAATTCAATTTATGTATGGTTAACAAAACAAACAGTACTAACGAGATTCGAGCGATACCGTCTTAGCGACAGGTTTGTATGGAAAGCGACAGAATTAGCCATACATAAATTGAATTTTGCGACATCGTGGTGAAGGTGGGTGAATGACCTGTATTGCGGTGTTATTTGGCACCTACTATAGATAGGTAGGCATACCAATACGTAGACAAAAGTTCCCAAACCCGAGGTTTCAATATTCTGAGCTTAAAACATCGTTGGAAAACCTTTTTGCAAATCATCATAGGTACCTACCCCTCATAGTTACTTATGTTTTAGGTAAACCTCCCATGTGTTTTTTTTATTATATAGACCTACTCATAATTATCATTATGAACAAACATATGCGCATTAATAGGAGTAGGTAGGTTAGTTAGTAATAATATGAGGGGAAGACACGCCAAAACGGACACATGCTATTATTAGCGTATGGCAAACGAATCAATTTGTTAATAATTATTATTTTTTATTTACTTATTTCTAATATTTAATAATACATAGGTACCTAAATAAACAATTTTATTATTCATTGACATTATACAGCTATTAGTACTCGTACTACGACTTACTTTGGCTGCGCATGTTGCTATGCGAATTGTGTCCAAAATAATATTTGGAAGCTTAGCATACGTGCCATACTGAGTTTATGTCTTACTTATTTGCCTTACTAGTGTGAACAAGACGCTACTTAGATATTCTGGTCTGGTTTATTTCATTTGCGATGAGTTGTCTCATCGGACAGTTCATGGAAACTTCCTACGTAAGTATTTGCATAACGTAACTCATAACCACAAATCATATACCTAATACCAAACTAGATAACGTGCTGCAAAAGCTTGAAACCAAAAGTCCTTCATGTTTTTACCTACTTATATGATTTATTTTTATATTGGTAAACAAGTAATAATGATAAACAAGGATAAACCTTACATTAAGTACCCTGTGCATTAATTACGCAGCGCGCAGGGACGCCGTGACCTTTTTTCTTATAAAATACAAAATATTTCTAGCTTTCTAAGCTACTGTACCAAAGATCTACATCACATGAAGTGTACCATTTAGCTAAACATCTATGTTTACCACACACGTACTCAGCAGGGATCAAACCCACGATCCACGGCACTGAAGGCAAAGCTAATACCGACTGAACTATGACGCCTTTTAGAATTTAACCGATACATTTGAATTATTTTATAAATTAAAATTGATTAATTTATTTATTTTAAGACTTGCTCTTGTAAATCTATTTTAAACTGTAACAAAATTTTATTGCAGAGCTTCAATGAGGGGTCGAGTACCTACCTACTTAATTTGCTTCAATGCTTCAAATTTTATGTTCTGTGATTTCGTAATGTTATTAATTTTATTACTATTTAAAATAGTTAGGTACTTAAGTAACATCTAAATAGAATAATCCCAATAGTAATTTAAGAAGAAAACGATAATATTAAATTTGTATGTTATTTGAATAATAAACGATTATTTTTATTATTAGGACTGTCTATTATTAAACTTAATTAAATCACATTTTGTTATCTTGTTTTTAAAAACACTGGTACTAGAAACGTTATTTTATGACTCACATTATTAAATAGAGGCACTACCGCTGTAGAATTATTAGGATCTGCCAAATAATAAGACATTTTCAGTTTACCTAATAATTGAGTTTTATAAAAAAATACTTATCAGGTATTTGTTTTCAGAAACTCTTTTTCATGATAGCACTTGCAAATGCCAATTAAAATTATTATGCGTCAAGACTAATCCAATTTAATTAATATAATGTTGCAAAATATATAAATGCATGCTGTCAAATAAATACCGATAAGGCATTTATTGATAGTATTTTAGTACAAGTAGGGCATTTTGTGAAAGAGCTCGTACTGGGAAATACTACTACCACCGTATATATTTCTTCCGCCAAGCAGTAATTACTTGCATTGTTTTGCTTGGCTTGAAGGTATCCCGGACGCGATGCTTTACTTAAAAAAATACATTGTTATAGAGTCTATAACATAGACAAAGGCTACATAGGTTTATATTCTGCACACGACTTTTTTTCCATACAGGGAAGAGATAAATCATATCAATCGCATCGCGGTCTGGTTTTGAAAAGGATGTAACTAGTTTGATTATCAAAATCGACTGGTTTTCCGTGATGATTAGATATTTAATTAAATTTGAATACAATGGTTAAATTAGTATACATACAGCGTAAAAAGGAAAAGAACACAGCAATGTAAAACCCACAATATAGATTTATGTAATAGGTCGATTGGTATCTAGATTTTATTATACACAGTTAATTAGTAACTACGTAAGTAATTGAAAGAGCACTTTAGGTCTTATCAATGGTAGGTACGTACCTTCATGTTTTCAGATTTTTTACAGAAAACTTTATAAAAACTTTAATCCTAGATTGATAAAACCGATTAGGCTTGACTTGCCCTTTCTAGGTCACTTGTCCCACTGACCGATGGAGTGGGATTTTGCTTTATAAAATTACATGTGACACGTCAGTAAGTAGAGTATTATGAGCTAGCTATAGGCATGACATTTTTTTTAAAAATAAATAGATTATTTATTTTATGCGGATTTTTGTCTCAAATTTAGACGTCAAGTTTTTGTTTTGCTTAGTTTTTCATGATTTTCTCTAGATATCTAAATAAAAAAAAGTAGCTAAGCTTTCTATAATTCAGATACTTTTCGTAAGTACCTATTACACTTTTTTTACTATGATCAATGATTTGTTTACTTGGAACTTAGTTACAGAAGCCTAGGTTCAGATTTCTGTCAATATCTAATATTCACAAATACACGCTTACTGAACCCATAGAGTATTCAGTTTACCTATATTCTGTCTGGGTAATATTTGCATTGCGATTATCACAACTTTTCTTTTATACAAATAGTGTTTTTGCGAATCAAGCCTTCATTATAAATGTATTGACAAGGTAAGCATCTATTTCTTTAGTATTTCATGTTTATTTGTTGAATTTGTTGAACATTATAGCTATTATACATTGTAGATTGATGGTAAGCTGCCACACCTACAATGACAATACTTTATTAATTTCCTACATCCTGTAGAAAAAACGTATTACCAAGAAAATAAATGAATTGAAAGAGAGTTGAGTAGCCTTCGTTATCCGAGGGCCTTTCCCCAAATTTTAAAAGCATGAAACTATACGCAGAACCGGAAGTCTTTGGCTTACATTTGCCTAACTATGAAACGACAGGACCTCAGTTTTTTTACTAATAAACTTATGTCCATAACTTTGTACATTACTCTTGTGCACCGGCTTCTATAGTCTTTAAACTGGAACAGAGAATTCACAGCAATGCGAGCATCATTGCTTGGTGGCCGAATTAAATTCGGTGGTATGTTTCCTCTGGACTAACTTTTCACAAAGAGCCATGCAAAGTTTTACTCTCTGTTTCATACACAGATCCTTTTCTGTGCTCTGTGCTAAAATTAAAAATGATTCGTGTATTTTATTGAATAAATAAGTTGTGTAGGTACAAACTATTACGTAGAGTAGGTAAGGTAGACTTTATTGCAACAACACAAAAAATGGATACAAAATATTTTAACTTGATACAATTTGAATAAGTTTTAGGATAAAATTCAATCACAACACAACATAATTCCTTCTTTTGCTCTTACTTATTCTTTATTGTTTACGATTTTTAGATACCTACCTACCTAAATGTGGATGGTTTGCTCCTTCTTCTTATTCTTTATTGTACCCGTGATTTTTTTAGATACCTAAGTACCTACCTACCTAAATGTGGATACCTGTATTGTATGTACCCTCCTATTATGTGTGGGCAATAAAAAGTTTTCTTTCTTTCTATAATTAAAACTAAGCACCTACCTACCAACCTAAGTACCTACCTAAAATAAACTGCCAAAAGTTAGGTTGATACTTTAGTTACTAGGCAGACACATAATTTTAACCCCAAAACATAAGATAACATAAACATGAGATATCCAAGAAACTTATTAATAATTAGCATAATATTATTATTTTGGTAACGATGGTAGGACGATATTCTACAAATTGCCCATCATCCTCTAATCTAATTGATTGCGCTGCGAGACACCCTGCCTCCGCGGCGCCACTTTTGCGGAGCATGTAGATATTTAGGTAGGTATAGGTACTCGTAGTTCGAAATTCCTGTTGGAAATTCGGAAAAACTAAACTTAAGCACTAATATTCTGTGGTATAAGTCGCATAGTATTGAGACTTTTGTCAACTTTCATTTGGTAGAGCTTTTTTCCTACAAAGATACACAACGCACCGTTTTCGAGGTGAGAGTAGGTAGGTACTTCTACAAAAAACCCAGTGTGAACTTCGGAGGAGCCCAAAGTGCCTCAAAGGTTTTGTAAGTACCTACCTACTACGTAATTTTCAGGAAACTCTTACCCAAATTCGTTAATTTAGTTATAGTTTAGTATTATATAATCTGCGGTTATAGTAAATATCATAAAGTGGTCTACTACGATTAGTATTATTTTAATTCAAGCACTTTTTACAAAAATCTGCCTGACGTCGATCTCTATTGTGTTTAATGCATTGCCATCCTCACCCACTAGGTACCTATGCCACCTTCCCAAGGTAAAATTTTTGATAAAGTTTTATACCAGTTGAATCAATTTATTGGAAATGGAATTATGGTAAAGGTTACGATCAAAAACTTCTTATTATCATAAGAGCAGTAGGTACCTACCCACCTTCCTAACTTAAGTTGCAAATGTTATTTTTTACCTACCTGCTTTGTGGTTGATCGTGTACCTACTATAAATAAGACATGTTAAGCATATTAATGTCAAACGTGTGATAGGTACTTATGTGATATTTGATCATCTTATTTACCCTAAACAATTACCTACCTACCAAAACTAGGAAGCGGTTATAATTTTTATACCTAATTACGTAGGTACCTAACCTACTAGCTTCCGCTCGCGACTTTGTCCGTGTTCCGTTCGTCGTGTTCTTCTTTCCGGTATAGAAATGGCCGAAATGGGTTAGTCCAGATCGACTCTACCCTAAATCTATGACTCTACCATACTTTTCTGGATCTAGTATAGTAAATATTAGATGATCTGTGACCGGATCTGAGTAGGTAGGTAAACACAGAAAACTACATCCGGTCATGCATAAAGTATGCATGCTGTGGTACCCTTTAATTATGGGGCACATTGTTTTATTTCCTTAAAACTTACTTTTATTTGTTTTGCTTAAACCTGTGTTGGGTACCCAGTACCCATTCTTTTAAAATAAATAAAAATAAAGTCAAAGTGGCCGTGCCATGCGGCAGAGCGGCACGGTGCGCGGCGGTGGCGGTGAGTCCATGCCATGCCATTTGAGTACTGCCAACTCTTTAAATATATTTTTGAATTAAATTATCAAGCAACTAACGTATTGCACCAATGGAAACATGCATGAAATACCATTTCACTTTCTTCAGTAAAGTGGATTCTGGATTATGCTGTAGACTGTAGTTGATGGGGATGTCAGATCTAATCAAGGAAAATAGTTCCTTGGATCTAACTATAAAATATACATATATGTTGGCATCACTGAGCTTGACGTTTGTGTGACATGACAGTGAGTGAAGGTTGACTGTTTGGACTTTCCAACTATTTACACATGTTATAGTTGATGTTATCATAACCTCAAAACAGCCTCGAGCGTAGTTAGTTCGATCCTCGAAACAATATAAAATAATTTAACAAAACACTGAGTCGGCGTCGGGCTGGCGCGGCGGCGCATAAAGTAATTTAGGCGCAGGGCGCCGATCGATAATATTATATTCACGTTTGCCTTTGTTTAGTCGAATCTACTGCGGGTGGTAAAAATGAATGAACATTTCGTTGATAACGACCGTGATCGCGGAGATCCGAAGAGGAAATGGAGGAAGAAACGCAAGAACTTCCTCTCCAACGCGAAGAAATACGCAAAGAAGGGCCAAATGGGCCGCGGGACCAAGATGTCTGAGGAACTCTACCAGTACTTCGTAGGAATCCTGGATGCGATCAAAAGCGGCCTGAAGGACGAGGATGAAAGACGTAAGTGTCAACTAAAACAGGAATATACAAAGCTTTAGTTTATTTATCATAGTATTTCCTTAATCATTCGTATTTCCACATCCACATCTTATTCTGCATTGTTTAAAACAATTTAAAAGCGACGGTAGCGAGACGTGTCAGGTCATCCACGGTGTTCCATGTTCAAAACAGCCCGCTCGCCAGCGCGAACCAATACTCTTTACAACTTATAGAGGTTGGTTTCAGTACAAAATGCCACAAAATCCGTAAAATTCCAGATCCAATTTGGAACTGTGGTGGTCAAGAGTAGCCCTAATGATGAAGGGTGTGGATGCTATTACAGCTTATTACAGATTGATTAATCCCTTTCAGATTCCCTAGTGACAAATGTGCTGGAACGCACAAAAGGTGACGAAGTAAACATAGTCAGCAACCAGCTCGGAAGCCGGATCATCGAGCTGCTCCTTCCTTATGCCTTACCTGAGGACTTCGAGCGGTTCACTGAGGCTATCGATCCTCACTTGCGTAAAATGGCATCGGATAACTTCACGAGCCATGTCATCGAGACATTGCTAAGAGTCTCCTGCTACAGAGCTACATTGTATCTCCAAGAGGTTGAGGAAGATTACGAGGTTCCTCACAAAAAATCCAAGAAGGAGAACTCTCAAAAGTATCCCCAGGAGCACGTTACAAAGTGCTACCAATACACAATAAAGATGTCTAAGTACGTGTTGAATAATCTTGAGGATTTTGTGTGGGATCCGTACGCAAACCACATTTTGAGGAGCGCTCTGAAATGCTTGAGCGGTATCATATTGTTGCCGGGAGAGAAACCCAAGATGAACAACATGGACATCAAGAATGTTGACAGTAATAAAGGTAGGTCCTTAACTAACCACAATGTAGAATGGCTGGTGGTTCATCATATGAAACTGAATTTGGTAAAAATTTTGATTAGATTGTTCTATTGATCGTAAACACCATTGAAAAGTCACAGGAAAGCAAAATATGTATTGTCGTGTATGTGAATGCAGTGTTTTCCAGTTATTATTATTTAACTGCCAAAGTACTGAACCAATTTTGATAAGAAATTTATGGGACAGAGTTATAAGAAATATAAAAAAAAATACACCCAAATTGAGAACCTCCTCCTTTTTTAACCGACTTCAAAAATTCGGTTGTATTTTTTTTTATGTTTGTTACCTCAGAACTCCATCATTTATGAACCGATTTGAAAAAATCTTTTTTTGTCTGAAAGGGTATGCTTCCAGGTTGGTACCGAACTGCCATCATCATCATCATTTGATGATGAAGGCGTATCAAATTGAAGTCATTTTTCCAGTTTTTTAAACTTATAATTGAAGTCGAAATAAATAAATAGTTCTTAACCAGTATGTTTTAAACCTAAACCCATATTATTATCAGGAATACCACCGCACACAACAAAGCTAAAGTACCGAGTGGTACCAGAAGAGTTCAAGGAGCTGGTTCGTGAGTTCGCAACCCGTCTGATCTCTTGGCCTCAGTTCAAAGAGCTGCCGTTCAAGAATGTGACGTCTGCGTTACTGCAAGTGCTGCTTTACGCCTGCAAGAATGTCGACAAGCGACTTACTAGGGTAACTATTTTTTTTTTTTTTTTATTAACCTATACTGTCCCACTGCTGGGCAAAGGTCTCCCCCATATCCCTCCAGCTTTTACGATCACCGGCTGCATCCCACCAGGTTCTGTGGAATGTGTCGAGGTCGTCACGCCAGCGCTTCTTCGGTCTTCCCCGGTTTCGTCGCCCATCTGCAGGCACCCATTGTGTGACGACTGTTGCCCACCTGTCCTCATGCATTCGGCTGATGTGTCCCGCCCAATCCCATTTTAGCTTTGCAGACTTTTTGCCAACGTCAGCGATGCGTGTCTTCGCACGAAGTGCGGTATTTCGTACTCTGTCAGTTCTTAACTATTTATTATTTATTTATTTGTTTATAGACGAGCAGCTTTCGCTGATGTGTCTACGTCAGATAGTGTTAAAATTTTGTTGAAATTATAGTCTCTTATGTTTGGTAAATTCTTTTGAGCACTGATTTATTTGTTCGAAGCCAGATGTCTAGTTTGTTTTTGAATGCATTGACGGAAGTAGCAGTAACGACGTCATCTGATAGCACGTTCCAATTGTGAACCACTCTATTGCTGAAGAAGTGATAAGCGGCAATGGAGACGGAGGGGTCACGGTTCAACTTCAGTTGGTGACCACGTGAGGGTCTTAGCTCATCTTTTCTGATAGGAATGTCGTGAAAGTTGGGCAGGTTGTAATGAAGAGTTAAAATCTTGTAAGTTTCGATTACCTTGCATGAGCCTGTGCAATTAGTGAACAGTACAAGTTTACTGCTGAAAATAAGCTAATTTACATTTTTCATTTTTTTTCCACATTTCCTATCTATCTATCTATCTCGTATGAGCTAGTGGCCAACTCTGGTGACGGAGTTTTTAGGCCGCCTCTAGGCCTCCGTCGTGGCTTAACGACACATACATTTCCTATGACTCTCTTATTGCCTTTTTATTAATAGACGCTTCTGCCAGCGACTTCGTTCGCGTCCCGTTGGATCCCGTTGATTTTCCGGGATAAAAAGTTGCCTATGTGTTAACGAACTAGCCAAAGAGCTCATGCAAACATCAACTACATTCAAGAGAATAAGGCGGAGAGCCCCCCAAGACCTCATATAGCTTATGCTTAGAGAAAATTATAAATATGGAGACACTACTGGGTGTTTGCCATCCATGCCATTTATGCACTGAATCCGAACTGACCAAACTCTAGCTAAATGCCCGTACGGGCAGATTGCAAGAAAGAAAGGAGTAAAAAAAAAATATATGTTAATCCAATTTACGTACAATATATATTACAAGTTTCATCCAAATCGGATCAATAGTTTTTGCGTGAAAGAGTAACAAACATACATACACCCTTACATCCTTATAAAATTTCGCGTTTTTTCTTAGTAGGATATGATTTATTTCACGTGGTTCAAAATGTAACTCCTTTTCAGTCGTCTACTAAGTGTATATATTATGTATATTTCATAGAGTTTTAAAAACATGTATGTTTACAGGACTTAGTGAAAAAGCTGTTGGATGAAGCTTTTGCTCCCGACAACTGGGTTTCCTCCACCGTTGATGATGATAAGAAGGATAAAGTAGACGTGGACTCCAAGGAAGACACCAGGAAGGAACAGGGAGGACTGCCACCTGTCTTCGAGTCTCAGCCTGCTGTTAGGTAAGAAACCCTATATATTAATCTACTAGCAGACCGTCTCCTGGCTTCGCACGGATTTAACAAGAATTTCAAAAAGTAGCCTATGTGTTTGTTATGACCATTAAAACATCTTATTTTCGTTAATAAGTTTATTGAGTTTTGTAGCAAAAGACATGTAGAAAACAAGTGAAGTGAAATATATCTACTCACAACTTAGCCAACTTTATTATTTAAACTAGGTACCTGCACTACAGATACAACAGTGGTAATCCAGGTCATGGACAATATAATAATATATTCCAAGTTTCATCCAAATCGGATCAGTAGGTTTTGCGTGAAAGAGTAACAAACTTCACAAACATCCATTCATTCACAAACTTTCGCGTTTATAATATTAATGCTTTGTGTTTCCAGGCTCCTGGAGGCAGCTCTGTTTGTGGCTAAGAAGAAGACATACACTCAGATATACGCTCGTTGCTTCATCAACCGGCTGGCTCGGCTCGCCACTGTGCCCATGTTGAACTTCACTGTGCAGAGACTGTTCGACAACTGTGCTGTCAAGGAAGAGGTTAGTATCCTACTTCCTACTACCCTACTGAGGAGAACATGGTAGGATATGTGTCCTCCTACGAAAAGGGAAGATCTTCCACGCCGAGCGACCTTTGGCTCGGGGTCCGAGGACCGATGGATGGTATTCGGTAGTATTACTTATGTTCAAACTCCGTGATAACTTCGTTTGCGCGATCTAGGATATTTCTCATGTTAGTTCTTATGTAGCGAGATAGATGGCGCTACACTACTAATATTATAAATGTGAATTTGAGTTTTTTTTTACGCGAAACTTTGTACACATATTCTTGGAGGTATTAGAAGTAACATAGGATACTTTTTATACCGGAAAATTTACGGGATCCAATGGGACGCAAACGAAGTCGCGGGCGGAAGCTACTTATTCTATATTATTTATAGAATAAGTAGCTTCCGCCCGCGACATGTAAAAAATAATAATATATTTTGTTTCAGTTTGAGCCGATGTTCGATGAGCTGAGTCCTAAGCTGGAGTGCGTGCTGGCGGCCGGCAATACAGGCGTGCTGGTCGCCATGGCCAAGGCTTGTCTGCGGCTCGGCACAAAACAGGCACATTTCCTCAGTGTAAGTCACACAACATGGATTAATCATTTTAAGGCGTAGGGTAAGTAAGTAAGTAAGTAAATCATTTATTTGCAACACACATAAAATTACAAGCAAGAGTATACATGAGTCTCATTACACACTGAGAGTACACTTACAAAGTTCTCCGGCTTTCGGTTAGTTGTGTAATAGTTAGCTCGGCTTGTTCACTAGTTCCGTGTCTTGTGAAAACAAGCTTGTCTTCTGCTAAATGCGACATTGTGTAGTGCTTTTATAGTGTTCTGGTGTCTGTCTATTTGTCACCTCCACCTTAGCTAAACCGTAGAAGCTAGAAAGTTGATTGGGACTACTATAGATAGATAGGAATATTCTTTACTAGCTAATGCCCGCGACTTCGTTCGCGTCCCGTTCGATCCCGTTGATTTTTCGGGATAAAAAGTAGCCTATGTGTTAATCCAGGTCACGGACAATATATATTCCAAGTTTCATCCAAATCGGATCAGTAGTTTTTGCGTGAAAGAGTAACAAACATACATCCATCTATCCTTACAAACTTTCGCGTTTATTATATTAGTAGGATTGTACACCACTTGTATGTAAACAAAATAACAAAAAAATACCATAATTGGTAATACAGTCAAGTTTTCGGAGGGGTACAATGGGAGGCCTTATTGCTTAAAGAAATCTCTTCCAGGCAACCCTTTTTATTTACCTAGTTGATTAAGACAGGTTGGCAATCTGCAAAATGTAGCTGGCAAACACTAGAGCCGAAGACTGGTCTCAGTGGCGCGTCTCCAGCAGAGTACCAAATGATTATGGAACTTCCCTGCCCCCCCCTCTGTCGATTCTCATGAAGGCGGGGGTCCGTGGTTCCGTCATTTGACTGGCTGCCTGCAGTGTGGCTGCTGGCTGTGCTGGTGCCAGCAGCCTGGAAAACTGGAGCCAGTCAGCCAGTCAGCCAGTCTGGAATAAAAAGGAGAATATGTTAGTTACTATGAACAGTCACTACATAGTGATCTAAGCAAGCTCAACTTTATTTGAAACAAGAGGCACGATGCCTATTCTGCAAAACGCATCGATAGCGCGATCTACATTTGTGCTGTTTTTAGCAGCGCCATCTAGTTATAACTTAAGTACTAAAATTAATGGACATACCCCCACCAAGGACATGATGAATGTCCTTAACAATCACAAATTTCCGCCCACCGTGAGGTACGGATATAACCTTAACTTGAAAACACCTTTACTAACAATATCTTTCTCATTGTGGACTGTATATTAGGGTGGATCGATTTATCGATTTTCCGAATTTCGATTTGGGGTAGTGTGTGGTTGATGTTCCTATATAATGCGATTATAACTGTATATTCTGTATAATTGAAAAAAATGCTTGTAGAAAAAGCCTACTACAGTGTTTCTGAGTTCTTGGCCGACAATAGTTTTAGCTTAATCATAACATAACATCTCAGTACCTATTAAATTAGAAATCTGTGTTATTTTCTCCATCCTATGTAATGTTTGTACGCCGCTAGGCGAAGCACAGAGGTTCATCTGTTGTTCACCATCTACCTATGTGTTATAACCTGTGTTTACAAATGAATAAATGAATTTGAATTTGAATTTGAATTTGAATTCATTTTAATTTAATTCGATTTACAAGTACTGCCCCAAAGGCCCATAATATAACTAAATGTAATATGAAATTGCAGAGCTTCAGGGTCGAGAGAATAACAATGCAAAGGTTCAGTAAAAAATATAACATTGATCAAAACATGTTTTCCGACCAAAAAACTTATACCAATGCGATAAATTAAAGTGCACATTTTTTGGTTAGAAAACTTGTTTGAATCAATGTGATATTTTTACTGACCTTTGCATTGTTATTCTCTCGACCCTGAAGCTCTGCAATTTCACATAATTACATTTAGTTATTATATATCTTCAAAAATGTATAAATGTGCGAGCGTTAGGACGGTCTTCCTTTTACATACGCCCATTAATGAACAACATTTATTCATCACGCACATTGGGAACATATACACAGATACAAAAGAGAGAAAAAGTAAGTCAGAGAGGAAGGTACACAACAGAGTAGTAGGAAAGTAGGTACAGCATAACCTACTAATATTATAAACGCGAAAGTTTGTAAGGATGGATGGATGTTTGTTACTCTTTCACGCAAAAACTACTGATCCGATTTGGATGAAACTTGGAATATACATTGACGAACCTGGATTAACACATAGGCAACTATGTGTTAGGGTGTTTCTATGTAATATAAGTGTGTATTTACAAAAAAAAAGTATACAAGTAATCTATCAGCGGACTAGAAGGCGTTGTGTTATGTGTCCGTGAATATTTATATTTATTTATTTTTAACTTTTTACCCCGGAATATCAACGGGACGCGAACGTCGCGGGCGGAAGCTAGTGTACAATAAATCATTCAGCGGGCCTAGGATGCGCACCGCGAGATATTTGTCATGTCGTTCTGTCAAAATCTAAGCATTTTGTACCAGTTTAGGAACTATTGCATTATCTGTGGTAATGTTGTCGAGAAACCGCGCCTTTGAATTTTCAACTTTTGACATTTCTGCATGACTATTATCTCGTCCTCAGAGAGGTACGACGACTAACAAGTGTTAAAAGTGTACAATACGGCGCGTTTTGTCGACACCATTAGGTACCACAGATAATGCAATAGTTCCTAAACTGGTACAAAATGCTTAGATTTTGACAGAACGACATGACAAATATCTCGCGGTGCGCATCTTAGGCCCGCAGGTTATTGTGCCATAATAGTCGTTAGGTTATTACAGGCGTCATGGCTCAGTCGGTAGTAGCTCTGCCTTCCGTGCTGTGGGTCGTGGGTTCAATCCCCACCGAGAACAAACATTTGTGTGTGGCAAACATAGATGTTTGTTCTGTGTCTGGATGTTACTATGTATTATAAGTATGTATTTACAAAAAAAGTATGTAAGTATTATTTCAGCAATCTAGTTTCCATAGTACAAGCTCTGCTTAGTTTGGGACTAGAGAGCGTTGTGTGTAATGCCCAAGAATATTTATTTATTTATTAAAAAAAGTTTCCGAATCTCTGTTAATCTTAACATTACCGTTTCAGGCCCTAGAGAAAGCCCTGGCATGTTCCAACGCAGAAAAACAGAAGTACTTGTCCGTAGCCTGCCTCCGTCTCACTCCATTGGATAAGCTGGACACAACCACTCTAAACAAGGAATACTTCATACATGTTCATGGCTCCGTCATCTTGCAGTGTGCTATGGACTTTCAGGTTAGTTATAAACTGAGAGAATATATTTCATTATCTGTACCATAACTAGCAAGCATTTACAACCTAAACTTTAGGTATATTTAAAATTCTTTACGTAGGTAGATAATATTATATTATAGTAGGTGCCAAATAACACCGCAATACAGGTCATTCACCCACCTTTACCTCGATGTCGCAAAATTCAATTTATGTATGGTAAACAAGCAGTACTACGAGATTCGAGCGATTACCGTCTTAGCGACAGGTTTGTATGGAAAGCGACAGAATTAGCCATTCATAAATAGAATTTTGTGACATCGTGGTGAAGGTGGGTGAATGACCTGTATTGCGGTGTTATTTGGCACCTACTATAGTAGTTTTATTATTTCTCATATATACAACTTGTTTGGGACCTATAAAAACACGCCACACCACCTTTTTGCACGCCCAGGAAGACTGGTAGACAATGCTCTTAGCATTAAGTCCTCCTAGCACTACTTGTTTGCGTGAAATTGTTAAATAAATATATAAGAGGACACTCACTCGAATTGGTAACGGCGGAGGCCTTAAGGCGGCCTAAAAACTCACCAGAGTTGACCACTTAAACAAGTCTGCTCATAGTTAGTGTGGAGTTTCAAATTAAAATTTGTAAATGATTTTTGTAGCGCCCTGGGAAAATAGTGAACAGTCTCTTAGAGTTGGACGGAGACCAGCTGTTAGTAATCCTATGCGACGCTAAAGGCAGCCATCTTGCCGACGCGTTCTGTACCGGACAACATGTGGGCGTCAAGGCGAGGGACAAGCTTATATGGAAGATGAAGGTCAGTGTGATGTCAAAGGTCACTAAAGTCCGTGCGAGGTCAAATGTCATTAGAGTACAGAGGTCAGGTGTTTAGTGAAGGTAAAAAATTCGTCAAGTTCATAGTTACACGCATGTTTAAGGTCAAAGGTCACTAGAGTCAGTATTGGCAGAGGTCACTAAAGTTCGTAGTCATATTCATCCAAAGAAAATGATCACATAAGTCATATTATCTGTTCAAGGTCTATAAATACATCATCACTTATGTGTACGATCTCAAGAGTAAAGTCTAAGGTCACTATCTGCGAGGTCAAAGGTCACTGGAGTGCATAATAATAAAATCGTAAAATAAAAATTGTTAATTTCGGACAACTAGATACGTTGTACACACATTTACATAAAAATAATACTATGGACTAAGAAAGGTATGATTATTGATTAGTCTATAAAATATGTCTGACCCAAAATTGTAACTTGCAGGGCTACTACCAAAAGATGGCGCTGTCCCAATACGGCTCTCGCGCATTCGAAAAGATATTTCAGGCAGCTTCACCGGAACAAAAATACAAAATAATGACAGAACTCGCCGATAAAAGCAGTTTACTCAACGGCACGCAATATGGCAAGCTTATTGCAGACAAACTAGATGTGCCAGGGTTCAAGATCTCGCAGAAGAACTGGGAGGAAAATCAGAAAAAGAAAAAGAGTAAAAGTGAAGAGAAACAAGAGTAAGGAGTTTGTACAGATCAGTTGGTTAATGTCTTTCAGAGATGTAGACTGTGGGTTCGATCCCCGTGAAGGAAAAAAAACTTTTTGTGATGTAAGTTTTTGTTTGGTGAAAAAAATCTACATTTTATCAATTAACTATCTGGTTATCAGAGTGCAAGTTTTGATAAAAAAAAAATTTTGATTTCGTAATATCCCGGTATGATTAAATAATCAATATATATAAAACTCTTTTAAAGCTGACTGACAATCAACACACAGCCTAAACTATAAGTCCTAGAGGTATGAAATTTGGCGGGTATGTATCCTTATATATATAGTGTAGGGGTGCACTAAGAAAGGAATTTTGTAAAGTCATACTATAACGCGAGCAACGCCGCGGGAGACGGTTAGTAAAATATACATTTCACTGTTGTAGTTGACTCAGTAGAATGATTTATTGAAAAATCTCCCTGGGTAGGTACCTAGGTACCTACCTACCCAGGGAATTTTATTTATATTAAGTACCTAGGTACCTAACTACCTTATATTCCGTATAAACTACTTTTTATAGTTACAACAAAAAATAAAAAACTCACGTAAAATATCTTCATAATTGCTGGTCTTTATCAGCCTTGGACCTTGGAGTATAGACTGTAGTTAAATCTCAATACTTTGAGATGATTCCCAACGAGTCCACTATGCAAATGAGTGGGCTCGATAGGTCATTTCTTCCCATCTTTTCTTCCCTTCCTCTTAAAAGGCCGGCAGCGCACTACCATCACCTCTGGTGTTGCAGGTGACCATGGGCGGCGGTGACCACTTTCCATCAGGTGGCCCGCCTGCTCGTCTGCTAGCTATGGCATTAAAAAAAAAACTGGCCCACCAGTGGGCGGGCCGGCCGGGGGACTCGATGGGAATTACCCTTCTTTTATAGCCAAGTTTGGAACTAAATGTTTCAAACTGCATAGGTGGTAAATAACATTAATAGGTACCTATATCATTTATAATAGCTATTAGATTAAGTTTGTTGTAAAACCGAGCGCGTGTCGCAGAGGCTGTACGCCACTTCACTCTAGGCACTCCTGAAAACCAGCGCTAAAGGAGCCACCGTGTACCTTTAGCATTTGCTGAGCGAGTACCCTTTTTACGCATCTTTCTTTATAATTTAATGTTTATTTCATTGTATCTTTGTATGTGTTTTTGCGTAAAATAAATAATTTCTATTTCTATTTCTTATATTTCTGATAAGTATGTAGGTACTACCTACCAAAAGGTTTCTTTTTTGAGGTAAATAAGGACATGGGGAAGTTGAATGGAGAATATTTATCATGCAATATGATTAGACTAGTTTACTGATGTTTCTTCACGTCGAAGTAGTTCAGTTTGACTGGAACCTGGCAGTAAGGACACCCTGGATTGCTCTGACCCGGCTCCAGGGCTGGCAGACGGCAGATCCGGTGGCCACAGACGAACTCCCCTTTACGCGGCTGCAGGGGCACTGATATTCCTGGATTTAATATACCTAAGTTATATATAGTTTTATGTACCTAAGTTTAGAAACTTGAAAAAAGACTTCATTTTATTCACAAAGAAAATTACAACTAATACAGTATTTACAATATTCACAATATTTACAAAATACCTACACATGAAACAGTTGAGCTATAGTAGGTGCCAAATAACACGGGCATGCAGGTCATTCACCCACCTTCACCTCGATGTCGCAAAATTCAATTTATGTATGGTAATCAAACAGTAGGTACTAACGAGATTCGAGCGATTACCGCCTTAGCGACAAGTTTGTATGGAAAGCGACAGAATTAGCCATTCATAAATTGAATTTTGCGACATCGAGGTGAAGGTGGGTTAATGGCTTGTATTGCGGTGTTATTTGGTACCTACTATATCTACAAACCGTTGCAAACGAGTTATAGATAGCTCAACTGGTCCAAATCAGTACCAGTCGGAAGCGTGCCCAAGACACTGGCTGCATTGCCGCGCTGAATAGCAATGCTGATATGCTGGTCTAGATAATCACCAGCCCTCGGGTCACGCGTCGCTTCGACTACGCCTTCATCATCAAATTTGTTATCTATGATTGATTATCTAAGTTAAGCACCATTATGCGCGGTCACTATTGGGGCTTATTCCCATCGTGCCCACCGGCCGGCTCACTGGTGGGCCGGATTGGATGGGTGACCGTTAGTGGCATTTATATCTGAGCGCTTCTATGCTTCGGCGGGCACGTTAAACTGTCGGTCCCGGCTCTAGCAGTCGTTAAGCCATGACGGAGGCCTTAAGGCGTCATAAAAACTCCATCAACAGAGTTGGCCACTAACTCATACTAGCTTACTTGCTATCAAATGATGATGATGGCAGTTCATTCATAAATGACGGAGTTCTGAGGTACCAAACTTTTAAAAAAATACAACCGAATTGAGAAACTCGTATTTTTGAAGTTGGTTAAATATGGTTCACGATGAACCCACTACGGGCGCTTATACTGACTTCATACATGCTAAATACAGTCCTCGATTTTTCTAATACCGCGTTCACACTATGCCCATGCCGCTGCCGGCATTATTGCCGCGGACTTATTGCCACAGCAACATCGCCTTTATTCTCATTATATTCTTTATTCTCATGCAAGGGCATGAATTTGGGCCGGGAGCCGGGATAGAGGCATGTTCGTGTTCACACTATGCTCGTGCCCACTTCCCTGCCCAACTCCCTGCTGACTGCGGCATAGTGTGAACGCAACATTAAGTTTACTTTTCCTTTTTATGCATATAGTTACCTTTTACTGATCCGCGTACAGGAGAGCAGTTGACTTTATCGCATTCGATCATACATTCACTTCCAGTACAAGCTATATTCTTGCAAAGCTGAACACAGTTCGGCCCAATCGGCGATGAGCTGGCCTGGCAGACCAGACAAACGAACATCAATGTCTGGAAATTAAAAATGCTAGGTATTAGCTAGAATTTCAGCTTTTACATGTGTACCTACCTCCGAGCCCCGAGTCTGCATTTGTTTTGACTTTCAACTCGAGTATAGCACACGCAATTGCATTCGCAAAGCGAGAAAATTTTGTTGGGAATTGCACAATTCCCAAATCTCCCGCTAGAGGTGCTTGCTCTTCCGGTTTTCATACAAAGTTTCTTGCGTTCGTTTGCGTGTGCTATACTCTTGTCGAAAGTCAAAACAAATGTACAGACTCAGGGCTCTTGAAGGCCCATACATAGATTACCTAATAGAGTTTGGATATATGTCAATAAGAAGGTATTAACATATCCAAACTCAATTATCTCTACGTAGAAGATTTTGAGAAAAGTACCAGGAAAGCAGAACTAGCCAACGAGGTCTCGATATAAACAGTATAAAGTAGATTACGATGGGCGGTAGTAAGTTATTGTTAACAGGATACGTGAGGTTATAATATAAAGCAAATTCTTTCAAAAAATACTCACAATGCTCCTCATGTTGACGCGACGAGGATACTTACTCAAGTGACTTCTCGTTTATGCGAGCGAGATACTCGTTTTTGTACTTACCTTGAGACATGCATAGCGAATGCCGGTCGTAGTGCAAGAGCCAGCGGCGATAATCCTTCATGATGACATGACGCACGTCACGGTTGTCACGGTACACGGTAAGCGGCCGATGACATTTCGGCGAAGTGGTCCGATTTTTCGCGAAGACTCGGTCACGGAGCTTTGCGGTATAGGCCAAAAAACTGATAATCCTACTAATATTATAAACGCGAAAGTTTGTAAGGATGTTTGGATGGATGTTTGTTACTCTTTCACACAAAATCTACTGATCCGATTTGGATGAAACTTGGAATATATATTATCCGTGATCTGAATTAACACATAGGCTACTTTTTATCCCGAAAAATCAACGGGATCCAACGGGACGCGAACGAAGTCGCGCGCAGCACCTAGTACCTAATAATCCTACTAATATTATAAACGCGAACGTTTGTATGGATGGATGTTTGTTACTCGTTCACGCAAAAACTACTGATCCGATTCGGATGAAACTTGGAATATATATTGTCCATGACTTGGATTAACACATAAGCTACTTTTAATCCCGGAAAATCAATGGGACGTGAACGACGTGACGTGACGTGAAGTCGCGGGCGGAAGATAGCATAAAGCTGTTTAAATTCATTATTTAGGTATTTCTTTTTTTAAATAATTTTCACAAAGAAAATTAAAACTAATACAGTATTTACAATATTTACAAAACACACATGAAACAGTTGAGCCATCCACAAACCGTTGCAAACGATTTATAGATAGCTCAACTAGTCCAAATCAGTACCAGTCGGAAGCGTACCCAAGACACTGGCTGCATTGCTGCGCTGAATAGCGCGGTATTTCTTGTTATAGTACATAGTTTTCTATTTAATGGTTGACCGAAGATTCTAGTAACTAAGTTAACATATTTTATACTACTTTATGATAAGTTCATTTTATGTGTAGCATGCAATGAATTCGTTGCACAAGATAAGGAAATCGCTATTAGATCTTTTACCTACAATGCTTCCGCCTATTTTGCTAATAGCCATCTAAAATAATAAAACACGTCGAGAACAGTTATACACCGTGTGGTACCATGTGGAACCGTACTATAGACACTCAGGCCCGTATGCCGATAGAGAATCGTTATTCAAGCTTAAATTTGAGTAGAGATTTTCATACAAAAATGTATGCTTGGGCCTGGATTAGTGCTTGAGCAGCGAATCAGCATAAGGGCCAGGCTCGCACGTAGACACTCAAGTATTTATAGGTTTTCTGACAGCTTTCTGTGAATAGAATGAGTCAATTTTGAATCTAAAGTTTTTTTGAGCAGCACCTAGACCTTCGGCCTAGCAGCCTTACCTACTTAAATAAATTAAATAAATTAAATATTCTTGGACATTACACACAACGCTCTCTAGTCCCAAACTAAGCAGAGCTTGTACTATGGAAACTAGATTGCTGATAATAATACTTATATAATTTTTTTTGTAAATACATACTTATAATACATAGTAACACCCAGACACAGAACAAACATCTATGTTTGCCACACACAAATGTTAGTTCTCGGTGGGGATCGAACCACAGCACGGAAGGCAGAGCTACTACCGACTGAGCCATGACGCCTGTCACTTACTTAACTACTGGGAATACATGCATAGCTAATATACCTAATGCGTAAATACACTTCAATTTATAAACAGTGACATAAGTAGGTAGAGATACTACAGGGAATTTTGTGAGTCATGAAAATAAACAAAATATTTTTGTATTATTTTATTGCTTGACAATACTAACTAGGTAGGTACCTAGTTATCCTGCCATGGGTTTAATATTCCATTCATATACGAGAAAGAAACATGACCTCCAAATCTGGAATAAAATAAATCACTACTACGTTATACTTTAGGTAGTTATCTTTAAGTAAGTAGTATTTATTTATATAGTTCTTCTGCAAAGCAGCGCTTTATTTTATAACCATCTGCGTCCAACCTAGGTGGCCAAAAAGCAACCAAATGTTGATGATGATAATGAAGTTCTATTACGGTTCAATTTTCCGATTAGACCTCCGATCCTCCGATAGTTTCAATGACTTTGATGCCAACAGTGATACTGTTAAATTTTATCTTGCATAAGGTTCCAAGCAATATAATTAACGTACCTAAGTACCTACTTAAACAAATTAGAGTTTGTGAAAAAATACCATATTCTAAAATCAAGATAAAACCAAGTACTCACCATCTTGGCGATCGGCAGATCTTTACACGTGGCAGTTTCCTCCGGGGCATCCAATTCTTCTTGCAGCATTACATGCTGGTCCTGTGCAGTGGAGTAGCCCAATTCTCCTGATTGGTATGACGCATTTCGGCCCAACACACCGACGAGTACAGCCCTGGCCGCCCTTGTAGCACGGACTGTTGTAACCCCATGGATCAGCCGACCTTCTCTTTTGGCAGTTTCCTCCACTACACCCGCCTTTAAACCCATACGCATATGGCACACGGCGGCGTGGATTCAGTTGTGGATAGGAGTTTGGTACTCCACAGTCTGGGCAATAGTTATCGACAACAGTTTCTTTAAAGTCACCGTTAAAAGCTGCTCTTATCTCTCGACCGTGGGTCTCGTCAGCCGATGATGAACTGGTTTGGTAGACCATCAAGAGAATGGTAACAGAAATTATCTGGAATTAAAAAAAATCGTGCACATGACTTCGTTCATCGAACAGACATCAATCTAACTTGTCTTTGAGGATTTACCTTTACCTATACCTAATGATACCTAACTTTTTTAAGTTATTTAATTCATTTTGTATGATATTACCAAGAATAATTATTATAAAACAAGAATAATTATAAAAAGGGTTTCAAGTAGTCATATCTATCATCTATAATAAAAATGCCCTATTTATTGGGTATCCCATACTGCAATATATAAAATTATACAAAACGACTTACCATGTCCTTCATGTTGACTTCACTATGAGTTTAGGTACTCGAGTGACTACTTCTCCACGATCGGCTTCTTTTAATACTTACTTACAGATTAACCTAGTAGAAGAGCCAGTTGGCTATTACCAGAATTCGTAGCACGTCCAGTGCTTTTATGCCTCCCCATACTTTTACAATTTACGGTCCCTCAGAGCGACGAATCTTCAAATTACCTAAATAGAATAGCAAACTAGCCTACTCCATCTCCCAAGCAATACAGCGGCCTATGAGGCTGTTATCATCTCGATTAGAGGCAAAGGCTTGTATATCCTGATATTCTCTAGCATACCTACTTACTTACTTCTCCACCCTCCAGCCTTATGCATCGTAAAGACATTAATAAAGTGCAAAATGCCAAATATCATCAATCTTTTGATAATCCTTGTATCCACAATAATCCACATATATATGCACTAGGGAATTATGTTATATGTTCAGGGATGTAAAGCATATAAAACGAATAATTAACAGCAACACTTTATTATTAAACAGTACAATAGCTGTATCCAAATTGCTCATTATAGTACACAGACAACTTGGTTTGGGGTTAATATGCTGTTCACCTACGGTGTGGGATTACGGTGTGGTGTGGGTAATGTTGTCCATATCTGAAATAAAATAAATAATAAGTACTAAACAATGCACTGGATACCTAGGCTCATACGCCTTGTTATTACAATATTTTAACAGTCTTTGGTAAAAGTAATACATAACGACCACGACCGCTCTGCCAAGAGTGTAACGAAAAAGAAGAAGAAGAAGAACAGTCTTTAAATAATTATAAGTTTAAAGAACTGGAAAAACCAACTTCAATTTGATACACCTTTATCATCAAATGATGATGATAATGATGCAGTTCATTGGAACTGTTCTATTGATCGTAAGCACTACAGAAAGGACGCAGGAAAGCAAAATATGCAATGTCGTGTACGTGTGACGTGTGTTTTCGAGTTATTCTTATGTACTGCCAAACTACTGACTGATTTTGGTAAAAAAATTGTGAGACCATTCTGGACCCTTACCATTTATGAGCCGATTTGAAAAAAAATCAAATTAATCTGAAAGGCTTATAGATTGGTTCCATAAAAATCTCATAAAACGGAGTTTGGGTTTTAAATAAAAATACCCTGAGAAAAAAAACACATCATCTACGTACCTACACGATATTACGTATTTTTCTTTCCTTTAACTTATCAGTGGTGTTTACGATCAATAGAACAATCCCAATAAATTGCCATCTGATGATGGCAATTCATTCATTCAAGTCGTAGAACGTAGAACGAGTTTTAACCTATAAATTATAAGCTTTTCATGTTCATTGATTATGTTCTGTAAAAGTCTATTTTTACATAATATAGAGAGTCCTGTTTCTATCAAATACGTAGGTAGTTGTATAAACATAAAACAAAATTATAAAACGTTCTTACGTACCTATAAAATACTACAAAAATCGTGATTTAAATAAAATTAAACCTTACTATCTTGGCGATCGGCTGATCTTTTCTGAATATTTGTGATATTAAAGTCCAAAAATCCTTTTGATGCTATAAAGCACCTCCGACTACCTCCGGGACATGCAGAACGTGCACAGATACCTCCGGGACAAGCTGAACGTGCACAGTTACCTCCGGGACAAGCTGAACGTGCACAGTTACCTCCGGGACAAGCCGAACGTGCACAGTTACCTCCGGGACAAGGTGAACGGAGTTGCGGATATGAGGGTATTCCACAATTCGGACAATAGTCACCGACTGATCTCTTGTGAACAATATTCGTATTATGAACGTCAAAAACTCTTCTTAATTCTTCTTTGCAGACACCTCCGGCACAAACCCAACGTTCGCAATTGCCTCCTGAGCATTGAAATGTTATGATGGATGGACCATTTGAATATTGGCAGTAAGGTCCGATACAAGTACTTGATATAAAGTCACCGTTAAAAGCTGCTCTGGTCTCTCGACCATGGGCTTCGTCAATTGGAGCTGAGCTTGCCTGGTAGACTACCAGAAGAATGGTGATGAAGATTGCCTGAAATAGAAATACCTATAAGACACTTTTACTCATGACTTCAGGACCCTAGGCAAAGCAGAACTTTTTTCTAGGTTTAAAGGATGTTGTCAAAGACACTTGCAAATATTACATTAAAAAATACGGTCTCACGAGCGATTTTTGTAATTATATTATTATGAAATGAATAATTATGAAATTAACAATAATTGATCTCGATACAGGTACCGTATTAAATAGGATTGACTACTTACTAGGCCCTTCATGTCGACTTCACTATGAGTTTAATCGAGTGACTACTTACTCCACGATCGGCTTCTTTTAATACTTACTTACAGATTAACCTAGTAGAAGAGCCAGTTGGCTATTACCAGAATTCGTAGCACGTCCAGTGTTTTTATACCTCCCCATACTTTTACAATTTACGGTCCCTCAGAGCGACGGATCTTCAAATTACCTAAATAGAATAGCAAACTAGCCTACTCCATCTCCCAAGCAATACAGCGGCCTATGAGGCTGTTATCATCTCGATTAGAGGCAAAGGCTTGTATATCCTGATATTCTCTAGCATACCTACTTACTTACTTCTCCACCCTCCAGCCTTATGCATCGTAAAGACATCAATAAATTGCAAAATGCCAAATATCATCAATCTTTTGATAATCCTTGTATCCACAATAATCCACATATATATGCACTAGGGATGTTATATGTTCAGGGATGTAAAGCATATAAAACGAATAATTAACAGCAACACTTTATTATTAAACAGTACAATAGCTGTATCCAAAAATCCAAATTGCTCATTATAGTACACAGACAACTTGGTTTGGGGTTAATATGCTGTTCACCTACGGTGTGGGATTACGGTGTGGTGTGGGTAATGTTGTCCATATCTGAAATAAAATAAATAATAAGTACTAAACAATGCACTGGATACCTAGGCTCCTACGCCTTGTTATTACAATATTTTAACAGTCTTTAAATAATTATAAATTTAAAGAACTGGAAAAACCAACTTCAATTTGATACACCTTTATCATCAAATGATGATGATAATGATGCAGTTCATTGGAACTGTTCTATTGATCGTAAGCACTACAGAAAGGACGCAGGAAAGCAAAATATGCAATGTCGTGTACGTGTGACGTGTGTTTTCGAGTTATTCTTATGTAACTGCCAAACTACTGACTGATTTTGGTAAAAAAATAGTGGGACCATTCTGGAAGTATACCCTTTCAGATAAAAATACCATTTATGAGCCGAAATGAAAAAAAAGCAAATTTATCTGAAAGGGTACACTTATAGATTGTTGTCTGTCTCCTATAATTATTGTAACACTTGGCATGCCTTTATTTTGTAATTGTAATATTTCTGTGATTCGGTGTATATGACGTTGGGGACTCAATTAAATAAATAAATAAATAAAAATAAAGATTGGTTCCATAAAAATTTCATAAAACGGAGTTTGGGTTTTAAATAAAAATACCCTGAGAAAAAAGAACACGTCATCTAAGTACATGATATTGCGTATTTTGCTTTCCTTTAACTTATCAATAGAACAATCCCAATGAATTGCCATCTGATGATGGCAATTCATTGGGATTCTACATTCCGGCTTCATCATTAGATGAGGATGATGATTCGTCCTCATCTAATGATGAAGCCGGAATGTAGTCGTAGAACGTAGAACGAGTTTTAACCTATAAATTATAAGCTTTTTATGTTCATTGATTATGTTCTGTAATAGTATATTTCTACACAATATAGAGAGTCCTGTTTCTTTGAAATACGTAGGTAGTTGTATAAACATAAAACAAAATTATAAAACGTTCTTACTACCTATAAAATACTTACTACAAAAATTGTGATTTAAATAAAATCAAAACTTACCATCTTGGCGATCGGCTGATCTTTTGTGAATATTTGTGATAGTAAAGTCCAAAAATCTTTTTGATGCTGCAATGCAGTTACCTCCGGGACATTCAGAACGTGCACAGTTACCTCCGGGACAAGCCCAACGTGCACAGTTACCTCCGGGACAAGCCGAACGTGCACAGTTACCTCCGGGACAAGTCAAACGTGCACAGTTACCTCCGGGACAAGGTGAACGTAGTTGCGGATATGAGGGTATTCCACAATGCGGGCAATAGTCACTGACTGATCTCTTGTGAGCAATATTTGTATTATGAACATCAAGAAATCTTCTTTCTTCATTACAGTTACCTCCGGGACAAGCCAAACGTGCACAGTTACCTCCGAGACAAGCCGAAGGTGCACAGTTACCTCCGGGACAAGCCAAACGTGCACAGTTACCTCCGGGACAAGCCGCACGTGCACAGTTACCTCCGGGACAAGCCGAACGTGCACAGTTACCTCCGGGACAAGCCAAACGTGCACAGTTACCTCCGGGACAATCCAAACGTGCACAGTTACCTCCCGGACAAGGTGAACGGAGTTGCGGATATGAGGGTATTCCACAATGCGGGCAATAGTCACTGACTGATCTTTTGTGAACAACATTCGTATTATGAACGTCAAGAAATCTTCTTTCTTCATCACAGTTACCTCCGAGACAAGCCGGACGTGCACAGTTACCTCCGAGACAAGCCGGACGTGCACAGTTACCTCCAGGACAATCCAAACGTGCACAGTTACCTCCGGGACAAGCCGAACGTGCACAGTTACCTCCGGGACATGCAGAACGTGCACAGTTACCTCCGGGACAAGCCGATCGTGCACAGTTACCTCCGGGACAAGCCGAACGTGCACAGTTACCTCCGGGACAACCTGAACGTGCACAGTTACCTCCTGAGCATTGAGATGTTATGATGGATGGACCATTTGAATAATGGCAGTGAGGTCCGATGCAAGTACTTGACATCCAGTCACCGTTAAAAGCTGCTCTGGTCTCTCGACCATGGGCTTCGTCTATTGGAGATGAGCTGGCCTGGTAGACTACCAGAAGAATGGTGATAGAGATTGCCTGAAATAGAATAAAATAAATAATAAATATTCTTGGACATTACATTACACACAGAAATACCTATAAGACACTTATGCTCATGACTTCAAGCCCCTAGGCAAAGCAGAACTTTTTTCTAGATTTAAAGGATGTTGTCAAAGACAATTGCAAATATTATTACATAAAAAATACGGTCTAACGAGCGATTTTTGTAATTATATTATTATGAAATGAATAATTATGAAATTAACAATAATTTACCTCGATACAGGTACCCTATTAAAAAGGATTGACTACTTACAAAGCCCATCATGTTTACTTCGCTACTAGTTCACTCGAGTGACTACTTTCTCAACAGAAACTGCTTCTTTATGTACTAAATTGGAGACTATCTTAGTAGAAGAGCCAGTGGGCTTCAATAATTCATCATTATCATCATCATTTTAGTCTGAGCACTTCCACTGCTGATCATAAGCTGCCACGAAGTTTTCGAGCTACTAATTCTGCGGTGTCCAACTTCCGCCAGCACTTCATTAGGTCATCTATTTTTTTTCACATTTTCATTTCTAAACGGTACCTAGTAAAATCTACATCTTGTTTATTTAATCTTACTAAGAGCTTTAGTACCTAAGTATTGAGTAAGTTAAAGTATTGAAAATGAATTTATTATTTATTTTATTTATCTTAGAACCATTATCTACCTTCCTTAATATGAATAAAACTACATACCTACCTACTTTCCAAACAACAAACACTTTATCTTTAAAAAAATTGAAAATATAACTTTATCCTTGTGTTATGTTTCGTTTTATGTAGGTATCACTCATAGGTCAACGTTTTTATTTTATCAATAGTTTACTTATCAGGGCCTCTACTGTAAAAATGACTTACGAAGATTCGGTAGCTTAGTTTCGGTTACACTGCGCCATGACGCTGTCACTTCGCAAGAGCCCACGTCATCGTTCGAGACGACCGCGCAGTGTAATAGAAACGATGCTACCGAATCTTCGTAAGTCATTTTTCACAGTAGAGGCCCAGGCGCCAATTCGACCGACTGACTTGAGAAGGCACACATCCATACATCTCCAATTGTCATCTCCACTAACCTCGCGTTATTGTCATTGAGTGATACGATTTAATAAATTTACCGCTAGCTCCTGCGTTCCTATTCCAAATTGGAGTTATAATTGATTTTAATTATACCTATAATAAACATTTGTGAGCTCAAACGTAAAATCGATTTTATAAAATTAGTTATTTAGCTATGCATTCTCATTAGCAAAAATAATATTGATAATATTTACTGGTCTAAGAGGTTAGGTTACCTAGGTGTTACTGGGTTGGATAAATTTTTCTTCAAAATCAGGTGATTGTATGTTGTGTAGGTAAAAGAACGAATTAGATGCAATTTTTTTGTTAAATACCTACTTATAGGTAGATAGTACGTATAGTATTATATAATCTGTGGTAGTACCTACTTACCAGAAAAAAAATCATATAATTCGTAAGAAAATTGCATCGCAAGTAGGTAGTCCGTTAGGATATGTGTTCTGTGGTAGGTAGGTGCCTACCTACCTACTTAAAAGCTTACCTACCTACCTAACGTTCTTGTTGTGTTGTGACCGATTTATGTTGATGACAGAAATAATTTCAGAAGAAAAATTTAAGTCGTAGGTACCTTGTAGGTAGGTATACCTAGGTACTAATACTACAGAATATTAGTAACTCGGTAGTGTAGGTACCTATTATTGTGTTATTATATTATGGTCATAATACTTACCTAGACACCTAATCCGCACTACTTACTAGGTAGGTACCTAGTTTAGTCTAGTAGGTAACTACCTACTTTTACCTATGTATAAATTTAGCCAGCCAGCGGTAAATATCGTCGTGCCCTGTCAGAGTTCATATTGGAAGCTATGGAAGCTACTTTATTTAAGACTAGGTGCCGCCTGCGACTTTGTTTGCGTCCCGTTGTACCCCGTAAATTTTTCGTGATAAAAAGTAGCCTATGTGTTATATTCAGGTCACGGACAATATATTTTCCAAGTTTCATCAAAATCGGATCCGTAGTTTTTACGTGAAAGAGTTACAAACATCCATCCATCCATACACAAACTTTCGCGTTTATAATATTAGTAGGATCTCCTGTACCCACAATAGGAATGCAATAAAGGACTTGAACTTTGTATGTTAGTAGGTAGGTAGGTCTAGGCACAGACCATAATATGATCTATGCCTAGACCTACCTACTTACCTACTTATTATATTATAATACTATACCTACTAGTCTAGGTACACGACGGAGTTGAAGCTTTTTCAAAACCGATCGAACATGCAAACTTCATTTTTTATTTGATTCCCAAAAAAAGCCCCAAAATTTGAATTCCTATTTCGTCTGGACCGCGTCGCCTCGAGCGCCCTCTGTCGGTAAACTGACGTTTTAATTACTTTTCCGGGATCAGCCCATACTGCAATGTATTCATTAGCAGCACTAGTAATCCAGAATTTTGATTTGGAATGGGTTTGACCGAGGATTTTATTTGGGTTCCCTTGATAATGTCATGGTCATGGTCCACTCTTAAGTAGATCTGGAGCTTTTGATTAAATATCGGAAAGATAAGAAGATTTTCCAATTCGCTTTGTAAAATCTGTAACGAAAATTTTTCATGTCCGTCCGAAAAGGCTTATCAAATCTTGTTTGTGTTTATAAGAATGAAACTATATACCTAGGTAAGTAATGTCCATTATACATTAGTTGACTCAAATAATCCTCGCCTCGACTCGTTCTCGAAATCTTGCTTTGGTAGTGATTTTGACAACTAGCATGATTTTGAGGTTAAACCGAGGCGAGTATTTCTACACTTGACCGACAATGCACGACGGTCAGCGACCGACGACGTTAAAGGAGGAATAATTAAGGCTCGGAGTATAAGACCCGGAATTCTGTTTACAACAGATGCAAGCTTGCGATTGGCCTATCGCATTTCGGACCTCCGGAATCCGGACTAATGTAGCCCTACCGTTGGTGATTGCATGTGGGAACATGGAAACGCTGTGCTGACGTTTGGACGCGCAATGCACTATGTACGAGTGTGGCGTGAACGTGACGTGCTTCTTTAGGATGGATTTGATGCACTTTGGATCAAATTGACCCCTTACCACCCTTACTCGGACTAAATATTGATGGCTGCATAGCATGAGGTGTGCATGAGGTAGTATTAATCTATTATGATCTGTGGCATGAGTAACCTTTGGGTTCACAGACTATCTGTGTCTGGTAGGTTGCAGATTCTTGACTGAAATTTGTAAAAATGTAAAAAATAATATCTTTTTTCACGTATTTACAATAATTACAAAATACACATGAAACAGGTAGCTCTCACAGTTGCAAACGATTTATAGATAGCTCAACTCGTCCAAATCAGTAGCAATCGGAAGCGTGTCCAAGATACTGGCTGCATTGCCGCACTGAATAGCAATGCTGATACGCTGGCTCAGATAATCATCCGCCTAGACGATAGCCTGCCAAGAATTTTGAAAAAATATTTGTTTTGGTCACCGAACAGAAGGATCACTTGCTAAAAACCAGCTGTTCCATACATAGGTACCTACCATTTCATTTGTTGTTCATACCGAGACTTAGTGACGATTCGGACCAAATATTTTGGGACAAATTCTCCCAATCGTCACTTTTGATTTTAATAATTTTTGTTGTGACGATTCGGACAACTTTAAAAATAGCTGCATTGTACAGTCAGGTAAACAATTTTTAAGCAAAATGTGATATAGCTATTAAGGTGGTTCGATTTCCATATTAATTTATTTTACCAATTTGGGGGAAATTATATTATTATACCTAACAAGCAATTTTTATTTATTTCTTGAATCATAGAACTTAAAATCAAGATCTATTTTTTTGATGACAGCTGTCAAACTTCAAACGCCCATATCTCGGAAACTACTCACCCTAGAGTTCTCGTTCCAAAACCAAATGAAAGGTGTGATCAAGATCTAAATGTTTGAGGACAGCTGTCAAACTTCAAACGGCTATATCTCGGAAACTACTAACCCTAGAGATCTCGTTCCAAAACCAAATGAAAGGTGTGATCAAGATCTATTTTTTTGATGACAGCTGTCAAACTTCAAACGCCCATATCTCGGAAACTACTCACCTTAGAGATCTCGTTCCAAAACCAAATGAAAGGTGTGATCAAGATCTATTTTTTTGATGACAGCTGTCAAACTTCAAACGCCCATATCTCGGAAACTACTCACCTTAGAGATCTCGTTCCAAAACCAAATGAAAGGTGTGATCAAGATCTATTTTTTTGATGACAGCTGTCAAACTTCAAACGCCCATATCTCGGAAACTACTCACCCTAGAGTTCTCGTTCCAAAACCAAATGAAAGGTGTGATCAAGATCTATTTTTTTGATGACAGCTGTCAAACTTCAAACGGCTATATCTCGGAAACTACTCACCTTAGAGATCTCGTTCCAAAACCAAATGAAAGGTGTGATCAAGATCTATTTTTTTGATGACAGTTGTCAAACTTCAAACGGCTATATCTCGGAAACTACTCACCCTAGAGATCTCGTTCCAAAACCAAGTGAAAGGTGTGATCAAGATCTATTTTTTTGATGGCAGCTGTCAAACTTCAAACGGCTATATCTCGGAAACTACTCACCCTAGAGTTCTCGTTCCAAAACTAAATAAAAGGTGTGATCAAGACCTATTTTTTTGATGACAGCTGTCAAACTTCAAACGGCTATATCTCGGAAACTACTCACCCTAGAGATCTCGTTCCAAAACCAAATGAAAGGTGTGATCAAGATCTATTTTTTGATGACAGCTGTCAAACTTCAAACGCCCATATCTCGGAAACTACTCACCTTAGAGATCTCGTTCCAAAACCAAATGAAAGGTGTGATCAAGATCTATTTTTTTGATGACAGCTGTCAAACTTTAAACGCCCATATCTCGGAAACTACTCACCCTAGAGTTCTCGTTCCAAAACCAAATGAAAGGTGTGATCAAGATCTATTTTTTTGATGACAGCTGTCAAACTTCAAACGGCTATATCTCGGAAACTACTCACCTTAGAGATCTCGTTCCAAAACCAAATGAAAGGTGTGATCAGCAAAAACGCTCGCCTAAAAACATTAAACTTCAATTAAAATCCTACTTTATAGCTAATATTGAAAAGTATAATAATACTTACTATTTAAAAGCTAATCCCTATAAACCTTGTGGTTTCCTTAGTGCTATATACAAAATAAGTTATGTTTTTTTAAACGATAAATAAATTAAAAAAATAAAATGAAAAATTATTGAATTATGCATAGAACGCCTTGTTATGTAATAAAATTGAAAAAAGTAAAAAGTTTTAAGATATAAGAAAATCTAACGCGAACTCTAGGGTGAGTAGTTTCCGAGATATGGGCGTTTGAAGTTTGACAGCTGTCATCAAAAAAATAGATCTTGATCACACCTTTCATTTGGTTTTGGAACGAGATCTCTAAGGTGAGTAGTTTCCGAGATATAGCCGTTTGAAGTTTGACAGCTGTCATCAAAAAAATAGATCTTGATCACACCTTTCATTTGGTTTTGGAACGAGAACTCTAGGGTGAGTAGTTTCCGAGATATGGGCGTTTGAAGTTTGACAGCTGTCATCAAAAAAATAGATCTTGATCACACCTTTCATTTGGTTTTGGAACGAGATCTCTAGGGTGAGTAGTTTCCGAGATATGGGCGTTTGAAGTTTGACAGCTGTCATCAAAAAAATAGATCTTGATCACACCTTTCATTTGGTTTTGGAACGAGATCTCTAGGGTGAGTAGTTTCCGAGATATAGCCGTTTGAAGTTTGACAGCTGTCATCAAAAAAATAGATCTTGATCACACCTTTCATTTGGTTTTGGAACGAGAACTCTAGGGTGAGTAGTTTCCGAGATATGGGCGTTTGAAGTTTGACAGCTGTCATAAAAAAACTAGATCTTGATCACACCTTTCATTTGGTTTTGGAACGAGATCTCTAAGGTGAGTAGTTTCCGAGATATAGCCGTTTGAAGTTTGACAGCTGTCATCAAAAAAATAGATCTTGACCACACCTTTCATTTGGTTTTGGAACGAGAACTCTAGGGTGAGTAGTTTCCGAGATATGGGCGTTTGAAGTTTGACAGCTGTCATCAAAAAAATAGATCTTGATTTTAAGTTCTATGATTCAAGAAAGAAATAAAAATTGCTTGTTAGGTATAATAATATAATTTCCCCCAAATTGGTTAAATAAACTAGTATGGAAATCGAACCACCTTAATGTAACCACACGCTGGCAAAGCAATTTAAATAGCTAAATCATATTTTGCTTAACATTTTTTTACCTGACTGTACTCAACGGCTTCCTTAATTTGATGTTCTCCGAATCGTCACAACAAAAATTATTAAAATCAAAAGTGACGATTGGGAGAATTTGTCCCAAAATATTTGGTCCGAATCGTCACTAAGTCCATACCGATGGCTACTGAACTGATTTATGACCCCTCATCTCATTCTGAGACCTCCATTAGTGGTCACCATAATACACCATGTATACCGAAGTCAAGTTTTAAGTGTCATCTGTCAAAATGACATTTAATTAACACGCCTGCTCTCGCATGAAGTTCGGGATGACATGCTGAAGTTGATGGAGAGATTCTAGGCCCTGGACGTGAACTTGACTAATGCACCCGGTTTTGTGCATTTTTCTAAACTAAAGTAAGTAATTTGATTTGGCAGCATTAAAATGATTCTTTTTCGTTTCAGTTCATGAGAAAGGGACGGCAACCATTTTATTGCAGTCAAATTCAGTTTCGTATTAAAGGTACCTACTCTGGTTTTTAATTTGTAGTTTCTAAAACTCAGTGGTTTCATTCAGAACAAAAATAAAATAGGTATGTCATCCACGAAATTGCGTATTTTGCTTTTCTAGTGTATCTACGATCACTAGAACATTCCCTATAGACTGCCATCACCATCCGACGATGAAGCCGAAAGGTAGTCACATTAAAGTCGGTTTCCCTAGTTTTTAATACCGCGTGCACACTATGCCCATGCCGCTGCTGGAATGTATGGCGGCATCAATGCCGCGGACTTATTGCCGCAGCAACATCGCCTTTATTCTCACTAAGCGGCAGTCATGCCGGCAGTGGCAAGATCAAAGAGTTTTGAAACTTACCATTTCTCAAACTGTGATTGGCCGCGGGCATCTCGTTCAATTCAAATAGAGGACGTTGTTCCCACAACGCTGTCAACCACCGTAACGAGCGGACGTCTAGGTTCAGCTCCTGGCTATTTGCACAAAGATACGTCGAGTTTTGAAGACAAACCTTTGTAATGTTACGCATTTGTTTGCTGTCAGGGTTTGGAGCAGATGAAGGGGAACGGTTTCTTTGATAGTGTCTTTTGCTGAAGTCTTTGATGTTTGGTATTCTGTTAGCGCTCTGCTCTGGGTTTTGGCTCTTATTTTTTGACAGCTTCACCCTTGTTTAGTTTGAAACATAACTAGGTCCAACATAACTAGGTTTGTATCAAAGAATGTTGGTTACATACCTACTTATAGCTTTGTTAAAGGCCTGCCGTCAAATTAGATTAGTTAAGAAAAATAGGAATCACTATCACTACATAGTATAAAGCAAAGTCGCTTCCCGCGTCTGTCCTAATGTCTGTATGTACTTAGATCTTTAAAACTACACAACGGATTTTGATGCAGTTTTTTTAATAGATAGAGTGATTCAAGAGGAAGGTTTATATGTATAACACATCATCATCATCACTGCATTGCACCCGTGCTAGAATGGGTGGCTAAGCCACACCTTTGATAGTAGTGCTCAGCAAGCAGGGTTGATTGGTTATTATTCTTATAAAGAAGCTGTAGGACGGTATAAGTAGAGGTTGACTCTACTTCTTCATCATCTAAGACTGCTCATTGGATATCATTAAATTTCCTGTATGTTTAGTTTTTTGTGGTGTGCAATAATGTTTATACCATTCCCCCTCTAAAAAGCTTATTTTATTCACTGAAAACAGTGAATAAAAAGCACTTGTACTCACTGTTTTGGTGTTTGAATTTAGAACACAGTAATATATCTGACCTCCATCTAATTATTTGTTTTGCGCAAGGAGGTTGTATAGCATTGGCTTTACAACCTCAAATCTTTCTTTTGCTCGTAGTCATGGTATAAAGTATAGTATGCAACTCTTGAATAAAACGGATTTATACCGAGGGCAATGAACCACTCACGTCGTTCAGGATTCTAACAATTGAATCACTCACCACGCTCGTGATTCAATCATCATGAATCACTCCTTACGGTCGTGATTCAGTCGTTAGGTTAGAATCCTTCACTTGCTCGTGTTTTATTTAGGGCCCTCAATTTAAATCCGTCTTTTATTCACTAGTTGCATAATATATACAATTTTCTATGTACCAGATGGTACATAGATTCGTTTTTGAACTTCTTTACCTACATAAGAGGTTTTAAAAAAACTATAGAGAAGTTCCTCAATATTTAGTAATACCACAAGATATTTTCCTGAGTAGATTAGTCAGATCTACCTACTTATTAGGTCATTGAGAATACGGTATCCATTGGATTTGAAATAAACACATACAATAATTTCAAAAACGTTTTAATAAAGAACGTGATGCAGAATTTTTTAAAACATTGTAACTACTGTTATTAAGTTATTTTATAAAATAATTAATTTAAATTATGATAATATTGCACTTTTATGACGACAATTTAAAAGGTACGTGACTTCTTATTTCTACACAATTATTTACAAAATTACCTATTTATTTAAACACCTTTGTAGGTATAGTTTTTTTACAAATCTTATAAAAAAAAATTTTAGAGGTACATAGTGTACAAACAGTACTATGTGCCATCGAACGCGCGACCTTCTAGAGTACATCAGACCGTAGTTTCATATAGATAAGTACTTCAACCTACTATCACTTATATTAATTACTAGCAGCGCCTCGCGGTTTCACCCGCGTAATTCCCGTTCCCGTGGGAATTCCGGGATAAAATATAGCCTATGTTCATCAGGGATAATGTAGGATTCTAATGGTAAAAGAATTTTTTTAATCGGTCCAGTAGTTTCGGAGCCTATTCAATTCATACAAACAAACAAACAAACAAAAAATCAAACCTTTCCTCTTTATAATATTTGTATAGATGTATAGATAATTAAGTTTATTATTCTAATTTATTTTGTAACGAAACGTTCACCATTTAATAAGTGTTATGCCCGAATACTGCTTAGATTATTGGGATGGCTTAGGTACCAATGAGTGATGTCAAACAGAGGCTGGGCAAATTTTAAGTAGCGTGTTTTGAGTGACATTTATGTACTTGAGCGGACAAAAGTCATAAAACCAAGAAGTTGAAGTTTTTTTTTTTTTATACTACTAAGTAGGCAAACAAGCGTACGGCCCGCCTGATAGGAAGCGGTTACCGTAGCCTATGGACGCCTGCAACACCAGAGGTATCACATGCGCGTTGCCGACCCTTGAAGAAGCCTCGACAGGAAGATCGTTCCACAACCTGAGTGTTCGCGGGAGGAAATTCCTCTGAAACCGGACGGTGCGCGACCACCCTGGCTCTAGGGTGTGTGGATGAATTCCCTGTCGTTGGCGGGCAGTGCGATGGTAGAAAGTAGCTGTAGGCATCATATTGAATAATTCTTCAGAACACAGCCCGTTATACAAGCGGTAGAACACACACAGAGATGAGAGGTCTCTTCTCAGGCTTAAGGGTTCAATACCGCTTGTAAGCTTGGGATCGTCCACAATTCTTACAGCGCGCCTTTGAACCGAATCAAGGGGTCCTAGCTGGTATCCAGGTGCTCCCGCCCAAAGGTGACAGCAGTACTCCATGTGGGGTCGAACTTGCGCCTTGTAAAGAAGCAGTCTTTGCCCCGCACTGAAGTACAACTCGATATTTATTGTGGTAATACAATCAACAGCTTAGAGTTTGCTATTATGCTTAAGTTGGAAAATATCTACTACTTATCCTACATAACAAATGTAATGGCTACGTAATTATTTACAAACAATAAATAAATAATAATATCTATCGGTATACACAGTGCAGAAGTTATTTCTAAAATATGTACCTAATATAATTAAATACTTTAATATTTTTATGTACAATAAATACATCAGTATTTTATAATTTTAATACAATTCATAAATACTATTATTATTGACTATTCTTATGTTAATAATAACTATTCGTCAATTAAATATTGTTCTTACTTATAATAAAGTAACATCTCATGGCACTAAAATATTTACAAACCCGCCGAATAAAACCAGTATTTATTTCATTAAAAACGATCGTTGGTATCTTTTAAAATTAATATAAAGCAATGGTCCACTGGGACATCCCTGGAGAACACAATATCAAAATTAATTTGTAGTTGACTACACCTGTAGTTGAGGTGATATTTAGCACGTGTAAGTAGTATCTTAAGTTTTATTATGACAATGTAGGTACACTTAATCTATCGTATATCGTATCGATGCGTTGAGATTTACAATCAAAGGCTTTACTAAAGTCAAGAAAAGACAAAACAAACAATCTCTCGCACTGAATTTGCTTAAACTTTTAAGAAAATTGGAATGTTCGTTCAAACGACAAAATCCTACCACATCTTTTACCTCCTCAATTTTCTTGAAAACTTGAGGTTACTATTGAGCCGTCATTTCTTCCCGATGCCTATCAACCCCTGCGCCGTCGACAGGCTCGCTAGCGTCAACCTCTCAGACGTCCTCTCAGGGTTGAGGATCCTTTCCGACGACAGATTCCCTTGGCTGATCAGCCTTTCTGGGTTTATCAATCGTTCTGGTAGTGTTCGTTCTTGCGTGATGGTTGGTAGAGCTCGGTCCGTCTGCAAGGTGGTGAGAGGTAAGAGCCTGTCGGTGGGTGTGGTGTTGTTGTTCGTTTGTGCGGGGGTGCCTGTGCTGGGAGTAGCGGCGCGAGGGAGGGACTTGAGAGTTGAAGGGGGAGAGGTTCGCAGGAGAGCTGTTGGCTTCAGGTCACGACCGCTACACACCTGGAAAGAAATTAATAAACCTTGACAATGATCTAGCGTCGCATATAACGTTAATACCTACATTTTCACCAACTACCAAAGTGAATTACGTAGTTATTTTGAAGTTATCATAGATTTGTACATTGTCATAGACTCCACGTTTAAATTGAGTACCACGAGTGTTTTGGTGTATGTAGGATTTATCAGTAGTTCAAAATTCAAATCTAAGCAACCTATTTCTTTAGCTAGGTCCTACATTATAAACTCTTAGGTAGCGAACCTATATGGAACTTGATGAATATTGAACACGTGCAGTTTTCACAATGCAGTATACGTCATAGAGTGTAGAGTTTACCTGATGATGGTTCTCCCAATCCTTATGTTGGCAGAATGCGCCGCAGTAGCGCGCTGCATTGCATCCAGAACAAGTCTCCTGCGCCTTGCGGCCGCAGTTCCAACAACACTGGAAGAGATTATAATTTTAGATTATCATCATCAACCTAATTAATTAATTATCTAGCCTGGGTTTAATCCTAGGCTAAGTGGACGCTGGAATTTTAGGTGCGAAGTATTTGTACACTTTGGCCTATATTCTTAGTCGTTAGATCGAATAACTCTTGTCCCAACTCGATCTCGAAATCGTGCTTGGGTAGTTTTATTTCTCAAAATTATTGCCAGAGTTACTGACAATGGTTTCGACGTTTTCCAATTTAATAGCGTCTTATCCTCTTCTGCCTACTGTTACAATGTCAGGTTCTTCTCCAATTGTCTCTTCTCTCCAATTTTTATGTGCTCGGTAATACTTTAGACCTAAACAAAGTTGATAATGTGTCCGTGTTATCATTTTGATCTCCACTTACTACCAAACACTGTTGCTTGTACACTTGACGCTGGTAATACTCACATTCTGCTGTGATGATCCTCCAGGGCTAAGATCTCTTGGTGGTGGTGGTGTGTGTCGCTTGGTGCCGCGCTCCGCCACTATCTCCAGCGCCTTCGTCTCTGCTGCACCTACTGCACGCTGGAGTTCCAGTAGTGCTTGTCTTTTTACCTGTAAAGTTATTACAAGTATTACAAACAATTTGAAAAAATATTCTTAGACTATGGACCACTGACCAGCCCAGACCCTTCCTAAGATTTCTCAAATATCTAGGTCCGTACACTTTGATACCACCGGTCACTATATTTATGCCTGTTCGTGCCTGAAGGCCTACTTCCTTGTTTCTTAAGGTTATGGTAACTAAGTATGTAAGAACCTACATATGTCCTCTCGCCGCGCCGTTCACTTGAAACACTCTTTCTAGATAGTTAAGATTTACAATAATACGCCCTATTACCACTACTTTAAAGTTCACCTGGTTAACAGCATCTTCAGCTCTCCGGCGCACCTCAGCCACTCGTTCCTCAGTTTGTCTGACAGCTGATGCCATGATCTCACTGGCAGCGCGCTTGATGTCCGTGCTTTCTGGTGGTTCCACGCCTCCGCAGTTCGGGCTTCCTGGAACCAGAGATAGCTATAGGGATCTAAGAAAAATCTTGTAGACTGGTAAATTTGTTGTAGCAAAGGTTCAAGACAAATTGAAGGCATTGTGAATGGAAAAGGGATTATTCTTTCTGCAGAGATGAGACCTAATTGATATTTGATTTTCTTATTACTTGATTTCCGTGTGTCCTCCTACGAAAAGAGAAGATTTCTTCGGCTCGGGGTCCGAGGACCGATGGATGTTATTCGGTAGTATTACTTATGTTCAAACTCCGTGAAAACTTTGTTTGCGCGATCTAGGATAGTTCTCCTGTAGCGCGCTAGATGGCTCTACCACAGGTGTCTAAGTTATTAATACCTCTTTGTTGTAAAATAGCCAGAGCCCGCTTTGTCTTCTCCACCATGGAGAGGATGCAGTTGAGCATGGTGTTGATGTTCCTCCATTCCTCGTCAGTCTTCAGCAGCGCGCCGGGAGCCAGACGCGGCTCTGAGAACGGCGCGTTCATTGAAGACACGTCACGGACTGAGATACTACCTAGAAAAGAAAGAATGTGAAAGGAATAAAAAAAAACTGAAAAAGATCTTCGTAGACGTAGATATTGTTTTATCTTTCTGTTCAGAAATTATAGCCTGGAATATTGGAATCTAGTAGTATACAAGGTGAGAAATAGTCTTTTCTCACCTTGTATAGGACAAAGCGGCAAATTTTGAAACTGGCAATAATTTGAGATAATATCGTATCATTTATTTATTTATTTAATTAGAACGATCACACACAACCGCAATTACACTAATTAATTAAACACTACCAATTAAAAATGACAACATACAAAAAAAAAATAGACATAAATAATAAAATTGGCATCATGGCAGGAGGCTCGAGAGAGTGAAAACTAGAAGTCTTTGGGGAAAGAAATAAGTTGGAAAAAAAGTCGTATCTTTACATAAGACCCTATAATGCATCGATTTGAGTCGAGCTTTGATTCCGAAACGTTGCTTGAGTGTCGAATATACAGCCAAGTTTCAAACTCAAAATACTCAAGCATCGATTTATACTGAACCTGTACTCAGGTAATCTGAAACGAATTTTGTCACCGGTTGATATTTACCATCTCGCCTTTCAAACGCCGGCTCCCCCTGTCCATGGTAGCCATGGTACGGGTGTGTATAGTCGAAGAGTCCTGCGTTTCCACCGGGGTACAGGAACGAGGGGTTCAGGAACAGTGACGCTGGCGGCGGACGCTTCGCGTGAGGTGCGTAGTCTTCCGAGCCATTGGTTTGCGCTTCGTAGAAACTGAGGAGGAGAAATAAAACCAAATATATTTATTTTATTTAATACTTTATTGCGCAAAATTATAAATTTGTTACAAAGGGTGGACTTAATACTGAAAGTATTGTCTGCCACCCAACCAATATAATAGAACAGCTTGGTTCGGGGAATGTTTGTTAGGCTTAAAGCTAACGTCAGTATTATTTTCACTAAAGTTAGTATTGATATTATGGGACCAAACTGGTATATAAAAATAATAAAATTTAGTGTTTAGTCCCAATGGAAAAAGCTACCGATAGTAGGTAGTTAAATTAACTTTGAAACCGTCGTCATTATGATTTTTACTCAAGTTATAGTATCGATCGTATGGGACAAAAGTGGAATCAAAATAATAATATTAGAGGTTGTGTTTAGGACCAATGGAAAAAGCTACCGAGAGTAGTTGATTAAGTTTGAAGCTGTCGTCATTAAGATTTTCATTGAAGTTAGTATTGATATTATGGGACCAAACTGGAATGAAGATAGTAATAAAATTAAAGGGTGGTGTTTCGGCCCAATAGAACAAGGTACCGATAGTCGTTTGTTAGGTTTGAAGAGGTCGTCACTGTAATTTTCATAGAAGTTAGTATTGATATTATGAGACCAAACTGGAAATATTAAAACTAAAACATGGTGTTTCGGTGAAAAAGCTACCGATAGTAGTTCATCAAGTTTAAAGCTATCGTCATTGTAATTTTCATTGACATCGTATTGATTATTATGGGATTAAACTAGAAAAAAATACTATTCAAACTAAATGGTCGTGTTTCGGCCCAATAGAACAAGGTCCACACTCGAGCGTGTTTACTAAAACTTATTCCTAGGTATTTAGGTATTTATTTCTAGTCAAAGAGCTAAGCTGGTCTCCGGACAATGGTGCTGGCGAGCTGTTGTTCCGATCATTATTTATAGCAGTGTAGCTGTCACGCCGAGGGGCAAGTTACAAGCGGAAGAGTTAGGCCACAAACGCACTAGCGGTTAACCGTAGGGGCGGCTAACCGCGCGTTTCCAGTTTAATATGCAACCGCTTGTCAACCACTTGTGATTGTATGCAGCGGTTGCATATTAAACTGGAAACGCGCGGTTAGCCGCCCTCGCGGTTAACCGCTAGTGCGTTTGAGGCCTTTGTCTCGTATTCTGTTAAAGATATCGTTACTCAAGCATAGATTTGAGTAGAAATTCTGATACAAAAGTCTGCAAATACGGATGTAGAAATGTGAGGAAATAAGCAAATGGCCCACTTAATGTTACACACATAAAGTAACACCTAGACACAGAACACACATCCATGTTTTGTCATACACAGTAGGGATCGAACCCACGACCCACAGCAAGGAATGCAGAGATATTACCGACTTGTGACGCCTGTTTTATATAATATAAGTGCTTTGGTTTGGACCGTTTGCACGTTGTTTTTGTTTTAGGTGGTTTTCTGACGGTATATTTTCGTAATATAATATAAGTAGGTAATCTACACCTAAAAGTATCGGTCTTAATCGGTAAGAATCGGTCTTTCCAGAAACGAACAATGTATAAAATGGAGGTCGAATTTGCAGTGCGTTTCATCCAAAACCAGATTTACAGTGTATAATTTTGGTAGAATGGCAGTCCCGCTTAAAACGCAGTATTACATAATTCTTTTGGGCCGTTGACACTCTTGCCAAGCCTTGACAAGCCTCCACAAGGACAAGCGTGTAAACAGGGGCCTTATTCACTATGACCAATACAAGCGCGTTACGCAGCACGACAAGACAGCGGCGTGAAATCGCCCTATGCCTATGCCGTATTTCCTATGCCATAAATGTCATTCCTTACGGTGACGTCATACGGTTACGGCAAGGAATCTCCTAAGTCATACAGAATAATGCCCCAGGGTTGCTTGGTTTGGCTTGCGTGAGCTTATGCCGATCGAGGAAAATTTCGGTTTTAAACACAGATCAAAAGGAAGCAAAGAACAGACTAACGCACTCACAAGCGTGTAAATGCCATCCAAGCCTTTGCAAAGGCTTGCAAACGCTTGCAGCTTGTAGAGGCTTGGCAAGCATGTAAACGCCCCTTGAGTACACCACTCGCTCGTCTTTCCTAGCTTGAACCAGCCCCCCAAATTTATTACCAGCGTGTAAGTTCGATTGGGAAGTTTTGCATTGTCTTCATTGCATTGTTTATGGGCCGATACGCCTCTACAAAACAAAACCTCTTTTGAAATGCTTTCAAAGACCGGGAAGAACAAAAGAGGTCACTTGGAACTCTTGGAAGTTTGTTTCGAGGGTTTGTTGAAACCTCTTTGTTTAAAAAAAGTCTTGAAATTGGTATAGTACCAACTTATTCGAAGAGTTTAGATTTTGTTTTTAATTTTCTTACAATGCTTCTTAAATATAAAATTCTCGTGTCACAATGTTCGTTCCCGTACTCCTCCGAAACGGCTTGACCGATTCTCATGAAATTTTGTGGGCATATTGAGTAGGTCTGAGAATCGGCCAACATCTATTTTTCATACCCCTTAGTGATAAGGGTTGCACGCGAGCAAAGCCGCGGGCGACAGCTAGTTCTATTCTAAAAATTTAAACACCCTTTAACTCCAAAAAGGAGCCCGGTTGCTTTCGCTTACATTTTCTATTAGTTTAGATACTTCAGTAACGCTTGAGTCTCCCCAAAGAATATGTAACACTGTATTTTAAGAACCGAGACTCCCATTCTACCAAAATTACACACTGAAAATCTCGTTTTGTATAAACGCATTTAAAATGTTGAACTCCATTCCATACATTGTTCGTTTTCCGAAAGTACGAGTCTAGCTAGTTCGAGTGTTACAGACTGGTCTCCCTCCATATACTTAAGTTACTCTATGTGCTCTCGAAGTTCTGAGACTGCCGACCATGGTGTGCTCATCAGTGACTCTACTAGGTAATTCTATCTAAAGTAGAGCGTAGCTATTTTTTTGCTTAACTGTCATAAAAATCATGACTCTAATTAAATGAGTAATTTTTATTCACGACATGACGGTATAAAAGACAATAATTCCGCCAAACGAAAAGTAAAAGTTAAGTTTATACAGGGGGTATTCAAACACAAAAAATCCACCAACTCGTTTTAACCAGCATTTGCCTAGCACAGCACTCGAATCCGCCTCTAGAACAGTTTCTACATAGGTTCTGAGTTTGAGGGCTATTAGAGTTTTATTTATAAAAAAAAAACATGTGGTATATATTTTTTTTTTATAAATATTCACGGACACTTAACACAACGCCTTCTAGTCCCAAACTAAGCAAAGCTTGTACGATGGGAACTAGATGGCAGATAGAATACATACATACATTTTTGTAAATACATACTTACAATACATAGTAACACCCAGACACAGAACAAACATCTATGTTTGCCACACAAATGTTTGTTCTCGGTGTGGATCGAACCCACGACCCACAGCACGGAAGGCAGAGCTACTACCGACTGAGCCATGACGCCTGGCCTGTGGTATATATTAGAAGTTACTGGATAAAGCCACTCATAAACTTATGAATAATGAGTCAGTCCAACACGAAACCGCCAAAAAGTGACGCAACACGTGCAGCAAAATACTGCAAGTTGGCACACGCAGCGACCGCGGCGTAACAAATCTCTGATCACAGTTTATCGGGTTTACAGAGTTTATCTAAAAGCCTGCGGGCTGCCAAATGGCGCAATGATCGTAATTTAGTGCTAAACAACTTTGCGGTGCGCACTTTGCTGCGTGTGCAACGCACCGTTGATTTTGTGTGTGAAACTTTTTGGTAAAGGGTCTGGGGCAAATTGGATGGAGCCCAGCGGGCCTAAGATACGCACCGCGAGATATTTGTCATGTCGTTCTGTCAAAATGTAAGCATTTTGTACTAGTTTAGGAACTATTGCATTATCTGTGGTACCTAATGGTGTCGACAAAACGCGCCATAATGTACACTTTTGACACTTGTTAGTCGTCGTACCTCTCTGAGGACGAGATAATAGTCATGCAGAAATGTCAAAAGTTAAAGAAAATTCAAAGGCGCGGTTTCTCGACAACATTACCACAGATAATGCAATAGTTCCTAAACTGGTACAAAGTGCTTACATTTTGACAGAACGACATGACAAATATCTCGCGGTGCGCATCTCAGGCCCGCAGGTCCCACAGATTGTAAACATGCAATGATGGAACTTTGTTTGTTACTTACAACACCCTTAAGTACAATGCAGTTTTAAAAAATTAACAATATCATCAGTTACCTATTACACCTTTTACTGCGATTTCCTTACCGGCATACCTACGTTTATCAGAAAACAGCTTTTCGGAGTTTCTTATCCTCATTAAAGGGAAATAAACCACATGAAGTACATCACTCACAAGCAAACACCGCATCCAAATTAGCAATTAGGCGGAACAATCGACCTTCGAGGACCATCAAAGGCTGACCACAAAAAAGTTCGTCAAATCTCGCGGTCGCTTGCTTCTGACAGCTAGTGGGTAGGGCGAGGTTAGGGATGTGCGCGGAACAGGAGATAGCTATCCGTAATTTTACAATAAAATAATAAAAAAATACTCGTAGAGCCATAGGTTATATGCCTAGACTAGATATTCTATGATGATATACGTAAAACCTCTAATTGACTGTCTAAAGTTAATATAATTACATTTTCGTATAATTTTAAGCAATTTTTATCTTATTGTAGAAGATAAAAATTGCTTGTTGTTGTTTTTATGAGAATTAATATTCTTGGACATTACACACAACGCCCTCGAGTTAAACCAGTGCTCCAATAAATAAATAAAATAGTTCTACAAACAATATCATATTCATAGGTCAATCCGTAACTTCAGCCGGTTCAAACCGTAACTTCAGTCCGGTCATCCGAACCGTGCACAGTACATCTCTATGTAACGTGGGGTTGGGTGGGGCCTGTCGGGGTACAAATGACCTGTCCCCAGCAGTCAGGTGGCGACCGCGATTATTGATAGAACTATTGTTTGCCTGCAATTATCGGTGATTTTTGAAATTGCTCTTCGATGGTTTTAAAGGGTTATTGGATTGGATTTTTATACTAGTTTTTAATGGTGGTACTTAACTAGTTTGCACCTACTTACGGCTTTATTTACAAGAGTTACAAGCTACTTAGGCACAGTTCTTCAAAGTATAGTCGCTTTTAAGTTTCTAAAGGGTCGTTATGTCTGTGATACTTTTAACTTACTTAGTCCAAATTATCATTGGTGTCTATGTATTATAAGTATGTATTTACAAAAAAAAAGTATATAATTATGTATTCTATCAGCCATCTAGTTCCCATAGTACAAGCTTTGCTTAGTTTGGGACTCGAAGGCGTTGTGTTAAATGTCCGTGAATATTTATTATTTTTTATTTATTATTTTATCATTTTACTACTTCCCTTAAAACGATGTAGAGGCCATTTGATTCTAGGATTCTAGGCGAAGTATAAGTTTACCTTTACTGTACTCACGGCACATAAATATCTTTTATGGAATAAACACAGCACTGATAAAATACAGTACTATAAGATTACTTTTATACTGCCGAAAATATAATACGAAGAGAATAAGTGGCAGGCGAGAACCAAATCAACCAACTTTCTGATATCAAGCGATGGATTCTTTCTTCGCACATTCCTGGTGGAAATACTACATAATAGAATGTTACTCACGGATCACTTGCTCGCCTCTTCACGGCGGTTTCGGATGGAGGTTGCTGCTGGAAGATGTCGGTTCCATCGCCGCCTGACTCCAGGATCAGGTGCTCGTGCGATCTGATGAACTGCTGGGGTGTCTGTGGAGAGGAAGTGTGATGATTGAAACGTCCGAAAATCCCCCACGCAGGGGACTTAGTCAGGGGAAAAGTGCAATGAGCCAATTTTTGGCTTATGGGTAGTAATCTTAATTTTATCGTTCCGCGTAGAACACATAGCAGATCCTAGTCTATAGTGGGCTGGGGGGCAATCGTTATCTCATAAAAACCTGCCAGGTTTAAGCCTGCCAAGTTTTCTGAACTGTTTACATACTAAATCATAGGTAATTTATGACTAAATAGTGACATTAGCGCGGTTCAGCGCGTTTTTTTGCCATCAAAAGCATAATGTTTTCGTATATCTGTGGCCACGTCGCTTCGCTTGACATTATGCTGGGCAGCGGAAACAGTTCAGAGCTTACGATACGAGGGCTGATCTTTCCCAAAAGCTCGAGTCTAGCCAGGGGTAGACCAGGATCTGTTAGGGAAAACCCTAGTAAGCTGCGTAAAAAGGCCCCAAATAAAAACCCTGGATCCACCATCCTGTTGTAGACTATAAATTAATATAATAGTTACCTGTTTAGCACGTCGAGCCCTGGCCTGCAGGTCCCTCTGTGCTAACGGCAGCAACGCTCGAAGGAACCCTGGCACAGACGCGCGAAGAGGATAGTTGGTGCACTCCTGAACACCCGTCTGGAACTCCTCGATGGTCATACTGCCGGCCTGGTCGTGGAAATACAAAATAGTTATGAAATGGAGTGGGTATAAACAGAGTCTTAGAGGAGTTTTTACCATGCCGTAACATATTTTTTAAATAGCACGGGAGGGAACGGTCCAAAACCCATTTGTTGCTGCCTTTTACTATAACGACTTGTTTAAAATGCTTATACATATATCTGCATGTGGCTCTATGTTATTTGGAAATAAAAATTATCATATCTTATCTTAGAGTGGGTGGCTGTAAAGCTGTTTAGATGACATTAAAAAAGAGGATTTTGAAACCCCCCTTTCCCAGCTTAACACCAAAGTTTTCACCCTACTTCCCTCGAACATTCTACCTCAAAATTGCTTGAAGGTATTCCCATGTAGCCCACCGGTGGGCTGGCTGGTGGGCTCGATGGGAATAACCCAAACTTACCACAAGGTTGTATATAAGCTGTCGCACTCTCTCGCCAGTGTCAGCACCTGCATCGGTCGCGAACTGCTGCAGGGCTGAGAGGAATCTGCGCAGGCGCTGTAGAGCAGGCGTGCCGCGAGCGCCCTCTAGCGGTGGAGAGAGTGACTCCGTGGATGAGGCTGGAGGAAGAATTATCAGGTTGATCGGGATACCTACCAATATTACGTAAGTATATCTAAACGTGAAAGTTTGTGTGTCCATACACACAATCTTTATGGATGTTTGTTACTCTTTCACGGAAAAACGACCACTGTTGAAACGAGTTTTTCACGTCATTCCTATTAGAATAAAACGTTTGTCGAACTAAAGCAAGGTCGTATGAGCTAGTGGCCAACTCTGGTGACGGAGTTTTTAGGCCGCCTTAAGGCCTCCATCGTGGCTTAACGACTGCTAGAGCCGGGACCGATAGTTTAACGTACCCTCCGAAGCACGGAAGCGCTCAGATGTAAATACCACTAACGGTCACCCATCCAAATAGTGACCGCATAGAACGTTGCTTAACTTAGATTATCGGTTAAGATTGGCTAAGTAAGCTACGCCACGAGCGCTTCTGTCGAACTGAGCGTAGGTTATGGTTACCTACCAGCAGTGCCGTTGTGTGATGGGCTGGTTGTTCCAGGAGTTGGAGACGTCCTGACCTCCTCTTGATCAGGGGAGCGCCTCTCCTTACCGGCTGTGGTAGCTGCAACAAAGAGTCCACTGTTAGACCAACCAGCTTTACAGTGCGTCCAAATTACTCTGAGACGCATAAGAGGCGCTTTTACACCAGAGCTAGGCTAAGATACGTTGGTAAGGATGTGTTTGACATCCACCAATAGGAATCGTTTTATATGAAAACACACGACCCCTATTGGGATTGGATTTCACACATCCATAGCAACGTAGTTTATGGAAAAAACTTCCTACTTTTACTGGTGCTAGGAACTTTTCTGAAGCGCTCGTGGCTAGGCTTGCTTAGTCAATCTTCACCGATTATCTAAGTTAAGCAACGTTTTGTGCGGTCACTATTTGGATGGGTGACCGTTAGTGGCATTTACATCTGAGAGCTTTCGTGCTTCGGAGGGCACGTTAAACTGTCGGTCCCGGCTCTAGCAGTCGTTAAGTCACGACGGAGGCCTTAAAAACTCCGTCACCAGAGTTGGCCACTAACTCATACGAGCTTGCTTGCTTTTAGGAACTTTTCTGCTTCGTACCATACAGATAAACATAGCGTAGGATCTCCATTATTTAGCGACTGTCACGTAACGGCCGTAACTGTAGAGAGCACAGCTTAAGCGTGAAAACAGCGAGCAGCGGAATAAACAGGTGTGTCTATGCGTCCGCACGTAACTCATCACAAAGTTTACACAGCCCTCCAGTAGTCTATGGAATAATGGGGCTATGGAACACGAGAGTAGCGGGTAAGCGAGCATAGGCGGTAGCGCGGGTAAGAAATTCTTTATATTACTAGCTGTCGCCCGCGGCTTTGCTCGCGTGCAAACCTTATCACTAAGGGGTATGAAAAATAGATGTTGGCCGATTCTCAGACCTACTCAATATGCCCACAAAATTTCATGAGAATCGGTCAAGCCGTTTCGGAGGAGTACGGGAACGAACATTGTGACACGAGAATTTTATACATAAGATAAGAAGATAACGGTTTTATGACAGTCTATCATTGTGAATTTGTGCGTTCTAATACTTTAAAGGTTAGACCGCACTATGGCGGAACTGCACTTCAGCGGAGCGTCGCGTCAGATAGCTTCTATATTCTTTCCAAGGTAAAAGAATATAGAAGCTAACTGACGCGACGCTCCGCTGCAGTGCAGTTCCGCCCTAGTGCGGTCTAAGCTTAAATAAATAAAATATAAGAATTTGTGACTAGTGTGTCAGTAAAAAAAGATTGCAATAGGCTTGGTTGTTTTAGCTAAACCCTCAGCATCCGATATAATTGATACGGTAAATCTATCAGCAACATTCTAGCAGCATCGATGGGCTTGCAATTACTCTACTGAAAAATGTAGATTTTGGGTAAATGTAATGTTTTGATCTCTCTTATAATTTTCACAGAACGTGTTTTAATCCACTTTGCTTAAATAACCTAATTTTCAAGTAGGTAGGTATGTTATACTTTTACAAAATCAAAAGAGGTCAGATGCTTAGACTAGCTGTATCATAGAACATTAGAACAAGTACGTATACGTACACAAAAAGGTTCGTCAACTTTACAAAAGAAATACAAAATCCCGAAAATCGTGAGTGAAAGGGATACGTATATCTATAACTAGCTGATACCCGCGACTTTGTACGCGTGCAAAACTTTCCACGAAAATATCTGCCACCAGCATACGATGAACCTCGTGCCAAAGGCTGCTTTTAGTTCAGAGAGGTCAAGCTGTATCCAAGAGTCCACGTCTTTGATTTCAATAGAATATAGCCTATGTTTCAATCCGGAAAAAGGGCTTCCGAATGGTATAAGTTTCATTGAAATTGGTCCAGTAGTTAAGGCGTGATCCGCGAACCAACAAACAGACAAACTCGATTTTCGGAATCAAAATCGTTTATTTAGTAGATATTTAGTTTATCCATAACTTTAATTTTAGTTTGTGGCTTTTTTACAGTTTTATAATAGTATAGATAGATTATGTCCGCGCATTTCGTGGCCCCGCGATCGAACTTCCGTTTTGTATGGACACAGAAAATCATAACCAAACACCATTACGGACCTCTAACACTTTCGAGTTTATCAATTTAGTGGAAATCTATTCAATTCAGCTGCCAAATCGATTTTTAAATGCATTTTTTTTTATAAATAAATTAATATTTTTTATGTAAAAGTGACGAGTAAAAAGTGACAGGCGAGAGTTACCTCTGTCTATACCAATTGCATTAGGTACCTGCCTCACCGAGCACGTCCACAAAGGAATTTCGCATCGATCGGGATCCATCACTCTGACATAAACAACGTTGTAAAGTTTTTTGAAAATCGTTGGAACTTACTAACATTGAATTCCTTCAATTACTAAATTATTTTGTGTGGAATAGAAAAAAGCGCGCGTGGTGTTGACAGAATAAATAAAAGTTTAGTCGAAAAGCTAGTGGTGTGCCAAGTGCGGCCCCTGCCATAGACACACGTCCTCTGCAAGACGCTAGAGAGGGGACACGGCTGCACAAACAACGATATCGATATGGCTATTTGACAACTGAACTGACACTGAAATTACGGCTTAGTTTCATAATCCCCTTTGAGCTGTTCCCTTCAAGGGGATTATGAGACTTCTTGCCTTATAATCCCCTTAAATTATCAACTTCGCCCCTGAGTCCTAGTCAGAGTTTTATTTTGTTGATTAGCGAACAGTAGCTATTGTATGAAAAAACAGTTTTATAGAACAAAACCTACTTAAGTATTTACTTATTTTTCTCCATAAAAAATTGCAAATCTATTTTCGCGAATCACTTCACCAAATGAAACTTAGGCTCGACGCTCTACATTTATTTATGCCCGACGTTGGGCGCCAATCAGCCACTATAAATTAAGCGATGTAAGGATTTCAACGAATACAATTAGTTCTCTGAAACTTTACATTTACTTTAAGCGTCAAATTAATTGTAATGCCACTAGCGATAAAGCAAAATTACATAATAAATAAGCGCAATAATTTCTTTTACAACCTACGTAGCTAATCTTCGTAGACGTGTTTGCATACATTTTGTGCTGCAAAACAAAGAGACTGAGGATATTATCCAGTTTACTTTTTGACCACTATTGATATCGATAAGTTATCGATATAGCACCGAGCCATCTCTATTTGTTATCAAGTGCGCGTGCTGGCGACACCTCGCCCGAAGCTGCGTGGTTCTCATCGCCTTTGCAATTACCCGCGAAAATATCCTTCGAATTTCGAAGAACCAAAAAAAATTCAATGGTCCTTTGATTTTGCTATGAATGAATGGACCATTTAAAATGAACCTTTACTTTTTTTTATTAAAAAATAATAAGCCGGTTACCTTTGCATAACAGTGTATCTATTACTGTTCTCTGATTCATTACCCTGCATTTATTATGAGTCAATTATAAATTGAGTTATTTGAAATCCCAAGTTCTTTTAGTCTTTTTTAAACATTTTAGTAAAATAACATAGTGGTAGTGGCTGCCACTATGTTATTGTTTTCATAGGTTATGTTCAGCGTAAGTTTGTGGAAGTAATTTAAAAATATATTGATAGTAGAATGCCCACTTTATTTGCCTAGTGCTAATATAACCTAACCTAACCTCATTTGGGAAAGTCGAAATGTGTAAATATCGGACTAAAATGCTCAGTAGTCTGATGATCTGTATTGATCAGCATCATCAGACTGATGAAACTAAAAGTCTCATCAGTCCGATCGTAGGACTAAATAAATAAATAAATAAATAATAAATATTCACGGACACGTATTACAACATTTACAACGCCTTCTAGTCCCAAACTAAGCAAAGCTTGTACGATGGGAACTAGATGGCTGATAGAATACATACATACATTTTTTTTTGTAAATACATACATATAATACATAGTAACACCCAGACACAGAACAAACATCTATGTTTGCCACACAAATGTTTGTTCTTGGTTTAAATCAACGGACTACTGATACTAGGCTGTCACCACACGCTCGCAAAGCAATTTGATTAGCTATATTATAGTAGCTCTGCCTTCCGTGCTGTGGGTCGAGGGTTCGATCCCCACCGAGAACAAACATTTGTGTGTTGCAAACATAGATGTTTGTTCTGTGTCTGGGTGTTACTATGTATTATATGTATGTATGTACAAAAAAAAAGAATATATAAGTATTATATCAGCAATCTAGTTTCCATAGTACAAGCTCTGCTTAGTTTGGGACTAGAAGGCGTTGTGTGTAACGTCAAAGAATATTTATTATTATTATTTATTATATCATATTTTGCTTACAAATTTTTTTCCTGACTGTACTCATAAGCTTCCTTAATTTGATGGTGTCCGAATCGTCAGTAACAAAAATATTAAAATCAAAAGTGTCAGTTGGGACATTGTGTCCCAATATATTTTGTCCGAATCGACAGCGAGCCAAAAAAATAAAGTTTAAATCTAAACATTTTTTGCGATCAAGCCTTCACTAGAAATCAAAATGAATACTGGGCAGGCTGATAACACAAACGAAATAAAAACCTAGTAGAACGTTGATGAGCACAGGGGCATTATTCCCTATGACATAGGAGATTCCTTGCCGTAACCGTGTGACGTCACCGTAAGGAATGACATTTATGGCATAGGAAATACGGCATAGGCATAGGGCGATTTCACGCCGCTGTCTTGTCGTGCTGCGTAACGCGCTTGTATTGGTCATAGTGAATAAGGCCCCAGCTTCATTATCTAGCACTGAACACGCGGCTGTGACGTCACGGGAGCGTCTCGGGAAGGAAGCTGTCAGCTACTGGGCTCACGTGACAGCCCCGGGAAAGGAGCTGTCAACTGCGGCGCGCGATAACGTTAGCTGTACCAACTGAGGTTTAACTGGGGTTTAACCGGCTGGTTTCTATTTGCGAATCTATCTTCTATTATTAAAAAACTTAAAAATAAATAACTCAACTATTTTGGCTAATTGAAATATAATCAAAATTAGTTTATTCATTATGAAAGTTAATTAAAATAATAAAACTGGTTTACTTATCAGACCCTAAACTAGTTTTGTTATTAACCCGTCGGTTAGATGTAGTCAATCTTTTTGTTATTATTAACCAAACTTTTATAGATAAACTGATTCATTTACCTGTAAGCAAATCTTTGTACACGGTTGGAGTATATCGAAATTTCGGCAGAGTTTTTTTTTACCGTTACTAGCCCCTAGTTCTGTTATGGTTGATTTCAGAGGTCAATGACCTTAACAAAATATGCCCCTCTTTATACCCCCTACAGGATGCAATCATGAAAAAGGAGGCTTATACATACAAACTTTTTTCTTCAAAATTTTTCTAAGTCTTTTTACTACTGCACACCCTTTGCTGTACTCACTGCCGTACCATCCTTTTCGTACTGGAACCGCATTTTCAGGCACATATTTGAGAACCTCTGGATAAGACCAGAACGCAAAAATTTTCGTCATCCAGTAAGCTATAATAACATTACTTATCAATAAAAAATTTCAAGTCTTTAGGTCATTTAGTTCCAAAGTTATGCGAAAGCAAAGTTTCGCATTTATGACACTCACTCACTCACGCACTCACTCATGATCATCTAAATAGAACTAGTACTTCCCATAAACTCAGAGAGCTGAAATTTGGTACAGAGTTAGGGTTTAATGGCCACATAATTAAAAGGAAAACTATAAAAACTAGGATAATCGAAGATCTGGAGTACCTTGTGACCCTTATTTGAAAACACAAGAGCCCCCCAACCAAACTATTAAAGATCGACAAACCGCCTTTACAAAAAATATTCAACTTTGTTTGTCTCTTCATTTGATGTCAAAAATCGAAGGTCTTGAGGAGAACATTGTAGGTTAGGTGTCCTCCTACGAAAAGAGAAGATCTTCCACGCCGAGCGACCTTTGGCTCGGGGTCCGAGGACCAATCGTCACTAAGTCCAATGAATGGCATTCGGTAGTGTTACTTATGTTCAAACTCCGTGATAACTTCGTTTGCGCGATCTAGGATATTTCTCATGTTAGTTCTTATGTAGCGAGATAGATGGCGCTACAGTCTGAAGTATCTGATAAAGAACCCTCAGCTTGTCTCAGCTGTATGCCCACAAAAAAAAAGTTGAATCCCACCAACAACATTCTGTAAAAAACTAGCCAAGGCGTCAGCGCGCGGTTTAAGATTGCAGCAAATCAATGTTGTCGTTTACATGACCGCGCGTCACCGCGCGTCGCCGCGCGCAACATCTTGAACCGCGCGCCAGCGCGCGGCGACGCGAAGTGCTGGTACACGTGCAGTTTTCAATCTGTCCTCTCTAAGGCTAATGCTAATAGATCACTGCAGTGTTGAGTTAAGTGCCCTCGTGTCGAGAGCTGTCACAGCACGGCCCACTGACAGCCCAATTGATTAATGGTTCGCCAGCTGAGGTTGCAGGCGCACTTGTGGCCTAGACTATGGCAACCAGGGCCCCGACTGTGCTTATTAGCCTTTAGGGGGCAGAATGTTGAGAAATGCAACGTTGTCAAACCTAAAAACTAGATAATTGTATTTGTCCCTGTTTACTGTACTATTATTGAAATGGAAATACACGATACTCAAGGGTACAAGAGGCTTCATCCCGGACGGCCACGGTTTCGGACGACCACGCTCTAAAAATACATAACAAAAAGTCCCGCTGGACACGGTTTACTTAAGTTCATACATAAAAAATGGTAAGTACAGTCGACAAGGAACCATTTTAAGATTATTAATTTCAAGATCAACTACTCAAAAAATAAGCACAACACAGATACCTACCCTTCTCAGTTGAGATAGTTTTGATAAAAGTACCAGGAAAGCCGAACTAGCAAACAGGATGCTGCACTAATCAAGAGACTAATTAACCGATCGCAAAACACGAAATAAAATAAAAAAAATATTTTGAAAACTAATTTGGGTTCTACTGTTATACTTCCGTTTCTATTTTCAACTGTTTATACTCGCTTACGAGCTGTGATAACTTGGTAATTTTTCAAAACAGCCCCTAAAGTCAAGAGCACGGGCACCGCTCCGGATAACACGTCAGACGCACTCCACTTGCCCGCGGGCGGCGGCGGTAGAGATGTCATCCTAAATACAACTATCGACTATCGATGATTTTATTTATTAAACTAGAGGCCGCCCGCGACTTCGTTCGCGTCCCGTTGGATCCCGTTGATTTTTGCGGGATAAAAAGTACCTAGTCTATGTGTTAATCCAGGTCACGTACAATATATATTCCAAGTTTCATCCAAATCGGATCGCTTGTAAAAATTTCATCTTTGTACACGTAGCATAAGAATGAAAATATTGTTTTCTTAATTTGATTATTTACGGCCAGGTTGTGTACCCACCAACATAAAAAGTTTTATTCAAGCTGTCAGTTGTTCATGTCAATTGTGTTTTGCTATACCATTTCTAACAAATGAACGGCTGGACTGATGTTTTTAATGATAATTTTTTTTGGATGTTCATCTTTTCCCCGGGAAGGGTATAAAAAGGATCCTATGTGTTAATCCAGGTCACGGACAATATATATTCCAAGTTTCATCCAAATCGGATCAGTAGTTTTTGCGTGAAAGACTTGAAAGAGTAACAAACATCCATACATACATACATCGTTACAAACTTTCGCGTTTATAATATTAGTAGGATTCAGCTGCTTACTGCACTTACAGTTTCAACCAACGCGCGCAGTAAGCCATTTTAGCCATTTAGGTACATTATATCACATTACCTTAGTTATAGAATTGACACATAATCTTAAAAATCGTAAAATTAAAAAAAAGAAATTGTAATGTTTTGAAACATCGCGCACTAAGCGGTCAGTGCGATGGTTGTCTATCTTTTGATCCTATCAGAATAAACATTGTATATTTTCGTTTTCCCTGTATGTACGTACAGTACACTAATTTTTAAGTTGAGCAATAATTAATAAAAAAAATGTATGTATTTATTTTCATAGTCATTTATCTGATTCTGAAGGTATCAAAAGATAGACAATTAGGAGGCTGGTTGCTTGTTCTTACGTGAGCCTTATTAAAGTTAGAATAGTTAGCTGTTAAAATAAATCAAAATCATATACCAAGTTATACCTATATGGAAGCATAATGATATCTGTTATTAATGTGTAACACGGAAACTGTTATCGTAATAAGATTCCATTGTAAAATAAATAATAAATAAATAAAAATAAAACTGTCAACGCCTTATTTTTCGCCTAATGCACGCGCAACCTAATTTGTACTAATAGTTTTATCGACAGTCGATTCCCAACTCTATCCGGAATGCCGTAAGCACACCAACGATAAAAGCACGGGTTCTTTGCAGAGAAGAGAGCATGATCTTAAACAGAAAGCGATGCTGTAGCTTCCGTACGATCAATGAAGTTAAAGTCAAGTGAATTCACTAACCACGAACTGGAAGACGACTTCCGTCTTCCGGATACACGATGAATTCGATGAAATTGAAGATACAGTCGGTGAATAAAGAAGAGTCAAACTATCCTGAGTGAAAAGTGATCATCAGAAAAATGTTGATGAAATGATCAATGGGATGGTTGGTTGACCGCTTGTCTCTATATGCATGGCCAAATAGACCTTTCCAAAATTGAACTGGGCCTCTACGAGCGTAGCTGACTTCTACCAGCGTAGCTAACTTCTACGAGCGTAGCTCGCGTAGGTCGTAGCAAGATTTCTCCATCTTTTATGATCGTACTTTTTATGCATGCACTTGTAGCTTGAACTCTACGGGTACTACTTGACCCTCTACGAGCGTAGTCATACTTCTACGAGTGTAGTCGAGTGTAGCGGAACTTCTACGAGCGTAGAGTACCTATTAGACACGAAACATGAGAAATGAATGTAGTTGGAACATAAATACAATGTAGGCTAATGTGTCATCAATAATGCAAGGAGAAATCAGTGAGTGACGCGATAATGGTGGCTTACGGGGCCGAGGGCGGGCGGATGAATTCTTTATGGGCGGTTTTCAAATACAGGGTGCTTAGTGGTTTTATAAAAAATTTACAACACCATAAAAATAAATTGAAAGTAATATTTGGGTGTAACGTCTTTCACTACCGTTCTTGAGGAGAACATTGCAGGTTAGGTGTCCTCCTACGAAAAGGGAAGATCTTCCACGCTGAGCGACCTTTGGCTCAGGGTCCGAGGACCAATGGATGGTATTCGGTAGTATTACTTATGTTCAAACTCCGTGATAGCTTCGTTTGCGCGATCTAGGATATTTCTCATGTTAGTTCTTATGTAGCGTGATAGATGGCGCTACATTCTTAAACTTTTTTTGATAGCATCATCATCATATCAGTGTATAGAGTATTTGCCCACTGTTGGACAAAAACTAAGATTTTTAGGTTCCCGCTTTAAAATATCATTGGTCCATCGGGCGTCCTACGTTTCACTTTCCAGATTATATGACTGGACTTTCTGAACTCCGCCTATTATTATACGAGCAAGTGATTTTCTTAAGCAAGTCGATATGGATTCCATGAGTTCAAATTGTTTTTTTTAATTAACCTATGTCGTCCCACTGCTGGGCAAAGGTCTCCCCCAAAGACTTCCAATGTTCTCTGTCCCAAGCTTCCTCCCACCATCATCTTTCGAAGGCGTCTAGTTCGTCGCGCCAACGCTTCCTTGGCCGTCAAATTGTTTAAACTCAAAAAATATTTTTGTAATTATTTTGTAGATAACCCCCTGTCTATGATGCTAGTGGGCAGTGTCCCAGTCGGTGTGCAAACAACATGAATCGCCGTGGGAACGCGCCCCTTGCACAGATTATATAACGATGGACATTCACCACGCAACATTTATACTTATTACTTTTATTTTATACTTACTATGTTTCCTTGAGATTGTTATTGGGTTAAACCCTAACAGCCACACTCAAAGGCATGTTAAAAAATATTCCAACGCTCTATAGGTAGACCATTTAAACAAGATGGGCATGGGCGGCTGATTTTGTTTGACAAAATAGTTTATTTTTTATATGAGATAGTTTGTTTTTGGCCACAATCTCACCTGATGGTAAGTGACGATGAAGCCGACGATGAAGCAGGACAGTCTGGAAGACATCTATTCACTCTAACCTTGAAAAGACCCGGATTTTCACAAATGTTTGACAAGCATGCTGATTGCTGAATCTTCGACAAAAACACACCGATGTCCGCTCTCCACGGATTCCTCGCGTACACATCCCTCGTTCCTATGCATTTGCAAGGGTCGTGGATTGACTTACGTGGCTTACGTATAATTTCGGTAAAAAATTTAACTCTACAATGAATGAATGAATGAATGAATGATTTGACAGGCGTCATGGCTCAGTCGGTAGTAGCTCTGCCTTCCGTGCTGTGGGTCGTGGGTTCGATCCCCACCGAGAACAAACATTTGTGTGTGGCAAACATAGATGTTTGTTCTGTGTCTGGATGTTACTATGTATTATAAGTGTGTATTTACAAAAAAAAGTATATATTATGTATTCTATCAGCCATCTAGTTCCCATAGTACAAGCTTTGCTTAGTTAGGGACTAGAAGGCGTTGTGTTAAATGTCCGTGAATATTTATTTATTTATTTATTTGCGTGAAGAGATACATAGTAGATCTTAAATAAATTATTGATTTTCACACTTCGCCAGAGAATCCCAGCATGCAAAATTAAGATTACGCTTATTATGTTAATATAATTTAAATTTAAATATGGTGTAATTACAATAATCAATAAATTAGGTAAATGGTAATAATAACATATACAATCGAAGTTAGAGCTTTAAATTCGATAAATAGAACAAAAATGTGCCCACATGCTCATATAGTACATGAAAATAAGTATTTCCTAATGTTTCAAAAGTACCTACTGGTACATTATGTAGTACATGTACGTACCTACTTACCAATCTACTGGTTATTATTTACCCATCTAAACGGTAAGCTTTTACTAGGCGTGTTGTGGGAGCGGGAACAACTGCCGATTATAATCTAGACGCAGCGCGGCGAGGCACGGGCGAACCAGCAGTATATAACCACTGGAAGAGGCCTTCCTAACACAGTTTTATAGGGGGACAAACCGTTAATGTACCTACTGGAATAAATATTTGTTACGAATGCTATACAAGGTGTAACATAATTACCCTATAAGCCCGAAGGGGGCGTAATCAGACCGACCACCTGAGTGCTTGGACATGTGCAAAGGGTCAATTTGAAATTTTCATACAAAAGTACAACTTTTATTATTTTAGAAATTTGCGACTATCCTGTTTGTTTACTATTTGCGTAAACCTGTACACACGCAGGCACACGTAGGTACCCTCCTACTACGTCGCACGCACACTCTAGCTGTGTGTAGGTACATTTTTAAGTAAAAATTACAAGCTCATTTCATCAATGAAAAACTTCGAAATCTCATAAGTCGTAGTACAAACACTGTTCGCCATGACCTGTAAAATACCCCCCTTTCGGACTTATAGGGTAATTATGTTACACCGTGTATACCTAAGAACTATGTTTTTATAATAATTGTGTTGTTATTGTTTTGAGTGCTCACTCCTTTAGACCAAATGTACCTACTTAAGAAAAACCATGTTTCTCAGTAAGTAAATTATTTATATGAGAAATAAATGATCAAACACTCAAGTAGTTTATAGTTTTATATAACACCTGCTCGTCAATGGCATATTATGTGTCATGCAAACTCAACTTAAAGCAAGTCATTTGTGTCCTATGGTCTAGCCGGGTCATTATAAATGTACTGAATTTCATAATCCCCTAGGGAATTATGACATTTGAATTTGGAATGCAATCAACATTGAATATACGAGCTCCTTGCAATCCATGACCAAACGTCAAAATTAGAATATAAACTTTTCATAGAGCCCTACACCAAGAAGAATTTATTCAAAATTAGAATGAAAACTTTTCATAGAGCCCTAAATCAAGGAGAATGTATTCAAAATTAGAATGAAACTTTTCATAGAAACCTGCATGAACAAGAATTTGCCGCTACAAAAAAAAAACAAATAGAACGAAAAGGCGCTAAACTGCTAATCTTTGTGTTATTTTGTAACAAAATAGCGTATTTTAACAAAAATGTCAACTGACAGTGACGAAAGTGATGTGATACCGGAATGCATACAATCTGAAGCAACTGATATCATTGGAAACTTGCTTCCTGAAAGATCTAAGGAAGCGTATATGAGAACCTACAACGATTTCAACAATAATATAACTTTGTCTTTTCACAATTGGTCCAACGTCTCTAACATTAACTTTTACTATTAATTTTCTATATTTGTCTTCTTCTTTCATTATTGTAAAATTAATAAAGTAAAGTACTTTCTTTTTAATTGTATTATGTTTTATTGCCTCGCAGTGTTTATATAAAGTAGAGTATGCATTTTGGGGATAAAGCATAATCTACTATTAATTTATTACCGCTCATGCAGTTTTAACGCGATTCTGCTGTTTTGAAATGAAAGACTTAAGCCTTAACCTGAACCTTTTTCTACGTTTTGAAAGCTGCTTGTGCAAACCAAAGCGATGAACGATTCAATGCAATGCCTTTCTTATTGGAAAACACAGAACATATAATTGACAAAATATACATAATTATAACGTCGTAATCAGTATACCAATCGGAAGCGTGCCCAAGACTGATACTCTGGGCCAGATAATCACCAGCCCTCGGATCACGCGTAGCTTCGACTAAACGCAATGAAAGAATTTTTAAATACCCGGAGGGCTTCAGTACCCCGCGGACGAGCTGCGACCCAGTTCCATTTGATTTTGTCCGAAACGTCAGTAACAAAAATATTAAAATCAGAAGTGATAATTGGGAGAATTTCTCCCAAAAATTTTTCTCCGAAACGTCACCAAGTAGCCATTTTGACTGACTTATGGGCGAATACTTAGAATAATAACACCGAGAAGGAGCGTTCTCATTCAAACGTCATTCCAAAAGTGAGGCCAAAAACCAATTCATGTGTGCATGACAGGTATGTAATTACGCTCGCCGCCACGCACACAAGCGCAAGTATAATGCTGCAAGCGGAGATACATTTTCCCAAAAAGTAGGGAAATTGTTACAGTTCCTCTTTTTCAACCTTGACTCATTAATAGGTGCAAAGCTAATTATTATTTGTTGTTAATAAAGCCTATTTCGTATAAAGCGAGTGGTTTGATCGATTGGCGCGTAATAGGTAGGTATACCTAACTCGTAGGTAGATTCAACTTTAGTTTTTCAATCCAACAAGCAGAAATAATCGGATCAGTAGGAATTCTTGAAGCGCTCCTGGCGCGGCTTGCATATCAATCTTCACCGATTATCTAAGTTAAGTGACGTTTTGTGCGGTCACTATTTGGATGGGTGACCGTTAGTGGCATTTACATCTAAACTCTTCCGTGCTTCGGAGGGCACGTTAAACTGTCGATCCTGGCTCTAGCAGTCGTTAAACCACGTCGGAGGCCTTAAGTAGGCCTAAAAACTCCGTCACCAGAGTTGGCCACTAGCACAATGCGAGCTTGCTTGCTTTAGTAGGAATTCTAAAAAAAAATGATACCACATAAACCAATTGCACCTGAGCGAAGCCGGGGTGGGTCGCTAGTGAGAAATGAAATATTTAATACTTACATTGTAAAGAAATATTTTGATTAACAAAATAATAAATTGGCGAAAAAAATTCTGTTGCTGGCAACATTTGATTGTAATGGCGCCTCTCAAACCGAATAAATTTATATTTTTGATTTATGTTTAATGTAAAAATACAAGTTGGCAGTAAGTAGGTACTTCCTTGTGAAATGTGATGTTGTCAGCCTTATTATGTTTGTCTGATTTATTGGGACATCCTTTCACCACGCAATTCGGCATTTTTCAAAAAAAACTGCGGAGATCTGCCCACAACAATTTGACCTTGATCACTGGCGGGCCGCTCGGCCAATCGTGCGTGTCTGGGCACCTTATGAATGGTTGAACTTTGCGCGACAGAGTTACTATCTAAGTGTTAATAATCTAAGGGCGAATACTCAAACGCCACTCAAACCCCACTCAATTTAAGTTCCGCTTAAATTATTGCCATCTCTTACAAATGAGTAATGTCAAACAGAGGCAGAGCAATTTTAAGTGGTGCTCAAATTGAATGACTTTTGAGTATTTCAGCATCATTCACTTATCTTCAGATTTCTTTTGTTTTCGGCTGCCAGCGCATCCAAAATATTATCTAACACCAAAGTAATGGCATCTACACAACGACATACATATTTATTTATTTTTTGGAGTTCCAACAGCTTTTAAATTTGAATAAGCATTAGTTTAACTTATACCGAACGGAAGAAAAAAATTATAGAGACAATGTCAATACATTTTTTTACTACAAACTTATACATATAGGTAATCCAATAAATAAGCCATATTATTACTTTAGTTTATTCTTGTCTCCTGTTATTTCCTGAATATTTGTTGTTTATTTCTTAAGTTTGCACGCCAACGCGCGTTTTTATTTGATCACAGAAACCAAATAAAAACGCACTAGCATCCGAACACATTAACAGCACCTGACAACTAATTTAAAATTTAGTTATAAAGTTTAGTTCCGGAAATTTCCGCGGGACTTCTGTCATGAAAAGGACTCTAACTAAGCAATTCGGCGATAATTTTTAATGATGGGATTGCCATCATTTAAAAATATCTCCGAATTGCTTAGTATCCGGACTTACTACTTCGCCGATCTTACCAGAAGGCACTATATGCGACTTCCATGATCTCTACATCATGGCTCAACCATTTCTATAAGCCCCCGCAGAATTTGCTAACTGAGTACGGAGCTTTCGTTCTAGTTCGGAAAACTCCGATCGGTTTTACCGAAGCTTTCAGCGCTTTGTTGTTTCAGCCTGAGGCCTCTGTCCATCAATGCATAAACGACTGGTTTACGGATCGATAGGCAAATTGACATTCTTCTTCTTCTTTTCTTGTGACGGTTCGGTGGTTAAGGATGCCATGAATTTATACCAATGTCAGTGTTTATTGGCGTTTACTGGTTAACTTATCTTTTAACAAAAGGCGGAGATCTGAGTAGGTAGGTTAAGAAAAATGACCGGTGAAGAAGGGCAAATTGATATTTAATAATTACTAGAGAAGAGATAAAGTCAAAAAAAAGTTAGTTGTCTTCTTGTCAAATATTGAAATGTCAAAGTGTATAGGAATTTAAATAATGTTGTAGGTGGATAAGAGTTCTGTTATTTTTAGGGAAACATTTTCTCGTTTATTTTTAACCGACTTTTTTTATCTGGAAAGGGTATGATTCCAGATTGGTCCCATTTTTTTTTTATATTAATGTTTCTTACCTCAGATCTCCGTCATTTATGAACCGATTTGAAAAATTCTTTTTTTATCTGAAAGGGTATGCTTCCAGGTTGGCCCCGAACTGCCATCATCATCATCATTTGATGATGATGGCGTATTAAATTGAAGTCGGTTTTTCCAGTTTTTCAAACTTATAAATTATAATGGTTTTTATTGGTGGAATAATTTTGGTGGAATTTTAACCAATAACGCTACACAAACACCTTTGTATCAAAGTGATGGGCGCAGTGCATCCTCAGTGATGCAATGCGTTGTAGGTAGTATTATACATACAGGTACTTACATTTTCGTCTCTCTGTGCTAGACGGCTGATAGTCTTTGTCAGGGACCTCCTCCTTCACTTTGGCCTCCATCTGTGAACAAAAAATATTGATTTATTTAAGGTGTGCAATAAAATATTTTCTATCTATCTATCTATTTCTTTCTATAGACACCCAAGTAAATCTTTAGCTGATACTAGGCCAGCAGAAAGAGGGGTTGACTACGTGATAGAGGTACAGTCATAAACATAACAAAAAGCATTAAAACAGTTGATACAGTTCTGTAGGCAAGCGGATTTCCTCTTAAAATTTAAGAAATTTCACATTTATTTCAGTAACTTATTTTCGCCTAGCTCAGAACTTATCCTCAAGCGATAATAGACCTAAATTCGAAGCTATAAAAGTTACATTATCATGGAGTGGCAGAGACCAGATGTTTGAGAAAATGAACAGACCGCCAGATGACCAGACGCGCTCCACCTACAGGATGTTCTTGAAATTAGATTTTATAGAATTTTATAAATACCTTACCTACTTACTCAAAATAGTACGTAGATGACATATAATTAGTACACACAAAATATGTACCTAGTATACCTACGTTACAATGATGCATTTTTCACCACCAGCCACGATTACGAGGTCGAGTCGAAGCGAGTATTATTCGAGGTAAGTATACAACTATATTGTATGTTTACTGTATGTATGTAGGTATAGTATAATATAGTTGTGCTAGGTATATATGTAGGTTTATTTATTTATTTGTATGTAGGTTCATTTGTTAGTAGGTTTATATTGTTTATTTGCTATTCTTTTATCTATATGTGTTGTACACGTACCCATTTTCATTTTCCCATCTCTCACATCCTAAGGTTTGCTGGAAGAGAACTCTTTTAAGGGTTAAGCTCGCCTTTATGTACATGTTTTAAGTTTAAGTTTTAAGTTAAGTATAAAACGTAAGTTAAGTGTACAATAAAGAATAAAAAAGAAAAAAAAAACAACTAAGATTATGGGCCGAAGTGTAACTTTTTCTTACAAAATATGATTGTCTGTTCAGATCCCCTGTACTTAGCTTGGCGTGCACAGGTGGCCGAGTGGCTTGCGTCATTGAGACCATAACCAGCGCAATGGACGGACATGGACCAATCATACCGCTGTACCACATATTTACTCTTGTAGTAGTTGCAGTGCCATCTAGCTCGCCACATGAGAACTATCCTAGATCGCGCAAACGAAATTATCACGGAGTTAGTACATACATTCATTGACTCGGGCTCCGAAATCTTCCCTTTTCGTAGGACACACATTCTACCGTGTTCTCACTCTTCTAGCATATTGAAACTTGAAACCTGTCTTCTTGAGAGCCGGTGGTCTAATAGACGTGACTAATAATATTATTTCAAATAGTTCACTTGATTACACCGCCAAAATTGTCTGTTCAAATGACGGACAGAGGCCATAAATAAAAGAAGAATAATACATAGTAACACCCAGACATAGAACAAACATCTATGTTTGCCACACACACAAATGTTTGTTCTTAGTGGGGATCGAACCCACGACCGACGCACGGAAGGACGGACGCACGGACCTCATACCAACTAAGCTGTGACGCCTGTCAAAAAATAACAGGGAAGCAATAGCCATAAGATTATTATTAATAGTTAGACATTGTTGAAACATAAGCTGACGTACTAATTACAGCAAGTTTCATTTCTCCAATTATGTGTGAAGGTAAAAATGGCGACACCTGCAAGCCACACCTGCGCTAACGAGCCTCCCCTTAGAGCCCTACACCCCCCGGCTCCGACCCAAGAACGCTGCCTAAGAACCGGCCGCCGCTGTAGTGAGGACATTGAAAAATATTCAGGGAGCGCAAGGAGTTTGTATGAAAAAGGTTGAAAAATGTTGAAATACAAAATAACACGGATACAGAATTTTACTATTTTTGACACCTTTTTGGTTAACAACCCTTGATTTTCATTTGTAGGAGAAAAAAGAGAAGGAAATTTTGTTGCAGACATTCGTCATAATGTCTGGGATATAATTTGTTTGAGTCAAAAGCATGTCAAGTCACGTAAACACTCGGGAGAATCCTAAAAAGTTGTCATTCTCTTTTGTGTCAACCCTCAAATTCATAAACGATGTGGCGGATGTAGAGGCGGCTTCAGGCGCTAAGCGAATATTAGTTGGAACGGTTTGGCCATGAAACTACGGTTTGACAGACTGTTCAGTCTCGGTTTACGAATGTAGCCTGTCTAACGTTCGTCATATAACGCCCGACGTTCTCCAGCAAACCGTAGTGGGTCGGAACCCGGGGGAGAGGTTGAACGGTTTAGGAGTTTCTGTGATTGAGTTTTGTTCTTGGTAGTACCTACCTACTGAGGACCTTCTACATAAACTTACAAAGAAAAAAAAACGAGTGTGATACTTCTAAAATATTATGGGCGTAATATTTTAAAAGTGTCTATAAATAAATATTAGTTGGTGGATGACGTGTTTTTTCCAGTAATTCCTATTTAACTGCCGGACTACTGTAATTTTTTTATCAAAATCGGTTCAGTAGTTTGGTTTTTAAATAACAATAACTGGGAAAATCCACGTAACACGACATTGCGTATTTTGCTTTCCTGTGACCTTTCAATGGTGTTTATGATCAATAGAACAAACCCAATGAACTACCATCATCATCATTTGATGATGAAGCTGTATCAAAAAAAGTCAGTTTTTTCAAGTTTTTAAACTGGTAAATTAACTAAACCACTAGTTCAAAGAGATTCAAAGCTGAACTACAGATGTGCAATCTGATGACGTATTCAGCGCGGCCACAAACGACGGGCATATGGCACGTGCTTACGTCACAGATGGCCCAGCTGTGTGTTACAGGGGAAATTGAAAACGTTGGTATACAGAGGAACCTTGGTATTTTTTTTTTCCGCTCCTCGGAGCAGGCTATAGTTTAGAACCATACCGCCTAGTCTTACGTTATGTTTTTCTCATAAGTTACAGAGGAACCTTGTTGATGATAACTTTTTTCTTTTTTACAGTTTGATTATTGCAAAATACTGTAGGTGCTTTAAGGGAAGAACCTTGTTAACGATACCTTTTTTCTTTTTTCGACTTTGACAATAGTGGTTGACTAACTTTGAAAAAAATAGTATACACTGCCGGCATAAGATACAATGACGGACGAAGTGTAAATGTGGGCCGAGTCGAAGACGAGGCACACATACACGTAAGTCCATCAATGCCTTGTTGTGGCCAAGGCTTGTATAGCACTTCTCTCGAATAATTTATTTATTTATTAGTTTATAGACGAACAGCATTCACTACGTCACACAGTGTTGAAATGTCTTTTATCACTTTTAGGGCGGGTTCGACCAAACTATTTATACGCAGTTTAAGTCTTATACTGCGAATAAAATCAATAATTACTCTAGTGATAAGAACCTTTTCGTTCTACCAAGTCTTATTCCAGGAAAAACTTGTCTATCCGAGAATAAATCGTTATACTGCCAAAATCTATGGTATAAACAAGTTATCTGTCGAATATTTTAATGGCGGCTGCTACATTTGACAAAAGAGATGTTTGTTTTCATAGATATTGACAACTTGACACCCGGATAATTTGTGTGCACATGTATTATTGTGTTGCGCTCTCTAAGCAATTGTATTTTGAATTAAGTTGGTTTTTATGTATATACAGAATAACAATACCTAGAATTGGCTACTCTCAAGATTGCAATGGAAAAACAAAAACGCATTTATCTGAGGATAAATTCAAAGAATAAAGTTATACAAGGGATACTTATACAGGAATATCATGACTTTTGGACGAATCTGCCCTTAGTCACTCTTTTTAAGCACTGTTTTATTTATTCGTAACCAGTTGTCGAGTTTATTTTTGAAGGCATTTATGGAGTCAACAGTAACAACGTCCTCGGGCAGCATGTTCCAGTTGTGGACCACTCTGTTGCTGAAAAAGTCATGTGCAACGTGTGTATTTGTCGTATCACGAATTAATTTGAGATGGTGGCCACGTGTTGCTCTGTCTTCCTTTCTTATCAGGATATCTTGTATGTTCCGCAGATTGTATAATGCGCGGAAATTAAAACTAAGTACCTAAGCAAAACTTTTTATTTGAAAATACAATTACTTTTCAGTCGTACAATTCTCTTTGGAAGATTTACTAACTTTAGTGAGGTATAACACGGTGGTCGTCGGTGGTATATGCTGTGTACCACTCGCTTTATCCCGCCGAATGCTGGTCTGCATCAGCCAGCGTTGGCCAGATGGCTCCGGAAGCGGCCCACCGCACGCCGCTTCTGTTTACAAACTATGCGCTGGATGTTTCGACTAGACGAAATAGAATGTTGCAAATACACTCGAGAGATAAAACTCCCGGGTCATCTATACAAACTTATATAAATATTTGACACTATACTATCTATCTATATCTATATACTATTATAAAACTAAAATGAAAGATATGGATAAACTAAATATGCAGATCTACTAAATAAACGATTCTGATTCCGAAAATCGAGTTTGTCTGTTTGTTTGTTCGCAGATCACGCCTAAACTACTGGACCAACTTCAATGAAACTTATACCATTAAGAAGCCCTTTTTCCGGATTGAAATATAGGCTATATTTTATTGAAATCAAAGACGTGGATTCTTAGATACAGCTTGAACTCTCTAGGCCAAAAGCAGCCTTTTGCTACGAGATTCATCGTATGCTGGTTGACAGGTGTTTTGGTGGAAAGTTTCGTATGCGTACGAAGTCGCGGGTATCATAATAAATTGAGTATATTTGATAGACAGTTTAATCATATCTTATCCTACTAATATTATAAACGCGAAAGTTTGGATGTATAGATGTTTGTTACTCTTCCACGCAAAAACTACTGATTCAATTTGGATGAAACTTGAAATATATATTGTCCGTGACCTAGATTAACACACTTTTTACCCCGGCAAATCGACAGGATCCAATGGGACGCTAACGAAGTCGCGGGTGGAAGCTAGTACCCCATAATTCAATAAAAGTAATTGTTTTCAAGATATTCTATAACAAATAGAAAGAAAGAAAGAAAATACATTTAAATATATTTATAAAATACATAGAGCCTAGTGTTGCAATCCAAAATAATGTCTTTCCCTTATCTTATCTAGTAGGAAGGAACCCCTTTTCATCAAATTTAAAACCAATTTGCCGTAGGTAAATAGATCTGACGCAACGAAAAAGTTGCGAATATTTGAAACTGCCCCCATAACGTAAGCTCTGAACTGCTTTCGCTGCCCAGCATAATGTCTAGTGATGTCGCCACAGATATACGAAAACAAGAAGCTTTTGACGGCAAAAAACGCGCTGAAACGCGCTAATATCACTATTTAGTCATAGAATACCTATGATATAGTATGAAAACAATTTAGAATTCCCCTGGCGGCAGTCGCCGGCAGCTAAGGGGATTTTTGGACAAAAGTTTCAGAAATGCCCCACGCAGGGGATTTAGTCAGGGGAAAATTGGAATGAGCCCAGAAAACCTGCCAGGCTTAAACCTGACAGGTTTTTATGAGACAATTGCCCCCCTAGATCTAAAATTTTGTATTTTAATAACCCCATCTCGAACTATAATTTACAACTTCTATTGCATCAATCTTTCAATTCCTGACACCCCTCGGCACACGAGTACAGTAGTTACTCTAACAGAGAAAACACTCCCTATAAACACCTTTCAAACAGTTGATCGAGGCTTTACCTACTTATATTTTCTAGAATCAAACGCCCATTTAAATAAAACATCACGCCCTGCCTCTTCTTTACCCAACTACTTAAGAGGCCAGCGTGGACTAATTGCCGAAACTGGCGACAGTTTGAAGTGTATTTATAAGAAAAGTAAGATAGTAACATAATACGTTTTTGTTGAAAATCAATATTGAGGATACATGTAACAATTACGTATTTATTTCAGCCTCATTTAAATCGTTTATGATAGGTAAATCTGGGCCCAAACACAGCTCTCTCTCCCCTTCTTTCCGCTCGTGCCGTTTTGACGCAATTCTGCTGTTTTGCGATGACAGACTCGGGCCATAAGGCGAAGCAAAAAAAGTGTATAATGATTACGGCTGGTATGTGTATGTTCCATAATGTTCATTTGTTCCCCCATAACTCCCTAAACTACTTATTACCCAGATGGCAATAGGCATGAAATTAATCCGAGTAGGGTTTATTCTTATTCTATAAGGCCACATATGACCTTTTTATATTGGTATCAGAATTTTTTCGAAGGAGATTTCAAAATTTAGAAACTTCTTTTTAAATCTGCTTCGAAAAATTTTCATGGCAACGAACGCTCCCGATTGGCTAGATCCGCTGACCGTACGCATGCTTAGTGTTTACGTTTGACGTTTACTGCAAAGTCACGTAAACTATTTAGTATTGAGAATAATCAGTTTTGTAAGCTACCCGCTAGGGGCGCTGCTCAATCTCTATACAAAAATATAGTTTACGTCAACTTTGTATTAAACGTAAAACGGACATCCTAAGGATACTGAACGTTGAACGTTGACTCGTGTGCTTTGGCCCAGCTGTCACCAGCATTAATATAGAAAAGATCTCGCGCGCCATCTGCCGGCATAGACTCGCTTCCAATTTGCGAGCCTGTGTTATTGCGGGCTGCAATGGGGCTTACTTCATTTGGGATCATTTAGTTTTTCACTTATCCAAACTTATCTATGTAACTAGGCATCAAACAAAATAATCTATTGACATTTTGCAATGGAAATGCAGAGGAATAAAATTTATTTACAAAGAAATTAGTATCTATTCACTTGTTGCATTTTTCTAAACTGACCTAATTTGACAGGTCTAAAATTATAGGCGTCCTTCTCGTTTCAGTTTATGAGAAAGGGACGGCACCATTTTTAGTGCTGTAAAATTAGGTTAGGTTAGAAAAATGCAACAAGCGAATCGATACCAATAACAACTTATACAGCTGTATTGTTGTTTGTTGTGTTGTATTGGTGCAATTCCCAACAAAATTACTCGCTTTCGATACTCGAGTCGAAAGTCAAAACCAATGCACAGAGTCGGGGTCCAGACTACGGGCTCAGTCCGTTTCAAACATGAGGTTCGTTCAAATCTCTAGCCTATAATCGTTTGCAAATTCCTTACTCATAATTAGAAAATTCGACAGGCGTCGACAGGCGTCATGGCTCAGTCGGTAGTAGCTCTGCCTTCCGTGCTGTGGGTCGTGGGTTCGATCCCCACCGAGAACAAACATTTGTGTGGCAAACATAGATGTTTGTTCTGTGTCTGGGTGTTTCTATGTATTATAAGTATGTATTTACAAAAAAAAAATGTATGTATGTATTCTAACAGCAATCTAGTTCCCATAGTACAAGCTTTGCTTAGTTTGGGACTAGAAGGCGTTGTGTTAAGTGTCCGTGAATATTTAATAATTTTTTTTATTTATTTAATTAATTCTCATAACTGCAGCTTAACCTCTAAAGCTTCGGCAATCCTTCGGCAAACATCATTAAATGTACACTGCTGCAGTAAAATCTGAAATTATCGCGTATATCTCTGGATGTACAAACATAAATACGACGTATGTGTGTTTGTCCGGTTTGTTTGGACGCCTGCGCCAGATGGGACCAGCCCTGACACCGGACCACAAGATGCGGTGGAAGCTGATTTTCAAAGGGTTATTTCAGTCGGACAACTCGCAAATTATTTTATAAAAATATTTTTTTAAGGTTGCCTGGAAGAAATCGCTTTCAGCGATAAGGCTGCCTATTGTACTCTATCGTATTATATAAGTAAGTCTCTAAAACATTGTTCTTGTGTATTAATAAATAATAAATAATCTATCTTTTACAAAATTAAAAAAAAAATTGCAAGCCATGAAACCAGTTTGCACGATTCGGTTATAATGAAATGTAATCCTGATTCTGGTCAGTTTGATTCGGCTACAGATTTTTCATACCAGCAGTAACGTAGTCTTGGAAAATAGACAAAGAAAAAAATTAAAAAAATTATTATGTACAGCAAGAATACTTAAAACTAGGTAATATTATGTTGTGAGTACAAAAAAGCCTAATGAATTGTATACTTACTACTTCCGCGTAATTTATTCTATGCCTGAACCACAGCTCATATAATACTATACTAGCCTGAACATAGTAATATTATATGATCTGTGCTTGAGCTTTAACAGCTGAATTCATAGAGGCTAAACCGTCCGCCAAACGCACATTCAACCAGCATTCCCCTAGGAGCCTCTACCTACATAATATGAATTCGGGGAAATTATCTACTTTGTATGTTGTGGCGTAGCAGTACTACGACGTAGCGGGTGCTTGCTACGTAATGCTACGAGGAGCTACGCAACTCTTTCAAAAACATGGACATTGCATTTTGAAACTGGATGTGATAGATTCAGTATTTTTCAGACAGAGGTTATATTTTGCTTGTTTTCTCCAATTTTTTCTATAAAAACAATAGCTCTTTTGTTTTCCGAAACTGGACCAACATGCCGAGTGAGTTGTGTACTACAAAGCCACCGTAAACTATAGTTTTGTATGGAGAATCATCAGCTTTGTAAACTTCCCGCTAGGGGCGCTGCTCAATCTCTACACAAAAATATAGTAGTATACGTAAAACGAACACACTAAGCATGCAGAACACTAAGGCCACATCATAAGATATTTTTCTTGTGTCTTATGTGTATTATTTAGAAGACAAACAAGCTTGGGACGAACTAGCTCCAACTCATCCAATAAAAAAAATATGTAATCATACCTAATCATACAAAACGTAATGACGATTCAAAGTGATCAGTGAGATTTTATTGAATAAAAGATTTTTGACTTTGACTTTGACTTGAGATGTCTTATAAGACACTCAGGCACTTCATTGTTTATATGAGACCGTACATATTACAATGTATTTTTTCTTAGGTATGTCTGAAAAAACATACAAAAATTTTCTTGTCTTGTGTTCGTGTGCAAAAGGCCATCTATTCAGTTTGCGATATTAACCGCGGGCGAAAGCTAGTTCATAATATTCCCTATCTGTGCTCTGTCACGTACCTACAGTAGTTCTAAATATATGGGCTGACACAGTAAGGTCCGGTTAAGCCCGAAACTGCAAAAACAACGAAAACGATGCAATAAGAGTCTTGGCGCTTTCCGATAGGCGATCCAGGGACGTATTTAGACTCTAGATTTATGTAAAAACTGGCTGATACCCGCGACCTCGTACATGTGAAACTTTCCACCAAAATATCTGTCACCAGCATACGATGAACCTCGTAGCAAATGGCTGCTTTTGGTTTAGAAAGTTCAAGCTGTATCTAAAAATCCACGTCTTTGATTTCAATAAAATATAGCCTATGTTTCAATCCGAAAAAAGGGCTTCCGAATGGTATAAGTTTCATTGAACTCGGTCCAGTAGTTAAGGCGTGATCCGCGAACAAACAAACAGACAAACTCGTTTTTCGGAATCAGAATCGTTTATTTAGTAGATCTACATCCATTTCTTCATTTTTGTTTTTGGTGACTAACACATACTATAAGGACTGAGGTTTCTGTTACACTGCGCCTCGTCTCGTGCGATCACCCGAACCTTCGTTGATCAATTCTGAGTTGATTTGCGACAAGCGAGTATCGAAAAACTCGCAGTTTTTGCATGAAGAAAAATAGTTTGCAAATCTTCCGCTATAGTAGGTGCCAAATAACACCGCAATACAGGCCATTCACCCACCTTCACCACGATGTCGCAAAATTCAATTTATGAATGGCTAATTCTGTCGCCTTCCATACAAACCTGTCGCTAAGACGGTATCGCTCGAATCTCGTAGTACTGTTTGTTTACCATACATAAATTGAATTTTGCGACATCGTGGTGAAGGTGGGGAATGACCTGTATTGCGGTGTTATTTGGCACCGACTATAGAGGGGATTATCGGATTTTTATACAAAATATCTCGCAAGTCGCTTCTCGATATGCGTTTCGATCAAGAAAACAAAACTCAGACTACGGGCTCGGAACCTTTCTATTTTGGATTCCGCCCTGACGTGCGTGTGTGACGTGCCCAGCTGGGCCGGGGGCATTTTTCATCCCCCGCTAGTGGCACCCTTTTAACACGTTCGTTGCGTTATGAGATAGAAAAAGCCCCATCCGTGTCTTCTTGCTGTTGCGGCGCACAAAAGCGCGCGATTTCACTCTGTGCGGGGAGCTGCTACATTGGTATTTCTTTAGGTGTGACTGAGACAAATATACATTTTTTCTTCTCTCGTGAAGTCTATGTTAGTGGCACATTTATTTGGTAATGAGGTTGAAAAGGTCTCATACGCACTGAAGGTAAATTATTCACGTTCAGTGCGGATTGAGGTTTAAATTGCCTCATAAATTGTAGGCCTCACAGACGCACGGAGCGGGGCGCGGGCAGCGCGGGCGCCGGTCGTCTTCTTTTAGTGACGCGCTAACTTTCGATAAGGGAGCACGCTGCGTTTCGCTACCACCAGCCCGCTCGTATCACGTTTTTTCTGTTAACTTTTGTGTTGTACCTGCTACGTATAAATAATATTAACAATGGAACGTCCAGGCAAAAAACGTTGCAGAAAGAAACTTAATTTGTGTGACTCGGAATCTTCTAGTGAAGAAGAAGCAAAACAATTAAAATATAGAAAAGTGTTACAAAGGGTTCCAATCAAAAATAGTCCAGTAGAAAAAGTCAAAATTTTAAAAAAGGTTCAGATTTGCTCTCCAACGAGAGAAGAAACAGAAAGCGAGTCAGACTTTGAAATTTTTACTCCGCCTTCTAAAAAGAACAGAAAAAAAAGTAACATGACGAACCCCGAAAACCAATTGTTTTTAAGTCCCAGTACCGGAAAACAATACACTATCCTACACAACCCAGGACCTTCAAGTAACCAAATTGTGCTCACACCTACTCAAAAATTTTTACGCGACAATAATTATAGTAAGAGTCGAGCATCTTCTCCTGATCCGTTACAAGTTGGTGGTGAAACAAGCAGATGCTCGTCATTAAGTAACATTTCGGTATCAAACTTATTACCCGTGCAACTAACTGAAGAAAACATGCGGGATTTACTGAAAGATACCTCATATACTTATGAAAAGCAGACAATTAAAAATGACAGATATGTTTTTGAACACTCCTTTGATGACACGGATGATATTAATACCAACCAAATAAATAAATCCATACAAAACTTACGAAAAAATGAAGGTACAGAGAGCATAGCGGAGGATAGAGAAAATAAACAACAAGTAGAAGAAAAAGAAGATCACAAACGGAAAGTAGTACGCCAAAAGCAAGATAAAGAACAACTGAGACAAGATTATAGCGAACAGCAAGACATAGAAAAAGACATTAGTGTTAACATTATTCAGGGTAGAAGCAATGATGATGAAGCTGATGAAGAAAAAGAAAATTTAAGTACAAAAGACGCCGACAGCAAGGCTCAAGAGAAGGAAAATGAAGAAGGAGAAAAAGAAGCACATGAAAGAGAAAAAGTACGTCAAGAACAGGAAAATAACCAATTGAGACAAGATTATAGCAACCAGCAAGACGTAAACAATGATATTAGTGTCAACATTATCCAGGGTAGAAGCAATGATGATGAATCTGATGTAGAAATTGAAAATTTAAGTACAATAGAAACCGACAGCAGAGCACAGGAGAGGGATAATGAACAAGAAGAATTACGTCAAGAGCAGGAAAATGTTCAATTGAGACAAGGTTATAGTAACCAGCAAGATGTAGAAAATGATATTGGTGTCAACATTATTCAGAGTAGAAGCAATGATAATGAATCAATATCTGATGTAGATGAAAGTTCGGTTGAAAACTCTGAATCAAGTGATGTCGCTATAGATGAAGATGAAGAAAGTGAAACTGAGAACGATTCAGAAGGTGAAAATGAAGTTGCTGACCCTGTAGTTGTCGATGACGAAGACGATTGGATTGACATATCTGATGACATTGATATCGATTTCAACGAAAGTACCCTAAATAGTGTCATAATTCCCCGTTTGCGTAACAAAACCCCTGCAGAAATATACAACTTGTTCTTAACCGATGAAATTGTTGGTAAAATAGTAAATGATACGAACAAATACGCAGAAAAGTATTTAGAAGATCATCAAGATGAAATAAAAGAAAAGTCTCGTCTTAAAGCATGGAAGCCCACAGATGATGAAGAAATGAGAAGATTTTTTGGAGTCATACTTGTGATGGGCCTAAACAAAGTTCCACATATAAACGACTATTGGTCTAAAAAATCAATATACAGAAATGAGTTCATTTGCTCCGTTATGCCAAGGGACAGATTTTTGATTATCTTAAAATTTTGGCATTTCTGTGACGAGTCCATGGATAATACTGGGGATAAATTATATAAAATTCGCCAAATACAGGATATGTTGAATAACCGATATCAAGAAGTGCTCCGTCCTGGCAAGATTTTGGTTATTGATGAATCTATGATTCCATGGCGCGGGCGGCTTAAATTCCGTCAATACATAAAGAATAAGTCACATAAATATGGGGTCAAGTTATATAAATTGTGCACCCCTGAAGGATACTCGTACAATACAATCGTTTATACAGGCAAGGAAGGTAATAATCGAGAGCAAAATCACGGCCAAAAGACTGTTTTGAGGCTAATTAGAGGGCTAGAAAATGAGGGTCGTATTGTTGTAGCTGACAATTTCTACTCCTCTGTTGGGTTGGCCGAAGAACTTTTAACCAAAAAGACGTTCTATTGTGGTACCCTCCTTTCGAACCGAAGGGGATTGCCTAAGACCGTTGTTTCCACAAAATTGAAAAAAGGACAATGTGCAGGAAAAATGAAGCCAAATGGCGTAAAAATAATAAAATGGTGTGATAAGCGCCAAGTTCTGATGATCACTACCTGCAAAAATCACAATACAGTTTTAGTAAACACAGGCAAGAAAACAAGAGTAACCAACGAAGATATTCGAAAGCCTTCATGCGTTCTCTTGTACAATGAAAATAAAAAAGGCATAGACTACAGTGACCAAATGTCGTCTTACTACACAACTTTAAAACGCGGATTGAAATGGTACCGAAAAATGATGACAGAATTTTTATTTGGCACTGCTCTGGTAAATGCTTGGATAATCTACAATATGTCTACCACTGGTAACAAAAAGCCGAAGAAAGATTTTACAGAATCCATTATTGAAACATTCACAGGAAAAAGCATCTACGAAAGAGGTACGTATTCATTGTATAGGTCCCCAATAATATTAAACATACAATTATTATATTTATTATTTTAATGTTTCTATAATTTTACCAGTCCTCTCGTTATTTTTATAATTCCATTTTAATTTTTAAAATTTATTTTAAAATAATGAGCTACAAGCTTGACGATGGCGATGACGGTAACGGGGACGCTGACGTTGACATTGACGGTGACCGGGACTGGAAGGCTGACGATGCTGGGCTGGACACTGGCGCTGTTATTCTTGGCGCTCAAGCTTATTGTCTTAATGCACGCATCGCCTACGCACACTACGCATACAACACTAACACATACAAAATAATCACAAATCACTTCTTTTGCATTGCACCTAATATTGATGTGACCGCACGCTTTATTACATGATATCATGGTGTTGCTATAAACTTCGCAATTTTTCATAACTGTAAGCATGTTAAAGTTCAGATTTTGTCTTATTCAGTTTTGGTTTTGTTTGCTGTAAGATTTTTCTACGAAAAATGGCCGTACACAGTAGGCGCACGCTTCTTTTACACTATCTATACTATGATGTTGCTTTAAAATTTGAAACTATATCTCTGCAGTGGATACTTCTTCATAACTGTAAGAATGTTAAAATTCAGTTTTTGTCTTAAACAATTTTGATTATGTCTGCTGAAAGATTTTTCTACGAAAAATGGTTGTGTACAGTGGGAGCATGCTTATTTTACACTACCTAGGTTATGGTGTTTCTTTAAACTTTGCAACTATATATATACCTACAGTGGATACTTCTTCATAACTGTCATGTTAACGTTCAGATTTATCTTAAACAATTTCGATTTTGTTAGCTGAAAGGTTTTTCTTCAAAAATGGTCGTACTCAGTGGGCGCATGCTTCTTTTACACTGCCTAAGTTATGGTATTGCTTTAAACTTTGAAACTATATCCCTGCAGCGGATATTTCTTCATAACTATAAGAATGTTAAATTTCAGTTTTTGTCTTAAACAATTTGGATTTTGTTTGCCGAAAGGTTTTTCTGCAAAAATCGGCCGTACACAGTGGGTGCAGGCTTCTTTTTTACACTTCCTATATCATGATGTTGCTTTGAACAGTGGATATTTCTTCTTAACAGATAGCATTTTAAAGTTCAGTTTTTGTCCTTCACAATTTTGATTTTGTTTGCTGAAAGGCTTACACCAAAATATTTTTATGTTAACTGTCTGTTGTATGTTTTCTTGTCTTAACAATGGGTTTAAAATGCATAACGCTTTAACACGAATGTTGTTTTTCTTATTAATATAAATTCTAAATTTGTATACTTTTAACTTTTTCTTTACTTTACAGTTCCAGATCGTATACTAGATATGATGTCTGTCATGTCATCATATCTGGAAAATTCGAGTACATTCCTGCAATGGCGTGGCCACGCACAGTAATAGTAAATGAGTAAGAGTACATGTACAAAACAAACACATCCTTCCTTACACACCGAAACACAATACACATACACATTCTCATACTTCAAAAAATATAAATCATACATGTGTGTCATCCTCATCATGGTGACAAATAAAAAAAATACACCTTCTCCTTTGCGTGTTGATTCTGACTTTTATAATGTGTGAGGGCAAACTGACGCACTTATAAAACGAAACCTAACATGAATGTTTTTTCAGGTTTGCCTAACAGCAGATCTTCAAACCATGCACTTCAAAAAGGCACCCAAAGAAAACGCTGCGTTGGTTGCTACGACAAACTAAGGCTTACGTTAAGTGCAACTCAAGCTGCAAAAAAAACTAAAAAAATTCTTACTTTTTGCGGCCAATGTGAAAAAGCTTTTTGTTTACCCTGTTTTAATGAAAAACATTTTTAAACATTTAATTTTTCTTCAAATAAAAACATTCTGATTATCGTAACTTGCAACTTTCTTTTATTCCCATCACTAGTCGATATACAAACCAAACTTTCTTTCAGTGCGTTATGAGGCAGAATAGATGACATATTTTATTTATTTATTTATTCAAAAACAAAATGTCGTAAACGCTGGCGAAGCTAGATTTCAACGAAGTATATATCTAAGTTTACACACGTCAAATATCAATAACATAGAATCATTGTTGACCTGTATAAAGGTTTTTAAAAAAAAAACAACTTTCTGAGGTCGAAAAGGTCTCATACGCACTGAAAATAAGTTCAACGTTGACCCAGAAAGGCCTCATCCGCACTGTCTGAAAGTCCTCAGAAAATAGCGCCGCTGTGAACGTGTTAACCGATTTAGGGGGAGGATCAGCTGCCAGCTAAGCGCCACGCTTAGAATATTATTTAAGGTTCTCATCGATTAAATTAATAATTTTGTTGATTTAAGATGTTGTGTTTATTTGTTTTGACCGTGATTTTTTGTTTTTGAGTTATTTATGTACTAACCGCTCGCGTCACGTTGAATCCCGTTGATTTTCTGGAATAAAAAGTAGCCTATGTGTTTATCCAGATCACGACGACAATATATATTCCAAGTTTCATCCAAATCGGATCAGTAGTTTTTGCCGGGAAGAAGAACAAACATACATCCATACATACATCCTCACCAAGTTTCGCGTTTCTAATTTTTAAAACAGGTTTTTTTCTTCCTATTATTGTCTTTATGGCCTGCTTATTATTATCGCATGTTGTACCTACTTCTAGAAGGATGTGGACCATCCTTTTACGAGGTACAACATGTGTATAATTTTAATAGTTTTTACTAGTTTTTTTTTAAGTTCGTCCAAATTGTAATTAACGAAACGCTACAATAAAACACAGTGAAAGATCCCATCCCCAAGTGCAAGCTCCCAGCGTGTGCTGATATATGGGGTTTGCCCCGTGCCTACTGCATGCTTTCGCATATTACAAAGTTGACGTAATAGTAGATTATTATACAAGGGGATAAAGCAGTGTCTTCTGTCGCGGGTGACGATTTAAATCGCGAGCGTAATGAAGGACTCGAAGTTTACTCCCGAGCGTAGCGAGGGTGTTAAAAACTTAAATCACGAGCGAAGCGAGGTATTTAAGACGAGTCCTGAGAGTAGCGAGGGATTTAAGTTCACCCAAGACTAAGACAGCTTTATCACCGAGGAAAATACTCTACTTTTCGTACCATTTGCGAAAAAATTAACACAATAATAATATGAGATAGCATTTTAGAACATTAACTTATTTATAAAAATAAATTAAAATAAACTTAACGTTTATGTATTTGAAGAAAACAAAAACGCGGCATTTTCCTAGACTAATATTTTTTTGTCGGAAAAGCAAAGGCATCAAGCTCATACGGCCTGCATAATAAATGCGTATTCCTTTTTCAAAAAGATGTATAATGCTTTATATACAAACTCAATGGTGTAAACACAGATGTAGTTCAGTATAAATTGTATTCCAAATTTAAATCACTTTCTCCCCCTAGAGGATGAAAGAAATCCAGTACAATTTTCTCTCCCTGTTTTTAACAGATTAAAAATGACTATTGTTATGTTCGCTTTTTGTGGCATAGAATGTCACTTTTTTGAGCAAGTGGTACGAAAACGTATATTTTTGTACTAGCTAGACTAGATAGACCCTTTAGAGTGTGACTTTTCAAAATTCCTTTCTTAGTGCACCCCTACACTATATAAGGATACTACCCTCCAAATTTCATACCTCTAGGACTTATAGTTTAGGCAGTCCGTTGATTGTCAGTCAGTTTCAAAAGAGTTTTATATATTTAGAAAATAAAGATAGAGCAGCGCCCCTAGCGGGTAGTTTACAAAACTGATGATTCTCCATACAACAGTTTACGTGACTTTGTAGTACACTCGGCATGCTGGTTAGCAAAGCCTCAGGGAAACTTTTATGAAAATTCTCAACGAACGTAATAAGCAAAATAAATAAATAAATAGGTACGTACGTACAGAACTTGCGAATAAACCACATCCGCTCCTACAGTTCCAAACAGAGACCATAAAAAACTAAATTACAATTTCAATAAATACAAGCAAATCCTGAAACAGATGTTGCGATGCGATCGCGTTGGATGTCGCATACTGCGGGGTGAGTTCACGGCTTAGGGGAAATCAGGACGGTATGCGGCAATGTATGGGGGTAATTAGATGTTGTGTGTGAGTTTTAGGTCGAGATTTGACCTACATTCTTTAGAAATTGTAACTATTGATTAAAAATTCTAACATAACTTTGTACCGGTAGCTAAGTTTATTAACATGTACATTTTAATAAGATACCTATAAGATCGAAAAAATCTCTAAATTTTGAGTCACGAAATATTTATATTAAGCATGAGTAGGAACCTCCTAGGAACTTATACGTCAAAATTTGTACAGAGTAAGTACATAAATTTACTTTGAATTTGCAGAAAACAAATTAACTTAAAATGTACATTTTTGTTCGGTTTCAGCGCTTGAATAAAATTTCAAATTCAATTATTCTATTCATGTCGCAGCGATTGCGTGTATAATTGACTCTGAGATATCAGATACCCTCAGTAACCCAGTAATGTATGCGATACAATACAACGCAATCACAACATTGTTATTAAAGACACCAAAAATCTAACTCTCCACCAACCAGCATAAATCTAAACTCGGTGCCCATTTGCACCGCAACCATCGCGCGTCAAGTGCACAGACCGCACGCGGCGCGCGTGGCGTGCGCGTAATGTATGTGGCGCAAAACAACGCAGTCGTTAGGGCTTGGTCGCGCGCCAGGGCGTCAGGTGCGCCGGACGGGCGTGCCGGCTTTGGCAAATTTTAATGAATGTCGCAGTAAAACGGAGCACTGGATGTGACATACATACTAAGATGTAAAATGTAAATAAGATAATGATCGGTAAATTTAATATTTAATAATTTTTTTAATTATTGAATCTCAATACTTACTAACAACTACTTCTTTTTCATCACTTTAGATCAATTCAATTTTTGAATTCAATATTTTTTTTAAGATCGAAGTTTTACATTTTCATTCCATTAAATTGCCAAACTGAATCGCTCGTGGTTAGGCTTGCTTCAGTCTTCACCGATTATCTAAGTTAAGCCACGTTCTGCGCTGTCACTATTTGGAAGATTACCGTTGGTGTCATTTACATCTGAGCGCTTCCGTGCTTCAGAGGGCACGTTAAACTGTCGGTCCCGACTTTAGCAGTTGCTACGCCACGACGGAGGAATTAAGGCAGCCTGAACACCGTCAATAGAGTTGGCCACTAACTCACACGAGCTTGGTGGCCAAACAAAACAGTTGAATTTAAACACCAAAATTTACTATAAGATCTACCTATGTACAGCCATACTTCTGGCAAAATAAATAATTTCTAATTGAACTACGCTCAGTCGACCCACAAAACTACGCAATCATCTCCGTTTCCTTCCAGCCACTTCCATCGTCTGTAGTTTCGTGAGCGCCACCATGTGCCACCGACTGGCGTGTTATATGGATTTCATTTAGGAAATCGTATAATATTACAGCGTTAGCCTGAACCTAATGTGCATTTTTATGCTTAATTTTTCAATATGGCGGTACCTACATTGCCAGTCGGAATGACTGACACAGCCGCAGCCTGATATAAAGTTATATTAAAAAAAAAATCGGGTGGTCAAAATGTTGGCCTAAAAAATTATGTCAGTATTCAATAGATTAATAAAGTTAGGTAATTTTTTGCAAGTTTAAAATATAAAAAAGAACTGTTTTATCGAGTAGTTAAATAAACTCATTTTTCTTTGCGATCTTTTGTTTTGTACATGTTGGTTCATAGCTCTGCTAAGCAGTCTTGAGACGGGCTGAAACTTTAGCCCCAGAGTCGCCACTAATTCCCACGACCTTTTCTTACCCATTGCATATCAAGGAGTTACGTCAAAGTCAAAACTCCCGCTAAAATTGAGGAGCGTCGGCAAAGGCGAATGGTACCCGAATGCGCCTGGCGCCTGGCGCCTGGCATATCAAACGAATCAATTTGGGCTTGAAATAAATAAACGTTTCGCAGCGGCTCTGCGGTTGACAGCCCGGCTGTAAGGGATTGCGAGCAGATGTTCCAAACTTCCAACCCACCCCCAAGAAGGGGTGGCTTATCGATGAAAAAGGTGCTAATTTTCGAGTTGCTATGGATCTGGATTAAGATTTGAGGATTTTTTTTTATATTTCCATATTTTTTTAATAACATCATCGGTGAAATAGGAGGTTAAAACTAAACTGCTATGTTTTTATCTGATTTAAAGAAAATGTAGAGTTTCCAGAGGGCCTAGTACGAGTATTCAGTGTATAATGTGGGTGTGAAACGTCTGACGTCCAGCACACCAGTGGGCGCTGATTTGTATGGAGACACTGAGCGGATTATTTAAGAAGCTCAACACGCGAGTACGAGCTTGGTATAGACCAAGCTTCTCATCCGCTCAGTGTCTCCATACAAATCAGCGCACACTGGTGTGCTGGGAGCCATAGACGTTTTACACCAGATTTACACACCAAAACTCGTACTAGGGCCTCAGGAAGTCTTTTAGACTTCAAATGGCTTTTATTTAAACGGTTACTTATCTACCCAATTTTCTATGTCAAAGAAAAAGAGGGTAAATACATGAGATAAAGGAAATTATAAGAAACACTATAGTATTTTCTTGGCAATGCCAATTTGCAAGTCCTAGTGTGGGGAACAGAGTCACTAAACGGTACTATTTACTTGTTACCATTATATCCAAACCTTAATATGCTTTTAAGCCTTACCAGAAACGGTTTTTAGTAAATAAATTAAAAAAAAATACTTTTTTACTTTTAATGTAATTTTTCTATCATCTACTGAATACCAACCAGTGCCTTTGATTTTCTAGGTATAACAGCTATTCACAATGAAACAGGTTTTCTTTTATATTACTAAACAACTCTGTACCTACATATAAACATGGAACGAGTGTATCGAATTGCAAGAAACAGCTGTTTTACACTATTCGTTTCAAACGGTCATTAAAATAATTCATTTTCTAACACATTTTGGCAAAATGTTGCTATGCAAGGTACAAAAACATTTTCTCCGATTTTTAAGATCCCAAATGATAAATTATTTTCTATCATCTTTGGAAGCAATTTAGCTGTTCAATTTAAATAATATTGTTTTGCTGTAGGTAATTTTTATGAACATATAAAATGATTTTTGAATTTTGACATATTTGCAGACAAGTGGGCTACAGTCGGAAAACTCTGCCTTAGATATGCTGAGGTACCTAGTTCCTTGACACCATGGTAATCAGTTATCACAGTAATAATAGTTACACTGTTTAGATACATAATAAGTTTATATTTTATTTTAGGTACTTATTTTAATCGTATATTTCTTGTTGTCTATTATTAGTAGAAGATCTCGTTCGTGCCATAGACTTTGTTACATACCCTATAGATTTTATTGTTATTATCTTTCTGTAATATTGTATATTGTAAATATTTTATGTTTTGCTAGTCTATAGAATAACGCCTTGGAGTAATCCGTAATGTTATTTTATTATGAATGAATAAATTGAAATTGAAATTGAAATGATATATTATATGTAAGGCCCGTATGCTGATTTAGGGCTCAAGCATAGATTTTGTATGATAATCTTTACTCAAATCTATGACGCATACGGGCCTATCTATACAAATATTATAAAGAGGAAAGGTTTGATTTTTTGTTTGTTTGTTTGTTTGTATGAATTGAATAGGCTCCGAAACTACTTGGCAGATTTGAAAAATTCTTTCACTGTTGGAAAGCTACATCATTTCTGAGTGACATAGGCTATATTTCATTTTCAAAAAAAATAGGCATCCTTACTAAAATTACGATAACGTAATCCAAGGTGTGAAAAAAATATCAAAAAACTACCTTACATCGCGTGCGCTGCGAAAACTATTGATGATAGAACAAAATGATATACTACATTTTTTTAGAACACACCATTATCTACAAAAAATCAGCGGCAGCATATCTCTAACTATTACAGTCATGTCACAATAAGCGTTTTTTTATTGAAAAATAGTTCCCAGGCCAGGGCATCAAAAATACGTCGAAATGAAGAATCTTCATCAGAAATTTCAAATGACTTCGTTTGGCGCCAAAGAAATAAGAGAGGGTAATTTTATGCCAACTTTTAAAATAGAGGGACAGGTATATCATCTTATTGGTAGCCTTTTACCACCACCAGGCCAAAATCCACAATACTTGAAGGATCGGACCAAGCTACATTTGGCGTCAGAAACCCAAATGATGAAGTGGAAAACTACGTAAATGGCCGTTACATAAGTACTTCCGAAGCTGCTTGGCGAATATTCGAATTCCCGATCCATGAGCGGCATCCTACAGTTTTGCAGTTAGCTGTCCACTTAGAAAATGGCCAAAGGGTGTATTTTACCACAGAAACGGCTGTACAAGTGGCCCAAAATCCACGTAAAACAACATTGCTGGCTTTTTTTGAGCTCTGTAATGAAGATGAATTCGCAAAAACACTTCTTTACCACGAAGTCCCGCAATACTACACATGGGCCAATAATAAGTTCACCAGAAGGAAGCGTGGTGAGAATGTAGTTGGCTATCCAGGCATAAAAAAAGATTCCGCTTTAGGTAGAGTCTACGGTGTCCATCCTTCTCAATCCGAGTGTTTCTATCTTAGGATGTTGCTGCACCACGTACGCGGTCCAACTTCATTCCAGTACTTGAAAACCGTTGACGGAGTTCTGAAAGAAACGTATCAAGCTGCTTGCCGTGCTAGAGGTTTGCTAGAAAACGATGACCATTGGGAAAATACTCTCAGAGAAGCTTCGCTTTCTCAATGTCCATTACAATTGAGAGAATTGTTTGTGGTCATACTTTTATTTTGTCAGCCATCGGAACCATTAAAATTATGGAACATTTTCAAAGACGATTTATGTGAAGATATTAGAAATATTATAAAGAGGAAAGGTTTGATTTTTTGTTTGTTTGTTTGTTTGTTTGTATGAATTGAATAGGCTCCGAAACTACTTGGCAGATTTGAAAAATTCTTTCACTGTTGGAAAGCTACATCATTTCTGAGTGACATAGGCTATATTTCATTTTCAAAAAAAATAGGCATCCTTACTAAAATTACGATAACGTAATCCAAGGTGTGAAAAAAATATCAAAAAACTACCTTACATCGCGTGCGCTGCGAAAACTATTGATGATAGAACAAAATGATATACTACATTTTTTTAGAACACACCATTATCTACAAAAAATCAGCGGCAGCATATCTCTAACTATTACAGTCATGTCACAATAAGCGTTTTTTTATTGAAAAATAGTTCCCAGGCCAGGGCATCAAAAATACGTCGAAATGAAGAATCTTCATCAGAAATTTCAAATGACTTCGTTTGGCGCCAAAGAAATAAGAGAGGGTAATTTTATGCCAACTTTTAAAATAGAGGGACAGGTATATCATCTTATTGGTAGCCTTTTACCACCACCAGGCCAAAATCCACAATACTTGAAGGATCGGACCAAGCTACATTTGGCGTCAGAAACCCAAATGATGAAGTGGAAAACTACGTAAATGGCCGTTACATAAGTACTTCCGAAGCTGCTTGGCGAATATTCGAATTCCCGATCCATGAGCGGCATCCTACAGTTTTGCAGTTAGCTGTCCACTTAGAAAATGGCCAAAGGGTGTATTTTACCACAGAAACGGCTGTACAAGTGGCCCAAAATCCACGTAAAACAACATTGCTGGCTTTTTTTGAGCTCTGTAATGAAGATGAATTCGCAAAAACACTTCTTTACCACGAAGTCCCGCAATACTACACATGGGCCAATAATAAGTTCACCAGAAGGAAGCGTGGTGAGAATGTAGTTGGCTATCCAGGCATAAAAAAAGATTCCGCTTTAGGTAGAGTCTACGGTGTCCATCCTTCTCAATCCGAGTGTTTCTATCTTAGGATGTTGCTGCACCACGTACGCGGTCCAACTTCATTCCAGTACTTGAAAACCGTTGACGGAGTTCTGAAAGAAACGTATCAAGCTGCTTGCCGTGCTAGAGGTTTGCTAGAAAACGATGACCATTGGGAAAATACTCTCAGAGAAGCTTCGCTTTCTCAATGTCCATTACAATTGAGAGAATTGTTTGTGGTCATACTTTTATTTTGTCAGCCATCGGAACCATTAAAATTATGGAACATTTTCAAAGACGATTTATGTGAAGATATTAGACACAGAATCAGACAGCAAAATCAAGACATCACCTTACCATACAATGAGGACATTTATAACGAAGGTTTGATACAAATAGAAAATAAACTGTTGCAATTAAATGACAAAAGCCTAAGTGATTTCGGATTACCATCATCAGTTCGTACAGAAAGCAATGCAGCAGAGACTATGACTCATCGCTATGATACAAATAATTTGACCGCTTTTGTCAATGAAAACCTGCCAAAGTTAGTCCCAGATCAAAGACATGCTTTTGAAACTATAGTCGATAGCGTCATTCATGACAAAAGAAAAGTTTTCTTTTTGGATGCACCTGGTGGAACGGGAAAGACGTTTCTTGCAAATTTGATACTTGCTAAGATAAGACAATCAGGGAAGATAGCAATAGCAGTTGCTTCCTCAGGAATTGCTGCAACTCTCTTGAAGGATGGCAAAACTGCTCATTCTACTTTTAAACTTCCACTATCCGTCAATCTTGAACAACAATCTACATGTTCCATCCGCAAAAATGGACCTATTGGTAAATTACTACAAGACGCCTCATTGATTATGTGGGACGAATGCACGATGAGCCATAGAGCACATATAGAGGCCGTGAACAGAACCTTACAGGATCTAAGGAACTCCTCTGCAGTCATGGGCGGGATTACTTTTGTATTTGCTGGAGATTTTCGACAGACTCTCCCCGTTATTAACAGAGGCACGCGAGCAGATATCATCAAGGCATGCTTGAAATCGTCTCCCTTATGGACTACGATTGAAACATTAAAATTAAGGACAAATATGAGAGCTCATCTTCATGGAATCACTGATAGCGATTTCCCACAGCAACTGCTAAAACTTGGGGAAGGAATTTTTCCAACTCCAAATTTAAGCGGTCATTGTGACATTCTTCTGGATGAGTCTCTAGGCCAAATACTCCATAATTTGGAAAATTTAATAGATTCTGTATACCCTGATATCGAGAATTTGCACGAAAGAGACTTCCATTGGCTGTGTTCTCGGGCTATAGTATCACCTAAGAATGATACTGTCAATGAAATAAACAATCTGATTGTTCAAAAAGTCCCCGGCCAAACAAAAACATACAAATCGATCGACACTGTAACGAATATTGAAGATGCAGTCCATTATCCACAGGAATTTTTAAATTCGTTGAACCCTTCTGGACTGCCACCCCATGAATTGACGTTAAAAATCGGAATCCCAATCATGCTTTTAAGAAATTTAAACCCTCCGAGCATGTGTAATGGGACGAGGCTGCTTATTAAGGAGTTAAAGGACAATTTAATAGTAGCAACTATTATCACTGGCCCAGCAGGTGGTCAACTAGCTCATATACCGAGGATACCGATGATCCCAACTGATCTGCCAATCCCATTTAAACGGCTTCAATTTCCGGTAAAAACATCTTTCGCATTAACAATTAACAAGTCCCAAGGCCAAACCTTCGAATTAGTAGGGATCGATCTGCGAAAGAAATGTTTTACTCATGGTCAACTGTATGTTGGTCTATCGCGAGTCGGAGCCCCTGAAAATCAATTTATTTTGCTGCCACAAAATAAAACAACATCAAATATTGTTTACAGAGAAGCTCTAACAAAATAAATGTATTTTCTTTTAGGGTTATGACCTCAATAATTGAAAAAAAAAAAACAAAAAATTAAAAAAATATATCAAAAAAAAGAAAAAAAACCCCAAAAATATACAAAAAAAAACACATAAATACAAAAAAATCATTAAATAATATCTGAATTTAATTATTCTTATTTTTTTTTTTATTTACTCTTTTTTAGGAGCTCGGCGCAAAAAGGGATGAATATGTGTCATATTATTATTATTATTATGAATGTGTTAAAATTAACAAATCTAAATGTAATGTTTAATGCCCGTGCGAAGCCGGGACGGGCCGCTAGTTTTTAATAATTTATGTGACATTCTCGGAATTTCAGCTTTTAAGTATGGTTCTTTGTAAGAAGGATCGTACAAAAAAGCGTAGTTTCTTGTCCGTTCTTCTGTGTTCTGGTTCTGAAGAACTGGCACCTTCTTCTCCTCTTCTATTATGGCCTCTGTCCGTCATTTCGACAGACACTTTTGCCAGTGTCAAGTGAAATATTTGAAATATTATCAGTCAAGTCAAGTCATTCGTCAAGTCGACTGTCACCGCGTTTGTTTTGAAGGGAAAATGATGGATTTTTTCCTTTAAAACTTAGAATCTCTTAGTTTATAAAACGATTCTTAATTATCATTGTGATTTTTTGAATAAAAGATTTAGACTTTGACTCATTTATAAATTGAGTAGCCGTCTCCCGCGGCGTTGCTCGCATTAGTGTGACTTTTAAAAAATCCTTTCTTAGTGCACCCCTACACTATATAAGGATACTACCCTCCAAATTTCATACCTCTAGGACTTATAGTTTAGGCTGTGCGTTGATTCTATGTTAGCTTCAAAAGAGTTTTATATATATTGACTAGTGTGTCTCCACTGAGTGAGTGGTAGTCTAGCTTTATATAGTATAATATAAACTTAATGCTAGGACAATTGCTGTTTAACCTCCTCAAATGAAAAGTGAAGAGGCCAATGTTGTCTCCGAGAGCTGCCAACATGACAGGCCGGCTCGACTAAAGCTCTCAGTAATGGGCTGTCATCGGCAGGACCGGTCAAAGGATTATAGCAATGTACCCAAATTGCAGAGGCTTTTGTTTGGAGTAGGTAGTATGTTCAATCAGTAGGTAAGTATGTACCTAGCATAAGGTTTGATGGCTTTTTCTGTACTCAACTTTTACTAAGAATTTGATTTCATTTTTTGTCTGGATTTTTTTCGGATATTTTTCAAAACTATGCGCCAAGATCTTGAGCCGAGTTCGGGGTTAAATAAATAATTAAATAATCCCGATTTTGGTGAAAATTATGACTAAGTATATTCATAGGACATGATAGTTTCAAAAGTTACCTAATTTTTTCAAAAATCACGGATTGTGAGTTTGACCATAGTATTATATAATCTGTGGATTGACTAAGTAACAGTTTTACAATAAAAATTACATTATGATTATTTAATGATCTGCTGTTTTCCCTCGGAGTTTTGAGATGGGGTCCTTCAAAAGGCGGGTTTATCTCCTCTTAAAAGGCCGGCAGCGCACTAGCATCACCTCTGGGGTTGCAGGTGTCCATGGGCGGCGGTGACCACTTTCCATCAGGTGGCCCGCCTGCTGGTCTGCCTGCTATGGCATAAAAAAAAATGATACTTCCAAAATATTTTGCAAACCATGCCGGGATTTTTTCTAGAATTGAACCCACTCGAACGTAGCGCCATTTACCAAATTTTTTGTATGTACAGCTGAAATTCAGCGCACGCAGTACTATGGTAGGTAGATATTGGCAGTACCACCGCAATACCACCTGTTCCCACGTACCAGCTAAACCAAGTTAGTTGATTGGTTCGGTTTTAATCAAACTTTTGCGCGCGTGTCCCTGACAGCTCGATTACGGAGATGTTGCCAGCGGAACCGCTTTTGGTTATATCTAGCAGTTCTGACAGCTTTACAGTTCTAGTTATTTTATATTTCTTTTTAAAATGTTACCTAAAAGGCCAGCTAGATATGAATTTCTATTTCGTTGTAAGTGCTTTATCATTCGTTCATTCTTTCTGCTTTCACCATCTAGTTAGGCTTTTAAAGTTTTGTTTTTTATTTGTATTATAATAAATATTTTTTACTCTTAGATCGTAATATTGGTATCGATTCGCTTATTGCCTTTTTCTAAACTAACCTAATTTGACAGCTCTAAAATTATAGCCGTCCTTGTCGTTTCAGTTTATGAGAAAGGGACGGCAACATTTTTAGTGCTGTCAAATTAGGTTAGTTTAGAAAAATGCAACAACCGAATCGATACCATTATCTGGTTTTTTAATAAAATTATTTAGCTGGCAACCCAGCGCCCGCTCAATTGCGCTTAACATACTCGATTATGAGTAAAAACTGTGTCGTGTCACCGCCAGCCGATTTCCGAATTGCTTTTTGCTTTTTTCTGATATCTTTCCTTTGCTGTGGCTGTCAGGTTTTAAACATAAAAGGGGTTTTTGTTCGTTCAATGAAGATTACAATATTATAACAAAATGTTTTATAAAAAGCGCCTGTTATTATGTAATCAAAGAAACATACGGGTTTTTGGTTTGTTTTTTTCTTCGATCGAAGCGCCCTCTTCGTAGTTTATTGATGGCAGTTCAGTGTCTAGAATTACCACAATTTGACAGTTATCCATTGATTCGTATAACGATTGCCGAAACATACAAACAGCCAAGAACCTACAATTTATTCAGGATAAATTGTAGGTTCTTGGCACTCGATTAGTTGGTGTCGGTAGGTAAGTAAAGTACCTTTTCGTACCACTTGCTCAAAAAAGTGACATTGTATGCCACAAAAAGCGAACATAACAATAGTCATTTTTAATCTGTAAAAACAGGGAGAGAAAATTGTACTGGATTTCTTTCATCCTCTAGGGGGAGAAAGTGATTTAAATTTGGAATACAATTTATACTGAACTACATCTGTGTTTACACCATTGAGTTTGTATATAAAGCATTATACATCTTTTTGAAAAAGGAATACGCATTTATTATGCAGGCCGTATGAGCTTGATGCCTTTGCTTTTCCGACAAAAAAATATTAGTCTAGGAAAATGCCGCGTTTTTGTTTTCTTCAAATACATAAACGTTAAGTTTATTTTAATTTATTTTTATTAATAAGTTAATGTTCTAAAATGCTATCTCATATTATTATTGTGTTAATTTTTTCGCAAATGGTACGAAAAGTAGAGTATTTTCCTCGGTGATAAAGTTGTCTTAGTCTTGGGTGAACTTAAATCCCTCGCTATACTCAGGACTCGTGTTAAATCCCTCGCTTCGCTCGTGATTTAAGTTTTTAACACCCTCGCTACGCTCGGGAGTAAACCTCGAGCCCTTCATTACGCTCGCGATTTAAATCGTCAACCGCGACAGAAGACACTGCTTTATCCCCTTGTATAATAATCAATAATTGATAGTATTTGTATCCTCCCCGTCCGCACTCTGTCAGGTGCGGCATATGATTAATAGTATTTGCCAACGATTAATCCTGTCTGAACGGCTCTCGTGATCCATTAGAAGAAAAACCAAGCCTTACACGATAATCTTTACAATATCACTTTAGTTTTTAACCGTCTTCGAAAAAATGTAAGTTTCTATGACTTCGGGACTTGGTAAAAAAAAATTCGTATTAAAAAAGTATTATAATTGTAGACCATCTCCTTACATATTTTTTGGTTGGAAGTTTTCACTGTGTGGTCCTTAATGTTTCTGACGTTCCTTTCTACTATAGAGCAGATTACTTTCTGCGTGCTTCTATAACATAATTTTACTGTCAAAGGCTCTAGCGTATGAAGCTCGAAGAGCCTCAAAAGGTCTATTTGGAATATTTATATAATATTTTTTGAGTTGATATTTTAAAATTGCCTACAAACCAAGCCCAGCCTCCCAGAGTTGCTGATACAACCCGTATGCTTCATCAACGGTATCTATGATCCCGATGCGTTGCAACACTTAGCGGCATTATTAGGCATAGGGGCTCGTTTTTAGGTAGTTAACTACATTTTAGTTATCAGACGTTTACCAATTAGTTTATAAGTAAACCATTTGAGACCACTCCTTTCGTAGTCTACAGGGGATAAAACGGACATAAAACTAACAGGCCGTTATCGTTAAGTTATTATAAAGGTGTGTGGCCAAAATTAGTCAATATTGGGACCCCATGCACGGAACCAATTCTTTCATGGTATCTCGGGTCCGTACCCGAGATACCAAGAAAGAATTGGTTCTTTCTTCGATTCGAAGAGATTCGAGTGATTACCGTCTTAGCGACAGGTTTGTATGGAAAGCGACAGAATTAGCCATTCATAAATTGAATTTTGTGACATCAAGGTGAAGGTGGGTGAATGACCTGTATTGCGGTGTTATTTGGCACCTACTTTATCCTAATATTTGAAAATATACTTTTATGATCGAATGTTTACACACGTTTGCGACAGCTGGAACAGTTAAAACCAAACTGTAAAAAAATATAGTTCATGACACGGAAAGGACATAGGCTAATTTTTATCTGCGTACCCTCAATCTACTATCGAGTTAACCGTGGGCCGAAGCTAGTTGACGATCTAGTCGATACAGAGTACTAGGGCTCCATAATCCAGAAGCAGTGGCTGGACGCGTTATCTGCGCTGCGGGCGTTTGGTAAGCAATCACAACGCGCCCGCATGCCATTTGGTACTCATTGCAAGTAAAACAGAACTCAATTATGCTATATTCTAAAGAAACAGTAGAGCATGTCTTGCTACATTGCTCTGCCACAGCTGAAGCCAGATCCAAAACGGTACTGCAGGAGCTGATCGGGTCTCACTCCTTGGCATCCACAACACCATCGGGGATGCTGGAACATTGCTGTCATCAACCCAAAGTCCTTCTCCGTTACTTCAAGGAGTTGGGCTGGTTGGGGTGAGGTCAGCAGGGGGACAATGCACAATACACCCCAACGCGGGACGTCAGTGCAGATCTTATTCCCCCACGACGAATTAGAATTAGAATTAGATGCTATATTCAAACCGTATGCTAGTGGTTCTAGTTCAGATTTAGGTTTAGCATCGCAACAGTGATATTCTAAGGCTGCACGCGCACTTGGTAGGTAATGCAGCCAGCGACCAGCTGTAAGGCACATTTTTCGTTTAACTTTTATGACGCTATTTTCATTGTTTATGTGTGCCTTCTACTATTACCTAAGAACTAATTTTAACACTTATTTATGCAAATAAACATTGTATATTAAAAACCTAATATAATAGTAATATATATAACGTTGTGATAAATATAATCTTGTATCTTGTCCACAACATTATGACAGCAGGTTTTAACCTCAATATAGATTTTTGAAGGGGTTTTGGCTAGAGTAGGTCTCTAGCCAAAACCTGTAAGTATGCCTGCAGCTCCAATTCAGTATTTGTATGCCTACATAATCAAAATACAATTCTTGCCTCTTATGTATTGACAATATTAATCTGCAATACTTTCTCTGCGATCAGTACAGTCGCCCGCATAGTCGCGATAGGCCGCGGACATGGGGGGCACTTTTATCTACCACCACATTCCTGTGTTCAAATCATTTAGTATTGCTTGTTGAATTCATCACAATTATTAGAATTATCGTCTCTCCTTGGATGATTTAGGATAAGATAATCTGAGCAATGGCTCGGTGAGGATGGCAGATCGAAAAGATGTCGACAAGACGATCTTGATACGCAAACAAGAAAAGAAAAATTGGTACTTTTACGACTTAGTCTTTAGGCGCGGTAAAACATACTCTCTGTCTAGGACCTACTTCAGAATATTATAAATAAATAAATAAATATTCACGGACACTTAACACAACGCCTTCTAGTCCCATACTAAGCAAAGCTTGTACGATGGAAACTAGATGGCTGATAGAATACATACATACATTTTTTTTTGTAAATGCATACTTATAATACATAGAAACACCCAGACACAGAACAAACATCTATGTTTACAACACGCAAATGTTTGTTCTCGGTGGGGATCGAACCCACGACCCACAGCACGGAAGGCAGAGCTACTACCGACTGAGCCATGACGCCAGTCGAATATTGAAAACTATTTTGGTAATCTGAAGGACCTACGTAATCAAGGCCCTTTGAGGCAGTCTAAGGGCTGTCAGGGGCACAAACAAATTAAATTTTTTATACGACAAAGATTGGTGGCACCAAAGGTATTGGAATTTTGTGCCAGAGCAAACTTGACAAAACATGAGACTCACTTTTGTCTTAAAATAGAGTACCTATGTATCAGTACGCACATCAAATATGCTCTATTAGGAAATGCTATAATTAGCTGAGGTGCCAACAATGGGTTTTATTCTGGTGAGAAACTAGCGATACATTTGCTTAAAATTTCCAGCATTGACACTCGCAACGTTTTACATGGTCACGTGGCACATTAAACCACTTACTACTTGCATATGTATCTATTAGAAAGGTACAGACAGACGGACAGCTCTAAACAAACCACCAGGTGGTCACAGCCGGTCTCTCTAATGCGTTGTGTTGGAATTACAGTTATTTAAGTGGAGAACACGCGACTTCACTCTGCTTTCTACTGCATCCTCTGAGTATTATATTCTCGAGAATTGGTTTCTCAGTGTCATGAATTAATAAAAGGAATAGGGCAAAAGTAGGCAAAAAGTAAGATAAATCCACTACCTTTCAATTTTAAAAGGGTTCAAGAAAGTTGTGTAACTTATTTTAAGAATTTAGTGACTGTGTGGTTGTCAGTCAGTATCTCAACAACTTTTGAATATAATTTAGATTGAAACACATCAATCAGCGGATTCAATTTAGATGGTGATGCAAAACATTATACACATATTTAATTATGACATCATGAATGAGAAACATGCAGCCATTTCTATTTTCCTAATTCTGACAAGTAATAAAAGTAGCACAATAATCGACATCGACTCCCTGAGCTGACGCTTATTCCCTTTATTTGAAAATTTTGAAATCAAGGGGATTATGAGCCAAAAAATCTCATAATCCCCTTGAAGGGGACGACTCAAAGGGGATTATGAGCCTAACCCGCTTATTTAGCCTTCAAGTGTGCTTGCAGCTTTACACCGTGCACTGGCTTGCAAGCACTGCGTTAACATAACAATAATATTGTCAAATTATTAATTCACATTTGGACCAGGCTCTATACATTTTTGCCCATTGTCCTTTGCGCGAACTAGACTATTAATTTTACTCCGTGCCCCACTTCACATTGTAATACAACTGTCAAATTGGTACATTACATTATTTGGGACCAAGTTTCATACATTTTTGGCCATTGTTCTTTGCGCTACCTCTATATTATTTTGTTGTTAACCTTAACCATGAGCCTAGAGTCAATAGTTAATAGTTTCTGAGAACTAAGAATGTGATTTTTCCGAAATGCTATAGATTGAGTCCTGTTTTTCAGCTCCGTATCTTAGGTTTTACAAATTTTTGGATTAGTGCTATCAATTCTAACAACTTTCTAACATTTTCCTGCCTAATTTTGATCTCGATCCGAGTACAGGACGGACATCTAAGTCCCCAATTGTTTATTCGATAAAACATGAGCTCTTTTTGTTCAATTCTCACTAACTTTCACAAAAATTGTGTGAAAATTCACCCAACGCTAAACCGGGCCTCACAGATGCTTCATGTTTTCTCTCCGGGCACGTGCCACACGGTTTACTCAGCTGCGCGGGCGCAATGAAACTCAACACCGCGCCACAGGGCGAAGAGGTGACAGTAGGTATGTTGCTATGAGTTTTGATGTCACAGCTGGTCCGGATTGGAACCCGACAGGTTGAAATTGCGTAATGTGATGATGATGACCGAAATAGTTTGATTTGTAGAGGTTTTCTTGGCATGAATTACACGCACTTGGCGGCGATCAGACTCTAGGACCCGTATGCTGATACATAAATCGTTACTCAAGTGTAGGTACTTAGATTTGAGTGCAGATTTTCATACAAAGAAATCAAATCCGGACTGAAGCAATTTTTGTATGAAAATTTCCTTAACCTTGCCAAGCCTGGCAGATTTTCTGAACTGTTTTCATACTAAATCATACATATTCTGTGACTAAATAGTGACATTAGCGCGTCTCAGCGCGTTTTTTGCCGTCAAAAGCTTCTTGTTTTCGTATATCTGTGGCGACATCACTAGACATTATGCTGGGCAGCGAAAGCAGTTCAGAGCTTACGATTTGGAGGCTGAACAACGCGTAATTCGTAGCTATAATATCTAACAATAAATATATTAGAAGATAGGTAGATAAGCATGGACTATTAATAACGAATATTCCATGTACGTAAGGTAACAACAATTGGTGGAAACGTGTACCTATTTCATTGTCTAGCAATAAACAGGTTAGGTAGGTATACAATAATGCTTAATTCGTGAAGCTTGTACCTGGTCCGTGTTTTCGTAGAGGGTGGAGGGATGGGAACTACCACCTGTGAAACGCTGATGTTATCACAACACGCCATAGAGCACGCTTTGCCCAGAAATAGCAATGTATTTGAGGAAAACTGACTTTTATCATGAAACTAAAATGTTAAAAGTAGCTCATTCCAGTTTTCCCCTGCGTCAGTCCCCTGCGTGGGGGATTGGTTGGCATTTGCATCTTATCTAGGGTCCCTATATACCTGGGGGTCAATTTTTATCTCAGAAAAACCTGCCAGGTTTAAGCCTGGCAGGTTTTCTGAACTGTTTCCATACTAAATCATAGGTATTCTGTGACTAAATAGTGACATTAGCGCGTTTCAGCGCGTTTTTGCCGTCAAAAGCTTCTTGTTTTCGTATATCGGTAGCCACGTCATTTGACATTATGCTGGGCAGCGAAAGCGGTTCAGAGCTTGGGATATGGGAAATGGGAGCTGTGCCTATTTATTTGTACCTACTGTTCACGTGTATATTGTAAATATTGGGAATATTGTAAATACTATATTACTTAGTCTTAATTTTCTTTGTGAATAAATTTATTCCTTTGTACTAGATATTCTTGTTAGGTTTCAAAGAGTCCCATCTGTGCAGTGAGTACTCTATGCCGGTCTCGCAGGACGCTGTGAATTGGCGCACCTGCACCCACAGATTGTAATCGCTCTTCTGTGGTATACCTAACTATATATATGTAGGTATATCTCTCCAAACCCATTTCCCTATTTTGCGAGGAATTTCAAAAATTCTACCAAAATTCGTTTATAGCTTTAGGCAGCTGTAATAGGTTCGATTTGTGTGATTAATTGGAAGAAAAAACTTAGTAAAACCATAGAATATTATTACAAGTAGTAAAACTTGGAAGACGTAGGAGAAGAAGGAGGAGTAGAAGGATTTAGGAGAAAAAAAAGTGAAAAACGTAGGCGAAAAAAGTTTAAGCACTAGCTATAGGTGATAAAAAATGTTTGGCCCTACTCATGCCCATATACTAGGCTTGCTCACTTTTCCATCTAAATCTAATTCGACCAGGGAGGTTTTCTGAACTGTTTTCATACTAAATCATAGGTATTCTGTGACTAAATAGTGACATTTAGCGCTTTTCAGCGCGTTTTTTGCCGTCAAAAGCTTCTTGTTTTCGTATATCTGTAGCCACGTCGCTTGACAATCTTGACATTATGCTGGGCAGCGAAGCAGTTCAGAGCTTACGATATGGGGCAGTAAAATCACAAGAATTATAATATTATAATTTGGTTTGTGATTTGGTATGTCCTATTAACTATTTAATTTCATTTACGTATTATAATTTCGCTAGAGTATAATTTGCATGCTAGTAAATGTGTTGGCCCATAAACTTTATAATAACTTTGTAACCACATTTTTGCGAATAAATCATTTGAATTTGAATTTGAATAATTTGGAGCACCATAACTACCTACAATCTACATATTAGGTACTTAGGGCACCAGAACCACGCAATCAATGCCTATATAAAATAATATTATCCATCTCCCTAGAAATTCCTTTCATGCGTACATAGTAGGTACCTAGAATCAGTAATTGAAGTTGCCGATGCAATTTGCCCACCTGCGTTCTGTGTTCCGTACGCTGATGGCCTGCACGGAACATGGAATTCAATGTATTGTATGTACCCTGAAATTGTTTATGAAATGGTTGTAGCATGTGGATTCGTTTGCGTGATGTTATTACCTACGGTCATAAAGATCTTTAAATAAAAACTTTACATAATCAAAAAATAATTGGTTGCTCGTCTGAATTTTTTTTATTTTACCCATACAGGTACCTAGTGCTAGCAGGACTTAATGCTAAGACATTGTCATGACATTGACAGGCGTCATGGCTCAGTCGGTAGTAGCTCTGCCTTCCGTGCTGTGGGTCGTGGGTTCGATCCCCACCGAGAACAAACATTTGTGTGGCAAACATAGATGTTTGTTCTGTGTCTGGGTGTTTCTATGTATTATAAGTATGTATTTACAAAAAAAAATGTATGTATGTATTCTATCAGCCATCTAGTTCCCATCGTACAAGCTTTGCTTAGTTTGGGAGTAGAAGGCGTTGTGTTAAGTGTCCGTGAATATTTATTATTATTATTATTGTCTACCAGTCTTATCAGTCTGGGCTATCTCTGGTTTTCTAAAATTAGATCTTACATGCAGCTTTTTTGCCTTCCCTGACTAGACTGAGGTGCGATGAACAGTCAAATAAGGCTGCCAAGGGCCTGGACCACCGCCACCGCTGCCTCCACCACCGCGTTGCTGCAAGTGCGCCTTCAGCCTAAACTTTTCCTACTACATTTTAAATATTATTTTTTTCTGGCGGGCCTGTCTACTTTCTTGCATAAAAAAAAATATTTTCCATAGAAAAATAAAGAAATCCTCCACCAGTAGTTTTTTATAAAGCTCTCTTTTTAATTTTCCGATCTGTAACTTAGTTTCGTACACAATCTCACCAGTTTTTCCTCTCAATACGCCACCTCCATTCCCCCGAGCGTCCGCAGCGCCATCTGCGTCGCAGGTGTTGTATAAATTGTAGTTTCCAATAACGACACCTCGCCGTTTAGTGACGCCCGCGAGGGCCTGATTGATCGCTATCGAATGGGGGCGGAAAAGTGTGCCTTGCTACGCCAAATGCATTTATTTTAAGATTTAAATAAGTAAGAAGCACATAATAACATATTACGTAACATACTACTTTGTACGCCTTAGCGCAAAACACAGTGCACACTAACAATTTATATGTCACCATTCTTCATACCTGCGTTGACCAATAAATGATTTGATTCCATTTTGAATAAAAATTATACACAAACTAAGTAAAGACGACCCGAGCCCGTATGATAGGCGTACTATTATGTTAGAGCCCGTATTCTGATTTACTATTCAAGCATCCGGTATCAAGCATAGATTTTTGTATGAAAATTTCTACTCAAATCTATGATTGAGTAACGATTTCTGTATCGGCGTACGGGCCTAGGCTATTGTCGTGCTGTTTGTATGTAATATTGTCCAAAATATGTTTTTGTTCTTTCTTTCAATGTATTTTTAGTCAACGTAAAAGTGTGGTCTCTACCACAAACTCTCCAAGTGCAAAAATCACATGAAGAATGACGATTTTCAAGAAAATGAGTATTTTCTTTTGCAAAGTTCATCTTATAGACAAACATAAATGTTTGATCTGTGTCTGGGTGTTACTATGTATTTATAAGTATGTAGTTACAACAAAAAAATGTGTATATATTATGTATTCTATCTATAGAATTTATAGAATTTTTTTATAGAATTTCTATCAGCCATCTACAAGTTCCCATAGTACAAGCTTTGCTTAGTTTGGGGTATAGTATTATATAATCTGTGGTTTGGAACTAGAAGGCGTTGTGTTAAATGTCCGTGAATATTTATTTATTTATTTTAATATAAGTTATCTACTTTTAGTCTATCTATCTGTACCAAGTTAGGAGTTGTTAGGGCACACGAGGCATTTGCCTCAGCCACTAGTATCCAGCAACAGATAAATTTACATTTTCATTGGAGTAACGAGGAGCATCACCAACTTCACAATGCAATCAGCGTCTTGATCATGAATAAATGTGACAGTCGTAAACGTATCGTAACGCTAGCGTATCTGAGATACACTGCGCGGTGACACTACAACGGTCGGCAGTCGAGTTAGCGTTGACGCGCAATATAACTCGAATACGTTCGCGGCAGCGACTGTCAATTTTTTTCGTGATAGAGATACAGATAAAAAACTAACTACGGCCGGACACTAGTAATAGCCCCATAGTTGATTGTAGTAATTGGGTAGTCGTCATGAATCATTATTACAATATTATTAGAGGCTGAGGCATGCCACATGATATTTCAACACTTTTTTGAGGTCGGTTGGTATAGCAATTACGGTGTAAACTGGCCTCAAAGGGGATTATGAGACTAACCCGTGTGAAGGAGCCCTAGGCACTAACTAAACAGCCCGCATCATGGCGCCCCTATTTGCCAGTGAAACTGAATTGATTCCGACGCTGATGTGACACTGGATAGGGGCTTCGGTTTTGAACGTTTCATGACGGTACAGGTAAGTATTACATTCAAAATATTGGAGGAACCTCTGGTTGTCAGCCATATCCACAGGAAAGACAAGGTCAACACGTTAAATAGGCTGAGAGGATGGTATAGGTGCTGGGCAAGCCTACTCTAAAAATTGTCCCAGGCACTACAGTGTCCCGTTAAGTGTAGGCATAGGTTGCCTCCTGACGCTGTATAAATCATCTTCAATAGATGTAAAGGCCTCTCGTTGTAAACATTCTGGGCACACTGCGGCCTTACCGTGAAGCTAAGTGGTGAATGTGGTGATGGATATCAAAAACTTTGTCATTTTGGCAATTACATGACCTGATTCCTCCATCACCCTTTCACCTCCGAACTACTAGGCGCACTGATAAATGCCATCCCTACATGGTAGATATTCCATATCTTCGCACAAAGCGCTTTGCCTCCACCTTCATAATGCGAACTGCCAAGGAGTGGAACTCTCTGCCATCATCAGTATTTCCTGAAAGATATAACCTAGGAATTTTCAAGAAAAGAGTGAATAGGTGGATTATAGCTAAGCGTGCTCCACCTTAGGCTGCAGCTACACTTACCACCAGGTGTGCTGGCAGCCAAATGTTTAGCTACTGCTCATAAAAAAATAAAACTTTGGTAACTTTGTCATTTTGACAAATAAGTCAATCGTTGGTTTTCAACAAACTAAGGCCCATATGCTGATAAATAAATCGTTAGGTAGTAAAGCATACATTTAGGTAGAGATTTTCATACAACAATTAATGCTGGAGTCCGGATCAGCCCCCGTATCGTAAGCTCTGAACTGCTTCCGCTGCCCAGCATAAACTAATGTCACGCGATGTGGCCACAGATATACGAAAACAAGAAGCTTTTGACGACACAAAACGCGCTGAAACGCGCTAATGTCACTATTTAGTCACAGAATACCTATGATTGAAAACAGTTCAGAAAAAAATCCAGACTTAAACCTGCAGGTTTTTATGAGACAACGATTGTCCCCAAGTGCTTGAGTAATAAATCGGAATAAACTAATATGTTCAAGAATATTAAAATAGGTTTCGCAGTAGAACACTGTTTTCTGTCATAAATACACGGAGCTTTTTGGTACGATTGGAACGTTTTATATTTAGCTTTTAATTCAGCAGTAATACTAGTTTTCGTTTAAAATTGAATGTACCTTCATAGAAAACAACTCTACCAAATCGACAATCAAATCGACAATACAATAATTATTCATAGCTCTACCATAATATATTTTTCTTGGATCTATGTAAGAATGTTGCATATTTTTAGTATTTTTCGAAAGTATTTTCCAAATTAACATAGGTAAATCTGTTGTGCGATCTATAAATCGTTTGCAACGGTTTGTAGATAGCTCAACTGTTTCATGTGTATTGTAAATATTGGGAATATTGTAAATACTGTATTAATCGTAATTTTCTTTGTGAATGTATGTTCAGATTGTTCAGTTCTTAGGTTAAGGTACCAAAATATTCTTGTTTCGAATGTCTACGTGGTCCATGATAGGTTCTTCGAGAAAGTTTCCAAAACTTTTATGGGAATTACCTATTCTAGTAGAACAGATACCTACGTATTTAAGTGAGTAATCTAAAGTTAGGTAGGTATAGTTAGGTTTCCTAATCATAATCACACATAAGTAAAACAATAACAATAACAAAAATATATATAAACAATAACTCCCGTTAAAACAGCCTCAAAGAATAAGTAATAGTACTAACGCTATATAAAAATAACATTTGATTACTCTAGAAATTATATAAATTAAAAAAAAAAAACCTATATAACGGTCTTGATAGGGAGCAGACGTGTACAATCAAAGTCCATATTCACATAATTCAAAACGTCAAATTAATCACAAGCGCTTACCTTGTTTTTGAGTGACAGCTACCAGCTTCAAATTATCTCGACACCAAAACCATAAATCACTAATAACAGAACGCAACTGGAAATTAAAAAGTTGAAAATCTATGAAGAAAATTTCAATTTGGTTCGCGATGTGTGACGTGGTGAGCGCTGCAAACACGTGTGCGTTTCGTTCCGTTTGGGGGTACACTGGCCAGAGGGCGGATCTCCCGCCCGCCCGGAGCGACGAAAGCGTTTTTAGGGCGGTTATCGCATTGTCGCTTGTTTTGGCGGGAGTTATCTTTGATGTTTTTTATAGTGTCACACGTTTTGAATTCAGAATATACCGTAAAACTAACGTTTAACTCAAAATATAGTTACATCTGCAGGCCTAAGATGCGCACCGCGAGATATTTGTCATGTCGTTCTGTCAAAATGTAAGCATTTTGCACCAGTTTAGGAACTATAGCATTATCTGTGGTACCTAATGGTGTCGACAAAACGCGCCATAATGTACACTTTTGACACTTGTTAGTCGTCGTACCTCTCTGAGGACGAGATAATAGTCATGCAGAAATGTCAAAAGTTGAAAATTCAAAGGCGCGGTTTCTCGACAACATTACCACAGATAATGCAATAGTTCCTAAACTGGTGCAAAATGCTTACATTTTGACAGAACGACATGACAAATATCTCGCGGTGCGCATCTTAGGCCTGCTGGAAGAGGTTAGTCTACAAGTTACAGTACAAATACAAAAAGTAGGTTCCTACCTGTAGTTTTTCTTCTTCTATACCTATATGGCCTCTGTCCGTCATTTCGACAGACAATTTAGCCAGTGTCAAGTGATGAAATTGAAATAATCATAAGTCAAGTCCAGTCATTCGTCAAGTCGGCTGTCATTTATTTTGAAGAGAAAATGGTGGATTTTCTCTTCAAAACCTGAAACGGATTTTCACATTCAGAGAAACCACTTTACACACATTTATTCCAATGTCACACACACTACACTTTTTGTTTTTTACACTTTGTATTACGACCTAAGTATTATTGGTTAAAATTCCACCAAAATTAAACAACAATACTCACAATAACACAAGAAAAACTACTAAAATAAAAGTGATTTAAGTTGTTTCAAAAAATGTCAAAACTAGAACCAACTTGTACTATACTAGGTGCCAAATAACACCGCAATACAGGTCATTCACCCACCTTCACCACGATGTCGCAAAATTCAATTTATGTATGGTAAACAAAGACTACGAGATTCGAGTGAAAAACAGGGAGAGAAAATTGTACTGGATTTCTTTCATCCTCTAGGGGGAGAAAGTGATTTAAATTTGGAATACAATTTATACTGAACTACATCTGTGTTTACACCATTGAGTTTGTATACAAAGCATTATACATCTTTTTGAAAAAGGAATACGCATTTATTATGCAGGCCGTATGAGCTTGATGCCTTTGCTTTTCCGACAAAAAAATATTAGTCTAGGAAAATGCCGCGTTTTTGTTTTCTTCAAATACATAAACGTTAATTTTATTTTAATTTATTTTTATAAATAAGTTAATGTTCTAAAATGCTATCTCATATTATTATTGTGTTAATTTTTTCGCAAATGGTACGAAAAGTAGAGTATTTTCCTCGGTGATAAAGCTGTCTTAGTCTTGGGTGAACTTAAATCCTTCGCTACTCTCAGGACTCGTCTTAAATCCCTCGCTTCGCTCGTGATTTAAGTTTTTAACACCCTCGCTACGCTCGGGAGTAAACTTCGAGTCCTTCATTACGCTCGCGATTTAAATCGTCACCCGCGACAGAAGACACTGCTTTATCCCCTTGTATAATAATCTACTATTTCGTCATCATTTCGATTCTCATAAGACTTACCTCGAGGTTTTGCAGCAACTGAGCAAATATATTATTGTCTTCCAAATAACACATTGGCACGCGCGTTACTGTTAACCACCTGAGCTCACAGTCTGTGTTGACAGGTGGTGTCTGTGCTGTTTGTCGTTTAATATGAGAATAAATAATTTGAGTAAACTCTCTCTATAGGTACCTACTTGCATAGCGTTTAAAAAAAAAAGAATGTTTTCTAATGCGACTTCCAACAAGGTTGCGTTGTACACAATAGTCTCTGTGTTTTTCTATTCGGGGAAATAGAAAGAGACAGAGACTAATACGCTACAATCATATAATAGATGGCAGTGTTCAGCATTTTTTGAAGTTACGTCTTCAACTGACAGCGTTAAACAAAATAATAAGAGACAGCCGTAATTTCAACCAACAGCAGCAGAGCTACAGGTACTGTTACACATGCGAATAAAGCATGCTTTAGCGAGCACTTGCTCATTTAGCATGTGTATGCTAATAATTAGCATCCTAGAAAATCGCACGACCGTTGATTTTTGAGCATGCTACCTGCAGCGCGGGTGAAGGGGGGCGTGCTTTTAGCGTGTGTGAACAGGTTTACTTATGCATGCTAGTATCGATCGATCAGTCGTTTGCGACAGGTGCGCGTGCACAGAGAGCGTGAGAGCACTCTATAAAATAGCATGTGTATTGGAGTGTTTGCTTGTAGCATGCTTATTCAGAAGCATGCTTAAAACTAGCATGCTTATTGCTAGCAAATGTAAACTCCTCACTAGCATGCTAATATTGAGCATGCTAATTAGCACGCTAATTAGCATGCTATTTTCTAGCATGTGTAACAGTAGCTTACTGTTGGCCGAACAGTGACACCGTCGGACTGAGGTCAGACCGACAACGGGAGAAAGTTCAAATCCCAACCGACATTATAGACTTTTTGCGACTTTTTACTTTTTATTTTGAATTGAACACTTAGTACCTACTGCATATTAGCACCGCCAACGGGAACAAGTTCAAATCCAAGGCGATATTATAATTTTTTTAAAATTTTTTACTTTTTATTTTGAATTGAAAATTCAGTACTGTATATTGGTTAAGTAAATAAAAATAAATACTAAATTAGTTTCACATTAAACACAGAGCGAGAGTGAATGCGTGGCACTCGAAGTATAACTTCTTCCGCGCGTAGGCACACCACGCACTTGGTTTTGTTTTGGCGTCGCATGGTTTGTGCATTTTGCATAGAATGTTACTTAGAGCGCATGGGGTCTCATCGACATTTCTCATAAGACACAAGAAAAATATCTTATAATGTGCAAAAGGTCTAAAAATATATCTGTGCGTTTATACTTACCGGGAGCCTTAGACAGAGTTTTTAAAAACTACATGAATATGAAACGCGTGATTACCACAATAGTGCAAATTAGGTACACTATACACGGTGTAACATGATTACCCTATAAGTTCAAAGGAAGCGTAATCAGACCGAACACCTGAGTGCTTGGACATGTGCAAAGGGTGAATAAATCGTAATTGATATTTTCATACAAATATACAACTTTTATTATTTTAGAACTTTGCGACCACCCTAAATTCAAGAAATAAATAAAAATTGCTTGTTAGGTATAATAATATAATTTCCCCCAAATTGGTAAAATAAATTAATATGGAAATCGAACCACCTTAATAGCTATATCACATTTTGCTTAAAAATTGTTTACCTGACTGTACAATGCAGGCTATTTTTAAAGTTGTCCAAATCGTCACAACAAAAATTATTAAAATCAAAAGTGACGATTGGGAGAATTTGTCCCAAAATATTTGGTCCGAATCGTCACTAAGTCAGTGTTAGACCTATACACACACACGCATGCGTACCCTCCTACCGCGTCGCACGCACACGCATGCTGTGTGGTACATCTTAGTAAAAGTTACGAGCTCATTTGCTGAATGAAAAACTTCGAAATCTCAATAGTCGTAGAACACTGTTCGCCATGACCTGTTAAATACCCCCCGTTCGGACTTATAGGGTAATTATGTTACACCTTGTATAATTTAGGTACCTAGGTACTTACCTAAAAATATAACGACCACAAAAGTTCGATCAACAATTTGACACGCGTGTGGTGTGAATTACAATCGAAACATGGCGGTTACATAAATATTTAAACACTAGCTTCCGCCCGCGACTTCGTTCGCGTCCCGTTAATTTTATTTACGCGATAAAAAGCATCCTATGTTACTTCTAATATCTCCAAGAATATGTGTACAAAGTTTCATGATGATCGGTTAAGTAGTTTTCGCGTGAAAGCGTAACAAACAAACTTACATTCACATTTATAATATTAGTATGATGATAATATTGATAATAGTAGACGACGTGGAACTTCGACGACTCATCCAGCATAGGTAAGTAAACAGTGGTTAGAGTATCAATATTTAATGGAATGGTAGTAGTGATTTGTTGAGTTTTTACGTAAATATATGTAATTTTCAGAGAAACAATTTTTTTTTTACTTGGATTAGTGTAGAAAGTCAGAATACTATCTTAGAGTCCTTTCCATGAAAGAAGTCCCGCAGACGCGGCGCTGTAGTCGACCTTAAGTATTATTTCTAGGGCAGCACTTTTAACAACTTCAGGCATTGAAAACAAGACTTTGATCACAGAAACCGAATAAAAACGCACTAGCATCCGAACACAATAACAGCACCTGACAACTAATTTAAAATTTAGTATTCAAATTTAGTTCCGGAAATTTCCGCGGGACTTCTTTCATGAAAAGGACTCTATATCTTGTTGGAACGTCATTCTTTCTCCACCAATCCGATTACAGAAAAAAACCGCGCTACTGCATAGCATAAGACTTACCCCTACTTACGATCGTTGCCACAGACGAAGTATCATTTCGTCTGTGATCGTTGCTATTCAGCTGTATAGATTATTGCTGTCACCTACGAACAGGTAATGTCAAACAGTGACAGAGCTACACCTTGGGTTACCTGTCTAACTATTCGTCTGTCATAAGGCCCTCATTTTACGTAGGAGTTATGTACCTAGGTAGTTGTACCTACTTAGCATTTTTTGTAAAGCTTCTGGTTATGTAATTATGTTGGTACACTGTAAAAATTAGATAAAGGTACAATAAATTTCATAGAAAAGAATGTATGTGGCAATAAAACAGCGAGTTGGTAATTAAAACGACATCAGCGCGGCACACGCGCGCAGATGGCGCGCGGACGTGACGTCACGATGCGCCGCCATTTGCATTTTTTCCCGCGGTTTTGTGGACGCGTAAATCTATGCGTAAAATAGAAAACTGTAATAGGTTTTTCATTACATTTCGAACATTGTGTCCTATTTTCGTCCATAAAACTTACGAACAGAGGCATTCTCGTGGTTGCTCTATGCAGACGAACCGTGAAGGTAGGTAGCAATAAAGATTTTGATATAACCGTGAAATTATAGTTAGCGTAACCGTACCTAACCTTAAAATAGGAATTTGACGATCAAACCTGTGGCAGAAACCACACCATAAATACAGACTAAATAAAACTGCTACATAACCTAAAAATATTCGTGGGATCCTAAGATTAATGTCGGTAACATTCTTTTCTAGTTTTCTATTATTTTTTTTAGTCTAAGATCCCGCTATACGACGATATTACCAAGCTGGTTAATGGATGATAACTATTGTATATTCAATTAAATATGTCAATATATATATTGCAAATAGGTTGTCTAAAAAATTTCAGTCCAGAATATGTAGGCAAGTACCTAAGTATATAATAGGTATATAAGTAGTTTACAGAATTCCAGATGACAAAACCAGCCACCATTATCCCTTTATTCTTTTCATCGTGTCTCTGCCAGTTCGTTATGGACTTTGGCATGAAACCAGATGTAATCTTTGGTGAAAATAACGAAAGGTTCGATGTGGAATCCATCATCCAAGACCAGAGCAGAATGGACGTAGCCAACCCAATAGACGATTACCGCAGACATGCTAAAGACAAAGACCAAAGTGAAACAGAAAATAATGTAAAACACGAAAGAGGAAATGAGAAAGAGGCTGGTAAGGAGGAAGAACTATTCGATGAAAATAATGTAAAACATGAAAGAGGAAATGAGAAAGAGGTTGGTAAGGAGGAAGAACTATTCGATGCTCTCAAAGATGCAGTTAAAAGCTTCGATACAAAAGACTTCGCACACCACAGCAAGATTGATAGTAGTTCTAATGACGAGGACTATGAGAAAAATCTCAAAGCTTTTGATATAAGAAGAAGCTTACGAGAAAAAGTGGATCATCTACATAAAGGTGTTAAAAATAGAAGAGGTATGCCGCCAGATCCCGAGGGTGAGATCTTATTTCACTATGGTGTTCCTGTTAATATGAAGGTAGAAGGGTTTCTGGAGGTGCCGTTGGGAGAAAGATAAACTGAATTTCAATTAAAGTTATTTGATTGTATTCTCAGCATGTTTTTTTTTGATTTTGAGTCCTATTATGATAATCCTAATGTCCTTTGTTCTACGTTACTTGCTTATCAAGTAGGAGTAACTATAATCTAAGCTGATTAAAAGAATGAATAAGAACAAAGATAGGTGTTTTTTTTTAACTGACTTTTGTTGAATGAACCTGTGGGTACTGTACTAGTTGGATTCCCAATCATAGAGCCGGCTCTCTGTTCTGTGGTCGTTACGTGCCTTACCTATACCCTCACTAAGAGGGGATAGGTAGGTAGGTCTTACGTCACAAACTTGCAAATTACTCTATGTTGCCTTTTATCCAATTTTACGGCTAATTTAAAAATACTTAATATCTTATTATAATAAAACTCTTATCACGCCCGTCCGCCAATCCGACTTCGATCACAGACCAGCTATGATACCTATATAATTTACGAAATAGTCAAAAATGGTGGTAAATCTGAGTTTCATCCTTTTTATCGGAATAATTGCAATTGGAATAACAACATCAAAGAAAATTGAAAGTGATTACGACGTTATTGAAGTTAGTGACCTTCAGAGACTGCTTAAAATATTCCAAAATGGTAATGTAAGAAATAGACATGAAAATCAAGAAAGAAAACATCATATTAAGGAAGAAGGGAACCACAATCTTATGAACATACAATCGCTAAATGCAGTTGTCAAGCACAATAACTTGAGACCTGAAAAACTTGTTGAAAAAAACGATAAAATTAAAAAAGATGGTAACAGAGTACACAACATTTTGTGTGCAATAACTGGATCTTATGGTTGTAGCAAAAATGATAATTTAGATCATATAGAACCTCCTTATGATACTAGATATCTGGCTGGTCTTGATTTAATCAATGAAAGTAAAGAAAAACTGACACATCGTACAGATGAGAAAGAAGACTCGGATGATCCAAAACATAAAATTTTTGAAAAAGAGGCACAAAACGATTTGGAATTACTATTAAACGATCTTGAGAAAAAAATAATAGTTCAAGAAGATAAAGAGTTGAGGTGTCGAGGAAACCGATGTGGGCGACAAGGAGATGGTGGAGTTCGATCTACAGGAGATGGACGTGAATCACGTGATGGTGATGGTAATAAGAGAGAACATGACATGCACCCTAACTTACGCTGCAAAAACAAACGGTGTAAAAGAGGAAGAGCTGGTAACGATAATGATGACGATGATACGAGGGATGGTAATGGAACCAATGAGTTACGATGTGAAGGAAATCAATGCGTAGGAGACATAAATGATGATTATTATGATAATGATAGCAAAGATTACAGTGGGAAGGATGAGTTACGGTGCATCGGAAATCAATGCGGGACGAGTAGAAACCACATTGCAGGTGCCGATAGTGATTTCAAATCAGTTCTATATAACTACGGAAAAAGATATAAAATAAACAATGAATTAGATGCAATAGTTTTGGATGTTGATAAATTAGAAAATGGTTTTCAAACTTTAAACACTAGTGAAAATATAATGCCCAAGGAAAATAAATCCATATTGAGAAATAAAAAATATCGTAAGTTACGACACAAGAAACGGCAGTACTTAAATTTATTAAACCAACCGTCAGTTAACCGGAATCTCATTATACCAAGATACCAAACGTACACTATTTCAGAATTTGCTGACTATATGCAAGAAAAGGTTCTGGAAATACCCGTCAATTTATCCCTCAATTTCATTGTAGATCGAAACTCCCATGAATACAAATATTTCTCCAATAATCCAGGTATATTTACAGGTGATGACCAAGATTATCTGAAAAGAAGGAAAAGATGGTACCAGATTTTTGAGACTCCACCAGATTCCGGGTCTTTACCGAAATATAAAAAGTACATTACGGATTATTTTAAGGCAAAGCAAATTAAAGTTATTCCAGGAACAGACAATGACCAGATTGTTATACCTGAATGGATGTTTTTAGGAGTTGAAGATTACTATCAGTCAGTACACCCAAATCTTCAAAACAGGCCTTACTTAAGGAAAAAAAGCCTTCTACCTTTGACAATGAAGCAGAAAATGAGGCTTGTTAATAGCGAAAAAGTAAAGACACTGGTACCATTCGTACTTGACGTTAAAGGTCTTGGTCAGGTAAACTCTTAACCATTGTGGTAATACAACAGGTAGGTAGACAAGTAATACTAATGTAGGTATATAATGTACGATGTTAAAAATTACAAATTTGGTAGGCCATTATGAAAATACTACTACTCAATGCATTTACGCATTCAGTACATATTAAATTCGTCAAACACATAAAAAAGAGGAAAATGTATTAACTCTATCAATTTGTAAGTTGAAAAAGGTTAAAATAGATTAAATAGGGACGTAGGTACCTAACCTACTACCTTCATAGCATACTATAAAATATCTGATTATTTAGAAGACAAACAAGCTTGGGACGAACTAGCTCCAACTCATCAAATAAAAAAAAATGTAATCATACCTAATCATACAAAACGTAATGACGATTCAAAGGGATCAGTGAGATTTTATTGAATAAAAGATTTTTGACTTTGACTTTGACCTTGACATAGATTTTTTTTAGCTGCTCAATACTAATTGTTTACCGAGTTCACAAAGTGGTGATGGTAACAAACGAACAATGATTATCTTCTTCGATACTTTAAAGGCTTCTAATTGGGCGTCGCATGCAGCACCTATATGTAAAATAGAAAAAACGAACTTGCTTTGCCTTTTTTTATATGTAAAATAATACTAGGAATATGGAACCTTTCTTGTATAAAAATATTTGGTAATATCAGTTATGTATAAATACAATTTCGTATAGGTGCAGCCGTGGAGTGCTGCAAGGTAGCGTAGTTAGACCTTTACTCTTTCTAATACATCTGCTGCGAGTTAACAAATTATAACTATTCGTAGTAGGTACATAGTACATACTTATCATAAATAATATTTAAATGCGATAAAACTACCAATTTAAAATTAATGAATAATGCAATCAAAACCACATACCTAGTATACATAGAAACACAGCGATAATAGTAAAATATTAATAAAAATAAGTATGTTTATGCCTTGTTTATGTTTAAAGGTAGTTTTTAGATTGTTTATTTTTTGCACAAAGACTAACTACTATAAGAATATAATGAAAATTCCATTATTTGTCGAACTTTAAAATCGTATAATACACTGTTCAGCTCAGTAGATCTTTTTAACACAAGTGAGTATGTGTTTAGAAGAGGTGTAACCGATATTCTTTTAGAGTTAAATTGTTGTTAAAGTTTGTTGTATACTTTTCAGGTTCTTTTCTTATAAGTACATAACCTAAGTTATTGTCATGACTTGGTATAACTGCTCTCTTATAAAGTAAATCTGTTATTGGATGTAAGGTTTATCTTTAAGACGTTAAACAATTCGCCTTTAAGATCTGTGGATAATGTGATTCTAAATAAAATAAAATAAATAAATAAACTTGAAGATAATATGAATATATGTCATAATAATATATCAAAAAAATTAAATCCAGTCCATTACTATTTTTAAAACCCTACTTAACAATTATATTACCTAACAGTAACTATAGACCAACATATATTTAACCATTTTAAGTGAATTAAAAAGAAAGAAGGTAAGAAAGCTGCAGTTGATTCATTATTAAATGTGATACCTATTAAGTAAAGAAGGTAGGTATAGTTTTTGGTCAATAAATATTTAATTATAAAGACATTATAATGGAATAATGCAGTGTCAAGTCACGTCTCTAAACGATAGCCAGCCAGATAGGTATATAAAATACGAATCATCTTTACCCGTGGTCGAAGACGTAACAGCATTCCTCATGTTATCTTGGACTTAACCAATTTCACGGTTCATTTAAAATACTGAATACTACGTACATTATCTAATAACAATAAAACTCTTATCAGTGTTCTTTTACTTATTTGACTTCAGGTACAGGCAAGATGTTAGTAAATCTGTTTTACGTCGTTTTTATCGAATTAATCGCAATTGAAATAACAACATCAAAAAGTTTTGAAAATGATCATGATATTATTGATGCAAGTGACTATCAAAGACTGCTTGAAATGTATCAAAATGGTAATGTAAAAAATAATCATAAACACCAACAAGAGAAACACCACAGTAAGCCACATGGAGATTCCCAGAACCTAATGAATATACAAACCTTAAATCTGATTGTTAAGCACAATAATTTGAGGCATCACAATCGTGCTGAGGGAAAAGACCTAATTAATAAAGATGGTAGTACAGTAAACAAAGTTTTGTGTGCAATAACTGGATCTTATGGCTGTAGCATAACTCCCAACGATAACAAACTTCGCACTGGCGCTAATTTAAACAAAGCTACAGAAAAATTACAATATGCAAGAGATGGTGAGGGCTCGGACAATCCAGAATATGACAATAACGAGGTAGAAGCTCAAAAAGATTTGGAATTACTGTTAGGAGATCTTGAGCAATTACTAGGTCAAGAAAACGGAGAATTAAGGTGTCGAGGGAACCGATGTGGACGAGAAAGAGGCGATCAAGGTGAGGACGATGATGATGACGATGGTGACCAAGATCAATTACGTTGCGGACACAATAGGTGTGGCAGTGATTACGACAGAAATAAAGGTCTGCGATGCATCGGAGATCGGTGTGGGAGATGCAGGACTGATGATGATAGAAAAGAAGACTTACGCTCCAGATTAGATCGGTGTGGGAGATGCAGGACTGATGATGATAGAAAAGAAGACTTACGCTCCAGGGGAGATCGGTGTGGGAGATGCAGGACTGATGATGATAGAAAAGAAGACTTACGCTCCAGAGGAGATCGGTGTGGGAGATGCAGGACTGATGATGATAGAAAAGAAGACTTACGCTGCAAAGGAAATCGGTGTGACAGAGAAAATGACATACACAATGACTTACGTTGCAGAAAACGATGCAGAGGCAGGTCTGGTGATGATGATAATTCTAGTGATAGTCGAGGCGATGTGCACGATGACTTACGCTGTAAAAAATGCAGCGGTGGAAGGACTGCTGATGATGATAACGATACGAGAGATGAGAATGGGAACGATGAGTTACGATACGAATGCAACCGGTGTGGAGGACATGACGATAATCGCAAAGATGAGATTGAAACAGATGAGTTGAGGTGCAGCGGAGATCGATGCGGGTCAAGTAGAAGCGACATCACTAGCGCTAATATCGATACTGATTTCAAACCAGTCCTTGAGAACTACGGGAAAAGATATAAAATAAACAACGATCTCGATGCAATAGTTCTGGATGTTAACAAATTAGAAAATGGCCTACAACGTTTGTACTCAAACTTTTTAAGAAAGAAAAACGATAAGCGCCATGACAAACAACATAAATCAAGTCTAAAAAAACTACCATTTATACCCTTAAAGTAAACCAACTTGGGATACCTAAGTAAACTTGAAGTCGTTGAAGGGGAAAACAATAACCAGGTGGTGATACCGCAAATGATGTTTTCTGAAATTAGAAATAAACGTCCCCCAAGATTATAAACTCCTAACAAGGCAATGGCGAATGTATTCGTGCTTGACCTAAAATAAAATAACTCGGTTAGTCACCCTACACACCCTTTCTGTTGATTTTTTCCCCAGTAAAGATTTCTAAGCCCCAATATATTTTATTTTTTAATTATTAGAACCAAACCCATAAATTACTAATTAGGTACCTAGGTACCTACTCGAATTCATCACCACCATCATAATCTGCAGCTAAACTAGACCCACAGCTGGGTTTAGGTCTCTCTTTACTACTAGGTACCTACTACTACTACCTACATATGCCACTTGTCTTCGGCTAGGTAGAGTCCTTTCCATGAAAGAAGTCCCGCAGACGCGGCGCTGTAGTCGACCTTAAGTATTATTTCTCGGGCAGCACTTTTAAGAACTTTAGGCATTGAAAACAAGACTTTGATCACAGAAACCAAATAAAAACGCACTAGCATCCGAACAGATTAACAGCACCTGACAACTAAATTTAGTTTTAAAGTTTAGTTCCGGAAATTTCCGCGGGACTTCTTTCATGAAAAGGACTCTATTCTTTGACATATGTAGTTCCGTCCACCCGACTCTTCCATAGAAATGTTTAGAGTTGGTACTATCATCGATATAAAATCTAGCAGAGCCATCTCTGGGTACACAGTTGAAACTATTATCCCCGCTCCACGCGAATGGTTATCAAAATAGTGCACCAGACCTTTTAGAGATGCCGCCACATAATCAGTACTTTCAAAAGAGTCAGAAGTTTGACCACTGACTGTCCCAAAGACCTTGTAGTTATAAAGTATAAGGTCTTTGGACTGTCCTTCTTTTTCTTTTCTTGTGGCTGTTCGGTGGCCAGGGCTGCCACGAATTGGCCAATGCTGACTGTCCTTACCCGTACAGCAACGATCATTTGAGTTGGTTCCACCACCACAGATAATCTGCCAATTTTGAGTACCAACTGACATGACACTGACACCAACAATCAAAAGTCAAAACAAATAGTGTTTTTGTTCGATTTGGCTCTGCGATTTGGTTTACATAAATAATTTCATGATTTTCTTGGGTTTTAGTCAAAATATTATGTAGGTATTATTACAGGTAAAAAAAAAACCACTCATGGAAAACCAAAACACACTGAAAATCGAAACGAAAATGGCAAACGACACACCCGAAAGTGACTTCTCAATAGAGTGCTTCCAAAACTACTCTGCCCCCGAGGTATTCGTGCAGGGTTTAGCGGGAATGGTCGATCAAACCGATGTGGAAACTATCATTCGAGCTCAGAAGAACATGTAAGTTTTCCATGAACCATAGACACCACACCAGTACAACCACTTTTCACCAGGGACCATAGTGAACAAAAATCAAGAAGTCCGAAATGACAAGGATTCTCTGGTCTTTTCCCGGTGTTTGAAGAATAAATAAACTACTGTAGAAACTACTGTAGATACATACCTATTCTAAATACCTATGTACTGTTTCGCTGCCTACTAAAGGGAAGTTCTTTGTCTAGTATCAACCTTATCAGGCATGTAGACGACCTTAGTCATCTAGTAATTTGTTAATCTGGTATTCCAGGCTGCAGCGCTTTGAAAAAACTACAGAAATGCTGACAAACTGTAACCAACTATCGGCAAGCCGCCTACGTGCTGCTTCCGGAGAGTTCAAGAAACATACTCTCCTACTGATGGAGATGAGGAAAGATCTGGAGTTTATCTTCAAGAAGATCCGGGCCATCAAAACTAAGCTGAGGTTATTATCAATATAATTAAATAACAAGGGCTTTATGCTCACTTCAGCCCAGATTTTTCTAATAGGTTTCAACAAGACGAGACGAGTTTTCGAACAAGATATGACATCATTCCTATTAGAGTAAAATGTCTGTCAAAAAGATCATAAGGACCCCAGTTCTTATAGAAAAAACCTATGACAAAATGCCAGTTTCTTAATTCTACAAGTACTCAGCATCCACAACATTATGGGGGATGCTGGAACATTGCTGCCATCAATCCAAAGTCCTTCACCGTAACTTTAAGGAGTTTGGCTGGCTGGGGCGAGGTCTGCAGGGGGATAATGCACAATACACCCCAACATGTGACGTCAGTGCAGATCTCATTCCCTAATTACTAATTAAAATTAGAAGCATCACACTTTGAAGTGTCATGGATACACCATACTTCTCAATTCCAGCTCCCAATACCCTGAGGCCTACAAAGCAGCGGTAGCAACATCTAACTCCAGCCGACCACCACCTGATGAAGAGGATGAAGAGTTCAAACCCTCAGAAGCACAGCCCATCTCCAAGATGGTAGCCACTGTGTCAACAGAAACTTTGAAACCGACTACGAGTGATACAAAGAAGTCTAAAAAGAAGGAGATCAAAGAAAGTATGTACTAGTCACTAATTTAAATATGCATGACTCACATTTTTTTCATGTTAACAAACTGCTTGATGTTTCAAAAATATTCTTGCCAGTATACAAGAAATAAAGAGCAATTTCATTGGAAGACTGTGGTGTGAAGTTTTCCACTCTCTCACAGTATCTAACATCTACAACCATCTAATGATTAGTAGATAGGTCAGAGACCAATATTAGTGCACATTAATTAAATCTTAATAAAATAGCCTATTATGATTGCAATATAGATACAACATAATAAATATTCTTGGACATTACACACAAGCCCTCTAGTCCCAAACTAAGCAAAGCTTGTACTATGGAAACTAGATTGCTGATATAATACTTATATATTCTTTTTTTTTGTAAATACATACTTAAAATACATAGTAACACCCAGACAGAACAAACATCTATGTTGGCCACACACAAATGTTTGTCCTCGGTAGGGATCGAACCCTTAACTGAGCCATTATGCCTGTCAAATGCATGCACTATGAGTATTCAAAATCAGCTTAAACTCCTGGTGAGTAAGCAACAAACAACTCAAAATAAAAAGAAATGCTTTTATTTCAAGGTGCAGAACCGCAACTGAGAAGAGTGAAAAAGAACAGTAGTTCTTCGGAAACTGAAAGTGCAAGTTCCGGTGATGATAGTAGCACAGACACGGGCTGAAAGAAAACACATTGTAAAGTGAATAGATTCCTTGTAACCCCCAGCATATCAGACTGGCGAGATTTCTTCTATTCAAGATTTGAGGATAACAGATTCTTCTAGTTAAAATCTGAGGATAAGACATTTTGGTGTGCCAGCCATCTCATGTTAGTCAGAAGCTTGGCTTGTCAAAATATCCTAATCTTTGCAGTATTGGTATTCCGTTGGGGGTTCATTTATAATTTCTGTGATGTTCTTGAGATTGTAGCATTTATACTAGTGGTATGGATTATTTAGTAGAAAGTAAGGACCGAGATATTCGTCCAAGACAGAGATCTTCGACGAATTACCACTTCAATACAAAGATGTATCAAAACCAAATGATTAAGTAGGCATCTAGGCATGTTAGGCTGCCAAACGAGCGTATTTTTGTTAGCCCGATCACACTATGCCGAAATGGGCAGGGAAGTGGTGTGAACACGAACATGCCGCTGTCCCGTCTCCCTGCCCAAGTTCATGCCCTAGCTCCTTAGTGAGAATAAAGGCGATGTTGCTGTGGCAATCATTCCGCAATTAATCGCGGCATGGGCATAGTGTGATCGCGCTTTGTGAGTTGTGAGTTGTGAGTCGCGTAATTTCGGCCGGCCCAGCAGATCTGGGCTGCCAGACGGGCGTCTTCTACGGAAATCTTGTAAGTAAAAATATAAACATTTTACTAAGTAGCAATTGTGACTACCTACCTAGTATCCTATAGGTAAGCCTACCTTACCTACCTAGGTAACTTATCCTACATTGAACAGCTTCAGCTCCATCAGGTAGGTAGGTAAATGTACGATTTTTTTTTACTGAAATTATTTTTAGTGTTATGTGAGTACATACTGAAGTTTTTAAATGAGAAAGATTTTTATAATCCTTAAGTTATGAATTGCAATGTCACTTATTTAGTCAAAGCTTTGCATTTGGTGTAGTTATAAGTTAACTGAGGCCCTAGTACGAGTTTTGGTGTGTAAATCTTGGTGTGAAACGTTGACGCCCAGCACACCAGTGGGCGCTAATTTGTATGGAAACAATGAGCGGATTCTTTGAGAAGCTTGGTCTACACCAAGCCCGTACTCGCATTTCGAGCTTCTCAAAGAATCCGCTCAGTGTCTCCATACAAATCAGCGCCCAATGGTGTGCTGGGCGTCAGACGTTTCACACACACACTATACACTGAAAACTCGTACTAGGCCCTCTGATAATGACCTAGGGTCCTAGGCTATGTTAGAATTTAAAAAGTACCTAAATGTATAACTTATTAATGTATAAATTATTAATTCTAACTAATATTATAAATGCGAAAGTAACTCGCGCTTTCACGCCAAAACTACTGAACCGATTTCAATGTTTGGTACACAGATAGTCTAGACCCTGAGAAAGGACATAGGCTACTTTTTAATGCGAAAAAGGGAAGGGGCTGAAAGAGGCAATGAAAAGTTGTATGCTAATATCGTCAAGAGCTAGAAGCTTGAAACTAATTTTTATGGCTGTTGAATAAATATGACATTCAGTTTGAAAGTTTTACGCTATGCTATCCAAAGACACTATTCCACGCGGATTAAGTCGCAGGCGCAACTAGTGTATAAATATCACAATCTACCTAATGAAAACTCAGTCTGGCTACTTTCCTACTTGTTTCCCTGAACAGGGTTCATGTGTGATACCTAACTACACTGTAACTAAATTACCATGTGACAGCAATAAATGTATTGAGGATTGAGAAACTGTATATATTTCTATTTCATCTATTTTACACTAATGGAGATCATTGTTCTATTATACCTGAAAATCTTACATAATTTACACTATAGATATTTTTGCTATATACAGGTTTATTTGGTAAACAAAATTCGGTTGGTAATAGACACCCTTGATTAAGATACCTAACAAAAAAAATTACACATCATCATTATCCTACAAAATTTTATACACAATTCAGTCAGATTGTTCCCGATTCAGTCTGAATGACCCTCACCATCTCTCTTTAGTTTTTACTCGCATTACACAACTCGCATGTTCATGCATTACTCATACACAGGCATGGCAGGCGTCATGGCTCAGTCGGTAGTAGCTCTGCCTTCCGTGCTGTGGGTCGTGGGTTCGATCCCCACCGAGAACAAACATTTGTGTGGCAAACATAGATGTTTGTTCTGTGTCTGGGTGTTACTATGTATTATAAGTATGTATTTACAAAAAAAATATATGTATATATGTATTCTATCAGCCATCTAGTACCCATAGTACAAGCTTTGCTTAGTTTGGGACTAGAAGGCGTTGTGTTAAATGTCCGTGAATATATTTATTTATTTGATATGTCTATACTAATATTATTATTATTATTATACATCACTCATACATTCATTACCGTACATGCTCAGACACACTTAAATTTTTCGGACTCACTTGCATGCCCCCAAACCTGCACAATCATAAACAACACTACTTAACACACATAATTTAGTACAGTAAGTTCAGTAAATATAAGTACCCATAAAGGTACTTGTCTCAGACAGATAATTGTTATCTGATCCAAGTAATCAGCGGAGTGGGGTACTGGTGTCCTGTGGCACAGGTTTATCAAACCTATTTCAGGCACCAGTCTCTCACAAAACAGGTTCACTTAAAATCAATAGCATGCCCTTACCTACTGTCTCCTAATACGTACCTACTTAAGTTTACCTATCTACCTCTGTTTGTTCTACCTTGTTTTGTAGAGAGATAATAAACGATTTATTTATTAAAAAAATATATTATTCTTATTGTTTCCTGTTATAGTCTAATCTTAAATCTCAGCTTCATCAAGGTGTTTTTTTCTTAATGAGTATAAGCAATGGACCAAGCAAATGGCCAACCTCATGTTAAATGATAACCTCTACCTATGACAAGACATTGTCTCCCTGCGAACATCCTAGGAGTGAACTAGCATACATTTCCGTATGCTTCTTAGCATTTACCAAGTAACTCTCAATATCAAACTTGTATTCATTGGCTATGTCAGTCATCAGCGGGTCATCTGGGTTAGGGTTAGCGAGTAATGTCTGAAGGGATACTAGTAATGTTTCAAGAGTGATGGTAGGTAGCCAGGCTCCTTTGGGTGGCATTTTTAACATGTCCATGCATATCCTACCACCTGGAAAAAGAAGACGGATGAATAGAATAGAATATTTTTATTTTGTTATTTTACAGAGATATTACAAAATTAAATCTTAGAACTATAATTAAAAATAACAAAAATGGCCACCACTCAGCATGGTGCCAGGGCAGGATATGTTAGTACCCTGCCTAGGCGCTGGTTTTCAGTGGCGCCAGTTGCGTACGTGCGGTAGGTACTGGTACTGCGATCACACTTAATAGAATATTCTACATCAAACTCTAAAATAGGTTGGTAGGTTACATAATACACTAGTGAATAGTAATACACTAATAATATACTAGTGATAGAACACCAACATTGATATAGATGTATTTGCAAAATTAAAGCAAGCATGCTCATATGAGTTAGTGGACAACTCTGGTTGTTTGGTTGAGTTTTCAGGCTGCCATAAGGCCTCCGTCATGGCTTAACGACTGCTAGAGCCGGGACCGTTTAACGTAAAGCACGGAGCGCTCAGATGTAATTGCCACTAACGGTCAACCATCCAAATAGTGCAGAACGTCGCCTATCTTAGATAATCGGTGAAGATTGACCAAGCAAGCTACGCCACCAGCGCTTCGCAGGTAGGATAAATAAGTGACAAACTGATCATCTACTCAGTAACCACGAAAAACGCTGTAGAAACGGTACCTTTATCAATATTGGGATGATACACAGGCGTTATAAACTTCACAAGTGGCGGCTCGAACGGATACCTCAGCGGGATCGTGACGTTCAGTTTGAACAAGCCATTCTCATATGGAGACCCTTTAGGGCCTAGTAACGTTACAAGAAGCACATCATAAGTATCATCTTTTTCAGGGTGGCATGTTATTCCCCACGGCGGTTTCGTGTTGAAGTTTTTTACTTCGCGCGCCAGTCTGGCTGTTCGTGCACCTGATGACATAGTTCAGCTGGCTTGCCTAATTTTGGTGGTATCAATATTATTCGGTCAGCTGTCTACATCACAGAACACAATATTTACTGTTTAATAACCACTTATTAACTATGTAATCTACATCGAAATCGACATGCTAACGAACAAAACAAACAAATAAAAACAATCCACCAGCCAGCCACCAGATTTTATTTTTGGCGGTTTTGTAAATGTCAATGTCATTGTCATGTCATTCCAACAACCTATTTTTTTTTTTTCTTTTTTCGCTCCTCAGCAGGGCTATTGGCTATCTTTTACAGTGCCAGTGACTAACTGGCTTCGGTTGTACACCGAACTTTGATGACAACTGAGAATTTCATAACATTGGTATTGCGTAACACATTGAGTGGATATCAAGTAACGGTGATTAACGGTGGGAATGAGCCGGGTTCCGGTGCTCTTCGCCGCGCCACTTGACAACTCTATTTTTCATCGACTATTATACGGCTAAGTTTGGTTACGCTTTTTGATCATTACAGTACTATATTTTAAGGAACATTTTATTTTATGCGGTTTATTTAAACTTGAGACGAAACGTGACGTGAGGCTTGGCGGTAAATTCATTTTATTTTGTGTCTCGAGCGAGTGTATTACTAGTTTTAATTACTTTGTGAATTGTGATTATCAAGTTCGTTTGTGTAAAAACATACCTACATAAATCTAAAATTAAAGGCAAGTACAACCACTAACGATAAAGATTTGTTATTAGTGTGAATATGTTAATTATCAAAGGTTTTATAGTTTAGATCTATTTCGGTGTTTTAAAAATATGTAACCTAGTGTAAGGTAAGTCTACGTTTTGAATATACATAGTCAACTCATGTAGAATATGTACTTTATAGATGCCAGCACGAAGAAAAGTTTCCCAAAGGCAAATGGAGTTACTTTTGGAGTTTGCAGAGTCCCATCGCGATATAGCACTGGGTCGCTTTCCGGGAGGACCACAGGCTGTTCGCGTCATCAGAGATGGGTGGGACTCAATAGCGGTCCAACTTAACTCTGTGGCTTTAGGAACAACCAAAACACCAGAACAATGGCGTAGAGTAAGTTTAACTAAGTACCTAATTACTAACAATTAATCATGCTGCTTTCTCATTTCTTTCACACATACACAATAACTATTTAAACCAATACCTTCATTTTTTTATAAAGTACTGGATAGAGTTCAAAGCAAAAACCAAGGCCAAAGCTGCTGACTCAAGAAGGAATGCATCAGCAACCGGTGGTGGACCAAACAAGCTTGTTCCTCTGAGTGATATAGAGGAGAGAGTGCTGGCTTTAATAGGTCCAGTGGCGGTGGAAGGATTACTTGGAGTGCGCCTACCTATTGATGTTAGTTTCTATTGAATCATTACCTATTAACCTCATGCATGTGCTTATCTTTGAATTAATAAATTTTTCATTTTCATTGTACTATACTCATCATACCTCTGAAATATTATGAAAAAATAATCATTCGAATAATTTACAGATACTACCCGCAGAAGAGACTGCAGCCCCTGCACCTTGTGCTAGTATAGATCAGCCCCCATCTCATGAGCCTGAGCCTGAATTGGTAGAATGGCTTGACGAAAATGTATTATCTCCATCACCACCCCAACCACAGCCCTTAGCCCTTGGCGCTGAGACTCAGCCCACCAATATTCTTCCATGGTTAGAAGAGCAGCCAGATGTTTCATTTAGAGAAGATCGTAAGTACCTACCTACTTACCATTACATTTTAAAACGTAAATATACTTCGGTACCTACCTTGTTTTTGATAAAGTAAAATATTACAGATGTGGATACATTTTCATTTATTTATTAAGTCTTAAATTCAACGTTTTTGTACCTACACATAGAGTAGGTAGGTAGGATGTTGGATAATAATATAACACAATTGGCCACAAGTTGAAAATCTGTCGCCAAGCACTTATGTAGGTATATTTATAAATAAGCTGCACTTGAGAGACATTCCCTTCTATGAGCATACAAATACTCAAGTGGACACGACACAAGCCTTTTTGTTAAAATCAAAAAAGTACCTAAGTATGTGGAAGAACCAATTAAATAACAAATTTTATTTTTAGGCCAAGGACAGCGCTCCACTCCTCCAGCTCGAAGGCAGAGGTCACAAAAACAAAGTTAGTATACTTATTGTAAGTATTATAATTTAAAATAGGAGTCTGTAAGCGGCGATCCACTTGCAATCTGTCACAAGTGGAATTCTTACAATTGCAAAGTGTGTGCACATGTTTATTTTTATACTACTAACTAAATGAACAAGCAGATGGCCCACCTGATGTTAAGCGGTAATAATCACTTATAACAAATCTTTTTCTCATTGCGTCGTAAGTCACGCACGCTTTCGTAGTTCATCGTTGGGCGCGTACCTTTGACTCGCGCCCTACGATGCACTGCCCTGCGTCCATGAGCTTGAGGCACATAGATGTTAAGCCTTATGTGCCTGTTATTACACATACCTACCTACATGCGGCAAAAACTATAGTTGGACGTGCCTTTGGGATTTCAGTCGTGATACTATTCATTGAGTTCTAGGTAAATGCATGTTTTTTAAAAAACAAATATAAGTTAATATAAGACTTAAATATCAACTAACTTAAAATTGTATAAATTTCAGTTCATAGAGACGAGAGTGTGCCACGCTGGGCCTACAATATTGAAATGCGGCGCATTGCTGCTGAAGAGCGCCATGCAACCGCAACAGAAGCGATAGTGGAACTTTTAAGGCAGATAAGAGATGAAATACATACTTTTGTACATAGAACGGGATAACGGTGTAAATCTACAGGGTTAAAGGAAAAGTCGTGCTAGATCCGTTAAGAGCATGGAGTACCCATCATTTCTGACTTATTAATACTATTATATTTTATTAATATAAAATTTTTTTTTTTTTATATCCCTTAGAGAAAAATATACTTTATAATATTTTGAAAGGGATATCTAAAAAAAGTATTATTATATTAATAAAATATAATAATATTAATAAGTCAGAAATGATGGGTACTCCACGCCCTTAACGGATCTAGCACGACTTTTCCTGTAACCCTGTATAAAATTATTAAAGAACTCTAGCATTCCATAATCTATGAACTAGTATATCCCTAGTGTTGTCTGGAATTGCCTCTATCCTTGCCACCTCTCTAAAGATATGGCTCTGTTGGTCATTATTAACATCATCTCTCTCGGGTTCCGGCATTGGAACATTCCGTGCGTTGGCTATGTTATGTAGAACAACACAGGCATTCACTATCCTCGCTGCTGTAACGGGGTCATAGTGAAGTACCCTGTGTGCTAACAAACATCGCCAACGTGCTTTCAGAACTCCAATGCAGCGCTCAACAGTGTTTCTGACTGTACAATGGAGTTCTGTATAATGTTCTTCTGGTGAACCCCGAGCTGCCCCTAAGATAGGTGTCATCATCCAAGGGCGTTGTGCATATCCGGAATCACCTAAAATATTAATGATTGTATAAATGTTTGTTTTTACATTATTTGAGCATTCTATTATAAAAACCCAGCCAAAAAAGTCAATGATTATGTTGTACATACCTAATAACCAACAGCGCTCTCCATTCCTTTCCAGTCTTTCTAGGAGAGTTTTTATGGGGCATTGATTCCAGACAAAAGAGTCGTGTGAAGCACCACCAAATGATGCATCAATATAAAGTATGTTGAGATTAGCATCACAAATCTGCAACAAGAGTTTTATTTTACTCGGTTTTTAGGTCTTATATACTTACAACATAAATTGATTACCTACCTATTATATAGACTTAGGTAAGTATGTTTAAGTCAATAAGAAATGAAATTCGGTGTCTTTTTGTTAACAACATTATAAGCATAAAGTACTTACTATTAAAGCATTCAAAGAATGATAGTTTTTTCTATTGTAATAAACTTCCTCATGGTCAATAGGACGGATAAGGGCCACATGTGTACCGTCTATACATCCAATAATTCCGGGAAAACTAAATTTTTCCATGAACCTGAAAACAGAATGGTCATTTTTTAATTTAAATTTATTTAGTTTCTTAAATATAAGTACCTGAGTAAAAAAACACATAATGTTATAATACTTTACTTACACTTTCATTATGTTTTCCCTTTCTTGCTGTGATGAAGGGAATTTTATGTACCTTAGGAGTACTTCCCGGATATTGAGTGCATCAGTAACTTCATGTAAACACTTACTGAATGTGGGCTGGGACATATTATATAAAAATGAGCCACCTACATTGCGCTGGTATGACCCATTGGCATAAAAATTTAAGGCTGCCAAGATCTGCAATAAACAATAAAAAACATAAAATTTTTCTCAGTCAAACAAGTTGGTAATGCTAATATTTAAATTTATAAAGTCAAAAGGTATTATTCAATAAAATCTCAGGGATCACTAAAACGTCTTAAAGCTAGGTGACTCTAGGTGCCAGTAGAAGAACAAGAACAAAATAAAAAAACATACACACACACACTAGTAGGTACAGACATTGCAGGCATGTTCGCTGCCAATGGGCAGAGGCAGAGCGACTGGGACATCGGGCCACGCACTTTTATCATAGATATAGCTATCTAAGGTCTAATAAGCTTTTTCCTTATTAGATTATTAGATACTTTAAATTTTCTAATAGGAATCCCATCAGTGGCACTTTCTGGAAGTTTATTATAAGAAGCGTACACCGTTCCCCATAAACAAGCCTTTTACCTTTTGTAGTCGAAATTTAGGAATACATAATTTATTTTAATTTCTAGTGTTATGTTATGTGCATCACTTTTGCTTGCCTCATATACCTTGGTAGGAAGGTAAGTATGTAGGTACTTTACCTTTAGTTCATTGCGAACAGCCGTTTTTCGTCGTGTTATTGGTAGGTGTGGTCGAAGTTCTTCTAAAACTTGTTGGAATCCAGCTTTACTTAGACGAAAATTCGCAATAAACTCTCTCTCTGGCAACTGCAATGGGTCACTAGCGTCGCGCAGGCGGCGTCTCTCAATTCTAAGAGCACGTCGTTTTCGCTCTTCTTCAGCATATCCCAATAAAATAAGACGTGCCATACTTAACAACAAACACAAATCTCACTCAACAACAGTCGACTCGCAACTTTTACTAACTTTATTAGTTCGGCTTCGGTGCCTATCAATAATATTCATAAAACACTACCTCCGAGTAGTGTCTTTCACGAAAAGTAATGATCACCAATTTGTTGTCCACTATGCGTAGACAATCGCAATCTTTAGTCAAAATGTCTTACGGTGATTATCAACTTGTCATAACGTAGTGTCGGTGACCATCGGCGATATTCAGTGCTCATGACGTCATCCTAGATAATCACTGAAGATAGCCAATACGAAACTAGCTGTTTGACAGCCAATCGTTGTACACTTTGCCGAGTGATCTTCACTACGAGATATCCACCGAGATAGCCAATAGGCCTGCAGGCTATTTTTGGAAACTTGATCAGACATTACTCAAAAAGAGAAACAGAGCTTCAAAATCTTATTGATTTTACTCGAATAGACATAAAAACGATCAAATTACAAATTCAGAAGTGTGCACAAAAAATCACCAGACGACCATCTCCAATCGCTTCCATAGATTCTCGTCAAACCATAGACCTAACCACCAACACTCCCTCGTCTCCGTGATGTCGATGGTGTAGAACCACAGACCAACAATCTCGAACGTATAACTCTATAGAACGAAACTACTGCGATGTTTCTGTCAACGTCAACGTCCTGGCCTAACGTCTAGATGTCCTCTACGCCATGTCACGACATCGGCAAGCCAAAATATCTCCTACACGGCCTCTCCTGACAGAGTTCGCCTCGAACTCCTTTATTTCTGCTGGTCAGTCTTCAGCAGCATCCAGCGCCCAGCTGTGAAGACTCGTCCTCGCGTGTGGAAGCCACTGCTTCCTGCTGGTTTTCTCCCTGTGGTGCGGCGCGTAAAGATGCGACGGCCCGACGCTGCGAAGCGGCGTAGAGCGCATCTCATGCGCAACCAAGTCGCGCAAGTGCAGCGCGAATACCCGACGCTGCGTAGCGGCGTAGCGCGCAACTCATGCGCAACCAAGTCACGCAAGTGCAACGCGACGAGCCGACGCTGCAAAGCGGCGTAGCGCGCATCTCATGCGCAACCAAGTCGCGCAAATGCAGTGCGAACAACCGACGCTGCGAAGCGGCGTAGCGCGCATCTCATGCGCAACCAAGTCGCGCAAGTGCAGCACGATGACCCGACGCTGCGAAGCGGCGTAGCGCGCATCTCATGCGCAACCAAGTCGCGCAAGTGCAGCGCGACGACCCGACGCTGCGAAGCGGCGTAGAGCACATCTCATGCGCAATCAAGTCGCGCAAGTGCAGCGCGACGACCCGACGCTGCGAAGCGGCGTAGCGCGCATCTCATGCGCAATCAAGTCGCGCAAGTGCAGCGCGACGACCCGACGCTGCGAAGCGGTGTAGCGCGCATCTCATGCGCAACCAAGTCACGCAAGTGCAGCGCGACGACCCGACGCCGCGAAGCGGCGTAGCGCGCATCTCATGCGCAACCAAGTCACGCAAGTGCAGCGCGACGACCCGACGCTGCGAAGCGGTGTAGCGCACATCTCATGCGCAATCAAGTCACGCAAGTGCAGCGCGACGACCCGACGCTGCGAAGCGGCGTAGCGCGCATCTCATGCGCAACCAAGTCGCGCAAGTGCAGCGCGACAACCCGACGCTGCGAAGCGGCGTAGCGCACATCTCATGCGCAATCAAGTCGCGTAAGTGCAGCGCGACGACCCGACGCTGCGAAGCGGTGTAGCGCGCATCTCATGCGCAACAAAGTCGCGCAAGTGCAGCGCGAACAACCGACGCTGCGAAGCGGCGTAGCGCGCATCTCATGCGCAACCAAGTCGCGCAAGTGCAGCGCGACGACACGACGCTATAAGGCGGCGTGGCGCACATACTAGGTGCACGAGGAGCACATACCACTTACCAGGTGCGCGAGACGCACATACCACATACCAAGTGCGCTAGGCGCACATACCACATACCAGGTGCGCAAGGCACACATACCAGGTGCGCGAGGTGCACATACCAGATACCAGGTGCGCGAGACGCACATACCAGGTGCGCGAGGTGCACATACCAGATACCAGGTGCGCGAGACGCACATACCAGGTGCGCGAGGCGCACATATCAGATACCAGGTGCGCGAGACGCACATACCAGGTGCGCGAGGCGCACATACCAGATACCAGGTGCGCGAGACGCACATACCAGGCGTACGAGGCGCAGATACCAGGCGCGCGAGGCGCACATGCCAGGCGTGCGAAGCGCACATGCCAGGTGCGCGAGGCGCACACGCCAGGTGCGCGAGGCGCACATCTCAGGTACGCGAGGCGCACATGCCAGATACCAGGTGCGCGAGGCAGACATCCCAGGTGCACGAGGCACAGATACCAGTTGCGCGAGGCGCACATGCCAGGTGCGCGAGGCGCACATGCCAGGTGCGCGAGGCGCAGTTACCAGGCGCGCGAGGCGCACATACCAGTACATGAAGCATAACATAACTTAGGTAAACAGACAACAAGTTAGAGGCACAACGTGAAGCTTAACTTAGGTAAACAGTAAGCAGAGAACAAGTTATAGGCACAACGTGAATCTTAACTTAGGTAAACAGAGAACAAGTTATAGGCACAACATGAATCTTAACTTAGGTAAACAGAGAACAAGTTATAGGCACAACATGAATCTTAACTTAGGTAAACAGAGAACAAGTCAGAGGCACACCGTGAAGCTTAACTTAAGTAAACAGAGAACAAGTCAGAGGCACACCGTGAAGCTTAACTTAAGTAAACAGAGAACAAGTCAGAGGCACACCGTGAAGCTTAACTTAAGTAAACAGAGAACAAGTCAGAGGCACACCGTGAAGCTTAACTTAAGTAAACAGAGAACAAGTCAGAGGCACTACGTGAAGCTTAACTTGGGTAAACAGAGAACAAGTCAGAGGCACTACGTGAAGCTTAACTTGAACCGCGACCCTGGTTAAGGAAAGAAGCGCAGACAGGCATGAAGCAGACGCTCTACGTCTTAGCGCTACACGGCGTGAAGCAGGTGCACAGCCAGACACGACACAGATGTGATGCACTGTCGCTCCACACATGGCAAACAGTTGTACAGACAGGACACAGGGGTTCTGCACCATCCCACCAACCGTATCGCACATTGAGTTTGGTTCCTGACAAAGAACAAAAATGCATAAGTACTGATCAGCCGACGTTTTCACTAAACTCCGCATTCGGCCATTCTTGCTATTCCTAGTAAGTAGGTACACCACAAAAAAAGACAGGTCTAAAAGGGAACTGCATGAGTTGAACAGGTCATTCTCCTCTCCATACATAACACCATTGAAAATACTGGAACACTAATGCCATCAGGTCTATGTCCATCTCGGTTACACAATACATCCCAGCGAGAGATGTCAGTCAAATTCAAATGATTTTATTTTGTAAAGACAAGTTACAAATTAGTTGTCAACTGCAAGGGTACATACAGTCTTGATCAGCTTGAACACTATGCAACAGTTCTCAAATTTAAGTTTTTAACTCGGTGCAGATCTTATTTTCACTCCATGAATTAAAATTAGTAGGTAGGTAGGTATAATTGAATGCACAGTAGGTACAATCGGTAGGTACGGAAGAATCTTAACACCAAAACCAGTCACACAGTTGACTTACTCAACCCAAAAGACACATCTTTCCATACTTAGCTTGAAGGTAGGTTTATACGAGGTCAGTAACATGGCAGTACAGTAACCCAGTCCAGCGCTGACCTGTTACTGGGGCATGTAAACAATAGTTTTGTGCCGTTTTGGCAGTGACTGGGTTCGAAACTAAGACAACTGGGTCCAGTCACTGGCATTGTGTAAACGTTGCATGATCACCAATGTTTGCAAACTAGGATCAATGCTTGAACATAAGAATATTGGTTGGATCTTACCACTGACTGTGTTAATTGGGTGGATAGCATTCACAACACGATTTGCATGGAAAATCACTCCTCAAGATCCGCGACCTTGGTGCTCATCTTCTCCATGACTCGCTTCTCCATACTTATCGTGTGTCTTGCAGTCTCAATGCCAACTAGTAGCAGCAGGAGTCAAGCAGTCTCGTTGACAATGCTCATCACCGCACATTTTTATGAAACAGAAAATTAACCGAACAGATAGCCAAACAAAGTGGGGAACAATGGACTTTCGTATCCCACTTCTGATTTTGGAAACTTGATCAGACATTACTCAAAAAGAGAAACAGAGCTTCAAAATCTTATTGATTTTACTCGAATAGACATAAAAACGATCAAATTACAAATTCAGAAGTGTGCACAAAAAATCACCAGACGACCATCTCCAATCGCTTCCATAGATTCTCGTCAAACCATAGACCTAACCACCAACACTCCCTCGTCTCCGTGATGTCGATGGTGTAGAACCACAGACCAACAATCTCGAACGTATAACTCTATAGAACGAAACTACTGCGATGTTTCTGTCAACGTCAACGTCCTGGCCTAACGTCTAGATGTCCTCTACGCCATGTCACGACATCGGCAAGCCAAAATATCTCCTACACTATAGTTATTTTAAAACCATACCGTCTAGTCTAACGTTGTTTTTTCCCCTAAGTTAGTTTGTTTTATGCGTATGCCTTGCGTAAATGATAAGTCAAGTCAAGTCTTCGTCAAGTCGGCTGTCGTTTGTTTTGAAGAGAAAATGTTGGATTTTCCCTCCAAAACAGGAATTGAATGACATATACATGACATATATCATTTACGCAAGACAAACACAAACAAACTAACGCGGTATGGTTTTAAAACTATAGCCTACACGGTGGAGCGAAAAAAGAAAAAAAAACTAAATCTGTCACTGTCAGTGTCAAGTTTGTCAATAATGTCAATTTAATATTTTGGAAAGGTTACCTCACCTCACCTCACATTCTCAAACTATTGTAAATTTCCAAGAAACTATATTTGCAATTTGTTGCGATCTAATCAATAAAGCAAGTGATAAAGTCCTTTGTCTCACTAAAATTGGTTCTGAAGTGCTACGAAGGAGAAATAGTGCGATTTCGATCCGGTAGTGCATTGCCCGAAGGCCCAGTTTTCGTGGGTAAGTTTTGCAATTTTCTGAATAAACCTGACCTTTTACGGCTACTGTATTACGATATCCAGTAATACGCTTTCTCCTACACTAGTTTAAAGTATTTCATAGTTCTAAAATAGCCCACGTCAGCTGGAAAATCGATACCAGTTCGTCGTATTTACATCTGAGAGAAACCACGTAATTCCGGCACCTGCATGCGTAGATTGCGTAGCCTGCATATATAATCCCAAGTAAACTCCCTGGCATAGCGGCATTGTGTATAGTAATACGATAGGGCTATGAGAATATCACGTCTTCGTCTTACACAATAATCGATCTAAACAGCACATAAGTAACACTCGCTACCGGCAATGGACGATTCTTTGAATAGTTTTCGAGATGTAGTACCTACCTACTTTTTGTGCATACATATTGATTCTGACTATGCTCAAAGTCTAGTAGATATCCTCAAAAGTTCTTGCTACATACATAGCTACATAACTACCTAGTAGGTACCTACCAGGAGGTATCATGATTCCTTGGTCTTCTTCTTTTCTTGTGGCTGTTCAGTGGCTAGGGCTGCCACGAATTTGTGAATGTCAGTGTTTATTGGCGTTTACTGGTTTAATAATCTTTTAACAAAAGCCGGAGATCTGATCTTGGAATTCTCTGTTCATCTTACATGTTCTATGTAAAGTTAGAAACCAATTTTATCTTCTTATAAAGCTACTGGCAAACAACACACAGCCTAAACTATAAGTCCTAGAGGTATGAAATTTAGAGGGTACATTTGGGGCACTAAGAAAGAAATTTTGAAAAGTCGCACCTTACAGGGTCTAAAATTAGGATCAAAGATTTTAACCAAATAATGCGTATGCTGCTACCACGCGAGCAAAGCCGCAGGCGACAGCTAGTTTGTTAATAATTCTAATAAAATCTAGGTGTAATAAAGTCATGTCTATGTATTTTATTAGTCCCAATTCCCTAGGAATTATATGTCGGTCCTATCTCCCTAGGTTCTAATATTTTACTGTGAAATAAATATGTTTTATTTTTCCCTTTTTTTTTGTGAACACCTCTATCATAAAGAAAAACAGTAAGTCACAATAAAATTATGCTTCAAACCAAGTAGGTAAAGACCACACAAATTATTAGCCTGAGATAAAGCAAGCAAGCTCGTATGAGTTAGTGGCCAACCCTGGTGATGGAGTTTTTAGGCCGCCTTAAGGCCTTCATCGTGGCTTAACGACTGCTATAATAGGTGCCAAATAACACCGCAATACAGGTCATTCACCCACCTTCAAAACGATGTCGCTAAATTCAATTCATGAATGGCTAATTCTGTCGCTTTCCATACAAACCTGTCGCTAAGACGGTAATCGCTCGAATCTCGCAGTACTGTTTGTTTACCATTCATAAATTGAATTTTACGACATCGTTTTTAAGGTGGGTGAATGACCTGTATTGCGGTGTTATTTGGCACCTACTATAGAGCTGGGACCGACAGTTTAACGTGCCCTCTGAAGCACGGAAGCGCTCAGATGAAAATGCCACTAACGGTCACCCATCCAAATAGTGACCGCACAAAACGATGCTTAACTTAGATAATCAGTAAAGATTGGCTAAGCAAGCTACGCCATGAGCGCTTCATAGAAGCCCGAGATTGAAATCAAGCACATAAGGTTCTTACCATTGTTACTGAGTTACTAGCCTGTTACATAAACACGACCATGCAAAGGTTAAACATAGAAAACAATTGTGTTACAGACATCACCGCCTGTGTTATCATAACATTTAGTATCGTGATAAGTAGAGTACTTATTGAACATGTGAATTCAAACATTTGATAATGACTAATAACTGATATTTTCAAAGTCAAAGTCAACCTCATCATTAAAGTGGCTCACACGGTACAACAAAGGTACAAACAGTACCAAAAAAAACTAAGATTATTGATTGAACACAAAAACAATTTTCTCAGACAAAATTAATAAGAATAGGTAAAATCGTAAAAATGTTACTCTTAAACGTAAAAACTACTGATCCGATTTGGATGAAACTTGGAATATATGTTGTCCGTGACCTGGTTTAACACATAGGCTACTTTTTATCTCGGAAAAACAACGGGATCGAACGGGACGCGAGCTTTAATATTATAATTGTGAAGATGTTTGTTACTCTTTCAAGCAAAAACTACTAATCCGATTTGGATGAAACTGGGAATATATGTTGTCCGTGACCTGGATTAACACATAGGCTACTTTTTATCTCGGAAAATCAACGGGATCCAACGGGACGCGAACGAAGTCGCGGGAGGAAGCTAGTGAATAAATAAAACTATAACACTATAATAATATTCACTCAGATTGACCTAAAAAACATTAAAAGTCTCTCAATACTTAAAGAAAATTAAAACTAATACAGTATTTACAATACTCACAATATAAAAGTTAATAATAAAAAAAAAAAAATATAATAATCACTTGGCTTAGGCCCGTGTGCACTACTAACACCTACCCAAATGGCAAATTTCGAGACAAAAAAAACACTGTAGAAATAATTAATAAAAAGTAAGTTATAAAGTTAATTTTCGCTCAGATTGACAATATGGTAGTAATACCTGTAGTAGGTAGTTTTTTGTCCAATGCAGATAATATCTACTAAGTTATCCTCATTGTCTAGACAAAAACGGTTACCACTCACCATTATTTATAAATGTCAGTTTATGCCCAGTCATGCTATATACAAGGTCAAATACAAAGCATGTGTGTGTACCATCTGGTATTGCGTAAGATTGCTTAATATTAAGGAGCTTTCTGATATGGGCTGAAGCGTCATTCACTCTCCATCTAATAAACAATCCCAATAACGCATATTCTTTTCTCTTTTCTTGTCCTATAGGACACCCTAACCGACCTTCCTATATATACGCTCCACTCCATCCAAAGGTTGTCTGGAAGAAATCGCTCCCTAGCGATAAGACCGCCCATTGTACGTAATGTAATATATTATAACATAATCTGTCTCGCATATTAGTTTGTAAGGTGTACCTACGTACAATAAAGTATTTTCATTCATTCATTCATTCATTCTGGTGGTCTGGTGGACTACCGGGCTGGAGGCTGCTTTAATGCAGTCACATCATCATTTTCCTCCCCTTCGCGGGGTGGAAACAAAATATAAATAATTGTCAATGTCTATGTGATTTTTCGACGATTTTTTTCTCTATGTCGTCGATGTGGTGTCGGTTGACCCGGATTATGATCTAATCCCACACTGTGATTCCGTATATTATTATCATAGTCGTGGGTTGTGCAGTGTAATGTGTCTCAAAAACGTTGAGGACTAAGGCCCGTATGTCGATACAGAAATTGTCACTCAAGCATAGATTTTAGAATAGATTTTCATACAAAAATCGGTGCTTGAGTTCGGATCAGTGCTTGAGTGGTCTAAAATACGGTCCTAAATTTTCTATGGTTTACTCCAGACGTTGCGCGTTGTATTATCAATAGTTCAGCACATTACAGTGCATTTGCTGTAATGTGCTGAACTGTAAAATTTTAGCTGCGAGTGGTACTCTACTCGTGGTCCAGGCATGTCTAGCTCACATGCCTAGGTAGCCTGGGCCTGTGCCAAGTTTAATTCGGCCTGCTGGCGCTATCTTTTAGCGCCTGTCGTCGCTAGTCTACGAATTGCTCCACGCTGATCTTTTAAGTACGTCAAATCAACGCAGTTTCAGAAATGAAATGAAAATGAAATGAAATGAAATGAAAATTATTTATTGATTGCTAAAGCAGAACACATTAACAGTACTAAAGACTAATATTGTTAAGTGGCGTTAGTATCTCGTCATTACAAGTTTACAAAATAAATATTTAAAAGGTATAGGTAACATTTTTAATTGATTAGAAAATAATAACATAATTATAATTAAAAATAAAAAGATTCAGCTGTAAAGAGGCTTTGTCTTAAAGAGTACAATATATAAATTAAATAATTTAATATTTCAGATACGATTGAAAGAGAAAAATGTGATGCCTGTTTATTCCTAGCTTATTTAGTTTGTTGGGATTGTTATTCCTGTAGTCAAGTTCAAAAACCTTAACACAGCCCCTGATAATGAAAGGTAATTATTTAGTCATCAGGATAATGATAATCGGTCATCTAAGTAGGTATGTAGGTGTAGGTAGATTTGGTATACAATTAGTAGAACAAACACCTATACGTCACTTGCGTAAGCCTGAGTCATCAGCTCCCTTACTTTTGTAAGAGATCTCAAGCAGCATTGTATTTTGAAACACTTATGGCTCATGAAATGAAATGAAATTGTTTATTTGTTAGAAACATGGTATAAGCCAGATCTTAATAATAGGTACATTGTCTCTCACATTTCACCAAATATTGGTATGCAAATATAAGATACGTTTAAATTTAAATCCATAATAAAATCGACGTCATTAAATAAGGAAAATTGAATAATAATAATAACATGTCAAAACATTTAGATCTGATGAACTGGGCAGTCAATTCTTCGAAGTTCTGCGGTACCTAATAGAGTTAAAAAAATTAGTTTTTTTACAAACATAGCATTATCCAAAGAGTTATAATAATTTGTCAAGTTAAAATAGATTTTACCAATATTGTAATAATCGAAACCAAAGATTTGACTGCCGTTACCGTTACACTTCCTAGTTCCGCTGCGTAATCCAAGGTCTGATGATGACCAGCAATGATGAGAAGTACGGGTTTTCAGCGTAGGGTTTAAAAAAAAAAAAAAAAAAAAACTTGGACATATTACACAACGCTCTCTAGTCCCAAACTAAGCAAAGCTTGTACTATGGGAACTAGATTGCTGATAAAATACTTATATACATTTTTTTGTAAATACATATTTATGATACATAGTAACACCCAGACACAGAACAAACATCTATGTTTGCCACACACATGTTTGTTCTCGGTGGGGATCGAACCCACGACCAACAGCACGGAAGGCAGAGCTACTATACCGACTGAGCCATGACGCCGCCGAGTTTTGGTATTTTAGCAAAACTAACATGTTATAAATTACCTTATTAGCAGGTTTACACAGCGTACAGGTAAACTGGTGCGACAAGTAGGTATTTACCTAACTTATTACGTAGCTAGATAATGGAACTATGCCTTGATCACGAATAAATGTACCAATCGCAAACGTATCGTAACGCTAGCGCATCCGAGATACACTGCGCGGTGACACTACAACGGTTGGCAGTCGAGCTGTCATTGACGCGCAATATAACTCGAAAATGCTAACGCGGCGACTGTCAGATTTATTCGTGGTAGAGGTACTGCTAGAGGTGTGTCTGCCTCGTGAATTTGTGACGCAGACTGTCGATTGTGTGGTGATTATGCCTATTCTGGTCTTGAGCAAACTTAACGGGAACCAAGAACTTCAAATAATCTTTACGGTTTCATTGGTGGATTCTAACCTTCGAGTTCATAAACGATAGAGGCTCCTCTAGATGCAAATTCAGACGCTGAGGTGATTGCTAGTTGAAACTGGTTTCCTGGACTGTTCAGTCTCTGTTTGGAATTCCGAGGTAAGTAACAGTTCCTCCCTCAACTATTCCCGATCAGATATTGACAGGGCTGATGATGCAAGACCTTAAGTGGGTCACGTTTGTTCACATTACTATCGGCTATAAGTATTGATGGTTTTGATAGCGGTGTTGTGGTTTTCCATTGTTTTGTTGGTCACCGGAGCTTCTGGGTACAGATAAGATTGTCGAGTTTGCTAGCACTTTGATGAGACCGCTGACATATTGAAAGCAAGGCGGTAAAATAGTAAAAAAACTCTGGAGCACTCCATAATCCAAAAGGCATTGCAAAAACTCATAATGACCATTTAGCGAAAACAGTCTACTTTCATAAAATGTTTATGATAAAAACAAATCTATATCACTATTATGTACTTGCATTATGTTCGCAAAAAAAAATTCTTTCGAAAAGATTATCTGAATTTCTAAGATTATCTTATCACGCATTTGATGGGTTCTTATCAGCGCCGTTCCATATGGAGCATTATACTATGTAAATAATCCATTCTAACATCACGCCATGATAACTGGATTGTAGTCTTGACAGGCTTATCAAAACTTTTGACAGTACGCAGACGACCTAGTTCTAGAAATTTTATGCTATTTTGAGAACCTTCTACCTACGTACTTTCACCACTGGTTACTTTACCATTAGTTACTATACTATCCTGATTGGACCTGTTCGCTTGATGTAGGTACTCGAAGTCTCGGACTATCTTTTTGAAAATTTTCGTTGCTATGTATACATTATTTTGAATTAAAGTTCTAGCTTCGCCTAGTTCAATATTTACTGATAGAAAAGGCCTAGATATCCGCCATTAGTTAGTCAACAGTCCCGAACTCCCAAAGTACTTTTTCTATAAACTTGTTCGATGTTTAGGCACCAATACAGACCTTAGTGGGTTTTTCAGATGCTGTTAAACCACTGTAATTGTTAAAACTATAATTAATATTTTTTTAAGTATATTTTGTAACCATATATAAATCCCAACCATGTTATAGAATGATATCAGCTATAATGTTCAATAAGTAAGCATTGAAAGTACTGAAACGACAATTGGCAGATCAATATCTTTGTTGTCATTCACTCACCATGGCGAGGGAATGACTTGCAGTTATGGAGGTCGTGAGGACACTGAGGTCGTTAGGAGTACTATGTATAATCTTTATAGGTATCAAGAAAAACCCTCATCATCATTATCCTGCCTGTACGCCACGTATGCTGATTGACAGGTGTCATGGCTCAGTCGGTAGTAGCTCTGCCTTCTGTGCTGTGAGTTGTGGGTTTGATCCCCACCGAGGGCAAACATTTGTGTGTTGCAAACATCGATGTTCTGTGTCTGTGTGCTACTATGTATCATAAGTACACTCGAAAAGTAATTGAACTTGGTTATATTTTATGCGCATAGATTAGATCCACGATCCACCACGTTTTCGACCACGACCACATATCTCTCGTAACAAGATTTTCAAAGCGCAAAGGAACAGAGTTCAAAATTGCTTGGCTATAACGAATAATTGAACACCTTATCGGTATCTGTACCTACTTATACCTACAATAACATCAGGGATGGAAAAAGATAACTTATTTAGTTATTATACTACCATATTGATTATATAAAAATTGTCTTTGAGTACAAACGAGTTATAAATGTAAATGTAAATTGGTTTGTAACGCTTTCACGCGAAAACTACTTAACCGATCATCATGAAACTTTGTACAAATATTCTTAGAGGTATTAGAAGTAACATAGGATACTTTTTATCCCGGAAAATTAACTGGATCCAATGGGACGCAAACGAAACCGCGGGCGGAAGCTAGTTGAACATAAATTTACCAATTAGTGATAAAGGGAAGTTATTAAAGTGTCGGTATATATCATTATAATAATATTTTACATAAAAAAAAAATTGACCAAAACCGTCGTCATAGTTTTTTTGTTTAATTAATTCTGTATCTAATTATAAATTCTGACAACCCTGAATACCATAGTTAATTGGCAAAGATAGCCTTTTAAAGGTTAATTAAACATGGGATAATGACCTTATTTGAAGAATTCGATGTAATTTGTAGTTGAATTGTATTGTCTACTGTAAGTCATGGTTTATCGCCATCTTTGTTATTTCTTGGTTTAGTTAGGTCAGTAATTAGTTTGTAATTGCCATCCATAATATTCATTCTATCTCTGGTGTTGCCCCACTAAACGTACATTACTAAACCGTACCAAAACCATCATTGTTTACTTGTAATCTAAGCACTTGCTTACAAGTCTAAAAATAATACTTTTATGTAAAAATTTATAAACTTATATATATGGAATAAAATGAATCCATTATCAGCTATATTAAACCCATATTTTATACCACCTACTGTAATCATAATATAATATATTTTACGACACTATCAAATTGGTTATTATAAACAAATAAATATTCATTATCATTTTAGTGTAGATTCTACAAACCATTAATCTTTGTACAATCTCAAGTATTTGTAATAATTTAGATTTTCTGTTTCCGTCTTTTTGTTCTAAGTTCTTTTCTAAAGAATATATTTATTATTATTTATTTCACACAACGTCCTCTAGTCCCATCCCAAACTAAGCAAAGCTTGTACACTACGGCCGGCGGATCTAGACCGGTCTGAAGTTGCGCTTTCGGAAATTGTGCGCAGGTACAGGCGAGACAAACCACCTATTCGACCCTAAAAGTGACTACTGCGCAGCGTTCCGAACGAACTTAACGCCGGTCTAGATTAGGGCTTGAGCTCCGGAATTCCGGTTTTGTCGTAACTCCGGAGCTTCGAATGATTACCGCCTCGTTTGTAAAACCGGAGCTATCACGATAAAAACCGGAGTTTCGATTTTCAGGACTGATCTACTCTATTTTGATAGTAGTGGTAAAAGGGGTCCATATTTGACGAAGTGCTTCCGTTATCTAATGACCATTACACCGACAAGTGTGGAAGCGGAGCGAGCTTTTTCAGCCGTCACATGCAATCGCGTGAGGAGCTCGCTGAAAGATGATAGCCTCGATGCTCTTACTTTTTTGAGGTCCTACTACAAGAACCAAAAAAATTAAGCATCACTAATAAAGGTTTTTCACTATTTGTCTAGTTTTATTTCCTACTTAACAAACATGAACATTCGTTTAGGTACAAATAATCAAATCGAAATGCATTATCTATACCACTACACTTTTTAACGAAGCTTCGAAACTCCGGATTTCCGGAGTTGGAAAGCTGAGCATCGAAACCCAACTCCGGAGCTGAAAACTAGTCCGAGTCTCAAGCCCTAGTCTAGATCCGCCGGCCGTACTGTACTATGGGAACTAGATTGCTGATAAAATACTTATATACATTTTTTTCATAAATAGGTACATTCATTATGTATTTAAAATCAAAACATCTTTATTCATATTGGTACAGTCAGCGATAAATTTTGTTCATCGCTTTACGTTGTCATGCCAGTAACCATGACAGAGCATTTATATAGAGATAAAATGACAGGAGATTAACCACCTAGATCAATGCTATATAAAAACTATTAAAAAAAATACCCAAGGTCCAATCAACTAGCAGAAATATCTAACAAATGTTCTGCGAAATTTTTGTTTATAAATCGTAGTCTTACGAACGTATAGAAATGAATGAGCTTTCGCAAGATGAATGACCGATTGTCTCATTATTTCTGTTTTCACATAATATTACTGTCCATGTGTATATTTATAAAATAAATCACAGGTGCTTGTAATAATAATGTTATAGTTAAACATAGGAAGTGAAATGTAAACTTGTTATGTAATATCCACATTATTTGACAATGTCTGGATAATATTGCATTGTTATGAATAATTAAACTGTTATTCATTTTTAATATTAATATTTTTTATTAATTTATACAGTCCAACCTACTTTGTACAAGTACAAGCTTTACTTAGTTTGCGACTAGAGGGCGTTGTGCTAAATTTCGGAGAATATCTATCTACTCTTTACTCTTATAGGTTGTATAATATTTAAATTCTAAATTAATCCTACATTAGGTTTGCTGATTTGTTCCCTTATCTTAATTTGACGTAAACTTCTCGCTGAATTTTAATACAGATATTCTGGATTAGAAGATAAAGCCTAGGCTTCTTTATCTTCTAATCCTTGCTTTAACAGCCTTTTCAAAGTCATACTTTTACTAAGGAGTTTACTACACTAAAGAAATATACAAATCTTTGCTTGAATACGGACTTACGTGTGTATCAGTGTACTATCTTGTTTATACTATCAACCAATAGACTCACAAATATAGTTTACTTGTTTACAATAAAACACAATAGTCAATAGCGAACAATACTATGCGTATGCCAACAATCTATACATCACATGTATAAACAGTAATAAACACGCCGTGCTGTGCCGTGTCTATCCAGACCAGCTCTATGTATTTAAATTAGGAATCGGAAGTCAATGTCAGCGCGCTGAATTATTTATTTTCAGTCGGTCCGAGAACGTGGAAGAGGACGCACGCGTTTGTGAGACTTCTCGCGTTTATATTTCCGAAGTAATAGATACTACGTGTAATATTGCGGGGTTGGTTTCATTTTGTGATTGTGCTGTCGGTTCTTTAGGAGAGGTGTTTAAGACAGGTATTTATTTAGCTATATGTTAATTCTTTTTATCATGCTTTACATATTCATGTTAATTGTAATGAGTTTCTAGAAGTTTGCAGTATATAAACTTATTTTTAATTATTATGTAGGTATGCATTGTAGTACAGGTTTCGAATGTAAATAAGTATTGTCTTGTAAAAAATGTAACAATTTTTGAGATAAGCCAAAGGAAATAAACCTACATAGTTAAAGATCAAAGCAGATATGTAGTCCATAAATCATTGTTTAATTATTTGAAAAGTTAAAATAATTAATCTCTAACGATTTTGATATTGCGAAGTTTAATTTAAATGTAATAAATAAAACCGAATATTGAATATAAATAATTTACTTCGTATTATTATCACAAACAACTATTTTGACGAAATATTTCAGTTCTCCTACCTACAGAACTACTCAACAGAACAGGTGGGAATAAACGCCTAGATTTACTTGTAAATGAATTATAATGAAATCTGAGGTATGTCTTGTTTATGGTTTATGGAATTTTATAGGTTTTAATGGAAAATACCTTGAGAAAACGCTTTTCATTGACGGTGTTCATATAACCGTCGAACTCTAGCAGAAATATAATACCGACTCGTATCTTACGTAGTGTAATGCCCCTAATTACTCTGTCTGCAGCATTTGTCACCATCTGGCGGTCTGCCAGCCGTTCTCCAGACAGTAACATTCGTAGAAACTACTATTATAATAATTGAGGTTATGATAAAAAACGCGAAACGTTGCTTGCTGCTGAAATGGGTCTAGTTGACCAAGTCTGACTAGATCTGAGACTTTGATTAAAGCACTACCTACCAACAGCGTCCCATCTATAAGGGATGCCGTAAATATATATAGATAGGTAGTGCTCACATTAGATACTCGTATGTATATACCTTTGAGTTAAGGAAAACTAAAGTCACAAACAAAACAAGGATAGACCTATGGGAAGTGGCACGCGTTCGCGGGGAAATACAGAGGATCCTAAATTTTATTTGTAGACCAATATCTAATGATTAATAAATTTACCGCACCAGTAACCAGTCTTTGGAATAAGGAAACCAACATCACAAACAAAATAAGTATGTAAGTAAATAGGCATTCGGCTAGCGCATCTTCTCAATCCGCATCTACAAGAGCTCTCTATATCGTTATGCATATAGGGCATAGAGGTTAGAACTAGGTAGATGTAGGAGGTCTAAAACTATAAAGCATCTAAAATTTTAGACAGTGATGTCGATTGTCGACTCTGTCGTTTGACTTTTCTAAACTTAATTTGACAGCACTAAAAATATTGCAGGTATAATTTTATCGCTGTCAAATTAGGATTATAGTCCGGTCAATTTAGACATTCGACGGTGCATAAAGTCCCAACAAGCTGAAAATCATTAAAATTGTTCAAAACATAATTACATATAAAAAAATATGTAAGTTCCCCATCATTACCGTGTAAAGAAAAAATTTTACTCGAGGTATAAAAAAAGGAGTTTTTCGCGATTTTATGCACCTTCACCCTCATTTTTTGGTCTAAATTGACCGGACTATTATAGGGTAACACTAACATTTATGAATTCACGAATATGTGTTTCGGGCTTCGTAACGCCTCCAGTATTCCTGCCTGTCATTGTATATAATTAACGTAAGATTTATTTTAATAAAATAAATAAAACAATAATTATGACATCGATATTAATACGAATAAAAAAACTACGCAGTTACAATGAGTATACTGTTAACACACTCAAGGGCTCAAAGTTAAAATTAACTTTTCAATGTGAAAATTCTTCCGCGTGCGCAGTTGTGTTTTAGCGACCACGTAGTCGATAAGATATTAAGATAGTATCTGACAAGTGACAATTTCAAGTTCTTACAACAAAATATGGAACTATAGCTATAAGTCACCACTCTGCATAGGGGTGAGGGACGTTTACTTTCTATGTACAAAATAAGTATCTACATTTTTTTAATACTTACTACTATCTTATTTTTCCTATTTAATATTATAAACGCGAAAGTTTGTAAGGATGTATGTGTGTATGTTTGTTCCTCTTTTACCCAAAAACTACTTATCTGATTTGGATGAAACTTGGAATATACATAATTATATTGTCCGTGCCCTGTAAAGGCTACCTTTTATCTTGGAAAATCAACGGGATCCAAGGGGACGCGAACGAAGTCGCGGGCCGAAGCTACTAAAAAATAATTCGTTAGATAACTTTATCAGATAAATATATCCGGTGACGCGATAGTGAATCATACGCATTACGAAAATTGTGGATAATGCTGGGTGCTGACTGGGCAAAGAGGATGGTAGGAATAGGCAAGACTATTCATCTAAATCATGTCCCAAGCACCACAGAGACCCATTCATTGGTAAGGTTGAAAAGTGACCCCTGACGCTGTATAAATCATATTAGATGCCTGATATGGTTATTTATTATTGATCGAACTTGTAGATGACGTACCATCAGTATTCCAACAGTATCAGCAGTGCAAGTACCGTTCTTGTCGATCGCATAATTTGACATTTAGAATCGTCAAAATTCGATAAAAATGGTTTTATGGACAGTTGCTGGGTTGCTGGGTGGTTTTATGGGTACGTTACCAACTTAGACGATCGGTAGACAAATTCGTAAAATTTTAACGAATTGGCAATGGTGTATGTTTACTATGTTTTGATTCTGACAAACGAAAGTGATTAACAGTGATATAAACTAGTAAATCATGGCAGCAGTGAACGAATGATTTCGATAAACTCTGACCTTATTATTGGGAGTACGGATATTTTGTCGACAAGAGATCCGTACTCCCATGGAACGATACGATTCGATATGTTTATCGACTTTAGCGATCGACAACTAAGCGATCGATAAGAACGGTACTTGCACTGCAGGTCGCATCCCTTGACACAAGGCTGATCCAAAACCTACGCTTACTTTGGAAATTACTACAATATAAATCATAGGTTTTTCACCACACACCTCTAATTCAGACGCCTAAATTGTTTCACACTAAAAAGCCCGAATTTTCGTCTGTGATTTTCCGAATTTACAATTTTTTTTATTACGTATTGAAAACCAATCTTTATTATAGTAAAACATTGGTATGGCACTGAGGAATAACGGAGTTATCTATCAGTGACAGGTTTTTTAGAATCGGCTTAATAGTTCCAAGCTAATAACCCCTGCAAACTAACCTCTACTTGTTTTATCGATTTGCCAAAAATACTATAATCACACGCCCCCCACCGCGGTTCGAAAACCTATAAGTATTTAATCATGATTAATGTTGACAGGCATCGTAAATTGCGTACGTAATTTATACACTAAGTCCATTTTACATAATAATAAATGATATGATAATGGTGATACAAATGAATTGATTATATTTTCCTCGAAGGATAACGAATTAGCAGGTAATGAAAAAAACAAGGGGAGTTAGCGTTTTGTAGTAAATGCAATTTTTTCGAATAATTTCTTTACTAAATCATTCATTACAGATAATGTGATGATGATAGGTGTTATAGCAAACAAAATATTTCGCCATGTTTATTTCCCCAAACATACCTATAATCACGTAGGTGCAGACCTACTATTGTATCGTTCGCAAAAAGATAAAAACCCCATGCGGTTCACCTCGCATATTGATTAATGATATGGCAATTTTATCTGCTGTGTCATATATAGGATAAGTATTTGCGTTGTATTTATTGCGGCCCGCGGCAATTATTAAATTATCATACAAAAAATACGCTAGGAACCAAGCCTGGCAGGCTTTGTGAAACTGGTTTACATTCGCTTAAAACATTTCAACTTTCTTACATTGCCTTTTTTATCTTATATATTTTATATTGAACTATATACTTGCAATTTCCAGCATTATCTCTGACGCGACATTGTTTTCTACCTTTATCTGTTTCATAAGTTGTGTAAAACATATGCAATATAATGTATATAAGTATTATATCAGCAATCTAGTTCCCATTTCCCATACAAGCTCTGCTTAGTTTGGGACTAGAGGGCGTTGAGTGATATGTCCAAGGATATTTATTTATTTATATCTTTGTTACAGATATATAAAGAAGAATTGGGATAGCGAGCGCAATTCACAAAACGTGGCTACCACTACGGATAATTTAAAAACGGCTTACTCAGGTTATTACAAGAAAATTCGGCGGCGAAGAAAAAAAGACCAGATTCGTAGTCCGTAAGACTCTAAACTGCAGTGATAGTGTAACTGGCATTAAATTCTATAACGTATATAAATTGACACATCCAATTACCTTGGAGCCTGAAAACAGTGAAGTTGACGAAATAACTACTGAAACTCTGTTTATATACAGAATAAAAGCTGTAACTCATATGTGATATAATTTATTTGACTGCATTAAACTAAACGCTTGGCAGCTAGTTATATAAAATTAGTATAGATAGTAGAGATACGGTTAGAACCGAAACTGACAATATGAAAGACAGTATGAAAACTTGCCAGCACGCTCTGTCGGAAGATGTCGTCTATAAAGAAGTTGTTGTTATTGGTAAGTGTTAATTCACCTCAAATTATAATTAATTACCAGCAATGCGAGCAACACTGGTTGACCGCAGAAATAGGAACGGTGCTAGTATTTCCCCGAGCGAACTCTATCACAAAGAGACCACTACGCAAATTTTACAGACTTAAATATCCCTGGAAAGATGTCTGTAATCATTAGTTCTGGTCTTCAAGATTTTTATCTAAAGAGATACAAAGGGATAAATCATTACAAAAATGTCTCATGGTTATATTTTGTTTAGCGAACAAAACAAACTTGTCAAGTGAGTTGAGCGTGTGAGTTTTTCGCGATTTTCACCATTCCACGAAATTCCATATTTGATGTTTCTTCTATGACCCTTTGAGGTTTGATTTTCTTTTCTATTTAAATAATATATTTTGCTAAGGCACACAAACTTGAATTTTTGCTATAGTATTCGTACTAAAGACATCTTAATTTTTTCCTTCAAATTTAACTACAAAGTTCTTCTGTATCATTAGTAAGTAAGTAGGTATATTACGCTTGTATTTCTTTATCAGAATCGCTCTGGTTTGGATCTTAAGTATTTCAGCTAGGTATAATAATATCTACACCTAGATAGAAATTTCCTTATTTCTTTTACAAATTACGTAGCCCACAGCTCATATACGTTAGATTTTTATCTCGACGCAAGCGAAGCCGGTATCCAAAGCTAGTGTTGAATAAAACTACTTAGAGACGATTATATAGTAGCTCTGCCTTCCGTGCTGTGGGTCGTGGGTTCGATCCCCACCGAGAACAAACATTTGTGTGGCAAACATTGATGTTTGTTCTGTGTCTGGGTGTTTCTATGTCTTATAAGTATGTATTTACAAAAAAAATGTATGTATGTATTCTATCAGCCATCTAGTTTCCATCGTACAAGCTTTGCTTAGTTTGGGACTAGAAGGCGTTGTGTTAAGGGTCCGTGAATATTTATTTATTTTTATTGATCAGCGGTCTAATATTTGACTAAGATGGTATAATAAAACCAGTAGATATCAGCTCAGTTGATAAAATGTCCCCAAGAGTTCAGATGTCAACTGATCCGCCTGGATGTTTCCACGCGTGCCCATCTCGCCAATTAAACATCTCGGCTACGTCGTAAATAGACCTCAACTGATAGGGCTGTCGGCTTCACTCACCCTCTTTTCTTGTGCCAAATCAAATCATTTATTCCATTCAATAAATTTCAGGTTGCTAAAGATCTTAAAATAGTTAAAATTTTACTAAAATCTGCCTTTACAGGTAAACAAAATCGTACATAATTTATAAGTTTAAAAAATTGGAAAAACCGACTACAATTAAATACGCCTTCATCATCAGATGATGATGATGATGATAGCAGTACATTTGGGACTAAAAGCAAAATACGCAATGTCGTGTACGTGGATTACGTGTTTTTAAATTACTACTGAAAAAAATACAACCGAATTGAGAACCTCCTCCTTTTTTGAAGTTGGTTAAAAAGAATAGCCAAAGACCACTAGTGGCATTTACATCTGAGCGCTTCCGTGCTTCGGAGGGCACGCGGTCCTGGCTGTAGCAGTCGTTAAGCCATGACGGAGGCCTTAAGGCGGCTTAAAAATTCCGTCACCAGAGTTGGCCACTAACTCATACGAACTTGCTTGCTCAACAGCGTTACGGGCCAGTTTTAACCTTTCAACGGTACGCTGTAGTGCCTGTTCCTACAACCGATTCTATCCTCGTTTTGGAGGCAGCCCTAGGCACGCGGCAGCAGACTATCTCCGTCTCACAGACACCGCGATTGACCTCACGCTGACTAATAAGACTTAATACAATATTTAAGGCACTATTTAAGATATACACGACCCAATGAACTTGAGAGTTTGGACCTTAAGAATAGATAAATAGAATAGATAATAGATAAATCAACTTTAGAAGGATATTAATACTTATTTTTATTTCAGTAATGTTTTCTTTGATTTTTTGTCTAGTAAATAAGACGTTTAATAAACATTTCAAATGTGTAATTTTAAGATTAAACTTTATAGTATCATGTAAATTTTTCAGTTACTTACTACTTGCTCTAGCTATCGAGGTTATATATAACCTGTTATATATAACCAAGCTGTTTTTCCCTAAGGGAAAAACAGCTTGGTTCAGGGGAAACCCCATAATAGTCCATAATTATAGGCTGAGTGTAAGCTTTATCTGTCTTGCGTAATTCTTGGGTAGACGGTTCTTCATATCTTCACTAGCTGACCCGACAGACGTTGTCCTGTCATTCAATTCAAACTCTTACTGTCAAACAACTGACAGTTCTTTCGGGCTAAGGTTACATCAAAAAAGTTTATAATAAAGGTATTCGTTAAGTTTTATAATTTTCCGCGCATTTTACTTCATTTTTTCTTATATAAGAACCTCCTTCTGACAATAGTAAACACAACAAAAAAGAATTAGCGAAATCGGTCCAGCCGTTCACGCGTGATGCCGTGACCAAGGGAAATAAGGATTCATTTTTATATATCTTCATAAAATTATCCACAGGTAACGGACCTAGCGGCTTAGTGACGTCATTCATGCTGGCTGGTAACGTACCATACTTGAAACCAGTGCCAGATGACCTGCCCATTGATGAGATGCTGAGAGCCAGGTAGGTCTACCTTAGATATATGACAAAATTCTTTATTGCACTTATTAAAAACTAGCCGTCGCCCGCGGCGTTGCTCGCGTTCTAGACGCTTTAGAATGTGACTTTTCAAAATTCCTTTCTTAGTGCACTCCTACACTATATTAGGATACTACCCTCCAAACTCCATACCTCTAGGACTTATAGTTTAGGCTGTGCGTTAATTGTCAGTCAGCTTCAAAAAAGTTTTATATATTTAGAAGATTAGCATTATCTACGAACTAACTGATGTATGGGACAATTGAATGAATGAATGATTTATTTATTTGCGTGGCAGCCACTGGCAGTTCAGTTGGTATAGCTAATGGTAGGTATGGCCTTGCGCGCTGTGGCTGTGGGTTCGATCCCCACTGAACAAATAATTGTGTGTGTGGCAAACATAGAAATAGATGCTATAGTAGGTGCCAAATAAAACCGCAATACAGGTCATTCACCCACCTTCAAAACGATGTCGCAAAATTCAATTTATGAATGGCTAATTCTGTCGCTTTCCATACAAACCTGTCGCTAAGACGGTAATCGCTCGAATCTCGCAGTACTGTTTGTTTACCATACATAAATTGAATTTTGCGACATCGTTTTGAAGGTGGGTGAATGACCTGTATTGCGGTGTTATTTGGCACCTACTTTAGATCTGTGTCTGAGTGTTTTTATGTATTATGTACAATGAATGTAATGTTCAAAAAATAGTCAAAATAAAAATACCTATTCAATTAGCAATTTAGTTTAATTAGGCCCGTATTCTGATTTAGTGCTCAAGCACTGAACCGCAAGCTAAAATTGTACAAATATCTCTAATCAAATGGGCCTTAGTCTTTGCTTGGTTTAGGACTAGATGGCGCTGTGCTTTGTATCGCTAAAGTATGTTTTCATCTATACTAATCTATATCTATACTAATATTATAAAGAGGAAAGATTTGATTGTTTGTTTGCATTGAATAGGCTCCGAAACTACTGGACGGATTTGAAAAATTCTTTCACCGTTGGGAAGCTACACTATCCCCGGGGTGACATAGGCTATATTGACAGGCGTCATGGCTCAGTCGGTAGTAGCTCTGCCTTCCGTGCTGTGGGTCGTGGGTTCGATCCCCACCGAGAACAAACATTTGTGTGTTGTAAACATAGATGTTTGTTCTGTGTCCCAGACACAGAACAAACATGTATGTTACGATGTATTATAAGTAAGTATTTACAAAAAAAAATGTATTTATGTATTCTATCAGCCATCTAGTTTCCATCGTACAAGCTTTGCTTAGTTTGGGACTAGAAGGCGTTGTGTTGAATGTCCGTGAATATTTGTATTATTTATTATATTTTCAAAAAAATTAGGGATCCTTACTAAAACTCCAATAATGTAACCCAAGGTGCGAAAAAATTACTTAAAAAATTTCTTACGTAACAAATTTATGTAAAAAACCCGTGCGAAGCCGGGATGTGCCGCTAGTGATAAATATTTCACGTTTCAGATTGTCAAACCTACCCGAAGGTCAGAGTCTGTACGAGACAGATCTGATGGAACTGGCTGAAGGATTAGAAGGAAGAAGCCAGAACCCCATACCACTTTTGGTAAGTTATTTGGTTCGTTCCGGCTTCGGTATTTAACAAAAATTTAATTATTTCTTTTAGGTATTTTTTTACATCTTTGGTTCCCATTATTGGAGTTTTAGTAAAGATCCCTAACTTTATCATCAATATATAAAACTCTTTTGAAGCTGACTGATAATCAACGCACAGCCTAAACCATAAGTCCTAGAGGTCTGAAATTTGGAGAGTAGTATTCTTATGTAGTGTAGGGGTGCAATAAGAAAGGAATTTTGAAAAATCATATCCTAAAGGGTCCAAAATTAGGGTCAAAGATAATGCGTATGCTGCTACCACGCGAGCAAAGCCGCGGGTGACAGGTAGTTGAAAATATGATATATGGTAGGTGCCAAATAAAACCGCAATACAGGTCATTCACCCACCTTCAAAACGATGTCGCAAAATTCAATTTATGGGTGAATGACCTGTATTGCGGTGTTATTTGGCACCTACTATAGCCTATTTCATTGGGGGATAGTGTAGCTTCCCAACGGCGAAAAAATTTTTCAAATCGGTCCAGTAGTTTCGGAGCCTATTTAATGCAAACAAACAAATCAATCTAGATAGATCTAAATCTTTCGTACATATAGACTAGGTGCCGCCCGCGACTTCGTTCGCGTCCCGTTGGATCCCGTTGATTTTTCGGAATAAAAAGTAGCCTATGTGTTCATTCAGGTCACACACAATATATATTCCAAGTTTCATCCAAATCGGATCAGTAGTTTTTACGTGAAAGAGTAACAAATTAATATCCATCCATACATACAACTTTCGCGTTTATAATATTAATATTAATAGGATTTGCGTATTTGGCTGTCGTGTAACTTTTCTGTGGTGTTTTTGATCAATAGCACAGTCCCAATGAACTGCCATCGTCATCATTATTTAATGATGAAGGCGTAGCAATTTCAAGTCGGTTTTTCTGGTTTTTAAACTTATTTGAGGTCGGTTAAAAGTTACAGCATCAAATCTCATTACTATCCACCAGATAATTACAGTCCATGAGGTCGTGCTTATCTGTAATTAAGAGAATGACTGGGCATTCGCGTTTATCTGAACTCTGAGGAACTAATACCACGTGGTATGATAATGTTTAGTGATGATAATGACGAAATATCCTGATAACTGGTATTTTGGTAATGTTTTTAATGAGAGAGTGACAAGATCACCTGAGATAACTTACACTATATTGGGTGGTTAACTATGACTGGGCTTATAACAACTGCGTTACCTCACGTGCACGTCCAAGCGTTCAGTGTCCCAAGTTCTGATGATGAACAGAATCTATAGAGTTTTTCATTGTGTCAGTAATGCCTATTTTATTAACCGACTTCAAAAAAAGAGATTCTCAATTCGGTTGTATTTTTTTTATGTTTGTTACCTCAGAACTCCGTCATTTATGAATTGATTTGAAAAAATCTTTTTTTATCAGAAAGAGTATGCTTCCAGATTGGTCCCATATTTTTTTTATCAAAATCAGTTCAGTAGTTTTCCAGTTAAATAGGAATATCTCGAAAAAACACGCCATAAACGTACACGACACTGCGTATTTTTTTTCCTGTGACGTTTTTGTGTAACTTACGATCAATAGAACAGTCCCTATGAACTGCCATCATCATCATCATTTGATGATGAAGCCGTATCAAATTGAAGTCGTTTTTTCCAGTTTTTTTTAAACTTATAAACTACTAGGTGCCGCCCGCGACTTCGTTCGCGTCCCGTTGGATCCCGTTAATTTTCCGGGATAAAAAGTAGCCTATGTGTTAACGGACAATATATATTCCAAGTTTCATCCAAATCGGATCAGTAGTTTTTACGTGAAAGAGTAACACACATCCATCCATCCATCCATAATCACAAACTTTTGCATTTATAATATTAGTAGGAAGTAGGATTCTAGTTTTTAAACTTTCAATTTAACTATTATCTATGTAAAGTTTAGACTAGTCGGTTCAGTGAACTGAAACGGTATTGTTATAAAGGTCTGCACTGACCTTCGCTTCACCTCGCTCTACTTACAGACTATAACACTCTAATATACTAACTTTAGTAATGGAAGCCTTTTGCATCTATTTTCAAATGATTTCTACAGCGCTTTTCAAGAATATAACTTGTTACATAGTAACATAGAACAAACATTTACGTTTGCCGCACACAAATGTTTGTTCTCAATTGGGATCGAACCCACGACCCACAGCACGGAAGGCAGAGCTATATCACCGGCTAAGCTGTAACGCCTGTCAATTCTCTGGTTATGGTGTCCACAAAATCTCATCTCCTTTAACTATTCGATAAAATTAATTGTTAATCCGGTTTCAAGTTTTGACATATTTTGAAACAGCACCTAGCACTTTTATTTTAATAGTTTTCTCAAATCAAATCAAATCATTTATTCCATTCAATAAATTTCAGGTTGGTAAAGATCTTAAATTAATTATAATTTCACTAAAATCTGCCTTTACAGAGTCTTTTTTTTGTGTTATTGTGAGTATTATTGTTTAATTTTGGTGGAATTTTAACCAATAATAATTAGGTCGTAACATAAAGTGTGAGCCATTGGAATAAACGTGTGTAAATGGTTTCTCTGAATGTGAAAATTCGTCTCCAAGTTTTGGAGAAAAATATCCACCATTTTCTCTTCAAAACAAACGACAGCCGACTAGACGAATGACTTGACTAATATTATTTCAAATATCACTTGATACTGGTAAAATAGTCTGTCGAAATGACGGACAGATGCCATAAATAAACGAAGAAGAATTACTAATTCATTCATTCGCATACATTCTGAATCGATAACCTCTGTAGACCCCACAAGGTATAGATATCAGATAATCGATTTATTCAGCGTGGAAGCGGCATCGTGGCGCCTTCATTTACTTTGTAACAACTGGACCTTTGTTAGTCACTACGGCAGGTCAATGAGCTTTGCGAGAATTATCATCTATAGGTACTATTATAAAACTAAAATTAAAGATACCTATGGATAAACTAAATAATGCAGATCTACTAATAAAATAAATCTACTAACTCCGGCAAGATGGGGCGACGATCTGAGACATGTAGCTGGCAAACAATGGATGAGACGAGCCGAAGACCGGGCTCAGTGGCGCGTCTTGGGAGAGACCTACGTCCAGCAGTGGACTGATATAGGTTGATGATGATGATGATGATGATGATGACTAATAAACGATTCTGATTCCGAAAATCGAGTTTGTCTGTTTGTTTCTTCGCGGATCACGCCTTAACTACTGGACCAATTTCAATGAAACTTATAACATTCTGAAGCACTTTTTCCGAATTGAAACATAGGCTATATTTTAATGAAATCAAAGACGTGAATTCTTAGATACAGCTTGAACTCTCTAAACCAAAAGCAGCCATTTGGTACGAGGTTTATCGTTTGCTGGCGACAGATATTTTTAGGAATGTTTCGTACGCGTACGAAGTCGTGGGTATCAGCTAGTTTGATGATATAACCGATACTAGAATCTAGTAAAAGATTAACCCTCATACACGTCAAATCTTTACGTCACTTGGTACTTTTTGAAGGTATAAATGATAACGGTATGTCTCTTTATTTACAGATGGACAACCTACTAAGGCCGTGTGCAGATATTGGACTACAAGCAGATCCATTAATAGAATGGAAATACGACGTAGAGAAACAGGTAAGCGTTGATCGTAAACTGAACGCTTTCAGTTTATAGAAGGTTTAAGATAGGACCGGGAATGGAACCTTGTGGGACTCCAATACTCTTGTGTGATTAAGTATGATAAATAATTTGTTTTTATGTTATCTCGTATTTAATATGACTAGAAGATACATTCGTTACACATCTAGAAAGATTTTTAGAATTATTTACAAGTTTGTATGAACTAATGACACAGTCAAAAGCTTGAGTAATATCAGAATATTACAATCCTGAGTGAGTGATTGTTGACTCCCTGAAGTAGTGTTCTTTCTACTTTCCAGATAGACCACATAGTTCTAGGCCGAGGTCCGCCTGGCGGTTCCTGGCACACATTCCCACGCACAGTGACTACGCTCTCGCCCGCGGCTTGGCTTGCACTACCCCCTCACACGACCGCCTCGGCTGGCGACGCGCGTTTATCTGCGAGAGCCGTCGCACAGTATTGTAGGAGATATGTTCATGCGTGTAAACTTCAGGTATATTGTCTACCTTTATACTATGTTCACAGCTTCAGGGTATATGCTGTCTATTTTCACCAGTTTATCATTCTGCATTGTGTTCTAAAGATTTTCTTTGGTTTTATATATCATTATCTTTATACCTAGTTCTTCCTGCCCGTACCCCACTAGGTGGGGTCGACACAACATGTGCTTTTCTTCCATTCTCTTCTATCATCTGTCATCTCAGCCACCTTTATACCATCACTTTTTTTCATTATCTTTCTCTCTGTTATCTCAATGCTCTTTTCTTTCTTACCTATTCTTGTATAAAGTTTCGTCTCTTTAATTCTCCTTTTGTCAGTCATCTCTTCTCTCTCTTTCTTATCGGTGTCATCTTCACACAGTTTATCTATTATCTCAACTTAAGCTATGTTATTAGTATTATTATCGGTGTTATACCTAATATTATCTCCAATATTCAATATATCTCTAGATTCGCCGTAAGGTTTACATAGCAACATTATTTATTTTTTCAAATAATGTATATCTCTCAAATTGCTTCTAACCTTTACCGAGTGTTGAATATAGTTTACTGTGATCTCAATATTGTGTCTAAAATGGCAACTTTTAAAATTGTTACTACATTATATAAATGATTGCATTTTAGAGGTACTTCCGAAGTAACGTGATAGTAAACCGAGTGACGCTAGCGCCCCCTGCCGGTGAACCGTGCGTCGAGCGAACCTGCCCCTTACAAGCTAAATACATCGTCTCTGGGTGAGTATACTATGTTTTAGGACTACAATTAACGCCTTCTAGTCCCAAACTAAGCAAAGCTTATACTATAGGAACTAGATTGCCGATAATAAGATTTTTTTTTTAAATTTCCGTTTTGTACATAATTGTCTGGGTGTCACTTGCATTATAAGAGGTATATTCATATTGGTCTTCTAAAGCTGAGCTAACTAAAATGATTGCTAAATCTGTTGTCGTCTCTTTTCGTTGTCATGCAAGTGACAATGACAGGGCATTTTTTAAAGCCGCACTAAAATGACAGTTGAATATGAATAAAGGGATAAGTATTTACTTATAAAAAAAGTATAATAAATATTCTATCAGCAATCTAATTCACACAGTACAAGCTTTGCTTAGTTTGGATTTTGAGAATAGAAGGCATTGTGGAAAATGTTCATTAATATTTATTTATATTATCTTTTTGAAAACTATAATGGTGGGCATACACGCTACGAGAAATCGTTACGATCAGACTGTACAGTTTGAACGGTACCGATAAATCGCTACATGTATGTTATAAAACTGTACAGTTTTTAGAACATACATGTAGCGATTTATCGGTACCGTTCACACTGTACAGTCTGATCGTAACGATTTCTCGTAGCGTGTATGCCCACCATAAGATATTTTTCTCAAACATGGAAATTAAAAATACAAGCTTAACGCTTAGTTTGGCCTTCGCTGGAAATCCTACGTAATAATTATTTGTACCTACTCAACTGATAACTTAATTGAATTAAAGTTGATACCTATTTAATAATTTATGTGTTTCTGGTAAATAAACAATTTTATTCTTTATTCTTTATTCTTTAAAGCATTATTTTGACAACCTTCTTCGAGATAAATCGAAAATGCCAAATACATGCGAGCAGCGGCCGGCAATAAATGTATGAAATCCATTGCCGGCGTGTTTAGCGGCCAAACAAATAACATACAAAACTCATTACTGTCGTGTTATTTAAAAATGGAACGATCTTTTACTCTATAACATGGCAACCAAGGAGGTTATAACTTATCATAGGTTTTATTCAAATTTCGAACAGGCTTTCAAATAGAAAGCTGATTATTAAAAAAAAAAACAAATGAACACTGTAACTTCGTTGTTCATTAGTGGTTTAGAAAAGTAATTGTATATTCAACTAAAAAGTTTTGCCTAGGTACTTAGTTTTAATTTCCGCGTATTATTTGATAAAAGTACTATACAAGCCTTGGCCACAACTAGGCAATGAGGGACTCACGCATGTGTGGCTCGTCTTCGACTCGGCCCACATTTACACGTTCTGCCCTCATTGCCTATGTTGCGGGCCGCTGCAGTAATGTACTATTTTTTACTTGCATTTTGTGTTTGAAGGTACGACAAATCGTCATGTCGCGGCTTCCAGTACCTATGCAGTGAGGTGGTGTTGGCGTGTGGTGCCGGCGACCGACCCAACACTCTGCCGGCGCCACACGCCCTACACTCGCACCATTCTCTAGCGGCGTTCGAACATGCACTCAACGAAATCAATCCTAATGGTACGTATATTTACTAAGTCATATGTCATAAGCATTTATTAGTAAAATATAATTTACAGGTCATACGTTGCTACAACATTAGATTAGATACAAGTTTTCTTATAAAAATTACAAGTGTTAAACAAATTGGACTAATACAGTATTTACAATATTCACAATAATTTACTAAATACACATGATTCAATTTATGTATGGTAAACATACAGTACTACGAGATTCGAGCGATACTGTCTTAGCGACAAGTTTGTATGGAAAGCGACAGAATTAGCCATTCATAAATTGAATTTTGCGACATCGTGGTGAAGGTGGGGTGAATGACCTGTATTGCGGTGTTATTTGGCACCTACTATAGGGAGCGCGACACGGACGCGCGCTTTCTCGCATTTCGCGTATTATAAGAGTGATTCGCGAACCTAATAGTATGCTTTTAAAATAATTAACCTTAACTTAAAAGAAATTAAAGTTTACCTATTTACATACAAAACCAATGTAAAATTCATGTAAACCATGTGAAAGCAATATATTATTGACTATTGAATTCTTCGTTTTATATAGAGTTATCTATCTTCTAAATCTTCTAGTCAGTTAATTAGCAGTTGAAGCGCTCGTGGCTTGGCTTGCTTACCCAATCTTCACTGATTATCTAAGTTAAGCGACGTTCTGCGCGGTCACTATTTGGATGGGTGACCTTTAGTGGCATTTACATCTGAGCGCTTCCGTGCTTCGGAGGGCACGTTAAAATGTCCCGGCTCTAGCAGTCGTTAAGCCTCGACGGAGGCCTTAAGGCGGCCTAAAAACTCCTTCACCAGAGTTGGCCACTAACTCATACGAGCTTCCTTGCTTGTGGTAAGTATTTACTACTATAGCTTGCGCCCGCGACTTCGTTCGCGTCCCGTTGGTTTACCGGGATTAAAAGTAGCCTATGGTCAGGGACAATATAATTTAGTTACATCTAAATTGGATTAGTAGTTTTTGCTTAAAAGAGTAATGTCGATCTCCAACGAAGTGTGTGAGACAATAAAACGTATTTTGTTAACTTTTGTAACTACACTCCAAGCAAAATAAACATATTTCATTCCAAACATCTATACATCCTTACAAACTTTTGAGTTTATAATAGAAAGGAAGGAAACTCGTATGAGCTAGTGGCCAACTCTGGTGACGGAGTTTTTAGGCCGTTTTAAGGCCTCCGTCATGGCTTAACGGCTGGGACAGTTTAACGTGCCCTCCGAAGCACGGAAGCGCTCAGATGTAAATGCCACTAACGGTCACCCATCCAAATAGTGACCGCGCAGAACAGTGCTTAACTTAGATAATCGGTGAAGATTGACTAAGCAAGCCTAGCCACGAGCGCGCGTGTTTATAATATGAAACGAAGACAGGTTGACGTGTCCAATAATTTATTTTTATCTTCTTTTACAACAATCTTTCTGCTTTATGTAGGTCAGGCTACCACCGTACCGAAAGTAATTTCAAATTCCCGGTCGTAGTTTTTTACAAGAAGCCTATGACATCTCTCACTATCAGATACGAATCTCGAATCTTTAGCTTGACGGACTAGGCTTGGCATGGCGGCTTTCAAGGCTGGCTGATGGCATGGCGAGGCGTTACAAATATTAGTAGGATTATGAGTTATCTATGTAGTAATCAGTGACTTATCTCTACAGATCCACCGTCATCAGTGCTAGTGGTAGGGTCGGGTGTGTCGGCAGCAGATGGCGTGCGTCTCGCGCGTCGTCGCGGCCTGCGCGCGCACCACGCGCATAGAGCACCGCCCTCTGCACTAGCACACCTCGACCCACACGCATACCCACACTACTGCCAGGTACGTACACACGCGCATAGAGCGCCGCCCTCTGCACTAGCACACCTCGACCCACACGCATACCCACACTACTGCCAGGTACGTACACACGCGCATAGAGCGCCGCCCTCTGCACTAGCACACCTCGACCCACACGCATACCCACACTACTGCCAGGTACGTACACACGCGCATAGAGCGCCGCCCTCTGCACTAGCACACCTCGACCCACACGCATACCCACACTACTGCCAGGTACGTACACACGCGCATAGAGCGCCGCCCTCTGCACTAGCACACCTCGACCCACACGCATACCCACACTACTGCCAGGTACGTACACACGCGCATAGAGCGCCGCCCTCTGCACTAGCACACCTCGACCCACACGCATACCCACACTACTGCCAGGTACGTACACACGCGCATAGAGCGCCGCCCTCTGCACTAGCACACCTCGACCCACACGCATACCCACACTACTGCCAGGTACGTACACACGCGCATAGAGCGCCGCCCTCTGCACTAGCACACCTCGACCCACACGCATACCCACACTACTGCCAGGTACGTACACACGCGCATAGAGCGCCGCCCTCTGCACTAGCACACCTCGACCCACACGCATACCCACACTACTGCCAGGTACGTACACACGCGCATAGAGCGCCGCCCTCTGCACTAGCACACCTCGACCCACACGCATACCCACACTACTGCCAGGTACGTACACACGCGCATAGAGCGCCGCCCTCTGCACTAGCACACCTCGACCCACACGCATACCCACACTACTGCCAGGTACGTACACACGCGCATAGAGCGCCGCCCTCTGCACTAGCACACCTCGACCCACACGCATACCCACACTACTGCCAGGTACGTACACACGCGCATAGAGCGCCGCCCTCTGCACTAGCACACCTCGACCCACACGCATACCCACACTACTGCCAGGTACGTACACACGCGCATAGAGCGCCGCCCTCTGCACTAGCACACCTCGACCCACACGCATACCCACACTACTGCCAGGTACGTACACACGCGCATAGAGCGCCGCCCTCTGCACTAGCACACCTCGACCCACACGCATACCCACACTACTGCCAGGTACGTACACACGCGCATAGAGCGCCGCCCTCTGCACTAGCACACCTCGACCCACACGCATACCCACACTACTGCCAGGTACGTACACACGCGCATAGAGCGCCGCCCTCTGCACTAGCACACCTCGACCCACACGCATACCCACACTACTGCCAGGTACGTACACACGCGCATAGAGCGCCGCCCTCTGCACTAGCACACCTCGACCCACACGCATACCCACACTACTGCCAGGTACGTACACACGCGCATAGAGCGCCGCCCTCTGCACTAGCACACCTCGACCCACACGCATACCCACACTACTGCCAGTTACACAGGACGAACCCCATCTATACTATTATTATATAGTAGGTGCCAAATAACACCGCAATACAGGTCATTCACCCACCTTCACCACGATGTCGCAAAATTCAATTTGTGTATGATAAACAAACAGTACTACGAGATTCAAGCGATTACCGTCTTAGCGACAGGTTTGTTTGGAAAGCGACAGAATTAGCCATTCATAAATTGAATTTTGCGACATCGTGGTGAAGGTGGGTGAAGGACCTGTATTGCGGTGTTGTTTGGCACCTACTATATGTACATTCACACTCAGCCCATGCCGCTGCCGGCATTAATTCCGGACTTATTGCCACAGCAACATCGCCTTTATTTTTATTAGAGAGCAAGGGCATAAACTTGGGCCGGAAGCCGGGACAGAGCAGAGGCATGGTCGTGTTCACACTATGCTCATGCCCACTTCCCTGCCGACTGCGGCTGAATGTGAACGCATCATAAAAATGTAAAAAGCCAAAACTAAAATTAAAATAAATAAAGTGGAAAGAGAGAAGGGAGGCCTTTGCCCTGCAGTGGGACAGTAGCGGCTGAATAATAATAATAATAGCTAAAGTTAAAAATATAGATAAACTAAATATGCATATCAACTAAATAAACTATTCTGAAGTCCGTTTCCGGATTAAAATTGAAATCAAAGACGTGGATTCTTAGATTCAGCTTGAACTCTCTAAACCAAAGGCTACCATTTGCTACGAGGTTCATCGTATGCAGGTGACTGATATTTTGGTGGAAAGTTTCGCACGCGTACGTAGTCGCGGGTATCAGCTAGTCGTTTATAAATTCGAAGGGTAGTTCCAAAAAAAACCTTAAAAATGCTTTTATCTACAGATCTACAAAATGATGTGCGACGGACAATCCGGTAACTACGAGAACTACACATCGTACCCGCACCACGTGATCGTCGACATAACCAACCACACATCACCGCCAGCGCCACACAAAATGCAGCACATCGAACCCATCCAACTCAAGAAGGTCAAACTACTCAATCTACTCACCAACGAAACTACCGACATAATCGTATCAACCATTGGGGTGTTCATAGGATCGAAACCGGACTTATTCTTCTTACAAACCAACTTCGATCTTAACTGCATGGATCTAAACTCTTGCACCTGTCAGAACAAGAAGATAGAAGAAAAACGATTTTTCAAAAATCACTGGTTATACTTCAAAACTGTGCTGCAAACCATTCAGAACTGTAAATCTAGGTATTTCTTCGGTGATAAATGTGGCTGTGAGGATGATTGTAAATGCGATGTTCTACCTTATTCCGAGTTGGTAGAGAACAAATTAAAATGTCAGTGCGCGTCGGTCAGTCCGCTGACAAATGGAATCGGTTTCGGTATAGATGGAACTAAGCCAGTTGATAGTAGGAACCCAATAGCTATAGATAAAAGCACGCACGAGTTACTAAACGCGCCTAAAGGCATGTACGCACTAGGTCCACTAACTGCAGATAACTTTGTGAGATTCATTCCCGGTGGAGCATTAGCTTTATTAGCACACATACATAGGAACAAAAAATAACTTACTATTGACATGTGATCGCAATATTAGTTTTGTTTAACAATAAATTATTTTTTATACCTGATTTTGTGTTTTTATTACTATATTGGGTGCCAAATAACACCGCAATACAGGTCGTTCGCCCACCTTCACCACGATGTCGCAAAATTCAATTTATGAATGGCTAATTCTGTCGCTTTCCATACAAACCTGTCACTAAGACGGTATCGCTCGAATCTCGTACTGTTTGTTTACCATACATAAAGTGGATTTTGCGACATCATGGTGAAGGTGGGTGAATGACCTGTATTGCGGTGTTATTTGGCACCTACTATACCTAGAGGTCTACAAGTCTCAATCTAGAGGTCATTAGAAAAATAATGGTATGAAAGGTAGGATAAGAAGGTAGGTACTCTATAATAATAAATTCAACTACTTTTCTTCTATGCAGCTTAATTAATAAAATATATTAGGTACCTATAACTTACAATCTAACATCGAATTATATTCAATAGGTACATTAAATGCTATAATAGTATGTGATACAAAAAAATATCAAATATATTATTAGTTTATAACTATTCGTTAAAATAACATTTGGCACAGTAGCGCTGCCTAGTTTTGTAAAAACAATAAAAATATAAAATGTGATAATTATACTTGGCAACTTTACTTTACAACCTACATAACTACATATTTAAAGATCTTGACATGAATGTGAGATTACAATGAAAAGGTATGGTTCAGTTATGTCTCAGCTGGCAAGTTTGTTAGTGGAATTGGCCCCTCAGTATAGTAGCAACAGTCTGCCACTAGATGGCATTAGGTATGTCAAAATAACCAATTTTTTTATTTGTCGATGGCCAAAATGCTATCTTTAAAAGTCTTTGTTATAAATCCTATCCTATCCTACTAATATTATAAACGCGAAAGTTTGTAAGTATGGATGGATGGATGTTTGTTACTCTTTCATGTAAAAACTACTGATCCGATTTGGATGAAACTTGGAATATATATTGCCCGTGACCTGGATTAACACATAGGCTACTTTTTATCCCGAAAAAACAACGGGATCCGACGAGACGCGAACGAAGTCGCAGGCGGCACCTAGTATTACATAAATTATGACATAGGACAGTTTCAAAGTTTATTGACCTATAAAATTAAATGATGTGGTTATTATATCTAGTTTATCATCATACTTATGTTAATTACTGCCATAATATCTTATCTCGAATCCCTGCCTATACTTAACACTTAACTATTTAACCACTTAGACACTTCTTGAATTTTCATTTAGGATACTACCTAAGTAAAATATACAAAATTACTCCATAATCAAATTATTAGAAGTTGGTTTTGAATTAATTAAATATATACATAACATACAAACTCCAAACACAATAGCATCATACAAATATTCATAATATCTTAACAATCTAGTGATTCCTCACACATCAGATTTTATAGACAGATATAAATGTAAGATAACTTTAAAATCATACACGCAAGAGTTAAATGCACTCACTTAAACAGAATAATGTGCATGAAGGAGAAAAACTGAGCATGACAAAGAGCGTTCAGTGCACAGCACATAATCAGCGAGCAGACGCTGAAGCAAGCCGAACCTCAGTCAACACGTGGTGGTGGAACTCCTTTCAGATCTGTTACCAACAACGCCAGCTCATCTTGCAACGGCCGAGGTAGCTCAAGCTCATGTAAACGATCTATATTCGACACGGCTGAAGCCACTCGCAGCATTGCAGCGTACCGCAATGTCCGCACCCCAATAGTTATATTCCAGTTTGTTCTTTGCCTCACGTTACCGAGGACAGCCGGAGCCCGGAAGATCGGACTGTTTTGTATAACATAGTTCTCTTTGGTTGCTGCATCAGTAAACTCCCAAGGGTGAGTTAGGTAGCTGTTGACATCGTATGCCACGCCTGGTCCTAAGCTTACGTACAAGCGTTTCTTTCCATCGAAGTCTCGCCATGAGATATGTACAGGCCGAGACGTGCGGTTCGAGAATCGTAAGAACACGCGGCTGACAGATTCTATAGATTTTACCGGGACACGTTCCCCTTTTTCATTCACTTCAAACGCCAAATCGTCGTTTATAGCCATCTTAGAGACGGATATAACTGGAATTTGAAAATATTAAATTATAACCTTGGCCACCGACGCACTAAGTTTAAAAGCTAAATTATCATGGCCTACTTACCGATGTAATCGGGAATGCAGTAATATTAAAGTACGTTGCGTATGTACCTAGATAATATTGTGAGTCACTCGGTTCACGATACTATTATTGTAAAGTTTCGCAAGAAAGTTTTAAAAACTCCCGCGGTTCTCTTGTCCCTGAAGGTTGATAACAGAAAATAAAACCACTTCCGCCAAGTTGTCAAGCAAAATGGCTGTCTGTGTCGCTGTTATTGGCAAAGATGTGAGTTTTTTATCACCTTCTAAACTGCTACACACTTCACCACGATTTGTACTTTCATTTCACTGCATTATAATATCTATCTACGATGCAAATCAGCTTTAGAACTTGAATTTTCACGAAATCCCATCTACATTATTGATCACAAATTCACAATCACAAACGACGTGACGTCATTTGCTTTTGTTTTGTTTGACCGACTAACTGACATGACATTTACAGTATACTGACATAACACATTGCTTGTTACTTTATTACAGTGACAGACAGCGTTCAGCTAGAGTTGCCAGCAAATAATATTTACCCCGTAAAAAGTGTTCTAGTGTTCCAGGCCTGCCACAATGCTATTTATATGCGTTATAAAATGAACCGGTCACTGTGGAGTCTCATCACATATTATCATCCGCATTAGTGAGAATCTGCAATAGCTTACGCATTGTTGGTTTCAAGTACTTATTTAGATATCTCATCAGTATCCGAGTGTTACCGTCTTGAGTTTTCATCCTGATATTTTTTTGCAGAATGCACCCTTATACATTGGAGGTGTCGGTAATGACACGAGTACTGACAATGAGCTGTCTCGACAATGGCTTGTACACACCGCCTTAGATGCACTGGAGGAGAGACTGGCTTCTGCCAACACTGGTAACGCTGGCGCCAACTCAAACGCAGCCAGAACTGATTTACGAGATTTGTACTTGGGATTGCTTTATTCTACTGACACCCATAAAATGTAAGTTATTTGAGGTTTTTACGTATTATTTCACGATTAATTATGTACGTTCAGCTTACGTATTATTTACTTTTTTTAGATATGGATATGTTACCAACACACGGATCAAATTAGTCCTTGTGACAAGCTCCACATCTCCCAGCGGTAGTAATATTAGAGATGCTGAAGTACGAACAGCTCTTCGCAGACTGCACGCGTTGTACGCAGATGCCATTTGCAATCCATTCCACCTGCCTGGCGATCAGATAACATCATTGTGAGTTATTAAATCTGATGTCGTAATTTAAAAGTTATAAGTTACGTAACAGTTAATGTATAAGTTACATAATAATTTTTACTTACCTATAGTTATTTAATTTTACTAAAGTAATTTGTATATTTTCCAGGAAATTCGACAAGCAAGTCAAGAATATCATGATGAATAACGTTTAAAACAAACCTGTTGACAATCTCCAGGTGTTCATAATCGTGCTGTCACGTTTGTATGCAGTACCTATCCATATTGAAAAGTTATATGTCGAAGCTTCTCTTATTATTACCATAGACTAATTAATAGTCCATGTTATTACACTCATGTACCTACTTACTATAAGTTTATGTTATTGTTTAATTTACGGTCAATAAAGATATAAAATAACTCACTTTTGTCTCTGGATGATTAGGCGAGGAATAAAATAGATTTGAAGTTTTTTAAACATGTAGTGTACGGAGTGTACCTACATAAATGTTGGGGCATTTGGGGACTTAAGGCGATTTCGAATCAAAACGGGTAATTTTTTTCTTATGATGGTATCATTACCACAGATAAAAAAAGTGAGGACCGTTTCGATGTGGTTGTCACTATCAAAGTGACAACTGAACTAAAGCAGTTGTTTTTTTTATTTATTTTCTCTTTCCTTCATGAACTGAAAAGTGACGCTGTGCTCCGGTTCAGCGCTGTGCAATTTTTATTCTAAAATTGTTTATCTCGACCGGAATAAAGCTAAACCATGGTATGTAATCATTATCTAGCTATAGAATATTTATTACAACTCTATAACCCTGATTTGTGAAAGTCCTACTGGCAATCAAATTTAAGGTTATGTGTACACGTGTAACTAGTGGTATCTACCTTAGTATTTCCCATAGTTCGAGCTCATGCACATAAATAACAAGAACTATCGGCTTCCCTTCATGCATTGATACCTTAGAATCCATGGTTAGGTAGGTATGTGTTGAAAGATGAATCCATACTACCGTGGTCAATCACGAATTCACAATAATACTCCTGATAAAATAGATTCAGTACGCATTAACTATAACTTATTCTGTACCTATCTTCTCTGGTAAGACACATGTAATACTTGTTCCACCTGACCTCTATTGGCTGCCTAACTGGACTGGCACTACAACCCCCTGACCCAAAGGCTGGTGGACTAGCACTTCAATATTGTGACCTCCCTAACCTAAATCCTGGTTTCATATTTGTCTCCAGTGATACTAAGTAGCTCTCTAAACAAGTACCTTCCTAGTTGGATTCTGTAATCTGATCCAATGGCTATGTGATTCCAGGCAGCCGCCGCCGTAGTATCAGGCAAGGACATCGAGAAGCCCCAGGCTGAGATCTCGCCCATCCATCGTATCCGGATCACACTGACATCCCGCAACGTTCGCTCCCTGGAGAAAGTGTGTGCTGACCTCATCAACGGAGCCAAGAAACAGAAGCTCCGTGTCAAGGTAATTATTTATTTATTTTATTTTTAAACGAATGGATACCCAACACAGATTCACACAACACAAATCAACGTACATTATTATTATTTTTTATATAACCTATGTCGTCCCACTGCTGGGCAAAGGTCTCCCCCAAAGACTTCCAATATTCTCTGTCCCGAGCTTCCTCCCACCATCCTCTTTCGAAGGCGTCTAGTTCGTCGCGCCAACGCTTCCTTGGCCGACCCCGATATCGCACACCGTCAGGGACCCAAGGTGTGGAGATGGTCGGCCACCTATCGGTAGGCATCCTGCTGACGTGTCCCGCCCAGTCCCATTTGAGCCTAGCGCTCTTGTTTCCAACATCGGTTATTCCAGTCATGGAACGCAACACAGTGTTACGCACTCTGTCTAATTACTCGGTACCTACATTAATTAAAAGGAAATAAAACAAGGTGCTTCAATTGTTGTTACAGTGACTTATAGTGTGTTGTTTTATCGAACCTAGTAGTTAGTTGATGACCTAAAAACTTTTGCACGCCAATCACTTTGGTAAAAATATGCGGCACTTATTTATACTTTTACATCTTTGTACTTATATTACCATATTTTTATGCAAATAAATGAATTGAATTGAATTGAAAATAATTACAGGGCACCACTTAAAGAACTTCTTTTATTTTCCCAGCTGTCAGAGGAGGTTAGAATTTAAAAGATAAATCTTATATGTTTGTCTGTAGTTTATTCATCACAGAGACTGACTGTGACTGTCAAATTGTTTACAAGTAGCTTAAACTATATTTTATAAAAAATGCTCTCCAGTGCAGAAGTCATCGGTACCTATATAATGGTAGTTTTAGGCCTGTATGCTGATTTTTTTTTTTTACTGCTCAAACATTGATCCAGACTCAGGCATAGATTTTTGTATGAAAATCTTCTCAAATCTATGCTTGAGTAACGATTTCTTTATCTAAGGCCTTAGGCATAAATAGCGTCTAGATGAAAACCCAATGTTCAACAATGACATTGTGTTCACCTCACCGGCGCGAAATAACTACTTCTCAAAGTGCAGTGTGAGAGTCTCATACATCACTCTGCTCATAGGGAAGTAACACACAAGCAAATCAGTATAGGAGCTAAATAAAATATTACACCTAAATAATCAGGATTTTGCATCTGATTTAGATTACTTATTGTGGGGTCAATGTATATATGAATGTGGGGATCTTCTAATCTTCATACTATTTCTTCGGGAGGCAATGATAAAGTTCAGTGTTCCACATAATTACTTATTTATTCACCAACGAAGCTACATGTTTACACTGCGAGCGGGGAGAGACGACTGGCGACGCGGGACACAAAACTATCGCGTCAGCCCGATTTACCTACTTGTGGCTAATCGCCACACTTATGATGATGATGATGCCTTCCTGGCCAGTTTCGGCTACTTGAATAGCCAACTTTGCCTTTTAAAGGTTCTTGCACACAATGTGCATGTAAGAGTGTTGTTGACATAGTTATCTTCTTCTATAAATATATAAAAATAAATATAATATATATAAATATATTCTCTTGAAGCTGACTGACAATAAACTCACAGCCTAAACTATAAGTCCTAGAGGTATGAAATTTGGAGTGTGTATCCTTATATAGTGTAGGGGTGCACTAAGAAAGGAATTTTGAAAAGTCGCACCTTAAAGGGTCTAAAATTAGGATCAAATATTTTGTATGCTGCTAACACGCGGGCAAAGCCGCATGCGTCAGCTAGTAGTTGTTGATGGCGGTTTAGTTCTGACCTGTCAACTGATTTAAGTGAAGTTGCCATTATTTCGTAAATATCATTTACATGTCTTTTATAAACATTATTTTGTCTTCCAGGGCCCAGTTCGCATGCCGACCAAGATCCTCCGCATCACAACTCGCAAGACACCCTGCGGTGAAGGTTCAAAGACCTGGGACAGATTCCAGATGAGAATACACAAGCGGGTCATTGACCTGCACTCTCCATCTGAAATCGTGAAGCAGATCACATCAATTAATATCGAACCTGGCGTAGAAGTTGAGGTTACCATCGCAGACGCGTAGGCATAACTGTCAATAAATATTTTGATGTAAATTGTTCCTTTTCTTTCATTAGAAATATCACATTAGGACATATTGCAAGGTGATAACAGATGGAGTAAAGCGACCACTGAATTGTGGCAAAGATGCGGCTACATAAACGTAGGACGTCCGGCAACGAGATGGGCAGACGACATCGTCAAAATCGCAGGCCGTAAATGGGAGAGACTAGCACAGGACCGCAGTAGATGCCAAAAACTTAGGGGAGGCCTATGCCCTTGCCCAGCCACTCGCGATCTTGAGATCATAATATCGCGTTCCCCTACTACTACGTTAGTTATGAGTTGTGATACCTTCAGCAGCGGTTTAGGTATACCTTCTAGAACTAAAATCGGTCATAATGCTAAACATAACCTACCTACCTATAAGACCCAGTGGATAACTAAATTCCAACGTGTCATTATTAGCTCCTAGAATGTGCAGTTTTAAATTTAGCCTTTCATAGTACCTACCTACGTAGTAAAAATACTAATTTAGCTTTTACTATCCAGACCATAGAACAGATAAATATTTTCACTCAGATGATCAATGTACATTTGCCCCACGGGCAGAACCAAACCCGCACCTACCACGACACCAGAGAGATCAATCAGCCTCTTGTCTCCAACCGGCATCACACTCGGTTGATCAATAGACAATCGATTTAAATATGACTACGTCTTCATGACCTCGCTTTACACTACCTTGCCTACCGTGAAGGAAGACTAGTACCTATACCTACTACGTTTGGCAGCCAGCCCGATTGAATATTAAGACCCAAACAGGCATCCTGCGACAGCCGCATTGCGAAAACTGTATGAACTTATACACAAACCTATCTTCTGTAGTGTAGCACATGAGTACCTGCATGAGCGAGCAGGTACCAGGAGTATAACTTAGGCAATAATCATAAATAAAACAGCCTGATAAGAGTCCATTGTTAGATAAAGGCTTAGCATCCCGTAGGTTTTAGGCGCTTTTTCTAGAAACAGCGTTTCTAGGCCGGGCCTACATCCATCGACTTCCTCGATCCATCGGGTGGGTAGCCCTAGCCACAGATCCCTAGCTAAAGTTTTTTGTGAGAGATTAGTGAAGAAAGAAGCAGGCGGCTACCTCAGCCCATTACTTCATTACATCCACTGAGGACATGCTTATCTGGTCGTGGGTTCAAGTTCAAATCCGGTCGTGCTTCCATAGTGAAAATAATGATTAGAAAAAAAATCTACCTTACCTACATACAGGATACAGGGAGTATGGGTTATAGACCGATGGACGAAGTACATTGCCTCACAGGAGACGTCCTCATTGGACTTGAGTGTGAGGAAATGGTGGCTACCAGCATATTCCATTACTTTTTTTTATAAAATAGTTAGGTACTAGCATTATTATTCGTCTAATAAACATCCTGAATCCACTTCCAATGATACCTAAGTACAATACACAATACATAATTATCTCATCCCTCGTCGGCATAGTAACACACGAGTGCGACCGAGTCCACTGCATAGCTGACTCTATCTAACGCAGGCAGCCTAGACTGGGGTATTGATCGTGAGCAATAGGCTGCCTAGAATGGGTTGCTATAGGACTGGTTTCACAACACGGTTAACCAACGAACGATTAAAGGTGGATTATCCTGCATTTGTAAGGATTTTTCCATACCATCCCACTAATATTTTAAACGTCAATGTTTAGAAAGATGTTTGGATGTTCAAGTTCAAGTTCTATAATGCATTCATATAGGTATTGTTCTCTTTAAATGTGTGGATGTTTGTATTTAATTTTCAATAACGCTGTATTACGATGTCACGCTGAATTGAATGAACCTTTGAATAAGAATAATATACCTTGTTCGTTTTTATCGTTATCCCGAAAAATCAACAGGATGAAGCGTAGACGCGGACGCAGTCGCGAGCGAAAGCTAGTGACAAATAACACTTTTTAATACGTAGGCCTACTACCTAACTAGGTAGGTACTACTTTAGTCTTTTGACAAAAATAGCCTAGAAGGTAATGTAGGCGTCTCTGCGTCATTCAGTTCACATTACATAGTAGGTATTGTACCTACCTTACCTACCCCTACTACGCACATCTAAGTTGCGTGTGGAAAAAGCCGATTAACCCAAATAACGTTATTCAAGCCTGGCTCGGTAAATGCGGTAACCGTTCGCGGTGGTACCGGTCCCTATCGATCTGCAGAGCGTCGACCCTGCATGCTACGCTTTAACTTATCCGGTAAGTACCTACCTACCTAGGTAGTACCTACTTTTTCATATTGCAGTCTACATTCTTCGTACTTTTTACTAAACGATTCCCTGCAAAATATCTGGTGGATTAGGTAGGTATGTTTAGAGGATAGCTGCGGTCGTATGCCACCTCCCCTAATAAAATAATACATTTGAACAGTTAGTGGTAGGGCAATGTGGCATATGACCATGGTTATCCTCTAAACATCACTATGTAGTAGGTACCAACTTCGGATGAGAACATTTTATTGTTTCATAGATACCTACTACTCTTTAGTTTAGAGCGTCATTTACCTAGTCGGGTTTTAGTTTTTTTTTTGTACCTATTAGGTAGACCTATGAGAAAAAAGTTTGTAAATCTCCCGCTAGAGGCACTTTTATCGGATTTTCTTCAGAAGTTACAAAATATCCCGCAAACCACTTTTTGATATTTGTATAAAAACAAAACTACGGAATCCACGACCTCAGGAACAGAAGACAGACTCCCACAAGCTCATAATCTCTTGTTTCTCGATCAAATCCGTCCCAATTCCTTATCAACTCGAATCAAAACACCAAAAGATTAATTTCAATTGAACCACATCACGATTCAAGGTTGATTGTAGGCGGATTGTGGGCGACTTCCTACTGCAAACACCTTTTCCAATCCCCTTTATACCATAAGAAATAGAGACGAGATTTCCGTGACACTTTGACAGTTGAAATTAGGGACATAAAAGTCAGTCGTATTCCTATCTGTCTCAATTTACGTGCTTGAGCTGACTCGTCTGGAGATGGTAGACTTTAATGGACTATGGTTTATTGCATAATAGTTATACCTACCTCCTAGTAGGCAAGATATAATTGACGAAAAAAGCCTAACCCTAACTGCTAAGGTAACAGGATGTACAAAAATAACTCCCAAAACGGTGACAAAAATGTCTCATTTGACCCGGGTACAAAATGGCAGCAAATAGGTACAAAATGGGCGCGACAGTTCAAAAATGGGTTACCTAATAGTTAATACCGGATGGCTTTTTTTTAGTTACCTAATTTTAAAAAAGGCAGGATTGTTATTGTTACCGAACTCAAAAGGAAATCAACAGAAATAGGTGATATGTCATCATGTATGAATTTATATTATTTTAATGTTATCAGTTATCACACATGTAAGATGCAGTGTGGGTTAGAACATGACATTATTCATTTCAGGGTTATCAGATAGGTATTATAAACTGTAAGGAAGGATAGGTACTTTACTCCCACATAAATGATTCTGTTTAAGTTGGCCTTGAAGTGCCTGAATTGGCCTGAAGTTAGGTGCGGTGCGACAAAATCGATTTTCCTTACCTACATTTATTTCAGGGAGGGGACAAGCAGGCAGTATAACAATAAATAAAAATACAAAACCTAGGTGCGTAACCAGGGCTCATTCCAGTTTTCCCCTGGATTTCTGGAACTTTTGGCTCAATAATCCCCTTAGCGATCCCTGCGACTGCCGGCGGCAGGGGAAAATTAGTAAGTAGGCAATAGATTACTACCTTAGTTTCATCAGGGTTGACCTGCTTCTAATTTTTTTTAAGTAGCTTAGGTAATCTCGTAAAATGTAGGTTTTTCCCAGTTTTCGTTGGTAATTTTTGTTTTTTTTTTCAGAATATTTTGCATGTGTGTTTTTGGTTAAAAGTCCAGCCCGAAGTTGATGCAACTGATTAGGTATAAATAGTAATCCCTCAAAAGAGAGAAGAAGAGTGAATGTAATCACGTTGTTGGCGCCAGTATTTGTTAACCAATTGTTTCTTCAAATTATCAAGTTAGTACAGTAGCGCAGCATTACGTCATGATGTCATATTACAAAAAAGTTGTTCGACCTCCTTGGCAGGAGAATGTTGCCAGCTAAGCAATTTTTTGCTAAATCTAGCCGAGTATAACGCTCTACCAATGCTACAAAAAAAATACTTTAGCTACTTCTACTGATCTTTAAGGTTTCACATCATCCCACGCTTCGTAATACTGGTTTAGATTACAATTTTATTGCAATTTTGGATGGCGAGCACGTATTTTTACTAGCAAACTAGCCAAAATGTCTCCCAGGTGGCAAGACGGCATACGACCTCCTTCGACTGTAGGCGGATGAGTCAGAATGTTGTCAGCTACAGTGGGTGCCATGCCAACTCCAAGGCAACTTACATAGGCCAGGAGCCAGTGACTGGGTTTTCATTCTAGAAAATGCCTTATTTATTATGAATGAATATATAAATCAGTAAATAATATGAATACGAATAAGAGTCGTTTATGTAGGTAGTAGGAACAAGAGCTGTCCTTCGCACTGAGCGCAGAAAAAAATTTGCTGTTCCGTACTAAATGTAATGTACCTACTAGGTAATGTAATCTTGGCAATAGGTATAAAACAGCTGATTTTTTTCGCGCTCACACTGATGGGTTCATAGGACAAGTTGTTCATATTGATAAGTAAATACTGTACTTTACTTTACCCGGCGAATATTTCAGTAGTGGTCTAACACTCGGTAAAAATGTCTTCTCAAACTCTCGGTTTACAATCTACATGAATGGATATGCATCGATAGCAAGTTAATACGTATAATACTGTGGTTTGGGACCATCTGGCCCCCAACCGGTTCGGAAGGCTGTTTTGGAAGGCTTGGTTTAGTTACACGAAGGCGTACTTTTGATAAATACAAAACTTTACCTATGGTTTTTGACATTTGACTTTATAGCAAGTTTTAAATAAATAAACAATGTTTTCATTATTTATAATATGACCTAGACACTATTCTTAAGGAATTGATGAATCAGTAAGGATAAACAAACATGTCACTATAATTAAATCATTTATTTCTGAGTAAACACCAAAAGAAACAGTCTCTTCACTGTAAATGCACAGTTCTTAGGTTCTACGATTACTTACTAGGTTAATATAGCTGCATCTGCATTGGTACTTTATACTTACTTACTTATATAAATCTGTTTGTCGGGTAAAAAACTATATAATTAATATAATAATATTTAATTAATTTAATATTATAATTAATTTAATATTTTTCTACATACCTAAGTACCTATTTATTATTAAGTTGGCATAACAATACATTTAGAGGTCACTGTAACTAATAATATAAGTATAAATAGTAACTATTCATAGTTGGTGTTGTATAAGTCTTTATGTTACGTAGGTACCTACACCTACCTACCTACTGCTTTCATTTTATCATCTAAGTATCTAAATCCTGTACTGCGTAGGCTGTGTATCGGTATTACCCTACTTGGAATCTAACCTACCAGTATTTTAGGTACTTAATCTGTAATATTCTGGCCGAAGCCTGGAACCCGCATGTCCTTTTAGGGTAGTGCGTAGTGCGACACGCGATCGATCCACTCTGCGTAGGCGGGGTAGACGAGCTATTCTCAAATATAAAGTTGAATACTTAGGTTAGGGGACTACCTAACCTAAGTATTAACTTTATACTAGCTAAACCAAAAGGATTTTACTTAAAAAAACTTCGGGAGAATATACCTAAAGGGTAGTACCAAAGCAGTACCATGAATCTCAATCAATTACATAATTACCTACTTATGTCAGAAAGGAGTAGGTAGATCAAATTCGTAAACATTATATTGGGATATATAATTAAATGGGTGCAGAGAATTTATATAAGTACCTACTTACAAAGTTTATTATAAATTTATGGACATATTTTTAATAGGTAGATAAAGGTTTTGTGCTAAGTATATAGACGTGGACTCTCCGAGAAAGTGAGAAGAAGAAGATAGACGCTCTCGAAATGTGGTGCTGGAGAAGAATGCTTGGAATATCGTGGACTGAATTTCGCACCAATCAGTCTATACTTCAAGAACTCGGCATCAAGCAGCGTCTATCATCCATAGTGCAGTCGCGCATTCTCACTTTCTTTGGACATGTGTCGCGTCGAGGGGAAGTCTCCATTGAACGTCTGGTGGTGCAGGGGAAGTTCGAGGGCAGACGAGCGCGCGGCCGATCACCGATGAGATGGACGGACCAAGTCAAGGCTGCGATTGATGTTCCTCTGAACGAATGTGCCAGAAGAGCAGCGGTTCGGGAAGAATGGCGGAAGATTGTGAGACGGGCCACTGCTCCAACATGACGACCACGACCACTCTGCCAAGAGTGATACGACAAAGAAGAAGAATATGCCGACAGATGAGCAAGTTGGTAGAAGTATTCAAAAAGTAAATATCAGTGAAAGTTTTGTATAGTGGTACCTACTACCTACCTGTACCTACCTAAAATCCAAAAATCAAGCCATGCATAAACCGAAAGCAACTCTACATTTTCACCACACCCAAAAACCATTCCTGAAATGTATATACGACGGTATGAGTCAGTGCTGTGATGAACCCCTGCATAGGGGGCGCAGGGTGACGTCACGGGTGACTCACCCCGGCCCGGTCGATACCTGGGGGTTGGGGTAGGTTTCCAGTTACAAAAGCAGATGTAAAATTCAATCAAAAAAATTATTAGGATGAAAAGAAGCCTTAGGGAGACTTGGTTTTCATTACAGGCGTTTTTAACCTAAAAATATTTGCATAAAGAGAAGTCACAACCATTTGCCACAAAGTACAACTGAATTTTTCATGATAAAATTAGTTATTTTTAGAATTACTGATTAGATGTCACATTAGTCATATTAGCGGCTCATCTAATTCACTTCACTATTAAGTTTTCATGAAAAAGCGGCAACACTCTATCTGTCAAGGATTGAAATTATTTATGAGTTCGAGTATACATACTTAGGTATATATATGTATATGTATAAAAAAATGTCCCTAGGCACTACACGTATATCAGACAGGACATTGGTACATAATTTATAAGTTTAAAAAACTGGAAAAACCGACTTCAATTTGATACGCATTCATCATCAAATGATGACGATGATGATGATGTTGATAGCAGTTCATTGGGACTGTTCTATTGATCGTAAACACCACAGAAAAGCAAAATGTCGTTTAACGGCCAAACTACTGAACTGATTTTGATAAAAAATTTACGGGACCAATCTGGAAGTATACCCTTTCAGATAAAAAAAGAATTTTTTAAATCGGTTCATAAATGACGGCGTTCTGAGGTAACAAACAAAAAAAAAATACAACCGAATTGAGAACCTCCTCCTTTTTTGAAGTCGGTTAAAAATGGCCCCCGACGCTGTGCGTTGTGAAGGTATTAAAACGAGGTTTGCATTTTGCAGTAGGTACTTACATTTTTTTAAGTTAAGTACTGTACAGGCAACATAAACTGTTGCAACACTGCAAAAAGGTTTTATATTGAATCAAGATTTGGTGATGTAACATTCCTTATTCGGTCTCTGGCCGTGGTCAACCGATTTACTGTTCGTTAAATTAACTGTCACCAAATTGGTAGGTCACTACGTTACATAACTACTTCTACTTGTAGAATATATGAAATGCAGTTTTATTACTTAGAAAAATATGAATTCAACAAAGAGAACTGACGTCTCAAAAATAATTATAATCAATGAACACATAAATTATCTTTATTTGAAATGGAAACCAAGTAAGTAGGTACGTACCTACAGGAACGGTATCTGAATAATACCTAATTATCTATACAAATATTATAAAGATTTTTTGTTTATTTGTTTGTTTGTATGAATTGAATAGGCTCCGAAACTACTGGACCGATTAAAAAAATTCTTTTACCATTAGAATCCTACATTATCCCTGATGAACATAGGCTATATTTTATCCCGGAATTCCCACGGGAACGGGAATTACGCGGGTGAAACCGCGAGGCGCTGCTAGTAACTAAATAACAGCTGTACTAAAACTTGTAGGTAGTACCTACTTAACTTGTAATGTCACCAACTTGCAACATATTCGATTTAGAGAGTTGTTTACCAAAAAAGACTTTGCAAAAGGAAAACACAACAAAAAAAAAAAAAAAGAACAAAAAAAAAAAGAGAGTTGTCTTGTTACACCCGTACCTATTTTTTTTTTATAAAAATATTAAATACTTACCTACTTACTTAGGTACCCATAGCATTTAGCAATAAGTAAAAATTTAAATAAAGATTTGGTTTCAAGGACAGTCTGAGACAAGACAATTCTCTATGAATTGATGATGTTCTCAGAATTTGCTTGTGTCACTGTTGTGGTTGGTTTGTTAGTTATGACACAGAATATTAGTAGGTAATGTACGTACAAATACCTATAATTATGAGGATATTTTTATGGGTTAGAATTGTCTGACCCCATACTGGCCTGGCCCCGATGTTGATTACCGAATAGTTACTGCGTCGTCAATGGACGGTACAACGGCAAACACTGAATACCAGTTTTGAGAAATCTTGGAATTGTAGTTTGAAACATTTATCTATCTACCTACCTACCTATCTGTACCTATATCTACCCCTCTCCTTATATTTTTGGTAGATCTAATAAAACCTACTCTGATTGACTCAATTTGAAAACATGACCATAAAAAGTAAAAAACTCTGGCCACCAAAATATGTGCAACAAAAAACTAAATTCATTATAGTCAGGGCTGTCACTTTGTTTTAATGATTGCAATGATTTCTACCGTGTCATAGGTACCTATCTTTAGTTTTCCGCATTGTCATAAACCTAGGTACCTGTGGACTTTGGTAATATTTTAGTTGTAATTCAATTTCTAACCTAGAAAGAAGAGTATAATTTTTAAGTATGTAGGTACATAAGTACCTTTTGAGATATAGCTATAGTAAAATAACACGCTCCATTACATGTCAGACTGATATTATTACCCGAATATTTAGCTTCATGTCTGTGGGGTGTAATGTAAATTTGGGGTGGCGTAAAACGATAAAATGAATTAAGTAAGTAGTTACAAGGCCCACCGTCCTACCTACTGCTCTAAAAATATACGCATGATCACACATCGACAAAGTACCTATAGGTATTCAAAACAGAACCAAAATTAAATAAAGCTAATAAAAGAAGCCTAGTGCATAAAAAATAATAAAAATGCCCTTGTGTGCATTCCTTTCAAAGCCCAAAACAAAAGGACCGCAAAAAATACTCAGCTAGCCAACATCCATTTACACAAAGAAAAGATGGATCACATAAAATTGATCGCATAATTTCCAACTCCATGTTGAAACGATAAGCTAACCATCGTAGTGAAGTGAGCGACGAACCAAAACGGACCAATCACAGTGCAAGTTCCGGACGCAGCGTGGAGGCGAAGGCAGCCTCAAAAATCCCCACCGACACAGCACGCCGGTCAATCTACGAGTGTTGTACGAGAGTCGTGTAGTGTAATAATTTAATATATTCAAATAAAATAATTAAATATGAGGGAAATCGTGCATCTCCAAGCCGGCCAGTGCGGTAACCAGATCGGAGCTAAGGTAAGCATTAGTTAAGAATTTTTTTAGCATAATGTTCATAGAGCAGTGACTCCAGCCCAGACGCTAACGGTACGTAACGGTTTTCCCTTTATCTGTGTGGAATTCGAAGCCGACTCTAGAAATGCCAACGCGTTTTCATCGTTAGATTTACATACTCAAACTTAATTATTTACATAGTTTCATACACTGGTAAATCTGTAGTAAAAGCAATGACTTTTTATTGCATAGTCTCGTTCAGAATTTGAAGAAATAAAATTCTAAAATGTTATGCGTCACGCGTCACTGGCAATGGGGACAGGGTTGTCACCCCGGATGCGCATGTCCGTTTTCTATCAGCTGCTTGTTTTACTATTAACATTTAGATTGGAAAGTACTGTTAACGAACATAATCTGTAAGTTTTCATTTAAATTCGTTCTAAAATTGTTACCTAGTCAGATAATTTAGGTACTCGTAGCTAACCTACAACTACTTACCTATAAATTAATACAAGTTAAGGCATAAAAACACTGGTTACAAGTCATAGGTCCTACATAGTGATAAGTATTATACAGTATCTAGCACGTAGCTAGGTAAGTCGCATAGCAACCAATCACAAAATAGCCTTACGCCATTTTCAAAGAACTGTAAATTGTTATTGATCGTGTATCTTAATATGGGCAATGACTCAGAATCACCTTGAAAATTCGATCTTTTCTTGAAAATACACGTATAATACGTGGATTCGTTTGGGCGCTAAACATACGATGCGTACGATACAAGTTTTAATTAACAAAGTTGTTTTTGTCGCTGAACCAGTTTTTGTGTAATCTATGTAGGATCATTTTAAGTACCTACTATAAAGCTTCAAAAGCAGAGTTTCTTGTAAATATGTAGAACTTCATAAATGTCAATTGAGAAATCTTTATCTTTTCCACGTAGTTTACATATTCTCAAGATACGAGTAGAAAACTCAAATAAGTTTACATATTCAAAGATAATCGCATGCACTTAACATATGGTAATGAGTAATTATGTACCTATTTTCTTATCAAATCTATCGGTGAAACTTCCTACTGGTGCATGAATACATGCAATTTGCCTCCTTTCGCTCCACCACCTCGATTGATAACGAATTATCCATTTTCTAATCTAATTTTACCACTTTCTATTGTTACTAGTGTAATCATTTCATTTAGATTAACTAACTAATGTACCAATCTCAAAGATCCGATCGGAATCGAAAAGTTTAATCAAGATACTTCAGTCAATTTAGATTAAAAACTTTAATTAAACCAACGTGAAGCCAATTGTGCTAAATTAGAGTCAATTGAATCGATAACTGTTCTTTCAACAAAAAAATACAATAAAACACCGAAGCTTGCCAATCATTTTTCAATTGAGCCTTCAATCTTCTATTTAAGTAAGTATATCAAGTCATTGATTAGTCAGAACATGATTCAAATCGGAATGTTAAAAGAAAAACATGAACGTTCACACACACAAGCCTTGTAAGAACAAACTGTGTCAACATGTTTTATATTTATTTTATTTAGGTACATTGCAAGAGTGGACTCAATGCGAGATAATCGAATGAATGCGTGTTCATCTGTTTCCAGCACAGCTACAGTAATGTTAGTCACCGTTATGCACAATTTAACTTTCTGATTGCTCCCGAAACAATGGCTGAAAAATGCAATCAACTAAGTTTTCTACTCTGATGACCACGACACGACACAGATTTAGCTATTTTAAACTAGAAATCTTCCCGGGTGATATTAGTATATAACTCGTTTAATTATTTGAATTATTGCAATGTTTTGTTGGTAGAATAAAATTAGAGTTCACAGAACCAAATAAATGAGACTTTTAAGTAATATTTGCTTACGTGGTTAGTGTGGTTACTTAAAAAAACCTTGACTGATAAATAAAACACAATAAAGTGTTTATCTTATCTCAGACTCAGTTCAGCAAATAGTAGTTTAATAGATTAGTGAGTTCAATGAACCTTTGGTCGGCGTCCATTTATAAATAGCACCATCGCTTCGCCATAAAGCTGAGTGCACTGTATTTTAACTTCGTGAACCGTTACGAGGGTATATTATGCTCGGAGAAAATGTGTTATGGGCATGAAACGACCATTGTAAGAATCAGACGTCATGGTTTCCCTTGCAAGTGGCTCATTGTGCCTTTCGTTCACTTCACACGCGTACTTTCATTTGCGTCTACTCTTATCTAGTTACTAAGAAAGCAGCCTTTCGCGAGTCTGTCGAACCGATCGCCTTTCACTTTTTGTTGTTATTAAAAACCATTACGATGTCATCTTTGGAAAGTCTATTTTGACGTGTCCCGTTCGAATGAACCGTACATTTTTGTAAGATTTATTCTTTGGATTCAGACGGGTATTCTAATAAGCTTCTTCGAATATCAAAGCCCTGAACCAAAAGACTGCAACTATATTAGTCATATTACCATATTTGAACATGTTGAGCGTAGTGATTGCCATACCCACACAAGCACACCTACAGAATGACATCATGCTGTCGGCTGTACTGAGTGACTGAATTTTAATACTCTTCAAACAGTCGCTAGGTCTTCGCCTAAGGCCTTTTATTATTGTCAAGGATCTCACTTTGGTTGTGTAGGTATAACCTTGCCATAGACAGAAATTTATTAACTTGTCATATTCGTAACTATGTACATAGTCATTTCATTGGTGGTCTACAACAAGAGCTAGCGTCATCACTAGTTTAGGCAACATTGCTCATCCACTGTAGTAATCTTACTAGTGGTAATTGTACTTGTGCTCTTTGAGTTATTGATAGCTTAAATGCCAATAACCGAATCGTTTGAAACATTCTCCACTTATACGGAGAGATCAACCAAATAGGGGTCGGGACGTGGGCGTTGGCCATCGCCAAATCTAACTTATTATACGCGTCTGCCATAAGTCATGCCATTGTCTTACGTAATGCTTTCCGATGGTTCAGTACTCATTACAGACGTTTATGTATCCTAAACTAGTTTAGCAACGGTTCATTGGGCTTTATTCAACTTGAAAGCTGCCCTTTGTGAGAAATAGCAACAGAAGTTATTGTACAAGTAGCTCTCCCTTAGTGTATTATAGCTCTTCGAAGGTGCAGAACCGGTTTGAAAGTAGCGAGCACTTACTGCAGATACTTGTGGAATGCACGGAGCTTTCGTGGAGGCATTTTATTCGAAGTCGTTCTATTTCTAGATTTAGATACTACTCACAGTACTTACTTATCCCTGCGATTTTTTTAATAGAAATTTTCTTTCGCCTACAGTTCTGGGAAATCATTTCTGATGAGCACGGCATCGACCCTACCGGCGCATACCACGGAGACTCTGATCTGCAGTTAGAGCGCATCAACGTTTACTACAATGAAGCCTCCGGCAACAAATATGTGCCCCGTGCCATACTTGTTGATCTCGAGCCCGGCACCATGGACTCCGTGCGATCAGGACCTTTCGGACAGATTTTCCGCCCCGATAACTTCGTCTTTGGACAGTCCGGTGCTGGGAACAACTGGGCGAAGGGTCACTACACAGAAGGCGCTGAACTTGTCGACTCTGTATTGGACGTAGTCCGTAAAGAGGCAGAGTCATGCGACTGCCTGCAGGGCTTCCAACTCACACACTCCCTCGGAGGTGGTACCGGATCCGGAATGGGCACACTCCTCATCTCAAAGATCCGCGAAGAGTACCCTGATAGAATAATGAACACTTACTCGGTTGTCCCCTCGCCCAAAGTATCAGACACTGTCGTTGAACCATACAACGCGACTCTCTCAGTTCACCAGCTCGTAGAAAACACCGACGAAACGTACTGTATCGACAACGAGGCTCTATACGACATCTGCTTCCGCACACTCAAACTGTCCACCCCCACATACGGTGATCTCAACCACTTGGTCTCACTCACAATGTCTGGTGTCACCACATGCCTCAGGTTCCCTGGCCAGCTCAACGCCGATCTTAGGAAATTAGCAGTCAACATGGTACCTTTCCCACGTCTTCACTTCTTCATGCCAGGATTTGCACCCCTCACATCCAGAGGCAGCAGGCAGTACCGTGCTCTCACTGTACCAGAGCTCACGCAACAAATGTTCGATGCCAAGAACATGATGGCGGCCTGCGATCCACGTCATGGGCGCTACCTGACTGTGGCCGCTATTTTCCGTGGACGCATGTCCATGAAAGAAGTCGATGAGCAGATGCTCAACATCCAAAACAAGAACTCCTCATACTTCGTTGAATGGATCCCGAACAACGTGAAGACCGCCGTGTGTGACATCCCCCCGCGTGGTCTCAAGATGTCGGCTACCTTCATTGGTAACTCCACCGCCATTCAGGAGCTGTTCAAGCGCATCTCGGAGCAGTTCACCGCCATGTTCAGGCGCAAGGCTTTCTTGCATTGGTACACCGGCGAGGGTATGGATGAGATGGAATTCACAGAGGCTGAGAGCAACATGAACGATCTGGTGTCTGAATACCAGCAGTACCAGGAGGCCACGGCCGACGAGGACGCAGAGTTTGATGAGGAGCAAGAGCAGGAGCTGGAGGATCACCATTAGATAAAAGCGAATCACACCGTTCGCTTGTGATTGTAGTAGTACATGCCATTATATCTCGCGTTACTTTTTATTTGAGTAACTAATGATTCCTACAGTGTTCGAACAGACATGCTTTCTAACTTTTAACAGATAGCACGACTAAAAACCCGGTTATGACGTATTGCGAATCAAAAGATATTTGTGTAGATACATTCCTTTTGAATCCAAAAGCCTCGTTATGAGCAAGATCTGAAACTTTGTAAAGGCTGATCTACCATAGACATTCTTTAATTATGTATTTATTAAAGTTTGGACGTCTCGACCAATGAATGACCAAACGTGAAAATATTGTGTTGGCTTCAGTAACAGAAGTTATTATAATTAAAATTGTGTTGAACAATAATTTAATGTTTATAATAAAGTTTTTTATTTATTAGTTGCTATAGTTTATTTTCCTTCAAATATAATACTACATACCTCAGATCCTTACCATCTTATCCACTTCCTCAATAATTTATTAATGACACTTGAATAGGCATCTCACAATGCAGGAAGTCTAATAAGAGGTAACCGTAACAGTATGGGGAAAATAAAATCACAACACAAGCAAGAATGCAATAGTTGTGGCCCATAGAAAAATAATAAAATTTAGGTATGTACTTACAATACATAAAAAGAACTTAAGCAGGAACTTATTTGTTAAATTGGCTAAAGGTAAAACTATGTCATGGTCACACATGGCCGTAACAGGAAAAAGTGACGTAAAGATAAACAACTTTATTACACACCACTTGAAAAACAATAACAGCCAGTTATTTAATGTTTAAGCAAAATACTATGTATGAGCCTAAATGTAGGTATTATTGTAACTGAAAATATTTTTTGATGGGCCGAAAAGCACCACTAATACCTATAAAAGTTAAGTGTTAAAATAATAAACATGTTAACAATAACACTGGTACAATCTCACCACCTGACATCACCACCCTCCATATTTCTATATTTAGGAATGCACTTACTCACACCACCATTACGACTAGACCTTGTGCAGTTCCCGTTATTAACTCCAAGCTCAGAGCGGGAGGAAAAAACAGGGGTCCACGTTTATTGGTCATTGATAACCGCATGATGTCAGAGTTAAAATCATCACAAACATGGCTTATGTCACGACTAACACTAGTTTAACTATTTAGATCAGAGGCCCTAGTACGAGTTTTGGTGTGTAAATCTGGTGTGAAACGTCTGACGCCCAGCACACCAGTGGGCGCTTATTTGTATGGAGACACTGAGCGGATTCTTTGAGAAGCTTGGTCTACACCAAGCCCGTACTCGCATTTCGAGCTTCTCAAAGAATCCGCTCAGTGTCTCCATACAAATCAGCGCTCACTAGTGTGCTGGGCGCACTAGTGAGGGCGACACTGAAAACTCGTACTAGGCCCTCTGGCCACTTTGTGAAGGATTAATGGAAAATGACATTATTGTTTTAAAACGATGATCAATACATACACCTATTTATTTATTAGGTCACATTGACATTGTTCAATGTTACTAGTGAATGCATGTGCTTGTAAACGATAAACTGTATGAGTTACTAACGTACCTACCTACCTTAGTGCTAAATCAACTTTTTATTTTATTTATGAATCTAAGATTCATAGTTTTCATGTACATACTTAGTAGGTACATTATTATTACGTTACAATCTAAATTTTACAATAATTAATTAGGAATTTAATTTTGATCCATAAAGCAAATCGAAGATCAATTTTTCTATGAAATCACAATTCGTGCTACTAGCGCTAGCGGACGAATTGAGAACCATTTTTTATCCATGCAAAAACTTTAGTTTTCAAACTGAAAACTCGATAGGTACCTACTCGATTTTCGAGAGAGAACTTAGATTTGGGATTCGGGATACGTTTTATTTACGTGCGTATACTAGGTACAGTACAGGGTATAAAATAGTAAAAGAAAATTCAACATTGTATCAATCTCAAATCGCGTTGACAGCCCTAAGCTTTTTCCAAATCCGCGCAGTTCGTCTCGCTGCTCGCAGCACTACTGCGACGAGCTCGGTGGTTATAATTTTTTGAATTTGGAATATTATTTCGACCGGTACGTTTTATTAGAACCTTTTTTTTTAGCCTATTGTGTCCTACTGCTGGGCAAAGTAGTACCTACCTGGTAGTTAGTACCTAAAGGTAGGTAGGTATTCAATATTTTGGTACGTACCTACCTACCTATTACCTAACCACCTATACCTAGAATACTCACTACTACCACATAATACCTAGTAGGTACAATATTTACCTACTACAAAGGCATAGAATAGATTAACTTATTTCTTTATTATAGGTAGGTAGGTAGTACCTAATTTCTCCGCAATGGCGGGGACCGACGCGATGACGACGACGCAGCGGCGGCGGTGGCGGCGGCGGGCGGCGGCCCCTAGGTAGGTAAGACTAGGTACTCCGACGTTGTCTCTGTCTGGCGACATTTGCGCATTTTCCGCAGTACATTGCTGGCTAACTACCCTACTCCAAGTACCCAATACCTACAGCAATATTACTTCAAGAGAGATCAAAATTAGCAAGAATTTCCTTCCTATATTTTTATGTAAAACATTTGCGATACCTGGAAAAGGTGAATAAGTTGAAAAGTGCCTCCTATATACATAAGACAAAATTGTAACACTTATTTATGCAAATAAACATCTTGTATCTATGTTATAAAATTATAACGGTGTTTGTTTTATTCAGAAATTAAATGAGAGGAGGTAACTTCGGGAAAATAAGATAGGTAGGTAAGTATTCCAAGTAGGTATAGGCCTTTTCGTACCACTTGCTGCACTAGTGGGAGAAAGTGATTTAAATTTGGAATACAATTTATACTGAACTACATCGTGTTTACACCATTGAGTTTGTATACAAAGCATTATACATCTTTTTGAAAAAGGAATACGCATTTATTATGCAGGCCGTATGAGCTTGATGCCTTTGCTTTTCCGACAAAAAAATATTAGTCTAGGAAAATGCCGCGTTTTTGTTTTCTTCAAATACATAAACCTTAAGTTTATTTTAATTTATTTTTATAAATAAGTTAATGTTCTAAAATGCTATCTCATATTATTATTGTGTTAATTTTTTCGCAAATGGTACGAAAAGTAGAGTATTTTCCTCGGTGATAAAGCTGTCTTAGTCTTGGGTGAACTTAAATCCCTCGCTACTCTCAGGACTCGTCTTAAATACCTCGCTTCGCTCGTGATTTAAGTTTTTAACACCCTCGCTACGCTCGGGAGTAAACTTCGAGTCCTTCGTTACGCTCGCGATTTAAATCGTCACCCGCGACAGAAGACACTGCTTTATCCCCTTGTATAATAATCTACTATTACATCTATTTGAAGATGATTTATGCAGCGTCAGGAGGCAACCTATGCCTACACACACACTGTAGTGCCTGGGACAGTGTTTAGATGGAGTAGGCTTGCCCAGCATCTATACCATCCAAGTATGTAATCAAAATAATAATAATCTCACATTGTTGTTCGATGGTAGAGATATTCATTTTGCAATATCTGAGTCACGACTTTCTCGTTTCGTCCAAAAATGGCTACGTCTTGGCAAGTATTCTTCTGCAAGCGCCTCGTATGGCTATGTGTGTCAACAAGGGATCGAAATAACTGGTTGAAATTACTTGACAAGATACAGCTGTGAGCTCAATTTCAAGATAAAAACTTTTATAGCATTCCCCCTCTAAAAAGCTTATCTTATTCACTAAAAACAGTGAATAAAAAGCACTGTTTTGGTGTTTGAATTTAGAACGCGCTAATATATTTGACATCTATCTAATTATTGTTTTGGCGCAAGGAGGTTGTATGGCATTGGCTATACAACCTTCAATCTTTCTTTTTAACCGACTTCAAAAAAGGAGGAGGTTCTCAATTCAGTTGTATTATTTTTTAATGTTTGTTACCTCAGAACTCCGTCATTTATGAACCGATTTAAAAAATCTTTTTTTATCTGAAAGGGTCCCAGATTGGTCCCATAAATTTTGTATAAAAATCGGTTTAGTAATTAGGCAGTTAAATAAGAATAACTGGAAAAAACACGTCATACGCGTACACGATATTGCATATTTTGCTTTTCTGTGACTTTTCTGTGACGTTTACGAGCAATAGAACAGTAAGTACCCACGAACAAATCTGACAGTCGCCGCGTTAGCGTATTCGAGTTACATTGCGCGTCACTGCCAGCTCGACTGCCAACCGTTGTAGTGTCACCGCGCAGTGTGTCTCGGATACATTGCGTATTTGGCTTTTTTGTGGTTTTTACGATCAATAGAACAGTCTCAATGAACTGCCATCATCATCTTCATCATCATCATTTGATGATGAAGGCGTATCAAATTGAAGTCAGTTTTTCCAGTTTTGAAAACTTATAAATTATTCTCATAGTCATAGTATAAAGTATAGTAAGTATGCAACTCTTGAATAAAACGGATTTATACCGAGGGCCATGAACCACTCACTTCATTCAGGATTCTAACACTTGAATCACGAGTCAGTCATTAGAATCCTTCACTTGCTGGTGATTCATTTATGGCCCTCGCTTTAAATTCATCTTTTATTCACTAGTTGCATAATATACTAATTTCCTGCTATCAACAACAATAAATAAACGACACTTTATTTCGGGTATGGGTGTCATCTTCCTTGCTTCACATTATCAGGTTGCCTATGAGAAGTCAGGGTATTTTTAGCTAACAAAGCTCTTAATGGTATCAATCTTTTGAGTAAATACTTGGAATGTCACTAAGAGCTTTGTTAGCTAAGATTATTTTGAACAGCCTGACTGCTCATAATAAATATGAAACAATGAGTAGTAAGATATTTTGAGCACCTTGTGTGCTTACAACAATATGATGATTTGAACTGCACATTACCAAATTGCTTTTATGTTTTTAGATCATTTTGACTGCTCTAGACGCTCATATCAATTTGACGCAATTGAACTGCTTAGGTACCTATATCAAATTGCTTTTATGTTTTTCAGATCATTTTGACTACGCTCATATCAATTTGACGCAATTGAACTGCTTAGGTACCTATATCAAATTGCTTTTATGTTTTTCAGATCATTTTGACTACTCTAGACGCTCATATCAATTTGACGCAATTGAACTGCTTAGGTACCTATATCAAATTGCTTTTATGTTTTTCAGATCATTTTGACTACTCTAGACGCTCATATCAATTTGACGCAATTGAACTGCTTAGGTACCTATATCAAATTGCTTTTATGTTTTTCAGATCATTTTGACTAATCCAGACGCTCATATCAAATTGACGCATTTGAACTGCGTATATCAAATTGCTTTTATGTTTGTAGATCATTTTGACTACTAGACGTTCATATTAACTTCACGCTGATTGTACTTATTTCTGTTAGGAAACCAAGCCTTTTATGGAAGCAGTTTTCAAAGCTCCATGAAGCGTGCTCAATAATTTTTCAGGTTGGGTGTGTCCTAATAGCACAAACTAAACTACGTCATCCTGCGACATTGGGTGGGTAGGTACAGACAGTTTAAGTCAATTAACTTATGAACTATGGTAACAACTAACGCGACTATCAAAATATGTAAGTTATTAGTTTTTGATGAATAAATATCCTGTAAATTAAAGATAATTAAAAATACATGTGTGTAATTCAAAAAATGTGTAATTCGTGGTAGTAGTGAAACCTTCAAAAAGACTTTCAAATCACAACGATGCTTAAGAAGTTTTCACTTCAAAAAAGTTGCAAAAAGTGAACGAATTTGCTCGAGACTTGAACCCACGCACTACGAGCTAGTATCGATTCGATCTAATCTGTTAGACCGCTTGGCCAGCGCTTGGCTTCCTTAGAATGCGTATGAAAATTAGGGATCTCTCTTCTCGTTTCCTCGCTTTTTTGTTTCATCTTCGTCATTTCCGTTTCATCGACTTTCAAATCACAACAGTGCTAAAGAAGTTTTCACTTCAAAAAACATTAAAGAGGAGGCCTGTACTCTGCATTGGGAGCAAAACGGGCGGAAATGATGATGGTGATAATGAAAAAAAAACAGATATGGACGTCTCTTCTGAAACAATAATAAATTGTAGGCCGCCTTCAAAATCCAGATCGAAACTGTCAAAAAGTTAGACTTACCTACTCAAAGTCAAAGTGAAAGTCAAAAATCTTTTATTCAATAAAATCTCAGTGATCACTTTGAATCGTCATTACGTTTTGTATGATTAGGTATGATTACATATTTTTTTTATTGGATGAGTTGGAGCTAGTTCGTCCCAAGCTTGTTTGTCTTCTAAATAATCAGATATTTTATAGTATGCTTTTAAAAGAAGTCTCTGTTTTATTACGTTTTTGAACTTGCCAATCGACAACTGAGACACATCACTTGGGATTTTGTTAAAGAAGCGTACACATTGCCCTTTGAAAGATTTACTAATTTTTGTGAGCCTAGTGGTGGGAACAGCGAGTTTGTCTTTATTTCTAGTGTTAACATTATGATTATCACTTTTTTTGTTGAATAGATTGATATTTTTTTGAACATACAATAAGTTTTCATAGATGTACTGGCAAGGTAGGTACTGTCATTATATTTATTTCCTTAAACTTATTTCTTAGTGATTCTCTGGGACCCATGTTATAAATTGCACGAATAGCCCTCTTCTGCAACACAAATATGGTGTTTATGTCTGCAGCACTCCCCCACAACAAAATTCCTTTACGATACTAACTTTACGATTTTATTTTTCGATAAAATCGTAAAGTTAGCGAGCTAAAGAGGTATGGTTTGAGATATGTGACACTTTATGTACCTAGGTCACACCGTCACCAGAGTTGGCCACTAGCTCATACGAGCACTGCCGTCTTAAACTAGGCTGGGGCCCTTGGGCACACAAGAATTTGGGGCCTTTTTGGAAAGTAAAAAAAGCGAATTATAATAACATTTTTTTTTTCAATTCAATTCAATTCATTTATTTGCATAAAAATATGGTAATATAAGTACAAAGATGTAAAAGTATAAATAAGTGCCGCATATTTTTACCAAAGTGATTGGCGTGCAAAAGTTTTTAGGTCATCAATTAACTACTAGGTTCGATAAAACACTCCTTACTACTTAGTAAGTAACTATAATATAAATGGTCATAGGTACTTACCTATGACCATTTATATTATAGTTACTTAATCAAATACAGTATTATAATAGTATGTCATATTAGAATGCTGCTGGTTTTTTGGTTACGATTACGATACTTAACGGTTTCTTTCAAAAAGTGCCCGACAAAATTGTTTTGAGAATAAATGCGTGAGAGAAATTGTCGGTCCTTCGGGGCCCCCTGAGAATGGGGGCCCTGGGCACGGGCAAGTATGCCCTTATGGTAAAGACGGTACTGCATACGATACGAGCTTCCTTCCTTCCTTGTACCTAGGTAGGTAGGTACCATTACATAGTTACTTATGTACCTAGTTGTTTTGTATTGTTATGATAATGTTGATAGGTAAATATCCTAGTTTACCGAGCCAGATCCTGATAGAGGAATGAGGTCCTGTTGTTCACTTTTTACGGCTCAACCCACGTACACTTTCGTGTTTCAATGGTCTCAAGGCAATGAATGATCATGATGCAATCACGAGAATACCTACCTACGTACCTACATTACATACCTACAGTTACTAGTATAGTATTATATAATCTGTGCTACAGTCATATACAAATCATACACAATATATTATAGCACCTTCATCATTCAATCTTACATGAAACTAAGGTGCCGTGTTTGTCGCGCAGTGTCGCGTGCCTATTACCCAGGTAGGTACCTACCTCCTACCTACGTAACTTATTATATTCCTACCTACATGAAATTGGCAAACTCCCCATATTTTTTTATTTAATTGCTATACCTTTCAAATTGGCTTATTCAGTTTGTTTTTCGCTAGATTTGCGACATTTGCAGGAAGTTTGAAAACCAGCAATGGAATGTAAACACCGCAGCGCAGAATGCATAGCCTATACCAGAGTTTTAGGGTAGTAGGTACCTTACCTACCAATAGTAATAATTAACTTTGCTTCACAACATCTGAAATCTCGACTTGCTGTGCTGACCTTACTTTTTTTTCAAGTTTTATTTGAGGTAGATACGCGTAAGAAGTCAAAACCGCATAATATTTTAGATAGGAACCTATCGGTAGTTCATCCGGTTCCGGTTTACAGCCAGAGTCCATCCTGTTTTGTTTGGTCTCAGCCATCAAGAAGATGGATCAACCGGAAAAATATCTGCCCGGCTCTACTCTGCTTTGCTGCATTGCATGCATGCCGCGCCGGCCGGCCGGCAAAAACCCGCAACTCGGTGAACTCGGTTTCCGGTAACTAGCCAGCGGAGGGGTGTAGGTAGCGGGGCGGGCGGGTATCGCAACTCTTAACACCAACATAATAGCAAAAACACCTGCGACTAATTTAAAAAGATTTCCAAACTATTAAACAAAACGCTTTGATTACCTTTTCAAAATTATTTTCATTCTTTAATAATACAAAATATGGAATGAATGTATTTAATATTTCCAATTTAATTTCAAAGTCAGAAAACGATTGTTCTGTCTGTTGTTAGGTTGGCAAACATGATGACGCAACACGGCGGCCTCGACCAATGAGAAGAGAGGTTGAACCCCCTTAGAGTAGAGACAAAGGCATGTTGACTTTTTATCGATATAAATTCGATGGATCTTCTAAATTAAGTCACCCATTCCACATTGAAGTACTATAAGTACATTATGTGTCAAGAGAACGAACATGAGAATAAATCGAAATATTTTTATGAATAACCTATACGTTTCCCGAAGCTAGCACCAAGTTTCAGGCAATCTTAGAAAAAGTAGACATAACATAACATAGGCCTAGATACAGAAAACAACTAATTATTTTATTCAATAATAAAATAACATTTTGAATGAAAATTTTTCGCGGCCCCATATTGCAAATTGAAACCATCAAAGTGCGTAATTTTTTTTCTTTTATTTTCATTCGGCACAATACAATCGTAGGTTAACTGTATTTAATCTCTATTGATTCAGCATAAAATGCATACTTGGTGTACCTTAGTCCTGAATTTCCGATTCATACAATGTATGAAGACACCCCAAAGCAATACAATACCCAGCCAACCCAACCAATGTCGCAATGCGGCAAAAAACCATCGATACTTTTCCGCCCACTCTGGAACGTCACTACTGAATCCGAAGCTTTGGTGGATCGGACGAAGCGAACTAAAAATTATTCTACAAGCAGCAGCCGCAAAAGTACGTGGTGCGTGCGGAGCAGAAATATATTTAGTGATAAGTAATTTATAAAGTTCAAATACAAAAATGAGGGAAATCGTACACATTCAAGCTGGCCAGTGCGGTAACCAGATCGGAGCTAAGGTAAATACTTCTTTTGTTTTGATTAGATTTTCTGAACTTGAATTTGGAATGTCGGCGTAATGGCCGGCATTTTGTGACACCACTGGAAGTAAAAGCGATCTTACGATTAGATTCAAACAAACTTTTTGCTATAACCAAGTAAAATTCTAATCTTTAGTGATTGTGGTTTTCATTAGTTTTCATTCCTATAGCTGGGTGTGGTCTGGGTCAGCCAGCCGGTCGATATTTCCGTGGGTTATTGACGCGCGCACCCAAGATTACGGGTTGGAGTATAGCAAAGGGTGTGCAGTACTAGGTAAAAAAGACTCTGCCGAAATTTCGATAAAAAAAGCCTCTGCCGAAATTTCGATAAAAAAGGACTTAGAAAAATTTTGAAGATTTTTTTTTTTATTATGTATAAGCCTCCTTTCCTCAGGTGGCCTAGCGTGGCCTAGGGTGGCCTAGCGTGGCCTAGGGTGGCCTAGGGAGGCCTAGGGTGATCGAATAGCCTCAGGTGACCTAGAGAGGCCTAGGGTGACCTAGGGAGGCCTAGGGTGATCGAATAGTCTCAGGTGACCTAGGGAGGCCTAGGGTGATCTAGGGAGGCCTAGAGTGATCTAGTTAGGCGTAGGGTGATCGAATAGCCTCAAGTGACCTAGGGAGGCCTAGGGTGACCTAGGGAGGCCTAGGGTGATCGAATAGCCTCAGGTGACCTAGGGATGCCTAGGGTGATCTAGGGAGGCCTAGGGTGATCGAATAGCCTCAGGTGACCTAGCGTGACCTAGGGAGGCCTAGGGAGGCCTAGGGTGATCGAATAGCCTCAGGTGACCTAGGGAGGCCTAGGGTGACCTAGGAGGCTTAGGGTGATCGAATAGCCTCAGGTGACCTAGAGAGGCCTAGGGTGACCTAGGCAAACCTAGAGTGATCGAATAGCCTCAGGTGACCTAGATTGACCTAGGGAGGCCTAGGTTAGGTTAGGTTAGTATAAAAAATGCGAGCGAAGCGAGCCCATCCATCGCTTAGTTTCCGTTATTAGCCCCTAGTTCTGTTATGGTTGACTTCAGAGGTCAATGACCTTAACGAAAGATACCCCTCCTTACACCCCCTACCGGATGTAATCATAAAAAGGGGTGCCTAAACATACATAATTTTCTTGTTCAAAATTCTTCTATGTCTTTTTTTATCGAAATTTCGGCAGAGTTTTTTTTTCCGTTATTAGCCCGTAGTTCTGTTATGGTTGACTTCAGAGGTCAATGACCTTAACAAAAGATATCCCTCTATAAGCCCCCTACAGGATGCAATCATAAAAAGGGGTGCTTATACATACATAATTTTTTTCTTCAAAATTTTTCTAAGTCTTTTTACTACTGCACACCCTTTGCTGTACTCTGACCCAACTTTTTATATAGGTAGGCAAGCAAGTAGGTACCTAGTACCTACCTAGGTACCTAAGTACTTATGTCGGTCGGTCTGTTCGGCTGTATCGATCGGCGCAAGTCGTAAGACAAAGCCGACTAATGGTGGATACACACGTACGTACATGCTCGATGATTTTTGTCAATCTCGAGCAAGTGCGAACGTGTGACCATGCAAGTCTCAAGACAAATGTTCGATGTGTAGACGCAGGGTCGAGCATATTTCTAGATAGCCATGCTCGGATGAAACATGCTCATCGAGCATGTACGTACGTGTGTATCCACCTTAATTAAAGCTGTCTTGTATCCACGTGTGACGCGCCATTTGTTCGACGATTACTCATTCCTTGAAACGCTGAAAACGCTGATGCACATTTTTATCTAAAAATGTTGTTTCTACGTAAAAAAACAATGACGTCACTGCAGTTTTATTGAATGTTGCCTTGCCTGTATACTTTAATCAAGTAGATACCTACGTATACCTACCTACTTGAACTTTCTTTTGTTCTAACTATTCTGCATTAGGAATGCCTACCTACCTTTATCTAGATTGGATAACATCATTTTTGACATCGCACTAAGTCAGCTTGGTATAGTATGATATAATCTGTGGCTTGGTTTAAATGTTACGAAAAAATGGATTCGATTCGATCCAATCCACATTTTCAAGGACATTTGCCGTCCTCGGTCCTTTGATAAGGGGCAGCCAATCATAGGCCGATTTTCCGTAACGTTTTTCAACGAATTAATTCAAAACAAAAAAGCTCACAAGATGTTTCGAGAATAAAACAAAACCACACTAACAAACTAAATATGCCTACCTACCTAGACCATAGTAGGCGTACCTATATTGGCGTAGCTTGCTTAGTCAATCTTTACCGATTATCTATAAGCAACGTTCTGCGCGATCACTATTTGGATGGTTGACCGTTAGTGGCATTTACATCTGAGCGCTCCCGTGCTACACAGGGCACGTGGTACCTATTGTATAGTCTCTGGATTATTGCTTAAAACTCAAATTGACTTATAACATGCAAAAAGTCAATTTAGAAAGAGGAAGGAAGCACGTAAGTAGGCGCACATCTAAACGCATGGTTCGATGACCGGCGGTGTTCCGCGTTGAAAATAGCCGACATCTCAATCATTAGTAGGTATTTCAGTCTTATTTTATGGGCAGTAAGGTTGCTTTTGGGAACAGTTAAACTAGGAACTTTACTGCGGTACATCTTTGAAGTTAATCTGTTAATTTGGGTCATGTATACTAAACATCACTGCTAAACAGTGCATAAATATGTAAGACTAGCTGTCGGCCGCGGGTTTGCTCGCGTGGTAGCAGCATACGAATTATTTGGTTAAAATCTTTGATCCTAATTTTAGACCCTTGTTAGTTGTGACATTCAAAATTCCTTTCTTAGTGCACCGCTACACTATGTAAGGATACTACCCTCCAAATTTCATACCTCTAGGACTTCTAGTTTAGGTTGTGTGTTGATTGTCAGTCAGCTTCAAAAAAGAGTTTTATATATTTAGATGTTGATGTCTAAGGCCTGTATGCTGATTTCTGGACTGCGCTCTGGACTTGAGCATAGATTTTGGTATGAAAATCTATAATCTAAAACAATTTCTGTATTGACATATTATGGGCCTAAGATAGTTTCATTCTACTCTGAAAATCATTTACATCCATCTAAATAGGAAATTATCTAGATTATAAATTTTGCCTCTAAGTAGGTACCTAGGTACACCAAGTTTAAGCCTACCAACATAGTAAAATCATCTTGATGCCTTGCAGACAACCTCATATCTACTTTATTAGGAAGGCAAGCTTTATACCTATTTACATACTAGGTAAAGTACATACATTATGTATTATACTGCCTACATAAACCTATTTACTTTTTGCAAATAGATTAATAATTTCTAACTGTTAACCAGAATTAAAAATAATACCTATGTTTATGTAGTTGGATGTAGGTATACAAAGTCATTGAACTCATTATGATCCAAGATAATTATGATTTTAACCAAATACTTGTACTACTTAACATGTCTACTCTGTGCCTAGTTACCAGTAATCTTAGAAAAGAAATAAAAATTTTGAGATATCTTGAGGCTGAAGACAGAACATTGTGTAATTATTCCAAGCTTACATTGAATTTATTAATAACATGGTAAATGTCTAAACATATTTATTAATAACATGGTAAAAATTTTTTATTTTTATCTCTCTGCTGTACTCTATGTTTATTTTTATGGCACAAAATAAACATTTTCTATTCTATTTCTATGTTTTCCATCAACTTCCTAACCGAGTGCATAAACTATTGAGTTTAATGGGTTTATCTTAACACTTTAAGATGTACTCGTTGATGGATTCCACATCGTGTGTGATCACACGGGGGCTCTCCAGATTTGGCTCACTGCCCACACGTCCCGATTTACAGATGATGTCATGGCACTGCACTTTTACAATATATTTACAAAATTTATTTTTCATTTAATCAATTTGAGAATCGAACTGGTTATAATATAGCTAATTGCAGAAAATGGAAAAAAATTAAGAAGTCTTGAAATTGAAGAGAAGAAAGCATGGAACAAAATGGCCTAACTAATTTTAAGTGGTAAAATCTCTATAACAATGCCATTGCCTCACTGAGCACATCCACTATGGGTATGCCCTGTACTGTGTCCATGTAAAGATGTTAATAAGTCTCATGTGCCTATAATTGCATTGCAATGCAAACTTTACTGAATTTGCAGCAGAAATATGTATGGTGGTAGTATTTCCTGGGAAGAGTTCTTGCAAGAAACTACTAAGTACTAAAACCTAGTATGATATCAATATCTAAAGTCTATGGTAACTAACTACCTACTTATTTATTATTTTGTTGTGTTATACCGGTTCGATATCTTATCATGTGATTAATATGATAATATGTAGTAAAAATACATACCAAATGGTTTGAGGAAATAATAAAACACACAAAACACATTAGGTGCAAAGCCACCTTTTCATGGCTGGATTAAAACACCTTTACATAGGAACAATTCCTGAATTACCTAAAATATTTCCTGACAGGAAACATTACATTAGTTATGCTGTCTAGCTTTGTTCAGTCTCAAAAAGGCGTTGCTAATACTATAGGTATGTAATGAAATAACAGTCGATTGTTCCTAGAAAATAATAGGCTGAGCGATCAATGTATTGTAGACTAGAATGACGTGACTGCTATCTACCAATCACAGTGAACAAGATAGTATCGCAAGAAAATTAACAACGAAAGGCTCTTGGTAGTGAGATCAGATAAAATCTCCGACAAGCACTTTTGTGCAAAGATTATGCTTATTCTGGCCTAAAAATGCCACGACTTCGCATCGGCACCGCGCCGACCCGACTCCAACTTGATTTATGGTCGATCGAAACGAGAAACCCGCTGCGCGCTCTCCTCTTATATGGCAAAGTTACATAAATCCACGAAAGTGGGCGGCCGTCTTACAGTTAACTTTTTTGCAACAATTAAGTTTAACATTACGATTTAATTCTCCGTGCTACCTTATATGGTGTAGAACGTGGGAGGACGATCGATAATAGCGACCTCGTAATATGCTAATGTAATGCCGGGCTCCGCTTGTTGCGAACACCGTCGCCAGGCGACATGACTCACTGTGCACACAGTACCAGCCGGTGCCATTATCCCTTCTAGGGAGGGATCCTTACGGGTGACTCGTCACGCACGCCCGCGCCCGAACCAAACTGCGACGCTGACGATCTATTTGTTTGTTACAGTTCTGGGAAATTATCTCCGATGAGCACGGCATCGACCCCACCGGCGCCTACCATGGCGACTCCGACCTACAGCTGGAGCGCATCAATGTTTACTACAACGAGGCGTCCGGCGGCAAGTACGTGCCCCGTGCCATCCTCGTGGATCTCGAGCCCGGCACCATGGACTCCGTGCGATCAGGACCTTTTGGACAGATCTTCCGCCCCGATAACTTCGTCTTCGGACAGTCCGGTGCTGGAAACAACTGGGCGAAGGGTCACTACACGGAAGGAGCCGAGCTCGTTGACTCCGTTTTGGACGTAGTCCGAAAGGAGGCAGAGTCCTGCGACTGCCTACAGGGCTTCCAACTCACACACTCGCTCGGCGGCGGCACCGGTTCCGGAATGGGCACCCTACTTATATCCAAAATCAGAGAAGAATATCCCGACAGAATTATGAACACATACTCCGTAGTACCCTCTCCCAAAGTATCAGATACAGTAGTAGAACCTTACAACGCCACCCTATCCGTACATCAATTAGTAGAAAACACTGACGAAACGTACTGCATCGACAACGAGGCTCTCTACGACATCTGCTTCCGCACGCTGAAACTATCAACTCCCACGTACGGCGACCTGAACCACCTGGTGTCGCTGACGATGTCCGGCGTTACCACCTGCCTGCGCTTCCCCGGCCAGCTGAACGCTGACCTGCGCAAGTTGGCCGTGAACATGGTGCCATTCCCGCGGCTGCACTTCTTCATGCCGGGCTTCGCCCCGCTGACGTCACGCGGCTCGCAGCAGTACCGCGCGCTCACCGTGCCCGAGCTCACGCAGCAGATGTTCGACGCCAAGAACATGATGGCGGCGTGCGACCCGCGCCACGGCCGCTACCTCACCGTGGCTGCCATCTTCCGCGGACGCATGTCCATGAAGGAGGTCGACGAGCAGATGCTCAACATCCAGAACAAGAACTCCTCGTACTTCGTTGAATGGATCCCGAACAACGTGAAGACCGCCGTGTGCGACATCCCCCCGCGTGGTCTCAAGATGGCCGCCACTTTCATCGGTAACTCCACCGCCATCCAGGAGCTGTTCAAGCGCATCTCAGAGCAGTTCACCGCCATGTTCAGGCGCAAGGCTTTCTTGCATTGGTACACCGGCGAGGGTATGGATGAGATGGAATTCACAGAGGCTGAGAGCAACATGAACGATCTGGTGTCTGAATACCAGCAGTACCAGGAGGCCACGGCCGACGAGGACGCAGAGTTCGATGAGGAGCAGGAGCAGGAGATCGAAGACAACTAGACGCCTCTATGCCCGTCTCCCCCGACCCGTCTCTCGCCCGACCCCAGTCCCACTATACCCCAATAGCGGGGCACCAGCATTTCTTAATTTACATAACGTATCCTGTCCATATTTCCCCCCGGTTCTGGTGAGATTCGCTCCTTGCGACGGTTTGACGACTCCTCGAAACATTCCCGGTGGTTTTCCTTGGCCGAAGGGCGACTCTCAGTTGTTTATTGCTGTAAACAGGTTCCTTTCTCGACGTGTGCCCTTCGACACGACAACTGAACATCTCGGTGCTGTGAATCGCTGATCACACAAAAAAGGAAAAGATCTTTTTTTTTATAAGGCTGAACTTGATTTAATACCTAAGTTTTATTTATAATTCATTGTTTTAACCAGTGTGATGTGTTTTACATTTGGCTTTTTTACTGAAAAGCTAATGTCGTACAATTTTTCGAAAAAGATCAAAGTTTTTAACTGCTGGTAAATAATAAAACTTACAATTTTATTCTATCGTTTTATTGAAGCTCAATAAATATTTAGGTACCTACTCAAAAATAGGTTCTTATTATTACAGTATAAATAATTGCTACAATGCCCTTATAATAATGGATAGGTAGTAGTATAATTAGTGCTGAATGCAAGTAGGTACTAGTGCAGTATATTAGTACAAAGTATACTAGGGTGTATATCATCTAGGCTACCTACCTACCTATGCATTTATAGGTACCTATTCGTTATGTTTGGTTTGACCTTCGAACCTACTTTACTACGCCAGAGATGGCATCGATTAAAGTTTTAAAACTAAAGAGGTAGGTAGGTACATACTATTCCTCCATCCCTCCTTGCGTATCCTAGCACATAGGTATTATGTAGATTTGTAAACCAAAAACTTAGGTCTCTTCTACTTTTTGTAGGAGAAGAGAATGTTTTATCAATAGGATAAACTCTTGGACGAATTAACACAATGTCTTGGATAATACCTATCACGATTTTACAACTAATCTAAGTTGTCTTTCATGCCGAACTGACATTCCTTGATATGATCTAAGATAATTTCCACGGTTTCATCATTGATCCTGCCGGCTTTGTTCAGAATTTTCACCAAATCGCTCAATGTGAAAAGAGATTTTACTACAATACCATTTGCTTTGAGTACACTAGCGCCACCTTGCCCTCTTTCCAAAACTACGACGGCGTGTGTGACGCTCAAACCTTCCTCGCGCAAAGTATCAACTGTTTCGAGCAAGCTGCCGCCAGATGTCACTACGTCCTCTACAACGAGGCAAGTTTGATTTTTCTCATAGATTCCTTCTAGAAGTTTCTTGGTGGCGTAGAGCTTGGTTTCTTTTCTCTTCATAATCATGGGCGTGTTAGCGTTGACCGACATGACTGCTGCAAGAGGTAGAGCTGCATAGGGCACGCCGCAGAGGAGTTCGTGGTTTATTTCTTGTGCCAAATTTTGCAGTTGCTTCGCTACTGCCATCTATAATGAAAACACAGAACTACATTAGTTGAGATACAACCAAAGAACTTATAACAATCTCGCCAGGGGGAAGTGGAGTGGAGTGGTTGGTTTTTAATCCAATCGGGAACAGGCAAAATAGCAAATTATAAAAAAATTAAATAACAGTGAAATGATTCTTTCAAAAGTATTTTCCTTTTCCGTGGGGACCTACCTATCCTAGTGGACGCTACGCAAGGGTAGGGTACCTACCTCCTATCTAGTATTGCAAACATTATGCAGTAGAGTTGGGAAAGGGCCCATTGGTTTTATCGATAAATAATACTTTAAACTAGGGACTATTCCTAAGTAACCACATAGGTACCTTCTTACAAGTTCGAGTGTTTTACTTAGGTACCTACGTTTTTTACAAGAACAGTGTATTTTCATAGGTTTTGCGGTAAATTGCGAGAAAACTACCTAGATATGATAAGGTAAGGGACGCACCTTAACTAGTTGAGTAAATTATGAAGCTATGTAAGGTACCTACCTGCGTCTTGCCTCGAAGTAACACTGTTTTTATAGTAAGTGCCAAATAACACCGCAATACAGGTTATTTGGCACCTACTATAGTAATAAAATTAAATACTAAAGTATACCTACCTACCTACTTTTTCAAACTGGTAATTATTATAATGCTTACCTTACAACAATGACGGTAAATTGTACTTAGACGCGGGTTGTATCACCTACTACTACCTAGATACTATTTAGTGCACGGTAGTGCATTATTTGTGTTACTAACTAGATTCTAGTTAGTATCAAAACTAATTAAATAATTGTCCATTTTTAAGATCTTTTAGATCTCTCTTTTAAGATCTTGGACAAAAATGCTTTGTATGTTTGTTGGTCGAGATCTTTTGAACCGCATATCCGATCTTCATAGAATTTGGTAGGTATACGGATAGTACTTCTAAGTTTTACTGAAAAATAAAGTAAATCGGTCAAGGGGTTGGAAAGTTATGAGGTTCCAAAGGAAGTAAAAAGAAAAGTCGTACCAAAATATCAAGTGGGGTGTCATATGATAAGGCTTTCCGTAGACATTCTAAAACCGTTTTTATTTTGATTCTAGGTTTAATAGTTTTTGAGTTGTTGAAAATTATAAAATTGGCAATTCCAGTATAAGGTGAGCTACCATTTCTTGGAGTTTCAATGATTTTATAGTTCAAGTAAGACTGGTACTTAGCTAGACGCCGATTTTGAAGCGATTCGCCAAGTTTATTACAACCATTGGTCAATAAAAATTACGATCCGGTCCGATCCGATTATCACGAGATCTCAGTTCGGGGCGAACTACTAGTATAATTCTGTTAAAAGATAAGATCATAATAACACCTACTTATCTAAGTTTTCTAGGTTTTATACTGGTTTTCTGTGTGTCTTTTCTGTTTTTATAGTTTGAACCTAGCCTTCTTACATACCCCTACTTATTAGTGATCGGGTCCTAAGGAAAATCAATAGGGTTTTACATAAGTGGTCTTCTCTAGGTAGGTATATTACCTACCTAGGTATGTAAAGGTTTAACCTTCACATTGTTAGTTAAGGCTTTTCCCAAATCCAGTATTTTATAGTTATTAGAAGACTTTGGTTAAAATAGTAGCGAATATATTTCCTGATTGAATATGTATCATAAGTAGGTAGGCCTGATACAATCACGCCACGGCACCTGCAAGTTTCAAATTCAAGGTCGCTCTAGAACAAGCTTTTAATATTTGAAGAATGTGGTTTAGGTTTATTATTATTTTAAATTTCGCCCTCATTGGCTTTTTTGATGGTAATAAAATATAGCAATCCAAAAATGTGTTGCAATATAGAGCAATGGTAGAGATAGGTAGTAGGACTAAATATATAAGTAATACAATATAAGTTATATATAAGTTACTTATATATTTAGTCCATGGTAGTAGGTAAGGTACACTAACTTACCATTATGGGTGGGTGTGAGACGACCACCCTGAGGTCGAAGTAGATGGGAGTCCGCCTGCCAACCTTCGCTTCGATGTCTCCTAGCCGCACTGCTCCGGCGTCGAAGAGCTGTACTGCCAATTCAATTAGATCAGCCGATGCCATTGTCTGAAAATTGAACAAAATTAGTTCTATATAGTGCTTTCGACTGGCCATGAAAGGTGGCTTTTGTTACTCTCACAGAGACTCTTTTATACAAGTTAATTTTATAGTAAGTAAAGCTTTTTGTGAAACAATTCACAAAAATCACATATTGACCGAATGCCCTAAACATGCAATATTATATTATTATGTTCTAAAGACACACCGTTTTAAATGTAATTAAGTACCTATTTTGTAAAAATAACAAAAAAATGAAGTTCTAGGAACACCTACCTGCTACCACCTAGATTAATGTTGATGTGGCATTATAAATATTTGATTTGAGTAGATGATACGTAAGTATTACTTCGTACATACCTAACTTGCTAGAGTAGGTACCTACATAACAAGACGATATACTCAATAAATGTAGAGCTTAATTTATTTGGTAGTTAGGTGGGTTAGGTTACCAAAATGATTAACACATATTCGCACTATTAATACTTAGGTACCTAATACCTACTCGTATTAGCATAGATCTTAATTTATAGTTTTATTTTTTTTGTGATTGTCACACGCCAACTTCCATTTTACATCCCCATGTTCGGTTGACTGGTACATAATGCATTTAGTCCTCCCATTGTACATAAAAGCATGGACAATATCTAATTCAGCAGCAACTTATTTTACATATTATACGACATCGACCTGCCTCAAGCGAATACTCGACAACTTCAGTTACATTGCCAGAAAAGACGGAGATAACCTTGAAAAGCTACTATCAAGGTGGAACGGAAAAGGTTGCAAGATCGAAGCTCAATGCGTTGCTTTAATCAGAGGGCTATCCTAATTAGTTCGAAAAGGCTTTTAGGATCGATGACTCTAAGGAGATTTCGAATCCGATACAAATCTTCGCAATTCTCCGATATCAGTCCAAGAATGATTAGAATATATAACCCTACAGGACCGCATGACACTTGACACATCCGTCTACGATGCCCTGAAATTAGCTGGAAATAAAATAGCGTATCATCATCGTCAGGAAAAGAATAACGACTGGAGGTGGTAGCGGCCCTTGGATATTTAAGGAATATGATTGTAGGAGTTGGATCTTACTTTTACTAAAAATATGGTACCTACCTAGATACATATTAATGAACATAATATTATTATTATATCGATTTAACTAGGTAAGCAAAAAAGTGACAAAAAATGAAGTATTTATGGAATTCACCATAAGAGTTAATTCTCGATGCTAAATAGCACAAAAAAATACTAAATAGTTTAGTAGATAGGAATATGTACTCCAATTTTTAACAACCACTAGTTTCTTTCTCGCTATAAATTCTACATTACTTACCTATTAAAAATCCTTAGAAACACAAGAAATTTCGTTCAATCAAAATGTCCGTAACCACCACCGCACATTGTAGCTCGATAAAACTGTAGACCTCCTCGCGGCACAACATCGACTCAACTATCGACGGCGTCGCATCACTATTCGCCAAATTTTCCTACGACCGTGACGTCAAATCCTGTTTATTCTGTTTTTTTTGCGTTCTACCTAGAAACAAGTTTGATTGAAAAAGTTTTTTACCGATTTTAAAAATTGCAATGGCGGTGCTTACTGCTAGGTGTCGTACTCGTTGACTGAGATGAATGCAATAAAATAAATGAAAGGATTGTTTATGTTTAAATACTGATAAGTTAAATGATTCATTAGCGTGCAGTCTGGACATAATAAAGGTTAATAAGTTGGACTTACTCATGAATTTATTATTATTATTAGTTTTACGACCTAGTCTTTTTTTTATTATTAGAATTATTCAGTTAATTATTAATTAGTGTTAATTATTTTTATTTTTTATGTAAACGTGTAGAGTGGCTTGGCTGGATTGAGCAAGGTCCGGAAAATATTGCGTAATAAGTTGACACAGCCTCCAGAGTTTTCTAAAGTACCTAGGTAGGTTAGTTAGGTAGATACCTAAGGTATACCTACCTAGGCACAGTAATACTATCACCTTAAGAACCTACCTAGGTACGTAGAATTAAAAAAAACTCTTTAATTATGTTGCAGATTATACCTACCTACCTAACCACAAAAAACAATAGAGTTAATTTAACTAAAAACGACTTTATTTTTTTTAAACAAAGCTTGCCTGGTCTTCTATGATTTTCAGTAGGTAGACTTGTGGCGATTGCATCGTCCTCCTTCGTTTTTCCCAACCCTACGAGCGTGTCCCGTCACTAGCGCTGGGAAAAACCATAGAGTAAGGGAAAAAAGAAAAACGCCGCCATGACTTTTGACAGCCTTGACACGACAATTTCGTCTCACTGTTAGTTTTCTAAATAAATAAGCTGTATTAAGTCTTAAAGCAATAAACTTCGTACTTCGTATCCGGCATTTATTATTTATAATCGTGGGAGTGTAAGAAACTTCCACAGACTTATTTAGGAATTTTAACGCATCCTTATTCGTTATTTTGTGATCCCAGACCAAAATAACACATTCATATTTCACACACACAATACATCCCTCCTTACTAAATGCTAACTTAGTCTAAACATAACCTTAAAATTTTATCATCATTTTCAACTCTAAATCATTGCAATACGATTCATAATACTTATAAAAATATCAGTAAATTGAGAACTTTAACGACACTATAATAAGGTCGAATGTAGTAAAAGTTGTGATTTAGTTTTGACTTATTTTGCCCGAAGAAGTCTCAGCTATTTCGGGAAACGTCTTCTTTTTTCTGTAATATTTTGAAATAACATGGGTTTTTTGAAGCGAGTGCAGTTTCTTCATCGAACGAACGGCTAAAAGAGTTTTTTAAAGATAAACAAAGCTTGCTAATTTTATGGGTTCAATCGGAAAATGTTCGCTTGCTAATCTAAACTTCCTACTAGTAGTTCAACGTTCGGCTTGGCTATAAACATTTTGTTTTGTTCGGTGATTTTTTCAAACTATTTCTGATTCAGACTATGCCCTTTCTAGTGTTGCCAGGCAGATATACCTACCTAAACCTAACTGGGAATGAAATTGGGCCATTCCAGATTTTTTGGTCCCATAGAAAAAGTGATACAAATAGAAAAACTTCTTAGAAGATCCAGATAAATTATTTAAATGGTATGCTAGTATGCTACGAAATAACAAAAATGGCCACTGCACCACTTAGTATGGTGTCAGGGCAGAGTATGTAAGTAAACAAGTACTCTACCCAAGCTGTCATACCTAGCACCATAGACTAAATATATAAACTAGTTCCTACTACCTACCGATGTGTTTAAAAACACTAATTTCTTATTGGTTAAAATTCTGGCCGTGTAGTCGCCCCATAGAGAATTGGTCTATAGATGTGGGGTGAAACTTGTCGCACTGCACGGCCAATTTTTATATTTTTATTACTTTCTTATTTACCTATTACCTACTACATTAGTTAAGGTATCACAACATTACAAAAACTAATGTTGACTTAGACTAGAACCAAGATCAAAATTAGTCATGTAATTTTCATGCTGAGTTGGCAACATTTACCCTAAAGCCACCGATGAAATAATAGTACCTGGGTACTTTAAGTTACAACGTCGTCAAAAATAATAGCAATTCAACAAAACGTGAAAAAATGTGCCAAGCTTACTTACTTCCCAAACATTTCCGGAAATAACAAATAATAGGTAGGTACCTTACCTACCTAATCGTCAAAAACAAGTCAAAGTGTTGATCATCAAAAAAATATTTTTTAAACACACTTACTCATAAAGTGGCTCTATGGTCACCGCAATTAGGCACAGAATGACACCCATAAAACTGTGACTTTTTCATTGCTGTGAGGTGAGATATAGATATTTTTTTTAATTTTTTTGGTGAGTTGCTTTGTTCTTAAATAAGTCTTTAATCAAAAAAAAGATCGTGTTCAATAGAACAAATAAAAATGTTCCTATTGCTTGCTCATTTCATGAAACTTCTTATTTAAATCGATAATTTTAACTCGTACGTGTTTAATAAATAAAACTTTCAGTCAAATATAACTTTTGTTTTCTCTGTAATAAAAGAAAACTTTAAATTCCCCATTTTGTGCGTGGCAGAATAGGCGCAAACCCTATGCGCGGAAAATATAAAAAAAACCTCACCCTTTAGTCTCTGGAATATAAGGAATGCGCGCGCATAGCAAAACTGATTAATTTATCCCGCCATAGCGAAACATTTTTCACAACTCGTTTTCACTGTTGAAATTATAGTTATTTATTAATTAAAATGTCTACAAAAGTACTAGTTACGAAGAAAATGATTTATGTTGTACACCGCCCGATATAAGATGTGAAGCCCATAACGTTATGGAAAGTTTATTGCCTGAAAACTCCAAGCAAAAATGAGTTTTTATTGTTATTTTATTCACAAGTGTGTTGAAAAACGTTGCATAATACACGTGTGTATTGAGGATTACCGTCCTCGGCTCTCCTAAGAATGGCGCCTCGGCGGTAATCACCAATGTTACACACTATAATACCATAATGTACTATTAATTTATACCTATCTTACCTAACTATTAAGGTAAGTAATCTTAGATAAAAATTGATTTTATCCTGCTAATCCAAACTACACAGTTTCAATTTATAATCCACTGTCCAATGTTGCTATAAACATAATAAAACTACCCCATCATTCAGATTTCAGGGTAAAATACATAAATCTAACTAAACTAATCTTGCTGATCCAGATTCCACTAGCCCCGATCTGAATGACATTTTAATTCGCGCCCACTCAGGGCTGTCTCAAACACCTTATTCAATTCTTTTCACTAAAATCACGAAAATCACTTTTGAATTTTTATTGTTTCGTCTCAGTGGGACGGGATATCGGTAGTCCGAAACTAGAATAACTCGTTTTATGTGGTAGTTAGGTACTGGGATAGCTTAACTAAGCTATCTAACTAAAATCATATCCAGAATTAATCATATATAATCGTATAGGTAATGATATTAGTAATAATCATATTCCGGGCACTTACAATTTAACGTCCCATAAATAACGCTGTGTCGTGTTAGTTTAGGAGTCCTGAATGGCCCTAATTGTCCCTAAACTAACGCTTTTAATAAATCTTAACAAAACTATGTGGTACCTACTTATAATGCAAAGATTTATCTAATTAATTGTGTAAACTTCCTTTGGTAAATAAATGTATTTGTATTTAGTTAGTCTTTACTCAGGGTGCTTACCTACTTACTACCTATACTTTGGCCCAGGGGGCTAAGTTACCAACACTCTCATGCGTCGATGTTCAGTATCTGCCCAAAAATAATCGGAAAAGATCTATATTGAAACAACGTAGATCAAACCAATGATATTCTTTATCACACACATTAAATAAGTATTAAACCGGAAGATGAACATTCAGAAGATATATTATCAAAAAAAAAATGATGGCATTCTATTTTCTTTGCAGTGTTGTGGCAGCCCTGTATGACATAGCTGTCAAATTGACAGTAAAAATGTCTGGTTACGGTAGTAGGTACGAGTCTATTGTTAGAGAACGATTAACTACATTTTGGGATTTTTAACAAAAAATACCGCTACCATAAAGTTACTTTATATCAAAGTGACTGGCATAATAAATAAATAAATAAATAAATAAATATTCACGGACACTTAACACAACGCCTTCTAGTCCCAAACTAAGCAAAGCTTGTACGATGGAAACTAGATGGCTGATAGAATACACACATACATTTTTTTTGTAAATACATACTTATAATACATAGAAACACCCAGACACAGAACAAACATCTATGTTTGCCACACAAATGTTTGTTCTTGGTGGGGATCGAACCCACGACCCACAACACGGAAGGCAGAGCTACTACCGACTGAGCCATGACGCCTGTCAAATAATGCCTAGGTGGTATCTTCGTGGTAGGAAAATGTCAAAGTATATTTTGTACCTACAAAACGAAAATACTATACGAAAATATTATAGAACTAGCTGATACCCGCGACTTCGTACACGTGCGAAAGTTTCCATCTGTCAACCAGTATAATGATGAACCTCGTGCCAAAAGCTGCTTTTGGTTTAGAGAGTTCAAGCTGTATCTAAGAATGCACGTCTTTAATTTTAATAAAATATTAATAGCCTATGTCTCAATCCGGAAAAAGGGCTTCCGAATAGTATAACTTTCATTGAAATTGGTCCAGTAGTTAAGGCGTGATCCGCGAACAAACAAACTGACAAACAGAAAAACTCGATTTTCGGAATCAGAATCGTTTATTTAGTATAGTAGGTGCCAAATAACACGGCAATACAGGTCATTCACCTACCTTCACCACGATGTCGTAAAATTCAATTTATGAACGGCTAATTCTGTCGCTTTCCATACAAACCTGCCGCTAAGACGGTATCGCTCGAATCTCGTTAGTACTGTTTGTTTACCATACATAAATTGAATTTTGCGACATCATGGTGAAGGTGGGTGAATGACCTGTATTGCCGTGTTATTTGGCACCTACTATAGATCTGCATATTTAGGTTATCCATATCTTTAATTTTAGTTTTTGGCTTTTTTACAGTTTTACAATAGTATAGAAAATTAAGTCGGATAAATAGGTGGATAAATAAAAACAAAATGAACACTTAGTACAAGTATGTAGGTACCAAAAGATAATAAAAAATGGTACCTTACCGCTTTGATTAAATTAACGCATGCACTTTCCTTTTAGAGCAGGTCTAAAAGGCCTTTAGCGGCAAGTGGCAACGCATCGCATAGCATACAGTAACAATTAGTGCTGAATTAATTTATGGTATCGTCGGCGACTGAACTTGTAGCCTATCGAAGTGAATCATACACTTTTGCTGCCAGCACTGTGGATAAAAATACCCGATTGCAAGGACTAAAAATCTATAAATAGGCTTTTACCAAACTAAGACATAGGTAGTCATAGATATTTATTCACCATTTGGAACGTAATATGGGACACTTGGCTTTGTTTATAACATTATACTTTAGCAGCTGTAGGTATCTACATGGGCCTTGTCATATTATTGTAAAAGATGTAATTACCTAAATAAGTCAAGTAGGTATAATATAAGTCATAAGTAACGATACACTAAGTCACATGAAAAGACACGAATGACTACTAGCATAGTTGTAAGGAGTTAAGTTGTCGTTTTTAGGAAACCTACCTACAAACAGAACCTACCTTATTTACCTAATACGCACGTACACGACTTGACCAAATTATTTAGAACGCCAAAATCCAGCAACGCTGCAAACGAATGGCCTTGTTCAGTAGTCAACTGTTTCCGGCTGATAGTTTGTTCCACAAAATAAAGACACGCAGGTTAGTCAGCAGGTTTTAGATAACGCGCCAATGGTATTGATTCGCTAAACTAACATATTTGACAGCACTAAAAATGTTGCCGTCCCTTTCTCATAAACTGAAACGACAAGGACGGCTATAATTTTAGAGCTGTCAAATTAGGTTGGTTTATAAAAATGCTACAAGCGAATCGATACCATTTACTATTTCCCAAAATCCGGGGAGATTGTCCTCAGCTGGCAGCACACACACCCTGGTCGGTCTGCGTTCAGTGCTCCGCGATCACACTCCTTGCTTTTTCATTTCATTTGAGCGGAGCCCGTCCGAGCGCGTGTCCAGGCGGGAACAAATCAGTATTTTTAGTAAATAAGTAACACATTTCTATAAATATGAGGGAAATAGTGCATCTTCAAGCCGGACAGTGCGGAAACCAGATTGGAGCTAAAGTGAGTTTTTATTTTTAATCATAAAAAAGTTCGTGATTGTTTATGGTCAGCCGATTATTTCAAAGTTAGACTTTTTTTTGTAGAATAAGTTTAGATAGTGAATTTGCAGTAGATTTACCTAACCTATTCTAATTTCTAAGTCCTAGTAATTTTGGAGTGGCTATAAACTACGGGGTTCGACTGATTTCCATAGTTAAGTACCTAGGTATAGTAAAGCCGGGTAACTGTTTTAAATTATCAAGCAAGCGGTATGTTTACCACTACCTACCCTTCATTATTTATTTTAGATCGGGGTGGAGGTAAAGGTGAACCAAATAGTTATTTATAAAAATTCTACGTACCTACCTACCTACCTATCTAGGTACTTCATTTAGAATAAAAGTTACATACGTAGGTACGTGCAGCTTGTCAAAACAGGATAAAATACCAACTTAGTACAAAATCAATTTACATCACATACCTACGTACAACTAGGTACAATAAATGTCCCCTATCTCCCATAACCATCTTCAAGGATATCAAGGGACCTCACTCAAGCAAGAATATAGTGCAAGTGGTTTTAGGGGATATCGCTGTAGACCTTGAGATTTCAATTCAATATTGAGTGCCTGCCAAAATACAGAGCCCACTAATATTGTCTTGAAGAATAAAAGAGCAGACGATTAATATTAAACTTTCATAAAGTCATAAAAACGAACAATAGGTAGGATACTACAAAAAGTTCTGTCCCTCTAAACGAAAGCCTAGTCTAGTAGTCTAGTCTGACACCGTGTAAAAACCAAAGACAACTTTCACCTGAAATAGATTTTTTTTTCGAACAATAGAAAATGGCGTCCACAATGTCCACATCATTCTGCCATTCTAAACCTAAGTAACGGTTTACGCTTTAGATTTACTAGAGCAATCGAGTGCTTTCTTTCACGACTAGAAGTTGAGTTCAATTTTCGGAGCTTAGCACGCCATCACGCATCAGCTAATGGGTTTTTTTCCGGTGCCAGCTTCCTGTCATTTTAACCATCTACTTACCATTTATCTTAAAAACTCCTTCGTTTATGAGGTGATGACGTATTGACAGAGTAACTGAGATTTTACTGTTCCCACCTACGCGATTTAGGAGGAAATTAGGTAGCTAATAAGCTTAACTCAAACTTTGAGGATGTTATAAAGTATACCTAGGTGGGTTAAGCAATGGTACTAGAATCACTTTGCTTTAGGACGATTTAGGTGTGTATTTCGTATCGTATGCTCAAAAGAAACTCGATACAGGCGTGCTTCAGTCATAGATAGAAATTTTCAAAGGAAACGAGCATAAAAGTAAACCGTATTATAAATAAACGTATTTTTAGGCTGAAACTCATAAAATCATCATTTTGCACTGAGGAAGTAGAACGACTTAGTTAATCATGATAGTCTCAAACCAAATACATACTCGTACTGTGTACTCAAACATACCTATTACAAACAGGAGGTCAATGACATCAATGCTATAATTACGGTATCATAAAATAATAATTACACGTGCTGAGCATTAATAATTTACAACAATATAATAGTTAGTGAACAGTAATAAATATGTATAAGTGAGCTGAGCTGAGTGAGAAGTTGTAAATCGGGGCTTAAAAGTAGTTTTATGAGCTTTTAAATGTATTGATTGCCGTTGATTTATTGGTTGGGTTTATTAAATCAATAAAAAAATTAAAAAATAACTTGAAGCTCCCGTCATCTGAACCTATATTTTTTAAAATTTTCGGGTAAAAATTAGCACTACTGTGGCAATTTTAATTTCAATGAAGCTAATAAACCAAAAAATACTTGGCAAAAGGACAAGCCTCCTGACCAGAAGAAAATTGAAAAAATGAAGCTAATATACGCTAGGGTTTGCATGTCGGTTATGCATATAAGGTCATAACCATCATGCAAAACCTAGCGTGTATGGCCTACATTAGCTTAATTTTTTTTAATTTTTTTACCATCATTACACAAACAAAAGCGCTGTATTTACGAGTAGTCTACCGTTATCGACCGTTATAAAAAAATCTACCTACCTGCTTACTTTCAAATGTGGAATCTTCTATACGATTACAATCCATCGTAAACTTCACATACCTACCTACTTAATTTTAAGTTCAAAATTCAAAACTTTCGTGATGGCGAATATGGGCCAATGTTACCAGAAGTAAGTACGTACATACTCTGAAGGAAAGAATATAACTTTGGTATTTCGTGTTTGAAATGTAAGGCGCGCAAATACTCGATTTGAAATCATAATTAATAACGGTCGTAGCGGAATTTTATCTTTTAGGTATTAAAATGTCTTAAAATAAACACTATCAAAATAACAAAATGTTTTTTTTATAAGTATTGCTTGTAAATAGATAAAACATTGTCATACGATAAGGCTATTATGATGATGTTTTATCATTCGGGTTCTGGTAGGCTGCCTTTACTAAATATCTAACGCATCAAATTGATGTTAATTTGGGTTAAAGTAAAGAGATTTTTTTTTGTCAAAACAACAGTATCTCAGCGTTCGAATGTACTGCGGTCACCGCGGGCCAGAAAGAGGACAGTAAATCAATAAATCAAAGTCCATCATTCTCAATTCAAAAACCGAACTGTTCGTGAATCACGCGACACAGGGAAGCATGTGCGCATGCGCGGAATGTCATTAAATTAGGGCTGCCAGTCACCACCACATAGTTCACGGGCCATAGAAAGGCCATAGGTACCAACCAGAGAGGCAGTACCTAAGCATTGGCCTGGCCTTTTGTACCATTTCTTTTGGGGTCGGCCCTCCTATATTTGCATGCGCCATACAATGCGTTTTTACGTCATATCTGGGTCCAAGCCCATCGTCTTGAAGTCCTCTTGAACTGCCCCCATATACTCAACTAGCGACCCGCCCCGGCTTCGCACGGATGCAATGCAGTGATGATGATGATGTATTATACATATAAACCTTCCTCTTGAATCACTCTATCTATTTAAAAAAAACTGCATCAAAATCCGTTGTGTAGTTTTAAAGATCTAAGCATACATACATACAGACATTAGGACAGACGCGGGAAGCGACTTTGCTTTATACTATGTAGTGATAGTGATAGCGATACTCAATATGAGAACAGTGCCAGGCTTAAACCTGGCAGGTTTTTATGAGACAACGATTGCCTCCCAGTTCTTCCAAACTTACCGATGACATGGCGTTAAGGCAAGTGAGTGTACCTTCGAATGCTGGCACCAATGATAGCCCTACATGTTGCGTGCGGCTGCGACGCCATTTTGGCAAATCCATTGTCCACCTCTTTGATAACCATCGCCCAGCTGACGAATATCCGGCCTTGTTTTGTCTTACAATTAAGGTTTGACTTCATATTTAGCTGTCTGACGACACATTCCTTGATAAAGCAATTGTTGCTTGTAGAAGCCTCTCAGAACCATTTCTGGCTTTCTAGATCAGTTGACCAGAAAAGGTTATCTGATCCAATAATAGCATAGGAAATATTCCGCTTCAATCCAGTTATCTAGCAACAGTTCAGGACTCAGAGAGATAAACAGGTTAAGAACTAAGAATAAAGATCTTGAAGATAAGGCTCGATTGAATCTTCTCAAAATAACAAACTATAAGTAAGATTATATGTGCATGGGACTTAGTACCACGCTGAAACAAAGTATCAAATCAGTCGAGAAGCCCACACCTGGACAAGTGGACAAGTGGACAGCCTTCCTGAAAGATTTTAGATTCCAGACAGATTTTAGAAGTAACGATTTAGGTCCCACTGTATCGATTAATTTTTCCCCGATTTTAAAATGTCGTCGTTCGATCATTGTTCATACTGTGTGTTAATATTATTATGTGCCTTTGGAGTACCTAGGTAGGTGTAGGTACATAAGACCTCACTGGTAGTTACCATAAGTCATTGTGTGTAAACAAAATTAGTACGCAAGACAAACCAGTAAAGAGGATAAAAAAACCAATAGCATTTTGTATCGGAACGCCCACGCCCTTGAGCGTTCGAATAATGTTTACAAAAGCCAGTAACAAGCGAACCCGTGTATCATACCAGACGTGTTTTAAACCAAACGGTAAGTATTTTCACTGTAAAATCTAATTTTGTTTAGATGCGTAGATGGGTACTGTCGAAATCTAACCGTGTTCTGTTTTATGTCAAAATTAGGGATGTCTCCATTCTCTGGCTCTTGTTTATCTTTTTCCTTTGTACCATAATTAATTACCTTTAGTATATCAAATGGTAAAACAATACTAATGTGGATACTCGAACATGCTACAGTAGTCACGAGATATTTTATAAAATTTATTTTCTGTACAAGCCAGCTTGGTATTTTCGCATTACTATTTTAAACATGCATGAATCAATTGATTTGTGATTGTGACGTATGTAATTGTATATCATTACTTTATATTTCCATACTTAGGTTTTGGTATGTGTATAATATTACTGTTTTCCTCTAAGTAGTAGATTGGTACGTTTTTCCTGAATGAATGTTGCCATCTGTTCGCGTACCAATAAGTTCGAACTTTGTTAAGTAAATATTGCATTATATTTCATCAGTACATAGGTAATCTTTCAATCTCTTTATTTACATTGTAGAAATAATACTGTTTTTAGCTGTTTTGATCTAAACTTTGATTAATCCTAATAGTTTTATTCACAGTTATTGTCTTTATAATTCATAAGTATTAGTCTCCATTACCTACGTAGGTAGATTCAGTGTAATTACGGCTAAGTGCATTTCGGTACTCAGATCTTTAATCTTTGCTTTGTCATGATTATTTGATCTAACATTGTCTTCAGCGTCTTAAACTCTATGCTTCATTGTCTGTCGGCTTAAAGATTTTTGATTTGATCAGCTAGGTACGAGTATTTCTTCGTGTACGAATTTTAAACCCAAAACACACAGTGACAGGTTTGTTATATGTATATTAAATGTTTTAATCTGACTGATCTGTGTTGGTTGACCCCGTGGAAGTCAATTCACTATCTATCTACAAATAAATAAACATCTTTGTCAAACATGACCATTCACTTCGTAATCAAACACGACCGGAATATACTTAAAGATTATAAATAGCTAATCTTCTGTTACTTAGTCACGCCTTGATTCAGTTTAGATTGCCTTTCATGAATCAACTGAAAACATTTCAACTGAAAAGTCAAATCATAGTTGAGTCAGTTTAGTTTCTAGGAACGAATCTATATACTTTGGAATTTGTTGGTTACATCCCATTATCTACTTCTACATTTTCGGTACGCCTCAAGTGGGTAATAACTGTAGTGTAGCGAAGTACCTCCTAATTATAATATTACAATACTGATACGTCAAAAACCCGAAACGGTTATTAACAAGGACTATTTATTATTATCTATTGATTTCATTTGAAATTTTCAATCTTCCTTCTATTAGGTAATAATTTATTAATTGTTTTTAATGAACAAAATTTAATTTTTTATTTTTAATTGTTTTCTAGATTTTTATTACCAAGGAAAATTACAAGTACTTAATATCACATTTTACAGTATTTATAAAATATTTATGAACAAATTTGAGCTCTGCAAAGCTGCACACCAGCGCAGACGATCTGCAACTCTGCGTAGCGTAAATTTGCTGCGTAGTAGCGATGGACATAAATATTTTCATTAGCAGAACAAAAACATGTTGCTATAATAAGTAAATGTAGACTGCGACAATAATGAATCTCTGTCAAGTGCCCGTTATAAATAAAAGAACTCCCTTATTTGGAGCCTTGCCAAAATAAGGACGATAGATAAGCATCTGCAATGAGAAAACGAACTCTATAGTTGGAAGCTTATATATAGGAAGATCATATAATACACATATGACAGTATGTACCTTACCTAATATTTTACCTTTAAAAAAAACTTAATTAAAAAAAACAGCGCTAGCAACGTTATAAAAAAAGGTACCAATCATAGATTATGACAGGCGTCATGGCTCAGTCGGTAGTAGCTCTGCCTTCCGTGCTGTGGGTCGTGGGTTCGATCCTCACCGAGAACAAACATTTCTGTGACAAACATAAATGTTTGTTCTGTGTCTGGGTGTTACTATTATAAGTATGTATTTACAAAAATAAATGTATTTAAGTATTATATCAACAATCTAGTTCCCATAGTACAAGCTCTGCTTAATTTAAGACTAGAGGGTGTTGTGTGTAATGTCCAAAGATATTATATTTAAAAAAAAAAAGATTTAGTACAGTGCAAAACATGCCTTCCAATCCAATGCAATAATAGTGGCCAAAGTTGCGAGTTAAAGTAAAAAAAATATTGGGTCAATGTTACCAGTTCCGTAAGTTATCTCTACGCATGCATAGTTACCTATCTGTCTAATGACTAGGTATTTTTTAGTCAGACAGACAGACAGTAAGGTTACTGACCTCGTCACAATCAACATATAGTAGGTGCCAAATAACACCGCAATACAGGTCATTCACCCACCTCCACCAAGATGTCGCAAAATTCAATTTATGTATGGTAAACAAACAGTACTACGAGATTAGAGCGATTACCGTCTTAGCGAAAGGTTTGTATGGAAAGCGACAGAATTAGCCGTTCATAAATTGAATTTTGCGACATCGTGGTGAAGTTGGGTGAATGACCTCAGTACTTTCGTGTAGTAAATGCAGAAGCTCAGTGCATTTACTACACGAAAGTAATCCTACTTCGGCAAAAAAGCAACGATATTGTAAAATAATTGATCTATAGATGATGCTGTTGGCCTAAATATTATCAGATAATAATAATTTGACAGGCGTCATGGCTCAGTCGGTAGTAGCTCTGCCTTCCGTGCTGTGGGTCGTGGGTTCGATCCCCACCGAGAACAAACATTTGTGTGGCAAACATAGATGTTTGTTCTGTGTCTGGGTGTTTCTATGTATTTACAAAAAAAAAGTATGTATGTATTCTATCAGCCATCTAGTTCCCATCGTACAAGTTTTGCTTAGTTTGGGACTAGAAGGCGTTGTGTTAAGTGTCCGTAAAAAAAAAAAAAAAAAAAATTTGGAGACCTAAGTATCACTGAGGTAGCGGAAATTTTGGCGGATAGTACAAGTAGGTACCTAGAAGTATTATTGATAAGTAGGTAGGTATAGGTAGTACATTACCTACTCATCTTCTTCTTACTGTAGGTTTCCACTTGAAAACATTCACAATAAAACATGCACAACTCTGTGAAGATATTTATAGATTATCCTGTACCTATTATATTATCATTCTACTCTATGTAACTACCTAGCAGTTAGTTTTCCTAAAATTCTTAAAATAAAATAAAAATAAATATCGATTTGCGTTTCCACCGCCCGACCTTGTGCATGTTTCAAATTTTGAATCTTATACAGATCGTTAGGGATTTTCTTGACTGTAAAAACAAATCGTTTATAAGGATGGTGTTGTGAATGTTTTTGGTGGAAAACTTCAGATAGATTTTACTCATGGCATGAGCTGTAGGTTACATTTCACTAATATCAACAAATTCGATTCATGTTTTAATAATATTGAAATCTTTATAAACACTCCGTTCTCTATGTCTATTGTAGAAATAACAACCGAAACTTTCACTGTCGAATGTTGCGATAAAATTGCTTCAAAGTTATTGAAACTAACACGATTTTTGTTTTTTTACATTCGTCTATTAATGTTTTCTGGTAATGTCTTATTGTCTATTGGAACTACTTACAAACGTACATAGAACAAAATAGCTAATTCAACATGATGGAGGACTCAATAGAGTAGACTCTGTAGCAGGCCATTGCCTTAACTATATTAAAAAAACAAAGCGTGTTCTTGTTCTGTTAGCACTACATCTGGCGCCAGTAACATACCTCCTTAATCCATTCCAGCCAGTACTTTATCTTTATAGATACACACTTCCTTTTAAAGCTTTAGTTACAGAACATTGAAATATTATATCCTCTTTACACGCTTATAGAGGCCTCCTTGGTCTTATAAAGTGTCGTGTTACCCTATAAATAGTTTTCTCGATATGGCAACACTGGGAGACTGGCCTAAAATACGATGCACCGATGTCAACGCCCACCACAGCGATGCAACAAGAAAAAAAAGTTAGGTTTCTATTTTCAAATCGCAGTGGAGAGCTTCAGCGGACGCGACGAAAATGGAAACCGTATTCTGAGTCCCATTCTTGTACGCATTAAAAAAAAACGTGTTTTCGTAGAATAAAATATTGTTTACAGCATTTATCAAGAAATATTCGCAAAGTTACTTAGGCTAAAAAGTGAAACACATTATTTAATAAACAAGGAAGAAAATTATGCTTGAGTGGATAATAACCTAGGTATAGGTAGTGACGGTTAGGTCCCACGTGCTACCTATTAAATTAATATGTCATTACAATCATAAAACAGCATAGATAGTAGCTAGGTACCTTATTGTTTCACTATAGCAAAACTTTAAAAGAATTCTCAGCTAACAAGGCGATGTCGGTCAAGGCATGATGAAATTATGATACAGTTAATAGAAGGCACGGTTTGCGCGTTAATAGTTAACGCCATTTTGTTAGTGTTGCCAGTCACGCCTTTTATGGATTTTATGGGAGTTTCATGATTTGTATCGAATTACCGTTTTGAGCTTACTCATGAATTTTGAACGTGTTTTAAACACCACCGGTTAGCATGTAAAAAATTAAAAAATTACTACCTAGGTACAGCAGTTTATTTTTTTCTGGCGCTGCGCTGGAGACTTGTCCTTTTGCAAAGTCTTTTTTGGTTTTCTGAATATTTTATCTACCGAAGTATTCTGATTATGTTGCCCTTTAAAAAGTCCCACCTTAGTTTATGACACCTCTGAATGGCTGTGGAAACTTTTACCACTTAGGTAGGTATTCTTACATATTTTTCCTATTGTCGAGTAACCCGTACTAGCAGGTTAATAAGTAGGCACCACGAAGTCGCAATTCCTGGGAATCCCAACAAGTGATCCACTTGACCAGTTTCCGGAAACACCTGGTGTTCACAGCCTTTGTTGGTTGGAATAAGGTTCATGATCCAACGACACGAAATAAAAACGTGATACCTGATACCTTGGAATAGGGCTCAAAATACGAAAAAGCTTTGCTATTAATAAAGCACTTGACTTTATCGGACAAAATAAAATTTATCAAGTCTGACGTGCACTGCACCGTGCTACATAGATTAAAACCTTTTTTTTTTTTTTTTTTTTTTTTTTTTTTTTTAAATTTTGTTCTGGCACTGGAGGCTTGTCCTTTTGCCAAGTCTTTTTTGTTTTAATAAATTTTTAGGTTGCCTGGTGTTGCCACCAGCGTTCTCTGGTGTGCCCTGCTTATAGGCTTCAAGTCTGGGGGTCTGGGATATTTTTAAAATCCTCTAGTAGTATTTTTAAATGAATGAAGATATGAGTAAGAAAGGAGTGAACACCGAGATGACGGCTGATAGAGGAGAGTGGAAGACGAAGACATGTTGTACCGACCCCACTTAGCGTGGAACAAGGGTAGGAAGATGATGATGATAATATTTTTCCCTGACGTTTTATTGTATATCAATAAAACTGTTTGTAAAGCTTCAAAACTCCGTCTTGAGTTGACAATAATGGTCCCGCATCAATTCCAATCGTCCAATCTGCTCCAATCCTGCCTATTGTGTCTCGATTAACGGTCTCTAGAAAGACATCTTATCTACATTAAAGTACATAGTGAGTTATTAAAAGTATCTACGTTTCTGTCTTTATGTCTTACGCCTTCTAAAATGTTTTAACTCGTACGATAATGATACAGGCTTTCTGAAAAAAACACCCATTTTAGGTACCTACTTTAGGAAAAATACGTCCAGAAAAAAAGTTATAATTTTTTTTTCATCAAACTAATAAGCCGCCTTTTATAGCCAGCAGGGTTGCCAGCAAAAATAAACAGAACACCAAGTCCACCTACTTAATACAAATGGTTTATTGTGCGTTCGACATTTTCGCTTCAAGAGAAATGATGATAATCATAAAACTGACATCATGTAAATGGGCCATGGAGTCCATACAGTGGCGAATCTAGGATTTCGGTTCGGGGGAGACTTAGTTCAAGATTTCGGTTTTGGGGTTAACCTAGCTATCTCTGACTAATCTTGGTCCACCTTTGGATAGACCCGCGGAGGTTTGGGGGAGAGGCTTGAGCTCCCTTGCCCCCCTGGGACTGCTAACTAGTAGTTCGCCGCGAACCGAGATCTCGTGATGGTCGGAAGTTAATAAAACCCAAACAATTTTTATTGACCAATGGTTGTAATAAACTTTGCAAATCGCTTCGAAATCACCGTCTAGCTAGGTACCAGTCTTACTTAAACTATAAAATCATTGAAACTCCAAGAAATGGTAGCTCACGTTATACTGGGTTTGCCAATTTTATAATTTTTACAACTCAAAAACTATTAGACCTAGAATCAAAATAAAAACGGTTTTCTACGCAAAGCCCTATCATATGACACCCCACTTAATATTTTGGTACGACTTTATTTTTTTTTACTCCCTTTGGAACCTCATAACTTTCCAACCCCTTGACCGACTTACTTTATTTTTCAAACCAGTAAAACTTAAGAGCAATATCCGTATACCTACCAAATTCTGTGAAGATCGGATAAGCGGTTCAAAAGATTTTGACGAACAGACATACAAACATGCAAAGCATTTTTGCCCAAGTTGTCACTAAGATCTCGTTCGCTTCGCTCACTCTATCAATAAGTCCATTGGGTCACGAAGGGGTCACAGAATTTTGGGCTATTGTTTCTGAAGCTGTTTTGTGTAGTTTTACCGAATTGAGGCTAATTGTACGGCTCATGCGAGTGGGCTAATCTTTCAAATTGATATTTGACAGAGCGATCGAAGAAGAATAAAGAATAATCTTAGTGACATCTTAGTAATAAAACAGAGACTTCTTTTAAAAGCATACTATGAAATATCTGATTATTTAGAAGACAAACAAGCTTGGGACGAACTAGCTCCAACTCATCCAATACAAAAAAAGTGTAATCATACCTAATCATACAAAACGTAATGACGATTCAAAGTGATCAGTGAGATTTTATTGAATAAAAGATTTTTGACTTTGACTTTGACTTTGAACTTGGACAAAAATGCTTTGCATGTTTGTATATTAGTTCTTCGAGATCTTTTGAACCGCTAATCCGATCTTCACAGAATTTGGTAGGTATACGGATAGTACTCTTAAGTTTTACTCGTTTGTTAAATGAAGTAAATCGGTCAAGGGGTCGTGAAGTTATGAGGGTCCAAAGGGAGTAAATAAAAAAGTCGTACAAAAATATCAAGTGCGATGCGATTTGCAAAGTTTATTGCAACCATTGGTCAATAAAAAAATGTTTGGGTTTTATTAACCTCCGTCCATCACGAGATCTCAGTTCGGGGCGAACTACTAGTTATTATTGGTTGGATTGGTAGTTATCTTAATTCAGGTTTTAAAAGGGTTTTGAAGAAAACAAAATTTATAGGCCTTTGTGCTTACGAAGTATAAAATCGCGATGTAGAAGACATAAACGCGCTCGCATATTTAGTACTTATAACCACAGAATATAAACTAAGTACCTACAAGTATAACTTCCATCCTACGAAGGAATCGCAAAGATTGTTATAATATACCTAATATCCTCAGTTATGAAAAATACCTTCAACAACGCGCAGGTTGTGGGTTCGAGTTTCGGTTCGAACGTCTAGCGTCCGTCCCTACGTCACATACACACCTTCAAACTTGGATCATTATAAAGAAGAATAGTGTTGAGTTGACGAAGACCACGTTTCGACTACTAATGTATAAACAACCTCCCAATTCTATATTCTATTTTCTCTTGTCCTTTAGTTCTGGGAGATAATATCAGAGGAGCACGGCATCGACCCAGCCGGCGTGTACAAGGGCACCAGCGACCTGCAGCTCGAGCGCATCGACGTCTACTACAATGAGGCCTCTGGTGAGTTTATGCTTCTCTAGTTTCCATGACATGGACAAGACATCGGACTTCCACCAAAAAAGACTTGGCAAAAGGACAAGCTTCCAGCGTCAGAAAAAAATATTTAAAAAAAAAAACAGTCTTCCACCAAAGACAATAGAATTGACTATGAGGGCACATGAGGGGTGTCTCGAATATATAGGCATTTTCTTTTTACTAGGTAGGTTTGTAACCTACTGTGACTTATATATGAGTCACAGTCTAGGAAGTAGTTCATAAAGATTAACCCCTTACATCCAGTAGATTAGGCTACAGGTTCAACGAACCCATAAAGCAAATTATTGTCGTCGGGTATGGTAATTACGAATTGTTCCAAACCGAGCAAGATGGCGTATGTTATGTTCCAATTTTGGCACAAATGGCTTAAGAATGGACTGTGGTCAGTCCTTTTAGGGTAATGTTTGAAGGATCGCATTGTGTTGTGTTATGTTTTGCAAGTAAAATAATATGAAAAACAATGCATACCATACGACCTCCGTGTCCTCCCTATAGAAACAAATCAGAGCAATACCTAGTCCAAAATACTTTATCTTGTCTTGTGTTTTTTTTTCTCAATTTCTCGTCTGACTGACAAAAGAAAAGAAACAACCACCAAATGCTCGCGATTCGTGTCGCGCTTGAAACACGTAGGCCTATAAAAAAATAGGATGGTTGGGTCGTCAGAAATTATGAACACAAGCAAAGCCATCGACAGTAGCAAATCATAAAATCATGGTATATCATAGCAGACCGATGTCCGTGTTGGCAACAGACACACCTACTTACATCGAGACGTGGTAGGTATGACCACAATACCTGCGGTTAGCACGCTCCGCTGCGCAATATAACAATCTGTGCTGCTGCAGCGGTGATGTCTCGTCGAACTTTCTTACGTTTTACGTGATATACCTACTCTTCTACCTTGTTGGAGCTAGATATTTGAAATTTGAGCTTTCATTTCGGCGCATAAAAATAGATTTTATCTAGATACACCTACGCCCGTTTACTGATACAAAAATCGTTACTCAAGCATAGATTTGACTGAGTAGAGATTTTTATACAAAAATCTATACTTGAGTCCGGATCAGGTGGGTTACTCTCGAACACAGTTCCAATCCGGATTTTGATTTTGACAGAAGTCCTGACATTTTTCAGTACAAACTGACACGAGATCTGTCAAATTCCGTGAATCCGGATTGGAACTGTGGTCGAGAGTAACCCACCAGTCCTTGAGCAGTGACTCAGCATACGGGCCTTAGACCAAAAATGGTCTCATTTTAGTTCGTACGGGTTTTGTGTTGGAAAGAAGTTATGGGTTATTAGGTTAAGGGGTTGAAGGTTGTAGAATTGTCATGGTCACAGAAGATCTCTTCTGTGGTCATGGTGGAATAGAGAGGACTCTTTAAATAGGAAAATTGAGAAAAGTAGAGAACGGTGGCCAATGTAGGTTTAGCATTCCGAATCTCTATTTCTGTAGTAGGTTAGGTACCGAACATTGAGAAAGGGGAATACATATATAGGTACCTACTGAAAGGTATGACGAAAGTCTAAGCTGATGCTGTGTTGACTGGTATGAACTGATACCTACTACTATCCAGTTCCTGATCGTACGCGGAAGCTATTTCTCCTGTCCGTACGTGTTTATATTGAGGACTGTTCCCTCGGCAACTGCTTTTGGGGGTTTCCTGTGGCCTCCAAACTCCCCTATAGCCACCCCGAGCTTCGCTAACTAGGTAGTCCGATTCTGATACTGGTCAAACTAATCCCTTGGTCCGACAAATTGTTCGCAAACAGGCCGGACCCATCGACAAACACATGTACACAAAATACAATAAATAATCTGGTAATTTTGCACTGTTATAAATTGAGCTCACTCACCCCTGTTTCTCTGGGCACGTCCCGGACGGCAATGTAGGCGGCGAGCGTGCGCGCGTCCCATGCTCCCTTCCCTTTGTTGCGTTGTTAGCCTGCACAACATTGTAATGGTCTACTGATATAATATTACCTACCTACCTAATAATACTATAAGGCTTCGCATTCGCGACTGTAATTCCTTGTTCTTCATAGGACGGAGTGTAATCATAGACGCAAAAAGAAAAAAAAAGTTCTTCGTAAAATAAAATATTATTGTTACCCCTGGGCACTAGAAAGATAACAACTGAGAATTACCTCTTCAAAATAATATTTATAATCCATTTGATTAAACAAAAATTACTAAATCTTAGGTAATTATTATGAAAATAACTTATTCCACGAACTCAAAAACACGACAAAGAACAATCGCAGGAAATTTGAGCCAGTGATTCATACATTCGCAGACGGATATTAGCGCACGCAAAAAAAGAGAAGTGGATTGGTGGTAGGGAATCGACCACTGCGTAACTGAGTTCGGGATCTCGAATTCGGACGTGTACCTTTCGGTAAAATCTTCCTGAAAAACTACCTCTATATATTTATTTATTTTAGCCAATACATTTTTATATAGGTAGGTACCTATGCTAAGAGTGCTCTATCTAGGTACCTTTCTTTGTTATAAGTAGTTGGTCGCTATAACATAAGGAAGTTTAAATGCTGCAAACGAAAAGTCCTAAGTTACCTACCTTTCTTCCTCCCTACTAGGTAGGTACCAAGCCAACTAGGTAGGTACCAAGCCAACTAGGTAGGTCTCTACCTAGGTACCAAGTAAACAGGAAAAAAATACAGTAGGTAGGTACTTATCCAGCTGTATCTAAGCAGTGATTAGTCTTCAGAAGTAACACTGTGCGGCAGGGGCAAAAAATACCAGGTCGTTGCACTCTTTAAAATGTCTAGGTCTAGAAGCCCGCCATCTTGAAATAACAGAGATCTGAGTAGGTATCTAGGTTATTACAAAGTGATTAGGTTAGGTAGGTACCTACTAGGTAATGTACCTACCTACACCAGCAAGTGTTGAAATTAAAAATTCTCAAAAGCAGCGGCTTAGAGCCTTAAGCATAAGCATAATTTATTTCACAGAACAGCACGTTAGTATACTTCGACACAAGCTTGTTGCGCCCACGCGGACACCGTAGGCACCATGGTTTGCCTACGCGTCCTAAGCGCAAACATGCTCTAGCTTAGCGATTAGCAAATCTTGGTGCAGCAAGTGTAGATTGTGATGCATAAAGCCATGTCGCCTGAAAGTTTCTCAGTGCTCATTTATTCAGGAAGTTAATTTTTTGCTGCGGTTCTACCTAGGTAGGTTAGGTGCCTACCTACCTACGTAACGTTTTTTGCCGGGTCGATTTGTTTTTAAGCACCACCTTCCTTCCTAGTTACCTATCTAGGTAGTTGAGCTAGATAAATAAATGTCGAAAAAAAATGACAAGTCATCACCTAGCCTAGTCGGTACCTAACCTACCTATAGGTACCTACTAAGTACCTATCGCTTATTAGATAGGTATTTTATAGGTACCTAGGTACTTGCACATTAATTTCTTGCTGTCAAGTTCGCGAGAGAGATAAGTGGGCCAACGACCTGCACACTCATGGTCATTAATTGTCTTTGTCCGTCTTACTTTACCTTGAAGATATATTTATCTTGATGCTCATTGCATCAGAATTTCAATTATTGCTGATTATTACTTCTAATCCTAACTGATATGAAGAACTGCTGCTTCACCCCTTGCTCGTCTTGGCATTATATACCTATATACGTCTTGAAGAGCTCTACCTACCGCAGCTAGCCAATTTGTAGGTACCGCGATGACGGTGGTACTCGGAACACTACCGTTTTTCTAGGCTGTTTAATGCTCCCCCATGGTTCCCTCATCCGTCATTGTTATCTTCCAGTGCTAATGTTATGTATATTGTCGACAGTTGCGTGCGCGGAGAACGGGGGCAAGTACGTCCCCCGCGCCATCCTGCTCGACCTCGAGCCCGGCACAATGGACGCCGTGCGCTCCGGCGGCTACGGCCAGCTGTTCCGGCCGGACAACTTCGTGTTCGGCCAGTCCGGCGCCGGCAACAACTGGGCCAAAGGACACTACACAGAGGGTGCCGAACTCGTCGACGCGGTGTTAGACGTCGTGCGCAAGGAGTGCGAGAACTGCGACTGCCTCCAGGGCTTCCAGCTCACGCACTCGCTCGGCGGCGGCACCGGCTCCGGCATGGGCACCCTCCTCATCTCCAAGATCCGCGAGGAGTACCCTGACAGAATCATGAACACCTACTCGGTCGTCCCGTCGCCGAAGGTCTCCGACACGGTCGTCGAGCCCTACAACGCCGTGCTATCGATCCACCAGCTCGTCGAGAACACCGACGAGACGTACTGCATCGACAACGAGGCCCTTTACGACATCTGCTACCGGACCCTTAAGGTCCCCAACCCGACCTACGGCGACCTGAACCACCTGGTGTCGCTGACGATGTCCGGCGTTACCACTTGCCTGCGCTTCCCCGGCCAGCTGAACGCTGACCTGCGCAAGTTGGCCGTGAACATGGTGCCATTCCCGCGGCTGCACTTCTTCATGCCGGGCTTCGCCCCGCTGACGTCACGCGGCTCGCAGCAGTACCGCGCGCTCACCGTGCCCGAGCTCACGCAGCAGATGTTCGACGCCAAGAACATGATGGCGGCGTGCGACCCGCGCCACGGCCGCTACCTCACCGTGGCTGCCATCTTCCGCGGACGCATGTCCATGAAGGAGGTCGACGAGCAGATGCTCAGTATTCAGAACAAGAACAGCAGCTTCTTCGTCGAGTGGATCCCGAATAACGTGAAGACCGCGGTGTGCGACATTCCCCCGAAGGGTTTGAAGATGTCATCGACCTTCATCGGAAACACGACTGCTATCCAGGAGCTGTTCAAGAGAATATCCGAGCAGTTCACCGCCATGTTCAGACGGAAGGCTTTCTTGCATTGGTACACGGGCGAGGGTATGGACGAGATGGAGTTCAACGAAGCGGAGAGTAACGTTAATGATTTGGTATCGGAGTACCAGCAGTACCAGGAGGCGACGGCGGAAGACGACACGGAGTTCGATCAGGAAGACATGGAGGAGTTGGCTGATGACCATCACGACTAGTTATTCATACTCAATACTCAATACTCAATAAACTCATAGTTATAAAACCGATTCATCGAAACTGCGTCTATTCAACTTTCATCATCATCTCATTCATTCATTTCATTCATTCATCATTAATATCTCATTTCACTTCATCAGACGCGGCGCATTCCGGAGAAGATATCTCAATTTCCTAAATTCTATCCGAAAGTTGGAGGCTGTAAGCGTATTTTCCTATAAAACCAAAGTGTCTTTGGACCGACCATTTCACCCGAATCTTAAACGAATTGTGAAGCACTGGTACGTCATTATAGTGATGTATAAGAGTGCTGTGAAATTATTTTATTGATAGTATTATTCGAAGTCTGTTTTATTGATTAGAAATGTTAAGAGTCAGAACTTCTATGAAACGTACCAATCAGTGCATTTCCTAGCATAAGTCGTGTCTTGTATGCTTTTATATATTAATTTATAATTAAATGTTTTAAAATACAATACGCAGTTTAATTTACTTTCTACAGAAAGTTTAGAACTAATTACTGAGAGCAGTTAACAGTAAAACTCAGTTTTATTACATAAAAATTAGTATATTTTCTCCACCGAGACTTACATTACGTGTACGCTATTTATGTTTAAATTTCTATAATATTTACATACATTTGAACACAAGTTACATCTTACAAACGAACTTAGGTACCTAGAGTTTGAGTATAACATACTGACATAATAAAACAAAAAATATAGTCGCAAGCTACCAATTGTGGCTATGATTAAAATATATAATTAAAGCCCCCTAATGCTAGCGGTTATGTAATAATATATAATTAATATTATTAAGTTGTGTAAATCTCTAAAGCATTTTATTTATTACTCGTACCAATTTATAGGTACCGTAGTATATTGAAAAAAAAATAAGAAAAACACAAAAATGTCCGTAAAAGGACTAATGACCTAGTTGATGATCTTTCTATAAAGAGAAAAAGAGGATAATTTACTGAATTTTGTACTGATTTTTTTTAACGATCATAGATTTATAGTTAAATCAATTTTCTCAAACATGCATAGAAATTAAAGCATTATTTTGACAACCTTCTTCGAGATAAATCGAAGATGCAGTACTGGCCAAACACATGCGAGCAGCGGCCAGATAAAAATGTATGAAAATCCATTACTGTCGTGTTTAGTGGCCATATAAATTACATACAAAACTCATTACTGTCGTGTTATTTAAAAATGGAACGATCTTTTACTCCATAACATGGCAACCAAGGCGGTAACTTATCAAAGGTTTTATTTAAATTTCGAACAGGCTTTCCAATAGAAAGCTGATTATTGAAAAAAAAAAAAAACAAATGAACACTGCAACTTCGTTGTTCGTTAATCGTTTTCGAAAGTAATTGTATTTTCAACTAAAAAGTTTTGCCTAGGTACTTAGTTTTAATTTCCGCGCATTATTTGATAAAAGTACTATACAAGCCTTGGCCACAACTGGGCAATGAGGGACTCACGTATGTGTGCCTCGTCTTCGACTCGACCTACATTTACACGATCTTCCCTCAATGCCTCTGTTGCAGGCCGCTGCAGTAATGTACTATAACGCGTGCGAAGCCAGGGTTATTAGCTAGTTACTTATACACTTAGTCATATCATAAGGCACAGAAACTAATATATAACATGCTATAGCAAAGTCTAATATTTTTATTCGGTAAAATTACAAGAATCATTTAGAATCGTTTTATAAACTAGGTGGTTCTAGCCAGTTTCTCGCGACCAGAGCCCAGAAGAACGGACAAGAAACTACGACCTGCGGGCCTAAGATCCGCACGCGAGATATTTGTCATGTCGTTCTGTCAAAATGTAAGCATTTTGTACCAGTTTAGGAACTATTGCATTATCTGTGGTAATGTTGTCGAGAAACCGCGCCTTTGAATTTTCAACTTTTGACATTTCTGCATGACTATTATCTCGTCCTCAGAGAGGTACGACGACTAACAAGTGTCAAAAGTGTACAATAAGAAGGCGCGTTTTGTCGACAACATTACCACAGATAATGCAATAGTTCCTAAACTGGTGCAAAATGCTTACATTTTGGCAGAACGACATGACAAATATCTCGCGGTGCGCATCTTAGGTCCGCTGGTTCCCAGAGTTTGTATGATCCTTCCTATAGAGAAATATTCTTACATCAGAGATTCTTAAAGCTCAAACGAAAGGCGTTTGGGGTATTTCAAGTCCCAATTTCCATACATTTTGTTAATTTTAAGATTAATTTTGTTTTTTTTAGCTTTTGTTTGTTTTATCATAATCTTTTAAGCAGTAGCAGTCATAAAAACGCAAAATAAATAAATTATTTTGACGCAAACACCTGTAAATACGATCAACAACATTGAAAAAGACGCATTTATCGAAGTAAAATGTCTAATATTCCCGCTGCTTTCTATGGATAAACCCTTTATTGTATAGCTAAAGATTTATCTTATCTTACACAAAGATAAATTATATAAATACCTACAGGAAGTAACATAAAACAGACACGAATCATATTTGAATTTGTTAAGCCTATATCATAAGTATTAATAAAAAAATACCCAAGAGTATTATTTAGACAACCAAAAAATATGTAGCTGCCCAAAATATGATAAAAAGCTTACAAAAAAACATATTGACATGGTTAAAATTAATCCATATTATTATTACCTATTTTATAAGTATTAAAACAAAATTACATCACTGTAAATGTATGTAAAATGCTTAAAAGAGTTCGGTAATCTTTAAAAATATAATATGGCAACAGATAAAGGCCTCATTCTTAATTCAAAAACGACTTGGCAAAAGGACAAGCCTCCAGTGCCAGAACAAAAAAAAAAAAACATTCAAACTATAAGTCCTAGAGGTATGAAATTTAGAGGGTAGTATCATTATCTAGTGTAGAGGTGCACTAAAAAGGAATTTAGAAAAGTCGCACCCGATTAAATAAAGACTTAGTAAAAAAATCATGAATCGAACGTCAGAAAAAAAAAACATTAATTAGTCAAAATAAGAGTTATAGCTGTAATAAACAGCTGCCAAACCTATTTTGATAAAAAAAAATATGGGACAAATGTGAAGTAGGGTATACTTCCAGACTGGTCTATATATATATTCCAAGTTTACAACCAATATTCCAAGTTTACAACTATAATATTTCCATAAATTATTTCTAAATATTTTTTCGGCACTTGAACGAATTTACATTACTAGTTTATATACCAAAATAAAACTAAGCCGGTTAAAACTATTATTAGTCAGACAAAATAAGAATATTTTAACACAATTTATTATATTCAATGTTATTGCCCGTTTATAGTCAACAACGCTTTAATATTCTACAACAGAATCACTGTTTTCCAAAACGTTCTCACATTTTACGACGTCATTAAAAGATATCCCCAATGAAGTCACAACCCTAAGGACGTCACAGAAACTTCAGACGTCAACAATAAACCTATGCTACGACGTTATTTGAAAAATATCCCCAATGACGTCATAATCCAAAGGACGTCACAGAAGCTTGAGCTGCCATCAATTAACCAATTCTACGTCATTGAAAAATATCCCCAATGACGTCATAACTCAAAGGATGTCACAGAAGCTTCCGACGTCAACAGTATATCTACACTACGACGCCAATAACAAATATCCCTAATGACGTCATACAGAAACCTCATTGTCGTCATTCAGCCGGATAGAACTATCGTTGACGGCCAGTTTGAGTAAGGTCTTCTTTATTCTCAACGCGGGAAGTCGAACGCTTGGGTTTTGATGCCAACATTCTCGCATTAGGTTCGCCATGCCCACCATTGTCTGGGAATAATAAAGATTTATGTTACTTCTTTTTAATAAACTTCAAAATAATTTATAAGTATAAAAACTAGAAAAATCGACTTCAATTTGACTGCCATCAACATTATCATCAGATGATGATTATGGCAGTTCATTGGGATTGTTCAATAGATCGTAAACACCACTGAAGTCATAGACCATAGTTATAGTAGGTAGTCATAGTTTTGATACCCAAATACCGTGTAGATAGAGATAGAGAAATATTTATTTGGCACACAACACAACACAGGTACAACACAGTAAAATAATCACACAGTAAGAAAACAATACATAATTAATTAGAAAATAAAAAATAAAAATAAAAATGTACGTTGGATGACATGTTTTTTTCAGGTACTAAAATCCAATCTACTGAACCGATTTTGATAACATTTTTATGGGACCAATTGGGAAGTAATGACGGAAGAGACCTTTCGTATAAAAAATATATTTTTTGAAATCGGTTCATACTTAATTGACGGAGTTTTCAGGTAACGAACACCAAAAAAAAATACATGTGTGTAATTCACACGTGGTAGAAGTGAAATCTTAAAAAAGACTTTTAAATCACAACGATGCAAAAGAAGTTTTCACTTCAAAAAAGTTGCAAAAACTGAACGAGTTTGCTCGAGACTTGAACCCACGCACTACGAGCTAGTCTCGATTCGATCCAATCCGTTAGACCGCTTGGCCAGCAGTCTACTTAGAATGCGTACGAAAATTAGGGATCTCTCTTCTCGTTTCTTCGCTTGTTCGTTTCATCGACTTTCAAATCACAACGGTGCTAAAGAAGTTTTCACTTTAAAAATACAACCGAATTGAAAACCACCATTTTTTGAAGTTGGTAAAAAAACCAAGTTGAGAACCTCCTCCTTTTTTTCAAACCGGTAAAAACACCTCTTCCGTTTTCTCTACTTACCGGATGTGGATCATTATTAGGTTCCGGTCTAGCGGCGTCAATGCAAACGATTTTCTTCATATCATCGAAGGACGGATCGCTCGGGGCCAGCTCATAGAACGGAGGACGTGCTTCCCTGACCGCGCCGGTAACTGACGGCACTCGCCGCGTCACCTCCCAGAGGACGAGACCGAACGCGTAGATATCGCATTTTAGGTACGATTCGAAGCAGTCCTGGTTTATGCTGGGAAAGAAAAAAATACTATATATATAACTCATTTGATATGTTGTACGAAGAAATTGGTACTGATCTTAGGTGAAAGTCAATTTGCATCTAATTTATATGATACTAGGGGCCGCCCGCGACTTCGTTCGCGTCCCGTTTGATCCCGTAGATTTTTCGGGATAAAAAGTACCTAGTCTATGTGTTAATCCAGGTCACGGACAATATAATATTCCAAGTTTCATCCAAATCGGATCGCTTGTTAAAATTTCATCTTTGTACACGTAGCATAAGAATGAAAACATTGTTTTCTAAAATTTGATTATTTACGGCCAGGTTGTGTACCCACCAACATAAAAATGTTTTACTTAAGCTGTCAGTTGTGTTTTGCTATAGATACCATTTCTAACAAATGAACGGCTGGACTGATGTTTTTACTGATAACTGGACTGATTTTTTTGGATGTTCATCTTTTCCCCGGGAACAGGATGAAAAATAGATGTTGGCCGATTCTCAGACCTACTCAATATGCCCACAAAATTTCATGAGAATCGGTCAAGCCGTTTCGGAGGAGTACGGCAACGAACATTAAGACACGAGAATTTTATATATAAGAGATAAATAAAAAAAAATGTTGGACATTTCACGTAACGCCCTCTAGTCCTAAACCACAGATGATATAATACAGCAAAGCCTGTACCAGGCGGATCAGTAGTTTTTGCGTGAAAGAGTAACATACATCCTTACAAACTTTCGCGTTTATGAATATCTACTATCCTACTAATATTATAAACGCGAAAGTTTGTAACGATGTATGTATGTATGTATGGATGTTTGTTACTCTTTCACGCAAAAACTACTGATCCGATTTGGATGACACTTGGTATATTATATTGTCCGTGAGCTGGATTAACACATATAGGCTACTTTTTATCCCGAAAAATCAACGGTATCCAACGGGACGCGAACGAAGTTGCGGGCGGAAGCTCGTACTATATAAAACTATAAAGAAGCCAAAAACTAAAATTAAAGATATGGATAAACTAAATATGTAGATTTATTAAATAAACGATTCTGATTCCGAAAATCGAGTTTGTCTGTTTGTTTGTTGGCGCATCACGCCTAAACTACTGGACCAATTTCAATAAAACTTATACCATTCGGAAACCCTTTTTCCGGATTGAAACATAGGCTACATTAAATTGAAATGAAAGACGTGGATTCTTAGATACAGCTTGACCTCTCTAAACCAAAAGCAGTCTTTGACACGAGGTTCATCGTATGATAGTTGACAAATATTTTTTGGTGGAAAGTTTCGGACGCGTACGAAGTCGCGGGTATCAGCTAGTTTAGAATACCTCTGGTCCAGCATCTCGGGGCTCATGTACCGCTTGGTGCCTTGTGTAGCGGGTTCGGCGCCGGCTGGGGGCTGGCGGCTGCTGAGCCAAGCCGCGGCCGGCAGCTAGTGTATATGTATATGTACAATACCTCTGGTCCAGCATCTCGGGGCTCATGTACCGCTTGGTGCCTTGTGTAGCGGGTTCGGCGCCGGCTGGGGGCTGGCGGCTGCTGAGCCAAGCCGCGGCCGGCAGCTAGTGTATATGTATATGTACAATACCTCTGGTCCAGCATCTCGGGGCTCATGTACCGCTTGGTGCCTTGTGTAGCGGGTTCGGCGCCGGCTGGGGGCTGGCGGCTGCTGAGCCAAGCCGCGGCCGGCAGCTAGTGTATATGTATATGTACAATACCTCTGGTCCAGCATCTCGGGGCTCATGTACCGCTTGGTGCCTTGTGTAGCGGGTTCGGCGCCGGCTGGGGGCTGGCGGCTGCTGAGCGCTAGTCCGAGGTCGCCGATGCAACATTCACCGTTCACTTTCACCAGAATGTTCTTCGTCTTTATGTCGCGATGGGCTATTGCCGGCTTACCCTGAAATAATATACATATTATAATGTATTATTATGTATTATAAGTATGTATTTACAAAAAAAAATATGTATGTATGTATTCTATCAGCCATCTAGTTCCCATCGTACAAGCTTTGCTTAGTTTGGGACTAGAAGGCGTTGTGTTAAGTGTCCGTGAATATTTATATTTATTTCTATCTTGGCTAATCTAGTTTTTAACCTTCGACTGAAACAAAGGAGTGTTATAAAACTGATGGCATTGTGTGTCTGTCTATGCCTTCGTAGCGCTGATTTATATCCAATAAAATAAATGATGGATACCTAGAAATGTGAGTAATATGGTTGTTACGAATGTTAAAATAAGTTTCCAAGTTTTGAAACAAAAATATCTATTGTCTGTATAAACTTGGAATATAATTATTGTCAGTGACCTGGATTAGCACATAGGCTACTTTTTATCCCGGAAAATCAACAAAATTCAACGGGACGATAACGAAGTCGAAAGAGGAAGCTAGTCTATCTACTATATAAAAATAAGTCGGGTTTTCCTTCCTGACGCTATAACTCCAGAACGCACGAACCGATTTCCACGGTTTTGCATTCGTTGGAAAGGTCTCGGGCTCCGTGAGGTTTATAGCAAAGAAAATTCAGGAAAATTTCAACAGAAAAGCGGGAAAATGGAATTTTGAAAAGTCACACCCTAACGCGAGCAACGCCGCGGGAGACGGCTAGTACTATTATAAAACTGTAAAAAAGCCAAAAACTAAAATTAAAGATATGTATAAACTAAACATGCAGATCTACTAAATAAACGATTCTGATTCCGAAAATCGAGTTTGTCTGTTTTTTTGTTAGCGCATCACGCCTAAACTACTGGACCAATTTCAATGAAACTTATATCATTCAGAAGCCCTTTTCCCGGATTGAAACATAGGCTATATTTTATTGAAATTAAAGACGTGGATTCTTAGACACAGCTTGACCTCTCTAAGCCAAAAGCAGCCTTTGACACGAGGTTCATCGTATGTTGGTTGACAGATATTTTGGTGGAAAGTTTTGCACGCGTACGAAGTCGCGGGTATCAGCTGGTTTATAATTGATCGAGTGAGCGAAGCGAATGAGATCTTAGTGACAACTTGGACAAAAATGCTTTGTATGTTTGTATGTTTGTTCGTCGAGATCTTTTGAACCGCTTATCCGATCTTCACAGATTTTGGTAGGTATACGGATAGTACTCTTAAGTTTTACTCGTTTGTTAAATGAAGTAAATCGGTCAAGGGGCCGTGAAGTTATGAGGGTCCAAAGGGAGTAAAAAAAAAAAGTTGCACAATAATATCAAGTGGGGTGTCATATGATAGGGTTTTGTTTAGACATTCCAAAACCGTTTTTATTTTGATTCTAGGTCTAATAGTTTTTGAGTTGTTGTAAAAATTATAAAATTGACAAACCCAGTATAACGTGAGCTACCATTTCTTGGAGTTTCAATGATTTTATAGTTCAAGTAAGACTGGTACTTAGTTAGACGGCGATTTCGAAGCGATTTGCAAAGTTTATTACAACCATTGGTCAATAAAAATTGTTTGGGTTTTATTAACCTCCGACCATCACGAGATTTGCCTCCACCTTCATAATGCGAACTGCCAAGGAGTGGAACTCTCTGCCATCATCAGTATTTCCTGAAAGATATAACCTAGGAATTTTCAAGAAAAGAGTGAATAGGTGGATTATAGCTAAGCGTGCTCCACCTTAGGCTGCAGCTACACTTACCACCAGCGGGCCTAAGATGCGCACCGCGAGATATTTGTCATGTCGTTCTGTCAAAATGTAAGCATTTTGCACCAGTTTAGGAACTATTGCATTATCTGTGGTACCTAATGGTGTCGACAAAACGCGCCATAATGTACACTTTTGACACTTGTTAGTCGTCGTACCTCTCTAAGGACGAGATAATAGTCATGCAGAAATGTCAAAAGTTGAAAATTCAAAGGCGCGGTTTCTCGACAACATTACCACAGATAATGCAATAGTTCCTAAACTGGTACAAAATGCTTACATTTTGACAGAACGACATGACAAATATCTCGCGGTGCGCATCTTAAGGCAGCAGGTGTGCTGGAAGACAAATGCTTAGCTATTGCTCATTAAAAAAAAAAAAAGTTCTCAGTTTGGTGCGAACTACTAGTATTAGTGGGGTTATACCTGTGTGCCGTGTAGTTTGGTGCGAACTACTAGTATTAGTGGGGTTATACCTGTGTGCCGTGTAGTTTGGTGCGAACTACTAGTATTAGTGGGGTTATACCTGTGTGCCGTGTAGTTTGGTGCGAACTACTAGTATTAGTGGGGTTATACCTGTGTGCCGTGTAGTTTGGTGCGAACCACTAGTATTAGTGGGGTTATACCTGTGTGCCGTGTAGTTTGGTGCGAACCACTAGTATTAGTGGGGTTATACCTTTTTTTTTTTTTTTTTTTTTTTTTTTTTTTTTGCGCTGGGAAAATGCAAATGACGCATCCCCCCTCCACTGGAGAGTGACAAGGGGGGTATGTGGGACTCCCCGGCCTCCCCAAGGCCGGTATACCCACTAAAAACCCAGCGGCGCTCCTGCGTCGTCTTAGTGGGGGGGACTGGGAAACCGGCAGAGCCTTTACATCCAGTCCCTCCCCGACGAAGCCCGCCATTACAGCGGGGCCCGCACGCCCCTCCCCTGCAGGGTGGGGCCTGGGAACGGCAAGCGACTCGGCCGTTCCCGTCCGCCCGCAAAGGTGGCGAATGTGTGCAATGCGGGGCCGGGGCTCCATGTCGGCCCCGCCATTCGCCACCATGCGTCAGAGCGGCGCGGGACAGTTCCGCGTCGTCCCGCGCCCTCTTCCCCGCTCGGGGGCCCAAGGCCCCCCCACGAAGTGGCGCAGGAGTGTTCCGCGTCCTCCCGCGCGCGCTTCGCCGCCTTCTATGGGACCGCTCGTCCCCCACGAAGCGGCGCAGGAGAGTTCCGCGTCCCCCCGCGCGCGCTTCGCCGCCCCCTTCTGGGACCAGGTCCCAGAAGGTCGTCCGGGCCACCAAACAAGGGGGCCCGGACCCACCTGGGTAGACCGAAGTCTACCCTGCCTCATCACACTGTGCCCTCTGCTACTCAGAGGGACACGCGGAGAGGCCCACCGTGTCGAGTTATTGGCCACCGCTAACAAGATCCCACGAGTGAGAAGTTATTAGCGGTGTTTACCAGGGTGCACCAATCCGCGACTGCTACCGTTCCCCCAGGACGAATCCCAGGGGACAAGTAACAGCGCAGACCTCTTGGAGGTTACCCGACCTAGCAAGTGGGGTTATACCTGTGTGCCGTGTAGTTTGGTGCGAACTACTAGTATTAGTGGGGTTATACCTGTGTGCCGTGTAGTTTGGTGCGAACTACTAGTATTAGTGGGGTTATACCTGTGTGCCGTGTAGTTTGGTGCGAACTACTAGTATTAGTGGGGTTATACCTGTGTGCCGTGTAGTTTGGTGCGAACTACTAGTATTAGTGGGGTTATACCTGTGTGCCGTGTAGTTTGGTGCGAACTACTAGTATTAGTGGGGTTATACCTGTGTGCCGTGTAGTTTGGTGCGAACTACTAGTATTAGTGGGGTTATACCTGTGTGCCGTGTAGTTTGGTGCGAACTACTAGTATTAGTGGGGTTATACCTGTGTGCCGTGTAGTTTGGTGCGAACTACTAGTATTAGTGGGGTTATACCTGTGTGCCGTGTAGTTTGATGCGAACTACTAGTATTAGTGGGGTTATACCTGTGTGCCGTGTAGTTTGGTGCGAACCACTAGTATTAGTGGGGTTATACCTGTGTGCCGTGTAGTTTGGTGCGAACCACTAGTATTAGTGGGGTTATACCTGTGTGCCGTGTAGTTTGGTGCGAACCACTAGTATTAGTGGGGTTATACCTGTGTGCCGTGTAGTTTGGTGCGAACTACTAGTATTAGTGGGGTTATACCTGTGTGCCGTGTAGTTTGGTGCGAACCACTAGTATTAGTGGGGTTATACCTGTGTGCCGTGTAGTTTGGTGCGAACTACTAGTATTAGTGGGGTTATACCTGTGTGCCGTGTAGTTTGGTGCGAACTACTAGTATTAGTGGGGTTATACCTGTGTGCCGTGTAGTTTGGTGCGAACCACTAGTATTAGTGGGGTTATACCTGTGTGCCGTGTAGTTTGGTGCGAACTACTAGTATTAGTGGGGTTATACCTGTGTGCCGTGTAGTTTGGTGCGAACCACTAGTATTAGTGGGGTTATACCTGTGTGCCGTGTAGTTTGGTGCGAACTACTAGTATTAGTGGGGTTATACCTGTGTGCCGTGTAGTTTGGTGCGAACCACTAGTATTAGTGGGGTTATACCTGTGTGCCGTGTAGTTTGGTGCGAACTACTAGTATTAGTGGGGTTATACCTGTGTGCCGTGTAGTTTGGTGCGAACCACTAGTATTAGTGGGGTTATACCTGTGTGCCGTGTAGTTTGGTGCGAACTACTAGTATTAGTGGGGTTATACCTGTGTGCCGTGTAGTTTGGTGCGAACCACTAGTATTAGTGGGGTTATACCTGTGTGCCGTGTAGTTTGGTGCGAACTACTAGTATTAGTGGGGTTATACCTGTGTGCCGTGTAGTTTGGTGCGAACTACTAGTATTAGTGGGGTTATACCTGTGTGCCGTGTAGTTTGGTGCGAACCACTAGTATTAGTGGGGTTATACCTGTGTGCCGTGTAGTTTGGTGCGAACCACTAGTATTAGTGGGGTTATACCTGTGTGCCGTGTAGTTTGGTGCGAACTACTAGTATTAGTGGGGTTATACCTGTGTGCCGTGTAGTTTGGTGCGAACTACTAGTATTAGTGGGGTTATACCTGTGTGCCGTGTAGTTTGGTGCGAACTACTAGTATTAGTGGGGTTATACCTGTGTGCCGTGTAGTTTGGTGCGAACTACTAGTATTAGTGGGGTTATACCTGTGTGCCGTGTAGTTTGGTGCGAACCACTAGTATTAGTGGGGTTATACCTGTGTGCCGTGTAGTTTGGTGCGAACTACTAGTATTAGTGGGGTTATACCTGTGTGCCGTGTAGTTTGGTGCGAACTACTAGTATTAGTGGGGTTATACCTGTGTGCCGTGTAGTTTGGTGCGAAATACTAGTATTAGTGGGGTTATACCTGTGTGCCGTGTAGTTTGGTGCGAACTACTAGTATTAGTGGGGTTATACCTGTGTGCCGTGTAGTTTGGTGCGAACTACTAGTATTAGTGGGGTTATACCTGTGTGCCGTGTAGTTTGGTGCGAAATACTAGTATTAGTGGGGTTATACCTGTGTGCCGTGTAGTTTGGTGCGAACTACTAGTATTAGTGGGGTTATACCTGTGTGCCGTGTAGTTTGGTGCGAACTACTAGTATTAGTGGGGTTATACCTGTGTGCCGTGTAGTTTGGTGCGAACTACTAGTATTAGTGGGGTTATACCTGTGTGCCGTGTAGTTTGGTGCGAACCACTAGTATTAGTGGGGTTATACCTGTGTGCCGTGTAGTTTGGTGCGAACTACTAGTATTAGTGGGGTTATACCTGTGTGCCGTGTAGTTTGGTGCGAACTACTAGTATTAGTGGGGTTATACCTGTGTGCCGTGTAGTTTGGTGCGAACTACTAGTATTAGTGGGGTTATACCTGTGTGCCGTGTAGTTTGGTGCGAACCACTAGTATTAGTGGGGTTATACCTGTGTGCCGTGTAGTTTGGTGCGAACTACTAGTATTAGTGGGGTTATACCTGTGTGCCGTGTAGTTTGGTGCGAACCACTAGTATTAGTGGGGTTATACATGTGTGCCGTGTAGTTTGGTGCGAACTACTAGTATTAGTGGGGTTATACCTGTGTGCCGTGTAGTTTGGTGCGAACCACTAGTATTAGTGGGGTTATACCTGTGTGCCGTGTAGTTTGGTGCGAACTACTAGTATTAGTGGGGTTATACCTGTGTGCCGTGTAGTTTGGTGCGAACTACTAGTATTAGTGGGGTTATACCTGTGTGCCGTGTAGTTTGGTGCGAACTACTAGTATTAGTGGGGTTATACCTGTGTGCCGTGTAGTTTGGTGCGAACTACTAGTATTAGTGGGGTTATACCTGTGTGCCGTGTAGTTTGGTGCGAACTACTAGTATTAGTGGGGTTATACCTGTGTGCCGTGTAGTTTGGTGCGAACCACTAGTATTAGTGGGGTTATACCTGTGTGCCGTGTAGTTTGGTGCGAACCACTAGTATTAGTGGGGTTATACCTGTGTGCCGTGTAGTTTGGTGCGAACCACTAGTATTAGTGGGGTTATACCTGTGTGCCGTGTAGTTTGGTGCGAACTACTAGTATTAGTGGGGTTATACCTGTGTGCCGTGTAGTTTGGTGCGAACTACTAGTATTAGTGGGGTTATACCTGTGTGCCGTGTAGTTTGGTGCGAACTACTAGTATTAGTGGAGTTATACCTGTGTGCCGTGTAGTTTGGTGCGAACTACTAGTATTAGTGGGGTTATACCTGTGTGCCGTGTAGTTTGGTGCGAACTACTAGTATTAGTGGGGTTATACCTGTGTGCCGTGTAGTTTGGTGCGAACTACTAGTATTAGTGGGGTTATACCTGTGTGCCGTGTAGTTTGGTGCGAACTACTAGTATTAGTGGAGTTATACCTGTGTGCCGTGTATCTCAGTATGCAGATGCAGCAGTCCGTTGATGGCTGATAGACAGAGCACCATGGCTTGGTGGCGTGTCAGCGTGCTGCGCTGTAGGTGCTCGTACAGAGACCCCAGCGGGTGGTAGTGAGTTATCAGCCACAGCTGTGGACAACGTTTTATGTATTTAATAGAGTTCTACATTGATTGAAATACATGTAAAATAAATTATATTAAGTGTATTACATCTATCATCAATATACATAAAACTCTTTTGAAGCTGACTTAGAATCAACGCACAGCCTAAACTGTAAGTCCTAGAGGTATGAAATTTGGAGGGTAGTATCCTTATATAGTGTAGGGGTGCACTAAGAAAGGAATTTTGAAAAGTCACACTCTAAAGGGTCTAGAACGCGAGCAACACCACGAGCGACGGCTAGTACTATTATAAAACTGTAAAAAAGCCAAAACCTAAAATAAAAGATATGGATAAACTAAACATGCAGATCTACTAAATAAACTATTCTGATTCCGAAAATAGAGTTTGTCTGTTTGTCTCTTCGTTTGTTCGCGGATCACGCCTTAACTACTGGACCAATTTCAAACTTATACCATTCGGAAGCCCTTTTTCCGGATTGAAACATAGGCTAAATTATATTGAAATCAAAGACGTATATTCTTAGATACAGCTTCAAGTATCTAAACCAAAAGCACCCATTTGCTACGAGATTCATCATATATTATGCTGGTGACATTTTGTCTGTTTGTCTGTAGTTACCACTTTAACATCCAGTGACCCATCTGCTTGTTCCAATCTCAGTTTAGTTGAAAAAACGTGACCAAATTATAAATTGGTGTAGCAAGCAAGCAAGCTCGTATGAGTTAGTGGCCAACTCTGGTGACGGAGTTTTTAGGCCGCCTTAAGGCCTCCGTCGTGGCTTAACGACTGCTAGAGCCGGAACCGTTTAACGTGCCCTCCGAAGCACGGAAGCGCTTAGATGTAAATGCCACTAAAGGTCACCCATCCTAATAGTAACCACGCAGTGAAACAAGCTACGTCACGAGCGCTTCATTATTTCTTTATATATAAAAATTAATTGCTGTTCGTTAGTCTCGCTGAAACTCGAGAACGGCTGGAACGATTTGGCTAAGTTTGATCTTGAATTATAGAATAAAAAAAAGTTTATTTGGTGCCATAAAAAGAACCATATTATGACTCTTAATGAACTTCTTGCAGCCAATCCAGACTGTGATATATTCTCGGATGACTGGAGGACACTTATGCTGGTATGCCTGAGATATTGCGAAAGATGAATGAATGTTACGTATAATATAATTAAACTATTTGACTTATAATTTATGGACAACAATTTTATTATTTATATCTATTTAATTTTTGTGTTTTGACATTTTTAATTGGTAGTGTTTAATTAATTCGTGTAATAGGTTGTGTGTGACCGTTCTAATTAAATAAATGACAAAAAAATCGGTCGTCACTCAGCCTCCACTACAAGGAATTATTTGTGGAAGTCCAGAGAAGGTTTAAAAGGTGAATAAATATGAAAGTTGTTGAAATTGAAAATGAAAATTGAGGCAGTACGAAGTCTGCGGGGTCAGCTAGTAAATTATATAAATTGGTGTAGATAGATTACATTGATAGATTATATCTTTATCTTACACCAAAATAACAGGAAAAAAAAGGTACAAGGAAATAAAGAAAAACAAATATGAAGCACAATGGGCGGTCGGCTACCCCTAAACATCAGACAACTGACATGTGATAGCTCGTACTATAATATGATTAAAAAGTTACTTCTAGACAAAACCATATACAAAGTAAGCGAGTATATGGCTAATGACTACACTAATTTTAATTTTTCTGATAAAAGCTTGCTATTCAGATCATCTTTCTTTTTTTTGGGTTGCTTACTTATTAAATTATTTAATTTATATATTGTACTCTTTAAGACAAAGCCTCTTTACAGCTGAATCTTTTTATTTTTAATTATATGTTATTATTTTTTAATCATTTAAAAATGTTACCTATACCTTTTAAATATTTATTTTGTAAACTTGTAATGACGAGGTACTAACGCCACTTAACAATATTAGTCTTTAGTACTGTTAATGTGTTCTGCTTTAGCAATCAATAAATAATTTTCAATTCATTTAAGCGATCTCTTCCAGACAACCTTCGTGTATGTTGGGTTAGATAGTTACCAGAGTACAACTACCGCGACTTGTCATATCGCTGCCTACATAAGCCAGGATATTGTCGTGTCTCAGTAGTACAGTGCTGTATATCTCAGTCTCACGGCGCCAGCTCGCTTCGTCTCGCGAGAAGAAAATCTTGACGGCGACGCTGTCTGCGTACCACGAACCGCGCCAAACTTCGCCATACCGCCCCTGGGAGCACAATTTAATATTACAAAAAATCCTAACTTCCAAACTAATGTTATAAATTCGAAAGTAGCTCTGTCTGTCGTGTCTCTCGCGCTTTCACGCCAAAACTACTGAACCGATTTCAATGAAGTATGGTACACAGATAGAGTCCTTTCCATAAAAGAAGTCCCGCAGACGCGGCGCTGTAGTCGACCTTAAGTATTATTTCTCGGGCAGCACTTTTAACAACTTTAGGCATTGAAAACAAGACTTTGATCACAGAAACCAAATAAAAACGCACTAGCATCCGAACACATTAACAGCACCTGACAACTAATTTAAAATTTAGTTTTAAAGTTTAGTTCCGGAAATTTCCGCGGGACTTCTGTCATGAAAAGGACTCTAGTCTAGAGCTTGAGAAAGGACATGGGCTACTTTTTAATGCGAAAAAAAGGCTGTGAGGTGTTGAACACAGCGCCGTCTGTGCTTCAACGACTGAACTAAATAAGTAGGTAAGTCGATACCTAATGAATCTTTCACTTCGAGTACTACATAGACTAGTAAGCTAATTAGTTTAGACAGTTGCCACTGTAGGACGCTGTTCCTAGATATAAAAGACGCCGCGTGGTCTCGGCTCGTTCTCTTTTCCCGGCGGTCATACTGACTAGCTGTGCCTACCTACTAAATCTACTATATAAAAATAAGTCGGGTTTTCCTTCCTGACGCTATAACTCCAGAACGCACGAACCGATTTCCACGGTTTTGCATTCGTTGGAAAGGTCTCGGGCTCCGTGAGGTTTATAGCAAAAAAAAATCAGGAAAAATTTCAACAGAAAAGCGAGAAAATGGAATTTTGAAAAGTCACACCCTAACGCGAGCAACGCCGCGGGAGACGGCTAGTTAGTAATAAATACGCTTTGTTTCATAGCCAAGGATTTCCTTCCTCCTGCATTAGACAGAGGAGTTGAAAGGGGGGATGAAAATTTGTATGGAAGTATTATTTTTAGAGCTAGAAGCTTGAAACTTATTTTTTATGCTATTGATTCGATATAAATAAATATGTCATTCAAGGTGCTAATGACTTTATTTAGAAGTTTTTCGCATGGCAAACACAGATGTTTGTTCTATGTCTGGGTGTTACTATGTATTATAAGTATGTATTTACAAAAAAAAAACTATACACGGTGTAACATAATTACCCTATAAGTCCGAAAGGGGGGTATTTTACAGGTCATGACGAACAGTGTTTGTTCTACGACTTTTGAGATTTCGGAAGTTTTTCATTCATGAAATGAGCTCGTAACTTTTACTTAAAATGTACGTACACACAGCATGCGTGTGCGTGCGACGCAGTAGAAGGGTATCTACGTGTGCATGCGTGTGTACAGGTTTACGCAAATAGTAAACCAACACTTATGGCTGCCGCAAATTTCTAAAATAATAAAAGTTGTACTTTTGTATGAACATTTCAATTAGGATTTATTCATCCTTTACCCATGTCCAAGCACTCAGGTTGTCGGTGTGATTACGCCCTCTTCGGCCTTATAGGGTAACTATGTTACACCTTGTATAAGCAATCTAGATTATGGGAACTAGATTGCTAAACTAATAGTTTAGGACTAGAGAGCGTTGTGTGATGTGTCCAAGAATATTTATTTATTATTTATTTATCTTCAAAAAGAGTAATATAGATACCTTGCCAACGCATTCGATGAGTGCCACCTGCTTCGCCAGAGTGCGCTGCACCATCAATGGCAACCCTGAGCCGGATCCCGAAGTGCACGACCCTTCGAGATACTCCCGTAATGTGGAGTCGCCAGCTGGAGTCGCCTGGACGCCGCCGTTACAAGACCCTTCTACACCTTGATAACAAAATATACTGCCATTTTTAGAGTCATTCCGAATTGAACCATCGGTAGGTACCTGTACGGTTTCACCGCGACATTGACAGGCGTCATGGCTCAGTCGGTAGTAGCTCTGCCTTCCGTGCTGTGGGTCGTGGGTTCGATCCCCACCGAGAACTAACATTTGTGTGGCAAACATAGATGTTTGTTCTGAGTCTGGGTGTTTCTATGTATTATAAGTATGTATTAACAAAAAAAAAATGTATGTATGTATTCTATCAGCCATCTAGTTTCCATCGTACAAGCTTTGCTTAGTTTGGGACTAGAAGGCGTTGTGTTAAGTGTCCGTGAATATTTATTTATTTGGCATTTGCGCACGCGGCAATTTAGTTTAGGTTGCACGCGCTGCATTTTTACTACATTTGACATTTTCATACTCAAGTACGGTTCTATCTCGCGAACAGGGAACACGTGAACACCAAGGAAGGATTCGCCAACCTTTACCTTGTTGTTCCTAGAATAAACTAGTTACTTGTAAATCTCTTGTTATTACTTTGCCGTGCTCCTACCTAACGGGTAACATCAAGTGAGTGCTTGTGAGACTAGTGAGTGCCACTTTCAACATCATTCATCTGTAAGGGTACAAGTAAGTCTAAATGGACAAATCCTTGGCCCTTAAAAAAATTCATAGTCATTTCACACGCCTTCGAGTCTCAAACTAAGCAAAAAATTGCTCTAATACCGCGTGCACACTATGCCCATACCGCTGCCGGAATGTATGGCATCAATACCGCGGACTTATTGCCACAGCAACATCGCCTTTATTCTCACTAAGCGGCATTAATGCCGGCAGCAGCATGGGCGTAGTGTGCACGCGGTATATCGGAACTAAATTGCTGATAGAATACTTCTATCCTTTTTTTTTTTGTAAATACGTCTAAAATAGCAGATTATTTAACAAGGGGATAAAGCAGTGTCTTCTGTCGCGGGTGACTATTGAGTATTACCTGCTTGGTATTCGACCTACTCTTGAATAAAAATATAGGGGGCGCTGTAAGCATGACGTATCGATGTCTGTCTTGTTTTTTATACAATAATATGTGCTAATACAATTTACAATAAAATACGAATGAAGAAGAAATCTTATTTATTTCATAAAGTTCAACAGGTTATGGGCCCAGGACGTTATAAATAAATAAAGAGCAACATAAAAATAATTTGGTCAAGTATTGAAAAAATACCGGCATTTGTTTTTTCTTTGAGAACATCTTTCCAAACATTATTGAAGGAAAAGAACAGAAAGTGGAAACGTGTCGTGCTGGTAAGGTAAAATAAAGCATGAAAATGGATTTGGGTATAAAACCTATTAGTTTTGAAAAATTTAACGGAACGAACTTCAGACAATGGAAGTTTCAAATAAGATGCGCATTGAAAGCGAAGGGCTTGGTGATCACGAAAGAAAAACCCAAAACACCTTCCGAACAAGAACAATGGAACCAGGATGATGGAATGGCAATGTTCATAATTACATCAGCCATGGATCTGCAGCAAATATCATTGGTAGAAAATTGTGAAACAGCTCAAGAAATAATGACGAAACTGGAGTCCATATATGAGCAAAAATCAGAATTAAACAAAATGTTACTTAATGAACGGTTTTATCAATATAAGATGTCTGTGAGTGACACTATTGCTCAACATATTGCAAAGGTTGAAAGTTTGGCGAAGCAGCTTAAAGAAAGTGGAGAAGAAATTAGTGACATAGCCATTATGACCAAAGTCCTGAGCACTTTACCACCCAAGTACAGATCTCTACGTCAGGCATGGCTGTCACTTGATCCTAAAAACCAGACAATTTTGAACTTGACTGCACGTTTGTTAGACGAAGAAGCGAGTTTGAATGCTGAGGAAGAGAATGATACAGCTTTTGTGGTATCAAGACAAAATTTAAAGAAAGTGCAAACATATTCACCATTAAATCACGAAGAAAATGAAACAAAGAAAGTGTATGCTAATAAAGAAAGTCAGCAGCACAGGTTCCAGTGTTATAATTGTGGGAAACGCGGTCATTTTGCAAGAGACTGTCATGTGCCAGCAAAAACACATAATGAAAATAATGTGTCAGTTTTCAGTATCACTGCCAAAGAAGGGGATCGAGCTGAAAGTGATCAGTGGATAATGGATAGTGGTGCTTCAGCTCACATGTCGTATAGAAGAGAGTTTTTTCAAGAATTGTATCCTTATACAGGGAGTCCATTGAAGTTAGGTAATCAAGAAGCAATTGAAGTGCTAGGACAAGGCAATGTTTTGATCAGCAAGTGTATCAATGGTCAGTGGGAGACCAGCATACTGCAAGATGTCCTATATGTACCCGCATTGCGTAGAAATCTGTTTTCTGAAGGAGCAGTAGCAAGAAAGGGTTACAGAATTGTAAAAAAAGACTGTAATGCAATGATTTACAAGGACAATGATTTACAAATGTGTGCTACACTGCAGAGTAATAACTTGTATGAATTGGAATTCAAAACTGTGGTTGCTCAAGTATGTAATGTTTTGAAAAAAGATTTTAAAACATGGCATGAACGATTGGGGCATCGGAATGTCAGAGAGGGCTGTGCTTATGGCAAAAACGCCAGACAACCGTTCCGAAAATCCAGCAGATGGCAGCCTGAACCAGGTGACTTTATATATAGCAAAGTATGTGGACCTTTTGATGAGTCAGTTCAAGGTATGAAATATTTTGTTATTTTTAAAGATGCAGCTACAAGTTACATGTATGTGTACTTTCTAAAGAACAAAAGCGATGTCTTAAGCCACTTTAAGAAGTATAATGCAAAGATTAAGACGAAATTCTTGCATAGCGTTGGTACTCTTCATAGTGATAATGAAAGAGAATATAATAGCAAAGAGTTTCAAGAGTTTTTGGATAGTGAGGGTATTTTACAAGAAGTTACAGCTAGCTACACGCCAGAACAAAACGGCCGTGCAGAAAGAGAGATGAAAACAATTGTAGAAAACGCCCGTTCTATGCTGTACACCCGTGATGTTCCTATGTACTTATGGGCAGTTAATACTGCTGTTTATTTGTTCAATCGGACTTCTTCAAGTCAAACGCCGAACATCACGCCATTCGAGCTGTGGCATGGAACAAAACCAGCCTTAGATCACATCAGAGTGTTTGGATGTGAAGGATGTGTGCACGTGCCAGATCAAAGGCGAAATAAACTTACTAGCAAGAGTAAAAAAATGATGTTAGTTGGATATAATTTTGCTAACTATAGACTATTTGATCCGCAGACCAAAAGAATATTTATATCAAGAAATGTTATCTTTAATGAGCAAAAAAGTTTAGAGATCCGGAAAAATATAACAGAAATTACAGTTGATGAAGAAACTTCAAAGCCGAGTTCAGATATAGAAGTACCATCAACTAGCTCTCCAAGAGTAAATGAGAATAGTCAAAGCATTGATAGTGATAACAGCATGCATAGTTTGGATGATGATGATGAGACTTATGAACCACCTGTTGCAGGTGTCATAAGAGACTTAAGTCCTACAAAAATAGCCCTTCGTCCACGAAACAGGGTTTTAGAATCAAACTCAATGGAATTGGATGTTCCTAAAACTTATGATCAGGCTGTTAGCAGTTCAAAGTCCAAAGGATGGTTTAAAGCTATATATGAAGAATTGAAGTCTCATGATGAAAATCATATATGGAGTTTTGTTAATAACGTCAATTTGAAAACTCAGATAGGTACTTTCTCAAGATTAGTACTTAGGTCAATATTCGGGTGGGTGAGTGTGGTACTCATGTGGTATGTTATGTTAATTAAGTAATGTAAATAATTATTATTACGTTTTCTGGGAATAATAATTAAGTGGGAGTATTGAGTATTACCTGCTTGGTATTCGACCTACTCTTGAATAAAAATATAGGGGGCGCTGTAAGCATGACGTATCGATGTCTGTCTTGTTTTTTATACAATAATATGTGCTAATACAATTTACAATAAAATACGAATGAAGAAGAAATCTTATTTATTTCATAAAGTTCAACAGTGACGATTTAAATCGCGAGCGTAATGAAGGACTCGAAGTTTACTCCCGAGCGTAGCGAGGGTGTTAAAAACTTAAATCACGAGCGTAGCGAGGGATTTAAGTTCACCCAAGACTAAGACAGCTTTATCACCGAGAAAAATACTCTACTTTTCGTACCATTTGCGAAAAAATTAACACAATAATAATATGAGATATCATTTTAGAACATTAACTTATTTATAAAAATAAATTAAAATAAACTTAACGTTTATGTATTTGAAGAAAACAAAAACGCGGCATTTTCCTAGACTAATATTTTTTTGTCGGAAAAGCAAAGGCATCAAGCTCATACGGCCTGCATAATAAATGCGTATTCCTTTTTCAAAAAGATGTATAATGCTTTGTATACAAACTCAATGGTGTAAACACAGATGTAGTTCAGTATAAATTGTATTCCAAATTTAAATCACTTTCTCCCCCTAGAGGATGAAAGAAATCCAGTACAATTTTCTCTCCCTGTTTTTAACAGATTAAAAATGACTATTGTTATGTTCGCTTTTTGTGGCATAGAATGGCACTTTTTTGAGCAAGTGGTACGAAAAAGTAGTATTCTATCAGCAATCTAGTTCCTATAGTACAAGCTTTACTTAGGTCCGTAAACCGATACAGAAATGTTTACTTAATCATAAATTTGCGTCTAGATTTTTCATACAAAAATCTATACTTAAGTCCGAATCGGTGCATAAGCAGGAAATCAGCATATAGGCGTTAGTTCGGGACTAGAGGGCGTTGTGTGAAATGTCCGTGAATACTTTATTCATTGCAAATATATAAAACTCTTTTGAAGCTAACTGATTAAGGCGTATGTAAAAGGCAGACAACCCTCTCGCTCGCACATTTCAACATTTCTGAAGATATAATATAACTAAATGTAATTATGTGAAATTGCAGAGCTTCATAGTCGAGAGAATAACAATGCAAAGGTTCAGTAAAAATATCACATTGATCCAAACAAGTTTTCTAACCAAAAAATTTGCATTGTTATTCTCTCAACCCTGAAGGTCTGCAATATCATATAATTACATTTAGTTATATTATATCTTCAGAAATGTTGAAATGTGCGAGCGAGAGGGTTATCTGCCTTATACATACGCCTTAATCAACGCACAACCTAAACCATAAGTCCTAGAGGTATGAAATTTGGAAGGTAGTATCCTTCCTTATATAGTGTAGGAGTGCACTAAGAAAGGAATTTTGAAAAGTCACACTCTAAAGGGTCTAAATCGCGAGTAACGCCACGGGCGACGGCTAGTATACCTTCATAATAAGGGCTCGTGAGATGTGGACTATACATGCTTGAAGTGAAGTAATTGGAATCTGCGCCCAATTTGTGTAGAGTTACGCGGGACACTCGCAATCTGAAAACAATACAATTGTTAGTTGCTCTTGCAAGGAAGGAGCTACTTGCTGGTCAAAGTCAAATATCTTTTACTAGCTTCCGCCTGCGACTTCGTTCCGTTTGATCCTTTTGATTTTCCGGGATAAAAAGTAGCCTGCATGTTAATCCTACGTGCCATGCATATTTCAATTTTCATCCAAATCGGACCAGTAGTTGCAACGTGATTGAAACACAAACATATAATCTCGTGATATCCTATCCTACTAATATTATAAACGCGAAAGTTTGTATGTTTGTTACTCTTTCACGCAAAAACTACAGATCCAATTTGGATAAAACTTGGCATATATATTGTCCGTGACCTGGATTAACACATAGGCTACTTTTTATCCCGAAACATCAACGGGACGCTAACTCTTCAGAAACGCCTAGACAATTTCGCATAGCAAATTGAAAAATTGAAAAATTCGTCAACACGGGATTAGAAGTTCCTGTGTTGACGAATTTTTCAATTTTTCAATTTCAATTTATTCATAATAAAATAACATTAAGGATTACTCCAAGGCGTTATTCTATAGACTAGCAAAAAACATAAAAATATTTACATATTTACATAAAATATTTATATATTTACGAAGTCACGGGCACCAGCTAGTATTCTAAATAAGTGTTTTTTTATTCTTTTGAGATATAAAAAATATTTAACCCGAGTTCCAGAACGGGCAAGAAACTACGGCCAGCAGGCCTAGGATGAGCACGCGTCATATTTGTCATGTCGTTCTGTCAAAATGTAAGCATTTTGCACCAGTTTAGGAACTATTGCATTATCTGTGGTACCTAATGGTGTCGACAAAACGCGCCATAATGTACACTTTTGACACTTGTTAGTCGTCGTACCTCTCTGAGGACGAGATAATAGTCATGCAGAAATGTCAAAAGTTGAAAATTCAAAGGCGCGGTTTCTCGACAACATTACCGCAGATAATGCAATAGTTCCTAAACTGGTACAAAATGCTTACATTTTGACAGAACGACATGACAAATATCTCGCGTACACATCCTAGGCCTGCTGGTCTACTCTCAAAGTAACTGTAGTATCTTTGGCTTGTCACATGATAAAGGTAGTTATAAAACACTAGCTGATACCCGCAACTTCGTACGCGTGCAACTTTCCACAAAAAAATAACTGTCAACCATCATACGATGAACATCATGTCAAAGGCTGCTTTTGGTTTAGAGAGGTCAAGTTGTATCTAAGAATCCACGTCTTTAATTTCAATAAAGTATAGCCTATGTTTCAATCCGGAAAAAGGGCTTCTGAATGGTATAAGTTTCATTGAAATTGGTCCAGTAGTTAAGCCGTGATGCGCCAACAAACAAACAGATAAACTCGAAATCAGAATCGTTTATTTAGTAGATCTGTTGACGAATTTTTCAATTTAGTATACCCATATCTTTAATTTTAGTTTTTTGGCTTTTTTACAGTTTTATATGTAGATTCAAAGAGTTACATGCTATATTGAAAGACACTTACCTATGACTCCTCCTCAGTAGGAACACGGCGCAGGCGCTGACGGCGGCCAGTAGTACTGCACACGCGGTCACGGAGCCCCACAGCTTCCAGCCGCCGGGCTCCAGGGCCTGCATGCTGGCCGCGCGAGTCGGCAGCGACGGAAACCCACCAGAGTTACAATAATCACCCGGGCAGCATGTTATGTTGTGGAGGCCAGCATGACGCTTGCTAGAAAAATGCTTTTGATATAAATGGAATGTTGCATCAGAGTTCAGTTGGTATAAATTGGGTCCGAGCTGTGGGTCGTGGGTTCGATCCCCACTAAGAGATTTGTGTGTGGAAAACATAGATGTTTGTTCTATATCTGGGTGTTATTATCAATATACATATATAAAACTCTTTAGAAGCTGACATAGAATCAACGCACAGCCTAAACTATAAGTCCTAGAGGTATGAAATTTGGAGGGTAGTATCCTTATAATATAGTGTAGGGGTGCACTAAGAAAGGAATTTTGAAAAGTCACACTCTAACGCGAGCAACGCCGCGGGAGACGGCTAGTGTATTATATAAGTATTCTATCAGCAATGTAATAGTTACCATAGTACAAGCTTTGCTTACTTTGGGACTAGTAGTAGGGGAGCCCACGAGGCTAAATGGGGATTTACTCGAGCGTCCTAGAGACCTATTGGGATGCAAAGCTTAGATGATATGAAGAAAAAAATGTTATATGATATATACCTTTACATCGGTGGGGGAAGCGGCTATAGATTTTTAAATATGTAAAAAAAAACTGTTGCATGGACATCCTCGAGCGCGTCAGATATTGATAGCATCAATGCCCTACGTATTTTTAATAATGTACGCATGTTAATCTGATCGTTTGCATGATGCCGGTGGTTGTATTTAAGGGTTGAAAATGAAAAAAAAAAAAATTTAATCGAGCGCGTCATATTTTCTAAGGGAGTGTTAAGTGCACCAAAAAAAAGCTCTCATTCACTAATCTGATGATTTCGATTGGACGCAAACTCGCGGCCATTTTCATAATGTGCAAAAAAAATTCGTCATTTTGAAATACTCAAGCGCGTCAGATTAAGATATATATGGTTCATCTTTATGTTCTAAACGTACTGTCTCATAATCTGACGATTATCTAGAGGGATTGGCCTGATCTGACAAAAAAAAATTAGAAAAACGGTTCACCTTAAAGGCCATCCCTGCAACTTCCCGCTAATTCCATTCCTGGGCTCTTAAAATTGTACTTATGACATTTTTGAGCTCAAAATATAATTTATGTGATAAAATCGGGCTGTACAAACTCAGCACGTGTCAGGAAAGCACGACCGTGGAATTCATGTATTTTATACATGAATTCCACGGTCGTGCATTCCTGACTGCGCTTTCCACGGCTGTGTTTTCACAGGCTGTACATTCCATGGTTGTACAATAACCGGACCCTAAACAGTATGCCACGAGTCTTTATGATCACTCAGAGCAAGTATACTTGCTCTGAGTTACTTGCTCTGAGTTACTAGAGCAAGTATACTTGCTCTGAGTTATGATCAGCTGTGATGGCGTCATGGCAACAGAAACCAGAGTGGGGACGGAGTGAGAGAGTAATAGATAGAGAAAGAGTGAGAGAGGAATCGAAACGCGGAGAAGGAAATGTAGGCATCACGCAACTGCACGCATTTAACTTTATCGACGAATTTTTGTTATTTCGGCTTGCGGAAATCGTCAGATTATATATTTTTCATTATTCTTGAATTATTTCCTTCAAAATAAAAAAAGAATGTCGAGATGACGTTTTTTTTTTACAACTTTGTTGCCCTCCCCTTTTTTTACGTCACTCTCAAATTGTCAGATTAGTGGAATATACACTTTTTAGGATGTAATTAACTCACCCTACCTTAATCTGACGCGCTCGAGAATTTCTGATGGTCAATTTTTTTTTACTAATCTGATCCTGTATCCTTCACGGGCGGCCTTATATATGGGCCTCATGTTTTGTGGAGGTACTTAACCGGGTACAAGGTATCCCCCTGTATATTAATCTGTCGCGCTTTGGTAAATCCCGAAATCCCCGCTTGGGCTCCCCTACTATAGAGGGCGTTGTGTAAAATTTATTTCAATAAAATTTATTAGAATTCCAGAAATAATGATTTTTGGCCATTGCTACTGATTTGGATCTATTGAACTATCCTTATATTGTTTGCAAGGGTTTGCTGATAGCTCAACTGTTTCATTTGGATGGGTGACCATTTGTGCCATTTACATCTGAGCGCTTTTTTGCTTCAGAGGGCATGTTAAGCTGTCGGTCCCAACTCTAGCAGTTGTTAAGCTAAAAACTCCATCACCACAGTTGGCCACTAACTCATACGCGCTTTCTTACAGAAAGCAGAGCCGTACCAGCTGAATAATGACTTACTTTAGACTCCAGCTAAATAATGACTTCCTATGCACTCCAGCTAAATAATGACTTACTTTAGACTCCAGCTAAATAATGACTTCCTTTGCACTCCAGCTAAGTAATGACTTACTTTAAACTCCAGCTAAATAATGACTTACTTTGGACTCCGGTTAGTTCTGCAAGTGAACTGATGATGATCAGGTCTTGTGGTGCATCCCCTCGATAGCTGCAAGGTTCCATCTTCGGTGCGAACTGATGACTTGTAGCAAGACAGGGCATTCTCACAGCTGGGTGGAGGGTCGCTATCACAAACTGGACCCTCGCATTCATAGCATTTGTATCTGAAAGATTTCTATAGATATAACACGAAGTTGTGTTAGTTACATTCATAAATCAAGAATGGCTGGACCAATTTTTATGATTTTTGTGTTTTTGAAATTATCTTCGTCCAGAATCCTACTAATATTATAAACGCGAAAGTCTGTAAGTATGTAAGTATGTATGGATGGATGGATGGATGGATGTTTGTTACTCTTTCACGTAAAAACTACTGATCCGATTTGGATGAAACTTGGAATATATATTTTGACCTGGATTAACACATAGGCTACTTATTATCCCGAAAAATCAACGGGATCCAACGGGACGCGAACGAAGTCGGGGCCGGCATCTAGTAGGATAATAATTAGCATTAAAAAATTATCATAAAAAAAACATCAGTTTAGCCATTCATTTGTTATCATCTTTATCATCAATAACGTATTTTCATTAATTCATTCTTATTATTATGGACTCCAGTTCATAAAATCTGAATCTGAAAAATCTGTTTAAGATAATTTATATTTTAAACCAGTTATATTTATGTCGTGACTAAACCTTGAACTGCAACCTCTAAATAAACCAGTTTAGCCCAGTTTTTATATTGATAAATAAAAACGAAAAATAGCTTTGTTTCAACTCAACCTGTCCACAAATTAATTCATCTATTTAAAAAATCTTTTATTCAGTAAAATTACAAGTATTATTTAGAATGATCATAATAGCATAAAGCAGTCCACTGCTGGACATAGTTAGACCTCCACCGTAGTATTCTACAATGAGTAATTTCGGGCTTTTTCCATCCATGGGACTTCCCACAACCTAAGAATGTGATGTCCTCAATTTACCTTTTAAATTTCTTCCTACTTTATTAGCAGCATGAAAAAATATACACAAAATCATTAAACTCTTATGATAGGTGTCAAGGCTCAGTTGGTATTAGCTCTGCCTTTTATGCTGTGGGATATAGGTTCGATCCCCACTGAGAACAAACATTTGTGGTTAGCAAAAATAAATGTTTGCTCTGAGTCTGGGTGCTACTATGAATTACAAGTACTTGTAAAAAATCAGACCCTAGACTAAAAGCGGGGCAAGAGACGTATACAATATAACAATAAAACTTTATGTAATTACCTTGGTTGATGAACCATACTGTCTTTCACTGATATTGTATCATCCTGTTCCATTGGACCCTGGGTCTGGGAGCTATCATCATGCAAGTCAAAGTCTGGTAGGCCGGCTGTAAACAACACATTACAATATTTCAAGAGAAGAATACCCTGCCGGAGACCCAATCTTTTCTCCAGGTAGTTGAACCATCAAATCAACTCGATAACATGATAAAGGATTGAAACTCAGGCTTGAAGTCTCCACGGCAAGGAAGAATTAATTCGTCCTTGCTCCACAGTCACTCTAATGGGTGTTTTTTTCCCCAGAACCTTGACGATGGCTGAAGGCAGCCGATGACAAACGTTTCATCTGTGCTAGATAATATATCAGACTAGGGTTGTTGTGTTGGGTTGTGCCAGCTCAGCTGCTTTGATGATTTTTAGGGCCTTTATTCAAAACAGATCAGAACTCTACGCAATTATTACTACATAAAATGAAATAGCATCCCCTAGATGCTTATTTTTGTGTAAAAAACATGAAATATTCGACGTTGAGGCGACCTTTTCACTTTACACTGTGGTTCTCCAATAGATTAATTTTAGACACTTAACGAAAATAGTTTTAGATAATCAATAAATATCTACATACAAGCGAACTCACCACAGTGAACATTTATTAGTAAAAATCCAAATAAATAACTCAAAATAACAAAGTCCGCCATTCTTCATTCATCAAAACAACAAAAGCAAAGCCATAGACAAATAGACAAAACCAAAAGCTGAGCAACGCACTGACTGACTTGATTTGCATGAACTTTCTTGAGCTTGCTTGACCAGGCTTGTCTACTACCACTGACTATCTGACAGTGGCAGCCATAGACAAATAAGCATTCTTGTATTTGCCATGTGTATATCCGACATTTCCGTCGAACGTCAAAATTTAAAATGAAAAAAAGTCGGTTGCTGCGAATTATTCTGTATTTTGTTTTGTTTTGATTCGATTACAAATGTGTGTTTATTTCGGTAGGTACTGATTTGCCAATCGGATTATTTGCATTTAGTCTGAGTTTCTTTCGTATTTTGTAGGATAGGAACTGATTCTATTCGCAGTGTATAAAAATATTGTGTGAACTTTGATAATGCCTCGCACCAAGCGTCCTGTAGCAAGAAAGGAAAAAATCGCTGAGGAAGATGAAGATATTACGAAGAAATTCAATAAATTAGGTGAGTCTCGGTCTGATAAACTTTATTTTATTTATTTATTTAATACTTTATTGCACAAAATTATAAATTTGTTACAAACTTCATCCGAAGTAGGTACATTGGCTGCCTGGACTGACAGCAACGGACGCCCTGCTTTACTAGGAACCTTCCATTTGAATAATTTGAAAGTTTGTTCCTTTTTCAGTCAATGAACATAAGAAAAAGATAGATTCCCGCGCAGCCATGGAGCTGCGAAGTTTGGACCTGGCTTTCAAGATCCTCTTGGGCTCGATAAACAATGAATATTTGCAGAAGACTGTTGGTCAGCTGGTAAGCAAAAACATACTTAGACGTTTATTTTTAATTTATTTAATAAATTTATCAACAAATATAACTTACTTAGTACTAAGTATATCCCTGAACTATTCAAACTTTTGAGTAAATCTGAAATTTACTTCCACAGAGAACTGAGCTCCACCTGAAGGAGGTACCTACCACAAGAGCCACCAGACACTCCAGCCGTTCTGCCTCCCACGATGATGGTATTTTATTTTCTCTTCTATTTATGGCCTCGGTCTGTCATTCGGACAGACAATCAATCATCATGAATCATGAAATCACCGCATTCATCTATGATTTTCTGACAAAATCTTTGTGTAAATTAGAATATGGATCAGCCTGATAATACAGCCTGTGCCTGGGGCACACTTCTACTTGGTTCTGATTTAGAGAGTATTTTGTAAATATTGTAAATTTCTAAACCTAACAATTTGGTAATAAATTTTTAGGTTTAAACTTTGTAGTGTAGAAGTTAAATGCATAATTATAATTTTCAGTCTCTTTTACTATACATCCCTACCATTTCATAAATAGCTTATTAGTGTGTAAATATTTATCCTGACTTGTTATAACAAAAAAATTACAGCTAATTGAATAACTTTCTTTTTCTAAATAAAAACTCTTTGATCTTGCCCTCCCGGGATTATAGCCTACCTTATTTCTGCATCAACTTGTTATCATGAGGCACATGGCCATATCACGGGTCCACTAATCATCACAATGTTTCTTGACTAACGGGGTGCTTCCGGGCAGGGTACCTGACAGAGAACTCATCCCAGGGCTCCGGGGAGCGCGCCGTGAAGCGACGGATACGTGAGTACCATGCCTTAGTCTGAGTTTTGTTATGTTGTTTTGCGAAAAGTGAGAAACTCGCCGTTTTTGTATATCGGGTCTTGCCGCTTATCGGGTTTTCATACAAAATATCTCGCAAATCGCATAACGATATTTATTTCAACAAAACTAAACTCTGAGTACAGGCTCAGCTTTGTAGCTCTACCTACATCATTCATTGTTCTCAACTTCTAATAGGTTTTTCTATTTGTAGATTTAGTTGTATTTAGTTTAGCTGTGCTTATATTTTTTAACATTTATTTATTCATTTATTATCATCTAGCTTTATTTAGTACATTTTGATGTCAGTACCTAAAAATTTTGAGAATTTTTTTCCTAAGAGTCTATGAGATACCCTATTTACACCCAAAACCTATGTGAAATTCATGTATAAACCATGTGTATGCAATAGTTATATTGATTATCTTTATTTAGTTGTACATAAATCATATATTATACTGCCTGGATCAAAGCCCAAGCATAAATTTGTCAAATTTTCGGTAACCTATATTAAGAAATCTATAGTTGCGTTCACACTATGCCGCAGTCGGTAAGGAAGTCGGCACGAGCATAGTGTGAACACGGTATATGCTTGAGTCACGTTCGGATTTGACTCCTTAAGGATAATACAAGTCCGTATTTTTGTCTCTGGTACTCAGCCGTCCCAAAGTCTGGTAGTCGTCCTATGACGGGAAGGCGTTCTCGGTCAGCAGACCCGTCAGCACGCAAGCCCCAGACGGCCAGCAAGACAGTACAACGACGTCGCTCAAAATCTATGTACCGCACTCCGGCGTATAACAAGAATGCAACGTGTAACTACCCTCCTATCACACCCAAGGTGAGACTATCGCTCATCAATATCTCGCTGAAATCTCGATCTCAGATTTCAACATTTTTGAAGGTTAACATTTTTTAATTTTCTGTATGTTGTATTGTATTGTTTGCTAACGCAGAAATAAATATGTCTATGTCTAAGGTATTAAATCACTGAAGTTATTTATGAAAAATCGCAAACAACAATGTTGTGTGCAATAATATTCCACAAGGTTCAGCAATATCATTGATCCCAAACAGTCTTCCGACAAAAAATTGATTTTTAACTTTTTCTTTACTTTTCGTTTAGAAAGCTTGTCTTGTTTGGATCAAAATGCTGATTTTTGTGCAATGTTATTGCACACAACACTTTTTTGCGATTCTTTACAAATAACTTCAGTGATTTTATATCTTCAGATGAAATGTTGAAATTACATGACTACGAAAACTGTCGCCACTTGATCTATGTTAATCATTTTTAATACCTCGTGGAGCGGCTTGCTTAGTCAATATTTACCGATTATCTAAGTTAAGCGACGTTCTGTGCGGTCACTTTTTGGATGGATGACCGTTAGTGGAATTAAATCCACTAACGGTCATCCGGTAAAAATTGTTTGGGTTTTATTAACCTCCGACCATGACGAGATCTCAGTTCGGGGCGAACTACTAGTATTATAAATGCGTCGACGCTGCGACGTCGGAGAAAGCTGCGTTGCGTTGCGACGTCGCAGCGCTCGTGTGGCACTCATTGCGTTGAAGTCACTGCGTTGCGACGTCGCAGCGCTCGTGTGGCACTCATTGCGTTGAAGTCACTGCGTTGCGACGTCGCAGCGCTCGTGTGGCACTCATTGCGTTGAAGTCACTGCGTTGCGACGTCGCAGCGCTCGTGTGGCACTCATTGCGTTGAAGTCACTGCGTTGCGACGTCGCAGCGCTCGTGTGGCACTCATTGCGTTGAAGTCACTGCGTTGCGACGTCGCAGCGCTCGTGTGGCACTCATTGCGTTGAAGTCACTGCGTTGCGACGTCGCAGCGCTCGTGTGGCACTCATTGCGTTGAAGTCACTGCGTTGCGACGTCGCAGCGCTCGTGTGGCACTCATTGCGTTGAAGTCACTGCGTTGCGACGTCGCAGCGCTCGTGTGGAACTCATTGCGTTGAAGTCACTGCGTTGCGACGTCGCAGCGCTCGTGTGGCACTCATTGTGTTGAAGTCACTGCGTTGCGACGTCGCAGCGCTCGTGTGGAACTCATTGCGTTGAAGTCACTGCGTTGCGACGTCGCAGCGCTCGTGTGGAACTCATTGCGTTGAAGTCACTGCGTTGCGACGTCGCAGCGCTCGTGTGGCACTCATTGCGTTGAAGTCACTGCGTTGCGACGTCGCAGCGCTCGTGTGGAACTCATTGCGTTGAAGTCACTGCGTTGCGACGTCGCAGCGCTCGTGTGGAACTCATTGCGTTGAAGTCACTGCGTTGCGACGTCGCAGCGCTCGTGTGGCACTCATTGCGTTGAAGTCACTGCGTTGCGACGTCGCAGCGCTCGTGTGGAACTCATTGCGTTGAAGTCACTGCGTTGCGACGTCGCAGCGCTCGTGTGGAACTCATTGCGTTGAAGTCACTGCGTTGCGACGTCGCAGCGCTCGTGTGGAACTCATTGCGTTGAAGTCACTGCGTTGCGACGTCGCAGCGCTCGTGTGGAACTCATTGCGTTGAAGTCACTGCGTTGCGACGTCGCAGCGCTCGTGTGGAACTCATTGCGTTGAAGTCACTGCGTTGCGACGTCGCAGCGCTCGTGTGGAACTCATTGCGTTGAAGTCACTGCGTTGCGACGTCGCAGCGCTCGTGTGGCACTCATTGCGTTGAAGTCACTGCGTTGCGACGTCGCAGCGCTCGTGTGGAACTCATTGCGTTGAAGTCACTGCGTTGCGACGTCGCAGCGCTCGTGTGGAACTCATTGCGTTGAAGTCACTGCGTTGCGACGTCGCAGCGCTCGTGTGGAACTCATTGCGTTGAAGTCACTGCGTTGCGACGTCGCAGCGCTCGTGTGGCACTCATTGCGTTGAAGTCACTGCGTTGCGACGTCGCAGCGCAGCGGCAGCGCCCGTGTGGCATCTCTCTTACTCATACGAGCTTGCTTGCTAATTAATACCTTGTCCGTTCGTTGAATGTTTCAGATGGCGCCAAACAGTGCTCTGTCAGTGCTCCGTCAGCCGCGACAGGGGGAGATGGTGGTCTCCATGTCAGGCTCGCCCGTCATGGTGCCTACCTGTTACACGTGAGTTTTACTCCATACGTACAATCTCTGCTTAGTTTGGGACTAGAGGGCGTTGTGTGAAATAAACATGAATATTTATTTATTTATAAGGGTCCTGTATCCAACTGGATACCCTGATGTTTATTACTTTTTTAACCAACCTAAGAGGAGGAGGAGGTTTACAATTCGATTTCAATAACTCTTTATCTTTTTTATCCAGATTGATCCCATAATTTTTTATTAAAATGGGTTCATTACTTTGGTATTTAAATAAGAATAACTGGAACACGTCATCCACGGACACGACATTGCGTATTTTGCTTTCCGGTGGTGTTTACGATCAATAGATTAATCCCAATGAACTGCCATCATCATCATCAAATCGAAGCTGGTTTTTCCAGTTGTTAAACTTATAAATTATTCCTAATTTCCAGTTTAAAACCAGACGAAATGGCAAACTGCAATATTCTCCTACAAGACGGCACCATCTTATCCCTGCAGCCGAAGGAGCTGCGCAAATCCCAAGTCTACATTCCCTTCTCCTTGATGGACCCCATGGTTCTCGACCAGTTGAAGACTCTCCAAGATAACTTGGACAAGGTGGTCCAGCTAGGAGAGAAAGCCAAGCAATAACCAGCCATGAGACAAACTGGAGCTGTAACAAATTAAAGTAGGTGACCTTAGGGTCTAGTGTGAGTTTTGGTGTTTGAAACATAATTTGGCGGTAATTATGTTTCCAGATTTATCTTGGATCTAACAAAAACCGCGTCTGTTTTGGACTTAACTTCATATTACGTAAAAGGCCGTTCAAGTATTACGTAAGCACTATGGGGGGTGGAGGGGTCTTTGTGTTGCTTATTTTGGATGACATGGGGGGTAGGGGAGTCTAGATGATGATTACGTCATCGGCAGTTATTTACTTTATTACACGAATGGCAACCCTCACATTGTCTTGCTTGAAAACGAAACGCATTTTCGGGGATTCCCGCAAATAATGCATACGTTTAGGCACTCGCTTTAGAGCCGATTAGGGGAATTACCGCGCGCTATTCACTATCCTAGCTATAATTATAACATTATAATTATATTATTAAAAAAATACATTTATAATTGAAAAATGTTTACGTAAGCATGGGGGGAGAGCTTGTCTTACTTTTGCTGACAAGGAGGATGTGGGGGTAAATAATTGTAATAAATCTGCTAACATAATATTTGAACGAGATAACATATAAATCTGACAGCTTTGACAGGCGTTAAGTCCAAAACAGACGCGGTTTTTGGCGGTTTTTGTTAGATCCAAGATAAATCTGGAAACATAATTTGGCGGAGAAAGTCTGCGTCTAGCACACCGGTGTGCGTATGTATGGAGACCAAGGAACTTATACCCACCAGCGGACCTAAGATGCGCACCGCGAGATATTTGTCATGTCGTTCTGTCAAAATGTAAGCATTTTGTACCAGTTTAGGAACTATTGCATTATCTGTGGTACCTAATGTTGTCGACAAAACGCGCCATAATGTACTCTTTTGACACTTGTTAGTCGTCGTACCTCTCTGAGAACGAGATAATAGTCATGCAGAAATGTCAAAAGTTGAAAATTCAAAGGCGCGGTTTCTCGACATCATTACCACAGATAATGCAATAGTTCCTAAACTGGTACAAAATGCTTACATTTTGACAGAACGACATGACAAATATCTCGCGGCGCGCATCTTAGGCTCGCTGGAATGTGCACTGACAATTTGACACCAATAAAAAATAAATCTTATTTATATGACACTAAGTTCTATTACAGACAATCACTTGACCAGAGAGAAATCCGGTCCGAGAGAGAAAGCGCTTCAAGAGCCCTGTGTCTCTTTCTTTCTAGTAAGTTTAATTAGTAGGGTGTCCATAATGAAATTGTAGGATTATTTACACAAGTCACAATTTTAACCAACTTCGACAGCATATAACTAAGAGGTACCTAGTCTTCTTTTATAGTATTCTGAGATTATTTTAATTATTTTAATTGCCTTTAGTGGATAAGCACCAGCCATGATATGTTCTGTTTGAGTTTAGTTTTAAGTTATGTGTATTATTCTTTGGCAATCCTAATAAATAAATAAATAAATCCGCCACATCCTATTCAATTATTTGAATGTGAAGATTCACACGAAATGCAACTTATTAAAAGCATAGCGTCTCATTATCTTACCGCCCGGTTGATGAGCCACGGTAAAACTCAAACATTGAAAATTATAGGTCACAAATCAACTTTAAGACAAAAATTGCAACCTACATTTGAACTACATTATATTGTTTGGTCACCCTAATGAAAGGGACAGAGGGCTCTCATGAAGCTATCTCACTCGGACCGCGAATCGGATGCCTGTGCACATTCCAGGTATAAGTTCCTTGATGGAGACACTGAGCGATTTTTTTTGAACAGCCTGTAGTCGCATGTCAAATATTTGATTGAATCGATAAGATCCCCAAAGGGACGGCAACATTTTTAGCTTCATTTGTAGTGCTGTTAAATTAGGTTACTTATAAATATCGGAATTGACACCACTATCTATAGAGGAAAAAAGACTGTAATATTTTTAACATAGAAACTGTATTCTCAAAACTCCAATGACCATGTTTTAGATTTTATAAACGGTGATACTGGGAATCAATTGATGATTATGTAGGTACTTCCACGAAATGGCTATTCCATGGTATAAACTAAGGAGTTTTTGGGTGCCTTAATCGACAATTAAAAATTAACGCTTTCTCAGGCTTTTAGGCTTATTTACTGCTCAAACACTGATCCGGACTCGAATATAAATAAGTAATTAATAAATATCTTTGGACGTTACACACAACACCCTCTAGTCCCAAACTAAGCAGAGCTTGTACTATGGGAACTAGATTGCTGAAATAATACTTATATACATTTTTTTTGTTAATACATACTTATAATACATAGTAACACCCAGACACAGAACAAACATTTATGTTTGACACAGAAATATTTGTTCTCGGTGAGGATCGAACCCACGACCCACAGCACGGAACATAGATTTTTGATCTTACCCACCGTTCTCCTCATTAGAACACCTGGGTGAACTGTTAAAAGTTTTATTACAACAGCTCACCTTTGTTCATCTGGGTCTACTTAAATCTGCGGGCCTAATGGGCGAATACTCAAACGCCATTCAAACCCCACTCAATTTAAGTTCCGCTTAAATTATTGCTATCTCTTACAAATGAGTAATGTCAAACAAAGGCAGAGCACCACTTAAAATTTTAAGTGGTGCTCAAATTTTGAATGACGTTTGAGTATTTCAGCCTAAGGCTCGAATACTCAAACGTCATTCAAATTTGAGCACCACTTAAAATTGCTCTGCCTCTGTTTGACATTACTCATTTGTAAGAGATGGCAATAATTTAAGCGGAACTTAAATTGAGTGGGGTTTGTGTGGCGTATGAGTATTCGGCTGTAAGATGCGCACCGCGAGATATTTGTCATGTCGTTCTGTCAAAATGGTAATGTTGTCGAGAAACCGCGCCTTTGAATTTTCAACTTTTGACATTTCTGCGTGACTATTATCTCGTCCTCAGAGAGGTACGACGACTAACAAGTGTCAAAAGTGTACATTATGGCGCGTTTTGTCGACACCATTAGGTACCACAGATAATGCAATAGTACCTAAACTGGTACAAAATGCTTACATTTTGACAGAACGACATGACAAATATCTCGCGGTGCGCATCTTAGGCCCGCAGAATATGGGTCCTAAAATTGAATATCCATTAATCTATTTACTTAATAATAGTTACAATCTAATTAGACAGTAATTAGAAATAATGTACTTATGTATTAAGTGTGTGATTGATGTTGGAAGATTTTGTCCAATTCAGGGTATCTGCAAAATTAAATGATACAGATGATATTGAGTTACACTGCTTTGTGTTGAACGCGGTGAATGTAGAGTCACCTTGTTGACGCGCAGTGTAATTTAAATGCCATCAAACTCTTGTTTTATCATTTTGCTTAGAATGGTGGATACACCGATGATTTAGACCTAAAATATATTAGACTAGTGGCCGAATACTGAAACGCCGCTCAAATTTAAGCACCACACTTAAAATTGCTCTGCCTTTGTTTGACATTACTTATTTGTACGAGATGGCAATAATTTAAGCGTGAACTTAAGTGGCGTTTGAGTATTCGGTCGCCAGTATATTAGATTCGAGTTCTTACCCACCGTCCACCTGATGAGACCACCTGGGTGAACCATTGGAAGTTTCTTTTACAACGGCTCACCTCTAAACATATTATAATGATCTGAAACATGTTGGTCCATTTCCATTCGGACATGATCTTCCCGTTGTGATTTTGAATTAATTCTTAGGCTGGAGTTCATCTACACATTAATTTAGAAGCCGTTGAAACGTGAATACTACAGTGACAATGATTCCAAAAAGAGATCAGTTTGGATTGGCCGTCTACATTATTCCAGTTGCACTGGATTGATCGCACTGGATTCAAAAGTAGACCACGAATCCAGTTACTGGACTGGAATGCTTACTGGATTCTGTTCATTCCAGTGCCGGTTTACATTTTTCCAGTAAGCAATCCAGCACTGGACTGGATCGCTGGACTGGAATAATGGAAACTGGCCATTACACTTGAGCTTTCATTAACTATAAATAAAAATGTTTAACCGCCCGTTAATGTGTTGATGTACATTGCTGCCTGTTTATTGTTATGGCTGATTGTAAGGTAACTTGTGAGTGAAATAAAATAAGTAATTTCTAAAAAGTACCTTTTATTGACATAACGTGATTATCAATTTTAATTTAAATAATCACACAAAGACTCATAAAAAAATGAACACAGTAATAGATAATAAAATCATCATGATTTACTCGTAAATCGTCACAGTCATCAAAACTGTAAAACTTTTATCGAAATCGGTTCAGCCGCTAATATCCGTGTTTTCCTAGAGTCTGTTCAACCTCCTTTACATATTTCTCGGATACTTTCTGTGTTCTCATATCGTGGACCTAGAAAAAACAAGTTGGTTGTCAAACTGACTATAACTGAAAAATAACCTAGATTATAGGTAGGTTAAGGGGCATTATTCTGTATGACTTAGGAGATTCCTTGCCGTAACCGTATGACGTCACCGTAAGGAATGACATTTATGGCATAGGAAATACGGCATAGGCATAGGGCGATTTCACGCCGCTGTCTTGTCGTGCTGCCTAACGCGCTTGTATTGGTTATAGTGAATAAGGCCCAAGAGTAGGTAAGACCTATGGCCGAATACTCAAACGCCACTTAAAGTAAGTTCACGCTTAAATTATTGCCATCTCTTACAAATGAGTAATGTCAAATAGAGGCAGAGCAATTTTAAGTGGTGCTTAAATTTGAGTGACGTTTCATTATTTCGGCCCTAGACGTCTATAATGGCGACTGGCGTGGGATCGTGACGAGTGGAGAGAAGAGGCTAATTTAAAAAAAAAAGGTTTAAGGTTGAACAAGTCGCCCACCTTTCCATACAAACGTGGAAGGGTAACTACTCCACTGTTTGACGTTGACCAACCAAAGCTGTCAGGGCAGTCAGGGTTATGAAGAAGGCAAAAAAGAACTAGTGTGATGATTCTAAACACAAATATATATAGGTACCTACTTACTCAACTTATAGCAGTATCATTTGTTGTAAGTAGGTATATGTAATGAAGTATAAAAAAATATATATATTCACGGACACTTAGCACAACGCCTTCTAGTCCCAAACTAAGCAAAGCTTGTACGATGGAAACTAGACATCTTAACTATAACATCTTTATTCAAAGGATAAAGCAAGCAAGCTCCTATGAGCTAGTGGCCAACTCTGGTGACGGAGTTTTTAGGCCGCCTTTAGGCCTCCGTCGTGGCTTAACGACTGCTAAAGCCGGGACAGTTTAACGTGCCCTCTGAAGCACGGAAGCGCTCAGATGTAAATGCCACTAACGGTCACCCATCCAAATAGTGACCGCACAGAACGCTGCTTAACTTAGATTATCGGTTAAGATTGGATAAGTAAGCTACGCCACGAGCGCTTCAAAATACATCCCAAACCGTAAAAAAAGTATTCATTTAAAAAATACAAGCTAAAAATACTGTCGACGAAAGTTTAGAAGCTTGTATTTTTTAAATGAATACTTTTTTTACGGTTTGAGGTGTATACAGACATAGATTATGACGAGATAAATTGATATAATCCTTAGTTTTGGTTGGTCAACGTCAAACAGTGGAGTGGTTACCCTTTCACGTTTGTATGGAAAGGTGGGCGACTAGTGTAACCTTAAGTAGGTATTTCGAAGTACCTATCATGATGAACATTGGATGCAAAGGAACGAACGATTTTTCGTAGTTATAACATCAAGGTGATACTGGGCCCGATTTTGTTGTTGCATTTTTCTAAATTAAACTAAGACCTAACGAAAATGAAACAACAGAATCGGAGCCATCACTTTGATTCCACTGGACTCCAGAACCTGATGATGAACAGCACAAAACGAACAGGAACAAGAATTCTTCTAAAAAAACTATCATTCTAGGAAAGATTGAGTCTTCGGTATCAGTTCCTATTTAGTTTAAATCTACGAGAAAGAACCAATGGTGTCGATTCCGCTATCGCATTTTTCTAAACTAGATCACTTAATTTAACTGCACTAAAAATATTGCCGTCCCTTTCTCATAAACTCGCAAAGACGGCTATAATTTTAGCGCTGTCAAATTAGCAGAAGTCGACACCATTGTCTATAACACTCGTTCTCTTTGGTGTTACATTAAAAGGGCCAGTGCGATGACGGTTACCTTCTGCTTGATGACCTTCCTCTCGTACTTGTCCTGTTGCTCTTGTTCCATCCTCAGCGCCACTCCCTCGTTGTGGATCTTTTCTCGGAGTTCCGCTCTAGAAACCATATTACTTAGGTATATCAATAATATTTAGAACTAGCTTCCGCCCGCGAATTCCTTAAGGTAGCCTTTCGAACTAAGCGTCTATAGCGTCAGTGGCGCTGCGACAGTGACGCCGCGACAGAGCGACAGATCGATGTTCTATGCAAATGTATAAAATTCTAGGGATCGTCATTCGAGCGTAGCGACAGTGACGCGGCGCCTGTGACGTCACAGTGCCGCGGTGACCGCGTTGCGTTGTCAGACGGCCGCGTCAGTCGCTCGGCCGCGCTTGCAGTGTCGCTGTATTTTGAGATTTATTGTTTTATGATAAGACTGCTTTGTAGATAAATCCGGTCGGAGCGGCGGGCGGCGAAAGTGTGAAGCAACTGTGCATCTGTTGTGGGTATCCAAAGTCACCATAGCGTTACTATCGCGGCGTTAGTGACGCTAGAGACGCTGCGTCTGTGACGCTTAGTAAAATAAATAAATAAATATTCACGGACACTTAACACAACGCCTTCTAGTCCCAAACTAAGCAAAGCTTGTACGATGGAAACTAGATGGCTGATAGAATACATACATACATATTTTTGTAAATACATACTTATAATACACTCGAGAGCAATGATTCCGGGTCACTTAAAGAATGTTAAAAATCTCGGAAACTAAAAATGATAGGTTAATGCAATAAATTGTATTTAATAGACAATGTAATACTCCTTAAATGAAAGTAAAAAAATATGAGTCACCATACATTTTATTAACACAAAATTACATAAAGAAAAAAACTGCTGATCTCTCCTTAAAACAAAAATAGGAAACATGAAATTTTTGAACTTTATTACGATTTGACTTGAATTTTAATACTTCGTATTGCCTCCTCGTGCTTCCATTACTGCGTTTACGCGGTTTGGCATGCTGTACACCAAGTTCCTTATACGATTTTGGGGAATATTCTCCCATTCCTCTGTGAGAGCAATTTTGAGCTCACGAAGCGTGATTGGGGGAGGGTTTCGTTGTTTTACGCATCTGCCTAGCTCGTCCCAAGCATGCTCGATCGGGTTGATATCCGGGCTGCGCGTTGGCCACTCCATACGAGTAATGTTCATCTCTTGAAGGTAGTCATTCACAATCCTACCTGTATGAGGTCGGGCATTGTCATGCATAAATATAGCATCCTCACCTAAATTGACCATAAATGGACCAACATGATCATTGAGGATTTCTTCCACATATCTTACGCTAGTTAAAGAGCCGTTTTCTATGATCACCAGCTCTGTGCGACTTTCAGAAGAAATTCCGGCCCACACAAGTACAGACCCACCACCGTAGGCTACTTTTTCTTCGATGCATGCTTGCTTGAATCTTTCCCCTGGTCTTCGATACACTCTGTGTCTTCCATCGTGCTTGTAGAGCATAAATTTTGATTCGTCGGAGAACATAACTTTTGACCAATCTTCAATACTCCAATTTACGTGGCTCTGGGCATATCTTAGTCTTGAAATACGATGCCTACGCTCCAGTTTAGGGCCGTTTGCAGGTCTAAGGGGTTTTAAGTTAGATTCAGCAAGCCGACGTCTTACTGTCCATGCACTTGGGTTACTTCCTCCGAGGCGTCGAAACTGATTTGTGAGTTCAGTTCCTGTGAGAAAGCGATTTCGAAGCATGGTGTTCACCAAGTATCGGTCTTCTCGTGCTGTGGTACACCTGGTTCTGCCCGTTCCTGGTCTGCGTAGGTTAGAACCAGTTTCTTCGTAACGTCGGAGAACTCTTTGTACTGTTGACAGCGACACACCGACAGTCCTGGCTGTATCGCGCTGACTCCGGCCGGTTTCCAGCATTGTAAGTATTCTGGTGCATTCTTCAGGCGTAAGCGACATAATTTCAGCTTGAATAATGAATATAGAGCACTATCAACATGGTTTATATACCCACATAAATGACAGATTACAAACAAAAGCAAAACCAAATGCTGTAATTTCGTAGTTCCATCTTCGAAAGTGGCCCTTTTTCAAATTTGTTTTTTTTAAGATATAACTTTACAATAACTAAGAAGTTTTAATACCTTCATTTAAGGAGTATTACATTGTCTATTAAATACAATTTATTGCATTAACCTATCATTTTTAGTTTCCGAGATTTTTAACATTCTTTAAGTGACCCGGAATCATTGCTCTCGCGTGTACATAGAAACACCCAGACACAGAAGAAACATCTATGTTTGCAACACACAAATGTTTGTTCTCGGTGGGGATCGAACTCACGACCCACAGCACGGAAGACAGAGCTACCACCGACTGAGCCATGACGCCTGTCGAAAGTAGTAGTAGTAGTTCGAAAGGCTATACCTTTAGCGTCCCGTTGGATGCCTTTGATTTCCCGGGAAGTAGCCTATGTGTTAATCCAGGTCACGGACAATATATATTCCAGGCTTCATCCAAATTGGATCAATAGTTTTTGCGTGAAAGAGTAAAAAACATCCATCCATCCATACTTACAAACTTTCGCGTTTATAATATTAGTAGGTATTTGAATGAATGAATGAGAACATTTTATTGTACACCTTAAAACTAAAAAAAAACTATGAAAAATTACAAAAAAATACAGCTAAACATAATTTATGTACAATTGGTGGTCTTATCGCTTAAAGAGCGTTTTCTTCCAGACAACCTTTTTTGAGAACCAACAGCTTTTACATACGCACTGGTGTAACTTTAGAGAGCCAATTAGGGGTTCTTATGTATAGGCTCCGACACGTTTTAATAGCTCTCGGTATGATCTAGGTTAGATTAGACGCAAAGATCCGATTATTATAAAGATGGCTTCTTAGTAAAGGAAGGAGTTACCTCGCTCGTTCTTTATCATTGATCTGTTTCATAATCTCCTGACGATGCTGTTCGATGCGAGCCTTGCGTTTGTCATCCAACTGGAAATGAACAGATTTCCAGATGTTTGTGATTCAATCATTGTAACAGCTGGATGATAAGCAAGCTCGTATTACTGGCCAACTTTAATGACGGAGTTTTTAGGCCGCCTTAAGGCCTCCATCATGGCTTAACAACTGCTAGAGCCGGGACAGGGACGTGCCCTCAGAAGCACAGAAGCGCTCGATGTAAATTCTTCTAGGTAACCGTGCTACATCGTCGACCACATCATTGCTTAACATCAGGTGAGATTGTGGTCAAACGGTTGCCTATATGGTATAAAAAAAATGCCACTGACGGCCACTCATTCAAATAGTGATCGCGCAGAACGCTGATTAACTTATAGATAAATCGGTAAAGATTGACCACAGAAAACAGAATAAACGAACGCTTCGAGTATGGTGAGTGAGCGTAACCAACCACATAATATTCTCCTCTGCTAGTAGATACTAGAGACAGACTAGTCGAGACTGAAAAGAACACTGTAGAATTTGTGCTCTCTTACGAAAAGGCATGATTTGTACCCGAGCGAGTCTTGGTCCCCGAGTATTAATGGATGGTATTCATTCGGTAGTATTACTTACTAGGTGCCGCCCGCGATTTTGTTCGCGTCCCGTTAGATCCCGTTTTTCGGGATAAAAAGTAGCCTATGTATGTATGTGTTAATCCAGGTCACGGACAATATTATATTCCAAGTTTCATCCAAATCGGATCAGTAGTTTTTACGTGAAAGAGTAACAAACATGCATCGATCCATACTTACAAACTTTCGCGTTTTTGATCGAGTGAGCGAAGCGAATGAGATCTTAGTGACAACTTGGACAAAATTGCTTTGTATGTTTGTACGCTTGTTCGTCGAGATCTTTTGAACCGCTTATCCGATCTTCACAAAATTTGGTAGGTATACGGATAGTAGTCTTAAGTTTTACTGGTTTGTTAAATGAAGTAAATCGGTCAAGGGGTCGTGAAGTTATGAGAATCCAAAATGAGTAAAAAAAAAGTCATACAATTATATCAGGTTTTTATTTTGATTCTAGGTCTAATAGTTTTAGAGTTGTTGTAAAAAATATAAAATGGGCGAACCCAGTATAACGTGAGCTACCATTTCTTGGAGTTTCAATGATTTTGTAGTTCAAGTAAAACTGGTACTTAGCTAGACGGCGATTTCGAAGCGATTTGCAAAGTTTATTACAACCATTGGTCAATAAAAATTGTTTGGGTTTTATTAACCTCCGACCATCGCGAGATCTCAGTTCGGGGCGAACTACTAGTGTAACTCTAATTCCTCTACCATTGCCGTTCTCACCTGCTTCTCCTTCTGTATGAACTCCTCGTTCTGTCGCGCCGCGTTGTTGAAGCTCTGCTCGTCTTTAGCGATCTCGCGCGCTATGAGGCGGTGGATGTCTTTGATCTGGAAGAAATATAGAATGTAACTAAAACACTTGCACGGACACTTAGACAGTTGGTAGATTTTTTAGTTCAGCATGCCGAGTGTGTACGTTTGAGGTTTACTACAAAGTAACGTAAACTTAAGAATAAAAGAATAAATAAATAAATAAATATTCACGGACACTTAACACAACGCCTTCTAGTCCCAAACTAAGCAAAGCTTGTACGATGGGGACTAGATGGCTGATAGAATACATACATATTTTATTTTTTGTAAATACATACTTATACCTTATTCGTTATTCACGATTTCTGACATTTCTAGTACTCAAACCTTAGTCGGTCCAGTAGAGACTTTGATCCTTATATGTTACCTGTTACGTTTTTTGATGCCAATCGATCCTGTAGAAACAGGATCGATTGGCATCAAAAAACGTTTTTGTATAAAATTACCATTTTCTTGCTGACTGTACATATTTTCCAAAATCTGTAAATGCAGTTCAGAATATCTCAAAAATTTATAGATAGTCTCCAAAAAGCGTTTTCCTGTAACTATAACGAATAAGGTACCTGCCCTTACAGTCCCGTCTCAAAAAATTCACCCTGTATTATGTTACCTGTTGGACCCTGGCTTCGTGCAGCTGCGCCATCTCCTTGTTCCGTTTGATGGCGGCGTCTCTCTCGCGGCGGCGGTACTCGCGCTCCACGTCCTCCTGGATCTTCAGGTTCCGGATGCGCTCCAGCTCCTCCTTCAGCTCTTGCTCTGCCTGGAAGTGTAAGTTCTTTATTGCATTAACACTGTAGGCACAAAAGATCTTAAATAAAGTATGTGGGTACCTAATATCTTTCAAAATGAGCCCTAATAAGGCACGACAATTATCCGGACTCATCAGCTGAGTATAGTTTCAGACTTAGATTAATAACACTGTGTTATTATTCTAAGGTTTCAGACATAAACCGAGACTCGAGTTACGGTCCTATTCCGTATACAACAAAATCTCTACCCAAGCGTTTTCTTTAGAGAAGTGACAGATGAATTAATGAACACCTTCCACTGCTGGATTACCTAGGTATTCCTAAGATGCGCAATTAAACCCATTTGACTCTTTCCATCCAGTTTTCTACAAAAATGGTTTGCCATAGATTCCAACTACCCTACGCACGATAAAAAATTTATTGTACACAAGAAAAATTACGTACAGGAACAAACATAGAAATATAAAGTACAATGGGCAGCCGTATCCCTTAAAGCGATTTCTTCCAGACTTTACAATAAATGTTTCTTATTCTTACCTACCTTGCTTCTAAAACTGTCATTATCTACATAAGTGACTATCAGGCTGCTATGCTGTGCTGATAAATAAATCGTTTACTCAAGCATATATTTGAGTAGAGATTTTCATACAAAAATCTATGCTCGAGTCCGGATCAGTGCAACAGTAGGTCCTAAATCATCATAGACCTTAGACTCAATCCCCCAAATTATGTTTCCAGATTGATCTTGGATCTAACAAAAACCGCCAAAAACCGTGTGTGTTTTGGACTTAACCTCTGTCAATAAGTTGTCAGATTTATAAGTTACAATAAATCTGACAACTTATTGACAGGGAACTAAGTCCAAAACACACGTGGTTTTTGGCGGTTGTTGTTAAATCCAAGATAAATCTGATAACGTGGTTATAGGCCGTGTATGTTCAGTGGGCCTAAGATGCGCACCGCGAGATATTTGTCATGTCGTTCTGTCAAAATGTAAGCATTTTGTACCAGTTTATGAACTATTGCATTATCTGTGGTACCTAATGGTGTCGACAAAACGCGCCATAATGTACACTTTTGACACTTCTTAGTCGTCGCACCTCTCTGAGGACGAGATAATAGATAATAGTCATGCAGAAATGTCAAAAGTTGAAAATTCAAAGGCGCAGTTTCTCGACAACATTACTACAGATAATGCAATAGTTCCTAAACTGGTACAAAATGATTACATTTTGACAGAACGACATGACAAATATCTCGCGGTGCGCATCTTAGGCCCGCAGGGGTTGTTCAGCTAACCTTCTGAGCCTTAGCGATATGATCGATCCCCTTCTGCTTGGCCGCTTTAACAGCCTCCGCGTCGGCCTTCGCCTTCGCCTCGCGCGCCTGCTTCTGCTTCATGAAGTTGGTGATGCGCAGGTCCATTATGCGGTCCTCTTCGTTCTGGAGCTGCTTGAAGTAGAGGAGCTCAGCGTTGCCTGGTGTAGGACAAACAGTAGTAGTACAGGAGCTCAGCGTTGCCTGGTGTAGGACAAACAGTAGAAGTAGAGGAGCTCAGCGTTGCCTGGTGTAGGACAAACAGTAGTAGTACAGGAGCTCAGCGTTGCCTGGTGTAGGACAAACAGTAGTAGTACAGGAGCTCAACGTTGCCTGGTGTAGGACAAACAGTAGAAGTAGAGGAGCTCAGCGTTGCCTGGTGTAGGACAAACAGTAGTAGTACAGGAGCTCAGCGTTGCCTGGTGTAGGACAAACAGTAGTAGTACAGGAGCTCAACGTTGCCTGGTGTAGGACAAACAGTAGAAGTAGAGGAGCTCAGCGTTGCCTGGTGTAGGACAAACAGTAGTAGTACAGGAGCTCAACGTTGCCTGGTGTAGGACAAACAGTAGAAGTAGAGGAGCTCAGCGTTGCCTGGTGTAGGACAAACAGTAGTAGTACAGGAGCTCAGCGTTGCCTGGTGTAGGACAAACAGTAGTAGTACAGGAGCTCAACGTTGCCTGGTGTAGGACAAACAGTAGTAGTACAGGAGCTCAACGTTGCCTGGTGTAGGACAAACAGTAGAAGTAGAGGAGCTCAGCGTTGCCTGGTGTAGGACAAACAGTAGTAGTACAGGAGCTCAACGTTGCCTGGTGTAGGACAAACAGTAGTAGTACAGGAGGTTAGTGTTGCCTGGTGTAGGACAAACAGTAGAAGTAGAGGAGCTCAGCGTTGCCTGGTGTAGGACAAACAGTAGTAGTACAGGAGCTCAGCGTTGCCTGGTGTAGGACAAACAGTAGAAGTAGAGGAGCTCAGCGTTGCCTGGTGTAGGACAAACAGTAGTAGTACAGGAGCTCAGCGTTGCCTGGTGTAGGACAAACAGTAGTAGTACAGGAGCTCAGCGTTGCCTGGTGTAGGACAAACAGTAGTAGTACAGGAGCTCAACGTTGCCTGGTGTAGGACAAACAGTAGAAGTAGAGGAGCTCAGCGTTGCCTGGTGTAGGACAAACAGTAGTAGTACAGGAGCTCAACGTTGCCTGGTGTAGGACAAACAGTAGTAGTACAGGAGCTCAGCGTTGCCTGGTGTAGGACAAACAGTAGTAGTACAGGAGCTCAGCGTTGCCTGGTGTAGGACAAACAGTAGTAGTACAGGAGCTCAACGTTGCCTGGTGTAGGACAAACAGTAGTAGTACAGGAGCTCAGCGTTGCCTGGTGTAGGACAAACAGTAGTAGTACAGGAGCTCAGCGTTGCCTGGTGTAGGACAAACAGTAGTAGTACAGGAGGTCAGCGTTGCCTGGTGTAGGACAAACAGTAGAAGTAGAGGAGCTCAGCGTTGCCTGGTGTAGGGCAAACAGTAGAAGTAGAGGAGCTCAGCGTTGCCTGGTGTAGGACAAACAGTAGTAGTACAGGAGCTCAGCGTTGCCTGGTGTAGGACAAACAGTAGAAGTAGAGGAGCTCAGCGTTGCCTGGTGTAGGACAAACAGTAGTAGTACAGGAGCTCAGCGTTGCCTGGTGTAGGACCAACAGTAGAAGTAGAGGAGCTCAGCGTTGCCTGGTGTAGGACAAACAGTAGTAGTACAGGAGGTCAGCGTTGCCTGGTGTAGGACAAACAGTAGAAGTAGAGGAGCTCAGCGTTGCCTGGTGTAGGACAAACAGTAGTAGTACAGGAGCTCAGCGTTGCCTGGTGTAGGACAAACAGTAGAAGTAGAGGAGCTCAGCGTTGCCTGGTGTAGGACAAACAGTAGTAGTACAGGAGGTCAGCGTTGCCTGGTGTAGGACAAACAGTAGAAGTAGAGGAGCTCAGCGTTGCCTGGTGTAGGACAAACAGTAGTAGTACAGGAGCTCAGCGTTGCCTGGTGTAGGACAAACAGTAGTAGTACAGGAGCTCAGCGTTGCCTGGTGTAGGACAAACAGTAGTAGTACAGGAGCTCAGCGTTGCCTGGTGTAGGACAAACAGTAGTAGTACAGGAGCTCAGCGTTGCCTGGTGTAGGACAAACAGTAGTAGTCGAGGAGCTCAGCGTTGCCTGGTGTAGGACAAACAGTAGTAGTCGAGGAGCTCAGCGTTGCCTGGTGTAGGACAAACAGGACAGGTAATTGAATTGACTCTTGCGAGACTGGCGTACCAGGAGAACCCTCCTCGACACACAGAAGTTCACAGAACAGACACACCCTTCCACATTTATTTATTTATTTATTTATTTAATACTTTATTGCACAAAATTATAAATTTGTTACAAAGGGTGGACTTAATGCCACATCACACACCCTAACGCACACACCCTCTCACCCTCACATACTCACACACACACCCTGCTTACAATTATACTCGCTACTTTAACATTCCATGGATATGGAAGAGCGGGCCCTTCCAACACAAGTATTATTTGCTTACAGTACAGGAAGGTCCTAACCTTAAACCAACCTTAAAATTGTTTGTATAGTTTGTTACAGAAATAAAGATATTTTGATTTGATTTTATTTTGAATTGAGTAAGAAAGTCGACAGCTTGAAGCAGTGCAAGTGGGAGGAAGTGTCTTTCTACCGGAAAACGAAGTGGTGTTAGCACCTGAATGTTATGATATTGAAGAAGCAAGAATGCTGAAATCTGTAGGTACGCGTAAGAAAAATTCTTTATTTTCTATGTTCTGAATTGTAGCTCATGTAGGTACTCTAACTTAACCCATACTATTAGTGCAATTTGTTCTTTTTTCTGTTTATTCATTCTGATTGTTTTGAACATGTAGGTACTGTTTATCTTAAGTTTGCACGCCAACCATTCTCCTGACCTGTAAGGTTGGCAGGTAGAAAATGCTTATAGCATTAAGCCCACCTAGTTGTACATTTGTTCTTTCGTGCAATAAAGAGTTAAATAAATAAATAAATAAAAATAATGTTTGTCAGAAGTCAATATCATTAGACATTACACACAACGCCCTCTAGTCCCAAACTAAGCAATTCTTGTAGGTATAGGTACTATGGGAACAGGATTACTGATACGTTTTGTTTGTTACGCTATGTTTGCCACTTACGAGTGTTTGTTCTCAGTGGGGAACGAACCCACGACCCACAGCACGGAAGGTAGAGCGTATTCCAACTGAGCTGTGACGCCTATCTAAGTTTACTTAGAAAATCTAAGTAAAGAAGAGGTTGCTGTGTTCCGGTTTGAAGGGTAAGGGCGCCGGTGTAATTACAGGCACATGAGACTTTAAGATCATTACGTCTCAGAGTGATGGACGCAGTGCATTGCCTTAGGTAATGCATTGTTATAGGCAAAAGTTACCACTTAACATCAAGTGACATATCAGCTTGATCCATTACTTTCATCATAAAAAGAAAAAGGTAAAGACATATCTAATTTGGCTACATCAATCAGATGCATCATTGCTACTGTTAGGCGGAGCCCTGGTAGCATTAGTGATATGATAACCAAGACATACAACTAATATACCCTGAAAGGCATACCCTGATCCAAGATCTCCTTCAGTTTTGCCTGACCCTGGTGTTTCGCCTTCAGTTTCTGCGCCTCGTCAATCTGCATCGCAATGTTGGCCTGGTTCACGCGGATGCTCTCTTCTTCGATGCGTTCCGCTTCCATTATCTGAAGAATTGAGTTATCTAATGGAATCGAGAATATCACGGGACAACATGCTCTGGGCGCGAGAATATTGCTGGAATCTAAATCGGAAACATTGACGGGCTTTGTTGCTCTTATTTATTCTATGGAATATATTCAGGTCGGTTGAGTAGCCTAGTACGATTACGTTGGAAACCAAGTACTGGAACTGCCCGTCTCCGGAAAATGACCTAGAGGGAGACAGGCACCTGGACAGCCATGTTCAACCACGATATGAAGGCATGCAGCGTTTCTGATGACGATGTCATGGATAGGGCGAAGTGGAGGAAGAATGTGAGGAAGGCTGACCTCACCACCATGTGGGAACAATACCTAGTCGGAAAGAGAGAGAGAGAGAGGTTGATAGCCTAGTAGGGTAAACACAGCTTAAAATCAGTTTTTTATGAGAGCAAGCATACCTACGAGAGCCTTAAAATTGTTTAAGGCGGCTTTCCCCGAGCCCGAGCGAAAATAAGGTTTTATCTTCAAGTTCTACGTTTCAAACGTTTATTAAACGCCGTATTCGCTAGGTCAAAAACCAAAGAAAAAATCACTTAAATAAAAGTAACAAATCTTCTTCGAGCGAAGCCTGACATGGGTTGATGTAAATATCTATCAAAGTACATTTTAAGGGTTAAAATAGGTTGATTTCTAGGTGGCTAGTAGGGAAACCTACCTTGGCAGTCTCATGCGCGTGGATTTGTTCCTTGAGCGCGGCGAGGTTCTGAAGCCGCAGCCCGTGACGACGGTCTTCTTCAGACTCTGCGCGTTTCACTGCTGACTGACGATTCTCTTCCATTATCGCGTCCAGTCTGGTATTATGGAATAAATCACAGTTGAATAAGCAAGACAAGATAATGTTTTATTCAACCACCACAATAAAAAAAGAACTAAGATCACGAGGCAGTATCATCGGCCCGATGGTCCGATGATAGTGTGGCTGTAGATAGATAGATAGATAATACTTTATTGTACACAAGGATTAAGTACATAAAAATCTTAAAACTAAGTATAGTACAATGGGCGGCCTTATCTCTGAAAGCGATTTCTTCCAGGCAACCGGCTGTAGTTGGGCAGCAGTGGAGAAAATTCGCGCAGGACCGGAGAGACTGGCGTACCTACCTACTAAAGAGGAAGCCTATACCCAGCAGTGTGTGCATACAGGCTAAATAGATAGATAGATAGAACTAAGAAATACCTAAAAATAACCTGACAAATTGTGGCCTCAATTTCAGACTGTTTAGTTAGGTACCTTCTCTGCTCCTCATCCAATTCCTTCTTTATGAGTTCCTTCTCGGAGATCTGTGCGTCGCGGATGGCGTGGCACTTGGATGCGAGGATGATTCTGTTGCAAAGACGAGGCCCTTGCATGTTGTCAGCCCGTAGAACTGACATCAAACAAACCAGAGTTAGGTATCTATCATGGGCTTTTAGAATTATATGTAAAGCAAGCAAGTACGTATTTGTTAGTGGCCAACTCTGGTGACGGAGTTTTTAGGCCGCTTTAAGGCCTCCGTCGCGGCTTAACGACTGCTAGAGCCGGGACAGTTTAACGTGGTCTCCGAAGCACGGAAGCGCTGCGATGTAAATGCTACTAACGGTCACCCATCCAAATAGTGACCGCGAAGAACGTCAGTCGCGTTTACCAGCGCTCGTAGCGCAGCTTGCTTAGTTAATCTTCATCGATTATCTAAGTTAAGCGACGATGTCGACAATCGGTGAAGATTAACTAAGTAAGCCGCGTCACGAGCGCTGATAAACGCGACTGGTAAAACATAATACTGGTAAAACGCATACTTTCCGCCCTGGACATGGTATGCGCGGCCTGGTCTGGTCCATCAAGCTCCGGGTCAGCGGTACCAGCAGCAGAGTCAGCGCCTGGCTGCGGCAACAGCTTGTTCTTCAGCAGCTGCTTCCGTGCTTCAGATTCTTTAGCAGCCAGCTGGATGGAGGCCTCCTGCTCGCGCATGGCTTCTAGCTGCTCTTCTTGGGTTCGGATCTGGTAATAATCAGTAGCTAGATAGGTAATAACTAAAACGAGTGTTGTGATTGGCGCGTCTCGCAGAAAAAAAAGGAATAACGGTCTTTGCGAATTCTGAGCGGTGTAATAAACACTAATTAAATTGAACATCCCGGAGAAGTACCTAGGCACTAGTGAGGCAGTACCTACATGAAATTAAATCGTTGCTAAATATTTTCTTATCAAAAGGCTCGCTCATCGTGCCCCGAATTAAGAGTTTTTTTCTGGTCAAGCATAGGATAATGTTACTCGACTAAACTGCGCCTACAAAACATTCAGAGCAATCACTTTGCTATAGGTATCACTTTTATACCAGGCGCTTACGCTTACCTTGGCTTGTCTCTTCAGCCGATCATACTCTTTCTTCGTCATAACCGCTGGGTAGAAGTTAGGTTCCACTTTAGGAACCAGCAACTCCCTCCAGCCACCTACTTGAGGTACCATCGTGTACTCTCGCTTCGGTACCTCGCATTTGTGAATAGGGCGCTTTGTCAACGGGAATTTGAGGCGGCAATGTGAAGGCCTGGGAGTAAAAACCGTTTATTGGTACCTAGCAGGTCGATACGAAATCTATCTGGTAGTAAGAAGGAACATGGAAGTAAAGTTTTGGTTACCTGTGAAGCTGGTAGCAACCAGGTTCACTGCCTTTGCGTACGTTGTGGTATTTGATGCCATCGTGAGCTGTTTTGTATATTTTCGGCATTGTAAAATAAATAAAAGACAAAGAACACAAATTATAAGAACTGTAGAACCACGTCCAACAAAACTTCCAAGACGTCACCGTTGCCAAGCGGAAGTGAGCCGAAGTTGCTGGGCATAGATGTTCGGTGTTGCTGGGCCAGTAGGTGTAAGTAAGTAAGGAGGTTTATTGACCAAACAGGATTATGTGATCAATGCAATACAATGACGTGAGTTTGTAAGTTTAGGTGAGTTTTTGAGTTAATGTGGGTTGGTTTGGTTCCAATCCAAGCTACAGCTAGGATAGGTATGTTCGGTTCATTCTAGTTTCACAGTAGGCAAGTATTTAAAAAAACTGAAATGATTTCAATGGAAGTTTATCGGCCTTGCCTATGTCATAATACTTGTCTGTCGTTGTCAATTTATTTTAGTGTCAATATCGGATTGGATACAAAATGTCAATGTCAAAAGGAAACCGGCTATTTGTTTAGGTACTTCTCGCACGGTTTTCCTTATTTTATTGAGGTTAAAAATAGTGCTAAACTAATGTATTATGAAAGGAAGTAACACGAAAAACCTGTTTCTATGCCATTTTAGTTAAAGAGACTGGTAGTTCATGGTTATTCTACAGACTTGTGGATTGTTCACAACTTATTGAGGTTATGTTGGTGACCACCAATAATAAGTTCTGTAAATAATAATTTAAAATGACTGCTGCAATGAATAAATCAAAACCTCGGAGCCCTACATATTTGCCGCCGTTATTCGTAAGCTTCAACTTATTATTTGGCTACTTAATTATTATTAAAAAATTTAATTAAATAAGCTCAGTGCCTGAGTCCCCAGGCACGGTGCACATCCCCTTAATCTCTTGCTGTTTACCTTTGTATCTACTTACTTCTGACTACTCTCTAAAACGTGCCCAAAGCTTTTGATTAATAAATATTTATGATTTAGTATAAATACTTTTCCCATTTATTTGCAATACTAACCTGTTTGTCCTCAGGCTGGGGCGCTGGCTGGCCTTTCAGTAGATGTGGCTCTCTATCCATTGGATACCCTGAAGACTCGCTTGCAGAGTGTGCAGGGCTTCCAGAAGGCTGGCGGCTTCAAAGGAGTTTATAGAGGTTTGTATTGAATCTTTATTTTTTATTATTCCTCTACCTATATTGCTAGAACCTAAACTTAAGCTATTTATCACGTAGATTACAACATAATCCATTCAATTCAAGGTTGTCTGGTAGAGATCTCTGTTTAGCGATAAAACCGCCCATTGTAGAGTGTAGACATAAGTTATTATGTTTCCTGTATGTTTAGTTTTTAGTTGTGGTGTGCAATAAAGTATTTTCGATCTTCTTTCTATCTAATTAATGTATCTATGCTCCTAAAATACTCAGGCGGCATAACTTTTCTCATTGCTTAGACTTCAGATTACACTTCATATTTCATTAGGCTGTTGACTGCATGGATTCCGTCAAGAAAACTGGTATTGCTGTAAATGAACCTAAGTCTGTTTATTGAAACCACAAATTATAAATAGGGGCTTATTTTGTCCACCTGGTCCATCTCATTTGAAACCAATTATGTACAATAATTTATTTATTTATTTAATACTTTATGGCACAAAATTATAAATTTGTTACAAAGGGTGGACTTAATGCTGAAAGCATTGTCTGCCAGCCAACCCAAACGTGGTGGTGTAGTGTAATTTCTTAGTAAAAAGATATTTTAGTTTTAAAATCAATATTTACCGTAATACTAATGGTTCTCAGGGCTCCTCACAGTAGCAACAAGCTCAATGCCGACCACAGCTCTGTTCTTCGTTTGGTATGAGACAACGAAGACATTAGTGCAGCCACATGTGGCCCCAGGATATGCTCCATTAGTGCACATGTTTGCAGCCAGTGTCGGGGAAGTGGTAAGAAAGAATGGTTACTTACTGCAAGACTACTGCTTACTTTGACTGAGTCAAAATCAATAGTGTTTTATTTAGTAACTAGCTGATACCCGCAACTTCGTACGCGTGCGTAACTTTCCACCAAAAAATATCTGTCAACCAGCATACGATGAACCTCGTGTCAAAGGCTGCTTTTGGTTTAGAGAGGTCAAGCTGTATCTAAGAATCCACGTCTTTAATTTCAATAAAATATAGCCTATGTTTCAATCTGAAAAACGGGCTTCTGAATGGTATAAGTTTCATTGAAATTGGTCTAGTAGTTTAGGCGTGATGCGCCAACAAACAAACAAACAAACAAACAGACAAACTCGATTTTCGGAATCAGAATCGTTTATTTAGTAGATCTGTATATTTAATTTATCCATATCTTTAATTTTAGTTTTTGTCTTTTTTACAGTTTTATAATAAACTAGCAGCGCCTCGCGGTTTCACCCGCGTAATTCCCGTTCCCGTGGGAATTCCGGGATAAAATATAGCCTATGTTCATCAGGGATAATGTAGGATTCTAATGGTAAAAGAATTTTTTTAATCGGTCCAGTAGTTTCGGAGCCTATTCAATTCATACAAACAAACAAAAAATCAAACCTTTCCTCTTTATAATATTTGTATAGATAGTATAGAAACGGAAAATACATTTTGTTGTAGTGATAATACATTATGTTTTAGCTAGCCTGCGCCATCCGAGTTCCAACGGAAATCGCGAAGCAAAGGAAACAGACGTATGTCGGTACAAAAGTACGCAGTAGCATAGCTATTCTGGCTGAGGTAAGACCACAGAACATTACTACTTTGGTAAGTCAGTTTCAACAAATAGATCGTAGTAGAGCTCTTTTTTCTTTGATAAACGTGCGATTGGGTGTTTAAAAAAAGAGCAGTGACAGAATTTTTTTGCTTTGACTAAGGAAGTTTCCTGTTTTTCATTATAATTTTTTTCTTGTAATACTAAAGCTGCAATAAATCTATGTATTTTTTTTCAATTATCTTCACAAATGACGAAGTTATAAAGCTTTTCCCTTCCGTTCTGAAATTGTATTACGCGCGGCCGGCCGGCAATGCGCTGACGTCACAAGTCTCTCTCTGCGCGCGGGACTCGGCGACGACGACGTGAGACGCGGCCGCTGATTGCCGCAGTCCGCAGTTCGCACTTCGATTTGTATGGGACTGCGTTCTGTCACTCGATTGGTTGGCAAGAAGTAGCCAGGTCACGGACAATATAATTATGTATGTATATTCCAAGTTTCATCCTAATTGAATCAGTAGTTTTTGTGTGAAAGAGCGTAACAAACATACATACATTCTTACAAACTTTCGCGTGTGTAAAATTAGTAGGATTTTTTTAAACAGCTATGTAATTGTTTCCAACTAATTAGAGTTCGACAGATAGCTAGATTGTTTATTTGATACTAGGTGCCGCCCGCGACTTCGTTCGCGTCCCGTTGGATCCCGTTGATTTTTCGGGATAAAAGTAGCCTATGTGTTAATCCAGGTCACGGACAATATATATTCCAAGTTTCATCCAAATCGGATCAATAATCAATAATAATAATCAATAATCATTTATTTGGTAAGGGTATTACACGTCAAAATAAAGTTTAATATTAGGTACTTATTGATACCATAAATATCATAATAAAATTCATAAAATTAATTAATTAATAGTTTCATCAACAATAAAATCAAAATTTCCTAAATTATTAACCTATTTTACAATCATGTATGGATCAGTAGATTTTACGTTTTTTTTTTGTTTTTTTTTTCATTTATTGGAAACTTCATAGGAAACCACAAGGTTTATAGGAATAATGCTACATGAGTCCTAGGTATAGCAACTAGGTTAGATAGGTATGGGTAGGTAGCTGTAAGTAGGTGTAAATACGTGAAAGAGTAACAAACATCCATCCATACTTATAAACTTTCGCGTTTATAATATTAGTAGGATTAGTGAGTTATGGGGAATTCTGTTCAACGATTAGAGAGTGATTGTTTTATTACAGGCATATAGAACCGAAGGGTTCCGGAAAGGTCTGTACCGAGGGTTCTTCTCAACAGTCGCGCGCGACCTTCCATTCAGCTTTATAGAGCTGCCGGTGTGGGAGCTGCTGAAGACAACTATCAAGAATCATAATGACGGAGAGATTACTAGTCTTCAGGCAAGTGCATTGCCTGTAACCTTCATCTAGTCTAGACTAGACTAGATTAGTGGACGAATACTCAAACGTCACTTAAGGCGTATGTAAAAGGCAGACAACCCTCTCGCTCGCACATTTCAACATTTTTGAAGATATAATATAACTAAATGTAATTATTTAAAATTGCAGAGCTTCAGGGTCGAGAGAATAACAATGTAAAGGTTCAGTAAAAATATCACATTGATCCAAACAAGTTTTCCGACCAAAAAACTTATACCAATGCGATAAATTAAAGTGCCCATTTTTTGATTGATATTGTATCTGTCACTGTCAATGACGTTGCGACACGCATGTCAGGTTTTACCGCCCTCCCATTCGCTCCATCTTGTAAAGTAGATGTTTTTATTCCGCTAATATAAATAAAACAGCTTTGCCCTCGTATGCCCTTGTTATTTCTTCTATCTAAACTTTGCAACATGATCAAATCAGTTAGTTAATTGCACTTGTACTGCAGAGTGCGTTATGTGGGTCTGTGGCTGGTGGTACTGCTGCGGCGGCCACCACGCCGCTCGACCTCGCGAAGACGCGCATCATGCTGGCCGAGGCAGGCGGCGCTAAGCTCAGGATCCGGCCGATACTCGCCACCATATACCTCGAGTCTGGTGAGTGACATCTAGCGGACTGCACACGTACCACGTGATAGAAACAGTAACGACATCTAGCGGGTAGTTCCACTAACGAACTTTTCATCGGTTTTCGGTTATAGCTAGCTTCCGCCAGCGACTTCGTTCGTTAACCGTTGTTAATTATTTGAATGAAGGCCTTGAAAGTGTGTATTAAAGTATATGTTTCCATAATATCTATGTCTTCAACGTGTTCCAAAAACCGAATCTTTAAAAAAAAAAAAAAAACTTGTGTTAAGAATGTGTTTAGACTTTTAAAAGTTCTTTGGAGAGCTGTCAAATTAGGTTAGTTTAGAAATATGCAACAACAGAATCGACATCATTATAAAAAACAAGCAAGCAAGCTCGTATGAGTTGTGGCCAACTCTGGTGAAGGAGTTTTTAGGCCGCCTTAAGGCCTCCGTCGTGGCTTAACGACTGCTAAAACCGGGACAGTATCGTGCCCTCCGAAGCACGAAAGCGCTCAGATGTAAATGCCTCTAACGGTCACCTATCCAAGTAGTGACCGCACAGAACGTCGCTTAACTTAGATAATCGGTGAAGATTGACTAAACAAGCCTAGCCACGAGCGCTTCGATTATAAAAATCTTTGTTACTGGTTTCAGGTATCAGAGGATTGTTCGCTGGAGTCACTCCTCGAATGACAGCCTTCATGCTCGGCGGATTCGTGTTCTTTGGAGTATACGACGAATCTAAACTTATGTTTGAAAAGTATCTTGATACCAGATAACAGAAGACGGGTAATTACCCAAGTTTATTGATGCTAATATTACCAATTATGGACGGTTAGTAACTAAAATATTCTATATTTATTCACAAAGAAAATTACAACTATTACAGTATTTATAATATTTACAAAATACACATGAAACAGTGGAGCTATCTACTAGACATGCGCAAAACAGTGCTTTGAAAAGTAATGTGATATAGCATTACCTTTCGCACCGAGTGATATCACACTATGGCATCACCTGAGATGACTGCGTCAGACGCACTATCACTATCACTTGTGAGTTTTTGTCGGGTGCAATAGCAATTTGATAATCATTACATGAGATAGGTAGCGAGTTCTAATGTGATGTTAAAAAAAATAAACCTTATTATCTCAACAATACGGTTCTAAATCAAAATTCAATCAAGCGGCGAGATCACGTGCGATTGAACTAGCTTCCTCTCACTCGCGCGAATAGAGCATAGAGATAGAGCTATCCGACCGAACACAGAACACGAACAGCGCGCAGCGCGAGGTGGGTGGGAGTCATGAGTGATGTATAATGTGATGTGTGATGCTTGGCTTGGTCGAGTAATGTGTGATGCTACAGTACGCGGTCGGGTACTATTACGCGTAATGTATCAATAGTATTACTTACACATGTCTACTATCTACAAACCGTTGCAAACGATTAGTTACCATTATTTTAATTCAAAATTCTTACCCCTTTTCATATTCAACTGTCATTTTAGCGTGGTTTTAAAACTACTCTATCATTGTCACTTGACAACGTAAAGAGATTACAACAGATTTAGCAATCATTTTAGTTAGCTCAGGTTTAGAAGACCTAGCCTTTATATTCTGCATACATTAAGACGCTAATAGCCGTCGATCAACTTCTCGCTCGAACATTTTAACATTTCTCGAGAGAAATGATGAAGTTATGAAAAATCGCAAGGTTCAGCGTAAATACCATTTTGATCGGAATAAGTTTTCCGACCAAGAAATGAATTTTTAGTGTTTTTATCTTACTTTCTATCGCTTCACATATTGTTTAGCGCTGTCAAATTAGTTTAGTTTAGAAAAAATACAGAATTGACACCGATTGTCTACATTGCAGTGATAATATATTTGTGTTAAGAAATTTACCTACCTAGTTAGAATTTTGTGATGTGTGATACTAGATAGTGTATTATTAAGTAGAAACTTTAATAATTTGTTGGTTAATATATTGACTGGTTGCTATGAACGTTTATTATTGACTAGCTGTCGCCCGCGGCTTTGCTCGCGTGGTAACAGCATACGCATTATTTGGTAAAATCTTTGTTTCTAATTTTAGACCCTTTAGGGTGTGACTTTTCAAAATTCCTTTCTTAGTGCACCCCTACACTATATAAGGATACTACGCTCCAAATTTCATACCTCTAGGACTTATGGTTTAGGCTGTGCGTTGATTGTCAGTCAGCTTCAAAAGAGTTATATATATTTAGAAGATTTTTACCACTCAATTAAAATAGCCCTGATTATTTTGGCTTGGCTGAATTGTAGGCAAACCCTTATTTGCTTTGGGATCTTACTATAAGCGGATTTGCTCAAGCACTGATCTGGACTCAAGCTTAGATTTTTGTATGAAAATCTCTCCTAAAATCTATGTTTGAGTAACGATTTCTTTATCAGTATACGGTCCTGGATTCCCAATTTTGGACCGGGTGGTATTTAGATGAAAACATAAGTCCTTTAAATATTTTATTGTTTAACACACATACTATAACCGACAACAGTTTTATACATTTGATATTATATAATATAAGTAAGTATACTTAATATTTAGTTAATTCTTACACTATTTTCTATAAATATGAATGAAAACAATATGATATACATCATCAAGTTAATATTTTTACAAACGCTTCTCCGTAAAAAGGGCGACTCATATATCCACCCCTAAAAGTTCATGATGACTAACTACCTATATTACAAAAAAATAATAATTATCGAGCTGTACATAACGGAAAAATGGTTATAAATACAAATATTAATCAAAAGTAATATATTTTTGGGTGCGATCAATAATAATAAACAATATTTTAAATCTTTAAAATCGATCACAACCAAAATTAACTAAGATTTTTATTAAACTAAGTTTTTATATAACCTAAAATTCTTGATTCTGTATAGCGATAATAGATGGCGCACTACCAAATCAAAAAAAACATAATCTAACTTTATTATACCAAAAAATTCACAAGACATGCTAAAGTTTAAGCAATTATCTAAATTCATGCATTTAGTAAGTAAATAAATAAATTCTCACCAGTCGGGTTCTTCTAATACAATATGTTTTTGCGTATCCTATCTGTGAGAAACAGCATAATATTAATATATCGGCTATCCCGCGAATCAGTCTGTCACAGACTATCCAACCTGGCAGGTTTTCAACTGAACACGTCTTTGGAGATAAAGACGTGTCAGTTTTCAAAAAACCGAGAAAATCATATAAAATGTGGAAAAAACAAATATAGAGTGAAAGTGAATGGAAAAAAATATGTAATTAATATAATTGTTAAAAAGAAAAAACTTAACTAAAGTATAGAAACGAAATTATTTATTATACTTTGGATTGGAATATAAGAAAATATGCAATAAACCAACTGGGTGGAGTAAAAGTGGCTGGAATAAAAAGTATAATATTAATAGAAATGTAACTTAACTAAAGTATAGAAATGAAAAAATATTGATATACTTTGGAATATCATAGCCAAGGTCCCATAATCTAACTATATATTTAGGAACCTAAATATATAATAGTCACTTTAAAATATATAAATTTTAGAACTCCATTATGCAAAAGAAATATTTTTAAACTACTCATGGGATAATTTTAAACAAAATAAACTATTATTGAATCGTATATTCTTACAAAGTACAGATTTGAAATACTAATAATTGCAAGGCGGTTTGCGAATATGCAGTTTATTTTATAACTACAGTTCTTACAGCTACATCTATACTGTAACATCCGCAACAAGTGACTAAAAGTTTACCAGCACTAACCGATAGATGGCGTTGAAATGAATAAAAATACCTAAACCATCATACACATCTTATAAAATCAACCCACCATAATTTGCCATAAAATAATATTGGTACGTTGTACTGTGTCTTTCAAAGAGGTTCCAAAAAAAAGAAAAGAATGCATCCTAATCTAAGTATACAGAACTAAACGGTTGACTATGGACGACTCTCTAACATACATGTAAAGTTGACGGAACAAGAAAACAGATGGCGCTAAAATCCATGCAGAGTTGACAAAACTACACAACAGATGGCGCTAACATAAACCGCTCATCTGAAAATGACATTACTCGTATGCGAACCCCTATGCGAGCTGTTATCCCTGGTTGTGTGTCTTCGGAAGGGATTCCAAGATGGCTGCCGTCTTGCCGAAGACCTGGCTGTAACGGCTGTAGATCCGCTGGAAGCTGTGGAGGCAGCTGATACGGAACCCTGGTTGGAACTGCTCTGTCGGGGGATGTCTGGGGATGACTGGAAAAGAGGTAAGTATGTAAGGAATTATGTTGGAGTTGGTAGTCTGACGTGACCTACACAAACAATTAGATTTATCTTGGATTTTTCGAAGGTTTAGACCCGGCCTAAAGTTAGGCTCGAGTTAAAACTGAGACGTGATCATGAAAGACTTTCAACGAAGTTTTAGAAAAACCCGTTTTTTGTGAAATTATTCAGCCATTTACTCAAAACTGATCAGTAAATGAAGTCAAAATAGTATATTATGTGTAACTAGTGAATAAAAGACGGATTTAAAGCGAGGCCTATAAATGAATCACGAGCAAGTGAAGGATTCCGCTCGTGGTTCAAGTTTAGAATCCTGAACGACGTGAGTGGTTCATGGCCCTCGGTACTAATCCGTTTTATTCAAGAGTTGCATACTATACTTTATACCATGACTACGAGAAAAAGAAAGATTGGAGGTTGGATAGCCAATGCTATACAACCTCCTTCCGCAAAACAAATAATTAGATGGAGGTCAAATATATTAGTGTGTTCTAAATTCAAACACCAAAACAGTGAGTAAAAGTGCTTTTTATTTACTGTTTTCAGTGAATAAAATAAGCTTTTTAGAGGGGGAATTGTATAAAAGAATTTAGCGGCAAAACAAGCCAAAACACGGTCAATGATTTTAAGCTATTACCTACTTTATTTAAGATCTCCTGTACCCACAATACGAATGCAATAAAGAACTTGAATTAGATACCTTATGTTGATGTTTGTCCATAGGCGTGGCGAGTCGTAGCGTGAGTGATTCTCCTGCGGTTTGTATGAGTCGGACCGCTTCAGCATGAGAACTCCATTTCACGTCGCGCTCACCGATAGATATAATGAAGTCACCTTCTCTCATCCCACCAATCTGGACAGAATAGTCAGAATTATAAAAAAACTAGCGACCCGCCCCGGCTTCGCACGGGTGCAATGCAGTGATGATGATGATGTATTATACATATAAACGGTTTATATGTATAAGGTTTATAATAAACCTTTATATTGAATCACTCTATCTATTAAAAAAACTGCATCAAAATCCGTTGTGTAGTTTTAAAGATCTAAGCATGCATACATACATACATACATACAGACATTAGGACAGACGCGGGAAGCGACTGCTTTATACTATGTAGTGATACAACCGAATTGAGAACATTCCTCCTCTTTTTGGAGTCGGTTAAAAATGAGCACGAAAGTTACGAATGAAAATCGAAGCTACGACTAATAGACCTTTTACATCTACTGAAAATAATTTATACAGCGTCAGGAGGCAACTTATACCAACACTTAACGACACACTGTAGTGCCTGGGACAATGTTTAGATGGAGTAGGCCCAGCACCTATACCATCCTCTCAGCCTAGTCAGACATATCCACAGGAAAGACATCGTCAATACGTGCGGAGCTGACTAAGCCAAGGGTTTCCTCACGATGTTTTCCTTCACCGTTAAGCTCGTGTTAATGCGCATATAAATTTTCCGAAACGAAAAATCCATTGATGCACGGAAGGGATTCCAACCCACGAATCCCCCTTCGGATCGAAAGTCGAGGTGCAATCCCACTCGGCCAATACGGCTACGACTGCATACGTATGCCTTGATCACACGTACCGAGCAAAACGGTGAGACAGTAAAATGTTTCTCGGCCGAGACAGTGTAGTAAGCGAGTAGCTGTTCACACACGTTTTGAAATCAGCACAGTCAGTTCAGTTCTATTGAGACTACAATTCGGACACGATGGATCGTAAAAAGATAATTAGAAAGCGAGCGGCGAGACAGTGCACGTTCAAACCTGCCGAGTGAGTGAGCGAGACAGTGCGGGGAAGCGGGAGGGTAGTAAATCGGTCTAGTAAGTAGAACGGCAGCCGAGCTAATGGTATCGATTCGCTTGTTGCATTTTTCTAAACTAACCTAAATTGACAGCTCTAAAATTATAGCCGTCCTTGTCGTTTCAGTTTATGAGAAAGGGACGGCAACATTTTTAGTGCTATCAAATTAGGTTAGTTTAGAAAAATGCAACAAGCGAATCGATAGCATTGTCTCGCCACTTCGTTCGGCCGAGCGCTCGGCCGTGCACTCGGTGCTATGTGTATACGTACCGAGTAATCGACCGAGAGCACTGTCTCGCCGGTTTGCTCGGTACGTGTGATCAAGGCAGTAGGTAATACTAATTCTAGCCGGATTTGAACTCACGACTTCATAAATATGAGTTTTGGGCTGCAATAGAAATCTTTGTGATTTTTCCTTAGTGCTAATTCACTTCACTATTAAGTTTCATCAAAAAGCGGCAAAAGTTCGAGTATAGCTGTTGTACCTAGATTACAATACATTGTGATCCTAGATCAGGCATAAGAATCCTAAATGTATAAGAAAGAACTAGTAGGTAAAATCAAGCTCGTATGAGCTAGTGGCCAACTCTGGTGACGGAGTTTTTAGGCCGCCTTAAGGCCGCCATCGTGACTTAACGACTGCTACAGCTGGGACCTCCGAAGCACGGAAGCGCTCAGATGTAAATGCCACTAACGGTCACACATCCAAATAGTGACCCCACAGAACGTTGCTTAACTTAGATAAGATCGCTTCGTAGGTACTAGTAGGAACTAGTAGGTACTATAGTAGGTGCCAAATAACACCGCAATACAGGTTATTCACCCACCTTCAACACGATGGCGCAAAATTCAATTTATGTAAGTATGGTAAACAAACAGTACTACGAGATTCGAGCGATTACCGTCTTAGCGACAGGTTTGTATGGAAAGCGACAGAATTGCCATTCATAAATTGAATTTTGCGACATCGTGGTGAAGGTGGGTGAATGACCTGTATTGCGGTGTTATTTGACACCTAGTATAGGTCTATACTTACATCTGCAAGAGAATTAAGTTCGACAGCAGCGATAACCACAGGCGCATCTCCTCTCACAGAGAACCCAAACCCCTCATCATCTTTTCCATTCGCGACGTTATATTCACTCGCCACTCGCCGCAATGGTTCTTTTCTTCTCTCCCTACCCTTCAATCTTCCATTTTCCCCCCCATTTTCAGCGGATGACTTGCTTCGGTATTCATAGTCGAGGATTTTAGGGTGATATTCATAGTTATTGTTATTGTAGCTGTTGATGTAGACGCCATTTTGTTTTGTGACGCGATGGAGTTTCTTCTTCTCGTAGTCTTCGGAGTACTTCTCGTCGCTTCTTATTATTTGGCTGTAGTAGGTGCTGGAAAGAAAGCAAGCTCGTATTTAGTGGTTAACTTTGGTGACGGAGTTTTTAGGTTTTGGTGTGTAAATCAGTGTCTCCATACAAATCAGCGCCTACTGGTGTGCTGGGCGTCAGACGGTTCACACCCACACTATACACTGAAAACTCGTACTAGGCCCTCTGCTAGAGCTGGGACAGATTAACGTGCCCTCCTAAGCACGGAGGCGCTCAGATGTAAAAGCGACGGTCACCCATCCAAATAGACATAGACATAGACATAGACATAGACATAGACATAGACATAGACATAGACATAGACATAGTCATAGACATAGACATAGACATAGACATAGACATAGACATAGACATAGACATAGACATAGACATAGACATAGACATAGACATAGACATAGACATAGACATAGACATAGACATAGACATAGACATAGACATAGACATAGACATAGACATAGACATAGACATAGACATAGACATAGACATAGACATAGACATAGACATAGACATAGACATAGACATAGACATAGACATAGACATAGACATAGACATAGACATAGACATAGACATAGACATAGACATAGACATAGACATAGACATAGACATAGACATAGACATAGACATAGACATAGACATAGACATAGACATAGACATAGACATAGACATAGACATAGACATAGACATAGACATAGACATAGACATAGACATAGACATAGACATAGACATAGACATAGACATAGACATAGACATAGACATAGACATAGACATAGACATAGACATAGACATAGACATAGACATAGACATAGACATAGACATAGACATAGACATAGACATAGACATAGACATAGACATAGACATAGACATAGACATAGACATAGACATAGACATAGACATAGACATAGACATAGACATAGACATAGACATAGACATAGACATAGACATAGACATAGACATAGACATAGACATAGACATAGACATAGACATAGACATAGACATAGACATAGACATAGACATAGACATAGACATAGACATAGACATAGACATAGACATAGACATAGACATAGACATAGACATAGACATAGACATAGACATAGACATAGACATAGACATAGACATAGACATAGACATAGACATAGACATAGACATAGACATAGACATAGACATAGACATAGACATAGACATAGACATAGACATAGACATAGACATAGACATAGACATAGACATAGACATAGACAATAGACAATAGACAATAGACATAGACATAGGTACACTTCTTGGGGTGAACTATATTTTGGAGCTCTCCAATGTCCTTTACCTGAGAAGACAGTCTTCTAGAGACATGAAAAGTCTTGTAATGGATTGGTACTTCCAAATCCTACCTGCTCTGTTCTATAAGCATTGTCGGGCAAAACTAGCCCAGTTCTTAGGAAATCATGGACTCATAATCTTGGCTTTGACCTTATGGAGCATGGCATAGACCCAAAGAATATGTAGTACCTATGTAGTTCCTACGTAAGAAGAAGCGGGACTCCCATTCTACAAAATTACACACTGAAAATCTCGTTTTGTATGAAACGTGATTCGAATTTTGACTCCCGTCTCATACATTGTTCGTTTTTCGATAGCACGAGTCTAGTTCGCGAATTTCGCCAGTCTGCATGGACCGATGATCCAGCAGGCCTTGAGAACTCAACGTGTTAAGATATTTTACCTATTATCTTCAGATCGATCTCTCTTCTCGCTATGCCGATGTTTCAATCCCTTCTCCTCTTCTGGTCTTCTTCTTTCCCTGGTTTTCTGTAACTGGACGAGTCTTGGAGCACTCCAATGCCTTTTGGCTGAGAAAACGGCGATGGGTCCGAGGGATTTGAAGAGATCGTCCACTCGATGCTGGGCGAAGTCTGGCGGTGTGAGGGCTAGTTGGAATTTTGAAGATGCTGGAATATAGAAGTGTCTGTTTAGTACACACATGGTAGGAGGTAGGTTGGAGAAAGAGTAGCTGAAGGGTTTAAAGAAAGTAGCTAATTGAGAAACGGAGTCATAGTGTTTAAAGGAAAGTGGAAGAAAACAAACATGCTGGCCTGGAAAGAGATAGTAGGAAGTGGAATAAGGTCAGGGAGATAATTATGACCCAGAAGATATTAAACATTCACTAGCATTTCAAATCTCAAATCGTGAGGGAAATTTATTTAAACTTAGATTAAAAAAATGGCTTGTGAACAAGGTATACTATAGCTTAGAAGAGTATTATGATTCCTACTAAATATTAAGTTTTTATTCGTTAGTTGTATAATATCTATAAAAATAGCATTAGGTGAGTACCTACTTATAATAAAATTATAAGATTTACCTACTATATAAAGTATTGTACGCCCGGCATGGGTAAACTCTTGAAACTCTAGGTACATAATATCTATAAGATCTCTTTTTTACACAGTTTCACAATAAATGATTCTTATTCTTATTCTTCTTATTCTTGATCTAAATAAAGAGATAGTAGGGATTTCAAAAAAGTTAAATTATGCGTAATGCTAGAAGCTTATGTGAGAAAAGATTGAGATGGACATAGAGATGCAGTGACTTCCGATTTGACAGTAGGTACATGTGCCTCCTTCCGGTGTAGTAATTACAGGCACATTTGACGTCACAGAGATTTTTACATACATTGGCAATAGCAGGGCAATGGTTAAGGATGTCGGCTGTCGTTTGTTTTGAAGGCAAAATGGTGGATATTTTCCCTTCAAAACTTGGAGACGATTTTTCGAGAATCACTAAGAAATAAGTTTAAGGAGATAAATATAATGACAGTACCTTGCCAGTACATCTATGAAAATTTATTGTATGTTCAAAAAAATATCAATCGATTCAACAAAAAAAGTGATAATCATAATGTTAACACTAGAAATAAAGACAAACTCGCTGTTCCCACCACTAGGCTTACCAAAAATTAGTAAATCTTTCAAAGGGCAATGTGTACGCTTCTTTAACAAAATCCCAAGTGATGTGTCTCAGTTGTCGATTGGCAAGTTCAAAAACGTAATAAAACAGAGACTTTTTTTAAAAGCATACTATAAAATATCTGATTATTTAGAAGACAAACAAGCTTGGGACGAACTAGCTCCAACTCATCCAATAAAAAAAATTTTAATCATACCTAATCATACAAAACGTAATGACGATTCAAAGTGATCAGTGAGATTTTATTGAATAAAAGATTTTTGACTTTGATTTTGACTTTCACATTCAGAGAAATCTCTTTACACACATTTATTCGAATGACTTACGCATAACAGCGGGTGCTTCGAGTGGTTCCGTGAAGTCGTCAGGTGGCGGAGGTCCTCGCTCCCTGGAGGCGCGGTCGAGACCACTCCGCACCACCAGGGATAATGCTTCCTTTGTTCTCAGTTCACTGGAAGATTACATTGTGCTAGTTAGTGCTATGAGTAATGGCCGAATACTATGCATGCTTACGGCGCTTGTAGACGTCCGTTTTTTTCGCCGGATTCGCGGTGGTCTATGATTTCTGATGAATGTGTGTACATTCACCGGACATCGGTCCGGCGAACAATCATAAGATAGCCGTTTTTGACGGTCCATCATCATTCTCCTGCCCTTATCCCACGCTAGGTGGGGTCGGCACAACATGTTTTCTTCTTCCACTCACTCCTATCATTCGTCAACTCTGAATCTACTCCGACGGTCCGACGGTTTGACGGTCCGTTATTCGGTGAAAAAAACGGACGTCTACAAGCGGTCTTACTGTGTTTGTTTCACGTAGGTGTACTACAGTGCTATGTTATGTTATATGGAAAAAAATAATCCTTACGATTGAGCCTTTTGATCAGTATTAAGTTCACGCTTAAATTATTGCCATCTCTTAAATGAGTAATGTCAAACAGAGGCAGAGCAATTTTAGGTGGAGCTTAAATTTGAGTGACGTTTCAGTATTCCGGCCTAACTCTTCTGTGGACTGAGAGATTTAAGTTCTGGGAAAACTTACTCAAGCATAACAGTGTTTTAACTCGAAGTAGCAAATGTCTGTCTATTTATTATTTCACACCAATATGTAATGCTAAGAGGACTTAATGCTAAGAGCATTGTCAACCAGTCTTCCTGGGCGTGTAAAAAGGTGGTGTGGCGTGTAGTGATTGACCGATCTTCAGTTCCTCTTGAAGCATGGAAAACACGATTGCTAGAACCTGATTGCTAGTGATTGCTAACCTGATTGCTATTGCTAGTGACCTGATTGCTAGAAAAGATGGCTTGAAAAGACCTGGACTTACCGACACATCCTCTGCAATCTGAGTGCTTCTTCGTACAACGCTATCGCTTCTGTGATATGCGCTCTCCCTAGTGCTATGTAGTCCACTTCTCCGTTTTTTAACAGTGACCCTGAAGAAATAACGGTATTCAGAATTCTTTTAAGGAGTATGTATAAGGCAGACAACCCTCTCGCTCGCACATTTCAACATTTTATAGTATATAAGAGGAAGTTTGAAAGTAGCGCCAATAATAGAGAAGTTGAGGAGTAATAGGTTAGCGTGGTATGGACATGTCATGCGGAGGGAAGAAAGCCATATTACGAGAAGAGTGCTAGACATGAGTGTGGACGGATGTAGAAGTAGAGGTAGGCCTAAGAAAAGATGGATGGACTGTGTGAAAGAAGATAAGAGTTAGAAAGGAGTGAACACCGAGATGACGGCTGATAGAGGAGAGTGGAAGACGAAGACATGTTGTACCGACCCCGCTTAGCGTGGGACAAGGGTAGGAAGATGATGATGATTGTGAATGCTCTCAACATTTCGTTTTGGCATTGTCTTGGGGTCATAACTCACCGCTGTCCAAGTTGACGTCATCAGGCGAGTAGAGAGTTGGAAGCCTGTCGCGTACGTCCAACAGATCTGTCGCGTGCAGCAAGCCCATTGCGCAGTACTGATGCGACAATGCTGGAACAATATACAATTCATTCGACAGGCGTCATGGCTCAGTCGGTAGTAGCTCTGCCTTCCGTGCTGTGGGTCGTAGGTTCGATCCCCACCGAGAACAAACATTTGTGTGTTGTAAACATAGATGTTTGTTCTGTGTCTGGGTGTTTCTATGTATTATAAGTACGTATTTACAAAAAAAATGTATGTATGTATTCTATCAGCCATCTAGTTCCCATCGGACAAGCTGTGCTTAGTTTGGGACTAAAAAGCGTTGTGTTAAGTGTCCGTGAATATTTATAATGTTTATTTATTTGTATGAAAGAGCTTCTAGAGCAGACCGTGACATCACTTTTAGTGGAAACATCCAAGTGTTAAAGGGTCTTAATCTGTTAGGTATTTCTGAATCTATTTGTTGTTTGCAGTAACAACAGTTAAGAGCGGTTTCAGACTAGCGTATTTTTTTGCGCGTATACGGTCGTTTCAGCATACGCGCTTATACGCGCGCTACATTACGCGCTTCTGAAAACCATACTCGCGTAAACGGGCATATTTCGGCGTGTTCGCTCGCATTTCGTTCGGAAATGGGCGCGCGGGGAGGTTTCTCTCGCAGCTCGCACTTATACGAACTTAGAAGCGCGTCAACGCTCTTACGAGTCGAGCGTGTGACAAAAGGCGCGCCTATACGCGTCTACATGCGCTTCCAAAAACGAGCTCATACGCGTGTATAAAACGCTAGTCTGAAACCGCTCTAAAATGTTATGACTGCACCATACTTAGGCATTTACTGACTTGAAGACTAGCTAGTACCCGCGACTTCGTACGCGTGCGAAACTTTCCACAAAAATATCTGTCACCAGCTCATGATGAAACTCCTGTTAAAGGGTGCTTTAGGTTTAGAGAGTTCAAGCTGTATCTAAAAATCCACGTCTTTGATTTCAATAAAATATAGCCTATGTTTCAATCCGGAAAGAGGGCTTCCGAATGGTATAAGTTTCATTGAAATTGGTCCAGTAGTTAAGGCGTGATCCGCGAACAAACAAACACACCCCCACAGGATCGTTTATTAGGTAAATAGATCTGCATATTTAGTTTGTCCATATCTTAATTTGACTTTTTGGCTTTTTTACAGTTTTATAATAGTATAGATAGATAGATGATTTATAGAGAGCGTCAGGAGGCAACCTATGCCTACACTTAACGAGTTTAACGACACACTGTAGTGCCTGGGACAATGTTTAGATGGAGTAGGCTTGTAGTTCTATACCATCCTCTACCCACATGTAGGCAATAAGCTGCAATGTACACCAGGATATGTTACCTTTAAAATATTCAGTCTTGACGTGTACGAGGGAGACCCACGAGTATGGCACGTAGTTGAAGACGCCTTCTGTTTGCATCTGAAATATATGGAATAGCTTTAACGGGTGAAAGGGATTATTTCTTCTTTTTTAAAAAGGTCCTCTTAAAATTAAGGATTGTTTCATGCCAGGCCTATTTATTTATGTTTGTATCTAAATAAGAATCGTATCTGGAGCTAAAAGCTTTTGACCTTTGACAAAGGCCCCCTACAAGAGGCTTCTGAAGCTGCCCGTAAGTCTTGTTAGGGCTAAATGATTTTAAGAAATCCCTACAGCCTATAAACGATTTCTGAAGGACATACAGGAGATGACAATGGACGTACCTTTTCATAAAGCTGTCTGTATGTATTGGCGAGGTATGCGCTCTCTTGCGACAGGTCGAGACATAGATGCGTGTCGCGCAGTTCACCTCCCTTAGTACCGATGCAAGCTTCACGCGCTTGTAACTGCAGCTTTTCTAGGAGACATTCTCGAGCTTGGGCCTGTGGGAGAAAACGTTTTTTAAAACGGAGTTTCTGTCTGACTGTCGACTTTTATATCGACAAATAAATGAAAAATTAAAAAAAAAATTATAGTGAGCTATTCCAAGAATTACAGAAAATTATTTTCAAATCTACAGCGATAACTTGTATGACATTTTTGTGTGATATCTAACTATGGTATTAGTAGTACGTATGGTATTTGACGATTTTGCTCTGCCCCATGTTGGGCGCCAACGCGATGCATACTATTAAGTCGAAACAATTTGAGTCTTCTACCTGTATTCTGTATTTCAATCATGTTTACCGGCATGATGATAATGTTTCCCCATACGAATTCTTTCACAAGAAACCTATTCCTACTAAAGTATGCGCGATATGCCCCACGTTGGGCGCCAGTATGAAATTTCTCTCTTTTTCAAGCTGTATCAACTAGAAATCGGGGGAACTTTCGCTGCTTCCATTTCTTCCGTAGGTACTCTAGAATAATGCATCCACTGCTCCAACTAGTCCGGGGACAATGCTGTACTCTTCTTCTTGCGTGTCAATGGTTTGGACAACAACTTTAAATGAGAGTCTTAATATGTCTATCATTCTGTCTAAGACAATACAAACTTCCAAACGGAAGGTACCTATATTCATGTATATTACATACCGTCATCAATGCTCCGAGTACTAGTAAAGTATCAGCGGCGAGGTCGACAGATGGCGCGTTAGTGAAGTTCTCATGTATGTACCGGAGCGTGCCCGCGGCTCTAAGTAGCGCGTCCACTGCTCCGTCTAGACCTGAGCATGTTTTACGTTCCTGAAACATTATTACGGTTTAGTTTTTCAGTGTGTGCGCCAGCGGCTGTTAGATATAAGGGTTTTAGAGTCATCTAGCACGCTACATGAGAACTATAAAAATGCGACCGAATCCCGATAGATGTCACTGTAACTAATCGACAGATCCTAGATCGCGCAAACGAAGTTATCATGGAGTTTGAACATAAGTTATGCTACCGAATACCATCCATTAGTCCTTGGAGCCCGAGCCAAAGGTCACTCAGCAAGGAACATTTTTCCTTTGCGATGGGAACACACATCCTATCGTCTCCTTAGGGCTAAGTATTGGCCTTAGTGCCTTGGTATAAGAAGTTAGCATTAGTTTATCCATGCGTTAGTGTAGAAATAGGTATACTACGCTCGTTCTTACCTGTTTAGCTCCAATCTGTGTGTAAATACCCGCCATGTTGAACAAAACGCATGCCTTCTCAAATGCCACTGTTCTCTGACATGATGGCACACCTGCAAAATTGGACTTTTATAATGATTAATATTTTAAAAGCACGACACAGACGCTACTTACGGTTGGCGGATCTAGACAATCGTGAAGTTTGTGATGCACAAAAGACAAATGGTTGGAATAAGCTTCTCTCGTCATATTCCATTTTTGAGCACCAGGCTTAAAAGTGATTGGTGCGCAAAAGTGGAATGCCTCATCGAAATTGCTAACTTTACGATTGCCTAGATCCGCAGACCGCTCTGTATTGTACGTAAGTAGGTTAGGTACTAAATGATGCGGACCTGCATGTTTAGGCCCGTATGCTGATTCATTGCTCTGGCACGATCCGGACCGGACTCTAAGCATAGATTTTTCTATAAAAATCTCTACTCAAATCTATGATTTCTGTATCGGCATTCGGCATACGGGCCTTAGATTAGATATTAAAATGAACAGAAATATGAAAGAGGAAGTTAAAACACGTAGGTGTAGGTTCCGTGCCCATTTATTGGATGTATCGTGAAAGTTGTTGTGACTCAATCACTTCGTAACGGTTGGACTGATTTTAAAGAAACTGGTATTTGTAACCTAAAAGAATGAATAACATACGTTTCGTACTGTAGGGCGAAGACCTTCCTACTCTTTTGCCTTGAGCTATACCACGCTATACGTTACTGAGCGGAATCGATGCGCTCGTGGCTAGGCTTGCTAAGTCAATCTACACTGATTATCTAAGTTAAGCGACGTTCTGCTCGGTCACTATTTGGATGGATCACCGTTAGTTGCATTTACAGCTGAGCGCTTCCGTGCTTCGGAGGGCACGTTAAAACTGTCCCGGCTCTAGCAGTCGGCCTGAAAACTCCGTCATCAAAGTTGGTTACGCACTTTTTTATCAACAATTTGATTGTTGGTTGTCGGCTCCGCGCGGAGGCAAACTTCCCTATTTCACTCAAATTATCCTCAAAGTATATCTAGGTAAGTACTCAAAATATAGTATTGCGTAGTAGGTAGGTACAAGTCCCTCAGAAGTTGAAGAACTCACCAGTCAATGAGTCGAACCATTCGAAGTATACGCCGAGAGAGCGATCTGGTGGGAAGAACCGCCTCTCGATGAAGTACAGCTGATTGTAATACTTGAACAGAAGTGCTACGCCTACTGTGGACCGGACTGGAGTGCGTATCGCCTGGAAGCAATGAACATTAATGAGTTTTTAATAGGATAGTGATGTATCAAGCTGATTCAAGGGCAAGGGCATGAACATGGGCACGAGCCGGGACAGAGGCACTATCGTATTTGATTAGGCTCATGCCTGCTTCCCTGCCCACTGCCGCCTAATCTAAACACGCCTTATGAAAGAGCTATAGATAATACGAGAGGAGGTAGGTAATACCTACCTGTCTGGTATCCATAAAGTCTGAGATGGCATCCTCATAGGCGGCCGCATCTTCACTATAGTGCTCCAGAATGAAGTCTTTGAAGGGCTCCCGGAAGTCCACCTCCTTGGTCTCCTTCAGCCCCAGGGGGATCATTGGCATCACGCATTCTTTGCTATGGAAAGGAAGTCATTTAGTTACAGTTTCGATGGACCTCTACAGAAGGACTCGCACAGCATACGCATTATGTGGTTCAATACTTTGATCCTAATTTTATCCTATTTTTAGGGTATGACTTTTCAAACTTCCTTTCTTAGTGCACTACACTATATAAGGATACTACCCTCCAAATTTCAAACCTCTAGGAGTTATAGTTTAGGCTGTGCGTTGATTGTCAGTCAGCTTCATAAGAGTTTTATATAGGCATTTAGAAGATGCCAGCAGTGAAACCTTCACCAATTTCAAAAATTAAAGAAAACACTAAATGTCATGCTCTAACATGGCAATATGGCGGCAAAGCGCGGGAGTTTATCACAATGGCGGAAACGTTTTTACCATTCTTACTTAATTCTAATTGGCTATGAGAACGTATTAATTGAATTAGACCGGCTTCAAATTAAAAGCCGTTGTTCGACATTCTTAGGAAATGTTTGCGAAAGTACGGTAAACGAAATTAGTATTGCCAGACACATTTTTTAGTTTTGTTTGAGAAATTTTCATATCTTTGGGTAAATCTATAAGTATCTTTGGAAATTAGGTAGGTATGTTGCTAGATAAATTCTGAATAGGTACCTACCTACCTATTACCAAAATAAAAACTTATTCAACAGGCAAAAAACATTGAAATAGTTACACCGTGTTTTGCATCTTTCGATCGAATTTGAATCTGCTTGTCATATCAAAAGACAAAACACGGTGTAACTATTCCAAACTTACATCGAGTTTATTATATCAGTGTTAGTGAATAAAAGAAAATAATTTTACATTTTAAAGTAATTTTTTGTGACTTTCGAAAAAGATAAATTACGTCATTATAGGTAAGCGTTAGCTAAGAATCTGCCGAAAGCTTTGCAATGAGAGCATAATATGGCAACCCTAAACGTAGGGGAGTAGATTCAAGACTGACCATTTAGAACAACGTTGGAATGAATCTAGAAAATGTATGATATTTTTCTCAACAACAGGGCAATCAAATGACATTATAAGAAGACCATGTACATGGCAACTACCCTCATTACAGGACATTACTGTTTTTGTTCAGACCTTTTATGTTGATGTGGTTATTTAGGGTTCTGATTTATTTTTAAAATATTAATAACCCAAACATATTAAAAAGATTAAAGAACTAAATAAGTTTTTATTGTTATTTTATTATTCAGCCACTACTGTCCCACTGCAGGGCAAAGGCCTCCCTTCCCTCTTTCCACTCCCCGCGATGTAAGGTTTAACTAAGTAGGTATGTTTTTTTCTAAATAAGTGTATCCATAGGTCAGTATTTTTAAACAAAGTACCTAATTAAAGAAGAAAAAAAAACTAAATTAGAACTCTTTGCTTTCGTTTTTAATTAGCACATGGACTAAACTTTTTTGTCAATGGTCACTAATAGACTTACCTACCTATAGATACATAGACACTAGACAGGCATTTATTTGCTACTAGCAGCGCCTCGCGGTTTCACCCGCGTAATTCCCGTTCCCGTGGGAATTCCGGGATAAAATATAGCCTATGTTCATCAGGGATAATGTAGGATTCTAATGGTAAAAGAATTTTTTTAATCGGTCCAGTAGTTTCGGAGCCTATTCAATTCATACAAACAAACAAACAAACAAAAAATCAAACCTTTCCTCTTTATAATATTTGTAATATTTGTATAGATGGAGGTAACACACAAAGTAGACTTGCAAAACAAAACTATAACAACACTACACACAAAAACATTGGTCAATCACTTTTTGTTTGTGTTTTGACATCAAGAATCTGGTAAAAAAAATTGGTTGTCTGTAAAGTCGGTTTCCTGACGATAGTTGAACGTGACAACGTTTTAAACATGTGTAATATTTAATTTCTTACAATCTATGTTGCACTTGATACTCGATCAAAACATGTAAATGTACTATAGTATAGCAGCTGTCCACGCAGACGCATCGCTCACTCAAGTAGGAGACGGATGTCGAACGCTGCCGAACGCAAAGGCTGATTGTGCTTCCTTGTCGCTCGTTCCGCGCTCTCGCTTGCACTTCACGCCTTACATGGAACACCTCAGAGCGAGGTAACGCCGCATGAGTCATGTTTTTTCGTGCGTGCAGCCCGCTCTATCGAATTATAAGAAGTTGTCACGTCAAAAATTCAGAGCATCTTTCAAATGGGCTTGCTTCTAATTCAGATGCAGTTGCAACCACAGTTTTCATCATTATCTATGTAATGTACTTATAGTTTATTTAAAAAATCAACGACGACGGAACCCCCGTGAATATTATAAATTTTCCGCTTGCCATTTTCCTGTCAACATTTTCTGAGCAATAGCAATCATTATGTAAATATCTTGTTACCAAATCGAGCTTCATGCTGCTGGATTACTGAGGTTTTCTTTTTTCTTTCTTTATTTTATTTTACCAACCTTTTTTTTAATCTAGGGTTGCCATCGTGATACTTACCTCTATACGCCTACAATGAAATGATCTCCTTTATTTTCTTTTTTACCAACTTTTTGAGTTCTATCTAGCGTTGGCAGTGGTATCACACTGCATTAAGCGCCTTAGACAAGAAAGAAGAAAAAATATTTTTTTTCTAAGATGCAACATTTCGGTTTGAGGGGGTTTGACCTAGGTTTGAATGAATGAATGAATGAAAATACTTTATTGTACGTAGGTACCTATGTACATCTTACAAAATAACATGCGAGACAGATTATACAGAAAATAAGATACAATTACGTACAATCTTATCGCTAGGGAACGATTTCAGGGAATAAAGGGTCTGGTTGGGGGGGGGGGGAAGGTATGAGCTAGCTTATTCAATAAATCCCGTTCCAGCCTCAGGTTCCATCCTGGACCCACTAGTAGAAGAGAAGACAATGTTCCTCTTATCGGTGTATCCTCTCGTGAATTTGGGCCGGGAGCCGGGACAGAGGCATTACGTGTTCACACTATGCTCGTGCCCACTTCCCTGCCCATGTCCCTGCCGACTGCGGCATTGTGTGAACGCAACATAACAAGTCTTCATGAAGTATATCATCAGAATTATTAGCATAAACATAGGCGGTTCTTGTTTATGTTAATTCATAATTGCGCTGTTAAATATCGACATCGCGATCTCGGGTTGATCTTTAGATAAATCTTTATAAAGTATTATTTATGCACACAATAAAATTTCATGGACATCTCACACGACTACGATTTCTAGTCCCTAACTTAGCAAAACTTGTATTGTACTATAGGAACTAAGATTTCTGATGGAATACTCGGTTTAGTAGTCTGAGTTTTCTTTTGTTGATTTGCAAAAAGCGAGAATAAATGTTTGCAAATTTTGCGCTAGAGGCGCTAATCCGGTTTTCATACAAAATATCTCGCAAGTCGCTTCTCGATATTCGTTTCGATCAAAACTAAACTCAGACTATACAGGCTTAAGGCGGGGTTATTCGAAACTTTTAGGTTTTTTAACAACTGTATCTCTACTGAAGTGCAAAAGTTGCACGAAAAAAAATTATTATATTAAAATTGAACATATATCCTAGAGCTTTGTAAAGATAGAAACGTGATTAATAATAATTTTCTCGATAAAAAAAATCGTAAAGATGACAATAAATCGATATAACAAACGGTTCATACTACGATGTTTCTTCTGGAAATCATGTCAAAGTTATATCAAAAGATAGGGCTTATTATTTACTAGGGAACTTCAAAAAAAAATTATTATAATTTAGTTATCATTCATCTCTGTGAAAGAAAACTATCAAAATCTATACGTTCAGCCCGTTCAGGCGCTCGCGCCTTGCTCGCTCGCTCGCGCCCAGTGCCCGTCTAGACGTCTTCGTCCTAAACTTCTTGGATAACCAAAAATCTTTTATTCAATAAGATCTCACTGATCACTTTGGATCGTCATTACGTTTTGTATGATTACAATTTTTGTTGAATGAGTTGGAGCTAGTTCGTCCCAAGCTTGTTTGTCTTCTACATAATCAGATATTTTATAGTATGCTTTTAAAAGAAGTACCTTCTGTGAGCTGTATACATAGTATTATATGATCTGTGGCTACAGTCGCTATAGTAGGTGCCAAATAACACCGCAATACAGGTCATTCACCCACCACACTTCTTGACCATACCTCTTGCGAAAAAATACATTTCATTTCATTTCACATTTAATTTAATTTCACCTTCAAAACGATGTCGCCAAATTAAATTTATGTATGGTAAACAAACAGTACTGCGAGATTCGAGCGATTACCGTCTTAGCGACAGGTTTGTATGGAAAGCGACAGAATTAGCCATTCATAAATTGAATTTTGCGACATCGTTTTGAAGGTGGGTGAATGACTTGTATTGCGGTGTTATTTGGCACCTACTATAGCCTAATTCACAACCTACAGTTTTTATGAACAAGATCTTCCTACATAAACATGTTAAACCTGTAATTAATTATCAAGTTGACGTTGACTTGTTGCACAACCAGTTCAACTTTTACTGATCTCAAATATTGGTAAAATAAACTGGATTTTAGGTAACAATCTGACCTGCATCTCATTTCATTGATCAAGTGAGTGAAGCGAACGAAGATATTAGTGACAACTTGGGCAAAAATACTTTGTATGTTCGAAGAGATCTTTTGAATCGCTTATCCAATCTTCACAGGTTTTGGTAGGATTAGGTATAATAATAATAGGACATTTATTAATAATAATAAAACATGTATTAATACGGATGTTATACGGATGGTACCTAGTATCGAGTTCCTTCCAGAGCATCCATAGTTCTATGCTGGGTACAAGGTACAAAATGAGATCATTTCTGAATACAGGCTACACATAAATGTGAAGTCAAAAACTTATAGAAAAATATATGAAATTTCCTTAGAATGTATAGTAAGATAATTATAAGATAATTTATTTATTTCATTAAAAGCACACTCTTATATTACATGTATACAATATAGGTGTCTTAAAGTTAACGGCTTGATATCTATATATTTTAATACAAAACCTACACTAAGTCGTAAGACTTGTGTTGTAGGTTCTGCGAATCTTCGATCATTTTACATTATAAAAAAAAGAAGTTAAAAAAAAAACATTATAGAATACAATACAGAATTCATTAAATAGCAAACACAACAGCGTAATAAGTATTCAATAATAATTTCATGCATCTCTAAACAATATCAAGAATACTTAAATTAATTATGAAGGGTTACCGATTATAAAATTAGGTTTAGCATAATAGCGGCGTGATCGTTGTGTAAAGATGTATGTCGGGGATGTGAGTGCTGCCGGGATCACTTGAAATTGAATTGGTATGCTTGGTGTGTAAACAAGGATGTGTGTGGGGAGCTGTGTAGAAAGCATATTGTATGGAAAGCGACAGAATTAGCCATTCATAAATTGAATTTTGCGACATCATGCGGTGAAGGTGGTTGAATGACCTGTATTGCGGTGTTATTTGGCACCTACTATAGGTACAAATTAATATCTTTTAAATGTGATACAGCCTGTATAATATGTCTCGTACATCGTCGTGTATGTAGGTCTCGTACCTTTTGGTAATAAAATAATTAAACATACTCTTTTGGTAATCGGTAATTAATATACTACCTACTTCAGATCACCCAGTTACAGGCACAAAAAATAACGTTCTCTCAATAATGGTAATTGCTAAATAAGTACTTAACCTACCTATATTTGACTAGCTGTTACGCGCGACTTCATACACCGAAACATCTGTCACTAGTCACTCACTAATCTATGTAGCGTAATATGGTTCTTGTTTCAGAGAGGTCAAGCTGTATCTAAAAATACACATGCCTGATATCAATAAATCAAAGCTTATGTTGTTATTAGCCAAAAGGGCTTCTAAATTGTGTAAGTTTCATTTAAATTGGTCCAGTAGTTAAGGCGTGATCATCAAACAAAAAAACAGCCTAAAAACTCCGTCACCAGAGTTGGCCACTAACTCATACGAGCTTGCGTTTATCAAATAAACTCGATTTTTGGATTCAGAATCGTTTCTTTAGTGGATCTACGTACATATTTACTTTTTTCTATACTTTTTGGTTTCTTTACAGTTTTATAAATACGTAGGTATAGATAAATTTATTATGAACGATGACTGTAACTAAGAAATCGATCTAAACTTGATTAATGGTTTTTTTATTCAGCGATCTATATGGTAAACCGGTTCCGTTTTATTTTTATAATGAAGTGGCATAATCTGCATTATATTTTAGTTTTTTACCGACGTGCCATAAAGTTAATGGAACCAAATTGTGATTTACAATCGTATTTTTTACCACAATGCCCATTGACATGTATGTACGTTTGACGTTTACTGCAAAGTCACGTAAACTATAATTTTGTATGAAGAATCATCAGCTTTGACAAAACTCGAATCCATTCTGTTTTCAAAACAAATGACAGCCGAATTGACGAATGACTTGACTTATATTATTTCAAATATCTCACTTGACACTGGCAAAATAGTCAGTCGAAATGACGGACAGAGGCCATATTGTATAGAAGAAGAGTCATCGGCTTTGTAAACTACCCGCTAGGGGCGCTGCTCAATCTCTATACAAAAATATAGTTTACGTCAACTTTGTAGTAAGTAAAACGAATACACAGCGTGTGTTAACTCGTCCAAGCACTAAGCAAGCCAAAACCGCTTAAAACTTGCTGGATGACAGCTAATCTTCATTAACATAGTAAAGGGGTACCTATAAGGGGATCCAAACACCAACTTTATGAACTCAAGCCAACCGTATTATTATTATTGCCGATTAACAAACAAGGCTCTGGCGGCCCTGCACACACCAACACGCACCGGAACAGCGCGGTGGGTTATGGTTCAAACCCCCCCATTTTATGAATGCAAAAAATGGGGGGAAGCATTTGCCCAGCAGTGGGACCGAGAAGGCTCATAATCCTGCTAATATTATAAACGCGAAAGTTTGTAAGTATGGATGGATCGATGGATGTTTGTTACTCTTTCACGTAAAAACTACGGATCTGATTTGGATGAAACTTGGAATATATATTGTCCGTGACCTGGATTAACACATATGCTACTTTTTATCCCGAAAAATAAACGGGATCCAACGGGACGCCAACGAAGTCGCGAGCGGTACCTAGTAAATAATACAGGTAAAGAAATATGAAGCTCACCTATCGTTCTGGTACAGTTCCACTGAGGAGTTGAGCTCTGCCAGCTGCTCCTTCAACAGCTGTAGGTTGGAGTTGACGAAGCTCAGCTCCAGGGCTACCGTCTCTCGCAGCTTCCTGTTCGTTGTGGCCTGGAAGAGAAAGTTTGAAAAAATCAAGAATGCGTAACTGGAAAAGATATCTTGAAAAAATAATGCATGGAGTTTAAAAATTCACTTTGATTAATAATATCCCAAAAATTACGAATCGAGTGGGATTCAAACACACGACTGTCTCTGTGAAAATATTTGGAGATGATTATTGAAAACGATTGCATTTTCCACAAAGTGCTCCATCTCGTAATTAACGAATTAGAAATAAAGAATAGTACTTAAGTAAAGTAAGAATATTGTTATTCTTATGCCCGTAAGCTGATTTCTGCTCAAGCATTGATCCGGACTCGAGCATTTTGTATGAAAATCACTACACAAATCTATACTTGAGTAACGATTTTTATATCAGCATACGGGTCTAAGTGTTAGAGGCCAATTCAAACATTATTGATCTATTTTATCTATTTTATCTATTTTATCTATTTTATCTGTTTTATCTATTTTATCTATTTTATCTATTTTATCTATTTTATCTATTTTATCTATTTTATCTATTTTATTATGTAGCAATCAAGCAAGCTCGTATGAGTTAGTGGCCAACTCTGGTGACGGAGTTTTTAGGCCGCCTTAAGGCCTCCGTAATGGCTTAACGACTGCTAGAGCGCGGGAACGACAGATTAACGTGCCCTCAAAACACGGAAGTGCTTAGGTGTAAATGCCACTAACGGTCATCCATCCAAATACTAACCGCGCAGAACGTCGCTAACTGAGATAATCGGTGAAGATTGATGAAGCAAGCCTAGCCACAAGCGCTTTCTTATGTATCACCTAGGTGGTCTCAGGGAGGTGGACGGTGGGTAAGAACCGCTTTGTCCGACTCATTCGTGAATACGACCAAAGCCGCGGTAGTAAACAAGTGAATCACATTTGAAATCGTAGGTTAGTGGTTAATAACTGAAACCTTAACGGCCTCGTAAACCGCGGATGAGTCAGACTAGCAAGGAGTTTTCCGTTCGTTGACCGTTTTGTTATTGTTTGTACAGGCAACGCCATTAGTATACTAATCATTTTATTAAAGAAAGGATTATTATATTATGCACATAGAAAATTACAACTAATACAGTATTTAAAATTGTGGTGACTAGCCACAAGTAAGTAGGTAAATCGGGCTGACGCGATAGTTTTGTGTCCCGCGTCGCCAGTCGGTGGCCAGTCGTCTCTCCCCGCTCGCACAGTGTAAACATGTAGCTTCGTTGGTGAATAAATAAGTAATTATGTGGAACACTGAACTTTATTATTGCCTCCCGAAGAAATAGTATGGAGATTAGAAGATCTCCACATTCATATATAATATTTACCCCACCATCACGTCGGGGTCACCAATTGTGGGGTAAATGTTATACATGAATGTGGAGATCTTCTAATCTCCATATTATTACTAGAGTCCTTTCCATGAAAGAAGTTCCGCAGACGCGTCGCTGTAGTCGACCTTAAGTATTATTTCTCGGGCAGCACTTTTAACAACTTTAGGCATTGAAAACAAGACTTTGATCACAGAAACCAAATAAAAACGCACTAGCATCCGAACACATTAACAGCACATGACAACTAATTTAAAATTTAGTTTTAAAATTTAGTTCCGGAAATTTCCGCGGGACTTCTTTCATGAAAAGGACTCTAAATACTTTTTTCATCTACCTAACAACTTCTTCCTGCGGCTGACTGTACTGAACAACAATACGTCGGACCTTGACACTTGGGCGTGCGCGTTTGTTTATTTCTATTTTGTTCACACAACAACTTTGTTACTTTTTTTCATTATTAAGTGTGGCCCCGCACGATACTACTAAAACATTTTAGTGGAAGGGCCAGAAACTGGAGAGTAGGTATAGGTATTTCACTTTTTTTTAAATCCAAAATCTATAGAAATGTAACGCCCAATACTGAAACGTTACTTATTATTAACAGAAAGCGTTTTTCTTTTAATTTTTACGCCTAACTTACTTATTTTTTAAAAATAATCATTTTAAATGTAGTAATTTTTAGAATATCCTTCAGATTTATCGTTATCATTAACCCTCTCTATTGGTCCACTGATGGACGTAGGTCTCTCCCGATGATTGAGCCCGGTCTTCGGCTCTTCTCCAGTGTTTCCTTCATATTATTGAACAAACTTTTAAAATCTAATTGATTGCTTCCTGAGTTTTCCGGCTGAGTGTACAAACACAAAACACGGCCGGACCTGTGCACGGACCGTGACACCCTTTCTTACGGTCTCTGAACCCTGACCTTGAGTGTGGGAACTTGGAGAAGTACTTCTTCACCCGAGGTAGAAACTGACAAAATGCTAGCAGTATTTTGCATTTCTGACTTTTTGATTTCTAGCGAAATTTGAAAAGTCATACACGCTAAACGAAAAAAACATGTGTGCAATTCACACGTGGTAGAAGAGAAACCTTCAAAAACCAATATGCAGTACTTATTTACTTAGAAAAGGTTCTATGCTCCTCATGCTACCTAAAATCAGAACTAGATGGCGCTTGAACTTGTTCCGGGTATGGTCTGGTTTCCCCAAATCCAAGTCTCTTTGAGTTTATGGTAGGTATTTATTAGTCAGTAAAAGTCACTATCAAAGTAAATGAATTATAATAATAAAATCACTTAACCGACGGACTTTTTGGTTAAACTAATTGGTAATGGTTAGATGGTACTGAGCCCGCGCTCTCGGTAATACGTTCAGTCGCGAACTGGTGAATTTAGGTAAACGCGCTTAAAAGGTGCATTCAACTGCAAACGCAGCCAAATTGCGTTATCGCTGCGTGTTCGATATTAACTCAAACAGCGCTGCTAAGTTTGGTCGGGTCCTAAAACGCGCTATCGAAGTGTTTTGCGTTTTGTGGGGGTCGAACTGTCGCTTTTTTGTTTTATCGCTTTTCAAATCACAACTACGATAAAGAAGTTTTCACTTCAAAATAAATTGAATGGTGGCAAAGATGCGGCTACAGAAACGTAGGACGTCCGGCAACGAGATGGACAGACGACATCGTCAAAATCGCAGGCCGTAAATGGGAGAGACTAGCACAGGACCGCAGTGGATGGCACAAACTTGGCGAGGCCAAGTTTGTGCCAGCAATGGGTAAAGTCGGGCTGTGGATGATGGTGATGATTTCTAGCGATGATTATCTTTTCGCATTCATCATTGAGGATACTAATTTTCTATTCTCTAACGATCGTAGAATGTAATCTTAACTGAAAGCAACAAGAGTCCAAGATGTCGGCAGAAGTAGGAATGTGTGTGTAATCCTGCCAACATTATCACATACACTTGTCACCGCAGAACCAATCACAGCTGTCATGCCACCACGTAATGGATTACATGAAGTACTATCGAGGCACAGAGTTATTTAATCATTTTGAGTTGATGCAATGTTTTGCAAGTGACCAGTACAGGTAATGATCTAGATTTTCCCGGATATGCTTGATATGGGATTTTTGTTTGGAAGGCTAGACAGCAATTCAATGTTTTTCTTGACAAATCTATTCCTTGATAGTGTAGCTCTCTCTGGATCAACTGGTGGATCTGTAATAGTTTTATTTTTTTCCAAAAACCTTGGAAAATGCGCTACTCGAGCACAGAACACACACGAGATTGTGCGCGGGTCGGGCGCGAGATGGGTGCTTGAGTTCTGTGTGTTTTTATACATATAATTCTGTGTGTTCCGCGCTTTAGGCATATTCAATCTCAAACGAGTAATAACTCTCGTTATCTGCATGTCCGTCCACTACTGTGTCTTATAGAAAAACTATCTCAACAAGCTTTCTCTACTCACATTACTGAGCAACTGGACAGATCTATTGCATCTGCGTTGTATCGCAATACAATATAGGAAATATGTGAACGCTAAATACTTGTAATGTAGGAAGACATTGGTAAGTACCTAATACTTACACAACAGCAACTGGTGATCTAGGTATCCATTAATACTAACTGCTACACGGAGGCGTGTGTTAAAAGATGTCTTCCAAAGAGTAATGAGTAACTGGGACACCGCTGATTTTAAGTACATAATACAGTTATATTTTAGTATCATCTCTGAGTGTGGTAAGTAAGTAAGTTCGTGTAGGCCAACTCTAGGACGGAATTTTTAGTCTGCCTTAAGGCCTTTGTCACAGCTTAACGACTGCTAGAGCCGGGACCGACAGTATAACTTGCCCTCCAGAAAGCACGGAAGATGGGTCAATAATGAGGGAAAATTCTAAAATTCTCAACCGTCAGGTCTCGATTGCCTCTGGAACGTACCTAGTTCTAAATCAAGAACAAAGAACAAAGTATCTTTATTTATTTATTTATTTTATTTATTTATTTATTCAAAATATGTAGAATATGTTCAAAATATGTTCACTTCATGTTGGTATTGAAACAAATTTTGGGACGAAACCGTAATAAAAATATTAATAAAATTTGAGTTATTGTTTTGTCCCAGTGGGACGAGATACAAGTAGTCCGAAAGAAGAATAACTCAACTTTACCTTGAACAAGTTTTCCGCGCCAGCCCTGAGCCGCAGCTCCTTGTTGATCTCCTGGTTCAGCTGACATCGCCGCGTCTGCAGCCGGCCCCGACAGGTCGCCACTCGAGGGTCAGAACCCTGGAACAAACAGACATTTGCTTTAGTATCCCATTGTAGGTAGGTATCATCTTATTACCTATTTATTGCCTACCTACTTGTTGATCTGAGGGTTAACTAAAAAAAAACTTAAGGTATCCTTTTTTCATTTATGTGTCAGGGACTTGTTAGGAAGGCTAATAAGTTTTCTTTATTCTTTTTTTATTTTTTTCTATAGTTTCTATTTTTATACTACGAACTTACTTTTGCTACTAAACTTTTTCTTAGACAACGCGTAGCAGTAGCGCGTTGAAATCTTTTGTATATAATGCACTTACGCTTTTCGTAGCGCTATAGGCAACTTTCTTATATTTTTAAAAGTAAAACTCCCTTTAAAACAGTTTTTAAAGTCGTAGCCTATGCATTAAATTATATATTTTTCCCTTAAAAAAATAATTGATAAGTTCAAGTTTCTTTTTTGTATTTCGTGTCATTTTTACGCAAGAAAGAAAGTTTACTGTATGATTTGTACCTAAATTACTGAACGGATTTTACTCCAATTTTCGCTAACATATTACTTGTTTCTATAGGTAAGATTAAGTCTATACTATTAAAAAACTGTAAAAAAGCCAAAAACTAAAATTAAAGATATAGTAAAGATATAAACTAAATATGCAGATCTACAAAATAAACGATTCTGATTCCCAAAATCGAGTTTGTCTGTTTATCTGTTCGCGGATCACGCCTAAACTACTGGACCAATTTCAATTAAACTTATACCATTCAGAAGCCCTTTTTCCGGATTGAAACATAGGCTATATTTTATTGAAATCAAAGACGTGAATTCTTAGGTACAGCTTGAACTTTCTGAACCAAAAGCAGCCATTTGCTATAAGCTGGTTGACAGATATTTTGGTGGAAAGTTTCGCACGCGTACGAAGTCGCGGGTATCAGCTAGTAGAACATAAAAAGTGAAGAGATAGATTATTATCATTATAATGTGTCAAAATGCGTTTGTCCCGCTTGCATACTTTTCGTGCTACTTGTATACGACGCGCGCGCACTTTCACTAGTCACGATCTAATGTTGACAAACTTCGCCGAGTTATAAGATAAAGATAATATAAGATACTAACTATCGCCCGTAACTGTCGCGCATACAATGAAATAAGGAATCTTATCAAAACGTGCATAGATACTTATACTTAGAGACTATAATATTAAAACCTTTGTGATCTTCTAAGACATCAAAAACAGCGAAAAAAATTCTTCGAATGCCTACAAAATATTTGCATACCTCTAAATAATGTTAGTAAAATTAAAACCGACAGAAATCAGAAAAAAATAATTGCTTGACGTTGGTAAATGAATAGGTACAATTTAAATATTCTTGGACTTAAATAATAATGTAAAAAAAAACTTGTGGCACTCGGAGACTGCCGCGGTAAAGCTATTGCATAGCATTTTTTATCGTATCATCGCTGTGCCGGTCGGAGTGGGGGGTGTTAGGTTATTTTCGTTACGGAATTTCTGGATTCGGTCTCCACGCTCAAGGCCCGCGATAGAAGCTATACGATAGCTTAATAATAATGTAACTTTTGTGAACCTTGACCCTTACAAAGTTACAAACCAATAAAAACTCCTTTGAAACCGTACAAAGGAGTACCATTACGCATGGCGGTCATACTTATAAATGCAGAATGCAAACTCTATTGTAATCTATCCATAATAATTTGTAATTGATTCATAATGTTACGGAAAAAACTACGTGTAGCATATTAAAATGTTTAATGAAATTAAATGTGAATGTGAATATTTATGACGGTACTTTTGTAACAGTTTGCTTGGTTACCGAAGTATACTTCTTCTTCTTCTTCTTCTATCTATAGCCTTCATCCGTCATTTTGACAGACAGTGCTGCCAGTGTCATGACATGTGAACTATTTAAAATAATATTAGTCAAGTCGGCTGTCGTTTGTTTCGAATGCAAAATGGTGGATTTTCCCTTCAAACTTGGAATCGAATTCTATCATTTATGGAAATCACATTTATTCCAATGGGTCACACTTTATGCTACGATCTCAAGTATTATTGGTTGAAATTCCACCAAAATTAACCAACAATACTCACAATAACACATTCTCCCTGTTTATTAGCAATATTTAATTATTTTGTTAATGCTGACTAGGCTGAGAGGATGGTATAGTGCTACAAGCCTACTCCATCTAAACATTGTCCCAGGCACTACAGTGTGTCGTTAAGTGTAGGCATAGGTTGCCTCCTGACGCTCTATAAATCATCTTCAGTAAATGTAAAGCCTATTTAAAAAAAAAAATATTTTGTGCAATAAATTAAAAATAAATAACTAACGCAAGAAAAAAGATTCGATTCACTCTTAAATCCTCAGTGATGAAGCCCTTCACACGTCATAAACCATTGCATACCAATGCGTGCAACGCGGTCTGAAGGGCACTAACCACCACACAGAGACGTACGTTCAGAGATAATCAACGCTTAGTTTATTGATATCTTACCAATCAATGTTAATATACACCGTGCATTTTATGTCAAATTCATTCATGCATATTCAATAAAATATCACCACTTCGAATCGTCATACAATTTTGTATGATACTTCATTATAAGCACGCAATCTTTAAATATTTTAATTGAATGATCTAGATCATTCTAAGCTTGTTTGTTTTATAATTAACTAGCGATCCGCCCCGGCTTCGCACGGGTGCAATACAGTGATGATGATGTATTATACATATAAACCTTCATCTATAATCACTCATCTATTAAAAAAAACTTGCATCAAAATCCGTTGTGTAGTTTTAAAGATCTAAGCATATATACATACAGACAGACGCGGGAAGCGACTTTGCTTTATAATATGTAGTGAAGAAATATCTTTTTAACCGACTTCAAAAGGAGGAGGTTCTCAATTCGGTTGTATTTTGTGTAACGTGAAAAAACACGTCATCCACGTACACGACATTGCGTATTTTGCTTTTCTGTGGTGTTTACGATCAATAGAAAAGTCCCAATGAACTGCTATCATCATCATCATTTGATGATGAAGGCGCGGAAAATCTCGCAGGTCATTTAGAATGGTCTTTTAAACTAATTAATTGTAGGTGGCAGTTCCTTGCAACCAGAGCGTACAAGAACGGACAATAAACTAACGGCCTGGTTCCTAGCGTTTGTAGGATCTTTCTTACAAAGAAGACGAAATACCTAGTAGGAAGTAAGCAAGCTTGTATGAGTTAGTGGCCAACTCTGGTGACGGAGTTTTTAGGCCTAATTGAGGCCTCCGTCATGGCTTAACGACTGCTAGAGCCGGGACCGTCAGTTTAACGTGCCCTCCGAAGCACGGAAATGCTCAGATGTAAATTCCTAGTAATACTTATTTATTTATTTTATTTTATTTTATTAGGGAAACAAACAGTACAATAATAATTAAAGATATAAAACTTAAAACAGCACAGAAACCAGTGAAGCTTCCACCATAACATCATACATACAAAGCATGTGAACAGACTTCATACCTACAAAAAAAGCATTACCCTAAGTTATGAAATGAGCTAAAAAAGAAAAATACGAAGAATTAAAAATTTTAACTAGAAAACAAACTGGCTAAGTAAACTAAACTAAACAACGACTAAATATTGGCCAAACTACCTACAATGCTCTTGCGGAACTCAGTAGCAGTCAAGTGGAAGATATCAATATCTGTGAATCTGGAATTGTATGTCCCGCAAACTCTATTAATAAACATATTTTTATTATAATTCGTTTTAGAAGAAGGCGTCCAAAAGGTTATGTTACTTATGTTGAAGTGACATCTCTGAGTGCGGCAGTAAAGGACGTGATCGGAGACCGCAAGTGAGACATTATTATTGTATCAAAAAAAAACTATAGATGGGATGTCGGTGTTTTTTGAAATGGTATTTATGGGATGCTATCTGTCTGGACGAACAATAAATTGGGTGTTTTTTAAATCGGTTCATAAATTAAGGAGTTCTGAGGTTTTGAAAAACAACATAAATAGAAGCCTGGAAGAGATCGCTATTGAGCGATAAGGCCGCCCATTGTACATTTAATGCAACCTGTTTTGTTTATATCATGTGAATATGTTTCGGTGTTATTTATGTGCAATAAAGCGTTTTCATTCATTCATTCATTCATTCATTCATTCATAAATAATTTGAAAAACAACAAAAAAAAACAAAAAAAAAAACAACCGATACCTCCTCTTTGTACCTGGTGTCTTTATTTTATGTAGGTACCTACGTTTTTGAGCAAATAAACTATTTGTATTTGTAAAACCAGTAGGTAAGGTATAGCTTCAGTCACACATTGTGGCACTATTAGCATAGATTGATACTTGGAGCAGAACATTCAATTTGCATATCAAACAGTCATCCCGCATACCAAAATCGTGGTTTTCATAAGAGCTCGCTAGAAAAACTGCAGATATTGAATAGAAAACATCGTTCGCCAAAATTAAAAAAAAAAGAAAAAAAAATTGTTGGTTTTTATTTTTTAAATCAAAGTCTGTGTTATGGTTTTATTTGTGGCCAGTAACTTCATACGAATTTGAAGCAACACTAACCAAATTAAAAAGTAACGTGTACGTCAAACAATTGGGTGGGAGTCAATGTATGAACAAATATTTGAACAATCAAACAACCTCAATGTATTTTTCTTTTATTTTGCAGGTGTTTTTTTTTATATCCTGCAATGCAATGGATTGTTGCAAAATGTCAGGGGCGTATTATAAATACTAAATGAAGATGAATATTAATTATATTTAGGCCTTGAACTTATTCCTAATGCTTTATTAATGAAGATCTAAAGTCAGAGGTAAAAGTGTGCTTTAAAATAACTGTTAATGAAATAAATAAAATAACCTCAGCGTGGTGTCCCTACGCGCGGACGAAGTTATACTTCGAGTGCCACGCATTCACTCTCGCTCTGTGTTTAATGTGAAATTAATTTAGTATTTATTGTTATGTAACCAATATGCCTATCATATGCCTATCATATGGTTGTGAAACATGGGCACTAACAGAACAGCAACTACAAAAAATAAGAGTATGTCAAAACGGGATTGAAAGAAGTGTGGTTGGAGTTAAGAGAAGAGACAGAGTAAGAATGTTAGATATAAAAAGCATAACAAAATTCAAAAATATAGAAACAGTTTTTAGAGAACGTAAATGGAGATGGACGGGGCATATGTTAAGAGAAAAAAGAGATAAATGGACTAAAGAGATAACGGAGTGGTACCCAAGGGATAGTAAAAGAAGCAAAGGAAGACAGAATAAACGATGGGAAGATGATATCAGGAAAATTGCAGGGCTAGAATGGACTCGTACTGCAAAGGATAGAAGAGAATGGAAACTTTTAGAGGAGGCCTTTGTCGAGAGACAAGCTGTGCCAGAACCGGTTGCCGATAAATAAATAAAATAGTTTTAAGTGCATTTAAATATAGTTAGTAAGGCAAATATGTTGGATAGGTTTAAGAAATTTGTAAAACAAACAGCAATAAAGGCTTATATTATTATATTATATTATTATATTATATTATAACCAATATGCTAGTCTCTCCCATTTACTTAATTAATTATTTTATTTTATTCCGAAATCCGACGACGAACCAAGGTCCAAGACATAGGAGATCGAATTATGGGACTCAAATGGAGTTGGGCAGGACATATTGCAAGGCGTGGTGATATTAATCATTTTGATTGTAATCTCTTTCTATTCAGAAAGAGTCAGTTGGAAGTCGTTTATCTTCAAAAACACAGGCGGTCAAATGCTGAATTGCTGAACACTGCCATCTATATTTGATTGTAGCATTCGTAGCGTATCTGTCCCTTCTATTCGGAGGGAATAGAAAGAGACAGAGACTATGTCATCCCGTAACGCAACGTTGTTGGAAGTCGCATTAGAATTTAAACTTCAAAAAAAAATCACGCAGCCTGAGTGGTAATTCACTTACAATATCGTAGAGAATTTATTGGGGGTTAATAAGTATTTTGGCTCATTCCTTGGGATGGTAAATTCTTAAAACTACATAAACATACCTAAACCTAGTAAAACGTTTCAGTTGGAAATCGAAATTTTTTTTTGCTAAATTCATCCGCTGTCTTTTCAATATAAACAAATCGTTCCAAAATCAAAATAAAGAATTAAAAAAAATACTGTTACTTCCTTTCCGATTAAAAGTTTCGTACAGCATACTAAAAACATATAAATAAGTAATCGATTATTGCATAACGCTCATTGTCAATCCACGTTCCTAGAAACTCTAGTCAGTATTCGAATGGTGAATCGAGTTGAGAGAAATGCGAAAAGGTATGCGCCACTGCATACAAGCAGTTTAGTACCTAGCTGTTAGGGTCGGCGCACACTGATAGACAATAGACATGAAGATTTATTACGACTAGTCCATTCTGTTAAAATTAATAAACTGAAGTGAACCTTACTCTATATTAATTAAATAATGATATATTAATAATAATTATATTTATTATTATTATATATTAACTGCAGTCAGCGCACGATATTGAAATATACATAACACACATCAATTTGACATACATTTTAAATAAATTCAGAATAAGGTTACGAAATTTCAATATAATTAGTACAAGTCCCAAGAGATGTCGCTACTCTAGCATAATCATGAGTGACGACCTATTTTGTTCTTATTTTTTTTATATCATTGCTGTGATGGTGATTTCTTTGGCACAAAATAAACTTTTCTAAGTATTCTATATTCTATGTCCAGTTTTTGCGTTTACGCCCCAACAAATTATCCCGGTATCTTATAATAAGTTAGGTTATGCCTTGATTACGCATGGCAAACAAGACATAATGCCTACTCTAACTTTTATAAGATAGACGATATATTTCCTCTGTTTTGACAGTATGCAGTAACCCTAATCCAGTGATTGTATGTGATTGGTATTCAACAGTTATGCCCTAAGTGTCAGGTACAAGTCAGGTACAGTCGACTGAGGGCGTGGTTACGTAGCGTTTCTAACGTCAAACCTCTAGTTTCTAGAACGATTTTTCTTTTTGTGTTTATCAACCATGATGATGATGAATAATACGAGCTTGATACCTATATTTTCATTTCCTGCCTCTCTAACTGAACATATTATTATCTAATAATTAAAATATACAAACTGATAGAAGAGCATGGAAGAAAAACACATGCTGCGCCGACCCCACATAAAGTGGGATAAGGGAAAGGAAATGATGATGATTAAATATACAAACTATCTGCTACTATGCTCTAATTCTACTAAAATTATAAATGTCGAAAATTTGATGTTTAGATATTAGGATGTTGGTGTTTCAATCACGCTGCAATTACTGGTTCGATTTGGATACAACTTGAAATAAGTATATAGTTCGTAACCTAGATTAACACAGGCTACTTTACGCTGGAAAATCTACAGGATCGAACGGGACGCGGACGAAGTTGCGGGCAGAAGCTAGTACAATATAAATAAGAGTAAGTATTCATGCGTAGAAACCTGTATCGGTTAACGGGATTGGAAGACACGCGCCACTGGACGATTCAAAAAAAGAATCAGAACAAGAAACGCTCAGTCATTGTTTGACTCTCGCACGGTTCGGTGCTCCGACATACTTTTTCATATTTAATTAACGCTCTCGCAGCTGCATTAATTACCTTTTGATAAAATGAAGACGATGCTATTAGTTTTAAGATGGTGTAGATAAATGCGAGTTGAAATTGGTATAATTCAATCTGGTAGTTAAAATATTTAAAACTAGATGCATAAATATGCCACCTAGTGCCTATCTACACCTGAACAAATTGCTGTGCCCTAACAGGGTTTATGTTTGGTACCCACACTATCTTTTGTACAACATCTTTTTAACAACATAAGCGCAATAAACGATTTGAATTTGAATTTGTAGATATTTAATAATTAGTTTGAAATGGTAGGCCATGGTCATTGTCAGAATATAATAGTACCTAATACTTACAATACATTTTGTAAAGAGATTCGATCGACTGATCACTATCAGAGTTATTCTGTAAAAATTTAAATACGAACCAGAGAATATTAGTACAATACCAACTTCAATTCGCTAAGTGACCTAACTCACATCGGACTGATCGGACCCACTTTGAAATAATAATTGTATTCTGTTTGTTTTTCGAAGCGTGCGTAAATTGTGCGTTATTCTTATACATTGTAATGTCATAAACTTCAACTTAGTTCATATCACTACCACGCTTGTCCAGAGGGCGCCACAGGCGTCGAGATTTACAGAATACGAAATTTGATTCTCACTGCGGATTCAGCTCTTTGTGGTTTGAAGTGTGTTTGCAGCTGACTCTACAAGTACCTACTAATGTCATGCTATACGGTGGTATATAGGTTCTTAGCTAGGTTCATCATAGATTAAGAAAGATTATGCAAAACGTATAGCTAGTTGAACCACATTCTTGGTCATATTATTATAAATTAAAGATTAATTCATTACGCAAATATTTAGATTACTAAATCGGTAAAGTTTAAAAGTCAATATAAACACATTTTGAGAATGGCATGCCACTAGATCAATGTCACTAAATAAATAAATAAATATTCTTGGACATATCACACAACACCCTCTAGTCCCAAACTAAGCAGATCTTGTACTATGGAAACTAGATTGCTGATAAAATACTTATATACATTTTTTTTTTGTAAATACATACTTATAATATATAGTAACACCCAGACACAGAACAAACATTTATGTTTGCCACAGAAATGTTTGTTCTCGGTGGGGATCGAACCCACGACCCACAGCACAGAAGGCAGAGCTACTACGCACTGAGCCAAAACGCCTGTCAAAAAAAAAAATAGGCACAATAACAGTAGATTTTTTATATAAATATATTATTGTCTATCTTATTTATAAAAAAAAATGGACGAGGTTTGACGATGACAATTTTCTGACATTTTACGACTATTTACAAACACTTACAAAGTAACTTTATCCTTTAAATAAAATCCAAACTGATGATGGAGTTGCAGTATTTAACAAAAATAATTAATTTTTTTTTTTAATTTATTCTAAAACAGTAAAGTCATGCACGGCAGCGAGACTTAAGCCGCCACACAAGGGCATGCCCATACCATTCATGTTGCAGAAATGAAGATGTTGCGGTGGATGTGCGGCGTTACCAGGCTGGATAAGATTCGCAATGAGTACGTGCGAGGTAGCCTCGGAGTGCGCGACATCGCAGACAAGCTGCAGGAGAACAGAATGAGATGGTATGGACATGTCAAAAGAAGATCACCCGATTACGTCGGAAACCGAGTACTGGAACTGTCCGTCTCCGGCAAAAGACCTAGAGGGAGACCAAAAACCACCTGGACAGCGACATGAAGGAATGCAATGTTTCCGATGACGACGTCATAGATAGGGCGAAGTGGAGGAAGAATGTGAGGAAGGCTGACCCCACCACCATGTGGGACCAATAGTCAGGGAGAGAGAGAGAGAGAGAGAGAGAGAGAGAGAGAGAGAGAGAGAGAGAGAGAGAGAGAGAGAGAGAGTGTGTAAAAACTTGTTTAGTACTATAGCACTAAGGTTTTTAAGGATAATGCAATTTTACAACTTACATTGTCTAAAAGGTTTTCTTTTTAATTGCTATAATAAATTCGCCTTCACACGTAGGTTTCGCCACGTCAAAAGCCATCATTCGAAGGTATTTTTAACCGCAGCATCGCCTAAAGGCGTAATTCTTTTAAAATAAGCAGACCACAAAATACATGGCTCGCTCCACATCAGGCGGCAAATTACTATAATCTTGGGTCGTCTCGTGTGCGACTGACCTTATTTCAGTCAGCTGTTTGACGTTTAACTTTCAAACTGCATTGGTGAAGGAGACTTATTTACCCGCCATAAAAATAAACAAGAAGAAGATTATGCGTAAGGTATTCAACCTTATTCATCATCTTTTTATTTTTTATTTTTACAACAAGCATCAAGATAGGTTTAAAAAAAAAAACAGTGTGTGGTCCCTACGCGCGGAAGAAGTTATACTTCGAGTGCCACGCATTCACTCTCGCTCTGTGTTTAATGTCAAATTAGTTTAGTATTTATTTTTATGTAGGTACTTAACCAATATGCAGTACTAAATTTTCACTTTAAAAAAAATAATATTATATTATGTCGGTTTGGATTTGAACTTGCTCTCGTTGTCGGTGCCAATATGCAGTACTCAGTTGGAAGTCATATAACTTCAAAAAATCCTGAACACTGCCATCTATTATTTGATTGTAGCGTATTAGTCTCTGTCTATTCCCCCGAATAGAAAAGAGACAGAGTCTATGTCCTCCCGAATAACGCAATCTTGTTCGTAGCCGCATTAGAAGTATAACTTCAAAAAATATTTTTCTGTTTTTTCCGCTGTCCAATAGCCGTTGAAGGAGGGCTATTTTTAAGGAATAATCTTAATTTTCCCTACTTTCCGATATAACAATGACTCCATGATCTATAGGATGAATTTCCTCAAAACCACTGTAGTAGAATATTTGACTTCCTTTTGTAAAAAAAAATTAACATATATTTAGATTACCTTTTTTTTTAGAAAATTTGAAAACCACTGGTGATATTATTGATGTAATTACGCCTGATAATAATAATAAAGCTTTATTTAATTCCATGCATATTACACGATAGCGTTTCTAACTTAATACCTAAAATATTCAATTTCGTTCGATACACTAAGATAAATTTGATTTCTGTACTTAAAATAAAAATTTGTTAATATTTTATTAAAATTTTATTATAATTTGTTAATATAAAATATAAAATTGTTAATATTCTGTACTTAAAATGAAAAATTGTTAAATTTAAAAAAAAAATCTTTGTTAATAAATTTGATAATTGTAAATTCTATTTTGTGATTAGTTTAAATATTATTTGCTTATCAACTACCTAATTATTAATGCATGGACCCCGTTCGGGTAAAAGCCTGAATAGGTACTTAAATTAGGTTCGCTTTTATTGCCATTTCTGACCAATGAGTAATGTCCAACAAAAGCCGGGCAATTTTAAGATAATAGAATAGAATAGAATAGAAAATGTTTATTTTGTGCCATAGAAAGAAACATGCATAAGTACAGCAAAGAGATAAAAATAAAAATTAGAATCTAATATACATATTATGACAACAATAAATAGGTTGGTCGTCACTCAGCAGAAGTTGCATTAGCAAGTGCACTGATACAATGCTGGTATTATGTGACTAAAGTTAAAACTAGTTAAAATAGTTATAATAAAAATTATATTCTTAAAATGGGATCACACAAACCTCACTAAAATTTTTAAATAAATAAAACATTGTACATCTGACATTTATTATAGGTCACTATCTCATGTACTAGGTATCTCCCAGGTACATACATAGTCAGAAACGTGTTTATTTCACGGTAATTTTGTGAGATAATAGCACCGCACTTTTCTACTTTGTTGCAACAATTTACATAATAAATTACAGGGCCTTTAATGTACAGCAAAAAAGCACGTGTGGCGATTGCATCGTCCTTCTTCGTTTTTCCCAACCCTACGAGCGTGCCCCCTCACTAGCGCTGGGAAAAATACACCGCCATTACTTTTGACAGTTTTGACACGACAATTTTTTCTTTTATGAGATTAAACAAATGGAACAAGGAGATGGCTCCCTGCATATTACGCGTCCTAATTTTCGATGCAAACCTCACAGAGCACGCCCACTGACACCGTGTCCTGTGAAAAACATTGTAAAAAAACTAAGTAAATTTTTGAAAAACAAGAAGTTGCTTTCATTTTTTGAAATCCTGATTTCCGAACGAAAACAGTAGACAGACGTAGGTTTAAAAAAATATAGCGCGAAAACCTATTAGAGTCCTTTTCATGAAAGAAGTCCCGCGGAAATTTCCGGAACTAAATTTGAAAACTAAATTTTAAATTAGTTGTCAGGTGCTGTTAATGTGTTCGGATGCTAGTGCGTTTTTATTTGGTTTCTGTGATCAAAGTCTTGTTTTCAATGCCTAAAGTTGTTGTGCTGCCCGAGAAATAATACTTAAGGTCGACTACAGCGACGCGTCTGCGGGACTTCTTTCATGGAAAGGACTCTACGCCTAATCAAAGATGGCGGCGGCTGTAAGTGTAGTTTTTTCTTTTTTCTGCAACTGGTGTTACGCAATGTTGCCTAAGCATTAGGGATAAAAATAATAAAACTGGATGAGCAGGAATCAAGGAATACAAGTGCTTGAACTTTAGGACAACCTGAGCGTTAAGTGTATGTATGGTACTTTATGGAAATCAGATAATAATGAAACCTCGATGGAAATCAATGATTTTTATCCGAGTACGCACGAAAAGACAAGTATGTACTACCTTCATAATTATGTATAAGTATATATAAAAAATTAGCCATAAGTTGCCGCTGCATGGTGTATTTTTTAGCTCGGCTTCATCTGATGACAGAAAATAGTATTAAACTCCAACCAAGTAAGTAATGAAATAACACGTCGGTTTCAACGTAGCTTTATGATACGTTATCCAATGAATCAGTTTCACCGATGACTCTTTCAATGCGCCGTTTGAAATTGAAACTGATAATAAAGGTGAAGTTGAAGAATGCTTTAAAAATAATGTTTCAATGTGAAACTGAACCTGAGTATCCGAGACCATATTATTATACACAACGATTCCGAGAAAAAAAAACAATAGGTACTTAGTGGGTTAGTTAACTGTAAACATAGTAGGTACGTCAGGTTAAGGGCTTATTCCAGTTTTCCCCTGCGTAGGGGATTTCTAGAACTTTTGTCCAATAATCCCCTTAGCGGACCCTGCGACCGCCGGCAGGGGAAAACAAGTAGGTATTATTGGTTAAAGTTCTACCAAAATTAAACAACAATACTCACAATAACACAAGGTGTTATTTCAAAAATGAAACTCGAATCTATTTTGCTTTCAAAACAAACGACAGCCGACGTGACGAATGACTTGACTTATATTATTTCAAATATCTCACTTGACACTGGCAAAATAGTCTGTCGAAATGACGGACAGAGGCCGTAAACAGAAGAAGAAGAATAGAGATCCTTACTATAGAGATTCTAATTTAATTCCTGTATTATACAACTTACAATGTGCAGAGGTGATTGTAATCTGTACAATAACTGATCGGACTCAGGAAGAGTTTGATCATTAAATTGCTACTTGCGATGGAGTAGGGCTGTTTCATCTATCGATTACCTACTTTTATAGTTATTTTTTGAGAACTCAGTAGGGAGTATTCTGACAGTTCTTGCTATACCTAACGATCGCTGCCACTAAGTGGTTTATTGTCATAATTCCCACTAAATTGTTCCCACCAGTGGGAATTATGACAATCTTAAAAAATTTGGTGGCGTTTTTTCCACTGTATACGTGGTAAGAAGCGGGACTTTTTTAAGTAATAAAGCCCCTAAGTGGGTCATAAAGGGCCTAAAAGTTTGCATACTTAATCGTATTCCTTGATGTTATACAAACATCAAAACTGGCATAGAACTGTAAAAAAGCCAAAAACTAAAATTGATTAAAGCTATAGAAAAACTAAATAATTATGCAGATCTATTAATTAAACGATTTTAATTCTAAAAGTCGAGTTTGTCTGTTTGTGTTTGTTTGTTCGCGGATCACGCCTAAACTACTAGCCCAATTTCAATGAAACTTAGGGATATTACAAAATAAATTCAAATTACAGTTACTTGGATCGTACAAAAATCCTAGACTATTTAACTGAGTACCGCGCAAGCGAAGCCGCGGGCAAATAGCTAGTTTGTAATAAAATTATCGATAAAATCAACAGTAAACGGCCCTGCACTAGTAAATGTATGCGCCCGCGCCGCTCGACCGGCTGCTAGGGCAACATAACGGTGCGCACGCGCACTCTTCCGGTTGCGCTGGCTGATACTTGAGAGAGGTCTTACAAATATTTCATAATTACATATATCCAAGGCATTCGCTTATTGTAAACTAATGTGTTTTTTGTACAATTCCTGGAAAAAATGGTAATGGCGCGCACTAGTACTCTTGACCATCACCGTTCCAAACTGGATCAGAATTTTGACAGAAATTGTCATTTCGTACTGAAAAATGCCATGATTTCTGTTAAAATCTATTCCTGGAAATCCTGGATTTCGGTTTAGTGAGGGGCTTGATCCAGCTGTGTATGGCTTTCTCTGACAAATCCTAGTCCTAGTAAACCCAGAGCTATTCTGCTTGTATTGAGCTAGACCCCCGGGTTTCACTAGTGGTTAGATTTCATCAAATTTTTGAAGCCAAATCATTTCCATTTGGATTTCGTGGTAAGAGTTCTGTTTACAATGATAATTACTGAACCATCCATCCCTAAGGTCAGCACGGATCCAATCGGAAGCGACACGGGCCACTGCGTCGATTTCAAAGCGCTTGCGCAATAATAACGTTTATTTATGTAACAGTTTTGAAGATTGAATTTTTTTTGTTTGGTGTTGGTGTCACACTTTTTGTAAATTTGCTATTTTTCATTGTTTTTTGATTTTATGCTAGAGTTCTTCCTATAGGACATCACTGGTCTAGAACCTAATGATAATCATTATCAGCTTGTTCATGCTCGCTGTAGTGTTTGTATTTATCCAGTAGCTATATTACCCTTATCCTTCTTCTTCTTCTTCTTCTTCTTTTATTTATGCCCTCTGTCCGTCATTTCGACAGGCAATTTTGTCAGTGTCAAATGAGATATTTGCAATTATATCAGTCAAGTCATTCGTCAAGTCATCTCATGTGCACAAGTGGTTAGGTAACTGTCAGTGTCAAGCTTCTGATCTGTCAATGTCATCCGTGTTGGGGCGGGAAGACGACGGGGACGAGGAAGGAGTCGAGAGACATGGAGAACGACAGAGGTACTGATGGAGACTCTTGGTGTAGCAGTGAGCCAGTACTACCGAGTTTCTTGCAATGAATGCCTTTAATTCATTGGATGTGGTGCCGTATTTATGTTTTTTTACCTTGAGGTTTTGTGGTCGAATCTGTTCGTGTAGGTATCCATTAATTGCACTAAAAATTTGTGTGCTTGTGAAAAAAAATGTATTCGGTTTCATGCATTCTATTGTATGTTGTGGGTGAGGGGGTTCAACAGTGTTCATTTCAGCAAGGTACTACACCAATCACTAGGGTTTAGCAAGTCAGTATTGATGCGGTATTCGCGTCAGTTGAAACGTAGCCTAACGATGTTCAAACCTCAATCGTAGAGCGATTGCACGAATGTTGCAACGTCCTACTAAATCGGACCTTGGGCAGCCCCAACTATTTACTATTGTATGCCTGATTTGGAAATAATGTGAAGTAAATTGGATGTTCCGGTCTTCAATGCGTCTTTACATCAATAAAGATTACTATTGCATTGTTTAAGTCTATTTTAACATGCATTTGGGATTACAGAATGGAATATTTGCAATCTCTGGCTAACTTACCACTTCTCCACTTTTATTTAGAGGCTGATTTAACATGTTTTTCTCTTTCATTCTCTTTGCATCGTCATCATTATTCGCAGCCGGCTTATTCCAAGTTTTATTCAAATCAGACCCGTAGTTGCAGCATGATTGAAACACATATACTTCCAATATCTAAACTTTGACGTTGATAATATTTGATTAGCACTTTTATTTTAATTTTTCTTGTGTTATTGCGAGTATTGTTGTTTAATTTTGGTGGAATTTTCACCAATAATACTTAGGTCGTAACATAAAGTGTGAGCCATTGCAATAAATGTGTGTAAAGTGGTTTCTCTGAATGTGAAAATTCGTTTTCAGGTTTTGGTGGGAAAATACACCGCTTTGCTTTTAAAACAAACGACAGCCGACGACGTGACGAATGACTTGACTTATAATAATTCAATTAACTCACTTGATACTGGCAAAATTGTCGAAATGACGGACAGAGGCCATAAATGAATGAAGAAGAAGGATTAGTGGGACTAGCTGTAACTCTCGTTGCTTGATTGTTTCACGTTATAAGCTGGTTTCGGCCACTGTAACACCATTCGTAACCAATTTGTTGAGTTTTGTTGTTTTAACAACTGATGGCGACGTGATGTGTAATTGATTGCACACGCCATTGTTCAAGTCTATTTGGACACAGCTATTTTATTGTTGTACATCATCAGATTGCCGTACTTACGTTCTTTAGAGAGATAGGGCTGCGGCCTGTTAAGTTTTTAGGCCGGCTTATGGCCTTCGCCATGGCTTAACGACTGCTAGAGCCAGGACCGACAGTTTAACGTGCCTTCCAAAGCACGGAAGCGCTCAGATGTAAAAGCCACTAATGGTTACCCATCCAAATAGTGACCGCGCAGAACATCGCTTAACATAGACAATCGGTTAAGATTGACTAAGCAAGCTACGCCACGAGCGTTTCCTATGGATAAAGCTGATTAGGCTGTAAGGAGCAGATTAGGTTGATGGGTGAACCAGTGAACAGACACTACAGTGAGACCAGAGCCTATACCCCCTATCATTCAGTCAGCTCCTGGATCCGACCGTATACTGTGCAAGTACATAAAAAATACTGAGCATGTAGTCTGTGTTTTGTTTTGTTGATCGAAACGCATATCGAGAAGCGACTAGCGAGATATTTTGTATGAAAAATATGAAAATCTGATTAGCGCCTCTAGCGGGAGATTTGCTAACTATTTATATTTTTCTCCATACAAAAACTGCGAGTTTCTCGATTCTCGCTTGTCGCATATCACAACATAACAAAACTGTACGACTACGTGGTCTGGGCAACAGGCATACATTATTGCAAGCTCGAAGGAGGCGCGCATTCCCGGTGTTAAACCCGAAAACTCCACAACTTTGAAAAGAACGATTGTCACGTTTCAGCGTGACAAAAAAGAGTAGCGTAGCTTGCTTAGTCAATCTTAACCGATTGTCTATGTTAAGCGATGTTCTGCGCGGTCACTATTTCGATTGGTAACCACTAAACATTAGTGGCTTTTACATCTGAGCGCTTCCGTGCTTCGGAGGGCACGTTAAACTGTCGGTCCCGGCGTCGTTAAGCCATGACGGAGGCCTTAAGGCGGCCTAAAAACTCCGTCAACAGAGTTGGCCACTAACTCATACAAGCTTGCTTGCTAGCATGACCTTAGCTCTATTCAAAGCTGAGGTGTGAACGTTACCATCAGATGTGTGTGGTTCTTCTCCTTCTATACCTATATGGCCTCTGTCCGTCATTTTGACAGACAATTTTGCCAGTGTCAAGTGATGAATTTGAAATAATATAAGTCAAGTCACATCTTTGTCAAGTCGGCTGTCGTTTGTGCTCTAATGTGGTTTCAAAAAATGACAAAACTCGAATCCATGTGTGTGGACAACAACCTCTCAGCGAAACCATAAACGCATTGACACACACTAGTAAATTGTGTACCTGAAGGTCAAACCACATAGGAATGTTGTCAAATCATGGCTGGCCACTTGCTCGCCACTTTCACATATATTATCTATAAAACTCAAAGAGTTTATAGGTAGTAGGTAGGTACTTTATAGATATCAATTAATTTACTCTTTTGAATCATCCAGTCTTCTTGCTAAGTTTAGATACTAAAATCGCTGGAGATTTAGAAAACGTCTAAAAGGTTAGCTCGAATACTCATATAGTCATACATTTTCGTTTACTATTTTCTGATAGTGATAGTCTACATAAATAGTCATTGTTCGTGCTAAGTAGCGCATTTCATGAAATCTTTTGATAGTTTTTAAGTTTTCGAGTAGCTGAATTTCATTTTCTAAAATTTACAGCGAAACTTATGCTATTTTTGTAAGTACTAATAGTTTTTTTTTATATCTCACTCTATCGTCAACAAAAAAGCTTCAATCTCAATAGCATGGTCATCATTTCAATAGTTTCTTAGCGGTTGCTGGCTTCAATAACTTTGAAGGCACCATCATTAGCATCAGGCTGATTGAATATGAATCTACCTAGCTATAATACATTGGTATCGATTCGGTTGTTGCCTTTTTCGAAACTAACCTAATTTGACAGCTCTAAAATTATAGCCGTCCTTGTCGTTTCAGTTTATGAGAAAGGGACGGCAACATTTTTAGCGCTGTCAAATTAGGTTAGTTTAGAAAAATGCAACAACCGAATCGATATCAATATCTCAATAGGTACCTACTTATATAGTAATAATTACAATTTAGTACAACAATACTCTTACCCATTTGACATGAACCGTAAAGTAATAAAATATGGGTCTTGACATCTGAGAAATAAATGAGTTTTAATTTTAATTACGGACTCATTTTATTGGTGGAGTGACGGAGTCTTTCCACCTGACATTGCCTCCAGGCCCTCACGGCAGCAAACAGTCCGATTTCTAATCAACTGGTTACCTATTAGCCATGTAATTTGACCACGAATTATCCGCACGCGCGCTCAATTACATACCGTCGATAAATAACTCTTCAGCAACTAATTTTAATGCTTCCACCAATGATTTTTTATGCTTCTACATTAGATATAGGAACCTAAGTGTGGTATCTTGGACGAATTAATTTGTACAAGATTATTGACCTAGGCATAAAAACCATGCTAGTGTTGCCAAAAGAATGTACTTACCTAGCCATTAGAGTAAATAAAATTATACGGCCGTAGACCATAGCCAATTAGACAATTTCACAGTGAAAGTGTGTGGAAGCAACGATAGAAGGCCCTTTCATTTGACCATTTAAGACAAGACTTAGGTGCCTTTTCACATGCATTTTCGATGCATATCGATAAGCATAGCAGTATTTCAATGCAGGACAAGTACTACTTCTTTATCCTATTAATATTATAAACGCGAAAGTTTGTATGTATGGATGTTTATTCTTCTTTCTCACAAAAATTACTGATCCGATTTAGATGAAACTTGGAATATATATTGTCCGTGACCTGGATTAATACATAGGCTACTTTTTATTGCGGCAAATCAACAGGATCTAACGGGACGCGAACGAAGACGCGGGCGGAAGCTGGTAACACAATATCTCACAATTCCGCCCTCAGATGGAATACTCCTGTCACTTAGAGCATCTGGGTACAAACTAAAGGCCCTTTTGATTCGGTTCAAAGACGTGCTGTGAGAATTGTTGATGATCCCAAGCTTACCAACGGTGTCGAATCTGAGGAGATATCTCTTCTCTATGTGTGTTCTACCACTTGTATAACGGACACGAATTATTCGATACAGCCTATAGCCACTTTCTACCATCGCACTGCTCGCCAACGACAGGGAATTGATCCACACAACCTAGAGCCAGCGTGGTCGTGCACCGTCCGGTTTCAGAGTAATTCGCTCCTGCGAACACTCAGGTTGTGGAAAGATCTCCCTGCTGAGGTCTTCTAGTGACTACAATATGGGACACTTCAAACAGTGTGTTTTAAACTTCTTCAAGGGTCGACCACACGCATTTGGCTTACTGTTAGGTGAGCCGTAAGGTAACTTGGGTGAATTTGAGTTCGTGTTCAAATAGTTACAGAATGGCTCTGCTGACGTGCATGTGTAAAGGCGTTTGATAACCTGGAGAGTCACTTTCCATGATGAAACACGATTGCTTATTTAAGGAATTGTCAAGTGCTGAGGATAATTAATTAATTACTAAGCAGTACCTAACAGCATTTCGCAGTTTCACTCAATTACATCAAGTCCGGTCAAGTGCGAATAGATTCGCCCACCGAGTCTTTCTAACCAAAAGTATATATAATCTGTCTTTTAAAAAAAAATATGCAACATAGGAAGCAGGAAAAACCCAACAGTCTGGATCTGACCCAACAGTGGGCTCGATGGGAAAAAAAGTCTACATAGGGTGGAGACAAGGTTAGAAGAAAATTATTTTGAAATGTTTGCTCCATAATCTTCTGAGATAGGGGCGGGGGTTTTTTTATATTCGTGTGTAAAGTTTTCAGTGTGTGACTTTGGAGTTTTTTTATATTCGTTTAAAATTTGATAGCTAGTTTCAATAGAAAGAGAAAGGTATCTTTCTCCGCGTTGGTTACCACGACCGAATTTCATCGATATGCCAACCAGACCGGAACAATGCACTAACAAGGCTTTTTGTTGGGAAACCTAAATGTTCGCTTAGAATAATGGTGAAAGAAGGTATCTATTCAAGAAAAAAAAAGAACAGGAAAGAAAAAGTTGTTTTTTTGTTTTCTTTTCATATTTTCTTTAGTTCATATATGGCGCTGTCAAAAAATTTTAAGAAAAAATAAAAAGATACAAAAAAATATATTTTCATACGTTCTAAAGAAGCTTGATTGATCAATGGAAAAGTAAAAAAAAAAGAAATAACATGAAAAATGAATAAAAACGCCTTTTTATACAAAATACACATGAAACAGTTGAGCTATCTACATATTTATAGATAGCTCAACTGGTCCAAATCAGTAGGTAGCAAACGGAAGCGTGCCCAAGACACTGGCATGGCTTTGCCGTGCTGAAAATGGGAATTGAAATTGAATTGTTACCTCACAGAGCACTTTCACTGGAGACACAAAATCACAGAAGCATTCCTCTGTGTTCGTAATATTACGTTGTATGTTAATTAATTAATTTTATCACTAAGTTACCATTTTTTCGAAACAGTCTTGACATGGTCTACATATCTTTCGAAGCTATCATTTTGAATAATTATTTATTTTGTTGTAATAAAATTAAGTAGGTATGTAGGTTTGTCAATAAAATTTTATATCTTGTGATTCACATGACACTTAACAGACGTCACACCTCATCAGTTGGTATATAACCTCTGGCTTCCGTGCCGTGGGTCGTGGGTTCGATCTCCACTAAGAACAAACATCTATGTGTACAAATTTTGTGTGTGGTAAACAGAGATTATGTTTGTTCTATGTCTGGGTGTTACTATGCATAATAAGTATTAACAAAAAAAGATGTACCTTTATGGTATTCTATCAGCAATCTAGCTCTCAAAGTACAAGATTTTCATAGTTTCGGAACTAGATGGCGTTGTGTGTAAATGAATATTTATTTACTTTTACTCAGAGATGTTGAAACAAGCCCTAAGTATTCCAATGTAATAAAATCTGTTATTTCAATATGCAGGGCTTATACGTGACAGGGTTAATAAATAGATCAGCTCAGACCGGTCGGTTATGCAACCCGTGGACACTGGACAACGACCCGCCTAACAAATGTATGGAGACTTCCATGTTATACATAAAAATATACAAGACATGGTTCCGCCCGCGACTTTGTCCGCGTCCTGTTTGATCCTGTTGATTTTCCGGGATAAAAAGTAGCCTATATTGTGTTTCATGCAAATATAGGATTAGCGTTACAGCATGATTGAAAAACAATGATCCAAACATTTAATCATCCAAACATTTAAATTTTGACATTTATAATATGAGTGGGATGGGATGCTAAAAATAAATAATAATCAGGCTTTTGCGTCTTATCAAGATGATTTATACAACGTCAGGGGTCACTGTTGACCCATGCCCCGATGGTCAGTACGCTGCAGTGCCTGGGATATTTATACAACATCAGGGGTCACTGTTGACCCATGCCCCGATGGTCAGTACGCTGCAGTGCCTGGGATATTTATACAACGTCAGGGGTCACTGTTGACCCATGCCCCGATGGTCAGTACGCTGCAGTGCCTGGGATATTTATACAACGTCAGGGGTCACTGTTGACCCATGCCCCGATGGTCAGTACGCTGCAGTGCCTGGGATATTTATACAACGTCAGGGGTTACTGTTGACCCATGCCCCGATGGTCAGTACGCTGCAGTGCCTGGGATATTTATACAACGTCAGGGGTCACTGTTGACCCATGCCCCGATGGTCCGTACACTGCAGTGCCTGGGATATTTTTTAGATGGAAGGCTTGTAGCTGGCTATCAGACAGAGGATGGTATAGTATAGGCTGGCTATCAGACAGAGGATGGTATAGGTCCTATACCATCTCAGCCTAGTCAGCCATATCCACAGGAAAGAGGAAAGACAAAATCAATACTAAGGCCCGTAATGCTGATTTACGCTGAAGCGCGGATCCGTACTCAAGCATAGATTTTTGTATGAAAATCTTCACTCAAATCTATACTTGAGTAATGATTTCTGTACCTGTATACGGACAATAGTCGCTTCATTTAATTATTTTTTTTAAATTAATTTTTCATCTCCTCGGTTTCTTATTCCAAGTATACAAGTTATTACACTACATACAACCTACTGGTCAGGAAGCACTGACCAAACGATGGGATACATTGTTGAGCACTCTTAAAAGTAACCGTGTTCACACGGATACATCATGTTCTCATGAGTGCTTTCTTTCGGAGCTGGATTTTGAAGCATTCTACTTTTGCGCATCAATCTATTTTAAGCTTGGTGCGCAAAAGTTTTGCTTACTAACGCTCAAATTCTGAAACATTTCTTGAATTAAGTTCATGCTGAAGGAGTATGGCAGTGGGCAGAGTAAATAGCATCTTGGCTAGTCCGTCTTCGGACGAAGCCAAGGTGCTATATCGGTTAGCAGAAATAGGTTTAGTTACGGATTAAGTTATGTTTTATTTTGTGTATATACCTAGGTTGTTTTTAGTTGATAAGTTATTAGGTTGTGTATAATAGGGTAAAGTCAACACAGCGATCAAGTCCTATCAATAAATTAAAAAAAACCCGAATTCCAAAACGCTACATGGACTAAGTTTATGCTAAGAAATTATTACCATATCTTGATGGGTAAGATAAGAAGCAGGTCAATTTTAAAGTGATGGTATGAGTGATATTTTAGTGCCAAGTTGATTGCTATAGTAGGTGCCAAATAACACCGCAATACAGGTCATTCACCCACCTGGCTATGGCTAATTCTGTCGTTTTCCATACAAACCTGTCGCTAAGACGGTAATCGCTCGAATCTCGCAGTACTGTTTGTTTAGCATTCATAAATTGAATTTTGCGACATCGTTTTGAAGGTGGGTGAATGACCTGTATTGCGGTGTTATTTGGCACCTACTATAGAGAAAATAATTCACTTGACACTGGTTGAAATTGTCTGTCGAAATGACGGACAGAGGCCATAAATAGAAGAAGAAGAATGCAAGGCTTACACGATGCCAGTGACTGAATCCAGTTATCTTGGTTTCGGACCCAGTCACTGCCAAAACGGTACAAAACTATTGTTTACATGCACCCAGTAACAAGTCAGCGCTGGACTGGGTGGTTACTGTACTGCCATGTTACTGACTCCGTATAAGCCTACCGGAAGAACAGAACAGAAAACGTAAAAAATGTATGGAATTATTCGCAAAGCTTTTCGACGTTTTCCATATTCTAGTAACTGGGGGGCCGATTCTCACAAAATAGACATTATCTCTATGACGACATAATGTCACTTGGTAAAAAGTCTATCAAAAATGTCGCTAAATTGGAAATGACCTATTCTCGCGCCTATTCGACATTCTACTATAGACATTTGAAAATCTCTATTGAAAAGGTAAAGTTTATTACTCTGTGGGTGGAACGCAATTAAAAACTATTAAAAACTGACATATTGTGTGACAGTTTGAGAAGTGATTGACAGTAATGTGGCTGATTTTGTTTGTTTGTTTACTTTATATTTTCTAAAAACTTCAATTAAACTTTCAAATTTTTCCATCATTTGGTGATTTTGTTTTGCTTTAAGTTAAAGTTTGCTGAAAATGAGTTCTGGGATCAGTGGCGGTGTTGGAAATAATTCCAAAAAAGGATCCACTCGCCACGAAGCTCGTCGTCGTGATGAGCTAGCGGCGATGATAGCTTCTTCCAACACGTCGCTAACATACGCTTGAATGAATTCATCCATTTTCTGTTCTAACAAAACACAAACCACAAACTGCAATAAAAATAAACAAAATGTCTGTCAAAGAACGTAATGTCGATTGATGTTTACCGGTCGACTTGCAAACGACAATGTCGTGTACAAAAGTATAGACAAATGTCTAGTTTAGAAATGCGAGAATACCGGTTTCAGTTTTCTCACGACAAAAATGTCATTTTTAGAGATAATGTCGAATTAGACTTTATGTCTATCAGGCGAGAATTGCCCCCCTGCTTTAGAGGAGAATCCTTGTGCGTTAGTAGTCAGTCTGTCAGATGTCACGTACCTATGTGTAACTATCACACACAGGTAACTATGTTACTAAATGTCGTTGGTATTATATTACACAAATATTCTGTGGTATTACGAAAATGTCTCAATAAAATAATAGGTAAAAGTGTTGGTAGGTATAATTTAAAGTAGGTACGTATACATTTTATAAAAACGGTTTTTAGATCCCTCAACTGTTTCATGAGTATTTTGTGCTGAATATTGTAAATATTGTACCTATTAGTTGTAAACTTAATACTCATAATGATGAGTGAAATGAATAAAATACTCATAATATAAGATTAACAAAAAGGTTTTAATTAGGAGAAGCCACTGGCTCCCGAAACACAGCTTATAGTAGTTCGGGATCCTATGGATTCAAATACTACCCTTTTTGTAACATTTTTTATGTCAAAGTAAATAAAAAATTATTTTATTTAAAAAAAAAATATTAAAAAAAAAAAATTATCATCGTTGAAAGAAAGTGTTGTGTTAAATAAATGGTCTATATAAACAGATGACCAGAGCAAAAAAAAAACTACATAATACTAGAATTACAATAAGTAGGTACCTATCCATACTAAACTTTATTCACAAAGAAAATTACACCTAATACAGTATTTACAATATTCACCAAACACACATGAAACAGTTGATCTATGTACAAACCGTTGCAAGCGGTTTATAGATAGCTCAAGTTCAAATCAGTAGCAATCGGGAGCGTGCCCAAGACTTGTATTATTTACTTATAAGAGTATATTTTCTCTGATCTCATTGTTACATATCTTGATATCTAAAATTTTTCAAGATTCATCTGCATAAACGTGGCTTATAGTCTTAAGAAATTGTGTTAGAATGCTTATCGTGGTAGGCAGATAATATCGCTCAGTAGGTCAGCTGGTGAAGTTTTCTCTATATTTATAAATTTACGACTGCCTGTTTGTATGCAAGTAAATGTAAGACTCTCTAGGCAAGTTAATGGTAATGAATTCTTTAGACAATTTCGCTACGATACTATGATCGCTTATGAATAAAAAATATCTAAAATGTTGAGGCGAGGGGAATAAATTGTAATTATAACAACGGAAAATGCAGAAATTTTAAGGTTCCAGAAACTCAAAATGATAGATTGGTAAAATGAGACCAAAAGGTCACAACACAAAATGCAGTTTTTGTAAAAATATAAGATGTAAGAAAATGATAATATATTGATATGTGGTTTGTTTGTTAGTTCAAGACTGAAGTGAAATGTTTGTTGAAATGAAATATTTGTTTATATATATTTATTTATGATCTGCTAAGGAAGTTGGGTTTATGCACGTTAAGCCGCAGACAATTACTAGTTTATTCATATATTTACATTTAAAGTCCACGATTTCACATTCCGTTGCCTTCGATCAACAACGCTTGACCACGTTCAATTATTAATATTAACACTGTGTTAAGACCGTGGCTTTACTTGCTTGGGCTTTATCAATAAAAGTTTAGGTAGGGCTTTGAGACGTGTTTTATTTATATATGTGTTTATTATTATTATTTATTTAATTAATATTATTCTCAACTTTTTTCTATTTATGTTTTAATCCGTAGGTAAGGTGTATACCAGCAGGCCTAGGATGTGTACGCGAGATATTTGTCATGTCGTTCTGTCAAAATGTAAGCATTTTGCACCAGTTTAGGAACTATTGCATTATCTGTGGTAATGTTGTCGAGAAACCGCGCCATTGAATCTTCAACTTTTGACATTTCTGCATGACTATTATCTCGTCCTCAGAGAGGTACGACGACTAACAAGTGTCAAAAGTGTACAATAAGAAGGCGCGTTTTGTCAACAACATTACCACAGATAATGCAAAAGTTCAAAAACTGGTGCAAAATGCTTACATTTTGACAGAACGTCATGACAAAAATCTCGCGTTCGCATCCTAGGCCTGCTGGTGTAGGCAATTTTAAATTTAGGTAGGTAGGTATCTTAATAATAACAATTCATTGAATGTAACACTTAAAAGAATAGGATCACTTCATTCTAGATTGCCCTTGCAAGAACCGCCAAGTGGAAAGTAAACGCGAATAAAATTAAATGAGAGCATCGTCAAATAAAATGAAAGTTTACGCTTGCTTCATCCGAAACGGCTTAGTTTAAATAAGTAGGTACCTAGTTACTTAGCCATGTCTTACCTTCTTCTTCTTTTATTTATGGCGTCTGTCCGTCATTTCGACACAATTTTGCGAGTGTCAAGTGAGATATTCAAAATAATATCCGTCAAGTCGTCTGTCGTTTGTAATTTTTAACCGGGATTCGAGTTTTGACATTTTTTTAAACAACACCTAGCACTTTTATTTAGATAGATGGATGGATGGATGGATGGATGGATGGATGGATGGATGGATGGATGGATAGATAGATAGATATATTCTTCGATCTCTTCCAGACAACCTTTGGATGGACAGAAGCAGTTCGACTAGGTAAGAACGGGGCGCACATAAAAATAACCTGGAATATACATAGCTTTTCTCTTTAAATAGCTTTTCTTGTGTTATTGTGAGTATTGTTGTTTAATTTTAGGTGGAATTTTAATATTGGTAATACTTAGGTCGTAACATAATGTAGAGCCACTGGAATAAAATAAACGTGTGTAAAATGGTTACTCTGAATGAAAAAATAGTTTTCAGGTTTTGAAGAGAATATCCACCATTTTATCTTCAAAACAAATGACAGCCGACTTGACGAATGACATGACTTGATTTATATTATTTCAAATTGTCAAAAACTGTCTGTCAAAATGACGGCCAGAGGCCATTAAATTAAGAGAAGAAGAAGAAGAATTTTTAACCGACATTTCAGAGTGGTTCTTCTGATTCAACTGAATAAAATGCATCTATTAAACACGGACCATTCAGGTACAATTTAAATGCAATTAAGTATTTCAATTCTGTCTTAATCGGCCTTACCACGTTATCAGATTTATCTTGGATCTAACAAAAACCGCCAAAAACCACGTGTGTTTTGGACTTAGTTCCCTGTCAATAAGTTGTCAGATTTATTGTAACATATAAATCTGACAACTTATTGACAGAGGTTAAGTCACGGGCCACTGTGATCTGTACTACCATCTCCTCAAGATCGGAGCGACAGACAGCGACCTCTGTCGTGGCTGTCTTCAGGAAAAAGAAACAGTAGAGCATGTCTTGCTACATTGCTCTGCCACAGCCGAAGCCAGATCCAAAACGGGACTGCAGGAGCTGATCGGGTCTCACTCCTTGGCATCCACAACACCATCGGGGATGCTGGAACATTGCTGTCATCAACCCAAAGTCCTTCTCCGTTACTTCAAGGAGTTGGGCTGGTTGGGGTGAGGTCAGCAGGGGGACAATGCACAATACACCCCAACGCGGGACGTCAGTGCAGATCTTATTCCCCCACGACGAATTAGAATTAGAATTAGGGGTTAAGTCCAAAACACACGCGGTTTTTGGCGGTTTTTGTTAGATCCAAGATAAATCTGGAAACATAATTTGGGGGCATAAGTTTCCCCCTATAAGGGGCACTATTGCAACTAAGCCAGTTAGTTTTCAACTGTTTTAAAAAGGTTTTACAACTATACTAAACACGTTCTAGTAACATACATTACTATTTATTAGTTATTTGTGTTCAATCGAATGTGAAAACTACAATCAGTCATTTCGACACTACGGCATTATTTTGCAAGAACGCGGCTGTATCGCTTATGATTGAGTCATATTGGAATCTATTCTTTGGTTGCATTTTTCTAAACTAACCTAATTTTTAAGTAATTTATAAGTTTTAAAATTTGAAAAACCGACTTGAATGTGAGAACGTTCCGGCTTTATCATCAGATGATGATGATGATGGTGATGGCAGTTTATTGGAATTTTTCTATTGAACACCAGTAAAAAGTCGCAGGAAAGCGTACATGTTTATTCCACTCATTCTTATTTAACTGTTACTGAACCGACTTTGATAAAAATATTGTGGGACTAATCTAGAATCATCCAAACGGGCCCACTATGCAAATAAGTGGGCTCGATGTGATTTTTTTTATAGTTTTATAGTAAGTCTATTGAGGTCGAAATCAATCGGATTATAAAAAAAAAATCTGTCTACTTCAAATTCCGTAACAGTAAATAAATTTATCATTTACGTTCTTTTTTAATGCAAAGTTTAATAAATTCTTCGCAGTTTATTGGTACTTTAGAGAAAGTCCGTTTACTGTGGAACTGATTTAATCTTGTATTAAGTTTTATAATCATTATAATTAGCCTGAAGAAGTCCACGAGTCCTCTGGACATAATGTCTAATGGACCCCTAAGGGGATTTCTGGAATTTTATATCAGGTTTTCCCTGCCGGCTGTCGGTGGGTTCGCTAAGGGGATAATTGGACAAAAGTTCCAGAAATCCCCCGCGCAGAGGACTAACGCAGGGGAAAACTGGAATGAGCCAACAAATTTTCCATAAAAAATGATTTGAAGCCTTCTCCATCCAAAGCTTCCCGTGATTTTACTATGTCATCGGTCTATGGAGGGCTGTCCTATGCTTCGTCATCCGAATAGAGATAAATTCGTGTCATTGTTTTTTGCTGGTCACCCTGCGTTAGGTCAGTGACCGGGTTAAACAAAATGTTATCTACTCTGATTTCTAAATATTTAGCCTTTTCTAGCATTAAAATTTAAATTAAATAAGTCATTTGAGTTTAAAATAAAAAAACAACAGCATGAAGCGCGTTGAAATCTTTCGTATAGAAAATATATTGTAATGTTCTTACTAAAATAAGAATATTTAAAAAGTACATAACAGGCTAATTTCTAAAATCATTAGTAATAATTAACTAGTAGTAAAGTAATTAGTACTATATTTTATGTTAAAAATAAACCAACCTCTATATAATCCACGTTCTTCATGTATAACACTGTATGTCACTTTTAACAAATTTTCAAACAAAAAATTCGTCACACATTTCGTTCACAAAGTTTCACTCGCGTTTTTTTTTTTCAATTTCGTTTCGTGCGTGCGTCCCTCGCTGCGATCGCGGGAGAATGCCGTGCGCAGGCGCAGCAAACCGATGACTTAAGGTCAGGTGTTGTTTTTATCGATTATTTTATATTGATCAATACGGTGGCTGTGTTTTTATGACTGGGCAATTTGTCGTAATTGGAATAATCGGCAGATGGTACGAATTAGTAAGTTTATTTATTTTTAGGGTATTAAAATTAGTTAAATTAGCCCGGCGGAATAAGCAGATGATAATGAATTGTAAGTACCTACAATATAACCTACAAAATATATATTTAGTTATCTTTGCATTATGGTATTTAATTGTTAAATATAATGCATACTTTCGCTATTTTAGCGACATTTGTTTTTCCTCTCCTCGTGTGTAGTTTCAATTAGCTATCTCATTTCATTTATTGTATAGTGTCAGGTAAAATGTCACAAAAACTTTTAACGATAACTTTTTTTTAATATCCTAATATTGATACCGATATTGATTATCCAATCATTATCAATACACTATCAATATTTAGACAGAATCATTCTTCGCCTTAAGAAGATGCGCTTGAGTGGGCGAACGCGGAAGCGGGAGGTCTCACTGACCGCAACTACGTAACGGTGCACCTCTCAGACACTCGCACCTACAGACACCAACACCTACCTCTTCATAAATATTAGGTGGTCTCTGAGTCCGAATTTGCTATTATAATAATGTGATCCCGCGATTATAACAATATCTCACTCGTGTCTTTTGCTGTTGAGATTTTGTGAAGTGAAGTTGAAGTTACTTTGTACTGTAGAATGGAAGAAATCGCTCCCTAGCGATAAAACCCCCCCATTGTACGTAATTGTATCTTATTTTCTGTATAATCTGTCTCGCATATTAGTTGTAAGGTGTACCTACGTACAATAATAGTAGATTATTATACAAGGGGATAAAGCAGTGTCTTCTGTCGCGGGTGACGATTTAAATCGCGAGCGTAACGAAGGACTCGAAGTTTACTCCCGAGCGTAGCGAGGGTGTTAAAAACTTAAATCACGAGCGAAGCGACGGATTTAAGACGAGTCCTGAGAGTAGCGAGGGATTTAAGTTCACCCAAGACTAAGACAGCTTTATCACCGAGGAAAATACTCTACTTTTCGTACCATTTGCGAAAAAATTAACACAATAATAATATGAGATAGCATTTTAGAACATTAACTTATTTATAAAAATAAATTAAAATAAACTTAACGTTTATGTATTTGAAGAAAACAAAAACGCGGCATTTTCCTAGACTAATATTTTTTTGTCGGAAAAGCAAAGGCATCAAGCTCATACGGCCTGCATAATAAATGCGTATTCCTTTTTCAAAAAGATGTATAATGCTTTTATTCATTCATTCCATGTGGATTAATTCGTCCAAGTGTACAATCAATCATGTTTTGTTTTGTGTATCTATATAGGTTTTTTTAGTTTATGTTTTCGGTTGTTTACAATAGGTCCGAATCGACAGTAACAAAAATTTTAAAATCTAAAGTGTCAATTGGGACCTTGTGTCCCAATATATTTTGTCCGAATCGTCAGCCACAATAGGTAGGTCATAATTATATTAATCGCTAGGAATACAATAAAAAAATAAAAAAAAGTGCAAGTATATAATAAGCGTAATACCTATTAGGTACTTGTACTAATATTCTGTGGTAATAGCCAAAAAAAGAAGATTGTAAATAGTAGATCGTAAAAACAAATGAACAGGGACTGGACTTCTGGACACTGGAAAAAAGTCGTATACTTACATAATTATAATTTCCATGAGGTACTTATATAGGTAGGTAGGAAACCTACTAGGAAATCTAAAAATAAAATAAATAAAAAATGTTCTATAAATGTGATGTTGGATCAGTGGATCTTGTTTTCGACTTATAAGACCCTCTACATACACATGTAATTCTGCAAATAAATATAGTTAGATGTTTTAGGTTTGCCTGATGGTAAAATGTGAGCAACAGTTAAAACATGTTGCGTGTGATTTGGCGCAGGCGCTATATTCCACGTACGATGCTATTCAAAAACTTAAAGGCGCTTTTATCAGAAAGATATAATCAAAAATGGGTTTTCAAAAGAAACACGATCGATAGCGTGATAGTTAATCATATAATTTGTCAAAACTGTCAATGTCAAGTAGTAATGAGGTTGGGTATTTTATAAATGTGGGATATACGATTACACAACCTGACGTATTATATAATCTGTGACCTGACATAGAACCTACCTATTTAATTTTTTTATTTTAGCGTGCATTATCCCTCTGCAGGACACTTCGCGATCTTTGGCCACAGTGGGCCGGTCATTTACCTACTATAAAATAGATATCAAACTAGGTTCTCTTTTTAACACTACACAATAGTACCTACACAATGCTATATTTTTTTTATTGAAACAAGCACTCCAATAAAAACTTATTTTAGTTCGAGGTAGTAGGTAGCTATTTTTAATTCACCATGCATAAAATATCCAACATACCTACATCGTATCTACTTGCAAATATAGAATTTTATTGCGTTCAATACATGCCACCACAGAATAAAAAATAGTACAACAAGGTTTGTAAAAACTCGCAACAGAGCAAGAAGGTCGTAATCAACTAAAATGAGTTTTTCAGCTCGTCTGTCAATTACGTCAAATAGAGTTTGGAATTGCGTGCAGTTTTTGATATTACAATTTGATTGATGATGATAGTTTGTATGATTCGAGCAAGTCTGTCAAGGCTCACTGGGTTTGGTTCCCTCTCGAATAGCACCGCATACCCAACAGAATGCCTTCATAGTAATGGACATGTTAAATAAAATTAACGTTAATACTATTTGTTAAATTCCAAAGTGATTAATCATTGAATTAATGTACGCTGTAGATACTATCAGACAAAATGGCGTAAGTATTGATGGACGGCTAACAAAAACTGAAAACATTGTTGCAAATCAAGATCATAATTATATTTACATCTCTCATATTCGGTAATTAGGTCCTTATTACCCCCAAATGGGGCTTGTAGGTGACCACTTAGCGCTCTAGGGTAATAATGTAACTAGAAAAGCCCTAGGGCGGTAAGTAATTTGAGGGAAGAACTTGTAAATGTGGGACTCACATATGTGTGCCTCGTCTTCGACTCGGCCCACATTACGTACCGCCCCATTTGGGGGTAATAAGGACCTACTTACCTCACATAAAGCAGAGTAAGCATCAATTGCACCCTCGAACTATAGGCACCCTCGCTGCGCTCGTGCGCCTTAATATCTCGGGCTGCAATTGATGCCTTACAGCCCTTGGCTACTAATCTACTATTGTTTTATGGGAACAAACTGAGGACCTCTATAGGTAATGTTTTCTTCTATAGTATCATTGTTTCGGGTTATTTACTGAAGCGCTCATGGCGTAGCTTGCTAAGTCAACCCTCACTGATTTTTCTAGGGTAAGCGACGTTCTGCGCGATCACTATTTAGATGGTTGACCGTTAGTGGCATTTACATCTGAGCGCTTCCGTGCTTCGGAGGGCACGGTCATTGCACGACAGAGGCCTTAAGGCAGCCTATAAACTCCTAGCCACTAACTCATACGAACTTACTTTAGGTAAGTTTACTCGTAACCCTACTGGGTTAAATCAGTTGAATCCAGGTGATTGGATTGGATTCAACTGATTTGATAGAAGACATGCAGGACAATAAGTAGGTCATTGCATGGGGGGTTCACACTGCTGATGTCGAGCAGTTATTGTTTTCAACAACACTAGTAGCTACAATCTTAAGGTTCTAGAAAATGAATCGTATATTTACAGGCAATGCCATCTCGATCATCGAAGCAGGTCGCACCATGGCTAAGTTCTAACAGTACGGCGACCTCAGCGCGACCTCGCGGGAGCCCAACGACATTTACATGCGCACGCGCAGCCCATCCTTGTGGTTTATGATTGAGATAGTGCACGAGGAATTCTCCATGTGGGTCACTGTACGTTCTATACGTTATTTTTGTACTTAGTGTTTCTATGTACTAAGGGCCAAGCCTTGATGCATTTGGTAACTGACTTACATGCAAGCGTGGTGGGTTTGAATTGAAGTTGGATCAAATTTTTTGGTACAAAAGTCGAGGTTTTCAGAAGGTAGGTAATTCACAAATTATCAGAAATAATAAAAAAGTGCCTTTACCCTAATTCTTTGAGATCCTAACGTTCATTTTTCTACCCTTTGATACCACTTTTGATCTTTAATTAGTATTTTACAAGACATAGTGTGTTTTGTTGGAATAACAAGTTTATATTCTGACGTGCGGTCCTCCAACGTGGTCTGACCCTGTGACAGCCTACTACATTCTTAACTTCTAATTCAAACAAAACACGCAAATCTCATGATGATTCCACCTAAGCCCATCAGATGTCGTGGGTGGCCGTTTTGCATACAATGGAGGAATAATTGCTGAGATGCCTTGCCCACGATAGCATCTATTATATGCTTAGAATTAGAATAGATTCAATCGAAACCTGAATCTTTGAATTTTTGTGCTACCAGCTAGCTATCTAGCTAGCTTGTATGAGTTAGTGCCCAACTCCGGTGACGGAGTTTTTAGTTCACATTGACCTCCGTCGTGGCATTATTCTGTATGACTTAGGAGATTCCTTGCCGTGACCGTATGACGTCACCGTAAGGAATGACATTTATGGCATAGGAAATACGGCATAGGCATAGGGCGATTTCACGCCGCTGTCTTGTCGTGCTGCGTAACGCGTTTGTATTGGTCATAGTGAATAAAGCCCCTGGAGCTGGAGCTGCTCTCTTTGTGCTACTATAGACAATTTTTTTTTTAAATCCCTATTACATGAATTTTTGTCAAATAAAAACGTGCAACGTGTGTTTGCTTCTCACTGCTTAAAAGATGCAGACTAAGATATTTAAGATGTGAAAAAAGATCCATTTCACTTCAAAGACACTCATGAATGGCATAGGCAATAATGCAACCGGTTTGCACATAAACTTCAAGTTTAAAACACGCCAATTTACTAAGAAAAACATCAGTCTTTCTCACTACTAAAATGGGTTAGCAGGTCAACATTCTTTTAGATCCGATAAGAATATGGGGTAACTGCGACTCGTCCCGCCAGTTTGGGAAGACAGTTACAATAACCGTGGTTCATGGGCACTTTCGCTGGCTTAAGAATTCAGAATACATTGTCAGAGACACCCTATAGAGTTAGTTTTTAAGATGCAAGATTTTGCTTGATATGGACATCAAAAATTTATGCTCCATATGTAATAGTGATCGATTTTTAAGTAACAGTTCTGTTCTAGTCTATTGACATAAAGAGTTATATATTTCGATAAATTTTTACTGTCTCAACCACCAGAGAGACTTGAGCTTAAGTCAGACTTTGAGCAAGTTTGCTAGGGTAGGTAGCCTGTTAGGCTTATTAGGAGGTGTACATTTCCCAGTTTTTTGGCCTCTTGTCTGTACGGCCAGAGTATGAAGTTATACTTTCAAGCGAGCCATTTAGATCTACTTAAGAATTGACTTCGTTGACTTGAAGTTGTTCAAATGTGTCATTGGATTGAAACCCACATTTGTCGTGGTAAGCCACAGCTCAGACATAGTTGAAACTCGAAAGCATCTAATTCGGTTTATCCGGTCACAATGGCGCGTGTGTTCATTGTCAATTTGCCACAACACCGCACCCACCTGGATGATTGATAGCTAGCGGAATAATACCGTTACGTCGGCATTATCTGCGTATGGTATTACGGAATCAAAATATTTTGTTTTCTATCCTTCCAATTGTTGACGCGTTATTTTTTCAGGAATCTGGTTCCCATAGTAGGTACAAGCTTTCCTTAGTTTGGGTAATTTTTTTACACAAAAAATGTCCATGAAGAATGCTTTTATTTGAGAGTTGCACTTTGAGGCTTATTTCTCGGGGTCCTTAACAGATTGGTCAGATCATCGGTTACATTTTTAAAATTACGATTTACTTTCATCTTTTTACCTTCAGTGTCAATGCCCCCGATTGTAATGTCAAATTAGTTTAGAAAAATGCGCTAACAGAATCGACTAACAATTATTATGTAGTGTGAATGCGTTGCTAAAAAAATCACTTCACGTTCACAGCTATAAAAAATAGTAAAGTGGTGTCTTGTAGAAAGTGACAAATACGCCGTTTCCCATGGATGAGCTCAACAATAGGCCGTTCACCAAAATAAACACCTATTTACAAATGTCTGCCAAAAATCTCATGCGTGGACGCTGCTATACTTTCTCTAAATTTTCTTTTAGTTACCTATCTACCTATTTATACGTAGGTACAGGCTGAGAGGGTGGTATAGGTGCTGGGCAAGCCTACTCCATCTAAACATTGCACTACAGTGTCCAGTTAAGTGAAGGCATAGGTTGCCTCCAGACGCTGTATAACTCATCTTCAATAGATGTAAAGGCCTATTATTACTATTACAGGTACCTACTTCTGACTCAACACTTCAGAAAACTTTGTATTCTCAGAAACAAAAAAAATACCTTCTAACAAAAACGATGTTGCCACTTAGTGATAAAAAAATTACCCTAATGAAATATCGAAGCGTAATTTTCATTTTTTATTTATTTATTTAAGTCTTTATTGCACAAAATGAACAAATGTACAAATAGGTGGGCTTAATGCTATTTATAAGCATTTTCTACCTGCCAACCTTACCTTATTTTTTGTCAAATTTTAATGAAAACCTCTCGTGAAATCCATTTTTTTTGTAAACTAATATTTAGATGACAGGCGTCATGCCTTAGTCGGTAGTATCTCTGCCTTCCGTGCTGTGGGTCGTGGGTTCGATCCCCACCGAGAACAAACATTTGTGTGTGCCAAACATAGATGTTTGTTCTGTGTCTGGGTGTTTCTATGTGTTATAAGTATGTATTTACAAAAAAAAATGTATGTATGTATTCTATCAGCCATCTAGTTCCCATCGTACAAGCTTTGCTTAGTTTGGGACTAGAAGGCGTTGTGTTAAGTGTCCGTGAATATTTTTTTTTTTTTTTAGATATTTAAATCTACCATTGCATGTTAGAAACCCATTTGGTAGTCAAACAGGACACTTGCGAAGGGAGAGTGGTCTTGAGAAAATTTGTCGTTTTTGCCGGGTGTTGCTCAACGTAGCATGACAGATAAGGTGTGGACAGGTCAACACTCCTTTATAAGTAGGTACGAGGAAAAGACAGAGAAAAAACCTGCAGTAAAGTACCTACCTACTTAAGCTGTAATCATTCAGTATTCAGTTTTTTATACAATATTAAGTAGGTTTATAATTATAACTGCAAAAAATAGTTTTTTATTTTATTGAAGTGAATAGTTCTGTGAACTAGGTATTCAATAAAAAAAAATAGGTAGGTAAAGTGAAATTGTGTGTACAAAGTGATTCAAAGCGATCAGTGGCATTTTATTCAATACAAGCATTATGTCTTTGGCTTGAGCTATTACGGTGTAATTTTGACCAAAGGGGATTTTGAGACTGAAAACTCTTATAATCCCATTGATTTTAAAATTTTGAAATCAAGGGGATTATAAGCCAAAAAATCTCATAATCCCCTTGAAGGGGACGACTCAAAGGGGATTATGAGCCTAACCCGGTACTTTTTACGTATTTTTTTATGAGAATTACTTGGAAAAAAACATAAGCAACGAAAATCATATTTTGCTCTTGTATTGTACGTAACGAAACTAAGATTTTGACAAACACAAACTATGAAACTAAAAAAATCTAACAAAACCATTTTGTTTGAAAAAAAAATATTAGAATATAAATAAAATGTACTACCAACCAAATATCGAAGCATCCATGCTACAGATTATTTTTTGGATTTCTCATCGATTCTCAAAACATGTGAAAATACTTTTTATGGCGAAAATAACCTCAGCGAAAATAACCTCTTGCCGTCAAGTCAATGCTCCTAGCAGGTTTTCAGTTACAGTAGAACTCCAATTATCCGAATTAATGGGGACCGGGACTCATTCGCATAATCAAATATTCGGATAATCGGATTTTTTTTTTAAAAATTGCCATTGGAGAGAATAAAAGCTACGTTTTGATATTGCACTATTTTTTTATTGAATTAAATGAAAGAAACATGAAATTTTCACATGTTTTAAATATAAATAAAATGTACTTATGTACAAGTTTAGAAATAAAAATCATTGTTTTTTAAACATCTCCGTCAATGTAAGCTGTTTTGCGGTCTTCAACCGGTTCGGATAATCGGCGATTCGGATAGTCGGAGTTCGGATAATTGGAGTTCTACTGTATATTCAAATTAATAAAACTTATGATCAAAGGCAAGTGAAACCAGCCTTAGGTTATTTGTCGAGAATGCACTTTACCAACCTCACCCTCGCATTCCAAAACCTACGTCTAGGAACTAGGCATTGCCTAACCAGCAATATTACCGCGAAGCGAAATAGTAATTGGAGTTTAAAAACTTTCTATATTTTAACAACTTTAATCAAATCCTTAAAAACTGAAATATGGGATAGTTACTAACGTCTCGTTTTAACTTAGTTGCAAACATTGTAGACTTGACTAATAATTGCCATTTTTAAAATTTTTTTGGAGGTTATTCGCGGTGAGGCCTCAGCAAGAATAAAATAATGTGACAATTGTAAACGTATCGCAACGGTGTATACACGTCGTATACGTTATATACGGTGTATACCGTGCATACGAGATACACTGCGCGGCGACGCTACAACGTTCGGAAGTCGAGCTGGTGTTAACGCGCAATACGACTCGAATACTGGTTTACGTAACGTGGTGACTGTCAGATTCGTTCGTGCTACACCCAGTACCTACCTAGGTATCTAACTGGCTGCATTTTTCAAATGCTCTTAACTGATTCTGCTTCTAGTTAGCAATTAGTGAAAGTGGTTTGAAAAGTTGCGCATAAGAAACTGTTCCTAGTTGACATTTATTTATAAAACTTTCCGTGTTTACATACCTACATGAAAACTATTTAAGAAATGGTGGTTTACAAGGTGGTCCATTAAAAGTGGCTCATTTTTTGGACCACTGTTAAATGGTCCAAATTTTTGTTATGTCACACAATATACAAAAAAATACATAACGTGTTTCTTCCTATCCTAATAGGCATAAGTGAGTTAAATAAAATATTTTGTTACAAATCAAAGCCAAAAACTGGTAAAAATCTCATTTTAAAAAAGTATGTAGTAATTGTACATACGTAGGTACCTAAGGTACCTACTCTACTACCTACATGATATTTTTTATTCATGTTTTTTATACGTGTGTACACCTACAGATTGCTAACTGCACTGTACTTTACATAGTAGGCTAGTCAAATAATACAAACGCTCAGAAAACATCTAAAGCTGGACACAAACTTGGGGGCCAAAATTTAAAAGATATTGTAGTCAATGAAAACCTCCTCCCTTATCTTTCAAAGGGCAATGTGTACGCTTCTTTAACAAAATCCCAAGTGATGTGTCTCAGTTGTCGGTTGGCAAGTTCAAAAACGTAATAAAACAGAGACTTCTTTTAAAAGCATACTATAAAATATCTGATTATTTATAAGACAAACAAGCTTGGGACGAACTAGCTCCAACTCATCCAATAAAAAAAATATGTAATCATACCTATTCATACAAAACGTAATGACGATTCAAAGTGATCAGTGAGATTTTATTGAATAAAAGATTTTTGACTTTGACTTTGACTTTGGCAGGCGCGAGTGACAGATGGAGTTGTAAGAGAAAAGAAAGAAAAAATAGATTGTTTGGCATTATTTATCAATTTGATTTACTAAGTAGACCTTCCCATCCCTAACAGAGATCACGTCATGATCTTTATCTTTAGCTTTAAAAAATGTAGTTAATTCCAACCAGGAGCAATTACAAGACAAATTTTTACAAATATATTTTAAAACCCCCGATTGGCGTCTGGTCTACAGGTAGGGATTTCGTGGGGATTTCTGGAATATATCTGGTCTTGGTCTGAGTGCCGCTACATTGAATTTTGATACTGTAACAGCCGAATACTCAAACGCAACTCAAACCCCACCCAATTTAAGTCCCGCTTAAATTATTGCCATCTCTTACAAATGAGTAATGTCAAACAGAGGCAGAGCAATCTTATGTGGTGCTCAAATTTGAATGACGTTTGAGTATTCGGCTGTAAGTGATACTCACAATGACGCAAGAATCATTAAAATCAGACGCGTTTGGTGTCTATAGAGGGCCATAAAAGAACAAGTATGCACACATGAGCTGATAAACAGATTACCCTCTCTTTGCGTTGCGCCCCTATTTGGGTAAAAACACACACAATACATTTATTGCTTTCACATAGGTTTACATGAGTAGATGTTTTTTAATAAAACATTGATGATAATGATTTCGACCTGTTTGTGGTTTCGCTGACGAAAAAAAAATCCTCGTTTTTTATCTTAGTACTAAATAAGAATTTAATATAATTTCAGTGACGATTTAGTGTAAATTGTCATGAGTTTGTAACAAGGAGAATATTTACATTGAGTTTGTCTCCGGCATGAGATTATCTTTAGTCGCACGGTACGCTTGTAAGAGTCAACAAAAAGTGCTAAGTGGGACGTCAACCTCCTTGCGCCTGCGCCGATCAACGCACTGCGGCCATTGCAAAACCCAGATAAGTAACATTCACTAGCAAATGTAAACGTTGACGAATTTTTAATCAGATTTATTGTAACTAGAACTGATTCTATTAAAAGACTTAGATATAAAATACACTCATGAAGAGACAATCAATCTAAATAAGATTTTAAGGTAAGTTTTTTTAAGGTAAAAATGATGTTTTATTTTTCTTTTTTTAGTAGCATTGGTTTTAGAAGTATTTATTTGTTTTTATTTTATTTTTTATTTAATTATTAGCTGTAGGAAAGTAGGTATATTATTATGTATTAGTTTCTTTATAATCTTAGGTAAGTTTCTTTATAATCTTCATTATTTATTGTAAGTACCTACTGTAATTTTTACACTTTGTGCACCGCCCTCCATTTATTACTGTTCGCTTTTATCCATGCCAAGGTTGCCTGGAAGAAATCGCTTTCAGCGATTAGGCCGCCCATTGTATTTAATCGTATTATATAAGTTAGTCTCTAAAACGTTGTGTACAAACAATAAAGTGTTACTTATCTATCTTTTAAAATTTTTAACCCAAATATTGAAAGGAGTTTGATGAGTCTTTTGGACTCTAAACCTTACTTACCCGTACAAAAGGGTTCTTCTTCGGTAAGTCGTGGTCTACCTCATCTCTGGACTCGTCATCTTCACCTGAGCTCACTCGAACGCACGTTTTGTGCATTGGCTCAACCATATTCACACATTCTACACTTTACGCACACTTTTCCACAATTTTAGGGAAACTTTTCGCACTCAATTCTTTGCACTTTTTTAAACAAAAGACTTAGCCAAAGAACAAGATTCAACAAAAAAAAAAGAAAAAAAAACACCCCGGAATTCCGAATTTGAAATGGTTTTAATTAATCAGCCAGCACTGGAATATAATTGACGATTTGGAACAAGTTCTGACACTGACACTTCTTTGATAACTTTTTTATCGCACTTTCTTTTGGCACTCAATTTGCATAGTAATTCACGTTTCACTCGATAAACTGAAACAAAAATAAAAGTTAATTAGAATTTTATTGTATCTACAGTTTCATTATAATTAGAATCTTTCTAGACCCGCTGATACTATCGTGACATAGAATATCAAGCACAACATTGAAATAAATTGTCTACGACCTCTACGAGTAGGTACCTAATCTAATATTGAATACCACTTTATAATTCAAAGTGAACTAAGTACTAATTAAAGTCAGTGAAAGTAGATGTCGTTTGTTTTGAAGGCAAAATGGTGGATTTTTATTTCAAATTTGGAGACGAATTTTATCATTCAGGGACGAATTTTTTCACTTTACAACAGTGAACTATTGGAATAAATTCCAATAGTTCACTGTTACGATCTCAATCAGTTATTGGTTAAATTCCACCACAATAACACAAGAAAAACTATTAAAATAAAAGTACTAACGTTATTAAAAAAAAAATGTCAAAACTCGAATCCCGCACTTTATCTAACACTTATTCTCATTTAGTTTGCTCAAACACATATCCACTTAACAATGAAGTGTGACTGATGTCATGCACAGACAAATTCAGTGGATGTAATGTCATGATAATTACTGTCAGACCTAGTTTGGTGTTGGTTTATTGATACAAGATGATAACAAGATAGTGTGAGTACGCACTTGTCATGTTTTGGACTGTCTATAGTATTCGTAATGTTAGTTTTGGATTTACTTATGTTTTACCTTATTACTTTCAAAGTAATATGGTAATATACAAAGTAATATGGTATACTTTCAAAGTAACAATGGCAAAAATGTTTTGCAAAGTAATTGTCGTCACAGCTCAGTAATAGCCTTCAGTGCTGGGGGTCGTGAGTTCGATCCCCACTGAGAACAAACATTTGTGTGATCGCAAAAATAGAATTTTGCTATGTGTTAATTTGCCATAAAAAAAGCATATACCTATAAGTAGGTACGCCCTCTAGCCCCAAACTCAGCAAAGCTTTTAATATGGGAACTAGACTGCTGAAATAAACATAGCACCCAGAAATAGGATAAATATCCATGTTCGCCACACACAAATGTTTATTGTCAGTGGGGATCGAACCCACGACCGACAGCACGGAAGACAGAGCTAATTACTGCTGTGTAGGTTTTGATATACTTATAGCCGAATACTCAAACGCAACTCAAACCCCACTCAATTTAAGTTCCGCCTTAATTATTGCCATCTCTTACAAATGAGTAATGTCAAACAGAGGCAGAGCAATCTTAAGTGGTGCTCAAATTTGAATGACGTTTGAGTATTCGGCTGTTCTCTCTTAAACCCTTGAGCTTCCGGGAACTTGATTCATATGCGGTGTATGGGTGAATCAAAACACTGCGTCATGGACGTCATGGTACTGCACGAGCCATAAAATATGACTCATAGCTTTGATATTATGTGCCTGTTTCACCCCTCAAAATTATTAACCCTTGGGAGATTAGTCATGCAATGTATGTCATGTCATGCTAATATTAAATTGTAAGAAAATTTTAAAATACTTTTTTCAAAAACATTTTACCTTATATATAAATAACTATATTGTGTTTTACATTCTTCAAGCGAGTAGAGGTAGGCCAAAGAAAAGATGGATGGACTGCGTGAAGAATGACATGGGTAAGAAAGGAGTGACAACTGAGATGACGGCTGATAGAAGAGCATGGAAGAAAAACACATGTTGTGCCGACCTCACATAAAGTGGGAAAAGGGCAAGGAGATGATGAAGCGTTCAATATCTATTAGTTATACCTAGAAGAGGAACATAAAAAGGTGCTCAATAGATCCCTCTTGTTGGGAGTCACTGGCAGAAAATCGGCCTGAATGGAGAAGTCTCGTGAAGCGTAATGTCTACACCTTTGAAGATGAACGAAGGCGCGATCTAGATCTTAAACGCGACCATCTAAAAGCTAGACCGCCTTCAAACATCTACTATAACTACGTTAACGGTGCTCTTACATGCACATTGTGTGCAAGAACCTTTAAAGCCAAAATTGGCTATTCAAGTCACCTTAGAGCCCATCATAGGCATCAATCAGCAACAATTTTGCTGTAGCCGATACCGGCCAGGAAGACATCATCATCAGTTATACCTATTCTATTGTTCCATTTTTCTAAACGAACCTAATTTGACAGCGTTAAAATTATAGCCATCTTTGTCGTTTCAGTTTATGAGAAAGGGACGGCACCACTTTTAGTGCTGTCAAATTAGGTTAGTTTAAGCGCTCGTGGCTAGGCTTGCTATAAGGACCGTAAGATCAAAAGCAGTTTAAACTATGGATTTCGTTAACTACGATTACATTTTGATCGATGGATTAATCTACTGTCATCTCTGTCAGTTTAAGCTACCGATGGTCGATTAACTACCATTGATATTAGATATTTCATTTATTAACCAACTTGTTACATAATATAACTTTGGCATGTCCAACTAATACAAATTATTTACTTAATCTTATCTAATTTTAACACATATACCTACCTACTATTATATTAACATTCGCTACTTATTATGTACCTATTCTATCAGCCTTGCTATCTGGACAGGGGACTGTGAAATGTCCATAGACACTGAATATTATATATGATCTTATGAAATAATCAGAGACTGGAGGTTAAACTCTATTTCGTGGTTTATTTTTATTTATTTATTTATTTGAGTCCCCAACAACATGTACACCGAATCACAGAAATATTACAATAACAAAATAAAGGCATGCCAAGTGTTACAATAATTATAGGAGACAGACAACAAGCTATTAAGACTAGAGCGAGAGCGAGCAGATATTAGATTAATTCGATAATAAAATTATAGGTATAAAAACAGTAAAAATAAAATAAAATAGTTTAAACCACTATTGATCTTACGGCCCTAAGTTAATCTTCACCGATTATCAAGTTTATCGTTTTCGACGTTCTACGCGGTCACTTTTTGGATGGGTGAACGTTAGTGGCATTTACATCTGAGCGCTTCCGTGCTTCGGAGGGCACGTTAAACTGTCCCAGCTCTAGCAGTCTTTATGCCATGACGGAGGCCTTAAGGCGGCCTAAAAACCCCGTCAACAGAGTTGGCCACTAACTTATACTAGCTTGCTTGCTAGGTGTTAAGAAAAATGGAACAACAGAATCTATAGAATATTAACCATTGTTTTGTAAGTCTTTTTATTTTATACATTTACATATTAGTTTTATTAAATTTAAACAATTTGCATGTCGGTCTCCGATGAAGTATGTTACACTAACTCAAAATTATGAACACCTTGTAATTTGACCATACTTCTTGCGAATAAATACATTTCATTTTCATTTTCATTTTCATTTAATATTTTCCATGACAAACCTAAATTAATGGTTCTGCTTTCCATACCACTCTCTAAAGATACTGACTCCGCGTGCCTGAAGCAAAATGGCAGAAAAACTAGAAATTAATATTTATTTTACAGCGATATAACCGAGCCAGTGCTGTTTAGTCACACTTGCTGATTAGACAGTTTCAAAGAAAGATTTATGCTGCGGAGGAAGTGGGAATTTGGGGCGAGGTTGGAAATGCCTGGATACTTTAATATCATTTTGTGTGTCTAATAATGTCTAGGATGGTATTCAGTTTGAAGTATAAGCACTCAGGCACACAAAAGCTATCAAAAATGATGAAAGTTTTAATTTTAATGGTATATGCATAAAGTAATGATTATTAATTGAGCAAATTTCGATAAAAAATGTAAGGTTTTCACTTGGGTGAAATTGTAACCCATGCGCAAGTTTTCTTGTCTATATCTACCAATCTTTTCATCTTTTTCCACTTCAGTTCAAGTTAGGCTGTTTCTCGGCATATTTTGTCCTAAAAGTCCTCTTGGAAACAATCGTAAAATCTCCCAAGCTTTTTAATTATTTACTAGAGAACAATTGGTTATCGTCTTATTACCAACGACTTTTATAGCGCTACATCCCCAAGGGAAAACTTAAGGCTAAAAGTTACTTATAATAACTTTTAGGTTTTTTAACAACTGTATCTCTACTGAAGTGCAAAAGTAGCACGAAAAAAAATTATTTTATTAAAATTGAACATATATCCTAGGGCTTTGTAAAGATAGAAACGTGAATAATAATAATTTTCTCGATAAAAAAAAATGTAAAGATGACACTAAATCGATATTTCAAACGGTTTATACTCAGATGTTTCTTCTTTAAATCATGTCAAAGTTATATTAAATGATAGGGCTTATTATATACTAGGGAATAGTATTTTTTTTTTATTATAATTTTGTTATTATTCATCTCTGTGAAAGAAAACTATCAAAATCTACACGTTCAGCCCGTTCAGGCGCTCGCGCCTTGCTCGCTCGCTCGCGCCCAGTGCCCGTCTAGACGTCTTCGTCCTAAACTTCTTGGATAACCTCGCCGAGACTAATCCCTACAAAACCAGTAACTTCTCAAGCAACCTATTTTCCCTCCACTTCGTAGCACAGTGCACGCTCTGTTTACTGCGCATTCTGCACGAGGTCGCCACCGCATGGTTCAAGGCTGACATTTGTTTGAATATCGAACCAACTTCACAGCAAGAAGGTCCAATGATGGTACTTTTAAATTGACACGAGTTTTTCTTGTGTTATTGTGAGTATTGTTGTTTAATTTTGGTGGAATTTTAACCAATAATACTTAGGTCGTAACATAAAGTGTGAGCCATTAGAATAAATGTGTGTAAAGTGGTTTTTCTGAATGTGAAAATTCGTGTTTGGTTTTGAAGAGAAAATCCACCATTTTCTTTCCAAAACAAACGACAGCCGACTTGACGAATGACTTGACTTGACTTATATTATTACCATTATTGAAGAGAAGAAATTATGACGATGGTATTGCCACACTGGGATCTGCTTTTTGTACAATCGTTTCAATAAATAGCTTATTCCCCTGCCGGTAGTCGGAGGGGTCGCTAAGGGGAGTATTGGACAAATGCACAGATCATTATATATATTACTATCAGGGGCGTAGCTACCGCCGTATCTGCCGTATCAATTATACGGGGCCCCCGGGCCAAGAGGGCCCTGAAGTGCGTAAGCAAAAAAACTTCCCAAATTGTCCCAATGTCACTATTGTCCATAAAGGCAGAAACTTCAGCAAAACTAAAGTCATCATCAGCTATAAATGATTTAATAAATCAGTTTGCCGAAAAAAAGGCAAGGAGAGCGTATATTTAATTTGAATTGTTTGTAAACATTTTGAAAAAGTGACAGTTATGATGAATAAATATTTCTTTTAATTTTATGCAAACATTTTTTTTCTTTTGTGACAAATCTTTACCCTTCATAAGGGCCAACAAATAAATTTTTATACGGGGCCCCGCCAAGGCTCGCTACGCCACTGATTACTATACTAGTAACAAAAGTTCCAAAAATCCCCCACGCAGTGGACTAACGTAGGGAAAAGTATTATTATCTAAAGTCTGGATTGTCTAAAGGCAAATAATTTGAGGCGTGTAGATAAAAGTTTAAGATAAGTTTTTCTTTCAAAATGGCCTCGAACCCACTAGTAGGACTGGATGGAATAGTAGTTCTATTTGGAATAAAATCTGCGTATCCAAAATGTTCGGTTAGTCAGTCTAACAATTCGGAATATTTTTGTCCAAACAGTTCGATGATCGAACTACTAGTAGGACTGGATGGAATAAAACCCTTCATCAAACAATCTTTTATCAAATTCAGAAATATGTAGGATAGGGTTTTTATTTTAGTTTCTTTAAAAGATTGTAATATATTATCATCAATTACTAAGGTCAAACGGTACCTACTTCACTGCGGAACAGCTTCTGAATTTATATCAAGCTCAAGTCCGATCATGCATGGAGTACTGCTGCCACCTGTGGGATGGTTCTGCCAAGTATCAGCTGGAAGCCTTGTATTCTATTGAGCGGCGTGCCAAGAGACTCGTTGGTGACGAGAAACTATTTGACTTCAAGCTCTACAGCCTCGAGCATCGCCGGCGAGTCGCATGCCTATCGGTGTTCTACCGAATTCACTTCGGAGAGTGTGCACAGGAACTACATGACCTGATTCCCCCATCGCCCTTTCACCTCCGAACTACTAGGCGCACTGATAAATGCCATCCCTACATGGTAGATATCCCATATCTTCGCACAAAGCGCTTTGCCTCCACCTTCATAATGCGAACTGCCAAGGAGTGGAACTCTCTGCCATCATCAGTATTTCCAGAAAGATATAACCTAGGAATTTTCAAGAAAAGAGTGAATAGGTGGATTATAGCTAAGCGTGCTCCACCTTAGGCTGCAGCTACACTTACTACCAGGTGTGCTGGCAGCCAAACGCTTAGCTATTGTTCATAAAAAAAAACATGTGATTTTATTGAATTAATTAATATTCTTATTAACTATTGTCATTCATACAATGTTTTGGCAGTCGCGTAAGCAAGTCACGTAGTAGCATCACTTTGAACGTACTTATAAAGAAAAACAAAAAACATTGGAAAATCTCATGGTTTTCCTGACGTTCTTCACTTGGCGTTATCGTTCTTATTTAAAGGTAAATATGGCTTAAAATAGCATGAGCTGTGGATGTCACCTTGCTCCTATCTGATGACGGAAGGTTACACCGAGTTATGGTGGTAATTACTAATTACAGATATCCCTGACATTATTTTATGGATAAGTTAACTTACTTATAGAGCAACATAATTTTTAAGTTTAAAAAATGGATAAACTGACTTTAATTTGATACGCCTTTATCATCAAATGATGATGATGATGGCAGTTCATTGGGACTGATAAGCGTAAACACCACAGAAAAGTCATAGGAAAGCAAAATACGCAATGTCATGTAGGTACATGGAATATGTGAGCTCTACTACATAGAGCTTCCACAGTTATTTGACAGGCGTCATGGCTCAGTCGGTAGTAGCTCTGCCTTCCGTGCTGTGGGTCGTGGGTTCGATCCCCACCGAGAACTAACATTTGTGTGTTGTAAACATAGATGTTTGTTCTGTGTCTGGGTGTTTCTATGTATTATAAGTATGTATTTACCAAAATAATGTATATAAGTATTATATCAGCAATCTAGTTCCCACAGTACAAGCTCTGCTTAGTTTGGGACTAGAGGGCGTTGTGTGTAATGTCCAAAGATATTTATTTAGTTATAAGTTTTGAGTTTGTTTCGACTGATTTTTTTAGCTAATCTTTTTTTGCACATTTTTTTTATTGTTTTTTTATTGTTCTTGTTTTTACAATTAGTTTCATAGTTTACGTCCGCTCATCGAAATTGGTCCTAACGGAAGACCAGCGTGGGTTGTTCTCAACCCGCATTATGCTGAGTTAGGGTCCATTTTAGTTTGGCCTTCGCTGGAAATCCTACGTAATAATTATTTGTACCTACTCAACTGATAACTTAATTGAATTAATGTTGATACCTGTTTAATAATTTATGTGTTTCTGGTAAATAAACCATAATTTTTATTTTTGCACTCTGATTAGTTTTGTTATTATAATTAGGTATTCTTTTAGCTACGTTTTGGTTTCTTTTTATTTGTTTATTTTGATATCTTATGTTTTAGTTTAGTCTACCTACTTATGTCACATTTTACTTGTGTTGCAAATAAATTATTTTCTATTTTTTATTTTTCTATGTGTATTTTCCTGTTACTGAGCGGATTTTAATAAAAATTTATGGGACCAATCTGAAAGTAGGTAGGTATAACCTTTCAGATAAAAAATAATTCTTCAAATCGGTTCATAAATGACGGAGTTCTAGCAAAAAAACATTAAACAAAAAAATACAACCGAATTTAGAATTTTATAAAGTTGGTTAAAAAAACTCGTAGAACCACCACACCAAAAACGGAAGGGGTGTTTAGTTTGACGTCATTATGTCTGTTTGTTTGTTTGTCTGTTATGTGCCTTCTTAACTCTGAAAAGGCATAGTAGGTAACATTGGCTACTACAATATCAATAATCCTACAAATCTATTGTCTACCCCGAACATAAGTCGGGAGCCGATCGTGTAACTGTACGTACCACAGTTACGAGTGAGGGAGACGGCTATATGCATTATTACCAGTGAGAAAGAGAGAAGAGGTATAATTTGTGCATGAACAAGTGGAGTGTGACGTTTGTTAGGGTTGTCGAAGATATCTTCGATTTTATTATTATCCAAAAGAAGTTGGTAGTCAGATAGATACACTACACAATGCCGTTATACTTATAACACCCCTTCTGTTTTTCAGTCAAGGGTTAAAAGTATATGTCAGATCTACAAGGTACAACATGTTTATATGCAAACATAAGTATTACAATTTGGTCTTAACAGCGGGAGGCACTTTAAAACTTATTCACCTTTTTTAGGTATCTCAAATAATGTTTTATACCATTCCCTCTCTAAAAAGCTTATTTTATTCACTGAAAACAGTGAATAAAAACTAATATATTATACCTCCATCTAATTGATTTGAATTTAGAACACACTAATATAATATACCTCCATCTAATTATTGTTTTTGCGCAAGGAGGTTGTATAGCATTGGCTATACAACCTCCAATCTTTCTTTTTCTCGTAGTCATGGTGTAAAGTATAGTATGCTACTCTTGAATAAAACGGATTTTTACCGAGGGCCATGAACCACTGACGTCGTTCAGGATTCTAACACTTGAATCATCATGAATCCACTTGCTCGTGTTTCATTTATGGCCCTAGCTTTAAATCCGTCTTTTATTCACTAGTTGCATAATATACTATCGCTTTCCAACCCGGGCTTTAAGGTTAGAGTGAAAAGGTGTCTTCTAGACTGTCCTGCTTCATCGTCACTTACCACCATGTTAGATTGAAATACTCAAAAGTCATTCGAAATTGAGCACCACTTAAAGTTGTTCTGCCTTTGTTTGACATTACTCATTTGTAAGAGATGGCAATAATTTAAGCGGAACTTAAATTGAGTGGGGTTTGAGTGGCGTTTGAGTATTCGCCCATTAATCATTAAAAAAAAAAAAAAGATTTTCTGACACGAGTTACCAGCCCTATCTGAAATCGTGCATGACGCATCACACACACAGGCGCACGGCACGCACAAAACTTCCTGCATTTTTATGGACTCCTAGTAGGGAAGACCGGTAAGGCTTCTTGGGCTAAGCTGTGATCGACTAATAGGTACCTACATTATGTAAGTAATAATAATAATAATAATAATACGTTTATTCAGCCACCACAATAAAAATATGAACAGAAAAACAAGAAATAAAGTAAAAACTAAAATAAGAAACTATAAATAGGCGATAGATAGGTATAACTTGATCCAAGAAAAGCATTTGGTGGAAACACTAACTCCCACCCTAGGAATATCCTGTGTTGTGGGTAGTTAGTCTCTTTTTTTCTATAAGTAACCTTAAGTATAATAAAAAGTAAAAGCTTTTTATTTCTGACTAAAAAAAAAACCTAATTAACTAGTATTTATTTATTTATTTTATTTATTTATTTATTTATAACATAACACATATAAAAAACTAAATAGTGCCTTAAAGCCTAGGTAAGGTTTGTCTAGACACTAGGTTCTCGTAGGTATCTATATCGTAGTTCGCCCCGAACTGAGATCTCGCGATGGTCGGAGGTTAATAAAACCCAAACAATTTTTATTGACCAATGGTTGTAATAAACTTTGCAAATCGCTTCGAAATCGCCGTCTAGCTATGTACCAGTCTTGCTTGAACTATAAAATCCTTGAAACTCCAAGAAATGGTAGCTCACGTTATACTGGGTTTGCCAATTTTATAATTTTTACAACAACTCAAAAACTATTAGACCTAGAATCAAAATAAAAACGGGTTTGCAAAGCCCTATCATATGACACCCCACTTGATATTTTGGTGCGACTTATTTTTTACTCCCTTTGGAACCTCATAACTTTCCAACCCCTTGACCGACTTACTTTATTTTTCAAACCAGTAAAATTTAAGACTAATATCCGTATACCCACCGAATTCTGTGAAGATCGGATAAGCGGTTCAAAAGATCTCGACGAACAAACATACAAACATACAAAGCATTTTTGCCCAAGTTGTCACTACGATCTACTAAGATCTCGTTCGCTTTGCTCACTCGATTAATGAAATAATCTGTTTACCTACTGTTTGTTTTTGCCAAATTCATTATAATGAAGTTCTGTTATCATACCTAATCATACAAAACGTAATGACGATTCAAAGTGATCAGTGAGATTTAGGTTTTTGACTTTGACTTCAATTTTTTTTGAAACAATGCACAATCTTTATTAATTGGTTAGTTTTTTAAGCACAGGGACCTTATTCACTATGACCAATACAAGCGCGTTACGCAGCACGACAAGACAGCGGCGTGAAATCGCCCTATGCCTATGCCGTATTTCCTATGCCATAAATGTCATTCCTTACGGTGACGTCATACGGTTACGGCAAGGAATCTCCTAAGTCATACAGAATAATGCCCCAGAAGTGCCTTTTTCTTTGCAAATGAAGTGGTGACCTACCCTACTTCATTTAAGACAAAACTGAACAAAGTTGGTCACGCAGCGACCTCGGCGCGACCTTCATCAAGAGACGATCAAATTGATTTCCGCTTTCCCGGCTTGCGCGGGCGCAGACAATGTCTTATTTATTTTGATTGTACAGTCAGCTTCAGAATTTTAGAATTTTCAGTTTTTCATTGTTTACTGCAGGCACCAATATACTATGATTTCATGTGTATTTTGTAAATACTGTATTAGCTATAATTTTCTTTGTGAACAAAAGTTTATATTTAATTAAAAATTATACCAACCTTATTAGCATACGTTGCCAGTATTTTTAGTCATAATGATTTCGCAACTTTTTGTTCAGTTAATTTTGAATGATAAAAGCCAAAAGAAACCCATAGCCAAAATACATTACCAGTAAACTCTATTTATTAGTGATATATAGGTAATAAAAAGGTGATAAAATATTACCTAGTAACAAACGCAAACTAGATCTAAGTAAATCTAAGCTAAAACCAAAAACGTTCCGTTGGATCGTTAAAACCGTTTGATAATAGCGCCATCTATCAAAGAAATAAAATAATACTTACTACCAATTATAATAATATAAACAATCTGCAAAAGTAGATATTTTTTATGTCAGCAACATATTTTGTGCTAAATTTACTAACATAGAGAAATAATAATGTTACACTTGAAAACAGCCAAGGCCAATGTTCTTAGTTACATAATGTTTGCAAAACTATGGTTAGATTGGTAGGTAGGTAGGTAACTACCTACTCGGTTTTATAGTATTTTGCTATAGAGACTAAAAGAGCATTTAGGTATATCCGATTTTATTCATCGTTGTAATGTAAATTCTACAGTCATTTTGATAACTTAGATTAAAAAAAAAGTACCTACCTAGGTATCTAAAAAAGGTTTTTGACAGGCACTCGTGTAAGAACCAGAAATATTTTAACGTTATTCTACAGTCCATTCCCGTTCGACCCACTAGGTCTCGTCCCACTCTAGGGACGAATGGGAAGGAAAATAAGTACTTATTACTTTTGTTCCCGTTCGTCTCGCTAAGCGTATTGGTGGGACGAACTGGAAGTTATTGACTAAACTAAACGCTAAACCAAATCAAAAATGTTCTATACATTCCGTTCAAACAATGATAGTTCGTACGTAAAACAAAGACAAAACGATGAGGCGGTTGAATATAAAAATAAAAACTCACTTTGTTAACTACTGACAAACTAAATAAAGTAATATTTATTTATTTATTAGTCTAAGATTCACAGTTTTATTATGGTATATTAAAAGCTATCTATTTTACATTATTCGTCAACCAATTCGAATCTATATTTTGTAAGTCAATAATATAATATAATAATAGTAAGCAGGTAGGTACAATATCTAAAACAAAACGGCAGGCACGTCGCGACGCCACCGGGCAATGAGTTTAATATAATATGAGAAAAATAAACCGCTTCAAACGTAATGTAGGGTGCGAGGGTGTGTGTGTCTGTGAAGGGTGTAGGTATGTTGTGTGTAGTGTGGTGTGGGTGTGGGTGTGGGTGTGGGTGTGGGTGTGGGTGTGGGTGTGGGTGTGGGTGTGGGTGTGGGTGTGGGTGTGGGTGTGGGTGCAGCAGCGCCAATAGACAAACGCAAGTCCAACTCAAAACTCGAAACTCAAACTTTGCAACACTAATATGATTGATGCAGATGTAGCCTAAATAACCAAAAGTGTAGCTGTAAAAAACAGGTTTCTACATAAATCCTGGTAAGCTGGTATATCTAAATAAAAACGTTAATTGCGGAAAGTATACAAGTTACAATTACGTAGAAACAAATAACGTCCTGCAAACGGTAGTCTTATGGCATAAACAAATTTTATTGTTCCTATGTCTTTATTTCAAAAATTATATTCTGTCTTTCATTAGGCACGGATAAGAAGTGTAAATATAATATGATGATATTGATGATGAGACAAAAAGAGGTTTAGAAATAAACGGCGGTCTTATGGCATAAACAAATTGTTTCTGTCTTTATTTTTTATATTCTGTCTTGTCTTTCATGGCCTGATTTAAAAACATTTCCATACTAAAGCTGTACCTGTATAACTACGTAAGCAGTCATGCTTGGATGACGGCAAATCATCACGACCTTCGTGAGTCTTCACGTGACTTACAGAAAACACCCAGTTGCTTTGTAATTTTCTGAAAACATACCTACCTTTGTAAGCCATTAAGCAAGCAAGCTCGTATGAGTTAGTTGCCAACTCTGCTGACGGAGTTTTTAAGGCCGCCTTAAGGCCTCCATCGTGGCTCAACGACTGCTAGAGCTGGGACAGTTTAACGTGCCCTCCGAAGCACGGAAGCGCTCAGATGTAAGTTACCCATCCAAATAGTGACCGCGCATTATGTTTTGAAGCGTTCGTCGATGTGCGTAGTGTCTTAGACTGACTCAAATTAGTTTATTCATTACCACGCTCGTCAATGAGGCGTTATCGAGTTTTACAGAACACGAAAGTTGATTCTCACTGTGGATTCAGCTCTTCGAAGTTCGAAGTGTGTTTGCAGAATCACTCTGCATGCTTTTTGGCTGTTTTGATACTGTCACCGAAATGGTGACATTTCAGTGACAGTAAAACAGCCAAATACAATCACACGCAGGGTAGCAAGTAGCAATTACAATCAACACTTACGTGCTGTCTTTATCATTCAACTTGTATTGTTTTCAAAGTTTATTTCTAAACCTTCCTGCCGTGAATTGTGTGAATCAACGCCACCACTCCGCTTCCCACAGCGATTGCTACTGTTGACGTCTAGAACAATGCATTATTTGTCAAAGCACTCAGCTGCTTTGTAAACCTAGATTCAGACCTTTGTAAACTGGAAGCTACGCGGTCTTTAGTTATAATGATGAAGTTCCCGATCTTTCTGCTGCAAATATGGAAGCTGAGGTTGATTTTGCAATAAAACAGCAACAGAAGAGTTCTAGTAAAAAAAATGTGGAAACTACGTGTCAAATTATAATTTTGATTTTCCCGTCTGAAAAAGTCACGACGCAATTCTTAATTACAATTTTATTCGGTGAGCATAGACCTCGGATTCTACGTTGTATGTTTGTCCAAGCATAACATTCAGACCGTTCTAGGTACATTAGCATTTGATAGAGGAGGGCTTCGGGTGCTTTTCCACCAGAGCTACTAAGCTACGTTGTTATTATGTTTGACATCCACCAATAGGAATTGTTTAATTGAAACGGAGACAAAATGACTTGCACAACAATTTATTCTCTCCTTCTTCTGTAACAATCTTTTTGCTTAGGTTCTGTATCGTTCAGGCTACCACCACCGTACCGCAAAGAATTCAGAAATACCCGGTGGTAATTTTATCAACAACCACCATGACGTCTCGAGTCTTCAGTAACGAAAATCGAATCTCAATCTATGGCAACTGCTCTTTTTGGCTTGACGGGCTAGGCTTGGCATAGCGGCTTTCAAGGCTGGCTTGGCATGGCGAGGCAACTCTGGATTGGCTTAGCTTGTCTTGGCTTGGCTTGGCATGGCATGGCGAGACAAAGCTGGCTGATGACATGGCGAGGCGTTACAAATATAAAAACAAACGATTCCTATTGGCGGATTTCAAACACATCCTTAGCAACGTACTTTAGCAGCTGGAAAAGTATGCAGTGATCAGTTTTACTCGATGGCTGATAATAATATAATCAGACTTACTATGACATTTCATTCACAAAGTTTATCATCTCTGTCAGCTATTCACAAACCAAGGTTAACTATAATTAGATAGCTTGAACTAAACAATAGGTAACTGACTATTGTCTTAGACAATTATCCTGGCTTCGCTTTACATAACTTGTGACGTCAATTACGAAGTACCTATATACTATGAGCATTTCTAATATTTTAATCTATCGTTAGTTTGGCCTTTGACAGCGTTTCATAATGTCCTGTAATATTAGCGCGGATTAAAAAATATCTGTCACGTGTTTAATTGGATGTCATTATTGGCACGTGCAGGTAAAACCAGTTACGCACAGGTGTAAATGTACTTAGACGTACAGTCAACAACTAAATTCCATCGAGCAGATTCTATAGATAAAGAAAAGATTACAACTGAACAATAAAGCGAGGCCCTAAGGAATACCACCGAAAAATGCAGCAATAAATAGTAATGGCTTTATTCATATTGTTCTTCTAAAGCTACGCTAGCTAAAATAGCTGTTAAATATTCTTCTTCACCTTTGATTTATTTATGGTTGTCTTTTGAAAATTAAAGCATTAAAAAAAAAACTGAGACTTAATTGAGATTTACTTTTCGAGTGTACTGTACTAGTAATAACAAGGGCTTGTAATATTTTAATAGATAACATTATGTATGGCGTAGGAATCTTGGAATTTCAATATAGTTTCCATTAATGCCGCAGTAGCTATCGGATTGAGACGGGGCGATGCTGGTTCGATTCTGACGAACATTTGTTCACTTTATGTGCCTACCTTGTTTTAGTGGATTGAGCATTGATTTAGATTACCTGCATATGAAAATACCTAGCAATATAATTATTAGGTCACCTAATATATCATCACTTTACAAGGTCAGGGTGTTTCCCAGTCGTATCAGTAAAAGAACTTGGTTATTTTTTTGAAAGCCAAAAATTATAGCTATTCAATTATTATTACATTTCTAAAATTATAGGCGTCTTTGTCGTTTCAGTTTATGAGGAATAGATGGCAACATTTTTTTATGCTGTCAAATTGTGTTCATCATCATCATTTACAGCCCGACTTCACCCACTGCTGGGTATAACCCTCTCTTTATCTATGCCACTCCTCGCGGCCCTGTGCTGATCTCTGCCCGCGATGTTGGCAACATCGTCTGCCCATCTCCAAATTATATTAGTTTAGAAAAATGCAACAAGAGAATCTATGTGTATCAATGTTATGAAAATATTTACTATCAAACAGCAAGGAACTGCGGAAAAATGATGTCAAACTCAGCAATTATACACAAGTGTGCAAATAGATGTGAATAACTTGAGTGGTCGACCTTGGCTTTTGTACGTGTCGAGTAAATAATTACTTAATGTAGGTACTTAGGTATTGTTTACTTATGTACCTACTGGGTATTTGAAAAAATTACATGTAAGTAAATAATATGAAGGAGAAAAGGTCGTCGACACTCAGGTACATTATGAATCTGCTTGTTTCGTTTATTCCCACTTGTCCCACTGGGTTTCGTCCCATTGGTAGGACGAATGGGAATGAATAAAAATGTATTATTTGGTTCCCGTTCGTCCCAGTGTCGACATCGACAGTATTTTCATAAAAAACGAACCATGTTTTTTAGTTTTTTTTTTTTTTTTTTTGAATTAGGTATTAGTGTTTGCATCTATTCAGTAGATGCGTTACCCTGTCTCGCTTGCACGAGTGGTTAGGTAACTGTCATGTGTCAAACTCCCGACCTGTCAATGTCTCCCGACGTGAGGGCGGGAGACGAAAGGGTCGGGGAGTTAGCCGACATATACGGTGATGGACGGAGGACAGTGGAAGACCAGCTCGGTGTACCAGTGAGCCAGGGATACAAAGTACAGTATTTTACAAGGTATAAATACTTGCTACTATTATATAGGTAAGTAGATATAATTCTTTTCATTTACAGAATATAATTGAGTATCAAGGATCTAAGCTGGGATCACGCTTGAGTTTAAGTCTGCTATGCCGATACAGAAATCATTACTCAAGCATCGATTTGTGTAGAGATTTTCATACAAAAATGTATTCTTGAGTTCGGATCAGTGCTTGAACAGTAAATCAGCATACGGGCCTAAGTATTTCTTAGCATACAAGCATAAATTATTCTTGCAAAGGTCATGATTGAGCGTCAATATTAAAAAAAGTAAGCAGTATTGGACTGGATAATCTTTATCTGACTTGATCTTCACTTGAATAACCAAATTTGGCTATTCAAGTCACCTTAGATAGGGCCCTTCATAGGCATCAATCAGCAACAATGTCGCCGTAGCCGAAACCGGCCAGGGGCATTATTCTGTATGACTTAGGAGATTCCTTGCCGTAACCGTATGACGTCACCGTAAGGAATGACATTTATGGCATAAGAAATACGGCATAGGCATAGGGCGATTTCACGCCGCTGTCTTGTCGTGCTGCGTAACGCGCTTGTATTGGTCATAGTGAATAAGGCCCCAGGAAGACACCATCATCAATCTTTATCTACCTCCACACTTTTGCATGAAACTGATCTATAAACATTTCAATTGATCTAGCTAGATCACTACTATCAAAATCATCGTTTACTCAAATTAGGTGACAAAACAACAACCAATTTTTATAGTTATGTTAAATGTTTTGGATCAACAAATTGTTCGTGCAGAACTGCTATAAAAACCGCTGTAAAAACTTGTAACTAAGTAGGTACTGGTACTTGTTGAATTAGGTATTTAGCATCATTCAAAAGAGTTAGAAAAAACCATGCAAAAACAAAAGCACCATGCTCAAGTGCGAATGGACTGAGAGGCTAAAAAAAAACAAGTATCTATAGTTTTGGTTCGGAACTAAAACTAGTGGCTCTGGGAGCTGTAGACCTCACGAGTTTACTAAAAGTGAGCTATTTACTGCCTTAGCAAAAGCTATTTCAGAGTTTTGAAAGAAACCTATCAATGTTGAAGAGAAGTAGAAAATACCCATCCCCACTACTTCTCACCTGACACCCATCCCTCACCCGCAACCCCCACTGTGCAAGTGAATTTCCGTTTTGCGATTTTTTTGATCTTTTTAATTTCTTTTGCATCATCTTGTGTAGAATGAGGTCCTTTGTGTTTCTCTCAAATTTGATTGAAAACCATCGATTGTTTGATGAGCTATCCTGTTCATCATGCTGAAGATCCTTATCAGATCTTCGCCAAACTTTTATGAGACCAACTTATAGTCACTACCTTTCAAATAAAAAAAGAATAATCGAAATCGGATCTCATTTGGTGGAGATATCCAGTATATCAAATAGCCCCCTTTTGCCTTTTTTTTGGGGGAAGTACCCCTCCAATCAAAAATCCCCGACGACAAAAAAATTCTAATAAGTCATATAACCTGTGTACCAAGTTTCGTCCAGATCGGTTGAAAAATGCGACCTGTAGAGGAGAACAGACAGACAGACAGACATCCGGACAAACGCATTTTTGGCCAATGTGGAAACTGAGACGCTTCGCTCGCTTCGCTCGCTCGGTCAATTATATTTGGTTTTTTAACTGCACGGTCACTATTTGGATGGGTGACCGTTAGTGGCATTTAATTTGCATCTGAGGGCACGTTAAACTGTCGGTCCCGGCTCTAGCAGTCGTGAAGCCATGACGGAGGCCTTAAGATGGCCTAAAAACCCCGTCAACAGACTTGGCCACTAACTCATACGAGCTTACTTGCTTGCTACTTTTTTCAAACACTGCAAGAAATCTTGACTTTGATTTTGTTTTAATTTTCCTGCAAAATTACTGCAAATATTTTCCTAGACACCTAGCATATGTGAAGTATTTTTTTTCATCTATAATCTTTATTCACAAAGAAAATTTCGACTAAGAGATACTAATAGCATATACCTAATTTAACTCGCGGGTAAGTTGTATTTAATTGCAACAAAAATAATTCTATGTTACCTAGATCTACAGACAATACAGACGATAAATTCATTTATTATTATTTATTATCATTTATCATAGTTAATCTAAATTATTGTAAATTGAGTCGGAGAAACGCGGACGACGTTGCGGGCGGGTTAGCTCTAAACTAAATATCTTGCAGTATATGCATTTCAAATTGAAAAAGTCGAAAGTAGTTTCCCCACGTAAACAGTCTGTTGGTCACGACATGTATCAATTTAAATTTTAGCCATTTTCAATTAACACAAACGTTTCTTTAACACGATATCTACCTACTTTTTCACGTTTCGTAATTTTTATGTTTTTTTTTATTCCGGTATGTGCTGAAAATATAGGAATAACTAAGAAAGAATTTCTGGTTTTTATTACTTGCAAGAATCTTTAGGTATAATATCACAGAATAGTAAGTGGTACAAGTAACTATGTATTTAATAGTCATAAGCAAAGGTATATTTTTAGAGCTCAAGTAGTGATGTCATGTTCGGAAGACTAAAGTATGAAAATCAAATCAAATAGTTTATTCCATTCAATAAATTTCAGGTTGGTAAAGGTTGGTAAGGTTAGTAGTTGTGAAGTTAACACATTTCAGGAAGGGTTATTCCCATCAAGCCCACTGGCTGGCCCACTAGTGGGTAAGATGGGAAAAAAATCCAAACGAGCCCACTATGGAAGACAAACTAGAGATCAAAGGTACTTTTGAATGTTTAGGGATATACCTACTTGAAGGATATACACTGGACTTGAGAGTAATTCCGGATCATCTATAAAAACATGAATATCTTGAAAACTATTGAGCTTAGTGAAAAATAGTAACAATAGTAAAAAATAAATAAAAAAATGTTGCAATTAAACAATAACTTAATCAAGTTTTTTTTTGTACTTGATCCGGAATTTTTGCTCAGAAGAACTGAAGTGCAATTACAAAATAGGTACTTAGACTGGTAATGATGATGATTAGTGATCTAATTTGGCCAGCACTTGATCCACTATCACATCTCAGAACCTTATCAAAACTAATTCAGCGCACAATAGCGTCAGTGCATTTCGCACTCAATAAAAATGAAGATAAGTCACGTTTTCAGTTTTTCAACGTCAACAATGCACCCGTGTTTTCTACAATATGACTAATAACGGTACAAGAATGCGGTTAATAGCTGTCTAACTCATATTTTATCGTAATTACGTATGGTTCAAAATTACCAAAACTATTAACCTCTGATTGTATATCGCCTTATCACGTTGCACTTCTCAAACACCATTGAAAAACACCGTGAAAACACTTCACCATTGAAAACAAGTCAATATTATGTAAAATACTGTAGTGTTGTTTGCTACATTTTAGCACTGGCAGGAAAAAACTTTAAAAGAAAAAAAAATTGTTCATTATTCAAATTTGACAGCTCGGAAAGTTTCACCGCGAAAACGTCGTCCCGTGAACACCGCGTCTTTCTATGAACGCTGCACGCGCTCAACTAACGTTTTCATTCAATCACCTCTGCACTGCTTTTCACTTTAGTCACACAGTTTACGCTATCGCTTCGTTTGTAAACCAACGCTGACTTTGTCCTACCTCTTTATGTATTTCAAATGTAGAGCCAGCGATGTGTGGTTGTTTTTTGTGGATGTATCTCGAAATGTCAATCAAATCAGATCGCGAGACGCGAACGGTTCAAAATTGCGTCATTTATGTCTCACAGTTAAAGGTAATGCGATGTATTTTGTCGCGTATAAAAAAGTAAGACATGGTTTTTAATTGTTGCGAATATTTTAGTGTAGGTATAAAAACTTAACTAATAATATTTTTATAGATAAATAATATTTTTTTTATAAGATAACTGAACTTTTGAACATTTATAGTAAGTACCTACATAGGTACTGATATTATTTGAAATAATAAAAAACACTGCATTATGATTGTATCTCTTAGATTTCTTTATTATATTTTTATTATTGTATTTCATAATGGGACAGAATTATTACAAGTTTGTAGTTACACGTATTAGTAATACTACGATTACATAAAAAGATTTAATTAATTGAAATAATTAATTTTAAAGATATGAGAATTAATTTTGATATGCTTGACATTTTGTATTACGTAAATTGGCTTAAATATTGAAGATTGTTTTGTTTTTTGTTGTTTAACTAATTTTACATAAACCGATACCTATTTAAGCCAAAACACGCAATATAAAAATTAAATTTTCTAAAATTTGTCCAAAATTTGTGCGTGGCATTGAGTTCTAGCAATAGTTTTATACTTTTTAAAAACTTGATTTATTAACTTACTTAATATATATTTTAATCTATAATATTAACTACGTAAAGACTAATATTTATAGGAAAACGCTAAGGAATTCTTTGGCGAAGTTCAAAATTTTATTTACAATTTGAAATAATTTTATGGTATTTTTTTTAAATTTGGCAATCATTTTATCTATAATTAAACAGTCTTTAAAGAAATTTAAAACAACTATTTTAAATTAATATAATACTAATATTTAATTAAATACCCTAATAAAACATCGGTAGGTCTAAGATTTAAAATCCAATGCATTACTTAGAAAATAAGATAATTCTAATTTCAAATCCATTTTATCAATTTCATTGATCTGTGAGTATAATCAAATAATACATAAATTAGTTTTATAAATTTTACATTTTTAATTTCCAATTTATTTACTAGTAATAAATAATTTGGAAATTAAATACTAATGAATTTCCAATTTATTAAAAGTTGCAATAACCAAGTGACCTTCAATAAACCATTATGTTTTAAGATGACTACGGATCAAAATGAGGCCTGGTCTCTTTAAATTGGAAAAAGAAAATTGTATTCTTGTATCTGGGTTATAAGTATTGATCACTATTGCAACCCTGAAAGTCATTCGAACGAATCAAATCAGTTTAAACAATCAAAATTATCTCTCTCCATCTCTTCTAAAAACCCTATTGTACCTAAAGATCCGATTCTTGTAATTCTCAATAGGCCCTCTACGCAGAAGTCTGGAAACTGCTGCTCTTGTGACAGCCACCTTGTAACTTTCCGGTGACAAGATGGCGGGCGTTTCCCGAGTTTTTAAAATGTCCGGCAAGATGGCGGCGTCTGACAACATGGCGTCGATATCGCTTGTCAACATGGCGACTGAATCTGCGCTCGTGTAGTTTGATTGTGGAGCGCAGAGAGGGATTGCGTTTGACCATTTTCTATTCCTGAAAAAGAAATATATAACAAAACTCACAGAAGACCAGAGGCCGCACAGATAATGTAAATCGAAGGTGATAAGTGGGTACGTAAATTACGTCAAATCTTGAAATAGGAACATAGAAAATAAAGCATCACTGCTTGGTGGCAAAAGCAGGTGATAGGAGCCCCATGCATGCCAATGTGTTTGGTGAAATATGTGGAACCTACTAAACATAATATTATCTTAAGAACTTGTAACCATATTTCTGGCAAATAAAACCATTTCATTTCATTTCATGGACGAACTCTTTCACAACGTGCTAAGAACTATCTAAGGTAGGTACTGTGTTATTCAGTGATGTCAAAAAAAGTGAAAGAGTTTTTGCAGAGCCTATATTGTGGGGATAAAAAGCACTCACTTCAAACACCTCAGCATAGGAGCGCCCTTCAGCTTGTATCCTGGCTCGCAGGTGAACGTGACTGTCTCTCCGATCTTATAGTAGAACTTAACACTGGACATGCGTCCCGAGATCGTGGTGCCAGGGTACGTACAGGCTTGGGCACCTGTGAAGATAATACTTGAGTAAAACATCCTCTGAAATAATGGAAGTTGAGAGGTCATTATGTGCATTAGGCCTCGAGGTATTCAATATGAGACGATTCAGAAGCCCTTTTTCCGGATTGAAACATCCTTGCTAATATTATAAATGCAATAGTAACTCTGTCTGTCTCGCTTTCACGCCAAAACTACTGAACCGATTGGAATGAAATTTGGTACACAGAGCCTGAGAAAGGACATAGGCTACTTTTTAATGCGAAAAAAGGGTTGTAAGGGGTTGAAAGGGGAGGGATGAAAGTTGTATGTAAGTATCGTCAATTTTAAAGCTAGAAGCTTAATATTTTTAATATAATAATAATATAATACGCGTAAGTTGCGGGTATCAGCTAGTTGGATAATAAGATCAGTTCTCACAAGTAGGCGGCTTGTCGCTCCACCGGCCACTGTCCTGGCACACGAGGATGGGTCGGCCGTGCAGCGTGTGCTCCGGGTTGCAGTGGAACTGCAGCACATCACCAGCTCGGAACGGAGCTCGGCCTAGGACATATCCAGCTGAGGGCGGTGCTAATGCTGGGCAGGACACCTCTGGAAGATCAGAATTCATCATTTGGGTGATGAAGAACTAGCGTGAATTTATTTCCAGGTCAAAAAAACTTCGGATAGTGTGTTCATATAAATCAAGTTACCAAAATGAGCCTGTAGAGAGCTGTCAAATCTGATAGTAGAACGTCCTATACAGAACGTTCACCGTAAGATGTCCCCTGCCTGTTATGTTGGCACTAGCTTGTTATTTATTCTGTACCTATAGACTAAGCTGACTGATCTTGAACGCCTTTGTATATCTTTCTGATAAACTCGAGAACCATTCTGCCTCAACACAACACCTAAGGCTTCTTCAAATTCAACTCGACAAACCCCTCCACAAATGACATAAATGACAATGAATATAAATAAACGAACCTTTACAGACAGGGAATGGTTTAGCCCAGTGCGCGTGCGGCAGACAGACAGTCTCGGGAGCCCCGCGGAGCGCCCAGCCCGGCGCGCAGCTGAAGGCGGCCCGCCCTCCCACGCCGCGAGACACTATCGACACGCGCGGGGGACGCTCGCCTTCACCCAACGCCGAGTCGACGATTACGTCTCCACATTCTACACCTGGATATGACCAAAATTCAGAGTCGAGGATTACATCTCCACATTCTACACCTGGATATGACCAAAATTCAGAGTCGAGGATTACATCTCCACATTCTACACCTGGATATGACCAAAATTCAGAGTCGAGGATTACATCTCCACATTCTACACCTGGATATGACCAAAATTCAATTAGTCAGCCTCATTTATATACTGGTTCGCGATCTGAATGACGTCATTCCATCGGATGTGAGGTTGACTTATGCTGAGCCTTTTAGTTCGTGGTCACGGGAATTTGAGGACATTTGTTTCCCAGGGATTGTCATTTCGGCGAGCAATATGGCCTACCCATTGCCACGTTTTGCTAATTCTGAAAGCGATGACATATGATCGCCCATGGGTGGCCTAGGTTCCACAACGGATTTCCTCGTTTCAGATTCTATCACGTAGTATCTATTGAAACTCTTAGCATAGTTCTCTCCTTAGCTCCCTGCATGACTTTCAGCTATGTACAGCAAAGTAGCTACTTATAAGCCTAACGCAAACTATTTTATTCACAAAGAAAATTACAACTAATACAGTAAGTATTTACAATATTTACAAAATACACATAAAATAGTTGAACGATCGACAAATCGTCGCTAACGGTTTATGGATAGCTCAACTGGTCCAAATCAGTACCAATCGGAAGCGTGCCCAAGACACTGGCTGCATTGCCGCGCTGAATAGCAATGCTAATACGCTGGCCTAAATAATCACCAGCCCTCGGGTAAACTTTCTTACCAGTATTGACTTACTTTCACAAACAGGCAGAAGAGCACTCCAGTTGCCAGAAGGCTTGCACACCAGCATGTGAGAGCCGAGCAGTGCGTTCCCATTCGCACAGGAGAACCTGATCTCTGTGCCGAGCTTAGTGCCAACTGCACTGGGGACAAGGCCTCGGCGAATGGGTAAGGGCGGGCAGTGGACATCTGAAAGGTATTTGAAAAGAATCCAGAATTTTTTTAACTCAAGGTTCATTGATTGAGGCTTTGTAACTTTATATTACCAAACCATACCATACCATTTGCAACAGATCTAAGTGCCTAACGAGGCAGGTTGTAAGCCTATCACAAATAATCACTTACTGGTAGTTTGACCAATGTCTGAAGACAGATAGAAAAAAAATGATCATCTTTCCTGAAAACTGTTCTCACCTTCAACAATAATCTCGATCTGATGACTCTGCCTGGCGGGAGTCTCACACCTGTAGACGCCACTATCTTCTTTCTTCGCATCGATGATACTTAGCCGGTACTCTAGCTGGCTGTCACGACCAGGGTCCGTCGTCCATCCCTCGGCGTATTTCAGTTCTGGGCTGAGAAAATAAGGGTTCCTTCAATCTGAGGACTTTTCTGCCAACAGCTTTCTTTGTGGATACCGAAATCTAGCAACACCAAACTATTTAGGTTCCTCAAAAGCTTTCACCATAGTGAGTTGCTATTATCATTCACCATTACTTTCTATGTGACCACGACAGTGTTTTTAAGTAGCATAATGTAGGCAGCTACTTAGTATTTGGTTATTCTATTTTAAACTTACTCAGGCTCATTTAACGTGAAGTTCCACTTGGGGTTTCCGAATCTCCTCATCCATAAGCACTCCATGTGCAGATTTGTACCGGGGTAAACAAGCAACTTGCCATCGTTAGTTTGCGCAATAGGCCCGTTGGAGTAACGAAACAAGATTGTTGGGGGTTTATCCACTGAAAGAAGTCAATAGGTTGTATTTTTTTTTAATCAATTCCTTCAGTTTTAAGTAAACTTTGATGACCTTTATTTTTATGACTTTAAAGAAACGATGGCTTTTACTAGCTTTATGTTCATATGTGGTGGCAAATCTTGGTAATGAACTGCTAAAGCTGCAATCGACAGCTTCTTATCTTCAGCGACTTGTTTGGAGCATCTGATTGTGGTTTTTCTAAAAGTATGATATAAGTTCGTTCAAGAACTTACTAGCGTAATCCTTTTCCTGATTGAGTCCCAGGCATGTAGGCGTAACTCCATCCCAAGATCCTCCCACGCATCTACGTGTCTGAGATCCTTGCATTTGGTATTTTCCAATGTCACTGCACCTAAAATTGAAAATCTTTTTGACTATGTCTCATTGAAAAGTCTTTCTAAACAATAACAGTTGTGTTGTCGAACAGATTAAATTTTTATCACTAGTGCACTATTCTTTATTTAGTTTTTCCAAATTTTACTTAATATATCATCCCGATCCTGATCCAGTCTTGAAGAGAAATAGGTGATATAATGACATATGCAAATCTTTAGCGGCAAGACTACGTAGTAAGCAATTTCCAACTAACCTGGAGACAATAACAGCACCTGGAGGGAAGTCTACGTTCTCAGTGATCTCCATATCGTTGTAGAAGCCTACGACATTCGGCTCTTCATTTATGTAAGTGCAGGTGTTATTATTCATCAGTTCTTCGTTCTGGGCGTCAAGTTCATCTAAGAATAAGTGCATTATAACAGATTAGTATTTTTCTGACTTCAGCAAGGCTTTTGACTCCGTTGACTTCCATAATTTTATTCATACAATAGTTTTTGTCTTTCGCACCGTCTATTAATTAAAATTACGAGCTAAAAGTAAGGTATGGTAATAGGTCCAAACATTAGGTATAGTTAAGATCAATGTCGTGTATAAAGTTTTAACTTTAGTGTAGCTCAGGGGTCCATACCATACTCGTTCGTTTACTTCTCAACGCACGCAGAATGTTTTGTTGGCTGACACATAAAAAAAAATTAAAACTTACCACAGCTAAAACTTTTGCCGACCCAGCTTCCCTGTTCACAGATAAGTTTCCAAGTTGTCTTCTCTCCCATAATCGAAGCGATACATCTAAACGTGATCTCGGTTCCATGTGGATATCCTTCCACTCCAAAGGTGCCGTTCACTTCAGCTCCGTCCTTGTATATCAGGGTGCCTTGGACCCTTGAAGAGATGGCTAATTTCAATCAAGTTTTGGAGAACAGTCAAAATATCTTGCAAGTAAAGTTTTGAAAATTGTTCTGGTGGTCTAGCTGCTCTTTCGTGAGCATTTGTCTCCAGTGTTATATGTACGAAAGTAAAGATGAAGTCAGGATAGAAGAAATAAAAGATAGTCACGTAAAGTATTTAAAAAATTTACTAAACCACAAAAACAACTTTATGAAGAAAGTAGAATCTTTATAGTTTATTTTATAGTAGGTATTTACACGACGTTTGTAAACAAACCTCATGCACTATTATAGAAAACTTTGAAGAACTTTGCAACTAAAACAAAGCACGGCCAAGACAGAAAAAGCATCAACCACGGCCATACAATTAGCACTCTTACCCATATTAACATAAAGCGTTGTTTCCTACACAACCTAGAATTCTAAGCCCTGTTGCCTGAGGATTTGGAACTCGGAAAACTTCGTTTGACAAAAAAGATCAAAATGGTGAAGTATTTATACAAACTGAACTTATCAAAACTGATGAAGATGGAGTTGAATTCGATGTTTTAAGTGGTCTTATTGATGAAAGTGATAAGATTCAAAACGTGGAAGTCAAATAAGCAAAAGTTCGAACCTATGTGGCTCTCACCAGGGTTTTGCATCCCTGTACGCCTGGGTTCCCTTCAGTCTTTCCAGCCAGCAAATAAGAAACGCAAACTCTTTGCAAAAATATTATTTTTGGTCGCTGCAGAGTCTCATCTTCTAACAGATGACAATCAACTTGCAGAGAAAGAAAGTTGTACTGGAAAATGAAGAACTGGGAGAGAAAGCAATTGGACTTCTCCGACAAAGATTAAGGTACAACTTTCTTTTCGAATATTCAACACCACACCAAATAGCAAACTAAGAAACAATAACGAAACCAAAACCTATTATCAAAGCAATCTTTTGTTAATCAGTAATGAACTCTTTAAAATGTATCTCGCCTCTTTAGAAGCTTATTAACAACAACATAAAAATGACCAAAATGAATCACGTAAGCTACAATGAAAGCGTTCTTACTAAAAACTAAAATTATCTCAAACTTTAAATTACCCATAAATTTAAAGTTTTAGATATTCGTGTAGAATATCAATGACAACACTTTTATTTAATAATGCTTTTCAATTATTTTTAGTTCCTTAAAATATTTTGTGTTATTGATTAATAAGAAATCAACGACATTACTGGTTGTTAATACAATACATCGAACCATTTCGTTTTTCAAATAAAAGTATTGTGCATTGCTGGGTGGTTACCTCGCAGGTGGCCCGCAGTCAGTGATTGTCGTTCCATCCATATCCGGTTCCAGATCAGAGATGTCTTCTCTGACGATGTCAGAGCCACTTTGGAAGCCAGATGTAGGACGTGGTCTTGATAGGTTCGCTGTGACATCAAAAGCTTTGAGACATTTTATATTACAAGTTCCATCATCTTGGTTTTCTGTAAGATTTGCATTATTTGTATCTAATTTTGCACGTTGTTGAGTAGGACGCATGGAGACTTACCAAGAGGCCTGCAGAAGTCATGAACCGTTGGCTGCAGCCTCCCCAGATGACAGTTTAGGGTAGCTGGAGGTGTTCTTCCCGGATCACACGCGATGTTGACTGAGGAGGCGTGGGCAACGGTCAGACCAGCTCTGTAGCCTGCTTCGTAGGAAGCACCGTGGAGAGAAGGTAGCTCACATGGAGCTGAAATAATTGAATTGGTCAGATACATCGTTCTTTCAGAGGGTTAGAGAATTTCCGAGACCAAAGTCAATATTAGCACATTCTTGGTAATGCTCTGTAAGGTGAGAAGTAAGTAGTGTAGTGCGAAATTCCGTCACTTTTTTTCCAAAAAACTGCAGTTCTACCGTACCAAATTGTTTTTATACAAATAAAATACCCAAAACTCAAATCAAAGTTGGCTTATTTCAAAAGAAAGTGTAACCACAGAGGCAAATTTTGACCAAGCCACTCAAAAACCCATCCCAAATTCGTGGAATCACCTGTGACCGTACGTTTAAAGTCATCGATCATGATTATTGGGTTTGTAAGCGGCCTACCTGCCACACATTCCGGCATACTGGTCACCGCCCACTCGCCCAGCCAGCAGCGGAGGTTTGTGGGTCCTTGCACGTTGTATCTGAAAGTTATTAATGAATGGATAGAATGGTTTTATTCTCTAGGTCAATGTCTAGGTGAATGCAAACATACAATGACGCATCATTTTGAATTTTTTCAAAGGATTGGAAATATTGGAATAAGCAAGCAACCCCTTAAGAGTTAGTGGCCAACTCTGCTGACGGACTTTTTAGGCCGCCTTAAGGCCTTCGTCGTGGCTTAACGACTGCTAGAGCCGGGACCGACAGTTTAACCTCCGAAGCACGGAAGCGCTCAGATGTAGGTAAATACCACTAACGGTCACCCATACAAATAGATAATCTGTGAGGATTGACGAAGCAAGCCTAGCCACGAGGATTGGAAATAAACAAAGTTGATAAAACTTCGCTCTACTTTTTGTATTTATATATTTGTTTTGCTTTATTGGCTTATTACGTATTTTGTGCAAACATAATAATAATATTGTTGGAAGCCCCTCGAAGAAGCCTGGATTATGTGACGTCACTTGTTTACGCACTCCTTTATAAGGCGATGCGCGCAGAGCGACCGGGCAGTCTTGATCGGACTTTCGTCCGATGCACATGTCTTTATAGCGCTCTAGGGTTGCTAATTATTGTGCGAGACTAACTGATTGGTCGGTAACGATGATCAGTTACGAAGTTAGTTAGATTGTTTAACTAGTCAACGCTGATTTGTTAGTTAAATGTAAACTGTGAGGTTATTTGTGTAAACTGATGATTTCTCGTCATTTTTTAGTGCCATATCCTGATTTCTATGAGCATTAATGCAATTTATGGAAGTTAGCTGTTTGTCAGCTGTTAAAGTTATGTGTTTTTACCACAAATACTACTTCTTATGTTTTTTTTATTTGGAACCGCTTCTGATTCCTAACATCAGAAGTGGGATTGCTCTCAAGCCCATATGGTCAAATGAATTTTATTTTTATGTACCCGCATTAAAAATGTTGGGAGAAATCATCAATTTTATAGTTGTCATAGCGTTTTATTGATGTAAAACGTGTTGGCTGTTCACTAATATTGTTTACAAATGGTTTACTCGATCCATTTCTCTCGAATGGATTCCGAGTAAATGAAAACAGGTCGCGAGAAGTGTCCGGAGGTGATGGCAACAGATGTGCATGGCATTGTGACTGCCAGCTCGATCATCATGTCTACATGCCGCAGTCACGCCTGCGAGCACTGCCCTCAGCAGTGCCAGTGCCAGTTGCAGAGTTCGCGACCCCAGAGTTTCAGTGCCAGCTTGCGATGCTAACACAACGTGTGAGCCTCTTTTGAGAGTGCTATGTCGTCGTTGGACATCACTGAACGCCTCATTTGGAACGTTGAGAGCGTTAAACAAGGTTAGATCCAACCATTATTATGTTCTGATCTTTGATCAGGTTGTGTGATATCGATTCTTAGTGCAAAAAGGTTAAACAGGCTTGTAGAATTGGACGCTGGAAGTACAGCGCGTGCTTATCCCGAATAGCTAGTTGCCTGAAGGGCTTATAGTTGGTTTAACATTTTAAAAGAGTTGAAACCACTGTATTCACGCAGAATCGATATCGCAACAGTTTTAAAAGGCTATGTATGCCGACGGTTGTTACACGTGTGTAGATAATGCCAGGCTCTTATTTTGCGCCCTATCATTGTCAAAAGATCATAGCGAAGAATGATGGTTGTTACTTTAATGCGTGGAATAACTGATGCATAGTTAGGTACGTGCCTACATTTTATGTGGTGGCATTGGTTATCTCCAGCGCTTATGCAATAGACAGATGGTTTTTATAGTGATAAAACTTAGATCTAGTACCTATGTGTGCAGGTAGATAGAAAAACATCGAGAGGTATACCTATGTTTGTTCTGAAAAATACCAGGTCATGGTTACTGTCTTTTCTGCGAAATAACAATCTACAAAACAAGTTTTATTTCTTATCAAGAAATGTGGGATGCCTCGACAGATAGTGGCATCAGAACTGTGGTTATTCAGTGCCTTTTTAAGGCCTACCTACCTACATATACCTATAGACGTGTCTAGCTCGTTAGTTCTGAATCAGTGCTGAATATTTTTAGACACTTTCAAGTACCCTCACCATACTCTGCGAGGTAAAAGGTAACCGAAGGATTGTGTGTATGCCTGGGTTACCCTTGACATGAGAACTTCATGAGAACTTCTTTGAAGTGCTTATTTGGTTTTGTATTTTTCAAGTGTATCGATTTGTTTTTAGTGTACCCTACGTCCTCCTTCTGCAAACAGTTACGGGATTGGCTGCGTATAGGCCATCAGATTATATATCTCGTTTGAAAAAAAATGAAAGGGGTCACATGCTTACGGATAAGCATGCTTATGAGTGGGTATGATCAGCATTGGTCAGGTAAGCCGAACGTGTCCAAATTCTTAGACGAGGCACTGATGGTTTTTATACGTGCTTTTGTTGTTGACAGGACACAAGTTTATGCTACAAGCGTACGCGCTTGGGTGAGTAGCGTGGTTCTGCAGCATTTCTGGGTCACGCGCTCTTAGTGGTGTCTGGCCTGCACGCTGCTGCTGGGTGCTTGTGCTGTGCCCTGGCACCTGTGTCGGGCGCTTCTGTCTCCGTGTCCTGGCGCTGGTGCAACGCGGCTCCTGCCGAGGGCCTGCTATCGCGCGCTCTTGCTGGGCGCCTGTGCAGCGCAGCTCTGGCTGTGCGCTGCTGTAGCGCAGCTCCTGCTGTGCGCTGCTGTCGAGACGTGGTTCTGACGGTTTTTATACACGCTGTTTCTTTGACAGGGTGCAAGTTCTGCAGCACGTTCCTGGTGTCGCGCGCTCCTGATGCGTGCTGGTGCAGCGCAGCTCTGGCTGTGTGCTGCTGTGGCGCGGCTAAGGCCGTGCGTTGCTGTCATGCGCTCCTGTTTGGCGCCTTTGCTGCACCCTGACGTGCGTGTGCTGCGCGTCCTGATACGTCGCGCACTTTTGGTGGAAGGCCGAGTGGACTGAAGAGTCGTACTCCGCTTTCTTTGAGGGTTGTTATACCCGTGTGACCCTTGAGGTATTGGTTTGGCCCTTGAGGCATTGGCACCAAGTCCATTGGAATGGTGTATGGCCATGGAAGCTGGTCGGCTTTGCAAACCGACCAGTCGCTGTGTAAGTGCGTACACAGTGTTTATTATTTTTGGCATGTAATGTTTTGACTTTACATAATGTTGTAGCTGAATATATTTGAGTATTCGGTTACAGTTTTTGTGCTGGAGTTGTTAGTTATAGTTTTGTGGTGTTGGAGTTGTTTACTAACTAACTTTTACTGAATGCTTGCAAAGATGGTACCCCTGAAGGTATTGACTTTGTTTTCTCATAAAACCATGTGTCTGTTTATTAGAAGCAAGCGATGAAGTGGACCAGCCTTCTTCTTTTCTCGTGGATGGACCAGTCTGGAACCTGCTAATCTGTCGGGACGCCAGAGTGTCAGGAGAGGCCGTGTTGGAAGCCCCTCGAAGAAGCCTGGATTATGTGACGTCACTTGTTTACGCACTCCTTTATAAGGCGATGCGCGCAGAGCGACCGGGCAGTCTTGATCGGACTTTCGTCCGATGCACATGTCTTTATAGCGCTCTAGGGTTGCTAATTATTGTGCGAGACTAACTGATTGGTCGGTAACGATGATCAGTTACGAAGTTAGTTAGATTGTTTAACTAGTCAACGCTGATTTGTTAGTTAAATGTAAACTGTGAGGTTATTTGTGTAAACTGATGATTTCTCGTCATTTTTTAGTGCCATATCCTGATTTCTATGAGCATTAATGCAATTTATGGAAGTTAGCTGTTTGTCAGCTGTTAAAGTTATGTGTTTTTACCACAAATACTACTTCTTATGTTTTTTTTATTTGGAACCGCTTCTGATTCCTAACAATATAATAATAAATATTCACGGACACTTAACACAACGCCTTCTAGTCCCAAACTAAGCAAAGCTTGTACGATGGAAACTAGATGGCTGATAAAATACATACATTTTTTTTTTTTTATAAATACATACTTATAGTATATAGAAACACCCAGACACAGAACAAACATCTATGTTTACAACACACAAATGTTTGTTCTCGGTGGGGATCGAACCCACGACCCACAGCACGGAAGGCAGAGCTACTACCGACTGAGCCATGACGCCTGTCATAGACACTAATTTGGTTGAGTTGGGTGGGTCTCTATAATATTCGAATTATTTTCTTCTAAACCAAAGCTGTCTACAGTACTGCTGTGCAGTCTATAGGTCCCCTCCGCTGTTTCCATTGTTTTTTTTTACATGATGCGTATTATACGATAGTTAGGGTTAGTATTTATCTAAAAGAACTAACCCATATTCGCAAGAGAAATGCACGACTTGTCCGTTCGGTACTGGATCTGTTTCATTCAGTTCCTTCTCCTCCTGTATCCCCGAGAGGACCTGGGCAGCAGTGTGCACTGCTCCATCAGACATTGTGTAGATACCATACTCTGTTGACGGCACGTGGCATGGCACTGAAATAATGAAATTCTACAATTAAAAACAGCTGTTCTATACGTTTTTATCTAGGTACTTATCGCTTTTTCTAAACATTTTTGCCGTCGCAAGACGTCGCGGTAGACCAAGGACAAGGTGGCGGGATGAACTAGGTATATCTTCACAGAGTTGTGCATGTTTTATTGTGAATGTTTGCGGTGGAAACGTACTACCTACACGGTTAGAATAAAGTATCTGCCAAACTGAGCATAATTAAAGCTCCTGGTTTAGTCTTGAAACTGTAAATAATTTCCAAATTCCAAAAAAAAAGCAAGATTCTGATATGAGGCTGTAAAACATTGTGCCAAATAACACACAAGAAAGCGCCTGACGTTAAAACATTAGGCATTGCTCAAAAGATATTGAAGATAAAATAAAACAAGAGAAATACATGCACAAAAGAAAAAAATAAGCACTTACTGCATGAAATAGAAGTTAGTTGTACTATTTTGAAGGAGGCAACCGTTGTCTCGTAAAAACCTGCCAGCGGGCCTGAGATGCGCACCGCGAGATATTTGTCATGTCGTTCTGTCAAAATGTAAGCATTTTGTACCAGTTTAGGAACTATTGCATTATCTGTGGTACCTAATGGTGTCGACAAAACGCGCCATAATGTACACTTTTGACACTTGTTACTCGTCGTACCTCTCTGAGGACGAGATAATAGTCATGCAGAAATGTCAAAAGTTGAAAATTGAAAGGCGCGGTTTCTGGACAACATTACCACAGATAATGCAATAGTTCCTAAACTGGTACAAAATGCTTACATTTTGACAGAACGACATGACAAATATCTCACGGTGCGCATCTTAGGCCCGCAGGTTTAAGCCTGGCAGGTTTTCTGAACTGTTTTCATACTAAATCATAGGTTTTCTGTGACATTAGTGACATTAGCGCGTTTCAGCGCATTTTTTGCCGTCAAAAGCTTCTTGTTTTTGTATATCATTTTTCTATAGATACTATTTTACTTACAGATTTCACATTTAGGTTTTTCGGGTTTCCACCTGCCTCTGACACATTTTGCAGTGGCGTTTAGATCGAGGTTCAGTCCATAGCCTTTACCGCAGGCTACTCGTACTATGGTACCTATAGAGAGATCTATTTTATCAATGTTATCATACTCATCTCTACGAATTTATGTCACTTCTCCATACACATTTTAATCATTTAATTTTGTCCCTCTTTATGCGTCATTACTTACCTTGCTTGGATTGATTTTACTTATAGTTTGATGGTGATATTATTTCAACAGGCTTCAAAAAAGAAGGAGGTTTTTAATTCGGTTGTTTTTTCTTATTATCTTTTTTAATGTTTGTTACCTATTCCTCTTAGCTCTATCAATTTTATGAACATTGTGTGGGGGAAAATATATATGTTTTTTTTTACCTGAGCTAAAAGTATTGTTAGGATCCCTCCCGTACTTCACAATCTCAATATTCACGTAAGGTTCACTCTCGATTGGTTCACAAGGACTCTTCGGGCGTCCCTTCTTCCCTTTCTCTCCAGTTTCAGTTTTGTTTTCCGCTTCAGTACCGTTGTCAACCTTTGCTTCGTTTTCGGGGGTTTGCTGTCTTCTGCCACCTTTGCCTTCCCTTCCTCTATATAAATACACTTTTTAATATTTCATCAATTGTTTCCTAGCCAGATGATTTTATGAAGAATCTTTACATGTTACGTTACAACTTCTTCTCTTTAAATATCTTCTAAATATATAAAACTCTTTTGAAGCTGACTGACAATCAACGCACAGCCTAAACTATAAGTACTAGAGGTATGAAATTTGGAGGGTAGTGTCCTTATATAGTGTAGGGATGCACTAAAAAAGGAATTTTGAAAAGTCCCACCCTAAAGGGTCTAAAATTAGGATCAAAGATTTTTACCACGCAAGCAAAGCCGCAGGCGACGGCTAGTTTTCAATATTATTGTGTAAAGTAAAGGTAATGAAATAAACTTACGTTTTAGGTATCGCTGCAGTAGTCTGGTTTAGCCTGTCTGTCTTCCTACTTGTTCTTTTTTCTCTTTTATCAATCACGTTATCAACTTCAGTTGAATTAGTCTTGTTGTACTGCAAAGGTATCACAGCCATCTCATGGCTGGTTTGGTTATCTGTTTCGTTTGCTGCTTTAACATCTAATGGTATAACTTTTAGTAAATCCTCAATATCGTTATTCAATTCTGTGTCTTGCATTGTAGGTCTTAACGTCCAATGCTCTCTGTTATATTCTTCATAGTAAAGGTTACGTTTTCGTCTAACTTTGTTTAAAGTTTCTGTGGTAGATTTCGTTGCATGTACAACACTCTCATCTCCTTGTAGTTCCATATTCGATTCTATTTTTTCCTCTTCGCTACTTTTGTTAGAGTATCTTTTGCGTCTTTTGTCTAAGTACCTCTTGAAATACTGATGTTTAAGTTTATTTATATTCTCCTCATTATCATTATGTTCCGGGAAAAGTCCACCTATTGTTATGTGATTAGCTGCATCACTATCGGACGAATCTTCATATTCGGATATGTCATCATCGTTACCATCGATTTCTGGTTCGTAAACCGGCTGGTATGAGTACAGCCTATGTCCTACAGGTTCTCCATGAACGTTATACACTGTGTACACTGCAGTAGGAAAGTGTTCTGAATTCTCATCACTTGTAGTTATATCATCTTCGAAATCAGTGTCGAACTTCTTCATGATTTTAAAGTTGGCATGTCTTAATGTTGGCTTTTGTGTTTCATGGTTGTATTTCTCGTATAGTTGGTCTGTCAGTTCATGTTCCGGGTCAGTTTGATGGTGGAGGTTGGCGTAGTATTGGCGAAGGTATGCTGATCTTCGGTGTCTGATTTCTGGTTCTGGAATGGATCTACGTCTACGGCTCCACCTGATACGGGGATGCTGATAGAGGGTGCATCTGAAATATATTTTATTTTTATGCCAATCAGTGCATCCTGAATTTCAAACTGTACTGATGTGTCACAGTGTGTACTGAGTTTATGGAGTGGTTTACTTACTTGGGAAGTTCTCGTGGGCTCCAATGCCCACCAACACAAGTAGCTCCTGGTGGTCCTTCAGATAGAACGTACCCCTTTTCACACTCATACATTATCTGTTTGTTGTTTACCACCTGTAATACAGAAACTAAGTTATTTTCAACATGGTCAAGGGTACCAAAATCAGGGTCATTCAGAACGATTGCTTTGTTAATCGCTAAAATATAATGGTTGTCCCTTACCTTCTTTACATAAGGTCTATAATCATATAACCCCATGTTGCCAACCAGCAGTACCTTTCCATTCTCAATGTAGCCAGGGAATGGGCAGAACACTAAAAAAAAACTATGGTAAGAAAAAGATAACGATGAAGAGATAACCACAGAGATTTGACTCATTGGTGTATTGTTTAGACCGCATGGGGATAAAAAAATAACCCACTTAGTGGACAAAATAAGAAAACATTAAACTAGAAATAAAAAGATGGAAAAGTATGGAACAGAGAGAATAGCTTACAGAGGTTGTCTCTAGCCAAGAGATTACTCACCCACGACACACTTAGGAGTCTCTCCACTCCAGTTGCCAAAAGAACACACCACGATGGGGTTCCCTTGAAGTTCGAAGCCATCCTTGCAGCGGAAGCGCGCTTTCATCCCATGATCCGTCTTTGGTGCTATGACCATCCCATTTCGAGGTGTTTTTGGCATTTGTTTGCATCTGAAAATTAAATTCACTATTTAGAAGAGGAAACAGAATCAAAAGTCCAAGAATATAACGATATGACGCAAAAACGCGCTGTATCTTGCACGAAAATAAGAAGGCGCCAAAAGTAAAGAGGATATAAGGTCAGGGCAAAGAAGAAGAAGGATAGAACAGTAAAGGGTATTAAGAAGGTGTGACTAATGATGGAGAAAATGAAGAAAGATTATCTTGTGTCATGACATGATAGAAGTTTCAACTGTTTCAAGAGTTTTGTACCTGGCTGGTTGGCATCTTGGTATTTGCGTCCAGGTTCCATTATTGCAAGTAACGGCTGCGTGGCTTGACGGAAACTCGTAGTCCTTCTCACAATCGACCAGAATGATTTCACCTGGAATATTTTATGCAAGACTTTTATCAGTTGGTCTTTTATGTTGGTCTGGTCAATAGTTACTCTGACAGACGTCTCATCTGTGATAGTGAGTTTAATATATTTCCTCAGTAAAATTACACACCCTGACACACTTAGCAAACATAAATCCAACTGAGAAGTTTAAACTCACCATGCTGTACCATCGAAGAGCTGCCAACAATCTGAGTGTTTGCCTCGTCAGTGCTGTTATCAATGACACTTGTCTTGTTCTCCACCAGCACCACTCTGCCCTGAGACACGTGAGGGACCACACATGGCGCTGAAAGAAAAACCCAATATTCAAGAAACTAAGAAATGCCATGCTCTCAAATGGCGAAGAAATACAGACTACAGAAATTAAAAAAACAGAAAAGTCTGTTCCGCCACAGTGACATATTATTGGAGATGCTTTAGGTTTAGTTCCAGAAAAAAAAAAACTGAAAAATCACCTTCATTTATGAGAGTTGCGAAAAATCTGACTTTCATGGCGTAGATTGCTTAGTCAATATTCACCGATGTGGTCACTAGTTGGATGGGTGAACGTTAGTGGCAATTAAATTTGAGTGCTTCCATACTTCGGAAGGCACGTTAACCTGTCCCGGCTCTAGCAGTCGTTAAGCCAAGACCGGGGCATTAAGGTGGCCTAAAAACTCCGTCAACAGAGTTGGCTACTAACCCATACAAGCTTGCTTGCTATAGCGTAGATGACAGCTTACCAAGACACATCGGTAACGGATGACTCCAAGACCCATCGCTCTGACAGATGGCTGATCCGTTGCCCTCCATCTTCATGCCATCCTGGCAGCGGAAGATGATGGAAGCTCCAAGCCCGGTGCCCGAGGAGATGTTCTCCAGCCAGCCGTTCCAGAGCTGACCAGGGTGACCGCAGTTGATCTCTGGAAACGGATATAAACTCTTAAGAACCTTCGTCCAGTATCAACTACCTATTTTATACCACCAGGTTTCCAGAACATGAATACAATGATTACCTACCTTGAAGTTACCAGTCAGTAATTTGTGTCCTACTGCATGACGAAGACCTTCCTACTCCACCTTCTTGATTCAGAGGATCAATTCTTTGCTAACGTGTTAATCCTGTCATCACAGTTTGGGCGTTCATGTTTCTTTTTGTGCTATTAGTTTTTATATCTTGCTCACCTTTACACATAGGCTGTGAGCCACTCCACTTCTTGTCAGCACCGCATCTTCTCGTCGCGTCTCCCACAAGGCGATATCCATACTTGCACTCGTAAGACACCACGGAGTTATACGCACACGATGTGTACACAGCTTTGCCGTGTCGAGGTGCTTCGGGCGGTGGGCACTGCACCTGTGTGACCACTAGATGGCGACACGCGTCGCTTTAACGTAACTCGCTCAACTTGATAAGAGATGGCGCTAGGATACTTCAAAAAGTTGAAGCCATTTTTAGTTGATTAGATTATTTCAGTCAAGATGCCAATAAAATGAAACATACAGGAGTATAAACATTCAGAAATCCATGCATAAACTGTGTTGTCAATAAATGAAACAATATTATAATTTTTGAGTTTTATTCCGCTACAGCATAGTAGAATAGAGTAGAGATAGAAATTCTTCACAATAAATTCATATAATTTCAACAATAATTATTAAAGCTTCTACTAAATATCATCTACATAGCTAAAAAGCTATAGGCAGTAAGATTATTGTTTATCATGGCTTAGAATTCTTTAAAGAAGAAAGTCTATAGAATTTGAATATTATAACAACTTCTATAACGCTGAAGACTACTTAGTTTGTTTTATGTCCCCTTCTCTCCTTCTAGCAGCGGGAAAGGAGAAAAAAAGAATTTAATTTATTGTTTTTAGAACTACAATTAGTGGGAATCTCACTTTAGAAAACGTTGTAAATACTAAAGATTAGGAAACTACGCTTGTAATACTAACAAAAGCTTAAAATATATAAAAAAAACTATATAAAACCCCAAGGCTTTGTAAGTAAGACAAAAACATAATATAAAACAAAACTCATAATAACTGCTGGTGACTTTGACGACGTTGTTTTCTCAAAGAAATATAATAATATTTTGATTACATTGGAACACTGACGATCGAAAGTAAATTAACTTACAGTAGATAACAAATAAGACTAGAAATAAAGAGTAGGCGAAAAAGAAAGAAAGAAAGAAGTAAAAAAATCTATCAAAAAATATATTACAACTAGGAAAGAAGGTGGTAAAGATCGTAAAGTGAGATACCCAATAAGCTAATTGCGTCATGACAATGATATGCCTTAGCCATGATACCGAGGAAGCGACATGCTACTATACCATAAACTCAATGAAAAACCATGGGCCCGAACAAAGACCCTACAAGAACACAGATCCACACAATCACGATATACTCACAAACCCCTACATAAACACAGATCCACACTATGACGCTATACGCTATGAGCAAGTGTTGATAACTTGACACAAAGAAATCAAAAAAATTATAAGAAAATATTTAAATAATCTTTAAAATACGACGCTGAACAGATAGTAAGTATTTTTGATGATAACAAAAGGTAAAACCAAACAGTAAATTATTAAAAGAGTTTTATGAACAAGTGGATCCAAAATTATAAGAAAATATTGATCAATAATTAAATAATCTTTAAAATATGACGCTGAATACAACAGGTACGTAGTAAGTATTTTTGAAGATAACAAAAGTTAAAACAGTAAATTATTCAAAGAATTTGAAAATCTAGATAAATCTCCATCTTTAAAACAGAATGATAATAAAATTATGTGTATTTAAAAGACTGTAGACTTGTAAAATCCTTGTAACGAGCCTCCCATGCAGCATTCCAAAAACGACACACTGAAAATCGGCAACTACATTGTCACGAAGCAATGCAAGATTTTGGAAGTTGTTAGATAAGGTTGGGTTGGTGATGACTCTGGCACATCAACTAAGGAATTGCAAAATGCTGATCATTGCGTCGTTGACAATAACTTGCGTATAACTTATACGTTTGGTAATGTGGTACATACTGATAGGTATTAAGCTACCTAATTTATGTGGTTCTAAAATCGATAAATAACGCTTTCGTATTTCCTGTACCAGGAAACCGGAAACAGGCCTGTTCCTCCTCAAACGTAAAAATACAAACACGGGGTCTTTTGACCGAGGATGGGATGCACTTTGCAAAATAGTTTATCGGCATTTCTTCAAATTCGCAAACCTACTCAAATATAGTGCTTTCCACGTTATCATTATTTGTTTTACAAAGCAATTCATTGCCAAGCAAATCCTATATTCCCAGTGGTTCGCATCAGTTATTGTCAAATTATTTCAGCCTAGCTTCCGTCCATTCTTTTCCCGTCTATATCCTTGCCAGACTCAGCACCAACCCCGAAAAAATGGCAAAATAATAACCACTTACGGACACAAGTCGGCATCTCCTTCGGCGCCCAGGCCCCATCAGCCTGGCAGTAGCGCTCAGCTTTGCCGACCAGTTCGAAACCTTGGCCACATTGCACCACGGCGCGGCAGCCGAATGTGTGACAGTCGGCAGTCACCCATCCGTGAGGCACGTCGCCTGGCTCGCCGCAGGATCGAGCTGGCAATAATTTCCAAGGGTCTTTTGTTAGATTTTGGTCTATGTTGACCTAAATAGGATAGGCTGTATAAAGAACGTCAAATTGTACTTCTTAGTTTTGAATAAGAATCCATTATTATACAGCTTGCTTGGTTACTCTAGATCCAGACTATTCCAGACTAAGTCTCCCGAAGGTCATCTCTTCCACCGTTCATGACCTTCGACGATCTCTCTCTCGTTCATCGGCAGGTGTATTTTTCTCAACAATTCCTTCTTAAAAAAGAGTCTACACCACCTTTGTCTCTGGACCCTTCAAAACTGGTGATTTTTTTCAGTTTTCCAACATGTCTAGAGTCTACAGATACACCAGAAACCACTGATAACGAATTATATCAATACTTACGTTCACAGCTAATATCCGGGCCGTACCAGGACGCCTGCCCGTCGATCGCTAGACACTTTGCCCTTGGGAAGCCGTTGGTGACGTAACCAGTGTGACAGTTGTACTGAACTGTCGCATCCAGGTCGAAGGTCGCCTGTTCAGGCAGGGCAGAGTGACGCGCGTGCTCGATGGTCGGCGGTTGGAGGCAGTAGACTGGGGGAAGGCGATGGATTAGGTATGGATCATGCTAATCATGCTCACCTACTTGTTATTTCTTACCTAACCGTGTCTGTTTCAGGTTTAATAAATGTATTTTCTTTTGTTTTTTCTAATTTCTCAGTACTAGTTAAGTTGAGTGCTAAAGTTTTCTCCGCAAGAAATCAAAAATTGGACTCAGTATTGTTCAATAGTATTGCTGATCAATTATGCGTTCTATTTCCCGTAACGTGAGAGTAATGGCAAGTGTTTTTCCACCAGAGCAAAGCTACGCTACGTTGCTAAGGATTTGTTTGACATCCACCAATAGGAATCGTTTAATATGAGAACAAACGATCCCTATTGGTGGAAAAGTACTCTAAACCTTGACTTTTTGCACAGCTTAAGACTATCATGATGGATCACAGTTTGGACGGCTGGTCCGGACTCAAGCAAAGATTAATGTATAAAAATGTCTACTCAAATCTATTGCTGATTTGTTTATTCACTACCGCTGAACCAAATCTTCAACTCTGTGCTCGTAACTTCAATCAATGATGAGATTGCCTGTTAGGGTTACTCACTGTTCTCTTTGCAGGCGGGTGGTTGTCCCGCCCACTTGCCGTCCGCCTGGCAGCTGCGGCTTTGCAGACCGACCACGTGGTACCCGTGAGGGCAGGAGTACACCGCCCTGGTAAGATGTAACACAGAATAGAAAATTGTGTTATATAGCAGAGTATTTTTTTCTATGTTGTATAATAGGTAGGTGTAGCACCATCTATCTCACTACATAAGAATTAACATGAGAAATATCCTAGATCGTGCAAACGAAGTTATCATGGAGTTTGAACTTAAGTAATACTGCCGTATTTTTTTTTTTTTTTTTTTTTTTTTATGCCATAGCTGGCAGACGAGCAGGCGGGCCACCTGATGGAAAGTGGTCACCGCCGTCACCGTATACCATCCATTGGTACTCGGAGCCCGAAACAAAGGTCGCTCGGCGTGGAAGATCTTCCCTTTTCGTAGGAGGACACATATCCTACAATGTTCTCCTCATTGGTGACCCCGACGCGATCTATGATATTTCTCATGTTAGTTCTTATGTAGTGAGATAGATGGCGCTACATATGTATAAGAAGTAAAGCCGACGCAGTTTTGTTTTGTTAATTTACGAAAAGCGAGAACCGAGATACAATAGAAACCTCCGAGCCCCGAGTCTGTGCATTTGTTTTGACTTTCGACTCGAATATAGCACACGCAAACGCATCGCAAAGCGAGAAATTTTGTTGGGAATTGCATAATTCCCAAATCTCCCGCTAGAGGCGCTTATTCGGTTTTCATACAAAATTTCTGGCTTTGCGAATGCGTTTGCGTGTGCTATACTCGAGTCAAAAGTCAAGACAAATGCACAGACTCGACACTCAGAATGTTATACCAGCAGTTACCAGCAGGCAGCAGCAGTGTCCCGAAGAGTTGTTGGATAGCACTATACCATCCTCTCAGCCTAGTTACTTTTATAGCAGATTTTGGATAAAAAAAATCGTCTTTAAATCTCCCGCCATAGGCGCCACTGAACAAATACCTTATAGTTTGCTTAAAGTAGATACCTATTAGATGGTGACATTATTATTGTTTTATCTATGAAGTCCGGTAACAAAAACTACTCACTTATCCCCAAAAAGTCGTCCAGTCAACATTACTTTCCCGATATCAGGCTGCTCTAACTCCGGACATTCTCGATCTGAAACAAGCACCACTATCAGGCCCGTATTCTTATTATTTCAGAACAGTAGGTAGATAAGTATAATGGTATAACCTATGGTCTGTGTTTTCCACTATATATCTGTGCATAATCCCATCCCACTACTATTGTAAAGTCAATGTTTAGATGATTGTATGTTTGGACGTTTGTGTCCAAATCGGAACGGTCCGATTTGGATGAAACGTGGAATATTATATAGTTCGTAACTTGGATTAACACATAGACTACTTTTTATTCCGGAAAATCAACAGGATAAAACGGGACGCGGGCGAAGTCGTGGTATATCCATACAAACTACTACATACACACTTGAGGTATTGTATGGACTATTATTCTATTGTATTGAATCTCAATGTCGTATTCTGCTCAAAACTTTGGTAAAGTGAAGAACTTAGCAGTGCTCAATACATTCTGCTCTTAGATAAATGGTAGGAGCGCAGTTTCCCCCTTGCGCTCTAAAACAATTTTATTATTTCATGATTTTGTGACCACTAGAGGGCGCTATTATGCAATTTGATGTGACGTCACATAGCCTATAACAAGCGGACGATCGAGACGCGTCATTTGTACAATTCTGATAAATAGTTTTGGAGTTATGAAGGAAAAGATGAACATGCATACATACCGGCCAAAATCATATTAAATAAATAAAAATAAATAAATATTCACGGACACTTAACACAACGCCTTCTAGTCCCAAACTAAGCAAAGCTTGTACGATGGAAACTAGATGGCTGATAGAATACATACATACATTTTTTTGTAAATACAAACTTGATAATATTAAATTAAAAAAAAAGTAAATTAAATTAATATTATTAATTATTATTTTTATAATTGTAAATATATACTTATAATATTGGTAGATATATATTTTTTGCTACGCCGTAGTCGGGTAAAAAACTGGAAATAATGTCAAGTTTGCAACCTTGAACCGACTCAAAGGGAACGTAAGTGCCCTCCACTAGGCTCTCAACTCTTACAGCATATAGTAGGTACCAGTTTCAGGCGTTTTCAAAATTGCTATGTTGATGAGTTTTTTTATGAGATTAGGCCCGTATTCTGATTTACTACTCAAGCACTGATCCGGACTCGAGCATAGATTGTTGTTTGAAAATCTCTAATCAAATCTAATGCTTGAGTTAAAAATTTCTGTATCGGCAGACGAGCCTAAGTGATGGAACAAGCAGATGGCCCTGATGTCAAGTGGTAACCTCTACCCACTTATAATCAGGGGGGCATTAGCCTTCACTTTTCTTATTCTATTAATACCTAAAACTTTTAAGTACCTATCTTTCATCATAATAATATGCGATTTATCTGGGATGGTGCTTAGCCACATTTGGTGAAATTTGGTAAATATTCATATTTAATGTTTACAGTTGGGACTTGAATGCCATACAAATTGTACTGGCACATCCGTCTATTTAGACTGACCGAGAAAAAAGACTGATCGGATAAGTGGGAAGGGGCTCTTACACATTTAGTCAAAGAGATTTTTTAAATACACATAATAACTTAATAACGTAACTAACATAATTATAATAATAATAATATTCAATTCATTAATCGTATATTTGGATGGAGCACAGTATACTCCCTCAAAAACTATCTAGTAAAAGTCGCCCCGATAGGACACTTCGCTCAATTCGATCACTTTATGACAATACTCGCACATAGCCGTTCACTGTCCGTGTGTTTTCGTCAGCGCGTTTCAGGATTTGTACAATTTTACTAGCGCCCTCTAGTTTTAAATCTTGTAAACTTATTTTCTTGCTTTTAATTTCAATTATTATAATCGGTTCATTGCGAATAAACCTAGATAAGATTAAAAAGGTCTATTTATTACACACTAATAATTATAATTTATAAGTTAAAAATCTTGAAAATACCGGCTTCATCATGATGATGATGAGGTAAAAACACTAGAAAAAATAATTTGAGAACCAAAAGCTGGGAGCCAGCTCACTAACGCCATCTATGAACCTGTCCCCACTCTTACAAAACTGAAATATTTTGATATCCTTTCTGATGGGTTCCATGGCTTTATTTTCTTGATAAATCTTCCTCTCTGGACTCAAGTTGTCATTCAAAACTGACAGTTGCGTACCTTTGTGCCTTTTCAAATGTACCTACGCGATTACAGTTGAAACGATGTGCAATTGTTGCATATTTTTTTTGGAAAAATTTATGTACCTAGTTATAGTTGATGATATACCTACACTGCATATTTGCCGTGAGTTTTCATAGATCCTAAATTAAACATACGAATAAATTTGAATATCACAATTAAGGCGTATGTATAAGGCAGACAACCCTCTTTCTCGCACATTTCAACGTTTTTGAAGATATAAAATAATTAAATGTAATTATGTGAAATTGCAGACTTTCAGGGTCGAGAGAATCACAATGCAAAGGTTCAGTAAAAATATCACATTGATTCAAATAAGTTTTCCGACCAAAAAACTTACACCAATGCGATAAATTAAATTTTTTGGTTAGAAAACTTGTTTGGATCAAGGTGATATTTTTACTGAACCTTTGCATTGTCATTCTCTCGACCCTGAAGCTCTGCAATTTCACATAATTACATTTAGTTATATTATATCTTCAAAAATGTTGAAATGTGCGAGCGAGAGGGTTGTCTGCCTCTTACATACGCCTTAACCACAAAAATACCTAAAAGTACATCATCTTGAAGGGCGTTCATTGATAAAAGTGTTAGGAGCTAATTATATTGAAATCTGGAATGACGTATTTGTACAAAAACTCTCCAAATACTTACCGAAGGTACTTATAAAAGCTAAATAGTTAAACAGTGGATTAGAATTTTGCTGTCACTTTTTGACACTACCCGTTAGTAAGAGACAGCAATAATTTTAGCAGCTAAATAAAGATATCCAACGATTAAGTTAACTGTCAAACACTTCTATCGATTACGATGCCGTAAAAACATACACACTTGTTATTATTATATTATTTTTTATTCCAAACACCGAGTAGACAGATGTAGACGAGCGATGAAGCGCTCGTGGCTAGGCTTGCTTAGCCAATCTTCACTGATTATCTAAGTTAAGCAACTTTCTGTGCGGTCACTATTTGGATGGGTGACCGTTAGGTACATTTACATCTGAGCGCTTCCGTGCTTCGGAGGGCACGTTAAACGGTCTGGCTCTAGCAGTCGTTAAGCCTCGACGGTGGCCTTAAGGCGGCCTAAAAACTCCGTCATCAGAGTTGGCCACTAACTCATACGAGCTTGCTTGCTAATGTAGACGAAGACGATAACCACACGCACACGAAAAGGCCTTACTTGTAGACAAATAGGCGCTGAGCATTCGGACCACGTCGCATGCAAATATAGGACCCGAGGGGCTGACGGGTCACCGGGTAGACAGGGTAATAAATGTACGTCCTTGAGTACCTACTCAAGGACGTACATTATACCATAAAGTACCAAGGAATCTGGTACCCTGATAAAATAAAATCAATAAAATACGTACCTATACCTATCTATATCTATCTATACTATTAAAAAACTGTAAAAAAGCCAAAAGGTAAAATTAAAGATATGGATAAATTAAATATGCCGATCTACTAAATAAACGATTCTGATTCCGAAAATCTAGTTTGTCTGTTTGTTCTCGGATCACGCCTAAACTACTGGACCAATTTCAACGAAACTTATACCATTCAGAAGCCCTTTTTCCGGATTGAAACATAGGCTATATCTTATTGAAATTAAAGACGTGGATTCTTTCTTACATACAGCTTGACCTCTCTAAACCAAAAGCCGCCTTTGACACGAGGTTCATCGTATACTGGTTGACAGATATTTTGGTGGTGTCGCACGCATACGAAGTGGCGGGTATCTGCTAGTAGGTACCTATAGCTACCTATAGATACCTACAGTACGGCCGGCGGATCTAGACCGGCGTTAAGTTCGTTCGGAACGCTGCGCAGTAGTCACTTTTAGGGTCGAATAGGTGTTTTGTCTCGCCTGTACCTGCGCACAATTTCCGAAAGCGCAACTTCAGACCGGTCTAGATCCGCCGGCCGTAGTGTACTTTATTTATAATGTTCCCTAGTAGTCCTTTGTTCCTAGAATATTATGGGATGAACGTTTAGGTCACGCTCTTAGTGGACGCACGCTGTAAGGTAGTACATTAGCAGAGTTATTAGCTCGCATGGTAGCAGCATACGCATCATTTGGTTGAAATCTTTGATGCCAATTTTAAACCATTTAGGGTGAGACTTTTCAAAATTCCATTCTTAGTGCACCCCTACACTATTATAAGGATACTACCCTCCAAATTTAATATCTCTAGGACTTAAGCTTAGGCTGTGCGTTGATTGTCAGTCAGCTTCAAAAGAGTTTATATATTTATGAAGAAAAAAGAAGACGATAAGCTTGTTCTATGGGTACTACTAGATTTCTGGGAGGCAATCGTTGTCTCATAAAAACATGCCAGGTTTAAGCCTGGCAGGTTTTCTGAACTGTTGTCATACTAAATCATAGGTATTCTGTGACTAAATAGTGACATTAGCGCGATTCAGCGCATTTTATTGCGTCAAAAGCTTCTTGTTTTCGTATATCTGTAGCCACGTCGTTTGACATTAAGCTGGGCAGCGAAAGCAGTTCTGGGGCATTATTCTGTATGACTTAGGAGATTCCTTGCGGTAACCGTATGACGTCACCGTAAGGAATGACATTTATGGCATAGGAAATACGGCATAGGCATAGGGCGATTTCACGCCGCTGTCTTGTCGTGCTGCGTAACGCGCTTGTATTGGTCATAGTGAATAAGGCCCCAGAGCTTACGATACGGGGGCAGATCAAAATGACGTCAAAAGCTCGTTTCACTAGTAGATGAAACTATAGTTTTAGACCCAGATATGACGTCATCCCCATTAGGGTAAAATATCCACCAATAAGAATCATTTAATATGAAAACAAACGATCCCTATTGGCGGATTTGAAACACATTCTAGCAACGTAGCTTACCTCTGGTGGAAAAGCACTCTAAGGCCCCAGAGCCCAACCCTCAGAGAAGACGACTCAATTGCCCTTTTCAACCGACTTCAAAAAAAGAGGTTATCAATTCGGTTAATTTTTTAAATGTTAGTCACAACTCCGTCATTTATAAACCGATTTGATTTTTTTTTATCAAAATCAGTTCTGTAGTTTGGCAGTTAAATATAAGAATAATTCGAAAAAACACGTCATTCACGTACACGACACTGCGTATTTGCTTTCCTGTGACGTTTCTGGGTTTCTGGGCAAAACACTTACACATTTACACACATTTACACATCCACTTGTGTGTCGATTTTCTTCCAAAGCCTATGTCACTGCTGCTTATGTAACAAACACATTCTTTTTTTACGATCCTCATGATGGATAAGCCCATAGAAATAATCGAAGAGTTAGACAATACAGAAATCGCATACTCGTTTGAATGTAAAACTAAAGATCTCTGGCATAATCACCAAAAAAGTGTTTCTGATCTATCAATTGTCACACAGAATATAAGAAGTATCTATCGCAACTTTGATGACTTCCAAATATCACTCGCTGAACTTTTATTTGAAGTCGACGTAATTGTGTTGACAGAATGCAGACTTAACGCATCGAAACCCATACCTTACCTCACTAACTATAATTCATTTACAACTACTAATCATCTTAATCAATGCGACGGAGTTACTACCTACGTAAAAAACAACCATGATTCTTGTGTTATCGAAATAAAGCTAGAGCAAGCTTCATGTCTGCAAATTAAAGTCTGTAATATGATAATCTTATGCATTTATCGTTCACCTTCCATTACAAACGCGGACAACTTTATAAACTCATTAATTACTCACCTTGAGACTATAAAATCATTTGAGAAAATCATAATTGTAGGCGACATAAATATTAATATTTTATCTAAAACAAACGAACGTAGTAATGAAAGAATCAATAGACTGAATTATTTGAATGCACTGTCAATGCATGGGCTACTGCCTGGACATTATTTGCCCACCAGAGAGAACAGTTGTCTTGATCACTGCATAATTAAACTAAACAAAGCTAAAAATAGTGCTGCAATTGCTGTTCTTCACACCTCAACTACTGATCATCGAATGCTTCTTCTTAACATCTCCAAAGTTTCTAGCTTAACAAGCACTCGTAAAAATAAAACCATCATAGATTATGAAAAAGCGATACAAGACCTTAACGTCAACCTAATAGACCTACTGCAATTAAACGATCCTAACATCCTAACTAAAGTTTTGATTAATAAAATACAGAAAAGCCTCAATGACAATACACAACTAGTTTACATATCCAGAAGCAAACGTATTCTCAAGCCTTGGATCACTCATGGGATTCTTCGTTGTATAAGAAATAGAAATAACATGCAACTAAAACTACGTTATAATCCAAACGATGCAGTACTTAAAATAACATTTAGAAGATATCGTAACTTTTGTAACAACCTTATCAAAAAACTGAAAAGGAAATATGAAAGGGATCAACTGACTAAAACCGCACAAAATAGCAAAGCCCTCTGGAACACTATTAATAATATAACTCATTACAAAGCTGCAAAAACACCTAATATCCAACTACTGAACATAGAGCATACTCCTATTCAATCAGTCAACTATGTAAATAGATACTTTGCTAGTATTGGACAAACGCTTGCTGAAAACATTTTACAGCAGAATTGCACTAATACTAATTTTGACACTCATGTAGCATCATCTGTAAATCAAACGTCATCTTTTGTGTTACTTGAGGCTGATCAGAACGATGTGCTCAACGTGATTCTGAACTTAAAATCTAAAAGTGCCCCTGGATGGGACAATATCTCTACTACCTTCTTAAAACTAGCTAAACCTATCTTGATTCCGGTTATCTGCCATTTAGTTAACCTATGTTTTAATGCTGGAACTTTTCCTAATCTTCTCAAACAGTCCATCATAACGCCCGTGTTTAAGAGTGGTGATGGCGATGATGTTAATAACTATCGACCAATCTCAGTTTTGCCCTCAATCTCTAAAATCTTGGAAAAGCTTATTAACAATAGACTCTTGAATTATTTAAATAAATACGACCTTATTTCTAAATCACAGTTTGGCTTCAGGCAAGGGTTATCAACCGAGGATGCCGTTACAGAGTTGAGTGCTACTATAGCAAAAGAGGTAGATAAAGGTCGGAAATGTATAACTGTGTTCCTGGATTTCAAAAAAGCATTTGACACCGTCTCCATCCCCATCCTTTTGCAAAAGTTAGAAAGGCATGGTATAAGAGGCCCCCCACTAGCTCTCTTAGGAGACTACCTCCTTGACCGTAAGCAAAGAGTCAGAATCGGAGAAGTTGTCAGTGAGGACGTCTCTGTTACATACGGCGTCCCACAGGGGAGCGTTCTGGGACCTACTTTGTTCTTATTATATATCAATGACCTATGTAATATGACTTTAGAGGATGGTCATATATTTTCCTACGCAGACGATACTGCCATAGTATTCTCTGGTCACTCCTGGACTGATGTTAAGGATAAAGCAGAGAAAGGTCTCGTAATGGTAAACGTATGGCTGAAAAATAACCTACTATCTCTTAATATAGCTAAAACAAACTATATCTGTTTTACAATGTATAACAGAACTCAACCTGATTCAATGTTTAACATTAAAATTCATAAATGTAACCTTCGTAGTCAATCATGTGGCTGCTCAACGATCAATAAAGTAGACAATACAAAGTATCTCGGAATAATCATTGACCAACGCTTGTCCTGGCATGCACATTTAGAACAACTGATAAGCAGAACTAGAAAGCTAATGTGGATCTTTAAGAATCTAAGACACGTTGCATCACATACTCTTCTCAAACAAATATATGTGGCATTAGCTCAATCCATACTGAATTATTGTATACCTGTTTGGGGTGGAGCTACTAAAACTCAGTTCTTAGGGCTCGAAAGAGCCCAAAGATCTCTTCTAAAAGTGATGTATTTGAAACAATATAGATACCCTACTGAAATGCTATATTCGGAACTTGATATTCTATCTGTCCGAAAATTATACATTCTTAATTCAGTACTTAAGCTACATAAATCTGTTGAATATGACCCCTCCAAATTAATTAAAAGAAGAAAATACAGCGTAATAAAGCTAACTCTAGTAAACTCTACATATGCAACCCGACAATATCTAAGACAATCTGCTCAGCTATATAATAAAATAAATAAGCTTATAAACATATACCCCATGAATAATCGCAACTGTAAAATGAAATTAACTGATTGGCTACTCTCACTAAGCTATGACGACGTTGAAGCACTTTTGTTAAGTATAACATAAGAGAAAGAAACTCTAATATAAATAAATAAATACAAAAGAACCGTCACTTACAAATTTTACACCACCATCAAAACATAACATACACACATACTCACGTACACTGGCATACCCTCCCTCACATACACGCGGTGCTACTGAGATAACCAGACTCTTAAGAGACTGGGACTATCAGTAGCACCCACCGACACGCACTTACAGACCTACACACACACTAACACACACCCCTTCTCACCCTCCCTTTCTCACTCCCTCTCACACATCACATCAAAACATAAAACACACACATTCTCACGTACACTGGCACACCTACCCTGATACACGCGGTGCTACTGAGATAACCAGACTCTTAAGAGACTGGGACTATCAGTAGCACCCACCCACACGCACTCACAGACCTACACACCCTTACGCACACACACCCTCCCTCTCACACATCCAACTAATACATATATTATTATACACAATATATGTATTAGTTGGATGTGTGAGAGGAACTTGGGTTCCATTCTGCTTTCCAGGCTCTTCTGAGACTGGTGATCAGAGGAACTCCTGAACTTAACCTAACATGCGCACAATAACTTTAAAAATTTAACCACTTAAATCATACAAAAAAAATTCATTTGGTTCTAGTACCTATCTGTTTCAAATGTTTAATTAGTTTTTAACTTAGTTAACTTTTATAATGTATCCTGGCAAGAGCGGAATCTCCTAATACAAGTATTTCATACTTAAAAGGAGATTTTCAACACTGTTAATACTATTATCTTTTTGGAAGCAATAAAAACATTTGTATTTGTATTTTGTATTTGTATTCTGGTTGCTTACGATCAATAGAATAGTCCCAATGAACTGCCATCATCTTCATCATTTGATGATGGACGCGTAACAAATTGAAGTCGGTTTTTCCAGTTTTTTAAACTTATAAATTATCTGGTCACAGGCTAATGAAATGCTACAGTTCCCGGGATCGATGTATCCACTCCGGGGGGTGGCAAATCAAATAATATAAAACAGGTCATTGCTCAATTGGTTGCCATAGGTTGGGATGTTTTGGGATAATTTTATTACACCCTCACTAAACTTATCTAAAAAACCATAGAATACTAAGGGCCGTAAGATCAGTAGTGGTTTAAACCACGAAATAGAGTTTAACCTCCAGTCTCCGATCATTTCATAAGATCAATGGTAGTTAATCAGCGCTGGTCAGCACCCACTACCATATAACTAGTTAATATTTCGTATTCTGTGCTATTCTGTTCTATTTTTTTTTTTCTAATTAATTATGTAAAGGCAAGGGGGGGCAAGGGGGCCCAAACACGATCTCTCGGGCTCCAAGTCAACCTCACCTGCAAGTGGTGCTCCCTGCCGATCAACGGAAGAGGCTCTGATGAAACCACCCGCCAACACGCAATGGACCAGCGCGGCGGGTTATGGTCCAAATCCCCCCAAACATGGATGGATAGTACAAGACAAAGAAGGCCCCAAGTGCTCGGGGACACCAGCGGTTGTGCTGGCGTTGACGGGCGTCATGCCGGCCCTGGTGTCAGGGGTGCGAAGAATCTCCGAGTGAGATCCAACCGTCAAACGAACCTGGCTAATGTTATAAAGGACACCGATACGCTGAATATCCTCACGTACAACGTACGTACACTCATGGAAGATGAGCGCCTGCTTGAACTCGAAAACGCACTCAGCGACATCAAGTGGGATATAGTGGGACTAGGAGAAGTTAGAAGACACGGTGAATGCACCGAAGACAGAGACGATAACGTATTTTTCCACTTCGGAGAAACCAATGGACTACACGGCGTGGGATTCCTGGTTGCTAAGAAGTGGAAGGATAACATTATCGAATTTAGAGGGTATTCTGAAAGGATTGCTGTGCTTAGGCTAAGGCTGACACCCAAAGCCACTCTTATGCTTGTTCAAGTATACGCACCTACATCTGCACGCTCTGTTGAAGAAGTAGAAGCATTTTACGATCTACTTAATAAAGCCTGTGAAGAGAACCGAGGTACATGGAACATGGTCCTCGGTGATTTCAATGCCAAAATAGGAATCAGGCAGACCACGGACAATGACTGCATACTGGGTCAATTTGGTCTGGGAGAACGCAATGAGCGAGGCGCCAGATTGATTCAGTTCGCTGCTGGGCAGAACATGACCGTTGCGAACAGCTTCTTTCTCAAAAAACCACAAAGGCGATGGACTTGGGTGTCTCCAAATCAACTCGTAAAAAATGAAATAGATTATATCTTATCTTCGGATTTACAAGTAGTCAAAGACGTCAATGTTCTAAATAGATTTAAATATAGTTCCGACCACAGACCTGTACGTGCAAAAGTCAAATTTAACTTTAAAATCCACAGGATGAAACAATTTAGAAACCAAAGTAGAAAACATAGCAAATACACACTTTTTAAAAACTCTGAACAATTTAACATCGAACTTTCTAATCAGTTCTCAATATTGAAAATCGATGAAACCGAAGATACAGATGAACAGTATAGAGCCATTATAAAATCAATAGAGTCGAGTAGTAAGAAAATAAAGGGAGATAAGAAAAATAAAGCAAAACTGTCAACTCAAACCAAAAAACTCATAGCGGAAAGAGAAGAATATAAGGGCACGATTGAATATAGAAAATTTGATAGAAAAGTTAAACGTAGTATAAGAAAAGAAATTAGATTATTTAATTTACATTTAATTAGGGTTGCAATAGAAAAACACACTTCATTAAGAACAGCCAAACAGGGAATGACAAAGGGGAAACAGTGGATCAATAGTCTTTCAGATGAAAATGGGATTAAGCAAAATAGTCGCGAGAAAATTATAGATATTTGCACCGGCTATTACAAAACCCTATATTCAGATGCATCCAAGTGCGATCAAAGAATAGAATACTACAAACCAGATTCAATACCATTCTTTACGGGAAAAGAAGTCCATGATGCTTTAAAAACAATGAAGTATGACCGAAGCCCTGGAGAGGATGGTATAACCACGGAGGCACTGAAAATAGGATCGCAAACTTTACTCCCCCATCTTACGAACCTATTTAATTCCATTTTAAAAACAGGACAACTCCCACAACAGATGTGTCACTCAAATATTGTCCTCCTTCATAAGAAGGGAGACAAGTCTAACATCGGCAACTACAGACCAATCAGCCTCGTGTCACATCTGTACAAAGCTCTTATCAAAGTATTGCAAAACCGTATCGCCGGCAAGCTTGATCAACATCAACCACCCGAACAAGCTGGTTTTCGCCCAAGCTTTTCTACCACAGACCACTTGCACACTCTCAACCAAGTAATTGAAAAATACACAGAGCTCCACAAACCACTCTATCTGGCCTTTGTGGACTATACAAAAGCCTTTGACAGCGTGAAACATTCCGCTTTATTCGCAACTCTAGAGTCACAAAATATCGACAAAACCTACATTGACCTTATCAAATTAATTTACAATAATAGCACAGCATCCATTAAGTTAAACACCACGGGCCCAGCTTTTAAGATTCAAAAGGGTGTCAAGCAAGGAGATCCGCTCTCTCCCATACTCTTCACGAGTACCCTACAAGAGGTATTCAAAAAGTTGGCAATGTCATGGGCAAACAAGGGCATAGACGTCGGTGGCAAGCGTCTGACAAATTTACGTTTTGCGGACGATATTGTCCTGTTTGCCTCAACAGCGCATGAACTCCAACAAATGCTCCAAGAGCTGAGCACGGCAAGTCTTGAAGTTGGACTTCAAATGAACCGGTCAAAGACCCAGTGCATGTCTAACAGCACGAAACGTAGGGTTGAGGTAGATGGGCAACAAATACATTATGTCGATGAGTATATTTACCTGGGCCAGTTAGCGAGCTTCGAAAACAGGCAGGACAAGGAAATCGATCGCCGCATCGAGAACGCCTGGAAGAGCTACTGGTCCATGAAGGAGCACATGAAGGGTAACCTCCCTCTTACACTTAAACGCAAACTCATCGACATGTGTATATTGCCCGTCCTAACCTACGGTGCACAGACATGGTCTCTAACAGAGTTACAGAAGTCCAAACTCAAGATTTGTCAGAGAGCCATGGAGCGCAGCATCCTCGGTCTGAAGCGGATAGACCGAGTGCGTAACACCGTGTTGCGTTCCATGACGAGAATAACCGATGTTGGAAACAAGAGCGCTAGGCTCAAATGGGACTGGGCGGGACACGTCAGCCGGATGCCTCCCGATAGGTGGGCGAACATCTCCACACCTTGGGTCCCTGACGGTGTGCGATATCGGGGTCGGCCAAGGAAGCGTTGGCGCGACGAACTAGACGCCTTCGAGAGAGGATGGTGGGAGGAAGCTCGGGACAGAGAACATTGGAAGTCTTTGGGGGAGACCTTTGCCCAGCAGTGGGACGAAATAGGTTAATTAAAAAAAAAAAAAAAAAAAAAAAATTATGTATTGTTTTCTTACTGTGTTGTACCTGTGTTGTGTTGTGTGCCAAATAAATATTTCTCTATCTCTATCTCTATCTCTTAATCGACCATCGGTAGCTTAAACTGACACAGATGTGAGTAGATTAATCCATCAATCAAAATCGCAGTTAGCGAAACCCATAGTTTAAACTGCTTTTGATCTTACGGCCCTAAGGGGTTTAATATTGGTCTTCTAAAGCTGAGCTAATTAAAATGATTGCTAAATCTGTTGTCATCTGTGGTCATGCAAGTGACAATGATAGAGCATTTTTTTAAATCTGCGCTAAAATGACAGTTGAATATGAATAAAGAAGTAAAGATTAAATATGTGCGAGTCAAGCTGATACCAAATTTTCCACCAAAATATCTGTCAACCAGTATACGGTGAACCTCAAAGGCTGCTTTTGGTGTAGAGAGCTCAAGCTGTATCTAAGAATCCACGTGTTCGATTTCAATAAAATATAGCCTATGTTTCAATCCGGAAAAAGGGCTTCTGAATGGTATAAGTTTCATTGAAATTGGTCCAGTAGTTTAGGCGTGATTCGCGAACAAACAAACAGACAAACAGACAAACTCGATTTTCGGAATCAGACTCGTTTATTTAGTAGATCTGCATATTTCGTTTATCCATATCTTTAATTTTAGTTTTTGGCTTGTTTACACTTTTATAATTATAGTATAGATTTTGATTTTGAAAAGATTTTGGCTATAGTGTTTTGGTTCAATAAAATTTTTGTTTTCATTTTAAAGTAATTTACAAAAAAATTACAGAAAAATTTTAACGTCTCACAAAAAAGTTTCGTAGAGGCTCTACGAGGGCTCTACGCGTTTAGAAAAAGTTTGTTATGTTCTTTATTACTAACTAAAATCAGTTTTATATTATTTTAACAACTAAAATAATGTCTCTAGAAATAATGTTACGAAGTTTTACCAATTGTGATTAATTTGTAGTTAATTTGTAAAGGATTTTTTTAGTTGCATTGCGCGCGCTCTGAGCCACACCCCGCAGTCAATACATTATTATTATACTGATGCGTAAACCAGCTACTTTCACAACTGTAGGAACTCGCGTAGAGCCCGTAGTCTGAGTTTTGTTTTGTTGATCGAAACCCTTATCAAGAAGCGACTTGCGAGATACTTTGTATGAAAATCCGATAAGCGCCTCTAGCGGCAAATTTACCAACTATTCTTCTCCATACAAAATCTGCGAGTTTCTCGTTTTTCGCTTGTCGCAAATCAACCACAAAACTAGACTACGGGGCTCTGATTTCTAAAATCGAAAGCCATATTGTGGACACCCTACGAAATCTTCTTAGACGATAAATAGTCTGTATTTTGTAACAATGCGTTCCAACATAAAAGCGATGTTATAAATTGGAACTCCCGAACCCCCTCCCCCAACGACTGTTTTTACACTTCCGACACGACACCGATATCGGCGTATCTTATTAGACGATTTCAGACAGTATCAGCGACGACAAGGTCTTTTAACCGTCTTCAAAAAAGGAGGATGTTCTCAATTCGGTTGTTTTTTTATGTTTGTTGCCTCATAACTTCGTGGTTTTTGAACCTATTTGATTTTTTTTACCTTCCAGATTGGTCCCAAACAATTATTATCAGAATCGGTTCAGTAGTTTGGCAGTTAAATAAGAATAACTCCAAAAAACAAGTCATCCACGTACACGACATTGCGTATTTTGCTTTCCTGTGACCCTTCGATGGTGTTTATGATCAATAGAACAAGCTCAATAAACTACCATCATTATCATCATCTTATGATGAAGCTGTATTAAATCGGAGTCGTTTTTTCCAAGTTTTTAAAGTTAAAAAATAAATCATTCATTCATTCATAAAAATGATGTTCTAGCCACTGAGAACGTTATCGTGTCGATATCAGCCAGTTTAAATGTATTATTGGTAAAACGTTTCTGCTCTCAATGGCTAGGTACTTAGATGAGCGATGACTCGCAGGTATTTGGTGTTATATGTATCCTTTGTTATAGGTTATATCTATATCTTATATATCTTATATCTTTTTATCTTTATATCTTTTTTATTTTTGTTCTGTTTGTGATCGGAAAACTAGAACAGATTTTCTATGATTTTTCTTTTAGATGGACAATAACAAATAGGTAGGAAAAAACATATTAAAATTATTTGGCAGAAATTTTGTTCAAAATCGTCTAACAAGATTTTCTTGGAAACTCCTAGTGATACATCAGGTGAAAAGATACGACTGAATAAAGTTACTGGAACTTCTAAGCAAGGAGTTTGTACATCGTCTTTTGCTGAATTGGGGGCGCTACTGTGAAAGAGCTAACTCTACATACTAGGTTAGGTACATTTGCTAAAAAAAAAAAACAGTGCGTGGAGTCCCTACGCGCGGGAGAAGTTGTACTTCGAGTGTCACGCATTCACTCTCGCTCTGTGTTTAATGTAAAATTAATTTAGTATTTATTTTTATGTACTTACTTAACCAATAGGCAGTACTAAAATGTCACTTCAAAATAAAAAGTAAAAAGTCCCATGAACACTGAATCAAAATATAATAGATGGTATTATATTTTGATTGTAGCGTATTATAGTCGCTTTCTATTTCCCCCGCTGTCAGTTGGAACTCGTAGAACTTCAAAACACGGGCGGTCAAATGATGAATTGCTGAACACTGTTATCTATATTTGATTTTAGCGTATTAGCGTATTAGACTTATAATGTCAACCGCGTAACGCAACGTTGTTGGAAGTCGCATTAGAAGTATAACTTCAAAAATTGACAAGTAGGTATACTCATTGCACTCTTTGGATGTTAAAACCGGACTGGGTAAAATGAGAAAAATGAAAAAGAGCTTTGTTGTCATGTTCTTATTATCATATTACGAGTTTCCTTATTGGAGTGAAACTTCTAATGCGACTTCCAACAAGGTGGAGTTAAACGTTTAACGCTCCTGGGGAGGGGGAATAGAAAGAGACAGAGCGAGAGTGAATGCGTGGCACTCGAAGTTGCGCTTCTTCCGCGCAGAGGGACTCCACGCACTATTTTATTTTTTTCATCATCACGATCTTCCACGGCACGACTTTACCCACAGCTGGGCATATGCCTCACCATGTTTGTGCCATCCATTGCGGTCCTGTGCTATAAGCACAAGACAAGAATATTTTATTCTTTAATAAAAAATGATATTCTCAGATTGAAACAGCCAAATCGAAACAATAATATGTTAAATTCAAGTAAACATTGTTTAGGCCATATATAAATAAATATTATTCTTGACCAATAGCTTTATTCTTCCAAGGAGAATTCTTTTTTTTTCAGTGTAGTCTCTCCCATACGGCCTGCGACTTTGACGATGTCGTCCGCCCACCCTAAGGCCGGTTTCAGAGCTCGACCGACCGTCGGTGCGTACGTCGGTCGCGCTTGTCATTTGTATGGAATTCACGCGCGTACCAGCAGCGTAGCTGTGTACGCATTCATAGACTTAGCATAGATATAGCTACGCCGACGTACGGTCAGCGCTGACCGTCGGTCGAGCACTGTTTACAGCCTAAAGTATTTTCGTTTAATTTGTTTTAAATAAATAACGTTAAATTTCAAGTGCAATGTCGTCAGCAACTAATGATGAAAGTTCTTGCAGTTTCACAGTACCCCGTGCCTGGTAGACAAAGTTGTGGACAGTTTGTCAGTGATGTGGTGCCTGTGACTCCGAGCGGAACCCATTAGTGCTTTCAACACTGTTCTCTTGCTATTTAGACATTTTAGACGCTTACTTTGCGACTTTGTACGCGTGTGAAATTTTTCATTAAGCTGGGTACTGACCAACGTTACGAGGTGTAATGTAACATGTTACACAGCGAGCATTCGTGCAGTCAGTACTTCGTATTACGAGGAAACCAGCGAGCAACGACGTACTGATTGCACGAATGCTCACTATGTAACATGTTACATTAAACCTCGTAACGTTGGTCAGTACCCACCTTTAAACATCTGTCAACCAGCTTACGATGAACCTGTTTCAAGCTGTATCTAAGAATCCAGGTCATTGATTTCAATAAAATATAGCCTATGTTTCAATCCGGATAAAGGGCTTCTGAATGGTATAAGTGTCATTGAAATTGGTCCAGTAGTTTAGGCGTGATCCGCGAACAAACAAACAGACAAACTCGATTTTTGAAATTAGAACCGTTTATTTAGTAGATCTGCATATAAACTATATGCAGATCTACTAAATAAACTATATGCAGATCTACTACTGGCTTTTTTACTGTTTTATAATAATATAAATAAGGCTGAGTCTATTAGTACGGATAGGTACTGTACGAACAATTTATAATTATTCGTACAGAAGTCGGACGAATATACAGAAATTCCTGACCTAACCTACTCAATTGTGAAAGGCGAACTTTCCTAAAAAAAAATGCATTAACTTCAGTTTATTTTTTAGCAGATTTTATGGATTTTAGGCATTTTTTATAAACAAACCTAACGTAACTTTCTCATCTAGCTAATCATCCGAGAATACGTGTACCTACAAATAAATATAATATTAGGCAACTCCCACATCGATGACGCAACATGGCCATAAATAGCGCGGCGCGGGCGGCGCGCGTCCACTTGTTTTCGAGACTTTGTACCGTGCGGACGTTTTTTTGCTACTCTGTGTGTTATAACGATTATTTGCTGTCGACAACTTTAATTTGTAGTTTCGTAATTAAAATTAATCTTTGGGTACTTTGAGAATTTAAAAAAAAAAAAATTAGTTTCATCCCTGTTTCCCAAAAATAATTTATTCCAGTACCCGTACAAATAGTCACTTCGTATAAATAATATATAGGTAACTAGCCGTCTCCCGCGGCGTTGCTCGCGTTAGGGTGTGACTTTTCAAAATACCATTTTCTCGCCTTTCTGTTGAAATTTTTCCTGAATTTTCTTTGCTATAAACCTTACGGAGCCCGAGACCTTTCCAACGAATGCAAAACCGTGGAAATCGGTTCGTGCGTTCTGGAGTTATGGCGTCAGGAAGGACAACCCGACTTATTTTTATATAGTAGATAAATAGTATAGATAATAGATAGAAATGTCAAAGTTTAGTTAGATGTTTGTGTTTCAATCACGCCGCAACTGCTGGTTAGATTAGGATGATAGACACAGGTCACTTTTTGTCCTGGAAAATCAACAGGATAAAACGGCACGCGGACAGAGTCGGAAGCTAGTACATAGTACATTTCAATTGTTATCTATAGATACAAAGAATAGTTATTGTACAGAGAGTAATAGCGGTCCGTGTCAACGTTCACATAAAGTTCTGCCGTTACCTTTCAAGACCCTTTTCGGGCCCAATTAATGTATGGTAGTGTTCTAACTTTTTATTTTGTTGATAGATCCGTAGAGAAATTGGAAAAACGGTTAGTGCGTTGACAGGCGTCATGGCTCAGTCGGTAGTAGCTCTGCCTTCCGTGCTGTGGGTCGTGGGTTCGATCCCCACCGAGAACAAACATTTGTGTGTGGCAAACATAGATGTTTGTTCTGTCTGGGTGTTACTATGTATTATAAGTATGTATTTACAAAAAAAATATGTATATTATGTATTCTATCAGCCATCTAGTTCCCATAGTACAAGCTTTGCTTAATTTGGGACTAGAAGGCGTTGTGTTAAATGTCCGTGAATATTTATTTATTTATTTATTTATAGTGCAGTTTCGATTTCGTCCGTTCGACGTTTTTTTTACCCCATTTTGTAACAGAATATAAAAAAGCAAAAGATGAATTTCTTTTTCTTCTTCTCAACTTCAACTTCTTGGTTTCGTTTTCTTCTTCTTTACCTGTATGGCCTCTGTCCGTCATTTTGACAGACAATTTTGCCAGTGTCAAGTGATTAATTTGAAATAATGATAAATTAAGTCAAGTTTTCGTCAAGTCGGCTGCCGTTTGTTTTGAAGAGAAAATGGTGGATTTTCTCTTTAAAACCTGAAACAAATTTTCACATTCAGAGAAACCACTTTACACACATTTATTCCAATGACTCACACTTTGTGTTACGACCTAAGTATTATTGGTTAAAATTCCACCAAAATTAAACAATAATACTCACAATAAACACATAATGGTATCGATTCGGTTGTTGCCTCTTTCTAAACTAACCTAATTTGACAGCTCTAAAATTATAGCCGTCCTTGTCGTTTCAGTTTATGAGAAAGGGACGCCAACATTTTTAGTGCTGTCAAATTAGGTTAGTTTAGAAAAATGCAACAACCGAATCGATACCATTATAGCATTAAAATAAAAGTGCTATAATATGTTGTTTCAAAAAATGCCAAAACTCGAATCTAGTGCTAGTTTCCACGACATTAATTAAAAGTGAAGTCGAAATAATTTGGTTTCAGCTATACAATGACGTGTATTAATGACTTTAACAATACGAAATCCTCAAGAGATGCTCGCTCGCATCTCAACCGCCGACCTAAGTATTATTGGTCAAAATTCCACCAAAATTAAACAACACTACTCACTATAACACAAGAAAAACTATTAAAATAAAAGCGCTTTAAGTTGTTTCAAAATATGTGAAAACTCGAATCCCCAACTTCAACTTCTTGGTTTGTGACTAGTTGTCACAATTCTGCCAGATTAATGGCCTCTGCCCGTCATTTCGACAGAAAATTTTGCCAGTGGCAACTAATATTGATGATCATTGAAATACTTGTACAACAAACTAAAATCGTGATTACAAATATTATTCGATCTAGTAGTAGTAGGGATTGATTCATTCTGGCTCACCCAAAAAAAGTTGCGATTGGGGTGGTCTTGCCAGGGCGCCAGCTAAAAAAAAAAAAAAAAAAAAAAAAAAAAAGTTTAGACTCTTTTTGTATGTTTTGGCACACGCCTGATCGATTGCGCTAACCCATTTTAACGCACCCCGGCCCATTCAAAAGTTACGAAGCCACTTGTATACTCAATGAACAAACAATAGCGTTTTATTGAGGGTCGAGCCATTGTGTCCGGCTTGCGGGGCAGGTACTATAGATAAGCAGTCCCCATCCGTTGACGAAAAGAATTTGTGTGAATTAAATTAGTGTAATGCTTGTTCACATCATTAGGTATTAAATCGAGAACTATGTAGGTCAAAAATTAACCTCCAACTGAACTTTTTTTTATGTGACATCTCTCAAGCCGAAAACTTCCCTGGCGGAGGGTGGATGCGCGCGCATAAAGGCTGCGTTCCGAGCACAACCCCTAATATTAAGCCCGCGTTACAATAGGTAATTATCTATAATATCATATTATTATATTATGATAATATGATAATCAATATTTATTATTTATTTATTAGCAATACACAAATATATTTTTATTTTATATGTATATTATTTAATATTGTACGGCCCCCCACGATACATATAATATGAAATTATTATTTAAGTATTAATTATTTAACCATTATTAATTATTTTTATTATTTAAATAAACTAACCTAACACCTTCACTGTGACGCACTGTCCGTCGCCTGATTAACCAGCAGTGGGCATTAATTATAAGCTGTGGATGATGTAATTGCAAATAAAATTTTCATGAAGTTCATCTTTTAGCATCATGTTATAACGCGATACAATCAATGCAAATATAAAAACCAGCCGACAGGTAGTGGCCACCCAAAAAGGCATTTTGCTTGTCGGGACATGACGCGAGTTTATTGCTACGTGAAAAGGGCGTCAGATAACATATTCGATAAATCAATGTGAGTTATGCGACGCTGCAAAAAACTATTAGGCACCCATCACAAACCAAGAAAGTTTACCTGTTGAAACATGTCATGAGTTTTTTGCGATATTTCTCTGCTATAAAGGTCTAAAACCCTCGAGTTACTACCACAGTCTTACGCCATTCGTGCAGTGAACTACAGATAAATATTGTTATAACGTCTAATAACATCTGCGTGTATTCTAAAATTATTCGTTACTCAACACACAGTATTTGCCACAATAAATAGTGTTTCCGTGTTCTACCGTATAAAATGGAGGTAAGTTGTTATATTACGTATTTACTTTGAACCGATTTCACCTTTGCACTTAAACGCTATCAATATAAGCTAAACCGAGTTCAAGATACCCTTGATGACAAACTTTTGTAGCAAAACTTTGACTTTATTTGATCTATGATTTTGCATTTATGTTGTATGTCTACTTGTATCTATGTATTTTTAAAAGTAACATGTTGTTACAGGACACGCCAAGTTACTCCCCCGTGGAGGAGGTTGAAGAACATAACACTTTCAAGCAATTCTATTATAATATATCTGATGAAGAGGACACCACCAATTGCGTACCATACTACCTTGCAAAGAAATCTATATTGAAGCGCCCCCGCAGTAGTCTCAGCAACATAGATGAGTTCTTTCCGGAAGTGCCACCAAAAAAGAAGAAAGCAAAAAACTCATCAAACGTTGGACGAATGAACAAAGAGGGTGGTACATCATACATATCAACAAACACAGACGACAGTGTTAATGCAGCACATCTTATAAAAATTGATGTGTTTGATATGAAAAAGCTGAGCAAGATTCCTCCTACCCAGCATTGGAAACACGCTGACGTTCGCGTTAAATATTACTGCAAGGAATTGAATAACAAAAATTATGAAAATTTGAAAAAAATTGTTTATCAAATCACCAAGGAGATATCGGAATCCGAAGACAGCAAAATATATTCTTTCAAAAATCAATAACTAGCTAGATGTAATAACTAAATATGTAAATAATGATTTTTAGAATAGGTAATAACATTGTCAATATTTTCTTGTATATCAGGTATTTTCTTTTTATACTTAAATAAAAAACTTTTTAATTCCATTAAACTTTGTTTTATTTGTCTAATGATCCACTTTTAACCACATTCATCGATTAGTTAACTTAGTTAATTTAGTTAACTTTAACTATTTCTATCTAGTCCTTTTTATTTTTAAAGCATTCATTAAACAACTTGTGTAAAAATAGATCGTTATTGATAGTATTGTTACTAAATAATTCAATAAAATCGGTCATAGTATTTCCGTAAAACTTGAAATACAGATATGTCAAACAATATTCTCCACACACTGTAGTTAAGTCGTGCTGCAATCTATATCTATTAAAATCCCACTGTCTTGAGTTCCTGCGCAAGAAGTTTTTGTGGTAGTCTTTAGGTGCGCGTCCATATGAATCAAAATACTGACCAACTCCATTTTTATCTATGTGCATGGCAATCCAATGTGACCCTGGCTTGTTGTCCGGATCCAAATTGCTTATTAGATACACCGGTTTTTTTACATGCAGTGGTAGCCTGTTTGCAGCATACACATTTTTGTGTAAAGCTGGGTGAATGTAGTGTAAATATTTTTGAATATCAATTGTATCCATTATTCTTAATAAGGTAAGCTGTGTCAAGTTCAATCTTCAAACCAAGAATGTGACAAGGAAATATGTAAATTACTTTTTATAGAGAAAAAGTAAAGAATGAATGAATGAATGAAAATACTTTATTGTACGTAGGTACACCTTACAAACTAATATGCGAGACAGATTATGTTATAGTATGTTACATAACGTACAATGGGCGGTCTTATCGCTAGGGAGCGATTTCTTCCAGACAACCTTTGGATGGAGTGGAGCGTATATATAAGAAGGTCGGTTAGGGTGTCCTATAGGACAAGAAAAGAGAAAAGATTATAAATAATAATGAGATTAAAAAATACTATGATTATACCTGCTTAGATACTAAAATAATATAATAATATACACAAATAAATACGAATATATACATACTTATATACGCTTTAAAAATATATACCATATAAAACTATGACGAATCAGATGAACGATTGGTATTATTCTTCAGTCAGGTAAAAGTTTTTGAGCTTAATTTTAAATACAGCTAATGAAGGCGATTGCCTAATGGAAATCGGCAATGAATTCCATAGGCGGACAGCTTGGACGGAAAAGGAATTTGCATAGAAGCTAGTTCTATGCACGGGGGTTTTGAGACGGAGGTTTACTGAGGATCGAAGGGTTCGAGAATTCGTGCAGTCGAGAAACTCGAAGCGTTCCTTCAGATAGAGGGGAGTGGAAGGACTATAGAGGATGTTGTATAGAAGGGAAAGGATGTGAGTATACCGGCGAAGACGAATGGGGAGCCACTTGAGTTTCACTCGAAACTCAGACACATGATCATACTTCCGGAGACCATAAATAAATCGTATGCACATATTTTGAAGCCGTTCAAGTTTATCAAGATTTTCTTCTGTGATATCGAGGTAGCAGGAGTCAGCGTAATCTAAAATAGGAAAAAGAAGTGATTGTGCTAGCGCAATTTTGGTTGCCGTTGGGAGAAAGTTACGTAACCTTCTAATAGAACCTGCAGAAGCAAACAGTTTGCGGCTCACAGATTCGAGTTGTGGATTCCACGACATACTACTATCCATAAGTACTCCCAGGTTTTTAACTGTTTTACTGTAGGGAACTGTTACGCTGTTAAAGTGCACGAGTGGTAGTGTTTGCCAGTCAATTTTGCAAGTTGTACGAGAGCTACCCAATATGATAACCTGGGTCTTAGCAGGATTCACCTTGAGTCCATACGCCTTACTCCAGTTGCTTATTTTGACCAGGTCGCTATTGATCTTTGAAACTGCATCAGACAATTCATCAAGTGGGGCTTGAGTGTAAATTTGGAGATCATCTGCATATAGGTGGTAGGAAGAAGTGAGTTGATGGGAGATAGAATTAATGAAAAGAGCAAATAATAGAGGTGATAGCACGCCGCCCTGCGGTACACCAGCAGCCGTACAGCACCAAGACGAGTGTAGATCGTCAACGCGAACTCGTTGCCGGCGCCCGTGCAGATAACTGCGAAACCAGTCAACCACCGATGGAGATATGTTAATTGAGCGAAGAAGGCCTAATAAAATGTCAAAATCTACAGTGTTAAAAGCGTTACTAAAATCAAGTAACGTCAGGAGAGTTAGGAGTCCGTTTTCCATACCGAATCGTACGTCCTCTGTTATTTTCACGAGTGCAGTCACAGTACTGTGACCAGGTCGGAAACCGGATTGAAGAGGATTGAGAAGGTTATTTGTGATAAGGAAGGAGCTGAGTTGATTGTGTATAAGTCGTTCAAGGACTTTAGAAAGGAATGGCAGGATGGAAATAGGACGGTAATCGGATGCGGAAGCGGGCTTGGACTTCTTAGGAAGAGGAATGATAAGTGCTTCTTTCCACAGGTAGGGAACAGAGCTAGATGAGGTTGAAAAATTCAAGATGTGACAGATCATCGGGAGTATTTCATCGATTATAGGAATTAACATGTTCCGACCAATGTTGTCCCCTCCCATAGCGTTAGATGTGATCGATAGAATGCTCTTCTTAACATCACATGCGGTGAATTCACTAAAGACGAAACAAGGATAATCAGGTTTTGGCAAAGATGAAAGAAAATTAAGGGTACTAGTTTTGTCAACCAGGTCAATGGTGGTTGAAGACGAGAAGTGTTTATTTAGAAAGTCAAGATCTAAATCCTTTGAAATTGAATCGTTACGAGATTTGCCAATACCTAGTGATCTTAAGAATTTCCAGACTTTTGAAGGATCGTTATTGGAAACAGAAGCATGAATATGACGGCGTTGTGCATCCCTACACACCATATTGCAGCGATTCCGGGCACTATAGTACTTTTCTTTGTTAGCTTTAGTGGCATTAAGTTTATATTTTATCTTATACGCTACTTTGCTTCGCATCAGTGACCGAATTTTATCGGTTAGCCAGGGAGCCGGTAGGTGCTTCATTTTTACTGCTCGAATTGGAGCATGGACGTCGAAGATCTGAGTGATAATAGAGTTAAAGTGAGTGATTTTGTCGTCAATAGTGGTCGCTGCCATCACTGGGAACCAATCCGCTTTCTGGACATCGATTTTTAGGCTTTCTACATCCATGGCACCAAAATTGCGCTGCATTAGGATTTTAGGTTTAGGCTTAGGAGGACGGATTTTGTAAGACAGAAAAATGAGGTCATGGTAGGAAAACGCATCAGCAGAGCACTGACCGTGTTTTGAAACATGTTGAAGAGAAGAGACTAACATGACATCAAGAAGAGAAGGTGTACAATTTGGGAAATGGTGAGTTGTATCTAGTGGAAGTATGTGCATATTGCTCGATTTAATAATGGACTCGAATTTGGAAGAGCGATAGTCCTGCTTGACAAGGCATGTATTAAAATCTCCCATTAGAATAGTATGACTGTATGAAGGCAATAGGTCTTCTAGAAGGTTCTCAAAAGAGGAAAAGAAGTTAACGCGCAAGGAATGGCTATAATAGACTCCGAGAAGAACTTTAGTGTGAGAAAGCAGGATTTCAATAAAGAGGTGTTCGCCTGCGTTAGTTGGTGGAGGCTGTGCAGACATACTGACAATAGAGAAAGGAATGCTGGCACGCAGATAAATTGCTACACCGCCACCACCACCACCGGTGCGGTCGTTACGGATCAAAATGAATCCGGGAAGAGAATACGAGGTTGAAGGGAGACAAGGCTTAAGGAAAGATTCGGAGACTAATATAGCGTGGAGATTTTTGATATCAAATGAAGCCAGCATATCGGGATAGTGAGCCGGAATACTCTGGGCATTTATGTGGATGACATTGAAGAATTTGGAGCCGTCGGAAAAATTTGTTGAAAGTGTATCGGAGAGTGAAGGCATACTCCTAAAGCTATCAGTACTACTGCTCGAGTTGTCTGACGAGATAGAATGAAAGTCATCATCACTTGAATCGTTCAAAGACTGTATCATAGTTATAAAATAATAATATTAAATAAATAAAATATTTATAAATATATGTATCCACCTACAGTAATACAAAATAAAAACGAACTATCCTCAAAACATACCACTACTCCACCCGCCAGCTTTAAGGTAGGTACATCGCACACAAAGAAAACAAAAAATACAAAAGGATGCTGGCTGGCCAGGTTACACTAGACTAAAAGAAACAAAAAAATTACAAATAAAAGGAAAGCATAGTATAGGTACCTGTCTCATATTTATCATAATTATCCTAGTTAGGTGAGACAAATAAGTAAAATACAATGGTTAGAATCACAGACAAACGAAAAATAAAAAAATAAAAATAAAAAAAATTGCAAAATAACTCTTACGTGCGTGTATGTAGTACTTGTGATCCTTCGTCTGTGGTAGGTACACAAGAAATAAACATGACATGACAGTGACAGAAGTAACAACAAGTTTGACTTTGACAGCTAGTTCTATCTATACACTACAAAAACAAACTAGCCCCAAAAGCCGTAAACCAAGAAGTTGAAGTTGAATTTTCAAAGAAAAAGAGAAAATAAAAATAATTGCGGGTGTGAAATAAAGAGACTTTGCCAAAGCTCAGATAAAAAAAGAAACAGATACCAATAATGCATAATATGGTAGGTTCACATGGCGAGTTCACACATCTTCACTACCTACTTCTTGCCAGCAGATGCGCTTGTGCCGGCTCGTCTAGCCGAAGGCGCTCGCGGCTCCTTAGCGGACATTGTCGTAGCCCGCGATGCCGGCGCTGCCGCTGCTGGTCTCCGTGTGTTAGGCGGCATCAACTTGTCTAGCTCACCGATGCTACAGATGCGATGACGCGCTCCGTCAGGTCCAATTACATGGACAAAGCCATCCCGCGTCCAACAATTCTTGATGCCGAAACGTTCTCTCGCAGCCATAAAAGCGACATGCCTCGGCTTGGTTAGGAATTCCGACAGAGTAATACTTGTACCCTTAAGGTTGGTTTTCGCAAACCAAACTTGGTCTCTCATCGTGAAATCACGAACCTCAACCAGTATTGGCCGGGGCCTGTCTACGCCAGCGGCCCGTCCCATCCTGTGGCACCGGTTAATATGAGCACTAGTGAAGCCAGAAATTTTCAGCTGAGTGGTCACTGCTTTAGTTATGACTTGGGCTGTGTCTTCTTTGCTGTCTTCGGGGACACCATGGAGCAAAAGGATCTTGCGTCGGCTGCGCATTTCTTGCTGATCAACATCATGTGCGAGAAGCTCCACTTGCTGCTGTAAGGCCTTGAGTGCTGCTAATGTGAACGTCTTGAAAGCAGCATAATCCGCTGCTATGGCCTCAATAGTAGTGGGTGCAGATGACTTCAGCAACTCGGTCTCAAACTTTGACATTCGGATGTGCAGTGAAGCAATGACATCAGATATAGTTGTATCTGCCATTTTGCGTTGAGTGTAGTGTTGTGCCAAAAAATTAAAAGTGAAAAGTGCTTGATCTGGATATGGTGATTTATGGCAGGTGAAGTAGTAGGTTAGCTATATGCTTACACACATAAGCTATGTAGAAAATAGCCCTTAAATATTTTATATAATTAATAAATTAAAGAGAACTTTTTTGAGATGTTTTCAAAGCTACCCACCAACCGAAAAAAGAGGTTTCAGGAAATAAAACTATATGTAGGTATGCATACATCAATGTTTTATTTATTTATTATATAACTAAATACAATTTTATTCAATCTTGACAATTGATAGTCTACGGTTACATTTCAATAACATTATCGAACTTTGCATGAATAATTCAATTTATAGTCTCAGTACATTCAAAACAATACAATTTTATTACATCCTAACTACTATAGTCTACAGTTACATTACGATTCTTATCAATTTCAATAACATTATCGAACTCTGCATAAATAATACAATTTATCGTCTGAGTCAGAGCAGATTCAAAACGAACCTCCAGTCTAACGCTACCATGTTTTATAAGATTCCAATGAGTGTTTGAATTTGAGCTGAGGTCAGCCGTTAGATCAAACGCCAACACACAATATCCTTTTGCATATTGCTCCCTAGATATACCATTACCTTCATTCAGAAAATGTATACCTGTCCCTGAAAATAGTGTGTGATAGGCTGCTGTGTAAATATTATTATCGAATGATGGTTGCAAAGCTTTCGAAGGTATTTGTTGACCATCAATGTATAAACAAAATGTATTTATATTGTAGTTTTCAAAATTGAATGGATTTTTTGTTAGACCCCCATTAAACGCTGCATTGTTCACAAAACCGATTATACACCTTTTGGGAACTTGCCCCAAAAAAATATTATCTAGAGTCTTACCCTGAATCCCCGAAGGAATAGTTAAAACTTTGACTTCAGCTCGAGTGATAGGATATTTAGCTGTAGTAGAGGCTAAAACTTTTTGATGTGCAAGTAATACAGTAGGATTGATTCGTGCTCTACGTATAATAAGTGTTGCATCTGTAATGCATACTTTAAATTTCAAGTCGGATGTAGAAGCCATTAGGTTAAATGTTTCTCTCGAACGAACTAATTTAACACTCATTTCAACACCATTTATTAAAAACTTTTCTTGATTAAATATATCTCCATGAAGATGACCAATCATTTCTATCTCCTTACTTTCACATGCTAATTCTCGTCTTTTAACAAATCCATCATTTTTTTCATCAGTTGAATCCATTTTCCCAGCCGTATCTTGATACCAAAGACCACAAGTCAGATGAGATTCCTTAGCTGCAGGAGCATAATTTAATAAAGTTTCCATGTAAGCCCTATAGGCATATGTATTGTTTGGCGGTGATACTAGCTTTTGATTCAGATAAATATCTAGTTGGGTGAAAAGAGAATGGAGCCAATTGTTTACTGGAGCCACAACAGTTGACTCAGTTAATTTCGTACCATCCTGGTTTAGTATCTTGGCTTTTATGTGCAGCAATGTATGGGATAAATCCATGTAGTCATCACCTGTTCCAGGTACTTGAAATTCTATGGGTCCATCATCAGCTAGAGATGAGATGGGTTTGTAGTGTATCCATAACCCGTTTTCTATACTAGTTTGCGTGGATGGTAGAGCAAATAAATCTAACTCTGATTTTATACATTCACAGGAATGGCTATGTAAGAATGACATTTTAAAAATTATTTATGAGAATATATCTTTTTGATTATTAACTCGTAATTTTTTTAGAGCTTTCACTTTGGTAGTCGACGGTGGAATGACTGAACTAAGACGCTTCCTTTTGGTTATATATCCAGAACCAGACATATTCAATCCATCAATTTTATCATGAGCTTTTCTTTTCAAGTTTGAAGTAGCTACTTTTAACCGACTTTTAATTGATTCTTCCATGGGGCGGGCACTAGCCATATCTGATAGAAGACCGACACCAGCATTTAGAGCCTCCTTGCCTATAACGCGAGCGCCACTAGAAAGTAAGGGTAAAACTGATCTAAACAGCCCTCCTAAAAAGCTACCGATCCCATGACCACGTTGATAAGGCGCCCCTTTATAAATCACTCCAATACCAGAGCCAGCTTGATGAGAATAATAATGTTCATATGGACAAGTTATGCTGTCACGGGGATACATTATAATTTTTTGAAATGAAGTTTAACACACACTGTCCCAAACTGGAATGGTATTTTTTGACCTGTGCTGGATCTTATATCTATTTCAATGGTGTCAAACTCTCTACGCATAACTGGTAAATAGTGAGGAGGTGAGAAAACATGCATTTTATTTGCGCCATATATATACTTTGCTGGATCTAAAGGAATGATTCTCAGGAGAGGAGACATAACATCTCCTACTATCTGAGGATCGATTATGTCACAATAGACAAATAATTGTGATGGTAACCCTAAATGCAAATTTGCGGGGCATTTTCCAAGACCATTATCTACAAGATTCCTATTAGGTTCAAAACCGAGTTGAACACCCAATTTGGGTTTTAGAATCACTGATTTTACTGAATCATCCATCACTGAAACTGACACAAACTTTGATATTTCATCATAGCGAAATCTTACTTTTTCCTTCACATTATTCAACGCTGTTAAAATATGATTAATGTTATCGTAATTTGTAGCTGGAATGTGTTTTTTATAATAAACCAATGAAGGTTTTTTCTCATTTGGCATCACCATCGATTTAGTTATGTAAATAATATTTTCATGTTCTTGAACAGTAAACATGGTACATGGATATTGAAATTCAACAACTCCGACGGTCCATTGCCCTTCCAATTTTATGGGTTTTGGTAATTTAGTTGAAAATCTTGTAGTAACATTGTCTGGAAAATATTCCATAGAACTGTTACTAGGTAATGTTAAATAAAAACTTTCTTTATTCATATTTGTTTTAAATCGGAAACTAGAACCCAACTATTAAATTTATCTGGATAACCTTTCCACTTCACTAACACTTGCTTTCTGTTGCCAGAATAGCGGGAACTAATTATTTTATCTAGTTTATAATTTAGAGAGGGGTCATACGTCACTTTTTGCAATTCTTTTTCATAAAAGGTTCCAACAATGTTTTCTTGCTGTAAATCTCTTAGTGTGTACACAATCCATGGAGCCCGATCTATCACTGAAGATATTACAAATATTTCATCACTCCAATTAGATTCATATCCTTTTTGAAATATATGTTTATATTTTGTTATTCTTACATAGTCTCCAATATGAAATTTTGGCAGTGTTGGAGATGTATTGGTGTTATTTTGAACATGTTTACGTGTATACAAATTGTTCCACACTGTCATTATATTTTTTGAGTTTACATCACAAGGACACATCTTGATGCTGGAATGGTAACTGTGGTTATATGAATATATTAAGTCCTGTAAAATATCAATGTATTTATATGTATTTTTGTGAGTAAAGTAACGCCACATCCTCATTTTGAGTGTCCTTTGAAATCTTTCAACTACACTAGCCTTAATATCGGGGTTGTTTGTAGTATAGTAATTGACATTCTTCGTTTTAAAGTATTTTTGAACATCTTTCGAAACAAATTCGGTTCCTTTGTCGGATTGTATATGGGTTGGTGTTATATCGGCTTCACGAAATATACTTTCAAAACATGTTTTAATCGATTCAGAATTTTTATTTTTCATTGATCGAGCATAGGCAAATTTGGTAAAAACATCAATAACACAAAGTATATAATTAACACCATCATTATATTTTGAATAAGTTCTCATGTCACTTAAGTCAGCTTGCCAAAGTTCATTAAGATTAGATAAGACATATTTGTTTCGTGGAAATTTTTTGTGAACCGGTTTATGTAGTGTGTATGTTTCTTGTGATTGTAACCATCTTTTAACATCTTCTCTGTTCATTTTACCTTTCATAGCACTAGCCAGTTTATCAATACTAGCATATCCCGCTGGGTGTGAAGGGTTATAGTAGATATTGTTTATTTCTAATAAGGACTCCATTTTTCCCAATCTATCTTCTGTCTGGTTTTGCTAGTAACTGGTGTTGAAAACTCTTCCTCCTCTTTATATGGTGTGATCGGAAGCTGCTGCATATAGTCGACTCTTTGTGGATTTCCAATATAAATCATTGGTATTTTAATATCTTTCAGTGCTTTTGCAAATTTCTCCCATCCTATTGGAGCACTTCTTTTTAGCGGTCTCAAAAAATCATTTACTAAGTCAACAATATTACTCCCAGGGATTTTTTCTTTGTCTACAGTAATTATACCATCAGCATCCCAATAAATTTTATTTTTGTTCGATACCAACAAAAACAATAATCTCTCACCCTTCCTTATATATGTTTTAGGTACCAAGCTGAGTATGTGTTTTGGGGTGTAAGGAGTTGGTTTTTCATGAGAAACAGTAATATTTACCTGTTCCTCACCTTCGTCTGGAGACTGAACAGTAACTGAATCTTTAACACTGATTTCATTGTTTTTATTATCAACTGTGTCATATCCACTATTATCCCTATCAGATACTTCAATATTTGATACGATGGGTAATTGAATTGGTCGACGTCCTTCTTCAGCAAAATGTAAATATCGCTGCAAAACTTGCATGTATAGAGTACACTTTTTTCTTTCTTCCATATCACTTTTTAAAATGTCTTGCATTTCCATATCTAATCGTGATAGGGGGTTATCAGTCGTATTATGCTGATTAAGTTTTTCTATTACACTTGGATCAACAAGCAACATTTTCTTGGCATGTTCCATTTTTCAAACAAAAGAGGCAACTAATGCACTTAAAATTGAACCCAGTATCATTGGTAAAAAGGCACCCCCTTTTTGAATGATTATGTTTTTGCGAATTTTGTTTGTACTTTTACGTACTAGTTTGCGAAGTATGTCTTTATACTTTTTCAATTTTTTTCTAGCTTTTTCTTCTAAGGGCACTTTTCCTTTTAAAACGTTATGAATGCATTCACAAATACAATTTATTTCTTCTTCATCGCACGATTTTAAAAGAGCTTTTATGTATTTTGGTTTAAGTGTATGCAGGGCTCTAAGTAAATCCGTATGCGTCTTTAGTCTTCGATGCATTATTTATGACTGATATGAATTTGTTGATTCTTAGCATATTTAAACACTTTTGTTGGGATGTACACGGTACAATATCCGTCTGAAGGGAATATTTTTGTCTTAAAACGGCACACGTCATTAGTATCCTGTTTTAAATCAATCATTAGGTATCCATGAGCTTCATTAGTCGCATCTTTGTAAGAATCTTCCATAAACTTAATATTTTCTGGCGAAACTTGTCGTGCTAGGTATCGAATTTGAGTCTTATCACGAGGATTTTTGAAATAGATGATATAACTAGAGTTTAGTGATATGTCTCTTTGCCCTTTACCTTGATGAAATAAGTTTTGTGTTATGTAGAAAACACTCAAATTTCTGTGATGACTACCTTTTGTAAAAATATCAACAATGCGCCCATCGGATTCCCTCATGAGATCATCGATAATTATAAGTTGAGGATCCTTTCCATCGAACATACTAAGATCTGGTATTCCTTGAAAATAATTTACGTTTCTCAAATTATACAACGGTTGCATTTCATCATAACACCATGTAGTTTGAACAAAATTCACACTACAAACTTCTTTTACATATTTAATAAAGTTTGTAACAAAATTGGATTTTCCACACCCACTTGGACCAGCCACTATTGCAGTAAATGGATGATTGAAATGAAACATTTTTGACTACCAACACGTGTTTCTGGTATGAGGTAAATGAAAATAATGAAACAATGTATTGAAAGATACAAATATATATATATTTATGTAAACTTAAAATAGGATTAAAAATTATGTCTTATATTATGTCTTAACTCTATAAATATATTATTACATTAACAGCTAGGTACTTTACAAAGGTGCGGTGAGGTAGGTACCTAACTAGATACTTAAATTCTAATATTACTTAAACTTAGTTTCTTAAACTATAATGCCCCCATGCTAAAGTATTTACAGAATTCGATAAAATAAAACGTTTAGTATCATTATGTGAAAGACATGTTTTGTTAATTTTTTGAGTGAAAATTACATGCTTTATTGACTTAAATCTATACATGTGAGAAAATTGAATATTTTTATCAAAGAGACACGTCTTATAGTTATCCATTGTAAGTTTTTTAGTTACACATTTATTTACTCCTTTAGCCTTTGTAATGATTCTATTTTCAACCAGCATTGCATACATTTTCGATCGTAAGCCCACAAACTCTGTAAAGATTTTACCGTTATTTTCATCTTTAAATAACCCTACTCTTTTCTTGTTGACAAGTGGAAAATTAAATACATTGTCTGTTGGATAATCAGATGTATCGAAGTATGTTTGAATGTCGTCTTTAATATCTCTGTAAAAATCCTTTGTAAATATTTGGTAAACCAAACTGTCTGTATCTGTGTATAACAGATTGATATTGGTTTGAAATTTATTTTTCATGTAATTATAATGGAAATCATACATCAAAGTTTTGGATATATCTAAAACACACAATCCTAAATAGATGGGTTTGTTGTAAACCAATTTTGTTTTACGAAGTTGTATTGCAACTAATTCTTCTGAAAATATGGAAAGACTATGAAATTCAGGTCTTGCTATTAAACTTTGAGCCCCTTGAATCTTCCCTCGATTTTCCCAGTGAGTGAGCAATTTAACATTTACCCGTTTCTCAATGTTTTCCATTGTTTTTCCAAAGATTGCATTGTTCATAAGCTTATAGAAATCTTTTTCGAAATCGGATTTGGCTTTGGTTCTTTGATTTGTATTTAATTCTATATACTTGCTTAACCATGGACTTTGATCAAATTTTAAAATTCTATGAATTTTTTTTATTTTTAACCCCATATTTAAGCATTGTATTAAATTTCTGTAGTGTATTACGTAGCTACTTTTATTATTTAGGTTTGGAACCAGTTTAAAGTCTTTTGTATTCCCTATACAAACATTTTCTGGGCAGAGTGGAAAATCAGAATGTAAATCATGTAAGTTATCAGGATATTCTAAATCTACTTCTAAAATATAGCCGATTTCAGAATCGATTGCAACTTTGAAATTTGTCTCATTATCAACCCACTGGAAACCTCCAACGGGGAGATACTGTGACATCGCCCAACCATATAAATTATTAGCATCAAGATATATTAAAAATGATGTTGCCTGATTTCTATCGTAATTATTCATGTAGTGGTTGTTTGCTTTGGCATATCGATGACTGCACTGTGATACTCCACCTCGAATACCAGATTTAATAAAGGCAATTTTATCAAAATCTGTTAGCAACTCTAACTCTATTTTTGTGTATTTTAACATCGCATCCCAACTTAAACCTGGTGCTGTATAGTAATGCGCAGGATCCAAACCATATGTGCTCATACAAACAGTTCTAAAGTTTTCAAAAATGTCACTTAGCAATAAAACATCTGTCTTTAAGTACAAATCCGAATAATCACTCATAGAACGACATTCAAAATGCTGCCAAACATCTTTAGCATGTTCATAGTCTTCATTTGAAACGTTTGTACCCGTTATTGAGCTAAAGAATTGGTTTTGTGTAGGAAGAGATTTTTGTTTAAGACTTTCTAGCCCGGTCATAAATTCATAAGGATATACACCTTTTCTTTTTAATCGGTTAAAATCCTGCTCATTCGGAAAATGTTTCCTCAATTCATCGAATTGATTGATGTTTAGATTATTTGCTAGTGTTTCCAAACTACATGACAAAAATTTCAGAGAATCTATAAACCGTAAACTTACTCGATGGTTATTAACTTTTAATAATTTTGAAAAAGATATATAACGCTCTTTGTTTTGGGGAATTATTTCCACTGCACCTTCAGCAAAATTTAAGGCATGAACAATAAAATGAGCATCATAATTACTTAGATTATGCAAGATAACCGGAATGAAACATTGACTTCTAAATTTACTGCTACATATTTCATGAGCAACACCTCGAAAAACGCCTGTATACCAATCGTGGTCTATTATTTGTTGGCATTTTAAATCTCTCCCACAAATGTAGCATGTAGTAGCTACAGCTATTTTAACTTTGTCCATATCTGATAAAGGTAATGGACATTTTTGAAAATTATTTATTTTGGTAATTATTTCAATGTCTTTCTGTAAGCTTTCCATAAACTTTTTTGCACAGTCATCACCCACGTAAGTTCTGTATTTGGAAAGACTGTCGTCATAAGCGCATTTAATGTAATACCCGAAACTATATACATCATGTCTTTGAACATTTTCAGTATGAGGTAAATCTGGATCATTTGAGCAGGATGTGATTGGCCTCAGAAATGATTCAAAATCCGCATATATAACAAACGGAACCTTGAGTTGTTTTTGATATTTATCGAATGAAACCTTATTATTGGAAACATTTTCACCGAACCAATTCTTTAAGCATGGTTTTTCGGAAGGTAAGTCAGTACGAATTTGATTACAATCTCGCTTTTGATGTTGCAATAACTGCTCGTGGTTTGAAAAATACAATAAACAGCCATCACATAAATGTATTGCGGCGTGTCGCGAGGTGAGTTGGCTTCTTATTAAACGTGACATATTTTTAATATAGCAATAATGACCATTTGAACCATTTGTTATGTATAATAAGTTAATGTGACAACTTTTTCGACACTTTGTGAAATATAAGGGACCAACAACAGAATTTTGTTTTTTAACATCATCATATTCTAATCCGAAAACATTCACACTCATGTTGTTTAATTTTTCAACTTTTGAGATGTCACATAGTTTAACGGGGAAAGAAACCCCATCAAGTTTTAATTTATTTTCATTTCTTACATATGATGTAACTCTATCAGCATTTTTTGCAACTGGATACAATGCCGATAGTAATGCCCATTGGAAACATTTAACGTCTGCGTTTTTAACATTGACTACTGCTTTTTTTGTTTGTATATCATGTGGTAATTCAATGTATGATGTACCACGTAGGGGGTTAAATTTATTGATATTCATATCAATGCTCACAATTTTAGATAAACTCCAGCCACTATCCTTTTTTTCAAATTCGCTTATTTTGCTAGACAAAGTGTCCTTTAATGATTTTAAAAATATATCTAAATCATCACCTTGCATGATTATAAAGTTACTAGTTTGAAAGTCAAATGAGTTTTTTATTTCCTTTGTTTGTTGTACAAAATCAGCGTACAATATAAAGTTAACTTTAAAAATTGTTAGTTCTTCGATAGCTTCATTGATTAAAACTGAAATTGTTTCATTGATTGATTCTACAAATAATTCAGGAGTTTCAAAATCTATTTTCGTTTTATCTATTTTAGATGTTATTTTGTATGTATAAACACGGTTTCCAAAAGCTGATTGTATAAGATCAACATTCGATAAAGAATGTTGAATTTTAACAGAGTTATATTTATGTTGTTTACTATTGAAATGGCTGTTTAAATACCTCTTTTTTATTGGTAAATTGCAGGTAGTGCAATCCACAGTTCCAGTTTCAGCTTCCATACAAAGATTGAGTAATTCATTATCAAAAATTGAGTCAAATGCTTCCCGCGATGTTGATGGTGTTTCCAAATGGTTTTGTTCCTCTGACCGTCTTCTCTTCATTAGATATATATGTCCTCTTTATCAGATATAGCATTATAATAGAATTGCTTGAAAGTGTTATGTTCTTCAACCTCCTCCACGGGGGAGTAACTTGGCGTGTCCTGTAACGACATGTTACTTTTAAAAATACATAAATGCAAAATCATAGATCAAATAAAGTCAAAGTTTTGCTACAAAAGTTTGTCATCAAGGGTATCTTGAACTCGGTTTAGCTTATATTGATAGCGTTTAAGTGCAAAGGTGAAATCGGTTCAAAGTAAATACGTAATATAACAACTTACCTCCATTTTATACGGTAGAACACGGAAACACTATTTATTGTGGCAAATACTGTGTGTTGAGTAACGAATAATTTTAGAATACACGCAGATGTTATTAGACGTTATAACAATATTTATCTGTAGTTCACTGCACGAATGGCGTAAGACTGTGGTAGTAACTCGAGGGTTTTAGACCTTTATAGCAGAGAAATATCGCAAAAAACTCATGACATGTTTCAACAGGTAAACTTTCTTGGTTTGTGATGGGTGCCTAATAGTTTTTTGCAGCGTCGCATAACTCACATTGATTTATCGAATATGTTATCTGACGCCCTTTTCACGTAGCAATAAACTCGCGTCATGTCCCGACAAGCAAAATGCCTTTTTGGGTGGCCACTACCTGTCGGCTGGTTTTTATATTTGCATTGATTGTATCGCGTTATAACATGATGCTAAAAGATGAACTTCATGAAAATTGTATTTGCAATTACATCATCCACAGCTTATAATTAATGCCCACTGCTGGTTAATCAGGCGACGGACAGTGCGTCACAGTGAAGGTGTTAGGTTAGTTTATTTAAATAATAAAAATAATTAATAATGGTTAAATAATTAATACTTAAATAATAATTTCATATTATATGTATCGTGGGGGGCCGTACAATATTAAATAATATACATATAAAATAAAAATATATTTGTGTATTGCTAATAAATAAATAATAAATATTGATTATCATATTATCATAATATAATAATATGATATTATAGATAATTACCTATTGTAACGCGGGCTTAATATTAGGGGTTGTGCTCGGAACGCAGCCTTTATGCGCGCGCATCCACCCTCCGCCAGGGAAGTTTTCGGCTTGAGAGATGTCACATAAAAAAAAGTTCAGTTGGAGGTTAATTTTTGACCTACATAGTTCTCGATTTAATACCTAATGATGTGAACAAGCATTACACTAATTTAATTCACACAAATTCTTTTCGTCAACGGATGGGGACTGCTTATCTATAGTACCTGCCCCGCAAGCCGGACACAATGGCTCGACCCTCAATAAAACGCTATTGTTTGTTCATTGAGTATACAAGTGGCTTCGTAACTTTTGAATGGGCCGGGGTGCGTTAAAATGGGTTAGCGCAATCGATCAGGCGTGTGCCAAAACATACAAAAAGAGTCTAAACTTTTTTTTTTTTTTTTTTTTTTTTTTTTTAGCTGGCGCCCTGGCAAGACCACCCCAATCGCAACTTTTTTTGGGTGAGCCAGAATGAATCAATCCCTACTACTTCTAGTATCCTAAACTAATAATCAAACCCACATTAAACCAATTACAAACTATTCGCTTGGAAGTTATTACAACTCGATGGCTTTGGGGAATCGTTTCGATATATTCCAGCAATCCCCACTGGGAAATCTCTACCGTAGTGGGGATTTTAGTTTTTTTTTTTTGAGAAATTCCCACTGCTACGGTGTAGCAATGGGGATTCAGGAACTTTTTTCCAGAAATCCCCACGAAATATGTGGTCCCTATTGAAAGTATTTCTAGTACATTAGTAGTTCTGTTGACATTATCTTTGTAGATAGCTCAACTGTAAATAAATAAATAAATAAATAAACTGTTTTACGTGTATTTTGTAAATATTGTTTAAACTTACTATATAATTGTAAATTTTCTTTGTGAATAAACTTCCCTATTAAAAAATATATATGTATCTTGATAATAAATACGTCTTTTGGCGTATTCCACCTCTACTTGTACCAACTAATATTCCGTGCCTCTACTCTACCTATTTTTTTTACAATTTTTAACAATTCCTACTAACAATAATCTAAAAACCATGTCTAAAAACCATTATTGTTCGTATCGTGCCTTAACAATACTTTTTTACTTTTTTTTTTAATCCCCATTTTAAAATATCTTCAACTAAGAACAGAATTTTGAGATGGCGCTCTTCAAAACATTGTAACTTACTTTATTCAATAATTATTGTCTAAATATCTTTTACAACGAAGAACTTTAACAAAGCATTTAGTGTGATGTATGACCCTACTTCCTACTTCCGGTACGCGTCCTTCCGGTTCCTTGTGGCTCTACAATAGAGAATTCTAGTAATAGTTTGTTTCATTTCCGTTTCCGACTGCGAAGTGCTATTCGCAAAGTTCGAGAATCGCTGGAATAACTTTTGTAAATTATTTGTTGGAGGTTGTTTTAAAAGTACACATCTAAACAATTTGAATCATGGCAATACTTGTTTGTGTTTATTTTATGAGTGATTTGAGTTTGAATTTAGAATGTTTTCCATTGTATTTGTTATTACCGACGTATTTCTTGTAATTTAGAATTGGAAAGTCATTTACATACTTATTTCTTTTTATTCGTAATATATTCTTGAGTAATTTTCATTTAAATTTAGAATAATAGATACGGTTTCTAATAAAATACTCACATACCTATAGTATGTTTATTTTTTCTAAAGTATGTTTATTACTAGATTACTCTTCTCTATTAAAGATCTGAAAAAAGTAATATTATTATCATTACGTGGTATTTTTTCTACTTAAATGGGGATTTACTTCAAGGACATAAAAATAACATAAAACCCAAAAACCTTTTAGTAATTTCTCACCACTATTATTAAGGACTTTTCCTAAAATTACCAATAAACCGTGAAAAACTATTCCAGGGATAAAACTCAGAAGCTATAACATCTCTGTCATAAATCTTTTTTTTTAAAAGGGTTTTCTTTTTTTGTGGTCGTAAAATCAGCAGCTAAAGTGCTTTATCATTCCACCAGTTTCTACATGACGATGAATTTTTTGTAGTATTTTTATTAAATGTGTCAGCCCTGTCCGCTCACTGAAAAGCTAGAGTTGGGAGATGTAGGACTAGTCTCAGTCTTGATATCGGTCTTGCGTTTTTGTTTTATTGCCGTACGTTTCCACTGCAAAACATTCACAAAACATGCTCAACTCTGTGAAGATTTGCGTTTCCACCGCCAAACCTTGTGCATGTTTGATATTTTGAATCTTGTGCAAATGGTTTTAAGGATTTTCTTGATTGTAAAAACAAATCGTTTGTAAGGATTGTGTTGTGAATGTTTTAGTCGAAACACGCAGTAACAGTGACCGTGATGACATAAAAAAATAATTAAGTACAGACTCATTGACGCACACAATAAAAGAAAAAGAAAAAAACAAAGTATCTAGGTAATTCATAGTTTTTTTAGATATTATATTTTTCCGCAATGTTAAGTTTTTATAATCCGTCGGCTACATATTGCTCTTTGAATTTTCAAATCAATGCAGTTTTTTTTGTAAAGAAACTCGTTGATCTGGAATGGTTCTCTAAGTTTTGTTTGGTAAAAGTCAATGCAGTTTTATTTTATGAGTAAAATGTTCAAAAACTCAATTAAAAAGCAGATCAAGATCATTAATGACAATGCATTGCCCAAAAACAAGACCGTTGATTTCAAGACTGCTAGCCTTTCCCATCCTTATGCGCAATCGTTTTAATTCAAAGCACTGCAGTGTACGTGTAACGGGTGATTTATATTCGCAATAAGCGCTACTCGTGTACACTCGCGAGCAAACACACGGAAACGTTGTAAAAGTTTTATAGGTTCCGGAAACAGCGGGAAATTAAACGTAGATTAAAGTTATGGGGTCAACTATTTTTGTTGTTCTACTTTTACCTACTCCATGGTTTTATTTCAATGTATCCTACATTACCTACTACAAAAATATTGGTATTTTTAACCGACTTCAAAAAAGAATGACGTTCTCAATTCGGTCACTATTTGGATGGGTGAACGGTAATAGCATTTACACCTGAGCGCTTCCGTGCTACGGAGGGCACGTTAAACTGTAGGTCCCGGCTCTAGCAGTCGTTAAGCCACGACGGAGGCCTTAAGGCGGCTTAAAAACTCCGTCACCAGAGTTGGCCACAACTCATACGAGCATGCGTACCTAGTACAAGCATTACTTATTTTGGGATAGGATAAAAAGGCGCTATATAAAACGACCATAAATATTACCTACTCATACCTATCTAACCTAGTAGCTACCTACCTACCTAATGTAAGGATATCGACGCTAAGACTCATGTAGCATTATTCCTATAAACCTTGTGGTTTCCTTAGTGCTATAGTACAAAATAAGTTATTATGTATTTTTAAAACAATAAAAGAAAAAAAAAGAAAATTAAAAATATTCGTGCGTTGATTTCAGGTACTTCATTTCGCTTCGTCTTAAAAGCACCTAAACTCCCTCATTTTCTCATATTGAGCATAACTTCATAAAGTAAGCGGAGATCTCAATAATACTCTGAATTATTCATTCTGCTATCAGTAAGCATAAGAACGTAGCTTAGTTTTTTCACCTGACTGCAGCTGCGTTATTTAACCGTATTTAGAAACAAACACTGTACAAATGATATATTCTAGAAATCTCCACTAAGAATACTGGTAGGGCGGTACCAGTAGGGATTTCAGTTTTCTTTACATCTTTATCACTATCTAATACTATCTAAACAAATAAAATTGGTACAATAAAAAAAAACAGTGACGTATCTTCTCTTATCTTCTGTCAAAAGTTTTTTTTTGCGCAACGATTTTGACTAAAGATCTAAAAAAAAAAGTTTTATCATAAAAAAAACCGCATTGAAATAGAAGCTATAGATTTGGAGCTATGAGGCCCACACACATACACGCCTCAAACTTATAACACCACTCATTTTTACCTTCAAAAACTAACCGTACTTTTGGTTTTATCTGTAAGTATTTCTGAATAATTCAAACGTAAGCTTATCGAAGGTTTATGTAAAATTGGAGTGGCTCAGACGAGAATTATTCAGATTGAATATTTATGAACGTGACAGAATAAAAGAATATTAGGTTGTTTTATTAGCCAAGCTTTTTAAGTGCTAGTTCTTCTTCTTCTTCTATACCTATATGGCCTCTGTCCGTCATTATGACAGACAATTTTGACAATGTCAAGTGATGAATTTGAAATAATATAAGTTAAGTCTTCGTCAAGTCGGCTGTCGTTTGTTTTAAAGAGAAAATGGTGGATGTTCTCTTTAAAACCGGAAACGAATTTTCACATTCAGAGAAACCGCTTTACACACATTTATTCCAATGTCTGACACTTTACGTTACGATCTAAGTATTATTGGTAAAATTCCACCAAAATTAAACAACAATACTCACAATAAACAACATATTATAGCATTAAAATAAAAGTGCTAAAATATGTTGTTTCAAAAAATGACAAAACTGGAATCTAGTGCTAGTTCCCACGACATTCATTAAAAATGAAGTTGAAATAATTTGGGCATTGTAACAGCCTATTTACATCAAAATTGATAATATTCAGGAGATGTGAACTCCTTGGTGTCTGGAACCAAAGAATATGTAATACGTAGTTCCTACGTAAGAAGAAGCGGGACTCCCATTCTACCAAAATTACACACTGAAAATCTCGTTTTGTATGAAACGTGAATTTTGACCCCCGTTTCATACATTATTCGTTTTTCGGAAGCACGAGTCTAGTTCGAGACTCTCGCCACGGTTTCGCCAGTCTGTCTGTAGCGAAATTGACGTAGTGTATCCTTAGCCCTGCTGATCCCTCTTCCTAACCCGCATGTCAGATCCCGCGCTTTTTTTAATTTCTTTTTTTTCGCTCCTCGGAGCAGGCTATAGTTTTAAAACCATACCGCCTAGTCTTTTGTGCTTCGTAGTTCGTTTGTTTAGGTGTTTGTCTTGTAGTCTAAGATCCGGCTGCAGGATTAGTGCGTTCATCGGTTTTTTGCTGAAAACCGAATTTTAATGTATATTTATAATTAGGAGAATATATAAATATTTATCAAGTTGCCTATCAAAATTTGGCCGGTAGTATTTTTAATTAAATTATTTTTAATTGATTTTTGGGAAAAAATATCGTTCACTTGTTTTTTAAATAAAATAACGTCTACATCACGGCAATTTATATGAAGATTCAAAAAAATCACGGTTGCCGTTGCGCACTTGGCCGCACCTCTTCGCAGCCAGGTGTAAACAGGTATGATTTCGATACATTTATACGTTCATAACGTTTATTTATTAATTATATATCAAATTAAAGCTAATTTTTTTCTATTTATTATCATATATGGTTGCCTAATTAAATCTACCCGCAAATAAGGGTTGCTGGCTTTTAAAAATTATAAATATTTAAGGTAGAGTGAAAGAGAGTTAGCGCGTAACATCATTTGTCAGACGAGGATAGCGATTGCCGGCTGTGCGACGCTTTTAAGCCATTGCGCATGCGTCGAATGTTAGTGTTCTCAACCACCGAGGAGTCGACTTAATAAATACTCCAAAAAATATGTCTTCCTTTTCAAAATGACAAATTTAAAATTTAAAAATTACAAAAAAAAATTAATATTGATTAAATATATTAAATATAATTAATATTGATTTAAAAACACAAAAATAAAACCAAGGTGACTTAAGTAAAAAAAAAATTTTACACAGAAAACACGACTTCATCTTTATCAATTTTATTTTACGTTAATTAATTTAATAATTTTTAGATGGAAAAATAGAACAACAATGTAAATATAAAACGTTGTGCATTACGAACTCCAAAACAGCGTGGTTTTTATGTAAGAATAAAAATACCGCAGCTGATATGTTGAGAACACTAACATTCGACGCATGCGCAATGGCTTAAAAGCGTCGCACAGCCGGCAATCGCTATCCTCGTCTGACAAATGATGTTACGCGCTAACTCTCTTCCACTCTACCTTAAATATTAATATTTTTTAAAAGCCAGCAACCCTTATTTGCGGGTAGATTTAATTAGGCAACCATATATGATAATAAATAGAAAAAAATTAGCTTTAATTTGATATATAATTAATAAATAAACGTTATGAACGTATAAATGTATCGAAATCATACCTGTTTACACCTGGCTGCGAAGAGGTGCGGCCAAGTGCGCAACGGCAACCGTGATTTTTTTGAATCTTCATATAAATTGCCGTGATGTAGACGTTATTTTATTTAAAAAACAAGTAAACGATATTTTTTCCCAAAAATCAATTAAAAATAATTTAATTAAAAATACTACCGGCCAAATTTTGATAGGCAACTTGATAAATATATATTCTCCTAATTATAAATATACATTAAAATTAGGTTTTCAGCAAAAAACCGATGAACGCACTAATCCTGCAGCCGGATCTCGTACTATTGCGTAAAATGATAAGTTAAGTCAAGTCTTCGTCAAGTCGGCTGTCGTTTGTTTTGAAGAGAAAATGGTGGATTTTCCCTCCAAAACCGGAATCGAATTTTCCCATTCAGAAAAAACACTTTACACACATTTATTCCAATGGCTCACACTCTATGTTACAACCTAAGTATTATTGGTTAAAATTCCACCCAAATTACACAACAATACTCACAATAACACAAGAAAAACTATTAAAATAAAAATGCTATGTGTTGTTTTAAAAAATGACAAAATTCGACCCGCGCGCTTTTTTTTAATATAATATATGTTTCCCTAATTTTTTTTTACGCCAAATGGCAAATGCAAAAAAAAAATTGACGTATTGTCCGACACCAAGGAGTTCCAAACGGATATGCTTTTATAGGGAATACTTTTTGTTGATTCTAGTACTTGTACTAATATTCTGTGATTCTTTTGGCTTATAAGTTCAATTTTGGATTTAGTTGTGAAATAATTTCATAATAAATAATTAAATTGTTCCGTGAATATTTTTTTATGGTTGTTCGATAGGAATCGGATACCGTATTATTATCCTACCTTAGCAAGCTTTGCCACCGTTTCAGCTATAAAATGACGTGTATTAAAGACTTTAACAATACGAAATCCTCAAGAGATGCTCGCATCTCAACCGCTACTGACTGCGTGGAGAGCCAGTGAGGGCTCTTGACAGCCTCTCTGTTACACCTTCGTATTGGGCAATCCGAAATAGCTTTATTCACCTCTTTTCAGTGGAGGTATTTTTGAAAGAGTATACGTTCACGTTTTGCGATCGATTTTTACTCTCAAAGAGCGTGTTCGAGTCTGAATCGAAACTCAATACTAACTCCTGAGCAGAACTCCTGACATTGTTGAGATAAACGCTGATAAGCGTCAAACATCTCGGTCAACACCAGCCTTCTCCGCGTTCACTATTTGGATGGGTGACAGTTAGTGGCCATTACATCTGAGTGCTTCCGTGCTTCGGAGGTCACGCTAAACTGTCGATCCCGACTCTAGCAGTCGTTAAGCCATGACGGAGGCCTTAAGGCGGCCTAAAAACTTCGTCATCAGAGTTGGCCACTAACTCATACGAGCCTGCTTGCTAACAACACCAGTTATTCTGAATAATTATCAGTTTAGCGCTTATTCATACAAAAACCTATGCTCCTATCCTATCCTTGCTTGAGTCCGGATCAGTGCTTGAACAGTAAATGAGCTACAAGCCTAGAATCGTTATTTTTAACCGACTTCAAAAAAGGAGGAGGTTCTCAATTCGGTTGCATTTTTTTTTAATGTTTGTTACCTCAGAACTCCGTCATTTATGAACCGATTTGAAAAATTCTTTTTTAATCTGAAAGGGTATACTTCAAGATTGGTCCCATAAAATTTTTATCAAAATCAGTTCAGTAGTTTGGCTGTTAAATAAGAATAACTCGAAAAAACACGTCATTCACGTACACGACACTGCGTATTTGCTTTCCTGTGACGTTTCTGTGGTGCTTACGATCACTAAAATAGTCCCAATGAACTGCTATCATCATCATCATCATCCTCATCATTTGAGGATGAATGCGTATCAAATTGAAGTCGGTTTTTCCAGTTTCTTAAACTTATAATTATGACGGCTGGTCTATGCCCAGTGGACTTCTTCAGGCTTCAGACCCAATGCTAAAGCCTTCAAATGGTCGCTTAGCAGATAATCTGGCTTTAATTTAATTCAACCGCATTTAATAACGGATAAGGCACCTTCAAACGAGGTCTCTAAATATAATGGCAGCTTTAAACTAAATTAATTGCCAGTGGCCCAGACGGTATTCCAGCTATTCTCTTGAAGGCATGTGCACCTGAATTGTCTCCTGTACTGACACGCCTATTCCGCCTCTCTCTAGAGACTGGTCTAGTGCCAAAATCATGGAAGTTTGCCAATATACAGCCTGTACCCAAAAAAGGTAGTCGTGCCGACCCTGCTAATTACAGACCTATCTCTGTAACTTCCATACTCTGTAAGAGTATGGAACGTATACTTAACAACAGGCTCCTGGCATACCTCGAAGGTAACGACCTCCTCAGTGACCGGCAATACGGGTTCCGGCGTAACCGGTCTACCGGGGACCTTCTTGCGTATGCCACACACATATGGAGTGAGGCCATCGAGAGGAACGGAGAAGCTCTTGCAGTCTCTCTCGACATCTCGAAGGCTTTCGACAGGGTTTGGCATGACAGCCTGATAAGCAAGCTTCCATCATATGGCTTATCTACTGATTTCTGTGCTTGGGTATCAGACTTCCTGAGGGACCGGTCACTTCGGGTAGTCGTTGACGGCTGCTCGTCTGATCACATGGCAATCAATGCCGGGGTTCCTCAGGGATCAGTTCTTTCTGCAACACTTTTCCTGCTGCACATTAATGACCTGCTCAGGCCCGGTATTATTGGGTATGCAGATGACAGCACAGTTGTAGAGAGATACATACCTGAAGCACGATCCAGTGGATCTCAAATCCAGTGTCACAGAGAGGCCATGGTTGATCGAATGAACTTGACCCTCAAAGCAGTTGCTGATTGGGGAGATGCCAATCTCGTCAAGTTCAATGCTTCGAAAACCCAGGCGTGTCTATTCTCTGCTAAAAGGAGTCCATTTCAGCTGACTCCTACTTTCCAGAATGTGTCTGTACCGATTTCCGACCACCTCGAGCTTTTAGGATTCACGCTCACCCCCAAGCTCAACTTTGGCTCGTTCATTGAGTCCAAGGCTAAAACAGCTGCGAAAAAGCTAGGCATATTGTCAAAGGTGAGAAAGTACTTCACACCGGGACAGCTTCTGACTCTTTACCAAGCGCAAGTCCGATCGTGTATGGAGTACTGCTCTCACCTTTGGGATGGCTCTGCTAAATACCAGCTTGAGGCCTTGGAGACCATAGACAGACGAGCTAAAAAGCTCATTGGTAACGATGCGTTGGTCGAGGCTAAACTCCTGAGCCTCGAGCATCGTCGAAAAGTAGCTAGCCTGTCGGTATTTTACAAGATACATTTTGGGGAGTGTGCAATGGAACTCTTTGAGCTTGTTCCCCCTTCCCCATTCCATCACCGGACCACTAGGCGTACGGAAACGAGACACCCGTTCATGGTTGATATGCCACCGATCCGCACTAAACGCTTTGCGTCTACATTTATTATGCGGACAGCCAAAGAGTGGAACTCGTTGCCGGCGTCTGTGTTCCCGAATAACTATAATTTGGAAGTTTTCAAGAGTAGAGTGAATAGGTATCTTCTAGGTAACCGTGCTACATCGTAGACCACATCATTGCTTAACATCAGGTGGGATTGTGGTCAAACGGATGCCTATATTGTATATATATAATTGGTAATTTAAAGCTCAATTAAGTAAGGTATTTTCGTTTAAACAGAACGGTAAGTATGGTAACTAATTGTTAACCAACCTCTGGTTGAAACTGTTTATTTTTTAGAAAGAAAGAAGCCGCCTGTTGAACACAGCGCCATCTGTGCTTCAACGGCTGTGCTAAATAAGTAGGTAAGTCGATACCTATTGAATCTTTCACTTCGGGTACTACATAGACTAGTTAGCTAATTAGTTTAGACAGTTGCCACTGTAGGGCGCTATTCCTAGATATAAAAGACGCCGCGTGGTCTCGGCTCGCCCTCTTTTCCCGGTGGTCATACTGACTAGCTGTGCCCAGACTGGCGAAACTCTCGAACTGGACTCGTGCTTTCGAAAAACGAACAATTTGTTCGTTTTGTATGAAACGTGATTCAAATTTTGACCCCCGTTTCATACAAAACGAGATTTTAAGTGCGTAATTTTGGTAGAATGGGAGTCCCGCTTCTTCTTAAACTACGTAGGTATTACATATTCTTTGGCTGTGCCTACCTACTAAATTACTAATAAATACGCTTTGTTTCATAGCCAAGGATTTCCTTCCTCCTGCATTAGACACCGCCTACTTTTAAGTTTCTATCATATTTGTATTGTTCCTATTTCACATTATTTATTAACATATTCCTGAATGTTTACTCTATATTTAAATAAATATGGACATTTTCTCACAAAGCTTCCTAGTCCGAAATCAAGCAAATAATTTACACATAGGTTTTCAAAAAAGAATACAAGTGGATTATATCACACTTTGGCTTAAAGCCTATCTACATAAGCAAGTAGGTAATTAATGTATCTACTTATGCTAAAGCTAGTAGTATGGGAGTTATGTAGATTGCTGATAGAATAATATAATATTAAAAGTCGTCATCTTAGCACATAATAATATATATACTCCTATCTTAGTACATCTTTTCATAATAAGTACCTACTTATAAGCCAATTATTCTACAAATTCCATCCACAAAAGCTGGAAACTCATTAGTTACAAACTTCTTGGAAAACTAGGCCAGTTTTCAAACAATAATTAAAAATAGGTTTTAATAATATTCACATGAAAAACCTCACATTTCCGACGGAATGCACCACGCGAATGTAGGATGTAGGTTATCTTTTGAATGTGTTGCCATTTGAAAAGATTTTTTTACGTGTAGAAGTAGTGGTGTGGCCACACGTTCGCAATAAAAAAGATAAGTCGGAATAACATGGTATTACGAATTTTAATAAAATTCTAGCTCAAGTTTTTGGTTTAGGTTTTAGGTATTTTAAATTAATCTAAAAATTCTAAAGGAAGATATATAAACAATACGAGAAAACGGTAACATACGTTAACAAATTAACAATGACATAGCCTATGTCATCTGGGCTGCCAAAACGCATCATTTGACATTCTATTTGTCAAAATATGTTAAGTCCTTTCGGAGCTACGAAGGAAATGAACACCCCCCCATACATGCTAGACCCTAAACTTGGAACCCTCCTGTTCGCCGCAGTCGAGTACCTCTATCACGAACAAATCTGACAGTCTAGTCGCCGTGTTAACGTATTCGAGTTATATTGTGCGTCAATGCCAGCTCGACTGCGAACCGTTGTAGTGTCACCGCGCAGTGTATCTCGGATACGCTAGCGTTACGATACGGCTGCGATTGTCACATTTATTCGTAATCAAGGCACTGGAAATAAATAAAACAAAACACAATCAGAGTTTTGACAGCACGGTGACATGACACTCCATTTATTAAAATCTGTTGAGTCAACTCAACTTGAGTCCTGTCGGAGCTACATTGTCTGTCGAAATTACGGACCGAGGCCATTAATTAAGAGAAGAAGAAGAAGAGGAAAATATTCCCATACATACTAGAGTCCTTTTCATGACAGAAGTCCCGCGGAAATTTCCGGAACTAAACTTTAAAACTAAATTTTAAATTAGTTGTCAGGTGCTGATAATGTGTTCGGATGCTAGTGCGTTTTTATTTGGTTTCTGTGATCAAAGTCTTGTTTTCAATGCCTAAAGTTGTTAAAAGTGCTGCCCGAGAAATAATACTTAAGGTCGACTACAGCGCCGCGTCTGCGGGACTTCTTTCATGGAAAGGACTCTAGACGCTAAACTCACAACCCTCCTTGCTTCGGTAATAAAACAAAACACAATCTGAGTTTTGACAGCACGGTGACAAACATAACAAACCGGTTACAAAGCCGCCAGAAGGTACAAACAAAATATGTAGATTCTTATCTCTAAACAACAGAAACTCACAGTAATTACTTAATCATGACCACCTGAAATAGCCCCGGCATGAAATATTATTACAGAACTCATTTATAATTTAACCATTGGAATTAAACTGTCACTTTCCACACAGATTATGTGGTAGTAACTTCCTGGTGGAAGTGTAACGTGGGTGTTACTATGTGACCGTGGTATTAGGTAGATACTTGGTAAGCTTCTTTTTAAAATTATAGTAAAGAAGCTAGGGATAGAGTGTTGGAAATCTTTGGGGGAGACCATTGCCCAGCAATGGGACGAGATGTGTTAAATAAAAAAATACATTGTGCCGACCCTATATAAAATGGGACAAGGGCAAGGAGATGATGATGATGATTTATACAGCATCAGGGGCCACTTTTTACGCACACCCCGATGAATGGGACGCTACAGTGCCTGATACTTAGGTTTAGATTAAGCTTAAATATTATAAAAATAACTTCAAAAAATATGAGCATTTATTGTAATAGATAAACATTGCTTTTATAACTAAGGTATATTATACATATTTCGCAATAATCCTAATAAAGAAGTAGATCTTATAAAAGAATAGATCTTATCAGATATGTTGAAGCGTATAAGCAATCATATTATGGTAAGTACAAGGCATTAAAACCGATCCATATTGAGTCTAAACTGGATACAACCAAGCTCATTTTGCATTGCTATTAATTTTGCAGTGACAGGGTGACCCTACCCGTCAGGGCGGTCCTGTAAGTCCCACATCAAAGAGACGAATGGTGACCATAATGTGCCGTGTGCTCTAAAGAATTCATGAGGTCAACCACAAAAAGGTATTTGGTGTGAAAAATCATGAACTTTATGCTGGCTGGTGAAGTTCAAAGAATTTAAAATGTCCTTAATGTACTTTTGAGTTTTCGTATGTTCGATTTTTTGTTTTAGATTCGTTCAACATGAGATTTTATAGTTGAATGAATGAATGAATGAAATATTTATTTAACTTAATATTCACAGATTATAGTAGGTTAGTGCCTTTAAATAATTTACATGATTGATATTATTGTATAATACCATATTGTTTTTTAAACGAGGAAAAATAAGGTTGGAACATATTTAGTGCTGTCAAATAAGGTTCGTTATGGATATTATAATGATCTGTGGTGTTACTTTAGAAAAATGCAACGACAAACTTGGGGACAATTTATAATACTTACTACGTTTGTGTCTAATGTTTTTTTTAATACCGTGTCAAAATATTAATCGGAACTCAAAAACATCAAGTCAGTATAAACTGAGTCTCAAATAAATTGAACTCATGGGTACCCTACAAAAACTCGCGGCCCTAAAGAATGCATGAGGCCAACCATGAAAAGGCTCTAGGGGCGTGAAGCATCACTTTATATGCATCACAAGTTCACGACCTTGTGTGAGCGCGAACACATGAAATATCACACTGAAACTGGCTGCTCAGAAGAATTACTATTTTTCTAAAACAGCATTCTTTGTGGTGTACGTTACTTCAAAAGCAAGAGCGCTTACCGCACTCAATCAGCTTATTCTACAGAAGGACGCCGATGTATTCAATGACAATGCCTCCAGCGGGCCTAAGATGCGCACCGCGAGATATTTGTCATGTCATTCTGTCAAAATGTAAGCATTTTGCACCAGTTGAGGAACATCTGTGGTAATGTTGTCGAGAAACCGCGCCTTTGAATTTTCAACTTTTGACATTTCTGCATGACTATTATCTCGTCCTCAGAGAGGTACGACGACTAACAAGTGTCAAAAGTGTACATTATGGCGCGTTTTGTCGACACCATTAGGTACCACAGATAATGCAATAGTTCCTAAACTGGTACAAAATGCTTACATTTTGACAGAACGACATGACAAATATGACGCGTGCGCATCATAGGCCCACAGGTTTTGTTATCTGATCACACTTTTTTTAAATGGGGCATGACAATACACAATTTGTTCGTTGACATAATTATTACTTAAAACTGACTGATTGCCTATTATTATTATGATTATTATTCATGATTATTGTTTGTTATTCTTATCCAGGACTATCTGTGTATTACTGTGTTTAATTTACTTGTTTTTATTACTTTTTTTATGACTGTAATGACAATAATGACCTTGCATGCATTGTATGATATAAGTTTAGCTCTTAAGGTTTAGGCGCTTTGGTCCGGTAGGTACTGTAAGCCTAAAATGTATCTTTAATAAATAAATAAAAGAGTATTGAATCTTGAACATATTTATAGGCTCCTGTAAATGTGACAAAGATATTTATGAGAAATGGCAAACAACAGTGTTGTGTGCAACATTGCACAAAGTTCAGCATAAATATCATGTTGATCCAAACAAATCCAACTAAATACCTATGAGTTTTTTGTATATAATGCTCTTATATGTAGTTAAAACTCTCCCTGTAGTTCTTACTATATAATTTATAAGTTTAAAAAACTGGAAAAACCGACTTCAATTTGATACGCCTTCATCATCAAATGATTATGATGATGGCAGTTCGGGACCAACCTGGAAGCATACCCTTTCAGATAAAAAAAGATTTTTTCAAATCGGTTCATAAATGACGGAGTTCTGAGGTAAGAAACATTAATTAAAAAAAAAAAAATGGGACCAATCTGATAGCATACCCTTTCAGTTAAAAAAAGAATTTTTCAATACTGTTCATAAATGACGGAGTTCTGAGGTAACGAACATAAAATACAACCGAATTGAGAACCTCCTCCTTTTTTGAAGTCGGTTAAAAAACCACATCTTGACTGATATTATTTCAACTATCTCACTTGACACTGGCAAAATTGTCTGTCGAAATGACGGACAGAGACCAAAATTAGAAGAAGAAATTTTGACAGAAGTTGAGAGAAGGTTGTAAGTAAGCTCCGTAGAGTCAAATTTCTCAATAGAGTCCTTTCCATGAAAGAAGTTCCGCAGACGCGTCGCTGTAGTCGACCTTAAGTATTATTTCTAGGGCAGCACTTTTAACAACTTTAGGCATTGAAAACAAGACTTTGATCACAGAAACCAAATAAAAACCCACTAGCATCCAAACACAATAACAGCACCTGACAATTAATTTAAAATTTAGTTTTAAAATTTAGTTCCGGAAATTTCCGCGGGACTTCTTTCATGAAAAGGACTCTACTTTCAAGCGAGCAAAAATGACAGGCGTCATGGCTCAGTCGGTATTAGCTCAACAAAAATTTGTGTGTGGCAAACATAGATGTTTGTTCTGTGTCTGGGTGTTACTATGTATTATAAGTATGTATTTACAAAAAAAAAGCATATAAGTATTATATCAGCAATCTAGTTTCCATAGTACAAGCTCTGCTTAGTTTGGGACTAGAGGGCGTTGTGTGTAATGTCAAAGAATATTTATTTATTTATTATTATTTAATCGAATTATCTAATTAAATTATTTACAAAAATAAATGATAATTAATGTAGGTAAAGAAAAAACCCAAACTTAGCAAAGCTAATTAAGTGGGTACTAAGTAGAAATGGAAATGAACATCGCTGACTTGAAAACTTTGTACGTTTCTCCAATTCTCATTAAGATTAGCTGGTAGGTACTTACACATAATTCAACTTAACTTAATTCAAACCATACATGGTTTCACACTTAATGAAGTTTATACAGATTTTGGTAATAAGGTAAGCTAACATAAAAATATAGGGAATTAAGGTTCTCGATAGTGGAAGGCGAAGTGTAAGACGGCCCCATCGGACTCACGGAAACAGGTGGATGGAAGAAACTCAGCATTGCTCATTCTGAAAACCTAGGCGTCCAGCATTAGGCTTGTATAGGCTGATGATGATGATGATGATGAAAAAATTCAACCCTTATTATGGAGCGTCTTTGTTTTAAATGTATTGTATTTTTTAATATGAAGTTACGGTCAATTAATTTTAAAAATTAAATAAAGAAAGAAAAAAATAAGTAAAAATCTCGCGGAACATTTTAATCAGGTGTAATAAATTTCCAATCACATTTCCTAAACCAATCTGTACATTAAAGTGCGAGTAACGACTTAATAACACTTTATTTGAAAATAAACCTTCACCTATTTACGCACGAGTGGAAAATCTAATACTTGTGAAATTAAATGTTTACGCGGATAATCGCCGCCCACGGTTTAAGAAGAAAATGTCCGTATTTACGTATTCTCTCGGATCTGCGCTGTGTCGGATTTAGGTTACAGGGTGCTCCGGTACCAACTGAACAAAAAAATATTTATTTCGGAACAGATAAGTACAGTGAAAAATATTAAAGAAACGGTGAAGTGCCAGAAACTTTGCGTTTTTCCATGTTTCCAAATTAAATAAATATTTTTAATTTGACACTGCAAAACCAGCTGGGGGCAATCGTTGTCTCATAAAAACCTGCCAGGTTTAAGCCGGCAGATTTTTAACAGTTTTCATACTTTAGGCCCAGTTTCACCAAAGTCTTGCTAGCAGAGTGTTACGTAATCGGGTGTCAAAATTAACAAGAATGTTATAGTATTGTTAAGTATTTTATAACACATTTGCTCGTAAAGGGTCTCTTATTTCACCAATTTCAGTATCGTGATGTATGTCATTACGCACTCGTGCGTTATGGTAATGTAAAACGTACGGTTTATCAAGATGCTCCCACTAAAACGAACGGGGGTGGGGGGCGCGGGCGGGGGGCGCGCGCCGCGCTCTACGATAAAAAATAAGCATTTAATTCATTTACAAATTGTTCAAATTTTTCTAACTGCTTCAACAAGTGAATAAAGATTTATTCTTTGAAGAAAGTCCGAGTTTTATTTATTTCCTCGCAAATGTGTTATAAAACGTCGTATGACATACGTGCGCTTTGAAAATTACAGCCTCTGCTTTCTTGTAGCCCTCGCCTACGGCTCGGGCTGGCAATATCGCCTCGACTGTAATTTTCAACTTACCGCACTCATATCATAATGTACTATTACGTCTCTCGAAACAAAATTGACAAAGGATTACTAAATCAACCGTTATGTGAAGCGTGTCAAGCGACTAAATTAAAACGACGTTCACGCTGTTTAAATAAAACACAAGCAGATGTATTTTGTTTAGCTGGTTTATATGGTGGCAGTCAGATCAGCGATTAGATTTAACAGTCTGTTAATGAAGATAATCCTTGGTTAGGGCATGGTGAAACACAAAACGACCTTAACAGTCCGTTAAATGGATAACAAGCTGTTAGTTTAACTAAAAGAGCATGGTGAAACCAGCCCTTAATCATGCGTATTTAGTGACATTAGCGTGTTTTTTTTTGCAGTCAAAAGCTTGTTTTCGTGCTGTGGGTCGTGGGTTCGATCCCCACCGAGAACAAACATTTGTGTGTTGTAAACATAGATGTTTGTTCTGTGTCTGGGTGTTTCTATGTATTATAAGTATGTATTTACAAAAAAAAATGTATGTATGTATTCTATCAGCCATCTAGTTTCCATCGTACAAGCTTTGCTTAGTTTGGGACTAGAAGGCGTTGTGTTAAGTGTCCGTGAATATTTATTTATTTATTTATTTAGTGCTAGCTTACGATATGGGGCTAATTTGAATCAAATAGAGTAATATGTACGAGTAGATTTACCAAACTTAACTGATTGAGAAAGATTTACTTATTTTAGCTGTAAATACAATGAGCGCGGGACATATTGTGGAACACCTTATATTGTATATACAGACTTAGAACTCCCACGTAAAAGTATTTTTCTCCAAAGCATCTTTTTTACGATTTAATAAGACAAAGCCTTAAAATGTAGGCTATCTACGTAGGTACCTATTTTCTTTGTACGTCTTATTCGTATCATTATTATTTTTATTGACGAACGTTTATTTCATTACCCGATAATTGACCGAGCGAGCGAAGCGAGCGAAGCGTCTCAGTTTCCACATTGGCCAAAAATGCGTTTGTCCGGATGCCTGTCTGTCTGTCTGTCTGTCTGTCTGTCTGTCTGTCTGTTCTCCTCTACAGGTCGCATTTTTCAACCGATCTGGACGAAACTTGGTACACAGGTTATATGACTTATTAGAATTTTTTTGTCGTCGGGGATTTTTGATTGGAGGGGTACTTCCCCCAAAAAAAGGGCAAAAAGAGGGCTATTTGATATACTGGATATCTCCACCAAATGAGATCCGATTTCGATTATTCTTTTTTTATTTGAAAGGCAGTAACTATAAGTTGGTCTCATAAAAGTTTGGCGAAGATCTGATAAGGATCTTCAGCATGATGAACAGGATAGCTCATCAAACAATCGATGGTTTTCAATCAAATTTGAGAGAAACGCAAAGGACCTCATTCTACACAAGATGATGCAAAAAAAACAAAAAGATCAAAAAAATCACAAAACGGATAATGCACTTGCACATTAAACTCCTCAAAAAATTACAAAATTAAATAGAAAACACATCACATCACACACACACACACACACACACACAACATTTTGCATTATAGTTAGTTTTCAATACGTGACAGGCTGCAAGCGTTTCGTCGCTGTTAGAATACTAACTGATAATTATCTTCATGATGTTTTCCTTCACTGAATGAGAGCATCAGCATAATAATAAGCCTTAAATTAGAAATTAATAAAAGTGCACTTAAAGACTTTCAGAAAACACCTTACACGACATTGATGATGTTGATTGATGATGTTGAATATTGGAATATTTAGTATGCTCGCGAGGTCTACAGCTCCCAGAGCCACTAGTAATATATCAGTGTCCATATTCCCTAATATGGAAACGCCAACTGGCAAACGATGGCAAACGGCCTGACGGTATGACTCTTGCTCCTTGGGAGTTGGGAAGGCCTTTGGTGTGGGACGCTACTTGCGTCGATACCCTTGCTCCTTCACATCTGCCTTGGACTTCTGTTGGGGCTGGTGCGGCGGCAGATTCGGCCGAGGATCTCAAGAGGCGCAAGTATGCAGGTCTCGATAGGGCCTACACATTTGTGCCTCTCGGGGTCGAGACTCTAGGTCCGTGGGGTACCGAGGCCCTCCGGGTTTTCAAAATTATTTCAGGGCGTCACGGCGACGCGTGACCCGAGGGCTGATGATTATCTAGGCCAGCGTATCAGCATTGCTATTCAGCGCGGCAATGCAGCCAGTGTCTTGGGTACGCTTCCGACTGGTACTGATTTGGACCAGTTGAGCTATCTATAAATCATTTGCAACGGTTTGTAGATGGCTTAACTGTTTCATGTGTATTTTGTAAATATTGTGAATATTGTAAATGCTGTATTGGTTGTGGTTTTCTTTGTGAATAAATTTATTTTTAAATGTTCTAATATGGAAACTGATATATTATTATTATTATCGGGTATTATGTAGAGGTATATTAGTATTTAATTTTTTTTATGTAAGTGAATACATTTATACAAACATTATTGTGTGTGGCAAACATGTTTGTTCTATGTCTGGGTGTTACTATGTATTAACAAAACAAAGTACCTATATGTATAAGTATTCGAACAGTAATCTAGTCACGATAGTACAAGCTTTGCTTAGTTTGGGACTAGAGGGCGCTGTGTGAAGTACCTATCAAAGAATATTTGTTATTTAATCTATTAGACGCAGTGTAGTATTTAATTGTGCCTAAAGTTTGACCGAACACAACAATGTAACACAGTTACAGAAACAAATAAACACGAATTCAACTAACATTCTAGATACACAACTGTCCTTATTCGGGATACGGTGGTAGGAATCCGAACAGGGTCGACATTAGCTTTGAGTTTGTTTAGGGGACATAGGGGCTGATGGAGTTTTCATCTGTGTTCTTACATGAAGCCTCGTGTCTCCTAGCTTGAACTAGTCTTGAAGAGTTATGGAAAGAAAAACTTTCTTGATGCTAATCATCTCTGTAAAGACCGTGTGTAAAACTGCCCTAATTACTAGATCAGCATACATTTTCAAGGACTTTTTCTAGTTGAACTATAGACAGACATTTAGCTGAGGTATTCAGCCACCAAAAATAATCATTAATGAGGCCTTTTACATCTAATCTTACTACATGATTTATAACTAGTTTTTGCAACATTTACCAAGCTTTTTGGGATAATTCTGACCCCAGAATCCAGCCCTGATTCAAGCCCTGGAGATCAGTAATTCGGGCAACCAAATTGCACGTTGCAAGAATCCGGGACAAGTTTATTGCATTTTTCATCCGAGTTCTGAATATTTGCGTTGGACTGTTTTATGAAGCACCGAGAGCTTGGCTTGCAATTTTATGTTTTTACTTTATACACAGACGAAAATCATAATTTTAACTTGAATTTATCAGTGTTTCTGGTAACTTTTGTGACATTTTCAGTTGAACACAAAGGTTCTGCGTGCAAAATTCCGCACGTATTATAATAATTTCTATTTAATGAATTTTATTTTAGCTATAGAATATTTTTATTTTGATATAATATTTAATATTAAAATTATATTAGGTTTATACTTTTACCTATTTCAAGTTTTATCTTAATGAATAGTTAGTAGATTATAAAGTCGAGTCCTGTGATGAATAGAAAACAAAACTAACCTGGTTTGATGCAGGACATCCCGCAGGCTCCATCACACAGACACTTCTTCTTTTTACTCTTGCAATCCTCGTCGGAGGAACATTTGCGAAGACATTTTTGCCCCTGTAGACAAATATACATTTTTATTAAATACTTTTCTTATAACTTTCACAATCCCAAAAAAAATAAAAAAGAGATAAAAAAAGAGTATCTATATCCTTCCAGCAAATTTCACATCAGATTGACGGAACACATCATCATCACACCAGAGAGCCTAGTACGAGTTTTGGTGTGCTAAACTGCTGTAAAACGTCTGACGCCCAGCACACCAGTGTGCGCTGATTTCTATAGACATAGACAATTAGACAGGCATATAGATATATGCCTGTATCTATAGATATAGAGACACTGAACGGATTTTTTGGACATTAGGTTTAAAATATCATGTCACTTCTGCAACCTATATTCGACAATCGTCATAGGTCAGTCGGTAGTAGCTTTGCCTTCCGTGCTGTGGGTCGTGGGTTCAATTCCCACCGAGAACAACGTTCATGTGTGGCAAACATAGATGTTGGTTCTGTGTCAGGGTGTTTCTACGTATTAAAAGTATGTATTGACAAAAAAAAGTATATAAGTATTCTATCAGCAATCTAGTTCCCATAGTACAAGCTTTGCTTAGTTTGGCGCTAGAGAGCGTTGTGTGATATGTCCAAGAATATTTATACGGCCTGCCCTTCCGCTGCGATTGTTCCACTACTGCTTGTCGGTACTGCTTGGAAGCCACCTTACCAACAGCGTAGCCTGTTCCTCATCCCTGGGGCATTGAGCAGATGGAGAATTCCGAGGGTTTTTATAGATGCGACCGTCATCATCAGCTTCCGGTCGGGTTTGCGTTGGTTCATCATCGTCATCATCATCGTCGGCTGATGTCGGGCTGGGCAGGGACGACACTGTTAACAAAGAGATTTGTTATACATTTTATTTTCAACTAGATGGCGTTGCTAAAACATAACAGAGGGCCTATTACGAGTTTTGGTGTGCAATGCGGGCGTAAAACGTCTGACGCCCAGCACACCAGTGTGCGCTGATTTGTATGGAGACACTGAGCGGATTGTTTGAGAAGCTTAGTCTACACCAAGCCCGTACTCGCATTTCGAGCTTCTCAAAGAATCCGCTGTCTCCATACCAATCAGCGCCCCCTGGTGTGCTGGGCGTTTCACACCCACACTATACACTGAAAACTCGTACTAGACCCTCTGTAGTTGCTTGAAAAAATAGTCTCCTATATATGCACCGTAATACACAACATCTCTTTTCGCTATAAATTTTTTACGTAGAATTAGAGCCTTTTCGAACTGATGCTGTTCTTTATCGTCGCATTTTCGGCTCTAGTATTGGATTGTATCGATGGTTTGACTCGCCCTAATAACTTTTCTAGTGACCTTACCTTACCCAAAATTATACATACTTAGAAAGGTATGTACCTATGTACGATTTATGTATAAAAGAAAGTTGAAAAATTCAAATCGCCAAAACGTAATCTGCGGTTGTTACTAATAGAATTCTCTCAAATTCAGTACAATCGGAACAATAGCTACAGAGTCTGTAGGGTCTGTACAGATCCAATTGGCGAGGGTTCTCGAGCCGTTAATTATAGAAGATGAACAAGATGGAAGACGCAGCTAATTTGAGGTGTCATTGTTACGGCGGAAGGCTTTATTGGATGCCTTGGTACCTTCCCGTGTTTAGGGAGAGTTAGATACGAAGCTGAAACAAAACAAACTTAATAATGTTACTTATCTTACCAAGAGAAGATATTTTTATCCGGCTTTTAAAAAGACAGTTGGCTGTATGTTTCTTTTTATTTTTTATGCTCTACTAAGCGGAAATCGATCGCATGACTGCGAATTCTACATAAAGCGGAGCGCGCGCTTGACTCGCCCTCTTGCATTTCTGACTTCGAGGAGTTCACACCTATCGAATATTGTTAAAATAGGCTGTCACTATGCCCAAATGAATTCAAATTGTGTTTCGAATTAATCATCCTGACTGATGTTTTTAGTTATAAATTAATTTCGTAATAATTAAAATATTTTAGAGTTGTTATAACACTCTTGATATTTTTTTTAGTGGTTTTAAATAGATGCTTATTATATTATATTTATTATGCTTATAGGGTAATTATGTTACACCTTGTATAACGGTTATATTATGTCTGCCCAAAGATTTTTATTGTACGCCATTAATTTGTTACAAATGATTTTATTTTACTTCCCCAAGCAAGCGAACCAATGTAGACATTTTTTTTTCCATCGGGCACACCAGTGGGCCAGCTGCCGCGTCCGTGGGCTCGATGGAAATAACCCTTATGATAGTGAAAAGTTGCCTCTAAGTTGATTCCATTGGTACTTATTCATTGTTCAAGTTTACAGCGAAGTAGAAACAGTTTAAAGATGTGGATGTATGTAGACGCCTTGGATAGAAAAATTTTTAGAAGCTTATGATTACAAGAGAGTTATACGGGCAAGTAGCAAGGGTTAGTCTGGCCTGACCCCATACTGGCCTGACCCCATACTGGCCTGTCCCCAATGTCCCAAATAGTATGTATGCGCTAAACAAATGCAGATACTGTTGCGAAAAAAAGGATAAGGACGTTATTGTATAAGATGCTTTTATTTTAGCGTAGTCGATCTCTATAAGAACCAATTTGCATTGCTCAATTAGGTACACTGGCAACCTTGTAAGCCAACTGTCAGATAGGACGTCTACAGACGTCTAAAGAAGGTGGCTTTAGACGTCGTAGAGCTGTTTAGTGTGTGATGTTTTTTTTTTGCGCGACTTTTAGTGTAGTTTTACTCGCAGCTGTGAGAGCAAAACTACGAAGTAATTTGCCTGAAACTCTAAAAACATCGCTTTTTCAACCGGAATACTGACATTAAAACATCAATTAACCCTCAGCAGGACTTTAGTTTTTATTACCTTAAACTAGAGTTCAAATTCGAGTGGACTGTTGCCTTTGACTCTTTGCTCCGAGCTTATCTCCTTCAAGAATTATTTTGAAACCCCTGAATTATGCGCTTCAAATGATAAATTACCTCGACAACCTTGAATGAAATCGACCCTAAGGTTGTATACATTAGGTCTATTTTAGGAATGGTTTTCTGAAAATGGATGAGCTATGAAGATGGATTTTTCATGGAAAATGAGAAAATTATGAGTTGATTGTTGCTTTTCACATAAGAACGTACTTTTTTCCAAATTCGTTTTATTGGCCCTAAAAAAAGTAAGTTCGTATGAGTGGCCAACTCTGGTGACGGAGTTTTAGGGCAGCCTTAAGGCCTCCGTCGTGGCTTAACGACTGCTAGAGCCGGGACAATTTAACGTGCCCTCCGAAGCACTCAGATGTAAATGCCACTAACAGTCACCCATCCAAATAGTGACCGCGCAGAACGTCGCTTAACTCAGATAATCGGTGAAGATTGAAGCAAGCTACGCTACGTGGCTCCCTAATTGTCTATTTTCAACGTGAAAGTTGGCAAGCCCATTCCCTTTTCGATGTATAAGTACCCGTTACACAAACTACCCTCCCAGTTAAAAAAGAGTACATTTAGCTCGGGATTTTTTGCCGTTTCGCAGTATCCGCAGTAAAATAGCCTCTCCCCTCGGGACTTTTAGCATGTTACAGCAGCTTTTTACCTAGTTTTAGTAGTTCCTGTTGGAATTCAGATAGGAGCTTTTTTAGTCTGTAGAGTCGTTAGAATTTAGGAATGGTAGATAGTGTAGGTAGCACCTACTGTTTTCCTAAATAGGTATTATAAGTACTTGTTTGATGTACTGAGATACCGGTTTCAAAGGGATCTATGATTTTAGTGAATAAAATTAATAAATGCGTAACTATTAGTAAAAAAAAAATTTCAAGAGGAAAAAATGACTTGAATTAAATATAATTTTACTGTGTATTTTACCTAACAATATTGTGTATTGTCATCTTGTTTAGGCACTTATAGCACATGTACTCTAAATATTCAAGTTTTTATTGGTAGACTAGCCATCGCCCGCGACGTTGCTCGTGTTCTAGACTCTTTTGACTGTGACTTTTCAAAATTCTTTTCTTAGTGCACCCCTACACTATAAGGATACTACCCTCCAAATTTCATACCTCTAGGACTTATAGTTTAGGCTGTTGATTGTCAGTCAGCTACAAAAGGGTTTTATATATTTAGAAGAAGATGACTCGGAATATTTGCTCTCGACTGTATATTTAAAAAAAGATAAATTGATATCCCACTACAACAATATTGCCTAGTCGAAGAACGTATCGTGTATTCTTCCGGTAAAAGTGTGCGTGTAATGTAGAAGGATACGTAATACCTTAGTGGGTAATAGTTAGAGCGTGCGCTGACATGAGCGGAAGCGATTAGCACCTGTTTATATTTGTCTTGTGGCCTTGAAAATAAACAAGACAACAGCAACAAAAGTTTCTACGAAGACACGGCTTCACCCCGTACGACCACGGCTTAAAAATACATAGCAAAAAGTTCCGCTGGACACGGTTTGCTTTAGTTCATACATTAAAAATGGGAAGTACAGACGACCAGCGGGCCTAAGATGCGCACCGCGAGATGTTTGTCATGTCGTTCTGTCAAAATGCTTACATTTTGTACCAGTTCAGGAACTATTGCATTATCTGTGGTAATGTTGTCGAGAAACCGCGCCTTTGAATTTTCAACTTTTGACATTTCTGCATGACTATTATCTCGTCCTCAGAGAGGTACGACGACTAACAAGTGTCAAAAGTGTACATTATGGCGCGTTTTGTCGACACCATTAGGTACCACAGATAATGCAATAGTTCCTAAACTGGTACAAAATGCTTACATTTTGACAGAACGACATGACAAATATCTCGCGGTGCGCATCTTAGGCCCTCAGAAACCATTTTAAGATGGCAAGCGCGACTGGGGTGATCTATGATAATTGTACGGGCCTACTGGTGGGCCAGATGGGAAAAAAATCCCAACAAGCCCACTATGCAAATGAGTGGTCTCAATGGGATTTTTTTTCCATCTGGCCCACTGGTGGGCTGTCCGGTGGGCTCGATGGAAATAACCCAAGCCGAAGACACTAAGTATTTCAATACTTTAACAGGCGTCACCGCTCGTTGGTATTAGCTCTACCTTTTGTGCTTTGGGTATCGAACGAACCCGTCGTGGGTTCGATCCCCAAAACAAAGGTTCGATCACAAAGAATAAACATTTGTGTTTGTTTTAGGTAGGTATATCTGGGTTCTTGGGGAAAAATGTCATAATGACGAATATTTTATTCTATTTTAAGAATTTTGGGAAAACAGCTAGGTAATTAATTACACAGTAGAATAATAGACCTAATAAAGGAATCTATAAAGATTTAGGTACACTGACGGCCAATTAAAATATAGTCAAGATTATATCGCTCTACATTTTCTACTCTACTTGCTTACGTCACACAAATATATGCACGTCACTTATACTTAGCAAGAATGTTTTTTTATTACATCCGGAAATGGTAAAAATCTCGAGGAAAACAAAACACTGCTTATTTTCGTAACCGAGCACTCGCTTTTAACAAATACAAGTACATAAATTGCCAAACGAAGGAGGCACTTCGTGTTATATCAGAACAAATCGCTTCCAGCCCCCCTCAGGCCTCACCCCTTGCCGTGAGCTGCGCGGATGACGTGGAGCGTGAAGAAACGACAACAGCATTGAATTGAATCGATCAATCTGTTCCGCGAGTTGATAATAATTTATAAGTTTAAAAAACTGGAAATACCGACTTCAATTTGATACGCATTCATCATCAAGATGATGATGATGATGATAGCAGTTCATTGGGGCTGTTCTATTGGTCGTAAACACCACAGAAAAGCAAAATACGCAATTTCGTGTACGTGGATTACGTGTTTTTTTCAACTGACAAACTACTGAAAAATATACAACTGAATTGATACCTTTTCCTCTTTTGAAGTCGGTAACTTATACTTATCGAGAATCCATCTCATGGCCTACCTTCCGGTTTCACCATCAGATGATGATGATGCTGATGATCATAAGATGCATTGGGAATTGTCATGAAATTCATGGGAACTGACTTCAATTTAAAACGTTGAACCTTCATCATTAAATAATGATGATGATGATGATGAAAGTTCATTGGGACTATTTTATTATTGATCGTAAGCACCACAGAAACGTCACAGGAAAGCAAAACGCAGTGTCGTGTACGTGAATGACGTGGTTTTTCGAGTTTTTCTTATTTAACTGCCAAACTGCTGAACTGATTTTGATACAAATTTTATGGGACCAATCTGGAACCCTTTCAGATAAAAAAAGAATTCTTCAAATCGGTTCATAAATGACGGAGTTCTGAGGTAACAAACATAAAAAAAATACAACCGAATTGCGAACCTCCTCCTTTTTTGAAGTCGGTTTTAGAAGAAGACGTCCAAAAGGTTTTCTTTTTTCTTTTTGTGTTAAACATACACTGTCTATATTGTTAAAACTATAAATAAATTAAAAAATGCTATCTTGCGAGTACTAGCGGATCCAAGAGGGGGCGCTAAAGGGTGTAAACCCCCCCTGAAGTCTAGTCAAATACACCAGTAAAAACCTTTATAGGTAGGTAAAGCTGACTTAGCCCTAGAGAGCTCAAGCCTCCCCTGAACCGAATTTGGGAGAAAAAACCTTAAGGGTGTTTTTCCATAAGAGATATAAATAATAAATAGGTAAATAAATATTCACAGACATCTAACACAACGCCTTCTAGTCCCAAACTAAGCAAAGCTTCTACAAAGGAAGCTAGAAGGCTGATAGAAAACATGTATAATTTTTCTTTTGTAAATACATACTTATGATACATAGTAACACCCAGATGTAGAACAAACATCTATGTTTGCCGCACAGAAATGTTTGTTCTCGGTGGGGATCGAACCCACGACCCACAGCACGGAAGGCAGAGCTACTACCGACTGAGCCGTGACGCCTGTCACAGCTAAACTACGTCGCTAAGGATGTGATTGAAATCTACCAAGAATGGATTCTTTTCATATTAGGCGATTCTCATTGTCATATAATATTAGCATACCTCTGGTGGAAAAACACCCTAGTAAATAAATCAATAAATAAATATTCACGGACACTTAACACAACGCCTTCTAGTCCCAAACTAAGCAAACCTTGTACGATGGAAACTAGATGGCAAAATAAAAATTCATTAATAATTGTCTTAATTAAGCCGTCGGTGTCTTTGTGATGTTGATGATGATTTGCATCCGTGTAGGCAAGCCACCCCATCTCCCAACGTAGGTTAAATTACACAATTAATTAATTAATTTCAATGTACTATTCTATCACAACGTCAATACAAGGTTGATCCTATAATCCGAACAACGTAACGTACTCAACTAAGTACTCAGCTTAATTCCCCAGCTATCTTCTATGTAAGATTAACCGATTCATCCCGAGAGACAAATAGGGAGTTCCAGGGAAGCCGGGCACGCTTTAATAAATAATTAACGTGTAGTGTTGTCTGATAAAAGCCGGAGAAAAAACAGATTATTTCATAGTATTCGTATTAGCAGAGCGCAAGTAAGCCATCCAACCACAGCCACCGGTGGCTTTCGACAAGCCAGTTCACACGATTTTTGAAGCAAGCAGGATTATTAAATAAAAATAGTCTGAATTGTTCAATGTCAAGAGTTCTTATTTTAAATTAGGTGCCGCCCGCGAATTCGTTCGCGTCCCGTTGGATCCAGTTGTTTTTCCGGGATAAAAAGTAGCCTATGTGTTAATCCAGGTCACGGACAATATATATTCCAAGTTTCATCCAAATCGGATCAGTAGTTTTTACGTGAAAGAGTAACAAACATCTATCCATACTCACAAACTTTCGCGTTTATAATATTAGTAGGATAGGAATTGAATAAAATTAAGATTAGTTTTTCTCTTTTTAAAAACCTGCATTCTTCATCGTCCTTCGTAATGTTCAGCCATGCCAATTGTGACCGTGCAATGCGCTCACTCATTGGCTTATATACAGCCACCAAAAAAATGTTTACTCCGATCAAATACAGGCACTATTTAAATCATCGAAGGCCGATGATGATGATGATTTATCTAACTGGTGGCTATATAGCCGGACTTACCACATGTCTATGAGTTAGATAAATGTAGGTTACTAGCAAGCCCCCTTCGGGAAATGTAGTGTAACTTCAGCTTGTATGAAACGTCTGTTCAGAACTTCAGAGTACTGACCCCCTCGTGATGGAAGTTGTAATTGAACTGTTGTTGTAATGTTTGGTTTTACAGTGGTTTTACAACAAGCTAATACTAAAAAATTCTACTAATATTATAAACGCGAACGTTTGTGAGAATGGATGTTAGTTACTCTATCACGTAAAAACTACTGATCCGATTTGGATGAAACTTGGAATATATATTGTCCGTAATCTGGAATCACACCTTTCATTTGGTTTGGAACGAGATCTCTAGGGTGAGTAGTTTCCGAGATATGGGCGTTTGAAGTTTGACAGCTGTCATCAAAAAAATAGATCTTGATTTTAAGTTCTATGATTCAAGAAAGAAATAAAAATTGCTTGCTAGGTATAATAATATAATTTCCCCCAAATTGGTAAAATAAATTAGTATGGAAATCGAACCACCTTAATGTAACCACACGCTCGCAAAGCAATTTAAATAGCTAAATAATATTTTGCTTAACATTTTTTTACCTGACTGTACTCAACGGCTTCCTTAATTTGATGTTCTCCGAATCGTCACAACAAAAATTATTAAAATCAAAAGTGACGATTGGGAGAATTTGTCCCAAAATATTTTGTCCGAATCGTCACTAAGTCGGATTAACACATAGGCTACTTTTTATCCCGGAAAATCAATGGGATCCAACGGGACACGAACTTAATAATACGAAAGTTTGTGAGGATGTTTGTTACTCTTTCAAGCAAAAACTACTGATCCGATTTGGATGAAACTTGGAATACATATTGTCCGTGATCTGGATTAACACATAGGCTACTTTTATCCTGGAAAATCAACGGAATCCAATGGGACGCGAAGTCGCAGGGGGAATCTAGTATTAAATAATAGTAAAGTATTAAGTATCCAAATGTGGGCATTCATTAACATAAAAACAAAATTGAAATTGAAAACTGCAGAGGCATTCTGCAACTTTCGTGCTTCGAATCTCGGAGAGCTGAATCCGCAGTAAGAATTTCGTATTCTGTAACACTCGATATCGCCTGTGGTGCTCTGTTGACGAGCGTGGTGGTGAAATGAACTACGTTGAGTGAGTCTATGATAATTGATCGAGTGAGCGAAGCGAACGAGATCTTAGTGACAACTTGGGCAAAAATGCTTTGTATGTTTGTATGTTTGTTCGTCGAGATCTTTTGAACCGCTTATCCGATCTTCACAGAACTCGGTAGGTATACGGATATTACTCTTAAGTTTTACTGGTTTGAAAAATAAAGTAAATCGGTCAAGGAGTTGGAAAGTTATGAGGTTCCAAAGAGAGTAAAAAAAAAAGTCCTACCAAAATATCAAGTGGGGTGTCATATGATAGGGCTTTGTGTAGAAATTCCAAAACCGTTTTTATTTTGATTCTAGGTCTAATAGTTTTTGAGTTGTAGTAAAAATTATAAAATTGGCAAACCCAGTATAACGTGAGCTACCATTTCTTGGAGTTTCAATGATTTTATAGTTCAAGTAAGACTGGTACTTAGCTAAACGGCGATTTCGAAGCGATTTGCAAAGTTTATTACAACCATTGGTCAATAAAAATTGTTTGGGTTTTATTAACCTCCGACCATCACGAGATCTCAGTTCGGGGCGAACTACTGGTACACATAGTGACGAGAAAGCATAGAAAACAAACAAGTGATACAGGCAATCTTATAGAGTAGATGGTGGAAGAATGCGGGAACTTAAATCTATACAATTCTTAATGTTTGTTAAGATAATCATATTAAAAAGTATACGAATGACGCACAATTGACGCACGCTTCGAAACAAACAGAATACCATTTCAAAGTGAAGCAGATCTACTTTCGAGTGAGTGAGTGAGTTAGATCACTTGGGTGAGATCGATTTCGTGTTCGATTTTTTACAGAATGACTCTGCTGGGTTACTGATGACTGTGTTGTATTTTTCAAACTTCCCAAAATTCAGTGTTACTATTTCGAGTCAATTGGGTCCGTAACCTACTTACGCTAAGTATTAAAAAAAAGATGTTTGAAACTGAATTTAACTATCACCAATTAACGCAGTGTATGCGTAACTGTACAAGTTATCCTTTTGGGGCTAACTGTACCTGCCACCTAAGTATTCTAATCAGGTAATATATTTTCGCTGCTAACTGTACCACTATATTCGTTTTAAATTATGTCTAAGCTCACTAAGGACCGTAAGATCAGTAGTGGTTTAAACCACGAAATAGAGTTTAACCTCCAGTCTCCGATTATTTCATAAGATCAATGGTAGTTAATCATCCATCGGTAGCTTAAACTGACAGAGATGACAGTAGGTTAATCCATCGATCAAATGTAATCGTAGTTAGCGAAACCCATAGTTTAAACTGCTTTTGATCTTACGGCCCTAAAGAGAACAATAGCTCTGTTCCTGAATACTATCAGAATCTTGGCGGAAACTGCAAAAAAACTAAACAATATAGGTACCTCTTTACTCAGTATAACTTTGTTCGCGATATCGCCCGTGGGAACTATTGTTAGCTATTATAAGTGAAAGGAAAAACGGTAACTCGCTATTGGTTCAGGCAGAGTGACAGAGAACTAATGACCAAGTATACCTTTAAAATTGTTGAAGCATATCACACGAAATATCTTCTTCTTTCTTAAATTATAAAACTCTTTTGAAGCTGACTGAGAATCAACGCACAGCCTAAACTATAAGTCCTAGAGGTATGAAATTTGGAGGGTAGTATCCTTATATAGTGTAGGGGTGCACTAAGAAAAGAATTTAGAAAAGTCGCACCCTGAATGGTCTGAAATTAAGATCCAAAGATTTTAACCAAATAATGCGTATGCTGCTAACAGGTGTGCAAAGCCGCGGGCGACAGCTAGTTTAAAATATTCATGCTAAAATATGCTTACGTCGGCATATTAATATTAAAATAAATACACTCATTCGAAACCAGGTAATGATATTACATTAATCCTTGATATGAGAGAACGCAGCCACAAAATGTAATCAACGTGCACAGAGGCTGGCACAGAACACGAAATACAGAAGTACAACTTTAATTCTAGTCTAAGGCCCGTATGCTGATTTTATGATCGATTTTTTTATTTTATTTTATTTTATTTTAATAATTTTAGGAAAACTACCCTAGTAGCAATTTGTGTTGGCCAACGGTTGCCAACGGTTGGGATCACGTTGGGAAGTGGTAGTGACATTGCCTACAGCTAGGTAAAGACAGTAGGAAGATAAACATAATAAAGTATTCTGAAGGCCAATTAAAAGTTTCCACAGATAAATAGATTACAAGAATTACAAATCAGAGAAGGTACAAATTAAATAGTTTGAATTTTGAAGAAAAAATAAATTTAAAAAACGAATACTTACTAAAAAGACTAAACATTATTAGAGAATTTACGAAAATCTCTACTTAAATGATTCTATATCAGCATACCATCACCAAATAATATGTAATACTACCACCACTGCCGCATGCCGACATAGTAAATGTCATAGCATCTGTCAAGCAAAACTTCTTCTTCTTTTTCGTTAAGGCGCTGGGATCCGTCAAACCATTTCTCGCTCGCCCATTTCAATCTTTTAAAAGATATAAAATCACCGAATGTAATTACTTATGCAAAATCGAAAAGAGTAACAATGCAAACATTTTTGATCCAAACAAGTTTTACAATCAATAGGTACCTTTAGCATTTTTTAGATATTTTTTGTACTTTTGGTTTGGAAGCAAGAAAAAAGAAATATATATTCATGGAGATTTCACACAAAGGTTGAAAAATCGTTTAATCTTGTTTGTTAAATCCAGTTTTTCTACTGCTTTGTGCGACTACAAAGTTCATTTTGACGTATAACCCACCAAAAATGTAGCTACATTTTTCATTCTGCTACATTACCCTAAACCACCCAAAGAGGACTTTTGCATGTAAATTGTAAAATTCCAAACACAAAATGCAAATTCGTGACTTTATCTTAGGTTCATTGTCTGTGGCCCGCTGCAATAACTGAGATATATAATCTGTCTGTATCCAAGGCTCGCATGCTAAATCGTAACTCAAGCATAGATTTTTTTATCTATGCTTGGGTCACTTCAACGTAATTTTCTCTCACACTCATCAGTATAAACAGACCTGCGAAACTCTCGAACTAGACTCGTGCTTTCGAAAAACGAACAATGTATGAAACGGAGGTCAAAATTGAAATCACGTTTCATACAAAACGAGATTTTCAGTGTGAAATTTTGGTAGAATTAGGGTGCCACTTCTTCTTACGTTATTGTGTCACATAATATTCTTTGGGTATAAAAATAATCTCGTAAAATACGTCAAGGATTAAGCTCTCACGGTTGGCAAATGCACAAACAGTGCGACGCCAATAACGAAAAAAAAAAGCTCTTACGTTAATTTTGACTTGCCAAAAAGAAAAAAAAGCTCCGCTATATTATATGTGCTTTTTTATAAAGCTTTTAATAAACCGGACCAAAGAAGACTGGGAAAATACAGTAAAATGTATAAGAAGATTAAAACTAAATGAGAAAATGCCAAGTACATTTTCAATTTAATTCTTTGTCTAGTTCGCTGTAGAGATACAGCCACAAGCTCTTTAGACACATTAAGTGTTTAAGTAAAGTTAAGTAATACGTCGGATAGTTATACTACAGAGTAAAATTAATCTATTTCAAAGGAAAAGTTTTTATTTGGCTTGCGAAAGTGTTGAATAACTGTTTAAAACTATAGCCTGCTCCGAGGAGCGAAAAAAAAAAGAATAACTGTTTAATGGTGACAGTAGGTAAAGTGGTAATAATATTATGCGTGTGTATTAGTATAGTACATTACACACGTTATACTTAGTACATTACACACGCACATACTAACAGCTGTTATTTCTATATGATTTATATCATGACTTTCAAATTTTGACCAATCAGAGACGCGAAGTTTGACGCCTTTTTAAACATCAAAGATAACTCCAAATCTCCAAATTCAAAATATTTTTTGAGCAACTGAATATGAACTGCTTCTTAGTTCATTCAGAACGTCTTGAAAATTCGTGCTTTGGTAATGACATGACTTACCTTGAATATATCACACATCCTTTGAAAAACTGTCGTTACACAGAAAATGTAGCATAATTTGAGTTAAGTATGCCATAAGATTCCAATTTTTATTTACTACAACTGAAAAAAAAACGTCATAACTGTAGTGTGAAAATAAGTAACTAGATGGGGCAAATGTCAGTTTTTTACGGAGCGACAATACGCTGACGGTGGCGCAAATGTCAGTTTTTTACGGAGCGACAATACGCTGACGGTGGCGCAAATGTCAGTTTTTTACGGAGCGACAATATGCTGACGGTGGCGCAAATGTCAGTTTTTTACGGAGCGACAATATGCTGACGGTGGCGCAAATGTCAGTTTTTTACGGAGCGACAATACGCTGACGGTGGCGCAAATGTCAGTTTTTTTACGGAGCGACAATACGCTGACGTCAATCCACAACATTGTCGTATCACCGCTTGTGTCATGTGTTCGAGTGTTGGTGCTGCTAAAGAACGTCGTAAAAAAAATGTATGCCCTTCTTTTAGGTAACACATTTTGCTATACTAGTGATTGAGTGAGTAATAAACTGGTATAAGACATTATACTACTCTTTTCTATGATCATTACATTCAGTTATTTCATTTCTTAATCTAAAAAAAAAGTATTATCACAGATTATGACACTATGTTACTCATCATCATAGTATATTATACTAACTAGCTGATACCCTGGACTACGTACGCGTGCGAAACTTTCCACCAAAATATCTGTCAACCAGCTTACGATGAACCTCGTAGCAAATGGCTGCTTTTGGTTTAGAGAGTTCAAGCTGTATCGAGGAATCCACATCATTGATTTCAATATAATATAGCCTATGTTTCAATTCGGAAAAAGTGCTTCTGAACAGGTTTCATTGAAATTGGTCCAGTAGTTAATGCGTGATCCGCGAACAAAAAACAGACAAACTCGATTTTCGGAATCAGAATCGTTCATTTAATAGATCTGCATACTTAGTTTATGCATAACATCTTTAATTTTAGTTCTTGGCTTTTTTACTAGTATCTATACTAGTAAAAAAGCCAAAATATGGATGTCGAGTTGTACACGTGTCATCTAAACCAAATAATTTCATTGAATTGAAAAACGCAGCGCGCATGACTATACCTTTTTTTTAAATATTGTATGTATGTTATAGTCTCTAAGGTATATTAAACCCCGGGACTAAACCAACAATATCCCGCATTATGGTTGAATTTGACACAAAGTCTACTTGAGATGAGATGAGACGACACGAGACGAGACGAGATTATGTGTGCCAAAATAGGCGCCTCTATGCATCGTTTATGAATTCGAGGTGAAACAACGCTAAAAAACGGCATTCAAATAACGAACACCGCAATTCTACAAAACCTCAAACTAATACACAATGGCTAAATTGTTTATCACGGCCCGATACGTGGGAAAGCAGACCGTGCGGGTCCAAACGACCCAATAAAGACAAGGAATATAGAAAACCCACTATTTCCGAGATAAAGTCGTTGGACACGACCTGATATTGTGAGTCCAGGTTATTGTGCGCATTTCATATTTTACACCGTAGTGTAATGGTGTGTATATGTATAGGTTGTACCTAACTGCTTTCCATCAGGCGGGTCGTACGCTTGCTAGCACAGAATCCTACTAATATTATAAACGCGAAAGTTTGTAAGCATGGATGGATGGATGTTTGTTACTCTTTCACGTAAAAACTACTGATCCGATTTGGATGAAACTTGGAATATATATTGTCCGTGACCTGGATTAACACATAGGCTACTTTTTATCCCGAAAAATCAACGAGATCCAATGGGACGCGAACGAAGTCGCGGGTGGCACCTAGTACAAAAATAAATTTCTTTTTGTTTTCTGTGCTTGTTAGCCTTAGCAGTAAGAAGAATGATATTTAAAACAAACACCTTTGTGTCTCAGAGTGATTGGACGCAGCGCAATGCATCACAGGGCAAGTCCTCAGTGGATGTGCCCAGTTAGAAAATGCAGTGGACTATAGGTTTGTTACATCATTTAGTTTGAATAAATTAAAACAAAACTTTTGATGTGAAAACTTCTTTAGCACCGTTGTGATTTGAAAACGGAAAAGATGAAACGGAAATGCCATAATGACATAGCATGACATGAATGAAGCATAATGACGTAGCCGTTATTTCAACTATCGCAGCAGAGGTACTGTTGGCCGAATTGTGATAACGTTGGGCTGCGGTAAGACCGAAAACGGGAGCAAGTTCAAATCCAAGGCGACATTAAACTTTTTGCAACTTTTTATATTTTGAAGTGAAAACTTCTAAAACTAAATAAGTACTGCATATTGGATAAGTACATAAAAATAAATACTACGCACTGTTTTTTTTTGAAAGGTTTCACTTCTACCACGTGTGAATTTCACACATGTTTGTTTTTTTCTAAAATACTTACTTACTAGACATGATGTCTTGTTTACCATACCGAAAAAAACCGCCTTCCGATGGATCGGCTCAGCATGTGACATCGGAGCGTGACAGTACAAAAACACCGTCCACACTCGCTACAAAATGTTACGCGTGTTTTGTGCGTGTCAAGCCGCAAATTTGATGTCAAGGCGAAATGTTCTTGCCTTTTTTCGTGGGCCTCTGAGTGGATCGCTGCGTAGCACTAGGCCGTGTCACATGTTCGCGTGTCAAAATACGTTCACACTTATGTTTTTGTTACGCCTAACTGTTACGGCACGTAGCCACGGCACGTTGAATTGTCACAGATGTGGACCCACCCTTACAAGCTCACTTCGGTGTGACATGCAGCCGAACCCAAAACCGCCGCGTGTTCCATTTCCATAAAAGTATCCGATGATGTTCCGTACATTATGCTGACGGTACTTACCCTTGTTTATGTGCTGACCTTACCAATTCCACATGATTGGTTTCTTTGTTTACCTTACTCGTTTGGTTTGGTGTTTTTTTTGCTAATTTTATTATTCACCTAATACCTAATGACCCTTCCAACTATGTTAATAATTCATTTACAATTTTCTCAAGATACAAGATACAAGATACAAGATGTTTATTTGCATAAATAAGTGTTACAATTTGGTCTTATATGTAGGAGGCACTTTTCAACTTATTCACCTTTTCCAGGTATCGCAAATGTTTTGGGCGCTTAAACTTAGGTAGTTAATTAATAACATTAATTTTGGGTAGGTACATACCTTTGGGCATGCACTAAATTTTAAAACATTTTTCCTTATCTACTACTTAACTAGTTCTTACTTAGGGTAGGTATACTTTTTACTAATTATGTACTTAAATTTATTATGGCTAATTTGACTAGGTACCTATATAAGTTAATATTTTACTTTAGTTTTAGGTGGGTATTATTCTTTTTCAAAGTAGTCTTCGGTTGAGTAAAGGCATTTTTTGACTAGGTATGATTTTAGTTTTCCTATGAATGATTTTATTTTTGTTTCATTTTTTATGTCATTTGGTAGGTTATTAAAGATTTTAACTGCCATGTAATACGGGCTTTTATTTAACATTTTTATTCTAGAATATGGTAGATAGAGTTTGTTTTTGTGGCGGGTGTTTACGTTGTGTGTTTCACTAATTTTAAGAAAATTACTTTTATTTTTGTAAACAAATATGCATACATCCATGATATAAATCCATGATATATCAATGAAAAGTAATGGAAGAAAGTGATGTTTTTGAATGTTAGATCATCTATCTACTAACGCAGTAGTAATGTAAGTACAGTGAGCAACATAAGTTCATGAATAACGATGTTGAACTGTGTTTTGTGGACTTTTTAACCGACTTCAAAAAAGGAGGAGGTTCTCAACTCGGTTGTATTTTTTTTTTTAATGTTTGTTACCTCAGAACTCCGTCATTTATGAACCGATTTGAAATATTCTTTTCTTATCTGAAAGGGTATGCTTCCAGATTGGTCCCATAATTTTTTTATCAAAATCGGTTCAGTAATTAGGCAGTTAAATAAGAATATCTGGAAAAAAACACGTAATACGCGTACACGATATTGCATATTTAGCTTTTCTGTGACGTTTACGAGCATCATCATCATCATCATCATTTGATGATGAAGGCGTATCAAATTGAAGTCGGTTTTTCCAGTTTTTTAAACTTATAAATTATAATCAAGCAGGTGCTCTGTAAGTTTTGTTTAGAGTTTTAGTCGATCTTAATATATTAAGATTATTATTACTATAATAATAAATTTAACTACAAAGTACTAATTTTAATGATAGAACGGCTTTTAATTATAACGTTTTACAACTGTGGGTTAAGAACTCATTGCAGTTCGCCTTATGTCAGTGACTGTACCTAGTTGGCTTATCTCGTCTTATAGCATGACTATTCATTACAAGCTATGGAAAATAGAGTGATTTCTCATCGCTACGTTACGTAAAACGTTGTGTAACTGTGTGGGTTGTACAATGTACATGTATATACGTAACAAGCTTTATTCCTTTATTCTTTATTGTACACAAAAGGGAACTTAAAGATAGGTCATGTACAAAGGTGAGCTTAACCCTAAAAAGAGTTCTCTACCAGCAAACCTTCCACGATAGAGAGGAGAAATAAATTATGATGGTGGGTGCGTGTACTCAAAGGTTATTACTTAAAAACATATAACAAGGTTCTATAGTAGGTGCCAAATAACACGGCAATACAGGTCATTCACCCACCTTCACCACGATGTCGCCAAATTCAATTTATTTATGGCTAATTCTGTCGCTTTCCATACAAACCTGTCGCTAAGACGGTAATCGCTCGAATCTCGTTAGTACTGTTTGTTTACCATACATCAATTGAATTTTGCAACATCGTGGTGAAGGTGGATGAATGACCTGTATTGCCGTGTTATTTGGCACCTACTATAGAATGAAGAGCCAGCATCTATAAGCATAAAGCCTCGCGTCGACTGCATGCATATGTGGATCGGCATTTATCGTACGGCGGCGTACGATAAATGCCGATCCAGTGCATGCTGTACCTTAGAAATCAATCTATACTGTCTATACTATCTATAAAACTGTAAAAGAACCAAAAAGTTAAATTAAAGATATGGATAAACTAAATAGCATAATATACTAAATAAATGATTCTGATTCCGAAAATCGAGTTTGTCTGTTTGTTTGTTCGCGGATCACGCCTAAACTACTGGACCATTTTCAATGAAACTTATACCATTCGGAAGCCCTTTTTCCAGATTGAAACATAGGCTATATTTTTTTGAAATCAAAGACTTGGGTTCTGAGATACAGCTTGACATCTCTAAACCAAAAGCCGCCTTTGGCACGAGGTTCATCGTATGCTGGTTGACAGATATTTTGGTGGAAAGTTTCGTACGCGTGCGAGATCACGGGTATCAGCTAGTAAAAAGATAAAATTCTGACGCTCCGTACGCTTTGGTGATGATGATGATGATGTGTCCTAGCCGATTTCGACGATGGCGACTGCGTTTTTAACTGGACAGGCATATTAACTCGGGTTATGGCTTTGTTGTTCTGCTCGTTGATGCACTCTAGTGTGAATTGCGTACCCGATTTTGTTGGTAAATGTATACGCTCGCATTTGGGGAAAGTCAGTACTCCACTGACGTAGTTATAGGAGAGGGCCGCAGGTGGTCTGGCTTTGAGTTCGTCTCGCTTTCTATCAAGATCGCTTTGATACTGATGCAGTGGACGCGCAGCTTGGCCACAGGATATAAATGGCAACTTGAAGAAAGAAAGAAAACAAAAATATTTGTCAACGCTCCCTCATCATCTTCCTACCCTTGTCCCACGCTAAGTGGGGTCGGTACAACATGTCTTCGTCTTCCACTCTCCTCTATCAGCCGTCATCTCGGTGTTCACTCCTTTCTTACTCGTATCTTCTTTCACACAGTCCAACCATCTTTTCTATGGCCTACCTCTTCGTCTACATCCGTCCACATTCATGTCTAGCACTCTATTTTGTATATGCGGACGAATGTGGGAGATCCAATGGGTCAGATAATTATCATCCACGTAGCAATATCATAAAGATAAATGTCTTAAAATCTTGCAAGACTTGTCACAAAACCAAAAACAAAAACACAAAAACTTTCAACACTCGACTTCGGAACCAATTTCGCAATTCAGATTATATGAAGCTTTAATTTTCTTTTAACGCGTCGGCTTGCATGTAGCTTAATAGCTCGAACAATACTGTTCAATATTCAGTGTTCAATACAACGCTTTTTATTGTGAAAATTTAAATAGTTTCCCGAAGGGACGCGCCGGAAGCTAGGATAAAATAAAAGTTAAATTGCTGGCAAGGTTGTACTCAGAACTAAAGTAACAAAATCCTATGACGAAATGTTTTACGAAAGTTGAACGCATTCAGCGTTGTAAGATTTAGATTAAACCGATGACACTTAAATAAAAAAAAAATGTGAGTTTTTCAACCATATAAGGAAGTTTTGACCTCTGCAAGCACTACTCAGTCCCGGAACCGAAAATTAGCTAATTTTTAAACTATTTTAGAAAGTACTTTTGTCGTATGAAGTATCCTACACACGATGCCGAATGAAATAGCTTCTTCTTCTTTTATTTATGGCCTCTGTCCATAATTTCTATTTTGCTAGTGTCTAGTGATATATTTCAAATAGTAGGTACAAGACGAGTCACACATCAAATCGGCTGTCGCTTGTTTTGAAAACAAAATGGTGGATTTTCCCTACAAAATTTGGAAACGAATTGTAGCACTTATCGAAACCATTGCACTCATGCAACAAATGGAATGTCATAATTTTTGCCCAAATGATAGTGTTAATGAAAAAAAGACCTTAAATGACGAAGAATAGGTACGAATTTTGTAGCACATCAACGGCTCTTGTCTTCTAGTCACTGTAGAATGTGTCAACTTCACTAGAGAGGCGGGTAAGGACCCTCTTGATATTAGTCCCACCAGTGGGTCGAAACTCAGTGGGGTGAACGGGAATGAACGCTAGAATGAACGAATGAGTAGCAGACCTAACTCCGGCCCTGGATCGACCAGTGGACAGCCTCGTTTGTACAGTGGAAGTTTTTTGCAATTCATTGGACGCGAAGCAAAAAGTTCCAGTAGTATCGTTCGAGTGTTTGAATTCATGCTTCGAAATAATGAGCTAGGATAAGAGGAATAAAAATAATTTATAAGTTTAAAAAACTGGAGAAACCGACTTCAATTTGATAAGCCCTTATCATCAACTGATGATGATGACAATGATAGCAGTTCATTAGGACTGTTCTATTGATTATAAACACCACAGAAAAGGAGAATTAGCATTGTCGAGTCAAATATAACTGAATGGAAAACTTCCTTCTTTTTTGAAGTCGATTAAAAACTAAGGCGCTTATGCTGATTTACTACTCAAGCATCGATTTTTATTATCAATCTTCTCTACTCAAATCTATGCTTAGTAACGATTCCTGTATCAGCATAATGGGGTACGAGTGTGGTGGATAGGTTCTTCAAATAAAACGCCGTGTTTTCACCATATCCACAATTGTATTAGGTTCGTCGTTTTACAGTTTACTAGGTGAAGACTATTCTAAATAAATACATTTTCGTGTGATTTTACATGTCCATTTTCATTGGTTTTTTTTTATTTCGCTCCTTGAAGCAGGCTATAGTTTTAAAACCATACCGCCTAGTCTTACGTTATGTTTTTTTCCAATAGTAAGTTCGTTTGTTTATGTGTTTGTCTTGCGTAAATGATAAATCAAGTCAAGTCTTCGTCAAGTCGGCTGTCGTTTGTTTTAAAGAGAAAATGGTGGATTTTGTCTCCAAAACCGGAATCGAATTTTCACATTCAGAAAAACCACTTTAAACACACTCATTCCAATGGCTCACACTTTAAGTTATGACCTAAGAATTATTGGTTAAAATTCCACCAAAATTAAACAACAATACTCACAATTAACACAAGAAAAACTATTAAAATAAAAATGCTGTGTTGTTTCCAAAAATGTCAAAATTCGAATCCCATTTCAATGAATCTTGTTGAGCAGAGCAATCTGACATTAGCGAATACTGTCAACGTCAAATACAAAAAAGGGTTGCTACTTCAAACTACAAATACCTAATTATTACAATGTTGCCACAATGCCTGTTAAAATATCCACGACAACGAGCAGGAAAATGTATGAATTGTCAAATCTAAATCATTCCTAAACGAGATTAATTATTCTGAGCCCTAAACCAAGTATACTGGAACGTCGGACTCTTCCATGCTCACACTGAATACGTTTTTCTCCGTCAAATAGGCAGTGCACCGGTGATATCGCGTAACTGAACGTACGACTGCGTGATAAATCCCAACAAGTTCGGATTGTATTCGGACGTCGTAAGTAAACGTACGTATACGTACGACTGATCGCATGCAGTGTGAGCGCTCCCATAGTCCTTGGAAGGTCGGGATCATTTGTGCGTAGTCGTACGTTTACGCGCGAATCAAATTCGGATGTAATCGTAGTTCAGAAAACTACCACTACCGTCATCTTGTTGCAAAATACCATGGCAATAATAATGTATTCAATTCTGCCAACCTAACCCGAGCAATTTGAGAACAAATGCATTTGACAGGAGACTTGGCAGCCATCCCCGTCATTACCAACTTGCAAAATTTTCACTGAAAGTTCCGACATTACGACAAGAAATTGCTGAAACTTGTTCACTTCGCTAAACTAAATTGAATCAACTATTATTTATGTTTAGATTAATGTTTTCCTTCGCCGATTTTACAAAATGATGATGCAACGTGTAATAAACTTAGGACTACCTTATTTATTAAGCTTTCTTGTTTGTTCTGATAACGAGTTTGTTTATAACCTCTAACCGCAAACTCGTATGAGTTTAGTTGCCAACTCTAGTGATGAAGTTTTTAGGCCGCCTTAAGACCTCCGTCCTGGCTTAACGACTGCTAGAGCCGGACTTACATAGCGTGCCCTCTGAAGCACGGAAGCGCTCAGATGTAAATACCACTAACGGTCACCCATCCATATGACCGTGCATAACGTTGCTTAACTTAGACTAGTAGTTCGCCCCAAACTGAGATCTCGTGATGCTCGGAGGTTAATAAAACCCAAACAATTTTTATTGACCAATGGTTGTCATAAACTTTGAAAATCGCTTCGAAATCGCCGTCTAGCTAAGTACCAGTCTTACTTAAACTACAAAATCATTAAAACTCCAAGAAATGGTAGCTCACGTTGTACTGGGTTTACCAATTTTATATTTTTCACAACAACTCAAAAACTATTAGACCTAGAATCTAAACAAAACCCTATCATACGACACCCCACTAGATATTATTGTACGACTTTTTTTTTACTCCCTTTGGACCCTCATAACTTCACGAGCCCTTGACCGATTTACTTCATTTAACAAACCAGTAAAACTTAAGAATACAATCCGAACAAACATACAAAGCATTTTTGTCCAAGTTGTCACTAAGATAATCGGTGAAGATTGACTAAGCAAGGGACACGAGCAGTTTCTCAAAAAAACACTAACTTATTAAAAGTAAGTTAAGTTTTAATTAGGAGAAGTGTAACAGTTTTTCCTTCCTGCCGTAGGGGAAAACTCAGGCAAAGAAGAAAATAAGTTTAAAATACTCAAAATTACAAGAATTTATTTATTCCAAGTACATAGTAACAATTAGGTGTAAATGCTATGCTTTAAAGTACTTAAAATTAAGTAAATTAGGTAGAAATTGCCTAAAAGTATACTAAATAGATGCTATAGTTGAATGGTGCACATCTGACGTCTGACTCGGCGGAAACTTTAATATTTTTACAATATGATACTCGAGTTAGTAGTAGTTAGGGATAGGGAAAACTCTTGATCCGGTAGGTGAGTAGTGGTGAAGAACGGGTTTTAGCTGCCTTTCTTCCTATTCTAACTAACCTGAGCTACTATGGACTAGCCGTTTTGTTTTGGGTATGCGAAGTGAACGTGCTCGGATCTTTAGGTATGGTATCGACCAGCTGCTAGGCTCGTTCGACGCGGGCGTTTTGTGGTGTGGTTCAGGAAGTCTGATCGCCACTTGACAGCCTCGCTGAAGATTATAAATAAAATAAATTAGTTACTGAGTAGGGAAATTTCTTCATCGAGGTACAGTAGGTAGTTTTATGTGAAATTTTGGCAGGTTTTTACCGTTATTTAAAGATATCTACCTTGAGGCTGGTATGGTGGGATACGCTGGTTGTATTTTGTATGGAAATGCTTGAAGGCGGTTACGAACGTTCCGGTCCAATCTTGACTTCGCAAATCGCGTTTACGCCGGTACGACCTGAAGTAAATGGATACGAATGCATGGGTCAACCTTGAGTAGTCATAACGCTATCAGATTTGTCCAGGATCACAATGGAAATCGATTTAAATTACCTGTAGTTTGGTGATTCAAAACGTATGACTGTTTTTGCGCTCAGCGGCCTTGTGTTTCGCTTATTCGCACTCCAAACTAATTGGAAACTCGTATCTCATGTAAATGTATTGTAGAAACAACTTCGGTATTCTTTTTCGAGTATAAATGTGGCTTATTTACCGAAATAAAATCAAAATTCGTTGGTTCGAGGTGACTCAACCACAATTTTCAAAATCTCCTCTCCACAGACGAGAGGCTCGGTATTTTTTTATTCTCGATTCCGTTTGGCATGGATCATAGAGTGTTTCTTTTTTATTTTTCTTTGTATCGGGGTTGCCGTCTCGGTAACTCAACTCTCTACCAACCACCGAATCGGTATCGAACGAATGTTTTTTATTATTTTGTTTATGAGAAATATTATGTGAAATTTAGTAATAGTTGAAGTAAAAATAATGCCGATAATAACGAAGTATCGCACCGGTGCCAAATCGCCCTAGCAGGCCGTTCTAGGCCCGAGTTCTTATGATAATGATTCTATCTCGATGAAAGGAAAATTTGAAATATTTTAGCGGGAGATTCAAACTAGGTACGTTTTACTAGGTAATTGCTATGATTTTTTCTAACGTGTAGATTATATGTAAACTGTTAAAAATCGAAGGTTACAGCAGCCACTGGCTCCCGAAACACAGTTTATACTAGTTCGGGATCCTATGGATTCAAATACTACCCTTTTTGTAACATTTTTTATGTCAAAGTAAATAAAAATTATTTATTTATTTATTTATTAAAAGAAGCTACACGAAGTTCCAAAGAAAGAAGATAGTGACTGATGGGACCTACTAAATATACCTTAATAACTTGTAACCATATTTCTAGCAAAATAAATCATTTCATTTCATTTCATTTCATTTCATTTCATTTCATTTCATTTCATTTCATTTCATTTCATTTCGACTATGACCACATCGCAAACACATACGCTAGCAGCAACTGTGCAATCGTTGTCTCATAAAACCTGCCAGGTTTGAGCATCTAAGGTTTTTTGAACAGTTTGCATACTAAATCATAGGTATTCTGTGACTAAATAGTGACATTAGCGCGTTTCAGCGCGTTCTTTGCGGTCAAAAGCTTCTTGTTTTCGTATAACCACGTCACTTGACATTATGCTGGGCAGCGAAATTATTTCAAAGCTTACGGTCGGGGAGCAGGTTAGAACCACTTAGGCAGGTATGTGTTTGACATTATGCTGGGCAGCGAAAGCAGTTCAGAGCTTACGATCGAGGGCCTGGATTGGCCGTGAGCCAAATCATCGCGTTATCCAATGCACTGTGCAGCTGATTAACCGGGTCAGTGCGTCCGGAGGTGGATATACGACCGGACCAACGCGTGGCGTTTGAAAAATTACACTAGGATTGCCAGTTTATTGCTTACTAGCCGTCGCCCTCGGCGTTGCTCGCGTTCTAGACCCTTTAGAATGTTACTTTTCAAAATTATTTTCTTAGTACAATATATTATAAGGACAACAAGTACTACCCTCCAAATTTCATGCCATTAGGACTTATAGTTTAGGCTGTGTGTCATTCAGCTTCAAAAGAGTTTTACATATTTAGAAGACTATAGCTTCCGCTAGTGGGTTTGCTTGCGTCGCCCCTGGATTACTAGCAGATCGGGGGGAGGGGGCTACAGGGCTCATGCCCCCCTAAGAGCTCCGGGTCCCAGTAGTGGACTAACTGCCAGAAAAAATTCTTAAATAGCTAGATTAAGCCAAACCAAAGCCCGAAACGGATGTAAATGCCACTAACGGTCACCCATCCAAATAGTGACTGCGTAGAACGTCGCTTAACTTAGATTATCAGTGAACATTGACTAAGCAAACTATACGGCCACGCCACGAGCGCTACGACTCTACTTCGACTCCGGTTGCAAAATCGGTAAAAAGAATTTGACAGCAATATTAGATTACTAGCCGCTAGTAGCAGACTGGCGAAAATTTTGAACTAAAATCGTGCTTTCGTAAAACGAACAATGTATGAAACGGGGGTCAAAATTGGAATCACGTTTCATACAAAACGAGATTTTCAGTGCGTAATTTTGGTAGAATGGGAGTCCCGCGTATTACATACTAGCTGACCCATAAGACGTTGTCCTGTCATTCAAACTCTTACTGTCAAACAACTGACAGTTATTTCAAATAGGAACATTCACCTCCCCTCCCTTTCAAACCCTTACAACCCTTTTTTCACATTAAAAAGTAGCCTATGTCCTTTCTCGAGCTCTAGACTACCTGTGTACCAAATTTCATTCAAATCGGTTCAGTAGTTTTGGCGTGAGAGCGAGACAGACAGACAGAGTTACTTTCGCATTTATAATATTAGTATGGGTTCTTTGACTAGTAGTTCATCTGTGCCTAGGCAATCTAGCGTAACCTAAAAAGCCTCTAATTGAAAGGAGACGAACAGGTGGGCCGACTGCCAAAGGCGGTTGGAAAATGGCTTAGAAATGTATTCAGAGTCTAATGGCGGTCTTTAGGCGCAGAATACACAGTACCTACTTGTTTTGCATTGACGTGTGTATGCTACGATAATAGGCTGATGAGGTGGTTATAAAGCCCCGTTTTCACTAGGGGACATGTCGCGGGAACAAATCGCCTGACATTCACGTAAGGTGCATTAGGGTAATTGCGAAAATGGGTATATTCCGAAAATCCATAAAATCTAGTAACATAATGCGATATTTTCCTGTTGGCAACATTGGTCTAGACGCCATCTTGATTGGCATCGCCGTGACAGTCATATATATCCTCGTGCTAACAGGAAAATATCGCATTATGTTACTAGATTTTATGGATTTTCGGAATATACCCATTTTCGCAATTACCCCAGTGCACCTTAGTTGTCTCCGGCGACTGTCGAGGGACACGAAGGTCGCGCGTGTCGACGCTCGCAGAGCATCGACTAGCAAGCTGCGCGACTCGTAAATGTCCCAAGCGACGTCGGGCGACATCGCGCGGAACACGTGAATTTCGTGTCGAGCGACAGAGTCGCAGAACAAATGTCCCCTAGTGAAAACGGGGCTTAATAGTGTGGGAAGGGCCTTAAACATTGCTTCTTATTAAGGTACTATTTTTTATGTTTAAATTAATATGATACTATGTTATTTCAATTAAATTTTAACTATATTGAAATGGTTTCTACTTATAGCGAATAAATTATTGTCTAAGCTCAGTGGTACCTACAGGTTACGGGTTCGATCCCCACCGATAACAAAAAGTCGGTCACTCTTTTTGTGTTTTTGAATTTTCGAAGACATCAAATTAACTTGTTTTAATAATCCAATTTAGGAACATTCATCAAACTAACAGTTACCTGTAAATTGTGATTATTTTTTTATGTTGGCTGTACTCAAGTAGGTACTAGTGGCTCTGGGAGCTGTAGACCTCGCGAGCATACTAAAAGTGAGCTAGTGATGTGATGTTTTTTCTATTTAATTTTGTAAATTTTTGAGGAATGTAATCTGCAAGTGCATTTTCCGTTTTGTGATTTTTTTGACCTTTTAGATTTTTTTTGCATCATCTTGTGTAGAATGAGGTCCTTTGTGTTTCTCTCAAATTTGATTGAAAACCATCGATTGTTTGATGAGCTATCCTGTTCATCATGCTGAAGATCCTTATCAGACCAAAGTTTTATGAGACCAACTTATAGTTACTACCTTTCAAATAAAAAAGAATAATCGAAATCGGATCTCATTTGGTGGAGATATCCAGTGAAAAATCCAGTTGAAAAATGCAACCTGTAGAGGAGAACAGACAGACAGACAGACAGACAGACATCCGGACAAACGCATTTTTGGCCAATGTGGAAACTGAGACGCTTCGCTCGCTCGGTCAAATATATTTTATACTTTGTGCATGCAAAGTGTAAAATATATTTCATGAACATCTGTTCCTCATATTTTCTCCTTCCTTGAAACGTGTTTGAAACATATTGCGCAACTGCATCCATAAACTACTACAATTTTGCACCTGCTGCTAACCCTAGCTCTTTCAGCTGTAGTAATCGAAGATTCTTTTGATGTTCCCGTGAGTAGGCAACGCTAGTTCATCACCACGTGAGCGAGTGACACGTGATAAGGACTCTGGGATCGTTATTAATTTTAATTTTATAGTTTTTGTCGTAATGCAGTTAGGGTGTATTTCGTCTTGTTATTTCATCACTTCTTCTTCTTTTATGACCTCTTTCCGTCATTTCGATAGAAGATTTTGTTAGTGTCAAGTGAGATATTTGAAATAACAGGTATATAAGGCAAGTCAAGTCGGATGTAGTTTGTTCTGAATGCAAAATGGTGGATATTCATGACTATTTTTCACCAAGGTGCGTATTTTTTTTCCGTAATTTAAAGTCAAGTCACTCACATCACACCCAACTCTCAATTTGGCCTGCAAACAAAACGGACAGAGGCCATAAATAAAAGAAGCAGAAGTAGTTTCCAATATTTTTTTCTACGAGAAATAATTATTCCCTTCCCTTAGACTGCTACGAGAAATAATTTATCTCGTAGCAGTCTAAGGGAAAGGAACACGTTCCCAGGGAAAAGTAATGTCACGCCTTGAGATATAAATCGAAAACCCGGTTACCCGGGTTGCGACATACGCCCCGTGACTGATGTAGAATTCAAACGACTCTATCCGGCTTACCGGGATGCATGTCCGGGAGTTATCTTTGTGTACGGTTTCAGTTTTGTCGCTTTCAAACAACTTGGATTTAAACTAGGGTACTTTGTTAAGACTACACCTTTGAATATAAAGTACATACTAATCTACTAAATTAGTAAATGTGCCTACTGTTTTATTCCAATTTATGACACGCCAATGTAAAAAAAAATCAAGAAGAGTTCACTGTGTTTTATATACGGTATCAAGGAAATCCGTTTTTTTTATAGAATATAATGTATAAGTAGTTGGAAAACCGGTTTTCCAGGTTGCAATGCATACGCCTGTGATTGATGATCTTTTTAAAAGTATTTAAGGAAAAACTGATACACAGGCTACAAAATAATAAAACTGAAAAAGATCAGAGAGAAAGAGAGTGTTATAACCAAAAACACATTTTTTTTTAAATCATATAAAACGATGTTTGTTTCGATTTTACGTAAACGGTTATGGACATCGTTTTGCGTAAAATAAGCTCGTGAACTAAATTGAAACGTCGTTTATAAGTAAATTTTCCTGGCATCAGGTAGCAGCTTAATATCCGGAATGTATTTTCGAAAATACCTGTGCATTTTATCCGGTTCAATGGAAAACCCGGATATCGTTTTACGCACTCCAAATCTATAAATAGCTACGTACTCGTGTATTGGAGAATTAGAGCGAGAATCTTCACAGCGAAACCAATTATTGTGTATTTTAACTGGAGATTTTTGGTACCTACTAGAATAGAAGTACCTACAGTAAGCAACATAAATTTGTAAATAATTTCAGATTGTCAAACTACGAGTATGTGTTGGGAGTTTTTAACTAGGTATTTGTTTTGTGACTGTAGCAAAAGTTTAGATATATATTTGTATTGATAAACTAATATCAATGATGGAACTGCCAATAACATTTTAGGACTGTATTTGCTTGAATTTCAAAAACTCAATTCGTTAATCAACTTATATTGCTATTCAGCGCGGCAATGCAGCCAGTGTCTTGGGCACGCTTCCGATTGGTACTGATTTGGACCAGTTGAGCTATCTATAAATCGTTTGCAACGGTTTGTGGATAGCTCAACTGTTTCATGTGTATTTTGTAAATATTGTGAATATTGTAAATACTGTATTAGTAGTAATTTTCTTTCTGAATAAATTTATTGTGCCTAAGTTTAGGTACTTAGGTATATTTACTAATAACTATTGTTTTGGTTGAAAACAATAGTTTAATTAATAATTTGCACAAACCGGAAGACCTCAATCAAATTATCTACGGCCCTATTTTATTTCATTTCATTTCATTTCAAAATGTATGGGGCTTCTATACGCTGATGTGATGATTATGGTTCCGTTACTAGTGATATTTTGATAGAAACAAGCAAACAATTTAAAAGAATATGATATCATTACGAACCACAATTTTCCAGTAAACTAGAATTTACTCACTCGCGTGCAAAAACTATTTCCTGCATACACATAATCTACTTAGCGACAGTGTAGTGAAAGTAAAAATGGCGTGACTGTCATACAATGATACACAATTTTTTAATTGTTATTGAACTATTAATTTTTTCATTCTCGTAATATCTGGTAAGCATGCGCTAGTAGGTAGGCCAGCTGACGGTGTTACTAAGACATTCTGTTTTAATAGGATTCGTCATCCAAACTAAAAACAATTACAGTTACAGTATAACTGAAATTCGAGGCCTCCAAATTAAAGAAGCGACGAAGATATCACAAATCGACACCTTTGTGGATGTGCTCAGTGAGGCAGTGCATCGTTATAAGAAGTCTTAAGTGGATAGATAACATCATTAACAACAAGTGGGCCATCAGCTCGTTCCATCATTAAGTTGTATAAAAAACATATCGAAATAATGATCGTACAAAAAATATGATGGTCTATCAATTATTTCATTCTGTAAGTTGATTCTAACATTGCTTACAGGTGATTTTATTTTAGTATTTTTATTGACATTTGCAGATATGAAAGAGGGTATTGTCCTAATTTTTATTATTATTTTTACAGTGTTTTTTTTTGTCTCGAAATTTGCCATTTCGGTAGGTGTTAGTAGTGCACACGGGCCTAAGCCAAGTGGGCACCACTTTGATTTTGTGTTGGGTTTGAGTCGTCCTGTAAGAACTTTTGGACCGTCCTACATGTGTTCAGGATATTATTATTATTATTAGCCTCCTATAACTGTGTGTATCTAATCTAGTAATAATCGAATTAGTTATTAAAGTTAGGTAATTTTAGTTTACTTATTATTATTTTATTATTATTATTATGATCCTTTATTTTTTTTATACATTAGAAAATATTTTTCATTTTTCTGTTTCATTGTTATCATTATTATTATTTTATTCTTATTATTTTTTTAAAATTTGTTGTTTTAGGTCATCCCATTGTTGGGCAAAGGCCTTCCCCTTACTTGTCCACGTCCTTGTCTTAATTTAGATTACTAATAATAACATTAAAAAGTTTATATTTTATGAGTTTGCTGGGCAAAGGTATTCGCTCGGTATAATATAATTTATTGACCATTTTGAGTACGTATAGCGTTAGAACAGTCAGTATACGGCACGTAGAATAATTGCAAGCGTCGTCGACCGTCGTAATCCAGGCTATTTCATTTAAAAACCGGCCAGGTTTATTGGGCAGTATTTTACAACCGGACCTGGTAGGGCTGTCCCAGTCTTTGTTCTTACTGGTTAAACGCATAGCATGATTTTTTTGTACGGCCATTGTCATATTCCGTATTAATATGGTCTTATTAAATTGCAAAACCAGTTTTTTCGTGTTCCTTAACGAAAAAACTTAAAATTATATCATAAAATCTATTTCAACAATGACTTTTGCTACTAAGTACTTCGGTTACTTATGGATAAAAAAAACTAAATACGGTATTTGTTACGTAAGTATTCTAAAAATAGCCGAATAAATCGGTACACTTGACAGCCCTAGCGACCCGGATAAAAAACGGCGCGCTATGTAAACCTATTTTGATTGGTGTACGATTTTTGGATTTAAATTCAGATTCGATATGAATATTCTGTAAAAGGTTTCTGATTGAACAGTCTGCAGTCAGTTTGTTGCGGAAAATGAAAAGGTGTTTATTTGATTTAGAGTTTGTATGAATTTATTAGTTTAACATGTTTTATTTCTTTCAGCGCATGCGATGCAAAAATACAAGACACATGATTTGTTGTGATCTAATGTAATAGTAGTTTTGTGATCCATAGGCTCAAAACCAATTACCATAACAATCGGTAAAGATGATTAAAGCAAGCTAACCAAATAGCACTTCCTCTACAGTGCTTATGACTTTTGATGTGAGTAGGTTAGAAGCAGAATGTGCCTATTTTCCCGAGACTTTCCACCATTAAATATGCGACCGTGAAGCCGTGATCCTATTTCATTATTTTTAAAAAAGGTAAAGCACGTACACCCAAATCTCAAAAGCCCTTAAAACTTCCGTAATTTGCGTACAAGGGTTCCGTGGGTCTGTTTATCTTGACGCCGTATCTGCGCGAGCACGGTGAGGTCAATTTGTACCTCAACTAAAGGCTCTTCTAAATTAGGCTTTTTTTCACGACACGATATCGATGGCCAACTAACCTCAACACATTTACTACTAGACACTATCACAATGTGTCAGCCGCTGATACTAATATTTCTCTTTAGTTACTGACATGTCAATATTGTGTGTTAGTATCGATAGGTGAGTACAGGCTCCTACAAATTAGGGGGTTGGAGCCGGACTTCTGAAAGACCGTGTTTGTGTTGTAAATAAAAACGGTTTTATAACTTTAAGGGAGAGTATCATCTAGGCATAATAGCTGTTGTTTAGTTTGAAGTTATTCCAAACCAGTTTTACAAAAACAATACTAGTTCGTTGAACCGAACAATTTAGATTCGTACTTATTCTAAAACTAAAGTAGGATGTAGTATCGACGAAAATTAAAAAATTATATTTCGATTGGGTTTTTTCATTCAGAGTACCTACAAGCTTTAGAGCCAGTGCGGTCACTATTTGGATAGGAACCTGCTGAAGAAGTTCATAACTAAAAGTTTGATAATGGTGGATAGGTACCTATGTGCAACATTGTTTTATTAGGATTCGAATGGAGGCATACGCTGAATGGGTTAGATTTGACAGAGATAATTCTTCTGTAGATTTGTAATAATTATTTCACCTATTATTTTACAAAAAAATACTATTCTGACACTACTAAAATAATGTTTCCTTTATTACAGACTCTAGTGATTATAGATTTATTTTTCTAAAGTCTTCTGGACCAACATCTATTGAATCTAAGCCTAACCACAAAGTAAAGTAGGGCACGCTGCGAGCATGTGGTTCAAGTTTGCATGCTCTGTAAATATTTGTTCGGAGTCTGGATGCTGTGGTCGCAGTCACAGGTACTTGTAGTACGGTGACACAAAGAACCTTACTGAGGGTATGTCGCGTCACTGCTGATTTAGGTAACTTATTGTTCATTTTACACGATCTAGTTTGAAAAACTCAACACCCATAAGTACAGTTTTGAACCATACCAAATGCGTGTTCATCTAATAATACTTACAACAAGAAATTGATTCGAACGAACGTTGTATTTTTTTAACCCTTGTTCGGCTGTTTGCTCGACAGGTCAGCGGATGTCAGTGTATCAGCGGACGTCCGCAGCGGATGATCGATGCTTGGACACGCGCCAATATGCCATCGTCTATCTTTATTTACGAGGCTTTGGATATTCTATGGACTGCATAACGTCAGGTATGCGGGATAATATATCTGCTCTCCAGTGTTTGCCAGTTGCATTTTGCTTATCAATTTTTGTTAAGCCTAGTCTACATCTACACTACAGATGCTTATTCGACTTACTTATGCGAAGTTAGCATAACTCTTGTTTTAACCACTATCATATCACCCTTACAAAACCTAGCGTTTCTGTAATGATTCAAATCGTTTATTGCACATATGTTGTTTTATAGATGTTGTACGAAAGGTAGTATAGCAAACATAAACCCTGTTAGGGCACAGCAATTTGTTGAGGTATAGATTCCCTAAATTATTATCCCTTCTTCCGCATAAGTATTTCGTATATCTATAACTATATAATGCGCTGAACTAAAAAAAGACTATAAATTCATTGATTAAAACGTAGTTTTACCTATCAAAATGAATATTTTGCCGAAAGTATGAGATTTTTCAAATACTTATAAAATAAGTCATACTGTTGTAATGATACCTAATAATATATTGACGAAGTCATAAACAATTAGTTCTACTAGACATACATTTCAAAATGTACCCACACAACATGGTTATGATAGTAGAATAGATAAATAATATATATTTTATAAAAATCTTGGAAATAAATTAATAAAATCTTACTATCTTTTTAATATAGGTACAGTAGTCTACTTACATTTCTCGCAGTGTCCGATTGAATATCTATAATATTTCACATGTTGTTATTATAAATTAACACTTTAACGATATACACACTTATACATACACTTTCCAAGTCAAAACTGACAAAGTCATCCTATTTGAAAACAAGTAGTGCAGCGATGCGATAAGAACAATAGGTGTAAGAAGACAGGTATATGTGTAAAAGAGACGGCTTCTAAAATTTAAAAATAAAACAAGTAGTGCCGCGATGCGATAAGAACAATAGGTGTAAGAAGACAGGTATATGTGTAAAAGAGACGGCTTCTAAAATTTACCTGACTGATTTATGAAAAGGGTTAAATTTGATAATCACGTTGGTTTTATGTATAATATTGTTTAAGTGATATTGTATCGTAAAAACAACAAATTTACTTTATGAAATATTACTACAATTATCATACAATCACATCATCACATCAAATCTGTAAAAACTTTTCCTCTTTCTATAGCTTTTCATTTTACTATGTGACTGTACTTTCGGCACTTGTCTTGACTCGACGTTAAGGGAATGAAAGCGAGGAAGAACTAATTATTCAACATTGAGGTAATAAAAATGTGGTGACTCTCACCGCTCGACGTAGAGGGAATCGACGTAAAGGGAACAATTCAAAATATCACCAGATCCTAAGTTTTCTTGGAATAACAAAGTTTCCAAAAGGAGGTTATTGAAACAGAACCAGTTTATATCTAAGTAGCCCCCAGGGTGTGCCTAGTTAGAAGTTGGCACAGAAAACCAATGTTTCAAACAGAAGACATACATAAATGGCATTACATTTCCTTGAGCACGCACTCTAGTTAGTAAAACTTGGTATCAATATATCAGGCTGCTTATTGGTCGTGAAAAATAATAGGTAAGAAATAGAAGAACTTTATGAGCACTTCCACATAAAGTACAGTTAACAGTTTCTAAACCTATCTACTGTGATTAAATGGAATCATAATTTTAATATTGATAATACAAAATATATAGATATTAATAAACATAGACTAAACTTAAAACTTTCAAAGTAAGACTTTAAGTTAATGGAGGTACATTATGTTTTATTAAACAAGCTCTAGAAGGAAAATAAACTCTAGCAAACATTATAAAGCCATAAAATGTTATAATTTTCTTTACCTATATCTAATTTAAGACAACTTGTATTTTCTCCCAAGAGTAAATAAAATATTAAATATTAAAAATGATGTTACTCAGAAATCTTTATACTGTAGCTGTGTTACGTATCTTTAAATAGATAAGTTTAGCTATCTATGCTCCCGTAAGACGGGGGATAGTTGAACAACTTTCTGTGAAACATGTAACGAGAAGAATAACATTGTTTCTTATAAACTCATGTGGTTCGTTTTCTTTCCAAATTGGTTTGTATGAATTGCTCAATTGTTCTACCAGCAATTGTTTTTCTACCATTTTCCAAATTGTATTTCGTTTATTTGCTCATCAATTTTTTCATAGACATTATTTTTTTTATATTCACGGACATTTAACACTACGCTTTCTAGTCCCAAACTAAGCAAAGCTTCTACTATGGGATCTAGAAGCCAAAATTTCGTTTATTTTTTGCTAGCTCTCTTAAGGTACCCGAATAAAATATAAAATATAAAAATAGCGTTTTATAGTACTTTGCCATCACATTTATACTAATGGTAGGGCAGTGACTAGATTTCGAAACCTGAGATTTAAAAAAAAAATTGGTTTATCTGGTTTTTCTCTAAAACATCAATATTAAGAGAAAACCCACAAACATTCAACGTACACATCAAAGAACAGTTTAGTTTCAGTGGGATTAGTTGGTTAATCTCACTGAACATCTCTGAAACATCTATCTCAAATATGGAAACCCCTTTGAGCAGTGAACATGTAAACTGTTCCATGAACCCAGTTGTAACTTTAATCAAACTTTGTCAAACTAATCGAATTGAAATGGAACGAAAAGTTTGAACCTGTGCAGAAGCCCGGACGATTAATCTAGTTCTACATCATGCGGGTAGGGTTGACCATTTGAAATAACCGGTTTTATAATTATGGAAAATCGGTTTTAATTTTGCAAAAACAGTTTTCTTATTATTAGTCAAACTTACTCTGATTTTTATTTTGATATGTTTAAGTTTTTTTGAGTGTTCAATACAAAATCAAGGTCACGTTACTTTTCTTTCATTCATAAAATTCCATACATTTTTATACTCTAACTGAGCGGAGTCTAGCAATTTTATTGCAGAATTTCCAGGGTCTGTTGATCAAATGTCCATTTTTTTTATACCTGCTAACCCTACCCGGGTCCAATTGGGCTGACCATTCAACCGTGCTTCGGTACATCCAGTTTTTTACGGAAAATAAATTCGTTTTTATCCGAGTTTAGTTGGGTCAGTTTTGGTTCATGATTTACTACATTGATGGTTGTGTTTTGGTCGGGCACCCGGATAGGTAATGATCAAGATTGCCCTTTGAAAATGAAATTGACAGAAAGGTCGCCACAAAATAGTTGTCTTTTGTACGCTGGGTAATATTTTCTTGCGTTCAAAACTTTTTTTTATTATTCTTTAGACTCAACAGTACCTAAGTAGGGTTTTCGGCTATAACTCCCGTGGTTTTTACAATTTTTTGGATTAGTGCTATCAATTCTAACAATTTTTTAACATTTTCCTGCCAAACATTGATATTGATCTGAGTTTAGGTTCCTTCAATACCTAGCAAATGGACTAATCTACACACACATAGTATAAATAAAGGAATGTCAAAGTACGTCGTCTGCTTGAGAAGATTCCCCATGCAAGGACGGTTGGCACAACTGGAAGGTTTTCTGGAAGAGATTGCTGAAGTAGTAAGACCACTCAAATCATTAAATTCTGCAATATAAACTACAAACTTTTTGTTTTATGGTCAATATAACAAAGAGACTCTCCAAATGAAAAGTTCACTTTTTCTAACAAAACTCAAAATTGGGTCATGGCTTTCAGGTGCCAAGTGCCTAACAAGCCAAACCACGAACGGAAGCTAGTAAAACATACACCTTCTAAGTATAATACTGTCTTTGTTAGCTGGGAACTCGGCTGCCGGCTGTATACCCACTGCCGCCGATACGACACGATATCGGCAGAAAATTTTTCTCGTACATGTTTGCACTATTAAAGAACTTTTCTACCAGAACTTAGAGCTATATCGCTAAAGATGTGTTGCATCCACCAATTGGAATAGTTTTTCATAGGTTAGCTTCGCTTAGCAGTGGTGGAAACGGGTCCATAGCTATTGATTTTTGTATAAAATGGCGTGCTAAAGAGTCAGCTTCGGATGCGTGCAGCGTTGCCAGATTTTTTTTCTGTCAATTCGGGATTTTGGAACTTTTTGAGTGAAAAAAGCGGGATTCTCTCGTCGAAAGCCGGACATAGTAAAAAAACGCATATAATCAGAACTTTTAAACATTTATCTTTTTATTTGAGTTCAAGTTATGTTTATGTGACAATAGATAGGAAAAATAGCCATAGAAAGTGTATTTTAATAAAAATATGATATTTTAAATCAGATTTACCCTATCGTTAAATAACTGAATCTTATTTGTCTTCTGAATAAAAAAAAAGTTGCGCGCATTGTCGAGATATCCCCGAAAAGCGGGATTGAGCCGTCCCGCGCGACGACATGGATTTAATTTTGATTTAAAAATCGGGACGTCTCGCCAAAATCGGGACGTCTGGCAACGCTGGATGCGTGCTATGTATAGCTATCCTCGGCACTTTGCGCAGCTTCATAGCCCATCATACCCGAGGAAACAGTCACAATACTTTCACAGCTTTGCTTTGACATAGATCGCTTAGCAACGTAGCGTATCTCTGGTGAAAAAATAGCCTAATGACTTAACCCGGTCGGAGCCCGAGTATAGACCACCGGTTCCGTATATCCCTACTGGTAGGGAAGAACAGATTTTTTTCGCCTGCTACAACTAGGGGGATACTTAAGACGCTTTCATGACGGTGCGCTGACTCAGTTTTTTTACACAACTAAGTAGACAAACGTACGGGCCGCCTGATGGTAAGCGCTTACCGTAGCCTATGGACGCCTGCAACACCAGAGGATCCACAAGCGCGATGCCGACACTTGAAAATTTTTAAATACCTATCCTTTTTGAAGTGCAGCATACTGTAATCACCGATATTTTAGTTCCAGCTACAGAGCCGAGCGAGGCGAGCCTATATCGAGACGCGACTTGCGAGATATTTGTAGGAAAATGCGATTATCACCTCTATTGGGAGATTCGCAAACTATTTTTTTCCATAAAAAAGACTGCGCGTTTCTCGATTCTCGCAAATCAACATAACAAAATTCAGACTACGAGCTCTGATGCCGGTATTGCTGCGGTGTCGTTATCGGCTGGTGTAGAAACCCTCATTGTATAATGCTTTATATAATGCCTGACGAAGGAATAGTACAATGGCAGCTTCTCAGGAAAATTGAGTTTTCTTAGGTTCTGCTAAACGGAATTTTGAAAGGAGCTCGTTTTGTACGCTTTTGTGAAGCTTCGTAGTCGCATGGTACCTAAATACGTCGGAAAGACTATTGTTTGAATGAAATAGAAAACGTAAGAACAATCCTACTAATATTAGAAACGCGATAGTTTGTATGTACCTATGGATGTTTGTTATACTTTCACGTAAAAACTACTGAACGAACACATAGGCTACTTTTTATCCCGGAAAATCAACGGAGTCTAACGGGACTTGAACAAGGTCGCGAGGGTCTAGTCGAAGCGACGCATGATCCGAGGGCTGGTGATTATCTGGGCCCAGCGTATCAGCATTGCTATGCAGCGCGGCAATCCAGTGTCTTGTACACCCTTCCGATTGCTATTGATTTGGACCAGTTGAGCTATCTATAAATCGAATGCAACTGTTTGTAGATAGCTCAACTGTTTCGTGTATAATTTGTAAATATTAATAGAATAAGCTGATTGTAGGTAAATACCGAGCGAAGCCACGGGTGTAACCTGGTTCACAAAATAAACTGTTCATAAAAAGTAATTTGATGTAACTTGAAACTCTTGAAAGGGCTTTAATTCAAAGCAGATCGTAACAAGTTATGAAACTTAATTAAGTGTCAATTAATTAGTAAAACATTGGAAGAACTAATTAAACATTGTCGCTCGATACTTTGACAACTCGAGCTTTTCTTTGAAAGACAAAGTGGGAAAAGACAACTTCAAAAGGCTCAGTCCAGTTTTTCCCCTGCGTGGGTCCCCTGCGTGGGTCCCCTGCGTGGGTCCCCTGCGTGGGTCCCCTGCGTGGGTCCCCTGCGTGGAAAACTAGATAGATAGATAGATAGATATATTCTTTATTGCACACCAAGAAAAGAAGAAAAACAAAAAAAAGAGAAAAAAGTTTTAAGTATGAGGTACAATGGGCGGTCTTATCGCTATAACTAGGTATACTTTTATTTAGGTATAACTTTATTTTATAGCGTTAGCGTTCGAGGTTTGTTTCAGTTTAAATGCCCTAAATTCCCTATTTCGTAAACCCCTAAACATTGTATTCATCTTACAGAAGCACAACTATTACCTACAAGGTAATAATATCTAAACAATTTTTCCAAACATTGTTACGATTTTTATATGAGGTTTAGGTAGATGACTGGATCACTTGATTGACATTCACATTGATTCAAAAAAATGTTGCTTTATGTAGGTACACCTTTCATTTGGTTTTGGAACGAGATCTCTAAGGTGAGTAGTTTCCGAGATATGGGCGTTTGAAGTTTGACAGCTGTCATCAAAAAAATAGATCTTGATCACACCTTTCATTTGGTTTTGGAACGAGATCTCTAGGGTGAGTAGTTTCCGAGATATAGCCGTTTGAAGTTTGACAGCTGTCATCAAAAAAATAGGTCTTGATCACACCTTTCATTTAGTTTTGGAACGAGAACTCTAGGGTGAGTAGTTTCCGAGATATAGCCGTTTGAAGTTTGACAGCTGCCATCAAAAAAATAGATCTTGATCACACCTTTCATTTGGTTTTGGAACGAGATCTCTAGGGTGAGTAGTTTCCGAGATATAGCCGTTTGAAGTTTGACAACTGTCATCAAAAAAATAGGTCTTGATCACACCTTTCATTTAGTTCTGAAACGAAAACTCTAGGGTGAGTAGTTTCCGAGATATAGCCGTTTGAAGTTTGACAACTGTCATCAAAAAAATAGATCTTGATTTTAAGTTCTATGATTCAAGAAATAAATAAAAATTGCTTGTTAGGTATAATAATATAATTTCCCCCAAATTGGTAAAATAAATTAATATGGAAATCGAACCACCTTAATAGCTATATCACATTTTGCTTAAAAATTGTTTACCTGACTGTACAATGCAGCTATTTTTAAAGTTGTCCGAATCGTCACAACAAAAATTATTAAAATCAAAAGTGACGATTGGGAGAATTTGTCCCAAAATATTTGGTCCGAATCGTCACTAAGTCACTATTTTTTATAAGGTTTTAGAATTTGGCTACATTTTTTTAAGTAAGTTAAGTTTCTTTGTCTAAAGTTGAATTTTCTGAAGTAATTTTTATACATCGTGTTTTTCTTGCATGGTTTTGGTAGTTGGTATACCTACCTACCTAAATAGTTATGTACCAACCTACCTGTGCATATGTAATAAAAAAAACCTACTATATTAATAAGGTAGGTAGGCATTGAACATACTATTGTCACATATTGGCAAAAAATAAAAAAATATCTTTTAAATTTTGTTAAATCTTCCAATAATGCAGTCTGAAAAATCAATATAGCACCTTCCATAAACAAAACAATAGATCTACTCCGTTCACCCTACAGACAACAAAACATTATAAAATTCAATCTAGCCGTCACTCACCGACAGCCAGCGACACAGCGAGCAAAACCGCGAAAAGCACGTTGTATTTTGTCATTTTTCCGACCAATCACGGAGCACTGTTTTTTTTTTTCAAAGTGACATTTCGGGCGACGTGCGGCCTCCACGGGCGCTGAACGCGTTCTGATCTGAATGGATGGGGGTAGTTCCCCCCACCCGTCACACCTCAGCTGGGGTGATTCTGTCTCTGAAGTGGAAGAATGAGTAGGCGGGAAATGACTTGCATATGCATCATGCAAAGAAAAGTAAACTTATGTGTCCGGTGACGGGGTTTTTAGACCACGGCCGAGGGCAAAGTTGAAAAGTTCTACCCAATGTTTATTTGAGACGAGACTTTTGTAACTTTGGTGAAAGGAAAACCCCAAATTAGGTTTCTTTTTTCCTCCTTCATTTTACAGTAGGGACTATATTGTTTTAACGAACTTCAGAAGTTTTATTTCAGTATTTTTTTAATAGATAAGTTGCTATATTTGGGCCAATTATGAACATTGTTCTTTGAGATACTTTTTTTAGTCAATTATTCTCATCATTATTATTTGAGTATATTTATTGGTTTATCCCGATATTTTGGGATAATACAGGAGAGCTTTGGGAACCCAACCAAACAGGATATAAAACATCATAGTAAAAAATAGTATTAAAGGTAACCCACAGTTTTTTTTAATAACAATTGTTTATAGCCAAAAAAATATTTCATTCCAATTTCAAAATATTATAATCTAGATACTCGAATAACGACACGAGTGAATGAATGAATGAACATTGTGCATATTGGACCTAATGGCCTGGAAGCAATTACAATACGGCATAGCTCGTAAACATGTCACAGGTCGCACTACAACAACTTGGCATTTTGTCACTACGATGAATTGCCAGCGCCTGTAACTTCAGTGACCTTCCAAATTGGTAATAAATTGTCGAAATGAAGGTGATAAATTTGGATCCGGAATGCAATGGCGGGGAAGGGGTTTGCTGCCCGTCACGACCCTTTCGAAACGTTGTGGATATCTCTAATAGGCTCTATCGGACAAAGGCCATGGTATTTTAAAACAATAATTTTAAAAGTAGTGTATTCAATGATCTGCGGTAGAGTCAAAGAGATTTTTTTTTTATTATAATTTAAAAAAAATCAAAAGTCACAATTTTTTTATTTAATGTAAATTGAGAAATCATACCAAAATAAAACCAATTGACCTCAAAATAATAAAATATTCTAAACAAAGATATTTAGCGGTAGATGATCACTTTCATTTTCTTTTCAGTAAAAATTGCGGCATGATTTTCCACGAACAATAGTAGAAAAATTTTCCATTGCTTTACAAAAAGCTCAATTGAAGCTTCCGTTTCCGAGATGCGGTGACTGATAAAAAGAATATCTACCTACGAGGCACCGGAAGGAAGGCGAGAAACACAAATTGATATACTGGAAGGAAGGCGAAACACAAAGTGATATAATATAATATACTGATAACACCTCTCTTACGTACTATCGATGTTAAAAATCTATAGCTCTGTTTAATTCAAACTTGAGCTCGCTTACGCTCTAAAGTCTAGACTATGTAGATTCTAGAATTATTTGCCCCAATGGATGCCTAGACAAAAAAAAGTATTCGTCTAAAAAGTTTCTGAGCATTTTTGATTGTCAAAAAGCTCCTCTGTTTACCAGCCAGAAACTTGAGATTTGCAATAAATAAAATGTTTTTTTGAGGTCTTTCTTATATCTGAAAAATCTAGATTCCTAGGTTCATGGAAAAATCCCGCTAGATGGCAGTGTACGCAGAAATATGCAGCTTAAGTTCTGGAAAATTCCTATAGATGTCACTACTTAGCCTATGTAATGGTTCAAGAGAATGTCAATAGATGTTGCTAGCAGTACATAAGTATGTTAAAGAACACGTTTATATTATGCAAAAATGTAACTGGTTAGAAAAATTAAAATCATCACAAAAAATCTAATATTATTTTAAAATGTCCAAATATTTTTTGAGTTATTCAAAGCACGTTCTCAGTGGACGTGCTCAGAGAAGTAATGCATCGATAAAGGCAGTGGTTACCACTTAACTTCAGGTTGGCTATTGGCTTGTTCCATCATTAGTTGTATAAAAAAGTCCAAAGCAAGACAGACGACATAACATAGGAGCTTCAAACTCAAGATTTTACAGATCATAATTATAATACTAAATGATATACCTACTTACTTAATTACTAAACAATAATTATAATGCATTACCAAAATAATCGATGTATCTATTTGAAGGCCGTCTCTTGTAAAAGTGAACAGCAATCTTCGTAAACCTAATTGGTGGGTTTCAAAATAAGGAGTACAGTTTGCAAAATTTTAGTTGATAAACATTTTATGATGTCCAATTTTGTGGGAGCTTTTGACTATTTATTTCGTAGCTGTGTAAGTATTATTTACATTTTTATACACAGCTAATTTCAATAATAAAATAAATTACTAACTGTAAAATACTGTAGTTTATATCCCTGGCTCACTGGTACACCGAGCTGGTTTCCACAGTCCATCCGTCCGTGTTCCTCTCCGTCAGCTTTCTCCCTGACCCCCTCGACCCCCGCCCTTACGTACGGGTGACATTGACAGGTCGGGAGCTTGACACTGACTGTTACCTAACCACTCGTGCACGGGAGACAGGGTACCTACCTAGCACATCTACTGAATAGATTCAAACACTACACTAACAATCTCACAGCAGAGGAAATTTTTCCCTCAAAATACTTCAATTACCGGGTCTCGGCGGAGGCGGCGACGCGGTGATCCACCATTCTCCACTAGTAGGGATTTCTGGAATATATCATTCTCTCTCGTGAACGTCGAGATAAACTCTTCTTGGCCGGCCCGGTCGTCGACTTCTTTGACTTTACTTGGACTTTAAAAATTCAATTTGGTGATCTACTTGTGTTGACTGTACCTACCATTTTGTTAGTCACTAATCAGCTATCTAGCAGAAAGCTGTGTTCTGTCCTTGGTATGACACGCTAGTACACAGTTCCAATGTTATTCGACAGCTAGTAGCACAGTGTCTAATTGACTGGGTAAGTGCTGGTTTGGTTCCCAACGGTAGGACAGGATCCAGGATTTAAATTCGCAAGGGGTTTGCAACAGGGCATTATTGAGCTAAAATTTTGTTTTATCTGGACATTATTTAGATAAAATTTTCTTTATCGGGATATTTTTTAAACCTATTTCGTGCCACTTCTGGGCAAAGGTCTCACCAAAACTTTCCACTTTTCTCTCTCCCGGGCCTCCTCCCACTAACTCCTGTCAAAGGCGTCAAGGTCGTCCCGCCAACGCTTTTTTTTCGAACACAGAGTCCAAAAAGTCCAAATAACGACTAACAGGCATCATCTTCTTAATTAAGGTAGATCTATCCATACAGGAAAGTAGAAACCCAGCCTTAGTCAACTCTGCACGTACCTAGATACTAATCAACCATGTCTAAAAGATACCAACGCTATGACAAAACGCCGCAAAACCTACGGAAGCGCCTTTTAAAATAAGTGCTGGGCGTAACTCATGGCACACAATGTGTCAGGCGTGTCATAGCATTACATTACAGGGTATGCTATTCGTCATCGCACGCTTCAGTACAATACAGTCGGTGGATCTTAGCAATCATGAAGTTAGCTGTAACCAAATTTTGTTCGCAAAAGCTCCATTTCTAGCTGGCTGTGAATGTTGTGATGCTCGAAATAATTCTGTTCGTAAAAGGTACATTTCGCATCGAATGTGATTAGCTTCAAGATTACTATGATCCGTCAAACGCATGTATTGCTCTGAGGGGTGATCACCTCTTCTGTGGTGATCACGAACAAATGACAGCTGCCGCGTGACGTAAACCTAAGGTATTCAAATCATATTGCGCGTCAACGCCAGCTCCACTGTCAAACAGTGTAGCGACACCGCGCAGTGTATTTTGGATACTATAGCGTTTGCGATTATCACTTATTCGTGATCAATGTAATGGCTTGATTCCAGAATTTCATGAGTCACCGGTCCTATGATGAGGTGTATCAAGAACTGCCTCAAATCTTGGCCAGAGGGGCAGACCATTACGCATCTTCAAAATGCTATGTTGCTCGACCGATTCCAAAGACAATATCACAATAGTTTCTTCATCCCGCCATCCGTCACGTTTTCCACTGCTTGATTCTGCGTGTGATATTAAAGTTGTTACAACTTGTGTGATACGATCAACTAAGCATTGTCATTTATCATAATAACAATAGTGCTGGTGTTACTAAATTGAATGAAATACTAAGAGATTTGAGAAATGAATGAGTGAATGAAGCAAAGAATAATAACCACTATTAGAATCAAGAATTTTGTTGTATAATAGTGCGTTTAAATAAGCACCTAAATACCTACTTACTTACATAATGAAAAAAATTACACAGACAAACGTCTACTCTAAACAAAATTTGGGTGTTTTGCCCGTTAGGTTCGTAAGGTCGTAAATTTTTTTTTTTATATAACCACTTAAAACTGCAGTTACAGGGTTAAGTTCTTAATAAAAAAAAACATTATTTTATTAGCTTAAATGGAAATAATTGTGGATCTGGCACACAGTTTTTTTTTTTATTAAAAACATAGAAATTTGTTGATGTCCTTTGTATGACAATCAAAATGAGGGGGTTTCATTCAGCTGAAAATTTTTGTGCTTTCGGTAACCATTGTGTTAAAAACCTTACGACCTTTAAATTAAGGTTCAAACCTCACTGACTTAACAAGTACCTACGTAAATAAACTGCAATAGCAATTGTCACGTACATGCTAATATCGGTACTCTAAAATGAACTTTACTTTATTAACAAATGCATAGTCTTACTCATCGGAAACAAGGAAATCTCTACCAAAAACGGGGATATTATATTCTGAACGGCTACCCACGCGATATATGAGCAATACTAGTGTGGTTGGCCACGTACACTCGCATTCAAAAGTAAAGGTAAAAACCGATTAATCGGTTATAATCGGTTGCTAGTAGGTATCTACACTAAGGGCCGTAAGATCAAAAGCAGTTTAAACTATGGGTTTCGTTATCTACGATTACATTTGATCGATGGATTAATCTACTGTCATCTCTGTCAGTTTAAGCTACCGATGGTCGATTAGCGATTAGTTAGATTGATCTTATGAAATAATCGGAGACTGGAGGTTAAACTCTATTTCGTGGTTTAAACCACTATTGATCTTACGGCCCTAAGCGTACTAAATAAATTTCAATATCAATTTCAATTTAATTTCACTCTCAATCATAAAAATCCCCTTTCTTCTTTAGTTTTGAAAAAACACTGACGTAGATGACTGGAAAGAATACTAAAGGTACTAGTATAGTATTATATAATCTGTGCTAAAGGTAAGGATCAAGCAAGACCAAAAAATGTCGTAGTATTTTTGATGACGATTGTACTTTGAATACAAAAAAAGAAACATGTCTTAAGGAAAAACTGTTACATGAACGACAATGGATTCTCATTTTCTTACCGGTCAGTTCGTTCTCGAAAGTGGCTTTGGAATCAAGGATAAGCCTACTACCTATTCATATATTATTTATTTATTATTTTATTTAGTGTCCGTGAATATTTTCATACATTGTGTGTGTTTTTCAAATATATTTCAATTAATATCGTCACTATTCAAAGAACTGTCCAACAAAAAATTTTAACCAGCATTCACCTCGCGCAGCGCCTGATCCATCCCCTAGACAAGCCTCTACATCTTTTACTAGTTCAATTATTCACGTCAAATTATATTTAACTGTAATTTTGTTTTAAGATTTATTCACAAAGAACAACAACTAGGTAATACAGTATTTACAATATTTATAAAATACACATGAAACAGTGGAGCTAGATTTGTTGAATACCAGGTGATACCAGTAATATTTGAAGGGTAAGGGCGCCGGTGTAATTACAGGCACATGAGACTTCAAGATCTTTACGTCTCAGAGTGATGGACGCAGTGCATTGGACTTGCTCTGTGAGGTAATGCATTGTTATAGGCAGAAGCTACCACTTAACCTCAGGTGAGCCATCAGCTTGTTCCATTACCTTTATCATTAAAAAGAAAAAAAAAACATTTAGTAGAGTTATTTTTATCGCCAAAGTTTGATAGTTTGATCCATAGAACTAGTTTTGATCCAACAAAAACAAATATGTCAGAGGCTCGTAGGTATCCTCGCGTCACAAATCCAAATAAACATTGACTCATGTCGTGGGTATACCTAACGGTCACTTACCAAAGCTACTCAGAGACAGCTAGGGTATTCTTGTTGAAACATAACGGGATTTTAGCATAATTTCTGCAGTATTTAAGACGTGGTAGATAAAAACATTGAGCTGTGTCTACTGGACATCATGAAGGTATTGGTGAGTACATTTCGTTCATGCTTTAGATTGTGGATTAGAATCCAGCTTCCAATTATTTTTTTCTGTTTTCACATTGCCACTACACGACATAACGAGTACCTAAGTACACGATATCGCGAACAGCTAATTCTTGACATTGAAATAATAAATGTAATCTATACATCTATACATCTATACAAATATTATAAAGAGGAAAGGTTTGATTTTTTGTTTGTTTGTTTGTTTGTATGAATTGAATAGGCTCCGAAACTACTGGACCGATTAAAAAAATTCTTTTACCATTAGAATCCTACATTATCCCTGATGAACATAGGCTATATTTTATCCCGGAATTCCCACGGGAACGGGAATTACGCGGGTGAAACCGCGAGGAGCTGCTAGTTTTTTTTATAAAAAAAGTTGGTGAAATCGATGATCTTGTATGAAAAATCTTTGAGAGAAATGGCTCTTGAAATATTTAAGGCAAGCCAAAATGTAGTCTACCTTGAATCTTGCCTTTGGCTTCTACCCAATTCAAAGAATAGATTTTCACTATTTTCTCTGTGTTTTGAAATCATACAAGATAATACAGGGTGTACAAAAATTTCTTCTGGAAATAACAAAAAACGGGACCGTAATAATTAATCATTGTTGATACTTGATCGAATGACATCGAAAAAAGAAAGCTTTGTAATTTTTTTTACAAATATCGGTCTTGTTGTCAGTAATGTTTATTTTTCAGAGGAATCTCTTTTCGGCATAGATTGTTAGACTCGTATGTTCTAGATTTTCAAAATACTTAGGTACCTATAATGCCTTTTTTTTTACTTTTTTTACTGAGAATGGTATGATCATCAGCCTTATAGAATACTCTGTGCGAAAAGTACATTAAGTAAGTATTTATTTTTAATTTTACGTCTTCCAGATATTGCTTCTCCTCGCATCTTCCCTCCACCTCATCTCATCAGCACCAGCGCCGGTCCAGAAGCTGCAGCCATTTGAGCACTCCATGCTGGACAAGCTACACCAGCCCTGGCACAAACCAGACAAAATACCAGAACACCCGAGAAAAGGGGAAACTAAGTGTAAAGGGGGGGTGTGTAAGCCAAAGCGGGGGTGTGAAGACTGCCAGTATGCTAAGCCTTTAGATTTTTAAATTAAAAAAAAAAGTATGTAAAGTATCTAATGTTTTTTTATTCCCTGTTAGACCGCCCAATTTCGGCATTGCTTCCAGACGGCGAAACTTTCGAACTAGACTTCTTACGCAGGAACTACATAGGTATTACATATTCTTCGATTGCTTCTGAATACCGGCGTACCTAGACATCGAAGTAATTAGCGGCGCTATCACTAAAACTAATCTCTTCCAGGCAACCTAATAAAATTAAAATAAAATGGTAAATGCCAGCGGTACATAGTTATTTAGCAAGTTTCAAGATATTTAGCAAGGCTTTTGGGCAGAAGTAATTGACTCTGTAGTTAAATGTGATCAAACTCTGCGTGTGATTGATGTTCTTTGTATAGGTCACGATGAACCCACAAGGCTTACACGCATGCTATGACCCAAAATATTTAAAACATGAACAAAATGTGTTTTGAAATACAATCTTGCCGCAGAATACTACCTCTTGACCAGCAAATAACCTCGACGGTCTCCTAAGTTTACAATCTTGTAAGTTTAGTCCTAATGAGGCAGTATAGTCCAACGCATCGGTTGCGTGCGCGCTCGCAAAAAAAAAACAAAAGTCGATTCCGTCAGCTTTTATCATACACAGATAAAAAAATAAATATAAAAAGAAATCTGTGGAATTTAGAATTATTTTTTTCCTTTTTTTCTCGTATAAGTAAATATGTAAATTAGAAAATAGGTGATGGCGAGACAGTTTAATATTTTGTGTTTTGTGTTCGTGATGGCTGGAACTGTTGGGATGCCGTCAAGAGGAGAGCTTGGATTCCCTGCTGGATTTATGTCAGTTTGTATGTGTTTATCCTGGATGAACAGTATTTTACTAGCTCTAATAAATTGCACAGACACAAAATACTCAAATAGTTTTTCCCGGAAATCTTTAAGCGAGTCACAAGCCCTGGATTCTACCAACATAGGTACTGGTAGTCTGTATAATGAAAGTATATACCTACCTACTGAAAAATAAAGACCAATTTAAAAAAATATATGTTTGGCAGCCTGTAAATTATTGGGATACATGGAATACCTTGGTACTTTGATATTTTTAATTCTATAAATAAATGTACATTATTTTATTCCAGCCACATATTGAAATGATGATGATGTATAAAATTATACCTACTTAGGTACTTATTTTTTAAATTTGCCGCAATTTTTTAGTATCTTCTTTCATTAGACAGACTCTACCTGTGACGACGATGATAAGTTGCTGTTTACTGAAGTGTTTTGTGACCAAAAAAACTCTGAAGTTTCAACCTTAGCAAGAGCCTCATGTACTAATCGTAGGTAGGCACATTATTTCAACAAAGGATAATTAAAATTATAGCATGCCTAGGAATGTCTTATCGTAGCGATCACCTTTGTACACCACATGAACTCTAATTACTCTTACTACACAGATGATAAGATGTAACGAGAGAGATATAGCAAAAAATATAAAATATCCAAATGGTACGAATTCGTAAATATCGACGCCGGCAAAGAGTTCCACTCTTTGTCTGTGCGCATCATAAAAGTTGGAAGAAAACGTTGGCAGGTGTCAAACATGAATTACACAAACGACAAACAACGTCTATAGAAAAACGCGTACAGCGCCACCTAGGGTGCCTAGTAATACCATAGATCATAATAATAATATAATGGTATCGATTCGGTTGTTGCCTTTTTCTAAACTAACCTAATTTGACAGCTCTAAAATTATAGCCGTCCTTGTCGTTTCAGTTTATGAGAAAAGGACGGCAACATTTTTAGTGCTGTCAAATTAGGTTAGTTTAGAAAAATGCAACAACCGAATCGATACCAATACCATTCAATTTTCGTTAATGGTCTTTGCACACCCGGTATTACTGTAGGTAGAATAGTTTTTCTGTGACAATTTTGAAGAGATGACTCAAGACTAGGTATATGACTTTGTAAGTGGCGAATAGTTTCATTCACTCATCATAGCTATCAAGCATGTAGAATCTAAAGCGCTTGTTGTACCTTCTGTATACCTACCTCTCTTATTTCGTAAATCTGTTATGAAAGCCATCACGTTGAACGTTTTATATAACCAGATAATCAGTGCTACTAAAAAATAAGATTCCTTGGAGTAGATGCTCGATAGTTTTTACAGAAATTACATTTGGTAGGTAAGTTCATTTGCTCCAAGCACCTTAATTAGCTTCGAGTTTGCAATCTATTCTACAGATTGGTATCAATTAGTCAAATCCATAGACAAATCGCTGCTTAGAGCGGTCATGGTAAGCCTGTTGTTTGCTGCCGAAAAGCCCCGTAAAGCTGGGTATTCGTGCAGTCAGTACGTCGTTGCTCGCTGGTTTCTCCGTCTGCACGAATGCTCGATGTGTAACATGTTACATTACACCTCGTAACGTTGGTGTACCCAGCTTAGCAGATATCGCACAAGCAATGACCTCTCGACTCCTGCTGATTTGGGAACCACATGTCATGATAAGAACAATACACAATGAGGTGTCAATGGAATACAAATTAACTGGCACACGAATAAACAAACAATGCCCTTGGATTTACAAAAATTTAATTTATGATAAGTTTTAGCGTAGGATGACCTGTGCTTGTATAGTTCGCCACTAAATTCCAGCAGCTGTTAGAAACTAAAAGATTTTCTTAAGAGTACCTACCCATACCTAGGTTACTAGTATAGTATTATGTGATCTGTGCCTAGTTTGAGCCTTACGTTCTCATACTTTTCCAGTACGTACGTACGTTCGTATGAGTTAGTAGCCAACTCTGGTGAATTTTTTTTTCCAATGTGAAAATTAGTTTCATCAGAGGGTCTAGTTGGTACGAGTTTTCAGTGTGTAGTGTGGGTGTGAAATGTCTGACGCCCAGCACACCAGTGAGCGCTGATTTGTATGGAGATACTGAACGAGTTCTTTGATAAGCTCGACATGCGAGTACGAGCTTGGTGTAGACCAAGCTTCTCAAATAATCCTCTCTGGGTCTCCATATAAATCAGCGCCCACTGATGTGCTGGGCGTCAGACGTTTTACACCAGATTTAAGCACCAAAACTCGTACTAGGCCCTTAGCTAAGTAAACCGGCCAAATGCCAACAGTGTCTATCTACCATTGGCAACGTAATGGAAGATACAAAATAAGAACTCGTTATACAAAAGGTTTTTTCCCCAATAAATATTCTATTTACCCACTCGAAGAGACCTAAATTCGGAAGTGATACTGTAGCCAAATAAATCGCTATTTACCGAGGTCCCGTCCTTGGCACAGTTTACCGCAACTTTCCCTAAAGCGCAGATGACAATACAGTTTCTAAAGACGATACTTACAAAAATTATCTAGGTGTAGACACTTACTCATCTACTTTACATTTTACCGGACGATTTTTTGCTTAGATGTCTTGGAACCGCAAACGTGACATGAATATCCTTAGCACAGATTATATAATACTATACTAGTCCTTAGTAAGTTCGTATCTATTCTGACAGCTACTGGGTTCATGAAAACCATGGTTTTCACAGGCCCAGTTCCTGACCAGTTTCCATCTGGCCTCCATTGAGCCGGCTGGTGGGCTTAATGGAAAAAACGCCAGCAAAGCATTGCAGAGAGTGTAACCTTCTTTCCGCATGACGTATAGACGTCATGCAGCTGTATACAAGGTGGGCAGGCTGCCAAGTCGATATGCTTATCATAAATCATCGTCCACGTGTATGTACAGGTAGGTCAGGGCTGTGCCAAATTAATTTTCTTTATTGTGTCGCGCCCTGGGGAACTGCGCAGCTCTAGGCATCGTAATAATCCTATCCACATACCTAGGTATAGGTGCTTGGTAAGCCTACTCCACTTAGAAGATATCCTAGTCACTAAAGCAGCGGCGCGTAGATCTAGTTAGGTGTATTATTATTATTATTATGGACTCCCGTTTCCGCATTTAGACTCAAGGTTGGTCCATTATACGTGGGGGTGGGGGGGGTGAACTGGCTATGCGTGCAGCCAGCCTAACTCCTCCCAGAAGCACAGAAGCTTCCTGGGGGCTTCGCAGGCTTGGAGGAGTGACCTAGGGGTACTTAGGATTTCTTGTCGTTGCGTTGCTACGCCCTCGCATTCCAGGACTACGTGGGCAGCTGATTCTTCTTCGGTTAGCTAGTTAGGTGTATCAAATAGTAGAGCCTTTGGTCACTAAAATAAAACGAAACTCAGACTACGGGCTCTGATCACCATAACAGCAACTTTTTAATAAACAATTTTCTTATTCAATTCCAGGTATTGGTTCCACGAAACCAGCAGATATCCCGAAGAGCCAGTTGAAATATCTTTCCTTCGTTGTGCAAGGCAATGGCAGGAGTCGCGTCAAGTATACCTACTGGAACGCCAGGAACATCGCTAAGGATCCTAGGGTTAACTTCAAGAGGTACACTGCTATATAAAATTCGTTTACCCCCTGTGACACAACTGCTTGGCACAACTAGTAATGCAATAGATAGTTCAATTAAATGCAAAAATATTGACGTAGCTTAGGTTCTACGGAATAGGTAGCATAGGTCTACGGAATACGTAGCACAGCTCAACGGAACAAAAAACGTAAGCACTGTAATTTTACCACGCGGCCACGGCTCTACGCCAAATGTAGCATAGTTCAACAGAATACGTAGCACAGCTCTACGGAATACGTAGCATAGCTCTACGGAATGCGTAGCACATCTCTACGGCTATTATTACGTAGTTCTTACTATTTACGACTAAATTAAAGTAATGTAACTCTTGGTCTAGAATAAATATTCCTACATTATAGCCTGGTGCCTGTGTCTACCTATGTTGAACATAAAATACGAAACTGGTAATAACTAGAGTTATTTTTCTATGTTTTCCAGAAAAACTCTCCTCCTAGCGGTGGGCTACCTCGACGGCCCTTACTTCCCAATCGCCAGCATGATGGCGAACGAATACGAAGCGATGGGATACAACGTCATACTTGTGGACAACCAGAGGTTTAGCACTGTACATTACTACTTGTAAGTTTACATTTCTGTAAAAGTGTACCAAGAAAAGAAAGACATTCTTCACTCGGACAATTTTATTTCTCTTGGTGAGACGCCTGATTTTCAAAAATAGCAATCTGCTTTTGTTTTTCACTATACACATTTGTATGTAGTTAGGTGGTACTGTGGTACTGTGGTACCTAGATAAGGTACTAGGTACGGACCAATATCAGGTTGAGTTGGTTTACCTAGTTTTGATACCCTAGCTACGCCTGTTTCTCGATTTCAATGTGTTTTTATTTCAAAAAGATTATAATCATTAGGTACCTTTTGTTAGTTGTAACCATAAAACATAGGTCTTTCAACTTCTTTTTATTTTCCAGAGCAAGTCGAATGATGCGTCCAGTCGGAAAGCACGTGGCTGAAGTCCTCGTCCAGCTGACAGAATCAGGCCTCGACCCTCGACTGCTGGAACTGGTCGGCTTCAGCCTCGGCGGTCAAACCGTCAGCTTCATCGCTAGAAACTACCAACAAATGACTGGACGGAATATCTCTACTATTGTTTCTTTGGAACCTTCGGGACCATGCTTTAGAACCCTTGGGACTAAGGAACGTCTGGACGCATCAAACGCGGATTTCGTTCAAGTTATCCATACGAATATTGACGGGTTTGGAATGGCAGCCCCAATGGGGCATGTAGATATATACGTGAATGGAGGGGAGTACCAGCCGTCAGAACTCGCGTTATATCCTTGCACTTCAACGTGCAGCCATTTTAGGGTGTTAGCTCTGTGGTTGGCGGCATTGAGGTACCCTAACAAGTTTCTAGCTATTCGTTGCGAGAATGTACAACAAGCTAGAGATGCAAATTGCTATCGAAATGTGCCACAAATGGTAAACGAAATGGGGTTGGGGATCGATAGAAGTAAAATGGGCATTTTTTATTTATCAACGGGTAAGGTACCCCCGTATTATTTAGGTAATAAAGGGTTGCGGGAGGAATTCGCGTATTGGAGAATAGCTTCCGACGTAAATGAAGGAAATGAGACTGAAGTTTATACGTAGCTGTGTTGAGACAGTGTGCTTTACTATTTATTTTTATATTTCGGGATAACCGGCTCTGTACGTGGTTTTAGACAAATATTAAATAATTATGTTTTTTTTTCATCTTTTTATTCATGAACGCATACCCAAGAGAAATTAAAAATTTTAGAACGCAGCTGTTTGAAACTGTCAAAAAAGTGTTGCCACCGTAATGGGATGTTGCCGTAAGTCCTGGAAAATTCAACAAGACAACATTTTTATTGCACTTCATTATAACATACCTACCTACCATATTGGCAGTCATGCCCCCAAAGCTCCCACCGCCCATGCCCATGCCATTGCTGCCACTATACTGTGAAAGACGTTGTAAAAGTGCCGTATTTGATTGCTGCTAATGAAAAATAAACTAATGGAATGAATTCATTGAATAAAAAAATCTATATTAATTATGTAGGTATGAACCTATCGTTTTTAAATAATAAAAAGTGAATCAATAAAATGCGTAAAGTTTTTGGGTAAATTGCCAAATAGTAATGGCAACTCCAATAAGCAACTGTCAAAAGATTTTGTCGCAATGACGCAAGCTGTCAGTCAGTCGGCGACAAGAAGGGGAAAATCCTTGATGATCTTCTTTTCAATCTTTCAAAATGGTGTTTCGTTCTCGCGGCTTTCCTTCTAATTTTACACGTATATTATTAAAATGAACTTTAAATACCGCACCTAACAAGAGAGGAGTATCGCCCAGTGCTAATAAAATTATTCGTAAACGTTAAATTGAGTGTAAAATCAGTTGACAAATTACGGTCGTGCGTTCAACAAAATCAATTCCTTGTGTAATGTTTGTATTGTTATTTGGAACGAATTACGTAAGTAAACTGCTTTTTTTTGTTGTTAAACACATGCAAGCTTTAGCGGACAACGCTGGTTATATTTTTTTATTTACGTCCGAGCCAAGAAATCCCCCATTTATTTGTTCGCGATGCTTGCAGTAATAAGTTTATTTCTGCCAGTGTTGTCACGCTATCGTTAAAAACTAGTTTTTATATTGTTCAAGGTCGTCAATGCTCTCAGTACGTACCGATAGAGTAGTAATAAATAACAGTACGAACCCATATTTTATTTTTTAGAGACTTAAAACTTGGCATTGATACTATGGTGCTATAATAATATAATACACTCTGTTGCCAGGAAGTGGACAGTCAGTTGATATAAATCATCTAATTGTAGGTATGTTATCGGGCAGTCATACCATGTTTGTTCCTCCATTATATTTTGCAGTTTGCGCACACCGTATAGTTTATATTAGGCTCATTATTGTTATTATAACAATTAAATTTAAGTTTCAGTATAGTTCTAAATGAAAACTGATTGCCAACAAACGACAAATAGGTACTTATTTTTAAAGGTATTTTTCATATTAATTTTGTCTTATTTATCTCACCGTCCATGTTACATTTGTTAAAACATTTTTGTCTTAACATATTATGTAGGTAAGGTCTCATTAATTTATTAAAATCACACAAAATATTAATTTATCCTGTAATTAAAAACTAATAAAGTAAATGTTCAGTAAAACTCAGATAAAACAATTCTTATTCAAGCACAGATTTGAATAAATATTCTCATACAAAAATCCTTTCTAAGTCCGGATCAATGTTTAAGTGGTAATTACCTAAGTAGGAATACATTCCTGAAACTCACTAAAAACCATTACAAAGTAAAGTGACATTTATGAAAACGAAAATGAAACATTAAAACACCGAGAACAATTGTTTGTGTGTGGCAAACATAGATGTTTGTTCTGTGTCTGGGTGTCTATGTATTATAAGTATGTATTTACAAAAAAAAAAGTATATAATATGTATTCTATCAGCCATCTAGTACAAGCTTTGCTTAGTTTGGGACTAGAAGGCGTTACGTTAAATGTCTGTGAATATTTATTTATATTTATTTTTTATTATTCATAAAATAGCTGTATGGTTTATGTACAGTAATGTACTATAATGTATCATACATAAAGTAGGTACTTAGGTACCTTAGTTTGTTGTGATTTTAGTTCTTTATAGATTGTTTGTCATAATTTTATTATCCAATATTAAATTTGTTTATCTATTCAATAAATAAACATACATTGATCTGTTTGCCAATTTCAAAGTAACTAACCTACCTACATGTCACGGAAATACAGTGAAATACCTTATACCGCGTTCACACTATGCCCATGCCGCTGCCGGCATTATTGCCGCGGACTTATTGCCACAGCAACATCGCCTTTATTCTAGGGAGCTAAGGGCATGAATTTGGGCAGTAGTCATGGAAATGAGGGTGCTAGGAATCTCCGGGTTGACAAGAGCCGAAGACCGGGCTCAGTGGCGCGTCTTGGGAGAGACCTACGTCCAGCCGTGGACTGATATAGGTTGATGATGATGATGATGATGAACATTAGACAGTCTCATCGAAGAAGAATCAGCTTCTCATGTGGTCCTGGAATGCGAGGGCGTAGCAACGCAACGACAAGAAATCCTAAGTACCCCTAGGTCACTCCTCCAAGCCTGCGAAGCCCCCAGGAAGCTTCTGTGCTTCTGGGAGGAGTTAGGCTGGCTGCACGCATAGCCAGTTCACCCCCCCCCCCCCCACGTATAATGGACCAACCTTGAGTCTAAATGCGGAAACGGGAGTCCAATAATACAAATAATAATATTAGACAGTCAGGATGCTTTTCCGCCAGAGCTATGCTAAACTACGTTCCTAAGGATCTGTTTGAAATCCACCAATAGGAATTGTTGGTTTCATATTGAAAAACTAGCTGATACCCTCGACTTCGGACGCGTGCGAAACCACCAAAACATCTGTCAACCAGTATACGATGAACCTCGTGTCAAAGGCTGCTTTTGGTTTAGGGAGGTCAAGCTGTATATAAGAATCCACGTCTTTAATTTCAATAAAATATAGCCTTTGTTGCAATCCGGAAAAAGGACTTCTGAGTGATAATAAGTTTCAATAAAATTGGTCCAGTAGTTTAGGCGTGAATCGCGAACAAACATACAAACAGACAAACTCGATTTTCGGAACCAGAATCGTTTATTTAGTAGATCTACATATTTAGTTTATCCATATCTTTTATTCTAGATTTTGGCAGTATAGTGAGTCAATATACAAAATCCGTGTTCATACTTTCATAGGTATCAGATTACTGCCTGTTCTTGTTTACACTGTGACTCGGTGAGGTAACCAATTATGAGGTGACGTCATCCTTAGATCATTTATTTGTAAGCTCCAATAGTTTTTACTGCGGCATAGTGTTTTAGTGTGGTGAATAAATTTTGCAGTAACGCGGCGTGATACCTAGGTACTAGGTACCGGCATGGTTTATTAGCGCTGACCTTTTACGCGCAGTAAGTCGAGTTTCACATCTATTTTGCTACGCAAAGCACCCTCACTTCCTATCCACTTTCGAGCGCTATTAAACCGAGACGGGACCTTATGCCTAGTGTTTATATACTGGGTTTGTTGCAGACGGAACGCTGCCTGACCGCCAAGTATAATCGTAATGGAAATTAAAAACGTTACTTAACATTTTTACTATATTAGTGAAATCTACAGATAAGTTAAAACCAGTCGGTAATACCATTCCCTATTTCAAATCGAATAATGGTTGTCTTAGATCCATATTTGGGATAAGGTTAAGCTAAAGTTAGTCAAAAGTTGTAAAAATTTCGACCAAAATTACGTGCACTTTGTTTTATGATACCTATGACGTCAGCAGTCCTCATCAATAAAGGCCGGCCTACGCCTCGCCTTTCCGGATTCGAGACCCTTTGTCCCCATCTTCATAATGCGTTTACAAGCTACACGCAAAGTCCCGAAAACTAGGAAAGTTCGACCAGAGGCCCTTGAAAGTTAACCAGGTCAGGGTTTCTAGGTCACTCTCATTCTTCTGTCCAATTTGTAATAACTAGTGCACAAGAAATACAGGGCCACTATTGTGCTTCAATTTGGGCAAATCTCCGAGACGAGAAACGAAGTCTCGTTAAAATAACGAGATTTTTATATTTGATGTAAGCTCTGCCTTCCGTGCTGTGGGTGCGTTCGATCTATGCCTGAGTGTTGCAATGTATTATAAGTATGTAGTTTAGAAAAAAAACGTAGGTATATAAGTATTCTATCAGCAATGTATTAGTTGCTTAAAATGTCTCGAGTTTATTTATCTATTTTATTTCCAGTAGATACTTAAAGCCTCAAAAATAAATCTTTTCTAAGAACTGCACGTTGTCATTATACTCGTAGCTATATATCCTTATACGTGCACTCTCGATAAGTATAGTGGTAAATACCTATAAAGGAAAAACGCAAGGTAACCGGCATGACCTAGGGAACTTCAATATCACGTTCCGTAAATCTTTGAGATATCTAGAAATTAGATGCATATCACGTAAATAACTGATAACTAATCCAATCCATCTTCCTCCATGCGTAGAAGAATCAAGGTCACCGACACAGCAAGAGTACCAGGGTGCAGGCACAAACAAACACACGGGTACAACACGGTCAAACTTATGACAACCCTTCCGTTATTCGGTAGTCAGTTAAAAAGAAATTAAAGAAAGAATCCCAGTACTATTAGAAATATCAAACTTTACATGTTTGTGTTTGAATCACGCTACAAGCTAATCCGATTTGGATTAAACTTGAAATATATAATAGTTCGTAACCTGGACTAACACATAGGCTACTTTTAATCCCGGAAAATCAACAGGAAAGCCCCCGACAATGAAAATACTGACACATCGTCAGAATATCTATTCTAGGTAGGTAGTAGTAGGTACTCAACTACATACCTAGACATTATCTGCGATACGATATCAATAACTACTATTTACACTGATAAATATCCAGTTTGTTATATTTTGCATCAGAAAGTGATCGTATTTTGTGAAAAAGTAACAAACACAAAATTGGGATAAACTCGGAAAATATATTGCGATAACGATGCAGCTAATTCAGTGCTAACATGGTTTTATAGATTAGTATACATTAAAAGATTAATTTCACGGCTGAATTTCTGACAAGGAGTATTGTGCCTAATATTACTAGGCACTACAGTGTGTCGTTAAGTGTAGGCATAGGTGGCCTCCTGACGCTGTATAAATCATCTTCAATAGATGTAAAGGCCTATTATATACTATTCCTTGTAAGACATCTTCGGTTAAATAATCATAGGGTTATTCTTTACCTAATATCCTAAGATCTTTGCTTTAACTCTCTTTAGCAACATCTGAGTCCTTCGTCTTCAAGGTTCATCTTTGTCATTGTCTGTCCTTCAGGGCGCTTTCCAGCACAGCTTAGCTACGCTACGTTGCCAAGGGTGTGTTTGAAAACCACCAATAAGGATCGTTTGTTTTCTTATTAAACGTTTCCTATTGGTGGATGTCAATCACATCCTTAGCAACGTATTGGCTCTAAAACTCCCTCAGTCTTGAAAAACATGTGAAATTGGCTGGTAAAATTCTCACCTTGTCTTCTATCGACGTCGTAACATCATGCTTAGCCAAGGTCGTATTTTTATGGACCAATATCCATTTAAACTTTTATAGCTCTTAATTTCGAGCCATGGGTCTTTAATTTTAGGTTTATATTCGTCATTTTTGTATAACCATGTGTCACTAATGCTAAGAATACCTAAATAGAAAGAATCTTCTAAAAATTGCACTTTCTTTGGCGTAATAATGAATATCTAAACATAGATACAGTTATATTTACTATTGATAATGAAGTTACTTGCAACAGTACGATAATGATAACAGTGATGTGTTTGGACTTAGTTATTTAATTGTATTCAAGAATGAAATTATTTTCCATGGTGAAATTGGGAGGTAAGCATTTTATAATAAACAAGGGAAAATATTTGTCTTTTGTGTGTTTGTCTGCTTTAAGTGGCTTGAAAATGTAAACACTGTACTTACTCGTAGTAAAAGTCATTAGGTCAGTCATCTGAATACTGAATGTTTACGCAATTTATATTCAAGCCATTGTTCTGCAGAGCGAAGGCTTCTTAACTATTAAACCTTCGATAAAACTTTTTTGAGTTCGTTTTTGCAATTAAAAATAGTTGTCCAAGTAGATATACATACATAACGTACTTACCTTATTTTATATTGAAAGTTACGGTTGCGTCTGAGTGAGCCAGTATAGTTTAAGAATTAAAAAATGCATCTTTTCATTATACAGGCATTTTTTAGACCTTACCGAATCTTTTAATACGATCTCAAGTTTTATTCATGTAAACTTCGTTAAGTTAACCGTGCTCATACTGTCCTTATTGTTAAAGATATGTTTTATGTACTCAACAAGCATAATAGAAGCTCACTGGTCGCTCACAAGACCTTGGCATGAAACGGATGACTTGGTGTTCCGCAGGGTTGTGCCCTTGACCTACCCCTTTTTAAATCTTTTCAAAACACTGCAATAATCTGAAATATTGTTGCAGGAGAAATAAGATGGCTGCTACTAGATTCCTGTAACGGCAAGACGATGAATCAGGCGAAGAATAACAATGTCGACGCGCGGGCGGAAAATAAACGTAAGTCATGTGTCAAGTCCTTACACTTATTGATGTGTAAATCAGTACAAAGTCGTGTAAAGGCTACTAGTATAGACAATAACTCTCAGCCTTGATAAATAACGCGCAATCACAATAATTTATTACTCTACACACACTACATCGATTTGAAACGGTAATGCGTGAAATTAAGCGATTGTATGTGTGGTCTAGCTTAAAGGCTTAATAGCTCAGTCACTCCATTTTGTTTTTATTGAAATAGATAAGCCACGAATTTTTTTAAACTATTTTTTTGTTAAACTGCTGTGTTCTTTTGCAACTGACCTCCAAAATATTAACATTATTAAATAATGTTCTCATATAAGTGACTATTGTCTTCCTGAGTATAAATTCTTCTTTTAACCGAAACCTAAGGTTGGATTGATTCTAATTCATTCTAATCTATATCCCCAACGCATGAATCGTTTGTTAGGCCTCAAGCGCACTAGCGGTTAACCGCGGTGGCGGCTAACCGCGCGTTTCCAGTTTAATATACAACCGCTTGTCCACCGCTTGTGATTGTACGCAGCGGTTGCGTATTAAACAGGAAACACGCGGTTAGCCGCCACCGCGGTTAACCGCTAGTGCGTTTGAGGCCTTAGAAGACTATTTAATCCCAGCGACTTTGAATTCGAGGGTAATCAGAATAATCAATCTATTGGTAAAGTTCTACAGTGTAAATGAGATACCATGCTTTACGTCACTGACACATCTGATGCAAGTATAAGCTATGACGCTGTAGGTACTGGTGGGTTACTCTCGACCACAGTTCCAATCCGGATTCACGGAATTTGACAGATCTCGTGTCATTTTGTACTGAAAAATGACAGGACTTCTGTCAAAATCATTGGATTGGAACTGTGTTCGAGAGTAACCCACCAGTACCTACAGTGTCATAGCTTATACTTGCATCAGCTGTGTCAGTGACGTAAAGCATGGTATCTCATTACCGTACTGAACGTATTAAATAACCCGAGTCAAGTGTCTACTAAATGAATATTCATGGCTTAATACAATTTGTTGACGAAACGGTCACATTTAAAATGCTTACTATGAAAATGAAACTTTGACTCAAAGGTCGACACGGCTGCGTTCGACGCGTATGCACTAGGTATTTATATACCTACATAAAAAAGTAGTTTAAGCCTACGACCTAAACATCTAATTTGCCATAACCTAGCCTTGTAAAATAAATACAAATGTATTTTTATTGTTTCCAAAAGATAGATTAACAGTGTAGAAAATCTCCTTTTAAGTATGAGCGACGTTCAGCGCGATCACTATTTGGATGGGTGATCGCTAGAGGCAATTAAATCTGAGCGCTTCTGTGCTTCGGAGGGTGCGTTAAACTGTCGGTCTCGGCTTTGGCAGTCGTTACGCCATAACGGAGGCCTTAAGGCGACCTAAAAACTCCGTCACCAGTGTTGGCCACTACCTCATACGAACTTGCTTAGTATGAAATACGTAATTGTATTAGGAAATTCATATGTTACTTGCAATAAATCCACAAAATAAAATCATGATAATCAAGTTTTCTATTAATATTATAGACGCGAAAGTTTGTGAGGATGTTTGTTACTCTTTCAAGCAAAAACTACTGATCCGATTTGGATGAAACTTGGAATATATATATTGTCCGTGACCTGGATTAACACATAGGCTACTTTTTATCCCGGAAAATCAACGGGATCCAACGGTACGCGAACGAAGTCGCGGGCGGCACCTAGTCTTCTATACTATACAATTGATTGTATGAGCCAGTTCCTCGCGACAAATGCCTACAACAACGGGCAAGGAGCTTACTGCTTATTTGTTTGTGGGCTTCAGGCGAGCGCCGCCGCGTGCCCACGGGCAGGGCTGCGGTGCTCCGCAGGGCTCCATCCGACTCTGACTGTTCCGGAGAAACGGCTTCATTGTCAGCTGATAGTGGAGAGAGGGCTATTAGACCTGTGCCCCCGCCCCCGCGCGCTGCTAAGTCAAGGAGGTAAGAATTAGGGCTGCAGTGTTCCGCAGGGCTCCATCCAACTGAAACTGTCCCGGTGAAGCTGCTTCTCTGTCTGAGGAAGGATCTGCTCTCTGGCAACACACTGCGTCAGTCATTCTCAGACATGTATGCAGGTTTACTGTTCAAGTACTGATCCGGACTCGAGCATAGATTTTTGTATGAAGATTTCTACTCAAATCCTATGCTTGAGTAATGATTTCTGAATCGGCATAGTGGCCATAGAATAGGTGTATTCAAAGCATCTGGGTTCCACGATCTGAAGGGTATATGGGGTACTCTTATACCCTTGAGATAGCATTCTGGTTCCATACAAACTTTGCTTACTTAACTGGATGGCGTGTGAAATGTCTATAGGGTCTTGGGCAAATTGGATGAAGCCTAGGTCGCACATATATTTTTAAAACTTGCAATGATGGGACTTTGTTTGTTACAATACGATTATAGACTGCAGTTTTTACAAATGTAACAATGTCATTATAAAGCAGCGGGAATCAATGGTTATTAGACATTTTAATTCGAAAACTGCGTCTTTTTCAATGTTGTTTATCGTATTTATAGGTGTGTACGTAAAAATAATTACTTTATTTTGCGTTTTCGTGACTGCTACTGCAATGATTATGATAAAACCAACAAAAGTTATAAATAACAAAATTAATCTAAAAATTAACTAAATTTATGCAAATCCGGACCTGAAATACCCCAACGCCTTTTATCTATTTCCTTTATAGATTGCATATTTCGGTCAACAGTCGCCGGCGGGGCAGCGAGTGGGAAGTTTTGGAAGGTTTGAAGGATGGCCAGCGTTTCGAGAAGAGGCCCGACGTCTTCAATGGTTACCTGCATAAGAAGAGGAAATGGCCGCTTAAAGGGTGGCATAAGGTATCATCATAATCGGCTTGTAGAGAGCTTGTAGTATAGTACTACTTTCCGGGAAGAATTATTTTATGCCTTCTCAATCCGTCGACTTGCAACGGCCCCGTTATTTCGGAACAGTTGCAAAAAAGGGTAAATTAATATAGGCTAGTGTTTCTTAAAAAGGGCGATTACGCTATCGCATAGGTGTTTTATTTTGATTTATTGAAGGTTGCGAACAAAAAATACACAAATTACAAAGGTTTTATCTTATGTTTATACATAAATTCGTATCTAGAATCAACCTAAATTACCGACAACCAATATTTGTATGAAGCGAACATTGTTTGCTCTATGTCTGGGTATTGGTATGTATCGTTAAGTATGTATTTACAAAATAAATGTATATAGTATTCGATCAGCCACGTAGTTCTTATAGTACAAGCTCTGCTTAGTTTGGGAAAAATAATTTATCACTATTTATTTTTCCTGATATTTCAAACAGTGTTATTCTCAAAGTGGAAGTCTTAGGCCGTGCTCACTTTGGATACGATTTCATCCGAATTTGATTCGCGCGTAAACGTACGACTACGCACGAATGATCCCGACCTTCCAATGACTATGGGAGCGCTCACACTGCATGCGATTAGTCGTACATATACGTACGTTTACTTACGACGTCCGAATACAATCCGAACTTGTTGGGATTCTTCACGCACTCGTACGTTCACCGGTGCACTGCCTATTTGACGGAGTAAAACGTATTCAGTGTGAGCACTCAATTTGTACGAACAGTACTCGTACGTTTACGTACGAGCAAATTCGTGTCCAAAGTGAGCACGGCCTTAGAAATAAGTTTGACTAATTTTAACTTGCTGGGAAGCATGCTGGGTATAAGACTAAGAGATAAGATAAACAAAACAATAAGAAAAAGACGAAAGCTAACAGACGTCATAAGAATGATCTGCGGGCCTAAGATGCGCACCGCGAGATATTTGTCATGTCGTTCTGTCAAAATGCAAGCATTTTGTACCAGTTTAGGAACTATTGCATTATCTGTGGTAATGTTGTCGAGAAACCGCGCCTTTGAATTTTCAACTTTTGACATTTCTGCATGACTATTATCTCGTCCTCAGAGAGGTACGACGACTAACAAGTGTCAAAAGTGTACATTATGGCGCGTTTTGTCGACACCATTAGGTACCACAGATAATGCAATAGTTCCTAAACTGGTACAAAATGCTTACATTTTGACAGAACGACATGACAAATATCTCGCGGTGCGCATCGTAGACCCGCAGGTCCCTTAAGTGGAAATGGGCGGGACATTTGTGCAGAAGAGGCCTACACCAAGGAGGCGACTACTGTATAGAGCAATTTTATTAAAATAATTACCGCTATAGTTAGGGTTTTCAGTAGAAATAAATGCTTATTTTACTTTTACTGATGTTAACATAATTTTCCAGCGTTTCTTCGTAGTTGACGGCGGGATTCTAGTATACGCCCGCTCGCCGGCCGACGTGGCCCGAGGCAGACTGCACGGTTCAGTGGACGTAGGCCTCTCAGTGTTGTCTGCCAAAGCACGACGTCGCAGGATCGATATAGACGCTGACGAGTTCATCTACCACCTTCGGGCGAAGACGCCGGACGTGTTCCGGACTTGGCTGAACGTACTGAAGGCTCATAGGTGAGGTTCAGACGAATACTCTTGATTTGGGGTGTTATACACTTCTGCGGGCCTAGGATGCGCACGCGAGATTTTTGTCATGTCGTTCTGTCAAAATGTCATTTTGGACTAGTTTGTGAACTTTTGCATTATCTGTGGTATTGTTGTCGACAAAATGCGCCTTCATAATGTACACTTTAGTCGTCGTACCTCTCGGAGGACGAGATAGTAGTCATGCAGAAATGTCAAAAGTTGAAGATTCAATGGCGCGGTTTCTCGACATTACCACAGATAATGCAATAGTTGAGATTAGGTGCAAAATGCTTACATTTTGACAGAACGACATGACAAATATCTCGCGGTGCGCATCGTAGACCCGCAGGTCCCTTAAGTGGAAATGGGCGGGACATTTGTGCAGAAGAGGCCTACACCAAGGAGGCGACTACTGTATAGAGCAATTTTATTAAAATAATTTTGAAAAAGTTAGGGATTTCCCTCTTGTATATTTGTTCGTCGAGATCTTTTAAACCGCTTATCCGAACTTCACAGAATTTGCTATAGGTATACGAATAGTACTCTTAAGTTTTAGTGGTTTGAAAAATAAAGTAAATCGGTCAAGGGGGTTGGAAAGCTTTGTTTAGACATTCCAAAACCGCTAAACAAAGCCCAATCATATGACACCCCACTTGATATTTTTGTACATTTTTTTTTATTCCGTTTGGACCCTCATATCTTTACCTCTTGACCGACCACAAGAGCTCAGTTCGGGGCGAATTACTAGTTTTATATATTATGTTCAAACTCTTTTCAGGTTATACCGACAACATTTACTGACATTTGGCGTAAGAGAATCAGTTCCTAAGATCAATGCACCTTCAGACGATCTACCAGCCACTGACACTTCTTCTCGTAAGTATTACATAATATTGTGTTGTTCTTTCCTTTGAGAATAGAAAGAGAGAATGCTAGTTTGGTTTTCGTACTGAAGATACACAGGATTTAGAATTAGCTTCTGACCATGTCTAATATTCAATCTAGCTATGCTTTCGTTAACATGGCAAAATAGTTTCATTCGTTAAAATACCATGGCTCTGATGCCGATTACGATCCAACTTTTAAGGGGCTATTTGATAATTTGTCACGCAAACTGATAATGATGTGACGAGTTGAGTTTTTTCAAACTCGAGTTCATTGAGTCGAATCGATAAATCACATGAATATAAACTCATACACGTTAGAAACAGGCATCAATTCAATCACTTAAGTTGCACACTGACCGAGTAGATTCAACTCAAGTTGCAACCCGAATGAATAGTTTGACAACCGGAAGCGAAATTTGATAAAAAATTACAAAACTGAACACAGGTAGGTATATTTCGCACGAAATACAAATCAACACGTAACTATGTATAGCTGAATTCAAAGTAGTCTAAGGTTTTCCTAGCACGTCCACACACTCCGACCGTCGGAGTAAAAGTGTCAGATGATCCGCCTCACTTCAAACTACAAACGTTGCGTCAGAGGCCACGCCCCACTTTGAATGGTCTTCTCGTAACAATAGACAATTCAACCCAAATAAAATCGAGTTTAAAAATTCAACTCGTCACATCACTATCATTTAGCGTGGAATATCAAGTAGAGTTCTTTCCATGAAAGAAGTCCCGCAGACGCGTCGCTGTAGTCGACCTTAAGTATTATTTCTCGGGCAGCACTTTTAACAACTTTAGGAATTGAAAACAAGACTTTGATCACAGAAACCAAATAAAAACGCACTAGCATCCGAACACATTAACAGCACCTGACAACTAATTTAAAATTTAGTTTTAAAATTTAGTTCCGGAAATTTCCGCGAGACTTCTTTCATGAAAAGGACTCTAGTGTAATTAGCCCCTTCACCGACGACGGTTGAATATTAGATTCAGTCTTTAGAAGTTTGAATTTTTTATGCATGTTAGGAGATTGGTAGAATGTGTGGTTTGAATGCCAAAAAGATAGATTTCAAAATTCAGAGTTTCTTTATGCTACTTTATGCTAAATGTTGGCAAATAAGCTACCAAACTTACGTCTATTAAGGACGAGCTCTGTGAGGCAAAAGTTGTCTCATATACCTGTCTCACTTAGAAATTAATATTTACTTAAGGTTAGTCACAGTATATCTTTAGTTTTCCTTCCCTCTCCTTTCTATAGATACGTCACTTACCACTTCTGAGACGTCAACAGTGACATCTATTGACCATCACACTAACCTGTCCAATCCAAAACTAGATGGCTCTATATACAACTGGCAAAGAGAATGTTTTGCCAAAGGTGACCTCATCCCTCTAAACTACGAATGCTTGGGAGAGAAGATGTTTGATTTAAAATTCGAAGATGCGGTTTACAAAAATAGAAGTCTATGCTCTATGAATTGTATCGCCAGAACACTGATGAATTTAAAAAGAAAAAAGTCTCCAGGCTTGTCTATGAATAGTACTGACGCGGAGAAACAAATGATATGCACTGATTTAGATTTGAACTCTTTGAGAAGCCCGGATCTAGAATCTTCTTTCCTTGATCAATTGTCTTTGATGTCTAGTAAGAATTTTCAACTACTAAATGCTGATAATAAAATAAAAGACAGGAGTTTCAAGGAAAATGGACCCTTATTTCCGCATAATAAAGTCCCAACGACCACAGCCTGTTTTTTCTTCACTCGTAAAAAACATCGCTTAGATAATAGTGATTCAGTTATGAGAAAGAGTAAGAAATGCACAAATCTAGTCAAATATAAAAATCTTATTGATGAACCACCCTTGAAAATGCAATCTAGCAAGTGTTTGTTATTAGGAAAATATAAACTTAATACTTTTAAACGCTCAGACACAGTAAGTCCCACGAACAGAACTATAGCTTGCGAAACGATATCAAAAGAATGTGACAAAGCTGAGAACAAAATCGACAGGGAAAACAAATCCTCTCAAAATGCAATGACTTCTACAGATTACGATAGAATCACTGAAAAACTAATGGTTTCTATTTTCCAACAACAAACTGACGGACAAGAAAGCCGTGAAGTGAAATATTACATTGATAGAGTGGTCAAAGATCTCTATGATGTAAAAGTTAGTCAAGATACGCACCCTGTAAAAGCTCTCTTTAGATGCTTACTAGAATATTGGCTGAAGAATACTTCTATAACTCAGTTCAAAGAGGCGATGACCAGCGCGAAGTCAATCGAAAGGCAATCTAATAGGTATTTTACTCGTGATGAAAATCTATCCAGTGTGTTTATTCATATGCTATCGAAAGAAACTCAGTTTCATGGATTGCGAGAGGTAGTCAAAGGTAAAACGAGTAAAAACCCTGACGCTACAGCTGGTAGAAGTAACAAACGCGAGAAAGTTCCGACAAAAGATGTCCCTAGTCCAAAAAGAGACACAGAAAGCTTTGAAAAAGAAAGACGTATTCAGGAATTGGAGAGATTGCTCAAAAATACAGTCTACATTTGTGAAACTCAGCGCAACAACCAATGTAGAGAAAAAGATATAAAAATAACTAAGAAACTAATCGATAATTTAGGGAAAATTTCTAATAAGTCTGGTATTGACAAAGCTGATAAACAAATTATAGATAAATCTGTGTCTTCGACGGAGCTACCAGAAATACAAGAAACTATTAACCATCTTATAAGCGAGACAGCTATACCTCCTGACTTTGCTAAAGAGTTTCTGGGAGCGTATTTAGACGTTCTCTTGCACGATGAAAGTAAAAGTACCACTACTTCTCAGTCTAGTGATTGGTCTGCACAGTCTAGAGATATACCAGTATGCCAAGTCCAAGCTGAATCAGTTATAAAGAAAGTATCTAAAAGTATAGCAACCCTCGAAGTACCTAAACAATCTCCCGCTGATAACAAGCCTTTAAACAATGACAAACCAATTGATCCGGGACAAGTATACCTAAAAGATGTGCTAGATAAAATAACAACTATATTTTCGAAAGTAAAAAAAGATGAGTGCTGCCTCTGGGAGCGTAATATGCTAGCTGCTAAAACGGTAAAAAATTACGTTCAAAATGAAACGAAAGATGAGCTGGGAAGACCCGTGAAAATATGCTCGAAGAAGAGTTTCATTCATGAAAACTGTGATGAGAAATCTCTAGTGATAGATCTTTCAAAATACAACCTGGAACACATTTCGATGATCAGTGACCCAGTGAAGAAAGGAATCATGTCCATAACAATCAAACTAAAAGAAAAGCCTCCTAACAGCGGTGAATCTAAACAAACTCATCTAAACCTTAAGTTTGCAGATGAAGTAAAACCAATCATAACTCCATTGAATAAATCTGATAATTGGATGTCTTTTATCAATGAAAGTAGCAATTCTCATGATATATTCAATAAAACACCGAAGAGTAATCAGATATACACAGATTTTGAAGCTAATAAAGAAGTTATAGATCTAAAACCATATTTAAGCACAAGCGATGCTACATCTAAAGCGTATCGATTTCAAAATGAAAGTGACCATTCTATAGACGCCTCTCTAAAAAGCAGTGACTCTGTCAAAGATATTCCTGCAGATAAGAAAGAAACCGAAGATCCCCAATCGTGTTATATCATGTCATTCAAAAAAGGAGCTCTAGGGACAAAGTTTCAATCCAAAAAGAAAGTAAAACTTAAACAAAACGAAGGCGTAGTCATTAACGAAAATGATGAATCACCAAGTAGGTCTCCGACGAGGACCACACCGGAAGAACTCACCGTTTTCGAAAAACCTACGCCCAGAATCATAGACGAGAAATTCATTCTCTTACTTCTAGAAAATTTGATGCTACTATCCAAAAACGTACCATCACTGTTCAAAGATATCAACAACCTATACATAAAGTTAAAAAAAAAACATGAGAAGGTTGTAAAAAACTGTAGCAATATACAAGGTCTGAGTCTTTTGGGCAAAATCTACAATGACGAATCGTACGTCAATGGTTCAAACAACAAATCCACGGAAATCGATTCAGATTTTGAAATTGAACTGTATAAAAATGCTAAAGATAACAAAAATTGTGGTACAAACACATTCATAAACGTAGAGGATAAAGAAGTAGACGCTATCCCTTTACCGAAAAAATTTGCGATACCCGTAGCTACCATCACTTTACCTGAAGAAGAGGTTTTAGCTCAAATAAATACTAAGAGAGAAGAAGATGCGATAGTCAAATTAAAACTATTAAAACCAGACCTAAATACAAAAGATTCTGATGAACCAAACACGTCATCCGTCAAAGAAAGAATGACAGTCACACAGACTGAAACAATAGATATAGATTCTATGGAACGAGCTACATCAATACCAAATTGGTTCAAAATCACCAAAGACTCCGCTATAAGTACTATCATCAAATACGTCTTCGATAGTGAGAGCACGCAAAATTTCAAAATGACAGCCGCTCGACCAATCAAAAACGAGAGAGAACTGCTGAAAAAAAAAAGAATCTCACAGAAAATGAGGCAAGATCTGATCAAGGAAATATCGCTCTTATCGCCATCGTTTAAGGTGTCAACACAATCGCAAACTGATAAGAGAATCGGAACGTTTGATAAAGATTTCAATGTTTATCAGCTGTTTTTGAGTCCGAAATACAATTTGAAAGGGTCAAGTTCTATGACGGTGGCTAATTTGGATGCAAAGAGTGATGATATGAACACATTGTATAGATGTACTAGTGATCCGTCGAATATCTCCGGTTAGAATTTCGTTACCTTTTCCATGTTCATTCTTTTTTTTCTTTTTCTTCATAGATACTTCTAGTCGCTATGTGTTATTTTTTGACAGACATCTTAGCTCAGTCAGGGTAGCTAGCTGAGTCCGTAGTAGCTCTGCCTTACGTGCTGTGGTTCGTGGGTTCGATCCCCACCAAGAACATTTGTGTGTGGCAAACATAGATTTTCTAGAAGTATGTATTAGCAAAGGTATCTAAGTATTCTAGCAATCTAGTTCCCATAGTACAAGCTTTGATTAGTTTGAGACTAGACGGCGTTGTGTGATATATCCAAAAATACTTTTTTTTTATACCTTTAATTAGAATTAGTAGAATTAGCCTCTGTATTCCTATTTTGAACTCTTTCCCAGTACACAACTCTAGTAGTCATAAAAAAAAATATATTAATTTTGTAGGACTTTGTTTTAGTTTGTATAGAGTAGAATTCACTTTTAACTGAATACCCTGTGATTTTGTTTTTGTATGAATATAAAATGTTTTTCTGTGTACCCTCTTTCACAAAACATTATTGACCGTGCAATAACAAAAAATCTAGTGTGAAAAATGTAATGCTAACAGCCGAATTTAATATTCAATCTAGATAGATTTAAAAAAAAGTAATTAAAGACTCATATTCTGAAAAACATTGCCATAGTATTGTGAACCACTTTGTCTTCTTCTATTGGCCTCTGTCCGTTATTTCGACAGGCAATTTTGCCAGTGTCAAGTGATATTTAAAATAATATAAGCCAAGTCAAGTCAAACGCATATCTAATAAACTATCTAATCATAACAGAGAGTTGAGTATTACATTCGGCCATAAAGGAAAGTCGTAGAGTTTAAAACAAATTGTATGGTCAGTAATATCCTTAGCATGTGCACCCCCTTACCCACATATCTTTTCCATAGGGCTAATTAGCCCCACTTCGCCCCCCATCCGAGGCCCCCAAGCGGGATTTGTATCCGGAACACCGGGCGGACGGCTGGCTGGATGGATTATTGGTGCGTATTACTGAACCCTAATCGCTTGTTTGGACTAGCTAGTTCATGTTCTAAGCAAGCTCATGTGAGTTATAGTAGGTGCCAAATAACACCGCAATACAGGTCATCCACCCACCTTCACCACGATGTCGCAAAATTCAATTTATGTATGGTAAACAAACAGTACTAACGAGATTCGAGCGATACCGTCTTAGCGACAGGTTTGTATGGAAAGCGACAGAATTAACCATACATAAATTGAATATTGCGACATCGTGGTGAAGGTTGGTGAATGACCTGTATTGCGGTGTTATTTGGCACCTATTATAGTGGTCAACTTCTCTCATTTATTTGATGTATATTTTTTTGTTAGTGTCATATGTTTGTGGTTTTAAATGGTAATCTGTTATGTTCTCGGCCTCCCGCGACACAGGCTAGACCTAGTGCGGGGACCATCGGTAATTTTTTGTATTATTAAGTAACTACTGGTTTGGTAATAAATGAATTTGTATTTGTATTTGAACACTGGTGACGGAAATTTTAGGCTGCCTTAAGGACTCCGCTCCGTAATGGCTTAACGACTGCTAGAGCCGGGACAGTATCGTGCCCTCCGAAGCACGGAAGCGCTCGGATGTAAATGCCACTAGCGGTCACCCATCCAAATAGTGAGCGCGCAGAACGTCGCTTAACTTAGATAATCGGTGAAGATTGACTAAGCAAGCCTAGCCACGAGCGTTTCATTTCTGTTCTGAAGTCTTAGGCCTGTACGCTGATTTACTGTTCAAGCGCTGATCTGGACTCAAGCATAGATTTTTGTATGAAAATCTCTATTCAAACCTATGCTTGAGTAATGATTTTTTTATCAGCATACGGGCTCTAGTATCGTTAAGTTTGGACTAGCAAGATAAACTGGTTTCCAAAATATTCAAGGTTTTATACATGACCAGCGGGCCTAAGATGCGCACCGCAAGATATTGGTCATGTCGTTCTGTCAAAATGTAAGCATTTTGTACCAGTTTAGGAACTATTGCATTATCCGTGGTACCTAATGGTGTCGACAAAACGCGCCATAATGTACACTTTTGACACTTGTTAGTCGTCGTACCTCTCTGAGGACGAGATAATAGTCACGCAGAAATGTCAAAAGTTGAAAATTCAAAGGCGCGGTTTCTCGACAACATTACCGCAGATAATGCAATAGTTCCTAAACTGGTACAAAATACTTACATTTTGACAGAACGACATGACAAATATCTCGCGGTGCGCATCTTAGGCCCGCAGGAGTTTTTGCTTTATTCCCACTGAGAACAAACTTTTGTGTGGGAAACTAAGATGTTCGTTTTATATGTTACTATGTATTTATTAAAAAAAAATATGAGTATCCTATTACCAATATAGTTCCCATAGTTCCATATTTATTTGTTTAACTGTATTCTTTTGTCATTTCTATTAATTTTACAAGAAAAAGTATTTATGATAATAAAAATTCATGGACATTTTTATACAACGCCGTCCAGTCCCAAACTAAGTAAAGCTTGTACGATGGAAACTAGATGGCTGATAGAATTCTTATACATACACTTTGTAAATACATTCTTAATATAATAACTTAATAACACCCAAACACAGAACAAACATCTATGTACCTCACAATTCCCACACAAATGTTTGTTCTCAGTGGGGAATCGAACCCACAGCACGGAAGGCAGAGCTACTACCAATTCAGCTGTGATGCAATATTGTGTTACAGAATCGGGTGGGCCATTGGAGAATGCGACAAGAGAGCTCGGACAAGCGCAGTTATCAGTTCAACAACTGCAACGGTTGTTGGACGCGTTGGAGTTACAACAACAAGTGCATCACGATACTGATGTAAGTTATAATGTACTTCTTCTTCTTCTTCTTCTTTTTATGAGCAAGCGTTTGGCTGCCAGCACACCTGCGGACCTAAGATGCGCACCGCGAGATATTTGTCATGTTGTTCTGTCAAAATGTAAGCATTTTGTACCAGTTTAGGAACTATTGCATTATCTGTGGTAATGTTGTCGAGAAACCGCGCCTTTGAATTTTCAACTTTTGACATTTCTGCATGACTATTATCTCGTCCTCAGAGAGGTACGACGACTAACAAGTGTCAAAAGTGTACATTATGGCGCGTTTTGTCGACACCATTAGGTACCACAGATAATGCAATAGTTCCTGAACTGGTACAAAATGCTTACATTTTGACAGAACGACATGACAAATATCTCGCGGCGCGCATCTTTGGCCCGCTGGTGGTAAGTGTAGCTGCAGCCTAATAATCCACCTATTTACTCTTTTCTTGAAAATTCCTAGGTTATATCTTTCAGGGAATACTGATGATGGCAGAGAGTTCCACTCTTTGGCAGTTCGTATTATGAAGGTGGAAGCAAAGCACGTTGCTTTTGTTTATTTTTTCTTTTTATGGTCTCTGTCCGTCATTTCGACCAGGGACCGTACAACCCCGATTTCGAGTTAACTCCTTCGAAGGGGTAACCCCTTCATTGGGTTTGCAGTTGATGGGGTTACCGTTTCATTTGATAAACCGCCTCCCTACCCTAAGTGAAAGGGTAACCCTTTCATTGGGTTTTCAGTCTATGGGGTTACCCTCTCATTGAGGGTATCCGATTGAATGAGGTTACCTCTTGATAGGGTTTTTTGGTGTTACACGATGGTTATCATTCCATCTCACGCTGTGAGGTGGGGGAATTTTTAAATCAAGAGTATAATTTTATTTTCAAAATTCCCCCGCTGTGAGGTCACAGTGTGAGATGGAATTTAGGTTCTATTCTAATATGTCTAGCATATCCTCGTGCTCCTACTAATGTCACGTACAACGAATATTGTCACTTATTAATAACCGAGTTTTTCTTGCGAAATATGTAGTAAGTACATAGAAAGTAAATTCGTATGTACTTTATAGCCAGGCTTTAGTCTGGACTTGAAGTCCAAAACTTTTGGATGTAAAATAGTATTCCTTGAAGTACATAATAATATAGGTAGACACTTTATAAAATAGATGCAAAAGTTTGGATGCTACCTACTTACCTACTCAATCACGTCGTAATAAAGTTTGATAATCGTAGAGATGAATTGTTTTGATGTATGGATCATGACTTCCAATACTCATTACCTACTCATTAAGACTTGCTGACGATTCGGAGAAAAAAATTGGGAGAAATTCTCCCAATCGTCACTTTTGATTTTAATAATTTTTGTTGTGACGATTCGGACAACTTTAAAAATAGCTGCATTGTACAGTCAGGTAAACAATTTTTAAGCAAAATGTGATATAGCTATTAAGGTGGTTCGATTTCCATATTAATTTATTTTACCAATTTGGGGGAAATTATATTATTATACCTAACAAGCAATTTTTATATATTTCTTGAATCATAGAACTTAAAATCAAGATCTATTTTTTTGATGACAGCCGTCAAACTTCAAACGCCCATATCTCGGAAACTACTCACCCTAGAGTTCTCGTTCCAAAACCAAATGAAAGGTGTGATCAAGATCTATTATTTTGATGACAGCTGTCAAACTTCAAACGGCTATATCTCGGAAACTACTCACCCTAGAGATCTCGTTCCAAAACCAAATGAAAGGTGTGATCAAGATCTATTTTTTTGATGACAGCTGTCAAACTTCAAACGGCTATATCTCGGAAACTACTCACCCTAGAGATCTCGTTCCAAAACCAAATGAAAGGTGTGATCAAGATCTATTTTTTTGATGACAGCTGTCAAACTTCAAACGGCTATATCTCGGAAACTACTCACCCTAGAGTTCTCGTTCCAAAATCAAATGAAAGGTGTGATCAAGATCTATTTTTTTGATGACAGCTGTCAAACTTTAAACGGCTATATCTCGGAAACTAGTCACCCTAGAGTTCTCGTTCCAAAATCAAATGAAAGGTGTGATCAAGATCTATTTTTTTGATGACAGCTGTCAAACTTTAAACGGCTATATCTCGGAAACTACTCACCCTAGAGTTCTCGTTCCAAAATCAAATGAAAGGTGTGATCAAGATCTATTTTTTTGATGACAGCTGTCAAACTTTAAACGGCTAGATCTCGGAAACTACTTACCCTAGAGTTCTCGTTCCAAAATCAAATGAAAGGTGTGATCAAGATCTATTTTTTTGATGACAGCTGTCAAACTTCAAACGGCTATATCTCGGAAACTACTCACCCTAGAGATCTCGTTCCAAAATCAAATGAAAGGTGTGATCAAGATCTATTTTTTTGATGACAGCTGTCAAACTTCAAACGCCCATATCTCGGAAACTACTCACTCTAGAGATCTCGTTCCAAAACCAAATGAAAGGTGTGACCAAGATCTATTTTTTTGATGACAGCTGTCAAACTTCAAACGCCCATATCTCGGAAACTACTCACCCTAAAGATCTCGTTCCAAAACCAAATGAAAGGTGTGATCAAGATCTATTTTTTTGATGACAGCTGTCAAACTTCAAACGCCCATATCTCGGAAACTACTCGCCATAGAAATCTCGTTCTAAAACTAAATGAAAGGTGTGATCAAGATCTATTTTTTTGATGACAGCTGTCAAACTTCAAACGGCTATATCTCGGAAACTACTCACCCTAGAGTTCTCGTTCCAAAATCAAATGAAAGGTGTGATCAAGATCTATTTTTTTGGTAAACGTTTGAAGTTTGACAGCTGTCATCAGAAATGTAGATCTTGATCACACCGTTCATTTGGTATTACAACGAGAAATCTAGGGTGAGTAGTTTCCGAGATATAGCCGTTTGAAGTTTGACAGCTGTCATCAAAAAAATAAATCTTGATCACACCTTTTATTTGGTTTTGGAACGAGATCTCTAGGGTGAGTAGTTTCCGAGATATAGCCGTTTGAAGTTTGACAGCTGTCATCAAAAATATAGATCTTGATCACACCTTTCATTTGGTTTTGGAACGAGATCTCTAGGGTGAGTAGTTTCCGAGATATAGCCGTTTGAAGTTTGACAGCTGTCATCAAACATTTAGATCTTGATCACACCTTTCATTTGGTTTTGGAACGAGAACTCTAGGGTGAGTAGTTTCCGAGATATGGGCGTTTGAAGTTTGACAGCTGTCATCAAAAAAATAGATCTTGATTTTAAGTTCTATGATTCAAGAAAGAAATAAAAATTGCTTGTTAGGTATAATAATATAATTTCCCCCAAATTGGTTAAATAAATTAGTATGGAAATCGAACCACCTTAATGTAACCACACGCTCGCAAAGCAATTTAAATAGCTAAATCATATTTTGCTTAACATTTTTTTACCTGACTGTACTCAACGGCTTCCTTAATTTGATGTTCTCCGAATCGTCACAACAAAAATTATTAAAATCAAAAGTGACAATTGGGAGAATTTCTCCCAATTTTTTCTCCGAATCGTCAGCAAGTCCTCATTAAACTCAAATGCAGTAAGTAGGTAGTAGGTACATACATACCTACCAAAGAAATCAAGCTAACCCCGCAATTTGCAATTTGCAATAAGCAATTTGGTGGGTTCGATTCCTGGTTCAGACAGTTGATTATTCAATTTTTTTATATTAAAATAATTATATTAATATTAAATAGAAAAATTACTTAGTTTGTTTCAAATTTAGCTTGTCCCTAAAATACAACAAAAGTAGAATACGAAAGGTGTAAGTAGGTAGGGAGATATCGTAGGTACAAAATACCAGCCTCTGAAGCCACATTTAAAGAAGTAGGTAGTAGGTACCTACTTAAGATTTTGCTATAAAGTCAACGGGAAGCATAGTTTGTATGTTGCTTTATTACTGAGTCCCACGCGGGCAAAGCTGCAGGCGCTACAGCTAGTAAACAAATAAATCAATGCATCAAACAATCACGCCATTTCTCGTAGGTATGCTCAGTAGGAATGAAAAATAAAAATGAACTTTAGTGAACTAAATATAATAATCATAATCGCTTGTCTCTTCAAGTCTGTAGCAAAATAGATCAAAGATGCCGCCTCGCCGGTCGCCGCACAGGCGAGGCGGTGCCGCGGTGGCTCGACGCGTTCTAGTTAAAAACATGATATTATGGACCTAATGTAAAGTAGATAGGAATCAAATTACAACTCTTCGAGTTGTAACGTATAACCGTGTTACAATTGTCGACAGGGTAACCCACACGAATGGGTTTTTGAATAGTACGAAAACCCATACAATTGAAAACCCTATGATTGGGTAACCCAAACGAAAGGGTTTTGAAGGGGGTTACCCCTTAAAACAGCTTACCAAACAATAGGGTAACCCATAAGGAAAGGGTTTTTTATTAACCGCTTGGAAAAACCCTATCGAAAACCCCTTCAAGGGGTAACCAAATCGGTCCCTGATTTCGACACACAATATTGCCAGTGTCAAGTGATATAGGGTAAACTACCCTAATCTTGGCACCCCCACCAATTGTTGGCACTTCTCTGATTTATCCTATTTACTAAGAAAAAGCCAGACCTCACGATGTTGTTATATAAACAACAACTTAACATAATAATAAACATCGTAGGGTCTGGCTTTTTCTTAGTAAATAGGATAAATCAGAGAAGTGCCAACAATTGTGTGGGGGTGCCAAGATTAGAGTAGTTTACTCTATTTGAAATAATATTAGTCAAGTCATTCGTCAAGTCGGCTGTCATTTGTTTTGAAGGGAAAATGGTGGATTTTCTATTCAAAACTTGGGAACGATTTCTATCATTCAGGGGAACCACTTTACACATTTATTACAATGGCTCACACGCTACGCTACGACCTCAAGTATTATTGGTTAAAATTCCACCACAATCATAACAATAACACAAGAAAAAACATTAAAATAAAAGTGCTAATCGTGTTTTAAAAAATGAAAAATCTCGAATCTAGTTGAATAGTTAAAGAGTTGATTAAAACGTAGCTCTGTCACTGTTTGACATTACCTGTTGGTAAGAGACAGCAGTAATTTAAACAGCTGAATAATGTTATGGCAACGATTATAAGTAAGCAGAAGGCCTAGTACCAGTTTTGGTGTATAAATCTGGTGTGGAACGTCTGACGGCCAGCACACCAGTGGGCGCTGATTTGTATGGAGACACTGAGCGGATTCTTTGAGAAGCTTGGTCTACACCAAGCCCGTACTCGCATGTCGAGCTTCTTCAAGAATCCGCTCAGTGTCTCCATACAAATCAGCGCACACTTGTGTGCTGGGCGTCAGACGTTTCACACCCACACTATACACTGAAAACTCGTACTAGGCCCTCAGGTAAGAAAATAAATAAATATGTACTTTCCAGGTGAAATTGATAACGAAGGTTGAAGTCGATGTTCTGTGAATTCGCAGTTGTTATTTCGAAAATGTCCAAATGTTCCATGTCTATGTTAGTACAATTGAATAGTCTTAGTCATAGATAATTATTCACCACTAGGTGCCGCCCGCGACTTCGTTCGGGTCCCGTTGGATCCCGTTTATTTTTCGGGATAAAGAGTAGCCTATGTGTTAATCCAAGTCACGGACAATATATATTCCAAGTTTCATCAAAATCGGATCAGTACTTTTTACGTGAAAGAGTAACAAACATCCATCCATCCATACTTACAAACTTTCGCGTTTATAATATTAGTAGGATTTAGAACATAATATGGGACACTTGGCTTTGTTTATAACATTGTACTTTAGCGGGTGTACATGGGCCTTGTCATATTATTGTAAGAGATATAAGTAAAGGAGATATTGTAAGAGATATAAGTTAAACATGCTAATAAAGCATGCTTTTAGCGAGCACGTGCACATTTAGCATGTGTATCGAAACCTTGCTAATAATTAGCATGCTAGAAAATCGCACGACCGTCGATTTTTGAGCATGCTACCTGCAGCGCGGGTGAAGGGGGGCGTGCTTTTAGCGCGTGTGAACAGGTTTGTTTATGAGCATGCTAGTATCGATCGATCAGTTATATGAGCATGCTAGTATCGATCGATCAGTCGTTTGCGACAGGTGCGCGTGCACAGAGAGCGTGAGAGCACGCTATAAAATAGCATGTGTATTGGAGTGTTTGCTTTTAGCATGCTTATTCAGAAGCATGCTTAAAACTAGCATGCTTATTGCTAGCAAATGTACACTCCTCACTAGCATGCTAATATTGATCATGCTAATTAGCATTCTATTTGCTAGCATGTGTAACAGTAGCTTAATTGTGTAGCGGCTGTAAAGAGGCCTTGTCATACAATGATTATCAATTTTGTTGGACTCAGTATTTCTTTTCTACGCGCAAGGCTGAGTTTTTTATACCATTAATTAATGGAACAAGCCAATATTCCACTTGATGTTAAGTGGTAACCACTGCCTATAACGATGCACTGCCTCATTGGACACATCCACTGAGAACGTGCTCTGTAACTGCGTCCATCACTCTGAGACATAAAGGTGTTAAGTTCCACCATTTAGCTGTATTAAAACAGGGTACTGTGAGATATTCACCAATATTTACAAAGACAATCTCAAAATGAAACCTTATTTCAAGTACATTAAGTACGTATTTGTGTGTTGAAATGAAAACTTAATAAATTCTTATAGGTATCAATAGAGGGCGCTTCTCCGAACGTAAAGAAGGATCGTCGCAAATTCGGCCTCAGAAAGAAGAAATCGAACAGCAAGTGTGCCTCCGTGGAACTAGCGCCGCCCCATATCGACCCGTCCAATTCACATTCTGTAAGTTTTCAACCTTATATCTATTGTTATAAGGTCCATGCCAGCTTCTAAAATACAAATATTCACGGACATGTTATCACACAATGCCCTCTAATCCCAAACTAAGCAAAGCTTGTACTATGGGAACTAGATGGCTGATAGAATACATACATACATTTTTTTGTAAATACATACTTATAATACATAGAAACACCCAGACACAGAACAAACATCTATGTTTACAACACACAAATGTTAGTTCTCGGTGGGGATCGAACCCACAACCCACAGCACGGAAGGCAGAGCTACTACCGACTGACCCATGACGCCTGTCAGAGAAGAAGTTATACTTCGAGTGCCACGCATTCACTCTCGCTCTGTGTTTAATGTGAAATTAATTTAGTATTTATTTTTATGTACCTAACCAATATGCAGTACTTATTTAGTTAGAAAAGGTTCTATGCTCATGTTGCCTAAATCAGAACTAGATGGCGCTGCTAAGTTTGGTCGGATCCTAGAACGCGCTACCGAAGTGTTTTGCGTTTTGTAGGGTCTCCGTATGTGATCACTCTCTCTGTCTCTTTCTATTCCCCCTCCCCAGGAGCGTTAAACGTTTAACGCGTTAAATTGTTGGAAGTCGCATTAGAAGTATAACTTCAAAAATGTGGGACCTAGGCTCCATCAAATTTGCCCCAGACCCTTTACTTGTTTATTTTTTTCAGGCATTATCAGCTCTTACAGCGCCACCTTCGCCTGGTGGCGGTGCCTCATCCATACCCAACCTAGCAGCCTCCCTACCGATAGGTAAGTCTTATAACCGCTTTTAATATAAGGACAGCATTGAAAAGCCTACCTTATTGCGACGCGACACGGTTTATTCTTGCTACTACCAGTAACTGTGGCTTTAATGTAAAGCCCGCATCGAAATAGTACATTACTGAAGCGGCCAGCATAAGAGGCAATGATGGACGAACGTCTAAATGTGGACCGAATCGAAGACGAGGCACACATACGTAAGTCCATCAATGCCTAGTTGTGACCAAGGCTTGTATAGTACTTTTCTCAAATAATCAGGCCACTGCTCGCATTTATTTGGTCAGTACAGCGTTTAAATAAATAAATATTCACGGACACTTAACACAACGCCTTCTAGTCCCAAACTAAGCAAAGCTTGTACGATGGGAACTAGATGGCTGATAGAATACATAATACATTTTTTTTTTGTAAATACATACTTATAATACATAGAAACACCCAGACACAGAACAAACATCTATGTTTGCCACACAAATGTTTGTTCTCGGTGGGGATCGAACCCACGACCCACAGCACGGAAGGCAGAGCTACTACCGACTGAGCCATGACGCATGAGTTTTCGATTTATCTCGAAGAAGGTTGTCAAAATAATGCTCAAATTTCCAAGCATGTTTGAGAAAATCTACTTTATTGCGACGTGGCACGGTTTATTCTTGTTACGACTACTACTTAGGCCTTTACATCTATTGAAGGTGATTTATTCAGCATCAGGAGGCAACCTGTGCCTACACCTAGGTTTTGATCGTGTTTTTGCAATATCACAGTTCTATAGGACCCCTGTACTTTTTAGACAAACTAAGCAATAATAGGTAATTGAGACAGGAATGTATGACTATAAGGCAGCCTATGTTATACGCGAGGACTAATCAACGTTTATTATTTTTAGATCCACACAAAAGTCCAAGCCTTCCCCAAGATCCAAGATTTTTGTATCTATTTTTTTGTAAATCATGTCCAGTCTTTGTATTTTCGTTTTGAAATAAATTATATTTTACGAATATGTCTTTACTGAAGGATTCTACGAGGTCGGTAAGTGTGCGCAGCATGGAAGTTTGTATGACGCTAAATACAAAATGGCGGCGTACCTGTCAAACTTCTGTCACGAGCACGGTAATGCTAAAGGCATGTCTGGCTAGATTTGCGCTGAGCTATGACTAAATCATGCGACTAGCTAATTAAATCATAATACATCTATTGAAGATGATTTATATAGTGTCAGGAGGCAACCTATGCCTACACTTAAGGCGTATGTAAAAGGCAGACAACCCTTTCGCTCGCACATTTCAACATTTTTGAAGATATAATATAACTAAATGTAATTATGTGAAATTGCAGAGCTTCAGGGTCGAGAGAATAACAATGCAAAGGTTCAGTAAAAATATCACATTGATCCAAACAAGTTTTCCGACCAAAAAACTTATACCAATGCAAATTTTTTGGTTAGAAAACTTGTTTGGATCAATGTGATATTTTTACTGAACCTTTGCATTGTTATTCTCTCGACCCTGAAGCTCTGAAATTTCACTTATCTACATTTAGTTATATTATATCTTCAAAAATGTTGAAATGTGCGAGTGAGAGGGTTGTCTGCCTTTTACATACGCCTTAACGGGACACTGTAGTAGGAGAGAATGGTATATGTGCTGGACAAGCCTACTCCATCTAAAACATTGTCCCAGATACTATACAGTGTCCCGTTAATGATATCAACACCATTGATAACTTAAGGTGGAAATAACGACCATTGCCAGTGCGCGTATCAATTCATGCCTGACTCGTTGCCACACTGTTTCTTTTACCATCGGTCTTAAGACCTAATGGGCACGCAATTCATTGACCTTTCGACCAAGAAAGAACCTAAAGTAAGACTAAATTATCCTGCTGCACGTACGTAGCATCCGTAGGTTACGTTCACCGCGTACTGTCAGTAGTATGAAAAGCACTCATTGCCCGTGGTCCACTTGGCTATGTCCGGTTGACCGGACAATGGAAAAAACCGGACATAGCCAAGTGGACCACGGGTAATGACTGATTATTTGATACAACTGCACTAAAAACAGTATATTTAGGTAATATTATTCTGTTAAAGAAATATTTTTGTATAATTTTGATTCAAATCACAGTAACAATAACAATATCTAACCAGTAACTCTCCTTTCCAGCTTTTCTTTCAACATTTCTGGCCTCTACTCTAGTTCGTAAGACTTTTATTCTGTTTGTTTGTTTAACCCCCTTTCTCCCCTCACATACTCTGTACATAAACAAACATACATAAAGCTGTTTCGCTTAGTGTAAAATGCATGGAGATACGATGGTCACTATGTAAGTCAAAGATAAGAGTTCGTTTTGATGACAGCTAATGTCACCTGTCAAATTTTTGTACTAAGTAGTAATATTTTGTACTAGCATCCGCCCGTGACTTCGTATGCGTTCCATTAGATCCCGTTGATAATCCGGGATAAAAATAGCCTATGTGTTAATCCAAGTCACAGACAATATATATTCCAAGTTTCATCCAAATCGGATCAGTAGTTTTTGCATGAAAGAGTAACTAACATTAGTAAATTCTTACAAACCATTCTTTCATTCTTTCGCGTTTATAATATTAGTAGGATGTGAGCTGTATTTTTACAAAAAAAATTGACCGTGGTCCGGTCAACCGGACATTGCCAATCGGACCACGGGTAATTATTGAAAAAAGTAAATAAAAATTTGTTGATAATATTAAACTCCGTGACAGACAGTATTTGTTTTATAACAGGCTTAGATAGTGCAAATATTGTTAGCCTGCAGAGACTAATAAATTGCGCCAACTTTTAATCAATCTATATTCAATACTTGCACATCATCACAATCACACTTCAACACTTTTTAGTAGGTACTTTACACCTTGACTACCGAATGAAGACTGGCGACATTACCACGGCTAAACCTAGGGTAAAGCAGTATGCATCACTAGCGCCATCTACCACCACTTATCAGCTATTCATGACTATTCATGACTTCATTCTGCTTTACCCTAAAATTGCAATATCAATTCTCAAATGATTATTTATTACTTGGACAAAATTAAATACATTTTATTAACGGCTAACTTATTAGTTTTACAATATGCACATGAGATCTTAACCTCTTGATAAACGCAATACCGTATTAGGCACAACCTCGGTGGACGTGCTCTTTGAGATAATGCAATCCAATTGTTATAGGCAGAAATAACCGTTTAGCATCAGCTTGGCAACTGTTTATCGAAATATTTTATTCCAAAAAAGCTTAATAATAAATTACTAAGAATTTACTAGTACGTATTTAAAATGAGTACATGTTCCGACACGGTTTTATAGCTCTGACTTTTAATTGAGGGGAAGTAGAAGAGTTCTTCAATCAGTAAAAGAGATATAGGATAAAAAGAGAGATATTGCCTTCCACTTTCGCTGAGAGCTATAAAACCGTGTCGGGGCCTATACAGTTACTAAATATCGGTCTGAGTACCTATAATATGTAATACTGATAGATAATTATTAGTAGGTTGATGTAGGCCAGCAAAACCACTGCAGTATATAATAAGCTTTGATCACGCCATGAATTAATTTTCACAACTTTGAACCTTATTCCTCAACACATATAGTTGATTCTAACTACTTTTTACATTGCTGGCACGCTGCGATTTTAATTATACAATTTTCTCTCTTCTGTCTTATCAGATAAAGTTCAAAATAGATTACGTTGATTCGAACGAAAACAAAATCACTTGATAAGATCTTTCTACTATCTTTGATAAGAATAATCTATCTTAAGAATGATCTCAGCGGTATTTTATGATTATGGAATATTGATCGTTATTCTAAACGAATTTGGGTTTTTTTTTAAAGAGTGTGTAAAAAAATTTCCTACAAGGTTATAGATGCATTTAGAACAAAAATTGTAAATTCAATATTATCATCTATCTCGTTTCTACGCACGTAATCTGAAAGAGACAGGTGTTATCTATGTCGAGATTGGATGCTGTGATCTTATGAAGGTTATATGAAGTGTTTCTCTTTGTGAAATAATCTCGATTTTCTAACGAAAAGATATCAATTTGTTATGTTTTTTCTTGTATTTGGCGTTTTTATACTTAAGTAAAACAGTTCTAATAGTTATTTGTGGAATCATTGTGATAAAGTTGTAATATATTTAGATCAAGTCGCAAAGTAATAATTATAATCCAAATTCAAATAAAATAACAAATGATAAGTACTTATTGTTATCAAATCAAAGAATGAGCCGCCTTAAGGCCTCCGTTGTGACTTAAAGACTGCTAGAGCCGGGACAGTTTACGTGCCCTCCGAAGCGCGCTCAGATGTAAATGCCACGGTCACCCATCCAAATAGTGACCGCGCAGAACGTCGCTTAACTTAGAAAATCGGTGAAGATTGACTAAGCAAGCCTAGCCACGAGCGCTTCTGAAACAAGAAATACTCTGAAATTCATAAACCTTAGTGAAGACTGTCATTTTTTATCAGTGAATAAAGAAGATTGTAATAAGTTTGGAATATGTCAAGTGCCAGTGATGGAATATTCTTGCCAGCTGCTAGAATTATATGCCAGTATATTAGTCAAGTTCTCAGGGAATATCAAGATAAGTCACGTGAGTTAAAAATATTGGATGTCTTCCGCTCGTAACTTCGTCCGCGTCCCGTTTGATCCTATTGATTTTCCGGGATAAAGTAGTCTATGTATTAATTCAGGTTACGAACTATATATATTCCAAGTTTTATCCAAATCGGACCAGCGTGATTGAAACACAAACATCTAAACATTGACATTTGTCTACGCGTCACTGCAGAGGGCGCTGCACCGCGACTTTATAAGGCGTTGCAAGCGTCACTCGCTCTCTCATTTGCGCATTCACGCCAAACTCATAGGTGCTCATATTGCTAATTATTGTACTTATTTTATTGTTAAAATTAAATTGATGTACCTACTTTTATCAGTATTCTCAATTATAAGCTAGATAGCAAAGCAAAGGATCCTAAGAACCAGCTAGTAACGACCATCAGTCGTAGGGCTAGTAGGCCGCATCATTGCCGTAGGCTAAAACAACATTTATAATATTAGTGGGATGTGATTTTATTCATTCACTTCGCTTCATATCAATGCCTATGCATGTGTTTGTTTTTTTTATTTCAAAAACTACTTTACTCCTTATACTAACAAAATACACATGAAACAATTGAGCTATCTACAAACCGTTGCAAACGATTTATAGATAGCTCAACTGGTCCAAATCAGTAGCAATCGGAAGCGTGTACAAGACACTGGCTGCATTGCCGCGCTGATTAGCAATGCTGATACGCTGGACCAGATAATCACCAGCCCTCGAGTCACGTGTCTTATTATTACCAATGATTGAATTGTTTTTATCCGCCAAACGATAGAATAGACTGGGTTATCACTCTGAATAATGTTTAATTAAGATTCGTATGTTAAGTTTGTGTTAAACTGCGCGGCCGAATCGTACAATGTCGCGGACGGCTTGCCAAGTGACAGCGTTACTGCGCAATGCAACACATCACTACCGAATCTTCGTTTATCGTTACTCGGAATAGAGGCCCTGGTTTCAAGCTCAGAATATTGAACATACATATAAAAAAACATATTAATAACTAAATTGACATTATGTTACTACGTTAAGAAGTTGAATACGGTTATATACGTAAATGACATAGAAAACTTGGGCCCGTATGCTGATCCGGCTTCAAGCATTTTTTGTATGAAAATCTCGACTCAAATCTATGCTTGAGTAACGATTTCCTTATCAGCATATAGGTCTTAGGCCTTCTCACTAGATTCCCAAGTTTGCGAAACACCTACAGTAATCCAAAGGTCACATGAGACCTCTTACCACCTTTACCTTGACAAGTTTGAAACCCTTCAAAAACAACAATGAAATAAACAATGAATTTTATATTTCAGCGTGTGCTGCAGCCAGACCCCAATCACTGCCAGGCGCAGAGTCAATGGTGACCATCCAAGCTGGACCTGCCTCTCTGAACAGTTTAACTCCTGACCACCAACTGAGGGAGGACTTTACTATACTGGCCAAGGATTTAGTGGCTAGTTTGAAAGGCGTTGTTAGTACTTTGGTAAGAACTTAAGAATGTCCATTTTAGTTGGACCTGCGGTTTTGAACAGTTTGACTTCTGAAGTCCTATTTAGGAAGGACTTTACTATACTGGCCAAGGATTTATTGACTATAGGTAAACCATTTAATGAGACCACTGCATATGAAGTTTACACAGGCGAAGGCGGGTGATTTTGTTTGACAAAACTGTCAAGTTCGTTCGACAAGCAGACTGAATCTTTGTCAGGATATGACGTCACCCCTATCGTAAGAAAATCTCTGCCGAAGCAAGCGTAAAGGTGCTTTTCCAACAGAGCTAAACTACGTGGCTAAGGATGCGTTTCACATCCACCAATAGGAATCTATACTATTATAAAACTGTAAAAAAGCCAAAAACTAAAATTAAAGATATGGATAAACTGTCACCGCGCAGTGTATCTCTCGGATACGCTAGCGATACAATACGGTTGCGATTGTCACATTTATTCTTAACTAGCTGACCCGACAGACGTTGTCCTGTCATTCAAACAACTGACAAAGTTTTCATGAAAAAGGTTAAGAAACTTTCACCCACTTTCAACCCAATTACAACCCTTTTTTCACATTAAAAAGTAGCCTATGTCCTTTCTCAGGCTCTAGACTATCTGTGTACAGACAGACACAGATAGTCTAGAGCCTCGACTGACAGATTTACTTTCGCATTTATAATATTAGTATGGATCAAGGCACTGAATGTTTTGCAACCACAGGTGTGTGAAAGAAGTCGCTTACGAGCCGCGATGGAGGCGGCAGATAGTACATCTATCCCAGGGAACGCATCCATGCAAGCTTTGAGAACTAATTTGACGTCAGCATTGCAGCAGAATTCTGGTGAGATACGCTTTGAAATTACCCTATAAAAGGGTACTTTTGATGATACACACACATACCCGAATTAAGTCAATGACATCATTATTAGTTTGAATATTTAGTGGTACTTTAGTATTCTTCAGCGAGAATTTTATACATGTAATTTTGATTAAGAACTAAATTTTTTGCAATAAATTAGTTTTGGATTATTAAGATAATAATTAATAGATTTAGATCTATCGATGTAGTGAAGTGTCATCAGCAAATAATATAGTAGCAATTCTTTTTACTAGAAATGGAAGGTCATTTATATATACCAAGAACAGAAATGGGCTAAGAATAGATCCCCAAGGTACACCAATACTCAAATTCAAAGCATTTGACATCGCATCATTAACATGCACTGATGGTTCTCGTTTAGTTAAGTATGATTTCATTAGTTCTAAGACCCCTTCCTCTAACACCGAAGTAACTCAACTCTCTTGGGAGTATTTCATGATTTACACAGTCAAATGCCTTTGGTAAGTCAGAAAACAGCAAATCTGACGATATCTTTTAAAATTCGTAAATATTTTCTACAAAACCAACCACGGCGTCAGTAGTGGAGCACCCTTCCTATGTAAAAAAAACTTACCTTTGCTATGTAATAAAATAGAGATAAAATGTCTAATCGACGATGTTATTACGTAAATAATGACGAGTTAAGTTATGTACACAGAACTCCGATCCAGATTATCGAGGATCCACGACGCGTCCGATATCGCTGAAATGACGGAAGCGGTAAGTACATTATATTAGTAACTAATCTATCTATACTATTGTTATTATTTATTATTATTAGCCAGTTTCATCCCACTGCAGGGCAAAGGCCCCTTCCTTTTCTCACGATCTAGTGCAGCTGCGGGCCAATAATCCTTCGAAAATGCTTCCAATTCGTCTCGCCATCAGCCAAGCTTTATTTATTCTTTTACAGTTTTATAATAGTACTAGATTCCGCCCGCGACTTCGTTCGCGTCCCGTTGGATCCCGTTGATTTTTCGGGATAAAAAGTAGCCTATGTGTTAATCCAGGTCACGGACAATATATATTCCAAGTTTCATCCAAATCGGATCAGTAGTTTTGGCGTGAAAGCGTAACGAACATCCTCACAAACTTTCGCGTTTATAATATTACTAGCTTCCGCCCGCGACTTCGTTCGCGTCCCGTTGGATCCCGTTGATTTTTCGGGATAAAAAGTAGCCTATGTGTTAATCCAGGTCACGGACAATATATATTCCAAGTTTCATCCAAATCGGATCGCTTGTAAAAATTTCATCTTTGTACACGTAGCTTAAGAATGAAAATATTGTTTTCTTAATTTGATTGTTTACGGCCAGGTTGTGTACCCACCAACATAAAAAGGTTTTATTCAAGCTGTCAGTTGATGTCCGTTGTGTTTTGCTATAGGTACCATTTCTAACAAATGAACTGGCTGGACTGATGGTTTTACTGACTCCTTACAAAGAAATATACTTAAATATCGCTGTAAAGGCCTACGCAGACCGAGACGGCATGGCAAGGGATTTTGCCGTGAGTCAGAGCACACTGGCCGCTTAGATACCGCGCCACAGGAGCCTGTGGCGCGTCTTTTAATGCCCTGCGATAAAATCCCCTTCAATGCCACGGCATTAAAGTCAAAGTCAAAGTCAAAAATCTTTTATTCAATAAAATCTCACTGATCACTTTGAATCGTCATTACGTTTTGTATGATTAGGTATGATTACATTTTTTTTTATTGGATGAGTTGGAGCTAGTTCGTCCCAAGCTTGTTTGTCTTCTAAATAATCAGATATTTTATAGTATGCTTTTAAAAGAAGTCTCTGTTTTATCATTTTAAAGCATAGCAATTTATGTCGTATTTCTGTAACAATACGGTTGAATGTCCATTAGTAAAAATTAAAATCCCTTGCCATGCCGTCCCGGTCTGCGTAAGCCTTAATTAGTACGTTATTATTTGTGTACAGTCACAGCGTGCCTTCCAGCAGTCGCTAAGCTACAGTTCGTCGTGTGTGTCCGCTTCCGAGTTCTTCGACGCAGAGGAGCACGAGGAGGAGGATGATGATGATGATTTGAAGCCGGAGATTGTCATCGCTGCTGATGAGGTAAGTAGAACTACTATACTCATGCCTGGATAATGAAACGTCACTCTAAACACCACTTTAAAATGTAAAAAAAACACTTGTGTGCGGCAAACATAGATGTTCTATGTCTGGGTGTTACTATGTATAATATGTATTAGTACATAACAGCAGCACGTGTAAATGTGGACCGAGTCGAAGACGAGGCACATATACGTGAGTCCCTCATTGCCTAGTTGTGACCAAGGCTTGTATAGTACTTTTCTCAAATAATGCGCGGAAATTAAAACTAAGTACCTAGGCATAACTTTTTAGTTGAAAATACAATTACTTGATCAGATTTTAATCCAATCAGATTTAAAAATAATAAACACATCCATTCCTCAAGGAAGCGTGGCCGGATGTCTTTTGTTCTTGGTGTACATTAACAGCCTACCTAAAGCAATAAATGCTAAATGCGTACTTTTTGCAGATGACGTATCTTTGTTATTTAAAGTGTCGCCAAAAACTGACCTTAAGATTATAACATCCACGTTTAATACCACCAAACAGTGGTTAAGTGACAACAACTTAGAAATCAACCTGACAAAAACTAAATTAGTACAGTTTAAAACCAGCCAAAGGGCACCTTTAGATTTAAGTTATCTGACTACTTATCTAAGTATTGAAGTATCTTCTGAATTTAACTTGTTAGGTACTACTTTAGACACTCACCTTAATTGGAGAAAACACATTGACAAACTTAAGATAAAACTTGCCAGATTTACGTATGCCCTTAGTATATTAAAATGCAATACTGATTACCAAACCGCTTTGTCAGCATACTACGCCAACGCATTTTCTTGGTTTAATTATTCAATTATTTTATGGGGAGATAGTGTAGACTTTAATGACATATTTATACAACAAAAGAAACTCGTGCGAATACTTGTTAACATAAAGCAAAGGCAAAGCTGTAGACTCCATTTTAAAACAATGAGATTATTAACATTACCCTATATCTATATTATGCAAATGACCCTATTCGTAAGAAAATACAGAAACTTATTTTTATCTAAATCGGAAAATGACGGTAACTATAATAGACGACACAAAGATATGCTAATTAGACCCCCGACCGCTTTAAAAACATTTGAAAACAGTCCGTACATCCGTTCAATAGTTATTTTCAATAAAATTCCTAATTTTATCAAAAGCCAACCAAAAGATTCTATTTTCCGAAATCTACTAAGGGAATTCCTTATTTCTAAGTCTTATTACTCTGTTGACGAATTTCTGTCCGATAAATTGTAGCGCATAATAAAAACTGACATTATTCTAATTAAATTACAACTTATTTTTGACATTTAAATTATATTGTAAATACGTAGATAATGTTATGAATTTATGTTTGACTTTGCATCCGCTTGATAATTGTATAAGTACCTCCCATTATTATTGACATTCATTCAACTTTTACCATGACATTATTACTATTTCATTATGCAGGTAATCTATAATATTAATTGACTACTGCTATCTACTTTAGTACAATTGCTGCGCCCTCACAGGGTACATGACTGTTCTTTTAGCTAAATAAGACCTAAGCTATATATATAAACCATGTATGCAATAAATAAATAAATAAATAAATAAGACTTTTCAAAACTAATAACGAACAACGAAGTTACAGTGTTCATTTGTTTTTTTTTTCAATAATCAATTTTCTATTTGAAAGCCTGTTCGAGATTTGAATAAAACTTTTGATAAGTTACCGCCTTGGTTGCCATGTTATGGAGTAAAAGATTGTTCCATTTTTAAATAACACGACAGTAATGAGTTTTGTATGTAATTTATCTGGTCGCTAAACACGACAGTAATGGATTTTCATACAGTTTTATCTGGCCGCTGCTCGCATGTGTTTGGCCAGTACTGCATATTCGGTTTATCTCGAAGAAGGTTGTCAAAATAATGCTTTAATTTTCAAGCATGTTTGAGAAAAATATGTTAGTACGTCTGGTCCGTAACTCGGTCTGCGTCCAGTTTGATCCTGTTTATTTTCCGGGATAAAAAGTGGCCTATACGTTACAAGATACGATTTTTTCCATTATAAGTGTTTACAAAGGTCTCAGCTCAAGGTATGAGGCACTTTTGTTTTTGTTTAAATATAAATAAATAAATAAATATTCACGGACACTTAACACAACGCCTTCCAGTCCCAAACTAAGCAAAGCTTGTACGATGGAAACTAGATGGCTGATATAGCTCAACTGTTTCATGTGTATTTTGTAAATATTGTGAACACTAAATACCTACTGTATTTATCGTAATTTACTTTGTAAATTAAAGTTTTTATCTATACTTAGGCTGGAATACTCGAAAGCCATTTAAATTTGAGCACCACTTAAAATTGCTCTGCCTCTTTTTGACATTACTCATTTGTAAGAGATGGCAATAGATTAAGCGGAACTTAAATTAAGTGCGGTTTGAGTGGCGTTTGAGTATTCGGCCATTAATATTATAAAGAGGAAAGATTTGATTGTTTATTTGCATTGAATAGGCTCCGAAACTACTGGACCGATTTCAAAAATTATTTTACCGTTGGGAAGCTACACTATCTCTGTACATATTATATTATTATATATAATACAAGGTGATGCATGCGACTTCGTTCGCGTCCCGTTGGATTCCGTTGATGATGCAAAAAATAGATAAAAACAATCCTTGATGCGGATTATAATATATCATGCTAAAATTTCAGCTCGATTGGTGCAGTACTTTTATATATATATATATATATATATATATATATATATATATATATATATATATTATAGATAATATGTCACGCATATGGCTATATTATATTAAAAAAAAATTAGCAATTATGACTAAAACTTTAATAATGTGTAAAAAATGACCTAAAATGTTCCTCACCTAAGACATTTTGGTTAAATACCCATGCAAAGCCGGGACGGGCTGCTAGTTGATTATAATTCTTTCATTAATTTAATGTTTACTTTACATATTCTGTTTAAAATGTTAGTACCTAATTTACCTATCAATTTAGCTGGTGTCAAATAGGTTAGTTTGTACCTTTTTCTAAGTGCTTTTAACGCTAATATGTTACTATCAGTGAAAACTTGTTATTAGCCTTCTGTTTCTAAGTGTCTATGACAGGCGTCATGGCTCAGTCGGTAGTAGCTCTGCCTTCCGTGCTGTGGGTCGTGGGTTCGATCCCCACCGAGAACAAACATTTGTGTGTTGTAAACATAGATGTTTGTTCTGTGTCTGGGTGTTTCTATGTATTATAAGTATGTATTTACAAAAAAAATGTATGTATTCTATCAGCCATCTAGTTCCCATCGTACAAGCTTTGCCTAGTTTGGGACTAGAAAGCGTTGTGTTAAGTGTCCGTGAATATTTATTATTATTATTTATTTATTCTATTAAATGTGTGATCGCAGTACCAGTACCTACCGCACGTACGCAACTGGCGCCACTGAAAACCAGCGCCTAGGCAGGGTACTAACATATCCTGCCCTGGCACCATGCTGAGTGGTGGCCATTTTTAACCGACTTCAAAAAAGGAGGAGGTTCTCAATTCGGTTGTATTTATTTTTTTAATGTTTGTTACCTCAGAACTCCGTCATTTATGAACCGATTTGAAAAATTCTTTTTTTATCTGAACGGGTATGCTTCCAGATTGGTCCCATAAAATTTATATCAAAATCAGTTCAGTAGTTTGACAGTTAAATAAGAATAACTCGAAAAAACACGTCATTCACTAACACGACACTGCGTATTTGCTTTCCTGTGACGTTTCTGTGGTGCTTACGATCGATAGAACAGTCCCAATGAACTGCCATCATCATCATCATCCTCATTTGATGATGAATGCGTATCAAATTGAAGTCGGTTTTTCCAGTTTTTTAAACTTATAAATTATTGTTATTTCTAATTATAGTTCTAAGATTTAATTTTGTAACCTCTGTAAAATAACAAAATAAAAACATTCTATTCTATTCTATATTTATTGAGTTTTTAACAGTCGAATACTCAAACGCAACTCAAACCCCACTCAATTTAAGTCCCGCTTAAATTATTGCCATCTCTTACAAATGAGTAATGTCAAACAGAGGCAGAGCAATCTTAAGTGGTGCTCAAATTTGAATGACGTTCGAGTATTCGGCTGTAAGAGCTGGAAGTTTTCCAAAAATAAATAAATAAATAAATAATGTTTGTTCGTCCAGGCCGGTGTGATAGAGTTGGATGGTGATTCCTCATCAGAGGCTGGTTCCCTCAGCAGCGAGGAAGGCTCCGCCAGCTCCGACAACTCTGAGGGTGCGAGTGAGTCGTACGCTTTAGTTATACGCTATTGAGCGTCTACTAGCTGTTACCCGCGACTTCGTACGCGTGTAACGATTTTTTTTTCGAAATATATTAAGTTTTATTACAATACTAGCTGGCGACCGCGGCTTTGCTCGCGTGGTAGCAGCGTACAAACAGGCTTGAATTTTTTTGAAAATTCTGATACACGTGTCGAGTGAATTTATTTGACGAATCTATGTACCAATTTTGAAGGGTCTATCATGTGCAGTATATTAAAGAAACGCATTATTTAGTTTAAATCTTTGACCCTAATTTTAGACCCTTTAGGATGCGACTTTTCAAAATTCCTGTCTTAGTGCACCCCTACACTATATAAAGATACTACCCTCCAAATGTCATACCTCTAGGACTTATAGTTTAGGCTGTGTGTTGATTGTCAGTCAGCTTCAAAAGAGTTTTATATCATTGGGCGCCGTACGTTTTCGTCAGTGATTTAGCTTTGTGTCATTTAGCAGTGACATCTGGTTCTTTTGATAATTCATAGCTCTGCCTTCCGTGCTGTGGGTCGTGGGTTCGATCCCGCACACCGAGAACAAATCTTTGTAAAAATAAAGTAAAAAGTCTGTTGTGGCAAACATAGATGTTTGTTCTATGTCTGGGTGTTACTATGTATAGTAGGTGCCAAATAACACCGCAATACAGGTCATTCACCCACCTTCACCACGATGTCGCAAAATTCAATTTATGAATGGCTAATTCTGTCACTTTCCATACAAACCGGTCGCTAAGACGGTAATCGCTCGAATCTCGGAGTACTGTTTGTTTACCATACATAAATTGAATTTTGCGACATCGGGGTGAAGGTGGGTGAATGACCTGTATTACGGTGTTATTTTGCACCTACTATATAAGTATGTATTTACAAAAAAAAAATATATATGTATTCTATCAGCAATCTAGTTCCCATAGTACAAGCTTCGCTTAGTTTGAGACTAGAAGGCGTTGTGTGATATGTCCAAGAATATTTATTTATTTCTTATTTATCTTATCAAAATTAAAAGCTTAAATAAATAAGTTACTAGCTTATTTATATTCTTTATTCAGCTATTTAAATAAAAGATAAAATTTTAATTAGCTGTTTAATGATTCAGCTTTTACTTGCTAACTCTGGTTACGTAGTCTAGGCCGCCTTAAGGCCCCCGTCATGACTTAACGAGTTATCTATCAGTGCTATCAGCGGAGGCCGTGACACTCCGACACGACACCGACACGGCATCGTGGACACGTCGGACTTGCCTGCCTACCCCCAGACCGGCGCCGGGAGGACCTTCGCTATGGAATCTCCTATACAAGAACATCGGCAAGGACCTCTCGCAGATATCCATGCCGGTGACCATCAACGAACCACTTAATATGTTACAGGTGAGTTAAGTGACCCCGATGGATCAAAGTTTTGTGACCTTTACTGTTATATTAGTGACCTTGGTGACCTCAACAGTTATATTATAGGTCTAACTGTTTTTTTTTGTCACTAACTGTTATATTAGTGACCTCAACTGTTATTTTAGAGACCTCAATTGTATTTTAGTGACCTTAGTTGGTATTTGGTGACCACAACAGTTATATTAGTGACCTCAATTGTATCTTGATTACCTTTATTAGTATTTGGTGACCTCAACTGTTATATTAGTGATCTCAATTGTATTTTGAGTACCTTGATTAGTAGTTGGTGACTTCAACTGCTATTTTAGTGACCTCGACTGCTATTTTAGTGACCTCTACAGTTATATTAGTGATCTTAACTGTTATATTAGTGACCTCAACTGTTATATTAGTGACTTAAATTGCTACATCCGTTGTTCCAGCGTCTATGCGAGGAGCTGGAATACTCTGAACTCCTGGATTCGGCAGCAGAATGTCCTTCAGGCGTGGAGCGCATGGCGCTAGTGGCTGCGTTTGCAGTGAGCGCGTACGCGAGTTCAGCACACCGAGCTGCCTCTAAACCCTTCAACCCACTGCTGGCGGAGACGTACGAGTGTGTCAGGGACGATAGGGGATTCAGGTTCCTTGCTGAACAGGTCAGTAATACATCGAGCTGCCTCTAAACCCTTCAACCCACTGCTGGCGGAGACGTACGAGTGTGTCAGGGACGATAGGGGATTCAGGTTCCTTGCTGAACAGGTCAGTAATACATCGAGCTGCCTCTAAACCCTTCAACCCACTGCTGGCGGAGACGTACGAGTGTGTCAGGGACGATAGGGGATTCAGGTTCCTTGCTGAACAGGTCAGTAATACATCGAGCTGCCTCTAAACCCTTCAACCCACTGCTGGCGGAGACGTACGAGTGTGTCAGGGACGATAGGGGATTCAGGTTCCTTGCTCTACAGGTCAGTAATACATCGAGCTGCCTCTAAACCCTTCAACCCACTGCTGGCGGAGACGTACGAGTGTGTCAGGGACGATAGGGGATTCAGGTTCCTTGCTCTACAGGTCAGTAATACATCGAGCTGCCTCTAAACCCTTCAACCCACTGCTGGCGGAGACGTACGAGTGTGTCAGGGACGATAGGGGATTCAGGTTCCTTGCTCTACAGGTCAGTAATACATCGAGCTGCCTCTAAACCCTTCAACCCACTGCTGGCGGAGACGTACGAGTTTGTCAGGGACGATAGGGGATTCAGGTTCCTTGCTCTACAGGTCAGTAATACATTCCTCGCTGATTTTATTGTTGAGCCTAGACCAAAAAGAGATGTAATAAAAAATAATAAGAAATATACAGGATCTCCCACGGCCATGCCACGTGGAGGGAAAGTATCTTAAATAATGTAGATAGAACATTTTACTTAAAGAAGACTTTATTTTGATTTTAAAAACAATTTAAACTGCATTGAAAGAATTTTGAATAATCGCCTGTCAGAACCGGGAATCGAACCCACCAAATTGTAAAAATAAAACACCCGTTATTTTATGATACCAATTAAAAAGCTCAATCGTAAGGGTTATTTTTTTCCAAGTAACATAGCATCTTAAATAAAAGGAAGTGCATGAAATTTTACATTTATAATTTAAAGAAAATTCGCCTTTCCTTTTAATATTTATTTTTTTATTTTTTGTCTCCAGGTATCCCACCACCCCCCGATCTCAGCATGTCACGCTGAATCCCCTCGCTGGTGCTTCTGGCAGGAAGCACGCATCAAGACCAAGTTCTGGGGGAAGTCCATGGAGTTCCAACCCACGGGCAGGGTGCATGTGCGACTGAACACAACCGGGGACCATTATACATGGAATAAGGTCAGAACTAAAATCTACTATAGTAGGTGCCAAATAACACAGCAATACAGGGCATTCACCCACCTTCACCGCAATGTCGCAGAATTCAATTTATGAATGGCTAATTCTGTCGCTTACCACATACTTACTTGACCACATACTTGCTTAAGTACATACTTAAGCAAGTATGTGGTCAAGTAAGTATGTGGTAAGCGTAAAAAAAACTCCGTCATTAGAGTTAACCACATGGTCAACTCTAATGACGGAGTTTTTAGGCCGCCTTTAGGCCTCCGACGTGGCTTAACGACTGCTAGAGCCGGGACAGTATCGTGCCCTCCGAAGCACGGAAGCGCTCAGATGTAAATGTAACGGTCACCCATCCAAATACCGCGCAGAACGTCGCTTAACTTAGATAATCGGTGAAGATTGACTAAGCAAGCCTAGCCACGAGCGTTTCAATATATACTGAAAGTAATTAATTAATAAATGTTCATGGACATTTCACACAACGCCCTCTAGTTCCAAACTAAGCAAAGCTTGTACTATGGGAACTAGATTGCTGATAGAATATTTACGTACTTTCTTAAACTCTTGTTACTTAACTATGGACCATGTCTGAAATAAAGAATTATTATTATTATTATTTTAAAAATAAATACTAACTTATAATACACTAGCTTCCGCTCACGACTACGTTCGCGTACCGTTGGATCCCGTTCATTTTCCAGGACAAAAAGTAGCCTATGTGTTAATCCAGGTCACGGACAATATATATTCCAAGTTTCATCCAAATCGGATCAGTAGTTTTTGAGCCAATTTGTTACTAATACACTTACATACAAATATTTCCTCTTTAATAATATTAGTATAGATAGTAACACCATAATAATCAAAATTAACTTAAGTATATCTGTAAACTTTATTTAGAAAACTACTTTATCGTTTTATTTATCCTATCCTGCTTCCTACTAATATTATAAACGCGAAAGATTGTAAGTATGGATGGATGGATGTTTGTTACTCTTTCACGTAAAAACTACTGAACCGATTTGGATGAAACTTGGAATATATATTATTGTCCGTGACCTGGATTAACACATAGGCTACTTTCTATCCCGAAAACTTAACGGGATCCAACGGGACGCGAACGAAGTCACGAGTGGCACCGAGTAATCTAAATAAACCTATGTCTAATCTGTATATTTTATTTTGAAGACAATTATTTTAATTATTGTTTCATTTATATAAATATAATTGGTTATAGGTGACGACGTGCGTCCACAATTTGTTCGGAGGTCAACGATGGGTGGATCAGTACGGAGACATGCACATAGCGTGTGTCGGCACTGACATTACTTGCAAACTCAACTTTATTAAGGTAACACATAAGGTTCATAATTAGACCTATAATCGTTGCATAATTATATCTATCTACTAGCTGATACCCTCGACTTCGGACGCGTGCGAAACCACCAAAATATCTGTCAACCAGTATACGATGAACCTCGTGTCAAAGGCTGCTTTTGGTTAAGAGAGGTCAAGCTGTATCTAAGAATCCACGTCTTTAATTTCAATAAAATATAGCCTATGTTTGAATCCGGAAAAAGGGCTTCTGAATGGTATAAGTTACATTGAAATTGGTCCAGTAGTTAAGGCGTGATCCGCGAACAAACAAACAAACAGACAAACTAGATTTTCGGAATCAGAATCGTTTATTTAGTAGAACTGCATATTTAGTTTATCCATCTCTTTAATTTTATTTTTTTGCTTTTTTACAGTTTTATAATAGTATAGATACTTATGATTATAAAACTGTAATAAAGCTAAAAACTAAAATTAAAGATTAAAACATAGGCTATATTTTATTGAAATCAATAAGATTCTTAGATACAGCTTGAACTCTCTAAACCAAAAGCAGCCTTTGGCGCGAGGTTCATCGTATACTGGTTGACAGATATTTTGGTGGAAAGTTTCGCACGCGTACGAAGTCGCGGGTATCAGCTAGTATTTAATAAAATCTCACTGATCACTTCGAATCGTCATTACGTTTTGTATGATTGGGTATGATTACAATTATTATTGGATGAGTTGAAGGTAGTTCGTCCCAAGCTTGTTTGTCTTCTAAATAATCAGATATTTTATATAGTAGGTGCCAAATAACACCGCGATACAGGTCATTCGCCCACCTTCACCACGATGTCGCAAAATTCAATTTATGTATGGCTAATTCCGTCGCATTCCATACAAACCGGTCGCTAAGACGGTAATCGCTCGAATCTCGCAGTACTGTTTGTTTACCATTCATAAATTGAATTTTGCGACATCGTTTTGAAGGTGGGTGAATGACCTGTATTGCGGTGTTATTTGGCACCTACTATAGCATGCTTTTAAAATAAGTCTTCGTTTTATTACGTTTTTGAACTTTCCAATCGACAAGACACATCTATTAGGAAAATACAATAAATATTCACGGACACTTCTCTTCACACAACGCCTTCTAGTCCCAAACTAAGCAAAGCTTGTACGATGGGAACTAGATGGCTGATACAATACATACATACATATTTTTTTCTGTAAATACGTACTTATAATACATAGAAACACCCAGACACGGACGGTTAATTCGTCCTTGGGAAAATGGCGTCATGTAAATGGGCCTTTATGTGTGTTTTTTAGGCAAGTTCGTGGTCACAGAGTCGCCACGAAGTACGTGGCTGTATCACTGGCCGCGGCACCCGGCTTCGGCTGGCGGGACGTTGGTCCGAGGCATTGTATGCAGGGGAACCACCTTCAGCCAGATGTTTGTGGAGACCAGGTCAGTATTCTCGTACTTACTTATATACTATTGTACAAAACTAGCTGTCGCCCGCGGCTTTGCTCGCGTGGTAGCAGCATACGCATTGGTTAAAATCTTTGTTCCTAATTTTAGACCTAGAGTGTGACTTTTCAAAATTCCTTTCTTAGTGCACCCCTACACTATATAAGGATACTACCCTCCAAATTTCATACCTCTAGAGGCCGAATACTCAAACGCCACTTAAATTAAATTATCGCCATCTCTTACAAATGAGTAATGTCAAACAGAGGCAGAGCAATTTTAAGTGGTGCTTTAATTTAAATGACGTTTCAAAATTCCTGCCTAGGACTTATAGTTTAGGCTCTGCGTTGATTGTCAGTTAGCTTCAAAAGAGTTTTATATATTGAGAAGACGTAGATGTACATAATGTACGTATCAACTTACCGTACCTAGACCTACCTACTCGCATAGAACAAATAAACGTAATTCTTACTACCTATTTATTGAAGCGCTCGTGTCTATGCTTACTTAGCCAATCTTAACCGATAATCTAAGTTAAGCAACGTTCTGTGCGGTCACTATTTGGATGGGTGACCGTGAGGTACATTTACATCTGAGCGCTTCCGTGCTTCGGAGGGCACGTTAAACTGTCCCGGCTCTAGCTGTCGTTAAGCCACGACGGAGGCCTTAAGGCGGCATAAAAACTCCGTCACCAGAGTTGGCCACTAACTCATACGAGCTTGCTTGCTTTTTACATATTTATTCAACCATATTTCTTTATTTGACAGCACTAAAATGATAGCTGTCTTTGTCGTTTCAACTCATGAGAAAGGGATGAAAACAATTTTTCATCACATCTATTCGAAAAGAGCGACTTGGTTCGCCTTTATGTGCACCCAAAGGTGATGTTTTCTATAAGAAACAATAAGTGCGCGGCAAAGTTCATTCCGGCGCACTTATTTAAATAAGTGCGCCGGAATTTACTTTGCCGCGCACTTTTTGAATTTGGAACATCTTAGTGTTCAGCGCCCAAGAAATCGAACGAATAGAAAACATAAGAAATAAGTGGTTTTCATTATAGATACTATTTATTTTCATTTTAGTTGTTACTATATGTGTTTTATTAAATAATAATATTACAATAAAATATGAGGCGCCTTTTATTTTTTCATAGTTGGTGATGAAAAGTAGAGTGTACCACTCGGGCGCAAAATATCTTCGCTACGTTCAGGATTCTACTAAAGAATCCCTCGCTACGCTCGGAATTCTACTCTAGAATCCTTCCCTTCGCTCTGGATTCAAAAAATCGCCCTCCCCGTAAAAATATAATTTTGCTCCCTTATGATACAATCTACTATTAGTGCTGTCAAATTAAACACACAGAAAAATGTATCAACAAAATAGACACCATAACAAATAAAAAAAATTATTTGTTTTTTTATTTTGTCTTATTGATTAACTACGACATTTCTCAATATAAATAAATAATATCCGTGTGGATAAAAAATGGTAACTCTGAATATTTTCAAATGTCTACCTATATTTGTATTTTTAAGTTATTTATAAAACTTAATCATTAACAAATGGAACGAGTTATTACCGATTAAAGTACGCCTTATTCAAAAACGCTTGATAACACTTAGTTATTTAGCGGACCTGCTGATTTGAATACGTGGTTTTATGCTTTAAGGTGGAACAAGTCGCCCACCTTTCCATACAAACGTGGAAGGGTAACCACTCCACTGTTTGACGTTGACCAACCAAAACTAAGGATTATATCAATTTATCTCGTCATAATCTATGTCTGTATACACGCCAAACCGTAAAAACAGTATTCTTTTAAAAAATACAAGCTTCTGAACTTTTGTATTGCAAGTTTAGAAGCTTGTATTTTTTAAATGAATACTGTTTTTACGGTTTGGCGTGTATACAGACATAGATTATGACGAGATAAATTGATATAATCCTTAGTTTTGGTTGGTCAACGTCAAACAGTGGAGTGGTTACCCTTCCACGTTTGTATGGAAAGGTGCGCGACTTGTTCCACCATAAACTAATAAATAATATGAGTAAGGTCGTGGGTTCGATCCTCACCGAAAACAAACATTTTTGCATGGCAAACATAGATGTTTGTTCCGTGTCTGGGCGTTACCATGTATTATAACTATGTATGTACAAATAAATGTATATTATGTATTCTATCAGCCATCTAGTTCCCATAGTACAAGCTTTGCTTAGTTTGGGACTAAAAGGCGTTGTTTTAAATGGTTGTAAATATTTATTTTATTGAATATATGTCTGGGTGTTTCTATGTATTATAAGTATGTATGTACAAAAATGTATGTATGTATTCTATCAGCCATCTAGTTCCCATAGTACAAGCTTTGCTTAGTTTGGGACTAGAAGGCGTTGTGTTAAGTGTCCGTGAATATTTATTTATTTATTGAATATGTTTTTGACAGGCGCCATGCCGCCAGACCACGAGTTATACTACGGGTTTACAAGATTCGCGATGGAGCTGAATGAAATGGAACCCGGCATGAGGGAAGCCCTACCACACACTGACACCAGGTTTAGGTACTTATTATACATTTATAATTATATATTACACTAGCAGCGCCTCGCGGTTTCACCCGCGTAATTCCCGTTCCCGTGGGAATTCCGGGATAAAATATAGCCTATGTTCATCAGGGATAATGTAGGATTCTAATGGTAAAAGAATTTTTTTAATCGGTCCAGTAGTTTCGGAGCCTATTCAATTCATACAAACAAACAAACAAACAAAAAATCAAACCTTTCCTCTTTATAATATTAGTATAGAAGATAGTATAGAAAAACAAAAAACGATATTTTTAACCGACTTAAAAAAAGGAGGAGGTTCTCAATTCGGTTGTATTTTTTTTTTATGTTTGTTACCTCAGAACTCCGTCATTTATGAACCGATTTGAAAAATTCTTTTTTTTATCTGAAAGGGTATGCTTCCAAATTGGTCCAATTTTTTTATTTTTTTTTATTAATGTTTCTTACTTCACAACAGAACTCCGTCATTTATGAACCGATTTGAAAAATTCTTTTATTTATCTGAAAGGGTATGCTTCCAAATTGGTCCAATTTTTTTATTTTTTTTTATTAATGTTTCTTACTTCACAACAGCGCTCCGTCATTTATGAACCGATTTGAAAAATTCTTTTATTTATCTGAAAGGGTATGCTTCCAGATTGGTCCCATTTTTTTTTATTAATGTTTCTTACCTCAGAACAGAACTCCGTCATTTATGAACCGATTTGAAAAATTATTTTTTTTATCTGAAAGGGTATCCTTCCAGGTTGGTCCGATAAAATTTTTACCATAATCGGTTCAGTAATTAAGCAGTTAAATAAGAATAACTGGACAAAACACGTCATACACGTACACGACATTGCATATTTGGCTTTCTTGTGACTTTTCTGTGACGTTTACGATCAATAGAACAGTAAGTAGGTACCTCTATCACGAACAAATCTGACAGTCGCCGCGTTAGCGTATTCGAGTTACATTGCGCGTCACTGCCAGCTCGACTGCCAACCGTTGTAGTGTCACCGCGCAGTGTATCTCGGATACGCTTGCGTTACGATAGGTTGGCGATTGTCACATTTATTCGTGATCAAGGCACAGAGCCCCGAGTATTTTTTTTACTTTTATAGCATATGCAAATGCAAAAGCATTCGCAAAGCGACAATTCCCAATGCATCATCATCATCTGATGGTAAAACCGGAAGGTAGGCACCGGCAGTCCGTAGTTCACCAACCGGCATTAATCAAGCCGGGTTTGGGTTTAGTGAGATGATCATGAGATGGATTCTTGTTATAAGTTAACCGACTTCCAAAAAGGAGGAGGTTCTCAATTTGGTTATGTTTCTTTCAGTGATTTGGCACATAAATAAGAGTTACTGGAAAAACACGTCATCCACGTACACGACATTGCGCGTTTTGCTTTTCTGTGGTGTTTACGATCAATAGAACATTCTCAATGAACTGCCATCATCATCATCATTTGATGATGAAGGCGTATCAAATTGAAGTCGGTTTTTCCAGTTTTTTAAACTTATAAATGATTTTAAGATTACAAAGTTGTTTATAGTAGGTGCCAAATAACACCGCAATACAGGTCATTCACCCACCTTCACCACGATGTCGCAAAACTCAATTTATGTATGGTAAACAATGTTGAAATGTGCGAGCGAGAGGGTTGTCTGCCTTAAACATACGCCTTAGGGCACTATTTAGTTTTGAATATGTGTAAAATTTTATAAATAAATAATAGTAGATTAGTTCCCAAGGGCTGTAAAAGCCCTAGGGCGGTAAGTAATTTGAGGGAAGAACACATACGTGAGTCCCCCAAATTACGTACCGCCCTAGAGCTTTTCTAGCTACATTATTACCCTAGAGCGCTAATTGGTCACCTACAAGCCCCATTTGGGGGTAATAATTACCTACTTACCGAATATGAGAGATGTAAATAAATATTATTGTGTATTAATTATTATCAGACCAGATCAGCGTGCATTAGAAGAAGGTCTGGTAGACTCGGCAGAACAACTTAAGCACCAGTTGGAACAGTCGCAGCGGGAAAGGAGACGCGATTCTACACAACACACGCCCGCTTGGTTCCGGTATGTATAAGCTGTTGCCCGTGACTTTGAACGCGTGTTGTTTTCTTAGCTGCTTCATTTTTTTAAGTGAAACTTCTAATGCGACTTCCAACAGGGTTGCGTTAAACGCTTAACGCTACTATGGAGGGTGTATGAAAGAGACAGAGCGAGAGTGAATGCGTGGCACTCGAAGTTTCACTTCTTCCGCGCGGAGGGACTCCACGCACTATATTTTTTTTTATCGCAGTGTTTTTGAACTATAAAGTTACATTAAGTTATTGAATATTATGTTTTTTTTTTTCGCAACAAAGATATGCTTGTTTAAGAGTGCTTTCGTCACCGCGATTCTGCTTTTTTTTAACCAATTTCTAAAAACGGAGGAGATTCTCAATTCGGTTAATTTTTTTTTTGTGTTTGTTACCTCAGAACTTCATCATTTATGAAGCGATTTCAAAATTTCTGAAAGGGTAGGTATACTTCCAGATTAATCTCTTAAAAATTGTATCAAAATCGGTTTAGTAGTTTGGTATTTTAATAAGAATAACTGGAAAAAACACTTTATTCGCGAACACGACATCCTGTATTTTACTTCCGTAACTTTTGTGGTGTTTACGATCAATAGAACAGTCCCAATGAACTGCCATCATCATCATTTTAATGATGCAGCGTGATTGAATCACAAACATTCAAAGTCATTCATTCATTCATTCGTTCATTCATCATTCAAATATCCAAACATCTATACTTTAACATTTATAATATTAGTGGAATAGGGTGGGATTCTAGTGGTTATAATAATATATTATGCAACTAGTGAATAAAAGGCGGATTTAAAGCGGGACCATAAAAAAACACTCGAGCAAGTGAAGGATTCTAACGACTGAATCACGACCGTAGGGAGTGATTCAAGTGTTAGAATCCTGAACGACGTGAGTGGTTCATGGCCCTCGGTATAAATCCGTTTTATTCAAGAGTTGCATACTATACTTTATACCATGACTACGAGAAAAAGCAAGATTGGAGGTTGTATAGCCAATGCTATACAACCTCCTTGCGCAAAACCAATAATTAGATGGACGTCAAATATATTAGTGTGTTCTAAATTCAAACATCAAAACAGTGAGTAAAAGTGCTTTTTATTCACTTTTACTCACTGTTTTTCAGTGAATAAAATAAGCTTTTTAGAGGGTGAATGGTATAAATGATGTATATTTGGTTAACAGTAAAGAATGTTGCGAGGGCGAAGAGACGTGGGTGTTCAGCGGCGAGTATTGGAAGGCGCGCGAGGCCGGCTTCTCTCACGAGGTCGCACCGAGGATATGGTGACCACGTCTGCATATACATGTACCTATATTAATAATTATAATAATAACAATAATAACTCAGGCTCACGAGGTAACCGCCATGTGGGATGTTGATTCAACGATCATTGTCCCGATGGTTAATTCTGTGAACGGTTTAATAGCGAAGAGTCTTGAGCAACACCTCAAGAGGCTCTCGCTAGATGGTTGGCTCAAGGGTCGGATACAGAAGGCGGTGATCCTCGCATTGTTCGGAGGTTCCTCCACCTGTAGCCCTGACCACCGGTAGCTGGGGCCCTGCCCCGCTGCTGGCGGTGTTCTAGTTCGGAGGTTCCTCCACCTGTAGCACTGACCACCGGTAGCTGGGGCCCTGCCCCGCTGCTGGCGGTGTTCTAGTTCGGAGGTTCCTCCACCTGTAGCACTGACCACCGGTAGCTGGGGCCCTGCCCCGCTGCTGGCGGTGTTCTAGTTCGGAGGTTCCTCCACCTGTAGCACTGACCACCGGTAGCTGGGGCCCTGCCCCGCTGCTGGCGGTGTTCTAGTTCGGAGGTTCCTCCACCTGTAGCACTGACCACCGGTAGCTGGGGCCCTGCCCCGCTGCTGGCGGTGTTCTAGTTCGGAGGTTCCTCCACCTGTAGCACTGACCACCGGTAGCTGGGGCCCTGCCCCGCTGCTGGCGGTGTTCTATATCTAGTTCAGTTATCCACTTTATTTACACATTTTATCTTAAAAAAGTATGGTTTTAATATAATATGATTAATTAAATATATATTATATGACAGGCTTCATGGCTCAGTCGGTAGTAGCTCTGCCTTCCGTGCTGTCGGTCGTGGGTTCGATTCTTACCGAGAACAAACATTTATGTGTGGCAAAACATAAATGTTTGTTCTATGTCTGAGTGTTTCTATGTATTACCAGTATGTATTTACAAAAAAAATGTATATATGCATTCTACCAGCCATCTAGTTCCCATAGTACAAGCTTTGCTTAGTTTGGGACTAGAAGGCGTTGTGTTAAATGTCCGTGAATATTTATTTATTTATCTGTTTCCAGCGCATGCCGCAGTACGAGATTCTCTGCTAGGTTGTGCGACGCTTCACGCTTGACAGCTTTACGAATATAGCCTCTGTTCTCTATTCACTAACTTACTATTTAGCGTGGCGTAAGGCGTACAATCATTTAACATACAAAGCATTAAAAATAATCTATTAGCAATCTAGTTCCCATAGTACAAGTTTTGCTTAGTTTTGGGACTAGAGGGCGCTGTGTGAAATGCACATGAATATTTATTTTCTCAAACATGCTTGAAAAAAAGAATTATTTTGACAATCTTCTTCGAGATAAATCGAAGATGCAGTACTGGCCAAACACATGCGAGCAGCGGCCAGATAAAAATGTATGAAAATCCATTACTGTCGTGTTTAGCGACCAGATAAATTACATACAAAACTCATTACTGTCGTGCTATTTAAAAATGGAACGATCTTTTACTCCATAACATGGCAACCAAGGAGGTAACTTATCAAAGTTTTTATTCAAATTTCGAACAGGCTTTCAAATAGAAAGCCGATTATTGAAAAAAAAAACAAATGAACACTGTAACTTCGTTGTTCGTTATTAGTTTTGAAAAATAATTGTATTTTCAACTAAAAAGGGTTGCCTTCGTTTTGCAGGCCACTGCTGTAATGTATTAATGTAATCATTTAACGGTAAGTAATCGGGAGATTTTATTGCCGATAGATGGCGTTGATAACTATCGTTTAGCGAAAGCGCCATCTCGTTATGACAAAAAACTATCTGTTTTAGTAGTGTGTAGATCTATTAAAGAAAACTCGTGTTGGCCGAGTGGGATTGCACCTCGACTTTCAATCCGAAGGTCGTGGGTTCGAACCCGGCCGTGCATCAATGAATTTTTTGTTTCGGAAAATTTATATGCGCATTAACACGAGCTTAACGGTGAAGGAAAACATCGTGAGGAAACCCTTGGCTTAGTCAGCTCCGCACATATTGACTATGTCTTTCCTGTGGATATGGCTGCCTAGGCTGAGAGGATGGTATAGGTGCTGGGCCTACTCCATCTAAACATTGTCCCAGGCACTACAGTGTGTCGTCAAGTGTAGGCATAGGTTGCCTCCTGACGCAGTATCTTCAATAGATGTATAAAGGCCTAAAGATGTATTAGGACATGTCCTCGGTGGACGTGCTCTGTAAGGTAATTACAGAGCATCTGCTTGTTTTGACACTGTTTCTCTTATAAACCAGTATTAAAAGTGTTTGGAAATCTCTTTGACTACCCCCTGAGACATCTTCGTTCCTCGTGTGTGATAATTGATTCTACGCCTTTTAAGTCCGTAATATAAAATGTTCTAAGCGACCGTCTTGTGATTAGTGTAATTTAAGGTCGAAATTCGCTTGTATTTCTACCGCCATATTCATAAACGTTTGACAACACCGTGCTAGATAAACTGAGATTTAGGTTTTAGAAATGATTGAAAGAAAAGGAGTTCACTGAACTTAATCAATTTGTTTGCGTCACATTTTTGCTTTTCTGTGACTTTTCAGTGTTTACAATCTTTAAAACAGTCCTAATTAACTGTTATCATCATTTGATAAAGGCGTATCAAATTGAAGTCGAGTTTTCCAGTTTTTAAACATATCAATATTTCATTGACAGGCGTCATGCCTCAGTCGGTTGTAGCTCTGCCTTCCGTGCTGTGGGTCGTGGGTTCGATCCCCACCGAGAACAAAAAATTGTGTGTTGTAAACATAGATGTTTGTTCTGTGTCTGGGTGTTTCTATGTATTATAAGTATGTATTTACCAAAAAAAAAGTATCAGCCATCTAGTTCCCATAGTACAAGCGTTGCTTAGTTTGAGACTAGAAGGCGTTGTGTTAAATGTCCGTGAATATTTATTTATTGTTATCATCATTTGATAAAGGCGTATCAAATTGAAGTCGAGTTTCCAGTTTTTAAATTTATCAATATTTTATTCATAAAATCATAGAGATGTGTTAGTACGCATATTAGATACTAAATATTATGTACTGTTCTACCCTAATCCCCACTGATAGGGATTTCTTAGTGAGTCATCATCATCATAGGCAGCTTGTAGTGGCCCACTGCTGGACATAAGCCTCCTCTTTCAAACGCCACTCGTGTTTATTTTGAGCCTTTTGCGTCCATCTTAGTAAGTATTTCGGGAATATATCTCTTTTCAGAGCACATACCTACTAAAGATTATCAATACGTGGAACAAGTCGAGCACTTTTCCATACAAACGTGGAAGGGTAACTACTCCACTGTTTGACGTTGACCAACCAAAACTAAGGATTATATCAATTTATCTCGTCATAATCTGTCTGTATACACGCCAAACCGTAAAAACAGTATTCATTTAAAAAATACAAGCTTCTAAACTTGCAAAAGTTCAGAAGCTTGTATTTTTTAAAAGAATACTCTTTTTACGGTTTGGCGTGTATACAGACAGATTATGACGAGATAAATTGATATAATCCTTAGTTTTGGTTGGTCAACGTCAAACAGTGGAGTGGTTACCCTTCCACGCATGTATGGAAAGGTGCGCGACTTGTTCCACCTTAAAGCATAAAACCACGTATTAAAATCAGCAGGTCCGCTAATTAACTAAGTGTTATCAAGCGTTTTTGAATAAGGCGTACTTTAATCGGTAATAACTCGTTCCATTTGTTAATGATTAAGTTTTATAAATAACTTAAAAATACAAATATAGGTAGACATTTGAAATTATTCAGAGTTACCATTTTTTATCCACACGGATATTATTTATTTATATTGAGAAATGTCGTAGTGAATCAATTAGACAAAATAAAATACAAATGTTTTTTTTATTTGTTATGGTGTCTATTTTGTTGTTACATTTTTCTGAACTAACATAATTTGACAGCACTAAAAATATAACCTTTCTAATAAGCTGCCTATGCCACCTAATACTCAGGTACCTTGTTTCTTCAAAACTGCATTCTAAGCTTCAACATTAAGAGATCAAGGTACGAGTTGGCAGCATACGAGCGACGTGTCGCGACACTACAGCGGGCCTAAGATGCGCACCGCGAGATATTTGTCATGTCGTTCTGTCAAAATGTAAGCATTTTGTACCAGTTTAGGAACTATTGCATTATCTGTGGTACCTAATGGTGTCGACAAAACGCGCCATAATGTACACTTTTGACACTTCTTAGTCGTCGTACCTCTGAGGACGAGATAATAGTCATGCACAAATGTCAAAAGTTGAAAATTCAAAGGCGCAGTTTCTCGACAACATCACCACAGATAATGCAATAGTCCCTAAACTGGTACAAAATGCTTACATTTTGACAGAACGACATGACAAATATCTCGCGGTGCGCATCTTAGGCCCGCAGGTTTCTATGTATTTCTATGAAATTCAGTCGCTAGCTTCGTATAATAGACCAGGGTAGAAGCCTTCAAAATTAAAAAAAGTTAAAAATAATAATAGTAGGATGAAACCCATTGGAAAAGGAGGGAAATATTATAAAAATGAAAGGAAAAATAACTTACGGGCGATATGAGGTCGGGAAGGGGGTGGGGGTGGGGTTTTAAGGGTAAAAAACGGTTTATCTCGATTTCCGGCAAAACTAAAAGTCCTATGGAAGAAAGTCAAATGGCAAAGTTGTAGGTAATAAATAGATCTACAACTTTTGTATATACTTTTTTTCACATAACCTCAAAATTTATGTGAAAAATTCAAAATACCTTGTTTTTGGTTGTATCTTTTACAAAAATGTTTTTTTTTCACGAAATTTGGTGAAAACTTACTTTTTCATGTCTCAAATACACTGTAATTTATTTCATTTGAAATATGTATTTCTTACCTTATTTTGACTTATTATCCGAAAAATCACCCTAATTTTCAATCGAAAAATCACCCGTCGAAATATCAGCTTTTTCAAAAAGTTGGTGTGCTATCTGTTCGTTGAAATGTCTACATTTCGATGGTTTAAAAAAATATATATATTACTATAGTAAATCTTCTCAGAAAATAAATGCAAAAACATTAGTTTTTTTTATATTTTCGTACTATTTTGAGCTTCATTTTCATTTATTTTTATAATATTCCCCTCCTTTTCTAATGGGTTCCTACTATTATTTTTTTTGGTTTTAAAAATTATCGACCCTGGTCTATAAAGTGACACGACAAAGACGGCTATAGTTTTAGCGCTGTCAAATGAGGTTAGTTTAGAGAAACGCAGCAACGTCATTGTTTTTAATTTGTAAGTATTTTACTATTTTCACAAATTAAATGTATTCTTGGGTATTTTTGGTTCAGTATTTTTATGAGTTTAAAACTTATTGTTACGTTTTGTGTTTTTTTTTTCTTATATATGAATAAAACTGAAGTTGTCTGTGAAAGTTGTATGAATGTTTTGAATGAACCGATTTTAATGGAGTTTCATTATGAAATACGTCCGGTTTTAGAAATGATAGCAACATTATTTATTTGTCAAATAAAACTTTGTCATTTTTTCTCAGATATTACAAATTATTAGATCATTATTAGATAAAGTTTATAACTTACCTACGGACATCCGTTAGTTTCTTATTATACAACGCAATGAATTGTTTGGACATCCTTGGACAACCTCAAGGTAAAATGAGCGAAAGCTAAACTAAAATTAGTCAGTATCTAAGATAATAATTCTAAATATTGTTGTCTAGTGTATGGCTGTGATGTGGTTCCATAGCGAATAATAGTTAGATTTGTTTGGTTGGTATGGTATTAAAATAATTAGATTATTTTGGTTGGTATAGTTTAAAAAAAAATGAAAATATTCTTAAATATGAGTTTATACAGGGTTTAAAAGAACACTCTTGCAAATACCTGCTTATATCAACACCATATATACTTGTCCAAAATACGAGGCGTCACAGCCTGCGTGCTTTGGGTCGTTGGTTCGATCCCCACTAAAAACAATTATTTGTGTTTGGCATACACAGATGTTTGTTCTGTGTCTGGGTGTTACTATGTATAAGTATGTATTTACAAAAAAAAAGTATAAGTATTATATCAGCAATCTAGTTCCCATAGTACAAGCTTTGCTCAGTTTGGGACTAGAGGGTGTGAAATATCCGTCAACATGAAACAGAAGATTTGTTCGTGATTACTAGCAAAAATGAAAAAATAATTTATTAATAACATTAAAATTGCAGTTTTCGTCAATTAAAACTAAAAAAATAAATAAAAAATAAGTAATAATAACAAACTAATAAAAATACGTAGAGTACGCGACATTAAAAGACATTAACAAAAAAAAAGAAATAATTTTTTTTTGTATAGCTTTGTTTTTTGTTGGTAACGGGTTTTTTTACGGTTACAATTTTTTTATTTAAAGATTATGAGCCTTTTCAATTATACTCTATTCTATATAGTATATAACAATCGTATATAGTAGGTATATACGTATATATAGTATATGCGATTGTTAGTATATATCGTATATACGATTGTTAGCGGCTGTATCTTTGATAAATATAGTCACAAACTAACTTATATGCCTGCTTCTTCTCGCGATCTTTTAATATTTGACAATAACTAAAGTTTTGCGTAAAAATATTTAAGTATTTTTTTTTTATTAGCAAATTTCGTCTAACTAATGGGAAAACACTATTTTTACGTGTGGAAATGAATTATACCTATCAATCAATTTATAAGTACCCTCAATGAAACGTCTTTACAAAATACTTGCCAATTTTTTTATTTGTTTTTATTCTTCGCTCTTAGCGCTCTCTTTATTGTCAAAATCAAAAATCTTTTAAAATCATATACCTACTATGTTTGTTTAGGTATGTCGATTATATTGTTGCATTTTTCTAAACTAATTTGACAGCATTAAAAATGTTGCCGTCCCTTTCTCATAAACTGAAACGTCAAAGACGGCTATAGTTTTGGAGCTGTTAAATTAGTTTAGAAAAAATGTAACAACATCGACACCATTGTTCATAAAATGGAATAGTTTGTTTTTGGAAAATACAATTATTAATAGTATTTTAAAATAATAAAGTGGCTAGTGACAAAATTAGCGGTTTAAGGTTGCTAGACAAAATGTTTACGTAGGTTATAATAGTTAATTATTATTAATATTGTACTATAGTATGTTTTAACATTCGTCGCACGACTTATGAAATTAATTGTTACGTGCTGGCGCTAGGTGTACAAAAATATACGAAAAAAATAACATAAATTTATATATTAAAGTTATTTTAACCACACACAAAATATTTTGCAAAAGTTTTTATTATTTGACTTTTATTTTCTTGTATTAAAAGTTCCGAGCTATGATTAATTTTATTAGCTGAGTATTTTAATAATACACACATACGTATAGTAGGTGCCAAATAACACCGCAATACAGGTCATTCACCCACCTTCAAAACGATGTCGCAAAATTCAATTTATGAATGGGTAATTCTGTCGCTTTCAATACAAACCTGTCGCTAAGACGGTAATCGCTCGAATCTCGCAGTACTGTTTGTTTACCATTCATAAATTGAATTTTGCGACATCGTTTTGAAGGTGGGTGAATGACCTGTATTGCGGTGTTATTTGGCACCTACTATAGTAAAGGCAATGAATCTGGCCCGTCTATATACTAGTAACTGTTAAATCTACCAAGCTACTTTTTCTTGCCGCAGCCTGTTGGGATATGTTCTTTTTTATATTTTGATGTCGAACTGTGATGTCGGATTTTGTTTACTAAAAGATGTTTTTTTTTCAGTTTATTGAATTTATTTATTGTATACAATAAACACCAGCTTTTCAAATTTGATTTTAATCATGTACCGATATTGATATGCATCAAATACGATTCCGTAGATTGTAATCGAGCTATTCTATAGTACATATTTATAACAATCAGTCAAATATTTCTATTTGCTATAATTGTGGCCTAAATATTGTTATGGACGTTTAAAATAGAAAATCAGTTTTTTATTCGTCCATATAACGGCTTTATTATAAGTAACGGCATTGCTACACCGCTTATTGCCGTGTTTCTAAATCTGAAATAAATGGTATCTGGAATTTTCTGAATCCTAAATGAGCGTGTTTTTTTTTTGTTCTGGCGCTGGAGGCTTGTCCTTTTGCCAAGTCTTTTTTGGTAAAATGAACCTGGCCAATCACAAGTTACCATGTATTCCGGAATGACGGAAACAGCAGACCATCGGGCCTAAGATGCGCACCGCGAGATATTTGTCATGTCGTTCTGTCAAAATGTAATTTTGTACCAGTTAGGAACTATTGCATTAGGTATCAGTGGTACCTAATGGTGTCGACAAAACGCGCCATAATGTACACTTTTGACACTTCTTAGTCGTCGTACCTCTCTGAGGACGAGATAAAAAATTCAAAGGCGCGGTTTCTCGACAACATTACCACAGATAATGTAATAGTTCCAAACTGCTACAAAATGCTTACATTTTGACAACGACATGACAAATATCTCGCGGTGCGCATCTTAGGCCCGCAGACGTGTGATTGGCCATTCGCATCCCGGACTCAAAATTCCGGATGCTACGTAGTCCCAGGCTCATCCGCTAGGCTAAGTGGCAGGAAGTTAGGTACCATAGTTTTTGTTTGGATTTTCTGTAACTTAGATCATTTGGAAATAAAAAAGGTTTGAATTTTATCTTTGTTTATCTTTATTTCATCGTCGACAGTCCACAGCGGAAATGGAGAATCTACACTATTTATTAAGTGACATATAGGTACCTACACCTACCATAGGTTTACTACCTACCTATGTATTTAGGTGCCTACATAGAACATCGATTCACAAAATTCGTTTTTGGTAACAACGTGTCGGCAACTTAAAACGCAGTGTAGGGATGTACCGGTATGTATGTGTATGTACATTAATATGCAGGTACATAGGTCACCTTTTATGTAAGTTCTGCTGGATACATGTCATGTATGTAGGTCTACCAACGTTTGTAATGAATGTTGCTTGCTGCGTAGAACGAATGTTAGCTTAGCCACATAATTAGTGAAGTTATACTTCTAATGCGACTTCCAACCAGGTTGCGCTATACGGGAGGACATAGTCTCTGTCTCTTTCTATTCGGGGGAATAGAAAGATACAGAGCTAGTAGACAGCTAGTCTCTGTTTTTTTCTATTCCCCAGAATATAGAGACAGAGACTAGCTGCTAACTATTGTTAATAGATGGCTGTGTTCAGTATTTGACCGCTCATGTTTTTGAAGTTATACGACTTCCAACTGACAGCGTGAAACAAAAGAAAAGAAACATAGCCGTAAATTTCAACCATTAGGAGCGAGCTCTATTGGCGGAACGGTGATACGTCGGACTGCGGTCAGACCGACAACGGGATACGAGTTCAAATCCAAACCGACATTATAGACTTTTTGCAACTTTTTATTTTGAAGTGAAAATTTAGTAGGTACCTACTGCATATTAGATAAGTACCTACATAAAAATAAATACTAAATTAAACATTATAAACACAGAGCGAGAGTGAATGCGTGGCACTCGAAGTATAACTTCTTCCGCGCGGACTCCACGCACTGGTTTTTTTTAAGCTATTCCATAGCTTCTATCGCGGGCCTTGAACGTGGAGACCGAATCCAGAAATTCCGTAACGAAAATATAACACCCCCACTCCGACCGGCGGCACAGCGGTGATACGATAAAAAATGCTATGCAATAGCTTTACCGCGGCAGTCTCCGAGTGCCACACGTTTTTTTTTTATTGACAGACGTGGACGAACGAAAAAACAATTCGTTCAAAACTATGTATGTGTTTTTAAAAAAAAAAAATTTTTGGGTAGAGCTTGATCTCGTTTGTCACATTAAAATACATGTCATAGCATAATAGGTAGGAATTTACTTAATCAAAAAGAACGCAGGTCGCAGGATCTGGGGCACCGAACATCTATATCCTGATCTGGGGACACGTCCGTAGGTTCCACGTTGCTTGTGTTGAACGGGAAGCTGTCTAAGCTCCATGTCAGTCAGTCAGTCAGACAGTAAAAGTATTCTATGAGTCAGACAGTCAATGCTAGGCAACTTGCCTAGCATTGACTGAACATTTCTGAACGAAACTTTAACCAATGATTTGGCAAGTTGGGGGAAGGTTGAGTATAATTCATTCTCTATTTAGAAATAAAATAATTATTACAAATCGTAAATTCACTAGTTTCTTTAGCTAATTAGCTTCATCCTCACACAAAGGGATTTTTAACAGCTAAAAACTGCGCGCTGGTGGCGTAAAAACGGTGAGTAGGCATTTTGAAAGTTAGCGGTCGTGCTCTCGTAGCTGATTATCTGACAATAAAATGTTTGTTTTGTGTATTGACGAGTATCTGGTGTTATGTAAGGCATCATGTTGATACTAAGAACGTTTTCTGCGTATATAAGTGTTATAAATAGGCCCCTACATGAATCAGGTGAATGAACTCATAATAAACAAAAGATTGTACAGTCATGCTATCAAACAATAAATAAAAGAAAAGTTCTAGGTAAACATAAATGTTAAAAATAATTGATAAGTTCCTATAGTTTTCTTTAGTAGTTCGTCTCTATATTTGAAGGAAGTGTAAGTACAAACGTAGAATCAAACCATTAATTTTAACCTCAATACTCTCATAAAAGTAACGCTCATTGGGGTATGGGTAAAAAGAGGCTCCTGGCGCTGTCTAAATCATCAAGATTAGATGCAAAGGCCTCATTATTCATTGTACAATACCTATGCAATTATTCGTTGCTTTGTATGAGTTAGTGGCCAACTCTAGTGACGAAGTTTTTAGACCGCCTTAAGGCCTCCGTCATGGCTTACCGACGGCTAGAGACGGGTGCTAAAGACAGGACAATTTAACGTGCCCTCCGAAGCACGAAAGCGCTCAGATGTAAATGCCACTAACAGTCCAAATAGTGACCGCTCAGAACGTTGCTTTTCTTAGATAATCGGTAAAGATTGACTAAGCAAGCCTAGCCACGAGTGCTTCAAACCCATGCAATGCAAAGTGTAAATTGCAAATTGCAAATGATTACAACTCAGAATTGGTCATAAAGTAGCAATGTCCATGTTTGTTCTTTGTTAATTGCCATAAAACCAATTCAGATTAACAGATCCACTAATGGCATGCTAAGATCAACCTGTGTAAAACTTGCATTTCATTCTCAAAGTAGGTATTACTGTTTATAGTTAGGTGTCTAGGTCATCAGGTGAGATTGCAGACAAATATTTGTCTATAACATATAAAAAAAAAATTTATACATGATTATAGACAACTATAATGTATAAAAAAAACCAGGCCAGCATCGTCAACTTCAAACTACAATTTTGTATTTTCTGTTACCTTTTAAGGAAAATATTATCATAATAATGTTATTTCTTGCTTGCATGAACAAATATACATTTATAATGCTTAGGTGTAATATAGCTCCAGTAAATAGGCAGCTTCCTTGATTTCCATATACGACATGACAGCAATCTTTTCTATCAGTTGGCTTATAGGGGCCGTTCAAATATTACGTAAGCAGATTTATTACAATTATTTACCCCCACATCCCCCTTGTCAGCAAAAGTAAGCAAAGCTCTTACCCCCCCCCCTCCCCATGCTTACGTAAACGTTTTTCAATTATAATAGTTATTTGTTATACAAGAGTGCAAAGTTGCTTTTTAACCGCATGTTCAATTTTGATGACCGAGCAAGCGAAGGATTCTAAAATTGAATCACGAGCGCAGCGAGTGATTCAAAATTAGAATCCTGAGCGTTAGCGAGGGAATCAAAAGAGCACGAGGTGAAAAATCTTTGCACTCGAGTGCAACACGTAACTTTTCATTCCACCTCAGCGAGGAAATGACTAAATGCAAAAAAAAAACGTTTACAATCACAAGATAGGTACTTTTATTTCAGTTTAGGTATTAACTACTACATTATGACAGGTAAACGGCTTTTGCACTCAGATATTGAACAGCAAAAATACTCTTTCTGAGATGGTGGGATGAAAATGTATTTTTTTAATGCATTATTTACGGGAATCCCCGAAAATGCGTTTCGTTTTCAAGCAAGACAATGTGAGGGTTGCCATTCGTGTAATAAAGTAAATAACTACCGAGGACGTAATCATCATCTAGACTCCCCTACCCCCCATGTCATCCAAAATAAGCAACACAAAGACCCCCCATAGTGCTTACGTAATACTTGAACGGCCCCATATAGCTTTTACGCTATCCATGCCAACTATTTCATATGCTTACCTATAGAACATAAAAATATAAGTACATTTGTTAAAAAATATTTATCTACTAGCCAGATTTATAGCAATTATAGGAAATTTATTATCTTAGTTAGCTAAATTGAAACCTATTTGAAAGTCCTGATCTATCTTTATTCTCTTTTAATATACCTTATGTCCCCCCCCCTTTATTTAAAAATGCGCACTTAACAAAGTGTTCATAAAACGTAAATATAAGCTATTAGTAGGTACCAACTATTTATCAAAATTTAAGATTTACCAAGTAGTCAAAACCTCATAAATAGTAATTTTGTTAAAAAACTTTTAGAGGCGCTATAGCCTGTCGAGTTACTAAAATATGTACTATGTTTGTAGTGTACTAAACTGTGTTTAGTTATATTACGTTTATATTTACTAAGATAAATAAAGATCTTTTAAAACAACAACACCTTATGTATAGTTCGCAGGATGTCAAACGGACATGTTAACATTAAGTTTACATGGGGTCTGTCGAAGTCCGACCCGGACCAAAGCCCTGTGCTATTTGTGGGGCTTGCAAACCATCTGACCGCACTGGACTGGGACCATGTTAAAACTAAGCTCGAGCCACGAGTCTCTGAAGAGGTAAGTGAGAAACATTATTTAATGTAGTGAGGCTGTGGAAATGGACTCGCTTTTCGGTTCTTGACTCGACAGTATTAGTTATATAATTTATAAGCTTATAGAAACTGGAAAAACCGACTTAAATTTGATACGCCTTCATTATTGAATGATGATGATGATGATGGCAGTTCATTGAAAGTATTCCATTGATCGTAAACACTGAAAAGTTGCAGGAGACCCAAGTAAGCAATGTCGTGAAAGTGGATGACGTGTTTTTTCCAGTTATTCTTATTTAACAGCTAAATCCCTGAACCGATTTTGGTAAAAAAAATACGGGATCAATCAGAAAGATGTCATCTTTTATTTTATTTCATTTTTTATTTAAATGAATCCTTTGAGATAAAAAAAGATTTTGTCAAATCGGTTCATAAATAAGGGAGTTCTGACTGTTCTGACAAACATAAAAAAAATACAACCAAATTGAAAACCTCCTTTTTTGAAGCAGGTTAAAAATCTATGACAAGCGTCATGGCTCAGTCGGTAGTAGCTCTGCCTTCTGTGGGTCGTGGGTTCGATCCCCACCGAGAACAAACATTTGTGTGTGGCAAACATAGATGTTTGTTCTGTGTCTGGGTGTTACTATGTATTATATCAGCAATCTAGTTTCCATAGTACAAGCTCTGCTTAGTTTGGGACTAGAGAGCGTTGTGTGTAATGTCCAAAGAATATTTATATATTTATGTGTATTCACCAGGTATGGCGTCGCGGTGTTCAAAGTGTAAGCACAGCTCCGGGAGATATTGTAGAGATCTGGCCGCGAGGGGCGTCTGTGGCGAGTCTCGGCGGCGCTCGCGCGAGTCGACACGCAGCGCCATCTAGGAACCATATCCTAGCCAAGATACTGCGACAGAGCAAGCCCACTGAATTTATTGTGGTAAGATTTTAGCTATGATATTTGGAAATAAACTATGATGAACTATACATGGAAGAAAAATCCTACTAATATTATAAACTCGAAAGTTTGTAAGTATGGATGTTTGTTACTCTTTCACGTAAAAACTACTGATCCGATTTGGATGAAACTTGGAATATATATTGTCCGTGACCTGGATTAACATATAGGCTACTTTTTATCCCAAAAAATTTACGGGATCCAATGGGGCGCGAACGAAGTCGCGGGCGGTACCTAGTAAAAACATAAGTGGGCAAATAGAAAATTAAAAGCGTATAAAATTCGTATAAATAGATTGGTCTATACCGCGATTAAATAATACCTACCTACTTATATTCTAGGTAGCCATACCTATTATTACAGACAATCGCTTTCTATTATTATCAAGATGGACTGAAATTCAATGCTTAGGGACAGGAAGAATTTTTCTTTCTCTCTAATGTTGTTTCTTTGTAGTGTTGTCAGTTTAGTTCTGCAGATGCATTTTGTGTGTTATTTTTTTAAGCAAATAAATGCCTGTGTCTAAGACGAAGTACAGAATCTATGTTATCTCTTACTACTCTACTACTAATATCTCTTACACGCGACACGAAATTAACAAAGAATATCAAAGGGCAGGCCATATAGATTCTGTCCATGAAGTATTTAATAGTTTTATCATTCTCCAGCTGGTATGCCGTAAGCGCGACGTGTACGCAAGTGCGGCGGCCATAGCGCGTTCATTCCCGCTGTACTCTGCGCGTTCTTCACCAGGGGGTGCTCCATTCTATGCCGCAGGGGGTGCCGTCCTTCCAGCGCCGTCTCAGCCCAAGACTGTTTCAGTCGAGATTATGCTTGTGGAGTACAACCAGACGGGTAAGTTACTGTAACTTCTTTATTCTTTACTAGGTGTCGGTGCCGCCCGCGACTTCGTTTGCGTCCCGTTCGAGCCCGTTATTTTTTCGGGATAAAAAATAACCTATGTGCACGTAAAAACTACTGATCCAAATCGGATAAGTAGTTTTTACGTGAAAGAGTAACAAACATCCATCCATCCATACTTACAAACTTTTGCGTTTATAATATTAGTAGGAATGCACACAAAAGTAATGACATATTTATAAGAGAACTTAAAGATAGGTCATGTACTTCTTTGGTAAGTTACTGTAACTTCTTGGGTAAGTTATTGTAACTTCTTGGGTAAGTGACTGTAACTTCTTCGGTAAGTTACTTCTTGTATAACGCTCCTATCTACTTATGCCCTCTTTCGCCCAAAACTGTTCCAAAGAATGCTCCAACATATGAAAACTACAAACTTAAAATTCAGCTAACTGTAAGCTTACTTTAAATTTTTTATTATTTCCAGGTATCACAGCTCAGTTGGTAATAGCTTTGCCTTCCGTGCTGTATAGGTCGTGGGTTTGATCCCCACTGAGAACAAACATATGTGTGTAGAAAACATAGATTTTCGATTGGTGTTTAGATGTATCTAAAGTATGTATTAACAGAAAAAATATATAGGTATTCTATCAGCATAGCAAAATATAGTTCATATTACAAGCTTTGCTTAGTTTGGGACTAGAGGGCGTTGTGTGAAATGTCTATGAATATTTATCTAATAAAATAAATATTCACGGACATTTAACACAACGCCTTCTAGTCCCAAACTAAGCAAAGCTTGTGCTATGGGTACTAGATGGCTGATAGAATACATATATACATTTTTTTTTTGTAAATACATACTTATAATACATAGTAACACCATCTATTTTTTATATTATTATATTAAAATGTATAGGTTTTTTTAAACCAATTTTTTTTTTTTTTTTTTTATTTATTGTTTTAAAAATACATAATAACTTATTTTGTACTATAGCACTAAGGAAACCACAAGGTTTATAGGAATAATGCTACATGAGTCTTAGCGTCGATAGCCATTCGGTAGGTATAGCAACTAGGTTAGATAGGTATGGGTAGGTAGCTGTAAGTAGGATCTAGCAAAGTGCATTCCAATTTCTTAGGTAGGTAGCTAGTTTTAGTTACAAATTTATTCACTTGCTAGTTAGTTAGGTAATTAAATAGGTAGATTGATTTGTTTTTTTTTAAATAGTTAATAGTTTTTTAAACGTTTTATTAACTTGTGTAGATGGCGAGGAGAAGGATATCCCGCTAGATTCAGAGCTAGCTCGCGTTGGGTTGACTCCTGAAGACATTCGCAGCCTGCACGCGCTGGCCGACGGGACGCGACTGGCGGCGCGGCTGGCTGACACGCCGCCCAACGTTATGGACGTCGACAACTTCATACAGGTCAGTAAGCTCCTATCAGTTGTTGCCAATGCCAACTCTAGTGCTACTCTATACTTTTTACTTTCCATAATGTTATACCTGCGTTAGCTGTGGTTGCCTTTAGTGGAGCACCAGCCATGATATTTTCTGTTTGAGTTTAGTTTTAAGTTATGTGTATTATTGACAGGCGTCATGGCTCAGTCGGTAGTAGCTCTGCCTTCCGTGCTGTGGGTCGTGGGTTCGATCCCCACCGAGAACAAAAATTTGTGTGGCAAACATAGATGTTTGATCTGTGTCTGGGTGTTTCTATGTATTATAAGTATGTATTTACAAAAAAAAATGCATGTATGTATTCTATCAGCCATCTAGTTTCCATCGTACAAGCTTTGCTTAGTTTGGGACTAGAAGGCGTTTGTTAAGTGTCCGTGAATATTTATTATTATTATTATTATTTATTTTATATTATTCTTTGGCAATCCTAATAAATAAATAAATAAATAGTGACGGAGTTTTGAGGCCTCCGTCGTGGCTTAACGACTGCTAGAGCCGGGACAGTTTAACGTGCTCACCGTAGCACGGAAGCGCTCAGATGTAAATGCCACTAACGTTCACCCATCCAAATAGGCACTGCGCAGAACTTAACTTAGATAATCGGTGAAGATTGACTAAGCAAGCCTAGTCACGAGCGTTTCATGTCAGTATACAGGTGAGTACTCTTTGAGGCATTGCGTCCATCGCTTTTAGACGTAAATGACGTGTCATGGATGGGTAGCACCCATCCTTCAACCAGAACAGCAATGCAAGCATCACTGTGCACAGACACTTCCCCAGACGAGCTCTTTCACAAACGAGATGAAATACTACCTAAAATAATATGCAAAAATCTTATGCCATGAGCACTGTGTGGTACAAGACTAAACCTAGGTGTTCTATATCGTTATTATTTCAAAAATGTACTAACCCATACGAAATTGTAAAAACAAATCACTTATTTGTTACAGGAAGCATTTACAGTAGCGAAAGCCCTCGACATTCCCGAGCCAACAGTGATCCGCGGCGAGGAACTAAAGGCGCGGGGTATGGGAGGCCTCTATGGGGTCGGAGCGGCCTCCGTGTGTCCCCCCGCACTCGTCACTCTGAGCTACGAGGCCCCCGGGGCCACGGAAACGGTGGCCTGGGTCGGGAAAGGCATTGTGTATGATACTGGCGGTCTTAGCTTGAAGGCCAGGGTGAGTCATAGCGGCCTATTGTTCATTGATGTAGGTAGATTAGGAAAAGCATTGTTTACGGTACCGGAGGCCTCGATTTGAAGATCAGAGTGAATTATATGATACAGATTGAGACCAGGTCATAGTGGCCTCCGTTTGTGCTTCCGCATTTGTGACTGGGTTACGAAGCTCTCGGCGCGCAGGAAACTGTAGCTTACGTCGGGAAGGGCATCGTTTACGTTGTAGAGATCTTAGTCAGAAGGCCAGAGTCATAGTGGCATTTAAATGTTATGGTGTCTTTTCTTTTTAATTTGTTTTTGGTATAGGAAACTGTAGGCCAGGTCGGAAAGGGTACACCAGATATCTAAGTTGGAAGGTCAGGGTCATAGTGTCATTTTAGAGTCATAATTGCCGTTCTTTCTAATTTGTTTATTGGTGCAGGAAAACTGGGTTATGTCTTTAAGAAACAAACAGGTGTATTACAATTATTAAGAAAATCGTCAATCGTCATTGATAATGTTAATTATTTGGCAGACATCAATGGTTGGCATGAAGGGTGACTGTGGCGGAGCCGCCGCAGTGCTGGCTGCGTTCTCAGCGTTCGTGCGAGCCAAGCCAACGCTCAACATACACGCTGTACTGTGTCTCGCTGAAAACTCAGTCGGACCTAAAGCTACCAGGTACATGACCCTTCAATACAGCACCGACGACCGATCTACACCTTAGCTAAAACGTTTACTGCGTAACAGATAAACTACGGTTCAGCTGCGTTTCAGCTGACCGCGCTGAAGGATGTCAGTATGTGGTTCTTATTTCTTACTACCTGGTGCCCGCGACTTCGTCAACGCAGGATTAGAAGTGCAATTTTCTATGCGAAATGTTCTAGGCGTTTCGGAAGAGTTCGCGTCCCGTTGGATTCCGTTGATTTTCCGGGATAAAAAGTAGCCCATGTGTTAATCCAGGTCACTGATTATATATATTCCAAGTTTCATCCGAATCGAATCAGTAGTTTTTGCGTGAAAGAGGAACAAACATACGTACATACATCCATACATACTTTCGCGTGTATAATATTAAGTAAGATAGATTATTAGTAGGACGACAGAACCATAAAACTGAAATACATAATTGAATGTTACTTGCCAGGCCTGATGATATCCACTACTTGTACTCGGGACGCAGCGTCGAAATCAATAATACTGATGCAGAAGGTAAGAAATTACTAGAAATAACTTGGAAATTACTGCACAGAGTTTGTTCGCTGAAGTAAAAAACTCAGCGGGCTAGAATGGTCACGGGACATATTTGTCTACTCATAATTTGCTATATTCCATTATCTTTGGTAATCTTGTCGACAAAACGGTCATCAGAACGAGTTGGCATGTATTTCTGTTCCCGCAGTGATGTTCGCACTGCAGGCTGTGGTCTAAAGGTTCGCGCCCATTATGCCGCACCGCACCGCACCGCACCGCACCGCACCGCATTGCATTACAAAAACCATCCTACATCGTACATTTTATAGACATTTGTGACAAATATCAAAACATAATTGAAATACTTTATATATTTCGTAGGTCGTTTAGTATTGAGTGACGGCGTGGTTTACGCATCGAGGGATCTGAAAGCTGACACCATTGTAGATGTCGCCACATTGACCGGTGCACAGGTAACATTTTCTGCATATTTAAATTCTAGAATCAGCGGGGAAATAAATAGACGGGAGTTTAAAATCATTTAAGAGATCCCAATAATATTATAAATGTCAAAGTTTAGATGTTTGTGTTTTAATCACGGTGCAACTGCTGCTCCGTTTTGGGTAATACTTGGAATTATACGGTACGGTAGTAGCTCTGCCTTCCGTGCTGTGGGTCGTGGGTTCGATCCCCACCGAGAACAAAAATTTGTGTGGCAAACATAGATGTTTGGTCTGTGTCTGGGTGTTTCTATGTATTATAAGTATGTATTTACAAAAAAAAATGCATGTATGTATTCTATCAGCCATCTAGTTCCCATCGTACAAGCTTTGCTTAGTTTGGGACTAGAAGGCGTTGTGTTAAGTGTCCGTGAATATTTATTTATTTTATTTATTTATTTATAGTTCGTAACCTGGATACATAGGCTACTGGTTATACAAAAAAATCAACAGGACCAAACGGGACGCGGGCGAAGTCGCGGGTGAAAGCTAGTTCTTTATAAGTTAAAGTAAAAATGGTGTCGCCACAAAATCAACGCAAAATAAATAGTAAATAAATAAATACTGTTGGATGCTCTTAGACATATCACACAACGCTCCCTAGTCCCAAACTAAGCAAAGCTTGTACTATGGGAACTAGATTGCTGATAGAATACTTACATACATTTTTTGTTTATAATAATGTTAAAGAATATTTTTAATTGTTATCAGGGCATAGCAACAGGCAAGTACCACGCAGGCATAATATCGAACTCGTCGTCACTGGAGGGCCTGTGCGTGCGCGCCGGCCGCGTGTGCGGGGACCTCGCGCACGCGCTGCCCTTCGCGCCAGAACTGCACTTCGCAGAGTTCTCCAGCACTGTCGCTGATATGAAGAATAGCGTCGCTGTGAGTAACAATACCATCAGCACCATCATCAGCATCATCATCCACAGCCTCACTTCACCCACTGCTGGATATAGCCTCTAGCAGTCGTTAAGGCGAATGGTAAAGCCAGACAACCTTCTCGCTCGCACATTTCAACATTTTTGAAGATATATTATAACTAAATGTAATTATGTGAAATTGCAGAGCTTCAGGGTCGAGAGTATAACAATGCAAAGGTTCAGTAAAAATATCACATTGATCCAAACAAGTTTTCAAACCAAAAAATGTGCATCTTAATTTAGCGCATTGGTACAAGTTTTTTTTTTATACCCAATGTAATATTATTTCAGGATCGTAACAACGCCCAGCCGTCGTGTGCCGGTCTGTTCGTGTTGGCGCACCTTGGGTTCGACTTCCCCGGCAGTTGGCTTCACGTCGACATGGCGGCACCCGCACATTGTGTATGTGCCTACTGCCTACTGCTACATCATTCATTTATTTATTACGTACCTACTTCTGCCGTCAAGCAGCGATGCTCGTATTGCTGTGTTCCGGTTTGAAGGGTATAGGTGCCGGTGCCATTACACGCACATGAGACTAATAGCGCGTGCAGACTATGCCGAAGTGGGCAGGGACTTGGGCAGGGAAGTGGGCAGGGACTTGGGCAGGGAAGTGGGCAGGGAAGTGGCGTGAAAACGAACATGCCGCTGCCCCGTCTCCATACCCAAGTTCATGCCCTAGAGCTCCGTGAGAATAAAGCCGATATGCCCACTTCCCTGCCCAAGTCCCTGCCCACTTCGGCATAGTGTGATCGCGCTATTAACACCTTTGTCTCAGAGTGATGGACGCAATGCAATGCAACACAGGGCACGTCCTCAGTGGATGTGCTGAGTGAGGATATGCATTGTTATAGGCAGTGGTTACCACTTAACATCAGTTGCATTGGCATTGGCTTGTTCAATAATTTAGTTTATGAAAAAATAAGGTGCCGCCCGCGACTTCGTTCGCATCCCGTTGGATCCCTTTGATTTTTCGGGATAAAAAGTAGCCTATGTGTTAATCCAGGTCACGGACAATATATATTCCAAGTTTCATCCAAATCAGATCGGTAGTTTTTACGTGAAAGAGTAACATCCATCCATACTTACAAACTTTCGCGTTTATAATATTAGTAGGATCTAAACATGTAAATTTATAATGTTTCACTAAATGGTAGATACTAGATCATAGAACAGTGATTAACTTTTGACAGAAGTTAATTCAACTTGAACCTTCTAAACCAAAAGCAGCCATTTGCTACGAGGTTCATCGTATGCTGGGCCCCTACTGTGAATAATGATTACCGAAGATTCGGTAGTAACGTTACTGGTGACAGATATTTTTGTGGAAAGTTTCACACTTGTACGATGTCGCGGGTATCAGCTACTATTCATTATATTTACAGGGTGAACGCGCAACAGGTTACGGGGTAGCCTTACTGACGGTTCTATTCGGTCACCACACGCAGAGCAAACTACTGCAAGCTCTCAGTCCAGGGCCGGCCACGCACGTACCCTAGTCTAAGGCATGCGAAGAATGCAATATTATTAGAAGTAACAAATAGTTTTTAAGCCATATTCAAACACACGCGGTAATACCTACATACAATGGTGCTTTAAAACAAGTAGAATAATTACTATGTACAGTCATTTCCCGTAGTCGTTTTGTTCGCCCTGTGTCTATAGTACCATTAATTTGTACCATCAATGGTACAAGTGATACTACTATGTGTCCTTAGTACCGTTGAAAAATATACTAGTTTATACTTGTGACAAAAAAAACAAATCAAAAATAATAATTTCGTCTTAATTAAGATACTACATTATTTTCACAAGAAAATACATAATATAGTTTATAATTTATATTCACTTGTGAAAAGTTATGTTGATTTGCGAAAAACAAATCGTAAGGCCTTCGGCACACTAGACGGAAATTCCGTCGCGGACCTTTCCCGACGGAACGTCATTTACATTGCATATAAATTACAAATAGCGGGCACACTACGCGGAAGATCGGTCGTCCGTCGCGGACGATCCTATGGTAACGGATTCACTCCCGCTGAAGTTCGGCGACGGAATTTCCATCAAGTGTGCCGAAGGCCCAAAACTACAGGAAGCTATGGAATCTGGACTGGAAAATATTGTATTCTTGTCATTTTGGACTTCTGATTTGTATTTGATCGTTTTTATGCTTGTTCGAGTAAAATCAATAAGATTTTGATGCTTCGTGTCTCTTTTTGAATAATTTCTGATCAAGCCAGTTTTTGTATGGAAAATATAGTTTGCCTGGAACCACAAGTTTCAAAATATCTCGTAAGTCGCTTCTCGATATTCGTTTCGATCAACAAAACTAAACTGAAAGAGTACAGACTCAGGTCAATAATAAATAGGCTCTTACATCTATTGAAGATACTGCGTCAGGAGGCAACCTATGCCTACACTTAACGACACACTGTAGTGCCTGGGACAATGTTTAGATGGAGTAGGCCCAGCACCATCCTCTCAGCCTAGTCAGCCATATCCACAGGAAAGACAGGCTCAGGTCAGTCGTCCCAACAAATGAGTTGTTTGTAAAATGAATCTTAAAAAAAAGATTCGTAAAATAGTTCAAAAGGTTGACATATTCATGATATTTATAACTGCAAGAAAACTTTTAATTATTTTTCTGTTATAATGTTCATCTAAATATTGGGTTTACTGTACCACAAGCTGTTTTTTTTTAATAATAGATTATTGCATTGAGATTTTTCAGCCAATTAAGCTTCTGAACATATTATATATACTAAACAAGACAAGATATTTGAAAAAGTAAGGTAAATTACACGCACATGAAACAACACCATTATCTCAAAGCGATGGACACAGTGCAATGCATCACAGAGAACGTCCTCAGTGGATATACTCAGTGAGGCAATGCGTCATTATAAGCAGTGATTACCACTTAAAATTAAGTGGGTTATCAGCTTGTTCCATCATTTAGTTTAGTTTACAGAAACTAGTAAATAAGCATAATATTTTTTTAGTACTTTTCTAGATAATCTGAGCTAAGAATGAATTTTTGGTGTTATTTTTTGTCAATATGTTTGTATAAAGTTTTTTCTGCATTTTGTTTCTGTTTTTAAAGTGCTACTAATCTTTTTTTTACTAGCTAGTGCAATTTTTAAAGTTTCCTATACTAGTGTCTCAAGTATGTCAAACTTCACCATTTTTACTGTACTTTGATTTAGTTTACTAGATTTAATGTTGCCACTTAATAAGTGACTAACAAATCTTAACGGGAAATATTAAGGCCCATTTAGATGGAGAGAGTTTCTCGCCTCGAAGATACGATTATCGAAGGAATATAAAACCTTTTTTTCGTCTAAACATTCGCTCTTCTCGCTCGTTGCCTTGGGCTACAATTACCTCGCAATGGAATATTATTGTGTCCGTCTAATCACTAAACTCGAATGACAAATCTCGGACTGAAAAAGATTCGAACTGATTTGTACGATACTCGTATGAACTTGAAAATATCTCACACGAGATCGTGTTTACACAAGTCGAGATTCTCTTATGCAAGAATCTGCTTACTATACTTTCGTCGTGTAAACAAACATAGGCAATTATCGCCTAGCGATAAGTCATAAGCGAGTCTCGTATGACATAATCGTAGGCGAGATTTTAGTTCTTGCCTGTATGTAAACATTTTGATACGATTGTGTCATGGCGATTATTGCTTGCGATAGTTGCGTATAGTTTCTCGTACCGAAACGTACGAGAAACTCTCTCCATCTAAATGGGCCTTTAGTGTCGATTCTGTTGGTCCATTTTTCTTAATTAATCTAATTTGACAGCGCGTATATTATGTCCATATTTGTCTTTTCTGTATAAAAGAAAAAGATGGCCATCATTTTAGCGCTGTCAAATTAGGTTAGGTTAGAAAAATGCAAGCAATCGGTAAGTACCATTGACACTAAGGCCATTATTTCGATTTATTGCTCAAGCACTGATCGGCTCAAGCATAGATTTTTATATGAGAATCTCTACTCAAATCCATGCTTGAGTAACGATTTCTGTATCGGCATAGGGGCCTTCATTGATTTATTTAGAAAAAAACATTTTTTCTTATGTCAACTTGATACTCTTGAACTTGCCATGAGACACGTATGCTAACTAGGCAATAAGTAAAAATGTGTTCATCATAGCCAAATTGACTAACTGTTGTAACCTTTGCTACTATTTAACTGTTGCATTTCAAAATGGATTTAATCGCATATTTTTTTATACTAGTAGGTAATAAAGTTGTACAACTAAAATGTTTTTCATTTCATGTTTTAATATTTGAGAAATTTGCCTTTGTCTAAGTAGAAAAACAGCGAAATAAAACAAAATAACAATGTAATTATTGATAGGGATATTGTATTCACTTCAATTAGTATACCAATAAATAATGCGGAGTTATATAATACTAGTCAAATGTATAAAAAGCCTACATTTCAAAATGCTTGTATACAATGTAAAATTTTGACTGGTTCTAAAAGTAGTTTTTTTTTATTATAAATAAATGCACTTACCGCGCCTTCTACATGGCAACATTCGCTAAGTTTTTGGCAAAATCCTTATGAAAATACAGCTAAGTAATATAATGCACAATATTGCAGCACTTAAAGATAATACAAATAGTAAATAAAAAATATTGGTAAAATATGGTAAAATAAAATAACCTTCTAATCTCTTACGTTCCGTTTTACGTAAATTCAGATGTAATTTACAGGATAAAAGTTAATAATTTAATTAAATAATACGCTCAGTTCGTCTTGATTTACTATAAGAAAGTTATCTTCGTCACATGAATTAATTTAAGTTATGAAAAATGTTTATGATATGCAATGCAATAGTACAGGCGAATATTTGAGCAATATTATTCCCTGATGCCCGTCCCGTAGTTCGCTCCACCCGCCCTGTTCAAGGCGTCTTTGAATTGATCGATGTCTATTTCGGATTGATTTTCCAGCTGCAGTTCCACTGCAAAATTCTAGAAACAAAATAAAAGGTGTTAAAAATGCATTTTTAAGTTTTTGTGTTCGCGTCAGCTCGTTTGCGATTCAGCGTAGGAAGCCCGGAAGAGAAGAAATGACAAGCGCGGGAAAACAAACAAACGTCAGTTTTTGTAACTGTCAAAAACAGTTGTTACTGCGATTTGTTTGTATGCAATGCAATGTTTACATTAGCAAAACTCGAAAAAAAGTTTACAAAAATGGAAAATCTATTGAACAAAGTGCCCTGCAGAGAGAACCAGTTGAACGACTTATTTGATCTCCTTGGCGACGGCGATGAGCCGCTGCCCTGTTCTATTTTCGTAAGTGGAAGCATGGCCACTGGCAAAAGTCTATGCGTCGAGTCGGTACTCCAGTATTTGGAATTTAGACACGTTGTAATCGACTGCATTGAATCATACACGCCAAAAATAATGTACGAGAGTATTCTGTCTGGTTTAGAAGACGAGGATGTGGATGTAAGATGTGAATCTTTGCTGGATCTCATCAATAGTTTGAATCGGCTGCAGAGCAGTCTAACTTCCTACGAACCTATTGTATTAGTCTTCGATAGAGCGGAAAGGCTTCGAAATATGGATCATTCGGTGATGTCCGCATTTTTGAGCCTCAAAGAACATTGTAACCTCAATATCTGCACGATATTCGTTACGCATCTCGTGTACGAAAACTTCTACTTCAAAATGGGCGTCAGGGAGCCTATAAAGCTGTATTTCCCGAACTACAACAAAGAAGAGCTGTTCAAAATAATATTCCTTCGTCAGAAGAGCTTCATACGATATCTATTCAGTAACTATGAAGTCGATGACGAGGTAAAATCTGAACTTGAAAAACCAGAGTTATTCGCAAACTTTCTTAACGCATTTCTCAGCGTGTTCTACAGACCGTGCCGGGATTTAATCGAGTTACAGCACATGGCGCGCGTCAATTTCGTCAAATACTGCGAGCCTATAATGAGGAACGAAATACAAGCTACTGATTTGACAAAGTTGTGGCGGCACGTCTCTCCGATACTCAAAACTAGTCTAGAACTCTTATATCTACGGATTAGCAACTCTAAACCTTCACAGCCATCTCCCGGCAAAGAGAACAATGATTCAACCACACTGTCCTATAATTTTGAGAACACACTAAAGGAAGAGCTGACTTCTACAAAAACCTTCGCCCAGAGCTTTGAACTCCCGTACTATGCAAAATACCTGCTAATTGCATCTTACTTAGCAAGCTACAACCCACCAAAAGAAGACAAGCGATTATTCATGAAATACCACGGAAAGCAACGGAAAAGACTGCAGCAAGTGAGAGCTAAAGCAAAAATCGCTGAAAAGTTGAACACACAACTCGGACCAAAGGTGTTCACGTTAGACCGATTATTGGCAATTTTCTATGCCATTCTAGAAGAAAAGATTGGACTAACTAGCAACTTGCTAGCCCAAATAGCAACGTTAGTAGAGCTTAAGTTGATAGCCGGCAGCAAAGAGATTGATCTCGATGTAGCAAAATACAAATGCATAGTTGGTTATGACTTTATAGCTGCTGTGGCTCAAACTGTTGGTTTCAGTGTCAGAAAGTACTTGTATGATTTCATTTGATGTTTGTTTTATTGGATTTTAATATACCCTGGAATCTCATTGTTTTTTAATTGAATTAGTAATGAGATTACCCTCGTAATAGTAACAAAGAGAGCACCTACTTAACAGATATTATTAACTCTGTTATTAGTAAACTCTATATTAAAAGCTTAGAATAGTTACACATTTTTTTTCATTTGAATTTGAGTCTGGTTGTCAATGCAAGAGACAGAACACTAAGGTCCGTATTTCATAGCCTTACTCAAGCACTGATCCGTACTCAAGCATAGATTTTTGTATGAAAATTATTACTCAAATCTATGCTTGAGTAATGATTTCTGTCTCGGAATACGGGCCTAACTATTCCAAACTTACATACCTAGGTAACAGTAATATCTGTTAGGTAAAATAATTTTTCAGGGGAAACCCAATAGTGAGCCCCAACTAGATCCCTAAAAGCCCCCACCAAGGCGAAATCCTAGGTCAAGCAATCCCCTGAACCGTCATCCTTGATCCGCCTCTCGTAGGCTCATTTTACACACAACTTGCTAATCTATGGCTAGGCCGGCTGCGTTCCTATTAGCTACATTACTACCAACTCAACTAGCAGAGTGGCATGGCATTAGTAGTTCGGGGCTCGGCACAGGAGAAAATAATATTGGATTGTCCTTGTGTCTTGGCCCTCACCTCACTCCTATTTGTCAGAGTAAAGACTTAGGTACGTATTCCGAGACAGAAATCGTTACTCAAGCATAGATTTGAGTAGAGATTTTCATACAAAAATCTATGCTTGAGTACGGATCAGAGGCCCTAGTACGAGTTTTGGTGTGTAAATCTGGTGTGAAACGTCTGACGCCCAGCACACCAGTGGGCGCTTATTTGTATGGAGACCCTGAGCGGATTCTTTGAGAAGCTTGGTCTACACCAAGCCCGTACTCGCATTTCGAGCTTCTCAAAGAATCCGCTCAGTGTCTCCATACAAATCAGCGCCCAATGGTGTGCTGGGCGTCAGACGTTTCACACCCACACTATACACTGAAAACTCGTACTAGGCCCTCTGTGCTTGAGTAAGGCTACGGAATACGGGCCTTAGTTTAGTTAGCTTTCGTCAAACGACTACGAATTTTATACCTAGATTGTTTTAATTAATTGCATGTTGTGGTATCCTATAATAAGAGAAACACTTAGACCTAAGTGCTTAGTTTTATAAATTGTATTTTTCATGTGTTTTCCCTGTTGGATAGCCTTAGTAAATAAATAAATTGTTTTGTGGTAGAGCTATTCTAAGAGAGGCGGAATCAAAGTTGTGTGTCGACTACCTAGGTAGGCAGGTAAGTAGGTAAGTCACAGAGCGTATTATACTTACCTAGGTAGTAGGTACCTACTATACTAGTAGTAAAGTAGATAGGTATAGATAGACTGAGTGACCGGTAAGTAGGTAAATTTCCCTGCTGCAGTTATAAATCGGGTGACACATACGACTTCTGTGAATTGTATAATGCGTCGACGATAAGATTATTTATTTTAAGCTGTGATAAATTGATAACGAATTCTATATTGCACCTATATTCTATATTGCACGCGATTACTGACATTTTACTGTAAGTTGGATATACTTCGTGATTAGCAGGCACGTACTCAGGTAGGTATAGGTACCTAGGTACTTAAAAATTTAAATAAGTTTTGAGTACCTACCTAGGTGCGTCAACCTATACGAAGGTAAGTAGGTAGGTACCTAGTACCATTTTTTCGTGTAGGTAGCGGTATAACTATTAGGCTGTAAGTCCTGCTCCTGCCCGAAGCTTAGAACCATTTTAGACGCGATCCCTACCTACCTACTTGTCCTTTGATCGCTCGCTGTCCAATTTCAACGTCCGATATCTCATTGATAGGCAGGTTATACTCTAGGTAGGTACCTAGTCGGAGTCACTAACTTGAAAGACAACGATTAGAATCTACCACTAGATGTCTTTGTAGTTTTGAAGGACTACACATTTCGACCATTGTCGTCGTCGTTTTGTACCTATTGTGAAACTTTTATTTGTAAGGTGTGATTCTTACCGAGATGATATCTTTGATGATAGCCTTGTCTGTGGACATCTTCGCACGATTGATGACAGATACGTTGGGGCCCACCCACGTCACAAACAGGAACTTTTTACGTTTTGACATCTCGTCGCCCATTTGTAACCTACAAGCAAATGAAGCAGACACAATTTCATTACAATATCAAACAGGTAAGTAGGTACAACCTATTTGCATCACCCTATATCTAAACATCATCTCTAGAACTAAGTAGAATGGCATATTGATTGTGTATTTCCTGTCCCGACTAGACTGAGAGGTGTTAGGCGAACGCTTCCATCTAAGTAATGTCCCAGGCACTACAGTGTCCCGTTAAGAGTAGCCTTAGGTTGCCTCCTGACGCTGTATAAATCCTCTTGAATTGATGTAAATGCCTAGGTCTTATTAATTTACTCACACAATTAGTTTCCCTGTATCGTGAATTGATTTGTAACTTCTAGTTTTAGTTAGTAGTTACCTTAGGTATCCGAATGCTCGTTCATCATCAGAGAACTGGGTCCGGAATTCTGTGAAGTCGGAACCGCGCGCCGAGCACACGATCCGGGCACCTTCGAACTTGAACACCGCCCTGCAATTAGGAACATTGTACTTAGTAATGTGGTCTTCCAGGCCGGTTTCGGCTACGGCGACATTCTTGAAATGCGTATGATGCGCTCTAAAATGACTTGAATAGTTAATCTTGGCTTTAAAGGTATATTATGGTAAAATGGCCTCCTTAGAGGCTATTTTACCTCCTTTAGAGGAGGCCTTTGTCGACAGAGAAGCTGTCCTACACAAACATCCAGTTGCCGATAGTTCAAACAATAGAATAGATTAAATCAATTAAGTGTTTAGTAAGTAGGCATGTACATACTAATTGTAAGGAATAAGCAGCAATAAAGGCTATTTTTTTTTATCTATACAAATATTATAAAGAGGAAAGGTTTGATTTTTTGTTTGTTTGTTTGTTTGTATGAATTGAATAGGCTCCGAAACTACTGGACCGATTAAAAAAATTATTTTACCATTAGAATCCTACATTATCCCTGATGAACATAGGCTATATTTTATCCCGGAATTCCCACGGGAACGGGAACTACGCGGGTGAAACCGCGAGGCGCTGCTAGTTTTATATAAATGGTAAAATAGCTAGGTGAGGTCGGGATCGGCGGCTCTCGCAACAAAAGGCACGCTCGTTTATATGATTTCAAATAAGTATATCATCCTATTTGATTCATTAAGGCGGCGGCGACAGGATGATTTACAGGTACCTACTAAAAGTACACAGAATAATTTACCCATTTATAGGTATACTAGCTTCCGCCCGCGACTTCGTTCGCGTCCATCCGATTGATTGGGATCCCGTTGATTTTCCAAGTTAAAAAGTATCCTATGTTACTTCTAATACCTCCAAGAATATGTGTACAAAGTTTCATGATGATCGGTTAAGTAGTTTTCGCGTGAAAGCCTAACAAACCAACTTACATTCACATTTATAATATTAGTATGATATCCCATGTACTACCTAGAACTTCTATTCGTGATTCCTGAATTTAGTGAATATTTGACTCACCATTCTGTTGGTGTAGTATCCGCTCTGACGTCGTCGTATGCAGATCGTATTGTATCCCGATCGATCCCAGTCGTCATTGCTACCTGGAACAACGAAATATGACTGTTATTCAAAAAACCTTGAGAAATACCTAGCTTTTAGATTCCGAATTCTGGGTTGTATGAGAAGCTTTGGTCGGAAAAGTCCTAATAAACGTCCTAATTTCGTAACCCAAGGTAACCCTTCGCTATTACGGTCAATATTGTTAAAACCAGCATCAGTTTTAGCTCATACCTCCATAAACTCTCATAGCCGTACAAAGCTACCTATAATATCCATTACCTTAGAAGAACTGGACAACCCAGAATGACAAGACTCAACATCCTGAACGTCGCTATGGCTAGAATCTTCCTTCTCCTCTTTCCCTTCCTTCACAATAGCGTACAACTCATCTATCCTATTCTTCAAGATCTTAATCTCTCCCTTCAACCTTTTCCTATCCACCGCCATGTCTTCCAAAGCGACGATCTTCACCGAGAATTGGGTGAGAATCTTTCGCAGTTCATCCACATTTTTGGACAGAAAATCGAACTTTGCTATCATGCTGCACTGGTTCTCTGTGAGTTTGCTAATACTGGCTTGAAGAGTCATGTAACTACCCTCCATGGTCGCTCCGTCCAGTATGAACGTATTCGCGTTTTTAGAAATCAAAATTTCATGATAGGTACGTGTAGGGAGTTGGAGTTTACTCGCAATATCGGATTTTAGAGATTTTATACGAATACACAAATTTTGTGTGTTGATTCTTGACTGATGGAGGGCGGTGTCAAAGGCGGTGTCAAAGTTGGCATTGTTGTAATTTTTCATTTTATTTTGACATGTCTATTTAATTATTATTTTGAAAAAGTATTCATATTGAAAAGTTAAGGTTATTATCATAAACATCTGATAACAAAAACCTGACAGAGTTTTCGGAAAACTATATAAATTCATGAGTATCTAACGGGCTTACTAAAATAAACACCCATCGTACATTTAATCTTTCAGCAAAATAATGTTGTCCAATTACCAACTATGGTAAAAACAAAGTAGTTTCTTGTTTTTCTTCGCATCGGACCGTGAGCGACGTCACTTTCGTTAGTGAAAAGAGATAAGTGGAGCAGTAAGGTGCAAGATCTGAGATAGCGATTTTACAATTTTACTTTGTAAAGGAGTTGATCCAGGAATATTTTTCCATTGTTCCTATTTCTTAGTGATGGATGATGCGCGTGTTACTGTGTTTCGAACTCTAGATTGGGTACCTTTACTACAGATCATATAAATACTTACCAGCCGGTGCAATTACCAAATTACAAGTGAGACTCTGAAATAATTACGTCTCCGAGTGATGACCATGTACCTTCCTGAGTGGATGTCCTGTGAGGCATTGATATGGAAAGAGGCAACCGCTACATGCATTACATTTTCATTACATTTTAATAGATGTTGAATTAGGAACTTACAATTTTGGAAAATTAGATGTATCTAGGTATGATGTAAGTGAGATTAGCGATTTATTTTATTTTATTAATAAGGGTATCCAACAGAGATAATACATTAAAATACAAGGAAGATAATCAAGGGTCTTAAATCTAGGGGTTTCCTTACTTCGGAAAGACTCTAACTCAACTTCTCTGGACGCAAATGAAGTTGCGGGCAGACAAGTGTCTAGTTATCTTTAAAAACTCCACTATACTTTTACTTGGACCACAAAAACCTACTCAATAGAAACGGAAGCATCCATAAATTACATTTTCGTATCGTATTTGTGTTACGCGTTGTAAAACATTATATTTTTGCTTTAGAAAGAAAGCGTTGTGTGGGGGATAAGATCTGTTATTATTATGTTTTGATGTTATGTACGTTTCTTAGTTAGGTAGGTAATAATCATAAAGATAAGACTATTTACAAAAAATATTAATTTAATTAGGATTGGCTCTCAATCAACATTTTGGCCTAGAGTATACTCAAATCTATGTCTTAGTAACGCTAAGACACCGTCTGAGTTATTTTTATCAGAATACAAGCCTAAACAAGGTAGGATTCTTTTTTATCTCCACTCAGTTCTTTGACTAGAATTCTGAGAACCCTGGAATGGTGTATTGACTACTGTAATAATATCGAGGCCAAACAACCGCCGATGTTAATAAAACCAACCACAACAGACAAACAGGAAACTCTGCTAAAAACGAGAAGTACCTAGGTACCTACCTGTGTAGATCTAATTTATTAATGCCAGCAGTCGCAGGAGTCGCTAAAGGTGCCAGAAATACATACCCCACGCAGGGGACTCACGCAGGGGATAACTGGAATGAGCCATTTTACAAAGTCAAAATATTTGGTCAATTTACATAAATACACCTACCTATTAAATTGCATGCATTTTTCTACCCTAAGTACTACCTAGGTACATAGTTATATAAGCCAAATATCATTCACTGAAATCATAAGGATCATTTAGAATCATTTTCTAAACTAGGGTGATTGTAGATGCTAGTTCCTTGCAACCAGAATCTAGAAGAATTGATACTACCTACCTTCATACCTACATGCTAAAACTAGTAGTTCGCCCCGAACTGAGATCTCGTGATGGTTGGAGGTTAATAAAACCCAAACAATTTTTATTGACCAATGGTTGTAATATACTTGCTTCGAAATCGCCGTCTAGCTATGTACCAGTCTTACTTGAACTACAAAAATCATTGAAACTCCAAGAAATGGTAGCTCACGTTATACTGGGTTTGCAAAATTTATAATTTTTACAAGAACTCAAAAACTATTAGACCTAGAATCAAAATAAAAAGTATTTTGGAATGTCTACGCAAAGCTCTATCATATGACACCCCACTTGATATTTTGGTACGACATTGTTTTTTTTTCACTCCCTTTGGAACCTCATAACTTTCCAACCCCTTGACCGATTTACTTTATTTTTCAAACCAGTAAAACTTAAAAGTAATATCCGTATATCTACCAAATTCTGTGAAGATCGGATAAGCGGTTCAAAAGATCTCGACGAACAAACATACAAAGCATTTTTGTCCAAGTTGTCACTAAGATCTCGTTCGCTTCGCTCACTCGACCAATAAACTCTCCCGCTCTATGCTACGTAGGTCGATAATCTTTACCATACTATACCTTTACATAGTATATCTACTTTAAATTTTAACTTTTCAGCAGAGATATCATCGTTCCACCTACTTTGTGAACTAGACTTGTTTCCTGAATAAACTTTATTTACCTATTATTATTATTATAGTAAGTAGTACGGTAACTTTTGTTGACTATAGGTTGTCGTTTTCGGTTTTCCCTGTAGGTAGTTATATAGACAGGACAGACGAACATGAACTATTTTCAAATTCTGCCATTAGCTTCAAGCTTACCTACCTAAATAAGTTTTGAATAAAACAGACCTAAACTATTTATCCTATTCAAATCGCTGTCACGCAATGTAAGGCAAAACTGCAGCCTACTCAGTTGCGTCCACTCAAAAACTTAGGTATAGGTACTCACCTACATAGCACATTGCATAGGAATTCAATAGGTACCTAATTGGTCATTGTGACTATTTGTGACCCCGCGCGCGCGAAATCATTGAGTCCTGACTAAATCCGGCCCTGGGTGGGCCCTATGACTTACATGCACAAAGGGTCCATAAGAAATCACAAAAATACCGTTCCATCTTTAGAGTATTGTGATTTGTGGTAGGTACGTTGTATCGTGTAGATATACCTACAACTTGTTAGTATATTTAAAAATAGCAATTATCCGTCAATGTTTTTTTCCTGGACAATATTAAGTTGGCAACATTCAGCAGTCGTTCACCGCATCATCATGCGTCATCTCTTTTTTTAAACAAAGTTCATGAGTCCAAGTGCTATTTTCAGCAAGTGCACTGTGCATGTCACTATTCTTGGTCACTCTGCTCGGTCGGCATGGACGTATTATGTCGGTCGGTCAGTCAATGAACAAGTTCGAAACTACCAAAAGCATAGATAGTTACCTAAGCATTAGAAAGGATGAATAACTACATTAGCTAATAATGAGCATTTCTTACATTTCGTCTTGAATCTTCTAAAACTTCTAAACAGGGAAAAATTAAATAAAAAATAAGGAGAGGGCCTCTACTCTATGTGACTAGGTAGTAGTACTTACTTACTTTAGCTAGGTACCTACGTAGCTCTCAAATATTGCGACGTAATGATTTTAGGGTTCCTTCCGGTTTTGGAATCAGATAAACGTTTCGATTTTTGGTTAGGATAGGATATTTTATTTAATAGGCACCCACTTACTAGAAGGAATCTAGAGATCAATGGAAATTAATATTTTCTATTGTTTTTTGGAGTTTCTGCCTATAGTATCTAGAAACTCTACTTAAGGAAAAAACCTGTAGGTTGGTACTTTTCTAGATAAGTAGGCAATTAATTAATAACCAACGGATTAGTGTTTATCAAATTCACATTTATAATGGCAGCATTGAAAATTTCTGAGAAAGATAGGTAATTGAATTGAAAAGATTACCTAGATTGCAAATATCTTTTTTAATTTCCAAGTAAGTATTCCTCTACCTACCTACTTGTACTTAACCTATTTTGTGGTAGTTTGCACCGTACACTAGTGTGACATCCGGCTGAGTGTGAAGAAACAGCACTTGTAACTACATACATATATGTACCTACTAATATTCTGTGGTAATGGGTACCTACTTACTTTATTATCCAGTAGGTAGGTTATTAATCAAATCACATTTGGGTTCACATCCACACGATCGATGAGGTCATTGCACTTGTTTATGTTTTTGTACGTACAGACAAACAGACCGTTGGTTGTGCTGGCATGGTACCTACACAAAGGACACCACTCACTGTAGCGGGTATGTGGAGAAATGTTTCCGGGTTTCAATGGCCATTAAGGTTTTATAGCAAGAATACTTGTTTCAAACTTTTTTCTTTCTTTTTTTTCTTTTTCAACCAACGCGTTAGGCAGCCAGCCAATCGTGCATATTGAAATAACTTCGCAAAGTTTCTACTGCTAGGGAAACTAGGTAGTAGTAAAATAACTAACCAAGCCTTTTCTACTAATTCTAGACAAATTAGATCACTTTGTATTGTGTAGTGTAGAATTATTCAGTGTAGTTTTGTATGTACTCAAATCTATGTTTGAGTAGGTAGGTAGGTACCTAAAGATTTTTGTATCGGCATTACGGGCCCTAGTGTCTGTTAGACAGTTGGATATAGTGCTAGCTAGATTCAAACTAGCACCATGTCCGACTGTCTAATAGGCTTCTTTCTTCAAAAGCTCTTTGAGAGCAATTACACAAGCCTTAACGTATATCAATATCAAGGTGATAGAAGCAGTGCATTGTCTCACAGGACACGTCTTCATTGGACTTGCATTTGTAGATAACGCGAGGTTACCACTTAAAATCAGATTCCATTACTTTTTTCATCAAAAACTAGGTACCTATTTATTACCTAGCTAGTTCTAATGTTCACCTATAAAAAGCTTTTATAGTTTAATTATGTATGTGAGTATCTTATAATTGTTTAGTAGCCCACTAATCATAGTCATCGACACCCTAAGTGCGTCGGGAGACGCGTGCCATGCATTGCGCTCAAAATAGACACAGTTGAAACTTTATTTGTAAGGAATCCGTTGAGTAAAAGCAGTTTATAGACGCAACAGTTTTTCAGTACAAGACAAAAGTAGTATAAAACAAAAAAATAATAATTGTCTAGTACAAACACACAAAAAGAGGCTTCTATCTCTTGAAAATCTGCTATTTGCTACTTCTTTTTGTGTCTGGTGTTTCGAGGACTTCAGAATCTTAAAAAAACACTAGAAATTATACTTATAGGAACCAACAATTTTATAAAATTGTACAAAAATGTAATGGCATTTTTCCCCTTTTATAGCGTTGTGGAAAAACATAGTGATCTCTAATTAGCCTTTCTTGTTCTAGTGGTGCCAAAGTTCATATAAAAACTAAAAAAATCTATGTATGTATCTGATTACTTAACCGACTTTTAATTTCAATAGCCTACCTAATTGTACGGTTTTTTTTTTGCTACAATTTTAAGAGTATTTCCAAGGCATGGCTTTTACGTGCGTTTTTAATGTTTTGATCATAAAACCACTCATGTGTATGATAGACCAGAGTACGTACCTATACGTAAGCCTTATCGACTCTAACTACAAAGCAGGCAGCAAACTACAGACTCTTCGATCCACAAGTCTTGCATGAGTGAGATACGCTGATCTTACAGAGTACGATACGACTCGAAGGACCCACGTGGATGCAGATGGTGGAAATTGTAACTGTTAGGTAAATGACTTCATTCCATCGATCAAAAACATAGTTATGTTAGATTCTAAAACCATGTGATTGCAGTTTTCTTTCTTTTAGGCGTGCACAAAAAGAAAGACCAAAACTTAATAGTAGAATGTTACTAATTAAAAAAAAACAACACTTCTAACGCCGGGCTTTTTACAACTTCTCATAGCTTATTGTCGGTGGCGATGTAAGTCGTCGTACGACCTTTGGAAAACAACTTCTTTACTTAGTCCTGTTAGCCAAAACGGGACAAGCAGTTGCCTCGACTTGCCTTGACAACGGTTCTGACGTTCACCGTGACCCCAGGCGTGCACTTAAAATAAATTATGACTTGTCTGGCAGCACGCCAGATGCACTGGAACACTGATTTTGTTTTCAGAGGCCGCGTATTACATTCACGCGTACCTATTACATTCTCAAATAAATTTTCTCAATCCGCTATAAAATATTTATATTGGAACTTCAGAAGCCTAGAATGGGGTATTTTAGGGTCCTGAAGTTCCACTATTATAAGAATCTGGCTTTGATGGTAATGACGAGAATAATGCTTGGAGTACATGAGATCGTAACATAAAGCCATTGTAATGTGTAATAGGTAAGTAGATACCTACGTGATTTCCTTATAATATGATAGAATTCGTTTCCATTTTTTATAGGGAAAATCTACCATTTTGCCTTCAAAACAAACGACAGCCGACTCTACATACTTACACCTACCTAGCCCACTATTTTAAAACAAAATTGTCTATCGAAAGACGGACAGAGGCCCTAATTATAAATAAGAAGAAAACTTTGGCTTGATGAAATGACCAGGTATTAGGTAGGTAAGGTACCTAGGTACACTTAGGTACACTTAGTTACTATTTTACCTGTATCGGGTGATCTTAGCTTATCGAACATATTACCATTCACAAAAGCCGCTCTTGTATGAAGGGCAGACATGATAAGATAAGTAGGTAACCTAGGTATGTTAGGTACCTACTATCTACGTATTACGTATTACCTATATAAAACACCTAAGTAAGTATACTTAGGTGGGTTAGGTTAGGTAGAGGTGAGTGTCACCATCCCCACACTACCTTGCCGCATCCCTCAAATGCGGTATTGGTGTCTGAGAGCAGATTTCCCCCCCGTTAACAAAAAAAAAAGGTGGAGGTTACATAGGTAATGCATATTTACCTTCTCACAACCTATTGGTTATTCCAGAACACTAAATAAAAGATAAGTTTTAAAATTAGGAAAACTGACTTCAATTTCCATCAGATGATGATGATGATGATGATGGCAGTTCAGTGGTATTATTTAATGACCGTAATAGTGAAGAGAACACCACTGAGGGCACGGGAAACCAACCTATGCAGTTTCGTTTCTTTTGATGACATATTTAATCGTAATGATTTCAATGAGACTAGGTAATCTGAATATATTATGTACCTACCTACTAATAAACACTATATACTTAAATAATACCAGACAATTCTGATACCGGAATTACTGTAGACAAGAGTGGGCACAGCTAGTTCTAGTGTGGGTGCGTGTCGTTGACCTCACCATTCAAGAGATTAGGTACCTACACCTACTTATGTGGATTAGAAATAAGTAGGTACATAACATTGTGAATCACAGAATTTAGGTAAATAATAGCTAGGTACCTAGAAGAATGCATAATAATTTGTCTCCATTTTAGTCTAACAACATTTTGCATTTTCTAATAATCTTTGCGGAACTCTCAAGCACCTACGTAAGCTCACGCTTGACTTCTAGAATCAATCAATCATGCTACGGAAATTTAAAAAAAAAGCGGTAATCGGAACCTTACGATTTTTTTTTATTTGGTTCGTTCATTTTAAAAAAGAAATGTTTTTGCTTCGGTAAAACAAGTTGGGATTCTAGTTTAATAAATCGTTATCTACTTTTCACTAGGTACCTTTCAACTACACCTATGAGTAGGTAGGTAGGTATAGCGTATTTAAGAACCTACCTTATGTAGGTAGGTAGGTACCTACTTGTAGCTATATTTAAAAAAACCTTTGGCGGTGGTTGGGCATAAAATAAATACACGCGAGAGCAATGATTCCGGGTCACTTAAAGAATGTTAAAAATCTCGGAAACTAAAAATGATAGGTTAATGCAATAAATTGTATTTAATAGACAATGTAATACTCCTTAAATGAAGGTATTAAAACTTCTTAGTTATTGTAAAGTTATATCTTAAAAAAATCTAATTTGAAAAAGGGCCACTTTCGAAGATGGAACTACGAAATTACAGCATTTGGTTTTGCTTTTGTTTGTAATCTGTCATTTATGTGGGTATATAAACCATGTTGATAGTGCTCTATATTCATTATTCAAGCTGAAATTATGTCGCTTACGCCTGAAGAATGCACCAGAATACTTACAATGCTGGAAACCGGCCGGAGTCAGCGCGATACAGCCAGGACTGTCGGTGTGTCGCTGTCAACAGTACAAAGAGTTCTCCGACGTTACGAAGAAACTGGTTCTAACCTACGCAGACCAGGAACGGGCAGAACCAGGTGTACCACAGCACGAGAAGACCGATACTTGGTGAACACCATGCTTCGAAATCGCTTTCTCACAGGAACTGAACTCACAAATCAGTTTCGACGCCTCGGAGGAAGTAACCCAAGTGCATGGACAGTAAGACGTCGGCTTGCTGAATCTAACTTAAAACCCCTTAGACCTGCAAACGGCCCTAAACTGGAGCGTGGGCATCGTATTTCAAGACTAAGATATGCCCAGAGCCACGTAAATTGGAGTATTGAAGATTGGTCAAAAGTTATGTTCTCCGACGAATCAAAATTTATGCTCTACAAGCACGATGGAAGACACAGAGTGTATCGAAGACCAGGGGAAAGATTCAAGCAAGCATGCATCGAAGAAAAAGTAGCCTACGGTGGTGGGTCTGTACTTGTGTGGGCCGGAATTTCTTCTGAAAGTCGCACAGAGCTGGTGATCATAGAAAACGGCTCTTTAACTAGCGTAAGATATGTGGAAGAAATCCTCAATGATCATGTTGGTCCATTTATGGTCAATTTAGGTGAGGATGCTATATTTATGCATGACAATGCCCAACCTCATACAGGTAGGATTGTGAATGACTACCTTCAAGAGATGAACATTACTCGTATGGAGTGGCCAGCGCGCAGCCCGGATATCAACCCGATCGAGCATGCTTGGGACGAGCTAGGCAGATGCGTAAAACAACGAAACCCTCCCCCAATCACGCTTCGTGAGCTCAAAATTGCTCTCACAGAGGAATGGGAGAATATTCCCCAAAATCGTATAAGGAACTTGGTGTACAGCATGCCAAACCGCGTAAACGCAGTAATGGAAGCACGAGGAGGCAATACGAAGTATTAAAATTCAAGAAAATCGTAATAAAGTTCAAAAATTTCATGTTTCCTATTTTTGTTTTAAGGAGAGATCAGCAGTTTTTTTCTTTATGTAATTTTGTGTTAATAAAATGTATGGTGACTCATATTTTTTTACTTTCATTTAAGGAGTATTACATTGTCTATTAAATACAATTTATTGCATTAACCTATCATTTTTAGTTTCCGAGATTTTTAACATTCTTTAAGTGACCCGGAATCATTGCTCTCGAGTGTATTTACCTTAAAGTGGACAAAAAAATTATAGTTACTTATTAGTTCCTAAAGTGCTATCCTATTAACACTTAGGTAGGTAGTTGAGTTGAGACTTTGGTAATAATGCTATGACAGGACTCGTACCTTAGTAAGTAGGTAATATTGGCCGAAGCCCTAATAAAATAGCAAGTTTTTACGTCGTGAAAGTCTAGACTTTCTCCATTACTGTCATAGCATAGCATAGTCTGATCAAGTAATCAACTATGATCTCACGGTTAATTTCGCACGCAGAGATAGGTAGGTACCTACCTAGATAATACTACGGACGACAGTACTGTAGGTGAGTTTGTATTAAAACTACTGGGTCTTTGCTACTCTGCTAGGAATGATGTCAAAATGACGTCGAAATATTATAAACTTTATTCCAATCGGGGTAGAACGGACCGGGTGAATACGGGACCGGGTGAGAATCGATTCACCAGTGGTTGAAATGAGTTTTCAAGATATGACGTCATATCTTGAAAACTCAGGGCCTAGGCCTACCTAGGGTCTAGGTATTAGAGTAGGTAGGTATCTACAGAAGTAGTAGTATTCTCAGTTTTCTAGATAGCAGACCTGCAACCTTCACAATGTCGTCGGTCCATCGCGCGTCAAGCCCTACTCTTCGTCATCAGCCTCAATGATTTATCAGTAGGTAGGTACCTAGTCCTATTATTGATCCCTCTACATTTTGGTAGAGCCGCTAGAATTTTACGCCAATTTAAAAAAAAAACTAAGATGGGGTCAAGCCAAATGTTACCGAAGGTCTAGCTATAAGTTTTAATCGTGTGAGACTCATCGATCCAACTCGAACTACAAGTGGCCAAATTGCGGAGTTGAGCCAAACTTCCTAGACTCGACTTGTATTCTGATAACTCTATAACAACTAACAAATATATTGATTTTTTGAGTTTTATATGAGAAACTCTACTCTATGCTTGAGTCCGGATCTCAGTAAATCAAAAAGCCCTCAAATTAATTCAAATCCAATTAAAGCCTACGTGATTTCCCGCCATCGTGCTCAAAACGCAGGAAATACGCCGCCGCGCCGGCATTTCGAGACTGCACAAAAATATAGATGCAGCAGATATGCACGCAGACGTATAGCAATCACTTCATCCCCATTTACCCATGCAGTAAGTACCTAGGTATCTATAGGTAACCTACCCTATTACTAAAATGTAGGTGTGGTAATTTATAAATCAGAAAAATAAGGGTGTTTTAATTTTATTTTTCATCATAAATACGTAACATGCAAGTTTTTATAAACCTAGCTGGCGAAAAAAAAATGGTAGGTTACACACAGCAATATAGTAAAAAATATGCTTACTTTTTTTGGTCCACTCTGTACTATAGTCTCGTATTCCAAACCCTCCGACATGGCTCACAATAAAGACTACTACTCACTGCAATAAATATTCACAAAAAATAAATAGGTATTTGGTGTTTTTCCTTCGTTAAATGCACTTAATTCTCGTTTTATGACGTTTATCAGAGCGGTCTCATGTAGAACTGGCACAAAATGTTAAACAGTTATGTATAATCACAGGCTTATATTAGAGAATTTGATGGGAATTTATGTTTGAATGAGACGTCGCGTCGCGCCGAGCGGCCGGCTCGGTTGTATGTTGTGTATTCTTCTAACAGCGAATACAGAATACACCCACAGCCTCCCTCGCTCTCCAGTCTCCAGCGAGTGCGTACCTAGGTACCTACCTACTTACGTTGCTTCTATAGAAAGCATAGTCTCACTGAATACCTACCACACAGTATGGGTTTGTGGTGGGTGCTGTGGGCACGTCGTTATCTTCAACGAACGGTCTTCCTACGCTGATTTTACACTTTAATCATATTTGTATAGGACAAGAAGTGCGGGTAAGAACGAACTTGTGTTCCAGCAGAAAATGAAAAAAAAAGATGTCATTGTCATTTTTGCATATGTTGTCAATATCATGTTTGTATACATAAAGTAAAGAAAAAAAGTAAAAACAAAAGTACTTGTTTTGTCATAACATTCGTGAGCTAGGTATTGTTTTCTTTCTTTTATTTACAGGAAAATAATGTATACCTATGGTTTTCTATTAGACTAAACCAAATTGAACTGAGAGTACTGAAGTTTTTAAGTATACCTACGGTTTTTATACTTTGAGGTTAGAAAATAAGATGTGTGAAAACCTGAAGATTCTGAAACAGGGAGCGGAAGCTAAACTCTTCATCTGCAAGTACCTTGGCAGGCCAACACTTATCAAGGAGAGATTTAAAAAAAACTACCGTCATCCCGATCTTGACACATCAATCACCAAGGATCGCATCCGAAACGAAGCCAGGTCCATCGTTAGATGCAAAACAATTGGAGTAAAAACGCCAGCGTTATATCTGGTCGATTTCGAGCGTAGACGCATTTACATGGAGCATTTTGAACAAAGCATAACTGCCAAAGACTTCATAATAGCACGACCGGATTCACAATGCATTGATAACTTAGCCAAAATGATCGGAGAGACAGTCAGAAAGATGCATGAAAACAATATCATACACGGAGATCTGACTACTTCTAACATGCTGATTGTGTATAATAGTGATGGTGTTAACTGCATAAATGATTTTGAACTGGCAATGATAGATTTTGGTTTATCATTCATAGATACTAGCACGGAGGATAAAGGAGTAGATTTGTATGTACTGGAAAGGGCATTGATCAGCACCCACAATGACCTTCCCGATTTGTTTGAAAAGATTTTTGATGCATATAAAAATTATAGTAAGAATAATATAAAAGAAATAATCAGTAAATATGAAGATGTTAGGGCGAGAGGAAGGAAAAGAACTATGGTTGGCTAAGAGTTAAATAAAAATGGTGATTAGTTCATATTTGTTTTTTTTATACAGGCGTTTTAGGCTGTTATACTGCTCAAGCATAGATTTTTTATGAAATCTCTACTCCAGTCAATGCTTTTGTAACGACTTCCGTGATAAAATGCCGTTGAGCATAAAATGCCGTTGAGGTTTTTTGCAGGGCAGTTTGACTTATATAAAAAATGTAACGAGTACTCTGTTAGGCTTAGGACCAATCATTATCATAGCATTTTTTACTTTGATAATATACTTTTAGCGAGCTTTATGTTTATGCTAGGGTCCCGTGAATGTGATTCATTGTGAACGGGGTGGATATTATACAATTTTATAAGAAAAACGGCCCCTGCAGTCAAATATCGGCCCATGCTCAGCTTTGGCCTTTTTTAGGATTCATGACCATGAGGGTTGACCATGAGTTGTCAGGTTGGGTCCGGTTATTGTACAACCATGGAATGTACAGCCTGTGAAAACACAACCGTGGAAAGCGCAGTCAGGAATGCACGACCGTGGAATTCATGTATAAAATACATGAATTCCACGGTCGTGCTTTCCTGACACGTGCTGAGTTTTTACGGCCCGATTTTGCACAGCCCGGTAAAACACAACCATGGAATTCATGTATAAAAAAAAAAACTAAAAAATACATCAATTCCATGGTCGTGCATTCCCGACACGTGTAGGGAATTCACGCCCGTGGAAAGCACAACCATGGAATTGATGTACTTGCTCCTGATTGGTCGATTCATTCTATGCTTCGTTCAGATGTAACTACAGAGTAAAAATGGTACTAGTGTGAATTTAGTGATTAGTAAAGTACGGCTTATTTATGGTCAACTTCGCAATCAGTCAACTTAGCGTTCGGTCAAAAATGAAGATTTTATTTTTTTGCCAATTTTATGGATGGGCTCGCTTCGCTCGCATTTTTCATAAACAAACCTAACCTAACCTACTCATTTGTGAAAGTCGATCTTTCGTAAAAAAAAAGAACTTCAGTTTATTTTTTTAGCAGATTTTATGGATGGGCTCGCTTCGCTCGCATTTTTTATAAACAAACCTAACCTAACCTACCTACCGATTGCGAAGTTGACTATATATACACACTAATAAAAAATATAGGTACCTACCTAAGTAAAAATGAAACATTTTGTTCTGTTTACGTTCCCTTTCAATCGTTCAATCGTTCACATAGTCAGGCAAGTAAGTGTAAACAAAGCATAGGTGATGACGTATTTTGGCATCCAATTCCCAGGTTGTACATTCCGTGGATGGGCATTCCCGACACGTGCTGAGCTTTCACAGCCATGGAAAACACAACCAAGGAAAGTACAGCCACGGAATTCGATGCCATTTGGCAGCCAATTCCGTGGCTGTGTATTCCCACCCTGTGCAAAACATTGTACGGCCTGGAAAACACGTCCCGAGATTGCACAACCATGGAATTGGCTGCCAAATTATACGTCAATTCCTGACTGTACATTCCGGGGTTGTGTTTTCCATGGTTGTGAAATGACGGCACCCGTCAGGTTGACTGACGTAGTAAAAAGACAAGTATCCAGCCGCCAGAAAACAACAAACCACTATGGTACAAACAAACGGAATAAAAAAAGATACTGACGAATTCTATCTCTATCATCGTCTATGATTTATATAACCTAAAAATTAATTATATAAACAAAACGAAATAAAGAACAAAGTTATTCTGAAAAACTGCGGCTATCACTGAAAAAATGAAGCGCCACATATCATGCTTATCAAGAAACATTTCAGCGAATTATTCAAATACCACATCCCGTAAGTTTGTAATGTGTTATTTTGAGCTGTTCCATTCGTTGTCGGTTCTAATCAATCAAATTTATGTATTTAGCATGAACTTATGTATTTTATACCTTTATTTTTATGAAAAAGGATGATCAGTCATAACCCATAACCCTGTGAATGGGTACCTCAGATGAGTAGTAGTTGAGATGGAGTAAGTTTTGACCAGCACCTATACTCCTCAGCCCAGATTTATCACAGGAAAAGTAACCGACTGTGCCAAAGGTAGACTGAATTGAGCTGAACGCTCCTAGCTTTCAAGGCTACATTTAAATAATGATTCTGTATTATTTCTATAAATACAAACTCTTTATTCCACAACATTATCATGTCAATTTTCAGTTAGTACCACTGTTTTCTGAGTTAGTTTACACTGTTGCAGAAAATCAGTAAATAGTTGGCTCAATACAGTCAGTATTACATTATGCATCTTACTTCCTATTCCTATTAGTAGGTATTATAAACGTGAAAGTTTGTAAGTATGGATGAATGGATGTTTGTTACTCTTTCACGTAAAAACTACTGATCCGATTTGGATGAAACTTGGAATATATATTGTCCGTGACCTGGATTAACACATAGGCTACTTTTTATCCCGGAAAATTAACGGGACGCGAACGAAGTCGCGGGCGGCACCTAGTAATGTATAATAGTAAGTATCACTTATGTGCTATTTTGGGTTTTTTGCAGGTTTTATGAGTACGAAGGAGGCACTCGAGCGTCGCAACCATCTATTTACCCTAGAAAAAAAGAGACAAGTAGAAAATGTTGGAAGAATCGAAAAGATTGAGGTACAATACAAGGGATTACCAAAAGATTTGTCCCTAATTATGAATAAAGATCTTTCAACACCCTATGAATGTGCACAGCGTAAGTACACTATTTAAAATGAAAACATTTAAATATAATATTTTGCAGACTTGTATTTAAATGTTCTTCACTATCGGGGATGCTGGAACATTGCTGTCATCAACCCAAAGTCCTCCGTTACTTTATGGAGTTGTGCTGGTTGGGGTGAGGTCAGCAGGGGGAGAATGCACAATAAATTCTATTTTATTTTTATTTTATTTATTTAACAAAACCCACAGCCCTTAATACTATTAAATAATATCTAACTAGGCTAATCCTATGGCCAATTACGGATTTACTTTTTATAAAATATAATTTTTAAAACAGACAGTCGAAATTACTAATGTAAGTATAGAATATAAAACAATAAGTGCATAAATATAAGAAAAAAAACATACTAAATCAAATATATGATGAGCTTAGAAAACCATTACAGCAATGAATTAACAATAACAAGTCCCAACCACAGGACATCAGTGCAGATCTCATTCCCCACAATAAATTAGAACTAGAAGTCCTTGATAGTATGTGAACATTTCTTTCTATGAAGATATTATCTAGAAGAATTCTTCATCAATTTTTGGTCACTGCAGCTAAATTGTTGTTTGATATACTTACTGCAGTTAGTTTTGCTGTAATATTCGATCTTAATAAAAATTTCAGATCTTTCGGAATGGCACCTCGACACAAGTGCATTAGCCTTGCTAGATGGTACAGTGTACTGGGACATGCATAGACCCCTGACTGAAAACTGCACATTAGAGGTAATTTAATAAAATAGTCTGCAAAGAGTTGCTGTGAGTCGCTGAACAGAGTCACTAAACAGTACTACTTACTTGTTACCATTATATCTAAACCTTAATGTGCTTTTAAATGTACCAGCAACAATTTTTCGCAACTATAGAATTTTTACTACTACTTTTAAGAGGTATGTTTTAAACCCTCGATTTAGAAAAATAGAGGTTTTGGATCCAGGTTTGTGGTTTGAATGAATGAATGAATGAAAATACTTTATTGTACGTACGTACACCTTACAAACTAATATGCGAGACAGATTACATTATAATACATTACGTACAATGGGCGGTCTAGGGAGTGATTTTTGAGAAGGGTTCGACCAAGCTATTATGGTCTGGATATATCAGCACGGAGCCACACCAGGTCACAGCAGTCACCATCATCTGTCATTTATTTTAAAGGCAGTACAATATATTCATGTGCCTTCAAAAGTGTGAAAAATAATGGTGTACTATTATCATCATTTCAGTTTGTTTGCACCCACTGCTGTGAGTATAGGCCTCCTCTTTATTACGCCATTCTTTTCGGTCCCTTGCGAGTCTTGTCCAGTGATTCCCAGCTAGTTCTATGATGTCATTTGACCATCGGGCGGGTGGTCTGCCTCTTGATCTACGGGCATTCCTTGGCCACCATTCTGTGACCGCCTTCATCCATCTCCCGTCGTTTCTTCTTGCCAGGTGTCCCGCCCATCTCCGCTTCAGCTTCGCGATTCGCGTACCCACATCCACAACCTTTGAGTTCTATACAAAACTAGCCATCGCCCGCGGCAGTGCTCGCGTACTAGACCCTTTAGAGTGTGACTTTTTAAAATTCCTTTCTTAGTGCACGCCTACACTGTATAAAAGATACTACCTTCCAAATTTCATACCTCTAGGACTTATGGTTTAGGCTGTGCGTTGATTATCAGTCAGCTTCAAAAGAGTTTTATATGTATAATAATAAATATAAGATGAAATTTGAAATTAGAAAATAAACTTACAGTTCCTGAACTTCCAATCTCCAGAGCCGCAGCAAGCTAACAAAGCGTTCTGGAGGACTTGTTCCATGCTGCTGGGAGCCTGCGCTACTGTAGCCTTCAAAGACACTGTCACTGTCAAACTGCACAGCTTCCCTGGACCTGATAGTAAGTACAGCTTGTTTTAAACACTTGTGATTATTTACTACTAGCTGGTGCTTGCGACTTCCTCTGGGCAGAATGAGAAGTGCAATTTGCTATGCGAAATCTTCTAGGCGTTTCTAAAGAGTTCGCGTCCCGTTGAATCCCTTTGATTTTCGGGGATAAAAAGTAGACAATATATATTCCAAGTTTCATCCAAATCGGATCAGTAGTTTTTGCGTGAAAGAGTAACAAACATCCATACATCATCATTACAAGCTTTCGCGTTTAATGAGTACGATTAACAGAATGTACAAATATGAACATTTTCGTTGATTGCTAAATTGGCCACCCGCTGAGGCCTTATGCTCACTTCGGCAGAGATTATACTCTAGTAGGGATCACGTCAATATCTCTACTCACGAGTGAAACGAGTTTTCGGCCGAGATCGTTATCATTAGAGCAAAATCTCTCCAGAAATAAGCCAAATGCTGTAAAATTGTTGATCTACTGAAAACGATCTACTTCTTCTTTTTCCTGACCTTATCCCACTAGGTGGGGTCGGCACAACATGTTCTTTTCTTCCATTCTCCCCTATCATCCACCATCACAGTGTTCACTCCTCTCCTATGCATATCATCTTTTACACAATCCATCCATCTTTTCTTGGGCCTACCTCTTCCTCTAATATCCATCCACATTCATACTTAGCACTCTCTTCGTTGAATGACTGTCTTCCCTCCGCATGACATGCCCATACCACGCTAACCTGTTGCTCCTTATTTTCTCCGTCACTAAACTATCTACTATTATCAACATAATTTCACCAGCTAAGCCCTCTCTGTAGAATAGGCCAATTTAAAAATACAAAGATGATCTATAGAGTTCAATTATCACTGATTTGGACCAGTTGAGCTATCCATAAATCATTTGCAACGGTTTGTAGATAGCTCAACTGTTTCATGTGTATTTTATAAATATTGTGAATACTGTAAATACTGTAGTTGTGATTTTCTTTGTGAATAAAATAATTATTATTTCTTTTCAGTTCGCAGCGGTTCGTTTATCTACGATATCGACCTACCTTCCCTGCCTGACTGGCGACCTACACCGTTAGAACTGCGCACATTGACCGCTGAGTGCGTGAAGATCACCACATCGGCTGCACCGCTGGAGAGGCTCGAGGTTAGCCAGGAGCTGGCTGAGGAGATGTTCATTGGAGACGAGCATAAGAGTAGGCAGGTGCCGAGCATCGCGCACAATGCTAATGGTAATTAATAGAGTAATCTTCTTATTCTGACATTCGATAATCTGACAATCGACGCACAGCCTAAACTAAGTCCTAGAAGTATGAAATTTGGAGGGTAAAAAAAGTAGGCGTGGTGCGATTAAGTATACTGAGGTTTCATTAAGGCGTATGTATAAGGCAGACAACCCTCTCGCTCGCACATTTCAACATTTTTGAAGATACAAATAAGATAAGATACACATAATTACAACTAAATGTAATTATGTGAAATTGCAGACCTTCGAGAGAATAACAATGCAAAAGTTCAGTGAAAATACCACATTGATTCAAACAAGGTTTCCGACCAAAAAACTTATACCAATGCGATAAATTAAAGCAAATTCTACCTTGTACTAATGCAAATTTTTTGGTTAGAAAACTTGTTTGGAAAACTGAATTGATTTTTATAAATAATGTAAAGTTTCATGGACTTCCTTTTATTTAAGATGCGATTACTTGGAAAAAAATAATCCTTAGGATTGAGCCTTTTAATTGGTATCATAAAATAACGGGTGTTATGTTTTTACAATTTTGTTGGTTCGATTCCCGGTTCAGACAGGCGATTATTCAAAATTCTTCGAATGCAGTTTAAATGGCTTTTAAAATCAAAATAAAGTCTTCTTTCAGTAAAATGTTCTATCTACATTATTTAAGATACTTTCACTCTATGTGGCATGGCCGAAGGACACCCTGTATATTCCAAGTTTCATCCAAATCGGATCAGTAGTTTTTGCGTGAAAGAGGAACATACACCCATACATCCATACAAACTTTCGCGTTTATAATATTAGTAGGATATCTACCGTCGATGACACCGATGTTTTTAAGAGTTTCCTTGGTTTTTTTTAAGGCAAAGTGACCCTGTACCGGATGGGGAAGCACATAGACATCTCTAAGGGACCCATGATCAGTAATACGTCACAGATCGGCGTCATCACCGTAGCGTCTGTACATAAACTTGAAGGTAATTTTATTTTCTGCTATCTACCACGGAAATAATTTTTTATTATGATAAACATTCATTTTTAGTGCGTAACCTCTTACAAATTAGGATTCTGAAATGTCAAACATGCACAAGGCTTGGTGGTGGAAACGCGATTCGATACACTCACAGCGTTGTGCGTGTTTTGTAGACATCTTCTTGGTGGAAACTCATACCTATAGTAGGTGCCAAATAACACCGCAATACAGGTCATTCACCCACTTTCACCACGATGTCGCAAAATTCAATTTATGTATGCTAAACAAACAGTACTACGAGATTCGAGCGATTACCGTCTTAGCGACAGGTTTGTGTGGAAAGCGACAGAATTAGCCATTCATAAATTGAATTTTGCGACATCTGGTGAAGGTGGGTGAATGACCTGTATTGCGATGTTATTTGGCACCTACTATAGTAATAACGATCTAAAAACCAGTCAAACAAGTCTGAAAAACGCTGGTGAAGAACCACAGAACACGAATTCTATGATAAATTAATAGTCCTTCTAAATAAATGTGGTGTGTTCTTCCAGGATTACCAGAGAGTCCGTTGAAGCAGCTATACCGGTTCCAAGGGGTTGCATTACCAAAAGGCATTGGTCTCAACCACTTTACCTTCTCCATTCTCACCAATAGAGCCAAGAAACTGGTGCGTTTGCAATTATAATTAACTATAGTTAAGTTGTAAGGTATTTATAAAGAGCCATACTTAATAGGTGAATAAATAGGTAAATAAATATTCTTGGACAGTACACACAACGCTCTCTAGTCCCAAACTAAGCAAAGCTTGTACTATGGGAACTTGATTGCTGATGCAATACATTTATTTGTAAATACATACATAATAAATTATAAATAAATATTCTTGGACAGTACACACAACGCTCTCTAGTCCCAAACTAAGCAGAGCTTGTACTATGGAAACTGATTGCTGATATAATACTTATATACTTATATAAGATACATAGAAACACCCACACGTGATAACATAGAACAAACATCTATGTTTGCCACACACAAATGTTAGTTCTCGGTGGGGATCGAACCCACGCTCCACAGCACGGAAGGCAGAGCTATAGTAGGTGCCAAATAACACCGCAATACAGGTCATTCATCCACCTTCAAAACAATGTCACAAAATTCAATTTATGTATGGTAAACAAACAGTACTGCGAGATTCGAGCGATTACCGTCTTAGCGACAGGTTTGTATGGAAAGCGACAGAATTAGCCATTCATAAATTGAATTTTGCGACATTGTTTTGAAGGTGGGTGAATGACCTGTATTGCGGTGTTATTTGGCACCTACTATACAACCGACTGAGCCATGACGCCTGTCGATTATTCAATGATCTAGCTCTGTCACTGTATGTGTGAAGTCGTATATTGTCTTTGATCTAATTCTACTGTTTGTTTCCAGAACTCAGCTCGGTCGCCGATAGGTCGATTGGTCGAACGAGAAGACAAAGTTGCAGCAACTGCCTAGTTTAATTATTAGTTTTAAATGTAGTTTAGCTATTTGTAAGTTATTAAACGTTTATGAAGTGGATAAGATTTTCATTTTAGAAATAGTGTTATAACTCATTTTTAACCGACTTCAAAAAAGGAGGAGGTTCTCAATTCAGTTGTAATTTTTTTTTATGTTTGTTACCTCAGAACTCCCGTCATTTATGAACCGATTTGAAAAATTCTTTTTTTACCTGAAAGGGTATGCTTCCAGATTGGTCCCATAAATTTTTTATCAAAATCAGTTCAGTAGTTTGGCAGTTAAATAAGAATAACTCGAAAAAACACGTCATTCACTAACACGACACTGCGTATTTGCTTTCCTGTGACGTTTCTGTGGTGCTTACGATCAATAAAATAGTCCCAATGAACTTCCATCATCATCATCATCATTATCTAATGATGAATGTTCAACGTTTCAAATTGAAGTCAGTTCCCATGAATTTCATGACAATTCCCAATGCATCTTATGATCATCAGCATCATCATCTGATGGTGAAACCGGAAGGTAGGTCATGAGATGGATTCTCGATAAGTATAAGTTACCGACTTCAAAAGAGAGAAAGGTATCAATTCGGTTGTATATTTTTCAGTAGTTTGTCAGTTGATTAAGAGTAACTGGAAAAAACACATCATCCACGTACACGACATTGCGTATTTTGCTTTTCTGTGGTGTTTACGACCAATGAACTGCTATCATCATCGTCATCATCATTTGATGATGAAAGCGTATCAAATTGAAATCGGTTTTTCCAGTTTTTTAAACTTATAAATTATTTCATTTTTTTTATCCGTCATGGTAATGAAGATGATTTTCTTCAAGGAATTATTAAAAATGTTTCCGATTCTGTTGTTGCATTAATCTACGCTAAATTAATTTGACCGCAGTTTAATTATAGCATTTATTGTTTCAGTTTATGAGAAAAGGGACGTCAACTATTTTAGTGCTGTCACTAAAACTATTTTAGTAGGTTATTTACTTTATGAAAATGAACTAGGTTACTTTAGGAAAATTTACGACAGAATCGGGGGAAAATTTATGTGCTTACATAGATCTTACAATGCATTATTATTAGCATGTTGAGTTTCACTAAAAATGCGAATTACGGGATGTTAATGGTGATGAAAAATAAATTAGACAGAGTTTAGGCTTATTCATGATTTATTTACCAGTTATGTACCTACTTATTTACATCAACCTAATAATTTACGTGGGTACTTTACAATATTTACATGTTTTTTGTCCTAGTTTGGGGAACAAGATTGGTGTGGGAAAGAGATTTACTTGTTTTGATCAACATTATGTTTAAAACCGTAATGTACTTTATATGTACCAACAACTGTTAAAATCGTAATTAAACCACAGAAATATGGACTTGCCTGGACTACCTTCATACACCCTGAGTAGGTTAGGTACTAAGTGATCTGAGATATCTACCGTGCCTGCGGTTTTTTTGTTAAGTCCAGTTCAATTAGCCTTAGGTCTCTTTGGATCTGAAGGTCCATCTTCCTCAGTCTGGAATATAGTTTTCGGTTGAGTTTTTTTATAAGCCGGAGCCACCCAGAATGGATTCTCCTCTGCGTCTTTGGCGTATTTCAAAATGGCCTCTCTAGGGTCCTGTTCATCATCCACCCTCTTGCTTAATCCTAAGTTTCTGATGACGAAGGAGCTAAGTGTGCTGCCTGAAGCCGCAACCCTACCGCCCTGCCCTGATGTGATGGGTAAATCTGGTCGTCTGGATTTGACGGGGTCCAATCTATCTTTTTCCATTTTCTTCTTGTTTGTGCGGAGTTTTTCCTGTCTGAAAAGTGGCAACGCGTGAGGTGTTATGATCTGTTGAGAGCTGACAATCTCTAAGGACTGCTTCTTTCTATGAGTCTTGACTATGCATAGTTTAGCGCCGCGTAGTGAGCGCTTTTCATCGTAGTAACATTTGACTATTCCGTTACCGCAGCCAACAAAAATCTGATTTAATTTCGCATGCCAAACTGCTTTTATCACGTGGGATTTCGTCACGTTGATATGCGTGACTTCCTCGAACGTTTTGGTGTTGTAAAACAGGAGCTGTCCGATGTCTTTTCCCTTCTCTAATGATACCCCTGTGAAAACCATTGAATCGTCAGGACTGAACCCGCAGTCGGTTTGCTCGTATCTTGAGAATAGATCCTTGAATATATTGAGGGGTTTTTTGAAGCTTCTGAGATCCCAGACCTTGAGGGTTTCGTCGTTGCTCCGACTGCTGAGTAGATTGCTGAGGTAGGAGTATGCAATGCTGGTTATTTCGGATTGTTTCTGATGCGCGTCTCGGAGTATCATTGTGGTGTTAACGAAGTTCCGTCTTGAGTCCCACATTTGGATGGAGCCGTCGTAGCAGCCACAGGCTATGCTGTTGCTGTCTCTGGAGTACGAGCAGGATGTTGGGTTGGTCTTCAGGCCGCCTTGTTGTCTCGGTTTGATGATGGATTTGTGCTGTTTTGGGTTATCAGTGTGCCAGACGCGTAAGGTGCCATCTTGGGAGCACGTGAGGAACTCCTGGCGAATTTGAGGGTGCCAGCATCCACTGTTCAGAGAAGCTGTGTGTCCTTTCGTTCTGTAAACAAGAACAATCACTCACCAATCGTTGTAGGCTATTAGGCAATATGCCACAGTAGGAAGAATTTACTGAGTAGTCTTTTTCGAGTAAGATTTCATTGAGGGATGTACCTACTAGCAATGGTTGCTATTTCTGCCACCAAACAGCAAATAAACACAAATACAAATTGTTTATTGATAACAACATAGTTACATGTCAGGTACGGGTTTTATAAGTAGGTAGCTATGATGGTAGCAGCGATGCTTGCATTGCTGCGTGACCCATCAAGAGTTCCTAGCGGCTCTTAGTAAATATAAACCTGACTCTGTAAATGCTTTTAAAAAAAAATAAGTAAAGGAACATCATAGTGAACTCACTTCGCCATATCAGCAATATACTGATCACCCTTCACACACTCGAGCACCTCAAATCCATCCCGGTCAAGCACCTTCGCTTGGGCAGCGCCGCTCACCACCAGCATGGCGTCTCCCGTGGCTGAGTACTGAAGGCAACGGATGGGGTGGTTTTCGCAGGGTTGCAAGGTACGGAACGAACGTAGAGATGAGTCCATTCCTGTGGAATTACAGTAAATAATTGAACGGAGGCAGCCATATACTTTTTCAAAGTGCTTTTAGGTCTCTATACATAAACAAAATAGTAAATATGTAGGCGATACTAGTATTTTATCAAAACATTGATGTTTGACTTGAGCAAACTTGTCGGGAACAGTGGAGTCCTCACCAGATTACATAATTACTAAGTTAAAATAATAGTAAACATGAAGAAAAACTTAGTATCCTCCTGTCTAGCCTCACAGCAGGGTTTATGGGATCTAATACTAAGATCAGATTGAATTGGAAACTGTGCCTTGATCACGAATAAATGTGACAATCGCAAACGTATTGTAACGTGTCCAAGATACAGTGCGCGGTGTTATTTAAATATTATTTTATCAACAAAGCCTTTAAGCTGTCCTGTATATAATCATACTGTGGTGTAAACGCACACCTCGGCACAACGCCCTAGATTACAATATAGTTGTCACTAGCCTTATGCAATTCAGTACTGATCAAAACACGGACCCATAAAGACAGCTTCATCATGTAGGTATGGTGACACTACAACGGTTGGCAGTCAGTCTGGCATTAAAGCGCAACACAACTCGAATACCTTAACGCAGCGACTGTCAGATTTATTCCTGATAGAGGTTTAATTTGTTCGTGATCAAAGCCAAGTTTGCAGTGGTATTGATGAAGTACCTGCAAAATCCCAGAAAGAGACATCGTAATCAATGGAGCCAGTTGCCAGTCTAGCGCCAGATGGGTCCACAGCCAGGGCGACCACAGCTTTTGGGCCGTGTAGCATTTCCACCTACAACATTTCAGAGTTTTACTTCTTTATGTATCTGTCAGAATATATTTTTGTATTTTTGTATTTCGTTAAAGACGACATCAAATCAAAGCTGAAATTATACGCTAAGCGCATAGCTCGCCATCCAAACGAACTGGCCTGCAACCTTATGAACCCCACCGTCACACCGTTCACACGTATTAGGAGAAGAGTTCCTCAGGATCTAATACGTGACTAGGAGAGGAGAATGAATGTGCGTCGTGCCACTGGGCACAGACCACGCATGCCTGGAGTTGCAGAATCAACAAAACCCTCGCTAAATGCCAAACGGGCAGATCGCAAGGAAAAAAGGAATTAAAAAAAATAAAAAAATAAACTAGATAGATAGATATATTCTTTATTGCACAGGACACCAAGAAAAGAAGAAACACATTAAGAAAAGAAATAGGTATGAGTATATAGTATATAGTATGAGGTATAATGGGCGGTCTTATCGCTATTAGCTATATAATTATGGTTAGTACTTTTTAACTAATTTAATAGCGATTTTGTCCTCTGGATGAGGTTCCAAGGACAATAATAATTATGTTTTAGCAATTACATTCAGGAGTGAAGCTTCCTAGGCTGTTCCAAAGGCAGCCTCGTGTTACAAAAGCAAGCTCATATGAGTTGTGGCCAACTCTGGAGACAGAGTTTTTTAGCTGCCTAAAGGCCTCCGTCATGGCTTGACAACTGCTAAACCTGTGACGCACAGTTTAAAGTGCCCTCCAAAGCACGGAAGCGCGGAGATGTAAATGCCACTAATGGTCATCCATCCATATAGTGACCGCGCAGAACGTCTCTTAACTTAGATAACCAGTAAAGATCGACTAAGCAAGCCACAAGCCTTGTGTTGAACGGCTGCCTGACCTGCCGCACATATCTATATTGCCATGAATTACCTCGTGTGACTGTGGAATCCTCTTCTCAAAGCTTAAGTCTTCATCGTCAGATCCACTAAGTTCATCATAGCTGTCTGACTCATCACCATCATTCTTGTTACCTTTCTTCGTTGTGCTGTCCTGTTGTTTAGGTAAAGGAGGATCAATCAATTTATCATCTTTAGCCAAATTTGGCGGCAACGGCGGACCAATTAGGTCATCATCATCATCTGTATCTTCTTTAGCCTCTACAGCAGCTAGGAGCTTTTTTTTACTAGCTTCTTCTGCGAGTTTCTTGGCATGATTTACCATTTCGTCTATGTCGATATTTTTAGCTTTTTTACCAAAGTTTCTGAATCCAATAGCTTGCTGTATCTGCTGACTCTCTAGATCATCAGCTAATTCTTCAATTTCTTTCGGTTCTTGTATTGGAGTTCGACCGAAAGTGCCGAATCCAGAAGTCAAGGAGTTTTCACTGTTTTTAGCATTTTCTGAATCTGTTTTCGTTTTAAAACTTATCTTACCGAAGGATATGCCTTTTCTGTTCATTTTGTAGATGAATTTCTATCGAAAATAATTTAAATACGGTGTCAGGCAGCCAATAATCGATACCTATCTTGCTTGAGTATCTTGCAAAACAACAAAAAAAATCAATCTTCTTCTTCTTTTATTTATGGCCGTCAAAACAACACAGTCTGACAACTCTTCTTCTTCTTTTAAATTAACTGCGGTTTATTATTATTAATTCTTTATTTCAGACAACAAGTGTTCCATATAAGATTAAATTTAACTAAAATTAAAATTACACAATCCATAATAAATGAAAAAGACACACACAGCATTTGTTTAAAAAAAAAAAAACTTTTGATCTGACATCTGACATTTTGTTTATTTATTTTTGCGTTTGCGTGCGTTTGGTTTTTATTGGATGTGATGTGAATACTTCTTGTCTTGAAATAAGGTTTGATTTTGGTGTACTATATAATCAAATACCTACATAACGGTAAGACTCACTTGTTTGGAAGAATAACCTGTGTGGACTGAGAAGGTACCTAGATTTTATAATGTAGGAATAGAAATCATACCTCTTTTACTGTAGGTTTTAGTAGGTAGGTACCTACCTACCTTACCTACACAACTCAGAATATTGGCTGCATAGTTACTAAGTAGGTAGGTACATAAATTCTGTGCTGTGACTGCCAGATACACCGCTAGGTAGGTACCAAAAATCCATTACCTCACAGATCACATCCTCTAAGGGCATAGGTATACACTCTGCTACCCTATCGTTCCATTCATACCAATCACAAGAATCCATTTATTATTGAATAGTATTAGGTAGACCTACTACCTACTACTACCTAGTAATCACCAATTATTATTATTCTCTGGTTATCATTAGGTAGTAGTATAAGTTTGTTTTTTTGTGTTTTGAATTTGTTGATTACTTTGGCTGCTACTAGGCAAAGTGTGGTAAGTCAAAAATAACAAAAAGCTGATGGACACTAAAATAAAATTCTTTATTAAGTATGTTATGTATGCCTAATGATAATGAAATAGGCAAGCAAATAAGTAATTATATTTTTAAATAAAGTAAATAAAAATAAATAAATGATATACAACTAATTATACAAGTATATGTAAACCTACTCAAGATTTATTCTTGAACAGAGGTTTATTTAGTTTATTTTTAAATTTAATTCTATATAATCATGATAAATATTGATAAATAAATATTTTAAATTAAAATCTGGTAAAAACCTACCCATAAACTGTTTTAATTTTATTAATAAAATCATAATTATGACAAATCAAGTTTTTTTTCAACTAGCCTACTGATTTTAGACCAACTATCCGTTCACCGTTTATCATTGCGAGCGCCGGTATGCGCCGACGCTGACGAATAATTACCTACAATAAAACTGACTCGTCACTCGCCATTCTTCGCAGAAGCGCGGTAAACGGCAGTCGTCCAACATGAAGCTTGTTGTGTTCTGTGCTCTGATAGGATTGGCAGTTGGATACATCGAAAAAGGTACATATTAGTTATAGCTGTTATATGGATTTCTAGAGTATTTATCTAACTTTATTTGTAATTATTTTCCGATTTAAATAATTGTATTAAAGTACGTTCACAAATCAACACCATTCTGAATAAGCTATTGACCGTAATAACAGGATAAGAACGTTATTAATTTGCAAGAATCAGCTCAAATAATTTCAGCTTTGGTATCAATTAAAACTGTTAGGTTTAGACAGACAGAATGTTTATATATATTTGTAGGTATTCATATTATGTTACTTGAAATATCGGCAATGTTAATGTTTATGCATCCAAACCTTTCCCTCAAACAGACAATACCTATATTTATTTATTTTGTAGGTACATAATAATGTTACTTGAAATATCAGGATCTCATGTACCTTCGAATATCTATAACTATCTATGTTACTCAGTTGTGAACTATTTTAACTTTCATGAAAAACTAGAAACCGACACCGTGCATCTATATCATCTCAGTGTAATTCGACGTTACCCTCGCTAAGATGAGAAAAAATGCTAGAGAACTAGTTACAGTTATAATGACAGCATACTATCAGCTTGTTTTGTTCAAGTCATTGTTTTTGCAGATACTACGCCGGAATGGAGCCATGTTTACAGCGTAAAGGGAGTTTTAAACATCCCGTATGCCGAGCTACATGAGCCATTCTACGCTTGGTGAGTAACTTGTCAATAATTTCTGTAGGTAGATATTAGATACACGAATGTTGCGTGAAATATGCATAGTTGCATGATGACGTCAATTAAGTATAGGTACAACGAGATGGGACTAAAAACTATGGACTAAAGACTGAGCCTGGACTGGCTCTTTTAAGGAAAACTTTGTGTTATCAGCTAATTAATTTATTCGTTTATATTTCTAAATATTGATAAAAAGCATAGCATAACTTTGCTTTTGGCGATAATTTATACAGCGTCAGGAGGCAACCTATGCCTACGCTTAACGGGACACTGTAGTGCCTGAGACAATGTTTAGATGGAGTAGGCTTGTAAGCACCTATACCATCCTGTCAGCCTAGTCAGCCATATCCACAGGAAAGACAAGGTCAATACGTGTGGAGCTGACTAAGCCGCGGGTTTCCTCACGATGTTTTTCTTCACCGTTAAGTTGCGAAGGTCGTGGGTTCGAATCCCGCCGTGCATCAATGGACTTTTCATTCGTAAAATTTATATGCGCATTAACACGAGCTTAACATTATATAAACCATTGAACCTGCCTAAACTATTTAATGCGAGTAAGTAGGTAAATAGCGAAAAAAGAAACGCTTATTTTAATACTGAAGAAGTAGGGTATGTAGTTCAGATAGCTACCTAAATTCCAATCAAAACAACACAACACGCGATTTTATTCGCTTAGTAAAATCTAAAACAGCACGAAGTGCGTCTTCGCCTAGTAAATGTGAGTCTCAACATTTTCTCAGCAAATTCCTAACTGCTTAGGTTTTTGTTTTGAAGTCAGCGATGTTATTACAGCTGTGTCTGTAAATAATTTGGGGTCAAACGTTGGCAACGATAGGTTATAAAGTAGGTTGACGGCCTGACGACTTTTTACTTACCTACTTTGGTAGGTAGATTAAACCCAATGCTATCGTTTAAAAATGCTACGATTATGACGGAATAATAGTTAGTGATAAAGCTTAGCAGCTTTATCAATTCAATTTATTAGTATTAATATTTATTAGGGCTGAATATAACCATTTGTGTCCCACTGCTGAGCAAAGGCCATTCCTTCCACACACTCCGATCTTGGGCTACACTTTGCCAGTCGGCCAAAAAATGGTCAAGTTCGTCTCAAAATTCAATTCAAAAAAGAAAAACTATTTAAGTTATAAACCGTTTTTCTTATAAAAAAAAAGTTTTTAAACCCAGTGTCACACTCAACAGATACAAAATGTCCTGAAAATGTCTATTATAAAGTCTTACTATTACATAATTTCTTTGTTCCTATTAATATTAACAATAGGAAAAGTACTAAGATAATATTGTTATTTTCTTTATGCCTGATGCGTTTATTGATATACTTTATCTACATATTATTCATACCTAGGTATATAATAAAAATAACAATGACTTACATTCTGTAGGTTTAAAAACACTTGCTCTAATAAATTCATGGTAAATCGATTCTCGAATCCTACTTCAAGACGAAGATTTCTAAACGAAATAGAGACAGTATCTACAGACATAATAATATGTTGATATAACTTGAACTTTATCTAAAGGTTGGGTCAGCAGATAAGCACTGTAAATAATCATAAAGCAAGTATTTGACGTTGTACTGATTGATAGGTATGCCTTGACCAGAATAGATGTAAAACAGTAGCTAGCACATAGCTTGTTATAAAATATCTCATTATTTAGTTGACAAAAAAGTTTGCTTGGGATAAACTTACTCCAACTTATTCAATATATTGTTTTAAATTATCATATTTAATCGTACAAAACTTTATAACGACAACTATACATATAACTTAACACCTTTGTACACCGCCGTCTTTCTGATTTTGTCTATCCTCTCCATCCAAAGGTTGTCTGGAAGAGATCGCTTTTAGCGATAAGGCCGTCCATTGTACTCAATAGCTTAAATTGTTTCTCCTTATATACTATTTCATTGTGTACAATAAAGAGTTTATCATCTATCTATCATAACAGGAAAGATAATGAATGTCATCTGGTATCTTACACGGTTTTCCAAGAAGAGATTTTTTTATAGGCGTAATTTTTATTGGTATTTCTTATTGAAAAACAGCATAAATGCCTAGAAAAACTACGTTCGTGCAGTGCCTAATTGTTATTCCATATATTTTTCCGAAAATTATGAATAATTTTTACTATAAACAAAATTTACAATACTTTTAGGTATGACAGCGGTAATGGGAGATCGCGTATTGATTACTACGGTGAGATGGTTAAAACCTATCAGCTCACCGCTTCCACCTACAAGCCATACGGGACTTCAATTAAGGTAATTAAAAATCTTTTATTATTTATTTTTAAATTGACAGGCGTCATGGCTCAGTCGGTAGTAGCTCTGCCTTCCGTGCTGTGGGTCGTGGGTTCGATCCCCACCGAGAATTAACATTTGTGTATTGTAAACATAGATGTTTGTTCTGTGTCTGGGTGTTTCTATGTATTATAAGTATGTATTTACAAAAAAAATGTATGTATGTATTCTATCAGCCATCTAGTTCCCATCGTACAAGCTTTGCTTAGTTTGGGACTAGAAGGCGTTGTGTTAAGTGTCCGTGAATATTTATTTATTTAATTAAAATAAACGTATCCAATAATATTTTTATTTTAATTTAATATTTTATTTAGTAATTTGCAGGTAGGTAAAACGAGTCCAATAAATAAATTACCCTACTGTATAAAATCTTTGGTGCTACTTTCTATCGCAAAAGATGCTAACTGATTTTTTGTCAATTTTGACTTACACCGTTTTATCATTATACGATCGATACTGACTATTTTCTATAAACTTGAAGTTAGTTTTCGTATGAGTTAAAAAGTAACACTTATGTAGTGACGTCACCGAGTAAAAGTCTTGTAAAAAAATAACACTTATGTAGTGACGTCACCGAGTAAAAGTCTTGTAAAAAAATAACACTTATGTAGTGACGTCACCGAGTAAAAGTCTTGTAAAAAAATAACACTTATGTAGTGACGTCACCGAGTAAAAGTCTTGTAAAAAAATAACACTTATGTAGTGACGTCACCGAGTAAAAGTCTTGTAAAAAAATAACACTTATGTAGTGACGTCACCGAGTAAAAGTCTTGTAAAAAAATAACACTTATGTAGTGACGTCACCGAGTAAAAGTCTTGTAAAAAAATAACACTTATGTAGTGACGTCACCGAGTAAAAGTCTTGTAAAAAAATAACACTTATGTAGTGACGTCACCGAGTAAAAGTCTTGTAAAAAAATAACACTTATGTAGTGACGTCACCGAGTAAAAGTCTTGTAAAAAAATAACACTTATGTAGTGACGTCACCGAGTAAAAGTCTTGTAAAAAAGTAACACTTATGTAGTGACGTCATTGACTTGTATGTTTAGATAGCACCGGTGACGACGGAAACGGAAATGAACAAACAGACATGTCTCCAAGTCAACGGTTCTATGGATTACCAGCAACGGGTTCAGTCTGTGTTACCTGATATGAGTGATTTCAAATATATTGGTGAGTTTCAATCTCTTTAGGGGTCATCCATAATGTATGTCACACGTTAGAAAGAGGGAGAGGGTCGACGAAGTGTGACATTGTGTGACAAGGGGTCTTAAGTTTTGTGACGTCACATTTCAAAATCTTATACTACTTACTCTAACTAAATAAAAATAAAAAAAATAAATATTCACGGACACTTAACACAACGCCTTCTAGTCCCAAACTAAGCAAAGCTTGTACGATGGGAACTAGATGGCTGATAGAATACATACATACTTTTTTTTTTTGTAAATACATACTTATAATACATAGAAACACCCAGACACCGAACAAACATCTATGTTTATAACACAAATGTTTGTTCTCGGTGGGGATCGAACCCACGACCCACAGCACGGAAGGCAGAGCTACTACCGACTGAGCCATGACGCCTGTCTTAAACTTATAACTTATTAACTTATTCTTATCTAAGTGTTAAAATATATATATTAATAATAATTTAAATGGAAATAAAATTAATTTCGGAAGTTCTGTTTAATTTATTAATTTCTACAATAAATTATAAGATATGTGACGTCACACTATGGAGGGAGGTCTCACAAATGTGACCCAACTGTGACAAGGATGGGGGAGGGGTCCAAAAATCACGAAATTAGTGTGACGTAATTAATGGACCACTAGCGAAGCTCGTGGCTAGGCTTGCTTAGTCAATTTGCACCGATTATCTAAGTTAAGTGACGTCACGGTCACTACTTGGATGGGTGACCGTTAGTGGCATTTACATCTGAGCGCTTCCGTGCTTCGTAGGGCACGTTAAACTGCCCCGGTTCTAGCAGTCGTTAAGCCATGACGGAGGCCTTAAGGCGGCCTAAAAACTCCGTTACCAGAATTGGCCACGGATATGAACTTAATTTACTAGCAAGAATCTATGCATATTTTTGGGTTGATCCTACCTACCTACTAATAAATAAATAAATATTCACGGACACTTAACACAACGCCTTCTAGTCCCAAACTAAGCAAAGCTTGTACGATGGAAACTAGATGGCTGATAGAATACATACATACATTTTTTTTGTAAATACATACTTATAATACATAGAAACAATAATATTATAAATAGTTTAGATGTTTGAATGTTTTGATCTATAGTAGGTGCCAAATAACACCGCAATACAGTTCAATCACACACCTTCACCACGATGTCGCAAAATTCAATTTATGTATTGTACTATGAGATTCGAGCGATACCGTCTTAGCGACAGGTTTGTATGGAAAGCGACAGAATTAGTCATAAATTGAAAAATTTAATTTTGCGACATCGTGGTGAAGGTGGGTGAATGACCTGTATTGCGGTGTTATTTGGCACCTACTATAGAACCTGTATTAACGGCTACTTTTTGTCCCGGAAAATCAAATGGATCAAACAGGACGCGGGCGAAGTCGCGCGCGAAAGATAATAATAATAGATAATTAGATTATAATAATTTAAAAAAATATATTATAATCTATATAATTTATTGTGTTCTAGGTTCAGAAAACATGCGTGATTCAGACACATCCAAATGGCAAATGGTACTGACAATAGGCGACAAGATCAATAAATATACGATGTGGGTCAAATATAGGAAGAGTTTGAAAGGTGATTCTCTGCCCATACCAGTCAGGTAAGCAAACATAAATAATTAATAATATATCTATCTAATCTATCTAAATATATAAAACTCTTTTGAAGCTGACATAGAATCAACGCACAGCCTAAACTATAAGTCCTAGAGGTATGAAATTTGGAGGGTAGTATACTTATATAGTGTAGGGGTGCACTAAGAAAGGAATTTTGAAAAGTCGCACTAGAACGCGAGCAACGCCGCGGGAGACGGCTAGTACTATTATAAAACTGTAAAAAAGCCAATAACTAAAATTAAAGATATGGAAAAGCTAAATATGTATAATTGAGTTTCTCTGTTTGTTTGTTCGCGGATCACGCCTTAACCCGCGAATGGTATAAGTTCTATTGAGAATGGTCGGAACCAATTTCAATAAAACTTATTTGATTGAAATCAAAGTCTTTCAATCAAATATAGCCTATGTTTCAATCCGGAAGAAGGGCTTCTGAATGGTACAAGTTTTATTGAAATTTGGTCCCAAGGTGTTATGTTAAATATCCGTGAATATTTATTATTTATTTATTTATGTGCATTTTATCAACAGATATGAGATGAAAGGATACAACTCACTGCTGGGCTCTCACTATGATCACTACTACATAGACTACAGTGATTACAATGTGGACGAAATTGACCCGGATGTCTTCAAAGTTAACAGTGAGTTAGCTGTCAAACTCTAATATCTTACTCAATACTCAATATAGGCTTTTATTGCTTTCACATGGTTTACATGAATTTTACATTGGTTTTAGATGTAAATAGATGTCACCCTCAGTGAATCGAGTTAATCACCACAGATTTTAATGTAATAGGGATGAAGTCAAAGTGACCTCGTAAGCTCGATTCACTGAGGGTGAAACGAATTTTTTATGACGGAGGCCTTAAGGCGACCTCTAACTCATACGAGCTCGCTTGCTAGTCGAGATATAACGTCATAAATAGTACAGTAAAATCTCTACCGAAGTAAGCATAAGGCCTCAGAACGATGACCAGCAATGATGAAGAGTTTTAGCAGTTTTCCAGGTTATAAATTGTAAAAATAAATGATTTTTATTGTGTTTTAGCATTCCAATGCGGTTCATTCCCTGGTCCGGGTAAAAATCATCTCGCCACTTTCAACCCGATGAAGGAGTTTGTACACCCAGTACAAGATGACCACGTACATAGCGAGTTTGAAAGGTATATTAACTTAACATATCCTACTAATATTGTAAACTAGCTGGTGCCCGCGACTTCGTCTGCGCAAGATTGGAAGTGCGTTTTGCTATGCGAAGACTTCTAGGCGTTTCTGCAGAGTTCGCGTCCCGTTGATTTTCCGGAATAAAAATTAACTTACGTGGTCATGGACAATACAGGGTGAATTTTTGAGACGGGACTGTAAGGGCAGGTACCTTATTCGTTATTGTTGCAGGAAAACGCTTTTAGGAGACTATCCATAAATTTTTAAGATATTTTGAACTGCATTTACGGATTTAAAAAGAAATGTACAGTCAGCAAGAAAATGGTCATTTACAACAAAAACTTTTTTTGATGCCAATCGATCTTGTTTCTTATAAGGATCAAAGTCTCCACCGGACCGAGTTCCTCCACCTGTAGCACTGACCACCGGTAGCTGGGGCCCTGCCCCGCTGCTGGCGGTGTTCTAGTTCGGAGGTTCCTCCACCTGTAGCACTGACCACCGGTAGCTGGGGCCCTGCCCCGCTGCTGGCGGTGTTCTAGTTCGGAGGTTCCTCCACCTGTAGCACTGACCACCGGTAGCTGGGGCCCTGCCCCGCTGCTGGCGGTGTTCTAGTTCGGAGGTTCCTCCACCTGTAGCACTGACCACCGGTAGCTGGGGCCCTGCCCCGCTGCTGGCGGTGTTCTAGTTCGGAGGTTCCTCCACCTGTAGCACTGACCACCGGTAGCTGGGGCCCTGCCCCGCTGCTGGCGGTGTTCTAGTTCGGAGGTTCCTCCACCTGTAGCACTGACCACCGGTAGCTGGGGCCCTGCCCCGCTGCTGGCGGTGTTCTAGTTCGGAGGTTCCTCCACCTGTAGCACTGACCACCGGTAGCTGGGGCCCTGCCCCGCTGCTGGCGGTGTTCTAGTTCGGAGGTTCCTCCACCTGTAGCACTGACCACCGGTAGCTGGGGCCCTGCCCCGCTGCTGGCGGTGTTCTAGTTCGGAGGTTCCTCCACCTGTAGCACTGACCACCGGTAGCTGGGGCCCTGCCCCGCTGCTGGCGGTGTTCTAGTTCGGAGGTTCCTCCACCTGTAGCACTGACCACCGGTAGCTGGGGCCCTGCCCCGCTGCTGGCGGTGTTCTAGTTCGGAGGTTCCTCCACCTGTAGCACTGACCACCGGTAGCTGGGGCCCTGCCCCGCTGCTGGCGGTGTTCTAGTTCGGAGGTTCCTCCACCTGTAGCACTGACCACCGGTAGCTGGGGCCCTGCCCCGCTGCTGGCGGTGTTCTAGTTCGGAGGTTCCTCCACCTGTAGCACTGACCACCGGTAGCTGGGGCCCTGCCCCGCTGCTGGCGGTGTTCTAGTTCGGAGGTTCCTCCACCTGTAGCACTGACCACCGGTAGCTGGGGCCCTGCCCCGCTGCTGGCGGTGTTCTAGTTCGGAGGTTCCTCCACCTGTAGCACTGACCACCGGTAGCTGGGGCCCTGCCCCGCTGCTGGCGGTGTTCTAGTTCGGAGGTTCCTCCACCTGTAGCACTGACCACCGGTAGCTGGGGCCCTGCCCCGCTGCTGGCGGTGTTCTAGTTCGGAGGTTCCTCCACCTGTAGCACTGACCACCGGTAGCTGGGGCCCTGCCCCGCTGCTGGCGGTGTTCTAGTTCGGAGGTTCCTCCACCTGTAGCACTGACCACCGGTAGCTGGGGCCCTGCCCCGCTGCTGGCGGTGTTCTAGTTCGGAGGTTCCTCCACCTGTAGCACTGACCACCGGTAGCTGGGGCCCTGCCCCGCTGCTGGCGGTGTTCTAGTTCGGAGGTTCCTCCACCTGTAGCACTGACCACCGGTAGCTGGGGCCCTGCCCCGCTGCTGGCGGTGTTCTAGTTCGGAGGTTCCTCCACCTGTAGCACTGACCACCGGTAGCTGGGGCCCTGCCCCGCTGCTGGCGGTGTTCTAGTTCGGAGGTTCCTCCACCTGTAGCACTGACCACCGGTAGCTGGGGCCCTGCCCCGCTGCTGGCGGTGTTCTAGTTCGGAGGTTCCTCCACCTGTAGCACTGACCACCGGTAGCTGGGGCCCTGCCCCGCTGCTGGCGGTGTTCTAGTTCGGAGGTTCCTCCACCTGTAGCACTGACCACCGGTAGCTGGGGCCCTGCCCCGCTGCTGGCGGTGTTCTAGTTCGGAGGTTCCTCCACCTGTAGCACTGACCACCGGTAGCTGGGGCCCTGCCCCGCTGCTGGCGGTGTTCTAGTTCGGAGGTTCCTCCACCTGTAGCACTGACCACCGGTAGCTGGGGCCCTGCCCCGCTGCTGGCGGTGTTCTAGTTCGGAGGTTCCTCCACCTGTAGCACTGACCACCGGTAGCTGGGGCCCTGCCCCGCTGCTGGCGGTGTTCTAGTTCGGAGGTTCCTCCACCTGTAGCACTGACCACCGGTAGCTGGGGCCCTGCCCCGCTGCTGGCGGTGTTCTAGTTCGGAGGTTCCTCCACCTGTAGCACTGACCACCGGTAGCTGGGGCCCTGCCCCGCTGCTGGCGGTGTTCTAGTTCGGAGGTTCCTCCACCTGTAGCACTGACCACCGGTAGCTGGGGCCCTGCCCCGCTGCTGGCGGTGTTCTAGTTCGGAGGTTCCTCCACCTGTAGCACTGACCACCGGTAGCTGGGGCCCTGCCCCGCTGCTGGCGGTGTTCTAGTTCGGAGGTTCCTCCACCTGTAGCACTGACCACCGGTAGCTGGGGCCCTGCCCCGCTGCTGGCGGTGTTCTAGTTCGGAGGTTCCTCCACCTGTAGCACTGACCACCGGTAGCTGGGGCCCTGCCCCGCTGCTGGCGGTGTTCTAGTTCGGAGGTTCCTCCACCTGTAGCACTGACCACCGGTAGCTGGGGCCCTGCCCCGCTGCTGGCGGTGTTCTAGTTCGGAGGTTCCTCCACCTGTAGCACTGACCACCGGTAGCTGGGGCCCTGCCCCGCTGCTGGCGGTGTTCTAGTTCGGAGGTTCCTCCACCTGTAGCACTGACCACCGGTAGCTGGGGCCCTGCCCCGCTGCTGGCGGTGTTCTAGTTCGGAGGTTCCTCCACCTGTAGCACTGACCACCGGTAGCTGGGGCCCTGCCCCGCTGCTGGCGGTGTTCTAGTTCGGAGGTTCCTCCACCTGTAGCACTGACCACCGGTAGCTGGGGCCCTGCCCCGCTGCTGGCGGTGTTCTAGTTCGGAGGTTCCTCCACCTGTAGCACTGACCACCGGTAGCTGGGGCCCTGCCCCGCTGCTGGCGGTGTTCTAGTTCGGAGGTTCCTCCACCTGTAGCACTGACCACCGGTAGCTGGGGCCCTGCCCCGCTGCTGGCGGTGTTCTAGTTCGGAGGTTCCTCCACCTGTAGCACTGACCACCGGTAGCTGGGGCCCTGCCCCGCTGCTGGCGGTGTTCTAGTTCGGAGGTTCCTCCACCTGTAGCACTGACCACCGGTAGCTGGGGCCCTGCCCCGCTGCTGGCGGTGTTCTAGTTCGGAGGTTCCTCCACCTGTAGCACTGACCACCGGTAGCTGGGGCCCTGCCCCGCTGCTGGCGGTGTTCTAGTTCGGAGGTTCCTCCACCTGTAGCACTGACCACCGGTAGCTGGGGCCCTGCCCCGCTGCTGGCGGTGTTCTAGTTCGGAGGTTCCTCCACCTGTAGCACTGACCACCGGTAGCTGGGGCCCTGCCCCGCTGCTGGCGGTGTTCTAGTTCGGAGGTTCCTCCACCTGTAGCACTGACCACCGGTAGCTGGGGCCCTGCCCCGCTGCTGGCGGTGTTCTAGTTCGGAGGTTCCTCCACCTGTAGCACTGACCACCGGTAGCTGGGGCCCTGCCCCGCTGCTGGCGGTGTTCTAGTTCGGAGGTTCCTCCACCTGTAGCACTGACCACCGGTAGCTGGGGCCCTGCCCCGCTGCTGGCGGTGTTCTAGTTCGGAGGTTCCTCCACCTGTAGCACTGACCACCGGTAGCTGGGGCCCTGCCCCGCTGCTGGCGGTGTTCTAGTTCGTAGTACACACAACGCTCTCTAGTCCCAAACTAAGCAGAGCTTGTACTATGTATAAGTATGATGTTTAAATATTTAGATGTTCAGATGTTTGTGTTTCAAGCAAGCTTCGTCCTGAGCGTTTTCTAGTATAAGCATAAGAAATCAGAATATTTATTTGCATAGGTAAAATAGGAATACAATAATTAATCGGTTTTATTATTAACAGGTTTAAAACGAAGCACAATAAGAATTATGAAAGTCAAACGGAACACGCAGAGAGACTGAACGTCTTCAGGCAAAACTTACGGTAAGCTTCTTTATACAAGCTGTTACTTAAGTTGCAATATTTGTTTGTTTGTTAAGTTTAAGGCGAAACCGAGACTTTGACCCAACGCGTTTGTTTAACCCCCGATAGAAAAAGGAAAGGGTAATACTTTGATACTAGCCGTCGCCTGCGGCGTTGCTCGCGTGGTAGCCGGGTACAAACAGTTTTGAATTTTTTTAAGAATCCTGAATTACCTGTCGAGTCCATTTATTTAAGGAATCTATGTACCAATTTTCAACGATCATTTCATTTCATTTCATTTCATTTATTCATCCAATAACAATTATCTATAATCGTATTTGAAATTATGTATGATATAAAAATAATAATTGAAAATAAGATAAAAATAAAAGTAAAATTAATAAATAAAATAAAAATAAGATTATGAATATATAACAATATTAAACGTGACAAGTACCTGACAAAAAATCCTCTGTGGAGTAAAAAACTCCTCTGTGTACGGTATATAAAAGAAAGATGTTCTATGTACGGTATATAAAAGAAAGATGTTCTATGTACGGTATATAAAAGAAAGATCTTCTATGTACGGTATATAAAAGAAAGATGTTCTATGAACGGTATATAAAAGAAAGATGTTCTATGTACGGTATATAAAAGAAAGATGTTCTATGTACGGTATATAAAAGAAAGATCTTCTATGTACGGTATATAAAAGAAAGATGTTCTATGAACGGTATATAAAAGAAAGATGTTCTATGTACTGTATATAAAAGAAAGATGTTCTATGTACGGTATATAAAAGAAAGATCTTCTATGTACGGTATATAAAAGAAAGATGTTCTATGAACGGTATATAAAAGAAAGATGTTCTATGTACGGTATATAAAAGAAAGATGTTCTATGTACGGTATATAAAAGAAAGATCTTCTATGTACGGTATATAAAAGAAAGATGTTCTATGTACGGTATATAAAAGAAAGATGTTCTATGTACGGTATATAAAAGAAAGATGTTCTATGTACGGTATATAAAAGAAAGATGTTCTATGTACGGTATATAAAAGAAAGATGTTCTATGTACGGTATATAAAAGAAAGATCTTCTATGTACGGTATATAAAAGAAACGCATTATTTGGTTAAAACCTTTGATCCTAATCCTAGACTCCTTAGGGTGTGACTTTTCAAAATTCTTTTCTTAGTGCACCCCTACACTATTATAAGGATAGGGGGCGTCCATTTATTACGTGAGGTGTTCTAGGGGGGGAGGGGATCAAGCTAAATCTTTCCAAATCTCACTTAGGGGTGAGGGGGGGTTTTGGCAAATATCACGTAATTATTTTTCTCGCAGAAAACGGTGTAAAATAGCATGAAAAATTATTTCTAGAATAAAATATGGCAAAATCTGAGACAATAGTATTTGTTGTATTTTTTTTTTCAATAATCCAACACGTTTACAGCGAAAATAGAAGTCTTGAACAATCTCGCGTGAGATTAGGGGAGGGGGGAGGGAGTTGAGGAAAATCTTACGATATCTCATCAAGGGGGGAGGGGGGGTCGAAAAATTCTCAAAAATGCCTCACGTAATTAATGGACGCCCCCATACTACCCTCCAAATTTCATTCAAATTCAAATTGTTTATTTAACATAGATGTTATAACATTCATATAAATAAATAAATATTCACGGACATTTAACACAACGCCTTCTAGTCCCAAACTAAGCAAAGCTTGTACTATGGGTACTAGATGGCTGATAGAATACATATATAATTTTTTTTTGTAAATACATACTTATAATACATAGTAACACCCAGACACAGAACAAACATCTATGTTTTCCACACACAAATGTTTGTTCTCGGTGGGGATCGAACCCACGACCCACAGCACGGAAGGCAGAGCTACTACCGACTGAGCCATGACGCCTGTCAAATCTCTAGGACTTATAGTTTTGGCTGTGCGTAGATTTTCAGTCAGCTTCAAAAGCGTTTTATTATATATTAGCTGTCTCCCGCGGCGTTGCTCGCGTTTTAGACCCTTTAGAGTGTGACTTTTCAAAATTCCTTTCTTAGTGCACCCCTACACTATATAAGGATACTACCCTCCAAATTTCATACCTCTAGGACTTATAGTTTAGGCTGTGCGTTGATTCTAAGTCAGCTTCAAAAGAGTTTTATATATTATTATATTGATGATGATGATTTAGAAGATTTTATAAATGATCTGCCAACAGTTTCGTCCATTCGAAGAACCGTGCACACCTCGGTTTCTCTATGTCAGTGAACCACCTCGCGGACCGCACTGATGATGAACTGGCAGCGCTCAGAGGCAGGCGGTATACTCCACACCAGGACAGGACTAACACTCAACTGCAGAACGTTGGTAAGTAATAAGGGGGCTTATAAACGAAAGTCCCAAGGGAGGTTTAAGTTACGATTTCGAAAAATATATTGGTACAGAAATATTTTATATATTTTTATATTTTGGTATATTTTGGTACAGAAATCGATAGTATAGGCTATACCATCCCACTAATATTAATAGTTCTCCCCGAACTGAGATATGATGATAAAAAAAAGGCGGAAAGAATATCAAGTGGGGTGTCATATAGTCACATGATATTGTACGACTTTATTTTTTTACCTCCCTTTGGACCCCCATATCTTTACAACCCCTTGACCGATTTACTTCATTTTTCAAACCAGTAAAACTTAAAAGTACTATCCGTATACCTACCAAATTCTGTGAAGATCGGATAAGCGGTTCAAAAGATCTCGTCGAACAAACATACAAACATACAAAGAATTTTTGCCAAAGTTGTCACTCAAGGTGATATCAGACGGTTCACTCGAGTGAACATTCACACGAATGAATGCTTCATTTTTCTTTCATTCCATGTTCACACGACTTACTACGACTGACAAAGAAAAGAACGTTCATCTGTCATTTTGCTGCCAATTTTCCGTGATGCAAAGGGACGTGCGTCTGATACCGAGCTCGAAACAAAATGGCGGAATGCGAGTGTACATTCACTCTGTGTTCAGATTGTTCATTTTTCATTCATTCGGAGTTGGAGTGAAAGATGCGAATAAAAATATCCAACATTGTTGGATCGGTTCATTAATGAATTCACACGGCACTCTTGTTTCGTTTGGGGTTCAGGCGAATCATTTAGAGTGAAAGTTGCCGAATGAAAGACAAAAATGAACGAAAAGTGAACCGTCTGATACCACCTTAGATCTTCGTTCGCTTCGCGCACTCGATCAATAAACTGTTTGTTCCAGGTCTTCCGTTCCCGTACAGTCAGTCTGTAATCGATGAGATGAGTGTCAAACTACCCGTCGAATACGACTGGAGACTGTTTGGTGCTGTCACACCTGTCAAAGGTACATTGCACTTTCTAATGAAGCAAGCAAACTCGTATGAGTTAGTGGCCAACTCTGGTGACGGAGTTTTTAGGCCGCCTTAAGGCCTCCGTCGTGGTTTAACGACTGCTAGAGCCGGGACAGTTTAACGTGCCCTCCGAAGCACGGAAGCGCTCAGATGTAAATGTAACGGTCACCCATCCAAATAGTGACCGCACAGAACGGTGAAGATTGACTGAGCAAGCCTAGCCAGAGATTTTCACTCAAATATGAATCAAAACCGAGGAATGAAAGAGGTGTTATAAGTTCGGCGTTGTCTGTGTGTATGCCCTCGTAGCTCCGAAAGTAAGGTTCTGATTAGAATGTTTTTTTTTTGTAACTATTTTTAAACTTCAAAAAAGAAAGAGGTTCTTTTTTTTTTTTGGTTGTTTTATTTTTTACTAGCCGTCACCCGCGACGTTGCTCGCGTTAGAGTGTGACTTTTCAAAATTCCTTTCTTAGTGCACCCCTACACCACAGATTATATAATACTATACTTGTACCTACACTATACAAGGTGTAACATAATTACCCTACAAGCCCGAAGGGGGCATAATCGGACCGACCACCTGAGTGCTTGGACACGTGCAATGAGACAATAAATCGTAATCGAAATTTTCACACAAACGTACAACAATAATTATTTTAGAAAATTTACGACAACCTTAACCGCCAAATTATGTTTCCAGATTTATCTTGGATCTAACAAAAACCGCCAAAAACCGCGTCTGTTTTGGACTTAACGCCTGTCAAAGCTGTCAGATTTATATGTTACGTAATATAAAAAAACTTAGTTAAATCCAAAACAGACGCGGTTTTTGGCGGTTTTTGTTAGATCCGAGATAAATCTGGAAACATAATTTGGCGGTAAGTATTGTTTGCGTAAGCCCATACACGAGCATACACACGTAGGTACCATCCTACCGTATTCGTAACACAGCTATATTGTATTCTCAGATCAGTCAGTATGTGGTTCGTGTTGGTCATTCGGTACAGTTGGCGCGGTAGAAGGGGCTCTGTTTTTACACAACGGAGGACATTTAGTACGACTCAGCCAACAGGCATTGGTTGATTGCTCGTGGGGGTAAGTTTATTTTCTACTTCTATTCTATTTTTATAAGCAGTTGAGTAAATAAATAATAATGAATATTCATAGACATTTTACTTCCAGTCCCAAACTAGGCAAATCTTGTACTATGGGAACCATATTTCTCATGGAATACTTATTTTTTTTATTATTATTTAACCTAAATCGTCCCACATCTGGGCAAAGGTCTCCCCCAAAGACTTCCAATGTTCTCTATCCCGAGCTTTCTCCCACCGTCCTCTTTCGGATATTTATATACATTTTTAAATTCTTTATCTGAATGTGTCCCATAAATTTTTTATCACAATCGGTTCCGTAGTTTGGGAATTAAATTGGAATAACTGAAAGATCATAAACGTACAAGACATTGCGTATTTTTGCTTTCGTGTGACTTTTAAATGGTGTTTATGATCAATAGAATAAATCTGGTTAGGGTTTTAGGGTCTAGAGGTCAAGGTCAACATTTTCCAAAGTTCTAAACTTTAGAAGTCATGGCCCTACTTCGTAAGAGGGCATCTGAGGTCTTTGACCGTAAGAATCTATGCGATTTGAAGGCCCAGGAATAAAACAAATTGCGTCAACAGATTCGGTAACAATGGTTGTGACGGTGGTGAGGATTACCGTGCATATCAATGGATTATGAAGCATGGACTGCCCACTGAAGAGGACTATGGCGGGTATTTGGGACAGGTCAGTATACACGGTGTAACATAATTACCCTATAAGTCCGAAAGGGGGGTATTTTTCAGGTCATAGCGAACAGTGTTTGTTCTACGACTTTTGAGATTCCGATGTTTTTCATTCATGAAATGAGCTCGTAACTTTTACTTAAAATGTACGTACACACAGCTAGCGTGTGCGTGCGACGCGGTAGGAGGGTACCTACGTGTGCATGCGTGTGTACGGGTTTACGCAAATATCAAACGAACAATTAGGGTTGTCACAAATGTCTAAAATAATAAAAGTTGTACTTTTGTATGAAAATTTTAATTATGATTTATTGTCCCTTTGCACATGTCCAAGCACTCAGGCGGTCGGTCAGATTACGCCCCCTTCGGGCTTATAGGGTAATTATGCTACACCTTGTATAAGTTAAGTTACTCTTAGACGCACCTCTTTCGATCGTTTGATAGATAGATAGATAGATAGATAGATAATACGTTTTCATCTCATCTATTCGAAAAGAGCGACTTGGTTCGCCTTTATGTGCACCCAAAGGTGGTGTTTTCTATAAGAAACAATAAGTGCGCGGCAATTTACTTTGCCGCGCACTTTTTGAATTTGGAACATCTTAGTGTTCAGCGCCAAAGAAATCGAACGAATAGAAAACATAAGAAATAAGTGGTTTTCATTATAGATACTATTTATTTTCATTTTAGTTGTTACTATATGTATATGTTTTATTAAATAATAATATTACAATAAAATATGAGGCGCCTTTTATGTTCTCATAGTTGGTGATGAAAAGTAGAGTGTACCACTCGGGCGCAAAATATATTTTTGGCTCGGGCGAAGTACTTTGAATCCCTCGCTACGTTCAGGATTCTACTAAAGAATCCTTCACTTCGCTCTGGATTCAAAAAATCGCCCTCGCCGTAAAAATATAATTTTGCTCCCTTACGATACAATCTACTATTATTTGTCATTAAAACACACACATCAAACTTTACAACATAAACAGGAACTAAAACCAAAATATAAACTACTAGGTGCCGCCCGCGGCTTCGTTCGCGCCCCATTGGATCCCATTAATTTTCCGGGATAAAAAGTATCCTATGTTACTTCTAATACCTCCAAGAATATGTGTACAAAGTTTCATGATGATCAGTTAAGTAGTTTTTGCGTGAAAGCGTAACAAACAAACTTACATTCACATTTATAATATTACTACTAATATTTTTACTAGCGACCCGCCCCGGCTTCGCTCGGGTGCAATACAGTGATGCTGATGATGTATAAACCATCCTCTTGAATCACTCTATCTATTAAAAAAAACTGCATCAAAATCCGTTGTGTAGTTTTAAAGATCTAAGCATACATACATACAGACATTAGGACAGACGCGGGAAGCGACTTTGCTTTATACTATGTTGTGATTGTGATGGCGACGGGTAAAGCCAGACAACCGTCTCGCTCGCACATTTAAACATTTTTGAACATATAATATAACTAAATGTAATTATGTGAAATTGCAGAGCTTCAGGGTCGAGAAAATAACAATGCAAAGGTTCAGTAAAAATATCACATTGATCCAAACAAGTTTTTTAACCAAAAAACTTACGATTGAGCTGTGAGGCCTGTCCCATAATCCATACTAATATTATAAATGCGAAAGTAACTCTGTCTGTCTCGCTTTCACGCCAAAACCACTGAACCGATTTGAATGAAATTTGGTACTTAGATAGTCTAGAGCCTGAGAAAGGACATAGACTACTTTTTAATGCGAAAAAAGGGTAGTAAGGGGTTGAAAGAGGGGGTGAAAGTTCCATAATCTTTTTCATGAACACTTTTTTAATGTCACATTTGATATAACTGTCAGTTGTTTGACAGTAACAGTTTGAATGACAGGACAACGTCTGTCGGGTCAGCTAGTAATACATATATATGTATATGTTTGGTTGTTTCAGGATGGATATTGCCACATTGACAACGTGACAGCTGTGACGTCAATGCAGGGATGGGTTAACGTCACTGTCAACGATGAAAATGCACTCAAGGTAAGCTATTAAAGAAAATATTAATTGCGTTTTTTTGAGAAATGACTGACAGAGACCATAATAAAATATAAAAATAGTATATTTCATTACAAGTGCGGAAAGGCTGTCATTGCAAAGAGTTCCGACAAATGTGTACCCGAGCCGAGGCGCAGCCGAAGGCGAGAGTTGACAGTCGGAACAAGTTGCAATGACGGTTCCGCACGTGTACTGAACGACTATTTTTAATACAGTTGCGAAAAAATGAAGCAATTTAATAAAAAGAAAATTTCTGAAAAATGGCGCCAACCGTAGAATATAAGCAGAGATTTTTTTTTCTTCACCCATTCTGGTAGGCAAAGGGAACTATGCCCATACAGCCAAGTCTTCAGTAGAACTTTTTTATTGATATGAAATGAAAATGAAATTTAATGAGATGAAATGAAATGAAACCTAACCTAACTCATTCAATGAAATCTGATATTGAAACAAATTAGTAGCTTCTTTTTAGAAATATACGTATTTGCATTAATCATAAAAACTTCTATGAATTTTGTTAGTAAAAACTTCATGGTTGGTTTTTCTTTTAGACATTATTTTGACAGTTGGGAAAGAGAACGCACGAGTTCGGGAAAGGTAAAAAAAAAGCACGAGTATGTAATAGGCCACATCCCGAACGCTATACGTCCCTGCAATACGCCACTTTTTGAGCAACTGTATTAAAAAAAATTATTACTATTCGTTTTTAGCAGAAAAAAAACCAGTTTGATTCCTATGTAGAATTCCCCGGAACGCAGCAATACTAGTAGGTATTACTGTTTAGCGGCAAAAAATGGTGGTGGGTCGTAGGTTCGATCCTCACCAAGAACAAAGATTTTGTGTGTCAAATACTGTGACACACAAAATGTACTATGTACTATGAGTAAATAAATTCTTGTAATTTTGAGTACTAAACTTATTTTCTTCTTTGCCTGAGTTTTCTTCAACAGCAGGAAGGAATTACTGTTACATTTTGGCGCCCGAACAGGGACAGAAAAGATTTTGTGTGTCAAATACTGTGACACACAAAATCTTTGTTCATCTATCAGCAATCTAGTTCCGAAAGTACAAGCTTTGCTTAGTTTGAAACTAGAGGGCGTTGTGTGAAATATCCATAAATATTTATATGTATTTATCATCTCAGTCTAATAGAAATATGTTTATTTACCAGTTGGCATTATTCAAGCATGGTCCGATCTCAGTGGCAATAGACGCCTCACAGAAAACCTTCAGCTTTTACTCAAACGGTGTATACTACGAACCTAAATGGTAAGTATTACTTCCCACTGCTGGGATAAAGATCTCTACCTTCTTACTAAATATGGCTGTGGTCGGTTTACATTATTCCAGTCCAGCGATCTAGTCCAGTGCTGGATTGCTTACTGGAAAAATGTAAACCGGCACTGGAATGAACTGAATCCAGTAAGCATTCCAGTCCAGTAACTGGATTAGTGGCCTACTTTTGAATCCAGTGCGATCAATCCAGTGCAACTGGAATAATGTAAACGGCCAATTCAAACTGATCTCTTTTTGAAATCATTGTCACTGTAGTGTTCACGTTTCAACCGCTTTTGAATTACTGGAATAATGTAGACGATAACGAATCCAGTTCAGCACTAGACTGGATCACTGGACTGGAATAATGTAAACCGGCTTTTAAAGTCTACAAGTTAATTCGGTTGTATTTAAAAAAAATAATAATTTATGTTTGTTCCCTCAGAACTCCGTCATTTATGAACCGATTTTAAAAAAATTCTTTTTATCTGAAAGGGTATGCTTCCAGGTTGGTCCCGAACTGCCATCATCATCATCATTTGATGATGAAGGCGTATCAAATTGGAGTCGGTTTTTCCAGTTTTTTAAACTTATAAATTATTAGATAATAAAAACAAAGTTATAAATGACGGAGTTCTTAGAAAATAACAAACTTACAACTGAATGGACGCATAGCAATGCATTACATGACACGTCCTCAGATGTGCTCAGTGAGGCAACGCATCGCTATAGGCATGCTTCATCATTTAGTAGTATAAAAAATGGGTGGTATTACAACCCCATAAAAATAAACAGAATAAAATTTATACCTAGGCATTTGTACTTGCTACGTAATATGTAACCTAGGTTTTATTTCAATACAATATAGGCAACTGTTTGACCGTTTGCTGAAGTGGCAGTGGGCCGGCCATGTTTGCCGCAGAACTGACAATCGTTGGAGCAAACTAATACTCGAGTGGAGAGCGCGTTTAGGCGCACGTAGTGTAGGACGCCCTCCGGCTAGGTGGGGTGACGATCTGAGACATGTAGCTGGCAAACACTGGATGAGACGAGCCGAAGACCGGGCTCAGTGGCGCGTCTTGGGAGAGACCTACGTCCAGCAGTGGACCGATATAGGTTGATGATGATGATGATGAACCGTTTGACCACAATCTCACCTGATGTTAAGCAATGATGTGGTCGACGATGTAGCACGGTTATCTAGAAGATACCTATTCACTCTACTCTTGAAAACTTCCATATTATAGTCATTCGGGAACACAGACGCCGGCAACGAGTTCCACTCTTTGGCTTTTTGGTGTAATTAACCTTTTTTTATTTTTTTTATTTTTCATAGGTTTACTTTTGGATATTTTTCCTTTCAGCAAAAACAAAGTCGACGAGCTAGATCACGCAGTCTTAGCCGTCGGCTATGGAGCCCTAAACGGTGCTAAGTACTGGCTGGTCAAGAATTCCTGGTCCAATATGTGGGGTAACGATGGATACGTACTAATGTCGATGAAGGACAATAACTGCGGCGTCGAATCTGCACCCACTTATGTACTTATTTAGATCTTTGACTTTTGGATTATTTAGCCCCCTTCACTCATTTCAACCCCTTTAATAATTTCGACCCCTTCAATATTTTCGACCCTTCAATAATTTCGACCCCTTCAATATTTTCGACCCTTCAATAATTTTGACCCCTTTAGTAATTCCGACCCCATCAATAATTTCGACTCCTTTCGTAAATTCGACCTCTAATAATTTCGACCCCTTCAATAATTTCGACCCCTTTAGTAATTTCGACCCCTTTAATAATTTCGACCCCTTTAATAATTTCGACCTCTAAACTGGAGACGGGCGTTAATATTTGTGACACAGTTTTTTAAACTTCTGCGAATATTATCATCTTCTACTAATTTGTGTCTTGCGTTTGTTTCAAAATTAAACTTATTACTATTACTAATTTCGACCCCTATACTAATTTCAACACTTGTTACTGTATTAGACCCCCTTCAGTCATATTTACCCCTGTACTAATTTCTACCCTTCATCTATTTGCAGTAGATACTAATATTGTTTTTATCTAGATTTTAAGCAAAATATAATAGGTATGTTAATAAGTGATAAGAAATTTAATTATACAGGGTGTAAAAATAAAACTTCCGAAAACCGTTACAGAGAAAAAATGACATATTTTTTCCCAAAATAAACAAAGATTATAAATTACCGAAGAATAAATACTTATGTCTGGCAAGTTTTTATGCCAAAGTTTTTTATTCACCTACCTTTTTATGTGTTTTTTGTGGTAAAACTAACAAAATAAAATAAAAATATGGAATTGTGTTGAACTCGAATAACTTAAATATGGCCAAAAAAATTACTACACCAAAATGATTTGCAAAAGATATATTGTAAGAATTCAATAACATTCGATATATTGTTTAATTCGGTCCCAATTTACTATTTAGTTTTCTAGGCGCTCAAGAGTTGATATTTCAGTTTTCGGCAGTTTTAGCACACCCTGTATATTAGATAGATAGATGTCCAAGGCTGTGTAACATTCCTTTGCTCTCTTACGAATAATTCTCTATTAAATTATAAGAAAATTTTGGAGAAAAATCTAGTTTTATTAACCTCTTTTCATAGTTGTTAATTACTTAAAGTCTTACTTATATTATAAACGCGAAAGTTTGTAAGGATGTATGTATGTTTTTTACTCTTTCACGCAAAAACTACTGATCCGATTTGGATGAAACTGGGAATATATTATATATTGTCCGTGACCTGAGCCCCGAGTCTGTGCATTTGTTTCGACTCTTCAATAATAACGCATTCGCAAAGCGAGAAAGTTTGTATGAAAACCGGATAAGCGCCTCTATCGGGAGATTTAGGAATTGTGCAATTTCAAAATGTCTCGCTTTGCGAATGCTTTGCGTGTGCTATACTCGAGTCGAAAGTCGAAACAAATGCACAGACTCTGAGCTCTGGATTAAAACGTAGGCTACTTTTTATCCTTAAAAATCGACGGGATCCAACTGTAAGCGAACGAAGTCGCAGGCGGAAGCTGGTACAGCACATTTTAGTGTGGTGCGGCCGCTATGCATCGATTATGCACTTTTATTAATCCCCCTTTACATGTGTCTTGGTGCAAAGATTTGTCATACTGAAACCAAAAAAATAAAATTAATGAAAATGATATAGCATTATTTAAAACCGCGCTAAAAGGACAGTTGAATATGAATAAAGGGGTTATAATATAGTATAGTAATAGTCCAGCTATAGTCCTTACTGTCCAATAATTCCAAAAAGAGTAAGATGGCATCCATGTATTAGTTTTTTCAGTGGACTCCTCGTCAAGATCTATGTTGAAAGGTATCTTGCCAGGTGCCAAAGGGTCGTGCTCCTCACCAGATCTATGTACCCTCAAGTTCTCCTTACTTTTGTACCCTGAAAGCGTATTAAGATAATACTAACAGCAATTAGATCACTTCCGACAGTGGCGTAGCTAGGTAATCAAAGGCCCTGCGGCAAAAAATAAACAAAGTAGAACCCCAACTAAATTATTTCAAATCGTTTGTTCCGTATTCGTCGTGTTTCGAATTCGACGTAGGTACCTACTTCAGATTCCTCGTACCCCAGGGGCCTTATTCACTATGACCAATACAAGCGCGTTATGCAGCACGACAAGACGGCGGCGTGAAATCGCCCTATGCCTATGCGGTATTTCCTATGCCATAAATGTCATTCCTTACGGTGACGTCATACGGTTACGGCAAGGAATCTCCTAAGTCATACAGAATAATGCCCCAGATTTGACGTAGCAAAGCTACTTTATCATCAGTTCTTTATTGAGCATAGCAGAGGGCCCAGTACGAGTTTTCACAGGCAGTGGGCAGCAGTGGCAGTGGGCAGGGAAGTTGGCATGAGCCTAATCTAAACACGATAATGCCTCTGTCCCGGCTCGTGCCCATGTTGAAGAAGAATAAAGGCGATGTTGCTGTGGCAATAATTCCGGAATTAATCGCGGCAATAATGGCAGCGGCATGAGCTGAGAATGTGGAACCTGTACCTACCATAAAAAACACTGCTAGGAAATCAATAATAATTTGGACCAGTTGAGCTATCTATAAATCGTTTGCAACGGTTTGTAGATAGCTCAACTGTTTCATGTGTATATTTTGTAAATACTGGATTAGCTTTTATTTTCTTTGCGTTTACTTATCTATTTTTATAAATTATAGACAAGTTTATTCACAAAGAAAATTACCACCAATACAGTATTTACAATATTTACACAATAAATTATTGATTCTTATTTATGTAGGTCCCAAACGATTATTATAGTGCATACAGCTAAGTAGGTAGAGTCCTTTTCATGAAAGAAGTCCCGCGGAAATTTCCGGAACTAAATTTTAAAACTAAATTTTAAATTAGTTGTCAGGTGCTGTTAATGTGTTCGGATGCTAGTGCGTTTTTATTTGGTTTCTGTGATCAAAGTCTTGTTTTCAATGCCTAAAGTTGTTAAAAGTGCTGCCCGAGAAATAATACTTAAGGTCGACTACTTACAGCGACGCGTCTGCGGGACTTCTTTCATAGAAAGGACTCTATAGATAGAACTTATTGATTAAAAGACTTGATAACTCAATTATTGCTTACCAGAATCGTCAAATAATCTCAAAAGTGGATGTAATTTTGACCTATGACTACGTTGAATGTGAATATTTTTCTTCATCCTTCTAAACAGACCTTTAAATTTTTCCCACCACTCTTTTATCTTTTCACCCACGTTAACTTTTCTCAAAATCTTCCTCTTTGTATCTTTGTTCTTATGTTTTAACGCCTTTAATTTACTCCAAAAGTTTGAGAAATCATTCGGTAACTTTGTTTCATTCTGTGTAATTTCAGGTTTTATTTGTAGTGAGTCTAATGATTCGTTGTATTCATCATTGTTTTGTACATAAATAGGTTTCTTTTTATGAAATCGCACCAATGGTTTATAGGCTGCTTCATATTTGGTATCAAAGTTTGCTTTTGTTCCGTGCGGTAATATCGTTTTGATAAGTTTCTGTCGTTCAAGCTTATTCGTACGTAAATCCGTTCTAGAGCCTCGTTCTGTGATATAATTAACATGTTTTTTATCATATTCATTTTTGTTTAGTATCTTAGTGAGTTCACTCACAAGTTCCTTTTCGTTTATATTGCTTACAGTTAAAAACTCAAAACTTTGAATTAAAGTTAAAATTATTAAAACTAAACATTGAAAAAGACCTTTTTTCGTTTTCATTGTGAGTTTGTGAGCGATATTTTGGTAGGTATATTACTTAGACTAAGTTAGAACGATGGCTTTCTATTACTGGAGTTGGTCAACCATGATATTGAGCTGTAGGTACAAGGTACTACAAGACCACTTCCAAAATCTTCAGCGGGCTAAAGTACCTATTGATACTTTAGCCCGCTGAAGATCTTGGAAGTGATTTACAGCACAATTATTGCTTACCAGAATCGTCGAATAATCTCAAAATTGGATGTAATTTTGACCTTCGATTACGTTGAATGCGAATATCGTACTTAATTTTTTTAGGCGAAAAAACACTTGTAAAGTCATTCCACAAGTCTGTAACCATTTGAGTTACTTCGTCAGTCGTGTTTATAGCCCCTTTAACTTTATGTAATTCCTTAGTAGCTTTTTTTATCTCCTCCTTAGCTTTATTTATCTCCTCCTTAGCTTTATTTATCTTCTGTTTAGCTTTATCTATCTTCTGTTTAGCTTTATTTATGTCTTTAGTATTGTTTGGCGCATTGAATATATTATTATTAGTTCTCAAAATCTTCCTCTTTGTATTTTTGTTCTTATATTTTAACGCTTTTAATTTACTCCAAAAGTTTGAGAAATCATTCGGTAACTTTGTTTCATTCTGTGTAATTTCAGGTTTTATTTGTAGTGAGTCTAATGATTCGTTGTATTCATCATTGTTTTGTACATAAATAGGTTTCTTTTTATGAAATCGCACCAATGGTTTATAGGCTGCTTCATATTTGGTATCAAAGTTTACTTTTGTTCCGTGCGGTAATATCGTTTTGATAAGTTTCTGTCGTTCAAGCTTATTCGTACGTAAATCCGTTCTAGAGCCTCGTTCTGTGATATAATTAACATGTTTTTTATCATATTCATTTTTGTTTAGTATCTTAGTGAGTTCACTCACAAGTTCCTTTTCGTTTATATTGCTTACAGTTAAAAACTCAAAACTTTGAATTAAAGTTAAAATTATTAAAACTAAACATTGAAAAAGACCTTTTTTCGTTTTCATTGTGAGTTTGTGAGCGATATTTTGGTAGGTATACTTAGACTAAGTTAGAACGATGGCTTTCTATTACTGGAGTTGGTCAACCATGATATTGAGCTGTAGGTACAAGGTACTACAAGATCACTTCCAAAATCTTCAGCGGGCTAAAGTACCTATTGATACTTTAGCCCGCTGAAGATCTTGGAAGTGATTTACAGCACAATTATTGCTTACCAGAATCGTCGAATAATCTCAAAATTGGATGTAATTTTGACCTTCGATTACGTTGAATGCGAATATCGTACTTAATTTTTTTAGGCGAAAAAACACTTGTAAAGTCATTCCACAAGTCTGTAACCATTTGAGTTACTTCGTCAGTCGTGTTTATAGCCCCATTAACGTTATTTAATTCCATAGTAGCTTTATTTATCTCCTCGTTAGCTTTATTTATCTTCTGTTTAGCTTTATTTATCTTCTGTTTAGCTTTATCTATCTTCTGTTTAGCTTTATCTATCTTCTGTTTAGCTTCATTTATGTCTTTAGTATTGTTTGGCGCATTGAATATATGAATATTAGTTCTCAAAATCTTCCTCTTTGTATTTTTGTTCTTATATTTTAACGGTTTTAATTTACTCCAAAAGTTTGAGAAATCATTCGGTAACTTTGTTTCATTCTGTGTAATTTCAGGTTTTATTTGTAGTGAGTCTAATGATTCGTTGTATTCATCATTGTTTTGTACATAAATAGGTTTCTTTTTATTAAATCGCACCAATGGTTTATAGGTTGCTTCATATTTGGTATCAAAGTTTACTTTTGTTCCGTGCGGTAATATCGTTTTGATAAGTTTCTGTCGTTCAAGCTTATTCGTACGTAAATCCGTTCTAGAGCCTCGTTCTGTGATATAATTAACATGTTTTTTATCATATTCATTTTTGTTTAGTATCTTAGTGAGTTCACTCACAAGTTCCTTTTCGTTTATATTGCTTACAGTTAAAAACTCAAAACTTTCGATTAAAGTTAAATTTATTAAAAATACACATTGAAAAAGGCCTTTTTTCGTTTTCATTGTGAGTTTGTGATTGATATGTAGGTAACAAATTTATAATTTTGTGCAATAAAGTATTAAATAAATAAATAGGTATATTGCTTAGATTATGTTAGAACAATGGTTTTCTATTACCGGAGTTGGTCAACCATGATATTGAGCTGTACAGGGTACTATAAGATCACTTCCAAAATCTTCAGCAGGCTAAAGTACCTATTGATACATTAGTCAGTTGAAGATTTTGGAAACAATTTTTTCCTATGGAACCAACAGTGTCAACACAATAAAATATTCTGTTCTATAACAAACGCAATAATTACTTTACTACTAGCTAGGTACGTTTCAAAAATGTATGAAACAGCTGAATATTAGTGCGCTCATACTAATTGTTCATATTAATAACTAGCCGTCGCCCGCGGATTTGCTCGCGTAGTAGCAGCATGCAAACAGTTTTGAATATTTTCAAAAATCCTGTATCTTTTGCGGAGTCAATTTATTTGAGAAATCTATGTACCAATTTTCAAGGGTCTTCGGGTGCGACTTTTCAAAATTCTTTTCTTAGTGCACCCCTACACTATATAAGGATACTATTACCCTTCAAATTTCATACCTCTAGGGCTGAAATACTCAAAAGTCATTCAAATTTGAGCACCACTTAACGTTGTTCTGCCTCTGTTTGACATTACTCATTTGTAAGAGATGGCAATAATTTAAGCGGGACTTAAATTGAGTGGGGCTTGAGTGGCTTTTGAGTATTCGCCCATAGGACTTATAGTTTAGGCTGTGCGTTGTTTGTCAGTCAGTTTCAAAACAGTTTTTTATATTACTAGCCGTCACCCGCGGCGTTGCTCGCGTTCTAGACCCTTTAGAGTGTGACTTTTCAAAATTCCTTTCTTAGTGCACCCCTACACTATAAAAGGATACTATTACCCTTCAAATTTCATACCTCTAGGACTTATAGTTTAGGCTGTGCGTTGATTGTCAGTCAGTTTCAAAAGAGTTTTTTATATTATTTGGATTACTTTGACCCCCCGAAGACCGGGAGTGATCATATGACACTCTGTAGAAATCTACTTTTAATCTTGAAATCCAATTTGTTTGAGAACCTCCGGCGATAGAACAATTTTTTAATTATTTTAAATCTCGGACAGGTCAGGGGGTTGATTTACCTACCTACTTACATAGGAGTATTTCAGATCTACCTTGATCACGAATAAATGTGACAATTGCAAACGTATCGTCCGAGATACACTGCGCAGTGATACCATAGAGTAAGGGAAAAAAGAATAGAGATGACATACCTACGAAAAAAACGTGCATACCTAATCTGAGTCTGGCACAAAGATGGAGGCTTGCCGTAGAGCTGCGCGCACTATTATCGATATCGATAGTTGAATTGCACGGTGTTTACAGAATTTAAAAAATTCGCATATGAGTTTCTTTTAGATTTCTTCATAAAGGCTTCTACAAGTAGTACACACACACAGTGCCGCCGGCTTAGGTTGCCGCGTGCGGCTCAAGGTTAGATACTTAGCTTATTGATTGAGTTTCATGCGGACTGCCAGTTTTTGCGGCTTGTGCCGGGGCATATGTGTAGGAGCCTTAGTAGAGTATCACTATTACTGATCAGCATACCACGCATTCATAATTACCAATGGAAATAATAAATAAATAACTGCTACTACAGATTTTTTCTGGTTTGTCGGACTATACCTACTTATTCTTTATTAATCTATCTTCTATTATTTTTCTATATAATATATCAAAATGAATCCTATTTCGTTGTCACTCAATAGCTTGAGAATGGCTGGACCAATTTGGATAATTCTTTTTTTTTATGTTTTCTAACAGTTCGTAGATGGTTCTTGCATTTAAAAAAAACTATGGTGGTACGTAGTGCGCCCGTGTCAACTTGTTACTAATATTATAATACTTAAGTGTAAAGGGAAATTACTCAGGTATAATTATTTATGAACTACTTGGCACGATCATTCCTAATAAAACGAAAATTATCATTTCAAACAGGTTTAATAAAAACTGTAAAAGCCGTTCCGGTTATAATCAAGTTCTAAAAATGCCTTTTACAAGTAAAATAATTATGTTCACAATAATCAAATATAAGGGTTCATCAAACCGTCGATCCCAGTCATAATCAAGTTCGAAAAATATTTAAAGTTCGGTTAAAACATGTCTCTTCAAAATGCAGGGAACAAATGAAAATATGTTTCGTTGATCTATTTAAGTTTTCCAACCCAATTACATCCAGCCACTGTTCTTTTTTTTTAGATGTCGGCAATCTAAAATAATAAAAAAGAAATCCGAGTTTAATTATATTCACCTGTCGCTAAGTTATCGATATCGATAAAAATGAAAATGCCGTACTACCGAAACTCTATTTACAAGGGAGAATTATTTTCTTATAAAATCACATAATAATAATGGTAAAACAGTAAATGATTACAGAAAAGCAAGAATATCATTTTAAACATTCCCACTAATAGCAAAATCTTTCAAAATAATAGGAAAAACAAGATATTTTGAATGAATTCGGTAACTTGCCTGTGCAACGTTATAATGGGATGTTTTTTATGGTGTTTCATGCGGCAACCTAACACACTGCACCTACCCATAATAAATGCAGTATTCTGCAAGTTCTAGCACTACTAACAAGCACAATTTTCGCGTAGAACACTAAATTTTCTTGAGAACACTGAAAAAAACAAGTCGCTATGACAACTGATGTACTTGATGTTGGCTGTGCTAAAACATGGCGACCGGCCGCAGGGAGAACTGTTCATAGAGATGTATAATGCCTGGTCCATAGATTGGCTACTTCTGTCGCTTTCCATACAAACCTGTCGCTAAGACGGTAATCGCTCGAATCTCGTTAGTACTGTTTGTTTACCATACATAAATTGAATTTTGCGACATCGTGGTGAAGGTGGGTGAATGACCTGTATTGCGGTGTTATTTGGCACCTACTATAGTAGTATCATTTCGAAACGTCATAGCGTGGGTAGCTAGTGTAAAGGAAATATTTAGGATGGGGCTACAAAAACACAAAGCAGGAGTAAAACGAGCACTAATTTTTGTATCTATTGTTCTTTATTTAATCAATGGGCTCGAGGGGACTAATACGAAATTCCCCTGCCGGGAGTCGCAGAGGTCGCTAAGGGGATTTTTGGACAAAGGTTCCAGAAATCCCCTGGAGGACTCACGCAGGGGAAAACTGGAATAAGGTGAAAATACCTGGAATTTCTATTTCTAGTCTCAGAATAATGAATCCTGAGGCTCTATCTAAGCGTGTTTGATTAATATAGCATAATGCATAAGAATTTGACGAATCGAGTAAGTATTTGACCATTCTAGATTTTGACCAGTCTTTATTTTGACTAAACGTCATTACTCACTAACTATCTGATAGAATAGAATAGAATACAAAATATTTATTTTTATAAGTTACACAAGACAATATTATATAATTGAAACATAAAATTAAATGCAACCAATAATTATCTAGTTCCCATAGTACAAGCTTTGCTTAGTTAGACTAGAGGGCGTTGTGTGTAATGTCCAAAGATATTTATAAACAAAAATAAAAATGGCCACCATTCAGCATGGTGCCAGGGCAGGATATGTGAACACCCTGCCCAGGTGCTGGTTTTCAGTGGTGCCTGATGAGCAAGGACTCCATTATCTTGGAGATTATTTTATTATTCAACTGTTTATCTTGCGCGATTTGCGCGTACACTGGCAAATCAAACAAGTCCAGTGATTTAATCTTTGTCAATCGATTCTCTAAATCATATCTCTTTTCATTACTTGTCTGTGGTTTGAGGTTACACCACGGACAGTCTTTTGGAAAATTCTGGATTTGTAAGTACCGGCGTGGTGCGTTTTGATTGCTTGTTATTGATGATAGTAATATAATGCAGAGGAGATTCATTTTTCAAGATCTGGAAAAACGAAGAGATCTGTCGCCTTGTATCAGATGCTGTCACGGTTTAATAGCTCTGGTCTTGAATGGAGGGGAAGTGGGAGGGTGCTTTGCACAAAGACATTAGGATAGAAAGAGAATATGGATATTCCCTTCTGCTTTCGTTGAGATCTATTAAGCCGTGTCGGGGCCTATAACAATGCTACTTTAATTAACTATCACTGAGTATGATTCTTATTCTGATTGACCGTTTCTTTTAGACATTATGTTTTTTAATATAACCATTTAATTTTGACTATTGGTATCGATTCGCTTGTTGCATTTTTCTAAACTAACCTAATTTGACATCACTAAAAATGTTGCCGTCCCTTTCTCATTAACTGAAATAACAAGGACGGCTATAATTTTAGAGATGTCAAATTACTCACGAGTGTAGGTACTCTCGAACACAGTTCCAATCCTGATCCATAGATTTTGACAGAAGTCCTGTAATTTTTCAGTACAAAATGACACGAGATCTGTCAAATTCCGTGAATCCGGATTGGAACTGTGGTCGAGAGTAACCCACTTGATCTTAAGCAATGATGCAGTCGTAACCTGTTTGTAAGTTTGTGATTTTTCCCATTATCCCCACTAGTGGGAGTACTTCTATAGAGCCTCTTCTAGTTATGTGAGTTTCTAGTTGTGCGTTTACTTATCTGACATTACCTTTTCTAGATACCCTGAGACTAATATTTTATTTTTTTTATTTTATATTTTTACTACTATCTGACAGAAATAGTATTATGTCCACTACGCAATCTCGCTTATGCCTAAGGGCGGCTTTACACGAGTCTTCACAGCTCTGAAGCCTTATGCTCAGTTGGTCAGGAATTTTACTCTAATAAAGATGACGTCATGTCTCGACCCAAAAACTCCTTTGACACACCGATGAATCGAGTTTTTGACGTCATCCCTATCAGAGTAAAATCCTTTAGTGAAAGGCCTTTGGTCGCCAGGAACTGGCACCTAGAACCACCTGGTTTGTAAGATGGTTCTGAATGTTCCTTGTAATTTTACTGTATAAAATCTTTTTTTTATTTTGACCGTAGAAAAATAATTGATGATGTGTTTTTTTTTAATTAAAATATGATCAGTCGCACCATGGGAAACGAACCTAAACTCCTCACCCGGACAGCAACACGCTATACAACTCTATTATAAAAAGTTGCATCATTGATGAACCGTACGACAAAAACGAACTGTGTAAGTCTCCCTTTATTTCATTTAAGTCAACCAATCGTATGATTATGATGAAAACTCGTTAAAAATTATTGCATTTTGTTATTGCAGTACCTACTGTTACTGGTTCTGTGGCTACGTTGATTTTCGGGATTTTTAATAACCTACGTCATTCACTAGCGTTGCGTAGATAATCTACAGGGTGTCCCTAGACCCGGTAGAGTATCTACGTAGAATATCTACGTAGAGCAGGGGCTCTACGGCGTAGGAGCTCTACGGCGTAGTTACACTAGCTTTCCGTAGAGGCTCTATACGAGACGGGCGTAGGAGCCATAGGGGCTCTACGGCATAGGAACCTTAGGGGCTCGGCGTAGGAACTATAGGGGCTCCACGGCGAAGGAACTTTCAAAGACTTCTAAAAAAAAAAACCTGTGCAGTCCCTACGCGTGGGAGAAGTTATACTTCGAGTGCCACGCATTCACTCTCGCTTTGTGTTTAATGTAAAATTAATTTAGTATTTATTTTTTATGTACTTAACCAATATGCAGTACTAAATTTTCACTTCAAAATTAAAAGTAAAAAGTTGCATGAACACTGCCATCTATTATATTTTGATTGTAGCGTATTATAGTCTCTTTCTATTCGCCCCGCTGTCAGTTGGAACTCGTTTATCTTCAAAAACACGGGCGGTCAAATGCTGAATTGCTGAACACTGCCATCTATTTTGATTGTAGCATTTGTAGCGTATTAGCCTCTGTCTCTTTCTATTCCTCCCGAATAGAAAGAGACAGAGACTATGTCATCCCGTAACGCAACGTTGTTGGAAGTCGCATAAGAAGTATAACTTCAAAATGTTAATTAATAGAATTTCCGAAATTGATCATCATTTTGTGCTGACTGTACATTCGGTTTGAAATCAATCACACGTAAACTCGTTAAAAGTTATCGATCTTCGTTGTTAAGCTGACGTATCTGAATGTTACAAGGAACAGCTTTATGATAGGACTAGCCGTCGCCCGCGGCGTTCCCTGCGTTCTAGACCCTTTAGAATGTGACTTTTCAAAATTCCTTTCTTAGTGCACCCCTACACTATGTATATGGGTATTTAAATGTCATACCTCTATAGTAGGTGCCAAATAACACCGCAATACAGGTCATTCACCCACCTTCACCACGATGTCGCAAAATTCAATTTATGAATGGCTTATTCTGTCGCTTTTCATACAAACCTGTTGCTAAGACGGTATCGCTCGAATCTCGTAGTACTGTTTGTTTACCATTCATAAATTGAATTTTGCAACATCGTGGTGAAGGTGGGCGAATGACCTATATTGCGGTGTTATTTGGCACCTACTATAGGACTTATAGTTCAGGCTGTGCGTTGATTGTCAGTCAGCTTCAAAGGAGTTTTATATATTTAGAAGAAAATAGCCTGCACGGGCACTTGTGGTCCTAGTTGCTGTAATGAGCAGGCACTCGTAACTCGAAGACGACAGGCCGCATTTGTATAAAAAAATCAACCAATTTGTGTGGACTTGATGACTCAATTGTATAGTTGGTGCAATAAATGATTAAAAAATCACACCCTTTGGTCTGTCGTTACTCCCTCCAGTGTTCCTTGTTGCGTTGACGTTAGGTTCAAAACCGCGTGAACCGCTATATAACTTCCGTCATGAAAAACGTTCAAGTTTATAAAGAATATTGTTCAGTAGGTCGGTAAAGGGAGTGTTTAGAACGGGTAAGTTACTATCTAAGCATTACTAAAACACTGCACATTTCAGTAATCCTAAATTTGTAAGGATGGATGGATGGATGGATGTTTGTTACTCTTTCACGTAAAAACTACTGATCCGATTTGGATGAAACTTGGAATATATATTGTCCGTGACCTGGATTAACACATACGCTACTTTTTATCCCGAAAAATCAACGGGATCCAACGGGACGCGAACGAAGTAGCGGGTGGCACCTGGTATAGTAATAATGGAAAGTTAATAATTTTATTTTCGTTACCATACCTACCCATTACGCTTGGCAGTAAGGCAGCAGATCTGCAACCAAGCGCCTGCGCAAGCTGTGCTTGAGGTCTTTATGTCAGTACTCTAAGGGCCTGGGCCTCTACTGTGAAAAATGACTTACGAAGATTCGGTAGCGTCGTTTCTGTTACACTGCGGAATGACGCTGTCTTTTCGCAAGAGCCCACGTCATTGTTCGAGATGGCCGCGCAGTGTAACAGAAACGACGCAACCGAATCTTCGTAAGTCATTTTTCACAGTAGAGGCCCTTGACCAATCACCTGTTTCGATCTGTACCTACGTCTCGTGAGGCGTACAGAGTGCAAAACCCAATAGAAATAGATAGTTCTTGAGATAAATAGCAAAATGTGTGTAAAACATGTACCTAAACATGTAGGTATTTAAAAAAATATTTAATTGAGATAGTTTTCTAATAATCATGTTTTTAAGACACTTAGGGCTATATTTCACCAGGACACCATGGCGGCGCAACCAGTCGCCGCTACCAACAAAATGTATACAGCTCTATAGAGAGTTACTCACCTGGTGTCCATTTGGTTGCGCAACCAATTTGGCCACGCCACCAACTCGGACGCGTGCACAGAATGTTACTGGTTGCGCCGCCACGCTGCTGGTCGCGCCACCACTAACTACTATAGCGTTGTATGGTGTCTCACTCACTCGGCCGCCAGTCCGGCCGCCAGGCGCCAGTGACGCCCCCACCTCATTGCATGCAACACGTGTGCACTGTTATGCTTTGTTTTTTAATTGCTTATTTTAATATTTGTGTGGCGACTCTGGTGTTTGTATGGTGTCTAGTTTGGTAGCTTACGGACACCACGGTGGCGCAACTGGTTGCGCCACCGTGGTGTCCTGGTGAAATATAGCCCTTAATCCTAGACAAAAGTTCGAAGTATACTTATTATTTCCCCAAATATTGAAGTTGTAACTTTCACAGATACTGATATAAATAACGATTTCGAAATAGTGGGGATTTCTGTAATATATATCAAAACTGCTTACATTTTTCGTGTCTATAGTAGGTGCCAAATAACACCGCAATACAGGTCATTCACCCACCTTCACCACGATGTCTCAAAATTCTATTTAAGTATAGTAAACAAACAGTACTAACGAGATTCGAGGGATTACCGTCTTAGCGACGATTAGCCATTCCTAAATTAAATTTTGCGACATCGCGGTGAAGGTGGGTGAATGACCTGTATTGCGGTGTTATTTGGCACCTACTATAACAAATAACGTGGCTATTCCCATACATTTTTCAAGTTATATATTCTCCTGCAACTTTAAAATGCTTACTTTTAGAGGCAGGTGTAAACAGACCTCGTTCATAAAAATAGCTTATGGGATGTTTCATTTTGTCCCGATATATCGTAAAGTGTGCTCATAAACCCGTGTGCAGTGAGTAACGGTGGGCTTCATCAGGGACGGCAATCGCACTGCGACGGACTAAGGACTAGGGGCAAATGATAAAGTCATAAACCAATGCTGGACTTTATGACAGGCGATGTGTGTTTATAAAACAAAACGAGAAAGTCTGTTTAAAGATTTATAACACTTTAATTTGGTTAAGGTACAGTTCTTTCGGTAATTATTAATTTAAAATTATGAAAATAAGGACGTATGCGCGTCTCACGTGTGCCGATCGATGATGCTCTCTGCGCGAGCGCGGAGGTCACGGTCACTCCTTCCCTCGCCTCTCGCCTCCCCCTCCTCCATCCTAGTGCTGTGCGTAGACAATGTGGCTCAGTCGGTACTAGGTCTGCCTTCCGTGCCACGGATCGTGCGTTCGATCCCCACCGAGAACAAACATTTGTGTGTGGCCAAACATAGATGTTTTTTCTGTGTCTGGGTGTTACTACCTATGTATCATAAGTATGTACCTACCTATTTACAAAAAAGAAATGTATTTAGTATTCTATCAGCAACCTAGTTCACATAGTACAAGCTCTGCTTAGTTTGGGACTAGAGGGCGTTGTGTGTAAAGTCCAAGGATATAATAAATAAATAAATATTCACGGACACTTAACACAACGCCTTCTAGTCCCAAACTAAGCAAAGCTTGTACGATTGGAACTAGATGGCTGATAGAATACATACATACATTTTTTTTTGTAAATACATACTTATAATACATATAGAAACACCCAGACACAGAACAAACATCTATGTTTACAAACATCTATGTTCTCGGTGGGGATCGAACCCACGACCCACAGTACGGAAGGCAAGCTACTACCGACTGAGCCATGACGCCTGTCGCCTGTAAATTTATAATATTTTTTTTTTTTTTTTACCAAACTGATCGACTTGCGCAGCGCCTAAACTCGCCCCTGGAGCCTCTATCGTTTATGAATTCGACGGTCAGAACCTTCCTTATGTTGCGTTCACACTCAGTCTGCAGGGAAGTGGGAAACGAGCATAGACTAAACACGATCATGCCTCTGCCCGGCATGTTCATGTCCTTACTTCCTAAAGAATAAAGGCGATGTTGCTGTGGCAATAAGTCCGGAGTTAATGCTGGCAGCGGTATGTGTGCACGCGGTATTAAGATCCACGACAGGCAATGTTACTTACTAAAAACCAACGTAAAATTATGTAATCTACGAAAATTCGTAGGTGGCAGCACTGTTGCCACAACACTACACACAGCAATGCCAAATTATTTGCAAGCAGCATATGTACAAGGAAGAGTGGCTGTGGCAATAGATCCGCTTGCAAGAAGCTAGGGTAGTCCATCAGTAGACTTTTGCAGGCTGTTATATCAACTTTTGAGTTCGCCAGAACTCACCGCACACGACACAACCAGAGACGGTCGATCATTTCTTTAGTGAGAGGTATGAAAAGCGGATCCTCACGTATAATGGACCAACCTTGTGCCTAAATGCGGAAATGGGAGTCCAACTAATGCTAGGACTTGTATGACTATTATTCTGAAACAAAGTCCTTTTTTGTCTTACCCCTTTGCGCCCTTGGTCCGTCCCAGCGCGACCGACAAATCACGCAACCCCACCTGATTATTACGTTCATATAACTTCATGCAATATTTTGAGAGAAATCGTAAAATATTTGATACGCGCCAAAGTTAACTACTTTACGGTGGGTTTGGCTCAAGTGGCTTAAGGGCATAGACATAAAAGTCTATAGAACTGCCTACCCATTTTACAGGCTTTATGTTTAGAGGGAACCGCAAGATCCTAATAACTCCTAATTTGTGTATGCTATCTTGAATCTTGAATTTATCAACGATAACTTTCAAAATATCTTCAAAGGGACCTGCCTAAAAACTGTGTTATCATGACAAGCAAATAGGTAATCCACCATTCATTTGCATAATAAATATAACTATATTTTTGTATAGAGAATGAGCAGCGCCCCTAGCGGGAAGTTTACAAAACTGATAATTCTTCTTCTTTTATTTATGGCCTCTATCCGTCATTTCGACAGACAATTTTGCCAGTGTCAAGTGAGATATTTCGAATAATTAGTCAAGTCATGTCTCTATCAAAGAATTCAACATGGGTAAGGTGCATTGGGGTAATTGCGAAAATGGTTATATTCCGAAAATCCATAAAATCTAGTAACATAATGCGATATTTTCCTGTTGGCAACATTGGTCTAGACGCCATCTTGATTGGCATCGCCGTGACAGTCCTATATATCCTCATGCCAACAGGAAAATATCGCATTATGTTACTAGATTTTATGGATTTTCGGAATATACCCATTTTCGCAATTACCCCAATGCACCTTACCTACTTTTAAAGTAAAAAAAACTCTTTTTAAAGATAAAATAAGTTGGCATGGTGATCGTTTCAAGGACTTTATTTTCTTTTGGATTATTCATAAGGGTTGCTATTATTACCTAAGTAGTTTTTGGTACTTCATCAGTTTTCACAGGTTCTGTCGGTTTTGGAGTAGTTTCCTCAGCTGCCTTCGGTGTCGTGACTTTATCCGCTGCTGTTGTATCTTTCACCTCTGTTTTTGGTTCATCCTTTTTGTCAGAATCATTGATACCAAGCAGTCCTGTCAGTCCATCAACCACAGGGTTTGATTCCTTGTCTAAGCCTTCTATACCACTGTTCAATGTGTTGTCCAATTCTTTCTTGTTTTCAAGTACACCGTCAAGAAGACCACAGTGTACTGTGACGACGAAGAATGTGCTTAGAAGAATAAGTTTGAACATTTTTGATGTGTCTTGAGTTCAGAATATGAATGAAATCTAAGATGTTCTAGGAGATCTAGGATCTTTATAGTTTTCTGTTATCAGTGGATGTGTGTCAAGTGAATTTAGGTGTACTGGGGATAAAATGTTAGCTAGGTTAGGACCAATCTAAATTATTTTATTTAAAAATAATATTTGCTTTTGTTACATAACATAATCAACTTTTAGTAAAATTACGTCACAGGTTTTAGTAATTGTACGATCTAGAACCACTGTAGGTACCTAGCACAGGTGTAGAATAAATAAAATAAATACCTACGTATGATAATAATAATATTTTTTTACAAAAATTACTGGATTAAATCTAAAAACTAAGTCAACTTCCACATGATCAAGCCCAAGAACTTAACAAAAATATCTGACACAACTAAAATATCCGGTACCTATAACCAATAGCATGGTATTGTAACTTAAACCACATTATACCTACAAAGGTACCTACCATTTATCATTTAAAACTCTGTACTTAAAACACATTCTCCACTGTCTGTTCGTTCGTAGTCTGTTGGACAAGGACTTCCGTCAATAAAATGTCTCATACCAATAACAGGCACACAACGTCTACCTTGATCAAGCAAATTACCACTATTACAATTGTTTTTCATTATTTTATATGCTAATTTGAGTGGAGTTACATTCTCATTTTTTATAGCACTTTTCACATGTTTTTTTGCATCTGATACATCGTTTTTGTTGATTTTAGAATCTGTAGGTACATCGCCAACACTGTTTAATTCGGCACCTGTTTTTGCACTGATTTTAGAATCCGTAGTCACATAATTGTTGCTGCCTATGTCGTTAGAAAGCACTGGGTTACTTCTAACACTTGCGATGCAAGATAAAATAAAAATAATTGCAACTTTCATTGTTTGAGCACTGGCACTGTTAGTAACACTGACTAATTGAGTGATATTATGTCGGCTTTCCTGTATTATAACGATTTCAACTAAGTTTTACTTCATATCGTGTATTTTTATCGTGAGGTACAGGTCAATAGGTTCACGAGTATAGTGTACATATAGGGGATAGATTCTCTTAAAATTATGATAGTGATATTAAATAATTATTGTACTTTCCCCCATATTTTCATCTATGATGTCAAAGTCAATGTTTTATTCATTAGCGTCACAAAGATCATTTAGTACATTACTAGGTGCCTAAGCTAGCCCCTCGCGAGGTTTGAAGCAGTATGTACCTTTTTACTCCTCAATCTCTATACACATCCCCTCGGCTCTGTCATAGCCCGTTGGACATCCTTCTATAACAAAGATCTTCCTGGTTCTTCCTGCTGATTTTGTAATGTTGACACAATCTCCATTGACACCAACAGCAGTTCCTTCAGGACAACCAATTTCTACGTTTTCAATAAAATTCTCATTCGTAGCTTCTATGCTTTTGGGTGAATTATCAATTGACGTGTTTGCTGCAACTATAGATTCTAAGATAGTTTCATTTGTGACTTCTGGGTTCTGGTGTTCATTTACCTCTAGTTCAGAAAAGTTCATTGTTATTTTATCTTCGTTATTCTCAACATTATTAATGTTTTCTTTAGTTTCACTCTCTACAATAACAACAATCAGGATGATAAATAAATACATTTTGTAAGCCAAGACTTGACACAATCGTGTTCTACTGAGTAAAATGAGAAAGTGAAGGGAAAGATAACAATAATGTTATTCGATAAAGAGTATGCAATAGGGAACACGAGGGTATGCCGTGTGTGGAACATTACGCTACTTTTTAATTTAACTACTTGTCTAAATAAAACTAATTGCTATAGGTAGGTAGATGACGACACTAAGTAACGTCTTATGTCGTGATCTCTTGAACCATGAAGTCACAAAGGAACTCTTTTTAGGGTTAAGCTCACCTTTGTACATGACCTATCTTTAAGTTCCCTTTTACGTCACTACTTTTGTGTAGGTACAATACAGAATAAAGAATAATAAATAAAGGATGAGTTTACTCTCGAGCGTAGCGAGAGTGTTGTGTTGACACGGTAGTGCACCGACGGATTTACGCTCACCCTACAACAGCTTTGTCCTCGAGGATAATATCTAGGTACTTTTCACACCAATTGCAAAGAATAAAAACCAGTCTCATTATGCCATCCTATGACGCAATGAATCTTCTTCTTTGTCTATCCGTGCTCCTATTATTTGGGGTCGAGCCTATGACGTAATGAATATCAGTAGTACAATATAATTGAACAATATTACACAAAATTAAAGTCACAAAATAGGTCAGGCAAACATGCTACGCTATTTTGGCATAACGTAATTTTGGAAGTATGTATATCAATAAACTGATATTATTTTTATATTGTAATTAATAAATGTTTTATGCCAGTTTTGCCCACTTCACCCATACTCACCAGATTGACCTGTGATAACCTCTGGTATTGGCACAGACAAAGCATGGATAGAGTTTCAAGGAAAATGATAACAGTATCAATGACTGGGCAAATAAACAATAGGTATATACCTAGTTATTTCTAAGGATATATATTATGGAAAACGTATTACCTTTATGCTATTTTACCTACCGCATACCTAAGCAAAGTTCTCTAAAAGTGTAACTAAAAAGAAAGCCAGGAACTAAAATGTTGTAATTCTTTGCTCTTCTCAACCCCCACCCAAAACCACCCAAATCAAAATCACATCAAAACCAAAAGTTTTGTAATTCGAATAAATTACAATCCAATCCAAAACCACCCAAGGGATTTTCTAGGGAAGAAGACTAGGATTTTTGCGGCAAACCCTAACGGGTTGGTCAAACTCCTCCTATGAAAAAAAACTAGAATTCTGCGCCCACCTCTGAGGACAAGTAGTAGGTAGATATTTAGTTTGTCGAGTATTTAATGTCTCCTGGCATACCCACCTTATTTTATGGTAAGTGGATGATACCTCACGTTACACAACGATCCTAACTTCTAAGATCAAAGTTTTAATTTGTTGACTATCCATGAACTTCAAGATCGAGGCATGCCCACTCGTGAACTTATCTATCCTGGTATTCTTAGGTTGGAGTTGAGAATTTAACTTGATGAAATAAACTAGCTATGTTGCCATGGCAATAATATGAAAAATGTCTCTGTTTTAACATGAAACCAACTAGGTAGGTGAAAACAAACATGTCTATAATTTGTATGTAAAAATTTCCTTTAATTGTAGGTAGGTATTTAAAACAAGATACGGTTAGGAACATAGAAAAATACTATTGTAATCTAAATAATATCACAATATTGTAAAAATATGCTTTAAACTAAAGAAATAGTTTCTCAAGCATAGATTTGAGTAGAGATCTTAGTAGATTATAACTTTATGTATGTACACGGACCTACCTCTATAGTCACCTCTCTCTAGCCTCAAAGGTTTGCTGTAAGAAAACTCTTTTTAGGGTTAAGCTCGCCTTTGTACATGTTATCTATTTCTGTCTTTTATGTGTTATTTTAGTGTACAATAAAGAATTAAAGATCTTTATACAAAAATCTATGCCTGAGTCCGGATTAGTGCTTGAACAGTATCAGCATACGGGCTCAAATGACGCTTCAATAAAAGTGGTCGACATAGTTTCAAAGGATTCACCATCTCCAGTTCTTGTCCCACTTTACATGGGGACGGCACAACGCGTGTTTTCCCATGTTCCTCTATCAGCCGTCATCTCAGTTGTCACTCCTTTCTTACCCATGTCATCTTTCACGCAATACATCCGTCGTTTCTTCGGCCACGATATAGCAAGATTAGCAAGCTGAAATTGCAGTGGGCTAGCTAGTAACCAATGTTTGCTGTAGATGTGGAAGTAACCGACAGTCGTATAAATAGGTTGGTATACTTGAGTGGAGATATTATTAATTTAGGTATTAAATATACTAGTACTCGTACCTACACAGTGAAAGCTGACTAAATATTGTCTGACTTAAATTATTATTATTATTAAATAATTATTTACTGAAATATTGTCCCATCTTTTTCCATGCCGTGTGCGCCAGTTATATACCTAGTCTATATAGCAAGATAAATAAATCAAGGAGAAGAAGAGGTTTTGGAGTATAGATGGCGGGTGAAGATGTTTAATATTTAGAAAAAAAAGTTTGGAAGATTACATTGATTTGAAACGTTTATAATGCTTTATTTTCTATAACCACCACGCCAAGGGAGATACCATCCTTTCAATAATAATACTGAAGAACTTTCCCACGTAAGACTGGAGAACTTTGACTTAGAATACCAGGGTGAGGGAGCGGCCTAGAGTCAAACCGATAAGTTTTGCTAGGCGCTACCGATGAGTGGATGTATCGATAGCATCGGTATAATATTAGTTACTACATCGAAGGTAATGAATGTGACCTATTTATGACAAACTCTATGCTTGGTGTACCGTCTGCAAAAACATCAGTGAGATAAAAGACTGGACACTTTCTTTTAGCCAATAGTTTGACCGAGTATTCAGTATAAAAATACGCATATTACGACGATTCAGGATCGATCCAGATGCGTACTAGCAGCAGCCAAACCCGAACAAACTGTCTGCAGTCTGCGAGGGCTCGCGTTTTGGATTCATTGATGAGAGCGAATCGAGCCAAAGTGGTAAAAATGAAAAAAAAAAAACACGGACATTTAACACAACGCTTCCTAGTCCCAAACTAAGCAAAGCTTGTACTATGGGAACTAGATGGCCGATAAATAATAATTCTTGCAACTTAACGTAACTTGCCCGGTTGCGGTAGAACTTGCCCAAACGAGACTCTTTCACAAAGAGTCCTACATCGAAATCTATAATATACAATGTTTTCTGCTATCGGTACGAGCGCCGTAGTGAGAAGGATCGATGCGCCTCGCTGCACGATCAGCTGCTGTTTCAACGTTAGATAAACGAATTTTCTGCTTCCTAAACATGCTACTCTACCATACTTTACTTGGTCGGCAGATTTGTTCCCGCAAACGGCCGTTATTTCAGTTTTATTTATTTTACCATATTACTAAGGCTGAGTAAGTATTACCTGCTAAGAGTTGGCCACTAACTCATAAGATCTTGCTTTGCTTGCTTACCTACTAAGGCTTTTTAGGTTACGCCTGAAATCCCTTCAAAATTGTAGGGTGGAAAAAAATTATATAAGTAACTCGGAAACGGCTGCACTAAAGAAATAGTTTCTCAAGCATAGATTTGAGTAGAGATCTTAGTAGATTATAACTTTATGTATGTACACGGACCTACCTCTATAGTCACCTCTCTCTAGCCTCAAAGGTTTGCTGTAAGAAAACTCTTTTTAGGGTTAAGCTCGCCTTTGTACATGTTATCTATTTCTGTCTTTTATGTGTTATTTTAGTGTACAATAAAGAATTAAAGATCTTTATACAAAAATCTATGCCTGAGTCCGGATTAGTGCTTGAACAGTATCAGCATACGGGCTCAAATGACGCTTCAATAAAAGTGGTCGACATAGTTTCAAAGGATTCACCATCTCCAGTTCTTGTCCCACTTTACATGGGGACGGCACAACGCGTGTTTTCCCATGTTCCTCTATCAGCCGTCATCTCAGTTGTCACTCCTTTCTTACCCATGTCATCTTTCACGCAATACATCCGTCGTTTCTTCGGCCACGATATAGCAAGATTAGCAAGCTGAAATTGCAGTGGGCTAGCTAGTAACCAATGTTTGCTGTAGATGTGGAAGTAACCGACAGTCGTATAAATAGGTTGGTATACTTGAGTGGAGATATTATTAATTTAGGTATTAAATATACTAGTACTCGTACCTACACAGTGAAAGCTGACTAAATATTGTCTGACTTAAATTATTATTATTATTAAATAATTATTTACTGAAATATTGTCCCATCTTTTTCCATGCCGTGTGCGCCAGTTATATACCTAGTCTATATAGCAAGATAAATAAATCAAGGAGAAGAAGAGGTTTTGGAGTATAGATGGCGGGTGAAGATGTTTAATATTTAGAAAAAAAAGTTTGGAAGATTACATTGATTTGAAACGTTTATAATGCTTTATTTTCTATAACCACCACGCCAAGGGAGATACCATCCTTTCAATAATAATACTGAAGAACTTTCCCACGTAAGACTGGAGAACTTTGACTTAGAATACCAGGGTGAGGGAGCGGCCTAGAGTCAAACCGATAAGTTTTGCTAGGCGCTACCGATGAGTGGATGTATCGATAGCATCGGTATAATATTAGTTACTACATCGAAGGTAATGAATGTGACCTATTTATGACAAACTCTATGCTTGGTGTACCGTCTGCAAAAACATCAGTGAGATAAAAGACTGGACACTTTCTTTTAGCCAATAGTTTGACCGAGTATTCAGTATAAAAATACGCATATTACGACGATTCAGGATCGATCCAGATGCGTACTAGCAGCAGCCAAACCCGAACAAACTGTCTGCAGTCTGCGAGGGCTCGCGTTTTGGATTCATTGATGAGAGCGAATCGAGCCAAAGTGGTAAAAATGAAAAAAAAAAAACACGGACATTTAACACAACGCTTCCTAGTCCCAAACTAAGCAAAGCTTGTACTATGGGAACTAGATGGCCGATAAATAATAATTCTTGCAACTTAACGTAACTTGCCCGGTTGCGGTAGAACTTGCCCAAACGAGACTCTTTCACAAAGAGTCCTACATCGAAATCTATAATATACAATGTTTTCTGCTATCGGTACGAGCGCCGTAGTGAGAAGGATCGATGCGCCTCGCTGCACGATCAGCTGCTGTTTCAACGTTAGATAAACGAATTTTCTGCTTCCTAAACATGCTACTCTACCATACTTTACTTGGTCGGCAGATTTGTTCCCGCAAACGGCCGTTATTTCAGTTTTATTTATTTTACCATATTACTAAGGCTGAGTAAGTATTACCTGCTAAGAGTTGGCCACTAACTCATAAGATCTTGCTTTGCTTGCTTACCTACTAAGGCTTTTTAGGTTACGCCTGAAATCCCTTCAAAATTGTAGGGTGGAAAAAAATTATATAAGTAACTCGGAAACGGCTGCACTGTTTTTTACCAAACACCAAGGAACCATCTCAGAACTTTCTTAATAAGTAACCACATTGGAATTCGGTCATTGCTTTTGGGTTCATGATGTCACAGACGACGACGTAAAACTTAATATTTTCAAAACAATTGGTTTAAGTTTTAAAGAAATTTTATTCACAAAAAGACAATAGTCACAAAAAGACACAAAAAGACAATAGACGAATTATTTAGCGTAAATATTCATAGATAAAATAAGTAGGTAGTAAGTATAATAAAAGTAAAAAGAGTAGGTAGATCATCGTTCGATTTGGTAGGAGTGTTATATTGCAAAATCCAACTAAAAATCTCTACTGGTAGGGATTATAATCACTTTTCGCCAGAAATTCCGGTCACAGTGTTAGCATGCTACGTTGCATGGCAGACTAATTATTTTTGCACCAATCCCCCTAATTTGATCTTTAGGTAGGTACTATTTTACTACTGGCGCCACTGAAAACCAGCGCCTAAGCAGGGTACTAACATATCCTGCCCTGGCACCATGCTGAGTGGTGGCCATTTTTGTTATTTTTAATTATAGTTCTAAGATTTAATTTTGTAATACCTCTGTAAAATAACAAAATAAAAACTATTCTATTCTATTCTATTTCATGGAGTTCATTTTATTTCGATATTTTCTTCTACTAATAACTGTTTGTAACGAGGCAGACCACCCGCCCTATGGTCCGATGATATTGTGGACGTAGTTGGGCAGCAGTGGAGAAGACTCGCGCAGGACCGGAGAGACTGGCGTACGTACCTACTAAAGAGGAAGCCTATACCCAGCAGTGGGTGCATACAGGCTGAATAGATAGATAGAATAACTGTTTATAATAGAAACTTGTAACACTCGTTTTATCCAACTCGATGGCTATAGAGTTCATCCAGCTAGCTCAATAAAGCACCATCCAACGCCAAGTGAAATTGGCCGGAAGATACAATATGCAGTAAGCATCTATCTCCCATAAATCGGATCCAGCAGCGGTCACCGTAAAATAAACCATTACCCAAGACGCGTCTGTTACAGCTGGCTATGGTAACCATGGTTCTAGGATGTTTTGGGAGACAAATAAAGCAAAATGAGCTGTTACATAAATTCTAGAACGTTCCATTTTCCACAATAAGCGAGTGATCAATACTAAAAGCATAATGTCAATGGTTAAAACGATTTACACATAAAAAGATAACGTCAAGATTTAATTTTGCTTTTATTTTTAAAACGCATATTTTCTATTACTAAAGATACAAATGTGTGTAGTATGTAGCAAAGAATATGTAATACGTAGTTCCTACGTAAGAAGAAGCGGGACTCCCCTTCTATCAAAATTACACACTGAAAATCACGTTTTGTATGAAACGTGATTCAAATGTTGACCCCCGTTTCATACATTGTTCGTTTTTCGAAGGCACGAGTTTAGTTCGAGAGTTTCGCCAGTCTGTGTAAAAGATAGTCTGTGTACCATTTTACAGAGAGAGCTTTATAACTCTACTCAACAATTCCAAAATACTGGCTAAGAATTATGTCAGGGCAGTTCAATCAAAATAATGTACATTACCCACACATTACCTTCTTACTAAAAAACTGATATTCTACAAAGTCACGTTTCAACTGAGTCACAGAAATCTTTATATACACCAAAACTACTAATACTTATATCTTTATATACTTAATTATGATAAAATTTGAATCTGATTGTATTTTACCTACTGTGTGTCTATTTATCAAACAAATTTATTATTTTGCAATGATTTATTAAATTATTAGCATCGACATTAATGTAGCATGCCATCTCAATTTGCACACTGTAACCGGTAAGACATGTTTGTGTTACACCTATGAAATCATACCACCTTATGTACACATGTTTTTAGCAAATAAACAATCTTTATCTTTATCTTTATCTTTATCTTTAAAAACAAATCCTTATTTTGCAAAAATCCTGGTCACCCTAAGCTGAATACACGAGCGATTTTTATATCTTACACCTGTGTCTTAACTGACCCTTTTAAAATTTATGTCTTTATTGAATTAATATTATTTCCGGACATCTATAACAACTCGAAGTATTATTGACTAGCTCTGACATTATGTTGCGTTTACACTATGCCGCAGTCGGCAGAGACTTGGGCAGGGAAGTGGGCACGAGCGTAGTGTGAACACGATAATGCCTCTGTCCCGGCTCCCGGCCCAAGTTCATGTCCTTGCTCGCTAGTGAGAATAAAGGCGATGTTGGTGTGGCAATAAGTTCGCGGTAATAATGCCGGCAGCGGCATAGTGTGAAAGCGGTATCCGTGTGCCTGGTACGAGTTTTGGTGTGTAAATCTGGTGTAGAACGTCTGACGCCCAGCGCGTCAGTGTGCGCAGATTTACGTATGGATTCTTGGAGAAGCTTGGACTACACCAGCGGGCCTAAGATGCGCACCGCGAGATATTTGTCATGTCGTTCTGTCAAAATGTAAGCATTTTGTACCAGTTTAGGAGCTATTGCATTATCTGTGGTAATGTTGTCGAGAAACCACGCCTTTGAATTTTCAACTTTTGACATTTCTGCATGACTATTATCTCGTCCTCAGAGAGGTACGACGACTAAGAAGTGTCAAAAGTGTACATTATGGCACGTTTTGTCGACACCATTAGGTACCACAGATAATGCAATAGTTCCGAAACTGGTACAAAATGCTTACATTTTGACAGAGCGACATGACAAATAATATCTCGCGGTGCGAGGCCCGCAGGCCTGTATAGTCGCATGTCAAGTTAGATTTTCACCACGAACCTCGTACCTCTAGGCCCCAGGACATCACCGTCGTCCTCACAAGGATCATTTAGGATTTTGAATGATCCTTGTGATTCTACTTCTATACTACTATAAGTTTAGTATGCCTGCTACTAATACACTCGATGTAAGCTTAGAATAGTTACACCGTGTCTTTTCTCTTTCGATCGAATTTGAATCTGCTTGTCAAACCTTTCTAAGTATTATAAGTAGGTATTTATTTACAAAAAAAATGTGTGTATAGGTATTATATCAGAAATCTAGGTCTCATTATACAAGTTCTGCTTAGTTTGGGCCTAAAAAACGTTGCGTGGTAAGTCCAAGAATATTTATTTATTTATTCTATTAGTAAACTCAATTTAAACTCTAACTAATAAAGTAGAAATTAAATTAAATGAGCTGTTTACGGATGAATAAACAAAGCAATTTCGAACAAATTAATCCATCTCAATCAATCACAATCAATTGACCTATTTTTAACCGAGTTTGAGAAGGAGATTTATAAAATTGGAATGAATTCGAAATTAAAATTACAATTTGTTATGTACTTAGACTTCTTTGTGAAAATAAATATAAATCTGTAGCCAGTATTATGAATTATATATTAGATTAATAGCTATTAGATTAAGTTTCTTGTAAAACAGAGCGCGTGTCGCAGAGGCTGTACGCCACTTCACTCCAGGCACTCCTGAAAACCAGCGCTAAAGGAGCCACCGTGCACCTTTAGCATTTGCTGAGCGAGTACCCTTTTTACGCATCTTTCTTTATAATTTAATGTTTATTTCATTGTATCTTTGTGTGTGTTTTTGCGTAAAATAAATAATTTCTATTTCTATTTCTATTTCTATTTCTATAGTTACTATTATACTATAATATTATGAAAAAGTTTATCCCGGGAAATGCGTGCGTTTGCGGGTCCTTCTTTTGTTATTTTTTTTTCAATGTGCGTGATTCTTTTTTATTTCTTTCAAAAACATGCATCGCGATCATAAGTGTGCGGTCAAACAAGAGCCAAGGCAATTTTCTATACTTATTCCCAAGGAGACCACTGACTGGCCCACCTGTGGGGACACCTCTCACCAGTAATCCTATCTTTAAATTTATCGAAATCTCAGTTTTGTTTAACTAATAAAATCACACATATATCTAGAGACATCTTGTTTGTGACATAGTATAAAATTCCCATAAACAATTGTCAATTTTTCAACTTCTTGGTTCACTTTTATTTTCAGTCGGAGATATTGCGGCTGTCATTTGGCTGTCAGTGGTATCGGTCTAAACAAACCTAATTTGACAGCTCTAAAATTACAGCCGTCTTTGTCGTTTCAGTTTATGAGAAAGGGACGGCAACGTTTTCAGTGCTGTCAAATTAGAGAAGAAGGTTTTTAAGAAAGAAAAATTTAAGAAAAATGCGCTGAAACTTAGAAAACCTACCGAATACCTTTATTATAAACTTTTTTGATGTAGCCTTAGCCCAAAAGATCTGTCAGTTGTTTGACAGTAAGAGTTTTAATAACAGGACAACGTTTGTCGGGTCAGCTAGTGAAACAATAAAATGTCAGTCTGTAAAATGCCAATGTAGAGTCCTTTTCATCCAAGAAGTCCCGCAGACGCGGCGCTGTAGTCGACCTTAAGTATTATTTCTCGGGCAGCACTTTTAACAACTTTAGGCATTGAAAACAAGACTTTGATCACAGAAACCAAATAAAAACGCACTAGCATCCGAACACATTAACAGCACCTGACAACTAATTTAAAATTTAGTTTTAAAGTTTAGTTCCGGAAATTTCCGCGGGACTTCTTGGATGAAAAGGACTCTACGTGTTTTACTACAGGCAGATGAGGTACTGCAAATATTTTACAATGTCTAAGTGTTTGCATGCTACCTGCATGCAAACATTGCAAGCTAGCTTAGTCACCTGGGGAACTTCTCCAACTATGATTATGGGACTAACATGTTAATGCTGCTACACAGACCCCTCGTATTTTAAGCTGATACACATCTTCTCTCATATTACCTCTGAATTTAAGTGTAATGAAATTCATCTTCAACTTTATTGAATCTTATTTTGTTTTCTTTTGAAGCGCTCGTGGCGTAACTTGCTTGATCAATCTTCACCGATTTAAGCGACGTTTTCCGCGGTCACTATTTAGATGGGTGACTGCTAGTGGCAATTACATCTGCGCCCCGAGTCTGTGCATTTCTTTTGCCTTTCGACTCGAGTGTAGCACACGCAAACGCATTCGCAAGGTGAGAAATGTATGAAAACCGGATAAGCGCTTCTAGCGGGAGATTTAGGAATTGTGCAATTCCCAAAAAAAATTCTCGCTTTGCAAATGCGTTTGCGTGTGCTACACTCGGGTCGAAAGTCAAAACAAATGCACGGACTCGGAGCTCTGATCAAAGACGGAGCTAATCAAAGAAACAAAGCAAGCTACGCCACGAGCGCTTAGTTGTATGCAGAGGTAACCAAACAATTTCATATTTTATATATTATCATCTGTTTGTTCCGTCACTATCTCTTCAGACTCGGGGCTCAGAAAAATACGAGTATGTTGGAATTGTTTACCGGGCTAGACTTATATTGACCGACTTTTTTCGTTTTGAAGTTATACTTCTAATGCGACTTCCAACAAGGTTGCGTTATTCGAGAGGACATAGTCTCTGTCTCTTTTCTATTCGGGGGAATAGAAAGAGACAGAGACTAATACGCTACAATCAAATATAGATGGCTTGTTCAGCAATTCAGCATTTGACCGCCCGTGTTTTTGAAGTTATAGTACGACTTTCAATTGACAGCGGGGGGAATAGAAAGAGACTACAGTCAAAATATAATAGATGGCAGTGTTCATGCAACTTTTTACTTTTTATTTTGAAGTGAAAATTTAGTACTGTATATTGGTTATGTACATAAAAATAAATACTAAATTAATTTCACATTAAACACAGATTGAATGCGTGGCACTCGAAGTATAACTTCTTCCGCGCGTAGGGACTCCACGCACTGGTTTTTTTTCATTTTTATTTGACCACGACTTCTTTTCGCTTACATTTAATTTTATGATTTTATCATCGTAATTTCGTTAAAAAACTCTAAAACTTTATGATTATTTAAGACCCGTCAGCTTTAAAAGTAAATAAAAGAGCCTTAACTTGGTCTTCGAAGTATATTTCATTTTCGGTCTCCAAAATGCTATCTCTATCTATAATGCTATCTATCTATCTAGGGATCGTAACTAGGAACAGTAATTGCTTCAAGAAGTCTTCTTCAAAAAATACCTAGTAGATATCTTTAAATAAATAAAAAATAAAAAAGCGTATATTTCCTTATTTCTAAAAAACATTGTTTAAAAAGAAAAAGTAAGCAGAATAAAAAAATAAAATTAGTAATTTTTGATTTTTGGATGTTATGTGCTCGTTCAAATAAGGACCCATCCTTGGGTGAAGGTAATCTATATGCTAACCCAATTTCGATTAGTCTGTCTGTCTGTCTATCTGTATTAGCGGAACGCAGATGCATATCGTTCAGGCTTTTTAGTCTAGTTTAGGTATCTTTCATTTGTCTATAGGTATGGACTTTTTTTAAATACATTTAAAAGTAAATGTAAAAATTGGTTAGGTATAATATGTAGGTATTTTTTATTAATTTTTGTGCGCAATTTCTTAATTTGCTCAGGTACTTAATATTATCGGCTAACAATGGTATACCTAATTGATTACATCCAATTTTTGTCCTATTTCTGGACTAAATAAAATCCTAAAAGTTATGCATCGAGCGGGATTTGAACTCGCGACCTTCACCTTCACCGAAAAGTCGCGCGTTCGAGTATTAGTGAAATAATGATTTTAACATGATAAACTTTATATATAAACAGTTGGCTTAGGTGGTAAAACTCGTACATATAAATACATAATTATATCGTATAACTCGTTGTATTTATATGGGCATTAACACGAGCTTAACGGTGAAGGAAAACATCGTGAGGAAACTCTTGGCTTAGTCAGCTCCGCACGTATTGACGATGTCTTTCCTGTGGATATGGCTGCCTAGGCTGAGAGGATGGTATAAGGTGCTAGGCCTACTCCATCTAAACATTGTCCCAGGCACTAGTGTGTCGTTAAGTGTAGGCATAGGTTGCCTATTGACGCTGTATAAATCATCTTCAATAGATGTAAAGGCCTATTTATTTATTTATAATGTTTTTAACATAATAAACTATGATCAGTTGCTGGACCTATAACTAGTCATTTCAATTTTTAAATGATTTGGGTAGCAAAGTTTGAAAAATGATGCCCAAAGTTGTTTCAAGTCGCTTTGTGGAAAGTCGCTTTGTAGTATGCGATGGGTCGAAGCGGTAAATGCACTCTCGCTTACTTTAATAGCTCAAGACGAAGCTGTGTGAAGCACCACTTGTGTCTGGAGAGCTTTAAAATATACTTGAGGTTTATTATAAATCTCGAGGTTGTGCGACTTTGTCCGCGTCGACTGAGAATGGCTGTTTCCCACAGCGACTGACTTTTAACCGACTTAACCTTCAAAAGAGGTTCTTATTTCATCTGTTTGTTTTTTTAATGTTCGTTACATAAGAACTCTGTCATTTATAAACCGATTTTTTTTATCTGAAAGTGCCTATAAGTTATTAGCTCTCTATCTAACATTAGGTTCTAAAACAGTTTATATAGCCGTTGGTTTTCTCAATAAAAATAAATAGGTAAATACATAAACAAAATAAATTAGTACTTCCAAATTGATTCCACAATTTTTTATCAAAATCGGTTCAGTAGTCAGTGGTTTTAGTTCGAAGCGAAACCAAGGATGTGAAAAACATTCGCTTAGGTGACTGCCCAGTGTAATCATAATCAGTTAACATTATTTAAACTCTATTGTTATTTTGTTTCTTTGGGAAACAAACAGTACAATATACTTATAAATTAAAAACTATGTAATAATTATATAAATCAGTGAAATTTTCTCCATTACATAGCGCAATATTATCTACTGTTAAAATCCGGCTGTTTCATTTGAACCAAAGATATTTGACCGAAAAACACAACCTCTCGAAAGAGTTCCAAATGAATTCAAAATGTCTGGTTCATAGTTCATCAGTATTCGAGTACATTGCAATGTACTTAAACCAATCTTTAAAAAACATTATTCCTGACAGGGTAAGGTCGAAATTCCTTTGATGATGGCCCCTGATTTTAAATTCAGAGCAATGGTAGAGTCACATTAGTAAATAATAAACAGAGTTGGAACTTTACTTGGTTACAAAATTAAATATTTCAGGAAGACTATTTCACCATGGTTTTATTACTTTAAGGGGTCAGGCTATGGAACGAACTGCCTTACGAGATCAAAAAGGTAGAGACAAGGCAACACTTCAAAAAACTGACCCGCGAGCTTTTCCTTAAACAGCTGTATGCATGATGTCACCTCTCACAACATTATCTTTTGATAAAGGTAGATGCCACCTTGTTTTACCATACCTACCTCTGTGTTCTGTTACGTAATGTTCTATTTGATTTGTTATATTTATATATATATATATATATATATATAGTTATATATTAAATTATATAGTATGTATAGCTCTTAGTTTGTAAGATAAATATTATTCCCTGTAATGTCGCACGCCAACCTCCTCACTACACCACCACGTTTGGGTTGGCTGGCAGACAATGCTTTCAGCATTAAGTCCACCCTTTGTATCAAATTTATAATTTTGTGCAATAAAGTATTAAAATAAATAAATAAATAAAATTACTTTTATTCAGACTAAGTTTACTGAATGAAAACTATAAATAAAAAAAAAATGTGTAATTCACACGTGGTAGAAGTGAAACCTTCAAAAAGACTTTCAAATCACAATGATGCTACAGAAGTTTTCACTTCAAAAAAGTTGCAAAAAGTGAACGAGTTTGCTCGAGACTTGAACCCACGCAATACGAGCTAGTCTCGATTCGATCCAATCCGTTAGACCGCGTTTCATAAGTTTTCGTTTCATCTTCGTCACCGTTTCATCGACTTTCAAATCACAACGGTGCTAAAGAAGTTTTCACTTCAAAAATCAAATCTTAGATGCAATGAACAGAGCTTTGTGGTCACTGAACACCTATATCCTAGTTTGTGGTTGACTATTGTCGACGGTCTACTGTCATTTTGACTCAAACTCAACGTTGACGTTGAACAATCGATACAACTCTTCATAATCGTTCTTCATGGGTGTTACTATGTATTATAAGTATGTATTTACAAAAAAAAAAGTATATAAGTATTATATCAGCAATCTAGTTCCCATAGTACAAGCTCTGCTAAGTTTGGGACTAGAGAACGTTGTGTGTAATGTCCAAGAATATTTATTTTATTTATTTATTTATTCAAAGGTAGATAACTACTAGAAAATGTCACATGGTAAACCTGGTGGCAATGGCGATACAGTCAGTGTCTTGGGCACGCTTCCGATTGCTACTGATCTGGCCCAGTTGAGTGAGCTATCTATAAATCGTTTGCAATGGTTTGTAGATAGCTCACCTGTCTCACCTGTCTCATGTGTATCTTGTAAATATTATAAATACTGGTATTAGGCGTAATTATCACATGTTACTTGATAACAAATACTATTTTGATCCCGCGGACGCAGATCTCTTAGTTTTCTGCAATATTTTCGCATTGAACAGTTGCACTACTTTTGGTTATTTACTCGTGTGCTAGACCAGTCAAGTAGGTATCCGTCTGTTTGTATCTTTATTTAGCGAAGCTTTCATTAGAGGAGTGTTTCAAATAAATTATAATGAAGCAATGAGTGAAAATATTAAAACAAAAAGTTTTTTGAAACCCCGAAATTTTTTTGTCATTTTCTTTCAAATCGGCTGTTTAGGCTTTTTATTCAACTTTAACTACTAATAAAAAACATTATTTAAATGCGTAGCAATAATAAATGAGTACATTTAAATATATAACATTCTTTTGAAGCTGACTGACAATCAACGCACAGCATAAACTATAAGTCCTACAGGTAGGTATGAAATTTAGAGGGTAGTATCCTTAATAGTGTAGAGGTGCACTAAGAAAGGAATTTTGAAAAGACGCACTCTTAAGGGTCTAGAACTAGTTTCAAATAAATGTAGAAGTAAGATCAATTTACCAAAAGGTATTTAGTGACGTGAACTTTGACAAAACAATTCCTTGTTCGCGTAACTTGAGAAGGGAGAAGTTAAATCAGTTCCAAGATCGGCCGCAAGGGGCGCTGTTTGTAAGTTTGGTGGCAAATAGTTTTACTTTATTATTTTGTAAGAAGAATTATTCAGGACCTTTGTAACCGGCACCAAAGTTTATCTATATCTATCTTTACCAATATTATAAAGAGGAAAGATTTGTATGTAAGTATGTTTGTAACGAATTGGCTCAAAAACTACTGACTATCCGATTTGGATGAAACTTTGAATATATATTGTCAGTGACCTGGATTAACATTTAATCCCGGAAAATCAACGGGATCCAACGGGACGCGGACGAAGTCGCGAGCGGCAAGCTAGTATAAAATAAAATGTACCACGGGCAGGAGCACCTGGGTGAGGGCCTAGTTGCCCTTTTGATTCGGTTCAAAGGCGTGCTGTGAGAATTGTTGATGATCCCAAGCTTACAAGCGGTGTCGAATCTGAGGAGATAATTATCTCTTCTCTATGTGTGTTCTACTACTTGTGTAACGGACACGAATTATTCGATACTGCCTATAGCCACTTTCTACCATCGCACTGCTCGCCAACGACAGGGAATTCATCCACACACCCTAGGGCCAGCGTGGTCGCGCACCGTCCGGTTGCAGAGGAACTTCCTTCCGCAAACACTCAGGTTGTGGAACGATCTTCCTGCTGAGGTCTTCCTTAGAGAATACAGTATGGGACACTTCAAAAGAGGGTGTTTTTAAATTCTTCAAGGGTCGGCAACGCGCGTGTGGCCCCTCTGGTGTTGCAGGCGTCCATAGACTACGGTAACCGCTTCCCAGCAGGCGCGGGCCGTACGCTTGTTGGTCTCTTTGCCGCGGGCCGTACGCTTGTTGTCGTACGGCATTTTGTTGTGGGGGAGTGCTACAGACATAAACACCATATTTGTGTTGCAGAAGAGGGCTATTCGTGCAATTTATAACATGGGTCCCAGAGAATCACTAAGAAATAAGTTTAAGGAAATAAATATAATGACAGTACCTTGCCAGTACATCTATGAAAACTTATTGTATGTTCAAAAAAATATCAATCTATTCAACAAAAAAAGTGATAATCATAATGTTAACACTAGAAATAAAGACAAACTCGCTGTTCCCACCACTAGGCTCACAAAAATTAGTAAATCTTTCAAAGGGCAATGTGTACTCTTCTTTAACAAAATCCCAAGTGATGTGTCTCAGTTGTCGATTGGCAAGTTCAAAAACGTAATAAAACAGAGACTTCTTTTAAAAGCATACTATAAAATATCTGATTATTTAGAAGACAAACAAGCTTGGGACGAACTAGCTCCAACTCATCCAATAAAAAAAAATATGTAATCATACCTAATCATACAAAACGTAATGACGATTCAAAGTGATCAGTGAGATTTTATTGAATAAAAGATTTTTGACTTTATAAAAAAAACCTTGCTCATTGTTTCGTCCCAGTGGGACGAGATAGCAGTAGTTCGAAACTAGAATAAGTCTCTCTTTCCAAGTATTGGAAGTGGTTTTCAGTTTTAGGTTAGACTGTCTATGTTCTCCTTCCATTAGATAAGAAAGTAAATAAAGTACTTGTTCTTAAAGTCCTTGTGCTCGTCTCTAATAGGTATGTTACCGGTAACCTCCATGCACTCAGGAAGTACCATCAATTTATCACTAAAGAGGATGGTTGTTGAAGAAGCAGTCGCCGTAAACGGTGCTCGTGACATTTTTTATCCATACTATATAATACTATGTACTAGTAATACTATATATTTATTACTAGCCGTCTCCCGCGGCGTTGCTCGCGTTAGGGTGTGACTTTTCTAAATTACATTTTCCCGCTTTTCTGTTGAAATTTTTCCTGAATTTTCTGTGCTATAAACCTCACGGAGCCCGAGACCTTTCCAACGAATGCAAAACCGTGGAAATCGGTTCGTGCGTTCTGGAGTTATAGCGTCAGGAAGGAAAACCCGACTTATTTTTGTATAGTAGATTAATATTATAAATGCGAAAGTAACTCTGTCTGTCTGTCTGTCTCGCTTTCATGCCAAAACTACTGAACCGATTTGAATGAAATTTGGTACACAGATAGTCTAGAGCCTGAGAAAGGACATAGGCTACTTTTTAGTGTTACATTTGAAATCACACTGTCAGTTGTTTGACAGTAAGAGTTTGAATGACAGGACAACGTCTGTCGGGTCAGCTAGTGAGGAAGTTTACTTCCCGTTTGTCCCCACATTTTTAACATGGTGACGAACGGGAATAAAACTTCGCCGTTGGTCCCCACGTAAATGATCGTGGGGACGAACGGTAAGTTCACTTCCCGCTCGTCCCCATTGGGGACGAAACCTGGGGACGAGCGGGAATAACACAAAAATAAAACTATTTGTCTATTTAGCTAGCGCAGCAATTTCTTGTCCTGTATATCAATCAACTGAATACAGGTACAGCCCGAAAATAAGCAATTATTAATACGAATCAAGATTTGGGCACTATTTTGTCTTTAAATTATTACTTTTACTTTAAGATTAATTATACCTCAATGACCATCATCTTCCTACCCTTGTCCCACGCTAAGTGGGGTCGGTACAACATGTCTTCGTCTTCCACTCTCCTCTATCAGTCGTCATCTCGGTGTTCACTCCTTTCTTACTCATATCTTCTTTCACACAGTCCATCCATCTTTTCTTAGGCCTACCTCTACTTCTACATCCGTCCACACTCATGTCTAGCACTCTTCTCGTAATATGGCTTTCTTCCCTCCGCATGACATGTCCATACCACGCTAACCTATTACTCCTCAACTTGTCCGTTATTGGCGCTACTTTCAAACTTCCTCTTATATACTCATTCCTTATTTTATCCATTCTTGTCACTCCACACATCCATCTCAGCATTCGCATCTCTGCTGCATGCACTCTTCTCTCATCCGTCCCATTCATTGCCCATCATTCTGATCCAGTTTGCTGCAAAAAAATAAATAAATAAAACGGATTCTGCGGATAAGTGGTTTCCTCTACCTATATATTGCAATTGCAACACCCCAAAGAATATTTGAGGGCGTGCACTATGTTGCTATGCACTTGGGTTGAGGCTCAAATGTTTTTGTTCAAAAAATAGAATAGTTTTTAGTTTTTTTAAGCAAATCTTCTTCTTCTAACTTAAGAGCTCAGCTCTTGTCGGTGTAATTATGCAGTTCTCACCATTTGTTCCTTTCCAGTGCAGCTTCCTTGACGTCCTTATACGACATGACAGCGATCTTTTCCTTCAGCTGGCTCGTATAGCTTTTACGCGGTCTTCCCCTTCCTCTCTTTCCTTCTACCTTTCCTTCAATGATATTTTTAATCAAACTGTCATGTCGTATGAGGTGTCCTATCATTTTTCCTCTCCGGTTTTCAATAACCCTCATAAGGGCTCTTTCCTCATTTAGCCTACTCAGTACTTCCACGTTAGTAACTTTCTCCGTCCCGTTAAGCAAATCAAGTGAGTTGAATTAAGCGTTTAATTATTTTAGTCTGAGATTAGATATTAGTAAAGGTTATCTGGAAGAAATCGTATTGTGCGATAATACCGCCGTTTGCAGGCAGTTGCCGGTTCTTACGCAAGAAACTTGTGCATGTTTTGTCCTCAATAAAGTTTTTGTTTATTTACCTATTCACTGCATTTATTATCTGAATTAATACTAATAACTTTAAAAAAAAACGTGTGGCACTCGGAGACTACCGCGGTAAAGCTATTGCATAGCATTTTTTATCGTATCACCGCTGTGCCGGTCGGAGTGGGGGGTGTTAGGTTATTTTCGTTACGGAACTTCTGGATTCGGTCTCCACGCTCAAGGCCCGCGATAGAAGCTATGCAATAGCTTAAAAAGGTAATTGTCTAAGGGCTCATCTACCTAGATACTATTATGTGAAAGCGTCATATTACATCTGCCGTTTTTTAAGAAGATAAAAACCTGGTTTGGATGTTAGAAAATTGGATGTGGTTCATCTTTTATAAATATTGACAGGCGTCATGGCTCAGTCGGTAGTAGCTCTGCCTTCCGTGCTGTGGGTCGTGGGTTAGATACCCACCGAGAACAAACATTTCTGTGGCAAACATAGATGTTTGTTCTGTGTCTGGGTGTTACTTTGTATTATAAGTATGTATTTACAAAAAAAATGTATATGAGTATTATATCAGCTATCTAGTTTCCATAGTACAAGCTTTGCTTAGTTTGGGACTAGAGGGCGTTGTGTGTAATGTCCAATGATATTTATTTATTTATTTTATTTATATTATACTTCTTGGACATTTCACACAACTTTAGTCCCAAACTAAGCAAAGGTTGTATGAGAACTATGCTAATAGAATTTCTATATAAGTACATATTATTTTTGTAAATACATACTAATACATAGTAACACCCAAACATGGAACAAACATCTATTTTGCCACTCACAAGATGTTTGTTCTCAGTGGGGATCGAACCCACAACCCACAGCACGGTAGGAAGATCTATTACCGACTGAGTTTTGATGTCAATCATGATTCACTCATTGATTCTCGCATGATTCATGAATCAAGAGTGTGTATCAGTATTTTAACTCTTTTTATTTCGTACATCCCTCCTCGTTTCAAGGAATGCTGGAGGTGGCTTGACAAATAACTGGTATTAAGCTACGCTACTAGGTAGATACGCTTCAATTCTGGAGCGACATCACCATTCTATCACGAAGCGTATCTTTATCACGCGTGAAGACAATTCAATTGAGTAAAATCGCGTGGCTTTCTTAGTCAATCTTTACCGATTATCTAAGTTAAGCGACGTTTTGTGCGGTCGCTATCGGGATGGGTGACCGTCAGTGGTGTGTTTCCGTGCTTCCGTGCACGTTAAAATGTCGGTCCGGACACGACGGAGGCCTTAAAGTAGCCTAAAGATTCCGTCCAGTGTTGGTCAGTATTTCATACGAGCTTTTCATCTATACTATATAAAACTGTAAAAAAGTCAAAAAAATTAATTAAAGATATGGATAAACTAAATATGCAGATCTACTAAATAAACGATTCTGATTCCAAAAATCGAGTTTGTCTGTTTGTTTGTTCGCGCATCACGCCTTAACTACTGGACGAATTACAATGAAAGTTATACCATTCAGAAGTCCTTTTTCCGGATTGAAACATAGAATATATTTTATTGAAATCAAAGACATGGGATTCTTAGATACACCTTGACCTCTCTAAACCAAAAGCAGCCATTAGCACGAGGTTCATCATAAGCTGGTTGACGGTTTGATGGAAAGTTTCGCACGCGTACGAGCGGGTATGAGCTAATGGTAAATATTGACGTGATTTTTGAAAGCTTTCAAAACTGCTCGCATATTTTCCGCAACATATAGCCCGAAATAAGCTTCTACCCATAATAATTGAGCTGGTAGGCTCGTCAAGCAGCTGAAAAAGTCTTTTATTTCTAACAGTCACACTTACTGTATATATTAAACGATTTTTGTTGGTAATAAATTCTTCAACGAACAATAATATCTCTATTTTGGAGTATCTTACGTATGTGCCATTATATCATTTCGAATGCATTAAAAATAAGCATTGCTTTATGCCAATAATCATCGGTCTACGTTCAGAATTTACGAAGTTATCAAAGAAAACATGTTTTTTATTTTTCCTGAAAAATCGTGTTTTTGTAGTTAGCATTTTGCTCAACGGGGACGGCGAATTAATGACTTCAATATTTGCTTCTGGCATTGTTAGTACGGACACTACTTCTATTTATTCAAAATGTCAATGGCACAGATGCTACGAAACCGCTACGAACTTGCTACGAACTTGCTACGAATAGCTACGGCGTAGTACGTGCTTTGGGTGGTGCTTTGCGTTTCGTGTGCCAAAAGTCGCCCATTGTGTTCCATGAAACAATTACTATAGTAGGTGGCAAATAACACCGCAATACAGGTCATTCACCCACCTTCACCACGATGTCGCAAAATTCAATTTATGTATGGTAAACAAACAGTACTACGAGATTCGAGCGATTACCGTCTTAGCGACAGGTTTGTATGGAAATCGACAGAATTAGCCATTCATAAATTGAATTAATAATACACAGAACAAATAATCACCAGCCCTCGGTGTTTAAGTTTTCTATTCTCTTACTATCTCTCTCTTCCCGACTATTGGTCCCACATAGTGGTAAGTAAAGTAAAGTAAAAAGTAATCCAGGTGGTTTTTGGCCTCTAGGTCTTCCGCTGGAAATTGACAGTTCCAGTACTTGGTTTCCAACGTAAATAAATAAATCGCTTATTTTCTCTCTACAAAACAAGGTATAGTAGGTGCCAAATAACACCGCGAGATTCGAGCGATTACCGTCTTAGCGACAGGTTTGTATCGAATTAGCCATTCATAAATTGAATTCTCGACATAGTTTTGAAAGTGGGTGAATGACCTGTATTGCGGTGTTATTTGGCACCTATTATAGAACAAACAGAGGCAGATAGGTAAACGTGATCGGGCGATCTTCATTTGAGATGTCCATACCATCTTATTCTGTTCTCCTGCAGCTTGTCTGCGATGTCGCGTACTCCAAGGCCTCCTATTCTCTACTTGTACACTATTAAGGGCGGATTCGACCAAACTATTTATACGTAGTATAAGTCTTATACCTCGAATAAAATCAATAATTACTCTAGTGATATGAAACTTTTTGTTCTACCAAGTCTTATTCCAAGAAAAACTGGTCTATCCGAGAATAAATCGTTATACTGCCAAAATCTATGGTATAAACAAGTTATCTGTCGAATATTTTAATGGCGGCTGCTACATTTGACAAAACAGCTGTTTGTTTTCATAGATATTGACAACTTGACACCCGGATAATTTGTGTGCACATGTATTATTGCGTTGCGCTCTCTAAGCAATTGTTTTTTGAATTAAGTTGGATTTTATGTATATACAGAATAACAATACCTAGGATTGGCTACTCTCAAGATTGCAATGGAAAAACAAAAACGAAAATCAAAGAGTAAAGTTATACAAGGGATACTTATTCAGGAATATCATGATTTTTGGACGAATCCGCCCTAATTTGGCTAGAGGCGTGTAACTGCGTTTGCGGGAAGCTTATAAAAATGTGTTTATCTGTTAATCCTAACATAGAGGTATTTCTTTCAGCATTGGAAGCTGGCCGAACGCCAGCGAACGCCGGTTAGATTAAACCCAGGTTAAATATGGGGGAGTTAACGTCTGCAGAGTTATTTTCTCGGTATAAAACTGATCTCTGATTATGTAAGTCTGATACTATAACTTTTTTTGTTTGATATCTATCCAAATCTGACAAATTACAATCGAAATGCGATCAGCTCATCAATAAAAATTGTTAGAAACGGATGGTATAAAAAACATGTTAACAGGCGTCGCAGCTGAGGAGCAGCTGAGGAGCTTGGCATTCCGTGCTGTGGGTTGTGGGTTCGATCCCCACCAAGAACAAACATTTGTGTGTGTGGTAAACATAGATATTTGTTCTATGCCTGGATATTAATATATGTATTAATAATAAAGTATTTACACAAAAAAAACCTGCATAAGCAGCAATAGTTCCCATAGTACAAGCTTTGCTTATTTTGAGACTAGAGGGCGTTGTGTGATATGTCCAAGAAATATTGATTTATTTTATGCTAAAATTTTCAGTTAAAATCTTGTTTGAGATCCATTGTGATAGCGATCTAGTCATGGTAACAACATACGCGGTCGTTGTCAATCGATACTATCAATAAACTCATGGTATCAAAAAACTCATGCTATCGAATTTAGGTAATCAGAGGGTTGGATGCATATCTAGTGACCGCGCAAACACAGCGTCTTCTAACTGCGACAGCTTTGCGACTAGAAGTTCCACCAAAAAAAAAAAACTGTCAAGTTTCATACATCGCTTGATACGAGTAAAAACACCAGTAACAAAAACATAATTTAGATATTATGAAAAACATATTAAAAACCCTACATACTTTGATTTTTTTTTAGTTACTTCGGTTTTCATCTCATACGCCAGCGTCACACAGAGTCGCAACGATTGGATGCAGTGAACGACAAGACGCTGTGTTTACGCTGTCCACATGTGACAAAGAACCGGAAAGTAAAGTCGAGTAAAAATAAATGTATTGAGATTTTTAGCTTATACCGCGTTCACACTATGGCCATGCCGCTGCCGGCATTATTGCCGCGGACTTATTGCCACAGCAACATCGCCTTTATTCTCATTAGAGAGCAAAGGCATGAACTTGGGCCGGGAGCCGAGGTAGAGCCATGATCGTGTTCACAATATGCTCGTGTCCACTTCCCTGCCCAAGTCCCTGCTGACTGCGGCATAGTGTGAACGCAACATTAGAGTACGTTAGTGTAATTAAAAAAAAAAACAGTGTCCCTACGCGTGGCAGAAGTTATACTTCGAGTGCCACGCATTCACTCTCGCTCTGTGTTTAATGTGAAATTAATTTAGTATTTATTTTTATGTAAATAACCAATATGCAGTAGGTACCTACTAAATTTTCACTTCAAAATAAAAAGTAAAAAGTTGCAAAAAGTCTATAATGTCGGTTTGGATTTGAACTCGTATCCCGTTGTCGGTCTGACCGCAGTCCGACGGTATCACTGTTCCGCCAACAGAGCTCGCGCCTGATGGTTGAAATTTACGGCTATGTTTCTTTTGTTTGACGCTGTCAGTTGGAAGTCGTATAACTTCAAAAACATGGGCGGTCAAATGCTGAACACTGCCATCTATTAACGATAGTTAGCAGCTAGTCTGTCTCTTTCTATTCCCCCAAATAAAAAGAGACACAGACTATGTCCTCCCGTATAACGCAACCTGGTTGGAAGTCGCATTAGAAGTATAACTTCAAAAATACTTTTAATTCTCGTACGTTCCATGTTTTTCAATTTTATCAGGGATTTGCGAAAGGCTTTCGCAAAATTCATTCATTCATTCGGAATAAAATATCATATTACAACTATTTATTTTAATTGTGTTTCATAATTATATACATTTTCAAATGTGTAAGCTATTGAATATACAATGCTGTGAAAAATATTTGTTTATCCCCCATTACACTACTACCTGGTACTACTAGTAGTGCTATAAGAAACATTTCTTTCCCCTGACACAACCGCATGCCTAGTGTACATTCGACGTAAACTAACTAAAACTGATCGGCACCTCTGCTACCGGCATTAATGCCTCTCTTGGAATTTACGAGAGCGCGTTAGAATTTTATTAATTATTTATTTAATACTTTATTGCATAAAATTAAAATTTGTTACAAAGGGTGGACTTAATGCTGAAAGCATTGTTTGCCAGCCAACCCAAACGTGGTGGTGTAATGAGGAGGTTGGCGACATTACAGAGAATAATATTTATCTTACTAAGGGCGGATTCGTTCAAAAGTCATGATATTCCTGAATAAGTATCCCTTGTATAACTTTACTCTTTGATTTTATTCTCAGATAAATTCGTTTTTGTTTTTCCATTGCAATCTTGAGAGTAGCCAATCCTAGGTATTGTTATTCTGTATATACATAAAATCCAACTTAATTCAAAAAACAATTGCTTAGAGAGCGCAACGCAATAATACATGTGCACACAAATTATCCGGGTGTCAAGTTGTCAATATCTATGAAAACAAACAGCTGTTTTGTCAAATGTAGCAGCCGCCATTAAAATATTCGACAGATAAGATATATATTCCATAGATTTTGGCAGTATAACGATTTATTCTCGGATAGACAAGTCATTCCTGGAATAAGACTTGGTAAAACAAAAAGTTTCTTATCACTAGAGTAATTATTGGTTTTATTTACAGTATAAGACTTATACTGCGTATAAATAGTTTGGTCGAATCCGCCCTAAGAACTAAGAGCTATACCTACTACATAATTTTATATATAAATATATATAGGTATTTATAGGTCAAGGATACTTGAACCACAGATTATATAATACTATACCTCGAACTTACTTGAGTGATGGTGTTTAGGTTATTATGTATACGAGTGGTGCTCAGTTGGACTCAGTAAGGATTAGAATAATAAGTGTATTTTACTGGGTGTAAAAGACCACTCTCAAATAGAGGGTTAAATAGCTCTGTGGTAACAAGAGAACTGTTTTTGTCACAGCTCAGTCGGTATTAGCTTTGCCTTCCGTGCTGTGGGTCTTAGGTTAGATCCCCACCGAGAACAAAATATATAAATAAATAAATAAATAAATAAATAAATTTGTGTGTGACAAACATAGATGCCAATATAATTATAGTTGTTCTATGTGTGGGTGTCGCTATGTATTTACAAAAAAAATGTGTATAGGTATATGTATTCTATAAGCAATCTAGTTCCCATAGTACAAGCTCTGCTTATAGTTTGGGAGTTGTGTGAAATGTTTAAAAATATTTATTTATATACTCCTTCTTTTTTGTAATGTCTCCTGAAATCAGTTTAAAATAAAATCTGTTTAGAACAAGCAATCTGAAATATGGCCACCTCCGACACACGTGCGACGCGTTGCCTTCCAAAACACCAGCGCTGCTTGATTCAATTAAGATTGGGGTGATGCTGAAGAACGGTTTATACCTAAGCATACCATCTGAGCTTGGTATTTTTTTTAATGTAAAAATGTAATGAAATAATCTGATGGCCCACCTAATGTTACTTCGCCTTGTTCGCTTTATGACAGATTCGCTTTATGGCAGATTCGCTTTATGGCAGATTCGCTTTATGACAGATTCGCTTTATGACAGATTCGCTTTATGGCAGATTAGCATTAGGCCAGATTAGCCTTAGGACAGATTCAATACATTACCTCATAGAGCAAGACCATCCCAGAAAAAAAAATTAAGTCCATTGAGGACGAGTCTTGTGAGGCAACGCGCGTCGTCCATTACTATCAGACGCAAGTGCATAGGCACCCATACCCTTTAATCCGGAATAGCCCTTCAAAGCTAAATAGTCAGATGGCTAGAGGCTTTGAACGTTATTATTATTTATCTAAAAATGTATTCTAGAGCACAGCATCAGTTTTTATTTACAATACGTTACAAAGCTATACAAAGGTACCTACTCGGACTATTTCCAGTTAAAACTTGTATCAGCTGAACAGTTCTTCAGCAGCTGTCCTGCCAGTCTATTCCTTTGACTCATATCTTCTCTCACTGACCTCATAATGAGCTCAAAATATAAGATAGTCAGCAACCGCAACCGCTCTTTTGTTATGTTTTTCCAAGGTTAGCTGCCTGGCTGCGAAGACAGTCAATGGCAGTAAAAGCAGGGTCCAATAGGGGAGCAGCAGCAGCCCTGGACACAAGGCATACAGCACTGTGGCATCGGAGGATCACATCCACCAGGGCACCTTGCAAATGTACCAATATTGAAATCTCTGTAGCAGCCGTACTGAACAGGCATTTTGTAATTTTTATTTATTTTTACAGTTTTATAATTTTTATATATTTTTTTTGGATTTTGTATTTTTTTTGTAGTTTTGCGTTTTGTTGTAAAATGTAGAATGACGGAACAGTTTTGACAGTTTCATTTAAAGAACATTGAGAGTTCCAAAGAGGTTTTACTTCTAACAATAGATTTTGTTTAAATAATGTAGTTTTTAGAAACCTTTTTTGAAGTTTCCAAGGCCACATTGCCATTGGCCACATACCTATCGGCTCTATCATAAGACCTTGGATATTATCTCAGACCCTCATCTCAGTCCTTGTCAAAAAATTAGTTGTTACAACCTACGTAATGTTACAACTATGTATTTCTTTGACCTTACCGAATAACTTCTTGCTAGTTGCTTTAACTTCTTTTTCTGTAACTTTACCTATACTTAATATCGTTCTGAAATCGTTCCACTTTAACCCCTCAGGTGCCTGTAGACCTCTCAGTCCAATTAACCTCTAAAATCACATTAGTTAGTCTGATTTACTTCTCGCACGAGACGTACGAGATTTCTTATTACTTTAGCGGGGATTTGTACAAAATTAATTATGAAAATGTCGAGCCAAATGGCGGAGGGTGTCATCTTGGAACTAAAGTTGTTGTTAGCTTTTGTGCTGGTGCACACTTATAAACATAAACACATGAGACTTCTATACTTCTATTATAAAACTGTAAAAAAGCAAAAACTAAAATTAAAGATATGCTTAAACGAATTATGCAGATCTACTAATAAACGATTCTAATTCAGAGTTTGAAAAAATCGAGTTTGTCTTTTTTTTTTGTTTGTTCTCGGATCACGCCTTAGCTACCAATTTCAACGAAACTTATACCATTCAGAAGCCCTTTTTCCGGATTGAAACATTAGCTATATTTTATTAAAATCAAAGATTTGGATTTTTAGGTACAGCTTGAACTCTCTAAACCAAAAGCAGCCATTTGCTACGAGGTTCATCGTAAGCTGGTTGATAGATATTTTGGCTCAATTTGCCCCATTTTGCAGAGATTTTATTTTTAATAGGAATGATGTTATATCTCAACTTAAAATTGGTTTCACCCACTTGGTGAAACTATAGTATTCGGCTGAGGTAGACTTCATCTCGATTAGATTAAAATGTCTGCCAAAGTGAGCACCAAGGAGTAAAAATGGACCCCTAAGAGGATTTCTGGAACTTTTTTCCAATTTTCTCCTGCCAGCAGTCGCCGTGGTCGCTAAGAGGATTATTTGACAAACGTTCTAGAAATCCCCCACACAGGGGAAAACTGGAATGAGCCGATTAAACTACGTCATCGGTCCTTTTGAACGAACACACGTTTCAGCTATCCCATTAGTCATGAGCCACGTTTGTGACTTAAACTTCAGTAATTCATAGTTATATCTATTCAGTGTCACAGTTCAATCTATTTCATTCATTATTAATATGAAACTAAACTGGGGGTGATCACGGACAAATTTAACATTCGCCGCGTTGCGTAAACCTAGCGTATTCAAGTCATATTGAGTATCAACGCCAGCTCGACTGCCGAACGTTGCAGCATAACCGCGCAGTGTATCGCTAGCGTTACGATACGTTTACGATTGTCACATTTATTCGTATTTGTGCCTTTGATTTGCCTGAGGCGTCTTCTAACTACGAAAAACGATGAAGACTCCCTACTTGCGTTTGTCACTGCGCGTTCGCTTTGAGTTTTGTGCGCTACCTTTTGCGAAGTATAGCCGTGTAGCTGCGCAGTGTAATTCGAAACAAGTCAAACCTTCGAATAGTGTATTGTTCACACTTGTGACAGTGTTGTGTGCTTACGCTACACAGTGACGGAGCCGAGCCGTGACCGAGTCGTCAGACTGGATTGAACTCTATTTGTAGTAAGATAAAGCTGAGTATTTGCTTTTTTAACCCCCTGACTTGTGAAGGACCATTTCAGAGTCATTTTATTTTCGTTTGGTCGATTTGTATAGACAAAGCGAGAGCACAGATCATATAAAATATTGCAAGAGTGTCCAAATTAATCTTCTTTTATTTATATCCTCTGTCCGTCATTTTGACAGACATTTATTCCAAAAATTGTATTTAGTTAAGTCGACTTTCATTTGTTTTGAAGGCAACTAATTAAAATGCAATGTATGCGGATGACATATCAATTATTAATATAATGTCAATTTGAGTAAAGAGGCCCCCCACGACGGGTCTTACAAATAAAGATCAAAGTCTAACGACTCGGGCTCGCCCCGGTCCCGGTACGGTGTAGCATGAATCAAGAATTTCAATTATTTCAGCCATCTTGCAGCCACTTAGCTGAAACCGCTTGAATTAGTACAGATGAAGCAGTGATGGGATATAATGAGATTCCACTTATTATTACTGATACTTCCTACTTTGATATTATAAACGCGAAAGTTTGCATGGATGTATGGATGTATGGGCGCGAACTTATCAGAAACGCCTAGAAAATTTCGCAGTAAATTACACTTTCAATCCTGCGCAGACGAAGTCGCGGGCACCAGCTAGTTAGCTATAAGGCTGAGCGCAAACTGTCCAATGACCGCGGCCACGGGTGGCCTGCAACGGCCACTGTGTTTCCTTTTTTATGCATATTGTAAACTCGCACACGTGTGGCCGGTGGCAGCCATCATGACGTGAAACTATAAAAAAAAACTTTCGTTCGCCACCAGTGGCAGTGGTCGGTGACACCGACCTATTACCGATAGCATAGTATATATTGTATGATTTAAAGTGATTCTCAGGCGATCCTTGTGATTTTATTCAACTGATTCTATCTTTTTAACCTATTATAGCTTTCATAGACTACTCCAAAGCGTTTGATAGTGTTAAGCATGAAGCAATATGGGAAAGCATGAGAAACCAAGGTGTACCTGAAATATACATAACAATCACCAAATTAATATACTCAAACAGCAAGACAAAAATACAACTAGAAACCCTAGGAGAGGAATTCAAAATACAAAGAGGTGTTCGCTAGGGGACCCTATATCTCCAAAAATATTCTCCGCCATCCATTGAAAATATATTTCACAAAATGAGCTGGGACCAGGTAGGACTGAATATAAACGGAAAAAGACTCAACCATCTAAGATTTGCTGATGATCTAGTGCTGTTTGAAGAAGACCCAAAAAAACTCGAAAGCATGGTTAAATCACTCGGCATAGAAAGTGCCAAAGTTGGTCTATCTATGAAAGCGCAAAAAACTAAGCTTATGACAAACTCAACACAAACTTTAATAAACAACCCACCGCTTGAGTATGTTGATGAATACACTTACCTGGGCCAGATCATCTCTCCACACGATCAAACCACTAGGGAAATAAACAAAAGAATAGCAAATGGATGGAAGAGATACTGGAGCCTTAAAGAAGTCATGAAATCTAATGATCTGAGCATGAAAATAAAAGCAAAAGTATTCAACACATGTATTCTCCCATGCATAACATATGGCTGCGAAACGTGGGCTCTTACAAAACACCACAGAGACAAGCTAGAAACATGCCAAAATGCCATGGAAAGAAGTATGATAGGTATCAAAAAGCAAGAAGAAATTAGAAGCTCAGATATTAGAGAAAAAACTAAAGTGATGGATATACTAACCAAAATAGACCAGCAAAAGTGGAGATGGACAGGCCATTTGTTACGCACTAGTCAAGATAAATGGAGCAAAGTGGTCACTGACTGGTACCCACGAGATGGGAAGAGAAGTCGTGGAGGACAACAACGGAGATGGGAAAATGATCTCAAACTCACAGCCGGATCTAATTGGAGAAGAGTTGCCAAAGACAGATCACAGACAGGAAGATGCTGGAGGAGGCTTTGCCAAAAGGCATACTGAACTGAGGGATATATTGTAACATAAGGAAAACAAAAAGTTCAGAATAAAAGGTTTAAATAAATAAATAAATCTTTTTAACCTATTATAACATTACTAAAACAAAATTTCCATTAATCTAACCAACCCAAAACACTGAAAAGAATTCAATATTCACGGTAAATCTTTACTTTCGTGTTTTATTTAAAACCTCAGCCAGATTTCACGTCGATCTGATACCACGGGGTCTTTTACTACCATCGACACGATACCAATACGATATCGTCACAGAGCTAATCTCCTAAATATACAAGATAGTTACTACAAAAAATATTTGATGGTATGTCGTATCGTTTGGGTTACACTGTGCAGTGGCGTTGTCCATTTTCAAAAGTCTGGTTTTTGGTTGTGCCTAGTGTGAGCCATTGGAATAAAATGACTATAGAGCACAGCTATAAAGTGATAGAATTCGTTTCCAAGTTTTGAAGGGAAAATCCACCATTTTGCCTTTGAAACAAACGACAGCCGACTTGACTCGTTTTGCATCTGTTATTTTTTTAAGTTCTTATCTCACTTGACACTGGCGAAATTGTCAGTCAAAATGACGGACAGAGACCATAAATAAAAGAAGAAGAAGGGATTCGAGTTTTGTCATTTTTTGAAATAACATATAGCACTTGTGTTATTGTGAGTATTGTTGTTTAATTTTGGTCGAATTTTAACCAATAATACTTAGGTCGTAACATAAAGTGTGAGACATTGGAATAAATGTGTGTAAAGTGGTTTCTCTGAATGTAAAAATTCGTTTCAGGTTTTGAAGAAAAAATCCACCATTTTCTTGACGAAGACTTGACTTATATTATTTCAAATTCATCACTTGACACTGGCAAAATTGTCTGTCGAAATGACGAGCAGAGGCCATCTAAGTAAGGTATAGAAGAAGAAGAAGAAGAAGAAGACACTTTCACAACGTTCGGCGCCAATTTGTTAAGGCCACTGACCGTCAATATCGTGTGGATGTCGGTATTGTGTAAAAAGGTCCAATTGTGTGGGATTTCTTTTATCTTCGTAATTTTTGGTTATTTTCGCAAAAGCAAAGGATCCAATATCAGATGGGGCGTGAAACTCGCGCTGTTGGGTTATTCGTACAATTTGATTATTCGTCTCTTAACGTGAATCAAAGAATTTTTTAAAGGTGGCATTTGAATATTACAGAATATTGTTTGAAATTAAAAAAATACACAGCGTACTACCAGTGAGGGCGCAGGGTATATAACGTCAAACAACCATTACCCTAGCACATTTGGTAATCTCCATTTGGTACCTCTGGAATTTATATAAGCATCATTTTAGGGGTAAAAACCATATTATTTAATTTACGTAAAAAATGTAAGGGGCATTGGGGTAATTGCGAAAATGGGTATATTCCGAAAATCCATAAAATCTAGTAACATAATGCGATATTTTCCTGTTGGCAACATTGGTCTAGACGCCATCTTAATTGGCATCGCCGTTACAGTCCTATATATCCTCGTGCCAACAGGAAAATATCACATTATGTTACTAGATTTTATGGATTTTCAGAATATACCCATTTTCGCAATTACCCCAATGCACCTTATATCGACGGTTAAAAGGCGACTTGATTCAAGCGCCATCTTGAAAACTTTACAGGAGAGCGATTTGAAAAATAAAAAATGGAAAAAAATTATTTGCGTGGAAACTACTAATTGAACAAGAACAATTCTGCTGAATATTGAGACTTTAAGAAGGGTTCTATGATATTATGTAGGTTTTATTAAAAAATAGTTATTTTAACAGAATTAGGTGTTACTTAAGACAAAATGCATTAATTTCAGGTAAAGGCAAATTGGTTTAAATGCAAATACAATACTTTATAGATTAAGATTGAAAGATTTAACAGCCATAATGAAAAGAAATTGATCAAGGCGAATTGATTGAAACCACAGGGGTATGGCTGCATGGTTTGAAGCACAAGTACGAATGTTCTAAGTAGATTTCAGCAGAATAATTTAAATTACAACGTAAGTATATTATACTTTTAACGAATTAAATAGTAAAGTTTATTTAAATATTTATATGGAAACTTATTTTAAATTTACAGAAGTCTAAAACACTCCTTGTTTTGTACTTTATTATTAAAAGCCACAAAATTGCTTCAATTTACAAAGTCGCGGCCGGAACCCAACGAATAATTAATCGGGACAGTTAAAACTGTTCGCAGGGGAACCCTAAAAACAAACGTCACTGATGTAACATGAAATAAGTTAGTTTCTTGAATAATACTAAGTAAATTGCGTAATTGGAACAGAAATCTGCTCCAAACTTTTGCTACAACAGAGTTCAAAATTAAACTTTTCCGTATCTAACGAGCCGTACGAATCGGATTCTAGAAAGTTTTCTTTGTTTGAAATGTGATAAAAGTTTGCTCAACCGACACACGTGCCATATCCTCATATTTTTATAAATCTGTGTTCTGGTTTGAAGGGTATATGGGTGTCGTCGGTGCAATTACATGAGGCGTCTCGAGACGAGAGTGATGAACGCAGTTCGACAGGGAACGTCCTCAGTGGATGTGCTCTGTGAGGTATTGCATTATTAAGTTACGACTTAAAATTAGATGGGGCATCTGCTTGTTTCATCATTTACTTACTGATTATAAAAAAAACTCAGCGTCATAAATAGGTTATGTAAAAAACAAAGTAAACACCATTTCCTTTTTCGTCATAAATGCTGTTGTGACCTACTTCCGCTTTACGTTTGAATTTTCATCCCTCTATACCACCCTTAATATTAGTAAAAATTGGCGACCGTCATTATATACATACTTATAGCGTTTTGAAATTCTGATTGTAATTTGTATAATAGCATAACATCAATTCCAAAAAAAAAATAGTTTACCAATTTTTTTTCTTTTTTTTTATGAATTTACTCCTTATGGTTTCTTTTTGAACATTTTGAGTTTTCTATGTGTTTTTTATTATCATTTGTAAATAGGTACTAGGTAGGAACGTAGTGTTGGACATTCGTCCAAGTACGTAGTCTTAAAAAATATAGAAAATACACAAAAGTGTGCGTCAATACGGCGGTAATGTAACGTTTTAAGTTTTAGGAAGATTGGACTTAGCCCTTGTTTATAGGGAAAGATAAGTCATGATTTTTTTATAGTGGCCATAAAAGAAATGGCTCCGTTTTTCTATTTCATTAGTATCGGGCTCACAGATTGGGTTAGAGGGAGGTCAAGGTACCATCTAGTTCCTGTAGAGGTAGGTAGGATGTTTTTTTTTTCAATGATCAGCTTTCTATTTGAAAGCGTTCGCAATTTGAATAAAACCTTTGATAAGTTACCTCCTTGGTTGCCATGTTTGAAGTAAAAGATCGTTCCATTTGTATGTAATTTATTTGGCCGCTAAACACGACAGAAATGGATTTTCATACATTTTTTTCCGGCCGCTGCTCGCATGTATTTGGCCAGTAAGTACTACATTTTCGATTTATCTCGAAAATGGTTGTTAAAATAATGCTCTTATTTCCAAGCATGTCTTAGAAAAGTATCTTCTATCTAAGTAGGTATCTACCTATTATTTTTCGGTTTGTAGTATCATCGGATTTTTCCTCACTGAAAGTAAAATCAGAAAAATAAATTTCAATTTAAATTGCTGGCTTATTTGGAGTGTCACTCTTTTTGTCCGAACTAAATGGTACCAAGCTTAACCACAGTATAGCACCATTTTATTTCCAACTGCTGGATAGAGGAAAAAGTAAAAATTATGCTGCAATGGTTTTAACCTTTCCTAAACGATTTATTCAGTCCCTAAGGTCTGACCCCGGTAATAGGACGCAGGAACGTAATGGAAACGGAACCGGAACTAGTTAAACCGATATTTAACAAAATATCGGTTTTTACACATTGACCGTATCCATCTAATATAAACCCTTTGATCCTAATTTTAGACCCTTTAAGGAGCGACTTTTTAACGTATGTTTCCTGGCTATCGTGACTAAATATCGTTAAAAAATATCTCTACAGACGACGTGGCTAGAGCAGAGAATCAAAAAGAATGCAAAAAAAAGATCAATAATAATACTAGTGCTATTTTACGCAATTTTCATTTTGATGTGCGAAATCCAACCTTTTTGACTTTTTTAGTGTAAAAGAACCTAGTGACTGGAGAATCATTAAAAAACTTGTCTAGGAAGTACCTACCTTGCAGACTGGTAAAACTCTCGTGCTTTCAAAAAACGAACAATGTATGATACGAGGGTCAAAATTTGAATCACGTTTCATACAAAACCAGATTTTCAGTGTTGCAATTTTGGTAGAATGGGAGTCCCGTTTCTTACGTAGGAACTACGTATTACATATTTTTTGGTACCTCGTGCTAAGGGTTCAGAATAATTTGGACAAAAGTTTTACCGGATAACACGTATCCGGTTAAAACTCGATTAAAAGTGCACATGTGCTCAACGCGCTTGGACATTTTATTAGTGGGAGTTTCAGTGCTACAAGCGTTATTGATTTTTCGATTATTCGGTAAAAACTCTCCATACTGATTTCCCACGGCTTTCACATTCGTATAATATCACACAAAACACTCTCACAAGTGTATAAAAGCCCCCTAAGGCTGCCTGTCCACTGAAGCGGAGCTATGCTGCGGAGCGAGAAACGAAGAAATATTAGCCAATAGGACTGTCCACTGGAGCTGAGCGGAGATTTCATGCAATCCTAGTAGTTAATATTTTTCAATTTCTCCGCTCCGCAGCCTCGCTCCGCTTCAGTAGACAGGCACCCTAATGCTGACCCGTTGGAGCTTTCTACAATTTGAGGGTTTTACAGTACGTACCTAACTTAGAAAACTAAAATACGTGTGGCACTCGGAGACTGCCGCGGTAAAGCTATTGCATAGCATTTTTTATCGTATCACCGCTGTGCCGGTCGGAGTGGGGGGCGTTAGGTTATTTTCGTTACGGAACTTCTGGATTCGGTCTCCACGCTCAAGGCCCGCGATAGAAGCTATGCAATAGCTTAAAAGTTCTTCTTCTTCTTTTATTTATGGCCTCTGTCCGTCATTTCAACAGACAATTGGATAAAGACACTGAACCAGTAAAATGACAGCTGTCAGACGAGAGTTTTAGCATGGTTTTAGCACCGCCCCGTCAAATTGATGACGCGTGAAACTTCGTACCATTTTTTACGAAACCCAGATTTCGTTTCGGTCAATTTAACATCTATTGTCATTGTATTGTTTTCTATTTTTAACAATTTACCGAGCTTTGGGGTAGCAATCGTGTTTTTGCGGCAATTTCGCAGATTTTTAGATCTTTTACGATCTCTACTCAAATCATAAGCATGGGAGTTTTCAAGATACAAGATGTTTATTTGCATAAATAAGTGTTACAATTTGGTTATAACAGAAACTTATTTACCTTTAAAATGGTGGATTTTCTCTTCAATAAGTGCTGGAATTATTGTCATCTCTTACAAGTCTCTTACCAGTAGCACAGATCATAATAGCCAATAGTAATGTCAAACAGGCAGGACAATTCTTAGTGGTGTTTCGTTTCAGTATTCGGTTGTTACTCTAGAGCTCTCTAGAGCCCAGGCTTTAGAGTAAAGCCTAAGTACTTAAGTAGGTACTATAGTACCTACCTAAGTATCTACTTAGGTATAATTGGGTATCTGGCAAAATGATTATTACGATCAGTACCGGCATCACGAACAAATCTGTCAGTCGCCGCGTTAACGTATTCGAGTTATATTGCGCGTCAATGCCAGCGCGACTGCCAACCGTTGTAGTGTCACCGCGCAGTGTGTCTCGGATACGCTAGCGTTACGATACGTTTGGTATTGTCATATTTATTCGTAATCAAGGCACAGATTGAATTGGAAACCTATCACAGAAAGTTTTGCCATCGGCCCTCGACACGCGTTTCCGAACAAAAATATATTATTTCCAGAGTTCTGATCATTTCGCTGTTAAATATTGCTACTGAGATCTTTATAGGCGACTATTATTCTGAGGTATTGAGGCTGCCAAAGCCATAGCCAACTATCAACAAAAACAAAACACATACAAATAAATCTTCTGTTAGTAAGTACACTTACAATCATAAAAGTGTGCCTATGATATTATGATACTAAAGTTATGGAAAAAACTACATAAAAACTAACTCTAGATCTCATGACCGAATATTTCAGGCTGTAATAATGGTTTTCTAATAAACGAATGCCGCTATTTTATGGTTGTATAACAATACGACAGAAAGACGGTGGTAACTGAGATTTTTCATAAAGTTCCTAAATAGATACGAAGAAAATAGTCGTGACTCTAACTTTTTTTCTGTCGCCAAACAGCGATGCTTGCGTTGCTATGTTCCGGTTTGAAGGGCATGGGTGCTAGTGCACAAGAAAAATGACACCTTTATGTTTCAGAGTGATAAGCACAGTGCAATGCATCACAGGGCACGTTTTTAGTGTATACCTAGTATTATATAATCTGTGGCTTGGCTTAACCACTAATGCGTTACCATTTAACATCAGATGGGCCATCAGCTTGTTCCATCATTTACGTAGCTGTAAAAAAGTCATAAAACGGTCACCGTTATTCAGAGAAGCCTGGTATAATGGGTGAGTTGAGGCCTAGTTTGATACATGACCGCTATTTGGTTCAGAGCCAAAGAAGGCCAAGTGTGAACTCGTTTGTAAGGCCACCAGAGTAATGGTGAGCTAACTATACAGCCAGATATTTTTTCTACTAGCTGATACCCGCGACTTCGTAGGTACGCGTGCGAAACTTCCACAAATATATCTGTTACCAGTATACGATTAACCTAGTAGCAAATGGCTGCTTTTGGTTTAGAGAGTTCAAGCTGTATTTAGGAATCCACGTCTTTGATTTCAATAAAATAGCATAATTATTATTATTATTTATTATTATTATTATGTTTTAATCCGAAAAAGGAGCTTTCTGAATGCTATAAGTTTCATTGAAATTGGTCCAGTAGTTAAGGGGTGAAACAGATAAACAGACAAACTCGATTTTCGGAATCAGAATCGTTTACTTAGTTTATCCATATCTTTTATTTTAGATTTTGGCTTTTTGACAGTATTATAATAGTAGGTAGGTATAGATAAGATAGATTTGGTGACATAGATGGTGCAATGGTGCTAGTTCTTTCCACTGGACAGCTGTGACAACTTGGGATTACAGTTTGGTGATAGCGAGCTCTAATTTTACAACTCCAAAGGTTCCCTTGTCTCGTAATGAAGAAAAATATCTTTTTTCGAGTTAGTGAGATCACTTGAACTCCGTAAGCACTTGGTATGAACTCGCCAATTTAGTATCACAAAAAAAAAAAAAAAAAAAAAAAAAAAAAATAACACAAAATTAATAAAAAGTTTATTCTTCTAAAAATATACACGGTGTAACATAAATACACTATAAGTCCGAAAGGGGGGTATTCTGCAGGTCATGGCGAACAGTGTTTGTTCTACAACTTTTGAGATTTCAAAGTTTTTCATTCATGAAATCAGCTCGTAATTTTTACTTAAAATGTACCTACACACAGCTAGCGTGTGCGTGCGACGCGGTAGGAGGGTACCTACGTGTACATGCGTGTGTACGGGTTTATGCAAATAGTAAACAAACACTTAGGGTTGTCGCAAATTTCTAAAATAATAAATGTTGTACTTTTGTGTGAAAATTTCGATTACGATTTATTGTCCCTTTGCATAATGTCCAAGCACTCAGGTGGTCGGTCTGACTACGCCCCCTTCGGGCTTATAGGGTAATTATGTTACACTTTGTATAAAGACTTGGGAAACAATTTTATTATTCATTAAAATATGAATCGCGCGGCAAAAATCTAAAATTCAAAATGTCGCTTTTTTTCGGCACCGCGCATAGGCCAATCACCATCTTCGGCTTTGGCATAACCAAATGATTAAAAAAAACATGCAAAAGCGAAAACTTACCTACACCATGGAGGTTTTGGCTGAACCTATATGAAACCTGTTGTCTCAACCCTTTGTCGATGAAATAAAAAACCATTTATGTAGGGAGAATGTACTTACCTGAGCCACAGACTTAACTAAACATGCAAGCAATAAATAAATGAATTATGAAATTCGCTGACTAGGCTGTGAGGATGGTATAGATGCTGTGTTGCAGTGTCCCGTTAATTGTATAGTTTGCCTCCTGACGCTCTATAAATCATCTTCCATAGATGTATAGGCCATTATAATGAATTTACCAATGGTTAAATTAATCACCCGTAAGTCTGTTGTTATACATTGGTTCTAAGAATTCAGGAAATAATTTTCACTTAGCATTTTATTTATAGCTCAGTTTTTCAATGGATCTCTGATTTTTCAGCAAAACAGTAAAAACTCAGTTTTGGCTCGACTCCAATTGGGTATGCATTGTTGTGCAGTGTGTGCCTGCATCGGCCCCCTTATTCAAAAAGAAGCTACAATAACTTTTATTAGGACTTAGTAGAGCTTTTTGCTAGCACTAAAAATGAAATGGCAATGGGCCGATCATGTATCTCGTTACACAGACAACAGATGGACGATCCAAACTACGAGATGGAAAGGCCTTAAAGGCAAAAGAAGCGTACGCCGGCCTAATAGGCGGTGGGCATATAACGTCTATAGCAGAAGTAGATTTTATCAATGTAGGAAAGAATAGGGAGACATGGAAGCAGCTGGAGGAGGCCTTCACCCAAGGAGGTCACCCAAGGAGGCGGTCCCTATTGGTCCGAAACGTCAGTAACAAAAATATTAAAATCAAAAGTGACAATTGGGACAATTTGTCCCAAAATATTTAGTCCGAAACGCCAGCAACTCCTTATTTGAATAAGCACTACCTAGTTACAAATTCAAAAACCTAATACCACTAAATTTAATTTTTACTTACTTTTACTTTTTCACACCGGTTCAATTTATTACACGCACATGAGACTTAACACCGACATGTCTCAGAGTGATGGACGCAGTGCAATGCATCACAGGGCACGTCCTCAGTGGATGTGCAGTGAGGCAAAAGGGTGCCATCGTTTTGTTCCATCATATAGTTGTTTAAAAAAACTTCAAAGCGATCATCTCCATCATCGGAACAGACAACTCATCATCATCATCATCATCATCTCAACCCGGTATCACCCACTACTGGGTATAGGCCTCCTTTATGTTACGCAACCGTGTTACCTTTACGATGTTATCGACCCATCGCGCTAACAGACAACTATACAACAACTAAATTATGCAAATAAATCTTTTTTATTTAGCGTATTTCAGAATAAGGAGCTGATATTCCTAGCTTTGTTTCAATAGAGGTTTGACCGCAGTTTCGCATGGCGTATCTATTGTTCATTAGTATCGTACCTATTCAAGGCAGCCGTTGGAACGTTTTTTTTACAATTTATAGCACGAAAGGGTGTAAAAATACTGATAAGAAATAGGTAATTTGAACGTTTTAGGCAATGATTTTTGGCTAATTATTATCGAAACGACAGAGTATTTACTAGAGATTTTTGAAAACAAAATCAAAACTTTGGTAGGTACGTGGTTAAATAGGTTCCGTCGACTTGATTCACCAGGACTAAGGCTGGGTTCCCACTACGCCGGACTGGTAAAATTGCCGGAAGCTAGCCCTTCCGGCAATTTGGCTGTACAATTTATAAAGTACATTTCTGTACATTCACATTATCCCAGGTCCGGCATTTTCGCCGAGCACGGCATTTTTACAGAGTGTTTTGTCACTGCGAAGTGCCGGTAGAATCACCGGACCGGAGTAATGTGAACGAGTTTTGTGCCGGTATTTGTTCCCCGCTTGTCCCGCCCGTGCTCCCCTCACTTCATTCGGCTCGCAGGTCCAAATTCAACTGAGGTGAGTACTTGACTGTCCGCGTGATCCGGTGTAATAGCGCGATCACACTATGCCGAAGTTGGCAGGGACTTGGGCAGGGAAGTGGGCATCATTCCGGATTTAATTGCGGCAAGAATGCCGCGATTAATTCCGGAATGATTGCCGCAGCAACATCGCCTTTATTCTCACGGAGCTAGGGCATGAACTTGAGCAGGGAGACGAGACAGCGGCATGTTCGTGTTCACGCCACTTCCCTGCCCACTTCCCTGCACAAGTCTCTGCCCAAGTCCCTACCCACTTCGGCATAGTGTGATCGCGCTATAATGTGAACACTCTGTCCGGCGTACGATTCCCGGCAGATTTGCCGGTCTGGCGTAGTGGGAACCCTGCCTAAGTCACCTAGGTGAACTAAGTACCTATAATATTTATTAATATACCTGTCTTTATTATTGAATTTTAGCGCTCGTGGCTACGCTTGTTTTATCAATCTTCACCGATTATCTAAGCCACATCTAAGCTAAGCGACGCTCTGCGCGGTCAATCTTTGGATCCGTGACCGTTAGTGGAATTTACATCCGAGCGCTTCCGTGCTTCGGAGTTTCGGAGGGCACGTTAAACTGTCCCGGCTCTAGCAGTCGTTAAGTCACGACGGAGGCCTTAAGGTGGCCTAAAAACTCCGTCACCAGAGTTAGCCACTAACTCATACGAGTTTATCTGAATTTTATTTTCAGATGGTGCAAGCTTTGCTTCCATTTAATTTTTAAAGAATAATACTTATTCAGTCTTATTTTAAGAAATGAGTCTCTATATACATTATTATTATAACATTTTGTATATTTTCACAGGTGTAAGTATAATTACGTAAAACATGGTTCTTGAAATGAAATAAAAACAACTGTGGAACTGTGAAATGTTTTTGACGCGAGTTTTTTCGAAAACTTTTTTAATTTAACTTCGGGGAACGTATCAAACAGGAACATGTCAGTAACATCAGTATTTAAACCGGTGATGTTGACATTATTTTTCCATCGAGCCCACTGGTGGGCCAGATGGAAAAAAAATCCCACTATGCAAATGAGTGGTCTCGATGGGATTTTTGATGGGATTTGTCATTTGCATAGTGGGCTTGTTGGATTTTTTTTCTTATCTGGCCCACCAGTGCGCCAGCCGGTGGGCTCGATGGGAATAACCTCTTTGTTTCAAGTTGCTTACGTGCTAAGCGAAGCTGGTCGTGGCGATCAGATGCGGCTCCAGCAGAATCTCCAAAGAAAATCCCATAGGTAGCGTGTTCACATTCACATTATAATCAGTTCACTAAAGACTACTTAACTAGTGTTAACCACTTCAAGCTGATCTCACTGAGCGGAGGGTGACTTTGTATCAGCAGAATTGTAACAAAGTTACAAAAACCGTATCAGTATGTACCTACAACTTACAACTTGTTTGGTACCTATAAAAACACGCCACACCACCTTTTAGCACGCCCAGGAAGACTGGTAGACAATGCTCTGTTAAATTTTTCAATAAATAAATAAATCAAGAAGTTGAAGTGACTTGTTATCAGGCTATGCTCGTGTCCGCGGGCCTAGGATGCGCACCGCGAGATATTTGTCATGTCGTTCTGTCAAAATGTAAGCATTTTCTACCAGTTTAGGAACTATTGCATTATCTGTGGTAATGTTGTCGAGAAACCGCGCCTTTGAATTTTCAACTTTTGACATTTCTGCATTCTGTTATCTCGTCCTCAGAGAGGTACGACGGCTAAGAAGTGTCAAAAGGGTACATTATGGCGCGTTTTGTCGACACCATTAGGTACCACAGATAATGCAATAGTACCTAAACTGGTACAAAATGCTTACATTTTGACAGAACGACATGACAAATATCTCGCGGTGCGCATCTTAGGCCCGCAGGTACCGCCCCAGTATCGTAAACAGTCCAGAAACCTGGCCTTTGAACGGAAAGTCCACCATTTTCTCTTCAAAACAAACGACTGCCGACTGGACGATGACTTGACTTATATTATTTCAAACTAGCGACCCGCCCCGGTTTCGCACAGGTGCAATGCAGTGATGATGATGATGTATTATACATATAAACCTTCTTCTTGAATCACTCTTGGGCGAATACTCAAACGCCACTCAAACCCCACTCAATTTAAGTCCCGCTTAAATTATTGCCATCTCTTAAAAATGGGTAGGTAATGTCAAACAGAAGCAGAGCAACTTTAAGTGGTGCTCAAATTTAAATGATTTTTGAGTATTTCAGCCTCTATCTATTAAAAAACTGCATCAAAATCCGTTGTGTAGTTTTAAAGATCTAAGCATACATACAGACATACAGACGAGGGAAGCGACTTTGCTTTATACTATGTAGTGATAATAAATCACTTGACTCTGGCAAAATTACTAAAATTGTCTGTCGAAATGACGGACACAGGCCATATAGGTATATAAGAAGAAAAAGAATAAGACGACCATATTCTGTTGTCTGGAAGAGATCGCTTATAGCGATAAGACCGCCCATTGTGCTTCATATTGGTTTTTGATTTTTTTTTATTTTTTTTTTATTTTGGTGTACAATAAAGATATAATCTATCTATCTATCTATTATTCTTCATATTCTTATCCGCACTTTACTCATGTTTATGACACTGCGAAATCGACACTGGTAGAATTGTGACAACTAGCCACAAAAGCCACAAACCAAAAAGTTGAAGTTTAGTGTACGGAATCACGTTAAGATCTCACTAACGGTTCTACTTAATTTACTGTTTTATGGTACAATTAAAGGCCCGGCCTGATTAGACCCGCTTTTTCATTAGCCTCTCGTAATGAAGATACGCTTTTATGTCTTTTAGATTCAATGAGAGACATTCAGAGATTATGTTTTACTAGTCGGTGGCCGCGACTTCGTCTGTGCAGGATTAGAAGTGCAATTTGCTATGCGAAATCTTCTAGGCGTTTCTGAAGAGTTCTCGTCCCGTCGGATCCCGTTGATTTTCCGGGGTAAAAAGTAGGCTTTTGCTAATCCAGCGGGCCTAAGATGCGCACCGCGAGATATTTGTCATGTCGTTCTGTCAAAATGTAAGCATTTTGTACCAGTTTAAGAACTATTGCATTATCTGTGGTACGTAATGGTGTCGACAAAACGCGCCATAATGTACACTTTTGACACTTCTTAGTCATCCTACCTCTCTGAGGACGAGATAATAGTCATGCAGAAATGTCAAAAGTTGAAAATTCAAATGCGCGGTTTCACGACAACATTACCACATATAATGCAATAGTTCCTAAACTGGTACAAAATGCTTACATTTTGACAGAACGACATGACAAATATCTCGCGGTGCGCATATTAGGCCACCTGGTCACGACAGTATATATTCCAAGTTTCATCGAAATCGGATTAGTACTTAGTTATTCAGTAAGCATACGGATCGGTATATGTTATTTTTTATTTATTTATGTAATACAGCACTATGATTACATTTTATTAAAAAAAAATGTTTTTTTAAACTGTTATGATCTCTTTTCAAAGTTATCTTTATTCTAGTAAAAAAAAATACAACCGAATTAATTTGTGAATCGCCTATTTCTTCCACCTTTTTTGAAGTCGGTTTGAAAAAACGTACTGAACGGACTGAAATTTTGTAGACAACCCATTTGCAATATATTTATTGACATATTTAATTGATAATAAAATAGTTTTCATCCATTAACCAGCTCGGTCCAAATCGTTGTATACCGGATCTTAGGCTATGCAGAATACAAAATGGCACAATGCGTGGTATATTGCGCCGTCACACTGAAATATGCTCTTTTGAGACCCGCAAATATTTCCCAAAAGACTACTTCCTAAATCACAATTCATGTTGTTCGGTAATGTTGTGCATTGGACGGAAAAAATGGTTTTCTAGAACGTTTTTTCTAGTACGTTTTGACAGTTTATATAGATAGATACACTCGTAAATTTACATAATTTTATTCCAAAGTGTTATTTAACCGAGATAATGAAATAGTTCATTTTATCATATTACATAGCACAAAATACCCACTCAATCTCTTGTGAATTTGTTCCTTTTGTTCTTTTCTTTTCCTTTTGTTTTGCACTACCTACCTAGTTTTTATTAAAATTAGTAACTACTTATTATATTTAGGAAAACCTGTAATTGGCTAGATAATTAGTTTTAATATAGCTTATACTTGCTTATTGTAATTGCTGTTGGTTTTCTAATAAAAATAAAATAAAATAAAAATAAAATTTAATATTAATAAATAGGTAGGTACTTTCATAGGTAACCAGTTATGCTTTCATGTACCAGTTTAGGTAACATCTCTATAGTGGTAGGGTTTCGTCCCACCCTACCCCCAAGGGTATGGCCAGGGGTATGGTGGGTCCGTAGTGACTTTTTGTATATACTTATTGTTTAGGTAGGTGCCAAAACTCTGGTAATAAAATAAAGTACCTTGGTGGTCTAGGTTTTATAGCATGTTTTGTTTTTTAGTAGGTATTGTGATACTTATGAGCTATGAAGGCTTAATTCTGAAAAATATATCAATACAGTCAGTAAAAATATGACTGCTTATACCAATTTAAGATTGAATTCACTTGGGTTTTAATAAAACTCAATTTAGTCAAGTTATGCTGCTACAAAATAACAGTACCTACAAAATAACATTCTAACAGGTTGGCTATGATTACTTTTTTACGGTATTAGTGCTGGCGTCACAGCTGATGATGATGGTGATGACGTCACTGAGAATAACACAAGAATTGAACCTGCGAAAGCATAGAACCTGCGCCGCAGACAAACAATGGACCTCTCCACTTGCAGTGTCAACATAGACTGACGAAGATATAACAGTAAACGGAGCCGACAAGTTGGATTTATGAAGCCTATTATGGCTCTTCTCGCTATTTTATCTAATTTAGACCAATTTTTTAGTGTTCCAGAGGGGTTATTCCCATCGAGCCCACAGGCCGGGCCAGATGGGAAAAAAAAGTCCCATTGAGCTCACTCATTTGCATAGTTTTGTTTTGTTGATCGAAACGCATATCGAGAAGCGACTTGCGAGATACTTTGTATGAAAACCCGATAAGCGCTTCTAGCGGGATGTTAGCAAAATATTTTTCTACACACAAAAACTGCGAGTTTCTTGATTCTCGCTTGTCGCAAATCAACAGCAAAACTCAGAGTACAGGCTCGCACTGCGCCTGTCAAGCGGAGTCAAAAAATGTTTTTGACATATTTTTGACAGGTAATGTAAGTCATGACGGAGGCCTTAAGGCGGCCTAAAAACTCCATCACCAGAGTTGGCCACTAAACTCATACGAGCTTGCTTTTACCTACAGGTAGATACATAAAGTTGTTATTAATGATTGATTACTACTGAGAGAACACTAAATTGTACCACTTGGAAAAGTAGTTCTACTGGTACCTACTTAAATAAAGTGTTAAGTAAATATTTTATTGACAGGCATCATAGCTCAGTTGGTAGTAGCTCTGCCTTCCGTGCTGTGGGTCGTGGGTTCGATCCCCACCGAGAACAAACATTTGTGTGTAGCAAACATAGATGTTTGTTCTATGTCTGGGTGTTACTATGTATATTAAGTACCTATGTATTTACAAAAAAAAATGTATGTAAGTATTATATCAGCAATCCAGTTTCCATAGTACAAGCTCTGCTTAGTTTGGGACTAGAGGGCGTTGTGTGTAATGTCCAAAGATATATATTATTATTTATTTTCAGTAGTGGTTGGGATGTCACATTTTGGTAAGCTAGCTCTATGTCCTTTTCAGGGTTTCTTTACGCCTGTGGTGGAGAAAGGAGTAGACTAGTAGCAAAGTATGGTCGTAACTATAGCTACCTACAGAATACATGACAATATTTTACCTACTGTAGTGTTTGCATCTATTCAGTAGATACGTTACCCTGTCTCGCTTGCACGAGTGGGTAGGTAACTTAGGTAACTGTCATGTGTCAAACTCCCGACCTGTCAATGTCTCCCGACGCGAGGGCGGGAGACGTGGGGGTCGGGGAGTTAGAGGACATATACGGTCACGGACGGGAGACAGTGAAACCAGCTCGGTGTACCAGTGAGCCAGGGATATAAAGAACAATATTTTACACCTACCAATGCATTTTTATTTTGTGTGAATTGGTTTCAGTTTGACGATTGACCAATCATCTAAAGAATCTATCTTAGGGCCGTATGCTGATAAAATTGTTACTCAAACATAGATTTGAGAGGTTTGATTTTCATACAAAAAACTATCAGTACTTGAGCAGTAAAACAGCATGCGGGCCTTTAGTATCACATTTTGTTAAGACCTTAGATTTTATAGATTGTAAAAACTGTGTGTTCAACTGGAATGTTACTTTGAAAATACAAACTTTGTATTTTTATTTTGCATCCATCAAAAACGAATCCAACTCCACTTCCGAAAGTTAGTGTTGCCATTTTATGCCAACTGTCAAAAGTGGCATTTGTTGAAGCGCTGATGCATGAAGTGTGATATCGAAAACTGTGGAGTAAAAAGTAAAGCTTAGGGCTGTCAAAAAGGTGACGTCATAGAAGTATAAAAAAGTCATCAACTTTTACCGTGGACATATTCGGCCTTACCACGTTATCAGATTTATCTTGGATCTAACAAAAACCGCTGAAAACCACGTGTTTTGGACTTAGTTCCCTGTCAATAAGTTGTCAGATTTATTGTAACATATAAATCTGACAACTTATTGACAGGGGTTAAGTCCAAAACACACGCGGTTTTTGGCGGTTTTGTTAGATCCAAGATAAATCTGGAAACATAATTTGGGGGATTAAGCTCGGTATTGTTAAACCACGTTTTGTCTTTCAATCTAATTTAAAACTGCTTTTCAACGTAAAAGACGGAACACTTTGTAACCTTTTAGAGGTTAGGTACCTAACCTACGCTATTTATTGCGAAAACACAATGTAAGTTTTGTAAACCATAACTTAGAGACTGGTTGAGGATTAGGTACCTACTTGATTGCTCTCATTACTGGGACTTTTAACGGTGTGAAGCTATAACAATAAAATGTGAAATATATAAATATTTACGGACATTTAACACAACGCCTTCTAGTCCCAAACTAAGCAAAGCTTGTACTATGGTAACTCGATGGCTGATAGAATACATATAATGTATACTCATATTTTTTTGTAGAATACATACTTAAAATACATAGTAGTAGACACAGAACAAACATCTATGTTTGCCACACACAAATGTTTGTTCAGAAATCAGAAATCAGAAACATTTATTCGCTGAATGTAAGTTTTAGGTAACATTGATGTTAAATGTATTAAAAGAGATCTATACATCCTACCAGTTATCGTCCTGGTGTGCAAACATTTTAACAAAATTAAATTCAAATACCTATCTATACCTATTACAAATTACAATCATGTCAGTATCACATTAGTAAAATGTCACTTATAACTAAAATATTCGTCAGTAGAGTAAAAGCAATTTAGCAGCAACCATTTGGAAAGTCTACGTTTAAACAAAGATAACGGCAATTCTTTAAATTCGTCAGGCACCGTATTAAATATATTCACAGCCATACAAAATGCAGTGGGGATCGAAACCACGACCCACAGCATGGAAGACAGAGCTGCTACCGACTGAGCCATGACGCCTGTCGAAAGATACTTTACATAGGGGAAAAATGTATGAAATAATGAAAAATATAAAAATGACTAAATAAAATAATACTCATAATAAAGCCGTCAAAGTTAAAATCATTTTACTGTGTACACTGATTGTTTTGCTCGGCGTTTACGTCACGTTCCGTCCATCAAAACTGTTGAAAATGTTTATTTCGTGATACAATGCTTCAACTTTTGTGATTTATGGTGTAACTAAAAATCAAACGTCGACGCTAACAAACTAGAGTGGCAAAAATTGTTTACACTTTTTCTAAAATGTATAATAATATTATACATTTTAGAAAAAGTGAAACAAATTTTATAAGATTTAAAAAGATATTTAGGAAGTGCAAAACAAAATATTATTTTCTTTTGCACTTCCTAAAATATATCTTTTTTTATAGTTATTGAAATATAACGTTCTGCCTGGGTTATTATTGAAATATAATGTTCTGTTCTGTTCTGTATATAACTATGTATTATTTATTAATTTAATTAATTTGGTTCCACGTTTGCAAATATTTATACTTTTGGCACTTGACTCTATAGAATAAAAATAAAATAAAATAAAAGAGCCTTTATTTCTAGTACTTACTCACTAACAACAATAAATTTCTTAAAACTACTTGTGTTTAACCTAGGTATCAAATTTTTTCAATATTTAATTTTTTTAGTACAAGTCGCCTCGAATAACTGCCAACCCTAATCCAGATTCGACTGCATTTATTTCGTGACTGAATCACTCCGGAAACTTTGAGATATGCGCTCTATTTTATAGGAAACACTCTGTTTTATGGAAAACTGTGTTTTTACGAGACGACTTTATAAATGCGATACTACGCGTCTTTTAAATAAATTCGTAAAAATAAATAAAAAATAGTAAGTACCTATGTAGAGGTAAGTACCTATGTAGAGGTGAGTACCTATGTAGAGGTAAGTACCTATGTAGAGGTAAGTACCTATGTAGAGGTAAGTACCTATGTAGAGGTGAGTACCTATGTAGAGGTGAGTACCTATGTAGAGGTAAGTACCTATGTAGAGGTAAGTCATGTGTGTTTCTACCTTTTTACGGCTTCATCCCGCACGACCACGGTTTCGCTGTTACACTGCCACTAACACAACTTCACGATATCTTCTTCTTTAATTTATGGCCTCTGTCCGTCATTTTGGCAGACATTGTTGCTAGTATTAAGTGAGATATTTAACATAGTCAAGTCGAGTCATTCGTCAGGGTCGGCTGTTTAGTTTCGAAGTCAAAAAGGTGGATTTTCCTTTCAAAACTTGGAAACGAATTGCATCATAACCCACTTTATACAATACTAGCTGTTGCCTGCGGCTTTGCTCGCGTGGTAGCAGCATACGCATTATTTGGTTAAAATCTTTAATCCTAATTTTTGATTATTTAGGGTGTGACTTTTCAAAATTCCTTTCTTAGTGCGCCCCTACATTATTAAGGATACTACTCTCCAAATTTCATACCTCTAGGACTTTATAGTTTAGGCTGTGCGTTGATTGTTAGTCAGCTTCAAAAGAGTTTTATATGTTTAGAAGATTTATTCCGGCTCACACTTTCTGTATATCTATAGAGTTAAGCTCACCTTTGTAAATGTCTATCTGTGCCATTTGCCATTAAATTGATGTGGCAAGTGGCAACTGGCTACGTCAACTCCAAAGTATTATATCAGCCTCTAATCTTCTCTAAAGTTCTGCATTCCACTTTAAGCCACATTATGCAATCGGACAGACGACGTCGCTGCGAATTTAGTCCTCGGCTTAGCCTGTTTTGAGCGTTCGTTTGTTGGTAGGGTGACCGTGCTTTTTGATTAAAACCCTATCTCATATGATACTATTTTTTTTCCTTCTATTTATATAATAAAGTAAGTAATATCTATACTAATAAAAAACTGTAAAAAAGCCAAAAACTAAAATTAAAGATAAAGATAGACGAAGCAGATCTTGCAGAAGCACACGAGGTTCATCGTAAGCTGGTTGACAGATATTTTTTGGTGGAAAGTTTCGCACGCGTATGAAATCGCGGGTATCAGCTAGTAAACATATAAATATAGTAGTAAGTACATGTAAACTAAATAAAAGAAGTCTCAGATACCTTATCTAGATTAAACAACTTCTACGATATGTTTGTTTCAATCACGCTGCTAGTGTTAGCTGGTCCTATTTAGATGAAACTTGGAATATAAAAGGTTCTTAACCTGGATTAACACATAGGCTACTGTTTGTATAGAAAAATTAACAGGAAGAATGGGACTCTGAATTACTTGTGTCTTGAGGTTTACTACAGCCACCCCAGAGGGCTCTGGGCTCTCGTTTCGATCAATAAAACAAAATTCAGACTACGCCCGCAGTCTGAATTTTGTTTTATTGATCGAAACGCAAATCGAGAAGCGACTTGCGAGATATTTTGTATGAAAATCCGATAAACGGCTCTAGCGGGAGATTTGCAAATTATTTTTTTCCATATAAAAATTGCGAGTTTCTCGATTCTCGCATATCGCAAATCAACATAACAATACTCAGACTGCGGGCTCTGAACGCCCTAGTTCGCGATAACTTTGTACAACCCCAAATTTTATACTCACGCACGGACTAATGAAACAAACCAATCCTACCCTGAACGAATAAAATGTAAAAACAAATATTTTTCTCTGTTTATTTTAATTATGTTATAAAATGTTTTAAATAAGTTACCGCTGGTAATGTTGATTAATGTACGCTATGGAAGAGAGCGGTATGTATCTCATAAAACACGTATTAAATACTTATAATTTATAAGTTAAAAAAACTGGAAAAACCGACTTCATCAAATGATGATGATGATGATGGCAGTTCCTTTCAGATAAAAAAAGATTTTTTCAAATCGGTTCATAAATGACGGATTTCTGAGGTAACAAACATAAAAAATAAAAATACAACCGAATTGAAAACCTACTCCTTTTTTGAAGTTGTAACACCCCCCCCCCCCCTAACAAAACACCCCTCCTACTTAAAACTACCTAACGTACTAATTTGTTGACTTACCTACTTATGCTCACCCCTAAATATCCGTCCTACTTAATAAAATATAAGAATGGCCATGTAATCGTCTAGTGGTTCGTCTTAGGATCCTACAGTGTGTCGCGTTAGTAACTCAAGAACTTAAAGGATTTATGTTGAGACTTCAATTATTTATTTATTTTATTAAAATTAGCTAATGTTTTAGTGTCACGCAATAAGAATTACTATTAAATAATCTTATTTCTTACATTAAGAATTCGGTTAGACTTACTTTGACTTATAAGAATTTGTATTGAAACTGTAATTACACGTAAATTAAATATTATTTTTATGTTGATTAAATATTAAATATGTACTATGAAGCTGACATTATAATGTCAGGGCTCCTTTAGACACCCCTCAACCCGTGCCAGCCAATGGTTTTCGTCACCATACGGATGCATACACCAATTCGTACATGTTTCGGAAACCTACGCATACAAACAGTGTATACAACAAAACCTCTTCTTCATAGTACTCGGCAAAATCAGAATCAGTATGAATAAGACAAGAAAAACAAATAACTTAAAATTACTGTTTCCAAGTCCTACTCATGCAACGCCAACTATGGATAAATTGTACATTGGAACTATCTCCATCTTGAATATTTTTTATTCAAAATCAAGACAGCCCCTAGGGGTTGACTGCAATATTACAGTCGTTAGAACTAAGTCCAACTATTGTCGTTTCAATTGAGTCCAATCCTTCTGGATAACCAATGCAAAAGCCACGGGAACTTTCCCAAATATGTAGATAAAAGTAGTAGATTTGGTCATATAACTAGAATGCGAATAAGCCTCCCTCGCTTTTATAAGTCCGGGTTAGCTTGACAACTACTGTGTCGCTAGTTAGACCGAATGGTACCACTTGGTAAATAATTTGTATCATTTTAGATACTTTTAGTGCAATCAAAACTCTGTAGGTAAATACCTTCCTCTTTCCATAGATTCCGGATAAATACCGAGACACACGCTCACAAAGTTTGATATACACGTTCGAAGATTATAATTGGTAGGCTTTACCAAAAGTTATTCCTTCTAGATTTTAGATCAATTGATCAGCCAAGTGGCCTTCTGTTACAATAAAATAAATAACTCTCTTGAGTTCAAATTTCACTCCAAAATATTAACGATAGATAGGTTTATCAACCTGTCAGTATAATATACTGTAGTAGAATAATAATTCTGTAATAAGTAATAAAACTTGGCTTATAAGTCAAATATTTATGTTTCAATATTAAATGTGTTCCAGAGTTTCCAATTGATAAATGTATATCTCACAATGTTAGTAGGATAACATTCCTACAAAATAATGAAGATTTGTGTAGGTATTTAAATGTATAAGATAATTAATGTTCTACCTCCCTAATAAGGTTCCCATCCTACCTAACAATGTGTACCTAACTTTCCCCTATTCTGGTTAAATGTGTGTATTTGAACAAAACTAGAAGCAAGCTTCTTATTTACATTTAAACGTGTGTGTAGTCCATCGAAGTGCAATGATGGACTTCCCTGACTACTCTGCTTAGGGAATGCGAGATGGTAAATCTCGACTTTGACCTAAAACTATAACCGTGTGTTTGTCAGTCAGCACCGAGGGGATTGGGTTGGTGCATCATAACGGGCAAAAGACAATAAAAGTGTGTGTATAAATACATATATAAATAAAGGTTCAAATTAGATGATCCTGCTCTCAGACAAGTAAGTGTCTACTGACGTGATACACGAAAATTGATATCCTCACGACGGAGCTCAGAATCAAACTAACCTGAGGATCTGTGTTGACCCCTACGAAGGGAATAATCAACATCCAGCCCGATCCAAGGTACCTGGACCTATCAAACGCAGGGTTGACCTACAGTTGTCACCGTTAGGTGTCCAGCCACCCACCAGCCCGTTCTGGATTTCTAACGCGCGAATTTTATATTTTGTATTATTTTTATGAAAGATTTTACTTTAAATTATTATTAGATATTTTAACTACAGAGAATATTTGAATTAAGTGTATTATTAAATTTATTCAACAAAATCAATAAAAGAGTAAAGTTTACAACATAAGAATTATTTAAAATTATTTTTAAGCAAATATTTAAATTGATAAAATTACTCACAAATTAAATTACTATTTAAAACACTTCTTACACAAACAAAACTGAATTTTAAAGTTAAAGCAAATAAACGAACGCAAAATTAATTCATTTTCAGAAATAATTAATTACGAAAGTACGTGTCCTATGGGTTCGGGGGTCCCAATCTGAATGTCTCCTCTTTGCTTGGCTTCGCGTCGCGTCGCCTGCGCAAACCTTCTCTTGCGGGGTGAGGGAGGTCTCCTATTTTTTATAACTAACTCAAAATCTTTTGTCGATACAGTTAGGGGGATTCTTGTAAATCATGGGAAGTCCACGAACATGTACAATGCTAAGAGATATTGCGTTCACATGTTTTATTTTTTTGCTGTTAAATTTATGAGCCTAGCTCAGCCACTTAGAAACAAAAGACCTTTTAACAGACACATTTCTTTAAAATATTGAGCATTCTTTTGTTATAATGCAATAACCAAAATATTTCCTTTTTTAAAATCGAATCGATGTATTTCAAATATTATTTATAATTAGATTATGATTTTAATAATAATTGTGAACAGTGACGAGTTTGACCTCGTTCTGACTCGTTACAGTCGACCCTCAATATTTACGCAGGTTGATAATAATATTAACCCGTAGTAAATATTTCCAAATAAAATAAATCTTCACAATTATTATGAAATAAATAATAAATCTCTTTCACAAGTTATTCTCTCTTGTTAAACTTAAGGTATAAAAATTTGTTTATTCTTATTTTCAAATATTTGATTTTAAACGTGTAATAAGCATATTATACAATATGCAGTGTAATACATATATAAATACAAAAAGTGTGTAGTGTATTTAAACCAAAGTGTAAAACTGTTGCCATTCGGATTCCAATCCTTTGCTATAAATGAAAGCCCCCACGGGATCTTACACTCTTTCGCAAGGACAATCTAGCTGTGTAAAGAGCATTTGGTTGTGAGGCAAATGTATCCTAGTGATATAGTGCTAGCTTTCCTTCAGCCCTTGTATTGACTACCGCAATGTTGGATCTGGGAATGAAAACACCACCCTTCACAATCTAGATTAAATCCCTTCCCGTCGTCCGAGTCTAAATGTTTCCCCATGACAGCGACATTCAGTTAAAAATTGACCTCAAAATAACAACATGTTTACAAGTCGGAGAATGTGTAGTGTGCTTAGTCATGGCCTAATAGGTGTAGTGTGAACTTGTATGAAATTGGCCTAAACCAATGAATGTCCTCAGACTTAACCTAACACCAAAGATCTCCTTCATACAAATTGTTTGTGTAGTGTAGCGTATATTTGATTTAATAACAACAAACAAAATTGTCTCACTCTCAGATTCTGTTGAAATCTTAGGCCCCTCAAACCGTTAATTCCTTTCATCAGGATTTCATTCAATCTCTAATAAAACTTTCAATCATTGACATACTAAAATTAAATTTCATACATCATTTCCATAAACTTCAACTTCCGCAGTCTTTCATTATACCCGCAAAATCAACAAATCATTTTGAACTAAGACTATAAAATTATTTATACCTAAGTTTATTTAGTTATTTATATTAATTAAAAAAAATAATTTAATTAAAATATTTTATGTAAGAGGAAATAACCGTGTTCAAATTATTATTGATTAATTTAACTAATTGAAACTTATTGACTATTTATCAATTAATCATGCAAAACCTTTTAAAGTTTTAAAATTAAACGCATACGCATAATTTACGCAAGTGCAAAGGTCAAAATAATAAGTTTACGCTAAACGCAAAGACGCTAATTCACAACGACTGAACCTTTTATTACGCCAAATGCAGTTAATCCGTATTAGGTACGCCAAATGCAAAAATGAAACGATTTATCTACGCCAAATGCACAAACAATAAAATTTAAAATATTAGAGTTAATACAGCTCACAAGTTTAATAACATATAAACAATATCAACTTCTCCGTAACTCCAATATCTGTGAAAATCTTATTAGACTATCATGCTGAATAAATAATTATTAAACAGTCTAATCAATCTCCCTTCACTCCAATAGAATCTGTAATAAATGTTAGTGTAAGTTATTATCTTATTAAACTACCATGCTTAGTGAAATTATTATAAAATGTTACCCAACTGCTGTTTGATTGACCTCCACACCACAGTTTCACTATAAAACTACTTCCGATTTATTTATTTTTTTAACCTCATATAATAATGCTATTAAAATCCATCTTTGTTGTTCAAAAACAATATAGTCATTTAATTTAATTAAAATAAAATAATAAGTACTTAGAAGAATCATCTAAGATATTCATATTCTAACTCGTTCATAATGTAACTACTGTCTAACTGAATTAGTATGTTTAAACTTAGTATCAGTGTATGTCTATACTTTTAGATTAGAACAAACTGCAAAACGAATAAAATTTACGTCAATCCACTTGCATCAATGCATAATATAAAAAAAGAATCATTTAAAGGTTACAAATAGGCACAGTCCCACGACCATTCAGTTGATGTACCAGCCAAAAACGTAAATATCCCATCGATAACCAAACACTTAAGTGACCGTGTGTTAGCACTTTGTGATTTCTCAAGTGCTTAAAACCCATACTAGGCAACATAATTTTTTCATTTTAACTATCAATATATCTGTCAACTAAAAGAAGGATAATAATATTTTGTCCTCACTTGAATTTGAGCAGGTACCCAGTGAAATTCCCAAGTTATTTTTTGCTTGAAAGAATTAAGCCCATACCCATTTCTTTATTTAAATGCACCTTACAAAGGCAACCTATATTACAACCAACGTAACGATTAATCCTACTATAATTTTATAAACGCGAAGTATGGATGGATGAAAGGATGTTTGTTACTCTTTCACGCAATAACCACCGTCCGATATGGATGAAACTCGATATATATATTATCCGTAATTTGGATTAAAACACAAACTACTTTTTATTCCGAAAATCAACGGGACGCGAACGCAGTCACAGGCGACACCTAGTAATTAATATAAATTCTTATTACCGATCTCTAAAACGTAGTCGTAAGTCCATAGAGTTTAATTAGAATATTGTATTAAATTAGTAGACTTTTCTAATACCTATTTAGATCCCGGCTAACTATTTCACTAAAAGTATTTTAGAATATTGAAATGAGAATCGAACTCACACACTATCGTTTACATTAATGAAATATAAACAACTATAAAAATTACTTCTTAATATATATTCACGCGATGATATTTATCATAAACAAATAAAACGTAATATCGACCCTCCATCTTTAAAATCGCGGCCTAGTTATAAAATTTAGATTTATTTAAGTACTCAAAAACAGATTTTATATTTTATTTTAGATTACTCTATTTAGTATTTTTTTAATAAAACCTTGTTTAGAATTAGTATAGTTCAACCTAAATAGTGAATGTTATTGTTTTAACTTTACAATAACCTATTCTATTGTTTCTTTATTCCTATATTATTCTAATACAGTCGTATCAGTTGCGCTTCAAAAATCGCACAAAAGCACTAACTCCAAAATATCCGCCCTAAAACAATATCTTATTGTTCTACGATGCACTTCCCAGTTTGACCCTAGCTATAAATTTTAGCGTTAACAACCTTTTAAAAAATACGTTTCCTGGGAATACAATAATTATGGTTACCATATGCCGCTTCATAAACTACAACTTATTTATAACTCAAAAGCTTACCTACCTGCTACTTACAAACCTAAACTATTTCTATTCAATGTTACCTTCGACTTACAAAAAGTATCTAGTTATTGAAATAAAGTTTTGAATCATTAATTAATGTTTCTCAAACACCTTTGCATTTAAGTAGTATTTACCTACCTACTTATCATATTGTTTAAACTAAGGAAAATTATTCAATTACGACCCTCCATTTACAAAAGTATGTTGTTCATTTGAATAAATTGAAATAAAGTTTCAGAGTAATTGATTTATATTTTACAATAAATCAAAGTCAAACATTCTATACCTAATCAGTAAAGTCACAAAAATTACCTAGAATTCTTAAAAAAAGCAGGCAACCTTAAGTAGCAACTCCTAGTGACCAAAACCAAAAGAATAATACCTATCTTTACTCGAGATGAATTATTAAGTTTAAACTACTTTTATTTAATCGCGACCCTCAATTTGCACAACTATAAAAATCGCATATTTCATAGAAAATCATGTTTAGTTCATACACTTATTCTGCCCTTTATATAATGAATTTCAAGCTTCATTATTTAAGCGATACGTGTAATGTATTTACCTATTATAAAGTATATACTAACGACCCTCTGTTCATACAAATATTTGTCCTTATAAATTGTTAAATTAAAACCTCCCGTAAATAAACTGTTAATATCTATTATAATTTACTAACAACCCTAAGTTAATACAAATAAAAAAAATATTGATTTTCGAACTTTGTTTCATAAAATTGATCAACCTGTAATAAGTATCTATTTATAACCTTCAGTAAAAACAACGATAATTAACCCGGCAATTACAAGTTAAATCTATTTTTTTTTTGAAATCTCAACATAAAACCTCATCCTTTTTATACGGCAGCAAATTGTGCGAATTTAATCGCACTTAAATACCTAACCTACCTATTACAAACAAAATTAAAATAGTAATCAAAATTCACATCCTGGTCACGGCACCAAATTGTAACACCCCCCCCCCCCCTAACAAAACACCCCTCCTACTTAAAACTACCTAACGTACTAATTTGTTGACTTACCTACTTATGCTCACCCCTAAATATCCGTCCTACTTAATAAAATATAAGAATGGCCATGTAATCGTCTAGTGGTTCGTCTTAGGATCCTACAGTGTGTCGCGTTAGTAACTCAAGAACTTAAAGGATTTATGTTGAGACTTCAATTATTTATTTATTTTATTAAAATTAGCTAATGTTTTAGTGTCACGCAATAAGAATTACTATTAAATAATCTTATTTCTTACATTAAGAATTCGGTTAGACTTACTTTGACTTATAAGAATTTGTATTGAAACTGTAATTACACGTAAATTAAATATTATTTTTATGTTGATTAAATATTAAATATGTACTATGAAGCTGACATTATAATGTCAGGGCTCCTTTAGACACCCCTCAACCCGTGCCAGCCAATGGTTTTCGTCACCATACGGATGCATACACCAATTCGTACACGTTTCGTAAACCTACGCATACAAACAGTGTATACAACAAAACCTCTTCTTCATAGTACTCGGCAAAATCAGAATCAGTATGAATAAGACAAGAAAAACAAATAACTTAAAATTACTGTTTCCAAGTCCTACTCATGCAACGCCAACTATGGATAAATTGTACATTGGAACTATCTCCATCTTGAATATTTTTTATTCAAAATCAAGACAGCCCCTAGGGGTTGACTGCAATATTACAGTCGTTAGAACTAAGTCCAACTATTGTCGTTTCAATTGAGTCCAATCCTTCTGGATAACCAATGCAAAAGCCACGGGAACTTTCCCAAATATGTAGATAAAAGTAGTAGATTTGGTCATATAACTAGAATGCGAATAAGCCTCCCTCGCTTTTATAAGTCCGGGTTAGCTTGACAACTACTGTGTCGCTAGTTAGACCGAATGGTACCACTTGGTAAATAATTTGTATCATTTTAGATACTTTTAGTGCAATCAAAACTCTGTAGGTAAATACCTTCCTCTTTCCATAGATTCCGGATAAATACCGAGACACACGCTCACAAAGTTTGATATACACGTTCGAAGATTATAATTGGTAGGCTTTACCAAAAGTTATTCCTTCTAGATTTTAGATCAATTGATCAGCCAAGTGGCCTTCTGTTACAATAAAATAAATAACTCTCTTGAGTTCAAATTTCACTCCAAAATATTAACGATAGATAGGTTTATCAACCTGTCAGTATAATATACTGTAGTAGAATAATAATTCTGTAATAAGTAATAAAACTTGGCTTATAAGTCAAATATTTATGTTTCAATATTAAATGTGTTCCAGAGTTTCCAATTGATAAATGTATATCTCACAATGTTAGTAGGATAACATTCCTACAAAATAATGAAGATTTGTGTAGGTATTTAAATGTATAAGATAATTAATGTTCTACCTCCCTAATAAGGTTCCCATCCTACCTAACAATGTGTACCTAACTTCCCTCTATTCTGGTTAAATGTGTGTATTTGAACAAAACTAGAAGCAAGCTTCTTATTTACATTTAAACGTGTGTGTAGTCCATCGAAGTGCAATGATGGACTTCCCTGACTACTCTGCTTAGGGAATGCGAGATGGTAAATCTCGACTTTGACCTAAAACTATAACCGTGTGTTTGTCAGTCAGCACCGAGGGGATTGGGTTGGTGCATCATAACGGGCAAAAGACAATAAAAGTGTGTGTATAAATACATATATAAATAAAGGTTCAAATTAGATGATCCTGCTCTCAGACAAGTAAGTGTCTACTGACGTGATACACGAAAATAAATTGTAACACCCCCCCTAACAAATCACCCCTCCTACTTAAAACTACCTAACGTATTAATTTTTGTCTTACCTACTTATGCTCACCCTTAAAGATCCGTCCTACCTAATAAAATATAAGAATGGCCATGTAATCGTCTAGTGGTTCGTCTTAGGATCCTACAGTGTGTCGCGTTAGTAACTCAAGAACTTAAAGGATTTATGTTGAGACTTCAATTATTTATTTATTTTATTAAAATTAGCTAATGTTTTAGTGTCACGCAATAAGAATTACTATTAAATAATCCTATTTCTTACATTAGACTTACTTTGACTTATAAGAATTTGTATTGAAACTGTAATTACACGTAAATTAAATATTATTTTTATGTTGATTAAATATTAAATATGTACTATGAAGCTGACATTATAATGTCAGGGCTCCTTTAGACACCCCTCAACCCGTGCCAGCCAATGGTTTTCGTCACCATACGGATGCATACACCAATTCGTACACGTTTCGTAAACCTACGCATACAAACAGTGTATACAACAAAACCTCTTCTTCATAGTACTCGGCAAAATCAGAATCAGTATGAATAAGACAAGAAAAACAAATAACTTAAAATTACTGTTTCCAAGTCCTACTCATGCAACGCCAACTATGGATAAATTGTACATTGGAACTATCTCCATCTTGAATATTTTTTATTCAAAATCAAGACAGCCCCTAGGGGTTGACTGCAATATTACAGTCGTTAGAACTAAGTCCAACTATTGTCGTTTCAATTGAGTCCAATCCTTCTGGATAACCAATGCAAAAGCCACGGGAACTTTCCCAAATATGTAGATAAAAGTAGTAGATTTGGTCATATAACTAGAATGCGAATAAGCCTCCCTCGCTTTTATAAGTCCGGGTTAGCTTGACAACTACTGTGTCGCTAGTTAGACCGAATGGTACCACTTGGTAAATAATTTGTATCATTTTAGATACTTTTAGTGCAATCAAAACTCTGTAGGTAAATACCTTCCTCTTTCCATAGATTCCGGATAAATACCGAGACACACGCTCACAAAGTTTGATATACACGTTCGAAGATTATAATTGGTAGGCTTTACCAAAAGTTATTCCTTCTAGATTTTAGATCAATTGATCAGCCAAGTGGCCTTCTGTTACAATAAAATAAATAACTCACTTGAGTTCAAATTTCACTCCAAAATATTAACGTTAACGGTAGATAGGTTTATCAACCTGTCAGTATAATATACTGTAGTAGAATAATAATTTTGTAATAAGTAATAAAACTTGGCTTATAAGTCAAACATTTATGTTTCAATATTAAAGGTGTTCAAGAGTTTCCAATTGATAAAAATTATATCTCACAATGTTAGTAGGATAACAATCCTACAAAATAATGAAGATTTGTGTAGGTATTTAAATGTATAAGATAATTAATGTTCTACCTCCCTAATAAGGTTCCCATCCTACCTAACAATGTGTACCTAACTTCCCTCTATTCTGGTTAAATGTGTGTATTTGAACAAAACTAGAAGCAAGCTTCTTATTTACATTTAAACGTGTGTGTAGTCCATCGAAGTGCAATGATGGACTTCCCTGACTACTCTGCTTAGGGAATGCGAGATGGTAAATCTCGACTTTGACCTAAAACTATAACCGTGTGTTTGTCAGTCAGCACCGAGGGGATTGGGTTGGTGCATCATAACGGGCAAAAGACAATAAAAGTGTGTGTATAAATACATATATAAATAAAGGTTCAAATTAGATGATCCTGCTCTCAGACAAGTAAGTGTCTACTGACGTGATACACGAAAATTGATATCCTTACGACGGAGCTCAGAATCAAACTAACCTGAGGATCTGTGTTGACCCCTACGAAGGGAATAATCAACATCCAGCCCGATCCAAGGTACCTGGACCTATCAAACGCAGGGTTGACCTACAGTTGTCACCGTTAGGTGTCCAGCCACCCACCAGCCCGTTCTGGATTTCTAACGCGCGAATTTGATATTTTGTATTATTTTTATGAAAGATTTTACTTTAAATGATTATTAGATATTTTAACTACAGAGAGTATTTGAATTAAGTGTATTATTAAATTTATTCAACAAAATCAATAAAAGAGTAAAGTTTACAACATAAGAATTATTTAAAATTATTTTTAAGCAAATATTTAAATTGATAAAATTACTCACAAATTAAATTACTATTTAAAACACTTCTTACACAAACAAAACTGAATTTTAAAGTTAAAACAAATAAACGAACGTAAAATTAATTCTTTTTCGGAAATAATTAATTACGAAAGTACGTGTCCTATGGGTTCGGGGGTCCCAATCTGAATGTCTCCTCCTTCCTCGGCTTCGCGTCGCGTCGCCTGCGCAAACCTTCCCTTGCGGGGTGAGGGAGGTCTCCTCTTTTTTTATAACTAACTCAAAATCTTTTGTCGATACAGTTAGGGGACTCTTGTAAATCATGGGAAGTCCACGAACATGTACAATGCTAAGAGATATTGCGTTCACATGTTTTATTTTTTTGCTGTTAAATTTATGAGCCTAGCTCAGCCACTTAGAAACAAAAGACCTTTTAACAGACACATTTCTTTAAAATATTGAGCATTCTTTTGTTATAATGCAATAACCAAAATATTTCCTTTTTTAAAATCGAATCGATGTATTTCAAATATTATTTATAATTAGATTATGATTTTAATAATAATTGTGAACAGTGACGAGTTTGACCTCGTTCTGACTCGTTACAAAGTCGGTTAAAAAATGAAGTATTCACCCACTGTCAATTTGTCCATCTAGATTGAGGGATCAAAATTAGGCAGGAAAATGTTAAAAAATTGTTAGATTTTATAGCACTAATCCGAAAATTTGTAAAACCTAAGATACGGAAGTTATAGCTACAAAACAGGATCCCTCAATTTAGCATTTCGGGAAAATCAGATTCTTAGTTCTCAGAAACTATTGACTCTAGTCTCATGGTTCTTGCACCAATAAATGTTAAAAAATTGTAAATACTATGTTATTATTCCCAAGCTATCGATATAAAACTTTTTTTTTGTATTTTGTAGTTTTAAAATGTTTTTTTTAAAGCATTTTTCAAGAAACTAGTTTGAAAACAGGCCAAGTACTTGATTTGACTTGTTTAAAACACAAATCATGGCCACCACAGTCCAGTCTCAGTATAATTAGACACTCTCGTCACTTCAGTCTCGGCGAGTGTCTGCCGACTCTGGCGACACTAATTGCTCTCAGGACAGCTCTGTTTGTATAAGCGAGTCATTCATTTGACTATTTTTTATTGTAGGTACTTAAAGCACGTACACGGAAAAAAGACCTGGACTTAAGCATAGATTTTTGGACACTTCTGAATGAAATTCCTATAAAAATCTATACATATAGAGCTTCGGAAAATGTCCGATCCATATCGGAAACTTTAGATTTCAAATTCGATATTTGAAAACTCTTTCGATCCTTCCGATTCCGATTTGACAACTTCCGAATGCATTGAAATAGCTTTCCGTTTTGTCTTACGGTAGAACAATATTGTTATTACTTCAAAGACTGTAATGGCTGGCTTCACACCGACATTGTTTCTTTTAAGCTATTCCATAGCTTTTATCGCGGGCCTTGAGCGTGGAGACCGAATCCAGAAATTCCGTAACGAAAATAACCTAACACCCCCCACTCCGACCGGCACAGCGGTGATACGATAAAAAATGCTATGCAATAGCTTTACCGCGGCAGTCTCCGAGTGCCACACGTTTTTTTTTAAATTTTATTTTTATTGTCTGTGGGAAACAAACAGTCTAATATCTTATTAAATTATAGATATGTAAAAAATGCTACGAGGATTGTAACTAGAGCCAATCGTGTGCCTGGAACCTGATTTGTGGGCTTCACCCCCGAGAAGCCTGTCACCAATCTTTTGTAATCATCGTTGTTTCTACTCCATCAAATACCACGTGCCCATGCCACTGCCGGCATGTATGCCGCTTAGTGAGAATAAAGGCGATGTTGCTGTGGCAATAAGTCCGCGGAATTGATGCCGCCATACATTCCAGCAGCGGCATGGGCATAATGTGCACGCGGTATAAACATTGTCCCAGGCAAGGCACTATAGTGTCTCGTTAAGTGTAGGCATAGGTTGCCTCCTGACACTGTATAAATCATCTTCAATAGATGTAAAGGCTTTGTAAAGGCCTATATTATTATTACTATTTTACTAATCGAATACGAAATAACCTAAAAAGTGATAAGCTACGATTGAACTACGTTTCAAATGATAAGTTTGATAGTAGAATTGACACCTTACTGACATCCTGTAGTTGAATAGAGCCGTGTTGTTGCTGTAATGGATATCGATAATATGTGAAGCAGGTACAAAATGTTCCGCAAATTTCTCTCTTGCTCGTAGTTTTTGATAGGTACGTATCAAAGATTACCTTTCATAGTGGCAATATACTATACTCCTGATATTTAGTAACTTTTGACAGGTGAGAAGATTGAGTAAATCATCATCATCTCAGCCCGGTCACCCGCTGCTGGGTATAGGCCTCCTTCATGTTATGCCAGCCTCCTCTGTCTTGTGCGTCTCGCAACCAGGTGTTATCACCGACCTTTATGATGTCGTCGACTGAGTAAATAATACATAGTTATGACTACAAGGCTCTAAATTAAAAGTAATACTAGCCTGAATACTCTCTGCTACGTGTTCTCGCAGTTTCATCACATTTCATTACCAAAAACTGGGTCTTCTCTAGGGGGTTATAGCCAATTCGTACCTTCCATTGTTTATGCTAATTTCAAATTTTCTTCCCAATTTTTCCTTATGTAGTACTGTTGTGTTTTTCTGTGGCACAACGTAGGTCAGTACAGTCGAAATAAAAAGCCATTTGTGAAGATGCGAGTGTTTCATAGGCTGTTGCGTGAGATTTACCAAAGGACAGTCAAAGGATACTAAATTAAATTGTGACGCAAATCAATCAAACCATTGCGCTATTTTCTAAGGGATGAAAAATGGTTTAAAAAGTTATTGTAATTGTAGGCAGCCACAGTGACTTCTATAAGTAACATTCCAAGATTTTGTAATTTGTTTTTAAAGATTGGAGATTTGTTTTAGCAGAGATTTGCTAGTTTGTTTTGATAGGTACCTAAGTTGAATCTGTCTGAACGTACTTACTAAGCTGCTGGTACCGTAATACCCAATCACTCGACTGATATTTGTTTTACTATCCTCCATTTTCTGAAAATGTTGGTTTCCGGAAAAGTGACCTTAGTAAATATAGACACATAGTCGATTTTACAATAAAACATTTATTTATTCTTTTGTTTAGTTTCGGAGGAATACATCATGACAAAACAGTTCATTTGGACTGTTCTATTGATCATAAACACCATTGAAAAGTCACAGGAAAGCATAATACGCAATATCGTATACGTGGGTGACATGTTTTTCCAGTTATTTTTATGTAAAAGCAAAACTATTAAACCAATTTTTATTAAATTTTTAGATGTGGTGTTGGAGGAGAATGGAAAAGATAAGCTGGTTGGAGAAAGTTACTAACGTGGAAGTACTAAGTAGGCTGAATGAGGAAAGAGCCCTTATGAGGGTTATTGAAAACCGGAGAGGAAAGATGATGGGACACCTCATACGACATGACAGTTTGATTAAAAATATCATTGAAGGAAAGGTAGAAGGAAAGAGAGGAAGGGGAAGACCGCGTAAAAGCTATACGAGCCAGCTGAAGGAAAAGATCGCTGTCATGTCGTATAAGGACGTCAAGGAAACTGCACTGGAAAGGAACAAATGGCGAGAACTGCATAATTACACCGACAAGAGCTGAGCTCTTAAGTTAGAAGAAGATACGACTAATCTGGAAACCTTTCAGATAAAAAGGATTTACCAAATTGGACGAAATTGGAATGAATTAAATGGAATAAATGACAAACAAAGCAAACAACATAGAACCAAATTGAGAACTTCCCTTTTTTTTTGAAGTCGGTTGTCGGTTGAAAGAAGACTTAATTGCTTACCGCTTGGGGTAGTGACCGCCAAAGTGATGATCACCAAGACTTCCTCTGCGACTTGGCCGCCAAGTGCGTTTGCAGCCTAAACTCCCCTTATTTACTTTCCTCCAATATTCATAAATCATAAACTAAGTCACATAATTCCAGTGTTCCAATCAGGGTAAGCCCAATGTAAATTGAATTCCATATTTTGTATGGGAGTTGCCGTTTTCCGAAGGCTTTTACGGATATAGGTCACAGTGGCACTATTTTGTAAATACTACGCCATTTTCTGTCGAAAGAATTGATGTTGGTAGATGCTTAGAGGAAAATGATTGTTCGTTTGTGGTTCCTAGTGGTTATTTTCTGGTCTATTTCAGCCTGCGCTGTATTTGGTAGGTTATAAGTTGTTAAATAAATACAATTAATTCACAAATATAAAACTCTTTTGAAGCTGACTGAAAATTAACGCACAGCCTAAACTATCAATCCTAGAGGTATGAAATTTGGAGAGTAGTATCTTATATAGTGTAGGGGTGCACTAAGAAAGGAATTTTGAAAAATCACACTCTAAAAGGTCTAGAACGCGAGCAACGCTGCGGGCGACGGCTAGTAAATAAATAATTTTTCTAAAACATTTTACACAACGCCCTCTAGCCCCAAACTATGTACTTAACTATACATAATACTAAGAGATTCTTAGGCCCGAATACCGATACAATAATCGTTACTCAAGCATAGATTTGAGTATAGATTTTCATATAAAAATCTATGCTTGAGTACGGACCAGTGCCTTGAGCAGTAAGGTACTGATACACATGTTAGAAAATAGCATGCTAATTATCGTGCTAATTAGCATGCTCAATATTAGCATGCTAGTGAGGAGTTTACATTTGCTAGCAATAAGCATGCTAGTTTTAAGCATGCTTCTGAATAAGCATGCTAAAAGCAAACACTCCAATACACATGCTATTTTATAGCGTGCTCTCACGCTCTCTGTGCAAATTAGTATACGGCCCAATTGCGTCAACGTCTCTACCAGACTACGGCAGTTCTCAGTAAATTGTACACTCATTTTGAAGTCAAAAATTCACCATATTGCCTCTAGCTCTCCTCTAAAATTTTAACTATAAATTTATATATTTTACCCCTACGCATAGTATTATATAATCTGTGCCCCTACTAACATTGCACTAGTCCTCTCAAATACGCAAGTACTAACTCGCTTACGAGTCGGTTATGCAAAACCTATAAGCCCCAGTTTCCACCAAAGCGGAGTGAAGTGTAGCGAAGAGTAGATGTGGAAGTAACAAAATCGGATTGGTTTATTTTGTCTGTTTGTCTGTTTATCTGTCTGTCTGTTTGTTTGTTCGTGGATCACGCCTAAACTACTGGACCAATTTCAACGAAACTTATACCATTCGGAAGACCTTTTTGCGGAGTGAAACATAGGCTATATTTTATTGAAATCAAAGACGTGGATTCTTAGATACAGCTTGAACTCTCTGAATTAAAAGCAGCCTTTGGCACGAGGTTCATCGTATGCTGGTTGACAGATATTTTTGTGGAAAGTTTCGCGCGCGTACGAAGTCTCGGGTATCAGCTAGTATTGTATAATATTGTAATGTCATCATCATCATCATCATTTCAGCCCGTTTGCACTCACTGCTTTACAGGCCTCCTCTTACGCCAATCTTTTCGCTCCCTTGCGTGTCTTGTCCATTGATTCTTCCAATTGAATTGTCGTCTTCCATTTTTCGAGGAATTCTGGTACGGGTGGTAGAGGTAGCAAAACGTCAAGGAATTTCTTCGGAGTAAGTTTCAAAACATAGTTTCTAAGTATCTTATTAATCTAAGTACTTTAGCTGGCAGGGTATGAAATTCCGAACAGTTTTCAGCCCAAGTTTTTAAAAAAATAGCAACGTTGTTTATTAGCTAAGTATTTTTGTCTACAGCGATTAAATACTGCTAGAAAATACTCTTGCGAACAAAGATTTTAGTGATAACTTGGGCAAAAATGTATGTCTTTGTATGTTTGTTCAACGAGATCTTTTGAACCGCGTATTCAATCTTCACAGAATTAAGTAGGTAGATGGATAGTACTCTAAAGTTTTACTGGTTTGTTAAATGAAGTAAATCGGTCAAGGGGTTGTAAAGTTATGAGGGTTCAAAGGGAATAACAAAAAAGTCGTAAATATACCTCAATGTAAATAAGAGTTACCTATCAGCCTGGCGATCAAAGTCAAAATGTTTTTATTCAATTAAATCTCAGATTTTATGTAATTAGGTATGATTACGAGTTTGTTTATTTTTTGTTCCTTATTATGCAGGCCGGACTTTGCATCCTATTTTATAACACCTCTTACACACACGTGTAATTCTGCAAATAAATGTACTTTGACTGTTAACTCTGCGGGGAACCGAATAACGTGAAACTTCAACCAGTGTAAATTCTGAACCTAAACTTTAGAATTTCTACAATCTAAACATTCTATGAACTAATTTGTGTTCTAGGAAATGAACTCTAGTTTCGACATGTGAATCATTTGTACATCAGGTCTACTATATAGATGCAGGGTGTCCCAAGACTACTATAAAAGTACCTCAGATCATGTTTCCATATAAAAGGTGATAAAAATATATGAAAAAAATATTTGAATGTTCTTAAAATTCTTCCATGATTTCTGTGCACGATTTCATAAGATTAACGACCCTGATTTTAAAGAGAACAAAAAAAATATGAAATATAATTAACAAAAAGTTAAAAAACCAACCATCTGTGTATAATTTGCCTCACGAACAAATCTGACAGTCGCCGCGTTAACGTATTCGAGTTATATTGCGCGTCAACGCCAGCTCGACTGCCAACCGTTGTAGTGTCACCGCGCAGTGTATCTCGGATACGCTAGCGTTACGATACGGCTGCGATTGTCACATTTATTAGTAATCAAGGCACGGTTAATTTTTGAGAGTAATTTGTTTCACGCCCTGTATCGTGCCCAGTGTACCGAAGTGATGAATATCCTACCAACAAATTGAGTTCAGTACCCAGAAACAAACACTAATAGCTAAGAGAATACACTAGGATAGTGTGTAAACTAATACGTACAATCTGTATTATAATAATAATAATAAATATCTTTGGACATTAAACACAACGCTCTCTAGTCCTAAACTAAGCAGAGCTTGTACTATGGAAACTAGATTGCTGATATAATACTTATATACATTTTTTTTTTGTTAATACATACGTCAAATACATAGTAACACCCAGACAGGACAAACATTTATGTTTGCTACAGAAATGTTTGTTCTCGGTGGGGATCGAACCCACGACCCACAGCACGGAAGGCAGAGCTACTACCGACTGAGCCATGACGCCATTCATTATGTATAATTTCGCTTGAATTTCGTAATAATTTCTTAAATTTCATAACCAGTGGTATTTTAGTTCAGTAGGTACATACCTTCTTACACACGGCTACATGTCATGTTCATTATCATCATCATCATCAACCTATATCGGTCCACTGCTGGACGTAGGTCTCTCCCAAGATGCGCCACTGAGCCCGGTCTTCGGCTCTTCTCATCCATTGTTTGCCAGCTACATGTCTCAGATCGTCACCCCACCTAGCCGGAGGGCGTCCTACACTACGCTTGCCTAAACGCGGTCTCCACTCGAGTATTAGTTTGCTCCAACGATTGTCAGTTCTGCGGCAAACATGGCCGGCCCACTGCCACTTCAGCTTATTTATCCTCTGAGCTATGTCGACTACCTTGGTTCTCTGTCGGATAACCTCGTTCCGGATTCTATCCTTCAGAGAAATTCCGAGCATAGCCCTCTCCATAGCTCGCTGAGCAACTTTCAGCTTGTGGACCAACCCTACTGTCAGTGTCCACGTTTCGGCATGGGTCATGACAGGTAGGACGCATTGGTTGAAGACTTTCGTCTTCAGACATTGAGGTATGGGTGACGAGAAGACCTGTCGGAGTTTCCCAAACGCTGCCCAGCCTAGCTGGATTCGCCGGTTTAGCTCTGTGTCATGTTACACATCCATTATAAGCATAACTACGCTGTGAATAAGAAATATCCTTAGACATTACACACAACGCCCTCTAGTCCCAAACTAAGCAAAGCTTGTAGTATGGGAACTAGATTGCTTAAATAATTAGGTGTTTGTCACACACAAAATGTTTGTTTTAAATGGGGATCGAACCCACGACCCACAGCACGGAAGGCAGAGCTACTACCGACTGAGCCATGACGCCTGTCGAATGAAATAAAATAAAATAATTTTATGTTTGAAATTCTTAAAATACTAGCGAAATAAACTGTTCACTATTTAATAATCAAATAAAACGTTCATTTAGAAAAATCACTTAACATTTATTATTTACTTACAAATTTAACAATTTATTATGTACACGCTATTTACAATACTATTATGTTAGTTGAAATACATTTAGTTTTAATATTAACTAAGCAATACACTAATAAAATTTAAAAAAATCTTTTTACCTATAACTAAAACTATCTTAATGTAAAATTATCTTCATGTCAATAAAGGCGTTGGGGCTTTTCAGGTTCCGATTTGGTTAATTTTTGGATTCATTTTATTATTTATAAATTTTGTTTTATCATAAACGATTAAGCAAGAGCAGTCACGAAAACGCAAAATAAAGTAATTATTTTGACGTAAACATAAGTACGATAAACAATATTGAAAAAGACGCATTTTTCGAAGTAAAATATGTAACTAATGATTCCCGGTGTTTTATTTTGTCATTTTTATATTTTAAAAACTGCATTGTAAGTGTATTGTAAAAAACAAAGTTCCATCGTTGGAAATTAAAAAAAAAATATTTACCCCAGACCCTTCAGTAAAATACTTAAAATTGATGAGAAAATATTTTCCTTACCTTCAGATTGTTTGTACTCATACTGCGTTCCATTCCTTTTAATATATATAATTCAAATATAATTTATTGAGTTATGGGGTTAGTTACTCAGACCCTTCTTAACGCATTCGAAAGGAGAAATGTGTCACAGATAAATCGAAACAGCTTGTACTTTTTGTGCAATTATAACTGCTGTGTGCGAACTAAGCGTAAAGGCCCATTTAGATGGAGAGAGTTTCTCGCCTCGAAGATACGATTATCGAAGGAATATAAAACTTTTTTTTCGTTTAAACACTCGCTCTTCTCGCTCGTTGCCTTGGGCGACAATTACCTCGCAATGGAATATTATTGTGTCCGTCTAAACAGAATTTCAAAGAAATAATCGTATTTCGAGATTTTATGTTTTGACAGTTCCACTGAAACACAATATAGGTACCGTAAAACGAGGCGACTTTCAAATTACGGGGTGTCTTTGATGATAACAAAACCGAATACGAATACTGATATTTCTAGAACCCGTCTTCCGTTTTGTTATCATCAAAGACGCCCCGTAATTTGAAAGTCGCCTTGTTTTACGGTACCAACTAGTAATCACTAAACTCGAATGACAAATCTCGCACTGAAAACGATTTGAACTGATTTGTACGATACTCGTATGAACTTGAAAATATGTCACACGAGATCGTGTTTACACAAGTCGAGATTCTCTTATGCAAGAATCTGCTTACTATACTTTCGTCGTGTAAACAAACATAGACAATTATCGCCTAGCGATAAGTCATAAGCGAGTCTCGTATGACATAATCGTAGGCGAGATTTTAGTTCTTGCCTGTATGTAAACACATTGATACGATTGTGTCATGGCGATTATTGCTTGCGATAGTTGCGTATAGTTTCTCTTACCGAAACGTACGAGAAACTCTCCCCATCTAAATGGGCCTTAAGGCCTATGATTATAAAATAACGCTTGTTAACTCGTTCCCTGCCATACGAATATATTCGTAGTAAAAAAAATCTATACCTATTGCCATCCATACAAAATCATCATCCCGAGTATATACGTTATTCTTTTGTTGCCATGAAAAAAAAATATATGGTAGAGTTCTCATTTTATTTTAAAAGTTTTATTTCCAATGCCAACTAATCGATTCCCGTCCTGTTTACACTGCCAACGCTTTTAATATTGTAGGTAGCCTCAACTAAACATCTACGAATAAACTCGTAGCTGGCGCTGGATCCTAGATACGCTACTACGTATATATTCGTACTTGGCAGGGAACGTGTTGATAAATAAATAATCGATCCACCTGCTTTTAAGGCACCAGATTAACAAAACCGCATCTAAATGAACAAATATATTAATTAGATTCAACATAATATTTATGTACAAACATTATTATGACAATAAAATAATTTTGAACTTTTTTTTAAATGATTGATCCAGCTGTCCTATATTAACTGTGACGATACCTAAGTTTTAATTTCCGTTATAACCTTGAAATGATTCTAAAATTCACGTTTCGAATTTCATGAAATTTCAGTTATTTGAAGACTCAAATATAATTTTAGGCGTCTGTTTTAGCTTTTGGGTTTAACAAAGATAAATTCATCAGTTTGAGTGTGAGAATTGGCAAGTTTGAGTCGAGTTTTAAATACGCACTAGCCAATTTGACATTAACAAATAAATAATAGGTTAATAACATAATAAGTAATTCATGGACATTTTACACAACGGATTTAAGCTTGTACCCTATTATTTTTTTAGCCATTGTAGAATGTCAACTGTTTACGTCCAATGTGGTAAAATATTTAAATTACTTTGTTAAAAAACAATACAACTACGTAACTATTGTATGAAAGATTAACAACTATTATTTATTGTTAATTTTTAACAAATTACAAGTTGTACAACCGTTTTCTTATTTCTTCTAGATTTATCAAATTATTGTACAATTTCATATATTTAATTTACTATACAATTTTTGGTCTAAACTTAACTAAGTTTTAAGTATAGTAGACTATTAATTATTATTAATTAAAATAATTTTTTGAAACAATCGTTACAATACATTGGAAGACATTTTTTTATTAAAATTTTTAAAACTCCGAAATTTTAAGTGTCTTTGCTGCAGTAAATTTTCAATTATAATATTGTAACTATCAAATAAATAACAATAACGTAAAACATTGTAATTTTATTTAAACTTGTTTTTTATATCATGAACAAATTTATATGTAATTTGAGTACAAAAAATTGCTAAAATGGTATTAGATAGGATAGTTTTTATTTCAAATCATAATAAAGAGAAAAAAATTGTGTTACAATTTTAAAGAATTAAACTTTCTAAACAATAAATTGAATGAATAATACTTCATTCAATTTCATAAACAAATATCGCTTGTTAGTGGTTTAAAATTGCACACAACGTTAATTAACTTATGAATGTAACTGATATTTTCATTAAAATTTAACTAAAACAATTCTAACACAAACATCAAACAAAGCATTTACCCATTGGTCAAAACTACTATTTTTAAACAATTTATTCGTCAAATATCAACTAATTTATTCAACTAAGCCATTCGTTACCTAGGAGCCTCAATATCGGCCTCAACTATAAAAGTGTTCTCATCACAATCATCAACACCGTAAAAACACACACTTCTACGAGGAACTTTGTACTCTGATGGCCTAAAATCTGATGACCTAAAATCTGATGACCTAAAATCTGATGACCTAAAATCTGACGACCTGAAATCTGAGGACCCATGTCTTGGCAGTGTTTGGCTTTTATAAAAATCACTTTTGAGGCAATAGTCATATGTCACTTTTTGGTCGAAGTATTGACTGTAGTATCCTTCGCACGATTCAAAGTTTATGCTTCTTGTGTCTAAGTGACTGTGGCACCCCTCCGGACGAAGTCTGGGCTCGAGGGGCCAATCAGGGCGGAGCCTGGGCTCCAGGGGCCACTCGGGGGGTGTCGGGGCCCATGGTGGGGGCCCCGGAGGTCACAATCAGCGAATCGGTTTGGAGACTATGATGACGTCGGGCGCGGATCGTGTGGTTTCCGTACTCATCGGCCGGCGGTCAATTTTCTTTTCTGTTAAAAAACAAACACAATCGAATTGAGAACAACACAAGGATTATTAAGGTGAATTTTAGGTGTAAGTTCTTCGCGAACAAAGCCTATTGAATGATCCTTTATGGTCTTAATATATGAAGAAAGACATTGCAGCTTTAGTTCTGCATAATATATGTTTTCCATCAGACCAAAAAATGACGCAATGCACGATAAAAAAAAGAAAACAGTTTACGATCGCGAGCCTCAAACTTTATCCTGTAATTCTCAAACCATCCATATGTTTACGGTTATGCCCAATATTCAAATTAAGAATCCCTTTGTATTTTGTAAGTATTGTAAATAATGTATTAGTCGTAAAGTTTACTAAAAGTAAGAAAGAGACTAGCTCAGGACCGCAGAGGATGGCACAAACTTGGCGAGGCCCAGCAGTGGGTAATGATGAAAAACAAAGAATCTCTGGTTTTGCCTTACCACAGTTCATATATACGCCTTACCAAAAGTAGATGCCTTAGCAACAATAAAACTGTATATTTATAAGAAAAATGTATTTCTTTCTAACGTTGCTACGGTAATCTGCTAACTAAGCTAATTGACAGGCGCTGCGCCGTAACACTATGTAAGGACATGTAAGCAATGAATAAATGAATTGAAATAAAATCTGCTAACATTCGACAGTTGAATATTGAATGTGGCCATTAGTGAAGCTCGAACAGTCTATCTCCTCTTGTTATTTGCTTTGTGCTTGTGCCGCAGAAATACCCAGACCCAATAAATAAGGGAAGCCAACGCTGGGCCGTTTCGGTATTTCAGCTATAAATCTAGTCTAAGTTGCATACCTTGCCGACTACTACAGTCATAGCAACTGCGCAATGTATACTGAACTTTATGATATTGTAATAAGGCGTATGAGTCCAAGGAGTGTTTAGGTGTGTTGTATGAGTTAGTGGCCGATTCTTTAAGGCCTCCGTCGTGGCTCTTAGTGGCCAAACGACTGCTAGAGCCGGGACAGTTCAACGTGCCCTCCGAAGCACGGAAGCGTTTAGATGTAAGCCACGGTCACTCATCCAAATAGAGACGGCGCAGAACGTCGCTTAACTTAGATAATCGATGAAGATTGACTATGCAGGCTACGCCGTAGTAAACTTTGTCAAGCAAATGTTCTAAATAACTCTTGTGATTTTACTGAATAAGTACCTAAATAATTCAAGTCATGAAACACGAATATTATACAGTTATTCATTGAACAGCTGTCACCAAATTACAGCGTTGTCTCCAAGGAATTATTACCTATGCAAAATTTTACTGCCACTGAGTGGCATCCTGACCCAGCAAGGAGGCGACAAGGCAGACCTAGAAGGAGATGGCGGGACGAATTTGACCATTTTTTGGCCGATTGGCAAAGTGTAGCCCAAGATCGGAGTATGTGGAAGGAGGCCTTTGCTCAGCAGTGAGACACAAAGGGCTGAATATAATAATGCCATATTTCAACTGAACTGGAGACCCAAAAGTGGTAGTTTTGACAGATAGACATCAGGATAAATGAAAGTAGGTAAATGAAAGCTTGTAAAAATGCTTACGTGGCTTCACAGACTCCTGCCTCGGGGGCTGTTTGATCAGTTCTATTCTGATCTCCGAGGTGTTGGTGGCTGGGGGCGAAGGTCGAGCGATGGTCGCGCCAGAGTACCCAAATGTCGAGAACCCACGGCTGTTGCTGCTCGAACCTGTGCATGAAGTAAACATGTTGAAACTTGATAGTGAGATCGGTATGTTGCGTGAACACTATACCGCAGTCAGCAGGGACTTGGGTAGGGAAGTGGGCACGAGCATAGTGTTAACACGATAATGCCTCTGTCCCGGCCCAAGTTCATGCCCTTGCTCTCTAATGAGAATAAAGGCGATGTTGCTGCGGCAATAAGTCCACGGCAATCATGCCGGCAGCGGCATGGGCATGTGGACTTATTGCCCAACTGCTGATGTTGCGTTTAGATTAGGAGGCAGTCGGCAGGGAAGTGGGCATGTGCAAAAGTAGTCTAAACATGACCATGCCTCTGTCCTGGATCGTGCCCATGTTTTCCTATTCTGTTGCCTTCCCAAAATTGTATAGAATGTATGATCCACTTACTCTTTCCATCAGAACTAGGTGGAGGATCAGTTTGGAACAGACTCTCTCTCGTCTGACAGCCCGACTCCTTCGTATCCGGGGCGCCAACCGACACATCTCTTATCTCTTTCCTCTCCTCACTCTCTCTTTTACTCCGTATACTCTCCTCTTTTTTACTCATATCGCGTCGTCGTGATCTTCCGTTTCGTTCTATCAGTATATCTTCAGGTTCTATTTGAGGTTCCACTTCTCGTCTCCAGATTTCTTCGTCCAGGTCGATGTGGGTTTCTTGGAAGTCTGAGTCTATGCTGGTTGGCTGTTAGAATATTAGAAACAGATACATTAGGACCTAAGCAAGCATAGATAGATTTTATAAGAACAAAAATTTTTTTCAATTTTTTTTTGATTATGATTGTTTCAGGTCAGATGACCCAACTCATAAAGCAGCATATAATACCTCTGCTCATGACAAGAACGTCTTCTGAGGTATTGCACTGCGAAGTATTACACTGCGTCCATGTTTCTAAGGCTTAAAATTAAGTCTTATGTGTCTGTAATAGTACTGGCACTCATACACTTCAAACCAGAAAACAGCAATACGAGCATCACAGCTTGTCAGAATTAGGTGATGAAAATCCGAACGAGCTCTTTAAAAAAATTACCTATGACGATCTGCATGCTTCTTCTATTCCAGTGGATTCTATATTAGGAGAATCACAAGAAATTGGAGGATGGAGATAGGCCTTTACATCTATTGAAGATGATTTATACAACCTATGCCTACACTTAACGGGACACTGTAGTGTCTGGGACAATGGACTATGGAGTAAGGTTTGCCCAGCACCTATACCATCCTCTCAGCCTAGGCAGCCATATCCACAGGAAAGACAAAGGTCAATACGTGCGGATGGATGGAAAAGACCAACAATATTCCTGGAAATCTAAAGAAGTCCAGTGGATTTCTTCACTCTATCTATAGAGAAGATATATCCAGTGGACTTCTTTAATCTGAAAATTTTACCTGTCGCTTCGAGAAACTGTCTCGTTTCCTCTTGAACATTTCATTAGCATGATTATCTCTCTCTAGTGAGGCTCGAGGTTCACTGTCCCTTTGCAATCGTTTTGCATCCAGCGTGAGTCTACTCCCAACCAGACTATCAAGTCTGTCTAGTCGGTCTTCACAGGACTGGCGGATGTGCTCCTGGTATATGAGAAAAAGAAAATAGAATATCTTCTTCTTCTTCTTCTAAATATACAAAACTTTTTTGAAGCTAACTGACAATCAATGCACAGCCTAACCTATAAGTCCTAGAGGTATGAAATTTGGAGGGTAGTATCCTTAAATAGTGTAGAGGTGCACTAGGAAAGGAATTATTAGGATCGAAGATTTTAACCAAATAATGCGTATGCTGCTACCACGCGAGCAAAGCGGCGGGCGACAGCTAATTAACAATACAATACTGTAAAAAGTAAATGCAAATTAAACATTGGTATGATGAGATTACCTTGATGATCTTGTGGTCCTGATACAGCTTCTTAATGCACTTGAACAAGAAAACGAACATCATGGTCGAGAGGATCAAGGAGAATATCACCAGGATCACCAAGATGTGCACCTTCCCGATTGGGGAGCTTATTTCTTCCTGTAAATGTATTTAATATGTAAATGGAGTCCAGTAAATTCCAATTGGTTTTTCCCTTTGAATAAATAAATAAATAAATACTCATGGACATGTTACACAACGCCTTCTAGTCCCAAACTAAGCGAAGCTTGTGTTATGGGAACCTGATTGCTGATAGCCTGATTTCTAAAATAAAATATAACTTGGAGCTTTTGACTAGCTCTGAAACAAGGTAACTTACTTATTCAAGATTATGAATAACTTTATTAATAATAATAATAAATAATAAATATTCATGGACATTTAACACAACGCTCTTTAGTCCCAAACTAAGCAAAGCTTGTACTATGGGAACTAAATGGCTGATAGAATACTTAGATACTTTTTTTTTGTAAACACATACTTATAATACATAGTAACACCCAGACACAGAACAAACATCTATGTTTGCACCACGCAAATGTTTGTTCTTGGTGGGAATCCAACCCACGACCCACAGCACGGTAGGCAGAGCTACTACCAACTGAGCTATGACGCCTGTCTGAATCAGTCTTTTTGAATCAGTACATCCCGCAGAATACGTTTTAGTGTCATTTAGTGCCGGTATCTGCACGTGTGTTTCATTTGTAATTCATACTGCTCATTACTGAGCCTAGCCCACTTTTAGAGAAATAGCAATCACATTGGCCGCGCCCACCGATAGTTGGAGCGCGTGAAAAGTGTCACCTTAAGGTCGAACTAGTCGCCCACCTTTCCATACAAACGTGGAAGGGCAACTACTCCACTGTTTGACGCTGACCAACCAAAACTAAGGATTATATCAATTTATCTCGTCATAATCTATGTCTGTATACACCTCAAACCGTAAAAAAAGTATTCATTTAAAAAATGAATGTCTGAAAGTTAATGTATTGAAAGTTAAAAAGAAGTTTAAAAGCTCGTATTTTTTAAAAGAATACTTTTTTACGGTTTGGGGTGTATACAGACATACTCGTAGATTATGACGAGATAAATTAATATAATCCTTAGTTTTGGTTGGTCAACGTTAAACAGTGGAGTAGTTACCCTACGTTTGTATGGAAAGGTGGGCGACTAGTTGGACCTTAAGTACCACTATTTACCTTACAAACATCCATATCTTCGTCAGTCTTCAGCCGGCAGTTGGCGTGGTCATTGCATTTGAGTTCTTTGTCTATACAAGTATTGTCTGCGCAATCAAACTCAAGTTCATTGCACGCGTCCGCTGGAAAATGAAACAATTTGATTTGCTTATACATCTCACGCGGATTAGTCTGCTCCGCACGTATTGACCTTGTCTTTCCTGTGGATATGACAAGGCTGAGAGGATGGTATAGGTGCTGGGCCTACTCCATCTAAACATTGTGTAGGCATAGGTTGCCTCCTGACGCTGCATAAATCATCTTCAATATGTAAAGGCCTATTATTAGTCAGTTCCAGACTTAGTTTATTAGTGAGAAATACATGGAACAAGCTGACGGGTTTGTATTGCATTGCCTCATCAAGTACGTCCACATAGGACGTACCCTGTGAGGCATCGCTCTGCGTCCATCACTCTGACACGTAAAAATGCTAAGTCTTCGTGTGACTTAGGGTGAGACATTAACACTTTTACGTCGTTTGTACAACAAGGTACATCTACTATGCAAAACGAAAACCGTCATCGTTTTAAGTTACATTGACCGGCAAAGCTGCAGTACCTGCCAAGCCAAGCAAACTCAAAAGGCAGCCGCGCAATCGAACTGAAATGTTATTAAAAACTGTTCTTACATTCTTTAGACGGATCTATAGTACGGAATGCAGTGTATTCCGCCTCGAATTTAGTAGCTTTTGGATCCATTGCTATTTTAGAAGTGTACAGTCGTATGTGCATTACGTTCCCTTCATCTCCTTTATCTCCTTTTGTTATTACAGGGTTGGCTACTGAGCCGCAGTAGTACTCCAGCCTGAAATAAATAGAAACAATATAGTAAGTCTGACAGCACGCTTGCGGCCATAGCGGCCATACCGGTAACTTGTCAGCAATCGTCAGATGATTACAACAGCATTTTAGTCCATTCGAAAAAAAAACTTGCGGCTATAACAGGCAGGTTTTCTGAACTGTTTTCATACTAAATCATTGGTATTCTGTGACTAAATAGTGACACTAGCGCGTTTCAGCGCGTTTTTTGCCGTCAAAAGCTTCTTGATTTCGTATATCTGTAGGCACGTCGCTTGACATTATGCTGGGCAGTGAGAGCAGTTCTAAGCTTGCGATACGAGGGCTGCTCCTGAACCCCCCGATTGTGGTTCTACTTCTGTTTTGCCTAGTTTATTTGCATTTTAAAAGGGAGGGCCTCATTACTTTTATGATGTATGGAATTTGTCAGAAAAATGTGTACGTTTAATTTATTGTTCAATAAAATCAAGAGTCACTTTTGTTATTCGACACTCACTCCTTTCTTACTCGTGACATCAGAAGTTCAACCAAATAAAATTCAGTGTACGGACTCGAAGCAAAAAATTTTGTTATTTAACTCACTTTGCACTCAGCTCCAAGACAGATCCAAAAACTTGAATACCGTTTTTATCACATTCGTTTGGGCTATGCAGCTCGTAGTGGGTAAAATTTAGGAATATCTGAAAAAAAATAAACATTTTTAACTAGATGTTATATTATTATGATCTGTGACTTTAGTGTTCCCTGTGGGACACTTCTTTGCCCTATCGCTTCTCTAGTTCTTTCTCTCAGCAGTAGGTACTTCCCATTACTGCCTTGGGTAGTAAGTGCCCAGTCCCAAGGCTATGTAGATCCCAAAATATTGTTATTTTTGGTAAAGTTTCGCCAGCACCTGCGGGCATAAGATGCGCACCGCGAGATATTTGTCATGTCGTTCTGTCAAAATGTAAGCATTTTGTACCAGTTTAGGAACTATTGCATTATCTGTGGTAATGTTGTCGAGAAACCGCGCCTTTGAATTTTCAACTTTTGACTTTTCTGGCATGACTATTATCTCGTCCTCAGAGAGGTACGACGACTAAGAAGTGTCAAAAGTGTACATTTTGGCGCGTTTTGTCGACACCATTAGGTACCACGGATAATGCAATAGTTCCTAAACTGGTACAAAATGCTTACATTTTGACAGAACGACATGACAAATATCTCGCGGCGCGCATCTTAGGCCAGCTGGTCAGCCAACAACCGCAGATATTCTCTAGCGATTCCAAAATGTGAACTTGGCTAAAGAGGCTGATATTATGTGACAGGTGATGGTTAAGTCTAGTAAAAATATAATTGCGATCCGTGTGTCATATGATATTGTGCTTTGGCTGACGTTTTGGCACTTTTATAATACTCCAACAAAATCGAAATGGTATTTTCACTAAATAACAGAATACCCTATGGGAGAGCAATCGTTTTTTCATAAAAACCTGGCATGTTGAAGCCTGTCAGGTTTCCTGAACTATTTTTATACTAAATCTATGACTAAAAGGCGCGTTTTTGCCGTCAAATTCTTGTTTTCGTTTATCTGTCGCCACATTTGACATTATGCTGGGCAGTGAGAGCAGTTCAGAGCTTGCGATATGGGGGTAGAATACCCTTTGGTTTAACATACCTTTCTATTAGCAGGCGTGTTGATCTTCCACAGCACGTCCAGCCCGTTGTTGATGCTGCCTTCTCGGCACTTGGGGTCAATGTCATCGGACTTGACGACGCCAGATGTCGCTTCGGGCAGGTCTACGTAGCACTCTGATGGTATGTCGTCTGGAATAGTTGGGCAGCTGAGACTTTGTTACTTTGTTATACAACTCTTGACTAAAATAAGGGGAGAGAGAGAGAAAGAGAGAGAGAAAGGTGGGTGGGAGGGAGAGAAAGAGAGGCTTCGCGAAGCGTAGTACGAGTATCTCTTTGTGATAGACATAGCCTGTAGGGATTTTTGAAGAAAAGAAAATAAATGAAATCTGTAATTGTAGGGACTTTTTAGTTGACAAATATATAATAAAAGGCGTTGAAATTATGAAAGTAGATTGTATTTTAAATTATTTTGCACATCGTTGCACTTTGTTCATCTTGAACGGAAGGGAAGAATTTTACATTTGACATTTGGTGTTGCCATGTAAAACATTGCCAGTACTACATGTTTGACTTATTTCTAAACAACTCAGTCGGTAATGCCTCTAGTCTTCCGTCCTGCAGGTCGTGGGTTCGATCCCCACAAATATATTGTCATGTTATTATTTGTGTTTTATTAAAATATATCATAAAACGCTGTATTTCAAAAATAACTTACAGCTAGCAGAATCCGGTATTTTCTCCACTCGTATGTTGAAGCCCTCGTATTCTATCGTATCGTCAGAGTGGAATTTGAGCCACGCGTGAGGTCCTTTCGTCTTCATCACCCGAGGGAAAGCTTGACCACAGACCCTTCCAAGGAGAGTTGAATAACCCTGTTTGCCGTCCCGAATCTAAACAAAAAATTACAAGCCAGTGTCTTAGGCACGCTTCCGATTGCTACTGATTTGGACCAGTTGAGCTATCTATAAATTGTTTGCAACGGTTTGTAGATATAGTAGGTGCCAAATAACACCGCAATACAGGTCATTCACCCACCTTCACCACGATGTCGCAAAATTCAATTTATGAATGGCTAATTCTGTCGCTTTCAATACGAACCTGTCGCTAAGACGGTAAGAATCGCTCGAATCTCGTAGTACTGTTTGTTTACCATGCATAAATTGAATTTTGCGACATCGTGGTGAAGGTGGGTGAATGACCTGTATTGCGGTGTTATTTGGCACTTACTATAGCTCAACTATTTCATGTGTATTTTGTAAATACTGTATTAGTTGTAATTTTCTTGGTGAATAAAAGAAGAAAATATTTTCAAATAGGTACTGAGTTACCATAATCCCACTAAGTCATAGTACTCAAAGAACCAAAACTCTTCTGGAACGAAAAACTACAAAAACCAAGGTCACCGAGATTATTAAAACTATTGTTCCAGATACATCACAATAGTGCAATGCATCCCAGGGCACGTCCTCTGTGGATGTGCGCAGTTCAGCGATGTCTCTTCTAGAATACTAACTTCTTTCGTAAGATATTTTTCTTTAACGTTTAAAATAATTCTAAGTAATGTAAGCTTTCTACTTTATTTAAAGATATTTTAAGCTATTATTAAATAAATTAAAGGCATTTAGTTGATTTTATATGTCATGTAGATATTGTGCTAAAACAAGTGTCGTATTCAGCAAGAAATGTAGTTGTTTTTAATTTACATATTTTATTTTGATTGTGTAATTTTAAATAATAATTATAAAATAATATAAAAGTTTGTGAAATCATGAAATAATTAGTTTAGCAAAAAAATATTGTAATTGACTCGTTCTTGTCTGTTCGCACGTAAAACCGCCATTTTGAAAGATAAAAGTGGGGGTTGGCAGTCTGCGAGTAGGCCATAGCTGGTCGAGCTCGCATTCCGTCTTGAGACTCCAAGTAAATAGCAGTAACTAAGAAATATAATTAGGCCTACAGTGTACGTGCAAAGTGGATTAATAAACTAGAGTAAAAGTGCCAACCATGGTTTGATTTCTACATCATCGGCTCTCTCTGACTTGTTAGTTTTTTACAGTAAATTTATATTTTTTTACACCTTGGATGAATGAATGATTTATTTGCATGAAGAGTGGGTACATAGTAGAACTTAAATAAATTATTGATTCTCACACTTACCTCTAAATAATCATAGGCACATTCCGGATGGTTTTCTATTCGAAACTTATCGACGAATGTGAGCTCTATTATGTAGTTTTCTGGAACTGAACATAAAAAAACTTTTTTATAGTAAAATAATGTGGAAAAAGTCGAACCCACGACACGCATAATGAAAAATGCGTGTCGTAGGTTCGACACGCATAATGAAAAATGCGTAACGTTCTAATGTGATGGTGTTTGCTACGAGTCGTAGCGCGTAGGTCTACGACGTAGACCTTGCTACGCGGTGGCGTAGCACTCGTTGAATTCAGCACATAGGTAGATACATAGAGGATTTTTTGAAAGAAATTATCCACGACCGTATAATTGACAACATCACAGCTCAGTCGGTAGTAACTCTGCCTTCCGTGCTGTGGGTCGTGGGTTCGATCCCCACCGAGAACAAATATTTGTATGGCAAACATAGATGTTTGTTTGGGTGTCACTATGCATTTACAAAAAGATGTTTATAAGTACTCTATCTCACTGATTGACCGAATAACCAACGTCGAAATTCGACGAAGAACTAAAATCGTGGATGAGGGTAGGAGGATAATCCAGTTAAAGTGGAGATGGGCAGGTCACTTGGCTAGGCAGAACGACGGAAGATGGACAAGGGCAGTGACCGAGTGGTGGCCTCGCGAGGGTCATAGGTCACGAGGCAGACCACCAGCCAGGTGGGCGGATGACATCGTGAAAGTGGCAGGAGCACATTGGATTAGATTGGCGCAGGACCGAAAAGAATGGCGTGACAAAGAGGAGGCCTATACCTAGCAGTGGGTGAGCATAGGCTGATTAGATAAATAAATAAATAAATATTCACGGACACTTAACACAACGCTTTGTACGATGGGAACTAGATGGCTGATAATACATACATACATTTTTTTTTTGAAAATACATACTCGTACTTATAATGCATAGAAACACCCAGACACAGAACAAGCCTCTATGTTTGCCACACAAATGTTTGTTCTCGGTGGGGATCGAACCCACGACCCGAGATAGATAGAAGTACTCTATTAGCAATGTAGTTCCCATAGCACAAGCTTTGCATAGTTTGGGACTAGATGGCGTTGTGTGAAATGTTAAAGACTATTTATTCATTGTGCCGATGACTTCTGTCATTTTTAGGGGAAACGTCGTCTCTTTATTTTAATGGTTTTCTTGTGTTATAGTGAGTATTGCTGTTTATAATTTTGGTGGAATTTTAACCAATAATACTTGTGGCCGTGGCATAAAGTGTGAGCCATTAGAATAAAAGTGTTTAAATGTGATTTCCTTGACATGATAGATTTCTTTTTCAAATTTTGAAGGGAAAATTCCACCATTTTCCCTTCAAAACAAACGACAATCAACTTGACTTGACTTGACTGATAATATTCCGAATATTTTACTTGTCGCTGGCAAAATTGTCTCTCGTAATGACGGACAGATGCCATAACAAGCAAGCTCGTATGAGTTAGTGGCCAACTATGTTGACGGAGATTTTAGGCCGCCTTAAGGCCTCCGTCATGGCTTAACGACTGCTAGAGATGCGACCGACAGTTTAACGTGCCCTCCGAAGCACGTTAAATAGACGATAAAAGATGCCATATAGAAGTGTTTAACTATAATGGAGTGTTGTACAGAGTCAAAACTAGATGGCGCGACTAAAAATGACCGTATCTTGCATCGCGCTGACGAAAACGCACGGCTCTGTATATATCACCCAGAGATATACATAATAGTTTTAATTAGAATTTTTTTAATTATTTTACATAAAAGTATCTGAAATAAATCGCATTTCTGTCTGTACCACCTAATTGCTACAAACTTTGAAAGCTGAGAAATATACACATACCTACGCACACCCCCTCTCACCCTCCTTTTCTCACTCCCTCTCACACATCACATCAAAACATAAAACACTGGCACACCTACCCTGACATACACGCGGTACTACTGAGATAACTAGACTCTTAAGAGACTGGGACTATCAGTAGCACCCACCCACAGACCCTCACAGACCTACACACCCTTACACACACAGCTGTATTGTGTTTATTGATCCACCTACCTATCTTGAGGGCTCCTATTGTACCTTCTGTACAGAAGAGAAGAAGAAAATAAGTAAGAAACTGTACAATAAAACTTACCAGTAATGACAGTTGTACAATCCGAGTTATTATAATACAAGTATGGTTCTTTATCCCCATGGGGATGAGTTATATACCCCCTTGCTTCAGTATACGTGAAATGTTCACACCTTGGATCATTCTCATCCCTTTTCACTCTGTTTTTCACTTCCACATCATTTTTTTGCTTTTCAAGACTCATGGATTTCAACCCGTTGAATTCTTTCCGTTTTCTTTTGAATTTTTCAAGAGCTGCTTCTGTGTTCTCAAATTCATTTTCCATGTATATTTCGTCATGAATTTTTATACTGTCTTTCTTATATTTTATTTTACTATCGTCTAAGTTCTTATAGTTATTGGTCCATTGGTTTGGTTTGTGCGTCTGCATTGTGGCTGTGTATCCATCAGCTGGGTCTTCTGATGTTGTGCCGATGATTGAACATGCTGAAACAAGACAAAGAATGAATGATTTTTTTTTTTTTTTTTATTTATTATTTAGTGTACTTGTACTAACATAATACTTATACCCTCATTATATTACAATCTAGCCAAAAGGCAGTCTAATTAGTAATTTTACATTCACATAAATTTTTAACATAAATTATTCTAAGAATGTGTCCATTGGCACTTTTCTTATTGTCTCTAATTACTTAAGGCGAAGACACTTTGTTGTTGTGAATGAATGAGAACGCTTTATCGTACATAAATAACACCGAAACATATTTTGATATAAAACAAAACTGGTTTCATTAAATGTACAATGGGCGGTCTTATCACTCATTGCAATCCAAGCAACCTTTGGATGGAGAGGATTTGATTAAATTTAGAGAAGAGGTCGGGGTGCTGATAAGAGAATTTCGTGATTTAGTAAATACATTTAGAATATACCTATATATACATAATATTCATGTTGCACATAATATAATACATATACAAACTTCTATAATGGTGTTAAAGTCAAATATTTTCTTAATTTAAGGCTCGAAGTTTTCTTATGATATTATAGTAGCTTTCGCCCGTGACTTCGCCCACGTCCCGCTTTATCCCGTTGATTTTCCGGGATAAAAAGTAACATAGGTGTCAATTCCTATTATATTCCAAGTTTCATCCAAAACGGGAAGCGTGATGGAAACCAACCATACCCTGGGCAAACCCCTGGGGGTAGAGTGGGACGAAACCATACCACTATGAACACAAACCTCCGAACATCCAAACATCGAAACTTTGACATTTATAATATTAGTGGGATTATTTTACACTTTTTGCTAACCTTTGTATCTATCCTACTAATATTATAAACGCGAAAGTTTGTGAGGATGTATGTTACTCTTTCACGCACAAACTACTGATCCGATTTGGATGAAACTTGGAATATATATTGTCCGTGACCTGGATTAACACATAGGCTGTTTTTTATCCCGGAAAATCAACGGGACCCAACGGGACGCGAACGAAGCAGCGGGCGGCAGTATTTTATAAGTTATAGGTCTGTAAATATATTTATTGGTAAACTATATTGCAGGCACGCCGAATAGGTAGGTATTGTTAGGCAGATAGATATCTATAATATCTAATCTCTGTTGAATAAACGTATTTAATTTCATTTCTATAGATAAAAAGCAGAAAAGACATATAAATATTGTATATATGTTTTTTAATTATATTTAAATAGGTATATTAGTTTTTGGAATTGTATATTTATTATATTATGTATAACATCTTATGTATATATACGTAAGGTGCATTGGGGTAATTGTGAAAATGGGTATATTCCGAAAATCCATAAAATGCGATATTTTCCTGTTGGCACGAGAATATATAGGACTGTCACGGCGATGCCAATCAAGATGGCGTCTAGACCAATGTTGCCAACAGGAAAATATCGCATTATGTTACTAGATTTTATGGATTTTCGGAATATACCCATTTTCGCAATTACCCCAATGCACCTTATATTATATAATATGTATTTACTAAATCACGAAATTTCTCTTTTTAGCATCCCGACCCCCTTCTCTAAATTTATTCAAATCCTCTCCATCCAAAGGTTGCCTGGAAAAGATCGCTATTGAGCGATAAGGCCGCCCATTGTACATTTAATGCAACCTGTTTTGTTTATATCATAGGAATATGTTTCGGTGTCATTTATGTACAATAAAGCGTTTTCATTCATTCATTCATTCATTCAAAAGATTGGCAAAATATAAAAAAATCACTAGGGTCAAATACAAAAGGTTAATCAAAATACTGCCAATTCATTTTGATAGATTTTTCTTAATATTGTCACGTAGCCAAACAATTTATATCCTTTACTCAATAAATTGTTGTTTTACTACAACTAACGATACGACACCACGATATCGTAGAAGAGTATGTTATGATAGATATTGTCGGAGAGTTAGCATTTACTTATACTCGTTGCATAACTTTATTCAGCTGTTTAAATTACTGCCGTCTCTTACTAACAGGTAATGTCAAACAGTGACAGAGCTAAATTTTAATCAACTGTTTAACTATTCAGCGTTTATAAGTATATAGCCTTTAAATGCTCTTTTGCTAAGAATCAACATAACACTGTTATGATTTTTTGATACAGTTGCTCAAAAAGTGGCGTATTGCAGGGACTTATAGCGTTCGGGATGTGGGCTATTACATACTCGTGCTTATTTTTTACCTTTCCCGAACTCGTGCGTTCTCTTTCCCAACTGTCAAAATAATGTCTATTAAAAAGAAAAACCAACCATAAAGTTTTTACTAAAAAAAATCATAGAAGTTTTTATGTTTCATGCAAATACGTATATTTCTAAAAAGAAGCTACTAATTTGTTTCAATATCAGATTTAATGATTTGATTGAATGAGTTAGGTTAGGTTTCATTTCATTTCATGTCATTAAATTTCATTTTCATTTCATATCAATAAAAAAATTCTACTGAAGACTTGGCTGTATGGGCATAGTTCCCTTTGCCTACCAGAATGGGTGAAGAAAAAAAATATCTCTGCTTATATTCTACGGTTGGCGCCATTTTTCAGAAATGTTCTTTGCGAGTTTAGTTGTTAGTTGCACAAAATGAGTAATTTCGACCCTAGTGTTTTTGAATTAACACCACCGGAACTCAGTATAATTGCACAAAATGCTTTGGAGAACATTTTACCGGAAAAGTCAAAAAGTCGCTACATATCTACATACGACGTATTTATTGCGCGGAGAGAAGAGCAAAAAGCAAATAGTTTTTTATTATTTTATTAAATTTCTTCATTTTTTCGCAACTGTATTAAAAATAGTCGTTCAGTACACGTGCGGAACCGTCATTGCAACTTGTTCCGACTGTCAACCTTCGCCTTCGGCTGCGCCTCGGCTCGGGTAGACATTTGTCGGAACTCTTTGCAATGACAGCCTTTCCGCACTTGTAATGAAATATACTATTTCCTGCCACTATTTATCAATATAATAAACAAAACAATATCTTGAACAATGATTAACTCTTGACAGAAGTTGAGAGAGGATTGTAAGTAAGCTCTTTAGTGCTAAGAAGAAGGCCTATGTGTCAAAGAGACACGCTGTTAGAAGTTAAAAGTAGCAAAGGCGAAGTTTTTACATTGTGGCAATGATTATTTTGGTTTTAGGCACTGAAATATCGGTGCCGTCTGAGCCCCGAGTCTGTGCATTTGTTTCGACTTTCGACTCGAGTTTAGCACACGCAAACGCATTCGCACAGCCAGACATTTTGTTGGGGATTGGATAATTCCCAAATCTCCCGCTAGAGGCGCTTATCCAGGTTGCATACAAAATCGCTTTGCGTATGCGTTTGCGTGTACTAAAATGAGTCGTAAGTCAAAACAAATGCACTGACTAGAAGCTGTTGGAATTATTTACCCAGCGACACTTCTACTAACCGACTTTCTTTTTTTCGCATTTTTCTATTCACATTTTTATTTTAAAAAATGAAATGAAATGAAATGAAATGTATTTATTCGCAATTTTATTTATTTTATCACAACTTATTTTCGCTTAGGTAGGTACATTTATGATTTTATGTCGTGTAGTGTGCAAGTTCCTAATAGCGTGACGCGTAGACCTTAAAAATGATCGTCATCTGAGTTATTTTTCAAGGGTCAATGGCAATTTTTATAGCGCTGATGGGGATAAATTGCCGGTTTTGAGAGACCTTTGTTAGCACCAAAATACTGAAGGGATGAGTTTTTTCGACAGCTTTAAGGGCCCTTTCCATCAAAACTAAGCTATGTAGCTATGTATACTACTTAGTAGCTAGGGATATGTTTGGTATGCACTAACAGAGATCGTTTATTTTTTCATAGCTTAAGGTCCGTTCAAATATTATGTAAGCAGATTCATTACAATTATTTACCCCCACATCCCCCTTGTCAGCAAAAGTAATCAAAGCTCTTACCCCCTCCCCCCATGCTTACGTACTTAAATATTTTTTTAGTATCCAAACGAAACAATACACTGACAGAGAAAATTTAGACAAGTGAATAGCGCGCGGTAATTCCCCTAATCGGTTCTAAAGCGAGTGCCTAAACGTATGCATTACTTGCGGGAATCCCCGAAAATGCGTTTCGTTTTCAAGCATAGATAATGTGAGGGTTGCCATTCGTGTAATAAAGTAAATAACTGCCGATGACGTAATCATCATCTAGACTCCCCTACCCCCCATGTCATCCAAAATAAGCAAAACAAAGACCCCTCCACCCCCCATAGTGCTTACGTAATACTAAAACGGCCCTTTAGTTTCGCTTAGCACTCGTGAAAACTGGTTCAACGAAGCTTTATTTTTTGCATAGAGAGATGCGTGCTGAGGATGGCAGCTATAGGTGCATGCTATTGTGAATATTGTTGAATTTTAACCAATAATACTTTAGGTAACATAAAGTGAGCCATTGGAATAATCTATCTTCTATTTTCTATCTCCTTCTCTTATATATAGAATTGCTGTTCGTTAGTCTCGCTAAAACTCAAGAACCGCTGGACCGATTTAGCTAGTTTTGGTCTTGAATTATTTGTGGAAGTCCAGAGAAGGTTTAAAACGTGAATAAATATGAAATTTGTTATATCTATAAAGGTGTATGAAAATGCTTGAACTCTCTAAACCAAAAGCAGCCTTTGGCACGAGGCTCATCGTATACTGGTTGACAGATATTTTGGTGGAAAGTTTCGCACGAGTACGAAGTAGCGGGTATCAGCTACTATGTAATCAATGGTTTTCTTATAATATTATGATAGAATTCGTTTCCAGGTTTTGAATGGAAAATCCACCATTTTTCCTTCGAAACAAATGACAGCTAACTTGACGAATAACTCGACTTAACTAAATCATCATCATCACCATCATCATCCACAGCCTGAGTTCACCCACTGCTGGATATAGGCCTCTCATTTGATGTACCACTCCTTACGACCCCGTGCCAGTCTCATCCAATTTTTGCCCGTTATGACTAAATACCATCAAATAATTAATTCACTATTCACACAATTTTTGGATTATTGCTATGAATTGTAACAGTTTTTTAACATATTTGTAAGTTTGGGCTTGATCTGAGTATAGGATCCTTCAATTCAGACGAAGATCAAAATTGACTGTCGAAATGACGGACAGAGGACATAAATAAAAGAAGAAGAAGAAATTAGGAGCTTCACGTTGCACTAACAGAGAAGTAAATGGCAAGCACCAGAAATAAATAGGACATCCAAGGTACATAGTGATCAATGTCGACATGATTAAGTCCAAGCTATCGAAGTAAGTGCTCGCCGTCTACTTTCATCATTATCATCTACAGCCGGACTTTGCCCACTGCTGGGCATAGGCCTCCCCAAGTTTGTGCCCACTGCAGTCCTGAACTAAGCTCTCCCGTCTACTTTACTCCATTTTATTTACTAAAGCTCTAAATACTTATATTCTCTACGTGCTGGTATTTTCTTGAAATATCACTTCGTTATTTAATTTTATGTAAACTTTTCAGTTTCAGGTTCTAAAGACAAAACTTTCAGTCAGGGCAGGTCACTTGTTATAAACCGTTTACACTGAGACAGTCAGAAAACATAGTATATTAATGAAAACCCAATAAAATATATTAAAGAAACATAAAAAATCTGAAAATCTAGAATTTTTTCAGATAGACGTTACTGTTTGTACCTATCCCCATGTTTTTCCATGAAATTTGTTCCTGAAACCGTATAAGGACGTCAAGGAAACTGACCTGCAGGCCTATGATGCGCACGCGAGATATTTGTCATGTCGTTCTGTCAAAATGTAAGCATTTTGTACCAGTTTAGGAACTATTGCATTATCTGTGGTACCTAATGGTGTCGACAAAACGCGCCATAATGTACACTTTTGACACTTGTTAGTCGTCGTACCTCTCTGAGGACGAGATAATAGTCATGCAGAAATGTCAAAAGTTGAAAATTCAAAGGCGCGGTTTCTCGACAACATTACCACAGATAATGCAATAGTTCCTAAACTGGTACAAAATGCTTACATTTTGACAGAACGACATGACAAATATCTCGCGGTGCGCATCTTAGGCCCGCTGGAAAGGGATAAAGGCGTGAGCTGCATTGTTACACCGAATTTTATAATAACGACTGAACTGTGACGTCTATTGTGGTATTAAGTATGTCCACTGTCCAGTTTACTGTCTCCGTGAAAACGAGGCTCAGTTAAGATGAGGGCTCATTAAGTATGCAGCGGAACGGAGCTCAAACGCACAGTAACGGAGTAGATCAACTTTAGAATTTATAAAACAGGCCTCACTTACATCTGGGGGTGATGTATGAGACGCTTTCATCAGAGGAGCTTGCAGAATTTATTTTTACAACTGAATATTTTAAGAAAAAGGTGAAACTGTATTCTAGACCCAAGTATTTTTTTATTGACAGGCGTCATGGCTCAGTTGGTTGCTGTGTTCTGCGGGCCTAAGATGCGTACCGCGAGATATTTGTCATGTCGTTCTGTCAAAATGTAAGCATTTTGCACCAGTTGCTGAACTATTGCATTATCTGTGGTAATGTTGTCGAGAAACCGTGCCTTTGAATTTTCATCTTTTGACATTTCTGCATGACTATTATCTCGTCCTCAGAGAGGTACGACGACTAAGAAGTGTCAAAAGTGTACATTATGGCACGTTTTGTCGACACCATTAGGTACCACAGATAATGCAATAGTTCAGAAACTGGTACAAAATGCTTACATTTTGACAGAACGACATGACAAATATCTCGCGGTGCGCATCTTAGGCCCGCTGGTTTGAAGGGTATGGATGCCGGTGCCATTACACGCTTATGACGAGACTTAACACCAAATAACACCGCAATACAGGTCATTCACCCACCTTCACCACGAAGTCGCAAAATTCAATTTATGTATTTTAAACAAACAGTACTACGAGATTCGAGCGATTACCGTCTTAGCGACAGGTTTGTATGGAAAGCGACAGAATTAGCCATTCATAAATTGAATTTTGCGACATCGTGGTGAAGGTGGGTGAATTACCTGTATTGCGGTGTTATTTGGCACCTTATAGTTGCTCTGCCTTCTGTGCTGTGAGTAGTGGGTTCGATCCGAGAACAAAATATTTGTGTTTGGCAAACATAGATGTTTGTTCTATGGCTGGGTGTTACTATGTATCATAGTAAGTATTTACAAAAAAAAAGTATATATAAGTATTCTATCAGCAATCTAGTTCCCATAGTACAAGCTTTGCTTAGTTTGGGACTAGAGAGCGTTGTGTGATATATGTCCAAGAATATTTATTAACACATAGGGTACTTTTTATCCCGGAAAATCAACGGGATCCAACGGGACGCGAACGGAAGTTAGTAAAGTTTATAAATGAGTTTTTTTTTTTTTTTTTGTCCTGATGAGGTCGACGCCTTTTTTATACAACTAAATGAAACAACAAGCTGATGGCACCTAATGTTAAAGCGATGCATTCTCACACTGCACGACAACTGAGGATGTGCCCTGTGATGCATTGCACTGCGTCCATCACTCTGAGACAAGGTGTTAAGTCTCATAAGCGTGTAATGGCACCGGCACCCATACCCTTGAAACCGAGACAGCAATGCGAGCATTTCTGTACGGTAGAAATGGCAATGTACAATCATTATCAAAAGGTCTCATAATTATTATGAAATTCAGATATTCATTGTGCGGTACAGGTACACCCACACTGTGTACAGTTAACTACTACAAAAGTGATATTAATTTTCTCATTAAAAATAACTAAGCTTCTAGCGGGTCACGTAAGTCAGATGCAATCTGAGAAGTGGGCAAAAATCGTCACTTTTTGCGTGCCTGAGAACGGGAGGCGACGACCGGGCCGGCTGAGATGACGTTGGCGGGACGATCTCGACCTTCACATCAGAGAGTGGTGGAACAACGCCAACGACCGGGACCAGTGGTAAATTTTGGGGGAGACCTTTGCCCAAGAGGTTAAATAAAAAAAAGTGTCTATAACCTATTTCGTATCATTATATAAGGTTTTTAAAACAAAGTTATTTTACGTCGTGAGACACCTATTAGAACTTAAATGACAAAAAAATAGAAAATAAGTTAAGAAATAATTTTTGCTCGAAAAACTAGTTTGGATCAAAACAATATTTATGCTAAACCTTGTGCAGTATTACTGCACACAACATTGTTGTATGCAATTTTTTATAACTAACTTCAGTGATTTTATATCTTCAGAAATGTTGAAATGTGCGAGCGAGAAGTGGTTTGATACGTGTTAGCGTCTAAATTTGTGAATATCAAATAGTCCAATACATAAAACTCTTTTGAAGCTGAATAGCTGTGTCCACACTGTGCATTTTCATCTTCAACTTTCGTTTGACGCTTTCAATAATTGAATGCGTTAATGAACGTAGTTCAACCAACATAGTTCAACCTTCAATAAACTTTAATGTAAAATCTTTTTCTTCGTCCGCCATCTTGTTGTTGAACGCTTTAGGGCACAGAAATCCAACCGAGCCGGAAAACCTGAATCACAGCGCGCGCTTCGCTTTCAACTCTCATCGCGCATGCACTAAGGGCATGCCTCACGTGCGCTGTTGACTTGCGCTATGACGCATGCACTTAATGAACAAAAAAAAGCACAGTGTGGAAATAGCTAATGACAATCAACGCACAGCCTAAACTATAAGTCCTAGAGGTATGAAATTTGGAGGGTATAGTATCCTCATATAGTGGAGGGGCGCACTAAGAAAGGAATTTTGAAAAGTCGTACCTTATAGTGTCTGAAAGTAGGATCAAAGATTTTAACCAAATAATGCGTATGCTGCTACCACGCGAGCAAAGCCGCGGGCGACAGCTAGTAGTCCAATATAATGGAGATTTGTGTTTTTTTTGGTTTTTTGTAGCTGACTGTACGTCACGTAGCAATACCCATGAGCTTATAGCCTCGATAGTACTTGTCATCGTGCAATTATTGAACTTATCTGTACAAATTATTGGACTGTCATAGAAATCGCAATACTACTGTGAATTTCAAAATAATTCCGTATTAATTGAATTGGTTTTTATATTTAAAAAGCAATTTTTTTATAAATTCTAATGATTTGACTTTAGACAATACTGCTTTTCTAACTAAATAAAAGATGAGATAAAATGTATAGAACGCAGATTCTTTTTAATAGCACTGGCACAGTCTAGAATACATTTTTGACGTTACTGCACCAAACTGATTAAAAAATATTCTAATTAAAAAAAATACACAGCCAACTGAAATACATACCAACTTCAGTATGTGAAAAGTCCCTTCTCTTTGATGTTAGTAAAATAACCTCAGCGCAAAACCATAACCCAAAACGACGAGTTGATACCCTCCTTTTTGACTGACTTCCAAAAAGATTTGAGTCTAAATTAAACACTATCCGCCAAATTATGTTTCCAGATTTATCTTGAATCTAACAAAAACCGCCAAAAACCGCGTCTGTTTTGGACTTAACTAGGTTTATTCATATTACGTAACATATAATAGCTTTGACAGGGGTTAAGTCCAATACAGACGCGGTTTTTGGCGGTTTTTGTTAGATCCAAGATAAATCTGGAAACATAATTTGGCGGTTTGTGTTTAATTGTAATTTACTAATTTAAATTGTTTTATAACATAAAGGGTCTGGGGTAAATTGGATGGAGCTCAGGTCCCACATTTTTTTAAGCTTGCAATAATGGAACTTTGTTTGTTGCAATACACTTACAATGCAGTTATTAAAAATGTTAAGCATTATAAAGTAGCGGGAATTATTAGTTATTAGACATTTTACTTCGGAAAATGCACCTTTTTCAATATTGTTTATCGTATTTATAGGTGTTTACGTCAAAATAATTACTTTGTTTTGCGTTTTCGTGACTGCTACAGCATAATACATTATGATAAAACCTATAAAAGTTATAAATAATTAAATTAATCTAAAAGTTAACTCATCATCATCATCAACCTATATCGGTCCACTGCTGGACGTAGGTCTCTCCCAAGACGCGCCACTGAGCCCGGTCTTCGGCTCTTCTCATCCATTGTTTGCCAGCTACATGTCTCAGATCGTCGCCCCATCTTGCCGGAGGGCGTCCTACACTACGTGCGCCTAAACGCGGTCTCCACTCAAGTATTCGTTTGCTCCAACGATTGTCGGTTCTACGGCAAATATGGCCGGCCCACTGCCACTTCAGCTTACTAATCCTCTGAGCTATGTCGACCACTTTAGTTCTTTGTCGGATAACCTCATTAACTAAATGTATGCAAATCGGGACCTGAAATGCCCCAATACTTTTAGCTTTTGGGGACTTTTGAGTGCGAAATACCTTTAAACATTTTTATGTCTATGAAATAATATAATATTAATAAGCTAAAATTTATACATATATGAAATGAATGAATTATATTAAAAGAAATTGTAAATTTGAATTTCATAATATTATAATATGAACTATGAATATGTAAATAGGCAAGGCAAATTATCTAAAATGTACCTACCATTTAATTGAAATTAATTTAATGCATGTTTTTGTAGTTAGTAGGTATACTTAAATTTTATTTCTTTTTGTCATTCAATGGGTTAATAAAGAGGCTTTAATAATAATAATAATAATGTAAAGAATGCCATACTTATGCCTTTACATCTATTGAAGATGATTTATCCAGCGTCAGGAGGCAGCCTATGCCTACACTTAACGACTTACTAGTGCCTGGGACAATGTTTAGATGGAGTAGGCCCAGCACCATCCTCTCAGCCTAGTCAGCCATATCCACAGGAAAGACATCGTAGAGTCCTTTCCATGAAAGAAGTCCCGCAGACGCGGCGCTGTAGTCGACCTTAAGTATTATTTCTCGGGCAGCACTTTTAACAACTTTAGGCATTGAAAACAAGACTTTGATCACAGAAACCAAATAAAAACGCACTAGCATCCGAACACATTAACAGCACCTGACAACTAATTTAAAATTTAGTTTTAAAGTTTAGTTCCGCAAATTTCCGCGGGACTTCTTTCATGAAAAGGACTCTACATAGAGATACCATCCAAAATAAGTTGAGTTTTCAGTTATTTAAAGTGTGTGGAGCTTCTTACGTCATCTCTATGCCTTTGAGCTGCAGTTGAAGGAACACATCAGTAACGATGTAAGCTCAGCTAGTGATGCCCTCAGATGAAAAGCGAGCGTCGTTTGATGTAGCTTAAGTGTTGTGCACTTACTCATATCGATATCAAGTAATTTTATTAATAAAAAAGCGGTACAAACATCATTATTTCCTTTTTCTTCTTTTTTTTTTAAATATTCGTATAATCGTATGTTTTCCGACATCGGTACCAGGCTACAAATTCTTCTTAGAGTGAAGTAATTCCACCAGAACTAAGCTATGTTAAGGATATGTTTCAAATCCACTAATACCTGAGGATCGTTTATTTTCATAGCTTGTGTTAGCCAATGATATTCGTCAGTAGTAGTTATTTACAGTGATTTAGTAGCAAGATGCCTACTATAGAGCTTTGCCGACTTTTACAAATTTTCATACAATAGGTTGCATATCGCCAACTTAATGAAACAGTTATCCACCTCATTTTATATTTTATGTTCGAATCAACCTATCGTTGATTAGAATATTTGTTTAACGTATTTAAGAATGGTTACTTTTAAGAATGTCTCAATAGGCACAGTTTTTCAAAATTGGCGCCACGGAAGTAGTTTTTTTTAGTTGGATTTTTACGGAACTATTTTCATTAGGGTTTTATTAAAATTCAATAGATAAATTGCAGTGTATTCGTCATGTTAGTTTATCTAAAATCTTTTCAGTATTTGTCATTAGATGCATTAATTTCTAATACTAAGTACATTTTTATAAAATTTTTAGTCCGGATGTACGAACCGTTTTAGAGGTTAATCGGAATAATAAAAAATGGCGTGTTGGTTGTAAAAAAGCAGTAGGAATAGAATATCGGCGTACTTTGTAAAAATAAAAGCTGTCTGAGGCGAAGGCCTGCCTGGAAAGAGACGTGACCATCAAACTCGAGTTTAATTTCAAGTCTATCCTAACCAACGGCCACACTTGGCTTTGGCTAGCATTGGTGGAAACAGATTCAATGAAGCTGTGTATTTTGTGTGGCATTTAAGCACAATGAGATTAACAGTAGTTTTCTCTATATAATATGTAGAATTAAAAAAACAATCATTTATACTTTCCCGATACTGGATAAAAGTTTGATAAATACCGTTTTAAAAGATATTTATGGAAATATATATTATTATAAAAGTAATAACTAAGCATAATTATGAATCTATGCATCTCAGCAACGTAGAATGTATGCATCTCAGCAGACAAATGCACATCTAAAAGTTTTTGACTACGTGTACAGAAATCGTAAAGTTAAAAATTTAACATCGATGTTTTTTAACGTTTAGAACATCACTAGTGTTTGAAACATGGCCCCCGAGGCGTGCCTCCGGGTCACACTAATTTATTCATCTCTCATTTTGTACTAACACTGAGAGTAGGTACTTCAGCTCAGAAAAACGTGCTGGGTACGTAGTTTTCACCCAATCGAAAAACTAGAGGTGTTATAAGATTGACATTATTGCGCCTGTATGTGCTTCTGAAAAGTACAGCTCCGATCTTAATGTGATTTTTGTGTACGAAAAGTAATTTTACCGGGATTTTTTTAAGAAAATAACCCTACGTTTAGAGCCACGAGGGCACAAGTCGGGTTATTCCCATCGAACCCACCAGCTAGCCCGCTGGTGGGGCCGATGAGAAAAAAATCCCAACGAGCCCACGTCAAACTTATAACACCCCATCCGTTTTTCAGTCGGGGGTTAACAAAACGCAAAGAAAACAATGGTTGATAATAATATATTGCGAATCGCATCAATACCGTTAAGGTACTGACTGTAAGTTACACTGCGTGGGAACAACGACTGAAGTAACGAGCGCTGCGGTGTTACCGCGCAATGTAACAACTCGCTAAGTAATGGGCCTGTAAATACCTAAAGCGCAATATTTTGGGGTGTTATAGGGACACATTCGACATTATAGCTCGTTACTTTTTAGGGTTGCCTGTGAAAAAGGACATAGCGACACTAATGTGTGTACGTACGTCGTTTATGTACGTTTATGTACGTATTTACAGAGTTGAGACAAATACATTTGCATTCTAAACATACAGGGATATACAGGGTGTCTTATTTTAGTAATTAATAATAATAAACTGAATTTTGCGACATCGTTTTGAAGGTGGGTGAATGACCTGTATTGCAGTGTTATTTGGCACCTACTATATCTATCTATATTACTCTGTGATGCAAGATATATTAGCTAGTGAGACGTTTATTAAACGAAACATGATGAATTTAAAGAAGGCTACATTGAAAAACAAAAATGTATTATTAAAATAAAAGATATTTCGAACACCCTCTATCCTTCCAGTACCTCTGTACCCATTTTACTACAGAATTAGAGACTCCTTTTCAAGCGAAATACCGGAGTTTGAAGTGCTTTTTATAGCCAACAATTTGTTGGGTTAATTTGTAAAACTTTATCTTTGCCCTAGTTCTTCAGATTGGTGTGCGTTTTGTATTTATGAGTTTTATTCAATATTAGTTGGTGCCCGCGACTTCGTCCGCGTGGAATAGTGTCTTTGAGTAGCATAGCTTTTACAAACCTTGATTTTATATCGAATCAACCGCATAAAAGTAAGTTTCAAGCTTCTAGCTCTAAAAATGACGATAATTACATACAAATTTCATCCCCCCTTTAAACTCTTTCCAACCCCTTTTTCGCATTAAAAAGTAGTTGCCGTGAAAGCGAGACAGAGTTACTTTCGCATTTATAATATTAGTAAAGACTAGCTGATACCTGCTACTTCGTACGCGTGCGAAACTTTCCACCAAAAATATCTGTCACCAGCATATTTTATTATGAACCTCGTGTCAAAGGCTGCTTTTGGCTTAGAAAGTTCCAGCGGTATCTAAAAATTCACGTCTTTGATTCCAATAACATAATTATAGTCTATGTTAAGTTAAAATAGCTTCTGAATGGTAGAGTCCTTTCCATGAAAGAAGTCCCGCAGACGCGGCGCTGTAGTCGACCTTAAGTATTATTTCTCGGGCAGCACTTTTAACAACTTTAGGCATTGAAAACAAGACTTTGATCACAGAAACCAAATAAAAATGCACTAGCATCCGAACACATTAACAGCACCCGACAACTAAATAAATAATAAATAAATATTCACGGACACTTAACACAACGCCTTCTAGTCCCAAACTAAGCAAAGCTTGTACGATGGAAACTAGATGGCTGATACATACATACATTTTTTTTGTAAATACATACTTATAATACATAGAAACACCCAGACACAGAACAAACATCTATGTTTACAACACACAAATGTTTGTTCTCGGTGGGGATCGAACCCACGGCCCACAGCACGGAAGCACTAATTTAAAATTTAGTTTTAAAATTTAGTTCCGGAAATTTCCGCGGGACTTCTTTCATGAAAAGGACTCTAGGTATAAGTTTCATTGAAATTGGTCCAGTAGTTTAGGTAAACAGACAAGCAGACAAATTCTATTTTCGGAATCAGAATCGTTTATTTAGGTAGATTTGCGTATTTCATTCATCCATATCATTAGTTTTAGTTCTTGGCTTTTTTACAGTTTTATAATGGTATAGAAATAAAAAATACATTGTGTTTGTTTTACTACTATGTTTATTTTTAGAAAAAGTGATGGAGTCACTTTCTCGTGCTAAATCTTTGGGCTTACTAATCTAATGTTTGTGATTTATTGTGTTTTTATATAATTATGTACCTATAGTGTTGCGTAAAATAAATAATTTCTATTCTATTCTATTCTATATCTAGTAAAATTACGATGTACAAATTTATATAACTTACTAGCGGTCACTCGCTTTGCTCGCGTGGTAGCATACGCATTATTTGGTTAAAATCTTTGATCCTTATTTTAGACTCTTTAGGGTGCGAAGTTTTAAAATTCCTCTCTTAGTGCACCCCTACACTATATAAGGATACTACCCTCCAAATTTCATACCTCTAGGACTTATAGTTTAGGCTGTGCGTTGATTGTCAGTCAGCTTCAAAAGAGTTTTATACATTTAGAAGATTGTGTAATTCAATTATTAAAATTTACGTTTTCAACTACATGTGTGTACTTTGTTTCAATTAAGTTTTCTAGCAACGCAAAACAAACAAATTATTAAAGTTAAAAGCATACAAGCAAAAAAAATAAACAGAACACTAATTCAACAAACGAGACTTGCACTTGACAGCAAGAGAAGCCGCGAAACGAAACATAGCTATCATCTTTTCTAACCGCCTTTGAGAGCACAATTTAATAAAGATAAAAATAAACATTTTCCGCCGCAATGGGAGTTTGTTTTAATGTTTCAATTTAAACACAAAATGTTGCAAAAGTTTAATAAATTATAAATTTAAAAACTGGAAAAACCGACTTCACTTTGATACGCCTTCATCATCAAATGATAGTGATGATGATTGCAGTTCATTAAGATTGTTTTTTTGATCGTTAACACCCCAGAAAAGTCACAGGAAAGCAAAATACGCAATGTATGAATGACGTGTTTTTTCCAGTTATTCATATTTAACTACATATTATACCAAACTACTAAAACGATTTTGATAAAAAAAAGATGGGACTAATTTGGAAGATAAATAAGAGATTTTTTAAGCCAGCGAACTAAAAAAAAATACAACCGAATTGAGAACCTCTTTTTTTGAAATCTATTAAAAAGCATTCTCTATCCAATTACACTTGGCGGTCGGCGGCTGGCCTCTGGTTATTTCGTTCCCAAAATGCTTCACCATACTTTACAAAAGAGTACTCTTTTTTGTGAAGTAGGTATATTTAAAATCACATTACCCAAAACAAATGCTGAAATTATTTTCTAACGACGAACCCTTTCAGGTTTAGAAAACAATAAAGTACGTCTAGCCACACCGATCATGCTTTTTATTATGCATTAGTTCGCAGATGGCGCTGGCGTCAGTCCAGAACCATTTTATTAAAATCTTCTTTGAGTATATTAAATTGTGATCAAAGTTAGGGTTGCCGCAGATAACGCAGCATCTATTTTATGTTATGCGGTGAACCCTATCTGTTTTAAAATTGATGATACTACTTACGGGAGAGAATATCTGGGTGGTTTAGTTTGTATCTAGTTGGGTAACAATTTTGATGCAATTTTGGTTACTTTTTTGTAACTCAACTTTCTGATTATGACATAGTTGATATTATCAGAAAATTGAGTAAAAAAAAAAGTATTTATTTACAAATACTTATTGATTCTTCTATAATTCAAAAAAATATAGTATCTTGTAAGATATAATACAAGGTGAATTTAACCGGTTGATGAGCCACGGTAAAACTCAAACATTGAAAATTATAGGCCACAAATCAACTTTAAGACAGAAATTGCAACCTACATTATATTGTTTGGTCACCCTAATGAGAGGGACAGAGGGCTCTCATAAAGCTATCTCGTTCGGACCGCGAATCGGATGCCTGTGCACATTCCAGGTATTGCGCGTCAATGTCAGCTCAACTGCCAACCATTATAGTGTCACCGCGCAGTGTATCGTGGATACGATTGTTTTTACGATACGTTTGCGATTGTCATATTTATTCGTGATAGAGGTACAGTTATTTTAATATACGTAACTCACAAACAATTCTTTAGGGCAGCACATCTGTTTGAGGAAATAATACTTAATGTGAGGAATTCGCTTATTCGGGTGCCATGTCAATATAAGTAAATTTTGATTTATTATATTCGTGTTGGTGTTTCCTTGAAATATCTGCCGTGGTATAAAATTAATAACTCTTATAGTAGAAAACTCATCTGCGTACTTTTTTGCATTTGATTTGATTATGCGTCAGTGTAAACATAGCTTTAGTAACTTGGAATCTTCAAAATGTTAACAAAACGCTTCATTATAAACATTTCCCAGCTTTTAAAAACTCCTGCATTTGTTTCATAGTGCCCTAGTATTCTCGTCCCGACTTTTTTCTAATTAATTTCGCTATACACTGCGGAGCTCTTAAAAATATAGCATTTTGTGTAGGCTTCTGGTGTAAAAACTGGTTTTTTCAGGTTCGTTCATTATGTTAATGTTTTGCGGAAATGCTACTTTTCTGGTTTATGCTGTGTTTCTATTTCGCTGACGACATCGTTTTTGTATGAGAGTAATTAATGCGTGGAAAATAGTTTTATATTTTGTAAATTCTTGCATTATTCATTCTTTAAACGTAAGGTACCTACCTAAATAGGATAAGTAGGTATGTTAATAAATTGAAGGGGTGTATTTATTTGGTCATGTCAATGTATATCCAAATGTACATAAAAAATACCTAAAAAAATATTATAATGTTAAACTGTCGGTCCCGGCTCTAGCAGTCGTTAAGCCACGACGGAGGCCTTAGGGCGGCCTAAAATCTCAGTCACCAGAGTTGGCCACTAGCTCATACGAGCTTGCTTGAATATTCAACCACTGGTTAGTTTTTTGTTTCCTCTTGGTCTGCGGGGTACCAAGGTCCTCCGGGTCTTCAAAATTCTTTCAAGGCGTCTAGTCCTAAGGGCCGAGAGATGGTGATTATCTGAGCGTATCAGCATTGCTATTCAGCGCGGCAATGCAGCCAGTGTCTTGTACACGCTTCCGATTGCTACTGATTTGGACCAGTTGAGCTATCTATAAATCGTTTACAAGGGTTTGTAGATAGCTCAACTGTTTTATGTGTATTTTGTCAACATTGTGAATATTGTAAATACATTTAGTCGTTATTTTTTATTGTGAATAAATGAATCAGTTCATGGTCTGTGATTTTCCCCTTAAGTATGCACGGTGTAACATAGTTACCCTATAAGTCCGAAAGGGGGATATTTTGCAGGTCATTGCGAACAGTGTTTGTTCTACGACTTTTGAGATTTCGAAGTTTTTCATTCATGAAATGAGCTCGTAACTTTTACTTAAAATGTACTATACACACAGCATGCGTGTACGTGCGAAGCGATAGGAGGGTACCTACGTGTGCATGCGCAAATAGTAAACGAACACTTAGGGCTGTCGCAAATTACTAAAATAATAAAAGTTGTACTTTTGTATGATTATTTCAATTACGATTAATTGACCCTTTGCACATGTCCCAGCACTCAGGTGGTCGGTCTGTTTACGCCACCTTCGGGCTTATATAACTATGTTACACCTTGTATAGTTCAAACTTAAACTCTGCCAACTTTATTTTATCTAATTTTCATTTATTATTACAATTATTGTTATTATTATATAAAATCAACTTTAACTTTATTGCATGAACTTCACCTCTAAACTGAGCCTTATCTTGTGTACCTACTTAATTTCAAATACGATTGTAAATAATTGTTATTGAATAAATAAATGAATTAAATGAAACCATATTACTGCCATGTTAGTCCACAACACTGAATCACGCACCGCTTTCTCCTAAATCGCCGTAACGAGTTCTAGGAACGCCTTCTACATAAATCCAGGGCGATAACAGCGCCTGTGATCACATTTATTTGCAAAAGCGCAGTTTGGAAAATCGACCGCTAGATATTCATGTTGGGAATACCTTTGCCTTCCGCGCGTGTGTCGTGTCGATATCCAGCAAAGAACAAACGTTTTGGGGATCGAACTCGCGACCCACAGCACGGAAGGCAGAGCACGGAGGCGTCATGACTCAGTCGGTAGTAGCTCTGCCTTCTGTGCTGTGGGTCGTGGGTTCGATCCCCACCGAGAACAAAAATTTGTGTGTGGCAAACATAGATGTTTGTTCTATGTCTGGGTGTTACTATGTATTATAAGTACAACAAAAAAAAAAGTATATAAGTATTATATCAGCAATCCAGTTCCCATAGTACAAGCTCTGCTTAGTTTGGGACTAGAGGGTGTTGTGTGTAATGTAATGTCCAAGAATATTTATATTTAGAATATTTATTAATTTATTTTCGACTGAGCCTTAACGCTTGTTATGGTGATGGAAAAAGCTTATTATTAATTAGATCTAGTAATTTTTACGTTTTATCTTAACAGATCCAGCTCATCCATACTAATATTATAAATGCGAAAGTAACTCTGTCTGTCTGTCTCGCTTTCACGGCAACACTACTAAGCCGATTTGAATAAAATTTGGTACACAGATAGTTTAGAGCTTGAGAAAGGACATGGGCTACTTTTTAATGCGAAAAAAGGGTTGTAAGGGGTTGAAAGAGGGAGGGGGGTTGTTAGTTCCTTAACCTTTTTCATGAAACCTTTTTTAATGTCACATTTGAAATAACTGTCAGTGGTTTGACAGTGAGTTTTAATGACAGGACAACGTCTGTCGGGTCAGCAAGTACCTACTATACATAAACATCCAACGCAGACTTTTAATCTTAAGAAGGTAAAGTAACATTAAAAAAAATTTGTTTACTTAACTCAAACACTTTTAAAGAAATAGGATTCTGAAGTTAAAGATCCCGGGCTTAAACCAAAGCTAGATAATCTACTGACTTCCTCAAATACCGCGCCAGCAAAATATTTTAATCATTGTTCCCGTTCCCGATTCGAGAATTTACTCAGCAAATAGCAAACCTCGCGAATGTGGCTGCGTCAGGATAGTCTGTGCCACACCGACGACACAGATTATATAAACTTTGTAAGTGGAAAAGTCACTTACATTTTGAAACTACTCCTAATAGTCCAGTCATTTTAGTAAGTTGTAGTAAGATTTTATTTTAGTAAGACACCCTATCTTAAGTAGGTTTTGAGGCAACTTATAGGATGTCAACATACAAGTTTATACGAGTTTATAGCTGGGTATCTCAAATTCCAAGATTCTTACCTAATTTTGTCTAATATGACTGGACTATAATGACGGACAGAGGTCATAAAATAAAGAAGAAGAACTAGTTGACATAACTACGATCGCTATATAGCGCTAGATCCAGCCCACTCATTTGCAAAGTGGACTCGTTGGGAACTTTTTGTCCCATCTGTTTCGATTCAGCCGGTGAGTTCGATGGGAATAACCCGAAGAAAACATCAAAAGATATTGTTTGATAGAGACTATAAATAAAAGAAGAAGAAGACTCATGTGACATTCCAACCAAATCCAATATGTAGTATATTTTGTCAATATTATGAATATTGAATTTTTTAGGCCGTGCTCACTTTGGACACGAATTTGTTCTTACGTAAACGTACGAGTACTGTTCGTACGAATTGAGTGTTCACACTGAATACGTTTTTCTCCGTCAAATAGGCAGTGCACAAGTGAACGTACGAGTGCGTGAAGAATCCCAACAAGTTCGGATTGTATTCGGACGTCGTAAGTAAACGTACGTATACGTACGACTGATCGCATGCAGTGTGAGCGCTCCCATAGTCCTTGGAAGGTCAGGATCATTCGTGCGTAGTCGTACGTTTACGCGCGAATCAAATTCGGATGAAATCGTATCCAATGTGAGCACGGCCTTAGTCGTAATTTTCTTGGTAATATATTTTTACCAGATTTTATTCAGAGAAAAGTGACACAACTAGTGACGAGATATAAATAGCTTCTAAAGTAAGTAAAGGAAGTGACACAACTAGCAGGAATTGTCGAATATTCGCATACCACTGTGCGCCGCTAACTTGCACAGGGCCGGACCGCAGGGTTGTTGTAATTGGGGGCTATCTATAGCTGTACTGTACGTCAGGGGGTAAATATAGTAGGTACGTAAAACTTGATGCTAAGCTAAAAAAGGACGCGGCTTACTTAGCAAATAAATTCATTTTAATTTTTCAAGAAGTTTTTTATAAGAATAAGACTGCAGTGTACCGTAGATCCTAACAAACGCGTTTTGCTGACTGTTTAAACATTTTAAAAAGTTCTTTCTGAAGAATCCCATCTTTAGTCCTGAGGGAAAACCTCTGAAAAGTAATCTATCTACGGCCGAAAGCGACTGGCGCGGCGTGCGACTTATCTTTTTTATTTAAATAATTAATTCATAAGTTCTCTTTGCACTAATGATTACGTAACATATTTGTTTATAACAAAACGTTATTTTATAATTGTCAACGCTAACAATACTGCACTAAGTATAAACTAAACTCATTCATTCCTTTATAACACATTTGCTCGTAAAGGGTCTCTTATTTCACCAATTTCAGTATCGTGATGTATGTCATTACGCACTCGTGCGTTATGGTAATGTAAAACGTACGGTTTATCAAGATGCTCCCACTAAAACGAACGGGGGGGCGTGGTGGAGAAAGTCCGAGTTTTATTTATTTCCTCGCAAATGTGTTATAAAACGTCGTATGACATACGTGCGCGTTGAAAATTACAGCCTCTGCTTTCTTGTAGCCCTCGCCTACGGCTCGGGCTGGCAATATCGCCTCGGCTGTAATTTTCAACTTACCGCACTCATATCATAATGTACTATTATTCATTCATTCATTCACTGAACTAAACCTATATTGAAATCAAAATGCAGCATTGTAACCGTTTTAGTCCTTATAGATCGATCCGAAACAAAAAAAAATATCCAAACATATTGAGGGAAATTAGCGCAGAAGTTCATAACATTAATTAAATTATGACAATCTCTGATTTTGAGGAAGCGAATTAAAATCTAAACTTGGAACATAAAAGTTAATTGTGATTAAAAGAGCAATAAAATTTTCATAAAATTAAAAGTTGCTCAGACCATCTCAGTGCAGTAGAAGAATGCTGGCAAAGAAAATGCAAATTCCTCCCTCGTGGGCCATCATCGGGACGTCTTGCAGACTGTCGAGATAGACTCAAGCTAAATAACTATAAGCCGCGACTTTTAATCGCCCTATATGTTTGACTTATAAAAAAAACCCTATAGTTTCACCATAGTGCTACTAAGTATGATATAAGTAACCTACGAACGTTCTTTTTACTGATTACTAGCGGACCGTCCCGGCTTCGCACGGGTTTCTTTAGATAATTTTTTACACCTTGGGTTACATTATTGTAGTTTTAGTAAGGATCCCTATTTTTTTTGAAAATATAATACAGCCTATGTCACCCGAGGATAGTGTAGCTTCCCAACGGTGAAAAAATTATTCAAATCGGTCCAACAGTTTCGGAGCCTATTCAATGCAAACCAACAATCAAATCTTTCCTCTTTATAATATTAGTATAGATATAGATAGTATAGATAAAAACCAGCCATTAGTAAAAAAGATTTTATGCGCTACGCTAAAAAATAAAATACATCGCTTCTTAGGCTTTGGTCTCGCGATCGTAACGCACAACCCAGCGGTATGCAGCATGCAGCGCCGGACACATAATTGTATGGAACACGTCCATTAAGGTCTCTTGTCACGTCGCAGTCTGCGGCGAAGAGCAAACGCGGTACTCTGCGTTGAGCTGCACACCGCAGCGTTGTGCGTTACGATCGCCGAAACGCATGATAGCTTTACTTGCCCCCCCTCAGTCCTCAATCCGACCCTGTGAGCCGAAAGCCCACATGATTGATGACTTGATGAGTCAAATTGTATGGAAATAGTATTGCGCCTTCACACGTTACGTGTATGAGTTTACTATTGAAATGAGAACGTGAAACAGCATATCGAGTGTGTACGTTTGAATACTGCAAATGAAAACTATCATTTTGTATGGAGAATTGGAGAATCATCAGTTTTGTTAACTACTCGCTGGAGGCGCTGCTCAATCTCTGTACAAAAATATAGTTTACGTAAGCCATGTAAAACAAGCACAATATGCTGAACGCTGGCTTCCACATTGTAGTCCGAGTTTTGTTTTGTTGACAGAATATCGAGAAGCGACTTGAGAGATATTTTGCATGAAAACTGAATAAGCGCCAATCAACTAAGGGCGGATTCGTTCAAAACTCATGATATTCCTGAATAAGTATCCCGTGTATAACTTTACTCTTTGATTTTATTCTCAGATAAATTCGTTTTTGTTTTTCCATTGCAATCTTGAGCTTAGCCAATCCTAGGTATTGTTATTCTGTATATACATAAAAACCAACTTAATTCAAAAAACAATTGCTTAGAGAGCGCAACACAATAATACATGTGCACACAAATTATCCGGGTGTCAACTTGTCAATATCTATGAAAACAAACAGCTGTTTTGTCAAATGTAGCAGACGCCATTAAAATATTCGACAGATAACTTGTTTATACCATAGATTTTGGCAGTATAACGATTTATTCTCGGATAGACCAGTTTTTCTTGGAATAAGACTTGGTAGAACAAAAAGTTTCTTATCACTAGAGTAATTATTGATTTTATTCGCAGTTTATGACTTAAACTGCGTATAAATAGTTTGGTCGAATCCGCCCATGAAATAAGAAGCCGGTAGTCCACCTGTCAAGTGGTAGCCCTTTCTATCCCAGGTTAGGGTGAACTACTAGTAATTAACAGGGCTGGGCTGCACTTGCCACAGGGCTGTCTCTAAAACCATTATTTATACAGGCTGACTATAACTAATATTTTCCCGTTAAATGAAATTCGGGCCAATATCCACACTAGCGGTGCCAAACCACGAGTCGGTGCCAAGAATGTCGTCTCCAGTTCACTATAAATTCATATCCCATTTACAGATAGTTAATAAGTTATGATCCAAAATATACGTTATCATCAGCTCAAAAAGTTAAGAACAATAAAGCTGTGAGAAAAAGTTACAAACAATAATTGATTGAGTGGGCGAAGCGAACGAAGATCTTAGTGACAAGTTAGGCAAAAATGCTTTGTATGTTTGTATGTTTGTTCGTCGAGATCTTTAGAACCGCTTATCCGATCTTCACAGAATTTGGTAGGTATAGGGATAGTACTCTTAAATTTTACTGGTTTGTTAAATAAAGTAAATCGGTCTAAGGGTCGTGAAGTTATGGGAGTCCAAAGGAAGTAAAAAAAAGTCGTAAAAAAATATCAAGTGAGACGTCATATGATAGGGTTTTGTTTAGACATTCCAAAACGGTTTTTATTTAGATTCTAGGTCTAATAGTTTTTGAGTTGTTGTAAAAATTATAAAATTGGCAAACCCAGTATAACGTGAGCTACCATTTCTTGGTGTTTCAATGATTTTGTAGTTCAAATAAGACTGGTACATAGCAAGACGTCGATTTCGAAGCGATTTGCAAAGTTTATTACAACCATTGTCAATAAAAATTGTTTGGGTTTTATTAACCTCCGACCATCACGAGATCTCAGTTCGGGGCGAACTACTAGTTTATAAGTTTAAAAACTTCAAAAACAGACTACAGTTTGATACAGCTTCAACATCAAATGATGATAATGATGGTATTCATTGGGATTGTTCTATTAACCGTAAACACCATTGAAAAGTAACAGGAAAGCAAAATGCGTATATGTTGTATACGAGTGATACTTATTTAAAAGCCAAACTACTAAGTAGGTATACCGATTTTGATAAAAAAATATCGCACATGATATCTAAAACTCTTCTAGCCTTTGTAGCAAAATGTCTAACATACCTAGAGGTCTAAAAAGTAATATGCCTGATAAGTTAAATTCATTAATCTCATATTGCCTTAGATTTGAAACGATTGTACCTTTACTTTGACAGGCGTCATGGCTCAGTCGGTAGTAGCTCTGCCTTCCGTGCTGTGGGTCGTGGGTTCGATCCCCACCGAGAACAAACATTTGTGTGTGGCAAACATACATGTTTTTTCTGTGTCTGGGTGTTACTATGTATTATAAGTATGTATTTACAAAAAAAATGTATATGTATGTACTCTATCAGCCATCTAGTTCCCATAGTACAAGCTTTGCTTAATTTGGGACTAGAAGGCGTTGTGTTAAATGTCCGTGAATATTTATTTATTATATTACTTACCTTTTTATTGCTTCTGAGGGCGTGCTACAAAACTGTTGCAAATTACCCAATTTTTATTACCCAATTGAGACTGTTACGCACTCTACCCGCCACATAATTTTTTACATTTAATTACCAAATAACTCATTAAACTCAGTTATAATTGATATTTATGCTCGTTTAGCGGAAATTAGTTGAGGTTTGCGTAATTACGAACCTGGGGCTTGTATTCACCCCAGAACGTATACAAATAATAGTAATAAATACCACCACACTGGAACTTATAGTGACAACTTGGGCAAAAATGCTTTGTGTGTTTGTATGTTTGTTCTTCGAGATCTTTTAAACCGCTTATCCGATCTTCACAGAATTTGGTAGGTATACGGATAGTACTCTTAAATTTTACTAGTTTGTTAAATGAAGTAAATCGGTCAAGGGGTCGTGAAGTTATGAGGGTCCAAAGAGAGTAAAAAAAAAGTCGTACTAAAATATCAAGTGGCGTGTCATATGATATGGTTTTGTTTAGACATTCCAAAACCGTTTTTATTTTAATTCTAGATCGAATAGTTTTTAAGTTGTTGTAAAAATTATAAAATTTGAAAACCCAGTATAACGTGAGCTAACATTTCCTGGAGTTTCAATGATTTTGTAGTTCAAGTAAGACTGGTACTTACCTAGACGGCGATTTCGATGCGATTTGCAAAGTTTATTGCAAACATTGGTCAATAAAAATTGTTTGGGTTTTATTAACCTCCGACCATCACGAGATCTCAGATCGGGGCGAACTACTAGTTAACTAGGAACCAGGCGGTAGTTTCTTGCCCGTTCTTGTAGGCTCTGGTAGCAAGAAACTGGCACCTAGAACCTAGTTTATGAAGTGCTCCCATTCAACCCCCTGACTGAAATAAAGAAGCATGTCCAAAAACGAGCCAAATCGCTTTTTCGAAAGTGATTTTTTTTACATACCGTAGCGTCTTTTAGCAAAATACAAGTCATTGTGTTCTTTTGAAACAAAAACATAGATACTAATAGTAGATCTGTGACATTGTTTTTTTGTGAACGAGTGACGTCACACTTTTAACCTTTCATTATCAGTAATCTAATTCCCATAGTACAAACTTTGCTTAATTTAAGACTAGAGGGCGTTGTTTTAAATGCCCAAGAATATATATTACGAGTTTTAGCGCACCCGCTACTAACGAAATTCTAACTCTATCTCTTTTGAAACTGACTGACAATCAACGCACAGCCTAAACTACATATAAGTTCTAGAGGTAAGAAATTTGGAGGGTAGTATCCTTATATAGTGTAGGGGTGCACTAAATAAATAAATAAATAAATAAATATTCTTGGACCTTACACACAACACCCTCTAGTCCCAAACTAAGCAGAGCTTGTACTATGGGAACTAGATTGCTGATATAATACTTATATACATTTTTTTTTGTAAATACATACTTATAATACCTAGTAACACCAAGACACAGAACAAACACTTATGTTTGCCACAGAAATGTTTGTTCTCAGTGGGGATCGAACCCACGACCCACAGCACGGAAGGCAGAGCTACTACCGACTGAGCCATGACGCCTGTCAAGAAAGGAATGTTGAAAAGTCGCACCCTAAAGGGTCTATAATTAGGATCAAAGATTTTAACCAAATAATGCGTATGATGCTAAGCAAAGCCGCGGACGACAACTAGTCTCCTATAAATGTTTATTATTATTATTAATATTAATAAAAATAAGGCTGCAGTATAATAACCAAACCATAGATTTCGCAACCACTAGAAGCTGTCTCATGCAAATACAGACGTGACGATATAAAATAATAAAGAACGCATAAAATATGCCGCGATAAGGGCTGCCACGTATTGCAAAAAAAAAAAACATTGGTAGAATAATAAAAAAAGAATGAAGATGAAAATACTTTTTTTAACGTTGAACATATAAAAAAGAAAACAAATACACAATACAGGATAACTAGGAACAGAGGAATAGAGTTCAAATCTTTTGATACATGAAGCTATTATAACTTATAACTTATAATAGCAATTTAGAACGAGTCCAACGTAAGTTTGTGAAACATCTAAATTATAGAAAACATATTTACAATCAGGGCTACGTAGAATCTTGCAGTTATCATAATCTTATAACCCTTAAGAATCGACGTAAGCTTATGGATATGTCCTTCCTTCATGGCCTATGCAATGGTCATGTAGATTCTCCAGAACTTACAAGTCGAGTTTTGCGTTTTTGTGCTCCTAAAGTTCGTACGAGGCACACTAAGTTATTTGCTGTCTCTCACTCATCTACAAACTATGCTCAGCACTCGATAGTTAATAGGTTACAGAGTGTTTATAATAAGGAATTCTCTGAAAATGATTTATTTCACAACACTAAACATATTTTTAAAAGTAAAACTTGTAAAATAATGGAGGATGTTCAACACTTAAAGTAAAAGTTAAATTTAGGACCGAAGGAAAAATAAATAAATAAATATATATATATATATATATATTGATACATTGATATGATAAAATCTAACTTCTGTATCTTTGTTAGTAAATACTTGTTATTGTTATTGTTTATTCATTGCTGTAATCGTTTTCTAAGCTATATATATTTGACTTAGTATGTTTTTTTTTCTTATATTTATGCACTTATTGTTTTATATCCTACACTTACATTAGTAATTTCGACTGTCTGTTTTTAAAATTATATTTTATAAAAAGTAAATCCGTAATTGGCCATAGGATTAGCGTAGTTAGATATTATTTAATAGTATTAAGGGCGGTGGGTTTTGTTAAATAAATAAAATAAAATAAAATAAAAATGAAAAAAAAGGCTAAACGATAAAAACTATACTAGGTATACTGATAAATTAAACAATCATTTTAAATAGGTATTCCAAAAGATTTCACAACACATTACATTTTACATTCAAAGAATCGTAGGTTTGCTTTTTTTTGTTTATTAGTTTTCAAAATGATTATATTATTATCTATATTTTACCAATATGTAAAAAAGTTTTTTGTCTGACCCAATCAGAATGAAAAGTCTTATAAGAATGGCTAAAAACTTTTTGCTTTAGTTTTTTTTCTTTTACTGTGGACGCAAAAAAAAACACGCCAAACACGTAGCTAATAAATGACGTAATTTTTCATAATATTTTGATGGAAATATAAAAAAAAACAGACATTATAAAGGAATTTTGAAAGTCGCACCATAAAGGGTCTGAAATTAGGATCGAAGCTACCACACGAGCAAAACCGCGAGCGACGGCTAGTAAATTATGTACTTGTTTCATAGTAAATGAATCTAAAAGTAAACAAGTAAAAAAAAAACGTCTCGTGGTCGAGACTCTAGGTCCGTGGGGTACCGAGGCCCTCCGGGTTTTCAAAATTCTTTCAGGGCGTCTAGTTGAAGCGACGCGTGACCCGAGGGCTGGTGATTATCTAGGCCAGCGTATCAGCATTGCTATTCAGTGGGCACGCGTCCGATTGCTACTGATTTGGACCAGTTGAGCTATCTATAAATCGTTTGCAACGGTTTGTAGATAGCTCAACTGTTTCATGTGTATTTTGTAAATATTGTAAATACTGTATTAGTTTTAATTTTCTTTGTGAATAAATAGTAAAACAAAAATAAGCTTTTAATACTTACGTGACAGCCCTAAGACTGGATGTAAGCCCTATGCGGATAAAATATAAAATATAATTTTCGCGCGCAATCGTGCGTTCAGAATGAAGGATAATTTTTGGCGGCAAAAGTGAGATATCCATTCGAAATTCGAATTGGCTCTGGTTTTCTTAAAGCGGCGATCGTCCTATGATGGATATCAATGATCTTCTATTTAAAATAATTTATAAGTTTAATAACGCATTTATTCACAAAGAAAATTACAATTAATACATAATATTGTCAACACTACAATATTTACCAAATACACATGTAACAGTTGAGCTATCTACAAACCGTTGCGAAGGATTTAAAGATAGCTCAACTAGTCCAAATCAGTACCAATCGGAAACTAGAGAAACTAACTTCGATTTGATTACCTTACGTCGGCATTGTGATGTTGATGATGATGGCAGTTCAATGGAATTGTTCTATTGATCGTAAACACCACATAAAAGTCACAGGAAAGCAAAATACCCAATGTCGTGTACGTGTATAAATAAAATAAATAAATAAATATTCTTGGACATTACACACAACGCCCTCTAGTCCCAAACTAAGCAGAGCTTGTACTATGGGAACTAGATTGCTGATATAATACTTATATATATTTTTTTTTTTTGTAAATACATACTTATAATACATAGTAACACCCATGAAGAACGATGATGAAGAGTTGTATCGATTGTTCAACGTCAACGTTGAGTTTGAGTCAAAACGACAGTAGACTGTCGACAATAGTCAACCACAAACTAGGATATAGGTGTTCAGTGACCACAAAGCTCTGTTCATTGCATCTAAGATTTGATTTTTGAAGTGAAAACTTCTTTAGCACCGTTGTCATTTAAAAGTCGATGAAACGGTGACGAAGATGAAACGAAAACTTATGAAACGCGGTCTAACGGATTGGATCGAATCGAGACTAGCTCGTATTGCGTGGGTTCAAGTCTCGAGCAAACTCGTTCACTCTCTGCAACTTTTTTGAAGTGAAAATTTGATTGATTTAAATAGAATATTTATATACATTTTTTTTGTAAATACATACTTTATGATACATAGTAACACCGAGACACAGAAGATAGTGATGTTTTTACCACCGCTTTTTTAAAAACCATACCTGTAAGAATCTTACGCCGTTTTACATTTTACATAAATTGTATGGTACTCTGATGTTGAGCGTTGCTTTGTATCGAAAGAGCTTAAATGAACACTATTACAGAGTCCCGAGTCTGTGCATTTGTTTTGACTTACGACTCAATTGACGCAAACGAATTCGCAAAGCGAGACATTTTGTTGGGAATTGCATAATTCCCAAATCTCCCGCTAGAGGCGCTTATCCGGTTTTCATACAAAATTTCTCGCTTTGCGAATGCGTTTTCGTGTGCACTCAAGTCGAAAGTCCAAACAAATGCACAGACTACGGGCTCAGTCACTGAATTTTTCAGAGTTCGAGTTTGTTTCAGATTTGAACCGATTAATCTATTCACCTATAGCAGGTGCCAAATAACACCGCAATACATTCACCCACCTTCGCCACGATGTCGCAAAATTCAATTTATGTATGGTAAACAAACAGTACTAACGAGATTCAAGCGATACCGTCTTAGCGACAGGTTTGTATGGATAGCGACAGAATTAGCCATACATAAAGTTGCATACATAAAGGCATTACCATACATAAAAAGGCGCCGTTGCAGTGCCTCCGGAATGTTTGCTGAAGCCAGAGTTGACACGTTTAACGCCATTCACGCGTAGAAAAATCGCGTCTTTTATGGACAGGGTTACGAATTGTCCCAACCTTATAATTAAGAGTTTATCGGATAGACTGATACTGACTGCAACGTACCGACGTTGGGTGGAAATTGCCACATAAAACACTATGCGGGAATACCTATGTGTGTACAGTACGGCCGGCGGATCTAGACCGGCGTTAAGTTCGTTCGGAACGCTGCGCAGTAGTCACTTTTAGGGTCGAATAGGTGGTTTGTCTCGCCTGTACCTGCGCACAATTTCCGAAAGCGCAACTTCAGACCGGTCTAGATCCGCCGGCCGTAGTGTATACTTTTATTTATTTTTGTAAGCTTTATACGTTTATATTGTGTTGTCTATATATTGTAAGTATGTGTATTTGTGCCTATGGACCCACCATGTCTGCAATAAAGATTTATTATTATTATTATTAAGTTATTATTATAAATTGAATTTTGCGACATCGCGGTGAAGGTGAATGACCTGTATTGCGGTGTTATTTGGCACCTACTATAGCGATAAATATTGTCGTGTCCTATCAGGGTTCATATTGGACGCTACTATACTTTTTTCGAACATCTTATGTACCCACAATATGAATGCCAGAACTTGAACTTGTAATGTAAACTCATTCCAGTTTTCCCCTGCGTGAGTTCCCTGCGTGAGGGATTTCTAGAACTTTTGTCGAATAATCCCCTAACCCTTAGCGACCCCTTCGACTGCCGGCAGGGAAAATAGGAAAAAAAATTCTTCAGGTTTATGTAAATTCAGAATCAATTTCATGTCAACTAACTAATATTCAACTGAAACATTTGGTCATTTCAAAGTATTGATATAATAGTGAACTAGAGTCCATACTCCAAAGTCTGATGATGGCCAGCAATGATGAAGAAGATCTAAGATTTTAATGTCAAGGGCTTTTATTGTAAAAATAACTGATATAATATTTATTTTAAGTTTTTGTAAAATTATTAACTTGTATCTGATATTCATGCACGTCAATAAAGCCAAGTGTCAACGTCAGTGCCTGGATTGATATACGCTTATTTACTAAAGACTCAGTTTTCCATAAAACTAGCACCGTCATATCTCATTCGTTATTATCTGTAGATGTTTACTGGACCACAGATTATATAAAACTATACTGGACATAGAGACGGTCAAAAATAATAATGGATGAATTGACGATGCTTGAGATTAGAATACTGTGTATCACTGAAATTATTTATGAAAAATTGCAAGCGACATTATCGTGCACAAAACATTGCGCAAGGCTCAGAAAAACAATAATTTTCGCCAAATTTGCAAACGAAAAACAGAAAGTAAATGAACACGTCTTTTTTTTTGTCGGTTCACTTATTTGGATCTAAATTATATTTATTTATTAATCTTGTGCAATGATGTGAGAGCGCGTGTCGCAGAGGCTGTACGCCACTTCACTCTAGGCACTCCTGAAAACCAGCGCTAAAGGAGCCACCGTGTACCTTTAGCATTTGCTGAGCGAGTACCCTTTTTACGCATCTTTCTTTATAATTTAATGTTTATTTCATTGTATCTTTGTATGTGTTTTTGCGTAAAATAAATAATTTCTATTCTATTCTATTCTAGAAGTAGTTTGTCCAACACTGATAAGAATGTCGTTACTCCGTTCTTTCTCTGTACGAGTCGTGGCTAGGCTTGCCTAGTCAATCTTCAACGATTATCTAAGTAAGCGGCCTTCTGCGCAGTCACTATTTGGGTGCGTGACCGTGGCATTTACATCTGAGCGCTTCCGTACTTCGGAGGGCACGGTGAACTGTCAGTCCCGGCTCTAGCAGTCGTTTATCCACGACGGAGGCCTAAAGACAGCCTAGTAACCAGAGTTGGCCACTAACTCATACGAGTGCTTTTTATGCTCGTTTTATTACGTCCGTAACTGCTCTACCGCTTTATTAGAAACCTAGCTTTAGTAGACGAGGTGACACCCAGGAGACAACAACGTGCCCCGGAATATACTGCCCTGATTAGTCGCGTACTGCATTCTGAAGTACCTAACGTAGCTGGCAATTTTTAAACTAGGTAGGTTCACAAGAGACTGGGACTTTCGCAGAACTTTGCTCCCCTTACTACATCCACCCACAAATGCACTAACTTGCATTCACTTGTACCACACCACATTTTATACTCACGGATACTAAACAAACAATTAAAACCTACCCTAAACTAATAAAAAAAAATATAAAAAACCATTTTTTTCTCTGTTCACATTTATTATTGTGTTAAAAAGTGTTTTAAATTAGTTACTGCTGGTAATTTTAATAGCTTATTTTATAACACATTTGCTCGTAAAGGGTCTCTTATTTTCAGTATCGTGATGTATGTCATTACGCACTCGTGCGTTATGGTAATGTAAAACGTACGGTTTATCAAGATGCTCCCACTAAAACGAACGGGAGGGGGGGGGGGGTTTGGCGCGCGCTGCGCTCTACGATAAAAAATAAGCATTTAATTCATTTACAAATTGTTCAAATTTTTCTAACTGCTTCAACAAGTGAATAAAGATTTATTCTTTGAAAAAAGTCCGAGTTTTATTTATTTCCTCGCAAATGTGTTATAAAACGTCGTATGACATACGTGCGCTTTGAAAATTACAGCATAATGTACTATTACGTTACGGAAGAGCGGTATCTCCTAATACAGGTATTTCATACTTAAAAGGAGGTATGCAACCACTGTCAATACTATACTTATAAGTACAGGCGACAGGCGTCATGGCTCAGTCGGTAGTAGCTCTGCCTTCCATGCTGTGGGTCGTGGGTTCGATCCCCACCGAGAACAAACATTTGTGTGTTGTAAACATAGATGTTTGTTCTGTGTCTGGGTGTTTCTATGTATTATAAGTATGTATTTACAAAAAAAAATGTATATAATATGTATTCTATCAGCCATCTAGTACCCATAGTACAAGCTTTGCTTAGTTTGGGACTAGAAGGCGTTGTGTTAAATGTCCGTGAATATTTATTATTATTTATTAAGTGAACGAAATAAAACATTTGTATTTTTTTTTGTAGGTACGACAATTTACGAGTAACCATGGTTACCATCGTGAACTTGACCTTTGTTAATAGCAAGCTCGTATGAGTTAGTGGCCAACTCTGGTGACAGAGTTTTTAGGCCGCCTTAAGGCCTTCGTCGTGGCTTAACAACTGCTAGAGCCGGGACCGCTCAGATGTAAATGCCACTAACGGTCACCCATCCAAATAGTGACCGCACAGAACGTTGCTTAACTTAAATAATCAGTGAAGATTGGCTAAGCAAGTAACGCCACGAGCTTTGTTATTTAAAAAACTTACTTATACCAGTATTATGTGGGCCTAAGATGCGCACCGCGAGATATTTGTCATGTCGTTCTGTCAAAATGTAAGCATTTTGTACCAGTTTAGGAACTACTGCATTATCTGTGGTAATGTTGTCGAGAAACTGCGCCTTTGAATTTTCAACTTTTGACATTTCTGCATGACTATTATCTCGTCCTCAGAGAGGTACGACGACTAAGAAGTGTCAAAAGTGTACATTATGGCGCGTTTTTTCGACAAAATTAGGTAACACAGATAATGCAATAGTTCCTAAACTGGTACAAAATGCTTACATTTTGACAAAACGACATGACAAATATCTCGCGGCGCGCATCTTAGGCCCGATGATCTTGTAGGGCTACTCATGACCATCGCCGTTCTAAATTGGATCCGGATTTTGACAGATTCCATGATATTTTAATTGCTCTGCAGTACTAATTGCTTGTTGTATCTGGTTCAGAAGTTTTGTATCCTTTTTATACTCATATATACACTTATACTTATTCTGGCAGTTTTCCCTCTTGATATTGTTATTTTCACGATTTTCACACTGTTTTTTTTCTTTCACCTTATCTCTTTCAGATAGTGCACTAAGGCTCGTACTACTACTATTTTTCTTGTCTTTTTTTTTTTATCTTGGCTGGTGGATAGATTTTCCGTGATATCACCGTACGGCCCTGGTGGAAGACCAGCGTTGGTTGCCAGTCATCCAACATAATAATATGCTGAGCCAGGGTACGTTTTTACGGCACACTAGTTTACCTTTATACTTAGTTTACCTATTATGTAGTACATAGTTTCTAGTATAGTTAATATTTAATTAGTCTGTATTTGTTTCTGTTCTGGTATGTATCTATTTAGTGTCGTGTCGTAATAGTGCGGTAAGTTGAAAATTACAGCCGAGGCGATATTGCCAGCCCGAGCCGTAGGCGAGGGGCTACAAGAAAGCAGAGGCTGTAATTTTCAAAGCGCACGTATGTCATGCGACGTTTTATAACACATTTGCGAGGAAATAAATAAAACTCGGACTTTCTTCAAAGAATAAATCTTTATTCACTTGTTAAAGCAGTTAGAAAAATTTGAACAATTTGTAAAAGAATTAAATGCTTATTTTTTATCGTAGAGCGCGGCGCGCGCACGAGTGCGTAATGACATACATTACGATACTGAAATTGGTGAAATAAGAGACCCTTTACGAGCAAATGTGTTATAAATAAAATTATTCTTATTCTATTCTTATTTTGTACTGAAAATTGACGCGACTTCTGTCAAAATCTATGAATCCGTATTGGAACTGTGGTCGAGAGTAACCTGTCTAATTGTCTATACTTCTATACTAATATTATAAAGAGGAAATATTTAATTTTTTATTTGCATTGAATAGACTCAGGAACTACTAAACCGATTTGAAAAATTCTTTCACCGTTGGGTAGCCCCACTATCCCCAGCTACATTAAAAAAAAAATACGAACTCTGCGGGAACTGGCGGGAGATTTGGGAATTGTGCAATTCCCAACAAAATTCCCAATTCTCGCTTTGCGAATGCGTTTGCGTGTGCTACACTCGAGTCGAAAGTCAAAACAAATGCACAGTCTCGGGGCTCAGTGATCTTTATTTCAATATCTAAAAAAAAGCATCGTTAAAAACGATCAGTCTTACTTTACTATACAACGTTTTGCTATAATTTATTTTTACTGAACAAAACCTTTGCGGTACGTTCATAAATTTCACTTAAAGAGCCTATCTGATAGGAAAGATACCTACCATAAGGGTGTTTTTACACCAGAGCTAAACTACGTTGCTAAGGATGCGTTTAACATTAACCAATAGGAATCGTTTGATATGAAAACAAACGATTCCTATTGGTGGATATCAAACACATCAGCAGCCTTATTGTGTAAGTTCAGTGGTAATCGACATCGGCTTCGTTTTTGACATTTGAAACCTAGACTGGACTTCAACTGTCACTTTCGTATTCGTTTTGTATACAATACCGAAAAAATTCTGACAGAGTCGACCGGTGGTAATGGGCTTGAACTTCACTGGTAATGGATTTCAAGTTACACAATAAGGGTGCTGGTTAGCATAGCTTTGGTGGAAAAGCGCCCTATTGTTCTAATAGAATAAAAAGAAGGGTATAAAAGCACATTGAACAGAATTTGCGCACCTTTGACACCAATGAACAACTTGCAGTTCGATTCTAGTTTAGACAACACCTAGCACTTTTATTTTAGTAGTTTATCTTGTGTTATTGTGAGTATTGTTGTTTAATTTTGGTGAAATTTTAACCAATAATACTAAGGTCGTAACACAAAGTGTGAGACATTGGAATAAATGTGTGTAAAGTGGTTTCTTTGAATGTGAAAATTCGTTTTTAGGTTTTGAAGAGAAAGTCCATCATTTTCTCTCTAAAACAAACGACAGCCGACTTGACGATGATTTGACTTGACTTAAATATTATTTCAAATAAATCACTTGACACTGGCAAAATTGTCGAAATGACGGACAGAGGCCATTAATTACGAGAAGAAGAACGTTCAGTTCAAACTAAAACTTCTGCAATTTTACACACATTTTAGACAGCTCTATCAAAAAGTAGAAAAACTTACCATGTGCCAAAAACAGCACCAGTAGTGCCGGCGATGTCATTGACCTGCCGGCCACAGGGCCCGCTTGCCAGCATTCGTGACAGTTGCTCGACCATCAAGTAACTGCTATTACTGTCAATGTCACTTATCACTGCTACCTGCCACTTTATGTCATTTAGAATTGAATATCACCTTTTCACTGTTTTTTTGACTTTTACTTATTACTTTACGTCATTGAAGCTTTTACAAGCACTTTTTCCCGTCACTTTTTTTGAGTTCGACTCGTCACTTTACATACGTTATTAACACTTTGTGTAGAACTTTGTCACTCACTATTTTTGTTATTTAGTATTGATTGATGAACACTTTCATTTATTGTATTTATTTAACTAAATGAATAAAAAATTATTTAAGTAAGTATAGTTTTTATTTAGTTACGTTTATCCATATTTTTTAGTAGTTTTAAATTATTTTAATTTTAGAAGTAAACTTTAATATTTTGAGTGAAAATACAAAATATTATGGCTTATTATTAGCCAATAAGTACTTTTACTTTCATATTTCAGTACTTTACAGATATTGTATCCGAGAATTCTTGAATCTTGCGTGTGAAGCTCAGATGAACAGAGTAGGTAAAGTAACATACATTAACTGAAGTAGTAAAACAATCAATTTTATCTCGCTGTTCCAACAAAGTAGTTAATTCAGTAGCAAAGTATTTTATTCAATTAAACTCCCGAATACTTTCGAAGTTGTAAGCCAAACAACGGGACTTGATTTTATTTCGTTAGCGACGAATTTTAAACTTGAACTTCGTTGAGTTTCCGTTTGAGGCGATCTGAAACAAAGGGGTACAATTTTACAGCTATTCCTTTCAGATAAAATACTTTTGTGAAAACTGAAAACTGATAGATACGTTGCCAGTAATCTGTAAGTAACAAGGAAGAGTAAGGTAATTATACCTTATTTTTACAAGCACCTAGTCATTCTAAATTATTGTAGGAAGTCTTCCGGCTAGGTGGGGTGAGAAGAGCCGAAGACCGGGCTAAATGGCGCGTCTTGGGAGAGACCTACGTCCAGCAGTGAACCGATATAGGTGATGATGATGATGATTTCTAATATTTGATCAGGTTATTAGGTACCATTCATGTCATGTTTACAACATTATTCATTTCGTCAAAAACTGTATGACTTTGACGCCAATTGTTAGCTAACCTTTACCGAACCTTGAATATTGGGTTTGGAGTGATGGAGTACGTTCTCATAGAACTTATTCTGAGATATAATAAACAAATAGATATTCATGGACATTGCATACAACGCCAAAAACTAAGCAAAGCTTGTACTATGTATCAATCGTAGATTTATCATGATAATGCTACTACTACCCCTTACTATAGGTATGGGCCATTACTTTAACCAATAAAAAAAACTACGCCATTTTGTTATGGAACAATGTTGGCGTATAACGCGTCTAGTACATAATACGTCAATGGGTGAAAAGTATTCATTACTCAACTCTCTTCGAGGATTACGGAAACGTTTTCACTTCTTGTTACGTTTTGTTTAGAATAAAGTTGCTTTCAAACGTCGGGTTTTGTATCTCTTTTACAACATAGGTACTTCAAAAAAAATGAAAAAATTAAGAAGGTTCTCAATTCAATTGAATTTTTTTAAATGTTTATTAGCTCAGGACTCCGTCAGTTTTAGAAACAATCTTTTATTTTATCTGAAAGGAGAATTACGGGGCCAGGGCCACGGCATGGTAAAGGCGGAGACATACTTTTGAAATACGATGTGACCCGACGAAACACGAACAACATTTAGAACATTGCCAAATCCGTCGAATCGGGCGAATCGAGAAAAATGTAAGTTGCACTGCAGATTCGAATTTTGACATTTCTTGAAACAACACCTAGCACTTTTATTTTAATAGTTTTTCTTGTGTTATTGTGAGTATTGCTGTTTAATTTTAGTGGATTTTTAACCAATACCTCGTAACATAGAGTGTGAGCCATTGGAATAAATGTGTAAAGTGGTGCATGGGAAAATTCGTCTCCAAGTTTTGAAGGAAAAATATCCATCATTTTGCCTTTAAAACAAACGACAGCCGACTTGACGAATGACTTGACTTCACTGATATTATTTCAGATATCTCACTTGACACTGGCAAATTTGTCTGTCGAAATGACGGACAGAGGCCATAAATAAAAGAAGAAGAAGATGCACTGCACGACTGGGTTCGAATTTACGGTTGACCAGGGATTCGAATTTTGACATTTTTTGAAACAACACAACACAGCATTTTTATTTTAACAGTTTTTCTTGTGTTAATTGTGAGTATTGTTGTTTAATTTTGGTAGAATTTTAACCAATAATACTTAGTTCATAACTTAAAGTGTGAGCCATTGGAATAAATGTGTGTAAAGTGGTTTTTCTGAATGTGAAAATTCGATTCCGGTTTTGGAGGGAAAAACAACCATTTTCTCTTTAAAAAAAACGACTATAGCCTGCTTCAAGGAGCGAAATAAAAAAAAAAAAAATACGGTTGACCATTTTAATCGCGCATCACTGTGCACAGACAGAGAGGGGTATGGCGTTAGTATTTCCTCGGACGAATGTGTTTTAAAAATCGAAATGAAGTTGATATTAGGGCCATAAAGAAGTAAAAATACATAGGTGGGTTTCTCCCGTGATACCCAGACTCTTAAGGGACTGGTGTGGATCAGGAAACCCACCTACCTATTATGTAAGTTTTGTTTAATAGTTTGTTTGTAGTATAAGAGGGGTGGGCACTGAGTACCTATCGGGAAACAGAATTTCTTGTCCGATGCTCAGGGTTCCCCATAGTGTTTATGAATGGCAACACATTCTGCGTAATGTGTAGTCTTTTTTTTCATAAGCGCTCAGTTCCTTACTTTACTTGAATAAATAAAAAAAAAATAAAAAAAAAGTACCTACTCAAGCAATTAGGTATGATATTGTCAAGTTATAGGTAAACTAAAGCTCGTGCACGTAAGTTAATCTATACGTAGTTTACCCAATGATAAGGTTTGATTTTAACCAGCAATGATAATAGATTTTCATTTTTTTTTAATTTTGTAAAATTCTTTTTGGTCTCTGACTATACACACTGTTCTTTGAGTAAGAGAAAGACGCAATAAGTTTGCCAAGACTGTAATGGCTACTTCACACACGCAAGACTTCACTTTGATGACACAGTGTGAACACATCAGAAGATAGACTTCGGTAGTATCAAAGGAACTCAATAACAAGTTTCTTAAGCGTGACAAATAAATAAAATCTTTATTGAGGACAGTTATTCTTAAAGTAAGAAAAAATAACAAGTTTAACAACAGGCAGTCTTATCGCTTAGACACTTTCACTACTAGTTAGTGGTAAAGTGTTTCTTTTGTAATATTTAAAAGAATTGAAAAGGTTTTTGATCAAAATGGTAAAGTTATTGAAAAAACTTTGAGCTATGGAGGTAATCCAAAGTAGTAGGTAAGCATTTTTTATTCAGTCAACGCTGCGATAGCGAGAGCGCGATCTACGCTCGTCCCATTTTAACGCCATCTAGTTATAAATTAGGTAAACTTACTTCTACCTACAACATTGGACAAGACTGTAATACTTTTTTGATTACTTTGGCAATAAAATACAATTTTTTTAACGCAGCTATTTACATAACTCGATCTACTACTGATTTTAGTAATAAAATCAAGTGTATATTAAAATTTCGTTTATTATTTTATAGGATTTGGTTACACTGTGTCAATATGAAGAGTTCTTCAGGGTTGCCAGACTAAAGCTAGACTTAAGGGCCTGACGAGAACAGAAACTGTTTTCACCTTACATTATTTTTATATCTTTGTGTTTCTTTTGTTTAAATAAGTACTTAGCTACTTTTTATCGGCTCATAAAAATGTAAATAAAACGTTTCTATTAGAACCATGCTTAGCAAACTTAGTTTTTTCTTTGAAAATACTTAGTAAATTCTATTCACAAAAATATTTGAAAAATTGGATTATTTATTTTTTAGAGCCGAAAAACTGGCTTTTATATAAATTTGATTAGCTTATATAAGAGACAGTTTTTTTTTGTTTGGTTTCAGATTACTTTGAGATGAAAGAAAAGAAAAAAAAAAGGTAAAAAAAAGGAAAAAAAAGAAAATAAAGAAAAGAAAAAGTTTCCAAAAATGGTTTTGAAGACTAAATTTCATATTTATGGCAAACATTGCCCTGATTCATTAATATTTATGGAAAATTCCGGTAAGTTCAGGCCTAGGATGCGCACGCGAGATATTTGTCATGTCGTTCTGTCAAAATATAAGCATTTTGCACCAACTTTTGAACTATTGCATTGTCGAGAAACCGCGCCTTTGAATCTTCAACTTTTGACATTTCTGCATGACTATTATCTCGTCCTCAGAGAGGTACGACGTGTGTACGACGACTAAGAAGTGTCAAAAGTGTACAATAAGAAGGCGCGTTTTGTCGACAAATGCTTACATTTTGACAGAACGACATGACAAATATCTCGCGCGCGCATCCTAGGCCCGGTCACCAGACTCATAACAAAATGTAAAACGTCTAATCGAATTGCTTTTTCACGACGTGATGCTGTTGGAATGTCATATTTGGACACTTTTGTCAGTTTGACATTGATGAAGTTAATTGTCAAACAGGCAGAAGTGTCATCCGATCCAGTTATAAACCAAACTTGTCCAGAAAAGAGTTAGGTTCAGCCACAAGAAAAGAAGAAGAAGAATTGTTAGGTTACCTACTTAGGTTATCTATCAAATTAATTTCCATATTTTTTTCGCTGTTAATCGTTTTTTTGGGTAGCCTCTGTACGTCATAATTCTGTTTTCATCACAGCAAAAACGTTCAAATGTAGGTAATATTCGCAACTTCAAAAAGAATATAAAATACCTAATCTCATATTATTTTTTCGAAAAGAAAAAGGAGTTTTAAAATTAGAGAAAATTTCTTGCGCACAAGCGGAACTAATCCGGTTTCAAACGAAAAAGGTTCTATACCTGGCATAGAGTTTTCGTTGATTTTTATATTTTTTTAAACATCTCAAGCAAATACGTATAATTTGACAGTTCTCAAGAGTAAAGTGAATAGAATCTTCTAGTCTAGAAGAAAAAAACAAGTATAGAAAAGAAATACTCTTTGATAACAAGTATTTATTTGTAAAATCAAAGGTGAGTTGGTAGTGGTCAGACGTTTGCATTATATTGTGTAAAAAAAATAACCACAGACGCCGTGTGCGTTTAATCCCTAACATACCTTCCAAGTTTCCATGTCGGCTAGAAGCTACCTTAAACTTCAAAGTACCTATTGTAACTTTGGCGGGAAGTCTTGCAAACTGTAAAAGCTAGAAACTTGAAATTCGGTAATTTTGCAAGGACATAATACTCTCTCTGTAACATAATTTTCGGCATTTTACGCCAATCTAAAACGAAGTTACAGGGGTCTGTAATTTGTTTTCAGTGCTTTGATAAAGGTTTAAGGGGCTTTTCTACTAGAGCTACGTTGCTAGGGATGTGTCTGTCAATTTCAATTACATCTTTAGCAACGTAGCTTATCTATTAATGGATTTCAATTATATTTATTTTTATTCCTGTTCTTATTTATATTCTTCTGCTGAACTTATGTATGATTCTTTTTATGACACAAAATAAACTTTGCTATCCTATTCTATTTTAATTACATCCTTAGCGACGTAGTTTAGAGTCCTTTCCATGAAAGAAGTCCCGCAGACGCGTCACTGTAGTCGACCTTAAGTATTATTTCTCGGGCAGCACTTTTAACAACTTTAGGCATTGAAAACAAGACTTTGATCACAGAAACCAAATAAAAACGCACTAGCATCCGAACACATTAACAGCACCTGACAACTAATTTAAAATTTATTTTTAAAGTTTAGTTCCGGAAATTTCCGCGGGACTTCTTTCATGAAAAGGACTCTACCTTAGCTCTGGTGGAATAGTACCTTAAAGTTCCAGTTCTTGACTTCCGGCCTTGGTTTTTTTAATGTTGCCTGTAATTGACGGGTCTTTACATTTTATTTCCTTTCCAATAACTACATAATACAAATCTTTTATTCAGTATGCAAATATTATTTATTTTTTATAGAAAGCTTCGCTTGAAAAGAAAGGAAGAATTATACCCATTCAGTACGAATGCAAAAAATATTCATAATAAATGAAAGCAAATGAAGAGAAAATCGAAAACGAGGCAATATCATATGGTGTCATAGCCTGCACTTACGGGCAAAAACAAACGAAAAAAATAATTATGTTTAAGTGATACTAAGAGAATTTATAAACAAACTATCCAAAAAATAAAATAAAATACGGAAACATGTCGTGTGCATTCACACGTGGTAGAAGTGAAACCTTAAAAAAAACCAGTGCGTGGAGTCCCTCCGCGCGGAAGAAGTTATACTTCGAGTGCCACGCATTCACTCTCGCTCTGTGTTTAATGTGAAATTAATTCAGTATTTATTTGTATGTACTTAACCAATATGCAGTACTTATTTAGTTAGAAAAGATTCTATGCTCATGTTGCCTAAAATCAGAACTAGATGGCGCTGCTAAGTTTGGCCGGATTCTAGAACGCGCTATCGAAGTGTTTTGCGTTTTGTGGGGGTCGAACTGTCGCTTTTTCGTATTGAAGTGAAAACTTCTTATATGGAAAAAAATCCTTACTGGTACGGATTTCTTGGTGGGTATTTCTGGAATATATCCAAAAAATAAAGTATTCTACATGCCTATTGAGACTTTTTGTTTTTTCTGGCAAGACAGGTTTAGCTGACCAAGTAGGTTCTACTTACCGTTTTCTCCGCCACATATAAAAAATACTACACATAATGGACCAATCTTGTTCAGAAAATTCGATTTGCCCGCTGCAAGGACTTTTAGGGTAATATTTTTATAACTCAAAGAAGGGCGACTATTGTGACGGAATTTTAAGAAGGCACTGAATTCGATTTGTGGGCCCTAACCCGTGGTTTCTGTTAAAGCGGTAATGTATTTTTTTTGCGACCAGCAATTTTGTAGTGGGAATGAACTTCCAATATTTTTTTAACTCTTATTTTACCTAAAATATAGAAAGAGGCGATAATTATAAACAAAAAGAAAATAGAAAAGTTCAAAATGTATGTAATCAGTCACTTGACTTATAATTTGGGAGTGTGATTTCAATAAAATTTGTATGTTTTTAGACTAGACGTTGTGATGGGAGCCTTGCTAAGTCAATCTTCACCGATTTAAGTTAAGCGACGTTCTGCGCGGTCACTATTTGGATGGGTGACCATTAGTGGCATTTACATCTGAGCGTTTCTGTGCTACGGAGGGCAGGTTAAACTGTCCGGGCTCTAGCAGTCGTTAAGCCACGACGGAGGCCTTTAGGCGGCCTAAAACCTCCGTCAAAAGAGTTGGCCACAACTCATACGAACTTGTCATGTCTAATTTTTGAATAATTTCATCTAAATTTGATGGTCTTTGTTCCATGGTGCCTTTACACAGGGAAACTTTGTAAGAAAACAAAATAATATTAGCTTTACGTCTGAAATCAGCTTAATATTCTCGATTTTTGTTTTATTATGTGACCCCAATTCAATTAAGCAGAGAGGCGAATACGAACCACTTTGACAGTCGCAAGCAAGTTACATATTCGAGTCGTATTGCGCGTCAACGCCAGCTCGACAGCCGAACGTTGCAGCATCACCGCGCAATGTATCAGTGTGTCAGATACGCAAACGTTTATTACATATTTTATTCGTGCTGAGATTTCAGGATTAAAACTCGCTATGTTTGGCTTCAATCGAGGATGATAAAGGTCGTGTTCAGAAATTAATTAAATTAGACCTTGGGTCTATTGGCCTTTTCATGAAATTTCTAGTCTATACGATAACAATTATCGTCAAAAAATGTAATTGTAATGGAATAGCAACATGAAAAAGAAAAAAAGAAGAAGAAGCTATCTTGGACGTGTACCGACGGACGATTGTACGATTAGATTTTATAAAAAATATTCGATTATAGAACTAACTTTCAAGGAAACAAATAGATAAATGAAATTAAGAACATTTTTATTCATAACACCTATACCTAACTTAAAAAATTAAAAGAAAACTTTACATTGTAGGTATACTTAATTACCTAACTAACTAGCAAGTGAATAAATTTGTAACTAAAACTAGCTACCTAAGAAATTGGAATGCACTTTGCTAGATCCTACTTACAGCTACCTACCCATACCTATCTAACCTAGTTGCTATACCTACCGAATGGCTATCGACGCTAAGACTCATGTAGCATTATTCCTATAAACCTTGTGGTTTCCTTAGTGCTATAGTACAAAATAAGTTATTATGTATTTTTAAAACAATAAATGAAAAAAGAAAAAAAAATTATGGTATCGATTCTTGTGTTGCCATTTTTCTAATTTAGTTTACATTCTTTCAAAATAGAAGCTCTTGATATTAACAAAGCAAGCTCGTATGAGTTAGTGGCTAACGCTGGTGACGGAGTTTTTAGGCCGCCTTAAGGCCTCCGTCATGGCTTAACGACTGCTAGAGCCGGGACCGACAAACACGTTCCCAGTTTCCATACAAAATGATTTGACAACTTCATACGTCCAAAATCTGACAAACCATTGTGGGGCCACTGAAGTTGTGAACCCATAGTGGAAGCACGGACTCCTGAAAAAAAGCTTCATGGCCCCACGAAACACGGACGCGCTCAGATGTAAATGACACTAGCGGTCTTCTTCTTCTAACTTAAGAGCTCAGCTCTTGTCGGTGTAATTATGCAGTTCTCGCCATTTGTTCCTTTCCAGTGCAGCTTCCTTGACGTCCTTATACGACATGACAGCGATCTTTTCCTTCAGCTGGCTCGTATAGCTTTTACACGCGGTCTTCCCCTTCCTCTCTTTCCTTCTACCTTTCCTTCAATGATATTTTTAATCAAACTGTCATGTCGTATGAGGTGTCCCATCATTTTTCCTCTCCGGTTTTCAATAACCCTCATAAGGGCTCTTTCCTCATTCAGCCTACTCAGTACTTCCACGTTAGTAACTTTCTCCGTCCAGCTTATCTTTTCCATTCTCCTCCAGCACCACATCTCAAATGCTTCCAGATACTCTTTGTCTTTTTGAGTCATTGTCCATGTCTCACACCCATATAGGGCTATACTCCAAACGTATGTTTTAATAAATTTTTTCTTAACTGTTTTTGACATTTTTGATGTGAAAATTTGCTTTTTGTTGTTAAATGCTTGTTTTGCTATTGCTATTCTGGATCTGATATCTGGTGTGCATCTAGAGTCTGCCGTTATGAGGCTTCCTAAGTATCTGAAGGTGTTAACTCTCTCAATTCTAATGTTGTCTAATGTTATTGTGTTAGCGGTCATCCATCCAAATAGTGACCGCGCTGAACGTCGCTTAACTTAGATAATCTGTGAAGATTGACTATAATATGCAAGTCTAGAACTAATTTATAACAATTTTGAAGAACCGATCGTTGTATTTTACTTCTGATGTTGACAATTCCATTTAGTTATAAGAATTTTCGAGGGAAACTTAACTTAGTTCTCCAATATTTTATAAGTACCTCCGTACGTACTTGGTGGTATTGAGTGACCTACTTCTTAAGAAGCTTACTCCACTTTTGTAAATGTACCTTACTTTGTTACACTAGTAAAACAAAACGGTGCGATAGAAAAAACTTCTCAATCTAGTCAAGTTCACATTCTAAGCGTCAAACTACACTAGAAGGCAAAACGTCGCGTCGTGTAACCTAGGAAGAGAAAAGAAATATTTTTTTGAAAATCTGGCTTTTTTTAGAGCCGGTTTAAGTCACAATTGTAACGCCTCGCCATGTCATCAGCCAGCTTTGTCTCGCCATGCCATGCCAAGCCAAGCCAAGCCAAGCTAAGCCAAGCCAGAGTTGCCTCGCCATGCCAAGCCAGCCTTGAAAGCCGCTATGCCAAACCTAGCCCGTCAAGCCAAAAAGAGCAGTTGCCATAGATTGAGATTCGATTTTCGTTACTGACGGCTCGAGACGTCATGGTGGTTATTGATAAAATTACCACCGGGTATTTCTGAATTCTTTGCGGTACGGTGGTGGTAGCCTGAACGATACAGAACCTAAGCAAAAAGATTGTTACAGAAGAAGGAGAGAATAAATTGTTGTGCAAGTCATTTTGTCTCCGTTTCACAATATAAAGCATATTGTGACGTAATCCGGCTAAAATATAAAATTGGACGGCATAAATAGGGCTTAGTTTAGCCATTCTAAAACCGTTTTGATTTTTATTCTAGCTTAAATAGATTTTGAGTTGTAGTAATAATTATAAAACTTTTCGAATCGTATATATCTCGTAATATCTCAAAAACGGTGGCTCGTAAGAAAAAAAGTATTGAAACATTTTTTATATATCATTTTATGACCTACAATCAAAAACTATTTAACCTGGAAAAAAAATAAAAACGGTTTTAGAATGGCTAAACAAAGCCCTATTTATGCCGTCCAATTTTATATTTTAGCCGGATTACGTCACAATATGCTTTATATTGTGACGTAACCCGGCTCTAAACAAAGCCGGATTTTCAAAAAATATTTCTTTTCTCTTCCTAGCTACACGACGCGACGTCTTGCCTTCTAGTGTAGTTTGACGCTAACATCGCTAGAGAGTTTTGAAAACGTCAACATCCTTACTAATATAATAAATGCGAAAGTAACTCTGTCTGTCTCGCTTTCACGCCAAAACTACTGAACCGATTTGAATGAAATTTGGTACACAGATAGTCTAGAGCCTGAGAAAGGACATAGGCTACTTTTTAATGCGAAAAAATAAATACCCTTACTATTTTGTATTGAAGGAAGGCGATGGTATCTGCGACACAGTTTAATACTTCAGCGGATATTATCGTTCCACCTACTTTGTGAACTAGACTTGTTTACTGAATAAACTTTTATTATTATTATTTTGTAAAGGTTTTTTTTTCTCGAAATATAAATATTTCGGTAATAATGAAGCTCACGGGCTAAGCCAAGTGCGAATCATAATTTGTTTGAGCATTTGTGTCTTCCTGCAGAAATTTTCTGACAATCCGACATGTATTCAGTATAGCAGCTTTTCGCATTGTAATAAAGGTGTTCTCAGGTATATCAATTACTTTGAGATATTGGTGAATACATTTCGGAAGCACTCCTGTGCTAGAGACCACTAATGGTACTATATAATATACTTTATTTAATTTCCAATTCGTATTATTTCTTCTTTAAGTTCAGTGTATTTATGTATTTTTTCAGTAATTGTTTTTTGTAAGTTATGTGTGTTTGGTACCGCAATATCTATTATGTAAGCTATTTTATTCGTTTTATCGATTAAAGTTATATCCGGTCTGTTATTATGTATTATTATTATTATTTCATATCCAGACAGTTCTACTAAAACGTATGTCAAAGTTTAGATTTTTGTCTTTCAATTAAGTCGCAACTATCAGACGAGACGCGAAAAAGTCGCGGACTGAAGCTAGTAATAAACATTTATAAAGGAACCCTCATGAATAAAATATATCTCACTAAAGGTACTTTTACACGTCATGCCATTTTCAATTCAGTCAAAATGAAATGTAAAGCCCCCTAGCCATTGGGCAAGGAGCCAAACACATTCCGCGCTGTCTAGACGGGCCCGGACTTCTCATAACCGCTTGATAGTTCCTAACGTTTTAAAGTGCCTGTTTTCAGTACCCCTCTGGCTGAATTTTACTAAAAAAACACAGCTTAAACGCAACTGAATTGATCTTTTCATATGCCTTTTTAACCGACTTCAAAAAAGGAGGAAGTTCTCAATTCGGTTACCTCAAACTCCGTCATTTATGTACAAATTTTAAAATTCTTTTTTTATCTGAAAGGGTATGCTTTCAGATTGGTCCCATAAACATTTTATCAAAATCAGTTCAGTAGTTTGGCAGTTAAATAAGAATAACTCGAAAAAACAAGTCATCCGCGTACACGACATTGCGTATTTTGCTTTTCTGTGGTGTTTACGATCAATTGAACAGTCCTAATGAACTGCTATCATCATCATCATTTGATGATGAATGCGTATCAAATTGAAGTCAGTTTTTCCAGTTTTTTAAACTTATAAATTATTTCTTTTATTTATTCTCTCATAATAACTCTATTTTAAACGACCTAACTTATCAAGGAAAAACAACCTATACACTGTGTAACATAATTACCCTATAAGTCCGAAAGGGGGGTATTTTGCAGGTCATGGCAAACAATGTTTGTTCTACGACATTTGAGATTTCGATGTTTTTTATTCATGAAATTTTTCATTATGCTTTTTTTTTTCGCTCCTCGGAGCAAGCTATAGTTTTAAAACCATACCGCCTAGTCTTACGTTATTGTTTTTTCCCCTATTATGTTCGTAGTTCGTTTGTTTAGGTGTTTGTCTTGCGTAAAATGATAAGTTAAGTCAAGTCTTCGTCAAGTCGGCTGTCGTTTGTTTTTTGTTTTGAAGAGAAAATGGTAGATTTTCCCTCCAAAACCGGAATCGAATTTTCCCATTCAGAAAAAACACTTTACACACATTTATTCCAATGGCTCACACTTTATGTTACAACCTAAGTATTATTGGTTAAAATTCCACCCAAATTACACAACAATACTCACAATAACACAAGAAAAACTATTAAAATAAAAATGCTATGTGTTGTTTTAAAAAATGACAAAATTCGACCACCTTTTTCATTATGCTCTTAGGTGGTTTCGTATTCAATCAAACTTGACAGCTACAAAAAAGGTTCCTCTTAATATTTGATTTTCTTCTACTTTTGTTATTTTATTCACTTATCTGTATTCTTACAGCTATATTCAACTCATTTTAAAAATAAAGTAGGAAATAAATTGAACTACAAACAATATATTATTAATGTTGCCATCCGTTTTCAGTTTTCCCGAGTAACGGGGGCTTTTAAAACTACTCTATTAAATGATCACGCATAAGCTATTTATAATGTCTAGTTCCAGACGACCTTCGTCTACCAATGTTTTTATTTCTGTCCCACTAGTTCGTCTCTATTTGTTTTAGTCGCTCTTGCGAAGATGACATTGACAACTGATTGACATTGACAGATATAAACACAGATGTTTTTTGAGGCTAATCATTTGAAATGCGTAAATCGAGACGACAAATTTTTTTACTAATTTCTGTATTGTTAGAGATATTTTGGCTTGCCACTGTCATGACATGGCGTAGAGGACATCTAGCTAGACTTTAGGCCAAGACGTTGACGTTGACACGCCTCGCTCTCGTAACACAAATATCGCAGTAGTTTCGTTCCATAGAGTTATACGTTCGAGATTGTTGGTCTGTGGTTAGGTCTATGATTTTACGAGAATCTATGGAAGCTGGATGGGGGATATTGTCTTCTTGTGATTTTTGGGCGCACTTCTGGATTTGTAATTTGATCGTTTTTATGTCTAATCGAGTAAAATCAATAAGATTTTGATGCTCTGTGTCTCTTTTTGAGTAATGTCTGATCAAGTTTCCAAAAGTATAATATTTTTTACACATCGGCAAACGTTTGACCACAATATTACCTGATGTTAAGCGATGATGCGGTCAACGGTGTAGCACATTTGCATATAGAAGAAACCTTTTAACTCTCTTCAAAACGTATACCTGCTTACTTATAATCGTTGCATAACTTTATTCTGTTTAAATTAATGCTGTTTTTTACTATAGTAGGTGCCAAATAACACTGCAATACAGGTCATTCACCCACCTTCACCTCGATGTCGCATAATTCAATTTATGTATGATAAACAAACAGGATAAAGAGTTTTCTATCTATTTATCTACTACGAGATTCGAGCGATTACCGTCTTAGCGACAGGTTTGTATGGTAAGCGACAGAATTAGCCATTCATAAATTGAATTTTGCGACATCGTGGTGAAGGTGGGTGACCTTCACCACGATGTCCTCCTGTATTGCGGTGTTATTTGGCACCTACTATAACAGGTAATGTCAAAGTGACACAGTTAGATTTTTTTACTTTTTAGCTATACAGCCTTAGATAAGATAGATAGATAGATAATAAGTTTTTTTGTCACTAAAACACACACATCAAAGTTTACAACATAAACAGGAAGCAATACTATTGCGTAAGTAATAACTAAAACCAAAATATAATAAGACATAAAACAATACCATAACAGGTAGTGTTGTGTTAGATTTACAGGTCATTCACCCACCTTCACCACGATGTCGCAAAATTCAATTTATGAATGGCTAATTCTGTCGCTTTCCATACAAACCTGTTGCTAAGACGGTAATCGCTCGAATTTCGTAGTACTGTTTGTTTACCATACATAATATTGAATTTTGCGACATCATGGTAAAGGTGGGTGAATGACCTGTATTGCGGTGTTATTTGGCACCTACATAGAAACTTCAAAACTTAACCATACTTTCTGTATGTTTAAAAAAGAACTTCAGCCATTTCTCTCGCACAGCTATAACACTATAAAGTTAAGAAGCCAAGTGCACTAACTAGTATTTTTCAACTTCTCTAAAAGCTTTTCAGTACTTTATTTAAAAAACGCGAAGAAAATGGAGTCGGGAATTTTAATGAGACGCCATTTATCAGATAGGTAGTTAGAAAGAGATAGTAGTTTTTGGAAACTTAATTAAATAGTGCACTGAATTTATTTCCTCAGCCATAAATAAAATTGTCCATTAAAGTTAAAAAGTATATTACAAACTTTCCACCAAAATATCTGTCAACCAGCATACGATGAACCTCGTAGCAAATAGCAGCTTTTGGTTTAGAGAGTTCAAGCTGTATCTAAGAATCCAGGTCTTTGATTTCAATGAAATATAGCCTATGTTTCAATCCGGAAAAGGGTTTCCGAATGGTATAAGTTGCATTGAAATTAGTCCATTAGTTAAGGCGTAATCCGCGAACAAACAAACAGAAAACCCGATTTTCGGAATCAGAATCTTTTATTTAGTAGATCTGCATATTTAGTTTATCCATATCTTTATGTTTAGTTTTTGGTTAAGCACTAAGCTTCCTGTGGATAGAATATTCAGGACCGATTCTGATAGTGCATTTTTTTAAACTAAACTAATGTGACAGCAGTGAAAGGATAGCTGTCTTTGTTGTTTTAGGTCATGAGAAAGGGATGACAACAATTTTTGTGCTGTCAAATTAGTTTGGTTTAGGAAAATGCGGGGGTATTAACCCTATATCTTCGAAGCCTACATCATCATCATTCATTTCCCTGCCCTTATCCCACGCTAGGTGGGGTCGGCACAATATGTTCTCTTCTTCCACTCACTCCTATCAATCGTCAACTCTGAATCTACTCCTCTCACATTCATATCCTCTTTCACACAATCCAACCACTTCTTCTTCGGTCTTCCTCTACTTGCATACCCAGCCACACTCATATTCATAACTCTCTTCGTTATATGACTTTCATCCCTCCTCATTACATGTCTATACCATGCTAATCTACCACTCCTCATCTTTTCAATAACAGGCGCCACTTTAACACATCTTTTTCTCATTCGTGTGATATTAAATTGGAGCAATAAAATATGACTTGTGTGGTCTAAACACATAACCGTCTTGATCTTTACAAGTTTTGCTTCAAAACTGTTCTAGGTAAAGCAAGCAAGTTTGTATGAGTGAGGCCAACCCTGGTGGCGGAGTTTTTAGGCCGCCTTAAGGCCTCCGTCGTGGCTTAACGACTGAGCCGGGACCGACAGTTAAACGTGCCCTCCAAAGCGCTCAGTTAACTATTCTTGGTGAAACAGAGGACATACAAACAATTCTTGTATAATATATTCTCCTGTAAACAGTTGCTTATAATTCTTGGAGGTTAATTATTGCATTCAATGTTTGCTCTAGAATGTACATAAAAAAAGTATCATGTAAATGGGTCTTAAAATATAAAAACATGAAACGTGAAAGAGCAAGTTGTTAGGTCTGGCGCACATGCGTTAAATCACGATTGGCAGCGGTACATCCATTTCGAGTAGATAAAGTGTAAACGTGCGTTGCATCTTAACAACCGGTTTTAGTATCGTACGTTTATTATAACAAGGTTTTATTTATGAGAGGCGTCAAAGCTCGGTATTAGCTCTGCCTTCCGTGCTGTGGGTCGTGGGTTCGATCCCCACTCAGAAAATTAGTGTGATGGCAAACATAATATGTTTGTTCTATGTCTATACAGGAGTTACTTGTGTTAAGTATGTATTTAGAAAAATATAAGTAATATAAAGTATTCTATCAGCAATCTAGGGATGGAATATTGAAACGTCATTCAAATTTGAGCACCACTTAAAATTGCACTCTCTGTTTGACATTACTCATTTATTTTGTAAAAGATGGCAATAATTTTAGCGTGAACTTAAATTGAGTGGCGTTTGGGTATTCGACCATAGTTCCCATAGTACAAGCTTTGCTTAATTTGGGACTACTTCGGACCCACCATACCCCTGGCCGTAGGTTGGGATGAAATCATACCACTATAAATAGTACTGTTTGGGACTAGGTATAGTCAAAAAGTGCGGAGCAGACTAAACCGCGTGTTTCCTTACTACATTTTCCTTCACAGATCTAGAAAACGTTGACAGTGAAAAATTTAAGCTTATGAATAAAACAATTATAAGATTTTTAACCAAATTTAATGCACAAACAAATTTATTATTATAATAATTACTAGCACATAATAGGTAGGAATACATAATAGCAATTACTATTTTTTTAACATTATTTATTGCGCATGCTACTACAACATTATATTTTATTCTGAGTTATGACCTATTGGTGGTCATAAAATATTACATTCTTATTTTTATTTTTATCTCTATCAGCCGAATACTCATACGCCACTCAAACCCCACTCAATTTAAGTCCCGCTTAAATGATTGCCATCTCTTACAAATGAGTAATGACAAACAGAGGCAGAGCAATTTTAAGTGGTGCTCAAATTTGAATGATGTTTGAGTATTCGAGCCTATGTATGTTTCTTTTTATGGCACAAAATAAAGATTTTCTATTCTATTAAATTTAAATGCAACGGTAAATAAATAAAATAAATAAATATTCTTGGACATTACACACAACGCCCTCTAGTCCCAAACTAAGCAGAGCTTGTTCTATGGAAACTAGATTGCTGATATAATACTTATATACTTTTTTTTTTGTAAATACATACTTATGATACATAGTAACACCCAGACATAGAACAAACATCTATGTTTGCCACACACAAATGTTTGTTCTCGGTGGGGATCGAACCCACGACCCACAGCACGGAAGGCAGAGCTACTACCGACTGAGCCATGACGCCTGTCAAAAACAATAAACTAAAAACTACTATACTTAACTTAAAAAAAACTTAAACTATATGTAAGTAAGCATATGTAATACGTATGCTTTAACTTAACTAACTTTTTTTGGTAGCTTTTTAATATTTATTAGATAAGTACCTATAGATTCAAATTACCAAAATTCTAAGCCGTATCTAAAAACTAATTAAACTACACCAGATTTATTCTGCAAACACACGTCGCACTTCAAAGAGCTGAATCCGCAGTGAAAATCAAATTTAGTATTCTGTAAAACACGACAGCGCCTGTAGCGCCTTACTGACAAGCGTGGCTGTGAAATGAACTAATTAAATTGAGTTTATGACATTACAATGTATAAAAATAACAATTTAATTAAAATGACACTTCGAAAAAACAATACCATTATAATACAAGGGCCAGTGAACCCCAGACCTTCGTTACTTTAAAAAGGCTGAAAGTTTGTCAGTGCGTGCTCCCAACACCGGTAAGAACTGATGGACCATCATGAAGTTGGCATCGTGGCTTTGGCAGGCAGATCTTAGTGACAACTTGGCCAAAAATGCTTTGCATGTTTGTATATTTGTATGTTTGTTCATCGAGATCTTTTTAACTTTGATCTTTTTTTATATTTTGAAGGAAATATCAAAAAATCAGCCTTTATAATTTGACGAAAGTAAGGTGGTATTTTCCACACTTTTATGTACCGCTTGCATGCCAAAGCCACGATGAGCCAAACTTTATTCTTTATTCTTTATTGTACACAAAAGTAGTGACATAAAAGGGAACTTAAAGATAGGTCATGTACAAAGGTGAGCTTAACCCTAAAAAGAGTTCTCTACCAGCAAACCTTCCACGATAGAGAGGAGAAATAAATTATGGGTGCGTGTACTCAAAGGTTATTACTTAAAAACATATAGATATGATGGGCCATCGGTTCTTACCTGTGTTAAGTTGGGAGCATGCACTGAAAAACTTTCTGCCTTTATAAAATAACGAAGGTCTGGAGTTGACTGGCTCTTAGGCTATGACAATGTGAAGTGAGTAGCTCACTTCGGTGTATTTCTAGTTCGAATAAGAGGTGCCGGGTTTTTCATAATCAATAGCGTCCATAGCCTCGGCACGACTGAGCACCAATTCTGCCTTTGGTGGTAATTTAACATAAATGGGTTTATGAGATGATGGAATATATTCATAAAACCCAAAGTGATCCGGCTGAATATTCAAGTTCCGTGTAAACACCACGTCGCATTGATTTTCTTGATTTCCGTCTATTCCGCACGATATTTTTTCTTTAAACCCCATAATGTGGAGCTGATCGGTTAAAGATGGATTTAAATTTCCAATAAGAAAAATGCACTCTTTGTCACATATATACTGAAAAATAAATTGACTCATTGCTATATAAAAATCTTTGTCATCCAAGTCTCCTTTAACACCAGTTAAAATATATAAATACTTCTCATACAACAACAATGTTAGACAAGTTTTATTTTTATCATCTGATATCGATTTGATGACTTCTATAGATTTATATGCTTCTTTGTAACAAATAATTCCTCCTGTTGTCAAAGCAGTCTCGCAGTCAGATCGAAATGCGATCTCATAATTCGGTATTTCTATTTCGTCTGATCCAGTAGTGTTTGTTTCAGTAAATATTAATAGCGATCCATTACTGTACCACTTATCACTAGTAATAAACTGATAATGCTCACTAAAAGTTAGGCCAGTATTTAAAAAAATTATAACGTCACCACTTTTATCTTCAAATGTTTCATATGCTAGTTTTAGCTTTCTTTCAGTTCGCAGTCGCGCCAATTCCTTTGTTTTTTTAGTAAATTGGTCGCTCTTTTTAACGGAGACATTTAAATTTCCCATGATATATAAATCTTCAAGCCGTATAACACGAGTCAACGCAACGTATAACAAGCTTTTATCATAGCGTAATTTGTCCTTTGGATCGTCGGATATATGTATACACACACCAGCAGGATATGTTTGACCTTGACTCTTGTGCACTGTTATTGCTTCTGCTGCTTCCAGAGGAAACATATTAGGGAATCCTTTTTTTGTTTTTTTCTTTCTATTTACTTTCAAAACATATGTTTTCGTAATGGGAACCCATTTTTCAAAACCAGGTTTACTATGTTTTTTGAAATAAATTGATCTGCGGTTTTTACCAGTTTCCTCGGAAGGAAACTCCATCCAAATTATAAGAACACCATCATTGTCATAATCAAAACCTTTGACGATTCCAGTTGTACCATTTGCCAAACCATCATTTACATCTAAATTTTTTGTAATCATATATCGTATACCGATCTTCACTCTTAGATTAGTCTCAATACCGTCAATGACATCATCAATAGCATTAACAATTTCTTCTTTCTCAGTGGATTTGTTTAATACTTTTTGATTACAATCATAAACATGATTATTTAGGTAAAGCAAATGAGTGACCGAATCTGGTACTTGATTAAGATCGTGTATTTCCCGTGATTTCAATAAATCTATGTCTTCTTTCGTCATTTCAGAATCTCTAAAATGATTCAAGGCGTTAATGAAATTTTCATCTTGTTGTCGCATAATCCTTGATAATTTATAAAATTCACAGCATGTCCACAACTGTGAATCTGGATAAATGGTCTTATCTTTTACTGGATTAAGCTGATATAAATCACCGGCTAGTAAAACAAACCTATCTCCATATAGTTTGTCATTTCCAAATACTTCCTGTAAGCGCGAATTCACTGAGTTTATTAGGTTTACCCCAACCATAGAAATTTCATCACAAATAAAGAATATAGATTCATCTAGGGATTCCTTTTTAGAATCAATACTTTTTCTAGTGGTTTTTTTTTTCTTGCCGTAATATAAAGAAAGCGTGGAATGTAATGTTTGACCATCAATATTTGTAGCAGCTTTACCGGTGAAGGCACATTTTAATACTGTTAATTTTTCTTTCGAATCAGATGATTTATTTTCTTCCCATGTTATTAATTTCTGTATGCAATCAATAATAGTACTTTTTCCGGTACCCGCCGGTCCTTGAAGTATAATCTTTGGATTCTCTTCACTTATTTCACCAAGAGCATTCTTATTGATAACTTTGATCTTGTTTTTAAACTGATAGTATATATGCATTACAATGTCACGTTGGTCGTCGTTCAATTTGCTGAACATTTCTTTAATATCGCTCAAATTACGTGATAGGTCTTCAAGTGTAATCGAATCGTTCAATGAATCTGAAAACAAAAGTTATTTATGTATAATTTATGTATAACTCTATGCTAATATAATATACATAATAATAATATTATATATTTTGATAAAAAATTGTTATGTAACTTCGTACCTAATTCAGCCTCAGATACGTTTGGGTCCTTCCTAAATATATTTTTGTCAGTGCGAGTCTCCAAAAGTATCTGCAAATATGTGTGAACAATATATTAGTAATATATAAACAAGTATATAAATTTGTCGGCATGTGTTATAGTCTATGGTAAAAGTGGCATGACAAGCGGCTGTGAAAGTCACTCGCGTTTGAGTCGTGAGGTTGGTCGCGAATACGGACTTCTTTGGTGAAGGTTTGAAAAAGAGGTTCTGGACCTTCGGGAAGAAGAGGAAACCGTGAACGCACCACATCTACGACGAATCGCTAAATATCATGCAAATCCAAGAGAATCCAAACTAAGTCGATTGTTTAAAGCTACTATGAATTGTGGTCAACCTGCCAGACGTTATATTTTGTGTGCTCGGGCCATCTAAACTTAACCATTTCTGATGAAAGGTCTCGTGTGCCTTTATCAGTTGTGGGATGGTTCACCACGACCCACATCTGGATGCATGAAGCCTGGATGATCCACTGCTTGATTGATTTACCCTGCGGAGACAGTGAGATGTAACCTGCATGATACCTACAGCAAGATGTAATTTGAACTAGATGTGATGTAATCGGAATGACAGCTTGGTGACATCTGGACGAGGCATGAGAACCGAGGTACATGTAGCCGTTTCATTGTATTTTTGGGCTTGGAATTTTTGAACGACATATCTGAAAGATTAGTTCATTTTCTTATAACGATCGCTTGCCAAAAATATTTTGATTGTTGTAAGTTGTTGTGTGGATGCCTGGATATTTGTTTGTTGTGACTTATGTACAGTCTGGCGGTGATGATAACCACAGCAATAGTAATGGAAGCATCGTGACAGTGTTCTATGGTATTTGATGATAGTTGACTGCTGCCTAGGTACTGCCTACATACTGGAAACATACTAACTACCTGTGAGTATGTTTTGATTTGTTTTGATTTTAGTAATTCTCAGGGTACCTACCTATACCTACTTGGAGATATGCCATACGACACCGTATGACACCTCTATATCTACAGAGCAGTTTTATGGATGAGATGAAAAATGATACCAATGGTGGTGTAAGTCATTACTGTCTTACCTGAGTGTCATCAAACACATCTGGTCTTCGTTTTGCGAACCTGGTGATGACGTAAGAGTACCGATGTAGTCCCAATGTAGTATCTCTATATAGTCACGATGTAGAAGCGCTATGTACAGTCGTGATAAAGAAAAGAACGTCAGAACGAAAAGCGGTAAAGTCCAACAGAATACTGTGTTTGAATTTGTCTTTACAGAAACAAAGGCGCGTGAATGTCGGGATGCCTATATGTCGTGAAGCAACGTCATGGTAACGGGTGAAGTGCTGCGAGTGTGGCACACAGTGAGCAACAGTGGTCGTCTGCCTTGTGCCATCACATGCACCTGCGGTCGAGGACGATAGACGATGGAATATTAAGGTCATCTGTATTGTTTTATTAACTTTTGATTCTGGTGCATAGTACTTGGTAGTCAAAGAGAAAAAAAAAATAGCAGCCTAGTTATGTAACAAGAGATTTAATAGCGATGTTTCAATGGTTGGCATTAGTCGAACCACGGAATACAGAATAGATGAAAGGAGCATGTAAACCTCAACAGGGTAGGTCAAACTTTGAGCATACGCTGTAAGTTGCCAGAAAATACGCAATCACCCTGCTTAATCGCTCACGGAGCTCCATGCGGTAAACATACTATGTGGATGCTTATAAGAAACTGTCTTGCGTCAATGTTTCTAGCGGAACAAGAGGTCAGGTGGTAAATTAAGCAAATGGAAACATTTATTTGCATACGTAACCATTTATTTTATGGTATTTTAGATTTAAAGTAAAAAAGTGATTTAACGATAATTTAGAAGGTGAAATTGTAAAAAAAAAATAGTGCGTGAAATCCCTTCGCGTGGAAGAAGTGAACGTTTCACTTCAAAAAAAGATTTATTGTTGCTAATTCACGCTTCAAATAAATTCTGTAGCGATATGAGCGAGAAATGTATTACGCAGTAAACTACAACGTCGCGCTGTCACCATTTAGCTTACTAGTGCTTGCATTGCAATGATAAGTCAATTAACGCATGTGAATGTGCCCGTCAAGTTCGATACTTCTTGTCAGTAAAATGCGAGTAAGTGATGATGTCTCCCTGGCCGGTTTCGGCTACGGCGACATCGTTCTGGTTGATGCCTATGGTGGGCTCTAAGGTGACTTGAATAGCTAATTTTGGCTTTGAAGGTTCTTGCACACAATGCGTAAGTAAGAACGCCGTTAACGTAATTATAGTTGAAGTTCGAAGGCGGTTTATCTTTTAGTTAGTCGCGTTTAAGATCTAGATCGCGCCTTCGTTCATTTTCAAAGATGTAGACATATTTCCGGTAGATTACGAGAAGGTAGAATACAAAGAATCCTGATAATTAGAACCTACTAAATCGAAACAAGACATTCAAAGGCTACTTTCAATGTGAAACTATTCGAATGATGTAACGCTTTCATCGATAACTTCTATCAATAGGATTTCATCGTACATCAGTCTCTGGTTTGTTTGCACAGCACATGGATAACACAATAGTTTACATGGTAGTCATCTTGCAGAGGAAAAAGGGAGGTGAAAACCACAGCGTTTCTCATACAATAATCAAATGATCGCCATTCTAACTATTATCTCTTCTGTGGGCAAACGCGAGCAGTCAATTATAGAGAACGAATGTTTTGTTGTGTTACACGATTGACTAATGATCACGCTCTTCTTGAACAATTGTTGCATGATTTACCGGATAGAGATGCGTCATGATAAGACGCAAGATATTAAAGCTAGGTCTTGTAGCAAACGTGACGGTTACCACTGTTTTCTTGTTAAGTAAATTGGTGAACTTAATCAATACAACATCTGCTTGCCCTGTTGACAAACGCATTTTGTCTATAGTTCGTTCTCTCTAGAGGTACGTGTTAGGAGATTTGGCTTACGTAGTGTGCCAGTAGATATTAGTTCACCGACCAATCTGCTTCAGCAGCTCCGGACAATCAACCATAGCGATAGCTACGTTCATAAGTATGCAGCATAAGTCAGCAATTTCCGTGTCGGCAGTGGAAGAATATGAAAGTTAAGACATCGTTCCATCGGCAGTAGAACAATATGAACCTTAAGACATTGTTCCGCATAATTATTTCAATAAGTTTTAGCTCTAAATTGGACATACCGTAGCAAACGTTATTGAATACGCTCAGTTCTCGAGGTGTGTACATCGCAGCAAGGGTACCAAATTTGTGAAGCGTGTTCCAAATGCCTGTGTACGTACGTATGCACAATAAGAAACTTTCTTGATACTTGAGAATTCTGTTAACATTCTGAGGGTCGAACTCACGACCTTTAGATTGTGAGACTTGCGCGCTGCCTACTGCGCCACCGAGGCCATTACATTACATTTTGAGGATGAAACCCAACGTTTTAGACGCCTTTGTTGTTACGAAAATGCCTTGGGAATGCAGCGCCACCTGATCATTTGGAAGCGAAAACACTAAATATCGGTTACAAACTGTCACTGTCGTGTCATGTTGGAATCATGGATGACCAATTGAGTAACGCCATCTATTGAGTAATAGCGGTACTATTTACACGAACTTCAGAATAAACACGAATTGGAAAATACTCGAACAATCCTGCCGTATTTCGATGTTGCTAGAATCAACTTACTCTTTCTGTTACGGACGGTTTATGCGGGGTCAGTAACATGGCAGTGCAGTAATCCAGTCCGGCGCTGACTTGTTACTGGGTGCATGTTAACAAGAGTTTTCTGTTGTTTTGGCAGTGACTAGGTCCGAAACCGGGACAGCTGGGTCCAGTCACTGGTATTGTGTAAACCTTGCATTATAAAAGGAACTTTGATCGGCGACTTGGATATTTTCTACTTTCGACTACGAAAGCGATAAGATGGAGTTCTAAGAGTGATTTAGTGTGTTGTAAAAGTGTTTTGTAACTTTATTGGGTATTGTAGTTGTGATTGTGACCTAGTGCTTTTGTTGTGTACCTACTAAGTTTGTCGTGTACACCTACCTACGTAAATAAACGTGAATATTTGGTCAAACCGATCTTTTATTTCAATCAATCCACAATTAATAACAATATTAATTAAAACTGATAACGTGATGAGGTCGCTAGTGCCTGCTCCTGACTTGCGGGCGGCTCCTTCAGGCTTTCCGTCAGCCATGGAAATGGTGTAGCACCTCTACACATGTTATTCAGCAAATACTGACTTTGACTTTAACTTTGACTTTGTCTATCGATTGTGCCCAGTTTATCCTGTCAAGGAAGTGACATCCGCGCCGACCTTAATGGGTTGGTTGGTAGGATTCACGAGCCTTGCTCAGATGGTCCCCCAGTTTATCCTGTCAGGGAAGTGACATCCGCGCCGACCTTAACGGGTTGGTTGGTAGGATTCACGAGCCCTGCTCAGATGGTCCCGTTTATCCTGTCAGGGAAGTGACATCCGCGCCGACCTTAACGGGTTGGTTGGTAGGATTCACGAGACCTGCTCAGATGAGTCGATCCTGTCAGGAAAGTGACATCCGGGCCGACCTTAACGGGTTGGTTGGAAGGATTCACGAGCCCTGCTCAGATGATCTGTCAGGAAAGTGACATCCGGGCTGACCTTAACGGGTTGGTTGGAAGGATTCACGAGTCCTGCTCAGATGGTTCCCCAGTCGATCCTGTCAGGAAAGTGACATCCAGGCCGACCTTAACGGGTTGGTTGGAAGGATTCACGAGCCTGCTCAGATGATCTGTCAGGAAAGTGACATCCGGGCTGACCTTAACGGGTTGGTTGGAAGGATTCACGAGCCCTGCTCAGATGGTTCCCCAGTCGATCCTGTCAGGAAAGTGACATCCGCGCCACACGGGTTGGTTGGAAGGATTCACGAGCCCTGCTCAGATGGTTCCCCAGTCGATCCTGTCAGGAAAGTGACATCTGCGCCACACGGGTTGGTTGGAAGGATTCACGAGTCCTGCTCAGATGGTTCCCAGTCGATCCTGTCAGGATAGTGGTATTCGGGTCATGCCGTAACGAGTTGGTTGTAAGGATTCTGGAGCCCCGTTCAGAACGTGCCTTAGTCGATCTTAGCTGGATAGTGACATCCGAGCCATGCCCGTATGGGTTGGTTGGAGGATTCACTAGGCAAGTCCAGAGAGTTTCTGTCTATTCTGGTTGACGAGTGTCTTCTGGGCCACACCTGAAATGGTTGGTTGAAATGATGCTCTCGCTTGGCCCAGGTGTGCTGTGTGTGTTGCTTAACTGGTTGAAAGCACCCTGCTGCTTTCGCCCGGTCTGGGTCATTATTGTATCCACTGCGGTTGTAATCAGCTGGAAATCGTATTTGGTGTTGAAGAGGATGGTCAGCTTAGTATAGTTGTGTTCTGGTCGGATGGACGAGCGGATGTCCAACCAAATAAAGCCCGAGGACGGTCTTATGTCAGTCCGGCCGTGTCGGCATGTCTATGGTAAAAGTGGCATGACAAGCGGCTGTGAAAGTCACTCGCGTTTGAGTCGTGAGGTTGGTCGCGAATACGGACTTCTTTGGTGAAGGTTTGAAAAAGAGGTTCTGGACCTTCGGGAAGAAGAGGAAACCGTGAACGCACCACATCTACGACGAATCGCTAAATATCATGCAAATCCAAGAGAATCCAAACTAAGTCGATTGTTTAAAGCTACTATGAATTGTGGTCAACCTGCCAGACGTTATATTTTGTGTGCTCGGGCCATCTAAACTTAACCATTTCTGATGAAAGGTCTCGTGTGCCTTTAAATTTAATATATTATAAATATAATATTTAAACAAGTAACATATTACTAAACAAAAATAGAACTTATTAACAATATATTCATAATTAAAAATAAATAAAAATAATTCTTAAAACACGAAATATATTTAATATTTTAAATATAATTAGATCAAATAAACTTATATAAATAATATATAAATAAACAATTTACCTCGTGTATTTGATCCCCTGACTCCACATCGATGATGAGACGGATTTTATTTGTTTTATATTGTTTTACAAGTGCGTTGAAATTTTGGAATAAACTCATGATTCTGAAAATATAACATAACATATCACATAAAAGTAACATCGGAATAGCTTAAACGTTTAATAATCTTCTTCTATATACATATATATTAAACTCTTTTGAAGCTAACTCACAATCAACGCACTGTCTAAACTATAGGTCCTGGAGGTATGAAATTTGAAGAGTAGTATCCTTATATAGTGTAGGGTGCACTAAGAAAGGAATTTTGAAAAGTCGCACCCTATAGGGTCGAAAATTAGGATCGATTTTTTTTACCAAATAATGCGTATAGTGCTATCACGCGAGCAAAGCCGCGGGCAACAGCTATTTATATGATAATTTTCTTTATAAATAAATGGCATTTGAATATATAACAATTAAAGAAAAAAAACATAGTAATCTCTTGCTAAGTCATTGACACTTGCATAGGAGATGACAACAGAATTAGCAGTCATTTTAGCTATAGGGGAGATTAAATACCTTTATACTACACCTGCTTGGAAAGTACCTTGATACTTTATCAAATTTACGGTAGAAAGTACGTCATTGCATATCGAACAAATATGCGGAGAGAAAACGCATCTGAGCGGGAGAGAAAAGTGTATGAAAATCCATTTCTTACGTGGTTTTTCTTTTTTAATTTTGGGTAAGACTATGCGCCGGTAACCTAAATATCAAAAACCAAAAAGTTTTTACAGTGAGTTTTTATCTCCAAGTTAGCAAAATGACACTGGCCACTAACTGTGTGTTGGATGGTGACGGGCTGGCAGTGCGACCCTGCGGCGGCAGGATAAACACTTTGAAAAAAGAACATGTGAAAATTGCAGACGCCATTGGCGCCATTTTCAATTTGTGTGTTGTTTGAGGATTCAGTTTTAGTTTTTTATTTTCCTCGTAGGTGTAGTATAAAGCACTATGTATCACTCGAGAGAAAGTGCGATTCCCGATCTCAGTCACTTTCTCCTCTCGGTGAACAATGTACTATAAGAATCTAGAATAGAAAATCAAAATGGAATACAGTAACTTTTACTTTTTACTGTCAATATACATAATGTATTGAAAATAGTTTCATGTCAGTTTATTTGAGCGGTACGCCATCTGGTGGGGATTTTTGAACCACTCTAAGCCCCGTATGCTAATATAGAAATCGTTACTGAAGCATACATTTGAGAAGAGATTTGCATACAAAAATCTATGCTTGAATCCGGATCAGTGCTTGAGCAGTAAATCAGTATAACGTGCCTCAGGTTACCTACAGGACATGCTATGACTCATCAAGCCATCACGCTGCGTTCATATTCTCTCTTTCCCACGTATAGCAGTATCTCATTTTATTATTCAACTAAGAGACTGGCCAGGGATCTGTTTGAAAGGTGGTAGATAGGCTAACAGCGATATTCTGTATTTCGTGGCGATACTAATGTTGTATTATATTTAAGTTGTAGGTACCCTGTGCAAAGAGGCATCAAAATCTTACTCGGGAGTTTTTAATAAAATACACATTTTATATTTCATTTTTGTCCATACATTTTTTGTTTAATCAACTGCAATCGGTTGTTTAAGAATTTGTTTTGATAAAAATGATCGCAAAACATAGCTAGGAGTAAGTAGGTACATCTAAAGCGCAGTCCTAACTGATTACGTACCGACAGACAACACACAGCCTCTGATATAAAATAGGTATTGGTTATTATACTTAATAATACTTACCCGTAGTTCTTGATAAATTATTATTCTGTAATCACAACACTTCAAAGTAAAAAAAATATTGACTTATAATATTCTGTTAACACACGTGCGCACTGTCCAGCGGCGGGATGATGACTAATCGATTATCGCAACAAGTGAATGACACATCGTCTGCGAATTGCTGATAATGGTTTGTACCAAACCACATGAAATTGTGTGCAATAAAAATGAAATTGACGTGTGAAGTTTGTTATAGTGCTACCAACTTAGCTGTTCAGGTGGTCAAAATTGGAACTACAATCGCTTTACACAAACGACGGACATACTACAATCACTAGCGACACTGTCATGAACAGTTAAGATGTTGGGACTGTACCTACACTAGATCGGAGTCAGGAATCGGCATGGCTTGGAAGAAGGTTATAGCACAGATCATATAAAGCAGCGCTCCTAGCGGGTATTTTACAAAACAGTATAGTATAATTATGATCTGTGACAAAACTGATGATTCTCCATTCTTTTTCTTGGGTCTGTTCGGTGGCTAGGGTCACGAATTCGCCAATGTCAGTGTTTATTGGCGTTTACTTGTATACCAATCTTTTAACAAAATGCGGAGATCTGAGTAGGTAAGTTATATTCTCCATACAAAATTTATAGTATACGTGACTTTGTAGTAAACGTCAAACATGTCATTGTGTTCTTCCTCCATGTTCCTCTATCAGCTGTCATCTCAGTATTGTCACTGATACTTACTCATGGATCGATATGTGCGTATTGAACGATTCCTATTGGTGGATTTCAAACACATCCTTAGCAACATAGCTTAGCTTAGCTCTAGTGGAAAAGTACCCTTACCAGGGGCATTATTCTGTATGACTTAGGAGATTCCTTGCCGTAACCGTATGACGTCACCGTAAGGAATGACATTTATGGCATAGGAAATACGGCATAGGCATAGGGCGATTTCACGCCGCTGTCTTGTCGTGCTGCGTAACGCGCTTGTATTGGTCATAGTGAATCAATTTATGTATGGCTAATTCTGTCACTTTCCATACAAACCTGTCGCTAAGACGGTATCGCTCGAATCTCGTAGTACTGTTTATTTACCATACATAAATTGAATTTTGCGACATCGTGGTGAAGGTGGGTGAATGACCTGTATTGCGGTGTTATTTGGCATAAGGCCCCAGGGGGCGCGGCGGTTTAGACTGTCTAAAAACATGCGGTAGCCAAAGCCCTTGAAATATTTTATTAAAGCAACTGATATATTCTTTCATAAGTCGAGCGTCCTAAGCACCGGGACTTTAGAACCCTAATGTCCCATCTTATCTCATGTTTAATTTAAGGTACATTCGACGGCAAGAGGTAGTGAAATGGGTGATTCACTTTTTTCTACCAAAATTTTTCCAGCAGAGCCCGTAGTTTAGTTTGAGTTTTTTTTTGTTGATCGAAACGCATATCGAGAAGCGACTTGCGAGATATTTTGTATGAAAATCCGATAAGCGGCTCTAGCGGGAGATTTGCAAACTATTTTTCGCCATACGAAAACTCGCTTGTATATAATCGAGATAACAAAACTCAGACTACCTACGGGCTCAGTGCAAAAAGTAAATAAATAAATAAATATTTACGGACACTTAACTCAACGCCTTCTAGTCCCAAACTAAGCAAAGCTTGTACTATGGAAACTAGATAGCTGATAGAATACATACATACATTTTTTTTGTAAATACATACTTATAATACATAGAAACACCCAGACACAGACAAACATCTATGTTTGCCACACAAATGTTTGTTCTCGGTGGGGATCGAACCCACGACCCACAGCACGGAAGGCAGAGCTACTACCGACTGAGCCATGATGCCTGTCAAAATATTTGCCTGTTTGTTTATTTATCTGCGCCAATTGTGGCCGTGCAGTGCGCTCACGCATTGTCCTATACAGCCACCAAAGAATATGGTAACCCCGGCCGGATACAGTCAAAAAGCGCAAAGGCCAATGATGATGATAATAGGTAAATGTTTTGTCAAAGTGTAAGAGACTATAAAAGTATGCTACAATAAGCAGAAATTGGTCGCATGACTCCAAATCCTATATAAAGCGATGCGCGCGCTTGACGCTGTCAGCAATCGTCAGACGATTACAACAGCATTTTAGTCCATTCGAAAAAAAAAAAAAAAAAAAAAAAAGACTCTCTCTCTAGTAGTCCGGTAACGCTGTCAGCAATCGTCCGACGATTACAACAGCATTTTAGTCCGTTCCAAATAAAAAAAAAAGACTCTCTCTTTGCATTTCTGACTTCAAGGAGTTCACACCTCTCGAATATTGTTGAAATAGGCTGTCACTATGCCCAAATGAATTTAAATTGTATTCCAATAAATTATCCTGACTGATGTATTTACACTCGAGAGCAATGATTCCGGGTCATTTAAAGAATGTTAAAAATCTCGGAAACTAAAAATGATAGGTTAATGCAATAAATTGTATTTAATAGACAATGTAATACTCCTTAAATGAAAGTAAAAAAATATGAGTCACCATACATTTTATTAACACAAAATTACATAAAGAAAAAAACTGCTGATCTCTCCTTAAAACAAAAATAGGAAACATGAAATTTTTGAACTTTATTACGATTTGACTTGAATTTTAATACTTCGTTTTGCCTCCTCGTGCTTCCATTACTGCGTTTACGCGGTTTGGCATGCTGTACACCAAGTTCCTTATACGATTTTGGGGAATATTCTCCCATTCCTCTGTGAGAGCAATTTTGAGCTCACGAAGCGTGATTGGGGGAGGGTTTCGTTGTTTTACGCATCTGCCTAGCTCGTCCCAAGCATGCTCGATCGGGTTGATATCCGGGCTGCGCGCTGGCCACTCCATACGAGTAATGTTCATCTCTTGAAGGTAGTCATTCACAATCCTACCTGTATGAGGTCGGGCATTGTCATGCATAAATATAGCATCCTCACCTAAATTGACCATAAATGGACCAACATGATCATTGAGGATTTCTTCCTCATATCTTACGCTAGTTAAAGAGCCGTTTTCTATGATCAGCAGCTCTGTGCGACTTTCAGAAGAAATTCCGGCCCACACAAGTACAGACCCACCACCGTAGGCTACTTTTTCTTCGATGCATGCTTGCTTGAATCTTTCCCCTGGTCTTCGATACACTCTGTGTCTTCCATCGTGCTTGTAGAGCATAAATTTTGATTCGTCGGAGAACATAACTTTTGACCAATCTTCAATACTCCAATTTACGTGGCTCTGGGCATATCTTAGTCTTGAAATACGATGCCCACGCTCCAGTTTAGGGCCGTTTGCAGGTCTAAGGGGTTTTAAGTTAGATTCAGCAAGCCGACGTCTTACTGTCCATGCACTTGGGTTACTTCCTCCGAGGCGTCGAAACTGATTTGTGAGTTCAGTTCCTGCGAGAAAGCGATTTCGAAGCATGGTGTTCACCAAGTATCGGTCTTCTCGTGCTGTGGTACACCTGGTTCTGCCCGTTCCTGGTCTGCGTAGGTTAGAACCAGTTTCTTCGTAACGTCGGAGAACTCTTTGTACTGTTGACAGCGACACACCGACAGTCCTGGCTGTATCGCGCTGACTCCGGCCGGTTTACAGCATTGTAAGTATTCTGGTGCATTCTTCAGGCGTAAGCGACATAATTTCAGCTTGAATAATGAATATAGAGCACTATCAACATGGTTTATATACCCACATAAATGACAGATTACAAACAAAAGCAAAACCAAATGCTGTAATTTCGTAGTTCCATCTTCGAAAGTGGCCCTTTTTCAAATTTGATTTTTTTAAGATATAACTTTACAATAACTAAGAAGTTTTAATACCTTCATTTAAGGAGTATTACATTGTCTATTAAATACAATTTATTGCATTAACCTATCATTTTTAGTTTCCGAGATTTTTAACATTCTTTAAGTGACCCGGAATCATTGCTCTCGCGTGTAGTTATGAAGTAATTTTGAAGTTGTTATAACTTTCTTGATCTTTTTTTAGTGGTATTAAATAGAAACCGCTTATTCTACCATAACTTCAAAATAAATGCATTTTAATTAATATTCACGTTTTCAGTGATTTGCAGCTGACTGTACCTAAATGCTTGACAATTTCTATCTACCAAAATGTTTTCCTCGTCGGTGTCGCAAATACTAACACTGAAAAGTAGGTAATTTAGAAAAATAGCGAAGTTCCTTATTAAAGGTTTTGAGAAGTACCTACTTTTCGTAGCATAGTTCTCGCTGTTCCCACCACTAGGCTCACAAAAATTAGTAAATCTTTCAAAGGGCAATGTGTACGCTTCTTTAACAAAATCCCAAGTGATGTGTCTCAGTTGTCGATTGGCAAGTTCAAAAAAGTAATAAAACGGAGACTTCTTTTAAAAGCATAATATAAAATATCTGATTATTTAGAAGACAAACCAGCTTGGGACGAACTAGCTCCAACTCATCCAATAAAAAAAATTATAATCATACCTAATCATACAAAACGTAATGACGATTCAAAGTGATCAGTGAGATTTTATTGAATAAAAGATTTTTGACTTTGACTTTGACTTTGAGTCCACTTTTTTTTTAATTTGCGTACCTGTAGGTACTGATAAATAATACTTATACCCTAATTATATTACGATCTAGCTACAACGCTGGGTAATTAGTAATTTAACATTGATATAAACTTTTAGCATAATTATAAACTAATCTAAGAATGTGTCCACATAACGTAGCCTAAAAGTAAGAAAAAACTTGACTTCGTACTGAAATGTCTCACAAAGCACGTCCTCAATGAACGTGCTGTGAGTTATGAATTGTAGAGTAACCGCTTGACATCAGGTGTCATCTGCTTGTTGCAATAAAAAAACATTCGCATAAAACTTAGAAATTATGAGATTTAGATATACGCAAAAATAATTTATGAGCTCCATTTGATTTGAAAATCTGAGCAAAGACGCGGGAGGAAGGTTGTGTCAAACCAAATGTCCTTATTCTTTAGTACTATGATTTTTTTTTTCTTTTCTAGAACCCGAAATCACTCGGTGCCTCGTTCCACAAGTTCGCTATTATTTATCTTGTCGTACGTAATCCTCTTGAGACGTACCAAAAAATGTACCTCAGATACATAGTGTCACAGCTCAACTTTGTATAGCAAGATCAGTGAAATAATATTGATTGAGAAAAGTGTCTATAAAGTTTACGGCCGAATACTCAAACGCTACTTATATTAAGGTCACGCTTAAATTATTGTCATCTCTTACAAATGAGTAATGTCAGAGGCTGAGCAATTTTAAGTGGTAAAAACAGAGGCAGAGCAATTTGAAGTGGTGTTTAAATTTGAGTGACGTTTCAGTATTTGGCCCTTAGAGCGAAAAGCTGTTAGCTGTCTGCAAAGCGTAGAGCGTCTACGAGATGTAGTGTAGGTATACAGAATAGGTTTTTTTTACCGTTACTAGCTTCCGCCCGTGAATTCACCCGCATCCCGTTCAATTGTGTTAAAAGCAAGCAAGCTCGTATGAGTTAGTGGCCAACTCTAAAAACTCCGTTAAATTGTGTTGTTTTTTTTTTATGCAATATAGGCAACCGTTTGACCACAATCTCACCTGATGTTAAGCGATGATGTGGTCGACGATGTAGCACGGTTACCTAGAAGATACCTATTCACTCTACTCTTGAAAACTTCCAAATTATAGTCATTCGGGAACACAGACGCCGGCAACGAGTTCCACTCTTTGGCTGTCCGCATAATAAATGTAGACGCAAAGCGTTTAGTGCGGATTGGTGGCATATCAACCATGAACGGGTGTCTCGTTTCCGTACGCCTAGTGGTCCGGTGATGGAATGGGGAATGATTTTTCGGAATAAAAAGTAACCTAGGTATGTGGTAATCCATGTTCCGAACTATATATATTCAAAGTTTCATCTAAATCGGACCAGTAGATGCAGCATGATTGAAAAACAAACATCTAAACTTTTTAATTGAGAACCTTCTTCATTTTTGAAATCAGTTTTGTAAATATTGGAAATACTGTATCAGTCTTAATTTTGAAAATAAATGAGTTCACAAAGAACACTATTTAATGCGTCCACTTAACATCAGATGGGCCATCGGCTTGTTGCATTTACTTGTATACAATTTTTTTTCAACTATTTAAAAATACCAAATTTTCTTTCAGCTTGTTCCATCATTTAGTTGTAAAAAAAAAAGTAAACTATTCCAAAATACCAAAACGATTTTGTTCAATTTGAAGTAACCCAACTGTTTACAGTGAGCTATGTCAAACTCACATACTGAAATCATAACCCTACTTTACGTACGTAACGGGTCCCAGGCCGTAGGCGGACTCACACGAGATACTGATAACTCCACACGAATGGATTCCGAGTGGATTACCTAGTGTAATCTTGAATGGTTTTTGGGGAAGTTGATTACATTTACCGCCAAGTAATGATAATAAGTTCTAGCAAAATATTTATGATGGTACTACTGATCCAAAATAATTGTCACTAGTACCATTAATGGTACTAAAGATACAAAGTTGTGTCACTTGTACCATCAATGGTACAAATCAATGGTACTACTGACACTAAGGCGATACAAGCAAGCTCGTAAGAGTTAGTGGCCAACTCTGGTGACGGAGTTTTTAGGCCGCCTTAAGGCCTCCGTCTTAACGACTGCTAGAGCCGGGACCGACAGTTAACGTGCCGTGTTGTAAATAAATGTCAATGTCTATGTTGCCACAAATTGTCCATACCAATTGCATTATCTCTCAGAGCACAGCCTTGATAATTTTTTTAATTCTATTCTCAAGAACGGTGTTGTACTTCTAATAAGTAATTTTACAAAGCGACTCTTGTAAGTGTAGCCAGTATTTTCTGCATTTAATTTGAATTAATTAAGTTACTGAATAGTGCTTTGATATCCCAAGAAGATAAAACATAACCAAGTAATTTATTTTATTTGTTATTTTTAATTAATTAAATGAATTCTATCTTTATTTATCGGAAATGTAGACAATAAGTTTGTTATTTTTTGAAGAATTTTGTTAGGGCATCAAAAGTTTTTAAACTGTACAAACGATCGGTACCTACCTTATTAGTTGGATTTTGTAGGTTGAATAATAAGGTATCATCATCATCATCATCATCAACCTATATCAGTCCACTGCTGGACGTAGGTCTCTCCCAAGACGCGCCACTGAGCCCGGTCTTCGGCTCTTCTCATCCATTGTTTGCCAGCTACATGTCTCAGATCGTCGCCCCATCCTGCCGGAGGGCGTCCTACACTACGTGCGCCTAAACGCGGTCTCCACTCGAGTATTAGTTTGCTCCAACGATTGTCGGTTCTACGGCAAACATGGCCGGCCCACTGCCACTTCAGCTTACTAATCCTCTGAGCTATGTCGACCACCTTAGTTCTTTGTCGGATAACCTCATTTCGGATTTTATCCTTTAAAGAAACTCCGAGCATAGCTCTCTCCATAGCTCGCTGAGCGACTTTCAGCTTGTGGACCGACCCTACTGTCAGTGTCCACGTTTCGGCAGCATAGGTCATAACAGGTAGGACGCACTGGTTGAAGACTTTTGTCTTCAGGCATTGGGGGATGGACGAATAAAGTATGTTAATCAAGTTTTTACTAGTACTCAATTTATGCAGATAGGTACCTTCTGAGGCCCGCTGAAGTATCTACCTAATATCTATTATCTAGAGAGTCATAGTCCTATGACTATGACTCTCTAATTAGGTATATTGTGTTCCAAATAATGAATAAATATATTTATTCATCATTTGGAACACAATATGGGACACTTAAGTTTACTAATAGTCAGTCGAATATTTCAATTAAAAGAGTTATAATAATTCAAACTTATTTAAAAGGATCATTTAGAATTGGACATTGTAGAATAAAACCTATATAAAAAATATCAATAAAATAATTGTCAATTAATACTAATAATCGATAAAATCAATAAATAGTCAATAAAAACCGCGGAAACCCTATTAAACTTGTACTCATGATTCGCCCTGCTTAGATGCGAGTCTGAAACAGTTACCATTCAGGGGTTAAGATTCGACCCTACTTTCAAGTATGCATTATCATTATAATAAACCATCTCATTCATTTCTTATTCACTCCCAACCAACATACAAGCTTTGCTTAGTATGGATCTAGTTCCAATCTAAGCATCAAGGCTTGTGTGAGGCGTCCATGGATATTTATTTATTACTATTTAGGTCAGACCGTAGAGGTAACAAAGAGGTCTTTTCATATTCTTCGCGCTCGTGATCTAAGTTTAGCAATACGTTCTAATGCGGTCACTATTTGGATGGGTGACCGCTAGTGGCACTTACATCTGAGCGCTTCCGTACTTCAGTGGACACGGTAAAAAAAATTGGCCTAAAAACTCCGTCACCAGTTGGCCACTAACTCATACGAGTATCTCATGCACCTTGCTTGCTATTTCTCATTTTTCTTGTCCTCGAATAAATATGATAAAGACATAATAAAGTTAATGAATCTCAGCTTCAAATCAAAATATTTTCCTAAATAATGAAACGAAATTAGAAATTATAATAGCAATTAGCAGATGGTCAAGGCATTTTCGGGGAACATTTCGGGGAGCGTAAATTGCGAGCGGCAGCCAACCTGCGAGGAAGTTAGCCCATTAAAATTCTAATGATTCAAAGTGGACCAATTTGATAGGATTATAATTTTAGATCTTATAGCTTCGAACCAGACTGGCGCATAGACAATTGATGATAACGTCTTCCTGTGGGGCCAGGATGCGCACGCGAGATATTTGTCATGTCGTTCTGTCAAAATGCACCAAATTTTTTAACTTTTGCATACTCTCTGTCGACAAAACGCGCCTTCTTATTGTTCACTTTTGACACTTCTTACTCGTCGTACCTCTCTGAGGACGAGATAATAGTCGTGCAGAAATGTCAAAAGTTGAAGATTATAAGTCGCGGTTTCTCGACAACATTACCACAGATAAGGCAATAGTTCAGAAACTGGTGCAAAATGCTTACATTTTGACACTCGTTCGGTCAAAATGGATGCATTTTGAACCAGTTTTTTTATCATCAAGTACGATTATTTATATTTACCACTAGCTGATACCCGCGACTTCATACGCGTGCGAAACTTTCCACCAAAATATGTGTCAAACAGCATACGATGAACCTTGTAGCAAAGGCTGCTTTTGGTTTAGAGAGTTCAAGCTGTATCTAAGAATCCACATCTTTGATTTCAATAAAATATAGCCTATGTTTAAGCCCGGAAACAGAGCTTCCGAATGGTATAAGTTTCGTTGAAATTGGTTCAGTAATTAAGGTGTGATGCGCGAACAAACTAACAGATAAACAGACAAACTCGATTTTCGGAATCAGAATCGTTTATTCAATAGATCTGCATAATATTTCGTTTATCGATGTCTTTAATTTTAGTTTTTGGCTTCATTACATTTTTATAATAGTATAGATAGATAGATGTCAAAGTTTAGATGCTTGTGTTTCAATCACGCTAAAACTACTGGTCCGATTTGGTTGGAACTTGGAATATATTATAGTTCGTAACCTGGATTATCACATAAGCTTCTTTTTATTCAGGAAAATCAACGGAATCAAACGGAACGCGGTCGAAATCGCGAGCGAAAGCTAGTAATATGTAAAAGTTCAAATGTGGAACAAGTCGATAAGATCGATGTTTGCATAACTTTCACATTTATTACGATACGAGGAAGAAAAGCCAGAACTTTGAGATAAACAAACAAGCAAGTATTTTATTGTCTCACTAGGGTACGCAATACGGCTTCACTTGCAAATGTTAATAATGTATTTTTAGTACAAAATAGATATACTATTTTTATTCTGAGGTAACAAAAATAAGGAATTTATAAAATTGGAAAAACCGACTTAAATTAGACTACTTTGCGGTTTCAGCATCAGATGATGATGAAATTGTTCTATTGATCGTATACACTGTTCGGGATAGGGAACAAGAATAATAAATTTTAAATTAAATAGGGTTTTAATGCGAGTTTTACAATAATGCAATAATTATGATGAAAAATAAGGACGCTAAGCGTGTTGCTACAAGGGGAGCGAGCGGGCAAAGAGAACCGCCATCGTGGCTTTTTTGAGCTTCTGTCATCTATGACGTGATCAACTGTCATGCTGGCGATATGTCAATGTCACTCTGCTGGGCTTGAATGCGTTTGGTTACAGGGCAACGGAGACGGCGTCGACATACACAGTGGTGTATTTTGTTTTCTTGTGACTTCTCAGTGGAAAAGTCACAAGAAAACAAAATACGCAATGTGTGGATGACATGTTTTTTCTACTTATTTTTTATCTATAAGCCTATTATAACTACCGAACAGATTTTTATAATAATTTTATGAGAACAATCTAGAAGTATACCTATCCTTTTAAATAATAAATAAATAATAAATATTCCCGGACACTTAACACAACGCCTTCTATTCCCAGACTAAGCAAAACTTGTACGATGGAAACTAGATGGCTGATAGAATAAATACATACATTTGGTAAATACATACTTATAATACATATCCAGACAGACACAGAACAAACATCTATGTTTACAACACACAAATGTTTGTTCTCGGTGGGGATCGAACCCACGACCCACAGCACGGAAGGCAGAGCTACTACCGACTGAGCCATGACGCCTGTCGAATAAAAAAAGATTTTTCAAACCGCTTTATAAATGATGGAGTTCTGAACATTTAAAACTTACAACCGTACATTGTGAACCTCCTCATATTTTGAAGTCTGTTAAAAAGTGATCGATAATTTTGTATGAAATGTAGGTAGGTACCTATAACAATCTCGCTACTTTTCCACAACTTGTACCTTTTCGTACACTGGCACAGTCCTCCAAGACTACAGCTACAAGTTGTAGGAGTTCATTAAACTTAGTCCAATGAATACCACTGAAAAGCTAAAATTGCGTCTTGTGTTCGGAAACTTGCGAGAAATCTCATTATCCGACTCCCACTTGGCAGTTTTTTCAACAAAAAATATCTTCTATGACACTCGTCTTTCGTATATCTGGGGGGCAATCGTTGTCTCGTTTTCTGAACTGTATTCTGTGACTAAATAGTGACATTAGCGCGTTTCAGCGCATTATTACGCAGTCAAAAGCTTCTTGTTTTTGTATATCTCAAAACCAGCGCTGCTCCATCTCATGGTCCATGCATGTGAGGCAGCATATGCTGAGAACAACCTTTTCAACCGCACTAGGGTACCTACAGAGCAGGACAGGACTAACTAGCATTATTTTTATTTGTTTTTGTTTGAAATTGTTTGTACCTTCTTTCCTACCACTTACTCTGTTTTGCTCCTACCTGTCTGGCTTACTTTTTTCTCTCTGTTTTATCTGTGTTTGTACCCAATGGTTTGAATAAATGGATTTCATTTCATTTCATTTATTTTTCATTTTTGATATCTGTAGTCATGTCACTTGAAATTATGCTGCTTGACTTAAACCAGGGGCATTATTCTGTATGACTTAGGAGATTCCTTGCCGTAACCGTATGACGTCACCGTAAGGAATGACATTTATGGCATAGGAAATACGGCATAGGCATAGGGCGATTTCACGCCGCTGTCTTGTCGTGCTGCGTAACGCGCTTGTATTGGTCATAGTGAATAAGGCCCCTGGCAGGTTTTTATGACATAACGATTGCCCTCTTAAATCACAAACTCTCAATGCTAGGTTAGAGCACAGATCATATATACTATATTGAAGTAACGTTTAGGGATATAAAATACTGCCTTTGCTATAAAAGACTCTGGTGCCCGCGACTTTGTCAACGCAGGATTAGAAGTGCGATTTGTTTTGCGAAACCTTCTAGGCGTTTCTAAGAAGAGTTTGCGTCCCGTTGATTTTCCGGGATAAAAAGCCTATGTGTTAATCCAGGTCACGGACAATAATATATTCCAAGTTTCATCCAAATCGGTTCAGTAGTTTTTGCGTGAAAAAGCAACAAACATACATACATCCTTACAAAGTTTCGCGTTTATAAAATTAGTAGGATAGGACGTTAAATTGTTTTTCGCAAATCTACATCACAAAACTCAGACTACATACGGGATAATGCGACGTTCTGCGCGATCACTATTTGGATGGGCGACCGTTAGTGGCATTTAAATCAGAGCGCTTCCGTGCTTCGGACGGCACGTTACACTGTCGGTCCCGGCTCTAAGCCATGACGGAGGTCTTAATGCGGCCTAAAAACTCCGTCACCAGAGTTGGCCACTAACTCATACGAGCTTGTTTGCTTTTAATGGTATTTAAGGCTAAATGTTTGTCTTTCGAGAAATAGGTCAGCTTACACATAAAGCAAACGTCATTTTAACCATCTAAAAGCACCTTGATCCAAAAGACCATAGCTCAGATCTTTAATAAAAATAAACAAAATGACTAATATGTCGGCCACGCTCATCTCTAAATAAACAAAATTTTGTGCCGACTAATTTATCAATACACAACAGTTGTTAGTGCATAATCACTCGTATTACGTTCGTATAGGACTCAATTTCTTCTAGCATTAGGAGTTGGTAAGACAGCTATAAAAAAATATATTATTTTCAAATGTATGACAATGAACAGTCGATTTCACTAAAAACTATTGGTAAATTTGTCGGCTCAAGTACCTACTTACTAACTGATCCAGACTCAGTATAAATTTTTGTTTAAAAATCTCTACTCAAATCTATGCTTGAGTAACGATTTCTTTAATCCTATACGAGCTTATATGACAGACAGAGGTCATAAAAAAAAACAGAAGAAAAGATTCGGCGGCCATTTTAATTAACTGAGCTTTAGAAGACCAATAAGCCCGTAAAAGTTTAGATTTAGTAAAAATTTAAAACAGTACAACTGTTGTTGGTTCTGTGGCATGGCCTCGCTGAGTTGGCATGCGCACGCGCCGGTCAAGGCGGCATCGTCGCGACGTCTCATGTGATAGGTATGCTATACACTAAATGTGTTGATAGCCTGAACTTCCAACTATGTAATGATATTATGTAGTTTAAACTCAAGATGAAGTAACATTCCATCTACAATATCTAGGCACCTACATAGGTTGGTCAACATTCGGTAGTTTATACATACATTAGTTTTATTTTCCTTTTTTCGTTTATTTCGCTACCATAACATATTATACAAGGTGTAACATAAATACCCTATAAGTCCGAAGAGGGCGTAATCAGACCGACCGCCTGAGTGCTTGGACATGTGCAAAAGGTCAATAAATCGTAATTGAAATTTTCATACAAAAGTACAAATTTTATTATTTTAGAAATTTGCTACCACCCTTAAGGGTTTGTCACACTGGATGCGTTCTGCGGTCAGCGGTCAGGTCAAAGCGAACGAAGCGTTCGCTTTGACCTGACCGCTGACCGCAGAACGCATCCAGTGTGACAAACCCTTTAGTGTTTGTTTACTATTTGCGTACACACGCATGCACACGTAGGTGCCTTCCTACCGCGTCGCACGTACACGCATGCTATGTGTAGGTACATTTTAAGTAAAAGTTACGAGCTCAATTCATGAATGAACAACTTCGAAATCTCATCAAAGTCGTAGAACAAACACTGTTTGCCATGACCTGTAAAATACCCCCCTTTCGGACTTATAGGGTATTTATGTTACACCGTGTATACTAGAATTTATATGGGCATTAACACGAGCTTAACGGTGAAGGAAAACATCGTGAGAAAACCCGCGGCTTAGCTCCGCACGTATTGACGATGTCTTGGCTTGCTGACGTTTCGGACAAAAATTTTTGGGTACAAGTATACAAACAAAATGAGTAATGTACGCTAAACCAAAACTCAGCAATACGAGCATCTATGTTGGGCGCACAAAGTATACGGTGGCGTACTTTCCAACCTGAACTCTATCACTGAAAGCTTTAAGTACATATTTCTACAAAGCGATCAATAAATCCCTGTCTCGAAGTGCCCAGAGGTCACGTGTCAAATGTCCCTAAAAGAACTTAGAAGAACACTTACGAGGTTTCCGAGTCAATATAATTTCTTACGGGAAAAAGCGATACGTTCTCGAAAATGCCAAGAAGACGAATCGCTTCGTCGGTACTGTATGATGTTTTCACACTGTTACCGGCACGACACCCACACGATATCTTGCAGAGCTAATCTCATAAATACTACTGACAGGTTTGTAGCTTTGCCTGGCATCAAATGGACATTAAAGTAAATAATACCTTCCATCTTCTTTTTCTTCGACGCAGAAAAAATACAGACCACGTGGTAATCAGTGTTTGTGGCGTCATTAGTTTTTGTCGTTCTACTTTGTCAGCATTCCAATGTATAGGTACCTACCTATTTCCGGGCATGCTTAAAAAAAACGCAGAAAACTAAAAAAACCTTCAAAATTAATTGAAAGACTACGTTCTGACAGACTTTAGCGTGCTGATAATGATGATGGAACAGTTTCCGAGCTCATAACTGCTATAATACAGCTTCTTCTTCTAACTTAAGAGCTCAGCTCTTGTCGGTGTAATTATGCAGTTCTCGCCATTTGTTCCTTTCCAGTGCAGCTTCCTTGACGTCCTTATACGACATGACAGCGATCTTTTCCTTCAGCTGGCTCGTATAGCTTTTACGCGGTTTTCCCCTTCCTCTCTTTCCTTCTACCTTTCCTTCAATGATATTTTTAATCAAACTGTCATGTCGTATGAGGTGTCCTATCATTTTTCCTCTCCGGTTTTCAATAACCCTCATAAGGGCTCTTTCCTCATTCAGCCTACTCAGTACTTCCACGTTAGTAACTTTCTCCGTCCAGCTTATCTTTTCCATTCTCCTCCAGCACCACATCTCAAATACTGCCCGAAATATATATTTCCTAAAAGTTTCATCAGAAAACTTTCAGTCGTAACTTCCAAATCGAAAAGTAATTTCACATTTCTCATCTCTTATTTTCTCCGAAGAGATGCGTATTTGTTGACAACTTATTTCAGGTATTTATAGCCATTTACCTTCTGGACACAATCTTTACTATTCGTTAGGGACAAGGTCTTACTTCTTCTTCTTTTATTTATGGCCTCTGTCCGTAATTTTGACAGACAATTTTGGCAGTGTCAAGTACAACCGCATTCACTATTGGTCACTGCCTAAACAGAGCGAGATGGCATTATTTTTTGTTCGTTTTTAGTTTTTGACAGCAATCCACTGATTATCTGTTGTTTGACGCTAGTACAATGGTATCGATTCACTTGTTGCATTTTTCTAAACTAACCTATTTTGACAGCTTTAAAATTATAGCCGTCTTTGTGGTTTCAGAGTAGGAGAAAGGGGGCTGGAACATTTTTAGTGCCGTCAAATTAGGTTCGTTTAAAAAAATACAACAAGAGAATGGATACGAATGGTAATTAAAAATGCCCTGGGGTTTGTGGATCTCAGAATAATCATCGGTACCGCTCACTGTCAAGCGGATAAGCCGGATTGCCTCAGGTTTGAATTATGCCTACGCTGACGGCGATCGCTGACCGTCAATCAAGCATACTAATAAACACTATGTTCGAGGCTCCACACAGTCCGCACTGCGACACTAAAGCACAGAGCCCCGAGTCTGTGCATTTGTTTTAACTTTCGACTCGAGTATAGCACACGCAAACGCATTCGCAAAGCGAGAAATTTTATATGAAAACCGGATAAGCCCCTCTAGCGGGAGATTTGGTAATGGTAATAGTGCAATTCCCAACAAAATTTCTCGCTTTGCGAATGCGTTTGCGTGTGCTATATACTCCATTCGAAAGTCAAAACAAATGCACAGACTCAGGGCTCTGAACACTATTTACTCTCATGAGCACTGAAGCCAGCGGGACTTTTCCCGAGCCTAAACTTTGCGCGGCTGACGGCTGCGACCGACGTCAACGTGGAAGGAATTCAATCCTTACCATATCAGAAAAAGAGCGGTGCATATTTCGGTATTTTGACTAACAACTAAGGCTTTTTTTGTTATACGTCAGGTGCTTGTCTGTTGCCTCGCACTTTCGAAATTGACGTTATGATATTAGTGCATAGATCTTTCCATGCCATAAAAAGTGCAGTGTATATTTTGGTACTTTGATTAACAACTAGGGTTTAATTATGTTTGAGGTTTGATGTTTGCCTGTGGCCTTGTTCCTCCGTGATTCAGCGGTTGACGTTACGTAACAAAAATATTAAAATCAAAAGTGACGATTGGGAGAATTTGTCCCAAAATATTTTCTCCGAAACGTCAGCAAGTCACGGTATCAGTGCATAGATTATTTGTAATTATCTATATTATTATAGAGTCCTGTTGTTATACTGCTCCATAATATCTATGTTTCGCAAAAATTGAGGGCAATACGTGTACGTTTCAGTTTCCAAGTAACAGCGATGCCTTTAGATGGTCTCTTATCGATTTCAAAAGATAATACATAATATGAGTTTGATGGAATCGGCAAAGTTTTATCTTATACAGGGTGGATGAACCGCTCCCGAAAACTTAAGGGGGTTCGAGTACCCGTCAATATAAATTTCCTATGGAACTATCTGTGTTAGGGTCATCATGATCCATATCATGATCCATAAGAAAATCCCTACTTTTTTTCTTTTTTTTTTATGCCATAGCAAGCAGACGAAAAAAAAAAACTTGGCAAAAATGTATGAAACAGTACATTTTTTTTTTACTCTAGTACTGAGAAGTTTTATATCTGACTGATAGCGTAACTCGTAGTTTGTAAAATAATTCATTAGGTACATTTTTAATGCTTTTTTTTTCAAAAAGTGTTGCTAGAAAGAAAGTCCAAATGCTTCTATTCAATAAACCTCATTTCAGAATCGTCATAATGTTTTGTATGATCATTGAACATTCTTCTATTGAATGTGTCGAAGCCAGTTCGTTGTAATAGTTAGTTTGATTACGTTTTTAAGTTTATCGACAACTGAGACACAACTTAAATGAGAATATTTGGGAATCTACCTACCTATATATTTCCATTTACCCAGCTATTCTTGTAGAAATAGGTAGGTATATGTACCTATTTGTACAAAGATACCTGTACTTAAATACTTACATTACATCTTTCTCCTATAGTTACTTTAATATTTTTTTATAAGAACTTACTGTACCTACCTACTTTAAGTTAAGTTATACAAGTGTGTTTTAGTGACCACAGAAAAGAGGGGACTCTTCTAACACAGGTTAGATTAACTTAAAAGAAGAGATCCCAACCCTATTAATTAAAAAACTGTAATATGTATTTTACAATAAAAACAATTTTGATTTTTGTTTTTTTTGACAACGCTTGGCACTTTTTGAAGAAGCTTATACACAATACACATTCTAAATTCAAGATTACAAGCTTTTTTTCACAGAAAAACGAGAGCTGAGCTTTCCCAACTGAACTGTGAGCCTTTTTTTCACATGATTATTTACCTGTTCCATAAAACCTACTTGACTACCAAATACCAAACAAAAATCATGTACAATCACACATAAAAGCTCTTAAGAACACTGCCTGTTAACGAGGCACTCAACTCGAAAATATAGCCGATTATACTGATATCGCAGTCGCGTCTTTTGTTGAATACCATTGTTATTATCATCATAACGGCAGTTGGCAGTCGTGAACTGTCATTTTTATTATTTGCTGTGAGCGCTTTTGTGCGTGACTGTAGCATTTCGCTGGATTCTCTTGGTGGTAAAGTTTTAAATGTTTTTTGTATATTTTACGCTCTACGGGTAAAATAACTTTTATTTTCTAAGAAAATTAAGGCTTCAGTATTTACAATAAACATCATATTTACAAACAAATTTCTACAGGTTAATATTATGGTAAGTAGGTACTTAAGTTTCAGAGTAATAAACATAGTTCATTGCCTCACAGGGCACGCCCTCAATGACCAAGCTGTGTGAGTAAAATAAGGAAACTTATTATTTTATTACATTTATTCGTTCGATTTACAAAATTTATAATTTTCATAAGTAATTATACTTTCCTAATACAGATAAACGAACGAACTATAAATAGGTATTAAATCAATCCGTCTCTTTCATTCCGTGACTAAATAGTGACTCTAGCACGTTTCTGCGCGTTTTTTGCCGTCAAAAGCTTCTTCTTCTCTTCAATAATGGCCTCTGCCCGTCATTTCGACAGGCAATTTTGCCAGTGTCAAGTGATTTAGTTGTATTAGTATAAGTTAAGTCAAGTCATTCGTCAAGTCGGCTGTCGTTTGTTTTGAAAGGAAAATGGTGGATTTTCTCTTCAAACCCTAACACGAATTTTCACATCTGAAAAACCACTTTACACTCATTTATTGCAATGGCTCACACTCTATGTTACGACCTAAGTATTATTGGTTAAAATTCTACCAAGTTTAAACAACAATACTCACAATAACACAAGAAAAACTATTAAAATAAAAGTGCTATGTGTCGTTTCAAAAAATGTCAAAACTCGTCTCCCCGTCAAAGGCTTCTTGTTTTCGTATATCTGTGGCCACATCGCTTGACATTGACATTATGCTGGGCAGCAAAAGCAGCTCAGAGCTTGCGATATGGGGGCTCATGGCCCTTTATTAAGTGAAATTATTTTTGAGTTTCGTCAAATCATGTTTGTTAAAATTAAATTGTATTACTACGGAGGATTGCGACTGGTACGTTAGATACAATCTCTAATTTGAAAGGTAAACTCGTTGGCGTTAACGAAATAATGCACGTGCCTGCCTTCACAGGTACATGGCGAGCCTTAGTACAGTCACAGGGTAACAGAAAAAAATTTAGAAGCTAATACCATTTTTTTGTAGTAATTTCCATACTCTATTCGAGTTCTGTCATTTTTGGAAACAACTTAACACTTATTTTTATTGTTTTTCTTGTGTTATTTTGAGTGTTACTGTTTAATTTCATTATTATTTTATTGCGAAGATGGGTGGATAGGGATATTTGAGCAATAATACTTGTGATTATAGCATAAAATATGGCCCATTCGAATAAATTTATAATAAGTGGTTTTATCTAATGGAGTTTGTTACCAAGTTTTGAGGGAATATCCACCATTTTACCTTCAAAACAAATGACAGCCGACTTGACGACTAGACTTGACCTATTTCAACTTGACACTAGAAGAATTGTCTTTAGGAGCAACAGACAGAATCCATAAATAAAAGAAGAAGAAGTAGAGTAAACGTTTACAATTATAAGAACCAGAGGGAGAATTCTCTATGAAAATCTAGAAAAATATAATTGGGGTGTCACGAGGGCCACAAAATGCATAAATTATCCCTCTGACTTAAGGTAATTTTTACGAGGGCATAAAAATAGTTGTTTATTAAAGAACGAAGTTATAAAAAAAATTGTGTAAGCACAAAATATTTTGTAAAAAGATAAATGGAATTTTTGTCTATTTTGTGGTTTTGTTTCAACTTTAAAAGACTTGCAAACGGATGTCAGGAACAGTGACGTCATTGTTCGGCTTGAGTTTACTTTAAAAAAGTATTTAACGATAACATGGCAAGTGGGTAGGTATACGTCTTTTACTGTGTCTGGCTGTGTCTATGTATTAAGTATGTATTTACAAAAAAAAAAAATATTATGTATTCTATCAGCCATCTAGTTCCCATAGTACAAGCTTTGTTTAGGACTAGAAGGCGTTGTGTTAAAATGTCCGTGAATATTTATTAATATTAGTACAGGTATACTTGGTATACCCACTATATGATCTGTGGTATAGTCAAAGTCAAAGTCAAAAATCTTTTATTCAATAAAATCTCACTGATCACTTTGAATCGTCATTACGTTTTGTATGATTAGGTATGATTACATATTTTTTTTATTGGATGAGTTGGAGCTAGTTCGTCCCAAGCTTGTTTGTCTTCTAAATAATCAGATATTTTATAGTATGCTTTTAAAAGAAGTCTCTGTTTTATTACGTTTTTGTACTTGCCAATCGACAACTGAGACACATCACTTGGGATTTTGTTAAAGAAGCGTACACATTGCCCTTTGAAAGATTTACTAATTTTTGTGAGCCTAGTGGTGGGAACAGCGAGTTTGTCTTTATTTCTAGTGTTAACATTATGATTATCACTAATGCCCGTATGCCGATCAGAAGTCGTTACTCAAGCATAGATTTTCATACAAAAAACTATGCTCGAGTCCGGATCAGTGCTTGAGCAATAAATCAGAATACGGGCCTTCATTCAAGATTGAAACAGAGACAATTCTTAGAAAAAGCTATGGGGGCTGTAAAGCTATAGAGCTTTCTATAGTTATAAACCTATGTGTGTGTGTGTAACCCTGTGAGTTGCAAATAAACTATTTACAGATCTACTAAAAAAACGATTCTGATTCTGAAAATCGAGTTTGTCTGATTGTTTGTTCGCAGATCACGCCTTATCTACTGGACCAATTTCATTGAAACTTATATACCATTCAGAAGCTCTTTTTCCGGATTGAATTTTATTGAAATCAAAAACGTGGATTCTTAGATACAGCTTGAACTCTCTAAACCAAAAGCAGCCATTTGCTACGAGGTTCATTGTATGCTGGTTGACAGATATTTTGGTGGAAAGTTTCGCACGCGTACGAAGTCAGCTAGTACTATAGTTATAGTATTTGCTAGCAAATATTTTAGTTAGTTCAAATTTTATTATTAATTTGTCACATCAACAAGGTAAACAAGAATTTCAAAGTAAAACTCAGTGTACGGACTCAGTTTAATAATTTGGTAATTTGGAGGGAAAACCTCGATGTTCGTTTGTTTCGCGAAATTTTGAGATAAACGTAAACGTGCGTATCCTGCCTGATAACAAGGTGTAACGACACACGTAATGACATGTTGAGCCAAATATATTTTCTTATAAACACATGGAGTTTCACTTTTGGCGTGATTTTTAACATTTTAAATAAAGAAAATATTCATGGACATGTTACACAACGCCCTCTAGTCCCAAACTAAGCAAAGCTTGTACTATGGGAACTACTTACGGATAGAATACTTAGGTATACTTAATATATTTTTTTTGTAAATACACACTTGTAATACATAGACACAGAACAAACATCTATGTTTGCCACACACATGTTTGTTCTCGGTGGGTTTACCGACTGAGCCATGACGCCAGCGCCAGTCAATTTTCCTGCCTAATTTTGAGCCTGATTTGAGTATAGGATCACTAAGTTCAGACGGACATGTTTCTTAGCAGGTACAATCACCATCATAAAGTAGGTATGTAGGTGGTAGGTACCTACATACCACTGCGTTGTGCGTTACGATCGCAAGACCAAAGCTTTAGAAAACTTCAATAAGAACAGTTTCAAGATCTAATATCCAATCACAAAACGGCGGTTCTGTAATCATCGGTTGCTTAGAGATAGACAATGTTGAAGTTTAGTGGGTATTTCCTATTGTTAGGGTTTCATTGGATGTACACAATGTACAGATTGACAATTGGTTATTGGTATCCGTCGGCCAAATGAACGTTTGAACGAAACAAGACTCTACGGGCCTAATTCGTATGGTCCATTTTTCTGATCTTATTGAACAGCCCTAAAATGGTAGGTAGCTGTCTTTGTCGTTTCAGTTCTTGAAAAAAGGATAGCAACAATATTAGTGCTGTCAAATTATTTTCCACGTATTTGCACATCCTGTATAGTCCCCGGATATTACTTTGTAGTACATCAATTTGCATAAAATAAATCACCCTTGCTACCGTAAGGTTTTGACGAAACGGTGACCCGCTATAATGTAAAAACGATCACTTCTTTTCATGAGAAAATGAGAAAACGCAATTAAATAACAGAATCAGTAACGTTTTCAATGATTTACATAGAAAATCTATGAATTTTTTTTTTGTTTTGTTATTCTACGAAAAAAAAGCGGTGAACAAATTCTTGAGGTACGAGAACTATGTTGTTGATGGTTTGGATGAAATAAATAATCAGGATTACTTTGATGGAAAGCGATTTTTATTTTTAGAACTACGATCAACCATTACAAATTACAATACTCAAGGCAGATGAATCTATAGACAGAAGTAATCTGTCAAACTCGAATTGACAGTTTGACGTTTGACATTATAGACAGTTTTGACTTACTAAGAGTTACTCTCGTATATTATTATCTACTAATATTAACGTTGTCCTGTCTTTTGTTTTAGATCAATCAAATTGTCAAAATTTTGGTTATACCTCCCGTTCGGTTAAAGTCAAAGTCAAAGTAAATTTATTGCATAAATACATGTTAATTGATGTCAGTTATATTGTATCAATGTATTTTGCTATTAATTATGCGTGCAATTTTGAAATTATATTTTTTTTAATTAAATAATTGAAAAATACGAAAAATTTATAAAATAAAAATAGGAAATAAAGTTGGAAATAAGGTTGTAGATACACTGATTATATTATTCTTACCAGCACTCCCTTCATGTTTATGACACTAGCATTAGCGAACTCGACACTGGCAGAATTATGACAACTAGCCACCAAAGCCAGAAACCAAGAAGTTAAAGTTGACTAACAGTTTTCTGTCAAACAGCGGTCACTGGTTTTATGAAACCAAAGCGTAGTAAGTAATGACTATCGTTATGAGCTCTGGCGGTAGGATTATCTGGGCTTATTGTTAACAAATTATTACAAGGCGCCATGTTTCAGCGCAGATAACAATTAAGTAAGCCCGCGCCTTTTTATTTTAGAATGTTCCGTGCTATTTTGTATTTCGAGATAGTTATTTATCTTAGAATCTGAGAAAGTTAGTTATTCGACTCTGATATTCGTCAAAGACATACCTAACCCCAGTGTTTAACTTCTGCTGGTTTTATCATAACCTGTTATGCAGTATTAGCAGTCACGAAAACGCAAAATAAAATAATTATTTTGACGTAAATACCTGTAAAATGTCTAATAACTAATGATTCCCGCTGCTTTATAATGACATTGTTACATTAAAGCTGTATTGTAAGTATATTGTAACAAACAAGTTCCATCATTGCAAGTTTTAAAAAAATGTGGGACCTGGGCTCCATTCAATTTGTCCCAGACCCTTTCCAAGACTGGTCTTCATACACGCTGTTTTAGTACTTACTTGCTTTTGCCAACTTACTGCTGTTCTTGCCAGTCATGATCACAGAAGCCTGTGATAAAAATCTCTTAAATACATCATCAGCAACCCTTCCAGATCATTAACAATATACATTAAGCGCCATATTTACTCTATTCCACCTCATTAACCGGTTTGAGCCGGTCGCCGTCGGTTATTACCGGACAGAACGGGGTATGAATTCAAAATGGCGCAGCTGTACTAAATAAGAAGGGAGCTTTAAGCTTCTTAATATAGTCTAGTAGTGTTGGAAATTCGTTGAAGGATATGACTTTTGTAACGTGTTTATTTTTTAGGAGAAAACGTGGTAGAAAAAGGACATCAATATGCAATATGCTGAGCTAGGGACCATTTTGCAGCACCACTGCACAGTTATTTTATAAGCTGTATCTATGTGAACTCTTGCTTGTAATTTTATGTGTGTTGCAAATAAATGATTTACTTACTTACTTACTTTTTTTTTACATCAATAAATAAACAATCAAAAAAATACACTTGAACATTTTACACATAGATGATGCTAATCGTCTATAATAGTAATGATTCCCATTTTTCTAAATAATCGGTACTTAAATTACTGGACACCAGATTGCTTCTTGCTTGTATACCTAGGTCCCGACACGGTTTAGTAACTCTGAAGTCATTATTAATAGGTGTTTCTTTAGCTGCGGAGAGCCGTTTATTCCAATAATATGTTAAACTATTTGTACAACCAAGTTGAACATATTACCTCAATTTAAGTTCAGCGCTATTAAACCGTGTCGGAAATTATACTTCTAGTATGGGCTATGGCCGCAAAGAACTGGCACGATCCTTGTAATTTTACTGAATAATTTAATCTACGTGAACAAAGCCGTGAATCTAGATAAGTAAAGTAGGTATACCTACATACTTTTTGTTCCTAAAATACAATTCAAGTGACTGCCATTTCGGATCCCAAGTGACAACACAAAGACTAAAAAAAGCAAATATATATCATTCCACAACCACATTCTACATCAAGGGCAGAATCTTTGGGGTCAAACCGGGTTTTCTACAGTAATGCTACGTCCGAACGAGCATGTCGGCCCAAACGGGGTGAAACCAACCGGTTTGAGCGCGTTTCTCGTTTTATCAGTTTTTATTGGTATATCTACTCGCTGAATATATTTTAACTTATTTTGTCCGGAATTGTCCGACTTTTTAGCAGTTTGGCTGGAATTGTCCGGTTTTTTGTTGGTTTAATACTTGTACTAATAATCCGTGGTTTTAGTGCGGAGTTTTCTTGTTAGCCAAGACTGGTCCGTGATTATTTACTTCAGCTGGTAAAAATGGCTACATTTTGAAATCTTTTGAACTATTTCTACTCTACGATGGTGTCGCCTAGACCAAAATATATCCTAAGTTTTCATTTCAGTCTTTATCCCATCAATGTTCATGTTCGTCATACCATGACAGATCTCGTGTTAGGAAACATGAAAACAAGATATATCACAGTCAAAAAATTTCTAGGCCAGCGTATCAGCATTGCTATTCAGCACGGCAATGCAGCCCGTGTCTTGGGCACGCTTCCGATTGCTACTGATTTGGACATCTATAAATCGTTTGCAACGGTTTGTAGATAGCTCAACTGTTTCATGTGTATTTTGTAAATATTGTGAATACTGTAAATACTGTATTAGTTGTAATTTTCTTTAGAAATTTCTGAATAAGTTGTATTTGTCCGGCTTTTTACATTAAAATGGTAACCCTTTGCGTGTATCCGTTCGGACCGGAAGCATGTACCCCACTTTTACGGCTCGAAGTCCGTCCCCGCAATGGCCCGCAGATAAGGGTTAGGTATTGTATCTGATTAGTTTTAGTGAGCTTTTGTTGGCTAGCTGAAAACCGAACCACTTGCAACGGATTTGGGTCCAAATTTATTCATAGAAGCCGAAGAACTTGAAAAAAAAATTCTCGTATCGATATTTCGTGATGATGTTGGTATTTGTTGCGAAATGTTTTCGGAGAAAAAAAATTTGTTTAGCATGCAGGAAAATAGATCAAAATCAAAGTCAATGCTCAATAGTATGTACTTTACATCTGGAGCATGCTAGCTTTACCTAAATGCAAATCCCATTAATTGCAAAGTTTACATGTTAGTGTTTCAATCACTCTGCAAGTACTGGTCCGATTTGTAGGTTTTTGTATGAAATTTGAATTATATATAATTTAGTTCATAGATTAAGACTTAGGCTATTTCCCATCCCCTAAAATCAACATTATTAAACTAGACGCGGACAAAGTCGCGGGCGAAAGCTAGTATCTAAATAAGTACCTACTAAATTTCACGTTTATAATAAAAATAATCCTCACGAAAAGTACCAAAAAGTATTTCCAGATTTAACCATTGGAATGTGGGTCTCGATTTCGCTATTTCGATAATATTTGGTTGGGGTCTGATCGCGCCCTATTTCGGTCAAAGTTTAGTTGAATTGAAACGTGTTTGAGTTGTCGCCACAATCGATTTGCAATTTCTAGTTACGTCTATGTTTGCTATTTGGTTTTGAGGTTCGTGCCACAAACTTAGATGTTTGCTGAAAGCAAAGTTACTTACTTAATTAGTTCTTGTAAAATTAATTTAAGTCTTTGCGTCTAATTTAAATTATTTATACAGCGTCACGTGCCACTTTTCTTTTTACTCATGTCCCGATAAACGGGACGCTGTAGTGCCTAAGGATTTCGATAGATTTTAAGCTTTTTTTTTTTGTTTTTTTTTATACAATATAAGCAACCGTTTCTATCTCACCTGATATTAAGCAATGATGTGGTCGACGATGTAGCACGGTTACCTAGAAGATACCTATTCACTGTACTCTTGAAAACTTCCAAATTATAGTCATTCGGGAACACAGACGCCGGCAACGAGTTCCACTCTTTGGCTGTTCTTTTGCACTCCTAGCCCAGAGGGCCTAGTACGAGTTTTCAGTGCATAGTGTGGGTGTGAAACGTCTGACGCCCAGCACACCAGTGGGCGCTGATTTATATGGAGACACTGCGGATTCTTTGAGAAGCTCGACATGCGAGTACGGGCTTGATGTAGACCAAGCTTCTCAAAGAATCCGCTCAGTGTCTCCATACAAATCAGCGCCCACTGATGTGCTGGGCGTCAAACTGTTTACACCAGATTTACACACAAAAACTCGTACCTCCCCTTACAAATATCATTATTGTCGTAATAATGATTTTTGTCTTTTTTGCCATTTTACCAAAATACCCTTTTATTTGATTTGATTTTGATTGATTATGTGAATAGGTAAATTAAATTTTCTTTTTTATTCTTTCAGAATGAACAAAACTCACTGATTTCAACAGATTCATATCGATCACAGATTATGTTTAATGTTACGCCATTTTTAAGAACAATAAAAATAAACTCGCTGCCCGGTTAAAATGCCCGCCATCTGTCGATCCGGGTTTTTTATTATAACCCGATTTTACCGGATGTCGCACCGACCGGTATTTTTAATGTATTTCGCGATTTTTGCGTTTCAACTTTGTATTATGTTCAAAAATAGATGTTTTGTTATGTACCTACTATATTTTATTTAGCTACACATCTGTAGCATCATATCTTAGCAGGGTAAAGCCCCGGGAAATCTAAATCAAATTCCGGGAAAATGTGGTATAAATTTAGAATATATTCATGGCCATGTTACACAACGCCCTCTAGTACCAAACTAAGCAAAGCTTGTACTATGAGAGCTAGATTGCTGATAGAGTTATCATATACCGACTTTTTTCTATCAGAATACTTACCCGGGTCACACCCAGATCTAACCATAGAGTAGAACTTAAAAACCTAAACTTTTTAGTGACACTACTTCTAGCTTCTAGCACAAATCTAAAACGTCACTCGTGTTCGGTCGAGTCTGAAAAATACCGCCTGTTAACCGTCAAGTGCGCGTGCCGCTTTATGACTCCCTAACCTCTAGTATGTGTAACTAATTAATTTAAATATTTAACCACATCAAAAGAAATTGAACTCTAAAAAATAAACTCTGCATATTTTCTTTGCAGTATTTAAAAAAAAATCCCTTTCAGCGGGCGGTGACCCCGCAAATATTACGATCAAACAAAGAATGGAGAAAATGAAACAAAACAAGGGTCTTAGTCTAAGCGTCGGGGGTAAATTTTTCAGGTCAGTTTGCATCAGTTTACAAATGTAGAAAGTTTCAAATCTTCTGCAGGTAGCAAATCTGTATAGGTAATACCATCATCAATATAATTTTCAAATCATGCGTTCACTGTTTTGCTAAACTGTTAGAGACGCTCACAACCGTCAAACAACGTATCAAACAGTGTGCAAATTGCACACAACATTGTTGTTTCTTATTCATATTCAATTTCAATGATTTTATATCTTCAGAAATGTTGAAAAATGTTGAACGTGCAAAAAATTGTTAGCGTCTTAAACTGAAGAGATGCGCCAATTTTATTTAAAAAGTGCTTGCGAGTGGTTTGATGTAAGAAAGTAGCCATTAACTCCCGTGCTAGTCTCTGAAGAGCAGTTCAAGATCTTTTTACGAGTCGGAGTGTTGAAATTTCCTTGAGAAGTCTTGGATTCATTTTAAAATCAGATTTATTCCTAAGAGTAAGCACTTTTAATAGGTGATTAAGTCTGAGTCGTGTAAAAATCACATCGAAACTTGATGAAAAATATCCCTGAGCCCCGAGTCTGTGCATTTGTTTTGACTTTCGACTCGAGTATAGCACACGCAAACGCATTCGCAAAGCAAGAAATTTAGTATGAAAACCGAATAAGCGCTTCTAGCGGGAGATTTGGGAATTGTGCAATTCTCAACAAAATGTCTCTCGGGGCTCAGAGCGACATTCTACGCGGTCACATTTGGGTGACTGCTAGTGGCATTCACAACGCTTCTGTGCTTCGTAGGGCACTACGGAGGCCTTGCCGGCTTAAAAACTACGTTACCAGAGTTAACCAACTAACAAACATACAAACTTGTTTACTTTTTATTAGGTTCTTGATGTTTTCTACCTATTTAATAAATATGTAATTGACATAACACGGGTAAACTTGTTACGGAACCCTCAAGAGGTAATCTAACCAACTTAACGCTAGTTAGATATGATTATCTACCCCTATGAAGGGTGAAATACATTTAGCAAATTATTCTGTGCTTCGCGACACCCCTAGGCCCCTAGGATATAATCTAAGAACGTAATGACATTTTTCCAGTAAACCTCAAGAATTGACAATTTCCGGATTGCCTTTACACATGAGCACAACTTACCATTTAACTAAACGGTAGCGAGTATTTCTGACCAATCATTTTGGACGGTGTGATATTTTATTTCACTGAGTTAGCTCTGTTTATTTCCCAGATATTAAAGTTTTTATAGATTACTCTGAATTTTTGGCTACATTATACCAAAATTTTCAGTCAAATTGCCTACTAATACATAATATTAGGCAGCATATTTGCGGTAGTAACTTATAAAATATCTATGTGCATGTGATAAGGCGATAGAGGGTACCTAATGTAATAATTTTGATGTAAATATTCAGCTGAATATTGACCAGATGAATAATAGTTGAAATAATTCTAGTTAATACCATGGAAACAGAGGCGTGTTCACACTAACAACGACACGATAAATCGGTATCGTGGTGTCGTGCCGTGTGCAGACCCATTAATGTAGGTAAATAAAAACTATAGACAGGTACAACGTACACTAAATTAGACGCATCCCGAGTTTGTACTTTTGACGTTTACTACAAAGTCACGTAAACTATAATTTTGTATGGAGAATCATCAGTTTTGTAAACTAGCCGCTAGGGGCGCTGCTCAATCTCTATACAAAAATATAGTTAACGTGAACTTTATAGTAGGTATACGTAAAAGGTTATATATATATTTATATATAGGTTATATTTTTTTTTGCAAAGAAACCCTATAATTGTATGTGTAGATAAATTTTGTTTCTGGTTCTAGCAATAGTCAAGTTAAGGAGGCCTTAAAGTGGCCTAAGACCTCCGTTATTATAGGCTAGGGATACCTACGCATAGCTTGCTCATTTTATTTAGCGAAGTAACGAGGACCCGCAATGCGACAAGACAATTTCTGAGGTTTTATAAAGTCCGTATGCAGTAGTTTTGTGGAATGAAGTCTAACTTACTACTCTTAGCCAATAGGTTCAAGACGAAAAACATTATTTAGTAAAGCCTTGGTCTCGCGATCGTAACGCACTACGCAGCGGTATGCAGCATGCAGCGCCGGACACAATTGTATGGAAAACGTCTAGTATGGTCTTTTGTTATGTCGCAGTCTGCGTCAGCGGCGAAGAGCAAACGCGGTACTCTGCGTTGAACTGCAGGCCGCGCCGCGCCGCAACGTTGTGCGATACCATCGCGAGAGCAAGGCTTATACCGTGTGCATACTATGCCCATGCCGCTGCCGGAATGTATGGCGGCATTAATGCCGCGGAGTTATTGCCACAGCAACATCGCCTTTATTCTCACTAAGCAGCATAGAGATAGAGATAGAGAAATATTTATTTGGCACACAACACAACACAGGTACAACACAGTAAAATAATCACACAGTAAGAAAACAATATATAATGAATTAGAAAATAAAAAAATAAAAATAGAACAGTTTAGCACAGAATACGAAATATTAACTAGTTATATGGTTGTGGGTGCTGATATGAGCCAAAAAAGTCCTGCCTCAGCTTAATGCAGCTCTGCAGAAGCAAAGCGGCGCTGGTTTTCAGTCAGAACCTGAGAGTGTATGACATCACAGCTACAGCTGCTCTGATTTAATGCAAATTATATTAGGTACTTATAATATATTAAACAACATATAATATTAAACAACTAACGCATTAAAGAATTGGGTTTAAAGATATACGTCATAGTGATTTACAATAGCCAGTAAAACCTTACTAGCAGTACATATATAGGTGTATACATATACAGAAATAATAGGCAGCTATGTAGGGTAGGGAAAGAAACAAAACAATTAGAGTTATTTCAAAATTATTTCAAGCCAGAATCATATTAGAAATAGTGCAACAGCAGTAGGCCAAGACAAGATCCTGCCATCGCGGCAAAAAGCAAGCATTGAAGCGGTCGATCGATCACTGGATTCCCACAGAACGAGCAGCGAGTGCAGTCCGGGTAAGCAGCATACATGCCGGCAGCGGCATGGGCATAGTGTGCACGCGGTTGTCTCTCTCTCTGTGTCGATTCCTCATTGCTGAGGGTCGCGACCTCTCTTCATGTCTTTTTCTACTATAAGGTTCTTCCATCGAGCATAAAGTGTGAGCCATTGGAATAAAAGTGTTTAACCCTTAATAAGGCAAGGGGAAATTATTTCCCACCACGATGTTTTATTTTTAAAGTAAAATATTAACGACAAATTATTTGCAGTGAACGAATGAAAGACACCACAAATTTTTTGGACTTTTTTTTCTTTTCCTGGCAACACTTTTTGCTTCATGGCAACCCTTGACTTATTTTTTTTATGTCAAAGTGTCAGTGGCAGAATTTCGAGTAAACGAGCGTTGATTTTTGTGACGATCCGAAGTACAACTGCATTATTCTACTTCTATTTTTTTTTTTCTGTCCTTGTATACTAGTGACTGTCGTCGATTTTAGCTTATGTTACTGTACTTAGAATGTAAATCCGTCTTTGGCTGTCTGCTTTAAAATTAAGATTTACCATTATACTTAAGAGCTGTGGATTTTGTCACTCAATAAAATAAAATAAAATAAAATAAAATAAAAACGAGTTTTTGTTCTACAAAAAATCCTGTAAGTACAATTTGATTGCTATATCTGGTAAAAGGTCTATTCTGAAGCTGTTTTATGTGTTTTCCAATGCAATGTAACAAACCATAACCTCAAAAAATGCAAATTTATAGGTGGGAAATTATTTCCCCTTGCCCGATAAGGTCATGATTTTTTTTATGGCTAACTAGCTACTGCACCCGACTTCGTTTGAATTTATTTTGTTTTATGTTTTTGCGGATGGTTTTCAGAACATTTTGGACCTTTTGGAATGGAGCGGCTTATGACATCATCTCAACTCAAAGGTATTACCTATCCTAACAGCATTTGAATCAGATGGTACCATTCTTAGTTTTATAACACTAACATAACATTCGAGGTCCCACAGCGGAATGAAGAATGTTTTTTTTTATGTTCCTTTAGGTAAGTATAAGTTTCTTAGTTTTATAAGCGAAATAAAACACTATTATAAGTAATTCTAAATTGTTTTAATCTTCTAGTTTACAAATTTATTTCAGGGGTCTACATAAAATAAGGCAAAACAGAAAATTTTATATAAACAATATGACAAGACCCTTTTTTTTAGTTTACTTAATTTTTTTATAATTTTACAAAAAATACAAACCAAGCCACGGGCTAGTGCTTGTATATGGAAATAATGAAACTGAGGCTAAAAGTACAAAACCTAATCGGGCAAAGGGATATTATTTCCCACCCAAAAACCTAATGCGTAAACCTAATCGGGCAAAGGGATATTATTTCCCACCCAAAAACCTAATGCGTAAACCTAATCGGGCAAAGGGATATTATTTCCCACCCAAAAACCTAATGCGTAAACCTAATCGGGCAAAGGGATATTATTTCCCACCCAAAAAAAGGTACTCCCCCCATGAAAACCCCCCCTTTTTTTAATTTTTCGTATTCTAGAGTATCAACTTACCCTAAATCAATTTCAACTTCTTCTCTAACTAGCCTACTGGCTCGCGCCTTATTAAGGGTAAAGTGAATTCCTTGATAGATTTCGTTTTCAAGGCCAAATTCCACCATTTTCCCTTCAAAACAAGCGACAGCCGACTTGACAAATGACTTGACTGTGATATTTCAAATATTTTACTTGACACTGGCAAAATTGTATGTCGAAATGACGGACACAGGCCATATAGGTTTAAAAGAAGAAGACGAAGATCTAGGCACAGCAGTGGGGTGACATCACAGCAAAACTATAAAGTAGGTACTAATTGCATTACCCAAAGATTCACGTCCTCGCTAAGCGATAAATTTATATCAAACGAGCCATCGGGATTCAGCACTATTACTAAAGATAGCACTTAGATTATCCTTATCGCTTCTTAACGGCTCTTTCAGAGGTTAATTCTCTTATTTAATCTAGCAAAATAATTTCAAAAATATTCATTGACATGTCACACAACGCCTTTTAATCCCAAACTAATGTTGCGTTCATACTACGCCGCAGTCGGCAGTTACTTGGGGCAGGGAAGTGGGCACGTAGTGTGAACACGATAATACCTCTGTCCCGGCTCCCGGCCCAAGTTCATGCCCTAGCTCCCTAATGAGAATAAAGGATATGTTGCTGTGGCAATAAGTCCACGGCAATCATGCCGGCAGCGGCATCGGCATATTGTGAACGCGGTATAACTCAAAGCTTGTACTATATAATAATAATGAACGCGCAGAACGTCGAATAAGTTTTATATTCGGTGAAGATTGACTAAGCAAGCTACACCACGGGTGATGCAATGATGTTGACGATGAAAGGAGGAGGATGTTTACCACCCATGGGGGTTCGTGACGTCATCAAATTTTATTACAAGATTAAACACTTAATCGATACGACGCAAATTGCGGCGGTTAATATGGCACATCGCACGTCTGGGTGATAAATTGAAATATTACATTAAATCGCGTAACTCGAGACGGAGAAATTAACAAGGGACCGAAAGATACTGCCTTTTCCCATGCACGCTTTGTGTGTTTGACGTTTACTGCAAAGTCACTTAAACTATAATTTTGTATGGAGAATCATTAGTTTTTTAAACTACTCAATAGAGGCGCTGCTCAATCTCTATACAAAAATATAGTTTACGTGAACTTTCTAGTAGGCCATTGCAATAATAGTGTTTAAGGCGATTTTCTTGAAATTATAGATTGGTTTTTAAGTTTTGAAGGGAAAATTCCACCATTTTCCTTTCAAAACAAACGACAGCCGACTTGACTTGACTGATAATATTTAAAATAATTCACTCGACACTGGCAAAATTGTCTGTCGAAATGACGGACAGAGGACATAATTGAAGAAGAAGAGCCCGTATTTATTTGTATTAACTATCTGTCAGTGACGTGACGCTGGGCAGAAATGTCAGATTCAGGATGATTGCCATTAAAAAAAAATGACCCGTGTGTCACACAAGCATGAAGATGGAAATGAAATCTACCAATACTAGGTATTACCTACCAATAAAATTGATTATTCTCAGAACTACCTTCATCATGGTTTCTCACCCTAGTCCGGGAAAAGGATAATCAAAAACAAATAAACCATTGATGTTTTCACTAGCAAACTTCCCGCCAGATATTAATCAAGAGGTTAGCACTGGTTACCACGACAGGAGCCTTTTGTGACCGCGAAAACACAGCGTCTCCTTCTTCTCTTCTATTTATGGCCTCTGTCCGTAATTTCGACACAAAATTTTGCCAGTGTCAAGTGAAGTATTGGAAATATTATCAGTCATGTCAAGTCATTTGTCAAGTCGGCTATCGTTTGTTTTGAAAGGAAAATGGTGGAATTTTCCTTTCAAAACTGGAAAACGAAATCTATCATATCAAGGAATTCTCCTTAAACACTTTATTCCAATGGCTCACACTTTACGCCACGACCACAAGTATTATTGGATAAAATTACACCAAAATTAAACAACAATAATTACTATAATACAAGAAAAACTATTAAAAGAAAAGAGATGATATTGTTTACCCTAAAAATGAAAGAACTTGAATCGACAGAGCCTTTAGTGACTACGACCACGTAAACACAGCGTCGTTGCTGCGTCAGTTTGGCAACAAGAAGCTACGACTACGCCAACTTGACGAATGAATCGACTTGACTATACAACTTTTTTAAATATTCACTTGACACTGGCAACATTGTCTGGCGAAATGACGGACAAAGACCATGAATAAAAAAAGAATGCGACGGCAATAAACAAAAAAACAAAAAGACGAAGACTGTGTTTTGTTTTTAGATCGTTGGTGCGCTTTCAAATGTTTTCTGCTTCTAACTCGCGCTCGTGGCTAAGCTTGCTTAGTCAATCTTCACCGATTATCTAAGTTAAGCGACGTTCTGCGCGGTCAATCTTTGGATGGGTGACCGCTAGTGGCATTTACATCTGAGTGCGTCCGTGCTTCGGAGGGCACGTTAAACTGTCGGTCCTGGCTCTAGCAGTCGTTAAGCCTTGACGGACTCCGTCACCAGTGTTGGCTACTAACTCATACGAGCTTGCTTGCTTTAGTTCTAACTTGTGCTCTGTCCCTGTAGAGGAAATGATGTGCAATAAATAAAAGTCGACGAAATCCGTAGACGAAACTCCTTGCTGACAGACGCTATTTATCTTGACTAATACCTATAAAGTGACGCATCTGTTATTTTAGGGCTGAAATAAATAAACAAAAGAAGTTCCAAAACTAAAACCCGACTGAAAATCACGCAAGTATAAAACAAGAAAATATTCTCATCTGAAATTGTTAGTGAGGTTTAGGCGATAGGAGATTTTTTTTTTAATTTGTGTCCTCTCCAGCAGGCGGTTGGGACGCGTCCGTACAAACGACAAAAGTGTGCCAATTGCGTATATTCCTTCTAAAGGTCGTAGAGTTTCTCGGTAAAGCAATTCTTTGTTGCAAATACGAGTTTCCTGGCTCAATTTAAAAGTAGCGCTGAAAATAATAAATAATAAGACTCAGAATTTGTTTTTCTTTTAGTTTTTCACAACAGCTAGGTACTTTCTGTTTAGTTTCAGCGACGAAAAGATTATTTTCTCTCTTCTCAGGCGTGTACCACCGGGTGGGGGAAAAAACGACCTTTATTACCACTGTTATTTGGAAGGCAAAAAAAGGAATTTATCATAACGAAAAAGGAAAATAAATTTTTGTAAACTTATAATTAAAACTCACTTTATTTTCTTATCTAATTATTTTGTAACGAAACTGTACTTAGAGAAGCAACTAGCAGGCACTGGTACCTCATTCGTAATACCATAGACTATAGATCTTGAGTTCAACCTCCTGTCATCAGGCAGAGAGGAGGGGGAGGTAAATTTATTATCCCTACTTCCGGTCCGGGCCGATAACTTCCGGTCGGGACGAGTGGCGATGGTTAAAAGATTGCCAGATTTGACGGCTTCCTCGACTTTTATAGCTTGATGGAAATGAGATAGGTAAATAGATCGATGAAATGATTGCGTATCAAAGTTTAAATACTGTTAGGAATCAGAAGCGGTTCCAAATAAAAAAAAACATAAGAAGTAGTATTTGAGGTAAAAACACATAACTTTAACAGCTAACTTCCATAAATCGCATTAATGCTCATAGAAATCAGGATATGGCACTAAAAATGACGAGAAATCATCAGTTTACACAAATAACCTCACAGTTTACATTTAACCAAAAAAACAGCGTTGACTAGTTAAACAATCTAACTAACTTCGTAACTGATCATCGTTACCGACCAATCAGTTTAATTAGCAACCCTAGAGCGCTATAAAGACATGTGCATCGGACGAAAGTCCGATCAAGACTGCCCGGTCGCTCCGCGCGCATCGCCTTATAAAGGAGTGCGTAAACAAGTGACGTCACATAATCCAGGCTTCTTCGAGGGGCTTCCAACAATACATTTAGTTAAAAACTAAATTGATAGATAGAAAATATATAGTGTACTTGCCGTCGCCCGTGGCGTTGCTCGCGTTCTAGACCCTTTAGAATGTGACTTTTGAAAATTCCTTTCTTATTACACTTCTACACTATATAAGGGTACTACCCTCTTAATTTCATACCTCTAGGACTTATAGTTGAGGCTGTGCGTTGATTGTCAGTAAGCTTCAAAAGAGTTTTATATATTTAAGACGAAAAGATAGAAGATTCAGATATAACATTCTCTATCAGCTAATCTTTGGGTAATGGGGATAACAATTGGTTTAGGGTATTGCGCTTAGACTAGAGGCTAAATTATCTATTACTAAAAGACAATTTAGTTAAAACTAAAAAAAACCTATTTAAGAACAATCAGAATAGGCCCAATTGTGCCCAATGCTCTTCCAGTTCGTAGTCGCTAGGTATCCCATCTCATAAATTAATTAAATTCAAACGAGGCTATCGATTATAATTACTGAAAACTGCGTATAACGTCTTTGGGGACCATTTTGTCATCATCAGTAGGTCTCTACTAAGTAATACTTATGTAAAATAATAATATTGGTAAAAATGAAATTAAATACATTTATTCAACCCATTAGGTACAAACACACAGATACAACAGAGAGAAAAAAGTAAGTCAGACAGGAAGGAGCAAAACAGTAGTTTAAGACTTAGAGGAATTTCATTTATATTTATCTCTAATACGCCGCATATACTAGTTAATTAATAAAAATAATCCGACCTAGTAATGTGCGCAGTCGGACACAAACTAGTGGAAATAAAGGTGTAGATAAAAGTATCCCATCTAGTAGATTTATTAGCAGTCTATAAGCTCAGACGCGAATTTTAGTCGCGCAACAAATGTGTTTAGCTAATATACTCTATCTCTTAAGCCTTTACATCTATTGAAGATGATTTATACAGCGTCAGGAGGTAACCTATGTCTACACTTAATGGGACACTGTAGTGCCTGGGACAATGTTTAGATGGAGTAGGCTTGCCCAGCACCTATACCATCCTCTCAGCCTAGTCAGCCGTATCCACAGGAAAAACATCGTCAATACGTGGGGAGTTGACTAATTTTAGGAAAATTTATAGGAAAATTATTTATAACATCGTGAGGAAACTTACTTTATAGCTCTTGAGTGTAAGTTCAAAACTTTTAAGTAGGTACCTATTAGATTACTTTAATGACAACTTGGTCAGAGGGACTAATTTATTTATTTATTTATTACACAGTTGCTTAAATAAAACTTACAGTCTAAGACCAAAACGTTTTATGAGCCATTAGAGCATTTAGATGCTTAATAAAAAACATATACAAAGCCTAACGAATTGCCTTAAATTTGTATGGAATATATCCACTTGAGGTGTCTGAGCAATGAGCATATTCAGAAGTGTCAGTGCGTGGGGCGTCCGCGTCGGCGCATACCGAGCTGTGTGAGTGCGGGAGGTGGGGGGCGCGAACAGACGCCGCATGCGTGCCGCTCGAACGTACCGGTCGGGAACGTACAGAGACTAATAAGTAAACGAACCTACTAATACACTTCTAATCATATTAATAAACTTTTTTTGCTGGCACCACCACGACGACAATTTCCCAGTTTTTTCTCAATCATCGTTTTCAGATAAAAGATTGGTCTGTAATTCGCGGCATTAAGTCGCGTCCGACATAACTCCCCTATCTAGGATCTCGAAGCGATGGGCAAATTTATCGGAACTAATTACGCTGATAGTGCAGAGTGCACAAAATCAAAGGACTTGCTTATACCAAAAAGCTGGTTTTCAGCTCTGGTCTACGAATGATACGAATTACATATTATAACCCACAAGAGGGTAATCGTTGTCTCATAAAAAATAAAACAAAATAACATGAAAATACCATGTTATAAAAACTAGTTTAGGAGGTAGGTACAATGGGCGGCCTTATTGCTTAAAGCAATCTCTTCCAGACAACCTTTGGATGGACAGAATCTAGTACACAAAACACGGACAGGGCGTACATAATTATCATTTGAATGATTACTAGATTGCTTCTTTCCTAATTAAGAGGACCACAATCCCCCTGTTTCAATACTAAATGCTTCCTATAATGTCCTCCGCGGCCGTTGCTCATTCACAGCCATTATTTATGCCCACCTGAGGGAATGAATCAGTAATGCTGACTATTACTGAATTAGGGCATAATGTGGTCGTTAAATTGATAGAGTAAATCTGGTTTGGTTAACCACACGCTAAATGAATTCTACAGGAAAATGTATTGGAATGATTAAGTTATTTCTTGTAAAACGTTATTACTATGTAAGCATATTATAAGGGGACTTTTTACAGCCTATACGTTTTGTGTGATTGGGTGTGTCAGTGGCTCAAAAAAGCCAGTGTCTGCACCAATACGGTGTAAAAGAATCTAGTATTGTTCGCACTTCCTACTTTGTGATTGTTCACTCGCTCTATGTTCCGTTCACACTATGCCGCAGTCGGCAGGGACTTGGGCAGGGAAGTGGGCACGAGCATAGTGTTAACACGATAATGCCTCTGTCCCGGCTCCCGGCCCAAGTTCATGCCCTTGCTCTCTAATGAGAATAAAGGCGATGTTGCTGTGGCAATAAGTCCACGGCAATAATGCCGGCAGCGGCATGAGCATAGTGTGAACGCGGTATTACAGTACGGCGCAGAGTTGTGGGGATGCGTTGCGATCATCAGGCGCGAACTAGATCTATGAGATTAGCAGTTCCCCACGCTAATGTATACATAAGTATCCTGTCGGCAGTATGAAAACATCCATATAAATACTACCCAATATATGACTGATAGAGAATGCTATTTTAGCATTAAGTTCGCCTGTAATACTTTTATTTTGTGCAGTAAAGAATTTTCTATCGACCTATCCATTGTCGCAGTATTGTAACTGAGTTAATCCTCAATTATTATTACCTTACTTGATTAATAATACAGACTGGTAAAAGTGGTAAACCCTTGGTAGAGTATGCTATAGTAGGTGCCAAATAACACCACAATACAGGTCATTGACCCACCTTCACCACGATGTTGCAAAATTCAATTTGTGTATGGTAAACAAACAGTACTACAAGATTCGAGCGATTACCGTCTTAGCGACAGGTTTGTATGGAAAGCGACAGAATTAGCCATTCATATAAATTGAATTTTGCGACATCGTGGTGAAGGTGGGTGAATGACCTATAATTGCGGTGTTATTTGGCACCTACTATAAGCGTGTTGACAGGCTCGGATCTTTACGTAAATTCCATAAAGTATTACGATTTACGTCTACATTGCATGAATCAAGTTGAAAATTTTACGGAAATACTTAAAGATTTCTTAAAATATAGGTACTTAGAAATCTTAATAATACAATCGACGTTAAAAGATCAACTTCGTTTGTTCTTTGCGTGTCGCACACGTGTCGCGCGCTAGTACCTCGACATCGCCAGAATTTAGGACGGACTCTTTAAATGCAGGTAATCTTACTAGGTCTTATTTGACGCCAGAACAAAATTAATACAGAATGCCCAAAAGAGCCCTTTGTAACCTTTCTGTTTATAGCGTACAATATTGTTCCTCGTTTACTAATTTTCTGACATTTACGTCATTCCAGTAAAACCCGAATGATAATTTCACTAGATTTTATTATTCCGGCCCCTCTGGCCGAAAAATCCGGAAATACTTTTTAAAAACTCGAATAAACTCCATTTTGTATAGATATTTGCTACGCCAAGTTAGTTCGTAAATCAGTAAACCCGACAGCTCACGGCGACGGTGGATAGAACTAGGTAGGTACCTATCTGCAGCACAAGTTTGCAACGAGCTTCCTTGTGTCTGTTAGACGATGACATGTGCGGAAGCTGTACTTGAGCATGGACTGGACACTTGTAAGCTCAGCTACTGTCAAGTCGATGTTCTTCTTCTTCTTTTATTTATGGCCTCCGTCCGTCATTTTGACAGACAATTTTGCCAGTGTCAAGTGAGCTAATTGATATAATAATATTAGTCAAGTCAAGTCAGTCGTAAAGTCGGCTGTCGTTTGTTTCGAAGGCAAAATGGTGGATTTTCCCTTCTACTTCTTCTATTTATGGCCTCTGTCCAGACAACGTTGCTAATATCAAGTGAGATATTTGAAATAATATCGGTTAAGTGACTTGATTGGTATTTCAAGTTAAGTTTTACGACTAGACTTGACTCAAGTCAAGTCATTAAACTTTTGCTAATATTTGTAGTCAAAAAATTAAGCAGTATCCAAAGAAAAGGCATTCACAGAAAATAAAAAAGCCACCTTTCTAAACAACTAATGAAAGAAAAAAATGTTTTTTGTCGTAAAGTTATTGAAGCGATGAAACAGAATTATGGTTATTCCACGATCTATCTGAGGCAACAATGGTTTGAGACATAAAATAGATTTATAGGAATTAATCTAAGTAACACAAAGGTCAAGAAATAAAGGTTTGTCATCATCATTTTAGTAGCTTGGACAAGTTTACTGTTTGACACTGTAGACTGTTTCTATCTATCTATACTACATATCAGGGGTATATTTTCAAACCCGGGCAAGTCCACCGAACCAAAATTTTTAGCATTAAATAAAATACATAATATATTTTATCCGACCTATTAGATAAAATAAAGACATTAAGTAATGTAAAAACATACATAAAAAATCGTCGGGTTTAATTAAGTTACTAATCATAAGCTCAATCCAAGGATTATGTGTCAAACCATTTTAATGATGGACTTTCCCGTCTTTGCTCCCAACCGAAGAAGATTATAAAACTGTAAAAAAGTAAAAAAATAAAGGTAAAGTTAAATGGATGAACTACATACTTATGCAGATCTACTAAATAAACGATTCTGATTCCGAAAATTGAGTTTGTCTGTTTATCTGTTTGACAGTTCGCGAATCACGCTTTAACTACTGGACCAATTTCAACGAAACTTACACCATTCGGAAGCCCTTTTTCCGGATTGAAACTGAGGCTATATTTTATTGAAATGAAAGAAGATGAATTGATTTGAGGAGAACATGGTAGGATAGGTGTCCTCCTACGAAAAGGGAAGATCTTCCACGCCCAGCGACCTTTGGCTCGGGGTCCGAGAACTAATGGATGGTATTTGGTAGTATTACTTATAGTATTATATAATCTGTGCTTATGTTCTAACTCCGTGATAACTTCGTTCGCGCGATCTAGGATATTTCTCATGTTAGTTCTTATGTAGCGAGATAGATGGCGCTACAGATTCTTAGATACAACAGAACTTGAACTCTCTAAACCACGACTCATCGAGACTCATCGATAGCTACGAGACTCATCGTATATACATTATTATGTTGGTTGACAGATATTTTGGTGGAAAGCTTCGCACGCGCGGGTATCAGTTAGTGTCATAAAAATTTATAAGTAACGCATTTGAAATAAGAATAAAACTCCCAGAGACAAAGTAAATAAGTAATTAAATTAGGAATCCTAGTTTTTTTAATTACAAATTTGGTTTATAATGTTTTTGTATACCGCGACCTTGGAGCAAGTCGCTATGTCAAGAATCTTACGACCATAAAGAATTATTCCATTGCTTTAATTTTATGTTTATGTTCATGTAGTCAGACCTCCATACACAATGCCCTTCTACAAACTTCTCATTCAAACTAAAACAAGGCACAGCTGATGTGTACGACGCGGAGAAATAACTTTTGCTAACTTTAAGTTTGTGCATCTTGCGATTGCAATTCGTAAACTTCAACTTTAGATACTTTAGATACTTAGTAACTTAGACACGCTTTTGTCAAAGGCAAGCATCAGTGTGTGGATTCAGGATTTTGGTTTGAGAAGAATTAGACCCAGCTATCAATGTTTGGCCGTGGAACCGACAACCGTTGGAGCATGCGAATACTTGAGTGGAGACCGCGTTTAGGCAAGCGTAGTGTAGGATGCCCTCCGTCAAGGTGGGGCGACGATCTGAGACATGTAGCTGCCAAACATTGGATGAGAAGAGCTGAAGACCAGGCTCAGTGGCGCGTCTTGGGAGAGACCTACGTTCAGCAGTGATATATGTTGATGATGATGATGATGATCAAGGTTTTATCTATCTAAATCTTGATTCACCTTTGGATAGACCCGGAGCTTTTGGCGCGAGTTTCCTTATTTCATTTATTTCTCTCACTTAAGTTAATAACTAAGGAAATAGGTGACCCTTACCGCCAAATTATGTTTCCAGATTTATCTTGGATCTAACAAAACCGCCAAAAACCGCGTCTGTTTTGGACTTAACTCCTGTCAAATCTGTCAGATTTATATGTTACTTAATATGAAAAAACCTAGTTAGGTCCAAAACAGACGCGGTTTTTGTTAGATCCAAGATAAATCTGGAAACATAATTTGGCGGATGATGTTTTCTTTCATCATTATTTTAGAGCTCTTGCATTGAGCACATTTATCCGAGTAGAAACATCGATAGGCACACACAACCGAGCCCGTAGTCTGAGTTTTGTTTTGTTGAACGAAACGCATATCGAGAAGCAACTTGCGAGATATTTTGTGTGAAAATCCGATAAGCGCCTCTAGCGGGAGTTTTGCAAACGATTTTTCTTCATACAAAAACTGGGAGTTTCTCGATTCTCGCTTGTCGCATATCACCATAGCAGAACTCAGTCTACGGGCTCTGGATCGGACCACAATACAACCTGACTTCTATCAACAGACTAGCACTCTTTCAGCTTAGTTGGCATTACCCACAAGAAAGTCTTGATCTAGGCTGAGAGTGCCTGATAACTCATAACCTATTTAGACGCCGCCGGCTAAAATTGGTCGAGAAAACAATTCAATTGGTCGAACGATACACCATCGATATTTGCTCTACAAAAGGTATAGTCTTTTACACTGCCACCGCCACGACATCTACCACGATATTCGCGATGTTGCTATTGTTATTGACTATAATCGCAACTAATTTGATTCTAGGCTTGACAAAGGGTTAGTGTCAAAACTGTTCTTCTTTGAAATAATGTTACCACATTCCGATTCAGTCTGCTAGTGATGTTTTGTGACAGATTTGTAATATGACTAGATTGATTTTGTTATTTTGATGTCCGCAATAATGAAACAAATTCAATTTAAATCAGCTAAATAAATATATTAATATTCTAGGAGATATCACACAACGTTCAATCCCAAACAAAGCAAAGCCTTGTACTATGGGAACTAGAGTACTGATTGTTGAACACAGCGCCATCTGTGGTTCAACGGCTGTGTTAAACACAGCGCCATCTGTGCTTCAACGGCTGAACTAAATAAGTAGGTAAGTCGATACCTAATTAATCTTTCACTTCGAGTACTACATAGACTAGTTAGCTAATTAGTTAAGACAGTTGCCACTGTAGGGCGCTGTTCCTTGGTATAAAAGACGCCGCGTGGTCTAGCTTCGCTCTCTTTTTCCGGCGGTCATACCGACTAGCTGTGCCTACCTACTAAATTAAATTACTAATAAACGCTTTGTTTCATGGCCAAGGATTTTCTTCCTCCTGCATTAGACACTGATAGAACACTTATACACATTTTTTTTGTAAATACATACTTATGATACACAGTAACCAGACATAGAACAAACATCTATAAATGGTTAAAATACTCTAAAAAGATGATTAACTGTGTAGATGTCGTTTCGGTATCGGCTTGTATACAAAAACTCAAAGGGCGCTAGTTTATCGCCGACTGGAATAGACTCCTGTGATTGTTTCCGCAGACCCGATAAACCAATAGGACAGACGGGACGTATAAAGCACTGTAGTTCAATTGAAAATGTCGTATAAAACAAATATTGTATTAGTAACATTGAAATGTAGTCTATCTATCTATCTATACTATTATAAAACTGTAAAAAGCCAAAAACTAAAATTAAAGATATGGATAAACTAAATATGCAGATCTAATAAATAAACGATTCTGATTCCGAAAATCTAATTTCTCTGTCTGTCTGTTTATCTGTTTGTCTGATTGTCTGCTTGTTTTTTCGCGGATCACGCCTAAACTACTGGACCAATTTCAATGAAACTTATACCATTCAGAAGCCCTTTTTCCGGATTGAAACATCTATATTTTTTTGAAATTAAAGACGTGGATTTCTTAGACACAGCTTGAACTCTCTAAACCAAAAGCCGCCTATGGCACGAGGTTCATCGTACGTTGGTTGACAGATATTTTGGTGGAATGTTTCGCACGCGTACGAAGTCGCGGGTATCAGCTAGTGTATAATAAAATCAACAAGCGTCATAACTCAGTTTGTATAGCTCTGCCTTCCGTGTGGGTTCGATTCCCACCGAATACAAATATTTGTGTGATGGTAAAACATAGGGTGTTGGTCTATAGGTGTTAAGTTTTATTTAATGTCATATGTTATGTTATAACAAAAAATGTATAGTAGGTACCTACTTAAATGAGTCAAGGGGCTCCGGGTTCTCTGAAGACCTTATTTACCCACTAAGCAAGCTCGTTACGGGTTAGTGGCCAACTCTGATGACGGAGTTTTTAGGCCGCCTTAAGGCCTCCGTCATGGCTTAACTAGAGCCGGGACCGACAGTTTAACGTGCCCTCCGAAGCACGGAAGCGCTCAGATATAAATGCCACTAACGGTCACCCATCCAATTAGTGACCGTGCAGAACGTTGCTTAACATAGACAATCGATGAAGATTGACTAAGCGAGCCTATAGCCACGAGCGCTTCAAATTCAATTTACCTACAATAATACTTATATTTTATTTTGTGATTCCGATAATATTTTTCTGTCACTTTAAAAACGTTAACAATTTGAAACTCCATTTGTGAAGCTATTCAACATGAAAAAGGAACCGACTCGAGGGTATTTGAATGAGCTCCGATTTACATTGAACGATGTATAATAGATAAACATTGTAAGGGTTTTATTTATAGCTTAGCAATTCAATTTTAAAATATCTATCTTCTAAATATATAAAACTCTTTTGAAGATGACTGACAATCAACGCACAGCCTAAATCATAAGTCCTAGAGGTATGAAATTTGGTGGGTTGTATCCTCATATAGTGTAGGGGTGCACTAAGAAAGGAATATTGCACAAGGTTCAACATAAATATAATTTTCATCGAAACAAGTTTTCTAAACGTAAAATTGAAAATGTAAAAAACGCTAAAAAATTATTTTTTGGTCGGAAAACTTGTTTGGTTCGAAATTATATTTATATGCTGAATCTTGTGCAATGATATTGCACACAACTTTGTTGTTTGCGATTTTTCTATACAAATATTATAAAGAGGAAAGGTTTGATTTTTTGTTTGTTTGTTTGTTTGTATGAATTGAATAGGCTCCGAAACTACTGGACCGATTAAAAAAATTCTTTTACCATTAGAATCCTACATTATCCCTGATGAACATAGGCTATATTTTATCCCGGAATTCCCACGGGAACGGGAATTACGCGGGTGAAACCGCGAGGCGCTGCTAGTCATAAATAACTTCAGTGGTTTTATATCTTCAGATATATTGAAATGTGCGAACGAGAAGTTGTTCGACGGCTGTTAGCGTCTTAAGTTGAGAGGCGATTATAAGTAAGACCGGCTATTACAAAGAGATACCAATCGCTTAAACTGTAGAAAAAATGTGCTTGGATATAATTATGAGACAAAACAGCTAAAAAATATTAGATGTATAGTATAATCCAATGGGCGTTCTTAGGAAGTAAGTACCCCAAGTTACGCCAAGAGCTAATAATCTACATAGAAGTTTGAAAGACTTTCAAGAACTTGAGTTACTTCTACAAAAGATAGGTAACTCTCAGGTGTATTTACTTAAGTAGGATCCCCACTTTGTATAACTTACATTTCCCAAGAAACGTGGAACGTTATATCGCGTGCTTGTGGCCTATAGTGTTCACGAATAGACAAATACAAGGTCTAAGAAATAATCAAAGTGTAGGATTATGTACTTTTCTATTTTTGAGTGATTTGATTAAACAATAAAAAAACCTGTGCGTGCAGTCCCTACGCACGGGAGAAGTTATACTTCGAGTGCCACGCATTCACTCTCGCTGTGTTTAATTTGAAATTAATTTAGTATTTATTTTTATGTATTTAACCAATATGCAGTATTAAATTTTCACTTCAAAATAAAAAGTAAAAAGTTGCATGAACACTGCCATCTATTATATTATGATTGTAGCGTATTAGTCTCTTTCTATTCGCCCCGCTGTCAGTTGGAAGTAATCTTTAAAAACACGGGCGGTCAAATGCTGAATTGCTGAACACTGCCATCTATATTTGATTGTAGCATTTGTAGCGTATTAGCCACTGTCTCTTTCTATTTGGAGGGAATAGAAAGAGAACATTGTTTGAAGTCGCATTAGAAGTGTAACTTCAAAAAATGTTAGATAACGTCTGACGGTTTTTGATTCTGTTAATATGGCTAAAGAAAAAGTTCAAAAAAAAAATTGTCCACATCGTGTAATTTTGTCACTACTGACAACTGACGTCATTGACCATCCGTTCTAACGTGACGTCATCCGATTAAAAACCGGATTCGACAGCACCCAGTGGAAACGGGGTTGGTAACCGCTTCTTACAAACCCTGGGTCTAAAGTTGAAGCTAAGTTTAGCCTAGCTCCAACTTACAACTTGCCCTGAAGTTTCAAATTAAGCTTAAGACCGGGGATATTGACCCTATCTATAACAAGCGGTGACCCCACTTGGTTTTGACGCTGGCAGCTGTCAAACAACTACTTGCTCACAAATTTAAACATATCTGAAGATACCACAAAGTTGTGTGCAATAACAAAGATCAGTATAAATATCATTTTGATCCAAAAAGTTTTCCAACCAAAATATTACAAAGCTTCAAAGCAAATACGCTCTTAAAAGTTCAAAAAACTAGAAAACCCGACTTCAATTTGATTATTCCAGCTTCATCATCACTACACCTAATCAATGGTGGTCCATCATTTAGAATAAAATATATTGACATTATTAGCTATCCGACAATATCGTCTAGGTGCTATGTCGTGTCGTTCGCAGTGTGATTAAAGATTGTACCTGAAACTGGCCCATGGGGCCCGGCAAAGAATATGTAATACGTAGTTCCTACGCAAGAAGAAGCGGGGCTCCCATTCTACCAAAACACGGAAAATCTCGTTTTGTATGAAACGTGATTCAAATTTTGACCCCCGTTTCATGCGTTGTTTGTTTTTTGAAAGCACGAGTCTACTTCGAGAGTTTCGCCAGTCTTTTTTTTATTTTTTTTTATGAGCTATAGCTATAGCATTTGGCTGACAGCACACGTGATGGTAAGTGTAGCTACAGCCTAAGGTGGAGCACGCTTAGCTATAATCCACCTATTCCTTGAAAATTCCAAGGTTATATCTTTCTGGAAATACTAATGATGGCAAATAGTTCCACTCCTTGGCAGTTCGCATTATGTCGGTGGAAGCAAAGCGTTTTGTGCGAAGATATGGGATATCTACTATGTAAGGATGCGGCATTTATCAGTGCGCCTAGTAGTTCGGAGGTAAAAGGGTGATGGAGAAATCAGGTCATGTAGTTCCTGTGCATACAGTCTGGGGCCCTGAGGCTTTAAATCATCTAGAATAACTGCAAGGCCTATTTATTTCAGGGAACTCATGTGCCCACTTCAAAACATTCCCCTTCAAATTCAAACTTTTGAAAATCGTACGGTCCAGAAATGGGTTATTGTCAGAAGTGGTGCGAAGGGTCTGTAATTGGTTAAAATCAGGCCCTTTGTAACTGAAACGGTAGACACTGGCACTAATTGACCCCCTCATCGACCTCTCCCATTGACGCCTAAAATCGGGCGTGAGGTACTTAGAAAGTAAGAAATTGCTTTGATAATGTTAACTGACTTACGGTTAAAAGTAATGGCAGACCAAGCTTCTTTTTTTATAAAATAGTAGATTGTTATACAAGGGGTTAAAATGGCCACACCCGAGGTAGTCTTGCTCCTGAGCTAAAATATAAAAATACTAGCCGTGGCCCGCGGCGTAGCTCGCGTTCCAGCAGTGCGCAAGTACCGTTCTTGTCGATCGCATAATTTGACATTTAGAATCGTCAAAATTCGATAAAAATGGTTTTATCGACAGCTGCACGTTACCAACTTAGACGATCGGTAGATAAATTCGTTAAATTTTAACGAATTGGCAATGGTGTATGTTTACTATGTTTTAATTCTGACAAACGAAAGTGATTGACAGTGATATTGACAGAAAACTAGTAAATCATGGCAACAGTGAACGAATGATTTAGATAAACACTGACCTTAATTTTGGGAGTACGGATCTTTTGTCGACAAGAGATCCGTACTCCCATGGAACGATACATGTTTATCAACTTTGGCGATCGACAACTAAGCGATCGATAAGAACGGTACTTGCACTGCAGACCCTTTAGAGTGTGACTTTTCAAAATTTCTTTCTTAGTGCACCCCTACACTATATAAGGATGCTACCCTCCAAATTTCATACCTCTAGGACTTATAGTTTAGGCTGTGTGTTGATTGTCAGCCAGCTTCAAAAGAGTTTTATATATTTAGAAGAAAGATATTCAATAGAACCACGAAACTATATCAATAATCTAAAGCGTTTTGACTGTTTCCTACCAAACTTATCTCTATTGAGATGCAAATAGCCCTTTTACTCCCTGAACTGTTCACCCGTATGTCCTCAATAACTCAATAAAAAGACATGACCAGCTCATCCTGGTCTGTCGCTTAGTTACCGCCTTTGGCAGTACCAAAAGAAATGGATGAGTAACTATACCTTGTAGCTCAGGTTATAATGGTGGTTCTTCTTAAGGGAAGGTCAACTAATGGCTGCAGAATATATAGTAGTATTGGCAAGTACTTTCACTTAAAGATAAAGATAAAAAAAGATAAAAATGTTTATATTGCATAAAAAAATGAAAAACGACTTGAAAAGAAAAGCTGAATTACTTTTAGAAATATTTCGGCAAGTTTTCAAAATTATTTCACGAATTTGCCTATAAAAATTGGCCTTAGTTACTTATTTCCATATAAAGTTTGTTCCAAAAACTGCTACTTTTGCTGTAAAACTGAAAATTGTTCATTTTCACTTTTTTTAAATATCTGCGGGTAAACAGTTGCTTAAAATTCTTGAAGGATTAATGCGCCACATTTAATCCTTTCAATTATTGCTCTTGTGCAAGAAAATAATATCGTTAGTCACGGCACGTGTCTGATTCAATGTAGGTAATCATCATCATCATCATATGCAGCTTGTAGTGACCTACTGCTGGGCATAAGCCTTCTCTTTCTCTTCCCCTCAAGCGCCACTCGTGTCTATTTTAGGTCTGATTTGGATAAAACTTGGGATAAAATATAGTTCGTAACCTGGATTAACAAATAGGCTACTTTTTATCGCGGAAAATCAACAGGATCAAAAAGGACCAAGTCGTAGACGGAAGCTAGTACGTTTTATCTGAAGTACCAGTGAATAAAGTGACAAAGGCCAGCTAATGATCTGACCTATGGTCCCTTAAGGATAATGTAAGTATTCATGACTTACTATTCAGATAATGAGTTTGATTGTACGGTTAGGGGTAGTTTACGGGGTTCTTTTTGTCTGAATAGGGTTTACTAATTGACAGGCGTTTACAGTTTAGTAAGTAGTAGCTCTGCCTTCCGTGCTGTGTCATGGGTTTGATACCCACTGAGAATAAACATTTGTGTGTGGCACATTGATGTTGGTTCGTTTATTCTGCTGCGTATATTAGTTTTTTGTCTTGGTTAACATATCACTAAAGCTACCAGGGCTCCGCCTAGCAGTAGCAATGATACATCTGATTGACGGTTCTATAGCTGGGTGTTGCTATGTATATTTTTTTGTTTTTTTTTTTGGCAACAAACAGGCATTAATGTACAATTAATTATTAGTATGTATTTATAAAAAGTAGGTAAGTTCCCATAGTTCAAACTTTGCTTAGTTTGCGACTGACTAAAAAGCTTTGTGTCAAATGTTTAAGAATATTAGCAGCCATACAAATAACAATTTGTTGCAAAGAGCGGTTTTATTACGAGGAAAAAAAATATTGTTGTGACGTACTTTGGATAATAAGTAAAGTCATGGAAAAATCCAAGAGCAAAAATTAATAAACCAAACATACATTTTTCATAATTAATTATGAAACAGAATCCTAATAAACACAATTGAAATTAAAGAAGCCTTGTAAAATTATTTCCGTTTTCCGGGTGAGCTTTTACCCAATACTTTTACGAACGACACGACACGATATCGTCAGTGAGAAAAAGCTTAGTTAAGTACTAGATGTTTTCCATCGTGTCGGCGCAACGATATTTGATCGAGTGAGCGAAGCGAACGATGATCTTAGTGACAACTTGGCCAAAAATGCTTGGTATCTTTTGTGTTTGTATGTTTGTTTGTCGAGATCTTTTGAACCGCTTATCCGATCTTCACAGAATTTAGTAGGTATACGGATAGTACTCTTAAGTTTAATTGGTTTGAAAAAAAAAAAGTAAATCGGTCAAGGGGTTTGAAAGTTATGAGGTTCCAAAGAGATTAAAAAAAATAACAAAATATTAGACCACGAGATGTAGCGACTGATGTTTGGACAAACAATTACCTATACATACTAAGTATTATATAACCTGTGCTATTACCTACGCCATGCCTGGCATGGCGCTTGGCATCAACGCTCTACGGACAAATTTTTCTTTTATATTGTGGTGTGTCATACTTTTATATTAAGTTAAACACCACGGGCCCAGCTTTTAAGATTCAAAAGGGTGTCAAGCAAGGAGATCCGCTCTCTCCCATACTCTTCACGAGTACCCTACAAGAGGTATTCAAAAAGTTGGCAATGTCATGGGCAAATAAGGGCATAGACGTCGGTGGCAAGCGTCTGACAAATTTACGTTTTGCGGACGATATTGTCCTGTTTGCCTCAACAGCGCATGAACTCCAACAAATGCTCCAAGAGCTGAGCACGGCAAGTCTTGAAGTTGGACTTCAAATGAACCGGTCAAAGACCCAGTGCATGTCTAACAGCACGAAACGTAGGGTTGAGGTAGATGGGCAACAAATACATTATGTCGATGAGTATATTTGCCTGGGCCAGTTAGCGAGCTTCGAAAACAGGCAGGACAAGGAAATCGATCGCCGCATCGAGAACGCCTGGAAGAGCTACTGGTCCATGAAGGAGCACATGAAGGGTAACCTCCCTCTTACACTTAAACGCAAACTCATCGACATGTGTATATTGCCCGTCCTAACCTACGGTGCACAGACATGGTCTCTAACAGAGTTACAGAAGTCCAAACTCAAGATTTGTCAGAGAGCCATGGAGCGCAGCATCCTCGGTCTGAAGCGGATAGACCGAGTGCGTAACACCGTGTTGCGTTCCATGACGGGAATAACCGATGTTGGAAACAAGAGCGCTAGGCTCAAATGGGACTGGGCGGGACACGTCAGCCGGATGCCTCCCGATAGGTGGGCGAACATCTCCACACCGTGGGTCCCTGACGGTGTGCGATATCGGGGTCGGCCAAGGAAGCGTTGGCGCGACGAACTAAACGCCTTCGAAAGAGGATGGTGGGAGGAAGCTCGGGACAGAGAACATTGGAAGTCTTTGGGGGAGACCTTTGCCCAGCAGTGGGACGACATAGGTTAATTAAAAAAAAAAAAAAAAAATGTGGTGTGTCTACTCTGTGTCATGGAGACGAACTCTGCAAGTGCACGCACGTCGATTCGCAATTTGATAATTTTATTTCAAGTAAAAGGAACAGTAAAGTAAACTATTACAATCAAAAGAGGTATTTCATTGAAAGATCCTATCAACAACAACAAATATGCATGTTGTAGTAATGTCAATGTCATATTTAGATCTGTCAAACTAAAGAAGAAGAAACGTCAGATAGATTTATGATTGGTCTCGTAATGGTTGTACGAATACGAACACCTCGTAATAATACATGTTTAGAAGTCGATCTTCATGTCTTTATAATGTCACGCCCTCGTCGCATCCTAATAGGAAAGTCATAAATAAACATGGTAAGTATCGTATTTAGCAGTATTCATATTCATTTTATTTACTAAGAAAATTACAACTAAATACAGTATTTACAATATTCCAATATTTACATAATACACATGAAACAGTTGAGCTATCTACAAACTGTTGCAAACGATTTATAGATAGCTCAACTGGTCCAAATCAGTAGCAATCGGAAGCGTTGTACAAGACACTGGCTGCATTGCCGCGCTGAAGTAGTATTTAGTATTTATTTATGCACCACGAACAAACATTTGTGTGTTGCAACATATGTTTGTTCTATTTCTGGGTGTTACTACGTACTGTGTGTATTTACAAAAAAAAATATAAGTACTATAATAATATCAGCAATCTAGTTCCCATAGTACAAGCTCTGCTTAGTTTGGGACTAGAGGGCGTTGTGAGTAATGTCCAAGGGTATTAATTTATTTATTTTATTGAAGTTATACTTCTAATGCGACTTCCAACAACGTTGCGTTATACGGGAGGACATAGTCTCTGTCTCTTTTTATTCCCCCCGAATAGAAAGAGACAGAGACTAATACGCTACAAATGCTACACTCAAATAATAGATGGCAGTGTTCAGCATTTTTGAACTTATACGACTTCCAACTGACAGCGTCGAAGAAAAAAAAAAGAAACATAGCCGTAATTTCAATCATCAGGAGCAGAGCTCTGTTGGCGGAACAGTGATACCGTCGGACTACGGTCAGACCGACAACGGGATACGAATTCAAATCCAAACCGACATTATAGACTTTTTGCAACTTTTTACTTTTTATTTTGAAGTGAGAATTCAGTACTGCATATTGGTTAAGTATATAAAAATAAATACTAAATTAATTTCACTTTAAACACAGAGCGAGAGTGAATGCGTGGCACTCGAAGTATAACTTCTTCCGCGCGGAGGGACTGCACGCACAGGTTTTTTACTTATTAGAAAAGTAACTTGCCAGTGTCGTGCAGACGCCCATTACCCACTAAAATGTCTATCGTCCGTGGCAGATCCACTACACCAAAATAGCTTTACCTCGAAAAAATTTCCTCTCTATTTTTCCCATTTAACAACTCTGGATTCAAACTCGCAGGTTCAACTTGGAAAATCCATTTTCAGCTGAAAAAAGTTTTTATTCAAGCGCTTCAGACACGAGGGGTTCGTTTGCACTGAAAAATGCAGCGTAGGCTCAACTTTTCATGCACTCGTCGTGAGATTGATTAGAGCGTGAACGCACTAGGCAACCTATTTCGTACTACACGGCCAATATACGGTCAGCGACTATAGGCGAGTTTGAAGTCTGACGCTCGAGTCTGAGATTTTTGTTTTTAAACAGTATATAGCGAATATCGAAAAGCGACTTGCGAGATATTTTGTATGAAAACTGGATAAGCGCCTCTAGCGTCGTAAAAACAGTTTTCTCGACAGCATTACAACATTACGAATAACGATTTGGATTTGGTTCTGTAATGTTAATTCTGTGTGGAAAGAATGAATAAAGAATTACCACAGATAATATAGTTAAAAACTTCGTTCAAAAACTTGTGCAATATTCTTTCACTTTGACATAACGAGTAGACAAAATTTATCTCGCGTGTGCATCCTAGCCCCGCTGGTCGCCCAGTGCATGTGATCGCTTATTCAGATTTACCTATCTGACATAAAGATACATCAAAAGATCAAAATTCTGTATCAAATCGTTAAAAGTCATCGGATCTGTCGAACGGAAAATTGAATCGCATAAAGGGTCTCTCATTGACAGGCGTCATGGCTCAGTCGGTAGTAGCTCTGCCTTCCGTGCTGTGGGTCGTGGGTTCGATCCCCACCGAGAACAAACATTTGTGTGTGGAAAACATAGATGTTTGTTCTGTGTCTGGGTGTTTCTATGTATTACAAGTATGTATTTACAATAAAAAAATGTATGTATGTATTGTATCAGCCATCTAGTTCCCATCGTACAAGCTTTGCTTAGTTTGGGACTAGAAGGCGTTGTGTTAAAAGAGCCATGACGCCTGTCAAATAAATAGATAGTTTATCTATATCTTTAATTTTTGTTTTTTACAGTTTTATAATAGTACATCTTTTCTTGCAATAATTCAAAAGGCCGGTATTAAAATAGCAAAAACGTTTGGTATTTATTCAATGTATAAGTAGGTCTGCCCAAATTTGTTCAGAATGGGATATGGGGCGGTTCGAGAAAAATATTTGTTCGCGCATACAATAGACCTCTTCAGAAGATTGGGATTGGCGAATAAATGGATGCGGCACTTTGGTTTTAAGTTAGTCTATTCCATAAAGTAAATGTCTCTAGGTACCTGAACCTTACTTAATAATAGATAGATAGATATATTCTTTATTGCACACCAATAAAAGAAGAAAAACAAAAAAAAGAGAAAAAAGTTTTAAGTATGAGGTACAATGGGCGGTCTTATCGCTATAAGCGATCTCTTCCAGACAACCTTTGGATGGACAGAAGCAGTTCGACTAGGTAAGAATAATATTACAGTTATTAGTTATTTATTAGTTAAGAGATGTTAAAACCTAGGCCTTCAAATTAGTGTATAATGCCTAATGCGTAGAGAAACTCAAAAAATACTTCACAATTAATTGTAGATGAACCAAAAACCAATCATATTTTTTTTCGTCGTATTTTTTAACAGAATGTCGTGTCCGTCTTGAAACGCTTCAGGGGCCTTATTCACTATGACCAATACAAGCGCGTTACGCAGCACGACAAGACAGCGGCGTGAAATCGCCCTATGCCTATGCCGTATTTCCTATGCCATAAATGTCATTCTTTACGGTGACGTCATACGGTTACGGCAAGGAATCTCCTAAGTCATACAGAATAATGCCCCTGTAGAGTTGTTGACGAGTTATTTCCATCCTTTTCCAACCCAGACCTCTCTCAGATGAATATAGGTAGAGTTGAAATCTCGCGCGCGGAATTCCGCACCCGGAACCCTTCGTCCTCACAATTGCCTTGTCCATTTATTAATAACTTCATGGTAAATGCTTATACATCGGTAGTGTTTTGAAAAAGGACAATGCAAGGTAAGTGGGTCTTCTTCACAGATGTTACGCTATTGTTATGAAAATTCCCGTTCGGAAAGGAAAAGTGTGGTGATAGGATTTCAGAAGTCGTTCTAATTTTTTTACGATTATTAGGACATAATGCGAATAATTCGTTTTGTTAATCATTTTTTTTGCTGAGTCAATTAAATCTAAATATATATATTGTATATATGTTTTTTAATTATATTTAAATAGGTATATTAGTTTTTGGAATTGTATTATGCATTATATTATGTATAACATGTTATGTATATATACGTATATTATATAATATGTATTTACTAAATCACGAAATTTCTCTTATTAGCACCCCGACCCCCATCTCTAAATTTATTCAAATCCTCTCCATCCAAAGGTTGCCTGGAAGAAATCGCTATTGAGCGATAAGGCCGCCCATTGTACATTTAATGCAACCTGTTTTGTTTATATCATAGGAATATGTTTCGGTGTTATTTATGTACAATAAAGCGTTTTCATTCATTCATTCATTCAAATCATTGCATGATAAAATCTCAAAAATTCGTTTTTGGAAATTTACCTTTTATGAGAATAATAAATAAGTATATACAACAAGCTTCCTAAGTCTATGTTGAAAGTGTATGAATTAGATCAAGGTAAAATTAAAAAAAAAAATGCTTGTATAGAAAATCTAACTCTATGTTATTTTTTCCATCGTATTTATCTATACCTTTTCTAGTTATTCCCTACATGAAAAAAATAAGCAGGTGCCTTATTACCTACCTTTACTTACCTACATTATTACGAAAACAAATCATCCCCATGTCACTATGGTATCATACCTTAACAATGCCATGATCCCTTAACTTTTCACATGTACACGGCTGACGCCTAAATGATTTTCGTAATTTATTGCTTCGACGTAAAAGTCCTCTTCATGAATATAAATAGAATAAAGTAAGTAATCAGGCGTCATGGCTCAGTCGGTAGTAGCTCTGCCTTCCGTGCTGCGGATCGTGGGTTCGATCCCCACTGAGAACAAACATTTGTGTGTTGTAAACAGATGTTTGTTCTGTGTCTGGGTGTTTCTATGTATTCTTCTTCTTCTTTGTTACACTCTTGGCAGAGCGGTCGTGATCGTTGTGTATTACTTTTATCAATGGCTGTGGCACACCTCACGATTTCTCGCCACTTCTCTCTATTTATAGTCATCCGGGAGCATTCTTGTAGGTTTCCACCTAACGGTGACTATAACTGGTCGGTCCATCGCATAGGCGATCTGCCGCGCGGTCTAGTACCTTCCACCTGTCCTTGAACCACAAGGCGCTCAATCGAGTCAGTGTCTCGCCGTGAAACGTGTCCAAATTACTTTAGAATGCGACATTGAACCAAGCAGGGGCCTTATTCACTATGACCAATACAAGCGCGTTACGCAGCACGACAAGACAGCGGCGTGAAATCGCCTATGCCGTATTTCCTATGCCATAAATGTCATTCCTTACGGTGACGTCATACGGTTACGGCAAGGAATCTCCTAAGTCATACAGAATAATGCCCCTGGATAGACGCTGTTTGACGTTTAGTTCTTCGAGTATCGAAATATTGGTGCGGATCTCAGTCCATGACACCCCAAGCATTCTTCTCCAACACCACATTTCCAAAGCGTCTATCTTCTTTTTCTCAACCTCACGTAGAGTCCATGTCTCTGCAGCGTATAGAAATATGGGGAAGACAAGTGTACGCACGAGCCGGATCGTAGTGGCTTTTGTGATGCTACGATTCCTCCATATTTTCTTCAGTTTATCCATTGCAGTTCTAGGTATTGCCATCCGTCGTTTAACCTCATCCACGCAGCCTCCACTATTTGCAATCAAGGCGCCAAGGTATATGTAAGACTGAACGACTGTGCAGTTCGCAATGGCAGTAATTTCCGGCGAGTTGTTATTTGCACGATCTACGATCATCATTTTGGTTTTACTCCTGTTAATCTTTAAGCCAAATTCGAGACTAACGCGCTCCATTTTGTGAAGAAACTTCTTCATGTGCGTAGCGTAAGAATTTCGTATCCACTGACCGTGATCCCGTCTGTCCAGTCTCTAGGGTGATTCGCATGATGAGTTCGGTGTATGCGTTGAATAAGAGTGGTGATATTATACTCCCTTGGCGGGACGCCTGCACTGGGATGGAAGTCGTTTGAAAGGATGTCGTCTGTTCGCACTGAAGCTGTTCCTTCTTCATAAAGACGTCTTAACAGATGTACAAGGTGAGTCGGCGTGCCCATTTCCAGTAGTGTATTATTATACTATATCTATGTAATATAAGTATGTTTTTATAAAAAAAATTATGTATGTATGTATTATATCAGCCATCTAGTTACCATCGTACAAGCTTTGCTTAGTTTGGGACTAGAAGGCGTTGAAGTGTCCGTGAATATTTATTTATTCATGGACATTTTACAAAATGCCATCCAGTCCCAAGCTAAGCAAAACTTGTACTATGGAAACTAGATTTCCGATAGTTTTTTTTTGTAAATACATACTTATGATACATAGTAAAACCCAGACATAGAACAAACATCTATGTTTGCCATACGCAAGTTTTAATGTTTGTTCTTGGTGAAGATCGAACCCACGACCTCACGGAAGGCAGAACTACAACCGACTGAGCTGTGACGCCTGTCACTTATGTGTTTCTAGCTGATAAAACATAAAAAATTATATAATAAATTACCTTTTACGCTGACCATGTGCATGTGAAAAGGCTTTTAAAAAGAAAAGGTTTTTTCTCAGAACAATATGTCATGTTCGGCTTATGTTATCATGTTCTGGGCATTTGTTAAATTCCCATAGATAAATACATACCTATACAAGGTGTAACATAATTACCCTATAAGCCCGAAGGGGGCGTAATCAGACCGACCGCCTGAGTGCTTGGACGTGTGCAAAGGGTCAATAAATCGTAAATGAAATTTTCACACAAAAATACAACTTTTATTAGGTATTTTAAAAAATTGCGACAACCCTAAGTGTTTGTTTACTATTTGCGTAAACCCATACACACGCATGCACACGTAGGTACCCTCCTACCGCGTCGCACGCACGTGCTAGCTGTGTGTAGGTACATTTTAAATAAAAGTTACGAGCTCATTTCATGAATGAAAAACTTCGAAATCTCAAAAGTCGCAGAACAAACACTGTTCGCCATGACCTGTAAAATACCCCCCGTTCGGACTTATAGGGTATCTATGTTACACCGTGTATACATACATACCTTCATATCTTCATTTCAGAATTTTGTTATGAAATGAAGCAATTGGAATTTGAACAATACACATTAATCATTTAAAAGTTGTATGTGTAACGTGACGTTCACAGTTGTATGTGTAACTATTATATCAACGTATCCGTGAAAACCTGTAATTGGCTTTCTACTGCTATAAAAATGTTTATCTAGTTAATTTAAGCTGTTGGTTTTCCATAAAATAAATAAATAAATAAAAAGGATGCCTAAATGTTGTTCAAAAGTTATTTAAAGGTGTCCCATGACTTTCTGTATTTTTGTGACATAGCCTTGACCGCAATGCTGAGCCGTTTACGATGGTGTTCGGCCATCGCGCAGTTGTCAATGACACGATTACCGCACGCCTTTCCGCATGAGACGACTGAAATACCTGACCTAATTTTGGCGGACTTATTCTGGCGCGACGCGATTTAACTGCAATAGTACATTTCATTACAAGTGCGGAACGGCTGTCATTGCAAAGAGTTCCGACAAATGTCCACCCGAGCCGAGGCGCAGCCGAAGGCGAGGGTTGACAGTCGGAACAAGTAGCAATGACGGTTCCGCACGTGTACTGAACGACTATTTTTAGTACAGTTGCGAAAAAATGAAGCAATTTAATAAAAAGAAAATTTCTGAAAAATGGCGCCAACCGTGGAATATAAGCAGAGATTTTTTTTCTTCACCCATTCTGGTAGGCAAAGGGAACTATGCCCATACAGCCAAGTCTTCAGTAGAATTTTTTTATTGATATGAAATGAAAATGAAATTTAATGAGATGAAATGAAATGTAACCTAACTTAACTAATTCAATCAAATCATTAAATCTGATATTGAAACAAATTAGTAGCTTCTTTTTAGAAATATACGTATTTGCATGAATCATAAAAAGTTCTATGATTTTTTTTAGTAAAAACTTCATGGTTGGTTTTTTTTGTGTTAAAATGTCCATGAATATTTATTTATTTATTTATTTATTTTTTAATAGACATGGAAAGAGAACTCACTAGTTCGGGAAAGGTAAAAAAAAAGCACGAGTGTGTAATAGCCCATATCCCGAACGCTATACGTCCCTGCAATACGCCTTTTTTTGAGCAACTGTATTAAAATATAATGTTTGAAATTGTTTGTACCTTCTTTCCTATCACTTACTCTGTTTTGCTTCTACCTGTCTGGCTTACTTTTTTCTCTCTGTTTTATCTGTGTTTGTACCCAAATGGGTTGAATAAATGGATTTCATTTCATTTCATAATGAACTAGCTGATACCCGCCGCGACTTCATACGCGTACGAGACATTCCATAAAAAAATTTGTCAACCAGTATACGATGAACCTCGTAGCAAATGGCTGCTTTTGGTTTAGAGAGTTCAAGCTGTATCTAAGAATCCACGACTTTGATTTCAATATAATATAAGTTTCAATCCGGAAAAAGGGCTTCCGAATGGTATAAGTTTCGTTGAAATTGGTCCAGTAGTTAAGGCGTGATCCGCGAACAAAGAAACAGACAAACTCGATTTTTGGAATCAGAATTGTTCATTTAGTAGATCTGCATAATATTCAGTTTACCCATACCATTAATTTAACTTTTTGTTTTTTTTACAGTTTTATAATAGTATAGATATCGCAGCTTGTCAACTATCGAGCAGTAAACAAACTCGTATGAGTTAGTGACCAACTCTGGTGACGGAGTTTTTATGCCGCCTTAAAGCCTCCGTCGTGGCTTAACGACTGCTAGAGCCAGGACAGTTTAACGTGCCGTCCGAAGCACGGAAGCACTCAGATGTAAATGCCACTAGTGGTCACCCATCCAAATAGTGACCGGGCAGAACGTCGCTTAGCTTAGATAATCAGTGAATGACTGAGGCTGGAATACTCAAAAGTCATTCAAATTTGAGCACCCACCTAAAATTGCTCCGCCTCTGTTTGACATTATGCCGGCCACATACGTAGCGGTATACCTGAACGGTATACCGGAACTGAAGGCTTGTGCAAGTCTTGCTTGTGCAATACCTAACGTCCATAGTGACCACACACGATTCAAGTATGTCTGTGCAGTCTCAGTTCTGCGCGTGTGACAAACCGAAGAAGTCGTGTTGTGCAATAAGTATTTTGTGAAATATGCCACCGGCACCCACAAATGATGACGTTTTGGCTATTGTTTTGGTGCTAGCTATTAAGAAAAAAGAGAAGTGTAAGAAGAAACGTTCTGTATGGTGTAAAGAATGGTTACTGAAAAGAAATAAGTATTCCCACACCAACATTTTGGCGCGAAAATAAACACACAAACCGACCGAAGCACTGGCGCGCGTGCGACTGAAAGCGTTCCGACACACACGCTCATGCATTGCACAAAATAAAAACTTTTCTATTTCTATTTCTATTTCTATTTCATTGCACAAACTAGTTTGCGCAGGTATACAGATCGTAGTTTTGATCTGCCTACCAGACTTGTGCAAGTCAGGAAACTTGTGGAAGTTTTGTCACACACACGCTCCGGTATAATTGCACAAGCCTTCAGTTCCGGTATACCGTTCAGGTATACCGCTACGTATGTGGCCGGCATTACTCATTAATAAATAATAAAAAATAAATATTCACGGACACTTAACACAACGCCTTCTAGTCCCAAGCTAAGCAAAGCTTGTACGATGGAAACTAGATGTCTGATAGAATACATACACACATTTTTTTTGTAAATAAATACTTATAATACCTAGAAACACCCAGACACAGAACAAACATTTATGTTTACAACACACAAATGTTTGTTCTCGGTGGGGATCGAACCCACGACCCACAGCACGGAAGGCAGAGCTACTACCGACTGAGCCATGACGCCTGTCATTGATTGTACTTGTAAGAGATGGGAATAATTTAAGTGGAACTTAAATTGAGTGGTGTTTGAGTGGCGTTTGAGTATTCGGCCATAAGCAAGACTAGCCACAAGCGCTCCGAAAATACGAAATGAGATCTCTTCGTGATGTTATGTGACGTCACGTGGTTACTTCTATACAATTCTATCATACTCTATGCTCTAGGCCTTGGTGTTTAATAGTTTCCTCTATGCCTAGCAGCATTAAGCTGAGTCAAGACCTAGATTAGCTGCATCCGACGTGACGTGAGTCTGGTGATGCCCATGCTTACCCCCTGGATTGATACATCTATACTACAATAATGTACCTACCTATTTTTTATTTCCTTCTCTTTTTCTCTCTCTCTCTCTCCTAATCACTTATTATTCCCATCTGATAGTGGGGTCTGCTTTTCTCGTTTTTTCTTTCCACTTCGCTCTATCTGACGCGTCGTCTACTTTTTAGTTCCTTATTATTTAAAAATTACTGTACGTGCTAATTTCGTGTTGTGCTGTGTGTTTCCCGTCCCAAATAAATCATCTATCTCTCTCTAATCTAGCAACTGAATGAATGAATGAATGAATGACATTGTATTTTATTATAACGTCCTTCCAGAATAATACCGTTTGCGCCGTCGCGACTTCTTGCCCGAAGCAACTTTACAATCATCTGCTGAAGCTCTAAATAGTGCTTGAAACTTTAGTGCCGAAATGTGCACGTCTACTAATGGCTACTAATTTTAGGTACTTGTGTAAATGAGCATCGTATGCTCTTGTGGTGGCAGCCTTACCTTACCTTATAGGTTGGGGGTTTAAATCGTGTTATGCAAGTATTGTATTGTTAAATAAATAAATATTCATGAATATTTCACAGCGCCCTCTAGTCCCGAACCGAGTAGAGTTTGTGCATAGTATAGTATTATACTTTGATGAAATAAATAAATTTAATATTATAAAAAAAAACACAAAGAAAATTAAAACTACTACAGTATTCACAATATTTACAAAATACACATGAAACAGTTGAGCCATCTACAAACCGTTGCAAACGATTTATAGATAGCTCAACTGGTCCAAATCAGTACCAATCGGAAGCGTGCCCAAGACACTGGCTGCATTGCCGCGCTAAAAAAAAAATTGTATTATATGATTTGTGCTAGTACTATTATGGGAACTAGACGAGATAGCTGATAGAATACTTTTTCGTACCACTTGCTCAAAAAAGTGACATTCTATGCCACAAAAAGCGAACATAACAATAGTAATTTTTTATCTGTTAAAAACAGGGAGATAAAATTGTACTGGATTTCTTTCATCCTCTGGGGGAGAAAGTGATTTAAATTTGGAATACAATTTATACTGAACTACATCTGTGTTTACACCATTGAGTTTGTATATAAAGCATTATACATCTTTTTGAAAAAGGAATACGCATTTATTATGCAGGCCGTATGAGCTTGATGCCTTTGCTTTTCCGACAAAAAAATATTAGTCTAGGAAAATGCCGCGTTTTTGTTTTCTTCAAATACATAAACGTTAAGTTTATTTTAATTTATTTTTATAAATAAGTTAATGTTCTAAAATGCTATCTCATATTATTATTGTGTTAATTTTTTCGCAAATGGTACGAAAAGTGGAGTATTTTCTTCGGTGATAAAGCTGTCTTAGTCTTGGGTGAACTTAAATCCCTCGCTACTCTCAGGACTCGTCTTAAATCCCTCGCTTCGCTCGTGATTTAAGTTTTTAACACCCTCGCTACGCTCGGGAGTAAACTTCTAGTCCTTCGTTACGCTCGCGATTTAAATCGTCACCCGCGACAGAAGACACTGCTTTATCCCCTTGTATCTACTATTTATTAAAACACATATTTTTTAATTTTTTTTTATGAAAACCGCGTCTTAGTCAGCTCCGCACGTATTGACCTTGTTTTTCTGTGAATAAACCTAAAAGGACCTAAAAGTTGGGTATAGTAGCATGGCAAGCTGCATCAAAAAATAATTCCCAACAAAAATAAATTCCGAATAAAAACCCATAGATACACGACCAGATTTGAACCGACGACCTTACCAATAGAAAGCTGGGCTGCTACCGCTACACCACCGATCGATACTCACCTTGCAGTATCATTTTCTATATTCTCATAAAGAAAATGGACTCTTAAATCTATCTTCCCTGTTCAATCCTGGCACTACGCGTATTTCCGCCAAGGAATATTTATTGCTTCAATTTGAAAGTTACGTATCAAGTATTCTCAACTTGGCTTTGAGTCGGTTTGGGTCAGCGCAAAGTGAGGGTAGGAATATAACGCACTAAGGGCTTTCACACACGGAATAAATGCCCCGCCATCATTTGCAAACTCAATCTGCCAAATTATGTTTCCAGATTTATCTTGGATCTGACAAAAACCGCCAAAAACCGCGTCTGTTTTGGACTTACTAGGTTTTTTCATATTACGTAACATGTAAATCTGACAGCTTTGACAGGCGTTAAGTCCAAAACAGACGCGGTTTTTGGCGGTTTTTGTTAGAGCCAAGATAAATCTGGAAACATATTTTGGCGGTAAGAGTCACGCACGTGTATAGAGCTTTGTTTAGATTCGAAAAACATTCAGGCACGGTTTGTTTGGATTTAGATTAAATAACTAGTTCTTCAAAAAAGATGAAAATTGTAAAAAAAAACTGCTTAGTATAATATAAATCTTAATGTTCTTTTTTTTAAAAAAAAGCTTGATTGACATCAAAAGCTCAAATAATATTATTAAAATATGCATTAACTTTCGCAGCTATTTTGATGTAATTTTTTTACGAGTACCTACCTATTCTCTCTCTCTCTCTCTCTCTGGCAAGTTGTTGATAAGATAAGATAAGATAAGATAATGTTTAATTCCAAAAATAACAGAGCCACTTACTAACTATAATTATACATATATTTAAACTACGTTTTTCTGAGTTTAGATTTTTTAGTAGAAGCAGCAGCAACAGATCGGTTTTGGCTCGTTTCCTTCCGTGCTAGTTAAAAAACTGTGTTACGGCAAGGTAACGCTCCTCCTCCTCAAAAGATTTGATTAGAAGTGATCTAGTTTACTATGCCCTAGTGCAATTGAAAGAGAAAGATGCGTTGTTAACACTTGGTTGTGCCAACTGTGGCAAGTGAATAGAATAAGTACCTATTTATTTGTATTTAATTAGCATTGGATAGTTAAGTCATTGTTTATGGAAGAATTACTTAAACTTAACTTTGGTAAGTACAGAGAAATTTATATTCAGCTAATTTTAATAGATAAATAAATAAATAAATAAATAAATGTTCATGGACATTTTAACACAACGCCTTCTAGTCCCAAACTAAGCAAAGCTTGTACGATGGGAACTAGATGGCTGATAGAATACATACATACATTTTTTTTTGTAAATACATACTTATAATACATAGAAACACCCAGACACAGAACAAACATCTATGTTTGCCACACAAATGTTTGTTCTCGGTGGGGATCGAACCCACGACCCACAGCACAGAAGGCAGAGCTACTACCGACTGGGCCATGACGCCTGTCAAAAAAAAAAAAAAAAAAGTCTGATAAAGATAGGCTTTTAATATGGACCACATACTTAGTGGGGATTTCTGGAATATATCGTGATAACGTGTGTAAGCCGCTTTATCTTGACGTCCGCTTACTAGGTAAGTCAAAGCTTAAGTGAAAATGGAAAATAGCTCTCTGACGCATGTTACGAACATTTCAGATGTAAATTCGACAGGCTTTTGCAGCTGGCTCATAACGATATCAATACGATACTATCAAGTCAGTATCTTACACAAATATTAGTGCAATAATAATAGGCCTTTACATATTGAAGATGATTTATATAGTGTTAGGAGGCAACCTATGACTACACTTAAGGCGTATGTAAAAGACAGACAACCCTCTCGCTCTCAGATTTCAACATTTTTGAAAATATAATATAACTAAATATAATTATGTGAAATTGCAGAGCTCCAGAGTCGAGAGAATAACAATGCAAAGGTTCGGTAAAAATATCACATTGTGGCGTAGCTTGCAGTCAATCTTCACCGATTATCTAAGTTAAGCAACGTTCTGTTCGGTCACTATTTGGATGGCTAACCGCTAGTGGCATTTACATCTGAGCGCTTCCGTGCTTCGGACGGCACGTTAAACTGTCCCGGCTCTAGCAGTCGTTAAGCCATGACGGAGGCTTTAAGGCGGCATAAAAACTCCGTCACCAGAGTTGGCCACTAACTCATACGAGCTTGCTTACTTACATCTATACATCTCAGACAGATGGACGTATTGACGTCTCACGAGTACGTCCTTGGGGACGTGCACAAATTGACTAGATGACTAGGTAGAGAGTATAGATAAGGTATTAAGGCAGCACATTTTGTCTTATAAGATAAGATAAGATAAGATAAAATAAGATAAGATAACGTTTATTCAGCCACCACAATAAAAAAAAGTGAAAACAAGAAATAAAGGTAAAAACTAAAATAACAAACTATAAATATATCTTATATCTAGACGAAACCATATAGAATAAATAATTCCATATGAACTCATAGTGGTGGTGGTCTTAAATCATGTTGCAGACACAGGGTAAACAGTATTTTGCACTCGTAAATTAGATGCAAAATCCTGTTTACTATGTCAATATGGGCAAGGGTAATGAACGTTGAGGTACTTTCTTGGACGAATTAACACACGGTACTTTGTGTAACTAGTATCATGACCTTGAAAAGGGTTTTACTAAAGGTGTCAAATTCCCCTCCTATAGTAGGTGCCAAATAACACTGCAATACAGGTCATTCACCCACCTTCACCACGACGTCGTAAAATTCAATTTATGTATGGTAAACAAACAGTGTTACGAGATTCGAGCGATTACCGTCTTAGCGACAGGTTTGTATGGAAAGCGACAGAATTAGCCATTGATAAATTGAATTTTGCGACATCGTGGTGAAGGTTGGTGAATGACCTGTATTGCGGTGTTATTTGGCACCTACTATAGCAAAACTTACATGTTACAATTCACCTACAATTGGTAGAAAATCGAAAAAAAAACAAAAAAACATCGAATATGCACGTGACTATTTGTTCAGGGGCTATAGCTAGTTCGGCAGAGATTTTAGTATAAACTAGTTGATACCCGCGACTTCGTACGCGTGCGAAAACACCAAAATATCTGTCAACCAGTATACTATGAACCTCGTAGCAAATGGCTGCTTTTGGTTTAGAGAAGTCAATCTGTATCTACGCAATCTACGCTTCTTTCATTTCAATAAAATATAGCCTATGTTTAGGCGCACGTAGTGTAGGACGCCCTCTGGCAAGATGAGGCGACGATCTGAGACATGTAGCTGGCAAACAATGGATGAGACGAGCCGAAGACCGGGCTCAGTAGCGCGTCTTGGGAGAGACCTACGTCCAGCAGTGGACTGATATAGGTTGATGATGATGATGATGATGATGATAGCCTATGTTTCAATTCGGAAAAGGGGCTTCTGAATGGTATAAGTTTCATTGAAATTGGTCCAGTAGTTTAGGCGTGATGCGCGAACAAACAAACAAACAGACAAACTCGATTTTCGGAATCAGAATCGTTTATTTAGTAGATCTGTATATTTAGTTTACCCATATCTTTAATTTTAGTTTTTGGCTTTTACAGTTTTATAATAGTATAAATAAATAAATAATATCTTTGGTCATACTTCATCATATTTTCATATTATAATAACTGGCTAGATACTAGATACAAAGATACTTCACAAACTCTCCAAACAAACTTAGAATACACGTCTTTCTATTGCATAATGTAACAGTTTCTAGAAAATGTAATACTAAAAATACCAACATTAGCATAATCCGTTTTCTCCACGCCTGTACCGAGCTAGGTTATTGACCTCGCAGGATGTAAGAAGAGGATGTAATACATGGTCACTTATTTACACGGTCACACACATACAAACATTTCGTAGCGCCCGTAGAGGTCTTCGCTACGAGCTACGACTTGCTACGAATGTGCTACGGATGTATATATTTTTGAAATTTCGTCTTTATTTTATAGCTATTAAAAACTAATTTGAAATGAGGAAATTAAATACCTAAGCGTCAATTTTTGTTTATGTAACATGAGTGTATTATATACGTTTATTTGAATAAATATAAGTACTTTGATACCTACTAGTAACCCAATTATATAATAAAATGTTTTAATACCTGCATTTTATTCAGTTTTGTAAAAGTATGTATCATCATTTATTTATTTATTTATTTATTTATTTATTTATTACACAGTTGCTTAAATAAAACTTACAGTCTAAGACCAAAACGTTTTATGAGCCATTAGAGCATTTAGATGCTTAAAAAACATATACAAAGCCTAACGAATTGCCTTTAATTTGTATGGAATATATCCACTTGAGGTGTCTGAGTAATGAGGATATTCAGAATGATCATCATCATCATCATCATCATAGGCAGCTTGTAGTAACCCACAGCTGGGCATAAGTCTCCTTCCTACCTAAAATAAAGATATTGTTTAATTGTACAAACAAAACGCACAAACCCAAAAATTCGCTTATTTAGTGCATAAAATAGTGAGTCATGCCCCATCATCAAATCTGTTGATCTAAAGTATCTGCATTTACTTACGGAAAACCCTAAAGTCTTCATATTTTGAGGTCACGTACATTTCCACACGCAATGCAACACTTTTAGTTAAGTATTTTCGAAAAGCAAAAACGATTGATCGACGATAACGATTTTCAACTCTAACTTCAGATCAATACGATCAAATATCAAAGATCACTAAGGAGCTAATTAGCTAAAACTTACCGAGAATCGAGACCAAATTAATCAGAATCTGTCACGCGGCATACTTTAAGCGTTCTCGCCGAAAATATTCAGCTATTTCCATCCGAATTGGCAACACTACAAAGCGATCAAAACTTCTACACGCACAGTTCGAAACCACATGAATTTAAAAAGTTGAAACGTCACTGTAATAATAAATCCGATTCGAATTTCGAACACGTGTTTGAGACCACGAGCGACGCGAACGCACCGGACCGAGATCGCCAGACGACTGAAACACTGAAACTGAAAAAGGTGCACATTTCAGTGGGCGAAATGGATAAATTTTCTTCTCTTTCTAACGCGCGGGAAACTGCGCCTTGCCACAGAATGCAGCATTAGTTACAAACTAAAGTCTCACTATGTCAATACGTGAATACTAAAGCCATGAAAAGGCCGGCGATTAAGGACCTTATTTATACTTTTTCTAAATATATAAAACTCTTTTGAAGCTGACTGACAATCAACGCACAGCCTAAACTATAAGTCGGCCGAATACTCAAACTCCACTTAAATTAAGTTCACGCTTAAATTATTGCCATCTCTTACAAATGAGTAATGTCAAACAGAGGCAGAGCAATTTTAATTGGTGCTCAAATTTGAGTGACGTTTCAGTATTCCGGTCATAGAGGTATGAAATTCGGAGGGTAGTATCCTTATATAGAGTAAGGGTGCACTAAGAAAGGAATTTTAGAAAGTCTCACCCTAAAGGGTCTAAAATTAGGATCAAAGATTTTAACCAAATAATGCGTATGCTGCTACCACGCGAGCAAAGCCGGGGGCGATAGCTAGTTCTGTACATTAAAGGCGCTCACTCATCCCGGGCTTTTCTATCCAGAACTTTGTTTAGTATGTAACCCCTAGTTCCAGTGGGTACATGGTACATGTAACTTAGCCGAATCTGCTAATCTGCCTTATCATCATTATTATCTGGCTGTAAAATTCCACGGCTGGACATGAGCTTCATAAAAATTCCCAGAAATAACGATTTTGGGCCGTCTCCAACCAACAATGGAAGAGCCTGGAATAGATCGCTATTGAGCTATAAGGCCGCCCATTGTACATTTAATGCAACCTGGGGCATTATTCTGTATGACTTAGGAGATTCCTTGCCGTAACCGTATGACGTCACCGTAAGGAATGACATTTATGGCATAGGAAATACGGCATAGGCATAGGGCGATTTCACGCCGCTGTCTTGTCGTGCTGCGTAACGCGCTTGTATTGGTCATAGTGAATAAGGCACCTGTTTTGTTTATATCATAGGAATATGTTTCGGTGATATTTATGTACAATGAAGCGTTTTCATTCATTCGACAGGCGTCATGGCTCAGTTGGTAGTAGCTCTGCCTTCCGTGCTGTGGGTCGTGGGTTCGATCCCCACCGAGAACAAACATTTGTGTGTGGCAAACATAGATGTTCGTTCTGTGTCTGGGTGTTACTATGTGTTGCATGCATGTAGTTACAAAAAAAAATTATATAAGTATTCTATCAGCCATCTAGTTCCCATAGTACAAGCTCTGCTTAGTTTGGGACTAGAGGGAGCTGTGTGATAAATGTCCAAGAATATTTATTTATTTATTCATTCATTCATTCATTCAATCAACAATCTCAACAACCATTGAGTTGATCATCCCGTTTGAACAAACACTATATTGTCTCTAAGGTATATATTGATATGGGTCCTAGAATAAGCTTTTACACCTTGTACTTATCTTAAGTTGCCCGAAATAAAGTTTTATTATTATTATTATTATTGTGGTTATAAACAACCGTATCTATGCATATGAACCTGACTAAGCCATAAGTAATATAAAATTATGTTTTCCTTCACCATCTTTAATAAATCAGTGATACTCCTGTCAAAAAGCCACACTTGTGTAATGAAACGCCAGGATAATCTTGAATATTTCTCACTTTATTCAGGAATCACAATACATTGACTTCTTTTAACACTTTTCTTGTTATCAACTCGGCTATCAACAACCAACTGGCGACCTTCCCCATGACTAAACCTAGGGTAAAAGCAGTATGCCCCACTAGCGCCATCTACTACCACTTATCAGCTATATTCATGACTTTATTCAGCTTTTCCCTAAAATTGCAATATCAATTAAATTACCAAATTATTTACGATAAATTCTCAAATGATTATTTATTACTTGAAAAAATAAATACATTTTATTACCGGCCAACTTATTGGTTTTACACAAAGTAGTGTTGCCACAAAAATATTCAAAATCACGACACTTGCAAAGACAATATTTTACACTCACCTCAGAAGACAGAAAAAAGTGAAAAAGTGAAATGTAGTGAACAAAAAAGTGAAAACAAAAAAGGGTAAGTAAGTACCTGTTTACTCAAATATCGGAGTATGTAAGAGGCAGACAACCCTCTCGCTCGCACATATCAATACATTTTTGAAGATATAATATAACTAAATGTAATTATGTGAAATTGCAGAGCTTCAGGGTCGAGAGAATAACAATGCAAAGGTTCACTAAAAATATCACATTTATCCAAACAAGTTTTCCGATCAAAAAACTTGTACCAATGCGATAAATTAAAATGCACATTGTTTGGTTAGAAAACTTGTTTGAATCAATGTCATATTTTTACTGAACTTTTGCATTGTTATTCCTTCGACCCTGAAGCTCTGCAATTTCACATAATTACATTTAGTTATATTATATCTTCAAAAATGTTGAAATGTGCGAGCGAAAGGGTTGTCTGCCTTTTATATACGCCTTAAATGAAATAAAACAGACCTACTTCGGTTCCGGTTTATTAAATTTGAGTGCATTTAATTCATGTTTTGATGCGATAGAAAATATCTAGCCCGCACAAACTACGCCGACTTAATATCCTGTAGGAAGTACAAGCAATATTGAAACGTAAAGCTTTCAGACTTGTATAATGGAAGCTCAGTAAATATTCCTTCTAAAATTGAAGTGCAATAAAGCTTATTTTCCTCTGAGAGATTAAAAATGGTAGTGGTTCTAAATACGTGGATTTATGTCTAATTAAAAGCGTGCAGAAAATAAAACATGTGTGAATTCACACGTGGTAGAAGTGAAACCTTCAAAAAAACCAGTGCGTGGAGTCCCTCCGCGCGGAAGAAGTTATACTTCGAGTCGCACGCATTCACTCTCGCTCTGTGTTTAATGTGAAATTAATGGGTAGGTCTAATATTCCCCTTAAAGATTCCCCTTCGAAGTTCAGTATACCAATATGCAGTACTTATTTAGTTAAAAAAGGTTCTATGCTCATGTTGTCTAAAATCAAAACTATGTAGATGGCGCTGCTAAATTTGGTCGGATCCTAGAACGCGCTATCTTAATGTTTTGCGATTTTTGGGGGTCAAACTGTCCCTTTTTTGTTTGATCGCTTTTTCGTTTCATCGACTTTCAAATCACAACGATGCTAAAGAAAAATTTTTTACTTTTTTTTTTATTTCCAGTCTTTGACAATGTCCGAACAAGCCTTTGACTGGACAATAAAAGATTTTTTAATCTAGCTTTTAGAACAGAATATGTAAGTACGTATTCATAAGTTTATTACGAGTTTTTATTACATACGTACTTTTTATGAAGGGTTGTACAAGAAAAAGAGCTTTTAATATTATTAAAGCTTGTATTTAGACGCTCTGCCTTCCGTTCTGTGGGTCGTGGGTTCGATCCCCACTGAGAACAAACATTTGTGTGGGGCAAATATAGATGTTGGTTCTGTCTGGTTGTTACTATGTAGTAAGTAGTTAATTACAAGCAAAAACGACGTTTAAGAATCAATACTAGTAATGAAAAAATCAACACGTCGTCGTCGCCGCGCTATCCAGTCAAAGTCAAAGTCAAAGTATATTTATTTGCAGAACTAGCAGCGCCTCGCGGTTTCACCCGCGTAATTCCCGTTCCCGTGGGAATTCCGGGATAAAATATAGCCTATGTTCATCAGGGATAATGTAGGATTCTAATGGTAAAAGAATTTTTTTAATCGGTCCAGTAGTTTCGGAGCCTATTCAATTCATACAAACAAACAAACAAACAAAAAATCAAACCTTTCCTCTTTATAATATTTGTATAGATGTATAGATGTATAGATGTATAGATTACATGTGTGTGTAGAGATGTTATAAATTAGCATTGTATCAATGTAAATCTACCCTACAGGGTGTGCAAAACACAAAAAAAATTAACACAAAAATGAAAATTAATTAGAATTATAGAATGAGCATTAATAGGTACGACAGGAATTATAGAATAGAAATTACGAGTAGTAGATATACAGTATTGAAATAAATTATAGGATGTTAAATTAATATTAAAATATGATTTTGTCAGTAGTTTATTATCAGTCATAAATTCATGTACCGTGTAGTAACATTTAGTACATAATAATGTTCTCAGCATTTTCGTAAACAACGACGTTGGCAGTTCTTTCCATGGCATTGGCAATTTATTATTGTAGATAAATGGAGCCATGCAAAAGACACTCTTGCGCATTAATGTGGTTCTAGAGTTACGGATGCAGACTTTATGTTGGTCTCGTCTGTTACGATGAACGGCATCAGACAGCCGACAAAACAGATCCGAATTGTGTCTGACAAACATAGCCGTTTCAAAAATATACAGCGAAGGTCTACGAAATATCTAGTTTAGTTTTAAAAGGTGATTTGACTCAAGCGACATTTTTTTGCGATATTGACATACATGTTACTATGTAGGTATTTACAAAAAAATGTATACATTTTGTATTCTATAGTAGGTGCCAAATAACACGGCAATACAGGTCATTCACCCACCTTCACCTCGATGTCACAAAATTCAATTTATGTATGGTAAACAAACAGTACCAACGAGATTCGAGCGATTACCGTCTTAGCGACAGGTTTGTATGGAAAGCGCCAAAATTAGCCATTCATAAATTGAATTTTGCGACATCGTGGTGAAGATGGGTGAATGTCCTGTATTGCTGTGTTATTTGGCACGTACTATATCCGCAATCTAGTTCCCATAGTACAAACTTTACTTTGCTTGGGACTAGAGGGCGTTGTGTGTAATTTCCAAGGATATTTATATTTTAATCATTTATATCTAACTAGCGACCCGCCCCGGCTTCGCACGGGTGCAATGCAGTGATGATGATGATGTATTTATACATATAAACCTTCCTCTATATATTAAAAAAACTGCATCAAAATCCGTTGTGTAGTTTTAAAGATCTAAGCATACATACAGACATTAGGACAGACGCGGGAAGCGACTTTGCTTTATATACTATGTAGTGATAGTGATAGTGATGCACTTGGAAACAAGTCCCACGTAAACTCATTATAAAAACTTCCTCATCTAGAATACCTCATCGCCAATTTGCCGAGCCGACAGACTGGAGGAAGTGAAAACATACAGGGGATTATTTCGTGGCTTGCTTCGGTCCAGTTTTGATTAACAGAACCGCCCTGGGTCTATAGTACCATTAATTTGTACCATCAATGGTACAAGTGATACTACTATGTGTCCTTAGTACCGTTGAAAAAGATACTATAGTAGGTGCCAAATAACACCGCAATACAGGTCATTCACCCACCTTCACCACGATGTCGCAAAATTCAATTTATGTATGGTAAACAAACAGTACTACGAGATTCGAGCGATTACCGTCTTAGCGACAGGTTTGTATGGAAAGCGACAGAATTAGCCATTGATAAATTGAATTTTGCGACATCGTGGTGAAGGTGGGTGAATGACCTGTATTGCGGTGTTATTTGGCACCTACTATAGTTTATACCGTGTATTTACTTGTGACAAAAAAACAAATCAAAAATAATAATTTCGTCTTAATTAAGATACTACGTTGTTTTCACAAGAAAATACATAATAAAGTTTATAATGTGAAAATAAAAATCCTTTTTTTTTTATTTTCTAACGACGCAATTTTTCTAAAAACAGTGCGACTGTAATGTCGCCTTGAATTAATTGCATTTGCACATGTTGAATGTAATTGTTGCGGTCGATCACCACTTTTGAACGTATAGATAGAGATAGATAGAGATATAGAGAAATATTTATTTGGCACACAACACAACACAGGTACAACACAGTAAGAAAACAATACATAATTAATTAGAAAAAAAAGATTGAACAGAATAGCACAGAATACGAAATATTAACTAGTTATATGGTTGTGGGTGCTGATATGAGCCAAAAAGGTCCTGCCTCAGCTTAATGCAGCTCTGCAGAAGCAAAGCGGCGCTGGTTTTCAGTCAGAACCTGAAAGTGGATGACATGACAGCTACAGCTGCTCTGATTTAATGCAAATTTTATTAGGTACTTATAATATATTAAACAACATATAATATTAAACAACTAACGCATTAAAGAATTGGGTTCAAAGATATACGTCATAGTGTAAAGCTTTGTCAGTAGTTTTCATGTACCAAACATGAAATAAAGTACTGACTGCGTCCTAGTAGGTACCAGTATTTTTGTACACATACACAGTCACAATAAACGCGCGGGCACATTTTTTTCTTCGTACAAAAAGCTGTCTATTCTATTTTTATTTGTTTAGTGATGGACGCAGAGCAGTGTATCACATGGCACGTCCTCAGTGGACGTGTTTAATGAGCCTATGCATTATTATAGGCAGTTGTTACAACTTAACATCACAGATGGTCTATCGGCGCTATAGCATTTAGTTTATTTAAAAAAAAAAAGACTATTCACTACTTTTTCTCTTTTATTTATTTATTTATTTATTCAATAGGCAACGCCAACAGTGCACATAGTTTACAATACAATAATTATTTTGAAAACTTTATTCCATAAAATGTGTGCGAATTACAGGCATGCACAGCATTTGCAATAATATTTATAGTGAGTACTACCAGACAACAGCAAAAAGGAAGCTTAAATTAAGTATTTAAAATAAAGAGAAAAATACACTTCTAAAAATTAAACGAAATTTGTCTCGGTACTGTTCCGTTCAAAATATGTATATTCTCGTGTGTTTCTCAGCGGCATCCCTCGAATCAGTCAGAAATTCAATTTACGATGCATTTGCTTCACTCAGCTCAATAATTGAAACGAGTTTTATTCAAGCATTATAGATAATATAAAATACTAGCCGTCGCCCGCGGCGTTGCTCGCGTTCTAGACCCTTTAGAGTGTGACTTTTCAAAAGTTCTTTCTTAGTGCACCCCTACACTACGTAAGGATACTACCCTCTAAATTTCATACCTCTAAAGACCGTAAGATCAAAAGCAGTTTAAACTATGGATTTCGATAACTACGATTACATTTGATCGATGGATTAATCTACTGTCATCTTGGTCAGTTTAGGCCCAGTTTCACCAAAGTCTTGCTAGAGTCCTTTTCATGATAGAAGTCCCGCGGAAATTTCCGGAACTAAACTTAAAAACTAAATTTAAAATTAGTTGTCAGGTGCTGTTAATGTGTTCGGATGCTAGTGCGTTTTTATTTGGTTTCTGTGATCAAAGTCTTGTTTTCAATGCCTAAAGTTGTTGAAAGTGCTGCCCGAGAAATAATACTTAAGGTCGACTACAGCGACGCGTCTGCGGGACTTCTTTCATGGAAAGGACTCTAGCAGAGTGTTACGTAATCGGGCGTCAAAATGTCAAGCGACTAAATTAAAACGACTTTCAACGCTGTTTAAATAAAACGCAAGCAGATGTATTTTTGTTTAGCTGGTTTATATGGTGGCCGTCAGCGATTAGATTTAACAGTCTGTTAATTAACAAGCTGTTAGTTTAACTAACAGAGCATGGTGAAACCGGCCCTTAAGCTACCCATGCTACCAATTGATCTTATGAAATAATCGCAGACTGGAGGTTAAACTCTATTTCGTGGTTTAAACCACTATTGATCTTACGGCCCTAAGACTTATGGTTTAGGCTGTGAGTTGATTGTCAGTCAGCTTTAAAAGAGTTTTAAAATATAAAATTATATATAATATTATGAAAAAATATAATATTTATAGCCAAGTACTAAAGTTACTAAACGTGAAACTATAACAAGACAAAGACCACGATAAAAAGATATTAGGTATATGTCTTTTATATTATGGCTGGCTTTTATAAGTATAACTTTATAATTATAATTTGTTGAACGTTAGGCACTTCGTCAGGCAATAGGAAAGTTCTGAATAAATAAATAAATAATAAATAAATATTTACGGACACTTAACTCAACGCCTTCTAGTCCCAAACTAAGCAAAGCTTGTACTATGGGAACTAGATGGCTGATAGAATACAAACATACATTTTTTTTTGTAAATACATACTTATAATACATAGTAACACCCAGACACAGAACAAACATCTATGTTTGCCACACACAAATGTTTGTTCTCGGTGGGGATCGAACCCACGACCCACAGCACGGAAGGCAGAGCTACTACCGACTGAGCCATGACGCCTGTCCCACAGATAAAAAAAAAAAGAACAATCGATGGTGGATCGATTGCCAACTCTAAAAAACGTGCGACTGTCTTGTAGGTTTAAATGACTACCTGTTAATTAAACATATATCTGAAGAATGAAGTGACTCATATAATAGTGATCGAACTTCACTTAGAAGTTCGTTTAATTACCTAATATTGATGTTTAAAACTTAATTTAAATTAATTTAAAAGTTTAAAAACCTGGAAAAACCGACTTCAATTTGATACGCATTCATCATCAAATGATGATGATGATGATGATAACAGTTCATTGGGACTGTTCTATCGATCGTGAGCACCACAGAAACGTCACAGGAAAGCAAATACGCAGTGTCGTGTACGTGAATGACGTGTTTTTTCGAGTTATTCTTATTTAACTGCCAAACTACTGAACTGATTTTAATAAAATTTTCATGGGACCAACATGGAAGCATAAAAAAAGAATTTTTCAAATCGGTTCATAAATGACGGAGTTCTGAGGTAACAAACATAAAAAAAAATACAACCGAATTGAGAACCTCCTCCTTTTTTGAAGGCGGTTAATAAAATGGTGTATTTTCTTTAAAACACTAACATAAGTTGGTGGAAAATTCGATTGTTCAACTAGTTTTAGGAGTAGCGGTGATTCCACGACTTTAAGTACGATAGATTTCGTTGCAGTACTTTTAACCTAAGGCGCGTCGCTCACTGGTAAGTCGAGGCGTGGTCGTGGTGGCGCCGTCGTCGTCGAGGTGAACAAGGCGTAATCTAGTGCGTGCATAGCCGCCCCGCGCCCTGACTCTAGGTAGGTAGAGTCGAGGTGTAGGAATCTATGCTTTCTTCACACATTCCATACTCAGATTAAACTAGTAGTTCGCCCCGAACTGAGATCTCGTGATGGTCGGAGGTTAATAAAACCCAAACAATTTTTATTGACCAATGGTTGCAATAAACTTTGCAAATCGCATCGAAATCGCCGTCTAGCTAAGTACCAGTCTTACTTGAACTACAAAATCCTTGAAACTCCAAGAAATGTTAGCTCACGTTATACTGGGTTTTCCAATTTTATAATTTTTACAAAACTCAAAAACTGTTAGACCTAGAATCAAAATAAAAACGGTTTTGGAATGACTAAACAAAATCCTATCATATGACACTTCACTTGATATTTTTGTACGACTTTTTTTTTTACTCTCTTTGGACCCTCATAACTTCACGACCCCTTGACCGATTTACTTCATTTAACAAACCAGTCAAACTTAAGAGTACTATCCGTATACCTTCCAATTCTGTGAAGATCGGAAAAGCGGTTCAAAAGATCTCGAAGAACAAACATACAAAGCATTTTTGCCCAAGTTGTCACTAAGTTCTTCGTTCGCTTCGCTCACTCGATCAAAAATATTCCAGGTATGGAGGTTTAGGTGTCAAAGCAACACAATTATACTAACACGTCGCGTCAGAAACAAATTACAAAATGGCGGCGGAGTTGCGGCGCGACACAGACACGTGGCGGGCGCCTTCGCCTCTGCGCTATTTCTAAAGAAAATACAGACAGATATAGATATATCTTTATTGGACATAATTAATAACTTCAAACTGTACAAATCTTCAAACTAACTTATTATAGAACAATGGGCGGCCTTATCGCTGAAAGAAAAAGTAGGCCGTAGGCTTTTGCGCCCGTGCCTCGACAGTCGACGTCGCCCACGCGACAAGACAACAAGAGTTGAGGCGGTGCTCTTGTTCGTGTGGGCGACGCGCCTAAACGTTTCACTAATTGGCCAATTTTGTAACAAATTGGTACTTATGTCTTTGCTTTCTAAAACTCCGCTTTTATAAAAGCGGATAACGTTTTATAGCAGTCGCAAAATTGCTTAAAATAAATAAAAGCAGAGTCTCTATAAATAAAAACGTATTCGCAGACAAGAGTCAAACAATCACTAGGCTAAGTACGAATTTAATATATAGGGGTTTAAAGTTTTTGAATTTGGAATCGTGGAAAAAGGTTGCTCCAAACCAAACTTCTTTTAATTTTTTTTATTTTTAATCTCTAGCCTTCATTGTAATTTCTGAGAAAAATAAATATTTGAAGAGTTTTCATTTGATTTTCGACTTAGTGACGATTCGGACCAAATATTTTGGGACAAATTCTCCCAATCGTCACTTTTGATTTTAATAATTTTTGTTGTGACGATTCGGACAACTTTAAAAATAGCTGCATTGTACAGTCAGGTAAACAATTTTTAAGCAAAATGTGATATAGCTATTAAGGTGGTTCGATTTCCATATTAATTTATTTTACCAATTTGGGGGAAATTATATTATTATACCTAACAAGCAATTTTTATTTATTTCTTGAATCATAGAACTTAAAATCAAGATCTATTTTTTTGATGACAGCTGTCAAACTTCAAACGCCCATATCTCGGAAACTACTCACCCTAGAGTTCTCGTTCCAAAACCAAATGAAAGGTGTGATCAAGATCTAAATGTTTGAAGACAGCTGTCAAACTTCAAACTTCCATACTTCAGTTCTATCAAAAGATATAAGAAAATCTAACGCGAACTCTAGGGTGAGTAGTTTCCGAGATATAGCCGTTTGAAGTTTGACAGCTGCCATCAAAAAAATAGATCTTGATCACACCTTTTATTTGGTTTTGGAACGAGATCTCTAGGGTGAGGAGTTTCCGAGATATGGGCGTTTGAAGTTTGACAGCTGTCATAAAAAAAATAGATCTTGATCACACCTTTCATTTGGTTTTGGAACGAGATCTCTAAGGTGAGTAGTTTCCAAGATATAGCCGTTTGAAGTTTGACAGCTGTCATCAAAAAAATAGATCTTGATCACACCTTTCATTTGGTTTTGGAACGAGAAATCTAGGGTGAGTAGTTTCCGAGATATGGGCGTTTGAAGTTTGACAGCTGTCATCAAAAAAATAGATCTTGATCACACCTTTCATTTGGTTTTGGAACGAGATCTCTAGGGTGAGTAGTTTCCGAGATATGGGCGTTTGAAGTTTGACAGCTGTCATCAAAAAAATAGATCTTGATCACACCTTTCATTTGGTTTTGGAACGAGATCTCTAGGGTGAGTAGTTTCCGAGATATAGCCGTTTGAAGTTTGACAGCTGTCATCAAAAAATAGATCTTGATCACACCTTTTATTTGGTTTTGGAACGAGAACTCTAGGGTGAGTAGTTTCCGAGATATGGGCGTTTGAAGTTTGACAGCTGTCATCAAAAAAATAGATCTTGATTTTAAGTTCTATGATTCAAGAAAAAAATAAAAATTGCTTGTTAGGTATAATAATATAATTTCCCCCAAATTGGTTAAATAAATTAGTATGGAAATCGAACCACCTTAATGTAACCACACGCTCGCAAAGCAATTTAAATAGCTAAATCATATTTTGCTTAACATTTTTTTACCTGACTGTACTCAACGGCTTCCTTAATTTGATGTTCTCCGAATCGTCACAACAAAAAATATTAAAATCAAAAGTGACGATTGGGAGAATTTGTCCCAAAATATTTTGTCCGAATCGTCACTAAGTCTGATTTTCATTAGAGGTCAGAAAATGACAATTCAATTTGTTTTACGCAATTCAACTCAATTACAATTCGACGAACCAAAGCGAAATTATTTAAATTGAATTAGGCTAGCGTCTACCAACGCGTAAACGAGTGGTTAAAAACTGAAATTATTAAATAAACTTTATACAGGGTGGCTCATTTTACCATGAAAATAAGTAGTTTAAATAACCCTTTTTTTAGCTTCGCTGTAGTCGGTTAAAAGATATGTTTTTTTTCTCCATAGTCAAAATGCAAGTGCAATGTGCAAGTATTCGAGAAATTCACTCAGTAGGTATATATATCTTGCATGTTTAATCTCCTCTTTGAATTGAATCTAAACCTCTTCCTAGATTCCCCTCTTATAACGCGTTCACACTATGCCCATGCCGCTGCCGACATTATTACCCCCTCTTATAACGCGTTAACATGCCGCTGCCAACATTATTGCCGCTGACTTATTGCCACAGCAACATCGCCTTTATTCTCACTAAAGAGCAAGGGCATGAATTAGGGCCGGGAGCCGAGACAGAGGCACGATCGTGTTCACACTATACTCGTGCCCACTTCCCTGCCCAAGTCCCTGCCCACTGCGGCATAGTGTGAACACAACATTATTATAGAAGCCAGATATCGTAGCCAGTCTGTAAACCTACCTCTACAAAAAGTGCTAACACACCTATTCAATCTTCAGTGACGTGCGAGCATTTGTTCTGGACCCTTCCTTTACGGGTCATTACCCTGCGTGTACTGACATCCTTGCTGAAAGGGTTGGGAGTCGTTTAGGTTTTGTAAAGTCCGGATTTGCTATAGCAAATTGACAGTTGACAGTATTTCATGGGCTGACTGCGCTCATATCGCAAGCTTTGAACTCCAACTTCAACTTCTTGGTGTGTGGCTTTTGTGGCTAGTTGTCACAATTCTGCCAGTGTCGAGTTCGCTGATGCTAGAGTCATAAACAAGAGGGGAGTGCGGATAAGAATATGGTCAGTGTGAGCTTTGAACTGCTTTCGCTGCCCAGTATTATGTCAAGCGACGTGGCTATAGATATACGAAAACTAGAAGTTTTTGACTGCAAAAAAAAAACGGTTTTCTGTCACTATTCAGTCACAGAACACCTATGATTTAGTATGAAAACCTGCCAGGCTTAAACCTGACAGGTTTTTATAAGACAATGATTGCCCCTTAGGTAGACCATGTGATATTTAAAATAATATACTTAAAATCAAATCAAATCAAATCAAAGAGTTTATTTGCAACTAGGTAATTAACATCATATAATTATTACCTACTTAGAGTAAGCATATATTGACAAAATAAATAAATACACAGTTGCAAACTGGTTTCAACTCAGCATATGCAGGTTGTAATAACTTGCGCTGGTCTTCCGTTGTAGCCAATGAGGAGGTAAGTAAAAGTAATAACATAAGATAAGGATGAACGCGACTACTTAATGCCAACAAATGAAACAAACAATAATTAGAAAATGGAATTAGAAATCTTACAAGTAAGTACCTATATCTTAGAAGTCGGAATCTTAGAAATAAAACATTGAGTTTTTAATTATTCAGCACTCGTTTAAAGATTTTTTTTCAATTGCCAATATCAAATAGGTTTATTTTTATTTTTAACAGTGAAATATGTCGATTGAAAACATAATAACTACTGAAGAACAAACGAACTAGTCAAGTTTAATTATTATTATTTCTAACCTGAGGGAAACCTCATTGTATATTGTATTTTATGTTAAGGTTACACTAGTCGCACACCTTTCCATACAAACGTGGAAGGGTAACTACTCCACTGTTTGACGTTGACCAACCAAAACTATAAGGATTCATTATCAATTTATCTCGTCATGATCTATGTCTGTATACATGCTGTATACACCCCAAACCGTAAAAAAAGTATTCATTTAAAAAATACAAGCTATAAAGACTTTCCATACGAAAGTTCAGAAGCTTGTATTTTTTAAATGAATACTTTTTTTACGGTTTGGGGTGTATACAGACATAGATCATGACGAGATAAATTGATAATTAATCCTTATAGTTTTGGTTGGTCAACGTCAAACAGTGGAGTAGTTTCCCTTCCACGTTTGTATAGAAAGGTGTGCGACTAGTGTAACCTTGATGACCATAAACTACAAAAGCCTATGAATAAAAGTTTACAAACTCCGGCCATTATAGGTAAAACTAAATAGCCGGACTTTGGACATCTCTGCACACTCAATGCCTTACTTTAATAATAATAAGTTACGGGCTATTGAAGGAGGTTGCGTGAGCTTTCGTAAACTCTTTGCCTATCGTGAAGTCAGCAATTGCTATTTCTTTTATTGGTTTATTGTCATAATCCCCATTAAGCTGTCCCCACCAGTAGAGATTATGACGATTGAAGTAAAAAAATACAGTTTATTTTACAAAAATTTAATAATTTCCGACCATGCATTGATCGAACTACCTACCTGCGGGCCTAAGATGCGCACCGCGAGATATTTGTCATGTCGTTCTGTCAAAATGTAAGCATTTTGCACCAGTTTAGGAACTATTGCATTATCTGTGGTAATGTTGTCGAGAAACCGCGCCTTTGAATTTTCAACTTTTGACATTTCTGCATGACTATTATCTCGTCCTCAGAGAGGTACGACGACTAACAAGTGTCAAAAGTGTACATTATGGCGCGTTTTGTCGACACCATTAGGTACCACAGATAATGCAATAGTTCCTAAACTGGTACAAAATGCTTACATTTTGACAGAACGACATGACAAATATCTCGCGGTGTGCATCTTAAGGCTGAATTACACGATACCATTTTCTTGTACGTACCACTGCAATAATTGAATGCAATAGTTGAAGCGCAAGAATTGACGTTCAAGAATTGTAAGCAACTGTTTACACGCGGATATATTAAACAAAGTTGAATGCAATTATTTACCACCACCAAGAAAAGTTTTGAAGCAAAACTTGTATACCAGATCAAAAATGTTACGTGTTGTTTACACCATGCAATTAATTTATTGTATTCAACTATTGCACTGGCACGTGCAAGAAAATGGTATCGTGTAATTCAACCTTTAGGCTCGCTGGTGTCTTAAGAACACATGGATCAATTAATCGAACCAACTGGAAAAAAAATCACGTAGTCCGATTGATCGAACTATCAGAAGTCTAAAGAACACGGGAACCAACTGGAAAAAGTTCATGATCGAAGCATGCGGTCGAACCACGTGGCCAGAAGCGAAATTCCCCTTAGATCCTGTTCAATATTTTTGCTCAAAATCAGAGCTTGGAGTGTGGACTCCAGTTCATGAAATCTGAATACATACAACATACAACGACAGGGAATTCATCCACACCCTAGAGCCAGCGTGGTCGCGCACCCTCCGGTTTCAGAGGAATTTCCTCCCCCAAACACTCAGGCTGTAGAATAATCTTCCTGCTGAGGTTTTCCTTAGAAAATACAGTATGAGACACTTCAAAAAGAGTGTTTTAAAATTCTTCAAGGGTCGGCAACGCGCATGTGATACCTCTGGTGTTACAGGCGTCCATAGGCTACGGTAACCGCTTCCCATCAGGCGGGCCGTACCTACAAAAAACATACATTGAGATGAACTAAATGTTTTGAAATGCAAAAGAGAAAACACGGTGTAACTACTAAGCTTACATTGAGTTTATTACAGTGAGTGTTTACCACTAAACGCACACTGAATGTAGAATTACTTACATCAATCGAAGCTATCAGAAGCAACGACCGGCACACCGTAACTTGTTGCCACATGTTCAGTTTAATGTGAACATGTCCAGCGGGCCTAAGATGCGCACCGCGTGATATTTGTTATGTCGTTCTGTCAAAATGTAAGCATTTTGTACCAGTTTAGGAAGTATTGCATTATCTGTGGTACCTAATGGTGTCGACAAAACGCGCCATAATGTACACTTTTGACACTTCTTAGTCGTCGTACCTCTCCGAGGACGAGATAATAGTCATGCATGTCAAAAGTTGAAAATTCAAAGGCGCGGTTTCTCGACAACATTACCACAGATAATGCAATAGTTCCTAAACTGGTACAAAATGCTTACATTTTGACAGAACGACATGACAAATATCTTGCGGTGCGCATCTTAGGCCCGCTGAACGGGTTAAGGGTAGTTTACACGTGTACGGATTACCGAGCACTGTGTTTCAACTATGTATTGAAACTATTGTACAAGTGGAGCGCTCGTGGCATATAGCATGCTTATACAATCTTGACCGATTATCTAAGACTAACTTTTGTCCGTGACTTCGTTCGCGTCCCGTTGGATCCCGTTGATTTTTCGGAATAAAAAGTAACCTATGTGTTAATCCAGGTTACGGACAATAAATATTCTAAGTTTCATCCAAATCGGATCAGTAGTTTTTACGTGAAAGAGTAACAAACATCCATACTCACAAACTTTCGCGTTTATAATATTAGTAGGATAGGATAGGATAAGCAACGTTCTGCGCGGTCACTATTTGGATAGGTGACCGTTAGTAGCATGCAGTTTTGCTTAGTTTGGGACTAGACAGCGTTGTGTGAAAGGTCCATAAATATTTCTTTGTTTATTTTTTGAGTGCCTACCTTATCCAATTAAAAATAAGTTGCTAATAATATTATTTACTTACTTATAATATTGAAAATATAAATAGTGTGAAAGCATCCTAGTTATAATTAAACACGAGTAACTAATTATTTCGTAATACGCGTTTACTTCAAATTAAGCTTACGTAATATGGCTCTATTAACGTACTCGCGCGGTTTAACAATAGTGAAATAATTAAGTTGCTCACTAAATTCAGTACAGGGTGCACTATGACAGCTTCTGGAACACTTTCCTGTCTTCATAAAGCCTCAAGAAATTATAATCTTATATATAAAATTCTCGTGTCATAATGTTCGTTCCCGTACTCCTCCGAAACGGCTTGACCGATTCTCATGAACTTTTGTGGGCATATTGAGTGGGTCTGAGAATCGGCCAATATCTATTTTTCATACCCCTTAGTGATAAGAGTTGCACGCGAGCAAAGCCGCGGGCGACAGCTAGTTTTTCTATATTAAAACACGTTTAGCACTGATTGTACTGGCCAGAGAGGGGTAGATGGAAAAAAATTCCAACGAGCCCACTATGCAAATGAGGGTTCGAGGGGAATAGTCTAAACTGCATAGAAAAAATGGTTTTTGTGCAAGGACCAAACTTATTTATTTAATTAGGTGGACAATTGTTTTTATCTACGCAATTTTATTTTTTCAGAGTAAAATTTAATGCTTATAATATAATCTAGAGAAAAAAACTAAAAACTTGCTTAGAAGTAGTTGTTTACTGCTTTTACACAAGTTTTTTTAATAATAATGCAATGAAAAATCCTACTTTTACCGGAGATTTAATTATTGACTGCCATGAGAATGACCTCACCACTGCAGGAGTGGTAGGGTCATTCTCAACGCAACAATACAAGTTGGAGTTTTATTTACTTCTCTCACACATTAACACTAATTTAAAAGTTCTATTTTTATCAATTTGCGATTTTTTGTGAATTTTTTACAAACTGCACACCCACCACGAACGGAATTTAGAAACCTTTTTGTTTGGCATTTGCTGGCATAAGGTTGAAACGTCAAATTCGATCGAAACAGCTGTCAAAAAACGTTACGTTCCACGCAGTTTGAGTGAAAATAGTTTGCTGCTCATACAAAAAAAATATTATTTCCAACAGTTTCAATTCCAAACTTTAACAAAAGATACTTTACCATTGCATCCTAGAATCCAGGTCACCTATAATTGAAGCACCGGCTAATAAACTTGGATTCGGGCTATTACCTAAGTTTACTACAAATTGCGGTACCTAAATCACGAGGTACTGCTGGGAGCTCTTACGCTGAGAGATTGAGGTTCGCTGGCAAGAAAATTAGTTCATTTTTATGAAAAAAAAGTCACGGAATTTAATGCCTCACTGAAGAAAAATGAAATGATTTATGTTCATTTTTGCACTGAGGGCCTATAGTTACCACGAGTTTTCAGTGTATAATGTGAGTGTGAAACGTCTGACGCCCAGCACACCAGTGGGCGCTGGTTTGTATGGAGACACTGAGCGGATTCTTTGAGAAGCTCAACATGCGAGTACGGGCTTGGTGTAGACCAAGCTTCTCAAAGAATCCGCTCAGTGTCTCCATACAAATCAGCGCCCACTGGTGTGCTGGGCGTCAGACGTTTCACACCAGAATTACATACCAAAACTCGTTCTAGGCCTAGGCACGTATTGACGATGTCTTTCCTGTGGATATGGCTGACTAGGCTGAGAGGATGGTATAGGTGCAGGGTAAGCCTACTCCCATCTAAACATTGTCCCACTACCAGTGTTCCGTTAAATGTAGGCATAGGTTGCTCCATAAATCATCTACAGATGTAAAGGCCGAAGGTATGTACAAAAAAATGGTGTCATGTAAATGGGCGTTTATTCTTACTCTGTGTAAAACATGCCATTTTTGGGGTAGGCAGTAAAGAAGCGAAGTAGCACTAAGGCCTATCCAGGTACTTCAAGAGGAAATGACGTCAAAGTTCCCGGTGCTAACCCAAGGTGCTCTGTTTGTTCATTGGTCCAAGTAATAAGAGCCTTAGTTTAGGAGGTGGGCGTTGATAGTTTCGACACAGTTTATAATAATTATTATTGTACCTATCATTGTTTTAATTTCTTCTATTGTTTTAAATATTCAAAATAAACTATGTGGATTTTTTTGATTGGTTTTTTACGTGGAACTGCCTGCTTTACCACCCTTATCAGTTTGAAACGGTCTCGAGCATGTAAATATATTAAACAGTAAGGTAGACTACCTCTAATGGATCTCTTGTCAAAATAAAGATCCCATAGTACATCCCATATTACAAGTTCTGCTTAGTTTGGGACTAAAGGGCGTTGTAAATTGGTAAAATAAATTAGTGTAGAAATCGAATTACCTTAATGTGCCCACGCTCGCAAAGCAATTATAATAGCTATATCATATTTTGCTTAAAAATTGTTTACCTGACTGTACTCAACAGCTTCCAGTTGATTTTCTCCGAAACGTGAGCAAGTCGTTGTGTGTAATGTCCAAGGGTATTTATTATTGTTAATTGTATTCTTTAAAGTTTATAACTTGGACATCACAATACCTGCAAAGTAGAGAAGCCAAGCACCGCCAAAACTTACGGAACCCAATTTTAAACTGGAAATGAGCCGCGTCACGTGCCATTTCCATCTCTATTCCAAGGCTCTAGCGTCTAAAATAAGCAAAGGTTTGTTTCTTTCAAATGAATGTTATATATTGGACTGTGAGTGTGAAATTCTTAAAGTTTTAGGTACTCTTTTCCGCTTATTCTAATGAGAGTACTGACAGTTGTAGTTTATTATAATGAAATATTAACTATTACAATGTAAAAAAATATCTTTGATTCCGTTAGGGCCGGTTTCACCATGTTCTGTTAACTAACAGCTTGTTAGCCATTTAACGGACTGTTAAGGTCGTTTTGTGTTTCACCATGCCCTAACCAAGGATTATTTTCATTAACAGACTGTTAAATCTAATCGCTGATCTGACGGCCACCATATAAACCAGCTAAACAAAAATACATCTGCTTGCGTTTTATTTAAACAGCTTTGAACGTCGTTTTAATTTAGTCGCTTGACATTATCATTCACATAACGGTTGATTTAGTAATCCTTTGTCAATTTTGTTTCGTGGGACAAAAAATACTTAACAATACATACTTGTTAATTTTGACGCCCGATTACATAACACTCTGTTAGCAAGACTTTGATGAAACTGGGCCTTAATATGTGAAAACACCTATTGCTATAAAGCAATGGGTGTTTTCACATAATTAGTTACATGAAAAAAACTACACGATATTGTAGATATTATTCTTGCATGTCGGCGCGTTGACAACGATAATATTTGTTTGAGCGACATAACACGGCAGTTTCTCGAAAAACGCGGAATCTTTACATTAAAATTTGTCCACTATAGCGATCCAGTGGGACGAGCCAGGAACGTAGTTTTTTTTTTTTTTTTTTCATTTATTGTTTTAAAAATACATAATAACTTATTTTGTACTATAGCACTAAGGAAACCACAAGGTTTATAGGAATAATGCTACATGAGTCTTAGCGTCGATAGCCATTAGGTAGGTATAGCAACTAGGTTAGATAGGTAGTAGTCATGCAAAGTACTTAATAACATTTAAAACAATAGTCGATGAATAAAACACTCCACAAAAATGTAATTTGAAGTCGTAGCTTTTTCAGAAACCTTTTTTTTAAGTGGTGTGAGAAAGTTAAATGTCAGAACTCTTGTATAATAGAGAAATAGTCTAGAAAGAGTTCTAGGTCTCAAACGATGTCATAACCTCCTACATTTTATTTTAGTTTTGTGTTAACGGACTTTTCACAGACCATTTGGTAATATTTTGGCATAAAAATACTATGCTATTTTTGATAGTTCTTTTGGTGTCTGGTTTATTGTTTGCCGGAATTCGGAAGACATAAAAAGAGCTCAAGGGGAATAAACGTACTTTTTAACGTACCTACTTTACATCCACATAGTAGTATAGCTTCTTGCGTGAAAGCTCCATTTTACCCTCTCATCCTAAGGTTTGCTGAAAGAGAGAAATCCCAAGTGATGTGTCTCAGTTGTCGATTGGCAAGTTCAAAAACGTAATAAAAGACTTCTTTTAAAAGCATACTATAAAATATCTGATTATTTAGAAGACAAACAAGCTTGGGACGAACAAGCTCCAACTCATCCAATTAAAAAAAATGTAATCATACCTAATCATACAACGATTCAAAGTGATCAGTGAGATTTTATTAAATAAAAGATTTTTGACTTTGACTTTGACTTTGAGAACTCTTTTTAGGGTTAATCTCGCCTGTATCTACATGTTTTAAGTTAAGTTTCTCAGTGTACAATCCATACTAATATAAATGCGAAAGTAACTCTGCCTGTCTCGCTTTCACGAACCGACTGAACCGATTTGAATGAAATTTGGTACACAGATAGTCTAGTCTAGAGCCTGAGAAAGGACATAGACTACTTTTTAATGCGATAAAAGGGTTGTAATGGGGTTGAAAGGGTGAAAGTTCCTTTTTCATGAAAACTTTTTTAATGTCACATTTCAAATAACTGTCAGTCGTTTGACAGTAAGTCTGTCGGGTCAGCTAGTAATTAATAAAGAAAGTAGGGATTCGAGTTTTGACGTTTTTTGAAACAACATAGCACTTTTATTTTAATAGTTTTTCTTGGTTTTTGTGAGTATTATTGTTTAATTTTTGTGGCATTTTAACCAATAATACTTAGATCGTAACATAAAGTGAGCCATAAGAATAAATGTGTGTAAAGTGGTTTCTCTGAATATGAAAATTCGTTTCAGGTTTTGCGGAGAAAATCCACCATTTTCTCTTCAAAACAAACGACAGCCGACTTGACGAATGACTTGACTTGATACTAAAAATCCATTACATGACACTGGCAAAATTGTCTGTCAAAATGACAGACACAGGCCATACAGGGTAAAGAAAAAGAAGAATAAAGAAAGTAAAGAAAGCTAATCCGGGGAAGAACCCTAGTGGGTACTTCCCCGCTAGCATCGCTGACCGGAAGAAATAGGTACGGTGGTAGTCCACCGTACCTATTTCTTCCGGTCAGCGATGCTCGCGTTGCTGTGTCCGGTTTGTAGGGTATGGGTGCCGGTGCTATTTATTACATGCACATGACACTTATCACCGACATGTCTCAGAGTGATGGACGCAGTGCAATGCACCACAGGACACGTTCTCAGTGGATGTGCAAATGTCTCAGAGGCAATGCATCGTTACAGTCAGTAGTCTCGAATTAACATCGTGGCTTGTTCCAATAGTTGTCCAAAAATCAAATCATTGCGATCAAAGATGTAGGTCTGTAGGTAGATACAAAGTACACGTATGTTACCTTTCATCTATCATCCAAATTTTCAATTAGTGTGTATAACCCTCTACAAGCTAATTAGTACCTAATCATTTTAGGATTATAAATAGAGATTACTCTAATAACCAATTCATTGCTTAGTCTGGGGCAATCGTTATCTCATACAAAACCTGCTTTCATACTAAATCATAGGTATTCTGTGACTAAATAGTGACATTAGCGCGTTTCAGCGCGTTTTTTGCCGTCCAAAAGCTTCTTGTTTTCTTACCCAGCATAATGTCAAGCGACGTGGCTATATCTGTAGCCACGTCGTTTGACATTATGCTAGGCAGCGAAAGCAGTACAGAGCTTGCGATACGAAGGCGGTAAGGTACGAGTATATAATATTAACGATATGGGTCTTTTATTTATAATAAGTGGTTAAAATAAAATGATTTTATTGATGCAAACTCCATACTTCCATACTTTTAGTAAAGTGTATTGGGGTAATTGCGAAAATGGGTATATTCCGAAAATCCATAATATCTAGTAACATAATGCTATATTTTCCTGTTGGCAACATTGGTCTAGACGCCATCTTGATTGGCATCGCCGTGACAGTCCTATATATCCTCGTGCAAACAGGAAAATATCGCATTATGTTACTAGATTTTATGGATTTTCGGAATATACCCATTTTCGCAATTACCCCAATACACCTTACCTTGTTTTGACTGTAGTTTGTACCTACCAGTCAGTCAGGTATTTATCAGTTTTATAATATTAAAGAAGTATACTAAAAGAGGGTAGATTTAAGCGCCGCTTACCCTCAAAACCACCTTTTACCGTTAAACAAAGAGTGGTTTAATTAAAGTTAAATAAAAAAAACGGCTAAGCGTGATCAAAATATGCACCGGATTGTTCTCTATGTATTTCTTTACTTTGTCTTTCGCAAAAATCCATCCTAAAATGGATAGATAGATTGTACACAAGGAATACAATCGATATATCATATTGTCGGCTGTCTGATGCCGTTCATCGTAACAGACGAGACCAACATAAAGTCTGCATCCGTAACTCTAGAACCACATTAATGCGCAAGAGTGTCTTTTGTATGGCTCCATTTATCTACAATAAATTGCCAATGCCATGGAGAGAACTACCAACGTCGTTGTTTACGAAAATGCTGAGAACATTATTATGTACTAAATGTTACTACACGGTAAATGAATTTATGACTGATAAACTACTGACATAATCATATTTTAATATTAATTTGACATCCTATAATTTATTTCAATACTGTATATCTACTACTCGTAATTTCTATTCTATAATTCCTATCGTACCTATTAATGCTCATTCTATAATTCTAATTAATTTTTATTTTTGTATTAATTATTTTTGTGTTTTGCACACCCTGTAGGGTAGATTTACATTGATACAATGCTATTTTATAACATCTCTATAAACACATGTAATTCTGTAAATAAATATACTTTGACTTTGACTTTGACTTTGAAACCTGCCAGGTTTAAGCCTGTCAGGTTTCCTAAACTGTTTTCATACTAAACTACGTACATAGGTTTTCTGTGACTAAATAGTGACATTAGCGCGTTTCAGCGCGTTTTTTGAGCTTCTTGTTTAAAAGCTTCTTGTTTTCGTATATCTGTAGCTACTGAAAGCAGTCTCTACTTAAGCATAGATCTTTGTATAAAAATAAATAAATAAATATTCATGGACATTTTAACACAACGCCTTCTAGTCCCAAACTAAGCAAAGCTTGTACGATGGAAACTAGATGGCTGATAGAATACATACATACATTTTTTTTTTGTAAATACATACTTATAATACATAGAAACACCCAGACACAGAACAAACATCTATGTTTACAACACACAAATGTTTGTTCTCGGTGGGGATCGAACCCACGACCCACAGCACGGAAGGCAGTGCTACTACCGACTGAGCCATGACGCCTTGTATGAAAATGTCTGCTCAAATGTGCTAGTCTCATAATCTCCTTTGAGCCGTCCCTGTCCTTTTGATTTCAAATCAAATCAAAGAGTTTATTTGCAACTAGGTCATTAACATCATATAATTATTACCTACTTAGAGTAAGCATATATTGACAAAATAGTTTCAAAATTGTAATATCAAGGGGATTTTGACACTCTTCAGTCTCAAAATCCCCTTCGGGCAAAATTACACCGTAATAGCTCAAGACAGAGTCACAGTGCTTTTATTCAATAAAATATCAGTGGTCACTTTGAATCACTTTGTATCTTGCTTGAGATACAAAGCTACGCTTGAGAAACGATTTCTGTATCGGCATACGGACCTGTGAGTGAAAACCATACCCTGACTCCAAATTAACTAAACCCACAACCTCATTATCCGTTTGAAAATTACTCTGCGGGACCCTAAAAAGGGCTCAAGAGTATCATTTTAAAACGTTCTATAAATCACTGGTCTTATTGCTCATAATCTGGCTGTAATTAATTTTTGTGTGGTATTAAAAAGGGTGGCTTTGTTGGTTAAACTTTTCTTCCTTTTGTCTTTTTAAGTAATTTTGGTGATCGAGCTGTTGAAATTCTTTTCTTTTTTTTCTTTCATGGACATTACACACAACGCCCTCCAGTCTCTAACTAAGCAAATCTTGGACTATGGGATCTAGATTGCTGATAGAATACTAATCTAAACTAACTCGTATGAGTGGCCAACTCTGATAAGGGAGTTTTTTAGGCCGTCTTAAGGCCTCCGTCGTCGTGGCTTAACGACTGCTAGAATACTAATAAACTCTTTTTTTGTAAATACAAATATTTTGGTGAAAACTTTCGCGTACGAAGTCGCGGGTATCAGCTAGTCTTGTAAAATGTATAGTCTCAAATAAACAATCAAACGACTGAATGTCTTATCGACATTTTCTCATAAGACACAAGAAATTGTAACAAATCTATAATTTTGTGCAATAAAATATTAAAATAAAAATAAATAAATAAGAATAATATTTTATAATGTTCAAAAGGCCGTACTCCTCCGTTCCCTAGACGGATATTTCTGAAAGAAGGTATTTCATGTGGATATTTTAGACCACGCGAAGCCAATGACGTACTTTCTACCGTAAATTTGATAAAGTATCAAGGTACTTTCCAAGCAGGTGTAGTATAAATATATTTACTTACCAACAAAATGTTTAAATAAATTGAATGACCAATGGTCCCCGGAGTAGTGGCCTGTCATCATCATCATTATCAACCTATATTGATCCACTGATAGACGTAGGTCTAATATTAGGCCATAATTTATGATACTAACTTTTTTTTATTCAGCTTATTGTGTCCCATTGGAAGGCAAAAGTCCCCCAAAATTATCCACTATTGTTATTATTAAATATAAACAATAAGTATTTAATAATACTATTAAATATATTAGCCCATAGTGACCTGTTATTTTATATTGTTTAGTTATTTCAAAGCCATATGTAAATCTTTAGTTTTTTTCCATTGGAACATATCCGGTGGAAAAAAAATTGAGGATAAACTTTGAGAGAAGACGATGGAAAACAAAATTAGTTGGAAAAAACGGAGGAAAAGAGAAAAAAAAATTTAATGTTCACATAATATTTATTTGCCCTAGGATAATAGTAAAGGTCTAGTACAAAAACGATTGTCTTTATTTTATTGAGGATACACAAATTATAGTAATTCTCTACCTTCTGTAATCCAACCAATGTGTAAGTACTTACTGACTACGCAAAATTATGTTTTTAACGTTTTATTTATATATTATTTTATTTATTTCTATAGTTTTCTCACGTGGTAACCACCTCCATACTTGTTGGACTTTAGCATAATTTTTACAGCGAGTAATTTATTTTTTGAAAAATAATGGAAGCTTTTATACTTTTAAAAATTAGATCATTTAAGTAGTATTTTATGAATAACAGAAACACGAAAACAAGAGTATTTTCTAAAGGCCACAATAACACAAACGCGTAGGTGTAATTTAAGGGCTAAGCCACACGTTGCGATGCGGCGACGCTATGTAGAACTGTGCCGCTGCGGTTTTACGTAAGAACATTCAGCTCCCTGATTGTCTAAATCCGATAGCATGAGTTTTTTGATATCATGAATTCACAAAGACAACTACCTAATACAGTATTTACAATATTTACAAAATACACATGAATAAGTTGAGCTATCTACAAACTGTTTCAAACGATTTCTAGATAGCTCAACTGGTCCAAATCAGTAGCAACCGGAAGGGTGTACAAGACAGGCTGCATTGCCGCGCTGAATACCTACCAATGCTGATACGCTGGACCAGATAATCACCAGCCCTCGAGTCACTTATTGATACAATCGATTGACAGCGACCGCGTGTTATCATAACTTTTCGATCGCTATCAACGTATTTAAGTCAAGTTTTTACAACGTGAAGTTGTCAGCAAAAGAAGACCTAACCAATTTTAATAAATAAAAACTATTCATCATGTACATTTCACACAACGCCCTCTAGTCCTAAACTAAACTAAACTGAGTGTCGAAAGCGGTGCGATACCGCACCATGTAGCTCTGGCTTTAAACCGGTCAACCATAAAAGCTTGAAATTTACGAGCTAAGGGGGATTCCACACTGCCACCGACACGATAACTACACGATATCGGTTCAAAGCTATAGAAGAATAAGATAAGTGTTTACACCGTTTGAATGATATGATATATTTTTTTAAAGCAACATAATCGGTATCGGCCTGTGTAAAGACCACTGGAGTACCTTTGATTCCACGTTCTGAATAAAAATCTATTTTAAATGACACATTCTTGTTAACACGTGGGGACCCTGATGTGAACGCGGTAAGATTACAAATTGGAGATTACCAACTAATTTGTAATTAGCATTTACGTTTCTTAGTTTTATAGAACTATAATGCTGGCTGTACTTAATCCTTGAATTAAGTAAATGACGACTTAAAAAATGTGTTATTCCATAAATTTTTGCCATATAGGTATTACATTTTTTTCTTTTCACGGACATTTAACACAACGCCTTCTCTTTTTTTTTGTAAATACATACTTATAATATAAAATAAAATAAGATAGTGTTTATTTAGCCGCCACAATAAAATATGAACAAAAATCTAAGAAATAAAATTATATCTTACTAGCGACCCGCCCCGGCTTCGCATGGTGCAATGCAGTGATGATGGTGATGATACATATAAACCTTCCTCTTGAATTACTCTATCTATTAAAAAAACAGCTTCATAATCCGTTGCGTAGTTTTAAAGATTTAAGGATACATACATACATACGCGACTGACGGGAAGCAACTTCGCGTTATACTATGTAGTGATACTAGCTTCCGCCCGCGACTTCGTTCGCGTCCCATTGGATCCCGTTAATTTTCCGGGATAAAAAGTATCCTATGTTACTTCTATTACCTTCAAGAACATGTGTAGAAAGTTTCATGATGATCAGTTAATTAGTTTTCGCGTGAAAACGTAACAAAACAAACTTACATTCACATAATTTATAATATTAGTGTAGCGCCATCTATCTCGCTACATAAGAACTAACATGAGAAAAATCCTAGATCGCGCAAACGAAGTTATCACGGAGTTTGAACATAAGTAATACTACCGAATACCATCCATCGGTCCTCGGACCCCGAGCCAAAGGTCGCTCGGCGTGGAAGATCTTCCCTTTTCGTAGGAGAACACCTATCGCTACAATGTTCTCCTCATTAGTATGAAGTATGATCTTGACAAAACCATCTATATGAAATCCTAGTGGTGGTGATGATACCTCAATAAAGGTTATTCAATGAATACTTTAACCCCTGGAAGTATTCGGGAGTGGTCTAATAACACTCTGTATATGCAACACAACCTTACACATATAGGAGGACATTGACTGTTAGGTCAACAACCTTGTCCGAACGGTCGTTTTTATTTTAAGATGTATAAAAATACCAATTGCATTGAATTTAATTTCTTTAGCCTAATTTTATGTAGACTTTCTTCGTTTCATTTGGTTTTACAGAGGTCGATATAAAAGTAAAAAATCCTCTAAAATATGTCGCCATGAGTAGGCGACAGGGACAGGCGTCATGGCTCAGTCGGTAGTAGCTCTGCCTTCCGTGCTGTGGGTCGTGGGTTCGATCCCCACCGAGAACAAACATTTGTGTGTGGCAAACATTGATGTTTGTTCTGTGTCTGGGTGTTTCTATGTATTATAAGTATGTATTTACAAAAAAAAATGTATGTGTGTATTCTATATAGTTTCCATCGTACAAGCTTTGCTTAGTTTGGGACTAGAAGGCGTTGTGTTAAGTGTCCGTGAATATTTATTTATTTATTTATTTATGAGTACGTTTTAAAACTTGTACCTAGGTATAACGTGCTAATATTCTGCCCCCGTATCGCAAGCTCTGAACTGCTTTCGCTGACCAGCATAATGTCAAGCGATGTGGCCACAGATATACGAAAACAAGAAGACTTTGATGGCAAAAAACGCGCTGAAACGCGCTAATGTTACTATTTAATCACTACCTATGATTTAGTATGAAAAAGCTGGCAGGTTTTTATGAGACAACGATTGCCCTCATTGCAGTGCTAACTAACTTTGGCTGATTGCTGAACAAGTCGGTGATCGCTCCACAGTTAAATACAATTTTCTATCCCATCCCATATCCGTCAACTTTTGTAGCGCCGTATTTCTGATACGGAAACAGCGGAAGTGACGATTTCATTACTTTTATTATTGCAGAAAATATTATTATAATCATGGTTTTATCTATATTTTGTAGAAATTCAAGAAATTAATAATCATGATCATTTTAGTACAATGTGGTTGGGGTTTTTACAATTTTTTTAATAAATTGAATTGTGCCACGACTTTTCCTTATAACTTTCTCGGGAAAAAATATTTCATAAAAATAACATAAGTCCGGTCTCGTTGACTCATTGGGAATATTGTTCTAAAGACAATGGAAGGAAAAGCAGGGGTTTTAACATGTACCTACTCGTATGTATTAGATTTTTTTGTAGAAATATTTTTTTTGACAATAGAATAAAGTTTCTATAGAATAGCGAATTGATACACACAATTAGCTCTAAATTTCAATCTCCATCGTCAACAGACCTAGAAACTTGACAAACAATAAATGTTATTGACCTGTAGATGATCTCTGCAAAATTTGCATATTTTTCAATTGGCCAATTTTGCAATTAAATGACACCTGTCAATGTCAATGCTAGGGCTAGGTGACCTCTACATAGATTCGAGTTTTGACATTTTTGAAAGAACACCTAACATTTTTATTTTAATAGTTTATCTTGTGTTATTTCGTGAGATTATTGTTAAATTTTGGTGGAATTTTAAGCAATTATCTTAGGTCGTGGTTTCTCTGAATGTGAAAATTCGTTTTAGGTTTTGATGAGGAAATCCACCATTTTGTTTTCAAAACAAACGACAGCCGACTTGACGATGATTTGACTTATATTATTTCAAATATATCACTTGACACTGGCAAAATTTTGTATCAAAATGACGGACAGAGGCCATAAATAAAAGAAGAAGGCTTTTTGAATTTTTTTGTGCTCAGAACATTTAACATGCATTTAGCGTGCTTTGACAAGCGTCATGGCTCAGTCGGTAGTAGCTCTGTCTTCCGTGCTGTGGGTCGTGGGTTCGATCCCCACCGAGAACAAACATTTGTGTGTGGCAAACATAGATGTTTGTTCTGTGTCTGGGTGTTACTATGTATAAGTATGTATTTACAAAAAAAATATGTATATATGTATTCTATCAGCCATCTAGTTCCCATAGTACAAGCTTTGCTTAGTTTGGGACTAGAAGGTGTGGTGTTAAAATGTACGTGGATATTTAAAAAAAAAAGTCAAAGTTTGAAATTTTGTTGTAAGAAGATTATTTCGATTGCACAAAGCAAAATACCAATTTATAATTCAGTGTCGGTTAAATACGTGAATTGCCTTGCAAAATAGAATAAAGTAAAGATATACGATTGAAATGCATCTAAAAACGTGACGCACTGTCGTCGGTCTGTTTGTTATTCCACTGAGTTACTACGCACATGTGGTCAGTAACATGAGACTAATAGATAATTTATACACCTGCATATTTGCAAACATAGCGCAAATATATAAATAACTAACTGATATCCGCGACTTCGTACACATGCGAAACTTTCCACCAAAATATCTGTCAACCAGCATACGATGCACCTCGTAGCAAAAGAAGCTTTTGGTTTAGAGAGGTCAAGCTGTATCTAAAACTCCGCGTCCTTGATTTAAATAAAATACAGCGTATGTTTCAATACGGAAAAAGGGCTTCTGAATGGTATAAGTTTCATTGAAATTGGTCCAGTACTTTAGGCGTGATCTGCGAACAAACAAACAGACAAACAGGTAAACAGACAAACTCGATTTTCGGAATCAGAATCGTTTATTTAGTAGATCTGCACATTTAGTTTATCCATATCTTTAATTGTAGTTTTTGGCTTTCTTACAGTTTTATAATAGTATAGATAAATAAATATTCTGCGTACATAACTGGTTCACATAATGCCCTCTAGTCCCAAACTAAGCAAAGCTTGTACTATGAGAACTAGATTTCTGATAGATTATTTTTTGTAAATACACGCTTATGATCCGTAGTAACACCCAGACACCGAACAAATATCTACGTCTTCCCACAAATAAGTGTTAACTCTCGGTTGGGATCGAGCCCACGACCACAGCACGAAAGGCAGAGCTACTACCGACTGAGCCATGACGCCTGTGATATAATTTTACCATTGTGTACCTACAGCTAATTACAGTATGTGAAGAGGAGGGAAGACGTTAAGTACTGGTTTAGATTGTTATACACCACACCTTACTAGAAAGAGATAAATATATACTCTGATTGTTAGAAGTCTCTGATTGTTATTTTGACAGGCGTCATGGCTCAGTCGGTAGTAGCTCTGCCTTCCGTGCTGTGGGTCGTGGGTTCGATCCACACCGAGAACAAACATTTGTGTGTGACAAACATACATGTTTGTTCTGTGTCTGGGTGTTACTATGTAATATAAGTATTTATTTACAAAAAAAATGTATATTATGTATTCTATCAGCCATCTAGTACCAATAGTACAAGCTTTGCTTAATTTGGGACTAGAAGGCGTTGTGTTAAATGTCCGTGAATATTTATTTATTTATTTATAAGTATGACGTGCAGCCGCAAAGACTGATTGGTGCGCGACTAAAAATAAAAGTCGGGCAATTACCTCGCTGTTTTCTTTCCATTTACAAGTCACGAGCACCGCATCTAGTTATACTATAAAAACATCTAGGTATGTGGTAAATTTTCTCATCAGAGAATCATCAATCAGAAAAAAGATATGATTAAAGTTCTAGTTTTATAGCTCTTATGAATATTTTCATATAAAATACATTTTCTAAAGAGAAGCATCTGTTAAAGATCATTGATTCGAACAATTTTGTGAATGACATGATGGAAGGGTTTAAAAAAACAAATGATAAATTTGAGCTTATTCCAGTTTTCCCATGCGTGAGTCCCCTGCATGGGGATTTTTGGAACTTTGTCCAATAATTCTCTTAGCGACTGCCGGCAGGTGAAAATTGGATAAAAATGTTGTATTAATACATAAAAATAAATACTAAACACTGTTATATTCCTATATATTTCTGGTTTCATTTCCTATGTGATCTAAGAGTCGAACAGGCTTGTAGAAGAATTATAGAAGGTCAGTGTATAAATAGCTAAGTTCTATTAAAATTCAGTTCCGATCTAACCTCGATTAATACAAACAAATATGACGTAAGTAAAAAATACAAACTCCGCTAAAAAAATGATGGGGAAAAGAATAGTAGCTATGAGCCAGTTTCAATGGATATTAAAATGCTTTTAATAGGAATACTTAGTGGGGATTTTGTGGAGAGTGGGAAAAAAATCCAGAAATCTTCACTCCTACTAACCAGCGGAGAAGAAAAAAAACTTGAAATCCCCACTATTGAGGATTGTTTAGTGGGGATTCCTGGAATATACCAATTTAACCCCCTGAAGTTTTCAGAGTTACATATTTGTTATATTATAATTACATTCATGAAAAGTCACTTCGTTATCAGCTATTTACTATGATCAAAAACTGTATTACATCGAAATAACAATTATTTACGTAAAACCGCACGATGACAATAACTGCAGAACAATATTTGGATGGTATTATGCAACAAATACTGATTCCAATTTATGTGTGCGATAAGCATTGTTATTTAGTGCGTGTTGTAACTCCTGTTGGTAGGTACAGTGGTAGCACAAGTCCTACCTATCATTAGTAACAATACATCATTATTTAAAATAGATTATTCTTTGGTACTCTATCATTAATAAATAATTACTAAAAACTAGTATATTTTGCGTAATTAATAAAAACTAGTATGCAAATAGAGAATGTAACAATTTATTTTTTTAGGTTTTTAAATGATTTGGACCAGTTGAGCTATCTATAAATCGATTGCAACGGTTTGTAGATAGCTCAACTGTTTTATGTGTATTTTGTAAATAGTTTCAATGCGGTATTAGTCGTAGTTTTTTACGTGAATAAATAGTCTGTAAAAAAAGTTTTTACAAAGTTATCAAAGTTCTCGAGTGGAGGCCAAGAAGTGGAAAGCGCAACATTGTACAGTTATAGCAAAATTTGCTTCGTAAGGAGCTATTGGGAGCTGAACAAGACCGGTCACTCTAGAATGTTAAAAAGTTCATCATCATCATCAATCTATATCAGTCCACTGCTGGACGTAGGTCTCTCCCAAGACGCGCCACCGAGCCCGGTCTTCGGCTCTTCTCATCCAGTGTTTGCCAGCTACATGTCTCAGATCGTCGCCCCACCTAGCCGGAGGGCGTCCTACACTACGCTTGCCTAAACGCGGTCTCCATTCGAGCATTAGTTTGCTCTAACGATTGTCTTTTCTGCGGCAAACATGGCCGGCCCACTGCCATTTCAGCTTGCTAATCCTCTGAGCTATGTCCAACCACCTTGTTTGAGCTATGTTACAAAGTTAAAATGATAAAACTTCAAACAAGCCCCAAAAACGTGGCAACAAATAAATTGTTTTCAATATATAACCGCCAACTTTTTTTTGATCAGCCGTTTCTTTTTGTTTCCGTTTTGAAAATACTAAAATAATATTGCACAATCATTTTCAATCAGAACAAACGGGTTACGAGATTCGATCACAATAAATTACAAATGTGCAAATGTGTGTATAGGATTTGCCTAGCTACACCGTTTGTACGACATTTTTGAAATTGTGCCCAACAGTGGCTACACAGATGTACGAAAACAAGAAGCTTTTGACGGCAAAAAACGCGCTGAAACGCGCTAATGTCACCATTTAGTCACAGAATCCCTAGTAGAAAACAGTTCAGAAAACCTGCCAGTCTTAAACGACGGTTTTTATACGACAACGATTGCCCCCTGTTTGCCTATATTATGTAAAAAAAAAACAAAAGGCCTCTTAGAATTAAACATAATAGCAGTTATTAATATTATTATTTCATCACTGCGAGTTATTTTAATATTTATGTAATAATCGAACGACCTTTCGATATTTACCTAACTTATTATTCAAGGTTTCATTTATACCAACAAACATTGACCTCTGAATTGTCAATGGCACCATTCAACAAAAACGATGAACGGTTTGCTAAAAAAAAAATAAAGTCAATGCCCTATACATATACAATGTATCGAAATATTGTGAGAATGCCAAGCCCTTAAAAATAAAAATAAAGTATTCGTAAAACAAGCAAAAACATGTAATAAGGTATAAAAAAAATTGATCGGTGTTGCATAAAACCGGCCGTGCGCAAGCGCAATGCCTTGTCCTTAAACTTGTACAGTTGCGTGTGCGGTTCGCGGTCGCCGCACGTACTAACTGGATCACATTTTATTTACACGTGTATTATGGGTAGTTTTGAGTAAATTACGCAGAATTTACGCAATTTACGCATAATTTCTAAATTTTACGCAGTTTAATTATGTAATTTTTTCATTTTTAAAAAAGTTTTTTTAATTCGTTGTAATTCACACTTTTTTTAAGTTCAGTAAGTGATGTGGATTTGGCGAGCAGTTATGCAATGAGCTGTGAAGGGCAATGAACCTGAAGTAATTTTATTTTACTTTTGATCAACATCAAAAGAACCAGTAATATAAAAAACGGTAAGCTAATAAAATCTGAATGCATCAATCAATCATTGGTGCTGGGAAATAAATATTACTTGCGGTAGAAAACATACGCTAGAAAATCAACGATAATCTACTTACTAAAATATTATTATCTTACCAATAATTATCTACCCAATAACAAACAAAGGACATGTTTGTGTTACACCTATGAATCCATACACATGTTATGTACACATGTTTTTAGCAAATAAACACTCTTTATCTCTTTATTTATCTCTTTAAAGGAAAGGAACTATGAAATTACATTATATTGCTATGACAGGTGTCATAGCTCAGTTGGTAGTAGCTCTGCCTTCCGTGATGTGGGTCGTGGGTTCGATTCCCACCGAGAACAAACATTTGCGTGGTGCAAACATAGATGTTTGTTCTGTGTCTGGGTGTTACTATGTATTATAAGTATGTATTTACAAAAAAAAAGTATCTAGGGTCGAACGGGGTAATTATAAGACGAATACAACAACTTTTGCGTTTTCAGGCTTCTAAAAACAGTTTATGTAATTACTGAAAATGTTATATTATGTATTGGTATGTAATCGACTCTGCATTATTATCAATTTTCAAATAAAGACTCAAATTCCTAGACTTTTTACATAAAATATGTGTCTCATATTTTTCCGCCACTATGGGGTAAATATGAAACATCGTTGTCCAAATATAATACTGCATACAATTTCTAAGGTCTACGACTTATTCAACCGCGTGAGTTATTTTAAGACAGAGAGGGGTAAAAATAATACAAAATAGCTTTGATAGTCGAAAAAATCTCTTTATTTTTATTTTTAAAATTCAAAAAATCAACGTTATATAATCTTAGCTTATTTTCTATAAATCTTTTGTAATGTTATTACTAGGTAAACAGGAACTTAGTTGAAAATGACAATTATACTTAATACTACTTAGTTATTGAGATCTCAATTAGAACAAATAAGCAAATACATGGCCAAAAACCTAGAAATGAGGTACAAAAATCAAAATAAGGTAAAATATGAGACATTTTTACGTTAATTAATAGGATACTTTTCTAGGTCAACATCAAACATCAGTGCCCCTCTTTTATTTTTTTGGTTTGGATTTGGCAGTTTCATGACAATTTCGTTTTTGTGGATCAAATACATTATATTAGTAGCAGGATATGTGAAGAAAATCTTTTTTGTTCGCTTTAAGTAAGTCACTGTTAAGTTGTCGCTGTCCTCAGATCCTTCAATTTTAGCTATATAATACTTCTTTGCATTTTTTTTCGTTGCATGACCCACAAGGATAAAATCACCAATGCCATATTCTAGCTCATCCGTCGTCACATTAGCTGATGTATCCATACTAGTTTCACCAGTCAAAATCTCATGTATTTCAGACTCTACTGGTGCATTGGGAGCTTGCTGTTTTTGTGGTTCACGAGGCTCGCTCACATTATTGTCTTCTAGCAGTTCATCGAACTCATGATCTTGTAGCGGTTCCTGGTCGATAAGGGCTGACAAACTGATATTGTCCAGATCACTTTCGTCTTCGTAAATAATTGCCTCTTCAATATCTGTATCAGTGTCAGATGTAACCGGTGCAGATTTCTGTTTTCGTTTCTTTTTTTTGGGTTCTTCTTTCTTCTTTCTATTTTGATTCATATCTAAATTTTCAATGCTCTTTAGGTATTCTTCACTAGTCAAAAGCTTTCCTTTGCCATCTATCTTTCGTCTCTTTCTAGTTGCCGGATTAGTATGTTTAATTTTATTCAATAACAAGGTTTCAAATGAGCAAGATGGCTCAAGACTGTTGTAAGCGTCAGCAGAAAGTGCAGCATCAGATACAGTTGTGGCACAATTTTCCGTCTCTATAACTTCTGGTTGAACAATCTGGGGTGTATTGTTATCATTGGATTCTTGCAAGCTATATTCCTGGCCATTTTCGGAGACATTCAATGTGACAATTTCGCTCATGATTGAAGGTGATATCGACCTTTCTTCGGTTTGCACTGGTGAATTCTCAAATATATTCATTGGATCTGAAATTGCACTGGGACTCAACAAGCTTTTGTTGTATCTTTCTAACTTTATAGGGTCAAGCCGGTCTTTTGGGTAAACGTCTTTGTTTACAGGAAAAAGTCCTGTCACTCTAAATGCATTTTGGATTACTTCCTTGGAGGGCCCTTCACGCCATACTTCACACAACAAATCACAGAATTCTGACTTGCTGAGAGTTCTTTGATTGAGTCTTTGCCATTCAATAAGCCGCTCGTTCCATTTAAATTTGATGGGACCAAAGCAACTGCGATCCAGCGGTTGTAACAAGTCAGTAGTATGAGCTGGAAGCTTCAATAAAGCCACATTTTCACGCACTGCTAATGCAATTGTAGCCGGATCCAAGTGGGTCGTATGCCCATCAAATATTATGAGCAAAGGCCTTTCTGTCACAGACTTGCAGAAGTTAGCAAACCACTCGTTAAAAATGCTGGCCACCATCCAGCCATTATCCGAGCAAGCATAAGTCGTACCTGGTATGTCTTTGTTGCCTTTCCATGAGCTCCAGAGGTTTTGGCTTTTGAAGATTATCAATGGTGGAAATAATCTCCCATCTGCAGATACACATCCCAACACTGTTGTGTTATCTTTTCCGGAACCCTGAAATGATTGAGACATTACGTTTATTCAATTATAAACAATTATTACCTATGATAAATGATATAAGTAGGTAATAAATATGGTTTAAAACTTAGGTACCAACCTGAATAATTCGATGGGCCTTTTGTCCTTTACCAGTTACTCCTTTTATACGTGAAGGATCAGAGGAGAAACTTGTCTCATCCAAGTTAAATACTTGTTGAGGCTTGTCGTGCAAATCCAGGGCAGTAAGTGTCTCCTCTACAATATTGTAGAATCCATATATTATGAATGGATCACTAGTTGCTTGGCGACGAGACTTTTCCAACTGCTCCATTTTTTTGCTAACCAATCCGTTTCTCTTAAAAAACAGCTCTATCCAGTCATTTCCAGGGACGTTTTCTTTGAAATTATTCTTGATATTATTTTGAACTATGTAAGCATGAACAATTTCTTTTATTTCTTTTCTAGTGAGGGCCCAGCCCCATTTAGCCATTATTTTAATTTTTTCAGCCAGATCCTTTTCTTCTTCCATGCTCAAAACTGTTTTCCTTCCTTGCTTTGATGTATTATAATTATGTACCCTCCTCCATAGTAAAGATTTATCTACTTTATATTTAGATTCAGCTTCTCTGTAAGTTAACTCACCCTTTTGCACTTTTTCTATAGCATCTTGTAAATTTTTCTCACTATATTCCTTTGGTTTCGGTACGTAATTTCGCGGCATTGCAATAATCCTCTTTAAGGTCTTGTCTTATTTTTACACGACAGCTGTCTTATATTTTCCCGAAAGCGTGTCTCATTTTTTCCCTAAAAAAGAATACGTCCTCACCGTGCACTAGCGACAGATAGACTAAAATGGCGGATCGCCCGCGCAAGTACAGCCCATGCAGCGGTAGGGAGCGGGAGGCCGGGCGCGGGTGAACTACAAGCGCGCGACAGCAAACAAAGTTTGTCAATACTGACGTAAAGTTTTCGCGCCAAATTTATTGATCAGAAATATTATGTCAAATAATTCTTGAACACTATTTGTAAGGATTGCCAAAAATACATAACTTATTCATTACATTTTAAGGTTCATTTTAAACTGAATAATGGCTAGTAAAAGATGTTTTATTGAGGATTTTTGTATAAGTCTTATTTTTACCCAAAATATCGCATGTCTTATAAAAACCCCGTTTGACCCTAAGTATTCTATCGGCTATTTAGTTCCCATAGTACAAGCTTTGCTTAGTTTGGGACTAAAGAGCGTTGTGTTAAATGTCCATGTTTTTTTTTTTATTAATGATTATAATTGTGACGTTTTAAAAATATTATGTAATACTACTACGCTATCGAATTATGTAGCTGTGAGAATGACAATAAAATACAAATACAAATAATTAAATATTAAAACTTCATCCAGAATTCTCAAAAATCACGACATTATTCTTTTCTTTGGATCATTTATTTTCTGATGGATGAAAAAAATTTGCGAAATAAGTTTCAAACATCTACATAAGTATAACAATTTGGTTTTAGTGCGCAAATGCATTAAACGGCCCGACCTGCGTCTAGAATAGGTCGCTGGTTTGGGTCTTAGTTCTTAGGCCCGCATGCCGATACAGAAATCGTTACTCAAGCGTAGATTTGAGTAGAGATTTTCGTACAAAAATCTATGCTAGAGTCTGGATCAGTGCTTGAACAGTAAGGCCGGTTTCAGAGCTCGACCGACCGTCGTCGGTGCGTACGTCCTAACGGAAGACCAGCGTGGGTTGTTCTCAACCCGCATTATGCTGAGTTAGGATCCATTTTGCAGCACTCTGATTAGTTTTGTTATTATAATTAGGTATAAGATATCAAAATAAACAAATAAAAGAAACCAAAAACGTAGCTAAAAGATAGCTACGTTTTGGTTTCTTTTATTTGTTTATTTTGATATCTTATGTTATAGTTTAGTGTATTATATAATCTGTGGTTTAGTCTACCTACTTATGTCACATTTTACTTGTGTTGCAAATAAATTATTTTCTATTCTATTCTATTCTATTCTACGTCGGTCGCGCTTGTCATTTGTATGGAAATTCACGCACGTACCGTCAGCGTAGCTGTGTACGCATTCATAGACTTGCATAGATATAGCTACGCCGACGTACGGTCAGCGCTGACCGTCGGTCGAGCGCTGCAGCCTTATTAAGTACGCTATGTACTCTGTAGTAAAATAGATTTGACGTATGACCATGGTTATTATTTTAATACTATTTCAATTCCGTGCATTCTATTGTGGCGTGTGTGATAGAAATATTTTTCCTCGGAAATGATTTTAATATTAAAACTATTGATTTGGGGTTCCGTATCTCAACATTAAAACCTGCTTTTTGGATTACAATTATGTTTTTTTATAAGGTCTAGCATTTGGCTGCCAGCACCCTGAGCCCCGAGTCTGTGCATTTTGACTTTCGACTCGAGCATAGCACACGCAAACGCATTCGCAAAGCAATCAATTTTGTTGGGAATCGGACAATTTCCAAATCTCCCGCTAGAGGCGTTTATCCGGTTTTCATAGAAAATTTCTCGCTTTGCGAATGCGTTTGCGTGTGCTACGCTCGAGTCGAAAGTCAAAACAAATGCACAGACTCGGGGCTCTGATGGTAAGTGTAGCTGCAGCCTATGGTGAAGCACGCTTATCCATAATCCACCTATTCACTCGTTTCTTGAAAATTCCTAGGTTATATCGATCAGGAAATACTGATGATGGCAGAGAGTTCCACTTCTTGGCAGTTCGCATTCTGAAGGTGGAAGCAAAGCGCTATAAGCGAAGATATGGGATATTTACCATGAAGAGATGGCATTTATCAGTGCGCCTAGTAGTCCGTATAGGTGAAAAGGCGATGGAGGATTCAGGTCGTGTAGTCAGTCATATTGCAGAGTTATCATTTTTAACCGACTTCAATAAAGAAGGAGGTTCTCAATTCGGTTATTTTTTATGTTTGTTTCCTCAGAACTCTTTTTATGAACTGATCTAAAATTTTTTTTTGAAGTTATACTTCTAATGCAACTTCCAACAACGTTGCGTTATACGGGAGGACATAGTATCTGTCTCTCTCTTTCTATTCGGAATGCTACAATCAAATAATAGATGGCAGTGTTCAGCATTTTTTTAAGTAATACGACTTCCAACTGACAGCGTCAAACAAAAGAAAAAGAAACATAACCGTAATTTCAACCATCAGGAGCAGAGGTCTGTTAGCGGAACAGTGATTCGTCGGACTGCGGTCAGACCGACAACGGGATACGAGTTCAAATCCAAACCGACATTATAGACTATTTGCAACTTTTTACTTTTTATTTTGAAGTGAAAATTTAGTACTGCATATTGGTTAAGTACATAAAAATAAATACTAATTTGTTATTAATTTCACACTAAACACAGAGCAAGAGTGAATGTGTGGCACTCGAAGTATAACTTCTTCCGCGCGTAGGGTCTCCACGCACTGGTTTTTTTTTTATCTGAAAGAGTACATTGCTTCCATATTGGTTCCATAATTTTTTTATCAAAATCGATTCAATCGTTTGGCACTAGTTTGGTTAAACTTATAAATTATTTAAATAAAAAGTTGATTTAAAAAATAGATGTGCAAAAAACTTCAAAATGAAGAACCTCATCTCAGGGTCTTAAAAGATAAGCTTCCTCACGCGGCTTCGCTCATTTACTATAGTAATATAGAAAACTAATCTAGGAAGTAGGAATTAGGAAATAAAGGAAGTAAAAATCTCATTATCGATAGTAGGAAGAGATTATCAAATAAAAAACTGCATGCCCGATAAAGTTCTAACACCGCCTTCTACGGATATGGGTTAGAATATTAATTGATATTCTTATTGCTCTCGTAGTTTAAGTTTTGCTTAAGTTGGGGCTCGAGGGCGCTGTGTGAAACGTACATCTATATTTTGACACTAGCTGATACCCGCGACTTTATACGCGTGCGAAACCTTCCACCAAAATATCTGTCAACCAGCTTACGATGAACCTAGTAGCAAATGGCTGCTTTTGGTTTAGAGAGTTTAAGCTGTATCTAATAATCCACGTCTATGATTTCAATAAAATATAGCCTATATTTCATTCCGGAAAAAGGTCTTGGTATAGGTTTCATTAAATAAAATAATAATAAAAATAATAAAAAAAATCAATAAAAAGGTTTACAAAAGTAATCTAAAAGAAGCCTGAACTAATGGACCAATTTCATTGAAATTGGTCCATTAGTTTAGGCGTGATCTGCGAACAAACAAACAGACAAACTCGATTTTCGGAATCAGAATTGTTTATTTAGTAGATCTGCATATTTAGTTTATCCATATCTTTAATTTTAGTTTTTGGATTTTGTACAGTTTTATAATAGTATAGATTCCCACCGAATAAACTCTCCCGAGCCCGTAGTCTGAGTTTCGTTATGTTGATTTGCGACAAGCGAGTATCGAGAAACTCGCACTTTTGTATGAAGAAAAATAGTTTGCAAATTTCCCGCCGTGGCGCTCATAGGTCTTTAATACAAAGTATCTCGCAAGTTGCTTATCGATATGCTTTTCGAATAACAAAACAAAACTGAAACTACGGGCTCCAATTTCACTTTATGCGTTTATTCGTGGGGACACGTGGGGCCGAAGATCACTTTTCGTTCGATATCGCAATCATTATCTAATCACAACATTAACATTTTAAATTCCAATATTCAAAGTTCAAGGATGTATCATTGTAACATTTACGGAACTAACTAATAATTAATAAATTACTTACCTATAGTTTGTAGTAAAAAACGGACAAGTTTTTTTTGACAAGTGTGAGTGAAACTCGTGCACTCCTGTTCCGTAGATAGATAGATAGATAGATAGATATATTCTTTATTGCACACCAAGAAAAGAAGAAAAACAAAAAAATAGAAATAAGTTTTAAGTATGAGGTACAATGGGCGGTCTTATATCGCTATAAGCGATCTCTTCCAGACAACCTTTGGATGGACAGAAGCAGTTCGACTAGGTAAGAACGGGGCGCACATAAAAATAACCTGGAATATACATAATACATGAATATAATTTAACCTATACACATACAAAACTAAGGGCGGATTCGTCCAAAAGTCATGATATTCCTGAATAAGTATCCCTTGTATAACTTTACTCTTTGATTTTATTCTTCTATAAATTCGTTTTTGTTTTTCCATTGCGATCTTGAGAGTAGCCAATCCTAGGTATTGTTATTCTGTATATACATAAAAACCAACTTAATTCAAAATACAATTGCTTAGAGAGCGCAACGCAATAATACATGTGCACACAAATTATCCGGGTGTCAACTTGTCAATATCTACGAAAACCAACACCTTTTTTGTCAAATGTAGCAGCCGCCATTAAAATATTCGACAGATAACTTGTTTATACCATAGATTTTGGCAGTATAACGATTTATTCTCCGATAGACAAGTTATTCGTGGAATAAGACTTGCTAGAACAAAAAGTTTCATATCACTAGAGTAATTATTGATTTTATTCGCAGTATAAGACTTATACTGCGTCTATATAGTTTGGTCGAATCCACCCTAATATGGATAAATACATATACCTACACATTTACACACATTTAAATACTATCAAGACATATTACATTATGTTCCGTAATGTAAAATGTCTTGATAGTATTTCAAAGGGGCAAACGTTATCTTATAGAAACCTGACAGGTAAGCCTGGCAGGTTTTCTGAACCGTTTTCACACTAATCATAGGTATTCTATGACTAAATTGGTAGTGACATTAGCGCTTTTCAGCGCGTTTTTTGCCGTCAAAAGCTTCTTGTTTTCGTATATCTGTCGAAACTGTCCACATCGCTTGACATTATGCTGAGCAGATAAAGCAGTTACAATACGGGGACAGAGCGGAGTGAGAATTTCACTCACATGAGTAAATACGGGTGCAAATAAAAGAAGAATAGGAGTGTATGAGATTAGCTCACGTTCGATGTCGTGTGGCATTCTGAAAATAGACATAAGTCACGTTCTAATTGAATTATCACAGTGAGTAGGTAGTAGCTACCTACTCACTGTGATAATTCAATTAGAACTACAACGACACAGAGCTGTCACGTTTTCTAAGAATCATCATCTTAGGCCTTTACATCTATATTGAAGATGATTTATACAGCGTCAGGAGGCAACCTATGCTTACACTTAACGGGACACTGTAGTGCCTGGGACAATGTTTAGATGGAGTAGTCCCAGCACCTATACCATCCTCTCAGCCTAGTCAGCCATATCCACAGGAAAGACATCGTCAATACGTGCGGAGCTGACTAAGCTGCGGGTTTCCTCACGATGTTTTCCTTCACCGTTAAGCTCGTGTTAATGCGTATAATATGATACATTTTCCGAAACGAAAAATCCATTGATGCATGGCTGGGATTTGAACCTACGACCTTCGGATCGAAAGTCGAGGTGCAATCCCACTCGGCCAACACGGCTTTCAAAGAAACAACTTGCATATTTACTTACATGTATGTGTCCTTGGATAGATTTCCATTTAACCTCGACCACAAAAATGTGTCAATCATAAACGTATATTACGGGAATTCGTTCGCTTCCCGTTGGATCCCGTTGATTTTTCGGGATAAAAAGTAGCCTATGTGTTAATCCAGGTCACGGAATATATATATTCCAAGTTTCATCCAAATCGGTTCAGTAGTTTGCGTGAAAGAGTAACAAACGTCTATCTATTATACATTCTCACAAACTTTCGATACGTTTACGATTGTCACATTTTTGTATGACAATCGTAAACGTATCGTATCCGAGATACACTGCGCGGTGATGATATTTTTACGATTGTCACATTTATTCATGATCAAGGCATTGAAAATAGCTGCGTTGTTATCCCGTCAAAACTTTACATATTTCACAGTTTTTTTTTATACAATTTAGGCAACCGTTTAACGTACTGGAAAAGAGAAGCTAGTGCACTCATCGGACGGCGCATTTTTTTGTAGAGCATGCCATCTAGTTACCTAAAAAAATGTGGCATATTTTCTACTTTCCCAAGCATTATACGCATGTAACTTGATTTTACGTGTCTTGATTGAAACATGACGTATTTATTCTCTGCAATTAGGTACATGCTACAACCTAATAATATGTAGGTACGTTTATTATACATAGGCACAATTTTTCTAGCTAGAATTTAGTTAGCTTGTATTGTGCACAAGAGTAAGGTGCATTGGGGTAATTGCGAAAATGGGTATATATTTCGAAAATCCATAAAATCTAGTAACATAATGCGATATTTTCCTGTTGGCAACATTGGTCTAGACGCCATCTTGATTGGCATCGCCGTGACAGTCCTATATATCCTCGTGCCAACAGGAAAATATCGCATTATGTTACTAGATTTTATGGATTTTCGGAATATACCCATTTTCGCAATTACCCCAATGCACCTTACCTACAGACAGGACTCACTAGCACATTTTTTATTATTTTTATTTCCTGACACTTTTGTACCTACTTTCCTACTACTTACTCTGTTTTGCTCCTTCCTGTCTGACTCACTTTTTTTATCTCTATGGTATCTGTGTGTTTGTATCCAATGGGTTGAATAAATGTATTTCATTTTATTAAGCAGCTGATAATTAAGTAAGTTACAAGCAACCGATAAATGTAACAAAAGTAGTTCCGTTTTCCAAAGATGGTATCAGAACTCCATAATAAGATGATAAAAAGGTTTGTTTTAACCTTTTTTCAGTTCAAATGTTTTTGCGTTCTTAAAAAAAATGCAAATCTAGATGAGCATGATAATAAATAATAATTACTTATAATTTTGACAGAGCTACTAAAAAAATATAGTACTATCAGTATGACTCAAAAAGCTCAAGTTTTTAACCTACTTAAAAAAGGCGGAAGTTCTTAATTCGACTGTATTTTTTTGCATGTTACGCAATCTTTCCGCCAATTAGGGTCGATTTTGATGATTCTCTTTTGTTTGGTAGATCTTACTTCAGAGGTAGTCCCGTAAACTTTTATCAAAATCGGTTCAGTAGTTTGGTACTTAAATAAGAATAACTGGAAAAAACACGTCAGCGACGACACTGCATTGCGTATTTTACTTTCCTGTCACTTTTCAGTGGTGTTTACGATCAATAGAACAATTCTATTAAACGGCCATCATCATCATCTCCTGGTGAAGATGTAAAGTAATCAAACTGAAGTCGGTTTTTCTGGTTTTTAAATATTGATAATCGGTATTTGGTAATTTATTTAAATATCTTAAATAAATTACCAAAATAAAAATAAATTGAGCGCACTTTCTGGTCACGTTTATGAATTTTTTGATGATACTTATTTTTTATAAAAAAAATAAATTCACGGACGCTTAACACAACGCCTTCTAGTCCCAAACTAAGCAAAGCTTGTACGATGGAAACTAGATGGCTGATAGAATACATACATACTTTTTTGTTTGTAAATACATACTTATAATACATAGAAACACCCAGACACAGAACAAACATCTATGTTTACAACACACAAATGTTTGTTCTCGGTGGGTATTAAACCCACGACCCACAGTGCGGATGGCAGAGCTACTACCGACTGAGCCATGACGCCTGTCAATTTTGTAACTAGCTTACCCGCGACTGCGTACCCGTGTACCGATCTATTTTCGGAATATAATTATTAAGTTCTACCGCAAAAATAAGCCCTACAAATTGCGGTATTATCACGCACTGCGATTTCTTCTACACACCCGATTAATAAACGTATAGGAACCTAGGAAGTAATCTATGCCTGCAGTAGTTTTAAAAAGTGAAATAGTATATTACTGCAGCGGCCCGCAACAGAGACAATGAGGGAATAACGTGTAAATGTGGGCCGAGTCGAAGACGAGGCACACATACGTGAGTCCCTCATTGCCGAACTAAAACTAAGTACGGAAACTAAAACTAAGTACCTATGCAAAACTTTTTAGTTGAAAATACAATTACTTTTCAAAACCACTAACGAACAACGAAGTTACAGTGTTCATTTGTTTTTTTTTTCAATAATCAACTTTCTATTTGAAAGCCTGTTCGAAATTTGAATAAAACCTTTGATAAGTTACCTCCTTGGTTGCCATGTTACGGAGTAAAAGATCGTTCCATTTTTCAATAACACGACAGTAATGAGTTTTGTATGTACCTAATTTATAGGGCCGCTAAACACGCCGGCAATGGATTTTCATACATTTATTGCCGGCCGCGACTCGCATGTGTTTGGCCAGTACTGCATTTTCGATTTATCTCATAGAAGGTTGTCAAAATAATGCTTTAATTTCCAAGCATGTTTGAGAAAACACTTGACTTTTTTTTTTAATTTAGTTTTTCAAGTACTTAATTAAGTTAGCTGTGCAAATAAACACAGTGATCTTCGTTTGAAGGCAGTTTAATGAATATAACGATAATTAATTTTGCATGTGTGAGTAAGATGATACCGCGTTACCTTGGCGTCTACTTGCCATAATTATAACACTGTATTTATATAACGCTGTTGCCCGCGACTTTGTACGCGTGTACCTACCGATTATTTTTTTGTAATGTCCAGTTCATATTAATAGTCCATTTCTATCTAAAAAATTTTTTGACAACAAAGATTTCGTTCCTTTGCAAACGCCGTGCGTTTTCGTCAGCGCGAGCGTGAGCTTTATTATCATTTTAACAGTGACATCTAGTTTGTTTTTGATAAATCACAGTTTCCGCCCAAAACAACTGACGTAGTAACTCGCCCTCTCGTGTCGAAAATGTGGCGCCACTAGGTGGCGTACCTAATCCCGTTTATTTATTGAAACTTATTATTTTTTCAGGATAAAAAGTAGCCTATGTGTTACTCCAGGTTACGACCTGTATATATTCCAAGTTTAATCAAAATTGGTTCAGTAGTTTTGGCGTTATTGAAATATAAACATCTAAATATTCAAAAATCTAAACTTTCGCATTTATATTACTAGTAGTACCACCTATGTCCTACAAATTAGCACACTGTATACTCTGTACAAAGGGAGTAATTAAAATGCTTGGCTTGATACTAAACCTAGTAGGTACTATTCTATGACCTAGGTTGAGTTACTATGTAATTCTTAGCTTAGGTCATTGTCATCAGGTCTAGTTCTGAGATAGATATAAATACTTTGTGCTAGATAATAAATAAATAAATATTCTTGGACATTACACACAACGCTCTCTAGTCCCAAACTAAGCAGAGCTTGTACTATGGAAACTAGATTGCTGATATAATACATAGTAACACCCAGACACAGAACAAACATCTATGTTTGCCACACACAAATGTTTGTTCTCGGTGGGGATCGATCCCACGACCCACAGCACAGAAGGCAGATCTACTAGCGACTGAGCTATGACGCCTGTCAAAATATATATAAAATATATATAACTGATTAGTAAACTAAACATAAACGGATAGAATAATTTTGATAAAATAGCTACAACTTGTCGCTCACACATCAAAGATATATTAAGATATATGTAGATAGGTATATCAACATCAAAGATATAAAATCACTAAACATTATTTTTGAAAAATTATATACCTAATACCATTGCACAAGCTTCATCACACATTTGAAGCGCTCGTGGCTAGGCTTACTTACCCAATCTTAACCGATAATCTAAGTTAAGCACCGTTCTGTGCGGTCACTATTTGGATGGGTGACCGTTAGTGGCATTTACATCTGAGCGCTTCCGTGCTTCGGAGGGCACGTTAAACTGTCGGTCCCGGCTCGACGGAGGCCTCAAGGCGGCCTAAAAACTTCGTCACCAGAGTTTAGGCTCATACGAGCTTGCTATCACAAATATAATTTTAATCCAAACAAGATTTCCAACCAACAATTTTTTTTTGTCTTTATCGTATTTTCTACTTTTAACTTTGTAAGCTTTTGGGTCCGTTTAACAAGGTAATTAATATTTGACCTACCTGTGGCAAATTAGGGCAGTCTCAAAGTTTTTATAAAAGTGGTTTCACACTGCGAGTTTTGGCCGCCCGCCTGTAGATGTTCAGACGTGTTACACTAGCGATACTGTCACTGAACGTAAGAGATAAAGTAGACTAGCATTGTGGAAAGTTCACATGGTGTAATATTGCAAAGTTTATGAAGATTATTCTTACTAGGCAACCTAATTGTTATCTATGGACTTCCATAAGTTGCTGTGTTGAATTCAATTCAGTTTAAAAATATCTTTATTTGGACATAAAAAGCTTAGATGGTACAAGTACCAATGTAATTTGAATCCTAGAATGTATCTATCGAAGATTACAACGTCAATCAAGCTTATCAAGCGCAGTCACGCTACACAAACGCGCGTTTATCGCTGCAAAAAACTCGCAGTGTGCAACCGTTCTAAATCAGAATGCTAACTGGATTCAGGGTTGATGTCCTCGTCTGGCTCTGTCAACTTTTTGGCGCCAAATAAAAGGTTTTCACGGAATTTGAACTTTATTATTTTACTAAATAAGATCCAAATTGGAAATGTGTGTGTAGTATAATCGGTGGTATGGTATTCACTGTCAAGATCTTGTTTTTAATTTATGATTCTAGGACGTATGTTACAACCTTGAGAATATTATTGCGAAGATATACAAAAAAGTAAGATTAAATGGTAAATTCCACAGAATAAGTTTCGTTTGTTCTTTGGTAAATCCTACGGGAATGTAAAAAATCACTTTCTTACTCGTGTAGGTTGCACGACTGCACGTGCTTGGCAGATCAGCGGCATAAAGTTTTTGTTTGGAAAACATGGACCAAAATCATATTCTGGCTGAACATTTGTAGATATTTGCATAGCTGTTTAGGATTTTTATATTACATTCAGTGATTTTATGCCTTCAAAAATTAAAATGTGCGAACAAGAATTTGTTTTACGGTCACCACCACTTACAAACAAGTTAGTACAACGTACCTTACCTACATGTAGATACGGTATCGTGTACAGTATTATATTTTGATAATAATAGGCACTTACTACCTAACCTTTTACTTTTCTATGTTAAATATGTTGCTCTTTACCTACTTATGTAAGTAATATTTTTCAGGAGCATGTTCGTGCGAGCGAAAACGAGGGCGTTTGCAACCTTAGTGGTTGCAGTCGTAGCGGCCGCCGCGGTATACATTCCACCTGATACTGGTCATCCAGCAGGACTACTGCCTGACTGTAAGTTGGCAAAATAAGGTCGCGACACGGTTTAATAGCTCTGACAGAATGCACATAATTTAAAAAACCGGAAAAACTGACTTCAATTTGATACGCCTGTATTACTGCCTGACTGTAAGTTGGCAAAATAAGGTCGCGACACGGTTTAATAGCTCTGACAGAATGCACATAATTTAAAAAACCGGAAAAACTGACTTCAATTTGATACCCTGTATTACTGCCTGACTGTAAGTTGGCAAAATAAGGTCGCGACACGGTTTAATAGCTCTGACAGAATGCACATAATTTAAAAAACCGGAAAAACTGACTTCAATTTGATACGCCTTCATTACTGCCTGACTGTAAGTTGGCAAAATAAGGTCGCGACGCGGTTTAATAGCTCTGACAGAATGCACATAATTTATAAGTTTAAAAAACTGGAAAAACTGACTTCAATTTGATACGCCTTCATCATCAAATGATGATGATGATGATAGCAGTTCATTGGGACTGTTCTATTGATCGTAAACACCGCAGAAAAGCAATGTCGTGTACGTGGAGGACGTGTTTTTTCCAGTTACACTTATTTAACTGCCAAACTACTGAAAAAAATACAACTGAATTGAGAACCTCTTTCTTTTTTGAAGTGGGTTAGTAAGTGGAATTTTATAGGGTATCTTTTTGGCAAAGCCACCCTCCCACTTCCCCTATATTCAAGTTCAGGACTATTAAACCATGTCGGGACGTACTACACACGGCAACGATGACTTGACAGGAATATGCAACCGCTTTGTTGAGCAGTGTAACCACCTCTACTCTTACTAAAGAAGACAGAAGGAGCGTTAAACGTTTAACGCTATAGAATGAGACAGAGCGAGAGTGATCACATACGGAGACCTCCACAAAACGCAAAACAATTCGATAGCGCGTTCTAGGATCCTACCAAACTTAGCAGCGTCATCTAGTTCTGATTTAGGCAACATGAGCATAGAACCTTTTCTAACTAAATAAGTACTGCGTATTGGTTATGTACATAAAACTAAATACTAAATTAATTTCACATTAAACACAGAGCGAGAGTGAATGCGTGGCACTCGAAGTATAACTTCTTCCGCGCGGAGGGACTCCACACACTATTTTTTCGTGATCACTGATTCGACCGCTCGCTCGCTTTTCTCACTCGGTCAACAATTATTATTATAAGATGTACCTAATGTTGGATATATAATCTAGAGATATTATGTAGATAATCAGACATTTTCTAATAAAATATACACTTATGTGGTTTGTCTAACATTATCCTTAATAGGTAAATTGCATATTTGCTACTTCAATATTACTACCTACTTTGCATTAATTTAAAATCCTGTTATTACCAGACATAATAAATAATCTGTTCATGCCTCTACAAAAAATACCTATTTCCTTGATTGTGTATGTTATGACAAACATTAGAAAGACACGTGGGTTTATCGAGCTATAGTTCTTCTACGGAACTTCTGCTTTCGGGTTCTACCGCCCAGAGCCCGTTAGTCTGTGCATTTGTTTTGACTTTCGACTCAAGTATAGCACACGCAAACGCATTCACAAAGCGAGAAATTTTGTTGGGAATTGCACAATTCCCTAATCTCCCGCTATGCGCTTTCCATACAAAATTTCTTCATTATTATTCACCATCAGATTAGTTCATCATTATTTCAGCCAGTTTGCACTGTTACAATCCTAATTTTCCTGGGTTCCTGCCTAAGAGATCTATCCCTACCTAAGTGGCGTGGGGGTTTTAAATGAAATGCTGAGGAACGACAAGAATGGTAGTTTATTACATGAAACACCCTAACCATACAATAAGTAGAAACAGTTAATCGCTAGGCTAAACGCTAGGTACTAAACTCCACTAGGTAAATCTAAATAAACTAGTTATACAAAATTAATGTAAAAAAAGGTAGTAGGGCCTCGACTAGAACTCAACGGTTACAAGCTAGGGTTTAATAATTATGGGTACCTACCACAGCGAATGCGTGAGATATATTTGAAATTATTATCTTATCTTATGTATTGGCAATATTTCTTATATTTACTAGGTACGGTAAAACATTTGGGCGCCAAGCCAGAGTATGGCTATTTCTAGATTCTGAAACCTCCAGAAGAACACGACGAGAAATTATAAGAGAAACGGTACCGACTTTAGAATGCTGGAGAATGCGGCGGCCGAGGTGGCGCGCGCTCCACGTGGCTCGCTGCCTAGGCTGCGAATGGGCGGGACTGCCGAGTGGCTGACAACACCCCGTGAGACCGGCTGGAGACTCAGCACGTGGTCCCCCGTATCACAAACTCCTGGAATTCACCATTATAAGTTAGCACAATACTATAAAAGTAAGGGTATGCGATACTTCGAGAAGATAAGGCATCCCTTTACCTAACCAATTCAAACGCTGAAAGAAAACTCGTGTTCGCAGTGGGATGGGGTTAATCCAGGTAAGGTTAACCTTTGTCACACGGCGGTAATATTTGTAGAGAATAAGGGTTGGTGTTGACTCCTAGGAATCAAACCGGTAGCATAATAGGGAACAAAAAAAAACGGTTATACTAAAATCGAAAATGTACATACCCAGATTCTGGAAGTTTGTGGCTTGTATCGCCTACAGGCGGAGAAAAAGAAAGGGAAGAAGTGGGGCTGCAAAATCTGCCGCGTGGCTCTGCTGACTCGGGTGACGGGCGGCGGAGCCTCCTTCCTATGTCAGCTCGATAAGCTGTAATCGAATTACCACTTGTTAAAACTTGCACTTCAAAACTAATGATTTCTACAATATTGAAAGCTTCACTGACCTCGATTTGTAAAGAAAGTCACTTGGTCACCTCGGAGTTCAAATGGCAAAAGAGACAGAAAAGGGGAAATTAGCAGCTTTTAAACTGTTCGGCACGGGGGGCGAGGTAGAATCATACGTTAGCGAAAAACACCTTCCTTACCATATAAGGTAATGTTTGAGGCTAAAACCGCGATTTGCAGACGTGTGAGTGATTCCCCGTAGCACACATGAGTTAGGACAAAAGAATTTCATCTCGAAACTTCTAAACTATACAAAAAAAACGGGAGTTAAAAGAAATAGTGTGGGGAATGTCTTCGGTCTCACGCTAAGCCGAGAGAACGAAAAATAACAATATGTCTCGATTACAGTCACTAAAAACTTATTTAAAAAGAATCTCGGTGCGTTACCTACGAAAACACAATTAACAACATCACTTGAGGTACTAGAATTCGTCCGATTACAACGCTAAGAATAATTGCCGATACCGAAATTCGGCGATTTCGTTCTAGAAGTTTCTCTGAAAACCAAAACAATTGACTTCCAACACTAAACAAAACTACGTCTGCTTCTTGATTTGCAAACAAACGTTTTAGCAAACCTTGATTGCTAGTATGACCACAGAACAAAAATATTTGATTCCCGCATACCAACCGCGGAATAGCGCCATCTATTGGTTGGCCCGTGTACTGGATAGCCAACGGTACAAGAACCTCTCTAAGGAACTAATTCCACCACTTGCTTGCCAATCTACGAAGTACCGGCGTCTATCAATAGAGGTCGCCTTTAAAAAAAACAATACAGTTCATGAAAAATAGTCGTAACAGCACCCATTGCTTATATTGGCCTCCTCTTTAATAGGTACGCCTTTCTTTTCGGCTCGTTATATACTTTCGGAAGCTCGTTCTACGATGTCATTTGACCATCGGGCAGTCCACGACTACATCCCTTGGCCACCATTCTGTGACCATCTTCCGTCTTCCTTTCTTGCCAGGTGTCCCGCCCATCTCCACTTCAGCTTGGCGATTCGCGTACCCACGTCCACAACCATTGTGCGACGTCGAATTTCAGTATTGGGTACCTAGTCTATCGCTCTGTTAAATAGGGTTTTAGTAAGTGGCACCAAAATTAGTAACAAATACCACAGATCATAATAATGTATCATCACTACTTACTACATAGTATAAAGCAAAATCGCTTAAATTCCCGCGTCTGTCCTAATGTCTGTATGGTATGCTTAAATCTTTAAAACTACGCAACGGATTTTGAAGCGGTTTTTTTTAATAGATAGAGTGATTCAAGAGGAAGGTTTATATGTATAATACATCATCATCATCACTGCATTGCACACATGCGAAGCCGGGGCGGGTAGCTAGTAATACTATATATTTATTTATTTAATTTCACACAAACAAGTAGTGCTAGGAGGACATAATGCTAAGAGCATTGTCTACCAGTCTTCTCGGCCATGCAAAAACTATACTAGAAGTGATAGTAATCAATTATTTGGTTAATAATAACTGGCGCCACTGAAAACCAGCGCCTAGGCAGGGTACTAACATATCCTGCCCTGGCACCATGCTGAGTGGTGGCCATTTTTGATATTTTTAATTATAGTTCTAAGATTTAATTTTGTAATACCTCTGTAAAATAACAAAATAAAAACATTTTATTCTATTCTATTTTTTAATATTTTTTAAACATGTTATGTTAATAATCATCAATGTCGCTCAGAGTAGTAGACCGCTATACTCGTAATTACCGGTTTTCATCTTAAACTATCGTATTTAAATTAGGTTTAAGTATCTATTAAATAAGTGCCGTTATAAACCAGTCCACAGCTTGAATTTAATTAGTTTCTGAATAGATAGATGTTTTACTACAGAATATTTAAGAACCAAAGTCCTGACTGACGACTAAATACTAACATACATCCATCCAAAGGTTGTCTGGAAGAAATCGCTCCCTAGCGATAAGACCGACCATTGTACTTAATGTATTATAATGTAATCTGTCTCGCATATTAGTTTGTAAGGTGTACCTACGTACCATAAAGTATTTTCATTTCATTCATTCATTCATTCATTCATTCACACCCTAGAGACTTGATTTGGAGGATGTGTTCCTAGCGTAGAGCGCACTCTAAAAAAGGAATCTTAGAGCCACTTTTTACCCATGGCCCTATGAACAGGACGCTGCAGTACCTGGGACATGGTTTTGGCTCGCCCAGCACACCATCCTCTCACCCTAGTTGCCCCTATCGGCAAGACAAGGTCTATACAGAAAAGACTATGATGATAATGCCCGCCTTGGGAATCAAGTAAACCTACTTGCCACCCATTACATCTCACTAATGTTATAAATGTCAAAGTTTAGCCCCCTATCTTATAGTTAGTTAGATCTTATAAAAGTTAGAGTAGACATTATGTTCTGATTACGTATGGTACCTACACAAGACATAATTGTCTATTCTAACTTTTTATAAGATCTAACTAACTATAAGATAGGGGGCTAAACTTTGACATTTATAATATTAGTGAGATGTAATGGGTGTCAAGTGGGTTTACTAGCGGCCTTAGCGGCCTTACCACGTTATCAGATTTATCTTGGATGTAACAAAAACCGCTAAAAACCACGTGTGTGGACTTAGTTCCCTGTCAATTCTGACAACTTATTGACAGGGGTTAAGTCCAAAACACACGCGGGTTTTTGGCGGTTTTTGTTAGATCCAAGATAAATCTGGAAACATAATTTGGAGGTAGATGTTTGGATCCTTGTGTTTCAATCCGGCTGCAACTGCTGATCTGATTTGGATAAAACATATTTACAGTTCGTAGCCCGGATTAACACATAGGCTACTTTTTATCCCGTAAAATCAACAGGATCAAGCGGGACGCAGACGAAGTCGCGATCGGCAGCTAGTGATAAAATAAACCGAATGAATAATTCGATCCATTTGATCCAGGTCCAGGAATAATGAAGAACGCTACGATCAGCGCCAGAACCATGCAGCAGTTCACCTTGACCGTCCAGAGGGTAGTCAATGGGCAGACGCGGCGCCAGTCCCTAGCTGTGGAGTCAGCCTGGAAGAGCGTTGTCAAGGATAAAGCCATAGGTATCAATCTTCTTCCTCTTCTTCTTTACCTGTATGGCCTCTGTCCGTCATTTTGACAGACAATTTTGCCAGTGTCAAGTGATGAATTTGAAATAATAATAAAAAAAAGAAGTCTTCGTCAAGTTGACTGTCATTTGTTTTGAAGAGAAAATGGCGGATTTTCTGTTCAAAACCTGAAACGAATTTTCACATTCAGAGAAACCACTTTACACACATTTATTCCAATGGCTAAATATTAAATATTTAAAATTCCATCAAAATTAAACAACAATACTCACAATAACACAAGAAAAACTAAACTCGAATCCGGTATCAATCTTGCATTTTGAGAGAAACAGTAAAGTCCAAAGACTGTTGCCTTGCCAGATCTTTCAGTGACAGTTACGTATGAAACCTTCTCGTGTTTGTGTACGAAGTCGCGGGTAGCAGCTAGTAATATAATAAAATCATTTTATCACTAGCACGATGGTATTCTATCAACAAGTTCATAAAAACTCATAATGATAGTCGACCGAATAAAAAATGTGACAATCCCATAAATGACATTCTCGAAGACATCGATAAATTTTTCCCTGTAATAAATTGAATACGCTCAAAATATAACGCAGGAATGGACTAAGGAATAACAGGTAATTATTTTATTTTATCTAGGCCAGCGTATCAGCATTGCTATTCAGCGCGGCATTGCAGCCCGTGTCTTGGGCACGCTTCTGAATGGTACTGATTTGGACCAGTTGAGCTATGTATAAATCGTTTGCAACGGTTTGTAGATAGCTCAACTGTTTCATGTGAATTTTGTAAATATTGTAAATACTGTATAAGTTGTAATTTTTCTATACCTAAACCTAACCTCCTATACTGATAAATTTTATACATTCATAAGTATTAAATCTGTAGATTAAAGAGAATATATGTATGGAATGTCCATGAAGCTGTAGCGCCATCTATCTCGCTACATAAGAACTAACATGAGAAAAATCCTAGATCGCGCAAACGAAGTTATCACGGAGTTTGAACATAAGTAATACTACCGCATACCATCCATCGGTCCTCGGACCCCGAGCCAAAGGTCGCTCGGCGTGGAAGATCTTCCCTTTTCGTAGGAGGACACCTATTCTACCATGTTCTCCTCAAAGCTTTGGAACGCACATATTAATAAAATTTTACTGTAAATATAAAACTTTTGCAGAGTCTGTGACAACTAAAAACCGAAACTCACACCCACATGCAAACATTTTGAATGCTAAAACCCATTTTTTTCAATTCCGAGGCTTACAAAATAAGTTATGTTCAATAAGCAGAAAAGCTCCTCGACGCCTTTGACAGGAGTTGGTGGGAGGAGGCCTGGCAGAGGGAGAAGTCTAAGATTTTGGGGGAAACCATTGCCCCAGCAGTGGGACGAAACAGGTTAAAAAAAAGATAAGAACGGTTGGTCATATTATGCCCATCAAGGCTGCTTCAAATCCCTGATCCACAGATTCTCCTTAGTCCGTATCTGGTTAAAAGTATGATGTCCCATGAAGCGAATGCCTCGATTCACGTACCATTCATATTTTATTCATGCCGAGGCTCCACAGGAAAAATGTCGTAAGTAACAAATTGCCGGATTCAATTTTCTTTCGCTCTCATTTCAGTAAGTACCGTTGTTTTAGCGGAATTTTTCATTTTATATTTGGGTACCTAGATTTCCAGGTTGAAGTCGTTACTTACAAACATTTTAATACAAAAAAGTACAAAGTCTTAAAAAAGTTTTTTGACTAAATAGTATAAAGGCTTTTTCATGTTTTTTTAATATTCTTACCTAATAAAAGACTAACGATTTTAAATACTGAAAAAATTGTCAGCCTTTGGTGCTGAGTGTACCTAACTATAAGTAAAACGAAAGTGTGGTGATAGGAAGAACGGGTCATTCAACTCCCACAGTGTGTTACGCAGCAAAAATAAATGATACTAATATTTTCTAACAATCACGTTCTTGTTTTTTTTCACGTGAATAATGGGCATACGTTAACGTCCCGTAACACATGGGGTAGTTCGCCAAACTACGTTTACGTGATGGCACGTAACGTAGACGGATATGCAGCTTATTGAGGCCATTTTAAGACGACTTTTACTATTAGGCAAATAAAATGAATCTTACGAAAGAGATAGGTCTTAGACTATTTATCGGATACAAAGATAAAGATTATGTTACAGTACCTACCCTCCTATATAAGTAGGTACTTGTACAGTACATATACACATTAGTACTTCGGTAAGCTCAGTCGGTAGTAGCTCTGCCTTCCGTGCTGTTTGACAGGCGTCATGGCTCAGTCGGTAGTAGCTCTGCCTTCCGTGCTGTGGGTCGTGGGTTCGATCCCCACCGAGAACAAACATTTGTGTGTTGTAAACATAGATGTTTGTTCTGTGTCTGGGTGTTTCTATGTATTATAAGTATGTATTTACAAAAAAAAAATGTATGTATGTATTCTATCAGCCATCTAGTTGCCATCGTACAAGCTTTGCTTAGTTTGGGACTAGAAGGCGTTGTGTTAAGTATCCGTGAATATTTATATTTATATTTATTTACTTATTAAAAATCTGAGGGTGTTCTCTTAATTTAGTCAATTAAAATATGATTGAGTTATAAGAAGGATTTAGCAGGCATAATGGCAGCTTTCATAAAAGAAACGGAGCTACAAACAGGTAAAATACATAACCACGTCAAACTTATAACACACTTCCATTTCCGGTCGAAGGCTATGTTTTAATCCAGGTCACGGATATTATAACTAGCGACCCGCCCCGGCTTCGCACGGGTGCAATGCAGTGATGATGATGTATTAGACATATAAACCTTTCTCTTGAATCACTCTATCTATTAAAAAAAACTGCATCAAAATCCGTTGTGTAGTTTTAAAGATCTAAGCATACATACAGACATTAGGACAGACGCGGGCAGCGGCTTTGCGTTATACTATGTAGTGATATAACTCTTTATAATGAAAGTAACGCATCTCTTGTTCCAGATCTGAAGAATCGGAAGACAGTGCTATATGCCGTCGGCTTCCTGGACAGCTCCATGTTCCCACATTCACAGGCGATCGGCAATGCCTACTCCAAACGAGGATACAACGTCTTCCTCACAGAGACATTCAGTTTTCTCTCTTATATCTATCCTAAGTAAGTATTGCTTTTAGAGTTTTATAGAGCTGACCCCATATCGTAAGCTCTGAACTGCTTTCGCTGCCCAGCATAATGTCAAGCGACGTGGCCGCAGATATACGAAAACAAGAAGCTTTTGACGGCAAAAAACGCGATGAAACGCGCTAATGTCACTATTTAGTCAAATAATACCCATGATTTACTATGAAAACAGTTCAGAAAATCTGCCAGGCTTAAATCTGGCAGCTTTTTTGCGACTAAATAGTGACATTAGCGCGTTTCATCGCGTTTTTTGCCGTCAAAAGCTTCTTGTTTTAGTATATCTGTGGCCACGACGCTTGACATTATGCTGGGCAGCGAAAGCAGGTCCGATTTGGATGAAACTTGGAATACCTATGTATAGTTCGTAATCTGTATTATCACAGAGGCTATTTTTAGTCTGACAAATTAACAGGACAAAAGGGTAATAATATCGGTGATTAAAATCAAAACTAGATCCTATTTGGACTTTTTTTATTACGAGAATTGGAATGGGCAGAATTCAATTTATTTTTTATGATTTGCTTGAATATAATATTAATAAAATACAAAATTATTTACACTATATTTACATTATTAACCATAAATATTACTATCCATTGTTTCTCGCTTGTTTGAATAGTTTATTATGAAGTTCCTTATTTACCCATTCTAGTAAATAAATAGCATTTTGCAAAGTGCGATCATCTAAATAATGCTGGCAGACAATGTTGCCCGCTATTACAAATACGGTATAGTAGGTGCCAAATAACACCGCAATACAGGTCATTCACCCACCTTCAAAACGATGTCGCAAAATTCAATTTATGAATGGTAAACAAACAGTACTATGAAATTCGAGCGATTACCGTCTTAGCCACAGGTTTGTATGGAAAGCGACAGAATTAGCCATTCATAAATTGAATTTTGCGACATCGTTTTGAAGGTGGGTGAATGACCTGTATTGCGGTGTTATTTGGCACCTACTATAGTAACTTTTTCACAAGAAGCTTTAGTAAGTACTGAAGCGTTCGTGGCGGGGCTTGCTTAGTCAATCTTCACCGGTAAACTAAGTTAAGCGACGTTCTGCGCGGTCACTATTTGTATGGGTAAACGGTAGTATAGCATTTACATCTGAGAGCTTCCGTGCTTCGGATGGCACGTCTGTCCCGACTGGAGTCATCAAGCCACGAAAGAGGCCTTAAAACGACAGTTAGCCACTCATATACGACCTTGTTCTTTTACTACTATCTAAGTACTAAAATTTAGATGTATTTACATAGTTTTTCACCGACTTCAAAAAAGGAGGAGGTTCTCAATTCGGTAATTTTTTTTATGTTTGTTAACTCCGTCATTTATGAACCGATTTAAAATATATTTTTTTTATCTGAAAGGGTATTACTTCCAGATTGGTCCAATCATTTTTTTATCAAAATCCGTTTAGCAGTTTCGCAGTTAATTATGAATAACTCGAAAAAATACGTCATACACGTATACACTAAATTGCGTATTTTGTTTTCGGTGATGTTTACGATCAATACAACAGTCCCAATGAACTGCTATCATCATTATCATCATAATTTGATGATGAAGGCGTATCAAATTAAAGTCGAGTTTTCCAGTTTTTTAAACTTATAAATTATCATATTTTTCAGATCTGTACGATTAGCCAGAGCACTAGGACTGAAGCTTGGAGAATTCCTTGTTAAGCTGCACGAGCACGGCTTAGACCCCGACAAACTTGAACTGGTTGGAACCAGTTTAGGGGCTCACGTTGCCGCCTTTGCAGCCAAACACTTCTACAAAGTCACTGGAAGAAAACCTTCCAGAATAACCGGGCTGGACCCAGCAGGACCCTGCTATAGGAACCTACCGCTGGAGTACAAACTATCACCAACGGATGCTTTGAAAGTGGATGTGGTACATACAAATATAGACGGATTTGGGATAGCGGAAAGTTTAGGGCATGTAGATTTTTATGTAAACGGAGGGGAGTTCCAACCTGGAGATATCCCATACATCCCATGCTTAATCGTATGCAGTCATTTAAGAGCTATAATCTACTGGTGGCAAGCCATGGAGCACCCAAAAAAATTTATCGGAATGAAGTGTGATTCGATCCAGGACGCGAGGTACGCGAACTGTTTTAACAATTCTCAGACTAACTACATGGGGTTAGAGACCAAATTCCAAGAGCAGGGGATATTTTATTTGCCTACCCACAACGAGTTCCCATATTACAGGGCGAAGGAGGGCTTGAAGAAGGATAATGAGATTTACACCTCTGTGGTTAGAAATATAAATGCTGGTGATGATTTTGTTATATAAATTTGTAATGTGGTTCAGAGGGCAATCGTTGTATCATAAAAACCTGCCAGCGGGCCTGAGATGCGCACCGCGAGATATTTGTCATGTCGTTCTGTCAAAATGTAAGCATTTTGCACCAGTTTAGGAACTATTGCATTATCTGTGGTAACGTTGTCGAGAAACCGCGCCTTTCAATTTCCAACTTTTGACATTTCTGCATGACTATTATCTCGTCCTCAGAGAGGTGCGACGACTAACAAGTGTCAAAAGTGTACATTATGGCGCGTTTTGTCGACACCATTAAGTACCACAGATAATGCAATAGTTCCTAAACTGGTACAAAATGCTTACATTTTGACAGAACGACATGACAAATATCTCGCGGTGCGCATCTTAGGCCCGCTGGTTTAAGCCTGGCAGGTTTTCTGAACTGTTTTCATACTAATTCTGTGACTAAATAGTGACATTAGCGCGTTTCAACGCGTTTTTTGCCGTCAAGAGTTTCTTGTTTTCGTATGAAAAACTTTAATTACGTTTTTATGTGTATTCTAGTGTTATTGTATCAACAATGTTGTAAAACAATGTTGTAGAACTTTGTGATTAGCAAATGTGGGTAAAAATCTGTGATTTTAGTTGTAAAGATAAATATCATTCCATAAATATAATTGTATTGACAGGCGTCATGGCTCAGTCGGTAGTAGCTCTGCCTTCCGTGCTGTGGATCGTGGGTTCGATCCCCACCAAGAACAAACATTTGTGTGGCAAACATAGATGTTTGTTTTGTGTCTGGGTGTTTCTATGTATTATAAGTATGTATTTACAAAAAAAAAATGTATGTATGTATTCTATCAGCCATCTAGTTCCCATCGTACAAGCTTTGCTTAGTTTGGGACTAGAATGCGTTGTGTTAAATGTCCGTTCATATTTCTTTATTTATTAATAAAATAATAAGTGTTCATTGTGATTATGAAAATTAAATTAAATTCAAATAAGTTTTCTTTTATTTTAAACAAATAAATCGCAGATATTTGTTAGTACTGTAATAGATCCCTACAAATCAAAATCAACATGATGGACAGTCAAAAGAATAGGAAAAATAGGTACAGTCAGCTGCTTAAGTTATAACAGTTAAAAAAATCTAATTTTCTTGTATAATTTTAAATCTCAGTTTTTGATTTTAAAAACTCAATTGCTTTATCGTTTATGCTGCTGACTGTACCCAAATAGTTGCTACAGCTGTTTTCTTTTAAGTAGGTATTTTTTATTTATCGGATTATTAAACGTCTTTCTTCTAAATATATAAAACTCATTTGAAGCTGACTGACAATCAACGCACAGCCTAAACTATAAGTCCTAGAGGTATGAAATTTAGAGGGTAGTATCCTTATATAGTGTAGGGGTGCACTAAAAAAGGAATTTTGAAAAGTTGCACCCTAAAGGGTCTTAAATTAGGATCAAAGACTTTAACCAAATAATGCGTATGCTGCTGTCACGCGAACAAAGCCGCGGGCACCAGCTAGTCTGTACATAAATCAGCCAAAACTTTGTCTTACCCAAAACTTTCCAAACGAAACCCCCATCAAAAAGTCATCTCCCATAAAATTTCAATTTCCCATCGAAAATATGGAAAATACTCCACGTGTCGAATCCCATCAGGAAAGCTCTTTATTTTAATCGCGGTCTACGGAACCCCAAATGCGGGGAAAAAACAGACATTTTAAATCATCCAATTTGAGTCGTAATCCCGACTTCAGGCGAAATTAACGCGCTTACACATGAAGTTCAATCGTGGCAAGCCGCAGTATTTAGATCCATTAGCATTTGCAAATTAAATCGTGTCAACGACTCACTCAAATTGACGAATAACTGAACAAAAATATTACTAAAATTATGCCAAATGATTTTAAAATATAAATATTCCTAATTCACTATGTTCCATAAAAACACCGGATTATGATTGTGACGTTTAACTTAAAAAAAAATATTATAATCTTTGGAATTATCTTATGAAAATCGCTAAAAACATGCCGAAAACTGTTTTTGAAAATAACTGCCGATTTAATGTTGTAAATGACGCAAAAACATTACGGGTACTTATCGTTCATACTTTCCAGAAGGCAAGGCACATGGGGTCGCTAATCCCGCGACGTGCCGCCGCGTCCTGAAATGAGTCTAATGAATTCGGTATGTTTTCATTTTACTCAATTTGGTTGGCGGTGTTTTTGTCACGTGGGACAGTCGTCTGTACTGTAAGCACTAGTTTGGATGTTGATGGCTATACGTAAAAAATCAGGCACTATCAGAAGTACCTACTTAAACTGGAGATGAGTTCGATATATCGAAACGTAACTAAAAACGGTTATGGGTCGGTTATCATACCATATCGATACCCTACATCCACATAACCGATTTCACGAAAACTACCTACTGTTAGGCCGCGGAGCGGATACCTACGCTTTCGTACGATTTTTACTCGTGAGTAGGTACACGTACGAACACTCACGAACGATCCCGACTTTCCAAGTACCTACTATGGGAGCGCGCAGCGCAGACTGGCCTCAAGTTAGCCCACGACCAAAACGAAAACTTCACAAACCAACCAAAACTATAATGAAACACCGATACGATACGCTAAATTCGCCACCTCTCTTTCTAAGTATGAATAATTTTACTGGTTAGAAAGAGATGGGGCGAATTTGAGTGACGTAAAGTTAGCTATATATTTGCATGTTAGTGGCGTGCGTAAAAATATGTCTTAAGAAGCTAACAATATGGTTTACTTTCTATTGTAACTTTTTTTGGTCCATGGTTTTGCGGCGCGAAAGCACGAAGCGCATATCGATATTTGAAAACCGTTATTGAAATCGATATGCAAGCTGTATAGCGGCTACGTAGCCGTTTGCGAGAAAAAACGAAAACGCCCATCTCTAACTCAAACAACTATACATACATTATACACACCTTTTAACTAGCGAGGCGGCCGCGCTTTGTAACACAAACATCACTGTATCTACGTGAATCATTGTTCAGAGGGTTTATTAGAGCAGAGACCCTGATTAGGAAGCTCTCTAGCAATTCAATCAAGTAAAAAACCAGTGCTTACCTTCCTGGCGGTTCCATGTGATTGGGTCTGAAGCAACTTTTGTACTGTTCAGCTAATCTGCATTTTTAAATGCAATTTCTGAAAACAGAAATGAAATGGTACAAAAAATGTCGTCAATAAACTAGCTTGTTTGTTTTACTGGGTTTTCCAGGTATCTGCTGAAAATTTGACTCAAAAAAAGTAACAAACTGACCGGCTACTAATGTTAAAAGACCATTCAAGAGTGGTAGGTACAGTAAGCGGCAACAGTTAAGAGGCCTATTACACAGAAACCGTGAATTTATCTATATTTGGCGTTCTCATCCAGAAAAACTGTAACTTTTCGACAATTTCAACTTGTTGTATAATGAAGAACAGCTTTAAATATACTCCATAGCGGCCTTGCTTTTCCCGATTTTGTCTTATATACTTATTTATAGCCAATATTCCAAAGCATGTTTTTGAAAAAACTCACGCGGGCACTTTTTCAAGCTCTTTGACTGCACAACTGTACAAAGCAGAGAAAATGAAAAGTATACAATAATGTCTTAAATACTGGTTAATTCCAATGCGGCCTTAAAATTCAGAACAATGTCTTGGAAATCTATAAAAAACACCAATTCCAAAACCATAAAACTCCTAAAAACGTTCAGAGTTAGCTGTGAATATCTCCATAGTAAATTCATACTGGTGAATGAAATTTATACCAAAATAAGCATCAGTTCATTACGAACAAGACTGCATACTTTATTTTTCTTAGAAAATATAATAAAACTTAAAATAAACGATATTAAAATAGTATAAAATGAGACGCGTCGGTCCGCTCAAACTCAGTAGCGCTTCAGCGCTCGTGGAGGTCGGACTTATGTCAATTTTCGCGCCCAACGATCGATCGTAATCTTGTATGGAACGCATAGTATGACTACACTGACTAACTAGTTTTGATCATGTACAACATACGACATGACATGTAGTAGCGACATGTAGTACAACTCAATGATGGAACAAACCGATGACTCACCTGATGTTAAGTGGTAACCACTGCCTATAACGATGCATCACGTCACGTCTAATGAGGACGTGCTCTGTGATGCATTGTTATGGTTTGACATGTACTATGTTATTTGACTAATATGTCAGATATATAATATGTTTATATACGTTTATGTATTCGTATATACGTGTATATAATTATGTGTGTATATATACTTTTTTGATGACAGCTGTAAAACTTCAAACGACTATATCTCGGAAACTACTCACCCTAGAGTTCTCGTTCTAAAACCAAATGAAAGGTGTGATCAAGATCTACATTTTTGATGACAGCTTGAAGTTTGACAGCTGTCATCAAAAATTTAGATTTTGGTCACACTTTTCATTTAGTTGTGGAACGAGAACTCTACAGTGAGTAGTTTCCGAGACATGGGCGTTTGAAGTTTGACAGCTGTCATCAAAAAGTTAGATCTTGATCACACCTTTCATTTAGTTTTAGAACGAGAACTCTAGAGTGAGTAGTTTCTGAGATATAGCCGTTTGAAGTTTGACAGCTGTCATCAAAAATATTGATTTTGATCAAACCTTTCATTTAGTTTTGAAACGAGAACTCTACAGTGAGTAGTTTCCGAGATATGGACGTTTGAAGTTTGACAGCTGTCATCAAAAATTCAAATTTTGATCACACCTTTCATTTAGTTGTGGAACGAAAACTCTAGAGTGAGTAGTTTCCGAGATATATCCGTTTGATGTTTGACACTGAAAAATGAACGGGATCCAACGGGACGCGAACGAAGACGCGGGCGGAAGCTAGTATATTCATACACGAAATATACTTATACACGCATATATACACGTATATACGAATACATACAAGTATACGAGTATATACATGGATAAAAATGCATGTATGTATTTGACAAACTAATACTCAAATATTCAAACGCCACTCAAACCCCACTCAATTTAAGTCCCGCTTAAATTATTGCCATCTCTTACAAACTTCCCTTTAGCCATCTCCTAAAAAAAGTAATGTCAAACAGAGGCAGAGCCATTTTAAGTGGTGCTCAAGTTTGAATGATTTTGAGTATTCAGGCCTGAGTGTAATAATATTGGTGACATTTATTTAATTTGAGGTATGATGTAAAAAATCAAGCGTAAAGCGACGTTCAATGTTCGCCCTCTGTTTGCTGCAGGGTGAAGGCTCATATATCGAAATTTGACAGATATCGAGCTCTGACGTATTGTGATAAGCCTCTTAATTAAATTTAAAATTGATTTTTGTCCGCTATTACCATAGTTTTTCGAAATGATAATCTATTAATAGTGAGGGCTTTGAAAATCGCCGTCAACGGGGATTTGTCTGAGGATATTCTTTGATGCATCGCCCTTCGTGTAATAGATACTTACTCTGAGACGCTCGTATGTAGGTATAGGTGCGGCACTCATACCCTTCAAACGGGAACACAGTAATGCAAGCATCACTGTGCGGCGGCCGAATCATGTAGGTAAGATAAAGCCGGATTTTTTAGTTACTAAAAATAATTAGTAAGGTGCATTGGGGTAATTGCGAAAATGGGTATATTCCGAAAATCCATAAAATCTAGTAACCTAATGCGATATTTTCCTGTTGGCAACATTGGTCTAGACGCCATCTTGATTGGCATCGCCGTGACAGTCCTATATATACTCGTGCCAACAGGAAAATATCGCATTAAGTTACTTGATTTTATGGATTTTCGGAATATACCCATTTTCGCAATTACCCCAATGCACCTTACTAAAAATAATTGGTATAATATTTAGGTCTAAGTATTCGTGAAGTTATAAATTACATTAAAAAACAATAAGCCTACTGCTGAGCAAAATGTCCCAATTAAACTCGAAACCGGCGTAAAAGAAGCGTTCTAAAAGAGGAAAGAACATTTTAACAGTCCATAAAACCAGTAGAAATCATTTAAAATTCGAAAAAACAATGTTAACAACATCTTAAAATTGTAAATTGTGAAAAAACTTTTTACAACAGTTATTATGTATTTTTCAGATCTGAAAATTTACTGTTGAATTTACTGTTCAACAGATTTCTGACAGACTACGTATCGTGATGGTAACTGCTATCTTCTTACCTATTACAAAGTCATCATCACCATCAACGGCCTGACTTCACGCACTGCTATACTAGGTGCCAAATAACACCGCAATACAGGTCATTCACCCACCTTCAAAACGATGTCGCAAAATTCAATTTATGAATGGTAAACAAACAGTACTACGAGATTCGAGCGATTACCGTCTTAGCGACAGATTTGTATGGAAAGCGACAGAATTAGCCATTCATAAATTGAATTTTGCGACATCGTTTTGAAGGTGGGTGAATGACCTGTATTGCGGTGTTATTTGGCACCTACTATAGGTGCCTCTCTTTGTTGGTCGCTCATTTCACGCGACCCCGCGCCAGTCTCATCTAAGTTTTGCCCGCTACGTCAGATAAGTTAAATGGTCTGGTTCCTAGCGCGTATGATTTTTCTTATAAAAGTTTTAGTATGGTAGTCCAGAGCGCGTAGTCATCATCATCATCATTTCCCTGCCCTTTTCCCACGCTAGGTGGGGTCGGCACAAAATGTTTTCTTCTTCCACTCACTCCTATCATTCGTCAACTCTGAATCTACTCCTCTCACATTCATATCCTCTTTCACACAATCCAACCACTTCTTCGGTGTATGATGAAGATATGAAATCTTCACTGAAATCCGATTGTAGACATAATAATAATAATAATAATAATCTTTTATTTCAGAAAAGGAACTTAGTACAAAACATGAAATCAAAAAGTCCTTATTATAACGAATGCTTGACAATGTACATAGATTAGTGGTATGTAGAACCTACACTAAGATATAAATCTTGTGTCGTAGGTTCTGCAATCCCGTTTGTTTTTTCAAAAGTAAAGTCGAGCAGAATCCACTGGATTTAAGGTGAGCGTTAACATAATATAATATAAATGTATAGTAACATAAAAATTATGGAAGATGATATAAACAGATTATTATGTGTGACAGCATGCAATTGTGTGTGGGTGTGTAGTAAGGAGGGGGAGAAAGGGTGTGTGTTTGAGTGTGAGAGGGTGTGTAACGGTGGGTGGTTAGGTGCTACTGATAGTCCCAGTCTCTTAAGAGTCTGGTTATCTCAGTAGCACCGAGTATGTGCGAGGGTGGGTGTCAGGAGTGTATGTGAGTGTGAAAGGGTGTGTAAGGGTGACATCATGTCTGCAGGCAGCTAACATCACCCTACATAGTCACTATTGCAAGCGCTGGTATCTGGCCACTACTGGTTTAGTTTTCTGCTCAAGTACCATGGTAGCGTATCTCTTTGATACGTAATATGGACTTAACAACGAAATGTTTACTTCTAAAGCCTTGTTTAGATAGAGTAACGGCAAACCTCTTCTAGCGACCGTAAAAAATACGGAAACTCACTATGGTTTGATATCGCTCTTTTACCAAATTAACATAGAAAGAAACTGTGACATAAGATATCTCAACAACATCGCAATTATATTTTTACTACATTATAATACCTAACCAATCAAAATCACGGTCGTAAAAACCGGTCACCGTTTGTTCAAAGAGCGTGGATTCACGCGGCCGGTTCCAAAGCTCGTAAAACAAAAGTGAGGGACGGAAAAATTGCTGGTCCATGTTTAATGAGTGCTTGAATTATAAAGAGCTGCTTTATTAGCTCCGTTGTTGATATGCTTTTTTAGTTCTAAAATCAGCGTCTGTCTTTCCTGATCACTATTTATTTATTTTTTTACTCTAACTACATGATTAGACCAATTACATATTACTGTCTGGATGTCTTCAAGAAAAGAGTGAATAGTCTTCTAGATCGTCGTGTTTCACCGTCGACTTCATCGTTGCTTACCATCAGGTGAGGTATAAGTCAAATGACTTAAAAAACTATATAAACGACTATTCAACTTTAAAAAGAACGATTTGTATTTGTTCTTTAAATAATGATATAGGTAAGTACTTATATTATTCCAGATTTTTTCCAGAAATTCTCACTGGTATTAATAGTATTTACTGGCACTGATTTGGACCGATTGAGCTATCTATAAATCGTTTGCAACGGTTTGTAGATAGCTCAACCGTTTCATGTGTATTTTGTGAATATTGTGAATATAGTAAAGGATTGGGGATCACTCAAAGCTTTTTTAAAAACTAAACTTTATTTCATGAAAAATTTAATTCAATGAAATTGCTTACACTAAAGTGAGACGTCCGAGACGAAGTTTAGTCTCGGAACGAATAACTGAAACAATCTTACCAATTAAGAACCACAAGGCACAGATCGCGTGGGCGGTTGAGATAAGCCACTCGGCGACAGGATGCAGGTGCAATACTGCAAGCTTGCTTTTAGGCATTCGGTGTTGTTATGGCGAATGCACTGGCCGGTTGCATAACTATATTGTGAATATTGTAAATACTGTGTTAGTTTTAATTTTATCATAGTAAGTGTCGTTACTTCAAAAAAGGAAGGTCATGACCTATCTTTAAGTTCCTTTTTATGTCACTACTTTTGTGTACAATAAAGAATAAATTGTACACACACGTTTTCTTGGCGTAAAAATCTACGGTTAAATCGCCGTGTGTGGGAGCGGTTGTCAGTGTTGTATGGATAATTATGGGAGCTTGTAGACAGGCGCGGTGAGTACGGCGGCGGCACCGTGCCGTCGTGCCGCCGTTACTGTGTACAAGCTCCCATAATGATCCATACAACACAGACAACCGCGCCTACACACGGCGAATTAACCGTAGATTTTTACGTCATGAAAACGTGTGTGTACAAGCGGCCTAAAGAAGGTTCTCAATTCGGCTGTTTTTCGGCGTCGAAAAGGATACATTGATTTTGGTCACAATATGGTCACAATAAATCTGCAAAGTATATAAGTAGTGTTTCCAATCATTTTCACAAAGCAGATAGTGTTTCCAACAATAACTTATCTTAATGCCATAATATAAAAAAAAAATGCACGGACACTTAACACAACGCCTTCTAGTCCCAAACTAAGCAAAGCCTGTACGATGGAAACTAGATGGCTGATAGAATACATACATACATTTTTTTTTGTAAATACATACTTATAATACATAGAAACACCCAGACACAGAACAAACATCTATATTTACAACACACAAATGTTTGTTCTCGGTGGGGATCGAACTTACGACCCACAGCACGGAGGGCAGAGCTACTACCGACTGAGCCATGACGGCTATCCAATATTTAACATGTTTGTTCTTAGTGATTGTGTTTCACCATTTTAGCACTTTCGTAGGGTACCTAATTAAAGATGGCATCCTAAGTAATTGCTAAATGATAGCCCAAACATAAAACTTATTGCAAACCATTTTTTAAAAAATCCAGACTTCAAGATGTTTGATACTCCAGACATAAGTACTTGTGTTCAACGTTGTATCTATCAAGACTCTAGACTCTAGACTTTGATAATAAGAGTTCCGAGCGAAGCCGGGAGCAATGTCGTTAGTTCCACTGCACTACGGAAACTGAAAAAATGTGTTCTAGTTATGGATAGTGCATTAGATTTTATTATTATTTGAGTATTATTTATACAGCTATTATGTAAGTTTCGTTTAGTTGACGAATTTAGCTTTAGTTCGTTTATTTTCTTTGGATTTTTTTACAATTAGGTGCTCTTATATTTTAGGGAATTTAAAGTCTAGTTTATAAGATTTAAAAAAAAATCATAAGCCTTTCCTACAATACCCTCTAGTCCCAAACTAAGCAAAGCTTGTATTATTTTCTGATAAATAGAATATCTACAATAATGCATAGTAACACCCAGGCATATAACGAACATCTGGGTTTGCCAATACACAAATGTTTGTTCTCAGTAGGGATGGAACTACTTCAATAACTGTGAGTTTTTTTATAAAGTTTTATCATTTTCTTTGTGAATAAATACTTTTATCAAGTTAGATTTATTTATTCATATTTTATTTGCTCATAGCGTAAAGTTCAAAACTTTTTGAACCCATCAAATACGTCCACCCTCACGGGAGTGACCCAAGAAATATCAAATTATCCCTCACTCGATTATCTCTCGATCGAGTTCCAACTCAACACTTTTCTTTTTAAACATTTCGAATCGGATTTACTTTTTATGGGGAAAGTTGGCATGTTTTACACCCTCTTAATAAAAGTTATCTGGAAGAAAAATGGCGGTAAAGTCGATGATTTTATTGTTCGCGATTATTGCCGTTGGGGGAAGGAAAAGTCGTTTTGAGAACCATTATTTGACCTAAAACCGGAACGAACTCGTTAATAATTCTGATTGACTCACCACGTGACTTTTGATTGCCTTCAGTGTAAGAGTTCCTTTCGGTCTCATTATGTTGTCAAATTTATCTTGAATTTATCGAAAAACCCTGTCTCTAACTCATGTTTTATGACTTAACTAGGTTTTTTTCATATTACGTTACATATTTAGCACCTTCACCGAGGTCTAACTATAGACTTTTGCTAAACCAACCCCACGCCAGGTTTAACTCGGGTCTAAATTTGGTGACTGTTTTTTCTCAATTATTTTATATTATTTACTGCGTACAGTTTTTTCGAAAATATATTCGACATTGACATTTACATTGATAAAATCATTGACCGTAGGTACCTACCTACCCCTTGTTTTGGCTTGTTCATTTACTGATCAGCTTTGAGTGAATGAATGAATATTTTCACAAAAGAACGGGGTTTTCTAAAACTTCCTTAAAAGTCTTTCAAAATCACGTCTCAGTCTGAACTCGAGCCTAACTTTAGCCCGGGTCTAAATCCTCGAAAAATCCAAGATAAATCCAATAACATAATGAGACCGTTTATGTTTGACTCAATTGAGTCTAGATTTTAATTTTAAGTCGTGGTCTTGCTTGCTCGCACCAACGCCCTCATTGCTATTGTTGAATGGATATATATATGACATGTATTCTGTGGGTTGAATAAACCAAGTTCACAATAAACAATTATGTTTTAAAGTATTTTAGTAGGTAGTGTAATATTTGTTTGAGGCAGCATAACATGTCAAAGTGTTTCTTTGAGATACCTACCTACTTACGTAAATGTTGCGTCATGAATGACCAAGCAATGTGTTGCAGCATAAACAATTTTTACATTGAAATTTGTAGTGAATGACAGCGAAGCCTGCACTTTCTACTATGTATGACTGCCTAATTAACTGCTTATTGCGTATTTTTATAGGGTTTTTCAATTAAAACGATGCGTGTAAGTTTTAACTGACATGGCGTATAATGACGTAGTATTTGATTTTGTCATTTGTTCATTTATAGAGATAGAAAAGTTGGTATCATAGACTTATACTAGAGTCCTTTCCATGAAAGAAGTCCCGCAGACGCGTCGCTGTAGTCGACCGTAAGTATTATTTCTCGGGCAGCACTTTCAACAACTTAGGCATTGAAAACAAGACTTTGATCACAGAAACCAAATAAAAACGCACTAGCATCCGAACACATTAACAGCACCTGACAACTAATTTAAAATTTAGTTCCGGAAATTTCCGCGGGACTTCTTTCATGAAAAGGACTCTAAATAGGGAGTAGGTAGGCGTCATAGACACAGGATCACCAACAAAATTTTTTACATTGAAAATCTTTTTATTGGAATTCCATTTCAATGGGTTTCACGGAAAAGCGACAAAGAGAAAGTTAACTTGCATCTGACAACCACAAAATATTATGATATTTAAAAAAATACTTTACGTAGTCATGTACAATGTACCTACATACTTAATACTTCACATTTATTCCCTAAAAATACAAAACCAGCATTTTGAACAATAGACGAAATAAACTTTGATGTAAGTACATAATATTACATAAGTACATTAACCCCTTCTAACCTCAAATATTCACACAATAAAAGTGTCTAGTGAAAACCAAGTGGAAGGTTTCAATGTTATTTTCATTAGTCTGAAACAAAAGAGGTGCGGTATTTTAGTAACAATAAGTTTTACTTTTTAAATGTTTTTTTTGTATTAACCTTGATCCGACCAGTAGTAGCAATAAAGTAGGATTGTTAGTAATATACAAATAAATAAATAATACTTTTTCACTTTATCTACATCTACGTAGATAAATAAAATAACTGTTTTATTCCAAGTTACAGTTTGTAAACTGTTTCTACATTTTAAACATTTTCCAACTAAGTATGCATGTACCTAGTTGTACATACGAGTGCATTAGAAAGTTTCTAACTCCACTACGAAGTTTCATTCACGCCTCGGGCTTCTTACTTATCTATAGAATGTAAAACAATCATTCGACAGTCGTGTTTTACATTCTATAGATAAGTTCGAGGCCCGAGGCGTGAATGAAACTTCATGATTGTTATCAAAATAAGTATAATAAACTAAAAAATCCGATTTCAATTTGACTGCCATCATGAAATGATGGTGATGGTATTCAGTGGGATTGTTATATTGATCTTAAACACCACTGATAAGTCAGAGGAAAGCAAATTACGCAATGTACGTGGATAACATGTTTTTTTCAGTTATTATAATTTAAAAGCTAAACTTTAAGGTGAAATACAGTTATAAATATATAGAAAAATACGACCGAATTGAAAACTTTTTCGAAATCGGATAAAAAAAACTAAACAAATGATTCCAAAAAATAATCAAAATACGATGAAAAACATCAAGGAAGAGATCGCTATTGAGCGATAAGGCCGCCCATTGTACATTTAATGTAACCTGTTTTGTTTATATCATAGGAATATGTTTCGGTGTTATTTATGTACAATGCGTTTTCATTCATTTCATTCATTCATTCAAGGGCCTTACTTATGCCAGAGGAATAGTTAAACAGTTGAATCGAAGGCTACATCTGTCACTGTTTGACATTACCTGTTAGTAGGTGACAGCAATAATTTAAACAGCTGAATAAAGTTATGCAGCGATCGTAAGGGGGCAAAATTCTAAAATATTTTCACATTTTCCATCGCACACCACGTAGAAATTGAAAAAGATAACTAAAGAACCCTCTAAGCGTTTTCATTTTGATCTAACAAAGGGAGGTATCCTATTCGCAGACTTAATAGATTTTAATAAGGGCGAAATTGAAGTGGATTGAATTTGAGAATCTCGTAGAGGGTCTACGGATTCTTAGCGTTTGTAGCAGTGGTGTAGCAGTTTGCTACGACGTGGTTCATTGTTTGTAAGTACGTAATTAGTAATTTAGTAACAGTTATTACCAAACATCTTCGATATTGAAGTTATACTTCTAATGCGACTTCCAACAACGTTGCGTTATACGGGAGGACATAGTCTCTGTCTCTTTCTATTCCCCCCGAATAGAAAGAGACAGAGGCTAATACGCTACAAATGCTACAATCAAATATAGATGGCAGTGTTCAGCAATTCAGCATTTGACCGCCCGTATTTTTGAAGTTATACGAGTTCCAACTGACAGCAGGGGGAATAGAAACAGACTAATACGCTACAATCTAAATATAATAGATGGCAGTGTTCATGCAACTTTTTACTTTTTATTTTAAAGTGAAAATTTAGTACTGTATATTGGTTAAGTACATAAAAATAAATACTAAATTAATTTCACATTAAACACAGAGCGAGAGTGAATGCGTGCCACTCGAAGTATAACTTCTTCCACGCGTAGGGATTGCACGCACAGGTTTTTTTTTACTTATTTTATTGAGCGAAGCGAACAAAGAAGTCAAGAAGAAAATCGCTGTGATAACCAGTTTTGAGAAATCTCAAGCATCATTGCATTGCAGTTTTAATTTAAGCATTTATTATGTTTTAATGAGCTGGAACTTGGAGTACCTTAGGACTCCAAGGTCTAATGATGACCAGCAATGATCTGTAAAATCTTGTTTTACTATTTGGGTATATCGCAAGATCTCAGTTCGGGGCGAACTACTAGTTCATAAGTTTCACGCAAAAACAGCTAGCTATCCCACAATTCCACACAAAGATAATTCGAGGAATAAAAGCCGAATGGGTAATCCAATAAGGAAGCCTTCTTCAGCATTGTTTTCTTGCCTCGAGGCGTCTCCATTGAGTGACGTGGCTGTCTGTTTGTCACGGAGACACTTGGGTTACACACTGTGACTTTATGGACGGTTCCTACAGGGTGTTATAAGACAACTCTCGAAAACTTTGAGAAAATGAAGTACCCGTTGAAATAAGCTATTTTTTTCAATACGTAGAGTATAAAAAAATCGATGTTTCATTATTTTTTTCCAGGTTGATATCATATTTAATTGTTGCATGATTTGGTACAATTTTTTGTTTTATTTGGTTCCAAAAGAAAAGTTGAAAAGAAGAATAGTACATTGTTCACCGAGAGGAGAAAGTGACCGAGATCGGGAATCGCACTTTCTCTCGATTGATACAAAGTGCTTTATACTACACCTACGAGGAAAATAAAAAACTAAAACTGAATCCTCAAACAACACACAAATTGAAAATGGCGCCCATGGCGTCTGCAATTTTCACATGTTCTTTTTTCAAATTGTTTATCCTGCCGCCGCAGGGTCGCACTGCCAGCCCGACACCTTCCAACACACAGCTAGTGGCCAGTGTCATTTTGCGAACTTGGAGATAAAAACTCACTGTAAAAACTTTTTGGCTTTTGATATTTAGGTTACCGGCGCATAGTCTTACCCAAAATTAAAAAAGAAAAACCACGTAAGAAATGGATTTTCATACACTTTTCTCTCCCGTTCAGATGCGTTTTCTCCCCGCATATTTGTTCGATACGCAATGACGTACTTTCTACCGTAAATTTGATAAAGTATCAAGGTACTTTCCAAGCAGGTGTAGTATAAAAGTTTTTTATCCACTGAAGTTCTTTGGGTGTGCTTTTTTTAAATCAACCTACAAGAGTTTTTGCATACACTCGAAAAAAAGAAATAAAAACTCTTTAGTATTCAAAGAGTTTTTACACGCGACTGATTATACCGACCGGAAAAGTCATTTAACCTCCTTTCAGATAATTAAACGCAAAGACAAGATAATTACCAGAAACTCAGCAAATTCCACGGAAGTACGTTAACAATGAACCCAAAATAATGTTACCCTTTTTAAAACACGTAAACTCAATTTCTGTTCTGTTCATTACAACAATGACGATAATGAGCCAACTCGCTCATGTGGTAAAGATGAAAATTACTTCTAGTGATGTACTCTTTGAGGTAAGGGTGGTCTTGGGTAACTTTTCCAAAGTACCTTTTTATTTCATTTTTATTTTATACGGTAGGATACCCAATACGGGTTTCCAAGAACTTAGGCCTTCACATCTATTGAAGATGATTTATGCAGCGTCAGGAGGCAACCTATGCGTACACTTAACGGGACACTGTAGTGCCTGGGACAATGTTTAGATGGAGTAAGCTTGCCCAGCATCTATACCATCCTCTCAGCCTAGGCAGCCATATCCACAGGAAAGACAGTCAATACGTGTGGAGCTGATTAAGCCGTGGGTTTCACGGGTTTACACTATAGTGTAATTCTCTGTAAAAGATTCTTAACCTATATACAGTTCAAGAGTCTTTTACAGAGAATTTCGACAGTGTTCCCATAATTATAGGGCACCACAGCGTGCATAAAAGAACAAACATTACTTGACATTAACATTCACTTGACAAACGAGAAATTTTGACGATGAACAGCTGTCTAGAGAAAAGAAAATGTATTCGAGTTTTGACAAACTTTGACAAACGTCACGTAGCACTTTTATTTTAATAGTTTTTCTTGTATTATTGTGAGTATTGGCCAAATTGTCTGTCGAAATGATGGACATAGGCCATATAGGTACCTATAGAAGAAGAAGAAGAATAGAAGGAAATGTGACGTCACAATTAAACGTGAATATTAATTACATCTTTATTACAAGTTCTGAAATAGAAATTTGTAGAACTTGTACCTGTACAATAATTATGTTTCAGAGGGACAGGAGTTGTGACCGATTTGCGTAGGAAAGAGATTAATAGGTGTGAATTCAACCCAGGCACTTATTTCTATCATGTGTTTATGTTTTACCATCTTATAAGTTATTTCTAGGGTAAAAAACTTTGAAATTTTCGGAATAGGTATGGGAGAATTGATATCATGTGCCCAATTGCCCATATTTTACTATATAACATTAGATATAGACATAGACAATCATTTATTCGCTCTTATGTAGAAATCGTTAGGAATATAAATATATAAAAATATTAGCCGTTTAATAGTAGTTTTTGCTAGGGTAAAAAACATTGGAAATTTTCGAATAGATAATATAAGGAATGAATACTTAAAAAAAACATGTGTGCATTCTTCACACGTGGTAGAAGTCAAACCTTCAAAAAAGGTTTGCGCAAAAAGTGAACGAGTTTGCTTGAGACTTGAACCCACGCACTTCGAGCTAGTCTGGATTAGACCCAATCCGTTAGACCGCTTGGCCAGCAGTCTCCTTAGAATGCGTACGAAAATTAGCTATGATTAAATAATAATTAGATCTCTCTTCTCGTTTCCTCGCTTTTCGTTTCATTGACTTTCAAATCGCAACGATGCTAAAGAAGTTTTCACTTCAAAACTTAATTAAGTAAAAATATTTAAATATTCATTAGTATTTTGCACAACGCCCTCTATAATTAGAATTAGGAGTATCACATCACTAATCTGTTACCCACTCAAAGCTGTCAGAATACAATTTGCATGTGAAAACAAAACTTATGACTCGAGGGCCCAAGACAAAGCCGAACGTGGCTATGAGGGCATTGCCCTATCACATCGTGTATTAAACAAATTCTAGATAAGAAAAAGTACCCAAGCTATAAACCAACGAGCGCGTACGAAGAAGAAAAAAAGAAGGAAATAAAAAAGAAAAAAGAAGAAATACAAACTACATTTCATATTCGACACATAGCAGCCCTAAAAACCTCCCCCGGTTTTCACCAACCGAGATAGATATTAACAGTGAAACATTCCATACAGACAGACAGTTAATAATATCAGCCAGTGGGAGGGTTGTTAAAACTCATAAAATTCTGGTAGCGCCATAGCGCAGTACAGAATGTAAAAGGTCTACTCTCTAAAACTAAAATGGAACCTTCCAACCATGACATAAAAAGAGTAATTAATTTAATAAATAAATCGGTATCGTAAAGATGTTTTTTTTTAAATATAAATGGAGCCTAAACTCTACCAGTTGCATTAAAATCGCCAGGTTTACCTACTTTAAAAGTTGGAGCTGTATACAAACTCCTTCCTTAGGGTTAGTCTTGCGTAACCACCTTGATTTTAACAGAAATTTGACACGATTTTTCTCAACATTATCTATGTATCCAGATGGAAACTGTCTTGAAACTGTGCTGTGGTCGGATTCGAGTTCTCTCATTTTTAGTAGCAACATTAGCATTTTTATTTTAATAGTTTTTCTTGTGTTATTGTGTGTTAATTTCGGTGGAATTTTAATCAAGAACGCCTAAAGTTGTAACATAAAGTGTGAGCCACTGGAATATATAAATAATAAATAAATAATAAATATTCTTGGACATTACACACAACGCCTTCTAGTCTTGTATCTTTTTGTAAATACATACTTATAATATATATTAACACCCAGACACAGAACAAACATCTATGTTTACAACACACCAATGTTTGTTCTCGGTGGGGATCGAACCCACGACCCACAGCACGGAAGGCAGAGTTACTACCGACTGAGCCATGACGCCTGTCAATAGAAGTGTATAAGGTGATTTCCTTTTCAAATTCAAATTCAAATTGTTTATTTACATAGATGTTATCACGACAGTTGACCCAAAACGACAACTCTATTATATGCTACCACATTTAAACAAAGCAAAGAAAATATAAAAACTAACAACTGTACATGCACTTAAAAATAGTTAATTAATATCGACTTACTTATACTTATTTAACAACTTAACTACTTAAATAGGTACCTACTGTAAAATACTGTACTTTGTATCCCTGGCTCACTGGTACACCGAGCTGGTCTTCCACTGTCCTCCGTCCATGACCGTCTATATCCGCTAACTCCCTGACCCCCTTGTCTCCCGCCCTCACGTCGGGAGACATTGACAGGTCGGGAGTTTGACACATGACAGTTACCTAACCACTCGTGCAAGCGAGACAGGGTAACGCATCTACTGAATAGATGCAAAAACTACACCTACAATATTCATTCATTCATTCATTCATCGTGAATGAATGAATGAATATTGTTCATCGGTTCATCGGTTCATTCATCGGTTCACTCAAACGACTTAAACCTACAATATTAAATCTTACTTTCTGCTGACATTATAAATGTGTCCTTGAAATGATAGGGAAGTTTTGAAGGGAAAATTCCACCATTTTCCCTTCAAAACAAACGACAGCCGACTGGACGAATGACTTGACTTGACTTATATTATTTAAAATATCACTTGACACTGGTAAAATTGTCTGTCGAAATGACGGAAAGAGGCCATATAGAAGAGAAGAAGAAGAAACTGTGTTCGAGCGTAACCAGATTTTGGCAGTAGTCATGTTACACCTTTTAGTGTTGCTATCTCTGTAACTTTTTGTAAACGGAACCTATGCAAAAAATATGAACCCAACTTCTGACAGTTATAGGATTTTCAATTCAAAAACTGGTATTTTTCATATCGGCTCTATTAGGTGGACAGCTGGTGAATGAATAGCGGTCAAAGATATTGAACTGGCTAGAATGGTCTGTCAATAAAAAAAAACCTGTGCCTGCAGTCCCTACGCGCGGAAGAAGTTATACTTCGAGTGCCACGCATTCACTCTCGCTCTGTGTTTAATGTGAAATTAATTTAGTACTTATTTTTATGTATTTAACCAATATGCAGTACTAAAATTTTCACTTCAAAATAAAAAGTAAAAAGTTGCATGAACATTGCCATCTATTATACTTTGATTGTAGCGTATTTATTAGTCTCTTGCTATTCCCCCCGCTGTCAGTCGGAAGTAATCTTCAAAAACACGGGCGGTCAAATGCTGAATTGCTGAACACTGCCATCTATATTTGATTGTAGCATTTGTAGCGTATTAGCCTCTGTCTCTTTCTATTCGGGGGGAATAGAAAAAGACACGAGACTATATCATCCCGTAACGCAACGTTGTTGGAAGTCGCATTGGAAGTATAACTTCAAAAATCTTTCGTGCGCTCGTGGCGTAGCTATGCAATCTTCACCGATTATCTAAGTTAAGCGACGTTCTGCGCGATTACTATTTGGATGGGTACCTACTGCTAGTGGCTTTTACATCTGAGCTTTTCCGTGTTTCGGAAGGCACGTTAAACTGTCACGGCTCTAACAGTCGTTAAGCCACGACGGAGGCCTTAAAGCGGCCTAAAAACTCTGTCACTAGAGTTGGCGACTACCACAACCATTAATTCGTATAAACACTTTATACCCGTGAATAAAGACCATTCTTACTCAAACTACTCTGTTCCGGTAACCATAAACGTTGATTATTTCAGGACAATATTGTTTACGGCCTGCTGAGAGTGCATCGTAAAGTGTAGACTTGCCATTTGAAGATTACTGTCAATGGAGTAAGGATTTGACAGCTGTCAAGCAACATCAACAGTGAACACAATTTTGTTTTTTTTTAAACTAACCTAATTTGACAGCATTAAAATTGTAGCTATCCCTTGCTCTTAAATTGAAACGATTATTACTTACAACTAACTTTTTACTTACTTTTTTCTCTACTTTTAATTTTAAGTTCGCGTACCTTTCATATCTTTCTTTGCATTGTAAATTTTTGTGGTGGAAAATAAACTAATTACCCGCCCTAGTTTTTTTTTTAACTGACTTCAAAATAGGAGGATGTTCTCAATTCGGTTGTATTTTTTTATGTTTGTTAACTCAGAACTCCGTCATTTATGAACCTATTCCCAAAATTCTGTTTTTATCTGAAAGAGTATGCTTTCAGATTAGTCCCATATTTTTTTTATCAAAACCTATTTAGTAGTTTGGCAATTAAGTAAGCATAACTGAAAAAAACACGTCATACACGTAAACGACATTCCGTATTTTTCTTTACTGTGACCTTTCTGTGGTTCTTACGATTAATAGAACAGTCCCAGTGAACTGCCATAATCATCATCATTTGATTATGAAGGCGTGTCAAACTGAAGTCGGTTTTTCCAGTTTTTTTAACTGATAAATCATTGTTAAATTTCATTACCTATAGTAGGTGCCAAATAACACTGCAATACAGGTCATTCACCCACCTTCACCACGATGTCGCAAAATTCAATTTATGAATGGCTAATTCTGTCACTTACCATACACACCTTTCGCTAAGACGGTATCGCTCGAATCTCGTAGTACTGTTTGTTTACCATACATAAATTGAATTTTGCGACATCATGGTGAAGGTGGGTGAATGACCTGTATTGCGGTGTTATTTGGCACCTACTATAGGAAAATAAAATAATACATTATCTACCCTAGGTTAGTCATCATCATAGAGTTTTCTTTGATAACCAATAATACCGTTAGTATTTGGTACGCTCTTTTAAGAAATACGATCATACAAAATACAGATCTAATATTCCTACTCTAGGGTACTTAGTTATTTTTGTTGTCGGTTCGTCATAGTTACGAGGGTACGTGGTCAACTTTAACAACCTTTTCACTAAAGAGGGTAACACAGATGAATAGTAATTAGTCATATATGATTTAAATTCAATTTGTGTAAATGTAAAATGTGTGCAGTGTAGCTCTTTGTTTATTTGAAGGCGTTCATATTTTTTTTACTATAGAAAGTTATGGTCTTTCAATGCTTTTTACGTAACAGAGCACGATGAGGAGTGGTAGATTAGCATGGTATAGACACGTAATGAGGAGGGATGAAAGTCATATCACGAAGAGAGTTATTAATATTACTGTGGCTGGGTATGCAAGTAGAGGAAGGCCGAAGAAGAAGCGGTTGGATTGTGTAAAAGAGGATATGAATGTGAGAGGAGTAGATTCAGAGTTGACGAATGATAGGAGTGAGTGGAAAAAGAAAACATGTTGTGCCGACCCCACCTAGCATGGGATAAGGGCAGGAAAATGATGATATTATAACTTACTCTACTAGCTGTCGCCCGCGGCTTTGCTCGCGTGATAGCATCATACGCATTATTTGGTTAAAATCTTTGATCCTAAATCTAGACCCTCTAGGGTGCGACTTTTCAAAATTCCTATTTTAGTGCACCCCTACACTATATAAGGATACTATCCTCCGAATTTCATACCTCTAGGACTTATAGTTTAGGCTGTGCGTTGACTAACAGTCAGCTTCAAAAGAGTTTTATATATTTATACTATGATAACCGCGACTTCGTACGCGTGCGAAACTTTCTACCAAAATATGTCACCAGCATACGATGAACCTCGTGCCAAAGGCGGCTTTTGGTTTTAGAGAGGTCTAGCTGTATCTAAGAATCCACGTCGTTAATTTCAATACAATATAGCCTATGTTTCAATCCGGAAAAAAGGCTTCTGAATTGAATAAGTTGTATTGGAATTGGTCCAGTAGTTTAGGCGGGATCCGCGAACAAACAAACAAATAAACAGACAAACTCGATTTTAGAATCAGAATCGTTTATTTAGTACATCTGAATATTTAGTTTATTCTATCTTTAATTTTAGTTTTTGGCTTTTTACAGTTTTATAATAGTAGGTATAGAAGAAAAAGATAGGTAAGCGTGCTTGTTTACAGAGAACTTTATTAGAAGTAAATTGAAGCTCTATTAAAAATATTTACCCATCTACTTTATTATTAATCTATCTAGATTGGTTTCCATTTTTATTAATGTCTGGAGTTTTTTTTTGCGATAAATGCTTATTAATTTAATATTACCAAAAAGAATTCATTTAGAATTTCATATTAATAATCTTCTTAAATATTTAATATTCAATCTCTAAAAATTCTAAACAAGACCTAACTCAAAAATAAAATACCAGTATAAACAGCAACAAACTCGGAAGTAATACATCGTACTTGGGGAAGTTGTCCGCCAAAATTACGAATTATGGTCCCCCTACGGGCACAAATCTCACGTATCTTGTATTTTATATCCGGTCGTTTCACGCTGCTATCAATCATGTGCTTTTATAGCGCGCGAAATGCATCTTACCGACATAGGTTTTTGGTCACCCTAATCATATGTTAAACTAGCTGTCGCCCGCGGCTTTGCTCGCGTGGTAGCAGCATACGCATTATTTGGTTAAAATCTTTGATCCTAGTTTAGACCCTTTAGGGTGCAATTTTTAGACGAATTAGACGCATTTTTGAAGGATTGGCCCGCAGCTGCACTAGATCGTGAGAAATGGAAGGGGGATAGGGAGGCCTTTGCCCTGCAGTGGGATGAAACTGGCTGATAATAATAATACTAATAGGGTGCGACTTTTCAAAATTCCTTTTTTTTCGTAGTTCGCCTTTAAATAATACAATGTCCAGTTCACGCAGGGTAATGTTAATTTTACTGTCTAAGAACATACGTAGCATTTTATAAAGGTATGTTACAACTTACAAGACAGAAACGATTGCAGTTTGCCAGTTTGTAGTTGGTCTCAGACTTGTTTCTATAAGGTCTTGTTATAGGCATAAGTAACCACTTTAACATGTACTTACTTAGTGGAGTGTTATTTTATGAAAATCATGCAAATTTTGCAATTTGTGAAAATACTTAGGTATGTAAAGTCCAAATAGGACAATCCCGTCTAATTTTTTGAGGAAACTTAAAAGTTTTCAAGAAATCCCCGCAAATACCTGGCAAATTGCTTTCCCGGGGATAAAGCAATGTCCCTGTAATTATTGGAGAAGATGACAGGCAAAATATTCTCTCTAAACAACGCAATAATGCGTCCCTAATGGCCGAGGAAATTAGGACTGAGCCAGTAATGGTGATTTATGCCCCCGGGGTCACCAAACATGTAAGGATTTGATGGATAAAACAGATCAGCATGCTTAGTGTGTTCGTTTTACGTATACCACAGATCGTTTAATACTGTACTGTATACACAACAAATGCTGAGTTGGGCGCCTATTTGTGGCCATTATACGGGCGGGGCTGGGAGATACACATTTTTTGTTTTGTGTTGTCTTGGTGTTTTTCTTAGGTACTCTGTGTATTTCATGTTTGTGCCTGTTTGTGTGTCATTAATAAATGTATTTTTATTCTTTCTTTCTTTCTTTCTATTCTAAGTTCACGTACTACAAAGTTCACCTAAACTGTATATATGTATAGAGAGCAGCGCCCCTAGCGGGAATTTTGGACTGATGATTTTCCATACAAAATTATTGTTTACGTGACTTTGCAGTAAACGTCAAACGTACACACATATGAACGGACCGGTATACAAACAGAAATAGGTAATAATAATATACCGGGTTTAGGGTAGGTACCTACCATCATCATAATTTTCAGCTTTATTTCTCGCTGCTTATTTCCAGGTTTTCAGTGTTTTCCATCCAGCAAATGAAATCTAAAGTAGAGATTAGAAGCGGTTAGAGATCTTTGCCGAAAACCACACCGTTTTGACCACACCGCAATATTTAAAAAATCAGTGTAAGCATCCAAAAATTGGTGAAAATGCGATCAAAACAAAAAAAAAGATTTGAAAAACAAGAAACAATGTTTTTTTTTCTAAAAAAAAGGCTAGTGCAGTTTTTTTATAGGGTAGACAATAAGTAGGTACCTATATAAAGCAGGTGAATGTGATTATTACAAAATCATATGCACCCCACAAAAATTATAGGCTAAATGCCGAATAATAAACCTCATCTATTTCAATCCCGCTAAATGGAGCCAAAAAAACAAACCTATTCAAAGATAATTCACTGTTATTTTTTTTCATTTTTCAAACTTTGGTGTTCTTAGAAGCACGTCACATTTTAATATTTGCAAATATCTTATTATTCCTTTGCATTTTTGTCACTTTTTTGTGTTACCTTACAACAGACAGAAGTCATGAGACTGTCGCGTCTTCTAGTATAAAATCCTCACAGAGCACATCTTCTATGAACATGCTTGGTTACGTAATGCATATAATAGACAACAATAAATATACCGCTTAACATCAGCTGGGTCATATACCTGTACATCATTAAAAAATAAAAAACCACGCGTAAAATAAAAACGTATATAAAAGTAAAATTAAGAATGTATAATTTCACTTATTGGTTTCTTATTAGGTGTAGATTACCTCTACTTATCCCTACTTATCCGTACTAACCCCTTGCTCGTTCAGAAGTTTCCCTATTGGGTAACTTTTGGGATCTAATTTGAGAAGTGACGCAACTTCTATAATTGGTAGTAACGTCTTATTTGCGACCCTTAAAAGTATGAGATTGGTTAAGTTCTATCCCATAATATTATATACTAATAGGAAGCCCGTGGTTTCTTCCGTGCTAATATTCTCCCTTTATTTTATTTTTTATTGCATGAAATATATTGTTTATGTAAACCGAGTACTGGAACTGTCCGTCTCCGGCAAAAGACCTAGAGGGAGACCAAAAACCACCTGGACAATGGCAATGTTTCCGATGACGACGTCATGGATAGGGCGAAGTGGAGGAAGAATGTGAGGAAGGCTGACCCCACTACCACTACTGTGGGACCAACAGTCGGGAAGAGAGAGAGATTGCATAAGGTATATTATTGTCTAAATTACTAGGTACTTCATTGACAATAATGCATTGAATTTGACATGATTTTTCTCTATTCTCTATTTGACATTGTTAGGCCGAGCCTAAAACAACCCATCACATCTTATTGTACCCAGGTTTCGTTAAATAAATGATTTGTATTTGAATATGAATTTATTTTTTAGGAATATCTTTCATAATACTCATACACATTTTCACACAACGCCCTAAGTTCCAAAACAAACAAAGTTAATGCAATCGAATTTTCCCATTGACGGTACGTTTCTCTAAGTTTTTCTGTTCAAATTTGAACCGTACAGACGAAGATACTAACTGGATATAAATGTATGAGATATCAAAATAGTTTTTTATGATTTGCAAAGGAAGGGTCGAATTGGCCATAATTCCATTTTACTTAGCCCACTTACTTCTGCCCATCCAAAGAGTATATCCACCGTGGATGTGCACGTGCACGTGCAGCCACCATTATCGTAAGCTCTGAACTGCTTTCGCTGCCCAGAATAATGTCAAGCGACGTGGCCACAGATATACGAAAACGAGAAGCTTTTGACGGCAAAAAACGCGCTGAAACGCGCTAATGTCACTATTTAGACACAGAATACCTATGATTTAGTATGAAAACAGTTCAGAAAACCTGCCAGGCTTAAACCTGGCATGTTTATTATAAGATAACGCCCCCCAGAGGTAATGTTGTGCAGTTCATTGGTAGTCAAAAAGTTGTACACGTTTTTACTTGTAGTATGAAAAACTTTGGGCGATCTACGTATCTATTAAATAAAGTACCCACACAACTTTATTTAGACCCTTCTCACTCATCGAGCTTTAATAAAGTAAGTACGTTAATAAGTTTTACGAGTACGTATAATAACCCTCAAGATAGTCGAGATAAATGCCTTGTTACATGCTCAGGGCCGCTGCATTGTTGCTAGAACATGAATTTGAATTTATCACACACAACACTTGATGGAAAACTCACACAAAATGGGTAGATATTATATATAGTGTTTAGTTACTTTCAGCAATTTATCTGTCCCACTGCAAAATATCTCATTCGCGAGTAATTTGTATGGACAAACGCAGCCATCTAGAATAATAGTAGAGTCACTGAATGAGAGACGACATAGATAACACTAAGGGCCGTAAGATCAATAGTGGTTTAAACTACGAAATAGAGTTTAACCTCCAGTCTCCGATTATTTCATAAGATCAATGGTAGTTAATCGACCATCGGTAGCTTATACTGACAGAGATGACAGTAGATTAATCCATCGATCAAATGTAATCGTAGTTTACGAAACCCATAGTTTAAACTGCTTTTGATCTTATGGCCCTAATTGATTTAGCCAATTACTTACATGACCAATTATATCACGCACGGGGGATTAGCTACCAGGAGCCTTATGCTCAGATCAGCAGAGATTTTACTTTAATATAGAGATGACGTCATATTTTGGTCGAAAACTCGTTTCAAGTTCATCGTCCAACGTCATCTCTATTAGATTATGTCACGAGGGATAAAGTACCGAAACGATACGGAGCATGCATAATATGCATATGGCAGCCGAGTGCATATGAAAAGTAAGGGTATAAAATTATCCCCTTGTCGTTTAATATGAAAATTAACACTTACTTTTCATGATAGCAGTTATTAGTGAAAGACTCCGTGCTAATGAACTAGTATATGAAGTAAGGTACCTATCCATTAGCCAAACTTGAGAAAGAGGTTAATATTTTTTATTAAAAAAAAATGGCGGATAGCCGTTGAATAGTTTTTCTTCCATACAAGAAGTGGGATTCACCTCGAGAATAAGCAAAATAAAACTTAGGCCAGTACCTATGCTGAAACAGAAATTGGCCAGTTTTCCCCAGCGTATTCCCCTGCGAAGGGAATTTCTGGAACTTTTGTCCAATTATCCCCTTAGCGACCCCTGCGACTGCCGGCAGGGGAAAATTAGATAAAAATTCCAGAAATCCCTTAAGGCAAATTTACTCAAGCATAGGTTTCAGTACAGGTCATACAAAAATCTATAATTGAGTCCGGATCTGCTTGAGCAGTAAATCAGCATCTCGTGATCGTAACGCACAACGCTGCGGTGTGCGGCACAACGCAGAGTACCGCGTTTACTCCTCGCCGCTGACGCAGACTGCGACGTAACAAAAGACCATACTAGACGTTTTCCATACAATTAAGCGTCCGGCGCTGCATGCTGCATACCGCTGTGTTGTGCGTTACGATCGCGAGACCAAGGCTTTAGACTAACCACTTAGGTGAAACGGCCACATGACAATGACAGTGACATTTAGCATTCTTCTAATCCATCCAGCACTCGTACCGTCAGTCTGGCGCTTTATTTTTTTATGTCTCTAAGTTCCTACGAGTTATTTAGGGAGTCAATGAAAACACGTGAGTAAATTGTCACTTGTAGGTAGGTATATTTCGTATGGCATCAGTATCGAACCTACGTACCTACGACTCGACTCTACAACGCTACGACTCTACGACTTTTCTCCGCGCCTGCGGGGTGACGACTGGCTGCATACCTATGTTTTGCTGAATCGCAAACTGCGTTCATTCGTAGGTATGTAACCTGTGTCGCTACAATTTCTACTGTTAATTTGCATGTCGAATGCCAGTTCTCGACGCGACCGTCGTATGAATACATAAGCTCTGTTTTCTAAGATTTGGTTACTGCGTTTAGCGGGCGTAAAGAATATTTGCGTTAGAAAAACACACAGTTACTAAAATTACAGCCTATGTAATTAATACCCCTTATAAATACAATATACTCAAATCCTCTTTTAAAATCTTCAGTTATTTTATCAAGTGAAAATAATAAAAAAAACACTTTTTTTCTATATTCTAAGTAGGCAAACAAGCGTACGGCCCGCCTAATGGGAGCGGTAACCCTAGCGTATGGACGCCTGCAACACCAGAAATATCAAATGCGCGTTGCCGACTATTGAAGAATTTAAAAACACCTTTTTTGAAATGCCCCATGTTGTAGTCACTAGGGAAAACCTTGACAGGAAGATTATTCCACAACCTGAGTTTTCGCGGGAGGAAATTCCCCTGAAACCAGATGGTGCGCGACCACGCTGGCTCGGTCGATAGGGTCTTCATCGCATACCGCTTTTTTTGCGAGCCTATGGTGCATTCACCATGACTCGGCGGTATTTCCGCCGGCAGCTGTTAGCCTGAAGATTTTTTTTTAATTATCAGTAATCAAACCCGGCCAACCAGTCTTTCGGCCATTTTCTCAAAACGCTTCTGTCAAATAAATGAAGCATATCACGTTTGCGCACCAAAAATTACTCTCACGGCTGTTTTATAGCGATCTCCGCTTTCTAGAGACTCAGAGCTTTAGGTATATATTCATCAATCATAAGTCGCGTATGTGGAATTAGCTTTTGACTAGCTCTGTTTTGTGCTAATCTGGTTGCTCAATATTGTTTGCTATTTTCTAGAGTATAATGAAATAGGTATTTGCATTGTGTAAAAGCTGATTCAACGGTTGCAGACTGTCAGTGGATTGAAATCAAACTCTGCGTTTTAAGCACCGCAAACTTAGCGTGGTCGGACTCAACATATAAGACCAAATTGTAACTATTATTTACCGACTTCAAAGGAAGAGGTTCTCAATACTGATGTATTTTTTCATAGTGTTTGCTACCTCAGAAATCCGTCATTTATTATCTGATTTGAAAAATTCTTATTTTATCTAAAAGGAATTATTTTCAGATTGGTACCATGAAATTTCATCAAAATCGGTTCAGTAGCTCTGTCTTTTAAATAAAGATAACTAGACAAAACATGTCATTCACGTACACGACACTGCATAACTTGCTTTCCGTGACATTTCAGTGGTGTTTACAATCAATAGAACAATCCCAATGAATTACCATCACCATCACCTGGGCCTCTACTGTGAAAAATGACTTACGAAGATTCGGTAGCGTCGTTTCTGTTACACTGCGCAATGACGCTGTCACTTCACAAGAGCCCACGTCATCGTTCGAGATGACCGCGCAGTGTAACAGAAACGACGCTACCGAATCTTTGTAAGTCATTTTTCACAGTAGAGGCCCTGATGATGAAGCCGTATCAAATTGAAGTTGGGTTTTCTAGTTTTTAAACTTATAAACTATTTATACAGCTAAACGTATTTTGTAGGTACTCTAGCAGTAGTGGTAAAAAAAACTTGGCAAAAGGACAAGCCTCCAGTGCCAGACAGAACAAAAAAAAAACAGTAGTGGCCCTTCAAATAATTATGCGGCCGTATCTGTGGTCCTTGATAATGTCAAACAGGTCTAATAAAGCGCGTACCTATATACCAGACGGATGTAATCTTCCTGTCCCATCAGAGGTGACCTTGGATTCCATCCGCGGATTGTGCTATAATTTGGATTACATCTGCTGGCTACAAGGATGTAATCAAGCAAGGTCACCTCTGATGGACGCTGGATTACATCCGTCTGGTACCCGCTTAATCTAACTAGCACATAGACTAACCAAGACAAAGTCCCGGAATTTGCATACACGATTAAGTTACAGATAGGCTCGAGCTATTTATCAGTCGTGCGTGAAGGGTTAAGAGGGGAAATGTATAGAGTAGAAGGTACAGTAACTCCGGTATGAACTGGTTCACGATGGTAATGTTCAAAATCTTTTCTATTTCATGTGTAATTTGTAAATACTGCAAACTTTACATAACAATACTGAAGAATGAAAACATGTAGAATTTTAATAAGAGATATTGAAGTTCTACGCCGTGCTACGTGTTGCTACGCCGTGCTACGTGGTACTACGCCGTAGCGTCCGTCGGTTCAAAGTGATCAGTGAGATTTTATTGAATAATAGTATATATCATTACAAGTGCGGAAAGGCTGTCATTGTAAAGAGTTCCGACAAATATCTACCCGATCCGAGGCGCAGCCGAAGGCGAGGGTTGACAGTCGGAACAAGTTGCAATGACGGTTCCGCGCGTGTACTGAACGACTATTTTTAAGACAGTTGCGAAAAAATGAAGCAATTTAATAAAAAGAACATTTCTGAAAAATGGCGCCAACCGAAGAATATAAGCAGAGATTTCTTTTTCTTCACCCATTCTGGTAGGCAAAGGGAACTATGTCCATACAGCCAAGTCTTCAGTAGAATTTTTTTATTGATATGAAATGAAAATGAAATTTAATGAGATGAAATGAAATGAAACCTAACCTAACTCATTCAATCAAATCATTAAATCTGATATTGAAATAAATTAGTAGCTTCTTTTTATAAATATACGTATTTGCATGAATCATAAAAACTTCTATGATTTTTTTAGTAAAAATAATTCTTTTTAATAGACATTATTTTGACAGTTGGGAAAGAGAACGCACGAGTTCGGGAAAGGTAAAAAAAAGCACGAGTGTGTAATAGCCCATATCCCGAACGCTATACGTCCCTGCAATACGCCACTTTTTGAGCAACTGTATTAAAAAAGCTTTTTTCTTTGACTTTGACTTCGTTGGGTTGTCTACAAAACAAATAGAATTCATAAGCTCAGAAGATTATGATGAGTAAAACGGATATAACTAATGAAATTCACAAACTCTTTGTAAATATGGATGGCAAACTATGCCCTCTGCAATAGTTTCACTCTGACAATAGGGATCTCTTAATCTATAGGTGACAGGGACGACCCATATTCAATGAATTTAGGTGCCCATTTATGAATAAGTAATTGGATAATCATGGGGAATCTCAGTGCACAATATTCTGAAGTGCCTATTATGTACTTACTTATCCAGGGTGAGTTTTTTGACCATTGAGAACTGACAGAATAGCTTAGATTAGATGCGCTGCTCCATCTCATGGTCCATGCATGTGGGGCAGCATATGCTGAGAACAACCTTTTCAACCGCACTGCGGTACCTACCTACCTACAGAGCAGGACAGGACTAACTAGCACTATTTTTATTTGTTTTTGTTTGAATTTGTTTGTACCTTCTTTCCTATCACTTACTCTGTTTTGCTCCTACCTGTCTGGCTTACTTTTTTCTCTCTGTTCTATCTGTGTTTGTACCCAAATGGGTTGAATAAATGGATTTCATTTCATTTCATTTCATTTCATTTAGATGCAATGCGCGGCAATGCAGCCGGTATCTTAGGCACGCTTCCGACTGGTACTGATTTGGACCAGTTGAGCTATCTATAAATCGTTTGCAACGGTTTGTAGATGGCTCAACTGTTTCATGTGTATTTTGTAAGTATTGTGAGTGTTGTAAATAATGTATTAGTTATAATTTTCATTGTGAATAAATTTGTTTAAAAAAAAAGGGCCTGATTATTATCTCATTTAACTCCTTGTTGTCGAAGTACTTACTCGTATGTATGATGCTATAGGCGCTCTACAAGAATATACCTCTAAGACTACCCTAGGCCCCGAAATCTCATCTAATTAAGAAGTTCTACGCGGTCACCTTAGGATGAATGACCGCTGGTATTACATCTGACGTTTCCTTGTCACTGTCCTTGATAACCAGAGGCTTTGGGATTGTAAGAAGTACTGACTACCGGCGTAACTAAAGAACGCCAGTATTATCACTTCTGAAGAATGATTGAAGGTTCATTGTACTAGTTATACCTAATGGTTTGTTTATATAGTGAAGTTCGATTTGTGTAGGTATCTACTGGTGGTGTACCGCTAAACACCTTATTTACCTAGTTCAAAATAATTCCATGAGTAAATAATTCATAGTATAACTACGTACAGCTGCGATAGGCAAGAGGCTAGGTAGTTTACGTAGGTACATAAACATATTTTTTTTTCTTTACCAAGAAGTTTTTATTATTTCGTTCAAATTACCATGGACATTGGTACCAAAACTCAGCATCAGAATCAAGCCAGTCGATAATCTTTCCGTTATGCCACATAAAGACCCCTTTCAGTTTGGGAGATGCTTCCATCACCGGGTAGAGAACCACTTTCGCTGCTTCGTCCGCCTCTATTTCCCCTCCATTGTTAGCCATGTCTGTGATGACATGGCCAGGATGGACAGCGTTGATGGATATGTTGTTATATTTCTTCTGCTGGACTTTTGTTAGAGCAGTCAGAGCGATTTTTGATACTCTATGCTCAGCGTGCTTCCCGTCGTCTGCAAAGTCATTTTTATCAAACGTTCCGTTCCTCACACTCTCCAGATAATTGTCCACAAACTGGTTAACTCCTTGTCTGTCGATCGGCCAGGAGCTGGCCGGTGTCAAATTTCACACGTTTGCGCATCGGCCAGGAGCTGGCCGATGCGCAGACGGTATAACCGTCTCGGTTTTTGAACGAAATTAATGCCCTTAGTCTATTGCTACACTGCCATAGACTTGTAAAACGCTCGTTCAAAAACAGAGGCGTGTAGCAAATGTGTACAAATAACAACCCCGAAAGAAAAAAGTTCACAAATTCATTTTATTTGAGCGCGCATTCTCGGGCGGTGGGGTGTTTTTTTCGGTCGTTTTTGCTTGTGTTTTTTGGTGTAAAAAGTAATTGTGAGTGTTATTGGTGCTGTAATAACGATGAACACGTAAGTTTTTAATGTTTTTACATTTCTTGGTTGCGGTTTGGATAAAGTTTTCATTCAAAATTTTGGTAATTTCATCAGCCACCTAGTTTTTTTTTGCGAAGTACTCTAACAAAATCCCTTTGTTTTGACCTAAAATCTAATTATTCACACTAAAAAACCAGTGGAATAGATCAACAAAACATATTTTGATATTTTCTAAGTGTTAAATTGTTAGAATGTAATTAGATTTCTTTAAAATAGTGAAATAAATACTAGCATCTGCGCATCGGCCAGGAGCTGGCCGATGCGCACGGCCAGCGAAAAATAATTAATTTCTAAATGTTATTGTATGGTAATAGGTGATTATTTTATCACGAATATATTGTAAATATATTATATACTAATGTTTTTGTATAACTCACTGAACCTACTTAGTACTACATTACATACCTACATTCAAAGTGTGTATTGGGAGGTGATTTTCAAGAGGTCTGGTATTTATTTCACACATCGTAAATATTATGCTTGGGATGCGAGAAACTTTGTTTACAACAGTTTTTATGAACTACTCTTGTGACTCAAACCATTAAATAGGCCACTCGACCTTCGTCAAGTTTGTAAACAATCTTAGAAGTTGATACTCGTCACAGCTGTGCGCCGTTATCGGACCCTTTTTTTTTGTGATGGTTTTTTTTTGTAAAAATTGTATGGGAGTTTGGTTTTTGTTGAATTTAACTTAACATGGGGCTTTATCGATGTTAATAAGCCATTTATTTAAATAAAAAAATCGTAAATTTTTAAAATTTAGGGGTTTTTGCACATAAAACGGGAATCCATCCATTTTTTTTCATCTTTGACTTGGGGTAGCGAAGTGAAAATTAATAACCAAGTAATAATTATTATTCAGTTAGTTAGAATATTTCAAGCAGATTTCAAAGAGGTATAATAATACATACTTATAGTAGTAAAATTAAAGGCAATCATCAATCATTTACCACGCGGAATGCGCGGATTCGCGAACCGCGAATCAACCGCGAAGGTCATATGACAGATTCGCGGATTATTCGCGAGTCGCGGTCCGCAAATCAAAGGATTCTGGTCTTCTGTCAAATCTGGATTTTTGAGAGTTTCTAACCAGTGAGCATTTTTTATGTTCGATAGGTGGCCGCACGCGCTTGACAAGTTCACGACTCTAGCGCCATCTCTTAGCAGCGGATATAAATACCTTTCGATTGTTAGTAAACTTCTGTAGTTAGTGTCGATGTTTCTCTTCGCTGCTTCGTAAGTTGGGTAGACTTGCTGCCATTCCAGGATCCCAGCATTGTTGACGAGGACATCGAACCCTCCATGCTTCGTTTTGATGAAATCAGCTATATCTTTGACGCTGTCACTCTTCGTGACATCGAGCTGATGATATTCTGGATTCAGTCCAATTTCGTTTAGCTTCCTCACTGCGTCTAGTCCAAGTGCTTCGTTTCGAGAAGTTAGATAGACTTGTCCGTCGAATTTCTGGCACAGGCCTTTTACAATAGCAAAACCAAGGCCTTTATTAGCACCGGTCACGATTGCAACTCTCTGAGACATTGTTCAAACGTCACGTCTGTCTATAGTGTTGGAAATTGACTGAATAATTGTATTTTGTTTGTCTGGCCTCTAGTAAACTAACATTCTAATTAATGTCTTAATTATTGTTTCTCCGACACAGATAAGCAGGTAGGTAGGTGCGTAGGTCATTGAGTAAATAAAATTGATAAAAACTCAAACAACACATTCGTAGGAAGGTACCTTTATCTACCGACGAGTAGATAGGTAGGTACTTAAGTACCTTATTGTTTCAAGTCAATAACATTGTAAGTAGGTAGTAGGTACCTATGTAGGGTAGGGTACCTACCTAGGTAGGTACTTACATCTAAAATAAAACCCAGTTAATTATGGTATACCTACCTACTTCCTCTTAGTAGGTAAGAACTAAGTGGTAGGCGTAAATAAAAATAGTAAGTAGGTACTTTATGAACTACAAGCTTCCGCCCGCGACTTCGTTCGGGTCCCGTTGGATCCCGTTGATTTTTCGGGATAAAAAGTAGCCTATGTGTTAATTCAAGTCACGGACAATAGGTATATATATCCCAAGTTTCATCCAAATCGGATTAGTAGTTTTAACGTGAAACAAACATCCATCCATACTCACAAACTTTCGCGTTTATAATATTAGTAGGAAGTTAGCGTCCCGTTGGATCCCGTTGATTTTCCGAGATAAAAAGTATCCTATGTGTTAATCCAGGTCACGGACAATATATATTCCAAGTTTCATCAAAATCGGATCAGTAGTTTTTGCTTGAAAGAGTAACAAACATCCTCACAAATTTTCGTATTATTAAGTTCGCGTCCCGTTAGATTCCGTTGATTTTCCGGGATAAAAAGTAGCCTATGTGTTAATCCAGGTTGCGGACAATATACACTCGAGAGCATAGAAATCGCACATAGAGGCATTTTCCTACATTTTAATTTCGACCCTTATTTTTTTTTTAAATTAATGTGATGTTGCAAATATAACTTAAATTAAATTGAAGTATACACTGTTAGCTTCCTAAAAACACAAAATGTCTAGCCTTGACCTTCGAAATCATAACAGTGGCAACTAAACAATAGAATGGCCTAAATTAGCTCGTTTCAGGTAGCGCGGTTTGTGGGACTTTGAGCAGGTATAAAAGGTTAAAAAAACAATAAATTTGTGAATGCATCGATTTATTAATACGAGGTATTGCCTCCCCTAGCCTGAATAACAGCTTCCATTCGGTGTTTCATTGAAGAAATCAATTTTTTGACGAAATCCTGCGGTAGGCTGTCCCATTCTTCCTTGATCGCGGTTTGGAGCTCTCTGAGACTCGTAGGCGCTGCGTTTCTGGATCTTACTCGTTTCTTTAGTTCGTCCCATAAGTGCTCAATGGGATTGAGATCTGGGCTTCGAGCAGGCCACGCCATAACGAGTACTTCAACCTCCTCCAAGTACTGGCGTACTATAGCAGCGGTGTGTGGTCTAGCGTTATCCTGCATCAAAACGAAGTTTTCGCCGATAAATCCAGAAAAGGGCACAACATGTTCTTCCAGGATCTCCTCGACGTAACGTTGGGAAGTCAATCCACCCGATCGACGGTCGGTATCGGGCCCTGTGATGAAGACAAGTTCGGTTTTCGCTTCCAGAGAAATGCCTCCCCAGAACATACACGAACCACCGCCGTATGCGACCCGTTCGGAGATGCAACATTGAGCAAAACGCTCACCGGATCTTCGGTAGACTCTACCTCGTCCGTCGTTACCATGAAGGCACATCCTGCACTCGTCGGAGAAGAGGACTGCCTGCCATTGATCCATAGTCCAATTAACGTGATTTCGAGCAAACTGAAGGCGTGCTTGTCTGTGCGCTGGGGTCAATTTTGGGCCAGTTGCTGGTCTGTGCGCTGTCAGACCTCCTTCGGCTAGTCTTCTTCTAACAGTCCACCGACTGACTTCCACTTCTCTAACTTCCTGGAGCTGCTGTCCGAGTTGAACTGCATTCAACCGGCGATTTCGTAGTGATGTATTCACAAGGAAACGGTCATCGCGCTGTGTTGTCGCACGTTTTCGGCCTGTTCCTGGTCGCCTGGTATAGCCACCAGTTTGCTGATATCGCTGGTATACACGTCCAACAGCATATCTGCTCAAATTTAATTGACGAGCCACTTGACTTTGGTTCTGTCCAGCTTCGATAAGTGCAACCACTTGAGACGCTGCTTCTGGTGTGGTATCCATTTTCTTGTTTACAGAGATGACGTATTCGTTAAAGGACCTTTCTGACTGGGAGTTGGTATGCAAATGATGTCATTTCAATCATCCCTTACCGTTTTATACCTGCTCAAAGTCCCACAAACCGCGCTACCTGAAACGAGCTAATTTAGGCCATTCTATTGTTTAGTTGCCACTGTTATGATTTCGAAGGTCAAGGCTAGACATTTTGTGTTTTTAGGAAGCTAACAGTGTGTACTTCAATTTAATTTAAGTTATATTTGCAACATCACATTAATTTAAAAAAAAAATAAGGGTCGAAATTAAAATGTAGGAAAATGCCTCTATGTGCGATTTCTATGCTCTCGAGTGTATATTCCAAGTTTCATCCGAACCGGATCAGTAGTTTTTACGTGAAAGAGTAACAAAACAGTAAATACAAACTTTCGTTTTTAATATTAGTAGAAAGTAGTTGCCTTGCCTACCCCCTGCCTGTATCTAATGAGAATCGAACCTGCGATACGCATGTAAAAGGAAGGGGGCGCGGGCGATTGAAAAGGAACTTTACGCACAGTTAATCTTTAAGAACTTTCACTCGAACTGCGTGGAACGAAGCGTTATTTGACAGCTGTTTGGCGATCGAATTTGACGTTTCGGCCTTATGTCAAGTCAACCGAACGAACGTCAAACAAAAAGTTTCTAAATTCAGTTCTCGGTGGGTGGGTGTGCAGTTTATGCAAAATTCTCTAAAAATTTGAAAATTGATACAAAAATAGAAATTCTAAATTGGTGTTACATAATTTGTGACAGAAGTGAATAAAACTCCAACTTGTATTGCATAAAACCCGGTGTTTCATTCAAGCGCCGCTCAATTTTTCCGGGTAAGTCTCGTAATCGTAACCTATATTTTCAGCCGCTGTAATTTATTTTTCATGTGTTGGTTCTTGGATTGACAGAATGCAACTGATAGTAGATATCGCACGTCAAATAATAGTAAGTAACGTGTTGACATCGACAAACGAAGTGTATTTATCTCTCAAAATAGACGAGGAAGATGCCTTGACCTCTCTTTTCATTACCATGTAACGGCATTGCAGAGATCTTGTTGCTTCCTAGACTGACGGTAGCCGTTTGCCTACAACACAGTGATTAGAAAAAATACAGTCAAAAGTGATTCAGTAGCACTGCACTGCTACGAAAAAGTGTCTCCTACTTACCTACCAAAAAGGTTTTATGCAATGGAATATTAAAATTAGAACTCAGTACCTTGACTGCCAGTGCTGTGTTAAAAATAAAACAGTAATTTGCTAAAGTTGAGTGAAACAAGTGCTATTGAATCAAGATCAAACAAAAAATATTATAGTGCTTACATATAGAGTACCTATTAGGTATATGACCTGTGCCTATAGTGACTACAAGACATTGTGCTAAAACTATGTAGACTTAATTACTGGTTTATATTGAAACTTATCTTGTAGACAATAATTATGCAAAACACAATCAAGATTGATAGCTCGTTAATCCAATATTATGGCAAAATGCTGTTGTAACTCCCTAATTTTTTGTTCTGTATCAATTGGGATAGCTACTCTCATAACTCTTTGTATTTTATGGGTTTACTAGGTTTTAAAATAGACATCTGAAAATTCAGCATTAGTAATAAATAATTGCCGCTAATGCTTCTGATTTAAGTTTGAAAATCTTTTTCTAATTTGTTGTGGGGAAATGAGTCCTTAAAGTAACCCAGAAGGGCTTTGGGTTGATGGCAGCAATGTTCCAACATCTTACCAAACCTGCTTTTTAAGCAAACCAATTAAAGTAGGTATTAGTAAATAGAAAATTAAAAAGAATGTGGCAAAATCGCATCAAGTAAAATGGTTCTAGTAAAGTTTGGGCGCGCTATGGCGTCTTTCGCCGCACAGGCCGCACTCCGATCCCGTTGGAGTTCCCTCATCGAGTCTACTAGTGTCGACATGCCTGGGGAGGTGACCGACGGTGTGAGGTCCGTCGTTGGATGGCTCAAACAGGCATGTGGAGATCAACTTAAGCTAGAAAGAAATTGTACTGTAGATATATTGTAGAATAGCTCAGCTTGTAGTTGAATAGTTCTAAGATGCATGACAGGCGAGCAGTCGTGTGAAGTCCACGTGAAGTCCGTCATTGGATAGCCCAAACAAGCATGTGAAGATTTAACCTATAGTAGAGGAAATGTTGAATGTATTATGTAGAATTATGCTGCTTGCTTTAGAACATTAAAGACACGGTTCAAAATGCACTGTGAGGTTCGTCATTGGATGGCGGGAATGTATACTGTAGTTATGCAGGTAGAGATAGATAGATTGCAGAGTATACTGGCTTGCACTAGGTTAGATTATAGAGCTGTTATAAGAATGTTGCATTGCTGTAAGAGTATCCAACGGTATAAGGTCTCATTGGGCAGCTCAGACTGCATGTGAAGTTAATTTAAAAAGGTAAGTACAGGTTCCGTCACGGTTTTATAACGGTCGGCGAAAGTAAAAGGGAAATGGAGGGGTGCAAATAGATCTATTTATAGTTTTGTCATTTTTTTCTTTATAAACCTAGCTTCAATTTTACAGGATTCGACTTCTGCCTCATTCAAAGTCAGCGCTATTAAACTGTGCCGGTATCTTTATGTAGAATTATAGAATGTATACTGTCAATCTATCTTATAATAGCTACTTGCTTGAAAATATATTAATTTTAAAGTTTATTAAATATCAAAATGCATGGAGATTGGAGAGGTACCCAATGAAGTGAAGTCCTTCATTGGATGGCTCAAACAGGCATGTGATGATCACCAAGAGTAGATGGAATATGTACCTACTGCAGATAGATTGTAGCATAAGTTGCTTGATTTAGACTAATAGAATAAGAATGCTTTTCCACTAAAGCGAAGCTAAGTTGCTAAGGATGTTTTATTTTATTTATTTATTTATGTGTTTCAAATCCACCAATAGGAATCGTTTCGTATGAAAAAAAAGATCACTATTGGTGGATTTCAAACACCCTTAGCAACGTAGCTCAGCTTAGCTGTGGTGGAAAAGCACCCTAATGCATGTTATTATAACATATTCCTTATGAAGTCCGTCATTGGGTAGTTGAAAGAGGGATCAAGAAATCATCCTCACAGACTTTTTATTTACAACACTATTATTATTTTGCACCAAAGAAATCGAAATATTCTACTAATGAATACAAAACTAAGTTTACGCATAGGTCTCTGGTATTATTCAATTTTGTCACTCTGCATGATTACCAACTTTCTTGTTACTTCAGTAAGTAGGTACAGACTACAGACCAACCTAGTTAGTGCCTATTGCTTACTAGTTACGAACTTAAATGGTAAAGTTGGGAAATATCAAACGTTATACCTCAATAATGGCTACCTAGTTGAGTCACTTTGATATGGGGGGGTTTCTGCCAACGAAATTGGTGTGAGCGGTTGGGATTCGCAAATTAGTTTGACATTGCTCTCCATTTACACCGACCTTGCAGCACCCTAGGTGTTGGATTATAGGTAAACCATTTAAATGAGATCACTCACTACGAAGTTTACATAGATCTTGTTTGACCAAACGCACGAAATATGTGAATATTCGCCAAATGATACCTATTGCTAAAAATGCATAGTATAACGGAACAACAGATCTTTCTATAATGAAACTTTTTTGTTTTTAATGTTTTACGCTCAATAGAATAATCCCAATGAACTACCGTTGCGGCTTCATCTTCTGCAAAGAATAATGTAATACGTAGTTCCTACGTAAGGAAAAGCGGGACACCCATTCTACCAAAATTACACACTGAAAATCTCGTTTTGTACGAAACGTGATTCAAATTTTGAACCCCGTTTCATACATTGTTCGTTTATCGAAAGCACGAGTCTAGTTCGAAGGTTTCGCCAGTCTGATCCTCTGATGATGATGAAGCCGGAACGTAGTCAAACTTGAGTCAAACTGATTCCATAGAAAAAAATGTTCCTACTCATTAGAACTAAGCCCCTTCCTTACTGTTAATTTACTCGGTGTAACCTTGGAATAGGAGGAAAGGACGCAAATAATAACAATACAAATTAATCGAATAAACAATAATAGAATTAGGTAGGTAATATTTACACAATAAAAATTATATGTTATTATTTACAAGAATTTTATGTCACCCAATAATTATGTTTATTTATAGGTATTATTAGAATTATTAAAATGGTATTATTATAAATTTATATTAATCAATTTGCATGTTATTTAATAAATTATTTTATTTCAAAATTTTGTAAAGATATTATTATTTACCTACGCTTTAAGGGTAAAAGGCTATTTTTATTTATTTATTAGTAGCACCGTGTTTTGTGTTTTGTCTCTTTCGATCGGTTTTTAATCTGCTTGTCAATGACAAAGACAAAACACTAACTACTCCAAGCCTATATCGAATTTATTAATAGTAGAGCTAAATTGTTCAGTGGTTCTAATGTAGTAATACTATGCTCTGTTTACAGGCGTCACTCGAAGTACGTCAAGTAGGCAGGCGCGCCGTCAGTCAGTTGGCCGGCCGAGGAATGGGTGACGATGTCGTCATCATACATTTCAATGATGTGTACAACATTGAGCAGACTACAAGTAAGTCTCAACCTTATTGCTACCGATATACAGTTGTTTTTGTAATCAGGCCGAAGAAAAAAAAACAATTGAAGATTTGTCGTGGTGAAGGAAAACATTGTGGATCTTGTACCTACATTTAGGTTATTTTAGTTCATTTCAAAGCATTTGAATTTTACGAAATGAAGATACTTCAGGGTCTGATGATGACCAGGAACAAGGTACTTCTGAAAGCTTCCAGTTTTGTTCTACCTTTGGGTGGTGAGGCATACGCTGAGTCGAAACCCTTTTGCTGCTGTAGCTCACAAACACTTGCCAGCTTACTTGGTACCTACTCTATCCACTCATCTCATTTTTCTTTCTGTCGATTATTTGTTTTTTTGTTGTATTGTTAGTTTAGTTCTGTAGATGTATTTTGTGTGTTACTTTATAAGCAAATAAATGTCTAATGTCTATGAAGTCTTCAAAAACTTGGGCCTTACCAGGAACACATTTTGGTCTCGTACATTCTATTTCTTCATCTTTCTACATACACAAAAAGATACGCGCGCCGTCGACAGGTGGCGCTACGGTTGCAGGTGTCATTTAACCATACGCCTCAACTTAGTTTAGAAATAGAAAAAAAAACTCAACAATTATAGGTATAGAGGTCAATTTTTATTGAAAACTATATTTTTCAGATACGGAGCCCGTAGGAGGGGCTCTTCGATTCAGTACAGCTGTAAAGGGGCTTCAACACCTAAATCCGTTGGTATTATTTAGCGGTGATGTGTTTTCACCGAGCATGCGTAAGTATTACTACATAAATACAACCGAATTGAGAATAATCAGAATAATTATTTTCCGTCGAGTCAAAAAAAAGGACGATATTGTCTTTGGCACAAAAGACAAAGAACTTCTCACTCTTTTTGTTAGTCAAAAGAGAAAGACGATGTCGTCTTTTGTCTTCGGGAAGATAAGACAAATTACTTCTTTATTTCTCCGTCAGTCAAAAGAGGACGATATCGTCTTTTTGTCTTCGGGAAGATAAGACAAATTACTTCTCTCTTTTTCCGTCAATCAAAAGAGAAAGACAATGTCGTCTTTTTGTCTTTGGACGATAAGACAAAGTACTTCTTACTATTTCTGTCAGTCAAAAGAGAAGGACGATATCGTCTTTTTATCTTTGGAAGATAAGACAAATTACTTTCTTTTTCCGTCAGTCAAAGAAGGACGATGTAGTTTATCTTCTTTGGTTGAAGGAACCAAAAAACTCTCAAAACTCAAGCTCTTGTGTAAAACAATTTAATGACCTAACAAAGCACGTTCACGGAGGACGTTTAGTACAGTGTCTAATGTTGTAAGTAGCGCCAGAGCATTGAACTATTAGCACTATTTGTAAATAGGTAAAAAAAAAATTTTTTGTGTTTTTCCCTTACTGTGGGAAAACCATGGATGAAAAGTAAAAGTAAAAAAGATAAGTTTTTTAGCTATGTATTTGTTTTTTTATTTTTCAGTAAGCACATTCACCAAAGGCGAGCAGATGGTACCAGTACTAAACGACATCGGGACACATTGTGCTGTGTTTGGAAACCATGATTTTGGTATGAAAAACATAAATAAGTACTTGTTTATCGTATTAAACTTTTATGAAATGCAATTTTTTTTATCAGTAAAGTTCAATGCGATTTAATAGTGGAGAGAAGAGGGGGAGGCCGTTGCCCAGCAGTGGGACAGAACCGGCTAATTAAAAAAAAAGGAACTCTACACATCGACAATGCCTCTGGTGTCACTGATGTCAATAGACTACGGTTACCGCTTGCCATCGGGGCCGTAAGCCTGTTTGCTTAACTGTCTGAAAGAAATTATATTAGACTAGGTGCCGCCCGCGACTTCGTTCGCGTTCCGTTGGATCCCGTTGATTTTTCGGGATAAAAAGTAGCCTATGTGTTAATCGAGCGGGCCTAGGATGCGCACCGCGAGATATTTGTCATGTCGTTCTGTCAAAATGTAAGCATTTTGTACCAGTTTAGGAACTATTGCATTATCTGTGGTAATGTTGTCGAGAAACCGCGCCTTTGAATTTTCAACTTTTGACATTTCTGCATGACTATTATCTCGTCCTCGGAGAGGTACGACGACTAACAAGTGTCAAAAGTGTACATTATGGCGCATTTTGTCGACACCATTAGGTACCACAGATAATGCAATAGTTCCTAAACTGGTACAAAATGCTTACATTTTGACAGAACGACATGACAAATATCTCGCGGTGCGCATCCTAGGCCAACACGTCACGGAAAATATATACTTAATTGGTATTATTACTTAATTGTTGTCGTTATTGAGAGTAAGTGTGATGCTATATGAAGTGTATCATTGTATGGAAAACAAGCTAAACCAACCAAAGCCAAGTGATTTTGTAGTTAAATCGAGTGACGTTACATGGAGTTTACACTGTATTCAAAGTTTCATCCAAATCGGATCAGTAGTTTTTACGTGAAAGAGTAACAAACATCCATCCATCCATACTTACAAACTTTCGCGTTTATAATATTAGTAGGATATAGTAGTTCAGATTCGCCATTATTCCTAAGAGCTGTGAATTTTGTTACTCAGTATTTTTTTTTTCAGATTTCGGCCTAGACATTCTCTCAGGTTTAGTAGCCCAGTGCAACTTCCCATGGCTAATGAGTAATGTTATTGACAACGAAACCGGTCGTCCGCTCGGCGACGGGAAAATAACACACGCACTCGTGTGTAACGGACATAAGATCGGTCTTATTGGATTAGTTGAACAGGTAATTAAATATCTCTACGAAGAAAGATTAAAAGAACTGAAGTCTCGGGGATTTCCGGGACTTTGTAGGCTGTCTCGTGTCCCGGGACTTTGAAATCGTCGAAGATTCCCAAATCCTATGCGGTTCACTGGTTTTTTAATTTTTATAAGTATGTATTTAAAAAAAAGTGTGTAAATAAGTATTTTATCAGCAATATAGTTCCCATACAACTACTTACAATCTTAGTTTAGGACTAGAGGGCGTTGTCGAATGTCCAAGAGTATTTATTTATTACTTAGGTACATTTATTTTTGGACAGTCGTCATGGCTCAGTCGGTAGTAGCTCTGCCTTCCGTGCTGTGGGTCGTGGGTTCGATCCCCACCGAGAACAAACATTTGTGTGGCAAACATAGATGTTTGTTCTGTGTCTGGGTGTTTCTATGTATTATAAGTATGTATTTACAAAAAAAAATATGTATGTATTCTATCAGCCATCTAGTTCCCATCGTACAAGCTTTGCTTAGTTTGGGACTAGAAGGCGTTGTGTTAAGTGTCCGTGAATATTTATTATTTTATTATTATTTTATTTTTATTTTATTTAATTATTATTTATTTATGTGTAGGTACTTTACACAGTTGGATTTGTAGTTACAGATTAATTATTTTTCAGAAGACATTTCATTTATTGAGAAGCGGTACTTACAGTACCTAACTACAAAATTCTCTTCGAACCGTCTAATTAATAATAAGTAATTTATAGTTCTGATGCATATTTAAAATGCTTTGTATTTCTTTACAGGAATGGCTGGACACACTAGCAACGATAAACCCCGAAGAAGTTACTTTCATTGACTTCATCCAAGCTGGATCTAAGCTAGCCTCGCAGTTAAAACAAGAGGTATTCTACTTATTTTAACTCTGTTTACTAAACTGACAATTACACACGGCGAACCGCATAGCTCTGTCTTTATGGTGTAACTAGCCGTCTCCCGCGGCGTTGCTCGCGTTGTAGACACTTTAGAGTGTGACTTTTCTAAATTCCTTTCTTAGTGCACCCCTACACTATATAAGGATACTACCCTCCAAATTTCATACCTCTAGGACTTATAGTTTAGGCTGTGCGTTGATTCTAAGTCAGCTTCAAAAGAGTTTTATATATATTGATGTAAACCAAGAAATCTACAATCCCCTTATCTTCTTATAGAATATATAAAACTCTTTTGAAGCTGACTGAAAATCAACGCACAGTCTAACTAAACTATAAGTCCTAGAGGTATGAAATTTGGAGGGTAGTATCCTTATATAGTGTAGGGGTGCACTAAGAAAGGAATTTTGAAAAGTCACTCTCTAAAAGGTCTAGAACGCGAGCAACGCCGCGGGCGACGGCTAGTCCACGTAATAAGTTTAATAGTAGTTAATATTAGTAGGACTATTTAATGTTTATTTCAGGGTTGTGAGTACGTGATAGCGCTAACTCACATGCGCACTCCAAACGACATCAAACTAGCGGAGGGGTCAACTGACATCGATCTCATTTTGGGCGGACATGATCATGTTTACGAAATATTACAGGTACATAATAACTACTTGTAAAATGCATTGTTAAATGTAAAAAAATATAAATAAATAAATAAATAAATATTCACGGACACTTAACACAACGCCTTCTAGTCCCAAACTAAGCAAAGCTTGTACGATGGGAACTAGATGGCTATATTATTATTATATGTGTAATAATAATATCGCTTTAAGCCAAAATTAAATAAAGCAAGTGACGGAGGCCTTAAGGCGGCCTTAAAACTCCGTCACCAGAGTTGGCCACTAACTCATACGAGCTTGCTTGCCAAAATGAGGGGGTTTCATTAGTCATGGCGCTCGTGGGTAGGCTTGCTTAGTCAATCTTCACTGATAATCTAAGTTAAGCACTGTTCTGCTCGGCCATTATTTGGATGGGTGACCGTCACTGCTACAAAGATTACGAACACATTAATGTTGAATTTACCTTTAAACCCAAGCAGGCTTCACAGTCGGTAATAGTTCTGGCTTTCGTGTTGTGGGTGTGGTGTCGTGAGTTCGATCCCCACTGAGAATAAACTTTTGTGTGTGTCATACATAAATGTTTGTTCTATGCCTGGTTATTATAAGTCTGTATTTACAAGAAAAAGTAACATAAGTATTCTATCAGCAATCAAGTCTAAATACAAGCTTAGTTTGGGACTAGAGGGCGTTGTGTAATATCCAAGAATATAAAGGCACACGAGACCTTTCATAAGAAATGGCTAGGTTTAGATGGCCCGAGCGCACAAAATATAACGTCTGGCAGGTTGGCCACAATTCATACTAGCTATAAACAATCATCTTGGTTTGGATTCTCTTGGATTTGCATGATATTTAGCGATTCGTCGTAGATGTGGTGCGTTCACGGTTTCATCCTGTTCCCGAAGGTCCAGAACCTCTTTTCCAAACCTTCACCAAAGAAGCCCGTATTCGCGACCATCCTCACGACTCAAACGCGAGTGACTTTGACAGCCGCTTGTCATGTCACTTTTACCATAGACTATAATACATGCCGACAAATATTTATTTCAGATAAACAATAAGTACATAGTGAAAAGTGGCACAGACTTCCGGCAGTTTTCCAAAATCAGCGTTAACTTCAGTGGCGAGGGCGCTAAGGTCGATATAGTGGATATGCCCGTAACTTCCGCGTATCCGGAAGATCTGGTTTTAAAAGCTAAAACTGATAAATATTCAGGTAAGAATTAATAAAAGCGAAAATTGCGGGTCATTTTTAAAAGCTTGAATATCTTGGAAACTATGAATGAAAGAAAGTGGCTCCTGTCAGCTGAAAATCAGCGCTGTTTTTTTATTTATGAGTTATTACTAATCAGTTACTCTAGTTTGGGATTAGCGACTGGTATCGATTCGCTTGTTGCCTTTTTCTAAACTAACCTAATTTGACAGCTCTGAAATTATAGCCGTCCTTATCGTTTCAGTTTATGAGAAAGAGACGGCAACATTTTTAGTGCTGTCAAATTAGGTTAGTTTAGAAAAATGCAACAAGCGATTCGATACCACTGTCTATCTATACTATTATAAAACTGTAAAACAGCCAAAAACTAAAATTACAGATATGGGAAAACTAACTTAGGCTTCTCCTGACACACCGACTCACGATAGTGTCTAATGAAAACACGTCAGCTGTTTGCAACAAGACTAACTTTATTCCAAGTACACACAGACAAATAATATCATTATAGTACACAGAGAAATGCACTAGATGGCGTTAGTAGTAATCAGAGTTCCTTTATTATTGATATATTTCAACAGTGTCCGCAGAAGTCACATGCATCACACTAACAAACACCCACCCTTACATGCACACATACACACACGTGGGTGCTCCGAAGATCTCCAGGCACTATTGGGAGTACCCACTTTTACACACACACCCTCACGCACCCTTACACACCCTTACAACTTCTCTCGCATCAACACAACACAACATTAAATTCACTCATAATAATTACCTGCATTGTTCTACTTCTATTTTTTTTTCTGTCTTTTGTATTATAGTGACTGTCGATTTTCGCTTATGTTATTGTACTTAGAATGTAAATCCGTCTTTGGCTATCTGCTTTAAAATTAAGATTTACCATTATTCTTTAAGAGCTGTGGATTTTGTTACTCAATAAAAAAAAAAAATATGCAGATATATATTGTCCGTGATCTGAATTAACACATCTAGGCTACTTTTTATCCCGGAAAATCAACGGGATCCAACGAGACGCGAACGAAGTCGCGCTGGTGGTAGCTAATTTTGTATAAGGTCTCTTTTTCATGTTATAAATAAAAAAATAGATTTTTCTTATTTTAATATTTGTTTTAGCAATGATAGAGGGTAAAATGGATGAGGTACTGGGCAAGTTCTGCGTCCCCCTCGAGGGTAGATTCTCTAAGATCCGCGCGTGCGAGTGCAACCTCGGCAACTGGGTGTGCGACGTGCTGCTGTGCGCCACTGCCGCTGACATGGTACTACTCAACTCCGGCACTTTCCGATCCGATCAGGTAAATTGCCTCAAATACTTATATTATAGTAAAGATCCCGCTATGCAACGATTTTCACCGAGCTGGTTAATGGATGAAAACTATTTCAGTCAGTCCTGAATTCCGGTTGTCGAGGTTTAAAAAGTGAAATTTTTAATTAAATAAATATAAATATTCACGGACACTTAACACAACGCCTTCTAGTCCCAAACTAAGCAAAGCTTGTACGATGGAAACTAGATGGCTGATAGAATACATACATAAAATATTTTTTTTGTAAATACATACTTATAATACATGAAACACCCAGACACAGAACAAACATCTATGTTTGCACACACAAATGTTTGTTCTCGGTGGGGATCGAACCCACGACCCACAGCACGGAAGGCAGAGCTACTACCGACTGAGCCATAACGCCTGTCAATTAATCATATTTGGTCTGTATTATAACTACTTTTTGGAATAAAAGTAAACTACGAAGTAATCGACACGACATTTATTTCCAGACTGATTAGTGCGGGTACACCTATACAGCAATAAGCAAGTACCTACATAACACCTCCACCCTTAAATTTATACCTACTAGTAACCTCCTGCCTAGTTACATAATTGATGTTTCAGGTTAACTAAGTATATTACATAAACATATCGTACAGTAAAGGTTTATGATAGGTATATTATAACGTAAGTAGGTACCTAGTAACAATCAAACAATTATTCATGGTAAAGCACCAATTACCTAGTAGGTAGTAACTATTCTGAAGTGATATAATTTTTAATCTAATTAATCAAACTCAAAACCGTATCTCTTAACCGGTCTTCTAACCCTAGGCGTCACAGGTTGGTCCGGTACCGGTGCGAGCCGCGCCGGAGCAGTCTTTTCTATCGGCAAGGGTCTGACCTCTTGCTGTCTGTTGCGGTCTAAGCTTAACTGAGGGTTAATCATGTCCTCGGGTACCGCTTCTGCTTGCGCGGGCGCGCGTGAGGTGCCGGCCTCGTGGCGTTGTCGCTCGAGATCAGTTGCCGCACCGCCGGCTACTGCCGTCGCCGAACCGTTGACGTCGTCGCAGCCGCTGACGGCGTCTTCAGGCTCGGTCGCCCCCGGATACACGCACGTTGAACGCCTTGAACACCGCCTCAATTGGTCAACATGACGATGCTGAAGGCCTCCCTCTGCCGAAGATACATTGTAATTGTTCTTACCTAAACGATCTATCACGCGGCCTTGCAACCATTTTTCCCGCGCATTATAATTTCTATACCATACGGTGTCGCCCGTCTCCAACTGCCTACTCGTAGTACCGAACTGACGACTACTTCTATCTTTTTGTTCGACCCGCTTTTCATTGATACGCATATCAAGATTCGGTCGCAGTGCATCCATTCTAGTCCTCAAGGAACGTCCCTGCAATAGTTTTGCTGGGGTCTCGCCCGTGGTAGTGTGAGGTGTATTATGATAACTTAATAAAAATCTACAGATCGCTGTGTCCGGATCTTCCTTCGCTACCTTGGCTTTTTTAATTACGGTTTTAACTATTTTCACGGCATTCTCCGCCGCCCCGTTCGAGGCCGGATGATAGGGAGGAGAGTATATGTGTTTAATCGCATTACTACTAAGAAATTCGTTGAATTCCTTGCTGGAAAATGGCGGCCCGTTATCTGACACTACCTGTCTAGGTAAACCCCACCGTGACCATGACTCCCGCAACTTTCTTATCGTACTCTCCGCTGTGGTTCGTTGCATTTTGAAAACCTCGATCCACTTCGATCTAGCGTCTACCGTGACCAAATAGGTTGTCCCGTCTATTGGACCTAAAAAGTCCAGGTGCACCCTATCGTAAGGGCGGCTCGGCCACCGCCACGGCTCGGGCGGCGCGCGTGGCGGTGCGACGGCACACTCGGCGCACACGGCGCAGGCGCGGCACCGCGCCTCCAGCTCCTCGTCCAGGCCGGGCCACCACACGTAGCTGCGCGCCATGGCCTTCGTCTTGACGATGCCCATGTGCGGCTCGTGCAGCTCGCGCAGCACGCCCTCGCGGCACGTTGGCGGGACTACGACACGATGTCCCCACATTATGCAACCTACTTCCGTATATAGCTCGTTCCGCCTATTCCAGTAGGGACGTAAATTTTCTATCTCGAGCTCTTGAGGCCAACCGTTCTCGACGTATCCCAATACCCTACTCGTTAGCGGATCATGTCGGGTTTGCTTTCTAATATCCTCACAATCTAACAGTAACGCAGTAGATGCAAAATTTAAGAATGATTGCTCTGATGGATTCAGTTCACTGACCGGGCCATCTATAGGTAAGCGAGATAATGCATCGGCCCCATTATTGTCCGATGCTACGTACTGTATATCGTAGTCGTAGGCTGATAAAATTATAGCCCAGCGTTGCATTCTACTGGCGGCCATGCACGGGATGCCCTTTTGTGGACCGAATATACTAACCAACGGCTTATGATCGGTTCTTAACAAAAAATGCCTACCATATAGGTACTGGTGATACTTTTGAACACAATATACTATCGCAAGCGCCTCCCTATGTATTTGAGAATAAGATTTCTCCGCACTGTTTAACTTACGAGAGACGTAGGCGAGCGGGCGCTCCACCCCCGCCGCGTTCAGCTGCGACAGCACGCCGCCGACGCCGTGCGAGCTCGCGTCGCACGTTAGCACTAGCGACTCTTTAGGGTCATAATGCGCCAGCACATTGCTGCACGATAGCAGCTCCTTCACTTCCCTAAAGGCTGTGGTGCATTTAGTATTCCACTGCCACTTTCTACCTTTCTTTAAGAGCCCGGCGAAATGAGCTCGCAACTTCAATTTGAGGCCCGAGCAAAAATCGCTCCGTGTATCGCTTTCTCTGTTTAGATGACGCAGGCGCGCGCGGGACGCGGTAGTGCTTGAGTGTGTGCGTGAGTAGGTGTATACCTCTTCCACCTACCTATTTCTTTAGGCATGCATGTGTACTTACCTTTTTGCGTTTCATACTTACATTTAGACATAGACATAAAAACTTCTTGCTGCTTCGCTGTTTCCTCGAAGCATTTAGGGAAGTGCAAGAGTAGGTAGGTATTGTAAAAAAATCTAAGCGAATGTAGTTTGCTAATGCGTTTTTTATTCCAGATTCTCTACAAGGCCTACGTACTTATATCTCAAGAAACCTATTAGGAAAATACTTATTTAAATTCAGTGTGACATTTTTGTAAACTAACCGAATTTGGCTAGAGTGTAGGTAGGTAGGTTCTGCAATAGGATAATTATAAATTTAGGGTAAAATACGAGTATCTACCTACCTATTGTGAAATTATGATAAGAAAATAAAAGATAAGCTTTTATATGTACAAACATTTATTTTGTTTATTGATTGACATTTATTTATATAAAAAATAACATTTTTCTCTTACGGACACATTCATTTATTAAAAAAACCGAATCATTTTACGATATTGGTAAGCCTACTCAATCACACTAAAAACAAAAGTTGAGATAATACCCCCGATTCTGTTGTATAATTTTTCTAAACTAACCTAATTTGACAGCACTAAAACTGTTGCCATCCCTTTCTTATGAACTGAAACAACACAGACAGCTATCATTGTAGTGCTGTCAAATTAGTTAGTTTAGAAAAATTATACAACAGAATCGGGGGTATTATCTCAACTTTTGTTTTTAGTGTGATTGAGTAGGCTTACCAATATCGTAAAATGATTCGGTTTTTTATCTAAATTAGAAAAACGCAACAACAGAATCGGCAGCCCTACTAATATTATAAACGAGAAAGTTTCTGAGAATGTTCGTTACTCTTTCAAGCAAAAACTACTGATCCGATTTGGATGAAACTTGGAATATATATTGTCCGTGACCTGGATTAACACATAGGCTACTTTTATCCTGGAAAATCAACGGGGTCCAACGGGACGCAAACTTCCTACTTATCTATTCTATACTAATATTATAAAGGGAAAAAGATTTGATTGTTTGTTTGTTTGCATTGCATAATTATATTGCTACAAGCTTCCGCCCGCGACTTCGTTCGCGTCCCGTTGGACCCCGTTGATTTTTCGGGATAAAAAGTAGCCTATGTGTTAATCCAAGTCACGGACAATATATATTCCAAGTTTCATCCAAATCGGATCAATAGTTTTTACCTGAAAGAGTAACAAACATCCATCCATACTCACAAATTTTCGCGTTTATAATATTAATAGGATATTTGGAATTATAATGCAGGCACTCATTAAAAACTTATCTAATATACCTGCTAGACGATTGACTGATTGGTTCAACGTTCATGACCTGATTTGACTCGAGTTCAATAACAGGATTATACCTTGATGGTGCATTATTTATATCAGCCGTTGACGTGATTTCAATACCACCAGGTTGACATGAAGAAGATCTGTCTAACTGTTGTTGATTCATGTTTGATTCGATGAGTATTCCTTCATGTCGAGGTGGCACTCCAATAAGTTGTACATCTCAAAAAAAAATATTTGGACGTTAGAGTCATCATAAAAATATACACTAAACCTTGCCATTTATGCGCATTTACTCACCTCATAGACCCATATTTTCTTTTTTCTTTTTCGCATGTTTTCTTTTCCTGGGAACTGATGGCCATAAGCGTTTTTTAAAAGATCGCAGTGGCTCTGTAAATATTCATACAAATTATTATCAAATAAATTTACCATAACCTCTTATTTCGTGTCGAAATCCGAGCAGCAGCTGATCTCATGGAAATATAGTTTTTCTCTATATTAAAATACTAGCAATTCATTATTATTACATTGAAAACGGGTTATTTATTCTTAGAACCACTTACACGTTATATTTGTACCTACCTAAGTAGAGATCTTTCACTCTAAAAATGCACACAATAGTAGGTACTTCCCTACTTCACTTGGGTACCTATACTAAGATATAAGTACCTACCTACCTAAACAACATGTTAGATAGATCCCTACCTAGGTATTTACACTTTAAAATATGAATACAACTAGGTTAAAACGAGTTAGGTACTTACTATGAGATACATCCCAATGTTCCGAGTCCATATCAGCAACCAAACCGTAAGTGAAAAATATCGAAGTCCATAAAGAAAGCTAAAGTCGTAGTACCTATGTAGGTAGGTACTGTAGCATAGCAGTTTTCGCAGTTAGGTGGTTTAATATTTCAACGAAATTATAACGGGACTTTGTTTTTTCGACGTATATTTTCTTCCGAAATACTTGACATACATATTTCACTTTTTGACAGGAGTTTATGAAAACAAGGAGGTACGTATCAATCGCTGAAATACACGCTGCATTAGTGTGCGTGCGTACCTACTTGTAGTGCCGTCCTGTCGTGCGCGATGGCAATATTAGCTGTTCAAAAGTGGTATGAATTTGGTTGAGTTCCGTAATACCAAAAATGATTACTTAAAATTGTTAGTATTCTTCACATTGTATTATTTTTCTTTAACTAGACAATATAAGCTATGTTCCTAAACAAACAACACGTAAGATATTGTTGTTTTTAATTCGAAATAAGTAGGAAGAAAACTTGTCAATTTTAGCATAAAAAAATGCAAAATGCGATTGGCTTTAATTTCACTTTAGGTAAGTTATCTGAAAATAAAACCTATCCAGGAACGTATATAAATGCTATTCGAATACTAATAATACAATAATATAGTGGAAATATGCTTGAATTAGAAATTACTTTGGTATTACGTTTGTATGGATATTTCTTCCTTCGCCGGGTCCTTAATAATTCGTACAATGGGGACAAATAATCGCTAATATTACGTACAAACTTGGCATAGAAATTCACCATACCTAAAAATGATCGCAATTCCGATACGTTGGTGGGGGCCGGCATTTTTTTAATCGATTCTAGTTTGCCTGGATCTGGCCTAACACCCTGCTTACTAACTATGTAGCCTAAATATTTAATCTCGTCAGCCAAAAATACACATTTACTACTTTTGACCTTTAACCCATTATCTTGTAACCGTGCCAGTACTGTTTCCAAATTACGTAAGTGACTAGCCTCATCAGGGCCTGTAATGATCAGATCATCTAAAAACGCCTGCGTAAAGGGAATATCTTTTATCAAATCGCTAATTATTCTTTGAAAAATACCACAACTAGACGAAAGCCCGTACACGAGACGGTTATAACGAAACAGGCCGCGGTGCGTATTTATAACAGTATAGGGCTTCGAGTCCTCCGATAAACATATTTGGTTGTAGGCTTGCGATAGATCTATCTTCGAAAATTTAACTCCTCCAGCTAAGTTAGCGAAAACGTCCTGTATCTTTGGCAGTGGGTACCTGTCGACCAATAAAACCGGGTTCAAGGTTACCTTAAAATCCGCGCATACCCGGAGGCCACCGTCCTTCTTGTGGACGGGCACCAGCGGCGTCGCCCAGTCAGAACAGTCGACTGGCTCGACGACCCCCTCTCGCAGCATCGCGTCGAGCTCGGCATCCACACGCTCCCGCAGCGCGTACGGCATGGGCCGCGCGCGGTGGAACACGGGCTGCGCATCCGGCCGCACACGCAGCTTGGCCGTACCGCCCAGGTATCGGCCCAACCCCGCTTCAAACACATGCTTATATCTGTCGACCAAATTACCCAACTTATGACTATGGCACATAGACATAGGCGACTTATCGCTAGTGGATACATTGTTTACATCAATGGCACTATCGATTTTAAATCTAGGTATCTGAATGTCAAAATTAGATAACCACTGCCTACCTATCAAAGTGGTAATGCCCTTTTCTACAACATAAAGATCCAACCGTTTTTTCTTATTATTATAAGACACCACAGGTGATATGATTCCTATTGGGTTAATTTTATCTCCAGTATATGAATTGAAACAAGTTCTAATTTTTTCAATAGGCAAATCACTAAATTTTTCTTCATACGTGGACCTACTTATGCAAGAGGCGGGGGTTCCAGTGTCTACTTCCATCACTAGGGGTATCTCGTTCACCAACACCGTGAGACTCACCGGTTTATATTCACTTAGAGACATTTGAAATATAGCATCCTCCGACTCTTCCTCGTCCTCCGATAGGGCTTCCTCAAACGTCTCACTCGCGAAGAAGTTCCGCTGATTTTCTCCACGATCGCGCTCCCTCGCGCCACCCTTGGATGACCTCGTGCAAACGCGCCTCAAGTGCCCCTTCGTTTTACAATTATCGCACACAAAATTACGATACCGGCACCTGGAGGCCTCATGCCCCTGACTTCCACAGGCTGAGCATGACTTCTTTGACGCGGCCTTCGCCCCATCACTGGTGGCCCCGTACCGCTGCCCGCGCCCCGACGATTTCATCACATTGATTCCTTGAGTCTGGATGTCCGATTCACCGTTCTTTCCTTTGATGGCCGTTGATTCGACTGACGCGGCGTCCCTCTCCGCTGCTTCGAGAGTGTTTGCAAGGCTCATAGCCTTTGCAAAAGTTAATGTTTCCTCGGCGAATAACCTCTGACGAATTAGATCGCTCATTACACCACACACAAACTGGTCTCGCAAATTTTCTTCTAGCGTAGTGTTGAATTCACAATACCGAGACAATTGTTTTAACGCTGCAATGTACTGAGTGACATTTTCCGTTTTACACTGCCGCCGTTGTCTAAACCGGTACCGCTCCGCCATTACCGACGGGCGTGGTTGTAAATGACCGCGTACCAATTCTACTAATTGTTCATAAGTTAGTTCACTTGGCTTTTTAGGGCTTGCCAAATTCACCATGAGCTCGTACATACGGTCACCGGCTAGAGTAATTAGTGTCGGCAGCTTCAACTCATCTTTCACACTGTTCGCTTTGAAATATAACTCGACCCTCTCGCAGTAAAGTGTCCAATTTCCACTATCCACATCAAATTGTCCAATCTTCCCGATCGACATAATGATAAAATGTTATCCTCGTTGCCAACTGGTCTGTATTATAACTACTTTTTGGAATAAAAGTAAACTACGAAGTAATCGACACGACATTTATTTCCAGACTGATTAGTGCGGGTACACCTATACAGCAATAAGCAAGTACCTACATAACAATATTGAACTGATTTTTTTTATTTATTGACATATTTAATTGATAATAAAACAGTTTTCATCCATTAACCAACTCGGTTAAAATCATTGTGTAGCGGGATCTTAGGCTAATAGTCTCTTTTGGTTTTCTGAATATTTTTTGACACAAAGCAACTTGTCGAGAACACATTCTCTTTGTTTTGTTTTTCTTCTTCGAGGGAAAATTGTTTATTTCCTACTAGCGGACCATCCCTGCTCCGCACGGGTAAGGAACTTTTTAGATAATTTTATTACCTTATGATACCTTTGGATTATTGGAGTTTTAGTAAGGAAGGACCCCATTTTTTTTAATTTAATTATAGCGTATGTCACTCGGGGATAGTGTAACTTAGCTTCCCAACGGTGAAAGAATCTTTCAAATCGGTCCAGTAGTGTCGCAGTCTATTCAATGCAAACAAACAAACAATCAAATCTTTCCTCTTTATAATATTAGTATAGATAGATTATAGCATTATGTCTACCTACTTTATATTACCTGCATATTGAGGACAAATAAAAATCTGTTGGTCGAATACTCAAACGCCACTCAAACGCCGCTCAATTTAGGTAACGCTTAAATTATTGCCATCCTTTACAAATGAGTAATGTCAAACAGAGGCAGAGCAACTTTAAGTGGTGCTCAAATTTGAATGACGTTTGAGTATTTCAGCCTATGTTATCTTATCTTAAACGACTAATAAAACATTTTCCCTAGGTCCACCCAGCAGGTGAATTCACCCTTCGAGACCTCTCCACAATAATCCCAATGCGAGACCCCATAGTGGTAGTGGAAGCACAGGGCTCCGTGATCCTGCAAGTGCTGGAGAACGCCGTCAGCAAGTACCCTAGTCTGGAGGGACGGTTCCCACAGGTAAGCAACTGTTTGACATTGGACTAATAGTTATAATAATGACTAGGTGCCGCCCGCGACTTCGTTCGCGTCCCGTTGGATCCCGTTGATTTTTCGGGATATAAAGTAGCCTACATAGGCTACTTTAATAGTTAATCCAGGTCACAGACAATATATATTCCAAGTTTCATCCAAATCGGATCAGTAGTTTTTACGTGAAAGAGCAACAAACATCCATCCATCCATCCATCCATCCATCCATCCATCCATCCATCCATCCATCCATCCATCCATCCATCCATCCATCCATCCATCCATCCATCCATCCATCCATCCATCCACCCATCCTTACAAACTTTCGCGTTTATAATATTGGTAGGATGTTCAAACTCCGTGATAACATCGTTTGCGCGATCTAGGATAGTTCTCATGTAGCGAGATAGATGGCGCTACACTTCTCTTATCTTGGTTCCAGGTGGCCGGAATTTCTTTTGCCTTTGACCCCTCGAAACCTCCTGGATCTCGCGTCGCTGAGCAAGTCGTCAAGATAGGCGATGAGTACTTACAACGCACTCACAACTACCGACTAGCCGTCAAACAGTATCTCGCCGCTGGAAATGATGGTTTCACTATGCTACCTGCCTGCACTCTCATCGTAAGTAAAGTCAAGCAAGCAAGCTTGTATGAGTCAGTTGCCAACTCTGGTGACGGAGTTTTTAGGCGTATCATGGCGTAACGACTGCTAGAGCCGGGAGCGACAGTTTAACGTGCCCTCCGAAGCACGCGTTCAGATGTAAATGCCACAAACGGTGACCGCGCAGAATGTCGCTTTACTTAGTTAATCGGTGAAGATTTACTAAGCAAGCAATGTCAAAACTCGTAATAATGTTTTTAATACAGTTGCTCAAAAAGTGGCGTATTGCAGGGACGTATAGCCTTCGGGATGTGGGCTATTACATACTCGTGCTTTTTTTTTACCTTTCCCGCACTCGTGCGTTCTCTTTCCCAACTGTCAAAATAATGTCTACTAAAAAGAAAAACCAATCACGAAGATTTACTAAAAAAATTCATAGAAGTTTTTATGATTCATGCAAATACGTATATTTCTAAAAAGAAGCTACTAATTTATTTCAATATCAGATTTAATGATTTGATTGACAGAGTTAGGTTAGGTTTCATTTCATCTCATTAAATTTCATTTTCATTTCATATCAATAAAAAAAACGCCTCTTTTTGAGCAACTGTATTAAAATATACTATACCACATTCACAGCCGAATACTAAAACGCAACTCAAACCCCACTCAATTTAAGTCCCGCTTAAATTATTGCCATCTCTTACAAATGAGTAATGTCAAACAAAGGCAGAGCAATCTTAAGTGGTGCTCAAATTTGAATGACGTTTGAGTATTCGGCTGTCAGTCTGCTAGTGATATTACGTGACATTTGTAATATGATCTAATTGATTTTGTTATTGTGATTATTGTAATTGGTCGACACAGGTATCGGAAGACATGTGCCCAGAGATCGGCATGGCGGTGCAGAATCATTTCGCAGCCATCAACGTACGCACTGGCAAGTCACGACCGTCCAAACATCGCCAGTCGCTCGTCACACTCAGTCGAAGGTATTCTAGTCATATTGCGCGTCAACGCCAGCTCGACTGCCGCACGTTGTAGCGTCACCGCGCAGTGTATCTCGGATACGCTGGCGTTACGATACGTTTATTATACGTTGGTAGATTCTTACAAGAAATCTCGAAGGCGTGTGACACCTCTGAGCCCCGAGTCTGTGCATTTGTTTTGACTTTCGACTCGAGTATAGCACACGCAAAAGCATTCGCAAAACGAGACATTTTGTATGAGAACCGGATAAGCGCCTCTACCGGGAGATTTGGGAATTGTGTAATTCCCAACAAAATGTCTCGCTTTGCGAATGCTTTTGCGTGTGCTATACTCGAGTCGAAAGTCAAAACAAATGCAGACTCGGGGCTCTGGCGTTGCAGGCGTCTATACTGTCCATAGACAACGCTACTATGTTGTATATAAAAAAAAGAAACCGCATAGAACCCTACTTTTGGAGCTATGAGGGCACAGACAAAAAGACAATCAACGTTAAGAAACTTATAACACCATCCGTTTTTCGGACGGGAGTTAAAAATGATTTAATAATATCGCCAATTAAATAATAGCCAGCTAAAATACTCCTTCCTTCTTTAGTTTGAAAAACTTTTCATCTACGATCAAACGGCAAAACGGAGAAAGTATATCTGATTGGCTTAGGAGGTAAATAAATGTTTGTATTTGTGTGTGTGTAACATGACGTAGTTAACGCCATTTTTGTTGCATTGTGTACAAGTAACGAACATTAGGTACATAACCAGTACTAATATTAATGAACATTAGGTACATACCTACCTAATCTATGTCGATTTTTTTCCATACGTTGCACGAAAGTCATTGCTGCTTTTGTACTTCATTTTTTTTAATGAGACCGACAAATGGCGCATTGGACGACGAACTCGCGAAAACAATCGCTAAATTTTATGGAACATTTCACACAACGCTCTCTAGTCCCAAATTAAGTAAAGCCTGGGTTGGAATAAGGCAACTGGAACGAAAAACATTTTGTGCAGATTCTGCAATAAAAATAAACGTGTAGATCTCAAAGGTCAATGACTTCAGTTGACCTCTTAAGTAGGTCATAACTCCTTAAGCTTTGACCTTTGACTTCAAATGACCTTTCATTTAAAAATGATCTTCGCTTTTTATTATACTTATATATAAAAAAATTAGGTTAAGATAAACTTTTCAAGAAATGACCTAACCTAACCTTTTGGGCGTAAAATCTGTCCCAGGCACTAAAGCGTTCAATTAATTACTGAATGGGTTAAAAGTGACCCATTACTGCCCTGTTAGACAGCAATAAGCTGAGTCGGGACCGATTTGGCTGCATACAGCGCGGAACGAGACTAGCTAGTACCCACTTGATCCCACACTCCCAAGTGATGTGTCTCAGTTGTCGATTGGCAAGTTCAAAAACGTAATAAAACAGAGACTTCTTTTAAAAGCATACTATAAAATATCTGATTATTTAGAAGACAAACAAGCTTGGGACGAACTAGCTCCAACTCATCCAACAAAAAAAATATGTAATCATACCTAATCATACAAAACGTAATGACGATTCAAAGTGATCAGTGAGATTTTATTGAATAAAAGATTTTTGACTTTGACTTGTTACGTTACGTTACCTATAGCTGTTAAGATACCTACAAGAAACAAAATAAATAAATAAATATTCACGGACACTTAACACAACGCCTTCTAGTCCCAAACTAAGCAAAGCTTGTACGATGGGAACTAGATGGCTGATAGAATACATACATACATATTTTTTTTGTAAATACATACTTATAATACATAGAAACACCCAGACACAGAACAGACATCTATGTTTACAACACACAAATGTTTGTTCTCGGTGGGGATCGAACCCACGACCCACAGCACGGAAGGCAGAGCTACTACCGACTGAGCCATGACGACTGTCCAAAAATAATAGTTAATTAACTATTATTTTGTTTCTTGTAGGTATCTTTATGTTTGTTATATATTCTACGTCCGTTCTGTATTTTTCTGTGTGTATGTCAAATAAACTATCTATAGTAAGTAGGTGCCAAATAACACCGCAATACAGGTCATTCAACCACCTTCACCACGATGTCGCAAAATTCAATTTATGAATGGCTAATTCTGTCGCTTTCCATACAAACCTGTCGCTAAGACGGTAATCGCTCGAATCTCGTAGTACTGTTTGTTTACCATTCATAAATTGAATTTTGCGACATCGTGGTGAAGGTACCCACCTTCATGACCCTACGTGTTATTTGGCACCTACTATATCTATCTATCTACTGTTTCAGGCACAGTTTGGTGAAGATGTTGGATTGCAGCGAGCTGGATGGGCCTCCGCCGCTACGTAGGGCTTCGTCCGCGGCCGTCGAGCCCACTTCCCATAGCGGACATCACAGGTACTTAATAATAAACTAGCCGTCGCCCGCGGCGTTGCTCGCGTTCTAAATAGACCCTTTATAGTGTGACTTTTCAAAATTCCTTTCTTAGTGCACCCCTACACTATATAAGGATACTACCCTCCAAATTTCATACCTCTAGGACTTATAGTTTAGGCTGTGCGTTGATTCTAAGTCAGCTTCAAAAGTTTTATATATATTGATGGTCTTCAAAACTTATTTATTTATATATTTACTCACTTATCACTTTACTCATCTTATCTCGCATTAGGTACTTAAGTAACCGAACTCTAGAAGTCCAAAATACAAGCTTAACGCTTAGTTTGGCCTTCGCTGGAAATCCTACGTAATAATTATTTGTACCTACTCAACTGATAACTTAATTTAATTAATGTTGATACCTGTTTAATAATTTATATGTTTCTGGTAAATAAACAATATATTTATTTATGTATTAAAAAATAAAAAAAAGGAACACCAACAGTGTAGTATACGGAAACATTCCCTAACATTATCCAAGTAGTCCAGCGGGCCTAAGATGCGCACCGCGAGATATTTGTCATGTCGTTCTGTCAAAATGTAAGCATTTTGCACCAGTTTAGGAACTATTGCATTATCTGTGGTACCTAATGGTGTCGACAAAACGCGCCATAATGTACACTTTTGACACTTGTTAGTCGTCGTACCTCTCTGAGGACGAGATAATAGTCATGCAGAAATGTCAAAAGTTGGAAATTGAAAGGCGCGGTTTCTCGACAACATTACCGCAGATAATGCAATAGTTCCTGAACTGGTGCAAAATGCTTACATTTTGACAGAACGACATGACAAATATATCGCGGTGCGCATCTTAGGCCCGCAGTACTGGTACACACACCAATGACAAGTGCAAGATACACACATTCAATAAAACTGTGAGATCTCAATGTTAGTTTTTAATAATTATTTTTTAAGTTAAGTTTTATAACGGTTGTACTTATCAATTTTTTTGTTTGTTTCTTGTAGGTATCTTTATGTTTGCTATATTTTCTACGTCCGTTCTGTATTTTTCTGTGTGTATGTCAAATAAACGATCTATCTATCTATTTAAATTATTTAAGTACAACTGTTGGTTCCATAGAAAATATATGCAATTAAGTATTCTAACCCTCTAAAGTTTTCGAATTAGCAGAGCTTCGAAACGATACTGCTATGAATAAAAACTTTGTTGTTTTCCTCTTTATTTTCTGAGTTTGCTCTATTATCCACATAAAAACATGTAAACTTACAGAATCTGAGCGGGAAGTCAAGTCACGTGGTCCTTTCTTCTTCAAGATCGCTTCTTCTTCTTTTCTGCCACCATTCCACTACAGATACTGAGGGTATAGATAAATATATATTTTTGAGGTATCTTATGCAATATTTTTATATAACAGATTAACCCGACGAGCGTCGCTGGAAGATTTGGAACAACAGTCGTGCGAATTGGCACCTAAAGTCGAGAACAGGATTATTATACTCGACAAACCAGAGGTTAGATTACTTACTAAAATTTTCTGCTTTTGTATACATTTTCGCCAAATATATGTTGCATTAATGGTTGGTTCAGCTCTGGTGGAAGTGACAGACGGATGGACAGACAGACCGGAGTGCGACCATAAGTGTTTCGTTTTCCCAAAATAGGAAAAAAAAACTAAAAAAAATATGTTTATTTTAATGTTTTGACTAGCGAGCGAGCGAACTCGTATGAGTTAGTGGCCAACTCTAATGACGGAGTTTTAGGCCGCCTTAAGGCCTCCGTCATGACTTAACGACTGCTAGAGCCGGGACCGACAGTTAACGTGCCCTCCGAGAGCACGGAAGCGCTCAGATGTAAATGCCACTAACGGTCACCCATCCAAATAGTGACCGCACAGAACTTTGCTTAACTTAGATTATCGGTTAAGATTGGCTAAGCAAGCCTAGCCACAATTTTCCACCAAAGAATATCCGTCAACCAGCATACGATGAACCTCGTGTCAAAGGCTGCTTTTGGTTTAGAGAGGTCAAGCTGTGTCTAAGAATCCACGTCTTTAATTTCAATAAAATATAGCCTATGTTTCAATCAGGAAAAAGGGCTTCTGAATGCTATAAGTTTCATTGAAATTGGTCCAGTAGTTTAGGCGTGGTGCGCGAACAAACCAACAGACAAACTCTATTTTCGGAATCAGAATCGTTTATTTAGTAGATCTGTATATTTCGTTTATCCATATTTTTAATTTTAGTGATTAAATACCAATAATTTGTTATAGAAACTGCAAGAGCTACTAGCGGAAAGAACACGATGGGAATCTGACACTGTTATCAAAGAAGTTGATGAGAATTCACCGTAAGAACTGCTCTAGAAGACGCTGCTTTGTATGTGTACATTCTAACTTGACGATTGATAGGTAACTTATATTAATAACTTTACAGAAATTTTTAAGTAGTGTTTACACTCAGCTCATGTCGCTGGCGGCATTATTGCCCCGATTGATTCCGGAATTATTGTCACAGCAACATCGCCTTTATTCTTATTACGGGCATGAACATGGGCACGAGAGCCGAGGCAGAGGCATTATCGTGTTTATAATTGGCTCATTTAAATGGGAAAACATCTTCTAAGATCCCTTGCTGGATAAATTATCCCAGGTTTTGATGATATACATGTTATGACAGGCGTCATGGCTCAGTCGGTAGTAGCTCTGCTTTCCGTGCTGTGGGTCGTGGGTTCGATCCCCACCGAGAACAAACATTTGTGTGTTGTAAACATAGATGTCTGTTCTGTGTCTGGGTGTTTCTATGTATTATAAGTATGTATTTACAAAAAATGTATGTATGTATTCTATCAGTAATCTAGTGCCCATAGTACAAGCTTTGCTTAGTTTGGGACTAGAGGGCGTTGTGTAACATGTCCATGAATATTTATTTACTTATTAATATCTAAACACGCCATTAGCTTCAACAGTATGAGAAGTGTAAATGCAGTTCTACTTACTTCTGTAATTGCAATATTACGAAGATTTTGTTATAAACCATTTTAGGTAACTGTCAATTGTCAAGTTGTAATGAATAAGCTATGATTGTTGCGTAGATAGATTCGCATTTTAACAAAACGAGAGAGCAAAATAATTCGCTAATTAGAAATTAGTGGCTCCGTTTATTTTGTCCATTGGATTTTAATTATACTAACACTAAAACTTCCAGAATCTATAAGTACGTGAAAACCGGAATAAAATCCGAAAAAACTTGTCATTTTGCAATGAAAAACGAGTTACATTATATTATATTATCATATTATATTATATTATATTATATGATTTTTTTATGTAGCGGATTAAAGGCAGCGGATTATCCGCTGTTCAACATATCATTTATTATTTAAACTAATTTGAGGTTATACTGAAACTAGTTTGGAAACATCTTAAAACTAATGAAATATTCTGTTTGTACATGAATTATTTGAATAGGATGGAGTGAGAGGATATTTTAAAAAACAATCGAAATATTGTTCGTGGTTTTGAAAAGAAAAAATAGTCATCACTGCCAATAAGAGGCTTCATTCGCTTTTAGTCCGCTAAATGTTCCACTACATTTTGCACTGAAGTATATCTAAAGATTTAGGCCCCGTAACCTTCTTTTATTTTATGGGGGCTTTTAATTCATTTTTTCCATCGTTTTATCACGGCTCTGTTTTATTTTGACGAAATTCAGTGTCAACACAATTAACCTTTGGATTGCTTTGATACCAATAAGTAATGTATTGTTTTTGACATCGATCCTTGCATCAATGACAAATCAGACACGAGTTTAAAAAAATAATACTGACTGTATTATTTTTTTAAACTCGTGTCTGATTTGCCGAATACTCAAACGTCATTCAAATTTGAGCACCACTTAAGATTGCTCTGCCTCGGTTTGACATTACTCATTTGTAAGAGATGGCAATAATTTAAGCGGGACTTAAATTGAGTGGGGTTTGAGTTGCGTTTGAGTATTCGGCTGAGTATTTCCCAAACTGGATAGAATCAAAAATTTCATAATTTTACGAATGTTTTACGTAAACTAGTGTATAACAGGATCACTGGTTATAATTCGTCTACCTCTTACGTAGTATTCCATTATATTGCTCATAGTATTAAAAGACGCTTATTTTAACTGTCATAAAATCATAATTTTAGAAAAGCGAGATTGTAAGACATTACTAACAAATGTAATTACAGAAACTAGGCACGAGTTTGGACTTTACTCTGACTACTCTTAAAGCTCGAATACTGCAAGTTTGCTTTGCAATCGAAACAAGTACAGAACACCGACTGGCTGCATTAAAATGTTTAATTAAATGGCTACTCTCGCGCCGACGCAATAAAGTACATCGCTTGACGCCATTTATATTTACCTACAGAATAAAGAAATATATAATTTTCGATCCAAACTTCAGCATACGAGCTTATTACGGTCTGAGAATGTCTACCGTGCCGTAAGATTAGTCACGAGTTATTTTTTAAATAATTTTATAGAGTGCTAATTATGTACTGCGCCTAGGTCTTTCGTTAAAATACTATGTAACAAATAATTAATTGAAATAAGCTAAAAGTGCTCGATTCGACAGAGTGAGAAAGTAATAATTTTTCCAGTGAGATAATTTCATATGATCTAAATGTTGTACGTGCCTCTGATTACCCCCCTAAGAGACGTTTATAGGCTCTTGAGTAGTTACTTAATAAGTAACTTCTTATTAAAGAGATTTGAGCTCTATGTTAGGAAGTCAAGAGTGATGTAGCTACTTACATACTGTAGCTCTATGTTAGGAAGTCAAGAGTGATGTAGCTACTTACTTACTAAAATGTTAGTAGATACACGCTAAAAAGTAATTCTTATGCAATGTTTTTGGGTTTTTCTAGGTGAGTAAATATATCTACTTTATTATATATTTTTAGAAAGTTTTTTCTTATGTTTTTGAATTTACTTTTATATATATTTTTGAACGGACCTTTGACTAAGACAAGACAGGTTAAGATCCAGATTATATTATTTAAATAAGTAAGTATATAAGTTTTTAACAAAAATTGTTTATTAATATTAACACTATTGTGTTGCAATAATAACAATGATATTAATTACCAAAAATAATGTTATTCACCATTATACCTAATTTGCAAAGCATATCATTCAATGTGATCACAAATTCATATTTTATTATTGTTATTACCAGTATTTTAGTTGAGTAATATAATTATTTTATCATTAATAAATCTATTTATTACGCGAATTTTATGCACTTTCATATTCATATTAACCCTTAAACGCGCGATATTTGAATATTCATGTTGATTTTGTATAGATTTTTTTAAACTAATAAAACCGCTCTTAGCGCTTATTTAACCCATTAAACTGCCGATTTAAGGGTTAAATTACATAGGAATGATTTATAGTGTTAAGTTATAGAACAATCTAATAATGATCTGATAGTTCTTATTATTAAATGTTATTATAAATATTAAGCATATAAATATCCAATGTGTTAGTTCATAAATGTGCCTCGTGCTATTTTACTACTTAGTACACAAACACATCAAGTTAACATAAGACAGCACAAACTATAGGTTTATATTTATTTTATTTAAAGTTATGCATATTTTTTTAAAATACCCTATCTACCACCACTGTAGAAATATATAAACTTTATTTTTAAATGCAATTCTTATGAAAATGTTTCACAGTGCCTTGCAAAATTGACACAATAGGATATTTTTCTTACTGTAGTGTTTTGTGTTCAAAATTATGTAATAGCTATAAAATTAGGTAAAAATATCGGTCTACTTAATAAGCTTCTGCTACAACCGTATATGTAGCATTCAAAATAAGTTCATTAGGTAGGTATAATTTTATATTACCAACAAAAGAAAATGATATTTTTAACGAATATTACTGTTTTTTCAGTATAAGTAGGTATGCACAGCAATTTATGTGAGCTTGAGCTTATATGTAATCTATCCAAGAGGGCATTGTTTTAAACAAATATATAAGTAATTTGACAGGCGTCATGGCTCAGTCGGTAGTAGCTCTGCCTTCCGTGCTGTGGGTCGTGGGTTCGATCCCCACCGAGAACAAACATTTGTGTGTTGTAAACATAGATGTTTGTTCTGTGTCTGGGTGTTTCTATGTATTATAAGTATGTATTTACAAAAAAAATGTATGTATGTATTCTATCAGCCATCTAGTTTCCATAGTACAAGCTCTGCTTAGTTTGGGACTAGAATGCGTTGTGTTAAATGTCCGTTAATATTTATTTAATGCTTTCATCACATCCGGTAAATATTAAATTAATTAAAAAATGAATTTGTATTCAATAAAATAACAAAGCAAAACTAGATTAAGTATCAATCTATATAAACTTGATCATTCTGTTTGAATATACATAGATAACCGAAGAATCTGAAAATGTATGTGGTTTGAAGATATGCATAAAAATAACTAGGTAAGTATGCATATTATACATACTAACAAATAAGTGTTGTGAATATTTCCTAGTCTTACCTATAAATACAGACACGCGCGAACTAAATGTTAAAGCACTGTAATGTAAGATAACAAGTACAGTTATGGATGTAAGCTATAAACTTCATAGTTTGCATTTTGTAAACTTTTATGTTTACTTTAGTTAATATTGCGGTAATTAAACAAAGGTTACACCATGAAGTTTCCTCATACAGAACGTTTTTAACGTAAGCAAGCAAGCAAGCTCGTATGAGTTAGTGGCCAACTCGGGTGACGGAGTTTTTAGGCCGCCTTAAGTCCTCCGTCGTGACTTAACGACTGCTAGAGCCGGGACTGACAGTTTAACGTGCCCTCCGAAGCACGGAAGCGCTCAGATGTAAATGTCACTAACGGTCACCCATCCAAATAGTGACCGCGCAGAACGCCGCTTAACTTAGATAATCGGTGAAGGTTGACTAAGCCACGAGCGTTTCAGTTTTTAATGTACTTCTACGTTAAGAAAAAAATTGGAAGCTTGACAGCTGACTGTCGGTCGTGATTTCAATTTTTAAGCAAGCGAGGTGTTAAATCTAAAAAAACCTTGAAATCCACAACTGTACCTAGTTTTTATTATGTAAAATTACAACGCAAGCTTTATGTTTACAAAACATCTAGGAGTTATGTTGTGAAATATTTTGTGATATTGTAATTTTTTATGTTGCTGTTATTGTTCTATAAAATATACAATTTAGTGTGACTATTTTTTTTTTTTATTCAATTAAAAGGGCTTTATTGCACATGCGATGATGCCGCCCTGATTTGTAAACAATCAATTTATAAGTAAAACTAGTTTGTAAAGTGCTCTGGCTGTCAGACTAATTGATTGTTTTCCTTTTCTCTTTACGCCATTTTATTTCACCTACAAGGAGAGTCTATAAATGTGTTAAATTTTTCGGATACGTAAATAAAAGAATACTGATTAGGGACAAGAAATAATTTACTTAGGTACCTATTAACACTAATTACAAAATAATATTTTTATGTCCATATCTCAATCATATTATCAGCTTAATTAAATATTATATTACAAAATCTATCCATTTTGATCTTTAACAAAAAATAAGCAACAATATTAACACCTTTGTTACTCTTGATATTATTACGAAATGTATTAATGTCATTTATTTAGGGTTATTTCCATCGAGCCCACCAGCTGACCCACTGGTGGGACTACTACAGAATAGAGTTACTGCAGCAGTTTTCAATAACTCTATAAACACAAATAACTTGTTTTGGAAACCACTCTGTCTCAATTTTCACCACAAAATCGTACTTAAACCACACATTCACTTATCGAACAAAAACCAACTCTCATAAATCAACTTTAGCACCGATATTGCTGAGCGGAATTGCCTGGAGTTCAGTACGAAGACATAGAAACTCTCCCGTGACACAAGTGATGGCTCCACATGCTATGTTGAGAGTCCACCACGAGAATGTGATGGGGAACGAACCATTGTACATCCAACAGGCAAGTAAGTGTATGCAGTGGAATGTGCAACTGTGGACAAATGAAAAAAGGTTTAATCAATACTACGATACATGATAATTATCATCATCTAGTGGGGGCATACTGAGGTCCCACGTTAAGGTGTATTGTGCATTCTCCCCCTGCTGACCTCACCCCAGCCAGCACAACTCCTTAAAATAATGTATGAGGATGTTGGGTTGATGGCAGCAATGTTCTAGCATGCACAATTGTGTTGTGGACAATTAATAAGACTCTATCAGCTCCTGCAATGTCTTTACAAATAATAGTAATAACCTAGTTGTAGTTTCAACATACCTAAAATCGTATGAGCAATTGATGGCAGCAATGTTCTAGCATGCACAATTGTGTTGTGGACAATTATTAAGACTCTATCAGCTCCTGCAATGTCTTTACAAATAATAGTATTACCTAGTTGTAGTTTCAACATACCTAAAATCCAAGCACAGTTTGGTTCTTCCAACTATGTTCCACATAACAACGGCTCCGATAATTGCATTCAGTACAAATGCAAAAATTACTGCTCTTCCTTCATTATCTCTAACATGTATTTCCTGCAAATAATGAACTTGGTATAAAATCAGGGTATGGCACCACTTTGGTATAAGTTGCTTATGTCAAATAGCATATGAAATACTCTGTAGACTTTATTTCTAGATTAATAATAAAGGTCAGTAGTCACAGCCATTTTTTGTCTCTCTGAAGTAAGCCACTCAACCCTCTCACTGCTCACTTTCCTAAAAATCCACCAGGAATAGGGTTAGCAGAGTGAACTGCGGCAAAGTTCCGAGATATAAATTGAGTGATTATTGTACTAGGATCTTTTGAGGCCGGCCCATAATTGGCAGTTTCAAGAGTCATAAAACCAGGTTATGGTCTATGCAAGTCAAGCAGAACTCTAAAATATAAGTAGATATGTTCTGCAGAGTTCAGCACCTGGCCTAAGCTACACCTTCGTCATCCCACCATCAGTCACTTGTTAGGTACAGCTGAGCAAATACAGTGGGCGACTTACATGATACTCAAAAATATGGTCCAATGTTCTCGTCGAGCCAGTCAGATCCTGCATTAACGCCATCAGCAGACACAAAGACAGGTACAAAACAGACTGCATAGCCACTATCTGCGAGGATATCAGGCAGGGATCCCATTGTGTATAGCGGAAAGAGCCCTTGAGTTTCTTCATTCTCGACATAGTTCGTTTCGATCGAGCATAGGCTAGGTAGGCAAGAGCTCGTAGGTTCCTCTTCGTTTGTCTTTAGATTGTATTTGTGTAAACATAGGGATTTGATGAAATATTTTTAGAGAAAATATTGAAAAATAAGAAGTCGAGCAAGGCAAACAACAAAAACCGAGGCCCGAGGCAACGTAAAATGTGAAATAGATAATGTCATTGCCATTTGCCAATGTAATTTTGCTTGCAGTGTCATGCACGTCACGAATGTCGCATTAGTAGTGTCAGTGACACTGACACTAGCCCATAGATGTTCGGTGCACTAGCCTATGTAAGTGAGATGAGAAGGTTCGAAGACTGTGTGTAAAGTGGTTTTTCTGAATGTGAAAATAGGTGTTAGGTATTCAAGAGAAAATCCACCATTTTCTTTTCAAAACAAACGACAGCCGACTTGACATAAATTAATACAATTATATCACGTGACATTGGCAAAATTGTCTGTCGAAATGACGGACAGACAGAGGCCAATAATGAAGAGAAGAAGAAGGTTCGGAGACTCGTTGGACTCGTGAAACTGTGAGAGGAACTTTTTAGTGTTTCGGTCAAGTTTTGGAAAAACGGACCACTTATTTTGGAACACAAAACCAGCCTGACGAAACTTTCAGGCCCAAAACCGATGTATGAAAAAAATTAAAATAGGCCATCTATCTGTGTACACGTCATGTCAGAATCAGTCTTGGAATCAGTTATAGGAATTTATCCAGGGTTGTGTATTCCGTTGCTTTACATTCCTTCTTTTTCTGAGATTCGAAATCGGTTGCGTATTCCGAAGTTGAATATCGAACCCAAACCGCGCAGCGCCGCGGCTCCGCCGCATCCGCCAATCACAGCATTCCGTGATCGCGCGTTTCTAGGACAAAAAATACGAACGCCATGCCACCGAGTACCTATTACATATTCTTTGTTCGGCGCCATTTTATGAAAATTTTACGTGGTACAAAACGAAAATTAAGTGTGAAATTTGTTATATAAAAACACGTAAAGAAAATGATAAAAAACGTGTCTTTATGGCACGTTTTCCATTGGATCGTGATCGGTGAGTATCCAAGTATTTAATTTAATGTAATGTTAACGATGGTAATATCGCTTGGTACTTAGCTACTATAAAGTCGAAATAATGCTTTTGTGATGTGTTCCCAACGAATAATATTCTAGACAAGTAGGTGTGGGACTTCTAGTTATAGTTAGAGGCAGGCTTGCCTAGCATTTATACCTACGGTAGGTATCTAAGTTAAACCATAGCGCTAGACGGTAGTAGGTAGGTAAGCGCTACGGTATAACTTCATGAGAGACGCCGTGGATTTCCTCACGATGTGAAAATGTGAATAAATTGCATAGTAGGTACGTAGGTACATAGTTTAATACCTAGGAGTACCTGCGCAAACAGGTGAAACAGATTCTGTTCTGTGGAGAGGGTGTTTTGGTAGGTACTAGGTACCTACCTAACTTTTATACTATGTAGTTACCTATTATTTATTATGTGTAGTGCTCTAGTCTATTTGTAGTCTACTAGGTAATCTAGAATAGGTGCCTTATTTAGGTAGGTATTTTATTGTGTAGGTTAGGTTCGTACCTATCCTAGACATTTTTAGAAATATTTTACTAATGGGCTTTTTTATGTACCTATTCCAGATGCTGCCTATTGAAACGGTGGGAATGCTAACTGAAACCTAACTGATTATTGTAATGACGGTGATTCATTTGTATAGTTAAAATAAATGTTATTGTAGGTCATTTATTACATTATTAATTACATTGTACATTTAGCAAGTGGTAGAATTGAATAATTACAATAATCCCATATTTAAAAAAAAAACTTGTTTTTATTTTGAGTCTGTAGGTAGAATGGAAACAACAACCAGTGCGGAAAAAAAACTATCTTACATCCGCCGGAGAAAAAAAACCGGGTGCCGGTTTTTTTCAGAACCGGATGTGTATGTAGGATAGTTCTTTTTTAGTTTGTACATGTTGGCAGTAACAAGAATGTCAGCGTTATGTCAGCTGTCATTGCTGTTATTATTATAGTGGCAAACATGATGGTATTCTTTATTTTCTACTTGGTAGTATCGGAGTCCCGCTTCTTATTACGCAGTACTTCTTATTACATATTCTTTGCACAAAACGATTGTGCCCCCGACCGAAATCGAAAGGCTTGTTTGCTATACTACGCTACGGCACAGCTACACAACATGATTCGGTTCGCATCGCCCCTGTACGTCACAGTGCTTCAAGCATTACAATGACTTTAGTAGCTACGATTATCAGGTGTTTACGCAAGGGCACGAGTTCTCCCAGCATCTGTTTTGAGAATCATCGCTGTAGAGCGAGGCCTAGCGAGCTTCCCTTTCACCAGTGCCAAATAACACCGCAATACAGGTCATTCACCCACCTTCACCACGACGTCGCAAAATTCAATTTATGTAGTACCTATGGTAAACACACAGTACTACTTACGAGATTCGAGCGATACCGTCTTATGGCAAGCGTCCAAAAGCCCGCATCGCACGCATCGGACGCATCGCACGCAACGGATTTTAGTTTGCCTTGTACAAAAACTACAAGGCAAACTAAAATCCGTTGCGTGCGATGCGTCCGATGCGTGCGATGCGGGCCTGTGAATGCTAGCCATTAGCGACAGGTTTGTATGAAAAGCGACAGAATTAGCCATTCATAAATTGAATTTTGCGAAATCGTGGTGAAGGTGGGTGAATGATCTGTATTGCGGTGTTATTTGGCACCTACTATAGAACTCAGGATCCCGTATTTTATTTTTATATTTAGAGAAGACCATTGTGGCCCATTTAGGCCGTTTTTGAACTCGATGTTTACCACAATTATTATTAGCAGGTGGCACCTACCTACAAGGTTTTACCTACTACTAAAAATAAATGAAAATAAAGTTTGATTCAAGTCCCCCACCTTTCCATACAACCGTGGAAGGGTAACTACTCCACTGTTTGACCTTGACCGACCAATTTAACTCATCATAATCTATGTATGTCTGTAAACACCCCAAACCGTAAAAAGTATTCATTTTAAAAATACAAGCCTTCTAAACTTTCAATACAAAAGTTTAGAAACTTGTATTTTTTAAATGAATAACGTACATAAAAAAAGAATATAATACTTTTTTTATTTACGTGCACGAAACGTTCGTGCTCCAAGGTATTTTTGTGAAAATGCCAAAAAACTGGCATTCGAGTTTTCACTCGCCGCCGTGATATAGAAGTGCTAGAGATTAACCGGAGCTAAGCTAACGAGTTAATAAAACCGCGAGGTTCTGAAGGCCCGCCCAAGGAATGTGCGTCGCTCGCCGTCGCAGCCGCGCGGGCGATCGGCTGCGTCTCACGTTACAAGGGCGCGCCTGGCAAAGTGCGTGACGTCACGCCTTGCAGATCACAGCTAAAGTAGCCAGCGATCTATCTACAGGATTGCAACATCACACTACTAGGAGATACACTTCCAACAGATGATTTACATTTAGTGATCACTATTTACATTGCAAAACACTTCGATAGCGCGATCTAGAATTTTCACCAATAACTAATGAAATAAATAATATTTTTCACTTTTTGCTTAATCATTCATTTTCAGCATCTTTTTTTAGTTTAGAGTCAGTAGGAATTCTGCTTTTAGTAAGTTGTAAAGAGATAGTTTAGACATAAAACATTTTTTGGTAATAAAACGTCATTCTGGCGCCATCTAGCAACAGTTTGAGTGACAAAACCTTCACATGCACGTTATTAGCTCTCATAGTTGCAATAAGAAGACACGAACCTCGCTTATTCTCAAACCGCTTAAAAAAAAAGACTACTTCGAGCTCTCTTTTGCTAGATGGTGCTAAAAACTACTACCATTAGATAGTGAACAGAGACTTGAGTTTTGAAACCCTGTTTATTGCAAATGCTGTGCATGCCTGTAATTGGCACACATTTTATAGAATAAGGTTTTCAAAATTAATTATTGTATTGTAAAATATGTGCACTGTTGGCGTTGCCTATTGAATAAATAAATAAATAAAGTGCCTAGCGCCTAGAGTACCTACGCAATTTCAATTTGTCTTCTTTCTCTCATTTATTTATTGATTGCAATGTCTAACTAAACTGTGATTAATTGAAATCGACAAACGTTTTATGATGAATTGGCATTGATACGTTACATATGGCGTTTCTGAAACGCAACTATATTTTTCCGTTTCGGGTTTCGAAAAAATCGGCGGGTTCATCGGTTCATATTATTTTTCTATACAAAAGACATAAACGCGCTAATCGTAGCACGCTCGTAGCACTATGTGCTACGATTCATGCGATCCTAGCACACACATAGTCGTTAGGCATAACTCGCATGGCAAACTGTTTTCTTGCAATTGCGCAGACTCAGTGCTACAGCTTGCGATTTGAATAAAAAGGGTTCAGTGGGCTCAGATTACTACAATTCCAAGCCGAACCACGCCTGGCTTAGAATTTCCGGGATACGTTGACGGCGTTGTGTGTCTTTGTGTTTGTGGATTTGTCTGTGACGTTGTAGCTACAAAGAGCTGCCACTTGAATGCGATAAAAACTTATATCTACAGCTGCGTTTCCAAATTATGAGAATATTCAACAAAAAAGGGTCTGTGAGGCATTGCACTACGACTTATTTGCAATTGCATGCATCAGCGGCTATCCATCCATAATCCATACCATAGGTACTCTTGCAACCGGAACACAGCGATGGCGACTGCTTGGCGGCAGAAATAGGCACGGGGTGGTAGTAAGTACTTACACGGCTAAAATTCCTTCACAAGAAGCTATACTCTAGGTACTACAACTAGATTTAAAGAGTTATAATGATATACAATGACATTTTTGCTTGTGTTTATTAAAGTCTATCAAAATATTGAGCATAACGTGAGTTGACTTCAATAGCGCGACTCCTTGTGATCTGACTGTAGTAGCGAGCTGAGGCGCGACGGGTGCGGGTTCGCTTCTCCGATGTGAAGTCCACTTCGTATAGCCCGAACCGGTATCTGTGAAAGACCAATTGAATGCATCATTATCATTGTCAACCTGCAGGCGCACTTGCGGCATTGTTTGTTTGTTTGCATTGACTCCCGAAACTACTGTATCGATTTGAAAAATTCTTTCACCGTATCCCTGGGTGACATAGGTTACCTATATTATATTTTGAAAAAAAAAATAGGAATCGTTTCTAAAACTCTAATAATGTAAACCCAAGGTTTAAAAAAATTACCTACAAAATTCCTTATTATATTTAAATGAGCGCTGTCGCGGGCAGACAGCTAGTTCGATGGTACAGGAAATGAAGGTCTAGATTAAAAATACAGTATAACTGCCTCCTAGAAATTATATGGTTATTACAGCACTAGTAAGACGCGTGGCCGTTAGTGGCATTTACATCTGAGCGGGGCCGTCTGGCGGAGTCATCGGAATCACCTGCGCGAAGATTGAGGTTTGCATTGAATAGTCTCCGAAACTACTGTACCGATTTGAAAAATTCTTTCACCGGCTTTCAAACGGAAAAAAAAAAAATTTGCAAGAATAAAAAATAAAATGTTTTCTTAAAAATACTTTAACCCCCCAATTAAAATAATTAATTTTTTTTTTATTATTATTAAAAAAATAATTTTTCCCCGTCATTTAATTATGCCTGACGCTATTCACGGTGAACATAAGCTAAATTGTATTTTCAAAAAAATTAGGGATCCTTACTAAAACTACAATAATGTAACCCAACATCATCATCATCATCATTTCATCCCGTTTGCACCCACTGCTGAGTATAGGCCTCCTCTTTATTACGCCATTCTTTCCGGTCCCTAGCGATTCTTGTCCAGTGATTCCCAGCCAGTTCTACGATGTCATTTGACCATCGGGCGGGTGGCTGCCTCTTGGTCTACGGGCATCCCTTGGCCACCATTCTGTGACCGCCTTCGTCCATCTTCCGTCTTCCTTTCTTGCCAGGTGTCCCGCCCATCTCCACTTCAGCTTCGCGATTCGCGTACCCACGTCCACAACCTTTGTGCGACGTCGAATCTCGGTATTGGGTATGTGGTCTAGAAGTGATATTCCGAGCATGGCCCGCTCCATTGCTCGTTGTGTAACTCGGATTTTATGCATGTGTTCCTTTGTGAGCGGCCATGTCTCGGATCCGTAGGTGAAAATGGGCAGAACACATTGGTTGAACACTTTGGTCTTCAAGCATTGAGGGATATGTGACTTTAAGACGTCTTCCAGCTTACTGAAGGCGGCCCATACTAACTGTGTTCTTCTGGAGATCTCCGCTAACTGAGAAAGTGGGCCAAAGAATAAACAATGTCCAAGGTAAATGACGTAAATGTAATCATCCACTGCCTCTATTCGGCAGTTACCTATGGTTATGTTGGGTGTTGGGCCTGAAAGGTTGGTCATAACCTTGGTTTTGGACATGTTCATTCTAAGGCCCACCTTGATTGAAGCTTGATGCAGATCTTCGAGCATTCCTTGCAAGGCATCCACGGTCTCAGCAATGATGACTAAGTCGTCGGCAAAACGTAGGTGCGTTATATTGCGACCATCGATGTTAAGGCCTATCTCACTCCAGTCGAGAGTTTTTATTATATCTTCGAGCACGTTGGTAAATAACTTGGGTGAGATAGTGTCTCCTTGCCACACGCCTCGTTGAATGCACACGTGGTCAGAAAGCTTGTGTAACCGAACCTGAAGAGTAGCATTTTTATATAACTTCCGGAGGATGTCCACATATCGCTTGTCAATGTTACAACGATGGAGAGAGTGAAACACGGCCCAGTGCTCGACACTGTCGAAAGCCTTTTCGTAGTCTACAAAGGCCAAACACATGGGCCGGTTGTACTCTCGGCATCTCTCCATCAGTTGTTTGACTGCGTGAATGTGGTCCATGGTAGAGTATCCACTCCGGAAGCCAGCTTGCTCTACTGGTTGGTAGTCATCGAGAGATTGAGATAGCCTATTGCATAGGACTTTGGCAAACAATTTATAAATTTGAGAGAGCAGGCTGATGGGGCGATAGTTCTCTAATTTACATTTATCACCTATTTTGTCAAAAATCATGACAATGGCGTTCTCCCAAGCTTTCGGAGTGACTCCTTCATACATAACTTTGTTGTAAAGTATCGAGAGGGGCTTTAGAATATGAGGAGAGCCTGCCTGGAGCATCTCCACATACACTCCGTCGTCACCAGATGCTTTGCCACGCTTCATTTGGCTCAAAGCGAATCCGACTTCGTCTTCGGTAACCTTAGGCAACGGCTCGTCTTTGAGACGTTCATTTGGTTCCGCTCTTGGATCTTGGTCATCCAGTGATTTAGGTTCCTCTACTTTAGACGCATACCAATTTGCGTAAAACTCTTCAACAGTACCTATGTATTTACAATTTTGTCACGATCTGTTATAAGGTTACCGGAACTATCTTTTAATTTATTAATTTCCGACTTATTTCTGTTTAACTTTCTTTTAAAAACATTTGGTCCTCTGTTTTGTGTAATGGTTTCTGTTATTATATTTGTATTATATGTTCTTAAATCTGATTTAATTGCCTTTCTTATAGTTTATTTATTTTTTCTAACTCTCTTTGATCTAGTTGATTTTTCCTTTTTAACTCTCGTCTTTGAGATAATAGAGACAGCGTGCTAGGTGTTATTTTTCTCTTTTTTTTTGTACCACCAAGATGTTTTTTAGTGGTTTCTACAGCTATGTTACAAAGTTTCTCATTTAGCAAGTTCACGTCCAAGTTTTCTTCTAACAGAGTATCAAATTGGTTTTTTAAGTCTAGGCAAAAATCTTTTTGAAGAAAAGCGTATGCCTTACTATCATAATTCGGATGGTGTTTTTGAACCATATTTGATCTCTCCTTCCGTAGGTTATACTTAAACGTAGCTCTTACGAAGCGGTGATCGCTGCAGGTCTTGAAACGACTGAGAACGCTTACATCAGTAATACTGTTTTTCTGTGCGGTTATGAAATAGTCTAGTTCATTTCGAGTCTGACCATCTGGGCTAAACCAGGTCCATTTTCTAGAAGCGCGTTTTTTAAAGGTGTTCATAGCGTACAAGTAGTGTTGCTCTAAAAAGTTTACGAGAATTTGTCCTCGTGGGTTTCGACTTCCCAAGCCATATTTCCCGACAGAGTATTCAGTTTCTCGCGGTGGGCCAATTTTGGCATTGAAATCCCCTATATATAAGAGTAGTATAGAAACAGGGGTTCTCATTGTATGCTCTCTCTATTTCTTCGTAGAAAATTTCGATTTCCTCAATGGGACTTCTAGAGGTCGGGGCGTATACTTGGATTAATTTCAAAACATATCGGTCATTTAGTTTCAGCGTGAGGTAACATACGCGTGGAGAAATGCTTTGGACATTCTGGATGGAAGAGGATAGTTTTTTACTGACTAGAAATCGAACGCCTCCGTGGGAGGAATCGTCATGTCCTCTAAGTGGCCACAGTCTAACGTAATAAGATCTTCTCCCCTTCGTCTGACCTCTGATAAGCCAAGAACATCCCATTTAATTTGATCTAACTTTTCTAATAATTCGCAAAACCTATCGTCAGTGCTTAAACTTTTTCCATTGAACGTAGCCAGGGTCATTGTTGGGGTTTGGCAGCAGAGAATCTTCCGGAGATTCTTCGCACCCTCTGCCCCGCCGGAACCGAGCCGCTGCCGAAGCTCTGAATAGCGGAGCTGCCGGGGACTGAGGGCCGTACTATATCGGCGTCTATCATAAAGAGGGTTTTTTAGCCTTAAAACACCACGCTGGCCAGTGCGTCTTGGTGAGTCACCAGAGCCTCGTTGGTAATTTAGCAGGGTGCACCACGGGCAGGTGAGGTTGGCTTGGGGGACGAGATGGTGGGGCCCCCTTACACCCCAACCTTAAACTTAATGTAACCCAAGGTGTAAAAAATATTCTTTTTAATACAGTTGCTCAAAAAGTGGCGTATTGCAGGGACGTATAGCGTTCGGGATGTGGGCTATTACATACTTGTGCTTTTTTTTTACCTTTCCCGCACTCGTGCGTTCTCTTTCCCAACTGTCAAAATAATGTCTATTAAAAAGAAAAACAAACCCTGAAGTTTTTACTAAAAAAATTCATAGAAGTTTTTATGATTCATGCAAATACGTATATTTCTAAAAAGAAGCTACTAATTTGTTTCAATATCAGATTTAATGATTTGATTGAATGAGTTAGGTTAGGTTTCATTTCATTTCATCTCATTAAATTTCATTTTCATTTCATCTCAATAAAAAAATTCTACTGAAGACTTGGCTGTATGGGCATAGTTCCCTTTGCCTACCACAATGGGTGTAGAAAAAAAAATCTCTGCTTATATTCTACGGTTGGCGCCATTTTTCAGAAATTTTCTTTTTTATTAAATTGATTCATTTTTTCACAACTGTATTAAAAATAGTCGTTCAGTACACGTGCGGAACCGTCATTGCAACTTGTTCCGACTGTCAACCCTCGCCTTCGGCTGCGCCTCGGCTCGGGTAGACATTTGTCGGAACTCTTTGCAATGACAGCCATTCCGCACTTGTAATGAAATATACTATTACATCGCGTGCGCTGCGAAAATCATTATTTACAAAAAAAGTCGCGACAGCACATTGCTAACTATTATAGTTATGCCACAATATGTGTTTCTTTATTTTAAAATTTTAATTGAAATGCCGCCGCTATAAAAGGCTCTTTACTTGTAACTTGGTATCCTTATCAAAATAAATTAAGGTGCATTGGGGTAATTGCGAAAATGGGTATATTCCGAAAATCAATAAAATCTAGTAACATAATGCGATATTTTCCTGTTGGCAACATTGGTCTAGACGCCATCTTGATTGGCATCGCCGTGACAGTCCTATATATCCTCGTGCCAACAGGAAAATATCGCATTATGTTACTAGATTTTATGGATTTTCTGAATATACCCATTTTCGCAATTACCCCAATGCACCTTACTTCATATTCGAGACCGCTTCAATACCTTCATAAAACTTTTTGAATTATTCAATTCGGACATTCAATTCGAAAGATATCACAAGTTTAAAAATGTAAGTATTATCTATACTTATAATAAATCTGTAGAGAGGTCAATTCTGTACATGAAATATATTTTCAAAATAACTATCGGGGGGTGATTAGGGATCGATACTGATGCCAAAAATGCAATCAGTAAAATTTTTGTCTGTCTGTCTGTATAACCGTTATAGAAACAAAAACTACTCGACGGATTTTAACGAAACTTGGTATACCTACAATTATTTTTCATACTCCTGAGCTGGTTATAGTATACTTTTCATCATTGTTAATATTTTATAATCATTAGAGTTAGAGTTTCTTTATTTGCTTAAAATAGGTGCACAACAGGTGGTAAACAAAATTATAACAGGATCCATTATTTCGCTATTTTAAAATTATAGCATGCAAAACATTTTTCTATATTAGTTAGGTAGGTCTAATAGCAACTATACAATTTTACTTTAACTCCATGAATTCACGAACCGTGTAAAACCCATGATCCAGCAACCAGGTGCGTAATACGCTCTTAAACTTTTTAAGGGGCTGTTCCTTTATAATGTGTGGTATTTTATTGAATATTTTTATGCTCATGTTATAGCAGTTTCTTTGATAGAGAGAAGTTCTTGCAGTAAACTCGCTCACGAGACGTTCGCTATTTCTTGTATTACGCAGGTAAACATAGTTTGCTGTTTTGTATAGATAGTTATGCCGCTTCATAGTAGGGGAGCCCAAGCGGGGATTTCGGGATTTACCAAAGCGCGGCAGATTAATATACAGGGGGATACCTTGTACCCGGTTAAGTACCTCCACAAAACATGAGGCCCATATATAAGGCCGCCCGTGAAGGATACAGGATCAGATTAGTAAAAAAAAATTGACCATCAGAAATTCTCGAGCGCGTCAGATTAAGGTAGGGTGAGTTAATTACATCCTAAAAAGTGTATATTCCACTAATCTGACAATTTGAGAGTGACGTAAAAAAAGGGGAGGGCAACAAAGTTGTAAAAAAAAACGTCATCTCGACATTCTCGAGCGTAGCTAAATTTTTTTTTATTTTGAACGAAATAATTCAAGAATAATGAAAAATATATAATCTGACGATTTCCGCAAGACGAAATAACAAAAATTCGTCGATAAAGTTAAATGCGTGCAGTTGCGTGATGCCTACATTTCCTTCTCCGCGTTTCTATTCCTCTCTCACTCTTTCTCTATCTATTACTCTCTCACTCCGTCCCCACTCTGGTTTCTGTTGCCATGACGTCATCACAGCTGATCATAAAGACTCGTGGCATACTGTTTAGGGTCCGGTTATTGTACAACCATGGAATGTACAGCCTGTGAAAACACAGCCGTGGAAAGCGCAGTCAGGAATGCACGACCGTGGAATTCATGTATAAAATACATGAATTCCACGGTCGTGCTTTCCTGACACGTGCTGAGTTTGTACAGCCCGATTTTGCACAGCCCGGTAAAACACAACCATGGAATTCATGTATAAAAAAAAACAAAAAAAAACATCAATTCCATGGTCGTGCATTCCCGACACGTGTAGGGAATTCACGCCCGTGGAAAGCACAACCATGGAATTGATGTACTTGCTCCTGATTGGTCGATTTATTCTATGCTTCGTTCAGATGTAACTACAGAGTAAAAATGGTACTAGTGTGAATTTAGTGATTAGTAAAGCACAGGCTATCAAAGGTATTAAACAGATTAGAAATATAACGATTGAAAAGCATAGAGAAAAACAACAAAGTTTATTTTTTAGCAGATTTTATGGATGGGCTCGCTTCGCTCGCATTTTTTATAAACAAACCTAACCTAACCTACCTACCGATTGCGAAGTTGACTATATATACACACTAATAAAAATAAGTAAAAATGAAATATTTTGTTCTGTTTACGTTCCCTTTTAATCGTTCAATCGTTCACATAGTCAGGCAAGTAAGTGTAAACAAAGCATAGGTGATGACGTATTTTGGCATCCAATTCCCAGGTTGTACATTCCGTGGATGGGCATTCCCGAAACGTGCTGAGCTTTCACAGCCATGGAAAACACAACCAAGGAATGTACAGCCCTGGAATTCGATGCCATTTGGCAGCCAATTCCATGGCTGTGTATTCCCACCCTGTGCACAACATTGTACGGCCTGGAGAACACGTCCCGAGATTGCACAACCATGGAATTGGCTGCCAAAATATACATCAATTCCTGACTGTACATTCCGGGGTTGTGTTTTCCATGGTTGTGAAATGATGGCCTTTAAGGTGAACCGTTTTTCTAATTTTTTTTGTCAGATCAGGCCAATCCCTCTAGATAATCGTCAGATTATGAGACAGTACGTTTAGAACATAAAGATGAACCATGTATATCTTAATCTGACGCGCTTGAGTATTTCAAAATGGCGAATTTTTTTTGCACATTATGAAAATGGCCGCGAGTTTGCGTCCCATCGAAATCATCAGATTAGTGAATGAGAGCTTTTTTTTGGTGCACTTAACACTCCCTTAGAAAATCTGACGCGCTCGATATTTTTTTTTTTTTCATTTTCAACCCTTAAATACAACCACCCGCATCATGCAAACGATCAGATTAACATGCGTACATTATTAAAAATACGTAGGGCATTGATGCTATCAATATCTGACGCGCTCGAGGATGTCCATGCAACAGTTTTTTTTTACATATTTAAAAATCTATAGCCGCTTCCCCCACCGATGTAAAGGTATATATCATGTAACATTTTTTTCTTCATATCATCTAAGCTTTGCATCCCAATAGGTCTCTAGGACGCTCGAGTAAATCCCCATTTAGCCTCGTGGGCTCCCCTACTATCACAAAACATGCAGTTTCATAGACACGGAAGAGTTAATATTTTTAGCTTTTGAAAAAATGGCTTGCAAGACACTAAAGGGCCAATACCGCAAATTGCACGAACACATTTTTTTTGTGCAATAAAAACTTTATCAGAATCCGTACTGTATCCCCAAATAGTCAGGCCGTATCTAAAAGGACGGAGTCAACATAGCCATGATAGGCCATCAATGCCGTTTCTTGATTTGATGTTTTTCTAAGCCTACCTAAAGCATACACAAACCTGTTAAACTTTGTACATACTTTATCTACATGCTCCTACCAATTAAGTTTTTTGTCTATAGTAATACCTAAGAATGAAACGGAGTCTGGCTCTTTTAATTGGTTTTTATTGTATACAATGTTCATATTGGATATGTTATTAAAGTTTAAGAAATTGGTTTTATCAAGATTTACATTTAAATTGTTCGCGTCTAGCCATTTTACTGATTTAGTAGCGAGATGCCTACTATTGGACTTAGTTTACTACCCTCCAAATTTCATACCTCTAGGACTTATAGTTTATGCTGTGCGTTGATTCTATGTCAGCTTCAAAAGAGTTTTATATACATATATATTGATAAACTTACTTGTTTCATGGTTAATCCCAATTTTCTCATAATTTGACGCGCTTGTGATATGCGAATTTTGCAAAATATACTAATAATTTTTTTCTAATAGTTTTGGATATTATAATTTTTGTTTGTGTACTATGGTCCTGGAATAAAAGGAATATGTTAGTTACTTCAAACAGTCACTAAGTGACGGTATTGTAGAAATCACGTATTGGAAGTGAATGAAAAGGCAGTTTAACTGGGTGCAAATTATATGGTTATCTATACATCTATACAAATATTATAAAGAGGAAAGGTTTGATTTTTTGTTTGTTTGTTTGTTTGTATGAATTGAATAGGCTCCGAAACTACTGGACCGATTAAAAAAATTCTTTTACCATTAGAATCCTACATTATCCCTGATGAACATAGGCTATATTTTATCCCGGAATTCCCACGGGAACGGGAATTACGCGGGTGAAACCGCGAGGCGCTGCTAGTTAGTAATAACCATATAGTTTCCACCCAGTTAAACTGCCTATTCATTCACTTCCAATACGTCATTTCTACAATACCGTCACTTAGTGACTGTTTGAAGTAACTAACATATTCCTTTTATTCCAGGACCATAGTACACAAACAAAAATTATAATATATAAAACTATTAGAAAAAAATTATTAGTATATTTTGCAAAATTCGCATATCACAAGCGCGGCAAATTATGAGAAAATTGGGATTAACCCTGAAACAAGTAAGTTTATCAATATATGTATATAAAACTCTTTTGAAGCTGACATAGAATCAACGCACAGCATAAACTATAAGTCCTAGAGGTATGAAATTTGGAGGGTAGTAGGTATCCATATACAGGGTGTATCTGGAGGAGTGGATCATCGGTGGCAGAGCGATGGAGGACCCCCCCGTATGTCTTCGATATTCAGTCGTTTAAAATTTATTCGGACTTTTATGAAATTTTGGCCAAAATCCGATTTAAGGCTGGATGTTCCAAGTGTAGCTAAACTATTAGGTCTACGACCGTAATTTTTTTTCTCCTAGTAGCTCAATGATAGACCTTTTGTCTGACAATACCAGTTTAGGTCGTTATCTGATGAAATTCAAAATAAAAAAATAATCTTTACATATGGCCAATGCCAACTATTGGCATAATTTACTTTTTTCTTTTCGCCAGATATGAAACCTATGTTAAATGTTAGAATACAATACCAGAAATCAATAGCAAAAACAACCAAGTCTAAGAACTGTAACCGAACGAAGATAAATAGGTGAGTGTTGCTAGTATTTTTTTGTCAGGCTTTACCAATTTTTCTATTAAAATTAAATGAAAATACAGTCATGCGTGATATTTTGAAGTTTCCATTGATAAAAAATAATATATGTTGGTTGTTACTGTTATATTTTTTTCTCACTGGCACTTTTTCATCACTAATACTAGTAAAAAAACGGTCGGTAGCAATGGTAACGGCCGGCGACCGCTACCATGATACACGAAACGACAGCTATTTTGAACGTTGCACGCAATAAGTATCGCTAACAAAATAACTATAGTAAGTGCCAAATAACACCGCAATACAGGTCATTCACCCACCTTCACCACGATGTCGCAAAATTCAATTTATGTATGGTAAACAAACTACTACGAGATTCGAGCGATTACCGTCTTAGCGACAGGTTTGTATGGAAAGCGACAGAATTAGCCATTCATAAATTGAATTTTGTGACATCGTGGTGAAGGTGGGTGAATGACCTGTATTGCGGTGTTATATGGCACCTACTATAGCGAACAGCGGTTGACAGAAGTCGATGACCACTATTGCAGCACTATTTAACGCGTACCCGCTATTTATAGGATAGGGTTACTTTTCTAAATTGTAGGTACTATGAAATATTCTTACAAAAAAGAAATGATACAACCATAAAAAGCGAAACCAAAAATATTTATGAAATAATTAGTACTACAGTTACTGGTTTTACAAAAATCTTTGTTTACCTTATCATAAAACAGTTCTAAGCTACTAAATTCTTATAAATAAACTTAATTATCATCATCGCTACTCGTCTCTCTTCTCACATCATGTCTTATTATAAAGTCCAAAAATTGAGCTGGAGGACTTAAGTCTTGCTGATGTCTACCCCACGCCATGAACCACAATACAGACATGGTGTCAGTAGAAATGACCTTCTAACGCTTCTGCCGCCAACGCGGTTTGTACTTCTCCGGCAAATAATACATGGTCTATATGACATTGTAGCCAGCACAAGTTGCTTCACGTCACAACACAAACCAAGTCCCATAAACACAGCCAAGTCACAAGTTAAAATAGAAACGGAATCCAATGTATCAAAGCCAAGTTGTGGGGTAAAATCACTAACGTAAGTTGGTACACAGAAGTAACGCACACAATCTGAAGGCAGAAAGGTGAGTAAGCCAGCACAGCACCAAAAACCACGAGACTAGGAAGAATAGGATAGAGGGGGACAACAATGTGCTCTTTCATGGGGTGCAGCGCGCGGCGCGTGGGGATTTCTAGGAACACGCGGAGCCTCTTGGCTCGCGCGATCCGTATCGGAAGGGATGCGGAATGACTCATTACAGTTGCCGAGTAGTTTATAACAATGGGAAACTTAAAAAATATCACACACGTAGTATTTTTATATAAGAAAAATAACACCTGATAAAAAAACAATAGCAATCTACTAAACACTCTCTAACTTGGTTCGGTTACGGTTTGTAGACCTATTTCTTCTTGCTATTGATTTCTCATACAGTCCTCAATAATATGACCTAGGTTTCACATTTGGCGAAAAGAAAAAAAAAATATGCCAGCTATGTATGGCCAAAGTTGCATTGTCCTAACTAAAACCTAACTACTAACTAAATTCACCTAACTTTAAAAGGCTTCCAGAATAAAAAGTTTATAAAAAAATATAAAAACATTCCTTTATTTATCCGAGTGGTCCAGAGCTGGTACACACACCAATTATGTATTGAAGATCTAAAGTCAAGGGAGTTCCCAGCTTCAATTCACTTATTGTTATCAAAAATCACCACTTTTATCTTTTGCAGAAAGTGCTAAAAGTGAGCTATTTACTGCCTTAGCAAAAGCTCTTTCAGAGTTTTGAAAGACACCTATCAATGTTGAAGAGAAGTAGAAAATACCCATCCCCACTACTTCTCACCTGACACCCATCCCTCACCCGCAACCCCCACTGTGCAAGTGCATTTTCCGTTTAGTGATTTTTTTGATCTTTTTGATTTCTTTTGCATCATCTTGTGTAGAATGAGGTCCTTTGTGTTTCTCTCAAATTTGATTGAAAACCATCGATTGTTTGATAAACTATCCTGTTCATCATGCTGAAGATCCTTATCAGATCTTCGCCAAACTTTTGAGACCAACTTATAGTTACTACCTTTCAAATAAAAAAAGAATAATCGAAATCGGATCTCATTTGGTGGACATATTCAGTATATGGGCAGCCTTCCGTAACCCGGAGATTCCTAGCACCCCCTGCCCCGCCACTTCCATGACCGCTGCCTTGGCCAGGACTAGCGGGGCGACCGGGAACTGGGGGCCGTTGCCTTGTTGTGCCTATCATTTTGGGAGGGTTTGCCTTAATCGCCACGCTGGGCATGCGGGTTGGCGATCGCAGAGAGCACAATCTTTGTACCGTTGACGCTGCTGCCCGTCAGCGGCCAGGAATTTGACTGTGTCAATTTAGGAGGGGCTATACCGCCGTCGACCGGTCGTCAGAGCCTCGTTGGTTACTGCAGGATGTACCGCGTGCAGGTGGAGGTTGACAATTGGAGCTAGAGTTCTTGTGTAGCTCCCTTACATCCCTTAAGGTAGTTCAAGTGTATGCGCCGACCTCGACACACTCGGATGATGAAGTGGAGTTTGTTCTGGATGACATCGTTAAGGCCTTACATACCACCACTAGGGCACACTTTAACATTGTCATGGGGGACTTTAACGCCAAAGTAGGAGTACAAACTTGTAGCGAATCTTCAGTAGGACCACACGGTTTTGGTAGTAGGAACCACAGGCAAATGATTGTAAATTTTCTAGAGCGGGAAGGACTTTTCTTGATGAATTCGTTTTTCAAGAAGAGTCCCCAGAGAAAATGGACTTGGCGAAGCCCCGACGCTGTGACAAAAAACGAGATAGACTTTATCATAGCGGACAAGAAGCATATATTTAGGGATGTCTCAGTGATCAACAGGTTTAATACCGGTAGCGATCACCGAATGGTTCGAGGCACCCTAAATATCGACTTTAAGCTGGAACGCGTCCGCTTGATGAAGTCTAAGCTCCGACCAAACTTACTCCAAACCGCTGTGAACTCTGAACAGTTTCAACTCCAACTTCAAAACCGATTTGCTACTTTGGAAACTACCGAAGACGTAGATCAGGACCTACGAAACGTGGTAAACATCCTCAGGGAAGAGGGCACAAAATTCTGCTCAGTCAGGCGTACGGGCAGGAAATCCAAATACTCTGACGAAACTCTTCGGCTAATGGAAAGACGACGACAGACCCCACTCACCTCCACAACGCTGTCAGAACACCGGGCTCTTAACAAAACCATCGCTAAGCGCATACGATACGACCTCCGTCGCTCCAACACTCTTCGCATTGAACGAGCAATTGAGCAAAATCGGGGGTCCAAGGTATTTGTGCAGCAACTTGGACGGAGCCATCTGACACAGCTTACCACACCAAGAGGTGAAACCGTCGTCTCCAAGCCGGAAGTTCTAGCTGAGATTGAGGACTTTTATGGCCGATTGTACGCCTCGCAGGTTTCGTGTCCGGAACCCAGTAGCGAGGATGCTAGAGCCACGTTGACCCGCCACTACACAGAAGACCTTCCAGAGATCAGCCTTGACGAGATCGAAGTGGCCTTGAGGCAGTTAAAAAATGGAAAAGCCCCGGGGGAAGACGGAATCACTTCGGAGCTCCTAAAAGCAGGTAGTTTACCAGTTTTGAAGGAGGTCCAACGTGTTTTCAATACCGTTCTGAACCAAGGGAGAACTCCAAAGGCATGGAGCAAGAGTGTGGTTGTGCTGTTTTTCAAGAAAGGCAACAAAGCTTTATTGAAAAACTATAGACCAATCTCACTTTTGAGCCATGTCTACAAACTGTTTTCCAGGGTTATTTCGAATCGTCTTGCGCGAAGACTGGACGAGTTTCAAACACCGGAGCAGGCTGGGTTTCGCAGCGGATTTGGCACCATAGACCACATTCACACAATGCGGCAGATCATACAAAAATCAGAAGAGTATAATCAGCCCTTGTGCCATTTGTGGACTATGAGAAGGCCTTTGACTCTGTTGAAACCTGGGCTGTTCTACAGTCCTTGCAACGATGCCAGGTGGATTGGCGATACATCGAAGTGCTGAGATGCTTATACAATGATGCCACTATGTCTGTCCAAGTCCAGAACCAGCAGTCTAAACCTATCCAGCTGCGCCGCGGCGTGAGACAAGGAGATGTCATATCTCCCAAATTGTTCACAAGCGCGCTGGAAGATATGTTTAAGACGCTGAGTTGGAATGGAATGGGCATTAACATCAACGGCAAATACATCTCACACTTACGATTTGCTGATGATATCGTCATATTGGCGGAATCGATGCAAGACTTACAACAGATGCTGAACAACCTAGCTGATGCTTCACGAGAGATTGGCCTGGGTATGAACTTGGATAAAACGAAAATTATGATAAACGATCGTATTACCCCAGAGCCGATCTCTGTCGCCGGAATGCCTCTTGAAGTTGTGCAGGAGTATGTCTACCTCGGGCAGACCCTGCGTTTGGGTAGGCACAACTTTGAGAAAGAGCTAAACCGGCGAATCCAGCTGGGCTGGGCAGCGTTTGGGAAACTCCGACAGGTCTTCTCGTCACCCATACCTCAATGTCTGAAGACGAAAGTCTTCAACCAATGCGTCCTACCTGTCATGACCTATGCTGCCGAAACGTGGACACTGACAGTAGGTTTGGTCCACAAGCTGAAAGTCGCTCAGCGAGCTATGGAGAGGGCTATGCTCGGAATTTATCTGAAGGATAGAATCCGGAACGAGGTTATCCGACAGAGAACCAAGGTAGTCGACATAGCTCAGAGGATAAGTAAGCTGAAGTGGCAGTGGGCCGGCCATGTTTGCCGCAGAACTGACAATCGTTGGAGCAAACTAATACTCGAGTGGAGACCGCGTTTAGGCAAGCGTAGTGTAGGACGCCCTCCGGCTAGGTGGGGTGACGATCTGAAACATGTAGCTGGCAAACACTGGATGAGAAGAGCCGAAGACCGGGCTCAGTGGCGCGTCTTGGGAGAGACCTACGTCCAGCAGTGGACCGATATAGGTTGATGATGATGATGATGATGATCCAGTATATCAAATAGCCCCCTTTTTGCCCTTTTTTTGGGGGGAAGTACCCCTCCAATCAAAAATCCCCGACGACAAAAAAATTCTAATAAGTCATATAACCTGTGTACCAAGTTTCGTCCAGATCGGTTGAAAAATGCGACCAGTAGAGAACAGACAGACACAGACAGACAGACAGACATCCGTACAAACGCATTTTTGGCCAATGTGGAAACTGAGACGCTTCGCTCGCTTCGCTTGCTCGGTCAATAAAGACAGACTTTTTGGCAGGTTTCTTTAAGAAACTGACACAAAATCGACTTCGAATCGTGCTTGAGCACTGTTTTAGAATAGAAACCACTAGAAGACACCAAACCGCACCAATTCAGCCGTTACATCATCATTAGCCGTATTATGCCCATTTTCAAGTTAACAACACAAACGACACAAACAGTGCAGCCACGTTTGAGACCACGACGTATTTATAGGAAACGATAGACAGGAGTCAAAAAATAAGAGCAATAAACAAATGTGGAAGCTATTTCTCGTGACCGCGTGAGAAATTCAATCATTCCAAGAGCTCTGCCAAGCTGTAGGTACGTCTGTCTCCAGCGGAGATATTAATGTAATTAATGTAAGAACTGCGAGTTGGAAGACTAAAATATGAGCGAAAGAAAATGCGAAGTTGGTTTTTCCAAAAAACGAAGATTACAACGGATCACAAAATCTTTGCCAGAATCAATTTACACGACTAGCTATGTAATGTAATAATGTTGATTCAGGCAAAGTAAATACATATAAACGGATAAACTGAGCCTTGGAAAGCTAACCAAGAGATGATAACGAAGTAGATTGCCAGCAAAGTCGGCCCACATACACAGAAAAGTCGTACCACAATGGATAAGACTAACACATTCTTGGATTGGCGTATATAACTTGTAAATTGTAGATTTTAAATGGATGTTCACTGAGCCAATGGGCCTAAGAGATGCACTTTTTTACGTTATTCGCTTCAAAACTCCGATTAGACTGACGGCCGTGTCGATCCAAATTTTGACAGTCTACTCAAGGTTCCATTTTTGTTTAATTTAAAATGTTGCCTGCCAGCCTGTGAAAGGAGTGTTTACTTCATGTAGCACTTCAACCTATTTGAAACTATTTGCAACAGAAAATTTTGTAATTACATACAAGGCCAAAATAATCAAAAATAATCTATACTATTATAAAACTGTTAAAAAGCCAAAAATTAAAATGAAAGATATGGATAAACCAAATATGCAGATCTACTAACTCGTTAGCATTTTTTCTCCCAACGAGTCACACTGTGACCGGATCTGGTGTGACTCGTTGGGAACCCATCAAATAAACGATTCTGATTACGAAAATCGAGTTTGTCTGTTTGTTTGTTCGGGGATCACGCCTAAACTAACTGGACCAATTTCAATGAAACTTATACCATTCAGAAGCCCTTTTTCCCGATTGAAACATAGGTTATATTTTATTGAAATGAAAGACGTGGATTCTTAGATACAGCTTGACCTCTCCATGATATTACATTGCCCCCACAACCCCAGAAAAATTTCAAATCGATTGAAAACTTTGAAGGTTAGAAATAATACCTTACCCTATCATACATCACACTTTTACCCACAACTAACACTCACAATCTCACAGACAGGGGATATGGTTCACATTCCATGACGCATACCTACTCCATAAGGTAATATTCAAGATACATAACGAACGCTTATTGTTTTAGTTAGGTGTCGTTACCCGCACCTGTTTGAAAACCCACTAAAAAAAATATTTACAGAAAATAAGGCTTATTTAGTGAGTTGGGTACCGCTCATAAGGACTATCCTTAGGTCTCAAGGACATCAACAATAATTAAGGTCAGAGTGACCTTACTAAGACATTCAAGGAAGTTTAAGAAATTAGTACCTACCTAGTGCAAAAGTATGAAGTTTTAATAATAATATGTAGCAATAATGGATAAATAATTTATAAGTTTAAAAAACTGGAAAAACCGACTTCAATTTGATACGCCTTCATCATCAAATGATGATGATGATGATGGCAGTTCATTGAGACTGTTCTATTAATCGTAAACACCACAGAAAAGAAAAATACCTAATATATCCGAGATACACTGCGCGGTGACACTACAACGGTTGGCAGTCGAGCTGGCAGTGACGCGCAATGTAACTCGAATACGCTAACGCGGCGACTGTCAATTTGTTCGTGGGTACTTACTGTTCTATTGCTCGTAAACGTCACAGAAAAGTCACAGAAAAGCAAAATATGCAATATCGTGTACGCGTATGACGTGTTTTTTCCAGTTATTCTTATTTACCTGCCTAATTACTAAACCGATTTTGATAAATTTTTTATGGGACAAATCTGGAAGCATACTTTTTTTCAGATAAAAAAAAGAAATTTTCAAATCGGTTCATAAATGACAGAGTTCTGAGGTAACAAACACAAAAAAAAACGCAAACTAAAGAATCAAAGGTACTATGTGAAGTTTCGTCTGCAGTCTGTCGTTGAGCGCTTGGAAAGGCCCCTTGTTGTTTGATGCGCGTTTATTCCGATTGTCGAGTAAACTCGCTTGCGGTACATAATGCGCGCATGGGACCACTATTTCATCCTCCTGCAAATATATAATTGACATTTTACTCTTCAAACCGAAACTCCTGCGAGCATCACTACGGTATATATATAACTGGCGGAAAGAATAAAAGATAGGTACCTACGCCATCATACACCGCAATGCAGGTCATTCACCCACCTCCACCACGATGTCGCAAAATTCAATTTATGAATGGCTAATTCTGTCGCTTTCCATACAAACCTGTCGCTAAGACGGTAATCGCTCGAATCTCGTAGTACTGTTTGTTTACCATACATAAATTGAATTTTGCGACATCGTGGTGAAGGTGGGTGGATGACCTGTATTGCGATGTTATTTGGCACCTACTATAGTGTGCGGTACTGGTACTAGGTTTCTCAAATAATAATTAGCAATTCATGATTAGCAAAGAATTATTGGCCATTTTGCTTTTTATGTAGGTACATATATACCGATGTTTGTTACATAAATAAATTGATAGGCGTCATGGCTCAGTCGGTAGTAGCTCAGGCTTCCGTGCTGTGAGTCGTGGGTTAGATTCCCACCAAGAACAAACATTTGTGTGTGGCAAACAGATGTTTGTTATTATCCTAAGCTCTGGTGACGGAGTTTTTAGGCTGCCTTAAGGCCTCCGTCGTGGCTTTATCATTGCTACAACCGAAACTTTAACATGCGCTTCAAAACACGGAAGCGCTCAGATGTAAATGCCACATGTAATGATCTAAAGGTCACCTATCCAAATAGTGACCGGGCAGATCGTCGCTTAACTTAGAAAATCGTTGAAGATTGAGTAAGCAAGCTACGCCATGAGCGCTTTACCTGTAAGTGTACCGTTATCTAAAAGTGTAGCTCATCTCTCGGTATCTGGGTGTACTGGTCTGCAATTAATAAGAATACAGCCAATACATCCACCCACCTATCCACATAAAATTATACAAATTTGAACTTGACTTACTTATAATCTAAACAAGACATAATAATGTCTCGTATGTTTTTTCTGAACGAACCGGGTGAGGTTGCAATGAATACCTACACTAAACTGTGGTAGATACTTGACTTACCTGCCAGAGCCTTCTGGCAACAATTCTTCAACTTTCCCTGCCTCTTCCAGAATGTCTGCCACTTTACCATCTTTGTTTGGATATAAAATTAGTTCCATATCTTCTTTATAATTAGGGCCAACCTAAAAACAAATAATAATGAACTTATAGAACTACTCGTTTCCGCCCGCGACTTCGTCCGCGTCTCGTTAGATCCCGTTGATTTTCCGGGATAAAAAGTATCCTGTGTGTTAATCCAGGTCACAGAGAATATATTATATTCCAAGTTTCATCCAAATCGGATCAGTAATTTTTGTGTGAAAGAGTAACAAACACCCATACATTCTTACCAACTTTCGCGTTTATAATATTAGTAGGACAATACCGTGATTAAGAAATAGATGTTTGACAAAAACAAAAAGCTATTACCTATTCTATGGCTATAGCTATTCTTTAATGGGCGCCAACCGATGCACTCAACTTGTAGCTACATAGGATTTTGAAATAAAATTTATAAATTGTGAGAGAAGTTCTAGTTTATTATTATGTTCCTGTCGATACCCTATGGTTTTGATGGGATCCCTTACAAAAGCGAACCGTATTTCTTTATATTCTAACAATTAAATGTCTACAGATGGCCAATCTGCAGACAATTTAGTTCCTAAACTTACTCTGTTTAGCGGGGTTCTATTCTGTTTCACCTAGCTGGGTATATCTGTCACCTGTGCGACTCCACCACTGTGTTGTACGGGCTTTGGAAAGTTCTTATGGTATCAGCAGTCAGCAGCACTGGTATCCTTCTAGCATGGTTCCATAGGTAAAAACAGCTTCAAACTTCTCTCTTTTCTGTTCTTTTCTCACTCTAAACTAAGGAGCGACTAATCTGCAAAGAGGACAGAATCTGTCAAATTCAGGGAAACAATTGATGATCTCAATAAGTGTTTGTGCCCTAGATTTTGTTAAATATCTTATAGATTTTTATCGTTATATCTCTTTGTAATATTGTTTAATGTAAATACTACAATGTTTTTTGCTAGTCTATAGAATAACGCATTGGAGTAATCTGTAGTGTTATTCTATTATAAATAAATTGAATTTGAATTTGATGAAGGACCGTGAAACGGGCATGGAAGAACATTACCTGCCGCTCCTAATGCCTCAGCATGTCGTTATACGCTTTCTTCCCACGATCGAAGACACGTCTCCCAAGACACATCGAGTTTATATTCTTCGACGATAAATCCTATTTTAACGATGCCCGGCTGGCTACTAAGTTTCTCAGAGGGGTTCGGATAAAAGATAATGTTGGGGTTTATTTAGCAGGGAAAAGCATGGCGAACACAAAATACACATTGTAGCGACACAGGTTACATACCTACGAAAGAACGCAGTTTGCGATTCAGCAAAACATAGGTATGCAGCCAGTCGTCACCCCGCAGGCGCGGAGAAGAGTCGTAGAGTCGTAGCGTTGTAGAGTCGAGTCGTAGGTTCGTAGGTTCGATACTGATGCCACACGAAATATACCTACCTACAAGTGACAATTTACTCACGTGTTTTCATTGACTCCCAAATAACTCCTAGGAACTCAGAGACATAAAAGTGGTGACCCCGAAGTTTTTTATGGGTGACGATTCACCTTTGAGTTCTCGCCGCGCCTGCGAACATCTTTCATAAACTTTTGGACTTCATTTTTAAATTAAATAGTGCCGTGCTGTTTTGTGACACCGACATCATGTTACCTGCCCCGGTGCCTGGACAGGCCGCCGCGCCAGTGGCAAATCCTGCCGTAGCGCCGCCGCCGAGCCCCGCTCCGGTTGCTAAGGAGGAGAAAATGGATTTGGCTGCGATCACGGTCACGTCACGTGTTCCGGAATTTTGGGTGGACCAGCCAAGACTCTGGTTTTTCCAAACAGAGGCTGTAATTGCGTCGCAGAAGATGACGGACGAGACTAAATTTAATCTCGTCATTACCAAGCTTACAAAAGAGGTGATTCAACAGGTCACTGACATATTGATGAACCCGCCCACTTCGAAGAAATACGAAGCGTTGAAGGAGAGACTTCTAACGATTTATGAGGAATCCGAGACTCGACAAATACAGAAACTTATCAGTGAAATGGAGTTGGGGGATCAGCGCCCGTCTCAGCTTTTAAGGCGGATGCGCGATCTCGCCCGCAGTAAGGTACCAGATGAGACACTAAAAATTTTATGGCAGGGCCATCTGCCATCGGCTGTTCGTGGCATCATCACCGTGACTGAGTCCAGTGATTTGACCATTTTGGCTAAGATTGCCGATAAAGTGATGGAGACGCAAGGCACTACTCCCTTAGTGTCCGAGGTGAGAGCGACGCCTGCACCATCTTCGAGCAGCGTGATTGATACGACGGCAATCATCAACGAGATTAAGCGGATCGATAGGCGGATTGATGGACTGCAACGTCAATCACGTCAGACCGTATTCCAGTCTCGAGGTCGTGGTCAGAACAGCGGAAGGTCTAACAGTGCATCGAGGTCGTCAACGAGGAAACCGGATTGGCAGTGTTTCTACCACTTCCGATACAAGGAGAATGCCCGCAAGTGCGTGCCGCCTTGCAGCTGGAAGAAGGAGGGAAACTAGCTCAGGTACAGTCGACGACGGGAACCTGTGCCTGTACGCAAGCTGTAAGTAGCAACCGTCGCGTCACAGATCGGAATACAGGGTTACGTTTTTTGGTGGACACGGGTGCAAACGTTTCTGTGCTTCCTTACCGTAAGTGTAAAAGTGATAATAGTGTTGGTTATAAACTTGAGGAGAACATGGTAGGATAGATGTCCTCCTACGAAAAGGGAAGATCTTCCACGCCGAGCGACCTTTGGCTCGGGGTCCGAGGACCGATGGATGGTATTCGATAGTATTACTTATGTTCAAACTCCGTGATAACTTCGTTAACAAACTCCGTGACCCCACAAACTATTTGCTGCAAATGGCACAGAAATCAGTACTTTTGGTGAAAAGTCTCTAGTGTTGGACTTGAAAATGAGGAGACCTTACCGTTGGACATTTGTGTTGGCGGCAGTTAACCAACCTATTTTAGGTGCAGACTTTTTAATACACCATAAGCTTTTAGTAGACTTACCTAATCGTAGGTTAATTGACGAGGTTACAAAGTTTAATTTAATAGGCTCTATTGTAACATGCGATCAACCTACTTTGAGCACCTTAGACGAAACGCATCCATATTTTAGTCTTTTTTCCCAATACCCGGACATAACGAAACCTGTTTCTTTTAAGGAGACCCCTAAACATACAGTTTTTCATCACATAGAGACAGCCGGCCCGCCAGTACATGCCAAGGCGCGCCCCCTGCCTCCCGACCGGTATTAAAAGGTAAGTGAGGAATTTCGCATAATGCAGGAATTGGGGATCTGCCGGCCTTCGAAGAGCCCATGGGCTAGTCCATTGCATGTAGTTCCAAAGAAAAATGGAGAGATTCGACCATGTGGGGACTACCGGCAATTGAACGCGGTTACGAAGCCTGACAGATACCCAATCCCGCGTTTGCATGATTTTACCTATATTTTGTCTGGGAAACGTGTTTTTAGCAAAGTTGACGTGAATAGAGCTTATCACTGTATTCTTGTTGCACCGGAAGATGTTGAAAAGACAGCGATCATCACACCTTTTGGATTATTTGAGTTCCCTAGGATGTCCTTCGGGTTACGTAACGCGGCCCAGTCCTTTCAGCGTTTTATGAACAATACTGTTTTACAAGGATTAGGCATCGTACGAGAAGACGGAACATTCGAGCCAAGCTCAGAGTTCATATTCTGTTACATTGATGACGTAATCGTAGCTAGTGAATCACAGGTTAAACACGAACAGCATTTACAAGTCTAGTTTAAACGTTTAAATGAATTCGGAATAACGATTAATTTGTCGAAATGTTCATTCGGACAGGAACATATTGAGTTTTTAGGACATGAGGTAACCGTAGAAGGTATAAGGCCCGCTATAGATAAAGTCAAAGCCATTATTGATTTCCCTAGGCCTGAAACGGTAATTGAACTCAGACGTTTTATTGGTATGGTTAATTTTTATAGACCACACATGCCTAAGGCTATTGCTTATCAAGCTGAACTTCATAAGTATATCCGAGGCTCTAAGAAAAACGATAAGTCGAAGATCGATTGGACTGATGAGGCTAACCAAGCTTTCATTAAGTGTAAAGAAAGTTTACAGTCAGCCGCGACGTTATCATATCCTATGTCTAATACTCCCTTGGCGTTGATGACAGATGCATCAAATACTTGTGTAGGAGCGGTATTACAACAGATGGTAAAAGGTAATTGGAAACCGTTAGGTTATTTTTCACGCAAACTCACCGATACGCAGGTTAAGTATAGTACATACGATCGTGAGTTGTTAGCAATTTACTTGGCAGTTATTCATTTTAGAAGTTTGTTTGAAGGTCGAGAGCTAATCATCTATACAGATCACAAGCCCTTAACTTTTGCTTTTTCTAAGCTAACGAGCGATAAAGAAACGCCACGTAGAACTAGACAGCTTATTTACATCAGTGAGTTTACCACGGATATTAGGTACGTCGCTGGTGGCGATAATTTAGTTGCTGATTCGCTAAGTCGAGTTGAAACAATAACATGTCCAGCTACTTTGGATTTCGCAGAAGTAGCTACTGCCCAGGGCGACGATGCTTATTTAGCAAATTGGACCGCCGAGTCGAATAGCAACGTGTTTATTAAAAAGGTAACAATACCTAATATTGAAACTGCAATTTATTGCGAAACGTCGACGAATAATATTAGACCCTATTTACCGGAAAAATTCAGGAAATTAGCGTTTAATTTAGTACATAGTTTAAGTCATCCTGGAGTTAATAATACACGTAAACTTGTATCCCAGCGTTTTTTCTGGCCAGGTATGAATAAGGACGTTAGTGTTTGGGCTAAATCTTGTATCTCATGTCAGAGATCGAAAGTTCAACGTCATACTGTATCGTTTTTAGGTCAATTTCCAGCAGCTGGACGTTTTGAACACATCCATACTGACATTGTAGGACCCTTACCGACCACGTCGGATGGATATAGGTATTTACTTACGGTCATAGATCGTTGTACGCACTGGCCTGAAGCATTCCCCATCAAAGATATTACTGCTGAGACTGTAGCAAAGGTTATTTACGACGGCTGGATTACTAGGTTTGGAATTTGTAGGTATTTAACATCCGACCAAGGACGCCAGTTTGAAAGTAGTCTTTTTTCAGAGTTAATGAAATGCATGGGTATAGATAAGATCAGAAGCTCACCTTACCACCCACAGAGCAACGGAGCTATTGAGAGATGGCATAGAAGTCTGAAGGCAGCACTTCGAGCTCGTTTAGACTCCACTTCTTGGGTAGAGGAGCTATCAACCGTTTTGTTGGGGCTCCGAACTACTTTGCGTAGTGACTCAAACCTCAGTGCCGCGGAACTAACATACGGATGTAGTTTGAGGTTACCGGGTGAATTTTTTGTATCAGCAAAGTCAGAAGCTTCAGATCCTCATACATTAGTGCAGGAGTTACGGGACGGGATACGTAAAATGCGAGCCGTACCAGTTAAGCAACGCGATTCACGTACTTTGTTTATTCATCCTGATTTAAAGTCGTGTGAATATGTTTTTATAAGGGTTGATGCAGTTCGTAAGCCTTTACAACCGCCATATGACGGTCCGTACCGTGTTTTAAGTAGGGGCAGTAAGGTTTACAAAATACAACTTCCTAACAGGTGTATCAATGTTTCTATTGATCGTCTCAAGCCAGCGTATGTACTTAGCGAGCAGTGTAGTACTGATCCGCTAACGCCTCCGCTTCCGTTAAGGATGATGACGTAATACCCAACCACACTCCGAGTTCGCCTAGTAATTCTACTTCAGGTAAAAAAACTCGAAGTGGTCGCGTGGTACGTCTTCCAACACGTTTTAAACTTTAAGTTTAGTAAATAGTATGAGTACTTGAACGAGAAAGTAAGTATCCACCTAGTTTAGTCATTTTTCATTATTTTGCATGCCTAGTATCTAAGTTTTATCTATCTATTTGTTTTTACAAGTACTTAGAGTGTTCAAGGTAAAGGTTGTAAGCATGGTTCATTGACTAGGTACTGTGTTATACTTATTGTATTAGGGTTATACTTACTTGTATCAGTACGTACATTCATTTTGTATCGTTTTATAGGTATATGTGTTAGTTTATGTAGGCAGGATAATATTCGTGCATACACCGTTCACAGAGAGGCACTATGTGCTATTCGCCGCTGGATAATTATGGTGAAATGATCGGTTAAAGCATCTTCGGCATAGTACTGCAGAGAGGTTTTTCAAGCCCTGTGCCACAGACCTAGGACACAGTTAGTACTGATGCGGATGCAATATGCGCTAAACGAATATCGACCTAAGTTATCTAAGTTAATTAGTTAAGTTATGTCTATAGGTATTTACAATTTACATACGCGAGTTATTACGTTATATGAATTCAGTCATATTGGTTTGCAAATTATGTACGAGTAAATAGGTACATCCAGTCTTTACTTTTGCAAGCATAGACTTTTTATGAACAAAGTTCATTCTTTGACTGTATGAAGTGTTAAAGATTTTTAAAATTTTGTAATTGGGTTATGATGATTATGCAAATGTTTAGTTTGTACATTAATTGAGTGAACATATTTTTTTTGGTTATTATTGGCAGTACTATTTCGGATACCGTTGGTTGCACGCACGTTCATGATAATTACCATGGGTAAACAGCAATCAAAGGAAGTTGGAGATAATAGAGTGGTCATTGCTCAGAACTCAACTCAGGTAGAGGCGCACATGACCCAGCAAAGCATTTTGTTAGTGGCTATAGTAGCACTTCTTATTCTACTTGTGGCCTATGTGGTTTGGCGGTGATTCTGTAATCGTATATTACGGGCCTGGCTACGCAAGGAGATCAGCTCTGCCCCGCCGCCGTGTGCCGCGCCGCTTGCGCATGTAAGAGTGATACAGCCGGAGGTTGCACCTGCAACGGTAGTCAATCCTGTGCCTGCAGCCCCCGCAGCTTCAGTCAGATATTCGTGATTAATTTTTTTACGTTCGGTGTTGGGTTAGTGTAACGTTCAAACAGTGAAGTGCCTAGGTAACACACTTAAAAAATATGTTCAACCAGTTTTTTGTATTACGTTAATGTTTTATGATAGCATGTACTTATGTTATACTACATTATTTGTTTTCACATTTCTTTAATCCCAGTGTTTTAATTAATTTGTATTTGTTTTTCTCTACCGCGCCTGAAGTTGAATATTGTATTGGATAACTAATTTTGAGTATCATTTTTTATCCGGCAACTGTACTTGTATTTTAAGTATTAATTTTGTGTGCCAACTGTACTTGAGTAGGTGTAGCCATAGCTGAAGGATCGCGTTACAGTGCGTTGTCAGCAGTGCGCTCGCTGTGCGATATGTTGCGCACTTGTAAGCCGTGTTAGTTTTAGAGTTTTAACCTTGAATTGTATTCTGATTTAGATATAATAAATTTTTTTTTTCTCTCAAAAGGGGAAGGTTACTGTAGCGACACAGGTTACATACCTACGAAAGAACGCAGTTTGCGATTCAGCAAAACATAGGTATGCAGCCAGTCGTCACCCCGCAGGCGCGGAGAAGAGTCGTAGAGTCGTAGCGTTGTAGAGTCGAGTCGTAGGTTCGTAGGTTCGATACTGATGCCATACGAAATATACCTACCTACAAGTGACAATTTACTCACGTGTTTTCATTGACTCCCAAATAGCTCTTAGGAACCCAGAGACATAAAAACATTTATTTTGTACCAGAATAATACGACAATGCGTAGCGATTGTTTTTAGTATCTTGTCTTGTCACTTCAATTCAAATCCATGGATAACCATAAATAGTTCTGTGGCCAGTACTCACAGATAAATGCTCACAGACACTTTAAAACATATAATGAGACATTCAGATACAAGCGACACAATAATAAAAGGAAATACAATGAAAAGTTACAAATTAGGTAAAATGCGCGCGCGACAATCAAACAACTCTCGTACGTAGGGCTCGCGCGAAACGCGGGACGCCAGGGTTAGTACCCGCGCGTGGGTCTCGATGGCGCTAGACGTCGCGGAGATTTAAAAGCTGGAGTCAATAGAACACTGCTTCCGTCGCAAGATCCACCTACACATCCGGTATCCGGTTTAGACATTGATGGACTATGTATGTATGACGCGCTACACTATAACAAATGACGTTCTCTCATCACTTTAGGGAATTATAAGGCCTACTATAGCCATAAAACCACAAAATATTCAATACTTACGGAGATAAAATTGGATTAAAATGTGTATGAAAATTCGTCCTGCCATTTGCCGGCGGAAAAAAATTAAATGTCATTCACAAAAACCAGCCGCTCTTTCTTTTTTCTATCGCTCAATCTCCGATCAAATGTTAATGTCAAATCATCTGGATGTCACTCGTTTTGACGTTTTCGTTCTAGTATGACCTAGATGTTCGGTGAGTATGACACAAGAGTCAAAAAGTTGTTTTGGAATGTGAAAATAAGAAAATCCACGGGAACTACGAAAAAACAGTGTTGCGAAACGAATATGCAACAATCGACAGCAACCATACCCAATGTTTCTCTTAGGCATTCCATCGGTCCTCGGACCCCGAGCCAAAGGTCGCTCGGCGTGGAAGATCTTCCCTTTTCGTAGGAGGACACATATCCTACCATGTTCTCCTCATTGGTGACCAGCCGACGCGCGACGTGATCCAGCCGTCAACCACTACGGAACAGCTGCCGAAGCCTGACGACTGGAGTTTCCTGAACACGCACAACCTTCTTCAACCATCAAGCCGATCTAGCCGGATCATCATCTATCTACTTTCTCTCATCCTCCCAGCTTCTATCAGCCATGCAGTAAGCAGCAGCAGCCAATCATCAGCCAGCAGCCTCCGCAGTTCCATCGCAGCCGCAACAGTCAGCTTCCTGGACCTGCAGGCTATCGCGACATCTCCTCATCGTTGCTACATCCAGCACATGAATCCCAGCACCTGTCTCGACTAACCGCAGACCCGCCAAATTCACGCCAACAGCAACGCCACCGCACCGCTTCGTCTCGACTCACCGTAGACAACAAGCGCATCTCGTTCCGTCTCGACTCACCGTATACAATGAACGCTTCGCATCGCATCTGCTCACCACGTCTCGACTCACCGTAGACAACGAGCAACGCTAGCACAACTTTGCTTTCATCGACGCTGCTACCAACAACGGACGGATCGACCTCCGGTCTGGAAAGGGAGTGATATAGCGCCATCTATCTCGCTACATAAGAACTAACATGAGAAAAATCCTAGATCGCGCAAATGAAATTATCACGGAGTTTGAACATAAGTAATACTACCGAATACCATCCATCGGTCCTCGGACCCCGAGCCAAAGGTCGCTCGGCGTGGAAGATCTTCCCTTTTCGTAGGAGGATACAATATCCTACCATGTTCTCCTCACATTTGTCCTATCGTCTTTGTCCTACCTTAGTGCGGTTCGACCGCACTAAGGCGGAACTGCACTGCAGCGCAGCGACGCGACGACGTTTTCAATGTAGTTCGGTATAACGCACTAGAACTGCAGCAGCGCGGCATTTTATCTCTCGGTCGGTTGGCAACCACTAAACGCGATGGATGAAATTGCTGTGGACGGTATATATATATAAAAGAAGAGGGACCTGACTTACTTATCACACTCTAGGCCAGACCGCTAAATCTAGAGCTGAAATTTGGAATGTACCTAGACGGGATTTTAACAATTTTAACTCCTGACCCGGTCAAACTGGGCCTAAACGTTAGTATGCAAAATCGTATTTCTTGAAGTTATACCAAAGTTGGCACGTACCTATATTCATCAAACTAAATAAATAAGAACTGTATTAAAACTAGCTCAACACTAATTCGCTGTGCTATTAGTTGTCAAAGTTTGTATGGAAAAATTGGTTTGTTTCAAGCTTAGGTACCTAGCATGTCCTAACAAAATACCTACGAAACGTGTAGGTAAGAAGGGAGATAGCGTACCTAGGTAAAAAATACCAGCCTCTGAAGCCACATTTAAGAAGTAGCTAAGTAGGTAGGTAGGTAGGAGGTACCTACTTAAGATCTCGCTATTAAGTCAACGGGAAGCATAGTTTATAATTATGTTGCTTTATTACTGAGAACCTACCAGTACATACCCACTTCCATGATGCTCCCAGGCAGGCAAGGCAAGCAGCGCTGCTGAGCGCGATCACACTATGCCGAAGTGGGCAGGGACTTGGGCAGGGAAGTGGGCTGGGAAGTGGTGTGAACACGAACATGCCGCGGTCCCGTCTCCCTGCCCAAGTTCAAGTTCATGCCCTAGCTCCTTAGTGAGAATAAAGGCGATGTTGCTGTGGCAATCATTTCGGAATTAATCACGGCAATCATTCCTTGCCCACTTCGGCTTTTAAGCTCGATATACATTTCTATAAGTACAGTAGCGAGTTAAGAACTCAGACAATCCAAACGGGCGGAGTGAGTAGTTTACATTGCAATAACAACGAACACAGCCACACTTTACAAATATATGGACTGTACCACAGATTATATAATACTATACTAGTAACTGTACTAAACTCGCCTGTCTACATGCCGGCCAGTTAAGTTGGCGGGGCGCGGGAGACGGAAGAGGGGGCTACTTCGCACTGGATTCGCCAAAAAATAGGATCGCGATCTATTCAACTCAACTTAATCAACAACTTACTACACTCGCTGTTGCCGTGCAAACATTATTAACAACTTAACTCGCCGATGACGCAAGTTAACTCGCTACTTATTAGATGTAAATTGGGCTTATAGTGTGATTGCGTTAATAGACAATTCAAGCGAAGCAAGCAAGAAACGTCATTTGTTCGTTCATTCGTTCGTTCTTTCAAGCGGCCATTATTGTTTATGGTCGGACATTTTGCTTGGGAAATTGAAGACGTAATTAATTACAAAAATACAATATTTTTTACCAGATCTTTGCCATTTTGCTGTACATTTCATTTAGCCTTTTACCTGTGCGAGCTAAAACATCAGTTTACGATGTGACAAACATTCCGTGTAAGCGATTATGTGAAGTTTTTTTTCGTCCATTATAGCGGGAAATCTACGTAGCGTCGCGACTATCTATTGTGAATATCGGTGGCGTGGACTGAGAGGAGTGTCGTAACAGCCGTGTTATGTGTTCAAATACGTTTTTGTAGTTGAAACGTGGTAAAGTTTCTTGAAATTGACAATGTCGGAGGAAATTGCGGTTTCTGATAACGCTACGGGGGAAGATGCTACAGTGCAGAGCGACAGTGCCACGGTGGAAACTGTTGCTGAGGCAGCCGAGGAGCTTCCAGAGCAGCCCAATGACGATCCTCCCGAGCATCTAGAGGAACCACCAGCGGTCACTGAAGGTAATATGAAACTTTGGCACATAACCTATTATCTAATTTGTTGACACACTTTTGTAACATCCCTTTCATATTCAAATATTTTTTCACAGAAATAAGAATGTTGCAAATAACTTTATGTGATTTTATTCTAGGTGCGATAACGGTATTACTATAAATCCTAACAATAGAACGTTTGATTTACAATTTTTAAAGAAACTAGTTCGTGCAAATTTTCACTTTCATTGTAGTGATTAGCAAGTCTACTGAGTAACACGGTTGTGGTGTTGATCTATTGTTCTGAGTGTAATATCTCTAACTGGGTACATTTTGTGTTGATGATGTCATTAATCGAAGCGGTATATACATGATGCTGTAGAACAAAACTAGTACATGTTTATACATAACTTTTTTCTCTATTGAATTTATATTTTATTTAGTTCCATAAATATTAAAAAATAAAATTAATTTATTATTTTCTGTTGAAATCTGAGCAATCAACATCTTGAATTTGCCATTGTGACTCGGTAAACTACAATAAATGTTGCCATGTACACATACAACTTAGCCATTTCTCTATAAATATTCAAACCTTGTGCACTGCTCCTAAATATTGTGTGGCTAGATTAGTTAATCTACTATATAAAAATAAGTCGGGTTTTCCTTCCTGACTCTATAACTCCAGAACGCACAAACCGATTTCCACGGTTTTGCATTCGTTGGAAAGGTCTCAGGCTCCGTAAGGTTTATAGCAAAGAAAATTCAGGAAAAATTTCAACAGAAAAGCAGGAAAATGGAATTTTGAAAAGTCACACCCTAACGCGAGCAACGCCGCGGGAGACGGCTAGTAGTATATATTCTTCAGATTCTTGAAAAATGGTAGCAAACAAATTCATTTCAATATATCACATTATTGACACGAATTGCTAATTTTATGAATAAATAAAGGTGGTGGGATAAGCTGGAAGCCTATGAGAGGGACTGGCGAATTGGGGCTCAAGATTGTGAAGGCTGGCGGAAGTTAGGAGAGATTCTTGCTCAACAATGAAAGAATATGGGTTTATAGTAATAAAAGAAAAAAAAACTGGAGCTATAGGTGTTTACAAATGTTTAGAGCTTGCCAATAATTTAAAAAATAATGTTATTCTAGTTGGCTGATTACGACTTTGTGGATTATTGTTTTATCATTCACTTCTAGAAATGTTCTTGCTATCTTGGCTTTCCAGAAGAGATCCTTATGAGTTAGGCTTTGGTTAGCATATTTTTCTTTTAAAAATTACAAACGGTGTGAAATAACCCTGCAGTTTTACATGTCCAAAGCAACAATTGTGGTTGCAACGTTGTTCAGACCGTTTAAAATATTTACAAAAACTCTGCCATGGTACTTGTCTCTTAGGTTTTGTTACTGACATGTATTTATTAATAGAACAAAGAAGATACAGTGGAACTGAAACCTGAAAAATGTTCCTTACAAAAAGTAAGGTCTAATAAACATAAAACTAGATTGATAACTACACATCTTATTAATCAGAACTTAAACAACACTGGAAGAAGATACTGGAAGCAGTCAGCATTTGGTACATATGCTTCGTGATGCGTTGACCTGGTGGGTTACTCTCGAACACGGTTCCAATCTGGATCCATAGATTTTGACAGAAGTCCTGTAATTTTTCAGTACAAAATGACACAAAATCTGTCAAAATCCGGATCCAATTTGGAACGGTGGGGGTCAAGAGTAGCCATACAGGTCTTGTTAGTCAGGAATACTCAACAAATCTTCGTGCAGCTGGTGTAGATTGTGATTGTAGGGCAGCAAGGCCCAGGTGGGCAACAAATATGTAAAACAGTGCTTAAAAAAATTTAACTAAATGAAAGGATTATGACTAAGAAATATTTAACACTGTGTGACATAGACATATCAACCTAAGCTTTAACATATCTAGATAGTCATTCTTTCATTTATATCTTCTATTGCAGAAACACCACAACCAAACCCTGTCAAGCTAGAACCAGACCCGGAGCCAGGACCACACACTGCAGAACCCACTACAGAAATTAAAATCAAAGATGAAGCAATAGATACAGAAGTGCCACTTCTAATGGACATCAAGGATGAGTTTGAGGCGACAGATGAGATGGTGTACGCAGATGATGACAAGAGAGGCATTAAACGCAGGGCGTCTGATGCTTTTGATGATGATGTGGAGTTCAAAGGTTTTGAGAAGATCGAGGACTTCCCACAGTTGGAGTACAGTCTTATATTGCGTAAGTTTTGTTATCTCAGTTTATTACTTATATATTAATATGAGAATTGAATGTAGATAAAAAAAACTGACACCTGCGGACCTAAGATGCGCACCGCGCGTTTTGTCGACACTATTAGGTACTACAGATAATGCAATAGTTCCTAAACTGGTACAAAATGCTTACATTTTGACAGAACGACATGACAAATATCTCGCGGTGCGCATGCTAGGCCCGCTGGACTCTGCACTATTCCAAGAATATTTTTTACTCTAATGTTTCAATGTTACATTTACTTTCAACTAAACCGCCGCTAATCTAACCTTTATAATGTTTACAAAATACGCGCACCACAGCAGTAATCAATAAGTAAGCCATGCACGAAAAAGCGCATTGCCAGTGGCCCGGGGCAGTTCAGTTGACCAATTGAAGGTTGATGTTGAAATTTATAAAATGCTAATAAAAAAAAAACAATCAGAGAAAATTGCCATTCTACAAATCCTTATTCTTAGGAAAAATTTACTTGTGTACCAATAATGAGACAAAAACTTTTGTACGCTAGCAAGAAGAATCAATCATCATCATCAATATATATATATAAAACTCTTATGAAGCTGACATAGAATCAACACACAGCCCAAACTATAAGTCCTAGAGGTATGAAATTTGGAGGGTAGTATCCTTATATATTATAAGAGTGCACTAAGGAATTTTGAAAAGTCACACTCTAACGCGAGCAACGCCGCGGGAGACGGCTAGTATGTATTATATAAAACTCTTTTGAAGCTGACTGAGAATCAACGCACAGCCTAAACTATAAGTCCTAGAGGTATGAAATTTAGAGGGTAGTATCCTTATATAGTGTAGGGGTGCACTAAGAAAGGAATTTTGAAAAGTCACACTCTAACGCGAGCAACGCCGCGGGAGACGGCTAGTAAGTCCTCCTACGCTCCGAGTTTAAGTCTATCATAAAGTCGGCACTACCACTCTGTGTGAAATTTTAAAATAAATAATGAATAAATTTGAATTAGCAAGCATCTACAACTTAAACGAGAATACAAACCTAAGAGGACACTCTCAAACTGGTTAGCCTACCAAGTACAAGCAACCCTAAAAGACATACCTTGCCAAACCGTGTAGTCGAAGCCTGGAATAGGCTGCCAGAGACTATAATTAGTGCTCCAACGGTTAACATATTTAAAAACAGACTAGATAAACCAAGTGCACAGACAATATTAAGTGATATACACATATCAGCTTTAAGCTGCCTGTGTATAAAATAATAATAAATAAATAATAAAGTACTGGTTTTCAGAGCGCCTGGAGGCGGAGGTGAAAGCAGCCAGCAAGGGCTTCCGGCCGGTGCGGACCGTGATGGCTACCCCTTCCGCCCCGGCGCGCCCCTCCAAACGACCACGCAAGGATACTGGTGAGCAATCTCTAACAAACGGTGAAGGAAAACACCACTAACTCATTATTAAAGCTGCGAATGCAGCAGAAGAAATACCTTTGTTTTTTTTTCAGTTTAGGTTAGTTGTGACTAAGGCCCGTATACCGCTCATTACTGCTCAAACACTGTACCTGATTCAAGCATTGATTTTATTATGAAAATCTCTACTGAAATCTATGCTTCAGTAATAATTTCTGTATTAGCATTGATTAAATCAAAGCCAGTGGAATTCGTCTTCAAGATGATACCTTCTTATTTCTTATTTTAGATGGATCTAGACCCTCATCAGCACTGTCTTCAAGATCGGAAGATGATGTAAGTATCAGCTACAATTTACATTTCAATAGTATAATAGTTTTCCATAACAAGCAGTTCATGATTTTTGTGATCATTTTCTATAGCTTTATATATATATTCGATCTTACATAATAATATTGATTGCATCAATAAATGTTACTAAAATGCAAACTAGATAAAATGACTGAAAAATCGTTTGCCACCTTTGGTTGACGTAGTCGGAGGAATACTTTTCTGATTTGACAGGAAAAACATGTAAAAAATTATATTTTTTATTTATGCTGCTGGATATAGGCAATACGACTTTATAACACCCTGCTCGATCATAAACCGGTATTTATGTCTCATGGTTTTAGTAGCTTTGGCTCGCGGATTCGCTCGCATTCAAACTGTTGAAGCTGTAGCTCAATTGATTAGGTTAGAAGGATGTTTGATTGCTTTTCGTAGTATGGAGACTAATGGCTTAGCTACAACATTCTAAAGTAGATGCATAGAGGTCTTATTCGAGATCAAAAATCAGAAATAAAATGTATGTGAAGCAACAATTTATAGAAAGTAGGACAGTTTCGAAATTATTTCAAAAAGAGCTCAACGGTGCTACTAAATAAGGTCGACATTCCCAGGTAAATCCATCAGCGTCTCCAGCTCAGCGCGGCCGAAGAACAACGAGCGAAATGTCGTCACCTATGTTCAGAGTTCCCATAGAACTCGGTTGGAAGAGAGAACTTGTGTACCGAGCTGCATTAGACGCACATTCAAGAAGAAACGCCGATATTTACTATTACATGCCGACTGGGAAGAAACTACGGTCTATGCGAGAGGTACGTTTTCTATGGCAGAGTTACTTGGAACGACTAGAGAAGCGTGGCGTAGCTTGCTAAATCAATCTTGACCGATTATTATCTAAGTTAAGCGATCTTCCGCGCGATCACTATTTGATTAGGTGACCGTTAGTGGCATTTACATTCTAGCGCTTCCGTGCTTCGGATGGCATGTTAAACTATCGGTCTCGGCTCTAGCAGTTGTTAAACCGCGGCTTGAGGCCCACTAGAGATATATAGTGCTCCAAGTGTCAGTAGTACGTTGGAAGTCGGATTGATATGGCCTAAAATGATAGTTTGTGCTTTTATTTTTTTATTTTTCTAGGTGGGCGAACATCTGGCCGGCACTGGGTTGACATTAGAAAACTTCACATTCTTCAAGGAGCCACTGGGGCTTGATGATCCGGAAAAAGAAATCATCAGGTAAATATCAATGGCGGTATTTTTCTAGTGTTTCTGTTCTACCACTATTATAAATTTTAATGTGAATGTTTAGATGTTTTTGTTTCAATTACACTGCAAGTACTGGTTAATGGAATATACATTTATTATGTATTTCGTAACTTGAATTAACACTTATGGTACTTCTTATCCCGGAAAATCAACAGGATTAAATGGAACGCACATGAAGTCACGAGCGGAAGCTAGTAATATATATTTCTATAATTTTCAGAGATGCGAAACTCGTGGGTGGCTACCGTCGCGTAGAATCGCCCATAGCGTCGCCAGCGCCAGCCGCCGTGGACGGCAAACGAACTCCCAAACCCAAGCAACCGAAAGGTGTCAGTCCTGAACCAACCACACCTAAATCACCACCTGCTAAGCTGAAGGTACTTTACTTTATTCACAAGCTTTTATGTAACTTGCAATGTTTGTTAACAAATATATTTTGTGGACAAATTTTTACAAGCTTAATTTAACCCTGATGTTTGATTTAGCTGTGGCACATCTGAGTCATCTTTGGCAATGCAATAATATGGTAACAGCAATCTGAGCTGGTGATGGAGGCGGAAGGTGGCTATAGGACGCAATCCCATCGAGTTTGGGTTTTGATTTGTCTTGAACAGGACTGTGATTCTAAAATCTAGTAGTCTAGGTTCCATCATTAGACCTTGGATATCATCTAGAATCTAGATATTATCCGTAGTCTGATGATACCACTATAAAACGAAAACTTACATGCTCTTTACCAGGAGAAAATGCAAAGTACACACCTCGCTTTTAGACATAACTTACATCACTATCTGTGCAGGTGAAATCACAAAAACTTATTACCTTTTCATTACTATTGGAAAATGCGTAGTACATACCTCCCTTATTGATAACTAGCCGTCGCCCGCGGCGTTGCTCGCGTTCTAGACCCTTTAGGGTGCAACTTTTCAAAATTTCTTGCATAGTGCACCCCTACGCTATATAAGGATACTACCCTCCAAACTTCATACCTCTAGGACTTATAGTTTAGGCTGTGCGTTGATTCTCAGTCAGCTTAAAAAGAGTTTAATATATATTGATGATACTAGCTCCATATCCGTCCAGGTGAAGTCAATGGGATCTCGTCTGTCTGGTCCCGCGCCTGCGCCCACTAAGAAGAAGCCTTCCCCCGCCCCTGCCCCTGCTCCTGCTCCTGCTCCCGCTTCACCGGACAACAATAACACCGCTGCTTGGAAGAAACCCAGGTATGTTGGATGGTAAACACGTTGCTGCCAATTCTGCCGTTGCATTTTTCCAAACTAAAGGTACGAATTGGCAGCGGACGACATGAGGCCACTGGTTTCTATGTATTTCTATACCTCCGTAGTTAGAGACACGAAGCTAGCGACGAAAATTCTTAGAAATACATAGAAACCAGTAGTGTCGCTGCGGCACGTCGTCCGCTGCTGCCTCATTTCGTCGTACCTTAACCTAACTCGACCTGACTTCGTAAAGGTAGTAGGAAACGCCAGCGGGCGTAGGATGCGCACGCGAGATATTTGTCATGTCGTTCTGCCAAAATGTAAGCATTTTGCGCCAGTTTAGGAATTATTGCATTATCTGTGGTAATGTTGTCGACAAAACGCGCCTTCTTATTGTACACTTTTGACACTTGTTAGTCGTCGTACCTCTCTGAGGACGAGATAATAGTCATGCAGAAATGTAAAAAGTTGAAGATTCAAAGGCGCGTTTTCTCGACAACATTACCACAGATAATGCAATAGTTCAGTAACTGGTGCAAAATGCTTACATTTTGACAGAACGACATGACAAATATCTCGCGTGCGCGTCCTAGGCCTGCTGGTTGCGGCACGCACAAGACAGAGGAGGCTGGTATAACATGAAGGAGGACTGTACCCAGCGGTGGGTGATACCGGGCTGAGATTATGATGATGAACGTAATTTGACAGCGCTAAAATGATAGCCGTCTTAGTCGTTTCAGTTTATGAGAATGGGCCGGCAACATTTTTAGTGCTGTCAGATTAGGTTAGTTTAGAAAAACGTAACAGAGTTGACATCGTCGTCCAAAATAAATCTTTTATTTTGATGACAATAGTTAATTAAAATAAAAAAAAATCTTTTATATTCATTGTGAATAGTTTTCTTGAACAATTGAAAGCGCAATCGAGAACTAGTCAAACTAGGAACAATTTTGTGAATATTTACTAAAATACGATTTTTCATTTGATACATTCCTAAAGTTATGCATATTTCACTGAATCTCTGTCAGTTGATATGTAAATTTATATCTAAGTATAGTATTCTTGTAATAAATATTACTATACATAGATATAAATTGTACTCATAGTAACTTACTCATAGTAAGTTTCTTATGCCCGAATACTGAAACGCTACTTGGATTATGTTCATGCTTAAATTATTGCCATCTCTTACGAATGGGTAAGGTAAAAAATAGGCAGAGCAATTTTAGCGGTGTGAATTTGGAAGACGTGTCAGTATTCGGGCCTTAGAATTTAAGACAATAATGATTGATTTATTGATTGTAATGATTGACAATATGACTGCCATAAACAGCTAATTTAGGGGATTTTGCCATATATTTATGAAATATTCGCCGAGCATCAAAAATAGCGCGTTTGTACGCAAAATTTCCCAATCTGTAACCGCTCTTACTAGTATACCAGTCAATAATGTAAATCTAATGTATACCGTAATCCATAATGGTTTATCAAATTTCTAGTCAAATTTTCATTCTTAAATTTCATACATTTTGATAACATTTTAAGAATGTGAACTTGTCTAAAATTAACCAAACAGCCATGAAATCTGTAATCATATCTGTCTAGCCTATTTTGTACTAAAACCTTTGTTTGGAACTCGTCAAGAACATTCACAGTTGGGCATCACCCAAGAGTCTAAGCTTGCATGCTTCAAGCGTGTTACATACACAAGCATAAATGTTAGTCTCGAGCAAACTTGAAGCAGCCAAGCCTAAAGTCCTGGACTCATCACCAAGGCGCTGATCTCCACGGTGATCGGTCCAGACCGTACATTAATGGATTATAGTAGTAAAATGTTACACGGAGGGCCCACTGACTGCGGCAGTCGGTCCTCCGTCGCGGGTACTGAACCGTCGCGAGTGTAGTGTGTACGGGCAGGGCGCCGCCCCCGGCCGCGGCCCCCGAAGCCCCACTGGCGCCAGTGGCCCCAGTGGCCCCAGTGGCCCCAGTGGCCCCTCCGGCCACAGTGCCCCCTCTGAAGATAGTGCTCGTGGCCCCACCGGCTGCAGTGCCAGCCCCACTGGCTGCGCCGAAGGTAGTGACGCCACCGCCGCCGCCGCCGCCGCCGTTGCAATCGAAGCCGCAGATGTCGCCCGATGTACAGGTATTTTTAGTACTTATTTTCGTCTTGTTTGTACTGAGATTCTATTAGGTAGTCTATAATATTCGCAAAATAGCTGTTATATTAGTTAGTTCATGAGCCATACATATAGAAGCAGTATTTATTATAAGCAGTATTAACATATGATTTAAATCTAGCTCTGTAACTGTTTAACTTTACCTGTTAATGAGAGACAGCAATAATTTAAACAGCTGAATAAAGTTATGCAACGATTTTAAGTAAGCAGGCTTATGTTTTAATTTCATATACATTATTTGTAGATTCGCAACATTTGATTATTTTTTTTTACAAATTGTATTGCATGTGGCATTATTAAACAAAACCAGGCTCAGTGACTTGACCAGATCAACAGCAGATCGTACATCCAGCCGTACGATTTATTATAAACTTTTGATAATGAAATTGATGAGTGTGTCTAAAGGCCCGTATCGTTACTCAACCATACTTTTTAGTGGAGCTTTTCATACAAAAATATATGCCTAAGTCTGAGTCAGTGCTTGAGCAGTAAATTAGCATACAGGCCTTAGTTTTATTTCCTACCAAAATACTAGTCTGTAGCCAGTAACCGTAAAAAATGCACTACCAACTGCAATACAATTCTTCATGTCGACAAATTCACCTATATCATTATAAATGTGTTGTACAGTCACCACGACAACTAGTACAGCCATGTTCAATGTCGTGCGGCGCTGGTGTGCCTTCACTGTCGTGCAGCGCCTGTCTTTGCCTGTACCATCCTGTTTGCGCTGGGTTCAAGCATGGACCGCCACCGGCACCTTTCTTATGCAAGGTAAGATATAGCCAGGTCTATTCTATGTCCTGGGGCCTTGTGCTCAGTTCGGCGGAGTTTATAGGGATGACGTCAAAATGACGTTTTGCACAGGGATGTGACGCCATCCCAGGATGACGTCATATCTCGGCCGAAAACTAGTTTTATGCACTAGTGAATCGAGTTTTCGATGTCATTTTGACGTTATCCCTATTAGAGTAAAACCTCTGCCGAAGTGTAGGTACTCTCTTCCATTGAGCAACCTTTAGCTCAGATTTCGGGGACCAATGGTTGGTATTCGGTAGTAGTAATACTTATGTAGGTACGTCACTAGCGCGATCTATGTTTTTTATGTGGTGATTAGCAACAGTGCCATCTATCGAGTGCTGTTTTGAGCAGATCGTATATAGCGAAGTAGATGGCGCTAAAATTTCTATAAAATTGTGGAGCACACAATTTTAGAGTCTTAAGGCTGTGTCCACAGTAGGCAAACTGTGAGCGGCCGACTGAGTGAGCCGCATGTTTATGGCGAACTGAAATTTCAGTTAGCTGCAAACTCAGATCAATTTTCGTGCGTCGCAAGCAAACTGTTATGAGTTAGCCGATTGAGACAGTCGGCGCACGTAACGCTGCAAACTGCGTAAAGTGAGCACAAAACAGAAAATACTCATTCATTCATTCATTCATTCATTCAAAACAGAAAATACTGTGGACACTCCATTTCAAATATATGGAAGGGCGTACTAAACCGATACGCTGCAAACTCAGTAAGCCGCTAACAGTTTGCGTACTGTGGACACAGCTTAAATGTATGTTTGTTAGCAGAACTGTCGTAAGTCGAGTTCACCCCCCCGCAACCCGCCCCCGCTGACGCACAAGTCCGGCGTCACCGCCACCGTGCCGCTACCGACACCGACACCGACACCGACACCGACAAGAATGCCCATCCCGCAGATAACTAACAAGCCGCCGGACAAACGTGTGCTGCTTAGAATGAAGGTCAATTATACTGCCTTTTCTGTTGGCGGCTCATAATCGTTCCGTCTTTCTTACCTTGCGTTAGGTTGTATTGGTGTAGTTTGAATCATTTATTTGCAATAATGTGGTTACTCGTGCCACAACCAGTCGTGGCGTAGCTTGCTTAGTAGATCTTCACCGATTATTTTAGTTAAATGACGTTCTGCTCGATTAGTAAGGATTCCTATTTTTTTTTAAATATAATATAGCCTATGTCACCCAGGGATAATGTAGCTTCCCAACGGTGAAAGAATTTTTCAAATCGGTCCAGTAGTTTCGAAGCCTATTCAATGCCAACAATAAAAGGTTGGTAGGTAGGTATAAGTGGGATCTAGCAAAGTGCATTTGATTGAGTTAGTTTATTTAGATCCCAGCTTGTTAACACTCCAGGTATCGAGTGGTGGTGTGGGCGGCGAGCGCGTGTGGGCGGTAGCACCCGCCGCACCAGCACCCCGCCTGTTAGCTATCCGCGGTAACCTGCCGCAGTCGCTCGCTCTTATCAACGGACGCAGGTTCATTATTGTACCGCGACCGGCGCCGTTACCCAATGCAACTGCCAAGTAAGTCTCAAACCGTGGCCCTTGCCAAAACGAGCCAACCTGTCGTTGGCAGTAAAGCTTTGGTTTCGCGATCGTAACGCACAACCCAGTGGTATGCAACATGCAGCGCCAGACACATAATTGTATGGAAAACATCTAGTATGGTCTCTTGTTACGTCGCAGTCTGCGTCAGCGGCGAGGAGCAAACGCGGTACTCTTCGTTGTGCCGCATACCGCAGCGTTGTGCGTTACGATGGCCAAAGCGCTGTTTGCAATTCTACCTTATTGCGTCTGAACGAGAGTAGCCCTTTAATTGAACATTTTCACGTAGAAGGCCTTATGTACTAATATTCTCTGGTAGGTACTAGTTTGATTTAATTATTTTCTTATTTTCAGATAACATCCAGCTCCGGCGAGTACCGAAGCAGGAAACAGTGTGATCACAATGGAGAAAATATTCTATTTTTGTTTTGATCATTCCTAAATACTATCCCTATCTTTGAGATCATTTTCTAAACCTAGCGCGATCACACTATGCCGAAGTGGGCAGGGACTTGGGCAGGAAAGTGGGCAGGGAAGTGGTGTGAACACGAACATGCCGCTGTCTTGTCTCCCTGCCCAAGTTCATGCCCTAGCTCCTTAGTGAGAATAAAGGCGATGTTGCTGTGGCAATCATTCCGGCAGCGGCATGGGCATAGTCTGCACGCGCTATATGGACACAGGACACTAACTATAACTACGTAAAGAAGCGAATGATACTTACTTTACTAATCTATCATCCCCACACGTATTTTATTCTGTGGTATTGCAGTGAGCTTTCCTGTGGATATGGCTGACTAGGCTGAGAGGATGGTATAGGTGCTACTAGCCTACTCCATCTAAGCATTGTCCCAGGCACTAGTGTCCCGTTAAGGTCCAACTAGTCGCCCACCTTTCCATACAAACGTGGAAGGGTAACTACTCCACTGTTTGACGGTGACCAAAATGTAAAAAATACCATCTTCTAAATTTTTGTATTGAAAGTTTAGAAGCTTGTATTTTTTAAATGAATACTTTTTTACGGTTTGGGGTTTATTGATCGAGTGAGCGAAGCGAACGAGATCTTAGTGACAACTTGGACAAAAATGATTTGTATGTTTGTTCTTCGAGATCTTTTGAGCCGCTTATCCGATCTTCACAGAATTTAGTAGGTATACGGATAGTACTCTTAAGTTTTACTGGTTTGTTAAATAAAGTAAATCGGTCAAGGGGTCGTGAAGTTATGAGGGTCCAAAGGGAATAAAAAAAAAAGAAGTACAAAAATATCAAGTGGGGTGTCATATGATAGTTTTGTTTAGACATTCCAAAACCGTTTTTATTTTGATTCTAGGTCTAATAGTTTTTGAGTTCTTGTAAAAATTATAAAATTGGAAACCCAGTATAAAGTGAGCTACTATTTCTTGGAGTTTCAATGATTTTGTAGTTCAAGTAAGACTGGTACGTAGCTAGACGGCGATTTCAATGCGATTTGCAAAGTTTATTGCAACCATTGGTCAATAAAAATTGTTTGTGTTTTATTAACTTCTGACCATCACGAGATCTCAGTTCGGGGCGAACTACTAGTATAGACATAGATTATGACGAGGTAAATTGATATAATCCTTAGTTTTGGTCGGTCAACCTCAAACAGTGGAGTAGTTACCCTTCCACGTTTGTATGGAAAGGTGGGCGACTAGTTGGACCTTAAGTGTAGGCATAGGTTGCCTCCTGACACTGTATACATCTTCAATAGATGTAAAGGTATTGCAGTGAGAGAGTGTTGTTTGCTAACTTCCACACTCAAAGACGCCACTTGAACTAAAGTAATTATTTTTTGTATGTAGTCATGTAGTACCCAAACCAATTTATGATCGTAAAAAACTATACTGGCACATGCCAATATATTCACAGTATAGATTACTATTAAAATTCCATTAGACTGGATATTTTCTAGATGCGGAAACAATGATATCTTATCCAGACAATGATCGAATGCTTTAAAGAGGCCATATTTTGCTACAAAGCAGTGAAGTCGCTTTGTGCGCTGTGACTTTCAAACTGTTTAAAATAAAATCCTATCCCACTTCCTTCCTACTTCCTATTCTACTAATGTTATAGATGTCATCGTTTGGAGATTTAGATATCTGTTCTTTGTGCTGCAACTATTAGTCCGATTTGGATGAAACTTGGACCATTTAGTTCATTATCTGAATTAACACATGGACTACTTTTTATTCCGGAAAATCATCAGGATCAAACATGACGCGGGCAAAAGCTAGTTTAGGAATAAATTAGGAATCAAACCAATAAAGTAGGTAAAAAAAGTAGTGGCTTACGGAGTAAATTGTCTTGATAACTACTCGTTTTGTAGATAATTAGAGTCTAGGCTAGAGGTAATTCTGTAAGATGAATTGTTAATAACCCTTCAGCATTGGTTACCATATGGGCCACGCAAAAATAGATCGAATTTGCAATGCATTTCTATTCTACCCTAGAAGTTTTAGATCGTTGGCAAATATTAATCCTATGTCTCGATTTAGTGGACTTATTTAGTTATTCGTACTAAGGCACGTATAGAAATTCTTACTCAAGCATAGATTTGAGTAGAGAATTCTTACTCAAGCATAGATTTGAGTAGAGATTTTCATACAAAAATCTATGATGGTCCGGATTAGTTCTTGAGCAGTAAATGAGCATACGGGTCTAAAGACTATCAAACCCAGTAAAATCTAGTGTGTAATTTTTTCGTGTAAATAATTGAAATTTTCGGAAATTCAAGAATGTAAGTAATTGCTTATTGTGTGTAGAACTTTCTCCTGTTCTCCGTATATTAATAATCACCCTTATATTATGTGCTTTCTCTATGTTGTGTTATTTTAATAAATAGGTATGTAGTCGTACAAAAATAAGTTAAAACATTTTAAAATTGTTACTAGATTTCTTCGTAAAAAAATGTTTTATTTTTGTTGTTAGAATACTACACAGAATAAACTTGAAAACATCTGTGAATAAAATCCCTTGATTTCTCGACGTCGGATCTGTATTTTTATCGTATGTCGCCGCTATAATTAAAAACGGTGTCGTGTACGTGTGAATGTCTCTAGATCACTCGACGTTTTTTTCGGATACGACACCCCACAAGTTAGAACTAGGTGAAGAAAGATAGTAAAATTGTTGTAATATTTGGAAAAATTGGTCTAATAATGTATATTTCAAACAGACGTAGATAGATAATACTGTTTACTGTAAAGGTTTTCTATGTTATTTTTTCTGGTAATGTTAATGTTATTTATCTTTATCAACGGGAATGTATCAAGCGAAACTAAGTTAATAAAAATGTATATATATTTTTTTAAACCCTTTTATGTGTTACTAAGCTGACTAGCATATACCAAGGTATGTGGATTGATTGAAACATGACACAAATGTCTACAAAGTAGTGTACAGTACTGTAAAGTTATGAATATTGATGTACCGAGAATGCGAATTACAGATATAACTTACGATATTTGTCTCATGTTTGGTTACAGAAAATAAACGCTAAAAGTATAGATAAGCATATTATAAAATAGGTGATAAAGTAGTCTGACAGCACTAAGTTTACAGCACTTAACATGTGGCAGGATTTACCACGTACCCCGAAAACGATTTGACAACCCACTTATGCACACGAAAGTTAGTGATCAAATGTTTGGCTCACAGTTGCCCATATCTATTGCAGACTTAGCGTAGTCTCTATAATAACTAATTTTGTTTCTATTAGTAATTGTGTATCGAAAATATAATCAGTTTTTTCCATAGTGATGAGAAGCGTCGGACGCGAGTCACAAACGGGGCCACTCCCACTCCGCCAATGGCGGCCGTTTCACCGCGCCGCCGCGGCCGGCCCAAAGCAGACGCCAAAGATGAAATCGACCACTTCACTGCCTTCTACGAACGAGCGAGGGACAGCAATGTTGTTGTGCAGGTAACAATATCTAAGTGATGATGATGATGATGCTGTTTTCCTTATTATATAGGTATTTAATTATTTATCTAGGTTTATGTATGTTTATTATCAAGATGTAATATATTGGTAGGTATTCGCTTGTTGCATTATTCTAAACTTAACTAATTTGACAGCTCTTAAATTATAGCCGTCTGTCGTTTCAATTTATGAGAAAGAGACGGCAACATTTTTAGTGCTGTCAAATAAGGTTAGTTTAGAAAAATGCAACAAGCGAATAGATACTATAGTAGGTGCCTAATAACACCGCAATACAGGTCATTCACCCACATTCACCACGATGACGCAAAATTCAATTTATGTATGGTAAACAAACAGTACTAACGAGATTCGAGCGATACCGTCATAGCGACAGGTTTGTATGGAAAGCGACAGAATTAGCCATTCATAAATTGAATTGGTGAAGGTGGGTGAATGACTTGTATTGCAGTGTTATTTGGCACCTACTATAGTATTTATTCGTTTATGTAGGCATCAATAAGTACTTTTTGATTATATTTATTAATTATTTTTATGTACGCCCCGTCCGTGTTTTGTGTATTAGATCCTGTCCATCCAAAAGTTGCTTGGAAGAGATTTCTTTAAGAAATAGTCCGCCCATTGCACCTACCTCCTAAAACTTGATCGTATTACCAATTATGATTTTTTTTTGTTATTTTGTTAACAAAGTGGTGTACATTAAAGAATATTGTATCTATCCTGGCCGGTTTCGGCTACGGCGACATTGTTGCTGCTTGATGCCTATGATCGGCTCTAAGGTTACTATATCCAAGTAAGCATCAAGCTCGTATGAGTTGTGGCCAACTCTGGTGACGGAGTTTTTAAGCCGCCTTAAGGCCTCCGTTATGACTTAACGACTGCTAGAGCCGAGACAGATTAACGTGCCCTCCGAAGCACGGAAGCGCTCAGATGTAAATGCCACTAACGGTCACCTTTTCAAATAGTGACCGCGCAGAACGTCGCTTAACGTCGTCTAATAAGATTAACTAAGCAAGCCTAGCCACGAGCGCTTCAAATCTAAGTAACTTACAGTGACGAACGAAGCGGGCGGTCAAAACAGACGCCAAGGACGCCACCTTTTATGAATGTATAAAAGTACACTGTACAGTAGTGTACAGGTAACAATGGTAACAATATCTCTAAGGCTCTAATGGCGCTGACAGGCGTCATGGCTCAGTCGGTAGTAGCTCTGCCTTCCGTGCTGTGGGTCGTGGGTTCGATCCCCACCGAGAACAAACATTTGTGTGTTGTAAACATAGATGTTTGTTCTGTGTCTGGGTGTTTCTATGTATTATAAGTATGTATTAACAAAAAAAAAATTTATGTATGTATTCTATCAGCCATCTAGTTTCCACCGTACAAGCTTTGCTTAGCTTGGGACTAGAAGGCGTTGTGTTAAGTGTCTGTGAATATTTATTTATCTAACTTACAATGATGCACGGTAATGGTAACTTCCAAATTTCAAATTTATTTATTTCTCTCGTGCTAATAACTATGGTAATACAAGCGGTAACCTTATATCTAAAAATACATTAAGGTGGTTAAATGAGAGCTGGGGCCCAAAAAGTTTAATGATGAAACCTGTGTAGTGGGACACCAGGCCCACCTTCTGGCCTCGATGCATTGTGAAGCTGTGTGCGATGCACCTTTTGTTACGTGAAAGTCTCCGACTGGGCATCTAAACTAAGCCAGGGCCTGTAAAATAGCAAAACTTCCGACTCTGAACTTGTAATTGGTTTGTTCCAGATATTCCAATACCTAGGTATGCGAGACTTGGCGCACTGTGCGCGCGTGTGTCGCGTTTGGCGCGAGCTATCTGCGACACCCGCCTTGTGGAGACACGTACGCATGAAAAACTCACAAGTAAGTACACTGACATACCTTTGTGATTTTATTACTGTCTATACTAGACTCTTGACAGTAACACATTCTAGAGTGAACTCTAAAGTGAACTCATTCGTGTAATTTCTTTTGACTAATTTATCTGTTCCATTTCTCTGACATTGGTGTTGATTCCGTTAGATTTTTCTAAACTAACCTAATTTGACAGTACTTAAATTATAGCCGTCTTTGTATGTTTATGAGAAAAGGACGGCAACTTTTAGTGCGGTCAAATTACGCTTGTGTTTGTTTATACGACTTTAGATGGGCGTTTTGGTCAATTTAGCAGTAATTTGGAAACGCGTGTCTCTGCAGTATACTTAGTAGATTGAATCAGGGTCTCAGTTGAGCCTTATGTAGGGTTAACTTAAGCCACTTATAGGCTCATTTGAGTCATCATAGATTTCACATCGTCGAAAAAAAATGGCGGTTAGCCATTATAACTTTCTATTTTCTTTTCTGACATTCAAATTTTTAACTGCGTGTGTTTCCTCCAGGTAAACGATTGGGGAGGACTATTCGACGCGCTCAAAAGACACGGCACTAAATGGCTGGACCTTCGCAAAATGCTTTTACCCCAGAACGATATCGCATTCTGGGATCAGTTTGGAGTGCACATAGCGAAAGTTGACACGCTGGAAAGGTAAGTCTATATGAATTGAGATGGGGGATTTGGCGTCTTTATTGACGTATAAGAAAACTATCTAAAGGCTTGGTTGAGACGTTATTTGGCTTAGTTGAGATGTCAGTTCAAAGGAAAAATATATTATTATGTAGCTTTATTCAATCAGATCTCGGGGTTCTAAAATGTAATATCGAAAACGCAGTTTATATACGAAGAAAATTGGTTGTGGGTATGTATACAAAGCGTCTTCAATTTTCTAGAGTAAAGTCAAATAAGAAAATTGAGGAATGTATGCTCAATCAATACAATATATCGGTTGGTTCAATTGAGTCGTGTAATATTAACTTTCAGTAGGTATACTTATTACTTATGCCTATTTCTGTTTGGTAATAGGTTAGAAATGTGCCGATGCCCCGCCCGAGCAGTAGAAGCCTCCAGTTCGAAGCTCCCCGCGTTGCGATCTCTGACAGCACTCGCGATCAGAGACGCGATGTTAGATCCTACCCCTTTGGCGTGCGCGACACAACTAAGAGAACTTCGCTTGAAATCTATGCAAGGACTTGCGTTGACAGCTGACCTCACGCCATTGGCCAATCTGAAGAACCTACAGCACCTATCGCTCACTTCTATCAAGGTATGTTATGTAAAAACTCGACGCCAATAAAACACGTAGTTTTAGAACTTACCCCTGTGACGTCGTCGATGCAACTGAGAGAATTGCGCAAGTTGAACGATTAGTTCGTACAAACTCGACGATAATTAAACACGCAATGTTACACTCGTATGCTGATACAGAAATCGCTACTCAAGCGTAGATTTAAGTAGAGATTTTCATACAAAAATATTTGCTTGAGTCCGAATTAGTGCTTGAGTAGTAAATCAGCATACGGGCCTTAGAAGCTGTACCTCTATCACGAACAAATTTGACAGTCGCCGCGTTAACGTATTCGAGTTATGTTGCGCGTCACTGCCAGCTCGACTGCCAATCGTTGTAGTGTCACCGCGCAGTGTATTTCGGATAGGTACGCTAGCGTTACGATACGTTTGCGATTGTCACATTTATTCGTGATCAAGGCACTGATTCTTTAGCGGTCGCGACACAATTGACAGAAACTGAATTTGTCTTGAATTATAATTTTTTCAAATTGGTCGTTCGTATTCGTGATTATTGTTTCAGGAACTAGGGTGGCGGGCTTGTGACGTTGTGGGCTCACTACCGAACCTAGAATCCCTAGAACTGGGCGAGTGTACGTTCCGGGAAGAGTTCGGGTCGGTGCTGGCGCGGCTGGCGCGGCTGCAGCGGCTGCGGCTGGAGCGCGGCACGGCTCACTGCGCCGCGCCCGCCTTGCTGCGCGCACTCGCGACCCTGCCCAACCTCACACGGCTTGAACTCGTCAATATAGACGTCAAGGTATACCTATACCTATACCTATACATATACCTATACACGTCACATCTTCTTATCCTACTTTCATATTCATATCAGACGTCAAGGTATACCTATACACGTCACATCTTCTTATCCTACTTTAATATTAATATCAGACGTCAAGGTATACCTATACACGTCACATCTTCTTATCCTACTTTCATATTCATATCAGACGTCAAGGTATACCTATACACGTCACATCTTCTTATCCTACTTTCATATTCATATCAGACGTCAAGGTATACCTATACACGTCACATCTTCTTATCCTACTTTCATATTCATATCAGACGTCAAGGTATACCTATACACGTCACATCTTCTTATCCTACTTTCATATTCATATCAGACGTCAAGGTATACCTATACACGTCACATCTTCTTATCCTACTTTCATATTCATATCAGACGTCAAGGTATACCTATACACGTCACATCTTCTTATCCTACTTTCATATTCATATCAGACGTCAAGGTATACCTATACACGTCACATCTTCTTATCCTACTCTCATATTCATATTAATATCTGCTTCACCGACCTATGCTCGTTATTTTTTTTGTATATATTTTTATTTTCTGAAAATGAGTCCTAGCTAGATCGATTTATCGCCCCCGAAATCCCCTGTACACTAAATTTCATGAAAATCGTTGAGCCGTTTCCGAGATTCAAAGATAAATAAATATACAAGAATTGCTCATTTATACGTAAAGATAAACGCGAAAGTTTGTAAGTATGGATGGATGTTTGTTACTCTTTCACGTAAAACTACTGATCCGATTTGGATGAAACTTTGAAGATATATTGTCCGTGACCTGTATTAACACATAGGCTACTTTTATTCCGAAAAATCAACGGGATCCAACGGGACGCGAACGAAGTCGCGGGCGGCACTTAGTAAATATATAAAACTCTTTTGAAGCTGACTGATAATCAACGCACAACGTAAACTATAAGTCCTAAGGATGTGAAATTTGGACGGTAGTATCCTTATATAGTGTAGGGGTGCACTAAGGGCCGTAAGATCAATAGTAGTTTAAACCACGAAATAGAGTTTAACCTCCAGTCTCCGATTATTTCATAAGACCAATAGCTTAAACTATCGATTAGTTTCTTCTGACAGTATCTTATGACAGTAGATTAATCCATCGATCAAATGTAATCGTAGTTAAGCAAACCCATAGTTTAAACTGCTTTTGATCTTACGGCCCTAAGAAAGGAATTTTGATAAGTCACACTCTAAAGGGTCTAGAACGCGAGAAATGCCGCGGGCGACGGCTAGTACAATACAAAATACAAATTTTATTTATTTCCTAATAAACATAGTGGTATCGATTCTCTTGTTGCATTTCTGGACTAAACTAATCTGACATCACTAAAGTTATAGCCGTCTTTGTCGTTTCAGTTTATGAGAAAGAGACGGCAATATTTTTAGTGCTGTCAAATTAGGTTCGTTTTCAAAAATACAAAAAGTCAATTTGCATAGTGGGCTCGCTGGGATTTTTTTTCCATCGGACCCACCATTGGCCAGCCGATGGGCTCGATGGGAATAACCCCAGTGACAACCAAGTTTAGTACTAAAGCCTGACTTCCTCAGTATGTGTTTGTAGGGTAGGATAGTACTCAATCCACTCATCTCATTTTTCTTTCTCTAGTTTTTGTTTTTTTTGTAGTGTTGTTAGTTTAGTTCTGTAGGTGTATTTTGTGTGTTTGTGTTACCTTATAAGCAAATAAAATATGCCTGTAGTTTGTAAAGAGATTTTTTTCATAGTATTCCAATGTAGTTTGATAAAAGGTGTTTGTTGACAGGTTGGGTTCGACGACGCGCTCGCTGAATGTAAAAACATACAGAGACTACTCATCATACCCACATACGTGTCACAATCTGCAACCACCAACAAACAGGTAACCATTTTTATTGAACACAACAGATGTTCGTAAATAAAAAATATCTGTCAATAGGCTTTTAGTTCATGGCCCTCGGTATAAATCCGTTTTATTCAAGAGTTGCATACTATACTTTACACCATGACTACGAGAAAAAGAAAGATTGGAGGTCCTTGCGCAAAAACAATAATTAGATGGAGGTCAAATATAAATAAATAAATAAATAATAAATATCTATTTATTTATTTTCTACCTACAGGTGCTAAGCGGAGTCCTCCGACTAAAGGAAACCCTGACCCATCTAATGTGGGGGGTCACCATAGAGTTACTGCGAGTGACAGAACTATTCATAGACCAATGTTCAGCTGGCGGCGGCGGGCAAGCCAAACGGGAACTAGGGGAGTGTATCCCTGTGCTTAAACCTGTGCCCGGGTGTAGGCTGCCCATGGACCATCAGCTAGTAGCCGGACCTCCACAGGTTAGTAAATACCTTAGTAGCTGAGGAACCCCCTAACGAAGTAACCGTAACATAGTAACCCTACCTAAGTAATCTTCTACTTAAAGTAACCCTAACTTACTAACCCTACCTGAGTAATCTTTTACCTAAAGTAACCCTAACTTACTAACCCTACCTAAGTAATCTTCTACTTAAAGTAACCCTAACTTAGTAAGCCTACCTAAGTAATCTTCTACTTAAAGTAACCCTAACTAAGTAACCCTACTTAAGTAATCTTCTACCTAAAGTAACCCTAACTTACTAACCCTACCTAAGTGACCACAAAAGTAGAAAGTTTCTTGGGATCTTTCCTAAGAAGAACGGACAAGAAACTACGGCCTGATTCATAGTGCGTTTTTGTATGATCCTTACTGAACACATCCACTGAAAACGTGCCCTGTGATGCATTGCACTGCGTCCATCACTCTGAGACATGTCGGTGTTAAGGTGAAAGTTTAGAAGCTTGTATTTTTTAAATGAATACTTTTTTACGGTTGGGGGTGTATACAGACAGATTATGACGAGATAAATTGATATAATCCTTAGTTTTGGTTGGTCAACCTCAAACAGTGGAGTAGTTACCCTTCCACGTTTGTATGGAAAGGTGGGCGACTAGTTGGACCTTAAGTGTAATGTGCGTGTAACAGCACCGGCCCACATACCCTTCTAAACGGAACACAGCAACGCGAGCATCACTGTGCACACACAGAAATAAGTACTGTGGTATACGCATACATAAATATAAGTAGGTACCTATCTGTCACCGTAGTTATAAGCTAGTACCGCCATCTGAATAAATCAGTTAAACGTCAGTCACCGTGTTGTTACTATCTCCCGTAGCTCATAGTACCCATACACTACATTGGCGACGAGGATCAAAATGGCGGATGCACGTGCAAGTGCAATAGGGAATATCGAAGAGTACACTACAAGTACCGTGCTAGTAATTTCCAGGCTGGCAGACAACGCTTTCAGCATTAAATCCGCCCTTTGTAACAAATTTATAATGTAAATAAATAAATAAAAATAACGTGTACTGTATTGTTGAACAGGTGGAAATCCTTCCGCTCCCAACATTACAGCGGCTCCTATCAGCGCAGCTCCCGAACACAAAGCTGAAACTCCTGCGCATACCGTTCCACGCGACATGGCGGCAATCACTAGCGGACTTCCAGTAGCAGATATTTTGTGAACTTGAGTTTTTATAAAAACGGGATAACTATGGTTTTTTTGATTTGTCAGTTTGATTAAGTTGGTCACAATTTACGTAAAATTTTACAAATACGGACTACAGTTATACAAGAGTCGCTAATTTTCAGTTTTACAATACCTAGTTACTGTTCCGTACATAATCGCAATGTAATAAAAGCCACAAATCGTAAATGTCTCATTTTTACTAAAATTCATAACAAGTTGAATTACGTTGTAAACTTGCTAAACTGAATGAATACAGATATGAGTTTAAGGTGTGTTGTTTGGGGGACTTACTGCCAATTCTTACTTTGGTTTTATTAATAACATACGGTCTTACTTATGACGCCCTCACAAGCTTCTCTCAAGAGTTGAGAGACGTATAAGCAAATGATTAAGAACATTCTTAGCTATTAACCCCTCAGCGACTAAGTAAATGTCAAAACTAAAAACCGCGGCGACCTGGGTAAGTTCGATAGAGATTATTCATATTAGCAGTACATAGGTAGTTGGTATTCTATTCTGAAAGCCCGTAGCCGCTAGAATACCAAAGATGTATTCTGAATAATATTCTAAAACAAATAATGTATGTACAATATTGATGCCTTGCATATCGCAATAATATAAATAAATGATATATCAAAAGTTTCATTTATTAATCTGCCTTTATTAGTGAGAGTAATTAGAGAAAGTAATAATTCAAGCACAATATTTTTTTGTCATCTGTAATTGTATAATTACATAGCGAGTTTTTCTTGCGTATATTTAGTTATTTTGTAAATAATAATATATATTAGGACATGTTTCATCATCTACAGATTTTATGTATTTGTACCAAATGTAATTTACAGTTTTTAGGCATTTTTTGTAAAAATTGTTGCTGCCTTTCTAAGAATGTAATGTGTGGACGCTCCTCTGACTACCCCTCTTAGATTATCTTCACAAAATACTGAAGAATATACCCCAAGATATCTGAACTCTGAACTGCTAACCGAGTTGAAATTTTTGTGAGCAATTTTTAATTAAAAAAATCGTCTTCTTTTTTTTTAATTTGTTGGTGATGAAGGAGTTCCGAGTAAAGAGGTAATGAGTTCATAATTCTGTAAAAGTCTAATGTTCGCTTAGAACGTGGGTGAAACCGTCAGGCTACAGTTTGTTAGAGTAGATACATGAGAACCAAAATTGATAAAAACCCTACAAAATTGTGGAAAATTCATTGATTCATTTTGTTTCGTAACGCACTGTTAAGTGATGAACAGGAGAATTGAAATTTTCACACTTTTTGCTCGACAACGTCCGATTACATGTCATGGAAACCCAACCGAAAGCAAGTCTTTCTTTCCCAAAATCGTGACAAAATCGCAATATGTGTTCGTCGTGTAACATCTTATGTTTTGGTAAAGCCCTTAACCAGCTTACAAGTTGAATGATCAATAATAAAGTAACAGCTGTGGTGAAAAGATGGTACCCTAGCTAGTACCTTCAAAGACGTTTAAGGGTGCATTTCCACCAGAGTTAAGCGGATGTGTTTGACATCCACCAATAGGAATCGTTTGATATGAAAACAAACGATCCCTATTGGTGGATTTACATCGTAAGGGTCAGTTGTAGTTTGCTTCTCATGTATCAAGTTTTATCTTATAGCAATGAAATAGTTAATATTATAAACAATGTTATTAATAACACCAATTAAATTATAGATTTTTAAACAGAAACATGTAAATATTAAGTTACAAATTACGTCAGTGCCTACTTCAACTTTGTTAAAACTTGGTTATTCAAGGCCTGTGTTACACTGGTTAGACCTAAAACGGTTACTTGTGCCAGCCTCAAGGCTGCCTGTCCACCGACGCGCAGCTTTAAAAAGAGCTGTGTAAATCTCGACCAATAAAATTGTAAAAAAACTCGGCAGCGGAGTTTTGAGGATTTGCACATCTCCGCTCGGCGTCGGTGGATACGCAGCCTAAAGCCAGTGTAATTTGAGGTGATGATTTATTAAAATAATTATTATGTACTGTGTGTATATTTAGTTTATGCGTCAGTGATCTGGGGAAAGAATATGTTTACTCTAGAATGATGCACATTACAAAACTGGAAGATCTATAAAAATAGGTTTTTGTATTTATTCAAAATCCCACAAATATTATAAATTAGTTACCGCCCGCGACTTCGTTCGCGTCCCGTTTAATCTTGTTGATTTTCCGGGATAAAAAGTAACCTATGTGTATTCCAGGTCACGGACAATATATATTCCAAGTTTCATCCAAATCGGATCAGAAGTTTTTGCGTGAAAGTAACAAACATACTACAATAATATTAGTAGGATAGAATGTCAAAGTTTAGATGTTTGGATGTTTGTGCTTCAATCACGCTGCAACTACTGGCCCGATTTGCATAAAACTTAGAATATATATTTTTCGTAACCTGGATTAACATATAGGCTACTTTTTATTCCTGAAAATCAACAGGATTAAATGGGACGCAGACGGAAGCTAGTGATTTATGAAGCGTCAGATTATTTTTGTTTCCATGAATCACTTTACTGTATGTTGTAGTAGGTACCTAGAACATTTAAACCTAATCTTTCCCGAGATGGTATACTGAAGTTGATTCATACATCATGTGGCAATGTTTGCATTACTTATTTTTAATTTTAAAACTATTTTTAAGGCTTTTGATTTATGTCAAGTACAAGAAATGCATAAGTTATGCATGTATCAGTGAGTTGGGGTGCTTTTCCACTAGGGCTAAGCCCTTCTACGTTCCTAAGGATGTGTTTAACATCCACCAATAGGAATCTTTTAAGGTCCAATTAGTCGCCCACCTTTCCATACAAACGTGGAAGGGTAACTACTCCACTGTTTGAGGTTGACCAACCAACACTAAAGATTATATCAATTGATCTCGTCATAATCTATGTCTGTATACACACCAAACCGTAAAAAAAGTATTCATTTAAAAAATACAAGCTTTCAAAAAAAAAACTTTCAAATGTTAGTTTAGTTTTGGTTGGTCAACGTCAAACAGCAGTGGATGTAGTTACCCTTCCACGTTTGTACGGAAAGGTGGGTGACTAGATCCACCTTAAAAGATTCCTATTGGTGGATGTTAAACACATCCTTAGCGACGTAGCTTTATAGCTCTGGTGGAAAACCTTTAGGCCCGTATTATCATTTACTACTCAAGCACTGATCCGGACTCGAGAATACATTTTTGTATGAGAATGTATACTGATCTATGCTTGAGTAACGATTTATTTATCAGAATACACGAACTCTAGAAAACGATTTGCGATATCAATACAAAATGGCTATGAAAATCTTCCAATAACTTTTGAATGTTTACTGATTTCAAACTTGTAATTATTGTTGCATTTTAATAAATATAATAAGTATTTTTCTTATCGCACTACATCTGAGACGAACTAGCAAACCAAAATATCGATCTCAGATAATTATTTTCGATATTTTTTTATTCTGTATCGAGCTAGGTATGTAGTTGTAGGTTTTTTCGCTGTAAAAGATATGCTTTGTTTGATTATATTTGGGTTTACCTAAAGTAACGAAGTTTACGAAAGCGTTTGACATTATCATCAGCTGATGTAATTTACGCGTTATGATTTCATAATAATTTTGGAATTGATGCATTTCCAAATATTTTACGTGGCTCTCGACTAACCTAAATATTATGTCACTTGGATATTTTTATGTATACGGTTTCCATTTCACAATGGTGACCAATGACGTGACTATGAATAAAACCATAGCTTATTTTTAGTAATAATTTAGACGATATGTCTATACGTTATAATCTCTTGATGCTTGTATTTTTATTTAGTTAATATTGGTGGATACACCCCCGGAACAGTATATTTTTATGTAAAAATTGTGCATATACATACTCCCATAACGGGAAAGTTAAATACTCATGTACGTGAGTATTTTTATTTCTTGTTATTTGTTACAATGGGGTGGTCTAGAAATATATTAGGCTAAGAATGTAGATAAGACAAATTGGCTAAGCACTGGTGACTGTTAATAAAATGGTTACCCTAAACATTTGTTTTTATTTTTAATTTTTATAGGGATGTCACTTTAGTGCTGTCAAATTAAGTTCAGAAAAATTAAACAGAATCGGGGGCAATGTGTAATAGTACCTATATTAAATACTGGAAGGTACTCTGTCCCTAACTACACAGATCGAACTATGATATCCTACATAGAACTAAACTAATCCCACTAATATAAATATCAAAGTTTAGATCTTCGTGTTTCAATCACGCTGCAGCAACTGCTGGTCCGATTTGGATGAAACTTGGAATATGTGTTGTTCGTAACCTGGATTAACACATAGGCTACTGTTTATCCAGGAAAATAAACAGGATGAAACGGGACGCGGACGAACTCGCGGGCGAAAGCTAGTTATAAATAAGACGCAAGATTTAGTTAAATATTTATTTAGCAATAAAGTTCAGATACATTTCTTACACTAGGAAATATATAAATATGTATTACAATGTTAATTTGTTATACAGACATCTTTCCTTATACACTACAGCAATGGATAGTATTATATAATCTGTGGCAATGGTATTATAAAACATGCTCAAGTATTTTATAAAAATAAAGGATTCCAAAAAAAAATTCTTTGACAGGTTCACAAAAAAATCTCAAGGTAGATACACTACGGCCGGCGGATCTAGACCGGTCTGAAGTGGCGCTTTCGGAAATTGTGCGCAGGTACAGGCGAGACAAACCACCTATCCGACCCTAAAAGTGACTACTGCGCAGCGTTCCGAACGAACTTAAAGCCGGTCTAGATCCGCCGGCCGTACTGTACCAAAACTCATTCTTATACAATTTACACATTTCGTACTTAGATAGTAGATATTGAACAAACCCAGTAGCGACTTTCATTACTTGAATACTTTCTTTTATTTTGTATAGGAACAATAGGAGTAGTAGGTATGTGGCAGGTATCTATACGCGCTGGTACAGACATCACTAGCACCATTATTAACTTTACAAACTGTTTGAAATCAAAACTTAAAGCCGTAAACTTAAGTCACTATTTGGATAGGTGACCGTTAGATCATTACATGTGGCATTTACATCTGAGCGCTTCCGTGTTTTGAAGCGCATGTTAGAGTTTCGGTTGTAGCAATGATTAAGCCACGACGGAGGCCTTAAGGCAGCCTAAAAACTCCGTCACCAGAGCTTAGGATAATAACAAACATCTGTTTGCCACACATAAATGTTTGTTCTTGGTGGGAATCTAACCCACGACTCACAGCACGGAAGCCTGAGCTACTACCGACTGAGCCATGACGCCTATCAATTTATTTATGTAACAATTTGTCTACTAACCTAATTGCCTTATGCTTACTTTTGTTTATGTGTAGCTTTGTTATTCTTCCTACTTTATGTTATTGTATAAGTTGCTTGTTCCTATAAGCATGCTGTGGTACCCTTTAATTATGGGAACACATTGTTTTATTTCCTTTTAAATTTACTCTGATTTGTTTTGTGTAAACCTGTGTTGGGTACCCATTCTTTTAAAAATATAAAATAAATAAAAAAATAACATCGGTTTATACATAAAAAACAAAAGGGCCAATAATTCTTTGCTAATCATGAATTGCTAATTATTATTTGAGAAACCTAGTACCAGTACCGCACACTATAGTAGGTGCCAAATAACATCGCAATACAGGTCATCCACCCACCTTCACCACGATGTCGCAAAATTCAATTTATGTATGGTAAACAAACAGTACTACGAGATTCGAGCGATTACCGTCTTAGCGACAGGTTTGTATGGAAAGCGACAGAATTAGCCATTCATTAATTGAATTTTGCGACATCGTGGTGGAGGTGGGTGAATGACCTGCATTGCGGTGTTATTTGGCACCTACTATAGTACAGCTGTATGATGGCGTAGGTACCTATCTTTTATTGTTTCCGCCAGTTATATATATACCGTAGTGATGCTCGCAGGAGTTTCGGTTTGAAGAGTAAAATGTCAATTATATATTTGCAGGAGGATGAAATAGTGGTCCCATGCGCGCATTATGTACCGCAAGCGAGTTTACTCGACAATCGGAATAAACGCGCATCAAACAACAAGGGGCCTTTCCAAGCGCTCAAGGACAGACTGCAGACGAAACTTCACATATTGCCTTTGATTGTTACCTCAGAATTCTGTTATTTATGAACCGATTTGAAAATTTCTTTTTTTTATCTGAAAGGGTATGCTTCCAGATTAGTAGTCCGGTCAATTTAGACCAAAAAATGAGAGTGAAGTTACATAAAGTCCCAACAAGCTGAATTTTTGTGAAGTTGTTCAAAACATAATTACAAACAATGTCTAGAAGTTCCCCATCATTCCCCTGTAAGGAAAAAATTTAATTCAAGGTCAAAGGTCAACAAAATGAGTTTTTCGCGATTTTCAGCAAAACGGTACGTTTTATCATAAAAGTACCTCAGACAAAAATTGTAGATCACAAAATTATCTATAAAAAATGTATCAATACTTTTTTTCTTACGAGCCACCGTTTCTGAGATATAACGATTCTAAAAGTTATAAAAGTTGTTATCGTCATAATATGCACACGTTTCCACGCCACCTATGAGGTAGTGTACTTAGCGCGTTTTTGTTAACGTGGTTTCCCCAGTAGGCCTACTCCACGGGTCAGTTGTGATCCTGTTTAATGGTAGGTACTAATTTCTTAAACTTCCTTGAATGTCTTAGTAAGGTCACTCTGACCTTAATTATTGTTGATGTCCTTGAGACCTAAGGATAGTCCTTATGAGCGGTACCCAACTCACTAAATAAGCCTTATATTCTGTAAATATTTTTTTTAGTGGGTTTTCAAACAGGTGCGGGTAACGACACCTAACTAAAACAATAAGCGTTCGTTATGTATCTTGAATATTACCTTATGGAGTAGGTATGCGTCATGGAATGTGAACCATATCCCCTGTCTGTGAGATTGTGAGTGTTAGTTGTGGGTAAAAGTGTGATGTATGATAGGGTAAGGTATTATTTCTAACCTTCAAAGTTTTCAATCGATTTGAAAATTTTCTGGGGTTGTGGGGGCAATGTAATATTTTACTAATTGTACTTTTTACTTGCTCATACCCGCGACTTCGTACGCGTGCGAAACTTTCCACCAAAATATCTGTCAAGCAGCATTCCAGCATACAATGAACCTCGTGCCAAAGGCGGCTTTAGATTTGGAGAGGTCAAGCTGTATCTAAGAATCCACGTCTTTCATTTAAATAAAATATAGCCTATGTTTCAATCGGGAAAAGGGCTTCTGAATGGTATAAGTTTCATTTAAATTGGTCCAGTTAGTTTAGGCGTGATCCGCGAACAAACAAACAGACAAACTCGATTTTCGTAATCAGAATCGTTTATTTGATGGGTTCCCAACGAGTCACACCAGATCCGGTCACAGTGTGACTCGTTGGGAGAAAAAATGCGAACGAGTTAGTAGATCTGCATATTTGGTTTATCCATATCTTTAATTTTAATTTTTGGCTTTTTAAGAGGCATATTACAAAGAAACCGTGATTTTACCTATGTTTGGCGTTCTTAACCAGAGAAACTAACTCTTCGACAATTTCAATGTTCTTGTTGTATAATGAAGAACAGCTTTAAATATAGTCCATAGCAGCCTCGTTTTTCCCGATTTTGTCTTATATACTTATTTACAGCCAATATTCCGAAGCATGTTTTTGAAAAAAACTCACGCGGGCACTTTTTCAAGCTCTTAGACTGCACAACTGTACAAAGCAGAGAAAATGAAAAGTATACAAAAATATGTCTTAAATACTGGTTAATTCCAATGCGGCCTTGGAATTCAGAACAATGTCTTGGAAATCTAAAAAAAACACCAATTCCAAAACCATAAAACTCCTAAAAACGTTCAGATTTAGCTGTGAATATCTCCATAGTAAAATCATATTGGTGAATGAAATTTATACCAAAATAAACAGTACTTCATTACGAACAAGACTGCATACTTTATTTTTCTTAGAAAATATAATAAAACTTAAAATAAACGATATTAAAATGGTATAAAATGAGACGCGTCGGCCCGCTCAAACTCAGTCTACATCCTCCGTAGACCTAGACACGTGTTAGGTGACCCGGATGACAAGATCACTGCCGCTAATGCGGTGCTGATCGACTCATCAAACCCGACCTCAAACACACACCATACAAACCGGCCCCACCGGTGGGGTCGGAGAAATCTCCCGTAGCCGCCCCCTCTGGGCGGGCCTCTCCGATCATTTCCCTCCCAATCTGGCAACAGCCCAAGCCGAGGTCCGTACCTAAGTGGTGCCCTTGCGTTTGTTGCCAACAAAACCATTTGATATGGTCGAGAGCCCTCAGCACTCACCAGTAGTCCGGTAACGCTGTCAGCAATCGTCAGACGATTACAACAGCATTTTAATCCATTCGAAAAAAAGAAAAAAAAAAAAAAAAAAAAGCTCAAACTATGACTACACTGACTAACTAGTTTTGATCATGTACAACATACGACATGACATGTAGTAGTGACGTGTAGTACAACTCAATGATGGAACAAACCGATGACTCACCTGATGTTAAGTGGTAACCACTGCCTATAACGATGCATCACGTCACGTCCAATGAGGACGTGCTCTGTGATGCATTGTTATAGTTTGACATTTACTATGTTATTAGACTAATTTGTCACATACATGGTTGCATATTTATCCATGTATATAATATGTTTATATACGTTTATGTATTCGTATATACGTGTATATAATTATGCGCGTATATATACTCTTTTGATGACAGCTGTCAAACTTCAAACGGCTATATCTCGGAAACTACTCACCCTAGAGTTCTCGTTCCAAAACTAAATGAAAGGTGTGATCAAGATCTAACTTTTTGATGACAGCTGTCAAACTTCAAACGGCTATATCTCGGAAACTACTCACCCTAGAGTTCTCGTTCCAAAACCAAATGAAAAGTGTGATCAAGATCTAACTTTTTGATGACAGCTGTCAAACTTCAAACGGCTATATCTGGGAAACTACTAACCCTAGAGTTCTCGTTCCAAAACTAAATGAAAGGTGTGATCAAGATCTAACTTTTTGATGACAGCTGTCAAACTTCAAACGGCTATATCTCGGAAACTACTCAGCCTAGAGTTCTCGTTCCAAAACCAAATGAAAGGTGTGATCAAGATCTAACTTTTTGATGACAGCTGTCAAACTTCAAACGGCTATATCTCGGAAACTACTCAGCCTAGAGTTCTCATTCCAAAACCACGAAAATCACGAAAATCGACCCAGCAAAAAAACGTTACCCCAGCAAAAAGTGAATTTCTTGAATAACTTCGAAACGGCTATAGGCACAAATTTAAAACTTGGGGCACAATTACAGGGCAGTAGGCACTAATTATCTGCATTTTTAGAATTTTCAGATTCAACACTTTTTTGCTGGAGTAACGCACACCAGACTTTGAACGCTAATAGCATCGCAGTTTAGGGTTAAGTTTTTTTTTAATGCAGTTCTTACTTATTTTGTTTGAAGAATAAACATGCTAATTTTGGTGTATGTAATTTCAAGGAATACGATTTTGCATACAAACGTTTTGGCCCATTTTGACACACTTAGGGGTTAAATTTCTCAAAATCTCGTCTTAGCCTGTGCCATGTAAGCAAAGTACATTCCAAATTTCAGCTTTAGCTTTAGCGGTCTGGCCTGGAGTGTGATAGGTAAGTCAGGTCCCTCTTCTTTTATAGGTATATATAGATAAAACCACTTTGATTGTATCCGCAGAATTTATTTAAAGCATTGAATCTTGTGAATTGAATGCTCTAAGTAAATTCAGTCTGATTTATCAAAGGATCGTAAAGCCGACTCAGGCTCATAAACTTAAAACGTATGGGTTGGTTCCACTCAATTCGAAATGTATTGTTCTCATTCATTGAGTCCCAAGCAATGCGAAACAAAAAGTATATCTACTTAAAGTTATTTCCTTCCCAGTGAATCCCACGAGTTTTCGGCAGGTACAGTTAACGCAAAAAGTACAAGTCTAACTTTTTCATGTATATTATGTATATATTGTAAATAGTTTTAGATCTAAATGTAGTCATTTCTTCTTTCTTAGTATCTCCTCCCATATTATCATATTATATACTAGCTGTTGCCCGCGACTTTGTCCGCGTTTCCGTCGTCTTTCGTAAAAAAAAGTAGCCTATGTCCTTCCTCACGGTTCAGTGGTTTTGATGTAACCTGGGATAGACTCGGGGTACAGTTTACGGTACCTACTAAATCAAACTAACTTCCTATTATTTCTAACTGATCTCATGCCCGATAATGAAATGCTACTTCATGATAAAACTATCTGTTACTAATGTGTAAGGTACAAAAGAATTAGGCAACTTGCTTACATTTTGAGTGGTGTTTCAAATTCTTAAATATTATTACTTATAAAATAAAATAATCCTGAATAAATAAAACCACATACTCTTAAAATATTGTTAAAAATTTTATATAAAAAATATATAAAAAAAAATTAAAAAAAAACGATTAGAAATCAATATAAGAATATTGAGAATACTTACATCTTGCCTTTACATCTATTGAAGATGAGAGATTATAGAGCGTCAGGAGGCAACCTATGCCTACACTTAACGACACACTGTAGTGCCTGGGACAGTGTTTAGATGGAGTAGGCCCAGCACCTATACCATCCTCTCAGCCTATTAATATCCACACTATATTGAGAATGGCCTTATGAACCACATAGCAGGAAATCTAAAGAGCAAATGGTCCCTGAGAGATTTAACTTTTTATAAAAAATCTCAGGCATGGGGTGTAACTGATGAGTATTTGTAAGTAACATTATGGTACCTAGGTTATATAATTTTATTTATGACTGTAAAATATTAAAATAAAACCTATAATAATTTCATAGTTTTATTTAGAATCATTTGAACTTAAAAATATAAAGATACTTGTTTAGAATAACAAAAATAATCTAACTTCATAGAACAAAAACAAGAACAACAATTTTAAACAACATACATTAGAAAATTAACAAAAATATCGCCCGAATACTGAAACTTAAAAAAAAAGAATATTAATTTCATGCTTACATTATTCCCACTCATCTGTTTTTTTTTACAAAATTTGAAGTGGTGTTTAAATTATCTTCATAACAACAATAGAATTTTAATAAAAATGCAGTTTTTTTATTTAAAAAATACCTACTTGCGTAGATTAATCATAAAAAAGTAATTCCGATAGTAAATCAATTCATGCTTAATTATATTTTCTTAGATAAAATGGCAACAATTAAGGTACTATTCCACTAAACCTAAGCTTCCTTCTACGTTGTAACAGATGTGTTTTAAATCCACCAATAGGGATTTGTTTTCGTATCAAACGTTTACTATTGGTGGAAAATCACCCATAAAGTGACACCAAGCAAAGTTTGCAACGAAATTGGCAAACCCAAAAATATCTTCCTATCCTAACGCGAAAGTTTGTATGGATATATGTATGTTTGTAATAACTACTAATCGATGAAACATGGAATATATATTGTCCGTGACGGATTAATACATAGGCTACTTTTTATCCCGGAAAATCAACGGGATCCAACGGGCGGATAGCTAGTTTACCATAATCTAAGCGTTGCAAACTTTGCTTGGATTCTTTGTACTAACTAGTAAGTCAGCTACGGCGAACTGGTTCTTTTCATGTTAGCAATATGGTCCTTAACCGCTTGCACGTCTTCTTTTAGCATGAGTACCATTGCGCGTCTTTGATGACATTCATCACGAATTATATCAAACGCCTGCTTCTTGAATTTGACGGTAAGACTGATGAACATTTCTTGTGACCTGTAAAAGTTTTTTTTTTAATAAGAGCGGCAGTCGCATCTATACTATTATAAAACTGTAAAAGAGCCAAAAACTAAAATTAAAGATGTGGATAAACTAACAAAATAAACGATTCTGATTCCGAAAATAGTTTGTCTGTTTGTTTGTTTGTTCGCGCATCACGCCTACTGGACCAATTTCAATGAAACTTATACCATTCAGAAGCCCTTTTTCCGGATTGAAACATAGGCTATATTTAATTGAAATTAAACAGGTGGATTATTAGATACAGCTTGACCTCTCTAAACCAAAAGCAGCCTTTGACACGAGGTTCATCGTATGCTGGTTGACAGATATTTTTTGGTGGAAAATTACACACGCGTACGAAGTTGCGGGTATCAGCTAGTATGAACTATAAATACATTACTGTATATTTCCACCAAAATAATAGGCCTTTTACATCTATTGAAGATGATTTATAGAGCGTCAGGAGGCAACCTATGCCTACACTTAACGACACACTGTAGTGCCTGGGACAGTGTTTAGATGGAGTAGGCCCAGCACCTATACCATCCTCTCAGCCTAGTCAGCCACATCCACAGGAAACATTTCCACCAAAAACATTCTCAATTAACTAATTTATTATTTTCCAATGTTGTATAAACTGTTAGCAGCGACATTTAAGGCGTATGTGAAAGGCAGACAAAAATGTGCACTTTAATTTATCGCATTGGTATAAGTTTTTTGGTCGGAAAACTTGTTTGGATCAATGTGATATTTATACTGAACCTTTGCGTTGTTATTCTCTCGACCCTAAAGCTCTGCAATTTCACATAATTACATTAAGTTATATTATATCTTCAAAAATGTTGAAATGTGCGAGCGAGAGGGTTGTCTGCCTTATACATACGCCTTTATGTAGCATGCCATCTCAATTTGCACACTACCGGTAAGACATGTTTGTGTTACACCTATGAAACCATACCACCTTTATGTACACATGTTTTTAGCAAATAAACATTCTTTACCTTTATTTTTTTATCAATAAAACCTTCACAACACAATCCTTACAAACGATTTGTTTCTACAATCAAGAAAATCCTTAAAACAATCTGCACAAGATTCAAAATGTCGAACATGCACAAGGTTTGGCGGTGGAAACGCAAATCGATATCTTCACAGAGTTGTGCATGTTTTATTGTGAATGTTTTTTAGTGGAAATGCACAGACAGATAAGTAAAGTACACACATAGTACACACAGATTGTACATTTAATGCAACCTGTTTTGTTTATATCATAGGAATATGTTTCGGTGTTTTCATTCATTCATTCATTCATACACAGTGTTGTTTGACGTTACTTCTTGTTTTGTAAACTACTCACTAGGGGCGCTGCTCGATCTCTATTCAAAAATATAGTTTACGTCAGCTTTGTAGTATACGTAAAACGAACACACAAGCATGCAGATCACGTCCTCTGAGGACGAGCAATGTGAGACACCAAACTGCGTCCCCTCTTGAGACTTAATGGTTAAATCTGTGTGAAATTTCAGGTGTATCCCACTTTCTACGAGTCAATTACTACTATGTCAAAGAGGTATTATCCAAAGAGGAAATCAATAAATAGTTTCTATGTGCACGCCGTCATAAAAGGTGATGCAGTGTTTTTTTTTTCCGCCGCCGCCAGCAATTGAAACAGTGGGAGAATCAGTCCCAGTATTTCTATCAATAAAAATACCTAATGGAAATAGTGGTAGTGGTAGAAATAGCCCGAAATGTCAACTGTCTAACTATCACGGTTCATGAGATACAGCCTGGTGACAGGTGGTGGTTAGACTGGTAAGTAATAGGGTCCCGTTTTACCCTTTGGGTACGGAACCCTAAAAATTGTTTTCTACAACTTTAGATACTCACTTCTTGTCCAGTTCGATGTATTTCTTCTTGTACATCGTACGCAGCTCCTCTCTTAAACCGCTTAGACTCGTCTCCAAGTCCATAAATAGATTCACGAATCTGTAACGTGGTTAAGATACTTTATTCTCAAAAAAGACAAATATAGTCACTTATATGAGAACAATACAGACTTAAAGTAAATAGATATAACTATTTGGTCTATTTGTTAACGGTTGTCGTCCTAATAGTAGGCAGGTTTGGTTTATTTTATAGGTGTAACGTGCGCGTTAATAACGATAGTAATAACACACGAGAGCGTTAGGCCGTGCTCACTTTGGACACGAATTTGTTCGTACGTAAACGTACGAGTAATGTTCGTACGAAATGAGTGCTCACACTGAATACGTTTTCCTCCGTCAAAAAGTACGACTGCGTGATAAATCCCAACAAGTTCGGATTGTATTCGGACGTCGTAAGTAAACGTACATATACGTACGACTGATCACATGCAGTGTGAGCGCTCCCATAGTCCTTGGAAGGACGGGATCATTCGTGCGCAGTCGTACGTTGATGAAATCGTATCCAAAGTGAGCACGGCCTTTAAGGTTTAAAAAAAATTGAATATCGACAGTTCTTATGGGTATGGGATTAAGTTTTGACGTTTTTTGAAAGCAACACCCTAGGTAGGCTCTTTTATTTTAATAATTTTTCTTGTGTTATTGTGAGTATTATTGTTTAATTTTGGTGGAATTTTAACCAATAATACTTAGGTCGTAACATAAAGTGAGCCATTGGAATAAATGTGTAAGTGATTTCTCTGAATGTGAATTTCTCTTCAAAACAAACGACATCCGACTTGAGGAATGACTTGACTTATATTATTTCAAATATCACTTGACACTAGCAAAAGACGAAGAGGGTATGAGGTATATCCAGTAGTGGACAGTGGACTTCTAGAGGCAGATATGATGATGATAAAGAGTGAATATACTCACTTTTTGCTTGTGTTCTGGTTAGCTTCTGCTACCGTAGAATCTAATCTCTCCATAACATTATCTATTATGTCTTTATAGGACATATGATCTGTAAATTTATTAGAGTGATTAGAAATATATTTTTAATTAAAAACAAGTTTTATTTTACGTTTTTTAACCAACTCTGTTGACGGAGTTTTTAGGCCGCCTTAAGGCCTCCGGGCTTAACGACTGCTAGAGCCAGGACCGACAGTTTAAATATCATTTAACACTGATTACTTACCGCTCTGCACCATTTTTCTAAACCAATCGTTGACGCTAGATCCGCTCGGAGTAAAAACCACATCTTCTAATACTGCACCTTTATTTTGTATCTCACTCGAATTTTTTTGTTCATATATCCGCTCCGGCTCTTTATGTATTTCAGTCATTTTTGCCTTTTTACGTTCAAACACTGGAGAATTCGATTTTCTTTTGATTGGTGACGATTCAATAGATTCTATTCTCTTTGATGTGAGAGTTTTAGTTTTTGTGAATCGATTGCGAATTGTTTTTAAATATTCATCGTCGGAGCTTTCAGTTTCAATTTGCGATACGAACTCAGTCGTGAAGTTCATTGGCGAGATTTTTGATTGAACTTTGTTTTTTTTTTTAGGAGACTCCGAATCACTGGTTTTAGTTTCTACTGATTTAGTTTTCTCGGGTTTTCTGTTAGACGTTTTGCGAGTTATTTCGTGTTCATCAATATCAGTGTTCAATTCTTTAGTCTCACGTTTTTTAATAGAGTTTCTGGTTGTCTTAGTAATCTTTGTTGATTCGTTCGACTTTTCATCTTCTTCTGTATCACTGTCATCTGCGTATTGTATTTTAGTTTTCTGAGACGTGGATCTATTTCTCAGTGTTCGTAACTTTGTAGCTTTTGAATCAATATAACTATCTAAATCAATTGCAACGTCCACTAGTTCTGTTCTTTCTTTAGTTGGTTTGTTGTTGACGCATTTTATATTTTCTTTTAGTATAGTTTCTTCTACTTCAGCTGTTTTCGCTTTTGATCTTGTTCGATAAACTAGTTTCAAATCACCACTACTTTTATCTATATCTTTTATAGATGCATTATTCATTTCGAATTTCTTAGGCATAGGTAGCCATTTTTCAATTTCCGCAGACGTTATTTTTGTGATAAGTGCTAGGGGTGATTTTAGTTTGATAGATTCAGGTGTCGAGGTTTCTGTCGGTTTTTTAAGGACGGGTTTTTGTGAAGTTTTAGCACTATTATTGTTACTTTGAGCTTTTTCATCTAGACTTCTTATTCCAGTAGATTCTATGGTGTCTGTGTCTGATGTGCGTCGAGACGGCATCCACTTGCTGAAATCGTCAGCCGACAGTCGGTTTAGAGATATGACAGGTAATATTTCGGCTCTTGTTTTTTCGATTTCATTTCGCAGTATAGTGCTTACTTCTTTACCCTCAACAGATTTGCTTGACTCGCGGTCTTTGGACGTAGAATTCTGTAATTCCCTCGTAAGTTTGTTGAAGTAATCTCTCATACTCTGGTCCATATCTTCTATCTCTCTATGTTCAAACTTTTCTGCTATATGTGCTGGTCCTGGCGGAGATTCATCTAAATCACCGTGCGCCGTGATACCGTCCGTTTCTATAGATATTTCAGATTCATTACAAATTTCGATATCTATTATTTCATCGTTTAGTGCGTTTTTAGTGTTCTTAATTATTGGTATTTTTTGGGTTTTATTATGTCTTGGTATATTCGCTTTATCATCCACGTAATGTATGTCATCTTCGAAGCATTGAGCGCTGTAATAATTCTTATCTACATCGGAAAGCATATTCTGTGTGGTTATGGAATCGTTTATAACATCTGGACCGTCTCGGTAGAGTTTTTTGAATTTTTGCAGCATGTTTGTAGTTAGTGAGTCATTGATGTTTTCTTTATGCTTAGGCATTGATTCTACTACTAGTCCAGGAAGTGGGCTTATAGTACCTTCATCATCTTTGTCAGAAACTGTTTTTTTTCGCGACTCTTTTTCTTTTTTAATTTTAAGCAGTTCGGTATTTTTGTTCGTTCTCTTGGTAGCTTTCTTCTTTGATTTCACTGTTTCGTTAGGTTTGTTATAGAATGTTTGTTCTGCTTCAGTCTTTTTTGTTTTCTTATGAACTCTGTTCTTTAATATTATTGTATCATTCGACGTACTACAATTTAGTGATTCTATTTGAGTTTCTTTAGCATTTTTCTTCGAAGTATTATTAAAAACGCTTTCATACATTTTTTCCATTTGAGCAACTACTTTTGTAGCTGGTTCTATCACCATCGGTTCCAAATTTGCAGTATTTTCAATTACAATAGAAGTATTTAATTGTTCTTTCACTGCTTCTCTCATTCTTTCGTCTACAAGGTCTATTTTCTCATCAACTATGTCACCAGAAATGTTGACCCCAGAAGTATTTTTATTAGTACGTTTCTTTACATTTTTACGTTGAGTTTTATTCGTGTAAGTTTCGTACATATCGCTAGAGCTTTGTGATTCTTTAGCGCGACGGGGCTTTTTACCTTTTTTGGTTGTAGAACTACCGACCGGTGTTGTGCTAACAGCTTTCTTTATATCCCTTTTTCTTTTGAAATCATCGTCACTATCACTGGAGAAGTTATATTCATCCTTGCTCTTGTCTACTAAGGTAATTTCCTCGTTACCTCCATCTATATGTTTCAAGTCTTCAAACATTGTATCCATTTTGATAGTTCGAGGTGACGGCATTTCAACGAGTCTAGTTTTAGATCTTCTAGATCTCGGTAACCGGATTTTATATTTTTTACGCTCTTGTTCCAACTCTTTATAGCATGTTGCAGTTGTTTCAGTACTGTTTCGAGTTTTAATTTTAGACTGAAGAATATCATCGCTCTTTTGTTCTTGTGTGAATTCCTGTTTTTCGTCATCAATGTCTTTCGGAGAGTAAAGTTTGCGTTTTCTGCGTACAATAGGAGTTTCTGTATCAGCGCATGTTTCTAATTTCTTGTCTAGAACTTTGATAACGTCTAAATTTTCTGTTTTACTTTTCGGGGTATCTTCTTCTTTCTGTTCAGTAATAGTTGACATTTTTTTTATATTTGCTTGTTCCAGTTTAGCTTTCTTCGTAAGACGTGGTTTAGCTTTCTTTATTTGTTTTCTTGGTTTGACGGTTTTTTTTGGCGTATGTTTCTGTGGCTTAGACTTAGCAGTTTGATTTCTTTTTTGTTTAAAGCCATTATTCGCTTCATCATTGTCCGAATCTTCGGATGGACACTTGGTTATTTTATAAACCTCGTTGCCAACTTTGTCAACCATATCGTTCACGCAATCAATAACAGCTATTTCGTTGAATATATTTTCTTCTATGTCAGTATGAACTTCCTCGTTCGTCAATAATATAATATCATCAAAATTATCGCTTGTATCAGGGCTGGATTTATTTATTTTCTTCGCTAGCGCCGGGCTTATAATGACTTCTCTGTTTAGGTTCTCTGCGATATGCTGCGAAAAGAATTCTTCGATAGTATCAACGCTGATAGGTCGTTTAAGAGCATCTTCTGTAAGCTTAGGCTTATAGTTTCTTGTATTCTTTGTGCTTACATAAGCTGGTGTATCATTAATAGCTTCAGTGTTTGACTCATCGTCAGTCGATTTGCTGATGACTGTACAATTCTTCTTAAAAGGCACTTTTAATCTCTTTATTTGGTTAGGCGTATCATTTATCACTTCACTTTCCTGACTTTTCTTCTCATCTGTATTTATACCGCTATCAGAAACATCCCTGCTTTTACAATTAGCTTCCAAAGCTTCTTGGATGAGAAGATTGACTATGTTTTCTTCTTGAAAATCTTTAGATTTTGATAGCCTCTCTATAGTTTCGTTGATAACTGTGTCATCGGCGGAGCCTATTGTTGCTACTAAAAGAAGACTTGGTGCATTATCGTCGCTAGCGACAGAATATAATGTCCTTCTACCACCTCGAGATTTCGGTTTGGAAGCTTCTCCCTCGCTTTTAGATTCGTTTTGAGTTGTTTTTGGATTGATTTTCGGTTTGAAACTTCTGCGACAAACGCCGTACCGTTGTAATTTGGTTGAAGTAATGCTTTGCCAGTCTTGATTAGTCAGTTCTTCTGAGACATCGGATAATGCTGGTTTTGCGCATACACTTACTCCCACTTTATCGAATTGGAATTCGGGTAGCTCTGTTAGCTTATCCCGAAGCTGAAATTCATATTTGAAACTAGCTATTCATATTTCTACAAAATTAAATGGTGATCTATATATATTCGAAAGATTTTTATCCGCAGCCTTTCAAATGGTGAAGGAAAACATCGCGAGGATATCTGTTAGTATAAAATCACAAAACACCAAATTATTCTGTCAAATGTGATGTTTAGACGTGACTAATTCCATCTAGTTCCTTCAAAGCTGGTAAAAGAAGTTTTCGGGCATTATTATGGCCATACTAGCTTCCGCCCGCAAGTTTGCCCGCGACCCGTTTGTCCTGTTCATTTTCCGGGATAAAAAGTATCCTGTGTTAATACAGGTTTTAAACTATAATATATTTCAAGTTTCAGCCAAATCGATCAGTAGTTTCAGCATCCAACACAACATCCAAACAAATTTTGACATTAAATTTTTTGTTTAATTACAAATAAACCAAGCGTACAGTCCGCCTGATTATAAGCGGTTACCGTAGCCTGTGGACGCTTGCAACACGCGCGTTGCCGACCCTTGAAGAATTTTAAAACACACTTTTCGAAGTTGTCCCATACTGTAGTCATAATAGTGGTAGAATAGGATATACAGATTCTACAAACTTACACGTAGCAATGATGACGTCGATACACTGGATGGAGATTTCAACAAGCCAGCTTTCTTAGGTCTCACTATGTAACCTAAAAAACACAGTATAATACTAACTTAACTGCATGTGTATTATTGTGTATACTCGAACTTCACTATTCACTACTTAGTATAAAGCAAAGTCACTTCCTGCGTCTGTCCTAATGTCTGCATGTATGTATGCTTAGATCTTTAAAACTACACAACGGATTTCGAAGCGGTTTTTTTAATAGATAAGAGTGATTCAAGAGTAGGTTTAATATGTATAATACATCATCATCATCATCACTACATTGCACCCGTGCGAAGCCGGAGCGGGTCGCTACTCTAACTTAATTCAATCCTTGACAGATAGTGTTGTCACTTTTTCATGAAAACTTAATAGAGAAGTGAATAAGATAAGCAGCTAATATGACTAGCTAGCTGTCGCCCGCGGCTTTGCTCGCGTGGTACCAGTATACGCATTATTTGGTTAAAATCTTTGATCCTAATTTTAGACCCTTTACGGTGCGACTTTTCAAAATTTCTTTCTTAGTGCACCCCTATACTACATAAGGATACTACCCTCCAAATTTCGGGTTTGATGCGTATCGTCAAAACTGCTTTTCGTCATTAACCATTTTTTGCCAAAGGTGCGTTTCGTCAAAGGTTCGTTTTGCCAAAGTTATGTATGGTCAAGACGTCTTCGTCAAAGGAGCTTTTGGTCAAAGACAGTTGTTTGCCATGCTTGCGTTTCGTCTTATTGTTTAATTTAATATAATTTTCTACACGCTTTATGTTGTAATGAATGGTGATTGGGTTACCTATTATATTTGTCCTAATAAAAGTAATAGTTTAAAAAAGATTAAAAAAATACGCTTTTATAAATAAACCAAACTAAAAAAAAAGAAAATAAATTGTAATAAATTTGAATTAAGAATAGTTTAGTTTTTTTTAATAAATATAAATTCATAACAGTGTAGGTATATAAGAAAAACATGTAAGTATTTCATTTAATAAAAAGCGTGGGGCGCTTTTTTAAATATTATCGAAATGATAATCTTTCTACTCATATAGAATCTGTCAATAAAATATTTATAACTGTTGAGACCATGCACCCCACGCTTATGAATGGCTAATTCTGTCGCTTTCCATACAAACCTGTCGCTAAGACGGTAATCGCTCGAATCTCGTAGTACTGTTTGTTTACCATACATAAATTAGATTTTGTAACATCGTGATGAAGGTGGGTGAATGACCTGTATTGCGGTGTTATTTGGCAAGGTTTCGATACACATGCTAAATGAGCATGTGCTTGCTAAAAGCACGTTTATTAGCACGTGTAACAGTACCTATACTTTAAGGTAAAAGCCAAAAACCTTTAATCAATAAAATCTCACTGATCACTTTGAATACTTATCATTAGGTTTTGTAGTAATAAAAGTAATATTTACCAGAGTGTCCCCTCTTTTTAGTTTCAACCGGATGTGAGAATCGAGTGTCGTCCTCCTAAAACAATGATATCAAAGGTGATTATTTTATCTAACTCATTAAACTTTTGTATATTATGTTATTGTTTTACCTAATGGTTCTACCTTATCGCGACTTTCAACTAAAACAATAATGAATAATAAAGTTTCAAAGTTTAATTAGGTAGGTTAGGTACCTACTTATTTTCGACTACCCTCAAAGAGATTGTCTAGTATGACCAAGCTAAGTTTGCAATAAAAATAGGCAACACTACATAGATTTGCAATTGGAATCTAAGTCAATCTTTAATTAGTAATTTTTGAAGATATAGGATCAAATCATTTTTTACAGTCAGTGTTTCAAAGTTTTCATTGCCTCTAAGCACTGCATACTTGGCGTGGTCGAATTCAATTTTGCGGCATATTTTGAAAATAAATCAAGAAGATGTGATCTACCTACCGCTACCCCTATATCGGGTTAGTCTCATAATTCCCTTAGAGCCGTCCGCTTCAAGGAGATTATGAGATTTTTTGTCTCATAAAAATTTTAAAATCAAGGGGATTATGAGATTAAAAAGTCTCAAAATCCCCTTTGGGCAAAATTACACCGTAATAGCTCAAGACAAAATCAAAGTGCTTTTATTTAATAAAATGTCACTGGTCACTTTGAATCACTTTGTTTTTTAATTAATCTACTTATAATCATGTGTAATATTGACAGGCGTCATGGCTCAGTCGGTAGTAGCTCTGCCTTCCGTGCTGTGGGTCGTGGGTTCGATCCCCACCGAGAACAGAAATTTGTGTGGCAAACATAGATGTTTGTTCTGTGTCTGGGTGTTACTATGTATTTACAAAAAAAAGTATATAAGTATTATATCAGCAATCTAGTTTCCATAGTACAAGCTCTGCTTAGTTTGGGACTAGAGAGCGTTGTGTGTAATGTCCATTTATTTATTTAATATTAGTAGGATAGACGCATCTAATTAGGAGAGGAGTGAACACTGAGATGACGAATGATAGAGGAGAATGGAAGAAAATAACATTTTGTGCCGACCCCACCTAGTGGGATAAGGGCAGGAAGAAGAAGAAGAAGGATAGACGCATCTAAGTATATTATGTACTTACAGAGCTTATTTCTTTGTTGTTGTGAGATCGTTGTGGCGATTGTGTCACATCAGTATCTAAATCCATCATGAGCTGTGAAATATTGACAACATTAGTGTTATACGTGGGACGATTTATTTATTGAAGGGACCAACAGCTACAATGCTACATTAAGAGTTAAATAGATATTTTGTATAAAACAGCCAATTACAGGTCTTCATTACATAATAATACGCCTTTACATCTATTGAAGATGATTTATAGAGCGTCAGGAGGCAACCTATGCCTACACTTAACGACACACTGTAGTGCCTGGGACAGTGTTTAGATGGAGTAGGCCCAGCACCTATACCATCCTCTCAGCCTACTAGTCAGCCATATCCACAGGAAAGACATCGTCAATACGTGCGGAGCTGACTAAGCCAAGGGTTTCCTCAAGATGTTTTCCTTCACCGTTAAGCTCGTGTTAATGCGCATATAAATTTTCCTAACGAAAATTCCATTGATGCACCGCCGGGATTCGAACCCACGACCTTCAGATCGAAAGTCAAGGTGCAATCCCACTCGGCCAACACGGCTTTTTCACTACATAGTATAAAGCAAAGTCGCTTCCCGCGTCTGTCCTAATGTCTGTATGTATGTATGCTTAGATCTTTAAAACTACACAACGGATTTTGATGCAGTTTTTTTTTAATAGATAGAGTGATTCAAGAGAAAGGTTTATATGTATAATACATCATCATCATCACTGCATTGCACCCGTGCGAAGCCGGGGCGGGTCGCTAGTTTTGTATAAAACAGGCAATTACAGGTCTTTCTAAATATTACGGTTGGTAGGTATTATAGCTATATATAGCGAGAGAAGTGCCAACAATTGGTAGGGGTGCCAAGATTAGGGTAGTTTACCCTATGTATTTATAAAAAAAGTAGCCTACTATCAATCTAGTTCCCATAGTACAAGCTTTGCTTTAGTTTGAGACTAGAGGGCGTTGTGTGAATTTACCTTATACTTATCCCCAAAGGTGTTCCTCATGGCTCCATCTAATGTCGTTACATCAGTGTTTGAGCTGACGACTATAGATACTAGACGTGCATTGCCCGTGTTGATCTCAGTAGGCCGTATGTACGGTGCTCGTAGCGTTCTTAGAGTTATCGTGAGGCCTAGCGACTCCCTATAAACAAGGTTTTTGTTTAGAGAGTTCAAGCTATATCTAAGAATCCACATCTTTGATTTCAATAAAATATAGCCTATGTTTCAATCCGGGAAAAGGGCTTCCAAATGGTATAAGTTTCATTGAAATCGGTCCAGTAGTTAAGGCGTGATCCGCGAACAAACAAACAGACAAAGTCGATTTTCGGAATCAGAATCGTTCATTTAGTAGATCTGCATATTTAGTTTATCCATATCTTTAATTTTAGTTTTTGCCTTTTTTACAGTTTTATAATTATTAAAAAAAAAAATTACGTCTTTTACTGATAAGTACACACACGAAGTTATACTGACCTGCGCAAACATGCAGTATCTGTGATCTCGTTGTCAATAAGCAGGGTCTCACAGGCCCTGTGTTGCGACACACCAAGGGTCTTCAACGTTCGAGGCTCCAGTAGCATTGATATTGACTTCCCGGACGTGTTGAAATCTAACCAAGACTGATTACTTTCTGTACCCTGTGATTTCATAAAAGAAATAGGTATTCGTTTTGTTTGATTACATAAAAATAATGAGGTTGAATAAAGTAATGTACCTACCTACCAACATAGTACAATACAGTAATATATAATCAATAATAATATATAATCAATACTGAGCCATGACGGGCGTCATGGCTCAGTCGGTAGTAGGTCTGCCTTCCGTGGGTCGTGGGTTCGATCCCCACCAAGAACAAACAATTTCTGTATTCTATCAGCCATCTAGTTCTCATAGTACAAGCTTTGCTTAGTTTGGCACTAGAAGGCGTTGTGTTAAATGTCCGTAAATATTTATTATTATCATTTATTTACAATAGCGCGGCAATGCAGCCAGTGTCTTGGGCACGCTTCCGATTGCTACTGATTTGGACCAGTTGAGCTATCTATAAATCGTTTGCAACGGTTTGTGGATAGCTCAACTGTTTCATGTGTATTTTGTAAATATTGTAAATACTGTATTAGTTGTAATTTTCTTTGTGAATAAATTTTACAATACAATATTGTTTACGTAAAATATAACTTACATTGATAACAACAATTTCCCCAATAGACAATTGTCTGCAGATCACGGAAGTCACCAATCCGTTCGCTTTATTGACGATGTTCAGGAAATCTCTCGCATCCTAGAAAACAGTAAACTTTTGTTATATCAGCATTTATTTAGCGATTTTAGCGCATACATACATACTAGATTTTATTCTAATAAGGATATACCCCTTATATATTTATTTTCAGTTGTTTTAGTATTTGTTGTAATAGCGGCGACAGAAATCTGTGAAAATTTCAACTGTCTACTACCACTCCAATAAAAATCCAGTCCATCCAAAGGTTGCCTGGAAGAGATCGCTCATAGCGATAATGCCGCCCATTGTACTTCACTTAAGAATAATGAACTTTGTGTTTATTTTATAATTTCTGTAAAAGTGGTGTACAATAAAGAGTTTTCTATCTATCTATCACGGTTCATGAAATACAGCCTGGTGACAGACGGATAGACGGACAGCGGAGTTTTAATAATAGGATCTCTTTTTACCATTTGGGTACGGACCGCTAAAAAACCCAGATGAGCTAAGAAACCTCATCCCTAAGAGAATCCTTCAGTTCTTAACAGCTGCAGGGTTTAGTGGTGAACTGTGAACGCCCCGAATAGGGGCGACAACAGGCCTATCCGGCCGAAGTGATATCACAGCCGCAAAAAGCTAATAAAAAAAAAATGTGCGTGGAGTCCCTCCGCGCGGAAGAAGTTAAACTTCGAGTGCCGCGCATTCACTCTCGCTCTGTGTTTAATGTGAAATTAATTTAGTATTTATTTTTATGTACTTAACCAATATGCCTAAATCAGAACTAGATAGCGCTGCTAAGTTTGGTCGGATCCTAGAACGCGCTACTTATCGAAGTGTTTTGGGTTTTGTGTGGGTCTCCGTATTCACTCGCGCTCTGTCTCTTTCTATTCCCCCTCCCCAGGAGCGTTAAACGTTTAACGCAACCTTGTTGGAAGTCGCATTCGAAGTATAACTTCAAAAAACGCTAAAAATGGAATCATACCTGGGAGAAGTTCATCCAATTGCAACTCAGGAATATGTTCCTAGCAGCTAACGGGCAAAGGTCCGGTGGCAGCCATTTTTCAGCGGCTGCAAGTCTCAGAGACTTGTCATTTCTCGGCACCAACCATCGTATCAAGCACTCCAGGGATCTGAACTGGCTGGGAAGGTAGCCAGATGTTGCAAGGTGTGAAGCTATCTTAACGCTAAAATAAATACAGACAAACTTTTTGAAGTTTTTTTAGAATAAGGTTCTAGAGTGCCTCTAATCATGATGATGATGTGTGAAAATTGGCAGCAATCCGCTTCTGCGGTGTTCTAGTGAGATAGGCCTAGTGACCAACATTTTACAGGAAACGTAAAAAAAAGTTAGTAATATTCTATTTTTTCAGTACCTACCTACTACCTAGTCGGGTTTTAGTGTTTGAATATTTTTTTTTGTTTTTATTCCACTAAAAACCTAAGAAAACAATAGCAGAACCTCATGTTTTTCCGACGCGTTGATGAGCTTTTATCTATACTAATCTATATCTATACTAATATTATAAAGATGAAAGATTTGATTGTTTGTTTGCGTTGAATAGGCTCCGAAACTAATGGACCGATTTAAAAAATTCTTTTACCGTTCGGAAGCTACACTATCGCCGAGTGACACAGGGTATATTATATTTTCAAAAAAAATAGAGATCCTTACTAAAACTCCAATAATGTAACCTAAGGCACAGATTATAAATACTATACCTACTCTAAGGTGTAAAAAAGTTACCTAAAATATTTCTTAAATAATTATACTCTATTTATATGCGCGCACGAAATCGCGGGCAGACAGCTAGTCGCAGAATAAAATCACGACTTTACAGATCACCTGTCTGAAACCCCTTCGCGCGCTTTCCCAATAGAAACTGTGGAAAGGGGTGAGTCGCGCGCACCTTATGGAACCTACCAGAATTTCGGATGACCTCCAGACTGACTTTGTCCGCCAATCATGGAAGTGTTCACGGGACAGCAACGCGCGTTTTGCGTCAAATGCGACCAAAACGCGCGGACAGGCGAGGCTAGTGTCGCCCGCGCGCTCCGGACGCTTGAGCGGTTAAGTAGATATAAAACTTGAATAACGCTAAGCACTTACAAGTATTCACCAAACTTGGTTCTCATAGCAAATCTGATCTCCCGGCCCGACTGTTCAGAAACCACATTGATACAGTAGAGGATCTCATCACGTTGGAACACGTCTGGTCTGGGTGATGTGGCGAGGTCAAACAAGCATTCTGAAGTCAGCTCCACTAACATGTTGGGGAATACTGACCCTTTGTGACGGATTTCCTGTTGGAAAATGTTTTTTGAAAGATAATGGTAGGCATGCCTCGTTGACCTACGGTGATCATGATAATGCTAAGCTAGTAGTATTTAAAAGATGCTAGCTGTCACCCGCGGCTCTGCTCGCGTGGTAGCAGCATACGCCTTATTTAGTTAAAATGTTTGATCCTTATTTTAGACCCATTAGGGTGCGACTTTTCAAAATTCCTTTCTTAGTGCACCCCTACACTATAATAAGGATACTATCCGCCTAATTTCATCCCTCTAGTATATATAGTTTAGGCCGTGCGGTTATTGTCAGTCAGCTTCAAAGGAGTTTTATATATTTAGATTTGTCAAAAAGGCCCCACTCGTGGCTGCGGGAACAAGCCGCTGAACAAGTAACAAGGACTGGCCATGGATACTTGTGGTTTCAACAAACCTTGATGAACTTTAGGATCAACTTCAAGAACAGCCACCAACGGGTGCTGTGCTTCACCAGGTGCTTCCTTATAGCCTCAAGCCAGTACTGTAGGAGGCAGATCAGCTCCTGGGCGAGGACGTTCCATGCTTTCGAAGGTGGTGATGCGAGCAAGCCTTCAAACAATAGGCAGGCCACTCCATTTTCATCGCATTTGTTGAAATACTGAAATTGACAAAGTTTTGTATAGCAAGCAGATACCTTAAGGTGATATTCCACCAAAATGATGTGCAGCACATTTGTTTATCAACATAGTGCGTGATCATTTCTAAAATGTTTCTACGCCTACAATTTGTTACAAGTTACAATTTATTCTTGTTTACTCGCATGAGTCTTGGCATGGCTCGCATGGCTGGCAGACAATGCTTTTAGCATTAAGTCCACCCTTTGTAACAAATTTATAATCTTGTGCAATAAAGTATAAAATAAATAATGTAATAAGTCCAAGAGACACCAAGAGAAACATTTGTGCTGAACAGTGTGTAGCGCAGTGGCGCACAGTGCCGAACCATGGCGGAATCCTACCTTCAGTGTAGGTACCGACCTATTACCTACTTCGATCTGTTACAGAAGTTTCATTCATAAATCATTTATTGCCATTAAGGATGAAAGTAAACATAAAAAGCGACCACTGATGCTGTCATGTAGGTAGATTATCTAGGTAGGTACCTACATCATCTGGATCGTATGCAAAGGCCTAAAAGGTATAACGAGATGGAGTACCTAAGTTACCTAGGAAGGTACCTTCGTAAATTTTCTGCGGTACTAATCGAATTTGGAGTAGATGTGAGAAACAGCAGTAATGGTAGGCTAAGTACTTACCTCGATTTCGAGAGCTCTTATTTTTTTTAGGGCTAAAACTGTCGCAATATTCACAGGGATTTTCAAGCCCACTTTACGATGGAAATTTTGTGTTGCAGCAGTGTAGTCTTCTAAGTTTTTTATATTATCTATCAGTTCCATTTTGCAAGCCAATTTTCTTAATTTGGGTTTTCTTTTATTTTATTTTTCATTTCGGCGCCTTCATTAATTTTTTTTTATGGCATTCTTCCGGAATTGGACTTTTCTGCCAGCGTCACGTCGAATCGCACCTTAAAGGTTAGACCGCACTAGAGCGGAACTGCACTTCAGCGGAGCGTCGCGGCAGTTAGCTTCTATATTCTTTCCAAGGTAAAAGAATATAGAAGCTAACTGACGCGACGCTCCGCTGCAGTGCAGTTCCGCCCTAGTGCGGTCTAAGCTTTAAGGTTAGACCGCACTAGGGCGGAACTGCACTTCAGCGGAGCGTCGCGGCATATAGCTTCTATATTCTTTCCAAGGTAAAAGAATATAGAAGCTAACTGACGCGACGCTCCGCTGCAGTGCAGTTCCGCCCTAGTGCGGTCTAAGCTTTATTTCAGTTTTCATCACGTTAGCAAACAACCATAGAGAGAGAGAGAGAGAGTAACTTTAAACAAACAACATTAGCAAACATTTTTCACGATAGCTAGGGAGGTTATCTATGTACCTATCATAGAAAAAGAATACTTCGCGTATGTTTTAACGTAGCTTTTGTCAGTGAGAATACGCAAAAATTGGCCTCGGAGGCCTCGGAGGAAGAATCAAGAAGAATGATAGAAAACATGATAAACGATGTAATAAATACCGAACCACCGAACATCTATATCCTAATCCTAGCGGACCGAACACTGCCAACCGTGGAATGCACAGCCTGAAAAATTTTCAGGCTGTGCATTTCGAAACGTCTAAATTGAAAGCGCCCTTATATTGAATCAATAATAGGGTTCGTGTACACAGAAGTTCCGTATTTACAGAACCATTATTTTTTACTGGATCTGACACAGAAAAAAATACTCTGATCTTACTGTACATGCATATTATATTATTTTCTAACAAAAATAGGAACGTTTCTATTTATTATCCGCAAGTTTTCTATTTCGTAAACAGCAAAATAAAACACAACAATACATGACAATTATTTATTTCCTCTTTCCACCTTTCTTCGCCGCCTGTGGTTTCCCAAAAGTTTTGCCCTTGGGTTTACCGCCCATTGGTTTCCCTTTACTCTTCACCTGCCCTTTTCCCTTAAATCCTGGTGCCTTGCCTCTCTGTGCTTGGTTTGCCTCGTACCTAAGCCTCTTAGTATTGGTACGGGAGGTATCAACAAGGTCATTGGCGAAGTTGCTCTGTTTTTTCCTGGATTTGGCGGGTTTGTTTTGCGTTTGTGGGCGGCCATCGTCATCTTCGACCGCGCGGATTCTACGTTGCTTCTTGTTGCGTTTGGCCATGCGCGATTGTAACAGCGCCACCTGCAATTTTAATGAATTTAGTTGGTACTATACCTACCGGATTTCCGTATTCCGGAGGGACACCTACTTTAATGCCATACATTAGGCCAAGGAAACTGGGGGCGGAAATACTCTTCCCCATGACCTGCCCAATGCCCAATCCTATGTTACTCTATGACTCATCATTCTGGCCGCACTTTCAGGCTTCTAACAGTCATCAAATAGCCTGCTTTCGCCCACTGCTGGACAAAGGCCTTTCTTTACTCGTTACATCCTTCATGGTCTTTAATAGCTGTCAAATTAGGTTATATAAAAAAAATGCAACAACAGAATCAACACCATTGGCTGTTCATAAACTTAAACAGATTAGATATACCTTCTCCATTTCCCGATTGACTCGCTCCTCAGGCGTGTCTTTGACTTTGTGCTTGGTGACCTTCTTCTTCTTCTTGCCTCCACCATCATCAGAATCATCACCATCATCATGCTTGCGTTTCTTGCCTTTCTGTTTCTGCGCGTCTGTTGATCATAGTTACTAGTTATCTGGTTGGCTTGGAGTCGGTCGAACGAATCCAGCCTTACTAAGCTTATACGTACAAGGTTTGCTTAGTTTGGGACTAGAGGGCATTGTGTGAAATGTGCATGAATCTCTATTTATTTATGAATTATCTAACGACTAATTTGTATGTATCAAATTGTACACTGTGTAAAAATATGTCCACTGATGGACTGGCTGGGGTAAAGACAGCAGGGGGACAATGCACAATACACCCCAACACGAGACGTCAGTGCAGTCGCACGACGAATTAGATGTCCACCGATATCACAAGTAAAATAAACGTTATCTTATCTTAAGTATTTATTACTAGCTGGTTCCCGCGATTTGGTCAACGCAGGATTACAAGTGCAATTAATTTGCTATGCGAAATCTTCTAGGCGTTTCTAAAGAGTTCGCGTCCCGTTCATCCAGGTCACGGACCATATATATTCCAAGTTGGACCCAAATCGGATCGGTAGTTTTTGCGTGAAAGAGGAACAAACACACATACATACATCCATCCACCCTTACAAACTTTCGCGTTTATAGTATTAGTAGGATGTTTGTGTTTACCTTTCCCTTGATGCCTAGTGAGTGCTAATCGTTCCTTTTCATCTTTCTTCTCCCTATTAGTCTGGAACCACTCGTGCTGCCTCTTGATCTCATGCTTTGGACCTTCTTCCTTCAGGGTTTCTTCCAGTTTCTCCGTTTGTTTCGTCATTTTGTTCATTTGACGCTCTGCGTATTCCTCATCTAGGATTGCCGCTGTAGATAGATATATAGATAGACATTGATCTATAGCTATTTATTTGTATATTTATTGAGCTGCAATTTATTTTTAAACACTTTGACGGGCGTTATGGTTCAGTCGGTAGTAGCTCCGCCTTCCGTTTTGTGGGTTCGATCTCCCCCGAGAACAAACATTTGTGTGTAGCAAGCTTAGATGTTTTGTTCTATGTCTGGGCTTTACTATGACAATGTATCTTATGTATGTATTTACAAAATAGTATATACATATGTATATAAGTATTATATCAGCAATCTAGTTCCCATAGTACAAGCTCTGCTTAGTTTGGGACTAGAGGGCGTTGCGTGTAATGTCTAAAGATATTTATTTACTTATTTCTTTCCCTGCAAAGTTAAGCAACGTTCTGCGTTTTCACTATTTGGATGGGTGACCGTTAGTAGCATTTACATCTGAGCGCTACCGTGCAGATGCCACGTTAAACTGTCGAACCCGGCTCTATCAGTCTTTGAGTCATTAAGGCGGCCTAAAATTAATTTAAACTTACTTTTGATGAAAAGTGTACTTACCAATCTCCGGTTCCAGCCTAGCCAGCCTATTGCGATACTTAGCGATGATATCGGGAGGCACAGCACGGGATTTGACGGGTCGCTTAGCTCGCTTCACTATCGCTTTCACGAGGTTTCGCTCAGCTTCCCCCGCTAAAGACACTGACACGCCAGCCCGGCCTGCCCTGGCTGTTCTACCGACCTGAGAAAAAGAAGGTGTTATGCGTTACTTTTTACACTTAAAATATAGAACATGAACATCCAATATTTAGCTAATAGCGCCAAACGTTTGACCTAAACACAAACAAAACGAGTTATGCGATTGGTTGATGGTGTCCCATTTATTTTTATTACGTGGTTCACATTATACGCGCGTTTGATATTATTGGCGGAGTATTTTTTCCTTTACGCCAGGGATGTCCAACCCACGGGGCGCAATGACAGTGGCCACTAGCACTGGTCAACGGGCCGCACTTATGCACATTGTTAATAGGTCTGCCTTCCGTGTTGTGGATCGTGGGTTTGATCCCCACCGAGAACAAATATTTTTGTGTGGCAAACATGGAAGTTTGTTATGTGTCTGGGTGTTACTATGTATTAACAAAACCAAAGTATCAGCAAATATAGTTCTATAATTCCCATAGTACAATCTTTGCTTAGTTTGTGGCAAGAAAGCGTTGTGTATGTCATGTTACTAGTACTTTCTAACACTGGCTATTTGAGAGTAAATGAATAAACTTAACTTACCCTGTGTATGTAGTGTTCCAGTGTAGCTGGCAGCGTGAAGTTGAGTACAGTTTTAACTCCAGGGATGTCCAACCCGCGAGCCGCGACATCAGTGGCCACTAGAACGTCGACTTGTTCGTCTTTGAAACGTTTTAGTGAATCAAGACGTTGTGGCTGGTTTAGTGCACCGTGGAGTTCTGCAACCTAGATAAATACTTATTTATTATAATTATTTTTAGCTGCTACCTAAAAAAATATTTAGTTATAATTTTTTTTTTTAATTATAATAATTCTTAGCCCGCCACCGAAAAACGGAAATGGTGATATGAGATTGATGGCGTTGTGTATCGTCTTTATGTCTGTTTGTTTGTTGATCTGTGCCCTCCCAGCTTTAGAAGTAAAGCTCTGATTTCAATGCACTTTTTTGTTACCCCAGCTCTAGCAGGTCCTTAAGCCATGACGGAGGCCTTAGGCCGGGTTCAACTACAAACTAAATATGACAGTACCTTGCCAGTACATCTATGAAAACTAATTGTATGTTCAAAAAAATATCAATCTATTCAACAAAAAAAGTGATAATCATAATGTTAACACTAGAAATATAGACAAACTCGCTGTTCCCACCACTAGGCTCACAAAAATTAGTAAATCTTTCAAAGGGCAATGTGTACGCTTCTTTAACAAAATCCTAAGTGATGTGTCTCAATTGTCGATTGGCAAGTTCAAAAACGTAATAAAACAGAGACTTATTTTAAAAGCATACTATAAAATATCTGATTATTTAGAAGACAAACAAGCTTGGGACGAACTAGCTCCAACTCATCCAATAAAAAAAAATATGTAATCATACCTAATCATACAAAACGTAATGACGATTCAAAGTGATCAGTGAGATTTTATTGAATAAAAGATTTTTGACTTGGACTTTGACTTTGCCGGACCGGCAAATCTGCCGGGCCGGTAAAACTGCCGGAAGGGCTAGTGGCTGTACAATTTATATAGAGCTATTTACATTATCCCTTATCCGGCATTTTTGCGGAGCCCGGCATTTTTACCGAGCGTGAGTACTTGACTGTCCCTGGGATCTGGGATCTGGTGTAATGTGAACACTCTGCCCGGCGTCCGGATCCCGGCAGATTTGCCGGTCCGGCGTAGTGGGAACCCTGCCTTAAGGCGGCAGAGTTTGCCACTAACTCGAGCTTGCTTGCTTGCTAACTAATGACTTGCTCTTTACAAACCTTTATTCCAAGCAATCCCAATGCAATATGAAGTCGATGCGCCTGTTTCTTGGTCTGCACGAATATAACCGCTCGGTCGCGGAACGTGCGACAAACCAACGCAGCTAGTATTGCTTCTCTGTCGCACTCGCGTTCTCGACGTATTCTGACGAATTGAGATGTGGTGAGCGAAGCGAGCTACTATAATATTGGTATCGATTTTCTTGTTGCATTTTTCTAAACTAACCTAATTGGACAGCACTAAAAATGTTGGCGTCCCTTTCTAATAAACTGAAACGACAATGACGGCTATAATTTTAGAGCTTTTTCGAAGATTTTTCGAAATTCATGGTGATAAAACGTTTATCAAATAAACTAACAGAATCATTTTACTTTGGTTTCAAAATCCCTAAAGTGCTTTATGAGAATCTAGATTTATAGATACTAGACTAATTAGTTTTTGTATTATTGTAAAGTAAATATTTGAAGCAATAATCAAAACGCAAAGTATATTTTTTTTTACCTTACAAACTCCTGTCGTAGATTGAAAGCAACATCCTTATTGCTATCAACAAACAGTTTGACTGGTTTCTTCAAGGACACAGCGGCAAGGTCTTTGACCTCATCGCTCATGGTTGCCGAGAACAGCATAGTTTGACGTTTTGGAGAGCATTGTCGGATGATTTCCTTCATTTGTTCCGCGAAGTATTCGTCTAACATCCTGTGTATTTGAAGATAATTTTAAAAAATATTCTGGAAATTTCGAACAACGCCCTCTACTCGCAAACTAGGTAAACTGGTACTATTTTTTTATGTAAGTTGTAGACGAACAGGCATACGGCCTACCTGATGGTAAGCGGTCACCGTTGCCTAGAAACACCGACAACACTACGAGCACTGTCGGTGCGTTGCCTACCCGAAGGACTGTAAGGGCATATTATGTAAGCTAGGTATTGATGTTAATTGTAGGCTGGGAACTAGATTGGTGATAGTATACTTAATACATATTTTTTTTATAAATACATACATTTATTTACATATAATTTACATACATTTATTTATATATAGTCGGTAATAGCGCTGCCCTCCGCTACTGTCGGTCGTGGGTTCAATCCCCACTGAGAAAAAAATAATTATGTGTGTCAAATATGGATGTTTGGTCTGTCTGGGTGTTACTATAGTAGGTGCCAAATAACACCGCAATACAGGTCATTCACCCACCTTCACCACGATGTCGCAAAATTCAATTTATGTAGGTATGGTAAACAAACAGTAACTACTAGATTTGAGCGATACCGTCTTAGTGACAGGTTTGTATGGAAAGCGACAGAATTATCCATTCAGAAATTGAATTTTGCGACATCGTGGTTTAGGTGGGTGAATGACCTGTATTGCAGTGTTATTTGGCACCTACTATAGTAACACCCAGACAGACCAAACATCCATATTTGACACACATAATAAAAAAATTCTCAGTGGGGATTGAACCCACGACCGACAGTAGCGGAGGGCAGCGCTATTACCGACTGACCTGTATCACCTGTCTATTCTATAACTTATATTTGAAAACCCACCTGTCAGCTTCATCGAGAACCAATACTTCGATGGAGTGTAGTCCGAAAGACGGCGTGTTCCGTATGTGGTCTATCAGACGACCGGGCGTCGCGATTACAATGTCTGGGTTCCTTCGAAGCACACTTTCCTACAGAAAAACACGTAAGTTTTTTCGAAAAATTTAATTAAATATGATTTAAAGTCAATGGTGCTGATACTTTTGGTACATTTTGATAAACTACTAATTTGACAGCACTAAAAATATACCTGTGTTCTTGGTTTCAGTTCACAAAAGGGATGGCCACTATTTTATCTTAGTGCTGTTAAATTATGTAGGTTTAGGAAAGTGAAACCACAGAATAATAAAATATAATAAAATAAAAATAAAAATAAAAAAGAATCGGGGGCAAAAGTCGCGTGTTTTTAGATCTTGTGTCATGAAAAATTATGTGACATTAAAACAGTACAAGTACTTACAATACATATTGTAGAGGTATATATTAAAAAACCCCAGAGATGGAGCTAAGTAAGACTAAAGATTTCAACCAAATCTAAGGACAAGTGTAAATAATTTACCTGATATTTGACATCTAGTCCACCAACGGAGAGACCAACAGTGACCATCGTGAACTGTGTTAGCTGTCGCGTTACAGCGTGAACCTGTGAATGTACCAAACTTATGATCATCATTGCGAATTTTTTTATAGAAAATACATTTATTTTGGACACACTATACATACATAACAGCACAACAAAAAGAAAGCAACATAGGTAGAAACTTAAGAAATACATAAATTAGAACAAATATAGGTAGGTATATATGATATATACCTACCTGTCTAGGTGCAAACCCGACGTGCTGGTGCATGCGTGAGCCAAAACGGGTCACAGCTCAGCTTAATGCCACTTCACATCGTGAAGTGACGCTGGTTTTCAGCTGTGACCACTGGAGAATTTATTTACATAGAATTTATAGAATTGCGTCTCGTTGGATCCCGTTGGTTTTTCGGGATAAAAAGTAGCCTATGTGGTTATCCAGGACACGGCCAATATATTTTCGAAGTTTCATCCAAATCGTATCAGTAGTTTTTGCGTGAAAGAGGAACAACTATCCATACATTGATACATCCTTAAAAACTTTCGCGTTTATAATATTAGTACAATATAGGACAAGCTTTACTTAGTTTGGAACTAGAAGACGTTGTGTAAAATGTTCATAAATATTTATTAAAAAGGTTATGTAAAAAAAGTTTAGTATTTTACCTGAGCGCCCAGCTCTCTGGTCGGCACTAGAACCAGTACCCTGGTGACTCGGTCTCCCACAGCTGATTTGTACAACAGCCGCTCCAGGATCGGCAGCATGTACGCAGCCGTCTTACCTGTACCTGTGGCGGCGCACGCGCATACATCTTTACCTAGGAATTGAAAAAAATAGTGATCATTTATTGCAAATGAAAATTACTTTCGCGACTATTAAAATCTCAGTCAAATGTCACAATTTTTGTTTTCCAATATCTCGTTTTTGGCTATTTGTATGTATGATCAATATTGTAGAGATGTTTCATTGTTGTTGTGTTGTCACAACATCACAAGTGACGAGTTTAAGAGCTATAGATACTTACCTAATAACGCTATAGGTATAGTAGCAGCTTGGATCGGCGTAGGATGCACGAAGTTCAATGCCCCAATAGCTTTAAGTAAAGGGCGGGATAAGTTCATCATATAGAAAGAAGCGTTTTCATCGTATGGCGGGGGCTCTTCAAAGAAATCTGAGTCGTATTCTATGCGCGCGCCTGTTTCTAAGTCATCTTCCTTTATTTCCTGTAATTTACACGTTATTTTTACAAAAATGTGTTAGTTTAAGTAATGCCTAAGTATTTATGTTTATTTCAAATAGGTTCATGTAAGTTTTGCTAAATTGCCTTTTAGTAATAGATAAGATATTATGTGCACTACCCAAAGGTTACCTGGTAGAGAATGCTATTTTAGCATTAAGTTCGCCTGTATACACTTTTTTTAAGTTGGGCAATAAAGAATTTTCTATATAAATATCTAAAACAAAAACATTCACATCAATATTATTATTAGTATCTTAAAGACAAAAAAAAATTATGCTTTAGGTATATCAAGTACCTGTTTTAACTTTTGCTTTTTGCTGAGTTTCTTTTCCTTAGTCTTGATATCATCCTTTTTGAGTTCATCATCTGATATTTCAAGCTCATTCACATCCTCATCACCGTCTGAAATGTTTTAATAACTTATATCTTTTATTTTAAAAAAAACAAGCTATTACATAAATAGGTATAACAAAATTACCAGAATCCACATTAGCCTCTCCTTCCAATAATATATTTAAAAACAATGTGAAAAAGCTGCTAAATGACAAGATGTATTATAGTGTGAATAAATACCTTAGTGACAAATTTGATTGATTTTATTATTATTAAAATGTTTTGTAAGTACAATCACCAACATTGATTTATCAATTAAAGATTTTCCAACTACGTTGGAGTTTTCAATCTCTTGTTAGGTACATAACTTTTGCAAGATTTAAGTTACTTCTGACTCTAACTGTATTTTTATATGTACTATTAATTGTGTTAATTGCTTTTACTTATTGTGTCAAACTGTCTGCCTCAAATCTTTATGTATTACTTTATTTAGTGAACTATGGCCAGGCTGTTCTGATTATGTTAACAAGCAAGCAAGCTCGTATTAGTTAGTGGCCAACTCTGGTGACGGAGTTTTTAGGCTGCCTTAAGGCCTCCGTCGTGGCTTAACAACTGCTAGAGCCGGGACCGACAGTTTAACATGCCTCCGAAGCACGGATGCGCTCAGGTGTAAATGCCACTAACAGTCACCCATCCAAATAGTGACCGCACAGAATTTTGCTTAACTTAGATATTCGGTGATGATTGGCTAAGCAAGCTACGCCACGAACGCTAGATAATTATGTAAATAAATAAAAATGTTTATCTAGTTAATTTAAGCTGTTGGTTTTCCAAAAAATAAATAAATAAGTTATTTTCACTTAGGTACCGTTAACATCAGAGTCTGTGTCCACATCTTTACTGCCCGCCACCTTCACCTGTGCTCGCTTTCTCTCAATTCTCTCGTCTAGGGTTCTTTTCACATTCCGGCGGATATATTTATGGAGGTTGTCCCAAGGGTTCTGATAAATATACCAAGTACACAAAATAACAAAAAGGCATACAAAAAAGATGACTTTGCATTATATAAAGCTAATTTAAACAGATGCCGAAGACATAGTAGTCTTATAAAAAATAGTAGAACACAGTAGTTTTCATTTAAAATGGGTTTATAAGCTAATTTATGGACAACAGTTTGGCAGTTACCTTATTCAATTCTTCTACCGAAGAAACAAACTGGAACTTTGGGTTAAAGTCTGCTTTCCTTTTGATTTTTTGTTTGGAGGGTTGATACTAGAATAAACCAAGCACAGTATTATGTTTAAAAGATTCATAAGTGTACAACAGTTATCACGTTATAATGTTTACTTTTGATCATGAGCTAACCTCGACTTCTTCGTCAGATTCCTCCGATAAATCTTCAACTTCTTCACCATCTTCAATGGTTTTGATAAGGTCTGGGTAACCTTCGACAGTCTTCATTCTTGAATTAATTAAAATCTATGCATGTTTTAGCAATTTATATAAATCACACGCTGAAATGTTACCTATTTTTAGGTTAAATTTGGGATAAAATAAACAAAAAAAATATTATATTTGCTTCATTCTTAGAAAAAAAAAGAAATATTTGCTTCATTTATAAAAAAAAACTTTGACATTGACGTCTTTCTACATTGACGTACTTTCTACATTATATTATAAACTGAGGTCCGTATTCCGAGCATGAACCTAGGTCCGTATTCCGAGACAGAAATCGTTACTCAAGCATAGATTTGAGTAGAGATTTTCATACAAAAATCTATGCTTGAGTACGGATCAGTGCTTGAGTAAGGCTACGGAATACGGACCCTAGAGACAGAAATCGTTACTCAAGCATAGATTTGAGTAGAGATTTTCATACAAAAATCTATGCTTGAGTAAGGCTACGGAATACGGGCCTGAGTTGCCAAATTCATAAACCAAATTAGCGCTAGAAAAATCTGTAAGTGAACGTACTTTTTGTCTATGTACTACAACCAGGGTTGGCGAACCTTTAAGTCACCATCATCATCATCATCAACCTATATCGGTCCACTGCCAGACGTAGGTCTCTACAAAGACGCGCCACTGAGCCCGGTCTTCGGCTCGTCTCATCCAGTGTTTGCCAGCTACATGTCTCAGATCGTCACCCCACCTAGCCGGAGGGCGTCGTCAGTACGCTTGCCTAAACGCGGTCTCCACTCGAGTATTAGTTTGCTCCAACGATTGTCGGTTCTGCGGCAAACATGGCCGGCCCACTGCCACTTCAACTTACTAGGGACTTCCGATTTAGTGGGAATCGGAAAACCGCGCTTTTTAAAATAATAAAATTTAATTTATCTATAAATTAATAAATAAGGGAATCTGAAACCCTGATTGAGTTGAGGATGGAGTCGGAAAGTGATGGAGATAATGCTGGTTTCATGGAGGTACGCAAGAAACTGAAACGTACTCTTCCTGCTGAGGCCCTTCCAATCCCGGATACGAACGATAAGTACAAACCATTTCTATAGCACAACTATAAAAGGATGTATCCAGATAAATCGAGCCATTCTGAGTTTGCGGTGTTCCTCGAGAGCTTATCCCCGCAAGAACAACATACCTATGTAGGTACCTCCTGTTATGCAATGCTATAGATGTATGAAATTAGGTACCGAAGACTTGACTTATCATTTACGCAAGACAAACACTTAAACTAACATACTAAAAGGGAAAAACATAGAAAAACGTTGGACTGGGCGGTATGGTTTTAAAACTATAGCATCTGCTCCGACCTCCTTGAAGTTGATAGATTAAATGTAGAAAACCACAAACTACAGAAACAAATAAAAGAAAACGAAACAACTATTAAGCGGCTTAAACAAGTGCTTACGGAACAAAATGGCCTATTTTTATTTTTTTCATATATTGGTTTTGGTTCCGAAAGTTTTGTCAGGCTGCAAGACTGCTCACACCACCCGTTTGGACGCTACTTACAACTTACTACTTATTATTTAACTGTCTGAGTTCTTAACTCGCTACTGTACTTATTGAAGTGTAAATCGAGCTTCAGATAAAGTTGTATAACAGAGCCATCTATGGTGACATGACATGGTCTGTCAGTCTTCAATAGTCTGTCCTCGTTAGAGTAGTAATGTTCTGTGAGTCTGTCTGTGGTCGCAGACGAGTGAGCGAAGGAGCGGAACCGAGCGGGCCTCGCTCGCCGAGACGAGACGAGACGAAAGAGGGGTGGTGGTTGGTTTCGTAAAATCCGTTTATTTTCATGAAAAACTCTGAAGAGGAATGTTTTTTGTCGTACAGGATCAGCAAAGAAAACTCCCCATCGAATGTAGATGATATTATGATGCGTGTATTACAATGAACGATATCGGAGCAGAATGCACGGAAACACTGGATCCGCGAGTACAGGTAAATCAATAAATTTTGAAACAAACTGAGACTCCCAATACTTCTAAGGTCGATAATTTAATATGAAGTGAAGTATATTTAGTTGTAAAAAGGGCAGACTGGAGCGAGAGGGCATACTAAAAATTTGAGTTACATTCGTTTGTGGAACAATAGCTTTTGTTTCATAGTTCTCAGCTCAGCTGTTCGCTTATTTGTTATGCAATGAACTGTGCCTAGGAGCCTTAGTTAGTAGGTAGGTACCTACTATGAGAAAATTTTCACCTAGTAGGTACAGTAGTTTTTTTATTAGCTGAGAACTTACCAGGTTTGTATGTAATAAAGGTACCTACCATGTACCTTATAATAAGTAAAGAAAACTTAATTTTTAAGGCCTGTGTTTATTTTATTGTTAAATATTTCAATACAATGGAGTCAATAAAATGTAAATAATTGGTAAAATTGTCAATACCAACATACACATTCATTCCCATTCGTCCCATTGGGTTTCGTCCCACTGGTGGGACAAGTGAGAATGCAAAAAATAAGTATTACTTTATTCGCGTTCGTCCCATTGATCATGTTGGTGGGACTAATGGGAAGTTATTTAAAAAATTTACCACTCGTTCCACTGGACAGTGTTGACTGTTTATTTCTGTTGAGATACCGGTCAAATGCCTATAAAAAGTAAAACCAACCCACAGATAGAACTAGAGCGCTTGAACACAGCAACAGATGAGATCAATCGCCTGGAAGTTGAGCTGGATGAAGCTCGGCTTGCATTCCGTCGCTTGCTGGCAGAAGGACACCTCCGTATCCAACAGCTGACCAAGAAACTCGGCAATAGCGTGCATAAAGCTCGGCCTTATTATGAAGCTAGGTTTAGAGCTAATATTGTGAGTATCTAACTCTCTATCTTGTTTGGTAAATATCCTACTAATATTATAAACGCGAAAGTTTGTAAGTATGAATGGATGGATGGATGTTTGTTACTCTTTCACGTAAAAACTACTGATCCGATTTGGATGAAACTTGGAATAATATTGTCAGTGATCTGTACATAGGCTACTTTTTATCCCGAAAAATTAACGGGATCCAAAGGGACGCGAACGATGTCGCGGGCGGCACCTAGTACATTATAGTCTCATAAAAGTCTACTGTTGTGAGCATGACAAAAAAACTTGCTTGAGGTCTAGCTCAGTCAATTTTCTGAATAGAAAAATCCATTAGTACACCACGCCTACCTACCTATACTAGAAGTCAAAGAAAAATAACACAAAATAGAAGGAATAAATATCTCGATGTCCTCAGACATCGCAAGAGCTCCAAACTGCCACCATCGCGTATGACAAAGCGAACAGCGCGCATTCGGCGGCTCGCGAGATGGTGTACCTCGCGGAGCAGGGCTTGGCGCGACTGGCCGCGGGCTCCGACGGCGGACTCACGCTCGATCCCGCCTGGCAGGAGATGCTTAACCATGCCACACATAGAGTCAACCAGGTGAGTCAAAAATAGGAAATAGTCATTATCTTTGGCATAGTCAACATTATGTCGGAAATAGTCAACATTATCTTTGACATAGTCAACATAATGTCTGAAATAGTCGATATTATCTCTTGCGTAGTCAAAATTATTTCCTTCCTATCATAGTCAAAATATGTAGCGCATAGTCACATTCTAAGACAGATGTATATCTAAAACTGCGCAACTCTCCGCCTCGCAGGCGGAGTCAGACCGAGCGTCCACTACAGCCATCCAGCGGACGAAATCCGCTGCACACCGAGCGGCGTCCGCTCTCGTACAGCAACTACAAAGCGGACTTAAGCGGCACATCGCGAAGTCTCGGTGAGAACTCTATCACTATCAAAAAAATTGTAGGTTGTTTTAAATAGCTGCTAAAATGATAGGTACCATTCTTAGATATATTGGTTCATTTGTTTATGCAGGTTACACTCTTCTATTTGCACCTATTTAGCAATAAATGTCAAAAAAAATATATGCCAGCAACTTCTTTATTTTTCTACACACTTGTTTATTACACTTGTTTTACTCAGTGTTGCCATTAGACATATGGTTAAATTTCAAGAAATCTATTAAAGGAAGCTAAGCTATCCAAAACTTGGTTTTAAATCATAAATCATTTTATTGTTTGTGAATCTAGGTAGGTACAATAAAGGTGTTATGTTATAACATTTTAATACACGTTTTGAATAAAAGTCTGTTTATTGCACATTTGCTTTGTAAAATAGTAGTTTCTAGATATTGCATTAGTTCATTTCTATCTTGATTCTTACAGTAGTTTCTTCAAGCTTGTAAACAGAAGCATAAGACTGAATTTTGCTTAAATAGTTAAACTCCTAACATAATGTAGATTATCTTAGTTTTACTGCCTAAAGCGTGCATTATAACTTGACAACTGACATACCTTTCGATGCCGCCATTTTTAAATATTTTTGTGTAAGAAACTTAGTTTTAACAATTTGATTATTTATATTCCTGGAACGAAGTAATTGTACAGTCGTCAAGATTAAATGTACAATTTTAATGCATAATGTGATCGGACATAGTACGGTGCGCACGCGGAACTAAATTGTAAATAAAACAAACGTCCTGGTTCCTACTTGAACTGAACCATTAGATTCAATATTGAAAATAATCTTACAACAATCTTTTGCAACTAATGTAGATTATTTATTCGGCGTCAGAGGCCACTTTTTACCCTTATGTGCTGATCGAGGCATGGGTAAATCTGAGGCTCGTATGCTGCAGAAATGATCAAGTCTGAAGCTCGTATGCTTATTTACTGCTCAAGTACTGATCCAAACTCAAGCATAGATTGCTGTATGACAATCTCTACTCAAATCTATGCTTCAGTAACTGTAGGTTTCAACATAAAACCTTCACAACACAATCCTTACAAACGATTTGTTTTTAGAATCAAGAAAATTCTTAAAACAATCTGCACAAGATTCAAAATGTCAAACATGTACAAAGTTTGGCGGTGGAAACGCAAATCGATATCTTCACTGAGTTGTACATGTTTTATTGTGAATGTTTTTTAGTGGAAATCTACAGTCGACATACAGGTCTACCCTCGTCCTCCGCTATGTGGAGTCGGTACAACATGTCTTCATCTTCCACTCTTCTCTATCAGCCGTCATCTCGGTGTTCACTATAGGTTTTTGCAAATTTTTCACTAAGGAGGATTTAAACACAATTTCCGCGTGCGCGCTCACAATGACCGTTACTCTAATTGCTTGTCTAGTCTAGTAGCACAGAGTTTGTATTCCGCAGGGCGCGCGCCGGCCGACGCACCTGTTTCACGTTTGGTACTCAATTTATTTACCTTTTGCATGTTTTTGTACTTTTAATACCGGTTTTGGTACTTTTAGTGCATGTTTTATAACTCTATACTCCGTTCGCGGAGACAAGCTAATAGGGAAATCGTCCCGTCCTGTTTATTTTCATACAATAGTGTAAGAGAGCGCGCGCTCTATCAAGGCTCTATCCTGTTCATTTTCATACAATTAGAGCAAGAGAGCGCGTGCTCTATCCTGTTCATTTTCATACAATTAGAGCAAGAGAGCGCGCGCTATCCTGTTCATTTTCATACAATTAGAGCAAGAGAGCGCGCGCTCTATCCTGTTAATTTTCATACAATTAGAGCAAGAGAGCGCGCGCTCTATCCTGTTCATTTTCATACAATTAGAGCAAGAGAGCGCGCGCTCTATCCTGTTCATTTTCATACAATTAGAGCAAGAGAGCGCGCGCTCTATCTTGTTCATTTTCATACAATTAGAGCAAAAGAGCGCGCGCTCTATCCTGTTCATTTTCATACAATAGTGCAAGAGAGCGCGTTTCTAGCTAGTCTCCGTGAACGGAGTTAGTGCATGTATGTACCCCTAGTGTATTAACACTAGGGTTCAGTTCTGGTATTCATTTAATTTAGCTTTGTGTTTCTGAACCTTTGGTATGCCTATCAGCTGTGTTGTACAACAAAAAGTTTAAGCTCAAAAACTAAAACCCGACTCTTTAAAAAGTATGATACAAGAAAATATTCTCATCTGAAATTGTTATGTGCTATAGTGATGTACGTACATACCGGTCAAAGTCATATACCCTCCTTTTTGCTTCGCCGTAGTCGGGTAAAAAAATGGCTGCTATTCATAGTGTTTAGTTGTAGTTTTAACTACCAAAATCAAAGTGAAATTAGTATTCAATAACTAGACCTTTGTATTATTTTAAAAAGTAAGTATCTATCGATATTGATACTTACTACTTAGCAATAGAAGGCACGAATCGGCTATAACCCGATGGTTATAGCCGATTCGTGCCTTCTATTGTTATGCTAATTTCAAATTTACTTCCCGTTTCGTTCCTTAAGTAGTACTGTTGTGTTATTCTGTGGCATAACGCAGGTCAGTACAGTCGAAATAAAAAGTCATTTGTGAAGCTAAGATATTTCCTTGTAAACTAAGTCAAAATAGTAATGTAAATATCACAATAATCAACCAAGCTTAGCTTAGGGTAGCTTGGTTTTCTAAAAGTTAGGTACGTTTTAGCTATTATAATTTAATATCTGGTTGGTTGTCTACGTCCACTACCTTTGCATGTTTGTGTACTTTGATGCATGTTTTTTTCATACCTTTAATGCGTGTTTTTGTACTTTTAGTGCAAATTTTTATTGTCTTAGTGCACGTTTCTGAACTTTATATTGCATGTTTTCATTTCGACATTTATACGATATTTTGTGATACCTTTTGGGAATTTGTAAAAGATTACTCAGAAACCTTACCATGTTACCAACTATATAGGGAGAAATATAAAAAAAAATTGGGTACCTGTGCTAACAAACTTCTAAATGAATTACGTAGATGATAATAAATTGGTCACAATAACATTTCTACTATAGGCCATACTTTGAAGAAAAGGCCCGAATCAACACGGCTTTGGAGGCTCAGAAAGCTCGCATCCAAACCCTGGAGGTACAAGTCTCGGAGGCAAAGCAGCAGTACTCCTCAGCGCTCAGGAATCTGGAGAGAATCTCCGATGAGATCCATCGGCATCGGTCTAGGAGAACCTCTACTAGAAATGGTATGTTTTAATCATCTAGTAGAAATGGTATTTTTATGAATTTGGGTCTGGGTACCTGTTCATTCATCCAGGATTCAAATTTTTTATTTCACACTAGGTGCCGCCCGCGACTTCGTTCGGGTCCCGTTGGATCCCGTTAATTTTTCGTGATAAAAAGTAGCCTATGTGTTAATTCAGGTCACGGACAATAAAGAAAGATCTGTTGTAGAAAGATACACTTCCGACGCCCGTGCAAGCGCGACTACCATCGAGTCTCTTAGAGAAGCTATGGTGGAGCGAGTTGATAGAGCCCTAGTTAAAGTCTCAACATGGGGTTCCTCCAACCTAGTTTCTTTCAACGCCACGAAAACTCAGGCCTGTCTTTTCTCCGCAAAAAAGAGACCATTTCTGCGTAATCCTTCTTTCCGAGAAGTATCAGTGCCTATATCAGACCATCTCGAGCTCTTGGGTGTGGAGCTAACATCCAATCTGAACTTCGGCTCACATATAGAATCCAAGGCTAAAGTAGCTGCCAAAAAACTTGGGATCCTTACTAAGGTCAGACGATACTTCACTGCGGAACAGCTTCTGAATTTATATCAAGCTCAAGTCCGATCATGCATGGAGTACTGTTGCCACCTGTGGGATGGTTCTGCCAAGTATCAGCTGGAAGCCTTGGATTCTATTGAGCGGCGTGCCAAGGGACTCGTTGGTGACGAGAAACTATTTGACTCCAAGCTCTACAGCCTCGAGCATCGCCGGCGAGTCGCATGCCTATCGGTGTTCTACCGAATTCACTTCGGAGAGTGTGCACAGGAACTACATGACCTGATTCCTCCATCGCCCTTTCACCTCCGAACTACTAGGCGCACTGATAAATGCCATCCCTACATGGTAGATATTCCATATCTTCGCACAAAGCGCTTTGCCTCCACCTTCATAATGCGAACTGCCAAGGAGTGGAACTCTCTGCCATCATCAGTATTTCCTGAAAGATATAACCTAGGATTTTTTAAGAAAAGAGTGAATAGGTGGATAGCTAAGCGTGCTCGACCTTAGGCTGCAGCTACACTTACCACCAGGTGTGCTGGCAGCCGAATGCTTAGCTATTGCTCATAAAAAAAAAATATGTTCCAAGTTTCATCCAAATCGGATCAGTAGTTTATACGTGAAAGAGTACCTACCTAACAAACCATCCATCCATCCATCCATACTTACAAACTTTCGCGTTTATAATATTAGTAGGATGGTATGTTTATTTATTTAGATCTGGGTAACTGTTCATTCATACAGGATTCAAATTGAAATTGTTTATTTCACATAGATATAGATCTCAATATTAGTTTTCAATAGGTAATAGATAAGTATTAGTAATTTTAAGTTTCATAATGGTTGCACTATATTGAATGTTGTGTTCACCTGTAATTGGTGTGTGTACCAATACTGGACCGCTTAGATAATAATATTAGGGAATGTTTCTGTCTACACACTGTTGGTGTTCCTTTTTTAATAAATAAATAAATAGATGTTACCGAAACAGTGGGCCCAAACCATTTAAAAATTACAGAACAAATAACAATAATATAAAGCTAATAAAAAAACAACATTTTTTGATATACAACCTGGATTGATTAGTCCACCTCACAGGTCTTATTATAGATATTATTTCTAGGAAAGTTTAATTTGATTATCTGGTCCAAGCGTATCAGCATTGCTATTCAGCGCGACAATGCAGCCAGTGTCTTGGGCACGCTTCCGATTTCTAATGATTTGGACCAGTTGAGCTATCTATAAATCGTTTGCAACGGTTTGTAGATAGCTCAACTGTTTTATGTGTATTTTGTATATACTGCATTAGTCCTAATTTTCTTTGTAAATAAATTCATTTTTACCTTGATGTTTTTTTATACATATGTGACTGTAAAGTTTTTAATAAAAACAAAAATATATTTTATAATTTATTTAAAAAAAAAAGTTTAAGGCACAAACATATTATTATTATTTTTCAGACATAGACCACCCCGCAATAGAAAACGCTAGTGATAGCACAACCCCAGCAAGTGAGAAGTTAGAAGAGCTGTGCTCCCACACCGACGCGAATGTACGCGAGTGGTTGCGGCGCGTCGATGTGTCGCGGCCGCATTGTCTCGACACCAGTGATACGTGGACTGAGATAGATTTGGAGTATTCTAGCCCGGAAGAGGTAGGCCAAACATAATTAGGTCTACGAAGTCCCGACTATGCAAAAATATTCTAGAATGCTTAAACATTCTAATCAAGTAAAACAATACTTATTTTCTGACAGGCGTCACAGTTCAGTCGGTATAGTAGGTGCCAAATAACACCGCAATACAGGTCATTCACCCACCTTCACCACGATGTCGCAAAATTCAATTTATGAATGGCTAATTCGGTCGCTTTCCATACAAACCTGTCGCTAAGACGGTACTCGCTCGAATCTCGTAGTATTGTTTGTTTACCATGCATAAATTGAATTTTGCAACATTGTGGTGAAGGCGGGTGAATGACCTGTATTGCGGTGTTATTTGGCACCTACTATAGTACCTCTGCGTTCCGTGTTGTGAGTCGTGGGTTCGATCCTCACTGAGAACAAACTTTTGTGTTAAAATGCTTGAGGTTTTCGCCATTTTTAGTAAGTCTCTAAAGCCATTCCTAAAGTAACTAAGTTTTTTTTGTTATTCTGTCCCAATATTCAGTTTTTTTGAATACGAAAAAGTTATTTATTGACAGAACACATTAACACTAATAAAACCTAATATTGTTAAGTGGCGTTCTGGTCTCGTTGTAGTATCTCGTAATTTGTATAATTTTAAAATAACATTAAACTAAAAGTAAAAGTATTTGGTTGTTACTGATTTTATTTAAAGCTATTAGTTCATTTCAACTTCTACACTTTGCTAACTAACTCACATTTCCAGGTGAGCTTCGAGAAGTGTTCGCTGCGGCCGCGATCGACGCCAGAGAAAGGCTCCCCTCCCAGTCCGATGGAGAGTAAAGTATCGGCTGCGTCCCCACGTCGCATCATCCGTCCGGCCGACCGCAGCGCCTGCATCCGTGCAGAGCTGGAACAAGGCAGGAGGCAGAGTCTCGACGCTATATTGCATGATACTGGGGAGAAGGTCAAGGAAATGTTCCAAGGTAATTGTGATGTAGGTTGTGACTGTCCTAGGTGTAGTGATGAAACTTTGCAGGTCTGACATTGTTGGGTATAAATTGTGACATTTCTAAGTAAAAATGGTAAAATTTCTAGGTATAAAATGTGTAATTTTTGTGACATACAAAATATTTAATTTCGGACCATTTTTATATTTGTAAGCAAAAGTTTCGGTATTTTTGTGACATTTGTAGATAAAAATTTTTACATTTTTGTGACATTCATAGGTAAAAATTGGTGAAATTTCTAGCTAAAGAAAGTGACATTAGTACGTAAAAGTTGTGGCATTTTTGTGTCATATTTAGGTAAAAATTGTGACATTTGTGTTTTCTAGGTAAAGGTTTGTGCTTTTATAGATAAGAGTTTTTGAACTTCCAAGGGAAAGTTTGTTATACCTTATATTATATCTTGCCAGATACAGCAAGTGACTCAAAGATTACAGAGTCACTGTTCTCTCAAGATACTGATACAGCAATATAATATGATAAATATACTGTATCTCAAGATACTGTAAGTGGCTTATGCTTGATGACACCTCCCATAAACAGTACCTCAGGAGACCCATGTTATCCTAAGGCGGTATCAGACTGTTCACTTTTCGTTCATTTTGGTCTCTCATTCGGCATCTTTCACTCGAAATGATTCGTCTGAACCCCAAATGAAACAAGAGTGCCGAATGAATTTATTAATGAACCGATCCAATAATGTTGGATATTTTCATTCGCATCTTTCACTCCCACTCCGAATGAATGAAAAATGAACAATCTAAACACAGAGTGAATGTTCACTCGCATTCCGCCATTTTGTTCCGAGCTCGGTAGCAGACGCACGTCCTGTTGCGTCACGGAAAAATGGCAGCAAAATGACAGATGAACGTTCTTTTCTTTGTCATTCGCAGTAAGTCGTGTGAACATGGAATGAAAGAAAAATGAAGCATTCATTCGTGTGAATGTTCACTCGAGTGAACCGTCTGATATCACCTTTAGTTTGTAACATAACGTTACGTTTTGTCTTTCAAATAGGTAAAAATAACAAGTAAATTTGAATAATAGATAGAAGATAGGTACCTACCTACCTACTTACTAAGCGCAGCCGTTCACAAGTTCGTTATCTTCTTTCTCCCTCATCTGGTTTTTTACTGGTTCTTTCGCGAGCGCATGACCTTCACGCCTTTTTCAAGATCATGTATATGAACTACACTCGAGAGCATAGAAATCGCACATAGAGGCATTTTCCTACATTTTAATTTCGACCCTTATTTTTTTTTTTAATTAATGTGATGTTGCAAATATAACTTAAATTAAATTGAAGTACACACTGTTAGCTTCCTAAAAACACAAAATGTCTAGCCTTGACCTTCGAAATCATAACAGTGGCAACTAAACAATAGAATGGCCTAAATTAGCTCGTTTCAGGTAGCGCGGTTTGTGGGACTTTGAGCAGGTTGAGCACTTTGAGCAGGCATAAAAGGTTAAAAAAACAATAAATTTGTGAATGCATCGATTTATTAATACGAGGTATTGCCTCCCCTAGCCTGAATAACAGCTTCCATTCGGTGTTTCATTGAAGAAATCAATTTTTTGACGAAATCCTGCGGTATGCTGTCCCATTCTTCCTTGATCGCGGTTTGGAGCTCTCTGAGACTCGTAGGCGCTGCGTTTCTGGATCTTACTCGTTTCTTTAGTTCGTCCCATAAGTGCTCAATGGGATTGAGATCTGGGCTTCGAGCAGGCCACGCCATAACGAGTACTTCAACCTCCTCCAAGTACTGGCGTACTATAGCAGCGGTGTGTGGTCTAGCGTTATCCTGCATCAAAACGAAGTTTTCGCCGATAAATCCAGAAAAGGGCACAACATGTTCTTCCAGGATCTCCTCGACGTAACGTTGGGAAGTCAATCCACCCGATCGACGGTCGGTATCGGGCCCTGTGATGAAGACAAGTTCGGTTTTCGCTTCCAGAGAAATGCCTCCCCAGAACATACACGAACCACCGCCGTATGCGACCCGTTCGGAGATGCAACATTGAGCAAAACGCTCACCGGATCTTCGGTAGACTCTACCTCGTCCGTCGTTACCATGAAGGCACATCCTGCACTCGTCGGAGAAGAGGACTGCCTGCCATTGATCCATAGTCCAATTAACGTGATTTCGAGCAAACTGAAGGCGTGCTTGTCTGTGCGCTGGGGTCAATTTTGGGCCAGTTGCTGGTCTGTGCGCTGTCAGACCTCCTTCGGCTAGTCTTCTTCTAACAGTCCACCGACTGACTTCCACTTCTCTAACTTCCTGGAGCTGCTGTCCGAGTTGAACTGCATTCAACCGGCGATTTCGTAGTGATGTATTCACAAGGAAACGGTCATCGCGCTGTGTTGTCGCACGTTTTCGGCCTGTTCCTGGTCGCCTGGTATAGCCACCAGTTTGCTGATATCGCTGGTATACACGTCCAACAGCATATCTGCTCAAATTTAATTGACGAGCCACTTGACTTTGGTTCTGTCCAGCTTCGATAAGTGCAACCACTTGAGACGCTGCTTCTGGTGTGGTATCCATTTTCTTGTTTAGAGAGATGACGTATTCGTTAAAGGACCTTTCTGACTGGGAGTTGGTATGCAAATGATGTCATTTCAATCATCCCTTACCGTTTTATACCTGCTCAAAGTCCCACAAACCGCGCTACCTGAAACGAGCTAATTTAGGCCATTCTATTGTTTAGTTGCCACTGTTATGATTTCGAAGGTCAAGGCTAGACATTTTGTGTTTTTAGGAAGCTAACAGTGTGTACTTCAATTTAATTTAAGTTATATTTGCAACATCACATTAATTAAAAAAAAAAATAAGGGTCGAAATTAAAATGTAGGAAAATGCCTCTATGTGCGATTTCTATGCTCTCGAGTGTATATAAGAACCATACATTGTTCCAGGGTTATCTCTATTCGGTGAGCGTCGTGGTTCACTGTCCGCCCCCCGCAGCCCGCGGCGCGCCTCCTCCCCCCGCGCGCGGCGCTCCCCCGCACACGAGCACTCCAGCACCACGTCAGAGGAACGGTACTCCGATACCGACAGTCTGGCGAGGTGAGTGCACTCCACAGATAACAATCTCCGGCACACGAGCACTCCAGCACCACGTCAGAGGAACGGTACTCCGATACCGACAGTCTGGCGAGGTGAGTGCACTCCACAGATAACAATCTCCGGCACACGAGCACTCCAGCACCACGTCAGAGGAACGGTACTCCGATACCGACAGTCTGGCGAGGTGAGTGCACTCCACAGATAACAATCTCCGGCACACGAGCACTCCAGCACCACGTCAGAGGAACGGTACTCCGATACCGACAGTCTGGCGAGGTGAGTGCACTCCACAGATAACAATCTCCGGCACACGAGCACTCCAGCACCACGTCAGAGGAACGGTACTCCGATACCGACAGTCTGGCGAGGTGAGTGCACTCCACAGATAACAATCTCCGGCACACGAGCACTCCAGCACCACGTCAGAGGAACGGTACTCCGATACCGACAGTCTGGCGAGGTGAGTGCACTCCACAGATAACAATCTCCGGCACACGAGCACTCCAGCACCACGTCAGAGGAACGGTACTCCGATACCGACAGTCTGGCGAGGTGAGTGCACTCCACAGATAACAATCTCCGGCACACGAGCACTCCAGCACCACGTCAGAGGAACGGTACTCCGATACCGACAGTCTGGCGAGGTGAGTGCACTCCACAGATAACAATCTCCGGCACACGAGCACTCCAGCACCACGTCAGAGGAACGGTACTCCGATACCGACAGTCTGGCGAGGTGAGTGCACTCCACAGATAACAATCTCCGGCACACGAGCACTCCAGCACCACGTCAGAGGAACGGTACTCCGATACCGACAGTCTGGCGAGGTGAGTGCACTCCACAGATAACAATCTCCGGCACACGAGCACTCCAGCACCACGTCAGAGGAACGGTACTCCGATACCGACAGTCTGGCGAGGTGAGTGCACTCCACAGATAACAATCTCCGGCACACGAGCACTCCAGCACCACGTCAGAGGAACGGTACTCCGATACCGACAGTCTGGCGAGGTGAGTGCACTCCACAGATAACAATCTCCGGCACACGAGCACTCCAGCACCACGTCAGAGGAACGGTACTCCGATACCGACAGTCTGGCGAGGTGAGTGCACTCCACAGATAACAATCTCCGGCACACGAGCACTCCAGCACCACGTCAGAGGAACGGTACTCCGATACCGACAGTCTGGCGAGGTGAGTGCACTCCACAGATAACAATCTCCGGCACACGAGCACTCCAGCACCACGTCAGAGGAACGGTACTCCGATACCGACAGTCTGGCGAGGTGAGTGCACTCCACAGATAACAATCTCCGGCACACGAGCACTCCAGCACCACGTCAGAGGAACGGTACTCCGATACCGACAGTCTGGCGAGGTGAGTGCACTCCACAGATAACAATCTCCGGCACACGAGCACTCCAGCACCACGTCAGAGGAACGGTACTCCGATACCGACAGTCTGGCGAGGTGAGTGCACTCCACAGATAACAATCTCCGGCACACGAGCACTCCAGCACCACGTCAGAGGAACGGTACTCCGATACCGACAGTCTGGCGAGGTGAGTGCACTCCACAGATAACAATCTCCGGCACACGAGCACTCCAGCACCACGTCAGAGGAACGGTACTCCGATACCGACAGTCTGGCGAGGTGAGTGCACTCCACAGATAACAATCTCCGGCACACGAGCACTCCAGCACCACGTCAGAGGAACGGTACTCCGATACCGACAGTCTGGCGAGGTGAGTGCACTCCACAGATAACAATCTCCGGCACACGAGCACTCCAGCACCACGTCAGAGGAACGGTACTCCGATACCGACAGTCTGGCGAGGTGAGTGCACTCCACAGATAACAATCTCCGGCACACGAGCACTCCAGCACCACGTCAGAGGAACGGTACTCCGATACCGACAGTCTGGCGAGGTGAGTGCACTCCACAGATAACAATCTCCGGCACACGAGCACTCCAGCACCACGTCAGAGGAACGGTACTCCGATACCGACAGTCTGGCGAGGTGAGTGCACTCCACAGATAACAATCTCCGGCACACGAGCACTCCAGCACCACGTCAGAGGAACGGTACTCCGATACCGACAGTCTGGCGAGGTGAGTGCACTCCACAGATAACAATCTCCGGCACACGAGCACTCCAGCACCACGTCAGAGGAACGGTACTCCGATACCGACAGTCTGGCGAGGTGAGTGCACTCCACAGATAACAATCTCCGGCACACGAGCACTCCAGCACCACGTCAGAGGAACGGTACTCCGATACCGACAGTCTGGCGAGGTGAGTGCACTCCACAGATAACAATCTCCGGCACACGAGCACTCCAGCACCACGTCAGAGGAACGGTACTCCGATACCGACAGTCTGGCGAGGTGAGTGCACTCCACAGATAACAATCTCCGGCACACGAGCACTCCAGCACCACGTCAGAGGAACGGTACTCCGATACCGACAGTCTGGCGAGGTGAGTGCACTCCACAGATAACAATCTCCGGCACACGAGCACTCCAGCACCACGTCAGAGGAACGGTACTCCGATACCGACAGTCTGGCGAGGTGAGTGCACTCCACAGATAACAATCTCCGGCACACGAGCACTCCAGCACCACGTCAGAGGAACGGTACTCCGATACCGACAGTCTGGCGAGGTGAGTGCACTCCACAGATAACAATCTCCGGCACACGAGCACTCCAGCACCACGTCAGAGGAACGGTACTCCGATACCGACAGTCTGGCGAGGTGAGTGCACTCCACAGATAACAATCTCCGGCACACGAGCACTCCAGCACCACGTCAGAGGAACGGTACTCCGATACCGACAGTCTGGCGAGGTGAGTGCACTCCACAGATAACAATCTCCGGCACACGAGCACTCCAGCACCACGTCAGAGGAACGGTACTCCGATACCGACAGTCTGGCGAGGTGAGTGCACTCCACAGATAACAATCTCCGGCACACGAGCACTCCAGCACCACGTCAGAGGAACGGTACTCCGATACCGACAGTCTGGCGAGGTGAGTGCACTCCACAGATAACAATCTCCGGCACACGAGCACTCCAGCACCACGTCAGAGGAACGGTACTCCGATACCGACAGTCTGGCGAGGTGAGTGCACTCCACAGATAACAATCTCCGGCACACGAGCACTCCAGCACCACGTCAGAGGAACGGTACTCCGATACCGACAGTCTGGCGAGGTGAGTGCACTCCACAGATAACAATCTCCGGCACACGAGCACTCCAGCACCACGTCAGAGGAACGGTACTCCGATACCGACAGTCTGGCGAGGTGAGTGCACTCCACAGATAACAATCTCCGGCACACGAGCACTCCAGCACCACGTCAGAGGAACGGTACTCCGATACCGACAGTCTGGCGAGGTGAGTGCACTCCACAGATAACAATCTCCGGCACACGAGCACTCCAGCACCACGTCAGAGGAACGGTACTCCGATACCGACAGTCTGGCGAGGTGAGTGCACTCCACAGATAACAATCTCCGGCACACGAGCACTCCAGCACCACGTCAGAGGAACGGTACTCCGATACCGACAGTCTGGCGAGGTGAGTGCACTCCACAGATAACAATCTCCGGCACACGAGCACTCCAGCACCACGTCAGAGGAACGGTACTCCGATACCGACAGTCTGGCGAGGTGAGTGCACTCCACAGATAACAATCTCCGGCACACGAGCACTCCAGCACCACGTCAGAGGAACGGTACTCCGATACCGACAGTCTGGCGAGGTGAGTGCACTCCACAGATAACAATCTCCGGCACACGAGCACTCCAGCACCACGTCAGAGGAACGGTACTCCGATACCGACAGTCTGGCGAGGTGAGTGCACTCCACAGATAACAATCTCCGGCACACGAGCACTCCAGCACCACGTCAGAGGAACGGTACTCCGATACCGACAGTCTGGCGAGGTGAGTGCACTCCACAGATAACAATCTCCGGCACACGAGCACTCCAGCACCACGTCAGAGGAACGGTACTCCGATACCGACAGTCTGGCGAGGTGAGTGCACTCCACAGATAACAATCTCCGGCACACGAGCACTCCAGCACCACGTCAGAGGAACGGTACTCCGATACCGACAGTCTGGCGAGGTGAGTGCACTCCACAGATAACAATCTCCGGCACACGAGCACTCCAGCACCACGTCAGAGGAACGGTACTCCGATACCGACAGTCTGGCGAGGTGAGTGCACTCCACAGATAACAATCTCCGGCACACGAGCACTCCAGCACCACGTCAGAGGAACGGTACTCCGATACCGACAGTCTGGCGAGGTGAGTGCACTCCACAGATAACAATCTCCGGCACACGAGCACTCCAGCACCACGTCAGAGGAACGGTACTCCGATACCGACAGTCTGGCGAGGTGAGTGCACTCCACAGATAACAATCTCCGGCACACGAGCACTCCAGCACCACGTCAGAGGAACGGTACTCCGATACCGACAGTCTGGCGAGGTGAGTGCACTCCACAGATAACAATCTCCGGCACACGAGCACTCCAGCACCACGTCAGAGGAACGGTACTCCGATACCGACAGTCTGGCGAGGTGAGTGCACTCCACAGATAACAATCTCCGGCACACGAGCACTCCAGCACCACGTCAGAGGAACGGTACTCCGATACCGACAGTCTGGCGAGGTGAGTGCACTCCACAGATAACAATCTCCGGCACACGAGCACTCCAGCACCACGTCAGAGGAACGGTACTCCGATACCGACAGTCTGGCGAGGTGAGTGCACTCCACAGATAACAATCTCCGGCACACGAGCACTCCAGCACCACGTCAGAGGAACGGTACTCCGATACCGACAGTCTGGCGAGGTGAGTGCACTCCACAGATAACAATCTCCGGCACACGAGCACTCCAGCACCACGTCAGAGGAACGGTACTCCGATACCGACAGTCTGGCGAGGTGAGTGCACTCCACAGATAACAATCTCCGGCACACGAGCACTCCAGCACCACGTCAGAGGAACGGTACTCCGATACCGACAGTCTGGCGAGGTGAGTGCACTCCACAGATAACAATCTCCGGCACACGAGCACTCCAGCACCACGTCAGAGGAACGGTACTCCGATACCGACAGTCTGGCGAGGTGAGTGCACTCCACAGATAACAATCTCCGGCACACGAGCACTCCAGCACCACGTCAGAGGAACGGTACTCCGATACCGACAGTCTGGCGAGGTGAGTGCACTCCACAGATAACAAGTGTCTCTAATACGGGTGTAGAAGTGTTAAAAGTTAAAATGCGGGTCGATAAAGTAAAAATGCAGGTCAAAAAATGTGCGTGAAAAAAGTGAAAATGCGCGTGAAAAGGGTGAAATGAATGTTCGAAATGTGGAAATGCGGGTCAAAAAAATGAAAATGAGTGACAAAAAGTGTCGATAATTGTGATGTGTGGGTTAATCAGTGTGTTATAAACACCCTATTATGTGTTGTGTTGTTTGTAATGCACCCAGCACAGAATAAACACGTTTACCAACATATAAATGTAATATTTATGTTCCAGTGTGGAAATGCTGACGGACGATCAGATAGCATCGTTAATGTTGGACGCACAACTAGAGGCCGTGTGCGAGCGGCTGGCCGGAGTCGCGGTCAGACAACCGCAATCACCCACCGCGCGGTATTGAACCTTACTGCATTACATATAAGGTCTGTAACTAACACTATATTAATCAACACGCCCAGGAAGACTGGTAGACAATGCTCTTAGCATTAAGTCCTCCTAGCATTACTTGCTTGTGTGAATTTTTTAAATAAATAAATAAATATTTATCACTATGAACTCTGAACATCGCCATATGATTTCAGATCAGAATTTTTTATTATATACGTTTGAAGTTTACTACAAAGTCACGTAAACTATAATTTTGTATGGAGTTTAGTAAACTTCCCGCTAGGGTCGCTGCTCAATCTCTATACAAAAACTAGCCGTCGCCCGCGGCTTTGCGACTTTTCAAAATTCCTTTAGTGCACCACTATGTAAGGACCCTCCCAGTTTCATACCTCTAGGACTTATAGTTTAGGCTGTGCGTTGATTGTCAGTCAGCTTCAGAAGAGTTTTATTTGTAAACATGCTGGAAAACCGGCCGTTAGTAGTCTTTTAGCTATTGTTTCATGATCTAATTTTTTTGCAGTAAGTTTTTGAACACTTTGTTCATTGGATAATTTTTTTTTTCAGATAAAAATCATCACAAAGTACTTGATAATCATTCCAGATTAATTAAAATAAGTACAAGGCCATTAAGGCAGCTGTCACATTATTCTAGTTACTTGCCTAAATCGTGTGTAGTTTAAATGTAATTATGTGTATTTATGAAGACATCTTTGAATTCAATTCAGTCGTCAATTATTTGACAGGCGTCATGGCTCAGTCGGTAGTCGCTCTGCCTTCCGTGCTGTGGGTCGTGGGTTCGATCCTCACCAAGAACAAACATTTGTGTGTGGCAATCATAGATGTTTGTCCTATGTCTGGGTGTTAATATTACTATGTATATTAAGTACTAGCCGTCTCCCGCGGAGTTGCTCGCGTTAGAGTGTGACATTTCAAAATTCCTATCTTAGTGCGCCTCTACACTGTATAAGGATACTACCCTCCAAATTTCATACCTCTAGGACTTATAGTTTAGGCTGTAAGTTGATTCTCAGTCAGCTTCAAAAGAGTTTTATATATATTGATGATGTATTTACAAAAAAAAAATATTTAAGTACTATATCAGCAATCTAGTTCCCATAGTACAAGCTCTGCTTAGTTTGGGACTAGAGGGCGTTGTGTGTAATGTCCTAGGATATTTATTTGTTATATTTATAATTAGTCAAAACATGCTTATTTTTAAATAGCACACAAATGGTCGAATACTCAAACGCCATTCACACCCCACTCAATTTAAGTCACTCTTAAATTATTGCCATCTCTTACAAATGAGTAATGTCAAACAGAGGCTGGAAAACTGAAACGTCATTCAAATTTGAGCACCACTTAAAATTGCTCTGTCTCTGTTTAACATTACTCAAGATGGCAATAATTTAAGCGTGACTTAAATTGACTGGGGTTTGAGTGGCGTTTGAGTATTCGACTAAGAGGCACAGCAATTTTAAGTGGTGCTCAAATTTGAATGACGTTTCAGTATTCCAGCCTATGACCCGTACGGTGATAGCAGCATAGATTTTACATACATTTATGTCTGGTAGTTACCAAGCAGTGTACGCGTCACTTTAGCTATCAACTTAATTCTAATTTTTGATAATAGCTTTGCAAGAATGTCTTCATAAGTACATTAACCCCCGAACGCATAAACAGCAGGCAGCGACGGATTCAGGCGCGGTGTAAATGCTGGTTGAACCGGACTTGTTCTCTGTTTATAAATTCGGGGGTACAACAGTTCACTAGCTACTAAGTAATAATAAAATCATGCAGTGTGTGTGAATGTGGTGAATTCTGTGATTGACTAGTTGAGGGTAGACATATCAGATTAATTATCCATCTTAATTTTTGATTACTGTGTATCAAATGGACAAATTTTGCCAGGCGAAATCTTATAGGCAGTGGTTACCAGTTAACATCCGGTGGGTCATCGGCTTATTTCATAATTAAGTTTTTTAAAAATAATTAAACCATCTGTCCCCTTTTCAAATTTCAATTTTAACAATGTAAAATGTCAAAACAATGTATTTACGGCCGAATACTCAAACGCTACTTAAATTAAGTTCAATAGCGATCTCTGCCGGTTGTCAATAGCGGTGTCTGCTACTTACATTAAAAAAAATGACGTACTTAAAGTTGTCGAGAGTTTTAAAAAAGATGCAACAGAAAAATCATTAATTTTATTTTTTTAATTTGACTCTTTAGTTTGTTTGATCTGCAGTAATCAAAGTTCCCATAATTAATTACAAGTGAGATATACAAATTAAGCTCTAATAATAAACGCAATAAATGAATTAAAGTGAATTCATAATGCCTAACACTTGCCCATTTTATGATAGCACATAATAACTAGGAGTAGCTTTTGACATAATAAATCTGAGGCGCCATCTATCTGTCAAATCAAACTTTTACTGATTTTAAATAGGGTGCAATTCCTGAATTTAAAAATTAATTTTCAGTATTATGAATTTAATGATATTAATTTGAGTAAGATTATATTTATTTATTTTAAATGTAATTTACGTTATTTATAGTAAATTAAGCATTTACCCGCCAATTTTTCACGGAATCTCATGTATAATTTTACAGTTTTAAAAATACTCTTTTATTAACATGACTTTGTATTAATATTATGGTATTTATTTGGTCAATAGGCTTCATTTAAACGTTACATATAGGTTTTGAGAGTTATTTTGCAGTCGTTGAATATAACAGATAATTAATCGTACAGTTAATTTGACAATTTTACAAGACATTTTACAAACGTCGTTGACAACTTGGTTTTTCGTTTTTATTGTAGGCTCATAAAAGAACCTGTGTGTTGAAAATTACTCTGAAGAATAAGAATACCTGTTGTGTATAAATTAATTCACCTTCGTACCGAAAGTGCTTTGATAACCATCTCATAAACTTCAAGTAGTTAGTATATTTGTAAATGCATAATACCCGGTGTAATAAGACCACTCTTGAAACTTCACTCACCTAAAGGCCCATTTAGATGGAGAGAGTTTCTCGCCTCGAAGATACGATTATCGAAGGAATATAAAACATTTTTTTCGTCTAAACATTCGCTCTTCGCCTTGGGCGACAATTACCTCGCAATGGAATATTATTGTGTCCGTCTAATCACTAAACTCGAATGACAAATCTCGCACTGTAAACGATTCGAACTGATTTGTACGATACTCGTATGAACTTGAAAATATGTCACACGAGATCGTGTTTACACAAGTCGAGATTCTCATAAGCAAGAATCTGCTTATATTATTTAGAAGACAAACAAGCTTGGGACGAACTAGCTCCAACTCATCCAATAAAAAAAAATGTAATCATACCTAATCATACAAAACGTAATGACGATTCAAAGTGATCAGTGAGATTTTATTGAATAAAAGATTTTTGACTTGACTTTGACTTTGCTTACTAGAGTCCTTTCCATGAAACAAGTCCCGCAAACGCGTCGCTGTAGTCGACCTTAAGTATTATTTCTCGGGCAGCACTTTTAACAACTTTAGGCATTGAAAACAAGACTTTGATCACAGAAACCAAATAAAAACGCACTAGCATCCGAACACATTAACAGCAGCTGACAACTAATTTAAAATTTAGTTTTAAAATTTAGTTCCGGAAATTTCCGCGGGACTTCTTTCATGAAAAGGACTCTATACTTTCGTCGTGTAAACAAACATAGGCAATTATCGCCTAGCGATAAGTGATAAGCGAGTCTCGTATGACATAATCGTAGGCGAGATTTTAGTTCTTGCCTGTATGTAAACATTTTGATACGATTGTGTCATGGCGATTATTGCTTGCGATAGTTGCGTATAGTTTCTCGTACCGAAACGTACGAGAAACTCTCCATCTAAATGGGCCTTAATTTGACAGCGCTAAAATTATAGATGTTTTTGTTTTTTCAGTTTATGAGAAAGGGACGGCAACATTTTTAGTGCTGTCAAACTATACACGGTGTAACATAAATACCCTATAAGTCTGAAGGTGGGGCATTCTACAGGTCATGGCGAACAGTGTTTGTTCTACGGCTTTTGAGATTTCGAAGTTTTTCATTCATGAAATGAACTCGTAACTTTTACTTAAAATGTACCTACACACAGTTAGCGTGTGCGTGCGACGCGGTAGGAGGGTACCTACGTGTACATGCGTGTGTACGGGTTTATGCAAATAGTAAACAAACACTTAGGGTTGTCGCAAATTTCTTTAATAATAAAAGTTGTACTTTTGTGATTTCAATTACTATTTATTGACCCTTTGCACATGTCCAAGCACTCGGGTGGTCGGTCTGATTACGCCTCCTTCGGGCTTATAGGGTAATTATGTTACACCTTGTATAGTTTAAAAAATTAAACAACAGAATTGGCACCAATGAATATCTACCTACGTTAGTCTTAATGATAGCACACGATATGATGTTTCTATATACTGCGTTCAGATGTCGCTGTCGGCATTATTGCCGTGATTAATTCCGGAATTATTGCCATAGCAACATCGCCTTTATTATTATTTCGTGTTTAGATTAGGCTCATGCCTACTTCCCTGCCCACTGCCGCAATATCTGAACGCGCCAATAGAAAAAGTTTTCCATATTGTCGGGTAGTGTTACCCCACGAGTGTTTGGTGAGCGGTCTTAATACACCATGTTTATTTACTAAACCAACTGTTGTTCGTTCAATTAATAGTATTAATAATAATTTAGTGTTTTAGATAAGTAGAGAATGCTTGTAAAAACTTGTAGCTTTAGTAGGCTCACGCACAAAGCAAACAAAGCAACGCCTATGAAGGTTGTAGGAATTGTGGGGATGTCCACTTGGCTATAGTAGGTGCCAAAATAACACCGCAATACAGGTCATTCACCCACCTTCACCACGATGTCGCAAAATTCAATTTATGTATGGTAAACAAACAGAGATTCGAGCGATTACCGTCTTAGCGACAGGTTTGTATGGAAAGCGACAGAATTAGCCATTCAGAAATTGAATTTTGCGACCTCGTGGTGAAGGTGGGTGAATGACCTGTATTGCGGTGTTATTTGGCACCTACTATAGCGGTAGATATTTCATCTTACCCGGTTTCATATTCTACGGGCATCCGTTAGTAGCCTGCAAGTTATAAGACAGAAAAAACGTCCTACCAACGGACGCTCGTTAAATTTATAAGAACTGAGCCCGTAGTCTGAGTTTTGTTTTGTAGATCGAAGCGCATATCGAGAAGCGAATTGAGAGATATTTTGTTTGAAAATCCGATAAGCGCCTCTAGCGGGAGATTTGCAAACTATTTTTCTTCTTACAAAAACTGCGAGTTTCTCGATTCTCACTTGTCGCAAATCTACAACAAAACTCAGACTACGGGCTCTGGGTGGTATTTTTTCATACCACTAATATTTTTTTCTACAAAATAATATTTTTCGTAACTGTGAATAAAAAAAAAGTACAAGTATTATATTCAATGCAAGAGATATATTAATTATTACAGTGTACTTCCTTAATGCAATCTATTTTCAATCGATATAGTAAGGAAACGAGGTAGATACTAGTTGTTTTGGAAGAAAACATCGTATAAATAAATTATATGAGAATGTGTTGTAACGTCACAGTGTGATGTGTTGATAATGTAAGTAGGTAATCATTACTTAAATATTGGGTATACTACTGTTTTTATGATGTTCAGATCATATGAATGAGTGCCGTTAGTAGCAAACTCTGGTGATGTTTGAATTCAAATGATATTTATGTTGAACATTGTGCAATGTTATTGCTCACAACATTGCTGATTGCGATTTTTCATAAATATGTAATTTCAGTGACTATATCTACAGAAATGTTGAAATATACGAGCGAGAAGTTGTTCAGTGGTTGTCAGCGTCAAGGGCGCATGAAATTAAAAAATTTAACACCTCACTGCATCTTTTATTGAATGGCTGGTGTCTTAGTGTCTGGGTGTTACTATGTATCTTATGTGTGTATTAACAAAAAAAAAATTATATAAGTATTCTACCAGCAATCTGGTTCCTATAGTACAAGCTTTGCTTAGTTTGGGACTAGAGAGCGTTGTGGTAAATGTCCTAGAATATTTATTTTCAGAGGTATCATAAATTCAGATGTCTACTATTGGCTCGTACTCGTATTATACCCAATGTCGAACAATAACATTACGACGCGTAGCTTTAAAAACGATTAAGTTTGCCTTTGTGATATTTTATTCGTACAAACGTTACTGGGGTTACACTCTATTATGAACCCTATTGTGTTATGAATAAACTACATTTCACTTTGAATGGGGCGTGCAGTACAGATGGGCATGTAGGTTGTAAAAGTGTAAACCCCTTTAGCAATAGAATAAAGTTGTATATTCGTTGAAATGTGTATAAAATGTGTTAAAATCGCCTTTTAAATAATAAATTATTAATAAGTAGTTATTATTATGTTTTATTTAACATTGCTATTAGTAGGTATACCTACTTCCCTAGTTCATTGTAATCCAGACACCAAACTTCTCGGATTACTATAGGTATAACTCTCTATATGAGATTATCTCCTAGGCTCGTTTAAAGAACTCTAGATTTAGAGATTCTCATAAAAAACTCAAGAAAATCATTTATGCTCGAGTTATATATTCTGGCAGGTACATTTTTTATAGGTAGGTAGGTAGTGACATTAGGTTCCTACTAAATCTGAGGGTAGTAAATAGTACCTATAAGGTAGGTACCTATTATTAATACGGAACCAAATTGAAATCAGAGAGGATTCCTTCATTTTGGGGTTCTTGACAATTCTCTAGTAATTGGTGGTAAAGAAAAATATTTCTTATTATTAGAATCTAAAAAGGCTGTCAAAGAGGGTTTTGAATTCGATTGGGTGGATAGATTCCCTAGAATACCTACCTAACAAACTTTTAATTGGCCTTCAGTGTACTGTATTATGTTTATCTTCCTACTGTAGGTAGCTGTTAGTTATCTCAAAATTCTTAAAATAAAAATAAAATATTCCTTTACAAGGCAAAGCCCTACACAAACAGAATGCAAGGTGCTTCTGGGACTGGGTAAACAATATTTATAAATAGGCATGTTTTTCTTTTCTTTCAATATTTTTTATTATCTCATTACAGTGGATTACAAGTTACAACAAAATACGAACAGGGGGACGGAGAACACATTTACAACAATAACAAAAATAAATAAAAATAACATCAATATATCATTACAAATTACATTATGCTTCTTTATAATACAAAAATACTTTGTTTTTGGTTACAATTTGGCGCTTATTACGTTTTATACATAGCCTGGTTAAACTATTTTTACCAACTATTTATACAAAATCTTATTAAAATTGAACATGTCGCTTAGAACTACATATTTTAAGAACGATGTACAGCTACCTTTGTAATATTAACTTTTGTAATCTTTATAATATTATACTAAAAATATTATGAAAGTATGCCATTTGAAGGGCTAATTAAACGAAAAATATATTAAAACATTCAGCAGCCGTTTTTAGAAGCTTTTCGTTTAAAGTTTTATCTACCATAAATAAAAATAAAAACTTATATAGCATTTCCGGAAATATGAATTTGGACGGTCATGTTTCCAAACCAAAATGAATACCTGCTTTTTATGTTCCCAAAAATACATTATAACCACATTTTCCATACTCAATCAAAATACACCACACAAGGTTACCTAATAAGGAAGCAACATGACTTAGATTTACAAAAATACTTAATCCTAAAATGTCGCTTGTGGCCACACCACACCACAATAACAATTTCTTACAACATTGTACAAATAGTTACAATTTTTTATACTAAACTGATTCAACTTGTCGTCTTAACTGTTATTTGACGTATATCGTGAAATCAAAGTTAAACAATGTTCAGTACTTCGAGACACAATAACATTTTTTACAATATTATTGCACAAATGGTTACAATTTTTTATACTAAACTGATTCAACTTGCTTTTATCTTATTACTTGACGAAATTGAATGATAGTTAAATTGAAGTTAAACCATCTTCAGTACTTCGAGACACAATAACAATTATTACAACATAATTGCACAAATTGTTACAAGTTTTTATACTAAACTGATCAATTTCCTTTTATCTTATTGACGAAATTGAATGGTAGTTACATTGAAGCAGTACTTCGAGACACAAGCTTAGTTCTCGCGATCGTAACGCACTACGCTGCGGTTTGCGGCTCAACGTAGCGTACAGCGTTTGCTCTTCGCCGCTGACGCAGACTGCGACGGAACAAGACACCATTCTAGACGTTTTCCAGGTGCCGTCGACTTAACTCACCAGTGCTAAGTCACCTAGTTAAATTAAGTATACTACATATTTCGTTCAGAATGAAGTGCACTAATTTGTTGACTTTAACACCCTGGCTACGCGGCGGGTAAATAAATTATCAACTTCGAGTGATTTGATTTGAGTTTTCCATACGATTGTGTCCAGCGCCGCAATTCTCATACCGCATCGTTGTGCGTTACGATCGCGAGACCAAAGCTTAAACTGATTAATTGCTTTTATCATATTAATTGACGAAATTAAATCGCGGAAACGAAATGAAATAGTATATTTCATTACAAGTGCGGAAAGGCTGTCATTGCAAAGAGTCCCGACAAATGCCTACCCGAGCCAAAGCGCAGCCGAAGGCGAGGGTTGACAGTCGGAACAAGTTGCAATGACGGTTCCGCACGTGTACTGAACGACTATTTTTAATACAGTTGCGAAAAAATGAAGCAATTTAATAAAAATAAAATTTCTGAAAAATGGCGCCAACCGTAGAATATAAGCAGAGATTTTTTTTTCTTCACCCATTCTGGTAGGCAAAGGGAACTATGCCCATACACATACAGCCAAGTCTTCAGTAGATTTTTTTTATTGATATGAAATGAAAATGAAATTTAATGAGATGAAATGAAATGAAACCTAACCTAACTCATTCAATCAAATCATTAAATCTGATATTGAAACAAATTAGTAGCTTCTTTTTAGAAATATACGTTTTTGCATGAATCATAAAAACTTCTATGATTTTTTTAGTAAAAACTTCATGGTTGGTTTTTCTTTTTAATAGACATTATTTTGACAGTTGGGAAAGAGAACGCACGAGTTCGGGAAAGGTAAAAAAAACACGAGTATGTAATAGCTCACATCCCGAACGCTATACGTCCCTGCAATACGCCACTTTTTGAGCAACTGTATTAAAAAACAGTTTTTTGAGACTGCACCGTACAGATAGAAGCGACGACGATTCTTAATACTATGTAGGTAATATAGTGATCTTTACAGTTACAACAGGAATGTAAGAATACTGACTACAAATCTATCACAATAGCTTTTGAGCATAAATATAAATGACCTATTAAAATGAGCTGTACTATTGTCTTATCTAGTTTAAATTATTAAAATCAATACTCTTTAGATTACATTAATTAAATTAAGTACAAATACCCTTTAGATTACAGATTAATAAATAAATAGGAAAACAAGATAGTCAATACTACAAAGACTATACTAAACGTAAATAAATAAAACTGTAGGAATAATAATTTGTATTGAAGTATTCAACGTTACAAATTCATTGCAAATATTCAATATAATTTAAGCCTCTTCCTTTTTTTTATAATTTACATCATTGCAAACTTTTTATCAAGCAAGCATGAGTTTGTGGCCAACTCTGATGACGGAGTTTTTAGACCGAATTAAGGCCTCCGTCATGACTTAACGACTGGTAGATCCGGGACAGTTTAACGTGCACTCCGAAGCACGGAAGCGCTCAGATGTAAATGCTACTAACGGTCACCCATCCAAATAGTGACCGCACAGAACGTCGCTTAACTTAGATAATCGGTGAAGATTGCAAGCAAGCTTCGCCACGAGCGCTTCAGCGATTTTATCAAATGATGTAAAACGAACTGAAAAAGCATATGAACGATTTGTCGAGTACATTGCTCCTTTATTGGTTTTAAGATAAGCATTTGCACGACACAGGCAGCAACAGATATTTAAAAATGTTGTTCCTATTTATTATTATTATTATTATTTTGTAAAGGTTTTTTTTTTCTCGAAATATAAATATTTCGGTAATAATGAAGCTCACGGGCCTAAGCCAAGTGCGAATCATAATTTGTTTGAGCATTTGTGTCTTCCTGCAGAATTTTTCTGACAATCCGGCATGTATTCAGTATAGCAGCTTTTTGCATTGTAATATAGGTGTTCTCAGTTATATCAATTACTTTGAGATATTGGTGTATACATTTCGGAAGCACTCCTGTGCTAGAGACCACTAATGGTACTATATATACTTTATTTAATTTCCAAATTAGTATTATTTCTTCTTTAAGTTCAGTGTATTTATGTATTTTTTCAGTAATTGTTTTTTGTAAGTTATGTGTGTTTGGTACCGCAATATCTATTATGTAAGCTATTTTATTCGTTTTATCGATTAAAGTTATATCCGGTCTGTTATTATGTATTGTTTTATCTGTAAGTATAGCTCTATCAAAGTACATTGTATGGTTATTATTATTATTTTATACACAGGCAGCTTAAAGCTGATTGTCTGTGCACTTGGTTTATCTAGTGTTAACCGTTGGAGCACTAATTTCCTAGAAAGTAAGAATGGTTCTTACTTTTTAGGAAATAGGAACAACATTTTAAAATGTCTAGATTGTGTACTTTAAAAAAATACTAGAAATTGTAGTTTATGGAGGTTAAGCCACGACGGAGGCCTTAAGGCGGCCTACGTCACCAGAGTTGGCCACTAGCTTATACGAACTTCCTTGCTACAAAGAGGTCAAGTTTGTAAGAAAATTATAAACACAAATGAACAATCGATTCACTAGATATATAAATACTGCGAGTTTTGAGCAGCCATTGGATACGAATCTATGGCACTAACGTATCAACCAATCACAAGTTGGTATGAGCAAAATGGCGTTTCAGTCGACCAATCAGAATCGCGGATTCTTGCAGATTTTTGTAACTTCATAAATGCAATATTTAGCTTATCCTAATTTCCGTAATACAAAATCTAATCTAATGTAACATGTCCAATACTTACGAATAATAAATAATTATAGCATCTATTTCGTAACAATACAAAAATTGGCACTAATTACTAAACCATCCCTAATTCTTAACATAATATGGAAAACAATTTGGTACTTACATTTTTTTTCGAAAGTCAACAATTTTTTATACTTATTAGCAATACAGTCATATTCTTTTGAATTGTCAATATCTCACAGACTTAAATTAAGTTTGGGAAGGATTTGAGAGATCGTAGAACTAATATATCCACTGGATCATATTAATGGCCTTGGAAAAAATAAAATGGCACATTTTTTCCTAAAATAATGCTACTTTACATAATTGGGATATAGTGGTAGGAATAATAACGAGTCAATCTTATTTAGGACAGACATTATCTTAAAGGAAGACGCTAGGCCCAAATTCCCATCAAAAATATTTTTTTCTCAAATGAGGGTAGTTCACTTCTATGGGACAAATAAGTGGGCTTTAGGGGTTCAAGTTAATAATAGCACGATTATGTTATTAATAAGCGACACTTATCTCAAGGAAAGACACTAGATCCAGTTTAAATTCCCAACAAAAATATTTTTTTTCAAATGAGGGTAGTTCACTTCTTTGGGACAACTAAGTGGGCTGTGTTGGTGCAAGTTATTAGCACGATGATTTTATAACCGACGCTATATCAACAAAAGACTAACAAGACCAAGTTCCCATCAAAAAAATTTTTTTTAAATGAGGGTAGTTCACATTTTGTTACTTCTGTTAGTTCAATGTGACAAAGTAGTAGGATGAGGGGGTTGTATAGCGGGTTGTTCTCTACATTGACTGCAGGTGAGCATACGAGGTGAGTACCTCTCGACTTGGAACGTGGCTGACTGTACTGCGAAGTCATTGCGAGCGATGCGTTGACATTCGTGAAGGATAATATCATTGTCTCCTAATTCATCTGTGGACATAAAGTTTAATTTTTCACATTTAATAAGTGTAATTTCTTATAACGAGTCTTATATAAAATAAATATATCTGGAATCGGATGGGGGTGGCGAATACGAAACACTTTGTAGTTATTCCTATTTTATTTTCAGAAGTCTTTTAACACGCAGCTTCGTCGCAGCCGGTAGAGCTAATAACTCTCATTATTTTTAAAATAAATCATTCAATCATCTTTCAGTCGTTTCACTCGTTCCCAATCTTTCTACGTTCCATTTCACACACTAATCTCACGTTCCGTTCCCTTTCATAAAATCCACTTCCTACATATATTCACGGACATTTCACACACAACGCCCTCTAGTGTCAAACTAAGCAAAGCTTGTACTATGGGAACTAGATTGCTGTTAGAATATTTATTTTTGTTGTAAATATATAATTATACATAGTAACACCCAGACATAGGACAAAAAAACACAAATATTTGTTCACAGTGGGGATCGAACCCACGACCCCCAGCACATAAGGCAGAGCTATAAACATATAAAAACTTTATTGAGGACAAGTACAGCTTACAGTTACGTAAGAACAGGCAATGTCCAGCAAATAGCGGTTTTATCGCATAATACGACGTCTTCCAGGCGACCTATAATACTAAGCAAGCAAGCAAGCTCGTATAAAAGGCCAACTCTGGTGACGGAGTTTTTAGGCCGCCTTAAGGCCTAAAATACTAATACTACTATAATACTAATTACCTATAATACTAATATCTAATCTTACATTTACATACCGATAGCTAGAACATTTAATGATACATACCGATAACTATAGTAGGTGCCAAATAACACCGCAATACAGATCATTCACCCACCTTCACCTCGATGTCGCAAAATTGAATTTATGAATGGGTAATTCTGCCGCTTTCCATACAAACCTGTCGCTAAGACGGTAATCGCTCGAATCTCGTAGTACTGTTTGTTTACCATACATAAATTGAATTTTGCGACATCGTGGTGAAGGTGGGCGAATGACCTGTATTGCGGTGTTATTTGGCACCTACTATAGTACATTTATGGTCGAATACTCAAACCCCCACTCAATTTAAGTCCCGCTTAAATTATTGCCATCTCTTACAAATGAGTAATGTCAAACAGAGGCAGAGCAATTTTAAGTGGTGCTCAAATTTGAATGACGTTTCAGTATTCCAGCCTTAGTGATACATACCGATAGCTAAGTGTGCAGTGAGCACTGTGTGATGGGTGGAGAGCGACCACACATGTAAGGAATGTACATGTCGCACACCGTTAACTAGTGACAGCGCTGACACGCATTCACGATACCTGAAATGCATACAAAAAAATAATTAAAGTCAAGTCAAGTCAAGTCAAAAATCTTTTATTCAACAAAATCTCACTGATCACTTTGAATCGTCATTACGTTTTGTATGATTAGGTATGATTACATATTTTTTTTGTTGGATGAGTTGGAGCTAGTTCGTCCCAAGCTTGTTTGTCTTCTAAATAATCAGATATTTTATAGTATGCTTTTAAAAGAAGTCTCTGTTTTATTTATTACGTCTCTGTTTTAAAATAGGAAAACATCTTCTAAGATCCCTTGCTGGATAAATTATCCCAGGTTTTGATGATATACATGTTATGACAGGCGTCATGGCTCAGTCGGTAGTAGCTCTGCCTTCCGTGCTGTGGGTCGTGGGTTCGATCCCCACCGAGAACAAACATTTGTGTGGCAAACATAGATGTTTGTTCTGTGTCTGGGTGTTTCTATGTATGTATTATAAGTATGTATTTACAAAAAAAAAATGTATGTATGTATTCTATCAGCCATCTAGTTCCCATCGTACAAGCTTTGCTTAGTTTGGGACTAGAAGGCGTTGTGTTAAGTGTCCGTGAATATTTATTGATTATTATTTTAAAAAAAAAAATATAAATCAACTTTATTTGGTGTTTAGTTTACAAGATATCACAAAAAAATGCAACTCTCACATTCTGAATGTCAAAATGGTCATAGGCGCCCTACCTATCTTGAACTTAATTACAATGGCCTTAAGACGCAGTTTGAAATAGCAAGCGTCAAGGTTCTAAAAGAAGGAACTATTATGAGTAATTGGTACAATACTAACCGGAAGTGTTTGGGCACAGCTTGCATTAACATGGAGAGTGCATCTTGAACCACTCTCGCAGACGTCAGTAGCACCAATACGCTGAATATAAATGTACACAGCGGATCCACTATCTTCATGTTAGGCTGGGAATAGTAAATATTTATTACAAATTCATATATTTAAAAGATTTCTAATAAAAAAGGGTTTCAATAAGGACGAAACGAGTTTCATTTGGTTTCGATTTTGAAGATTGACGGTTATGTATGTAACAAGCGCCCCTAGTGGGTGAATCGAGAACCAATTTTTCTCCATACAAAATCCGATTTTTCGAGTCTCAATATTCGAGAGCAAAACTTAAACTCACCACTTTGCGTTCTACCGTACAGTAAGTAGTACGGTACACAACGTACAGTAGTTTTTTTTTTTGTTAAAGTACTTATATCTAACAATTTACTATTATACTAATATTTGGGATCATTCATCATTGAATCGGTCAAATTCTCATCGAAATTTAACCATCTTTTTACTAAAAGATGGTTAAATTTCGATATAAGTACTTTTTAAGAGCACCCAGTTTAAGATGCGATTATTCTCCCCCGAAGGAATAGTAAGCCTATGAGCTCTCGGCTTAGAATAATAGTGGAAAACTCACGTAAAACTTGATAAGAACGGATGCTAATAACACTCCACAGCTTTGTATTAGATCACCGATGACGTGGATTAAGGCAGCTCGCAGATTTATGTTCCTGTAACAATACATTAGCGGCATTTACATATGCGAGCTTCCGTGCTTCGAAAGGCATGTTAAACTACACCTGCCTACTAAATCTACGAACTCTAAACTAATTACTAAATATAAGAAATAAATTACAACAAAGACAAAACTTGACACTAAACACTATTCGCACGCTTACATGAACAGTTGAACAACAAACCTTAAAATATTTTCTATTAACCGACCCGTACATTATATAAAATATCCTAAATAAAATGACTACCTATTATGTAATACTAATTAACGATCTACTAGCTATCTATAAACCTCGGCCAGCCTTCATATTGCTATACCCTAAGCAGGGTCCATGAGACATATCTATTTACATCCACCACCAATGTAAAATTTACCTAAACCATGTGAAAGCAATAAATATATTGAGTATTGAAAAAAAAACTAACGGTCCCGGCTCTAGCAGTCGTTAAGCCATGACGGAGGCCTTAAGGCGGTCTAAAAACTCCGTCACCAGAGTTGGCCGTACGAACTTACCGTGTATTGGCCCCCGGCACATTAGCTTCATTACTAGACAAGTCTTTCATAGTATAATCTCCGTTCACGAGTACCCCGTTCTGTTTTCTCTCGCGTCGGAACAGACGGAAGCGTGGCGAGTCTGTGTGCGGGTGTGTGTGTGCGTGACCGTGGTGCGAGCAAGCTGCGCCTCCATGCGTGTGGTGGTGGGCTGGAAAAAGTAAATTGTCTAAAGTCTTCCGCAAAAATTTAGTACTTAGAATAAATAATGTGATGTCCAGTCAGATTTTCTTTTTTTAACCAACTTCAAAAAAGGTTCTCAATTCGGTTGTACTTTTTTTTTAATGTTTGTTACATCAGAATTCCGTCATTTACGAACCGATTGGAAAAATTCTTTTTTTATCTGAAAGGGTATGCTTCCAGATTGGTCCCATAGTTTTTTTTATCAAAATCAGTTCAGTAGTTTGGCAGTTAAATAAGAATAACTCGAAAACACACGTCATTCACTTACACTACACTGCGTATTTGCTTTCCTGTGATGTTTCTGTGGTGCTTACGATCAATAAAATAGTCCCAATGAACTTTCATCATCATTATCATCATCATCATTTGATGATGAATGCGTACCAAATTGAAGTCGGTTTCTCCAAACTTATAAATTATGTTTACAAATGAATGAAGGAACAATCCGATGGTCCCCTGTTAATTGGTAACCGTAGTATGCCTATAAAAATCAAAACTACAACATGTTTTTGAAAACTACTTTTAGTAATTTGCGGAACCAATGCATTAGGCGAGTACCTAACCTACCTACCTACTCGTAACCAAACATCTACCTATTTACCTATACCTACCTATTTACCTATACCTACCTATTTACTAACCTACTTTATAAGAACGATCTACTAACCTACCTACTAATAAGTATGTATTATAAGTATGTATTTACAAAAAAAAAAGTATATAAGTATTATATTAGCAAGCTAGTTCCCATAGCACAAGCTCTGCTTAGTTTGGGACTAGAGAGCGTTGTGTGTAATGTCCAAGAATATTTATTATTATTATTATTATTTATTAAGTGTTTTCTCATGTAAGTGACTTTGTCTTTATGAGAATAAATTTCTATAAACCGAAATTTACTTGTTGCGGGTAAGCCGCCAATAAAGCAGTTGGTTCGTTGACTCGGTCTTTGCTCTATTGAGCTCCCCAAATTATTATTTACATCCCACTATAACCACTTTTTATTTATTTATAACCACTGCATAATACGATGCATTGCATTGCGTCCACACTATGAGACATGTCGTTGTTAAGTGTAATGTGCGTGTAACAGCACCGGCGCCCATACTCTACAAACCGGAACACAGCAACGCGAGCATCACTGTGCACACACAGAAATAAGTACGGTGCTAGTACTACCCCGGACCAGCTCTTTAACAAAAAGCATTGTCTAATGCAGGAGGAAGAAGATCCTTGGCCATGAAACAAAAGCGTTTATTTAAATAATTTAGTAGGTAGGCACAACCAGTCGATTCGACTGCCGGGAAAAGAGACCGGGGCGAGACCATGCGGCTTCATATATACTAAGGAACAGCGCCCTACAGTGGCAACTGTCTCAACTAATTAGCTAACTAGTCTATGTAGTACTCGAAGTGAAAGATTAATTAGGTATCGGCTTACCTACTTATTTAGTTCAGCCGTTGAATCACAGATGGCGCTGTGTTTAATACAGCCGTTGAACCACAGATGGCGCTGTGTTCAACAAGCATTATGAAGCTTCTTTGGATTTCTATACATTTCTAGTGTAGTTTATAAGACACACTGTTCAACAGTATAACTCACCGACATCAGAAGCGCAGCCGTGTAGTACAATAGCGAGGATCACGTTAAACCCGACCCCGCAGCCGGACACAATCATCATCATGTCCGGCTCGATATTGTATTCACCCGTGTGTAGTCTCACAGCTGCCACGTATACGAATACTCCTGTCAGAATCCATATTAGTAGCACAGACACCATTGCTCCAAGGACCTCTGGAATAAATAAATATTTCTCAAACATGCTTGGAAATTACAGCATTATTTTGACAACCTTCTTAAGGAGATAAATCGAATATGCAGTACTGGCCAAATACATGCGAGCAGCGGCCAGATAAAAATGTATCAAAATCAATTTCTGTCGTATTAAGCGGCCAAATAAATTACATTAATTATCATATCTGTCGTGTAATTTAAAAATGGAACGATCTTTTACTCCATAACACCTTGGTTGCCACAAGGAGGTAACTTATCAAAGGTTTTATTCAAATTTCGAACAGGCTTTCAAATAGAAAGCACATTATTAAAAAAATAAAAAATGAACACTGTAACTTCGGTGTTGATTTTGAAAAGTAATTGTATTTTCAACTAAAACGTTTTGCCTAGGCACTTAGTTTTAATTTCCGCGCATTATTTGAGAAAAGTACTATACAAGCCTTGGCCACAACTAGGCAATGATGGACTCACGTATGTGTGCCTCGTCTTCGACTCTGCCCACATTTGCACGTTCGTCCCTCATTGCCTCTGTTGCGGGCCGCTGTAGTAATGTACTGTTCTTGGACATTTTACACAACACCTATAATTTATTTATTTATTTCCTGTATGTGCATTTATAATACTTAGGTGTAATACAGCTGGGGTAAGTATGCACCATGCAAGGGCACTGCTGGAAGAACAGTGTATTTTATTCGTGACTAGCTTCCGCTCGCGACTTCATTCGCGTCCCGTTGGATCCCGTTGATTTTCCGGAATAAAAAGTAGCCTATGTGTTAATCCAGGTCATGGACAATATATATTACAAGTTTCACCCAAATCGGATCAGTAAATTTTGAGCCAATTCGTTACAAACATACTTACATACATATGTTTCCTTTTTATAATATTAGTTTTGTTTTTTGTTTTTTTATGGACCTTACACACAACGCCCTCTAGTCCCAAACTAAGCAGAGCTTGTACTATAGGAACTAGATTGCTGATATAGTACTTATATACATTTTATTTGTAAATACATACTTAGGGGGCGTCCATAAATTACGTGAGGTGTTTTTTTAAATTTTCTGCCCCTCCCTCCCCCCCTGGTGAGATGTCGTGAGATTTTATTCAACCCCCTCCCCCATCCCCGAATCTCACGTGAGATTTTTCAAAATGTGAGTTTCTTACGTAAACGCGTTGGATTGTTATTGTAAAAAGAAAAAAACAAATTTTCATCGTCCTTTTATTTACGACTAGTTAAGACTAGTAATCAATATTGCTGAGAGTTTAATTATAAGTGTAATAAAAATTTAACAATAGAATACTTAAATCGTAAATACTGTAATTAAAAAAAGAATATCTACTCTAATTCAGTCCATGGAGAATCATGCACGGTCTCAAGAGAGACTATTGGAACCAACATTTCCATATGATTTTCAGTAAAATCATCTGCTCCTTCAACTTCGTTCTGATCTAGCCACTCTAAGCCATTGGCACTTGTACAAAGTAACTCATTAGCTCGTCTTGTGACAATCCGTGAGGGTCGCACTTTGCGGAACATACGCGCTTGCTTAGCTGGTGCAATGTGGGCTGATCGCCTGTGCTCTGCAGCTCTTGTGCTAGATGCAAAGTAAATACCGCATGTACTGCAGCATCTTTTCTCTAAATCATCACGTACACTTGGGCAATAGAGATCATAAGGCGTGCTGATGAAACCATTCAGCGGTTGAATCGGTAGGCAGTGGCGTATTAGAAATGGAGCAAATGACTTTCCGTCATGCTCTTTAAAGTCCGGAATTGTCAAATGTCCATCAACTTGAGTGATAGGGTATGGAGGTGGCAGAAAACGGTCGTGAAGAATCATATGCAGATCACTCCGGCGTGGGCTGCAGCACTTCTGGTCATCGCATTTTACAACCTAAAAAAAATTTATTAACAATTTCCCTTTGTAACTCTTAATAAAAATTTGTTGATATTCGTGCTCGTTAAAAAATAAAAAAAAAATAAAAAATAGGCACGCATAAAAATTTGATATAAACCAACTGCCAATGTACCTGGAGTAAATATTGGCTCTCTCTAACGTGCTCAGTGTACCATTCTTGGGCTGGCAGGTCTGGAACGCTGGAAGTGTCATTATTCGGGTCTATATATTCAGCGACTACTTCGTGTCCGTCAATGCAAACTGCAGACCATATTTCAGCCAAAATATCCCCTGCCTTTTTGAAATTATCCTTTTCCAGACTTTCGTCTAATGTTCTGCCGCTAGAGTCAAGATGTGTCCCAAAAGAATCATGGGGAAGAACAACGCCTGTTAGTTCTCGACTGAGTGGAGCCATGCGTCTCTCTACTCTGTTGAATGCGCTCCTGCCAGGGGCATTAGTCACAATAAATACTGCGTCCAAATCATATTGTACAATCTGGATTAAATAGACCAAAATAGAATTTTTTTTTTTTGTTTCAATCAGAAAAAAATTTGCGTGATATTTGCCGAGACCCCCCCTCTCCCCAACGTAAGATTAGATGAGATTTGACTCGACCCCCTTCCCCCCTTAAACACCTCACGTAATTTATGGACGCCCCCTTATAATACATAGTAACACCCAGACACAGACCAAACATTTATGTTTGCCACAGAAATGTTTGTTCTCAGTGGGGATCGAACCCACGACCCACAGCACGGAAGGCAGAGCTACTACCGACTGAGCCATGAGGACTGTCAAATGACCTAGTATAGATAAGTTAGTTAGAGTTACCAGCTCGCTTGTATCCATACGACATGAGGACGTCGGGTCGTCGCTTAGCGCAGTGGAAGGCAAGCAATGCCAGAGCGAAGCCACCACAGTCGCTCAGCATATGCGCCGCGTCGCACATTATTGACAGGCTGCCAGCTAAGTAACCGCCAATCAGCTCGCATATCTAACAAATTAAATAATCTTTAATTTTAAAATTAAAGATATGGACAAAACTAAATATAAATAAATAAATAAATATTCACGGACACTTAACACAACGCCTTCTAGTCCCAAACTAAGCAAAGCTTGTACGATGGAAACAAGATGGCTGATAGAATACATACATACATTTTTTTTTGTAAATACATACTTATAATACATAGAAACACCCAGACACAGAACAAACATCTATGTTTACGACACACAAATGTTTGTTCTCGGTGGGGATCGAACCCACGACCCACAGCACGGAAGGCAGAGCTACTACCGACTGAGCCATGACGCCTGTCAAAACTAAATATGCAGATCATCTATGCCAAACTCGATTTACGATTCCGAAAATCGAGTTTGGCTGTTTGTTTTTTCGCGGATCACGCCTTAACTACTGGGCCGATTCCAACGAAACTTATACCATTCGGAAGCCCCTTTTCCGGATTGAAACATAGGCTATATTTTATTGAAATCAAATACTTTTAAAACTTTAGAAATTCTTAATACAGCTTGAACTCTATAAACCAAAAGCAGCCATTTGCTACGAGGTTCATCGTATGCTGGTTGACACATAGGTATTTTTGCGGAAAGTTTCGCACGCGTACAAAGTCGCGAGCTAGTATACTTTATTGTTGTCAAGGGTGACCTCACCATGAAAAAGCCGCATAGCACCAAAGCGACCACAAGTTGGGGTATCGCGCTCGGAGGCTGCGTCTGCTTCCAATGACAATGCTCGTCGGTGTCTGTTAGCGGGGTCACTGGCACATCGGTGTACGCCTCCTGAGAACAAACATATCTCATCTAAAATCCGGCGTGATAACCCACTTCACACTAATATTACTAACTAGCCGTCGCCCGCGGCGTTGCTCGCGTTCTAGACCCTTTAGAGTGTGACTTTTGAAGATTTATTTCTTAGTGCACCCCTACACTACATAAGAATACTACCCTCCAAATTTCATACCTCTAGGGCTTATAGTTTAGGCTGTGCGTTGATTCTCAGTCAGCTTCAAAAGAGTTTTATATATTTAAGAAGAAGATGTCAAAGTTTATAGTAGATGCCAAATAACACCGCAATACAGGTCATTCACCCACCTTCACCTCGATGTAGCAAAATTCAATTGATGTATGGTAAACAAACAGTACTGCGAGATTCGAGCGATTACCGTCTTAGCGATAGTTTTGTATGGAAAGCGACAGAATTAGCCATTCATAAATTGAATTTTGCGACATCGTGGTAAAGGTGGGTGAATGACCTGTATTGCGGTGTTATTTGGCAACTACTATAGAAGTTAGTGTTTCAATCACGCTCCAACTACTGGTCCGTTTGGATGTTACTTGGAATATTATAGTTCGTAACCTGGATTAACACATTTCTACTTTTTCGTGACTAAACGGGACGCGAACGAAGTCGCGGGAGGAAGCTAGTTGTTCATATTCAAGGGATCAAATAGCTGGTAAAGTTAGGTTTGGAGGCATCGTCAAGGATTTTGAGACCATGACTGTATTACTCGTAGCTACGTATGAGGAACAGAACATTATAATTACATAAGCAACTTACTTATACCTATTTATTTTAAAATATAGGTACTATATATCTCAATTACCCCCGTTCAACTTAATTAACCGTTTATTTACAACTAACTAGGAGACATTGTATATTATGTTTATCTCCATTGACCTTATTTACAACTATGCGTAGGTACTGCAATAGTTTTGCCTTGATAAGAGACGGCCCCGCATGGAAACTAATGGAAAGTCGCATCGTTGACGCTCATAGTTCATGGACAAAACATTGAGCACCTGAGCACCTTGTAAAACATTCTAGAACCTTTGCAATAACGATGCCTAAAATTATAACACTAACTAGGTAGGTATGGTAGTTCGCCCCTTATGGCGGCCTAAAAACTCCGCCACCAGAGTTGGCCACTAACTCATACGAGCTTGCTTGCTTGCCCTGACCTGAGATCACAAAATTAAGAAGAGACATAAGAAGTAAGATCTTGGCTCGTTTCGGGTGTTTTTTCGTGTAGGTATAGACCAAAAACTTACGTATCAGAATTTACTATAGCTAGCGTAAACCACAGAGGACACTGTAGGGCAAATTTTTACATCTATATCTCAGAACATAAAGACAAAAGCTCTAAAATAATAATGCAAATCTCCCGCATAACGCGACATCATTATACAAATTAATCCCTCGACAGGGCTTGCTCGGCGACGCGCGAAATCAATGCTTCCACTCGAATAAATATTTACATTTTTACGCAAAATATGCGATAATACTCGGCAGTGTAAGCCCCATGAGGGCATGAAAAGATGCCCTCATTTAGAAGATTTATATGTATGTACCTATACTTACATAAAACACGCTAGGAATGGCACCGTATATATTTTTACCAGGCTTTGCTCGTGAAACTGGTGGCTAGTTTCACCCAGTTTATAACATTTCAAAGTAATCCTAGTGGTTTGTTCTAATCTTTGTCGTAGTTAAGCTACCGTGTTTTGAGGATATTCATTTTAAAGGGGTCAAAAGCATAATTAGGCATATAAATTATTCGTAACAAACCGCCAATACTCTTAGATGTTTTGGTATCGTCACTGCCAATACCTAACTGATTACAATTACGTCCTTTCATTGATTTTGCTTCGATTTGGCATAAAAACAATGATGGTTCAGCAGTGTGTAAACTCAAGTTCAATACTAATTCACTAAAATCACAAAGGTCACTTTGTAGTTTGTATTCGAGTTTGTTAGCTGCAACAATGAAGGAATTTGCAATCTACATTTGGCATGATTTATCTTCAGATTAGTTTTGATATTCTGAGGACGTCTCGTCGGAGTTTAAAATTAAATCCTATACTATACTATATCAGAGTAGTTTTGGAAGAACCGTTAAGTTTTATATGCCCATTCTTCTTGACTTTAGTCTTGCGTGAAGCACTAAGAAACTAAAAATTATAGTCTATCTAGTGCGACTTTATTGATCCCTGTGTTTTTAAAAGCAAGCTTGTAGGAATAGTTTACATGAAAAAGATACCCGTCCATTTTCAGAAGACCTTGCAGCGAGATCTACAAACACTAGAACATCTTCCTTTCGAATGTCCAAAATCGAATCACAATTTATCATTTACGTAACTTACTTGGCCGCTATCTCTGCTTACGTCGGCTAGCTTCATTTTGGCAGAATATCAACACGAAATATAACAATGAAAGCGACAGATTGCAGAAAAACAGAAACGCTTTGTTCCGGCGTTTTTTACTTTCAGTACAATGGAGGGTAGTTTGATCGTTAAACGTATTCCGGAGTCAACGTAAAATTAAGTGCGCGGTCACGCTCTTACCTACATTAAGGTACGTTTACGCTTATTCGACATTCTGTTGAAGCAACGGATTGTCGTACAGCAACATGTTGAAAGCAACAGTAAACAAAGCAACATCGACCGTTCCACAAAATAAGCCAAAATAAGGCTTGTTGAAAAATGTTGCTTGTGAACCCACAGCTCAATCAAGGTGCATTTACGCTTATCCGAAATTTGTTGAAGCAACGGATTGTCGTACGCAACAGCTTTCAACATGTTGCTTTCCACAAAATTGTCTGTTGTTGAACAGATGTAACCCTACTACATAGCACCGCATAGATTGCCGAATTTATTGTAAATTCCATACAACTTGGCGCTGCAATCTTAACAAATACAAAATCAATTAGAAATTAGACCCGCTCGCTACGATGAAATCAGCTGTAGGTAGTCATTTCATTGTTCAAGTATTCGAAGGCAACTTTACTTACTTTCGTCACAGATCATATAATACCTACTATGCTTTCGTGTTTACTATACCCGAAAGGCTTCCGGTGGGCTATTCTCATTTATTCAGAACGTATCGAAAATATCGGAAACTTCTAGAAGAGATTTTTTAGGCAGCAAATTCGAAATATCTTTTGGAAGTTTCCGATATCGATCCGAAAAATTATAAAAGAGGGGTCGTAGACGTGATCGTTCGCCGTTTCTGATGTTTGCTTCAGGAGTAATGTGGGTAATTTGCATCACAACATGCTGTCAGCGCTTGGCACGATCATAATATTTTATTATGCGAAGTCATGAATAATTATGCAGAGGTGACTGGCTTGAAATAATCAGATGCGATCGATAGATGGGACGTGGGAAGCCATATTTCAATAGGTACTTTTCTTTCAATAAGGAAGGATTCGATTCAATCTAGGTACTTAGAATGATCTAGTTATTTTGTTATCAAGTCGAAGTGGACTCGCTTGTCTAAGAAGCGGAAGAAAGGTTCTCGAATGGCGACCACGAACCCCCACTACCCCGATGCGATGGACCGACGAAATTGCTGGATACGTAGTTTTTTTTTTCGAGTTACAAGTAAAGCAGAGTGCAGGAATTACCTATTTTCAAGTGGTTTCACGCACAAAAGTTCTTTGTGTAACAACGTCACGGCCAATTAGGTTGTTTTCAATATAACAGTAGGCATCGTAATATAAACATTGTTTGTTTAACAATTTATGACTTTCGCGATAGCGGTTTTTCTTAACTTTATTGTTTCTTTTTTTGTAACACAATCATGTTAGCGTTAGGTAGGTACATACATAACCTACCTACCTAAAACACGGATGACTGTATTCGTATAAACTTCTCGATAGTTTTTAACTGAGTCAACTAGAACCACAGAAGAGATAAATAGAACCTATGCTGGAAGTAGGTGGGTCTCTCGACCACAGTTTCAATCCGGATCCATAGATTTTGACAGAAGTCCTGTCATTTTTCTGCACAAAATAACACGAAACCTGTCAAAATCCGGATCCAATTTGGAACGGCGGCGGCGGCGGTCAAGAGTAGCCCTACTGATCTCGATTCCGAGGACTTGTTTCAGCTCAGCACGTAAGCCTCAAACTGATCCTTGTGGCTAGGTTGCTCTGTTGTGCCTAAGGGTCGTACGTAGCATACGTATCAACTAATAACCGTATCGCCTCTCACGTCGCCTTTTGATTTGAACCAGTCAAAAGACGACGCGAGAGGCGATACGGTTACGATCCCTTTCCGAGTTGATACGTGTGCTACGACCCTAATAGTCCTATCCTATTACCTACACTACTACCTTTTTTTCCTAACCGGGAGAAAATTATCACATTTGAGGGAAGGCAGTGTAAGGATGACGGATTCGTCGACTCACTAAATCCACCACGTAATTTACCTTAAAAAAATAAGTTAGCGTGTTACTACTTATTAGCCTACAAATTATGGCTAGATCGTAATGCTGCTAGAGTACGTAAATTTGAACGTACACTTTAATCTTCCTCTTTTCTTTGTCCTGGCCTTATAAATAAATAAATAAATATTCACGGACATTTAACACAACGCCTTCTAGTCCCAAACTAAGCAAAGCTTGTACTGTGGGAGCTAGATGGCTGTTAGAATACATATATACATTTTTTTTTGTAAATACATACTTATAATATCAAGTAACACCCAGACACAGAACAAACATCTATGTTTGTTCTCGGTGGGGATCGAACCCACGACCCACAGCACGGAAGGCAGAGCTACTACCGACTGAGCCATGACCTATTATGTCCTACTTCTTTTGTTTTCATGCGCCACTTTTATTATTATTCAACGTACACTACTTAATAAAAAAACATCCACCACGGTGACGGTGGCCAGCCTCGATGCTTGACGAGAGCCTCTGGGTCTTCAAATAGCCAGAACATAGTACCACGGTGGCTGGTCTCGATGTTTGACGGTCTCTGGGTTCTCAAATGACCACGCCAGAGAATAGTACCTACATTACTTACGTAGGTACCTACACTATATACTTATGGGTGCGTAACTACTTTGACGTAAATAGCATCTGTAGCTGTAGGTAGCGGGAGCCTTTCTATTCTAAGGTCGTCGTGAGTACAAATATGTAGGTAGGTAGGTACGTAGTGTACCTATCTATCTATCTATACTATTATAAAACTGTAAAAACGCAAGAAACTTAAATTAAAAATATGGATATAAACGAACATATGCAGATTCTGATTCCGAAAATCGAGTTTGTCTGTTTGTTTGTTCGCGGATCACGCCTTAACTACTGGACGAATTTCAACGAAACTTATACCATTCGGTAGGCCTTTTTCCGGATTGAAAGATACAGCTTCACCTCTCTGAACCACAAGACGTCTTTGAGACGAGGTTCGTAGGTATGTTGGTTGACAGATATTTTGGTGGAAAGTTGCGCACGCGTACGAAGTCAGCTAGTATAGAATATAGGTATACCAAAGAAATATTTTTCTGTGCCGAAAACGCTTATGTTCGTAGGTAGGCAAGATTTTGGATAAGAAATATTTAAGCGTAGATTTAGATAGGTAAGTATCTTATCTACTTGCTAGCTTAGATCCAATTGCCTATATTTATAAAGATACTAGGTGCCGCCAGCGACTTTGTTCGCGTCCCGTTGGATCCCGTTGATTTTTCGGTATAAAAAGTAGCATATGTGTTAATCCAGGTCACGGACAATATATATTTCAAGTTTCATCCAAATCAGATAAGTAGTTTTTAAGTGAATTAGTAACAAACATCCATCCATCCATACTTACAAACTTTCGCGTTTATATTATTAGTAGGATGGTCTAGACGAGCAGGTAGTAGGTAGGTAGGTTTGCTTTGATAGTTCTAACTATCAAGCAAAATACACTCCAATGCAGGCAGTTAGTGTCTCCTTCGTCCAGATTATACTTACCCCAGTTACACGTATCGGTCAGTTATTTCTTACTTTAATTTATCACATTGGTATAAATTTTTTGGTTAGAAAACTTGTTTGGATCAATGTGATATTTTTACTGAACCTTTGCATTGTTATTCTCTCGACCCTGAAGGTCTGCAATTTCACATAAATACATTTAGCTAGATATATCTTCAAAAATATTGAAATGTGCGAGTGCGAGGGTTGTCTGCCTTATACATACACCTTCAATTATGATATTTCAATTTAACTAGTGAGACATTGTTAAAAACTAATGTTTAACATTGTTATTCATAAGCATATTACAGTGATGGGCTGATAAGGCCTCACAGGATGTTAAATCCTGTCAACATGACAAACATCATTTATTTTACTGATAAGAAATAAATTAAATAATTTGATAAACAGCAGTGTCTCACAATCTTTATTTATGATATACCTACCTAGTTTTATGAGTAATTAGCTACAAACCTAATTACCTAGTGAACTGTTTGTGCTTCAATTAAGATTCTAATCCAGCTGGTTTAACAATTACTAGCTTTGAAACGCGAACTCCTTTTGTGTCTCGTTGGATCACATTGTTTATCCGGGATAAAAAGTAGCCTGTGTTAATCCAGTTCACAGACAAATATTCCAAGTTTCATGCAAATTTGATCAGTAGTTTTTGCGTGAAAGAGGAACAAACATACATCCTTATATACATCCTCACAAACTTTCAAGTTTATAATATAGAATGTTAATGTAGTGGAACATTAATTTGGAAATTACAGTTTTAACACCCAAATGAAAAACGGAAGAATTGTTAACAGATGTGTCCCTTATCTAACTGATAGCTAATACTATTTAATTTTATAGTACAGGAGAGGAATTATCAATAAACTAGCAGCGCCTCGCGGTTTCACCCGCGTAATTCCCGTTCCCGTGGGAATTCCGGGATAAAATATAGCCTATGTTCATCAGGGATAATGTAGGATTCTAATGGTAAAAGAATTTTTTTAATCGGTCCAGTAGTTTCGGAGCCTATTCAATTCATACAAACAAACAAACAAACAAAAAATCAAACCTTTCCTCTTTATAATATTTGTATAGATTACTGGTTGTAACCAATATCGGCATTTATTTATCTTATCAATCATATTCATATTTAGGTACTTATATCTTTCCCGTGGATAAATTAAACTTTTAATTTGACGTCCTAAAATATGGTACCAATTTCTTTAGATGAATATTATTTTGAATGTATACTTATACGGACATATCTAAGAGTAAAGAGGAAATAAATGAATACTGAATACAATAAACGCGAATAAAACAAAAAAAAGTAAACATTAACTTACTTCTGATAGCAAGGGTGCTCGATCGAGGTGTTCTGACGATGCAAATGTTGATTCAAAGTAAGCACCGCGACTCCTGGACTCGTATCGCGAAGCCTCATCGTCCCACATCCTAGCTTCGAGTTCATCAGACATTCTGGCGCCGAGAAATGCAAAATAGCTAACTAAACACCTCGGCCTTACATCTCTAGCCAAATACAGCACTTGAGCACCAACTTACAACGAAATTACGTGACACTATCATTTATTTGCATTATTCTTTATCACAGTATTTCGTTTTATTTAAGACAGAATACGTTAAAACTGCAGCGGACATATAATAAATATATGTAATAAATTCGCAAAACGGAAAACACTTGCTACACGAGCATTTTTCCGAAGACGCGAAGAAATTGAAGAAAAGAAAAGAAAATTAAGGAGGTACGTTTTGAAACCTGGCTCGAATGAGTTTCCTAAAGTTCTATCTTATCTAACATAATATTTTGATAGTTTTATACACATTGCCCCTAGGTTTGTATTGTATATTTTCTGACTACACACAGATTACATTCGGCTTTGTACGTAAATAATTTAGTTTTGTATTATATACAATGTACATACTTATTATATATAATGTAAAGTATTCAGTCTTATTTCATTAAGCCGAAAAAGTTTACCGAACGTTTCTGAAAATGGTAATAACTGTCAAAGTGACATTAATAGCACAGAATATATTGTCTGTCGAAATGACAGACAGAGGCAATAAATAAAAAAAGAAAAAGATGGAAAGGAACATGGACATAGGAAGTAATAGGAGAGGGTGAGAAGTAAAATATTTCGACGCTCATTATATGTACCGAAAAACTTTTTTTGGCTTGAATAGAAAAAATATACTTTATTTTCAGTGTGTTATTTTGGTAGGAAGTCTCTGTGCCTATCTACCTAGTTATTAGTAGGTACTAGGTAGGTACCATTGAGGTAGTAAATACGTTCATCCTACCTACTTGTAGGTAGGTAGGTAGGCAAGGCAATAACTACGTGACGATAAAGTGATCTGATGGTGGAGTCGATGTATCTATAAGTAGATGTATACCTATTAGATTTGAAAATTCGAACTCATTCGTTTTATCATAGCAATCAGAAGCAAGCAAGCTTTTTGACATTTGACAGTTGAAATGTCAGATTTGGGTGTTCACGCACACAAATGCATGTATACATACCAATACATACATACAGCGCACAAATAGGTATCCGCCATTATGTAAGTTCTTATTGGTCATTTTAATTAGTTTATTAGTTTTGAATACGAAGCTACGAGTGTTGATTACGTACGGAAATTCATACCGATTTATAAAAAACATTCATATATATGAATTTAATTGATTATTTAATGAAATATATTACATAAGATTACTCATTTTCATAATAATTAAAAATAACTAAGTTTAAGCATCACAATTTCACAAGATAAAACAGTAATAAATTAAAACTAAGTAGTAACAAAAAGCAAAAATTGGAAAAACATTGCGAAAACATTGCGAATTGAACTTTACAGCAAACAATACTCAGATTAGAAAAAAAGAAAAAAACACTTTCAAACTATTTCGATCATTTCTGTCGCTAGCAAATAAAAAACGTTGATCCTAGACTTGCAATGTTTATTCCAAAATTACAGCCGCTTCGCAATAATCGTAGTCCCAACTCACCTACCACACGTCAGTCGAAACATCACTTGAGCATTGTACCCAGACTGGCGAAACTCTCGAACTAGACTAGTGCTTTCGAAAAACGATCAATTTATGTATAAAACGGGGGTCAAAATTTGATTCACGTTTCATACAAAACGAGATTTTCAGTGTGCCATTTTGGTAGAATGGGAGTCTCGCTTCTTCTTACGTAGGAACTACATAAATGATATTACATATTCTTTGATTGTACCTACCCACTGCATAATAAAGTTGACGGACGGAACCGAAAAGGCTTGTTACCTCATTTAGTTGCTAAGAAATAAATGAGGTAAGGGGCCTAGGCCCTAGTACGAGTTTTGGTGTGTAAATCTGGTGTGAAACGTCTGACGGCCAGCACACCAGTGGGCGCTTATTTGTATGGAGACACTGAGCGGATTCTTTGAGAAGCTTGGTCTACACCAAGCCCGTACTCGCATTTAGAGCTTCTCAAAGAATCCGCTCAGTGTCTCGATACAAATCAGCGCTCACTAGTGTACTGGGCGCACTAGTGAGGGCGACACTGAAAACTCGTACTAAATCAAGGTAAAACGCGGCAACAGAGGGCTGTTGCCGCGTTTTACCTTGATGCACAACTGGATTTACCAAAATGATTATTGATAGTATAGAAATAAGAAACATTTTAATTAGAATAAAAAAGTGGTATGGTAGTCAGCGGCGCGTCCAACAATGTGCATCTAATAATAATTACGTTCATGGAAAACTGAAATGGTAAAGCTACACTCGAAGGTTTATTTTTAATGCTCAAGTGACGGTTCGTAATATCAATTCCAACCATACTCCAATTACTCCATCACCTTAAAAATACGGAAAATATGTATACCAAAAATACAAATTACGTAAACATGCCTTATGGCTCATATTCTCATCGACTCATACGTGATTCAAGCATAGATTTGAGTAGTAAATCTATGCTTGAGCTAGGACCAGTGCTTCAACAGTAAATGCGTATACGTACCTTAGGCCGGAATACTGAAACGTCACTCAAATTTAAGCACCACCTAAAATTGCTCTGCCTCTGACATTACTCTTTTTTAAGAGATTGCAATAATTTTAGCGTGAACTTAATTTAAGTGGCGTTTGAGTATTCGGCCCATAGTAAAGTAAGACAAATACGAATGATAAAACTATTTGGAAGGCAAAAATTTGTCAAGTTTGATAATCTTTGACTTATTATCTACAAGTTTTAAACAAGGGTCCCTTTAGAATCTAAAGTTTAAATATTAAAAAACAGAGGAAATATAATGTAAGAAAACACAGTGAACAATAAAGTTATCATCAGAAGAAAAACCCAGTTATAAAATACAAATATCCGTTAGTAGCATCAATAGGTGCTAAGAAAACAAATTATGCGCTATCCGAGGAACGACGCTACCAACGGACAATCGTAGGTATACGAACGAATTTCAAAGAATTTAATCACATACATGGAATGCCATTTTAATACATATTTTGAATTATTTATGTGCATTATCTAAGTATAGCAAGTGTTTGGTCAAGAAATACATGTTTTGCAGAATGAAATTTGGTTCTTAATAAATTTCATTTCAATGAAAATAATGCGGTCTCATTTACTCCTTAGAAATAAGAACGAGACCACATCATTTTTAAAAAGTCTCAAATTATTTTTACAATTGAGGGTAGATTAATGTGTCGGTTGCGAACATTATATAAAGTTGGTTTTAATAAACTACTCGCTAGGTGACTCGCCAGGCTCTAGGCAAGACTCGCCAGGCTCTAGGCAAGACTCGCCAGGCTCTAGGCAAGACTCGCCAGGCTCTAGGCAAGCCGCCTGCCAGAGCCCCGAGTCTGTGCATTTGTTTTGACTTTCGACTCGAGTATAGTACACGCAAACGCATTCGCAAATCGAGAAGTTTTGTTGGCACAATTCCCAAATCTCCCGCTAGAGGCGGTTATCCGGTTTTCATACAAAATGTCTCGCTTTGCGAATGCGTTTGCGTGTACTACACTCGAGTCGAAAGTCAAAACAAATGCACAGACTCGGGGCTCTGTGCGGACGTAGCTTTTCTGCGTGTTTCGACTAAAACCTTCACAACACAATCCTTGCAAACGATTTGTTTTTAAAATCAAAAAAACCCTTATAACCATCTACACAAGATCCAAAATGTCAAACATGCACAAGGTTTGGCGGTGGAAACGCAAATCGATATCTTCACTTGTGCATGTTTTATTGTGAATATTTTGCAGTGAAAACGTATGGTTAAGAGTACATTGTGGTATAAGGAGGTAGTACATTTCAGGGCCGTGTGGGGGTAGGTAGTGGTAGTTATACAATCATTACGAGCGGTAAATCATGTATCATAAAGATGTCGGAGGCAAAGCGCGCGACGCGGCCAGCCCGCCGCCGTCCAAACGCGGCCAGTCGCAGAACTCTTTGCCGTGCCTGACAAAATATATATTTGTTATCTATACTAATATTATTATAAAGAGGAAAGATTTGTATGTAAGTATGTTTAACGAATTGGCTCAAAAAGTACTGATCCGATTTAATAATTAAATAATATTAATAAATATATAATAATAATAAATATTCATGGACACTTAACACAACGCCTTCTAGTCCCAAACTAAGCATAGCCTGTACGATGGAAACTAGATGGCTGATAGAATACATACATACATTTTTATTTTGTAAATACATACTTATAATACATAGAAACACCCAGACACAGAACAAACATCTATGTTTACAACAAAGAAATGTTTGTTTACGGTGGGGATCGAACCCACGACCCACAGCACGGAAGGCAGAGCTACTACCGACTGAGCCATGATGGCTGCCATGATTTGGATGAAACTTGGAATATATATTGTCAGTGACCTAGAACATAGGCTACTTTTTATCCCGGAAAATCAACGGGATCCATAAGGACGCGAACGAAGTCGCGGGCGGCACCTAGTTTATAATAAACTAGTATTTCGCCCCGAACTGAGATCTCGTGATCGGTCAAGAGGTTGCAAAGATATGAGGGTCCAAACGGAATAAAAAAGAAATGTACAAAAATATCCAATGGGGTGTCATATGATAGGGCTTTGTTTAGACATTCCAAAACCGGCAAACCAGTAAAACTTAAGAGTACTATCCGTACACCTACGACATTCTGTGAAGATAAAGATCTTGATGAACAAACATACAAAGCATTTTTGCCCAAGTTGTCACTAAGATCTTCGTTGGGAGTGTGTATTACCATTATGTTCTTGAGTACTTAGTTATGAAAATATTAGCCAAGTAGGTGCCTATACTACGGATACGATTTAGACGTGTCAGACTAATTATAAAATGCACTCTATTCACCTGAATATAAAGGTGAGTGTAGCACCCACAGCTGCTCCCCAGAACATCAGATACAAGAGTACTTCGCTGGTGTATCTTTGTGGTAATGTCGCGCTTGCGCAGAACATCGACATCGCTACGAGCAATACTGATGGGAACTGAAAGACAGAAATGTTACATTTTAATATATACTACTAGCTGTCGCCCGCGGCTTTGCTCGCGTAGTAGCAGCATCCAACCAGCTTTGAAAACTTTCAAAAATCTTGAAACACGGGTCGAGTCTATTTACTTGAAGCATCTATTTACCGATTTTCAAGGTTCTTCCATGTACGGAATATAAAAGAAACGCATTATTTGGTTTACATGTTTCATCACGACCCTTTAGGGTGCAACTTTTCAAAATTCCTTTCTTAGTGCACCCCTACACTATATAAGGATACTACCCTACAAATTTCATACCTCTAGGACTTATAGTTTAGGCTGTGCGTTGATTCTATGTCAGCTTCAAAAGAGTGTTATATATTTAAAAGATTGTCGGACTAGGGAAAGAAATATCGAATATGTTTGAAAAAGTATTCAACAAAGAGAACACATGAAAATACAATATATAAAAACGGGACGCGGACGAAATCGCGGGCGGAAGCTAGTGTAAAATATAGATAGATAGATAGAAAATACTTTATTGCACACCTTGGGATTACAAGAAAATAAAAAAATAAAACTTAAATTAACCATTTACATACCGGAATTACGGACACAATAAAAAATCTATTGTTACCGACCCGATATCGCGTCGACGGGACGTCAAAGGCTAATTGTACAATGGGCGGTTTTATCGCTTATCTCATATACTTACAGTGATATACTTCCAATCTCTGTCGCGTCGCAGTGGGCACGGCACGGTAATGCCTTCGCCCTCGCACACCGTATACTTGCCTAGGAGTAAGTCGATTGTGTCCTACAAAATAACATTGTTTAGAGTGTTTTTAAGCACATCCGATAACTACACGGGCGGCACCTAGTATTCAATATAGGCAACCGTTTGAACACAATCTTGACGTCGACGATGTAGCACGGTTATCTAGAAGATACCTATTCAATCTACTCTTGAAAACTTCCAAATTATAGTCATTCGGGAACACAGACGCCGGCAACGAGTTCCACTCTTTGGCTGTCCGCATAATAAATGTAGAAGCAAAGCGTTTAGTGATAGTTATGATTACAACATGAAAAAGGCTTTTGTAAATCAGAAACGAGCAATTCGCACAATAGTACGTATACCTCAATGGCAATCCTGCAAGGAACATTTTCGGAAACTTAATATATTGACCGTTCCCAGCCTATACATACTTGTAGTATTGCTGGACATCGTTAAAAGCTTACAGAAATATGAAATGAAACTGCGGAACAGAGACAGGAGAGGTTACTCACAAGACGTAAAGATCTTGTAGCACCTTTATGCCCTCTATTAAACGTTGCTAAGCATGGCTCTAGGTATCAGGGTGACAAATCAACATCGAGCTATGCTGCGCTGTACTGCGCTGTGCTATGTTTGGTCAACTCGCTCGTCTATTATTTGAATGAGGATACAAACAAACCATGCTGTGCTGCGCTGTGTGAGGCTACGCTCTGTTTAAAAACGCAGTAGTCTCGAGCGAGGCGCGCTACCCGCCGTGCTGAGCCGCGCTGTGCCGAACTGTGCTATGTTTTTAATACTTAATACTTTTAATACTGTGCTAAGCAAAGCCCAGCACAGCTTGATGTTGATTGTTAAAAAAACGTAGCTTAAGAAACACAGCACAGCACAGTGCAGTACAGCGCAGCATAGCTCGATGTTGATTTGTCACCCTCAAGCGGTTAAACTTTTCAACTCACTGCCTACGGAATTGAAAACTGACAATTTAGAAATTAAATTAAGAAATTGTTGCTCCAAGAGTCTTTTACTCCACAGAGGATTTTTTGACAAGCACTTTTCATTAATGTATTCATAAATATCATAATCTTAATTTAATTCTATTTATTAATTTGACTTTATTTTATCTAATTTTCATTTATTATTACAATTATTGTTATTATTATATCAAATCAACTTTATTGCATGAACTTCGCCTCTATACGATTGTAATTTCAAATACGATTGTAAATAATTGTTATTGAATAAATAAATGAAATGAAAAAGTGCGGCTTGGTGGCATATCAACTATGAACGGGTGTCTCGTTTCCGTACGCCTAGTGGTCCGGTGATGGAATGGGGAAGGGGGAACAAACTCAGAGTTCCATTGCACACTCCCCAAAATGTATCTTGTAAAATACCGACAGGCTAGCTACTTTCCGACGATGCTCGAGGCTCAGGAGCTTAGCCTCGACCAACGCATCGTTACCAATGAGCCTTTTGGCTCGTCTGTCTATGGTCTCCAAAAAAATCACATCAAAATCATTTATTTGTAAACACAGGTATTTAGGAAGAATGGTGTGTTTTGCGCTAAGGCGTACAAATTTATCTTACGTAATATACAAATTTATCTTATGTTCTTTAAACAACTAGACAATATAATTTGGTAAAATATCACACCTGTCTGTACCCATCGCTGAAATTATTCTTATAATATCTCGTGAGCGAGTTGATGCCGTCTCGTATGAGTCCTAAATGGGTGCGTTTGCCTGTCCGCGTGAAATCTGTCTTCAATGCTCCGGTGCCAGAGTATTGAGTTGAAATCATGTCCGCGTGGTCTGCCCACACCTGGAAATTGAACCTTGGTATAGCAAGCTCGTATGAGTCAGTGGCCAACTCTGGAGACGGAGTTTTTAGGCCGCCTTAAGGCCTCCGTCATGGCTTAACGGCTGCTAGAGCCGGGACCGACAGTTTAACGTGCCCTCCGAAGCACGGAAGCGCTCAGATGTAAATGCCACTAACAGACACCCATCCAAATAGTGACCACACAGAACGTTGCTTAACTTAGATAAGCAGTGAAGATTGGCTAAGCAAGCCTAGCCACGAGCGCTCCCTTGGTTGTAGGCACATACGGTGTATTTTAGCTGAGTATAGTAAACCTCGTTTGATTCGAAATGGGTAAACGACATCGTGAAAGTCGCAGGCTGTAAACGAAGTCGCGGGTGGCACCTAGTTATTTAATATTATAAACGCGAAAGTTTGTATGTACGGATGTTTGTTACTCTTTCACGTAAAAACTCCTGATCCGATTTGGATGAAACTTGGAATATATATTGTACGTGACCTGGATTAACACATAGGGTACTTTATATCCCGGAAAATCAACGGGATCCAACGGGACGCGAACGAAGTCGCGGGCGGAAGGTAGTAAGATATATTTAGTTTCTTATTATTTCATGTCTTACATTTTTGTTCATATTAGAAATTAAATATATCTTACTAGCTCCCGCTCGCATTTTTATTGAGATGGCTGAATAAATACTATCTTATCTTATCTTACATTATTGAAGAGATATTCCAAATGTTCTTGAGGAGTGTCATCAGGTACAACAGCTAAGAGTTTCAACACGGCCGTCAGCTGTAGTCGAGCTAGCATACTCTGCACCACATTAGTTCTGTCGAGGCAGTCCACACAGTTTGTTCGGAACACACCGCTCTGACGAAGCAGGACTGTACCGCCGCGGGATAGGAAGTACCCGAATTCTGTCTAAAAGAGAATAGTATATTATGCAACTAGTGAATAAAAGACGGATTTAAAGCGAGGGCCATAAATGAATCACGAGCAAGTGAAGGATTGTAACGACTGAATGACCGAAGGGAGTGATTCATCATGATTAAATCACGAGCGTAGCAAGTGATTCAAGTGTTAGAATCCTGAACGACGTGAGTGGTTCATGGCCCTCGGTATAAATCAATTTTCATTCAAGAGTTGCATGCTATACTTTATACCATGACTACGAGAAAAATAAAGATTGGAGGTTGTATAGCCAATGCCATACAACCTCCTTGCGCAAAAACAATAATTAGATGGAGGTCAAATATATTAGTGTTCTAAATTCAAACACCAAAACAGTAAGTAAAAGTGCTTTTTATTTACTGTTTTCAGTGAATAAAATAAGCTTTTTAGAGAGGGAATGGTATAAAGAGTATTTAATACCTTTAAATACTAATGTAATTATGTGAAATTGCATAGCTTCAGAGTCGAGAGAATAACAATGCAAAGGTTCAGTAAAAATAACACATTGATCCAAACAAGTTTTCCGTCCAAAAAACTTATACCAATGCGATAAGTTAAAGTGCAAATTTTTTGGTTAGAAAACTTGTTTGGATCAATGTGATATTTTTACTGAACCTTTGCATTGTTACTCTCTCGACCCTGAAGCTCTGCAATTTCACATAATACCATTTAGTTATATTATACCTTCAAAAATGTTGAAATGTGCGAGCGAGAGGGTTGCCTGCCTTTTACATACGCCTTAAGTGGCGTTTCGAGTATTCCGCCACTAGGTTTATATTTACCTGTTCGTGTGTGATCCTGTCTATAAGTACTTGCAGCCTGTGGTATCTCATGCCGCGACATTCAGCGTGGAAGTCGAAAGGCTCGTACCGTACGTTCGGTAATGCGGCGGCGGCGACTGCAGCGCGGTATCCACGCTCTAACGCCTCTTCGCGACCTCGCTGGTCTATCTGATAAACAAAAACGATAAGAACAGTAAAGCGTCGATTATCCGAACTAATTGGAGGACGTGGGTGTTCGGAAAACCGATATTTTCGGATAATCGAACTACCTATAATGTACAGCCGTGTTGGCCGAATGGGATAATATTGCACCTCGACTTTCGATCCGAAGGTCATGGATTCGAATCCCGGCCGTGCATCAATGGATTTTTCGTTTCGGAATGACCAATTGGTCATTAAAGACATACATAGTCGCGACAAGTGCGCGAAAAACTGCAGCGCGGGAGACGCGAGCGAGGCACGCGCGAGTTTGAGGGTCTTGACCCGCGCGTTCGGATAAGCGGTCGTTCGGTTGAGCGACGTTCGGATAAGCGACGTTCTACTGTATTCATAAAAGGTAGTTACTACCACTCTCTTAATTTTATTTTTGAAAGATTTATTATTCAGCGGCTTGAAATGTCAGTGCAGATCTTGTTTCCCCACTACGAGTTAGAAAAGTATTTATGCAAAAAGTATTATACTTTGTGTTTTTGTATAAAAAGGCATTAGAATCTTGGCTTTGATAATGACTATCAAAAGCGTCTACTTATTAGCTTAGTGACTATAAATTTGGTTGAAATGACTTGTATTTTTGCGCCCAGGAAGATTGGTAGCATTAGTCCTCTCAAAAATACTTGTTTATATTGTTTGTATAATTAAAGTGAATATCATAATGATGAACGTGAAAGTTATTCAAAGCGAACATTTTTTTTAAAGTGATAATTGTGACTAATGTCGCTTGGACTTACCAAGTTAACGAGCACCTGGTTGCCATATCTCTGCTGCTGGTCCCGCAAATGCTTGGTATACGCAGCCACGTGGTCTTCATGCGACAGAGTCATGCTCGGCTTGTACTTTATGTTCGGATATTGGCTCCAGAACAGAGGTATTGAGCCACGAGTTTGAACGAAGGAGGATTTCTCGCCGCCCCGTTCGACTATCTGTTCCGTTTCTACGAAGTTTGCTACGTTGCCCTGAGGGAAAGGTACTGATATGTATGAACGTAGTATGAACATTATACATTCTAGGTACACACGGCGAGAGGTCAAGTTAGACATTAACATAACCATAACTACGCTGTATACAATGGGGATAATGAAGCGCTCGTGGCTAGGCCTGCTTAGCCAATCTTCACTGCTTATCTAAGTTAAGCAACGTTCTGTGTGGTCACTATTTGGATGGGTGTCTGTTAGTGGCATTTACATCTGAGCGCTTCCGTGCTTCGGAGGGCACGTTAAACTGTCAGTCCCGGCTCTAGCAGTCGTTAAGTCACGACGGAGGACTTAAGGCGGCCTAAAAACTCCGTCACCCGAGTTGGCCACTAACTCATACGAGCTTGCTTGCTTATGGAGATAATCGTTGAAAAAGAAGCGCAATTGGCGTAGTAGGTAAATCTGTCAATATTCTTCTATATTGTACACAAAATTATATAGATACATAAAGAACTTAGACAGGTAATATATAAAGGTGAGGTTAAACCTAATAAGAGTTCAAGTTCTAATAGTTAGTCTAGACTGTTTGTCTAGACTAAATAGATTCTAGATTCCTTTATGGGCACCAACGTGGAAATCTAACAAAAATCGATAAAGAAATCATACACTTGAATAGAGATTTATTTAACAAAAATCTATGCTCGAGTCCGGATCAGTGGTTGAGCAGTAAAGGCAAGCGTCCACAGGCCCGCATCGCACGTATCGGACGCATCGCACGTAACGGATTTTTAGACTGCGTCCACTGTATCGGCAGCGATCAGATTGCCGACTCGAGTATCAGCAATCGGATTGCCGATGCCACCTTGTAGTGATCGTCCAATGCAAATGGCCGACGATGCGGATCGAGCGCGCGGGGCGCGTCCACTGATCGGCATTCCGTATGACGTCATCGGTACGCATCGCATGTAGGCATTGCCGATGAGCGGTCCGTACGGTGCGGATCAATGGACGCAGTTGTATGAGTTTTTGTACAAGGCAAACTAAAATCCGTTGCGTGCGATGCGTCCGATGCGTGCGCTGCCTGTGGATGCTTGCCTTAAATCGGCAGACGGATCTTGAATTATGACAGAATTCCGTAAAAGAAACAGGTTATTATTTAGAAGCATATGAGTTACACTGAGTTTTCGCACTTTCGTTTCCATACCTGTGCATCAACCCCGCGCATGAACAGCCTGGTACCAGCGCGTTCAACGCATCTCCTCGAAACGAGAGACCACGTCAACTGGTGACCACAAACCGTTATGTGGTTTATTGAGACGACTGTACTACAGGTTAAGGGAATTCGGTAATACTAGTTATAACATCTGAGCGCACGAATAAATCGGACGGCCAATGTCGACAGCGCCAGCTCGCCGGCAGAGGCCTTAGTACGAATAAATGTGACAATCGTAAACGTATCGTATCGCTAGCGTATGCATACACTGCGCGGTGACACTACAACGTTAGGTAGTCGAGCTGGCGTTGACGCGCAATATGCGTCGAATACGTTAGATTTACAGGGATATTTTCAGGTTTTGTGCAGTTGGTAAAAGGATACAGCCTTGTATGATGGGAAGCGCAAATCTCGAAAACTGCTGATGTGAATAGTCTCTGAGCAGGTGTCCGTTCCACAGGAATCTTGCGTCAGCACGGTTTGCCAACGACATCTGAAAGACAGTACATATACTTAATGACAGGCGTCATGGCTCAGTCGGTAGTAGCTCTGCCTTCCGTGCTGTGGGTCGTGAGTCGTGATCGTGGGAACAAACATTTGTGTGTGGCAAAATTAGATGATTGTTTTATGTCTGGATGTTGCTATGTATCAAAAGTAGGTATGTATTTACAAAAAACATGTATATAAGTATTCTATCAACAATCCAGTTCCTATAGTACAAGCTTTGCTTAGTTTGGGACTACAGAGCGTTGTGTGGTATGTCCCAGAATTTTTAATTATATAAATAAACGTCGTACCTATTTCCCTGTCACACAGTGATGCTTAAATTGCTTTTTTTCGTTTGAAGAGTATAAACATCAGTGCAATTAATTTATAGGCACGTCATAAGCTTTGGTCTCGCGATCGTAACGCACAACTTAGCATGCAGCGCCGGACACATAATTGTATGGAAAAAGTCTAGTACGGTCTTTTGTTACGTCGCAGTCTGCGTCAGCGGCGAGGAGCAAACGCGGTACTCTGCGTTGTGCCGCACACCGCCGCGTTGTGCGTTACGATCGCGAGACCAACGCTATAGAAAATTGTGTACCTTGTGGAACTCCGGTGCGACAGAATGCAGTCGTTGCAACGTGTGCGTGAGATCATATCCATAAGAAAAGTAGATGCCCGGCGCATCAAGAGCCGCGCGTACCATACGCTCATATGTATTGTTGTCATCAATCTGTGAAAAATATTAAGGTTCTGAGCGAAAAATTCTGCTATTATAAATGACTAGCCGTCGCCAGCGGCGTTGCTCGCGTTCTACCCTTTCGAGTGTGACGTTTCAAAATTATTTTCTTAGTGCACCCCTACACTATACAAACTAACGATACTACCTTCCAAATTTCATACCTCTAGGACTTATGGTTTAGGCTGTGCGTTGATTCTAAGTCAGCTTCAAAAGAGTTTTATATATATTGAAATTAGGTTCCGCCCGCGACTTCGTTCGCGTCCCGTTGGAAGTTTCATCCAAATCGGATCAGTAGTTTTTACGTGAAAGAGTAACAAACATCCATCCATCCATACTTACAAACTTTCGCGTTTATAATATTAAGTAGGATGTTAAAAGTTGTATGAGTTAGTGGCCAACTCTGGTGGCGTAGTTTTTAAGCCGCCTTAAGGCTTTCGTCGTGGCTTAACGACTGCTGGAGAGAGAACCGACGTGACAGAATACCATCATTGTAGTAGTGCCCATGCTACTACAAACTTATGCTGAGGACTGATTTTGTTGTCATATTACATTCCTATTTTAATTTTTATCACTCTGCTGTACTAGGGATGTGAGATGAATGGAAAAAAATCAATGAAATAAAAATCGATTTTTCTTTATGCAAAATTAATCGATTTGTGAAAAATCGATTTTAATAAAAAAAAAAAAAAAATTGCGAAAAAAACGATTTTTTGCAAAAAATCTAATAAAACTAGACGAATAAGAAAAAAAAAACAAATCAAAACTAAAAATCAAAGGCAATGTTCCTTTAAAATTTCAAGGTAAGTAATTAGGAAACCAAATACAGAAATGTCCAGTCCTTGCAAGATTTTTTCATCCATCGCTTATAAACGAGCTGTTTCTCAAAGTGGATTTAAACATGTAATTAATATAATCGATTTATTAAAAATCGATTAATATTAAAATAAAAATCGACAATAAAAAATCGATTATAAGAAAAAAATAATCAATTTTAATAAAAATCGATTATTTTTTAACATCTCTATGCTGTACCCATGTATGTTTCTTTTTATGGCACAAAATAAACGTTTTCTATTCTATACCTCCATAGCCTGACTCAAATGTAAATGCCACTAATGATCACTTATCCAAATAGTGACCGCGCAGAACGTCGCTTAACTTAGGTGCTAAGTGAAGATTGACTAAGCAAGCTATGCAACAAGCACGTCCTTTAGTTAGATGTTTCAAACACACTGCAAATACTGGTTAACGCGTATGAAAAGGCAGACAACCCTCTCGCTCGCACATGTCAACATTTTTGAAGATATAATATAACTAAATGTAATTATGTGAAATTGCAGAGCTTCAGGGTCCAGAAAATAACAATGCAAAGGTTCAGTAAAAATACAACATTGATCCAAACAAGTTTTATGACCAAAAAATTTTTTAGTTATATTATATCTTCAAAAATGTTGTAATGTGGGAGCGAGAGGGTTGTCTGTCTTATACATACGCCTTAAATTCAGCTGAAACTTAGAATAATAGTTCGTAACCTGGATTAAAACAGGCTAGTTTTTATCCAGGAAAGTTATCAGGGCCAAAAGAACGCGGTCGAAGTCGCGGGCGTAAGTGTATATTACCTGTTTACTCGTAAGATGTGTAGTAGACCTTGCATAAGGTACCAGTTCAGTGCCAGCCAGTTGAAAGATGTCATGACCATTCAATTTTCCGACCAATATCCTATATTTAGCCACAACAAGATACAATCCTGAGATAAGTTTGATAGATCCGAGGAATCCACATATCGGCCGATAAGCTGTCGCTGGTATGGGGATCTTGACTGAGCCATATTCTGAAATAGATATGTAAATAAACTAAATAAATATTGGACATAAGTCTAATAGGTAGATTTCCAGTTAGAACAATTTTGGGCCTTCTTTCCAACTTCCTGCTGTCCATCGAGTGATAGTTCTGTTTATCACACAACATCCTCTAGTCCCAAAACTAAGCATACTATGGGATCTAGATTGCTGATAGAATACATAGATAAATCAGCCAATATGTGCATTGTTAGGGCTGTGTCACATTATAAGGCCAACTAACTGCTCAAGTGTAGATTTTATATGAAAATCTCTACTCAAATATAGGCTTGAGTAACAATTTCTTGATGAAACCCGATTTATGAATGCATGATGTTAGGTAATGATGTATACCTTTGACAGAAGCTTCTCCAGTTATCCGGTCAATTACTAGGATCTCTGTAGGGTTGATGGTAGGCTCCAAATAAAACTTTTCTGATGTTGTATATCTGAAAAGATTGCATTTCTTTTCACAAGTTTATATATCAATATTATTATCATCAATATATATAAAACTCTTTTGAAGCTGACATAGAATCAACGCACAGCCTAAACTATATGTCCTAGAGGTATGAAATTTGGAGGGTAGTATCCTTATATAGTGTAGGGGTGCACTAAGAAAGGAATTTTGAAAGGTCACACTCTAACGCGAGCAATGCCGCGGGAGACGGCTAGTGGTAGGTATATATTATTATGTCCTCTCAATACTCATATAAAACAGGTACCATAGAGCGTATCTTTTAGGAAAAACCTTTTTTCAGTACCTACCTACTATCTAGGTATGCAAGTAAATAGATTCATGTAATCCCTGAAACAGTTGGATCTTAGCAAAGAAATGAATTGGAGTTTCTATTGCTTAGGAAATACCTATTGTATTTTGTCTTAGGCGAGAAACCTGTAAAGCTGTAAGATAATCATGATTTCAAGAAAGATTGAACGCTGCAACCAAGGGAATTATGAATTATGCGGAAATTGATCTGCTAAACTTACAGCTTGATGTCATCGTGAATGAATAACTGATCTGCCATTGTAAACACCCAGAACTGAAGAAAGTATTCTGTTTTATCTAATTTTTTCCAAAATGTTTACCGCAAAGCAAACCGAAAAGAAGAAAACGAGAAAAAGACACTGCGGAAAATCATCAGAAACCGTAGTACGAAAATCTGCCTTAGTGCCTGCTGCAGCCCTTGCGCGGCGCGGGGCAAGGTGGGGAAAGTTGAAGTTGAGTTGACATAAATTTGACTTTTGATGACGACGCGACGTGACGGTGACTGTCAAGTCACAAAACAGTCAACTAATAATATTAGACCTTAGACCAACGAAACAGATGGAGTGGCAGGTTTTCCAATCTATAGACAAAACAACATAGCCAACCAAAGTAAAAAAAAAAATTTTTTATTCTTTTAACGCATAGATTCGTCACCCATTTCGTAGAATTTTATTTTATTCCGAAAAATGGTAAACAAGAGTTTTCATTGCGCGTATCGTCCAGTTTAGATCATGGTAAAACTAAAGAACATCTCTTTTCTTGCAGGCCACTGAAGTTGAAGATACAATCAAGAGAATTCAGGCTCACAAAGGTGTTATCGGAGTCGTCATCGTTAACCATGAAGGTTTGGTCGATATTTACTCTAGAAACTCTTCAAATCCAGTATAGCCAATGAAATAACTGCCACTTAATCCCCAGTTTATACCCACGGGGCAGCTTATTGACTTTTAATAGCTGGAGTCCTCTATAAAATCTTTTCATTAGAAAGTTAGGTGGTCAATTTTACAAAACAATGAATCATTTTCAGGAATCCCGATCAAGAGCTCATTGGATAATGCAACATCAGTGCTATATTCTGGATTGATTGGCCAGCTCACTGAGAAAGCCAGAAATGTTGTCCGTGAGATGGTATGTAGTCTCCGAGCTTACCAGTAAAGTACACCAAAGTAATAATTGCTTAGAAATAGAAAATAAACTAAATAAAATACTCACAATAACCATCAAAGTATTCCAATGTGCTTTTGCTGTATATTTACCAAATTATGAAGTTAAATAATATGTTTGTATTTCAACCATGCTGCAGCCTGCAACTACTCGCTGATTTGGATTAGTTTATTACCTACTTGGTTAGGCTACTTTTTATCCCTGAAAATCAACTGGATCAAACGGAATGCAGACAAAGTCGGGAGCAATAACCAGTCAATCATAAATAGGCAATCTCTATTCTACACAAAGTATAGGCGACCAAGAAATTGGTTTACCACTTTTGATGACATCTCCCAGTAACATAATTATTCGCTAAGGAGTTTAAATAAACAGGAATAACAGATTCTGCCGTAGCACTTATTAATCTGTCAAGCGAAAATAGCCCTTGTGGTTTTGTACGTGCAAATGATATTCAGCCTTAGAGTGGTAAACCAATTTCTTGGTTGCCTATACCTACTAGATGATGGAATCAATGTTGTCCTATTTATTTGCAGGACTCCACAAATGAGCTCACATTTCTACGAGTGAGAAGTAGAAGACACGAAATCCTCATTGCACCAGACAGAGAATTTATTCTCATAGTCATACAAAACACATCAGACTAATACGAATCACACATCAATTTACCACACCGAAAAGATAAACTACACAATTGTATGCTACTTTTTAAAACAAATGTAATCAGATGTTTTACTATCTTGACTTATGTGTTCAGCCTGGATGCAGTTAGTCGAGAACTTTATGTATGGCGTATGTATAAGGCAGACAACCCTCTCGCTAGCGCATTTCAACATTTTTGAAGATATAATTTAACTAAATGGAATTGTGTGAAATTGCAGACCTTCAGGGTCGAGAGAATAACAATGCAAAGGTTCAGTAAAAATATCACATTGATCCAAACAAGTTTTCCGTCCAAAAAACTTGTACTAACGCGATAAATTTTTTGGTTAGAAAACTTGTTTGGATCAATTTGATATTTTTACTGAACCTTTGCATTGTTATTCTCTCGACCCTGAAGGTCTGCAATTTCACATAGTAATTACATTTAGTTATATTATATCTTCAGAAATGTTGAAATGTGCGAGCGAGAAGGTTGTCTGACTTTACCCTTCGCCTTAAGGTCCAACTAGCCGGAACACCTTTCTATACAAACGTGGAAGGGCAACTACTCCACTGTTTGACGTTGACCAACCAAAACTAAGGATTATAAGAATTTATCTCGTCATAATCTATGTAATTACAGGCACATGAGACTTCAAGATCTTGAAGTCTCAGAGTGATGGACGCAGTGCATTGCCTTACAGGGCACTTCCTCAATGGACTTGCTCTGTGAGGTAATGCATTGTTATAGGCAGAAGTTACCACTTAACATCAGGTGAGCTATCAGCTTGTTCCATTACTTTTATCATAAAAAAAATATGTCTGTATTGATATAATCCTTAGTGTTGGTTGGTCAACGTCAAACAGTGGAGTAGTTACCCTTCCACGTTTGTATGGAAAGGTGGGTGACTATAGTTGGACCTTAAGAAAAGTGCAGTTAATCTTGTAGCTTGTATGATATTGGTTTAGAAATTATTTTATTTAAGAATTCATTAGGTAGTAAGGATAATCCTAGATTCTATGTTTTAATATTTAGTACCTAATTATTTCTTTCTCGAGTCACTATTAAAAATTATATACTAAATCTAGCTAACTTCCTATTATTTCTAACTGCTCTCAGGCCCAAATACTTAAATTCTACTTGATTAAGTTCATGCTTAAATATTGCCATCTGTTACTAATGGGTAAATTTAAAAAAAAGGTGTGGTGCTTACCTTTAGAGTGGCGTTTCAGATTCTTAAATACTAGTGGCTCTGGGAGCTGTAGACCTCGCAAAAGTGAGCTATTTACTGCCTTAGCAAAAGCTATTTCAGAGTTTTGAAAGAAACCTATCAATGTTGAAGAGAAGTAGAAAATACCCATCCCCACTACTTCTCACCTGACACCCATCCCTCACCCGCAACCCACACTGTGCAAGTGCATTTTCCGTTTTGTGATTTTTTTGATCTTTTTGATTTTTTTTGCATCATCTTGTGTAGAATGAGGTCCTTTGTGTTTCTCTCAAATTTGATTGAAAACCATCGATTGTTTGATGAGCTATCCTGTTCATCATGCTGAAGATCCTTATCAGATCTTCGCCAAACTTTTATGAGACCAACTTATAGTTACTACCTTTCAAATAAAAAAAGAATAATCGAAATCGGATCTCATTTGGTGGAGATATCCAGTATATCAAATAGCCCCCTTTTTTCCCTTTTTTTGGGGGAAGTACCCCTCCAATCAAAAATCCCCGACGACAAAAAAATTCTAATAAGTCATATAACCTGTGTACCAAGTTTCGTCCAGATCGGTTGAAAAATGCGACCTGTAGAGGAGAACAGACAGACAGACAGACATCCGGACAAACGCATTTTTGGCCAATGTGGAAACTGAGACGCTTCGCTCGCTCGGTCAATTAGATACTTATAAATAAAATATTTCTGAATAAATAAAACCACATACATATTTGTAAAAGTAAGTTTATTGCAAATGGTGTAAGGCGTAATCTAGGTTAGCACATAATTAATTAAGCTATCTGTCAAGCAGGACTCAATTTCTGTAAGGCGAGAAAACACAAAACATTAAAAAAAAAGTTCAAGATAGTAACTAATTCACCAAATCGCAGGTTTGACTCAATCACGCCGTCACCTTAGTCAAACTATTCTAGGATGCTACGAAATATGAGCAAAGGCGCGAGCAGAAGCTTGTTTTTCATAGGTAGGTAAGGTAACTCTTGACAGTTCAATGCATCTTAAAAAAAAAGTTGAATTGTGCGAGCGAATAGTTGTTTGACGCTTCTCACACTGCAGTTACGATCAGAATAACCGCTGTTCTGTTGTATTTTTTAGTGCATTCAAACAGTAGGTAAAGGTACATAGTTTAAGAAAATGAAAACAGAATTGCTAGGTATACCTAGGTAGCGTCGTGGGGCAATTAGATCTGCACTGACGTCCCGCGTTGGGGTGTATCTATAGGTACCATATCAGTCGTTATGATACCAATTATGTACTTTTTTGTACTGACCCCCCAGTTATATTGATGCCACCGAATCTACAGAAATAAAGCAAAAAAAAACCCAAGCATAAAACGAACTTACCAAATTCTTCACAAGATCTTCAGTTCTGGATCAACGTTTTGATTTAAATATATTTACGTTTTTTGTCCTTTGTGTGTTTATCTTCTTCGTTTTTTCCAAATGTTGCTTGCTGTGTAGTTTTCATTTTGATCTGATTTCATGGACCAATATGTTCTATATTTTTTTTATTTCGACTATTTATATGTAATGCCGTTGGCTTCTTTGGGTAACTAGGTGTCTAGATTTATAGGCAGTGTACAAAACTGTTTAAATGCCTTCATCTACTTATTTTAGGCTCTTATTGGTGGTAAGTTTGTGTTTAACAGATGTATTTTTTTCTATTTATAAGGCCTTGTAAATATTTATGAGTATACATTGTTATACTTAGGTATTTATAGTTCCTTGATACTTTTATAGCGTTTCCAATATTCTTATATAACTAATCCTAGCATACTTTCAGATTAAGGTACTTCTATTTTTAACCGACTTCAAAAAAAGAGCATTTAATATAGCGATTTAAAAAATTATTGTTTTATCTGAAAGGATACACACTTCCAGATTAGTCACATAATTTTTATATCAAAATCGGTTCAGTAGTTTGACTTTTCAATAAGAATAACTGGAAAAAACACGTCAAATTCGTACACCATATTGCGTATGTTGTTTTTCTGTGTGTTTTAATGGTGTTTACGATGAATAGAACAAAGAAATGAACTGCTATCATCATCATCATGAAGCCGAATCAAATTGAAGTCGTTTTTTCGAGTTTTTAAACATATTATTTATTATTTTGGACATTGTGAATCCAAGGTCTATATTTGAGTATCTTAGATTTACATGCAGTGTACAAACTGTTTACGTACAAGTTTAGGTTTACCAGCTACTTCTTTCTATTTTATAGCCTATTTAATATGTATGAGTATAAAAATGAACCCTGGCATAGTTTGAGATGGCAACACTTATTTAAATTAACAAAATATTATTTTGCAGTACGCTAAAATATTTAGATCTTACATATTTCAGGCTATTAAGCTTATTGGTAAGTTTGGGTTTACCCAGCTTTTATATATTTTGATAACGTTTGTGTTTGAAATATATAAAATTGCATACTTTTGAGATTGTAATTACTTATTTGTTTTCAGAATACTATGTAAGTAGGTACCATTACTTAATTTTTTATAAGCCCAAGCATTAGGTTGGAGCTAAGAGGGCAAGTTATATTTCATTCAGTCAAATATTTAATTGTAAAAAATATCTTGGTTAAATTCAATTATTAAAATTTTTCTATTCATTATTAATTTAATTTGAGTCCTAAATTATATTTCCAACTAAATTAATGAAATTGTAATTAATTAAAAGTCCAATTTTACATTTTTCCACTTTATTTATTACATAGTCACACAAGAATTGAATACAATTATTTTTATTATTATGTACCTACTTTTCAACATGCTTCTAAGTGCCAATGGAAGCTGAATCCATTTATTGATGTTTAAAATATATTTTGCTTGATTTGTATTTTATATTTAATATAACGTCTAGCTCTACTTTTCTTCTAACTATAGAATCAACTTTAATGGGTAAAACATGTTGAAGTTTTTTTTTTTAAATCTAAGTTGCGAAAACCTTACCCTAAACACATTTAATATACCTAGAAATTAAAAATAAAACGTTTGTTCTTAATCGAACGTAATAAACGAATGCGCTCACGCATTTTACATGTTTTAGTGTTTGTAGGGTTGCTTTCTTATCATTTTAACAATACTAATAAGTTTAGAAATTGTTGCTTTTAAAAATTGTCTACGATGTTAGTAGTTTTCAACCGTCAACTTATTGGTCCAGAGGAAAATTAATATTAAATTAGTTTCAAATTATTATATTAGCTGAAATTTTTTTACTTGTCTGGTTTTCGGTCTTAGTTTTGTAGAATTTTGCTTTTGTATGATATTTTACACCACCAGAGTTGGACTTACTTGTTTATTGATTGCGCTGCTTAGTCCCAGACCTGAAAACCATTTTCATTTTGTGATACAAGTATTCTTCTCCAAGTTATTGAGTTTTGTCTCGATCACTGAGTTACATCAGTGGCTGTAGCATGTCAAAAACTGCAACTGATGTTACCAACAAGGTGAGAATTGTTTTTTCATGCAGTATCCGAGTTCTTTAGTTGTGCAGGGTGAAACTTGCTACATTATGGTGAGCGGCGTGCCAAACTAAAGACGTCCAGATCTGTCTCTACAAAATACATGAAAAGGATTACTAATAAGCAGCTACAAAGAGCTAGTCTGTTCTAAGCAAAAAAACAAAATACGGGTGGACTAATAAGCGACATGAATGTGCATATTTACTTCTGCGGGCGACCGCCGTAGGGCTGCGCCCTGGAGTACGAGGTGTGGCCGCCGCCACCGTGGTGACGCTGCGGGCCGGCTTGCGGACGGCGAGTTCCAACCTACAATAAAAAAAAATTAAACCATTTACTTCAATGAGGACAGTGCGAAAATGGGTTCACGGAGATTTAACTCGGTTTACACTTCTATATATCTATACTATTATAAAACTGTAAAAAGTCAAAAACTAAAATTAATGATATGGATAAACTATATATGCAGATCTAAGTAAACGATTCTGATTCCGAAAATCGAGATTGTCTGTTTGTTTGTTTGTTCGCGAATCACGCCTAAACTACTTGACCAATTTCAATGAAACTTATACCATTCAGAAGCCCTTTTTCCGGATTGAAACATAGGCTATATTTTACTGAAATTAAAGACGTGGATTCTTAGATGCAGCTTGACCTCCCTAAACCAAAAGCAGCCTTTGACACGAGGTTCATCGTATGTTGGTTGACAGATATTTTGGTGGAAAGTTTTGCACGCGTACGAAGTCGCGGGTATCAGCTAGTCTAGGCATAAACTTGTCAAAAACAAGGACTAGAATATTTTTATCTAAAGAATAGCATTATTTGGAGTAGGTCGAACCTGATCCGAATAAAAAAAGCAGGATCCAGGTATTTACGAAAATTACTGGCTGGTAAATACCTACATGACGTTCAGAGTCAATGATGAAATGAAATCCTACAATCAATCAAAACTACCCGCACTGAGTATGTGAATAGAAGCTAGCATACCTCGCGTGCCGTCGCCTTATAGTCGGTACGCGAGTCTTCCTTGTAGTAGGGTTCGTCTTCGTAGAAGCGTTCAGGGGCGCGGTCGAAGTAGAACTCTTGCTCTTGCTGACGGGGCGGTACACGCATCTGTTGATATAACGATACACTATAATTTATAAGTTTAAAAAACTGGAAAAACCGTCTTCAATTTGATACGCCTTCATCGTCAAATGATGATGATGATGGCAGTTCATTGAGACTGTTCTATTGATCGTAAACGTCACAGAAAAGTCACAAGAAAGCCAATTAAGCAATGTCGCGTACGTGTATGACGGGTTTTTTCTAGTTATTCTTATTTAACTGCTTAATTACTGAACCGATTATGGTAAAAAATTTATGGGACCAACCTGGAAGCATACAACCGAATCGATAACATCCTAATTTTTTGAAGTCGGTTAAAAATAACCGTTAAAACATAAGGCGACCAGTGATGTCAAAGCAGAGGCGGGCATCAGACATATTCCCGATATACCTGATGGGTTACCGTCATTGTGAGATCGCGAGAAGTCGGTAGACTGAGAAAACACGAAATCATCAATACATAGATGACCTTCATCTTGAGAGCCATGTACATTGTACATATGCATTTGAAGTGAATGTTACGAGGTCATTTCTTGAATGAAAAACTTCAAAATCCCAAAGTCGTAGAACAAACATTGCTCCCCATGACCTGTAAAACGACCACCCTTCGGTCTTATAGGGTAATTATGTTACACCGAGTATAATCCAGGTTTTGCGTGCAAGTGAAATGACCCGGATTTCTTCAGCCTGTCCTGACAAAGCCGATATAACAGACTAGCCGTCTCCCGCGGCGTTGCTCGCGTTAGAGTGTGACATTTCAAAATTCCTATCTTAGTGCGCCTCTACACTATATAAGGATACTACCCTCCAAATTTCATACCTCTAGGACTTATAGTTTTTTTTTTTTTTTTAATTTATTTATTTCTCGTCCCTCTAACTTAATTAGAGTTGCGTTTTTTCGATTTTTCTCTGCTATAACAATTCTTTACTTAATGTTTAGGTTCTGCTGACTATTTTTATCTTACTTTATTTGTTACTTAGTTTTCTTATCCTATGTACATATGGAGTGTATATATATATTTCCTTTATTTTAACTAATTTAACTTTTATGCATATTATATATATTTTATAATGTATATAAATCATAACTTATCTAACTGTTTTATTTCTGTTGATCACTTTAGTTGCTATTTTTATACAGTATTTTATGTATTCGGATCTTGTTTCTCTACTTTCCACGAGTTTCCATGAATTTTCAGCGCTTATTTCACAATCTAACATATTTTCCACTTCATATCTTTCGCGTCCAGATACGGGGCACTCAAAGGACTTATAGTTTAGGCTGTGCGTTGATTCTATGTCAGCTTCAAAAGAGTTTTATATATTTAGAAGATGGTGTGGAAATCTTACAGGTGGTTCAGGCGCGCCGTAAGGATCATCGTAGCTGTAGCTGGACTCCATAGCCGACCTCGCTCTATCCAGGATGCTGATGACCTTCGTCTTAGGAGGCATGCGAGGCATGGGCGGCGCGCGGGGCGGGCCGCGCCCGGGACCGCCGCGACCCGATGGAGGCATCATGTCTGTGACAACACTCAATTTAAAGACATCATTTAGTCGTTATTGGAAGCGCTTGTGGAGTAGCTTGCTTACTCAATCTTCACCGATTATCTAAGTTAAGGGACGTCCTGCGCTGTCGCTATTTGGATGGGTGATCGTTAATGGCAATTACATCTTATCCGTGCATCGGAGGGCGTTTCCGTGCATCGGGGGGCACATTAAACTGTTGGTCCCGGCTCTAGCAGTCGGTAAGTCCGAAGGACGTAGGGCGGTCTAAAAATTTATTTATTAAAATTGAAATAATTTTTTATGAGAATAAGTGATTCTTATACCCACGCAACAAATAACTTCTTGAGAAGTATTTAGGCGGTTAGAGAGACTGTCTAATCTGTATACATCTAAACACTGTCTTAGTCTCTATTTCTCTCTGTTCTCTAGGCAAAAGAAAAGTCATTTCTAAAAACAAAGTGGTACACAGGATATGACATAGCGTTGTAACCAGGTCACTGACCTCTCTCCATGGGTGGCTGACCCCACATCATGCCAGGTCCCTCAGGGTCCGGTAGCAGATACTTCTTGACCTCAGCCAGTGCGTATGCGATTCTTGCATGGGCCTCTGCAGGTGGAGCAAACGATGAGATCTCCACATGCAGTTCATCTGTGAGGTGTGCGTACTTCGGGTCTAGGGAGTTACGGAGCTCCTCTTCTTTTTGTCTGCAAGTGGTTTTCATTGTTAATATAATTTTACAACCTTACTTACCTTTTTGACTTATGCTCAGTTCTGCAGAGATTTTACTCAAACTGATGTCATGAAACGAGTTTTTGGTAGAAGTATTATGTCATTCCTAAACGATTAAAATCTTAAATGGAGCATAAGGCATAAGGCCCCTATTCCCAACTATAGGTCTGAACCGATCTCATACCGGTAGTTTATATTGTAGGTGAATTTTTACCTGTCCCTCATGGATCCTCTGCCCAAAATTACCATTTTGCACATAGTTTCTTCTTGTAGCTGCTTCATTGTATTGCCTTTGGGTCCAAGAAGTTTTCCCACAAAGTTGAACTATGAGAACACAAAAATTTTACTCAGTTTACAAAATTATACATTATTATGTTTTATTGGGGTAAAATTGTATTTAGACTTTAGTACAGTCAACATAATATACATTGCAGAATATTGTAAAAATGACAACCAATATTTTTGATTTCCATTACCACTTAAGGCGTATGTATAAGGCCAACAACCCTCTCGCTCGCACATCTCAACATTTTTAAAGATATAATATAACTAAATGTAATTATGTGAAATTGCAGACCTTCAGGGTCGAGAGAATAACAATGCAAAGGTCCAGTAAAAATATCACATTGATCCAAACAAGTTTTCTAACCAAAAAACTTATACCAATGCGATAAATTAAAGCGCAAATTTTTTGGTGGACTACTTAACATGGTCTTATGGTCAATGATCTTTATGAGTACACAGTTTACGGAGCATTTACATAGAGCGCATGTTGGAACACCTAATAACAGTTGGAACCAAAATAACCTAAAAAATAGATAAAGAAAATGGTTGGGATACCTTAGGGTGCTCCTTCAACGGCACAAGGACCTTGACGGACACCTTGGCAGGTTTTTCCCTGTACACATCCAAGTATTTGTTATCCCGTCCTGGTGTTCTACCAAGTGCTTGTGTTTTTGCCACCTCTAGAATGAGAACATCATAAGTATGTATATACCAGAAAAAATATATAAGTATTCTATCAGTAATCTAGTTCCCATCGTACAAGCATTGCTTAGAACTGCCAACGTCGTTGTTTACGAAAAAGCTGAGAACATTATTATGTACTAAATGTTACTACACAGTACATGAATTTATGAGTGATAAACTACTGACATAATCATATTTTAATATTAATTTAACATCCTATAATTTATTTCAATACTGTATATCTACTACTCGTAATTTCTATTCTATAATTTGTATTGTACCTATTAATGCTCATTCTATAATTCTAATTAATTTTCATTTTGTATTAATTATTTTTGTGTTTTGCACACCCTGTAGGGTACATTTACATTGATACAATGCTACTTTATAACATCTCTACACACACATGTAATTCTGCAAATAAATATACTTTGACTTTGACTTTAGGACTAGAATGTTGTGTGATATGTCAAAAACATTTATATATTTGTTTTTTGTACAAGTGCCACAGCTCGGATGGTAAAGCTAGTCTTTCATGCTGTGGATTTAATCCGCATCAACGTTTGTGTATTGGCAAATTATTGTGTTTTTTCTGTGATACTATGACCCTATTATAAGTAGATAGGTATTTACAAAAAAAGAGTATTGGCATTCTATCAGCAAACTGATAGAAATTACCATGGGGTCGATAAACTCTGCAAAGTTATGAAGTTTGGTTCATGCAAATACCGTTACCGCCCAATTTTGAGATGTAAGTATCTATGTACCTATCACGAGAAACCATGAGCTGAGCGAGCCTTCTGCGTTAGTGCGACTCTTTCGATGGCTATGGTGCACCTAACCAAAACTGCGTACCTATGTTATGTACCTAACTACGTATTGATTTATTTACATAAAAATTACCTACAAAGCGCTTGAATTACCTTGGTCGATAAGTTTGATCGATACCGGGAACTTTCCATTGCTCAGTTTTATTTTCTCCGACAGCAATTCTCTCATGTATTCGTCGGCTTTTTCGTTCAGTTTGACGCCTTCTTCGCCATCTTGGTGAGACTCATTGCCCGCACCTTGCTGCGAATTCCTCTTGAAGTCGCTGCTGTTGTAGCCGTTATCATATTTATCAGCCATTATACTTTTAATCACTAGCGGTATTATATTATTTGGAATTCTTCAAAGGAAACTATTGCTTTACGTAAAATCAAAAATTAGCACGCGCGTCATTCACATTCACCTCTTTTAAAACCCATAGACTAGAGATGAGTTCGATAATGCCATAGACAAAACCAGACAGACATCAGAATTCATTTTTTTTTATTTCTTTTTTCGCTCCTCGGAGCAGGCTATAGTTTTAAAACCATACCGCCTAGTCTAACGTTATGTTTTGTTAGTTTGTTTATGTGTTTGTTTTGCGTAAATGATGGTGGATTTTCTCTCCAAAACCGGAATCGAATTTTCACATTCAGAAAAACCACTTTACACACATTTATTCCCATGGCTCACACTTTATGTTACGACCTAAGTATTATTGGTAATAAAAATGCTACTTTTTTAGCTACCATTGACCATAGAATAGATAGACAAATGAGAGTCATCAAATCTCTAGAAACTTTGTGTCTGGAAACTAGTATAGTATCATCAATCAACAGGGTAAAAGAATCTGAATTTTTTTTACAATAATTAAAACTGTTTTGTTTGTTTGTTTTTAGCTTAGTGTTAGGTTAATTGGATACAATCAATGCAAATAAACGTATCAAATGTATTTTTTTATTAAAAAGTACACATGATTATGCACTGAATAAATCCTTTTATTTTTTGTAAATCGTATGTATCGATAAGGTAAGTAGATATGTACTAAATCATATATTAAAATATCAGATTACTATTTATTTCATTAACGGGAGCGATTTGACTTTTCACCAATCACGATTCGTTATTTTGGTGGAAATCGTAATTAACGTGTATCGAGTCGGTTCCGGTTTAAATTCTCCCATTTTTCTTCATCCGTGTGACGTCACTTTCAAGTGGCAAAGTCAAATTGCTTCCATCGTCCCATCCCATATTATATTCTAGCATAGGTAGGGTACACTCGTAGTCTTTTATTTTTTTTTCTTAGGAATTCCTTTTTTCTTTTTATGCCTCGCATGCTGCACGACGATGATGTTAAACTCAGGGTCAGGGGCCAGCATTATTTCAATCTTTTTCGTCTTCAAGCGAACTACGAGCACTTCGTCGAATGGATCCTAAAAAAATTTAAAAGAGTTAAATCGAGAAAAGAGTCAAATGACGTTCCCGGCTGAATAAAGCGGAATTACGCTTATACCATGGATATGATGGGCAAGCCTACTCCATCTTAAAAATGTCCCAGGAACTGCATCGTCTCGTTTATCATGGGTAAAAAACAGCCTCTGACGCTCTATAAATAATTTAGATAAGATGCGTATTTTTTCGATATAAATCTATAAACCCATGCTATGAGTTTCAATGTCTTGAGGAGCATACGAGTGTAAGAATTTTACCAGTTCTTTGACGAGGCTTTGCGCTAGCATGCCATATCGTTGCAGATTCTTTGCGTAGCTAGTTGCACTTGTGACGCTGACGCTCGTCAGGACAGGGTTTCCTGAAAATACATTGTAATTAATAACTGCCCTAAAACTCTAAATATGTAGCACGCCGGCTTAAGGTTGAACAAGTCGCACACCTTTCCATACAAACGTGGAAGTGTAACTACTCCACTTTTTGACGTTGACCAACCAAAACTAAGGATTATATCAATTTATCTCGTCATAATCTGTCTGTATACAACTCAAACCGTAAAACAAGTATTCATTTAAAAAATACAAGCTTCTAAACTTTTTTAGGTATTGAAAGTTTAGAAGGCTTGTATTTTTCAAATGAATACTTGGAAAGGTGTTCGACTTGTTCACCCTTAGGGAATAATACAGCAAAGCTCAAATGGAAGTGCCACGCTCGCGATCGTAACGCACAACCCAGTGGTATGCAACATGCAGTGCCAGACACATAATTGTATGGAAAACATCTAGTATGGTCTCTTGTTTCGTCGCAGTCTGCGTCAGCGGCGAGGAGCAAACGCGGTACTCTGCGTTGTGCCGCATACCGCAGCGTTGTGCGTTACGATCACCGAAACGCTGCTTTAGCTGGATGACCTGTGAAGTGGTCACACGTGGTCACTATCTGGGTGCCGGAGGATGGGAGTCAAAGACCGGGTCGGCCGAGAAGACGTTGGTGAAAGGTTGGCGAGATGATTTCGACGTCCAAGAGAAGTGTTGGTGAAAAATTGGCAAAGACTGATGCATGGAGAATTTAGATGGTGATCTTTGGCCACAATAAATAGGGGTACACTAGCTTAAAAGTTTAAAAAACAAAAACAATTCAATAGGTAGTACTCGGAGAACGTAATATATAAAGAATAACAAAATAAACACTACCATGTACCCTAATACGGTCGAGTTAGAGTTCAAAATGAAATTACCTTCTTTATTAGTCATGACCACTCCTTCCACAGATTCATCGTCCATCAGCCTATCTACTATAGGGTTAACAGTGTTTATATTTGAAGTCTGAAATACACACAGTACATATTTATTATTATTTTTAGTTTTCGGCACTGGCTTTAACTACCGCTTGTGATACATACCGTAGTGACTAACCACTCGTCCTGTCCATCCTTTAGTAAATTGCTAACTATCTTCATTTTTTCTAATGTTAATCTGTAAACAGTTCAAAAATTACGGCCTGTATTCAGTTAAATTAGAAAATGACAATCACCTACCACAAGCTTTGCTTAGTTTGGGACTAGAAGGCGTTGTGTTAAAATGTCCATGAATATTAGAATATTAAAGAATATTTTAATATTATATTGAATATTATTATATTACCTACAGACTATAATCAAAGCTTCGTAGCCACTGCGTAGCATTTTATAATCTGCGTAGCATTTTATAATCTGCGTAGCATTATTAGCAAATGCGTAGCATTCGTAGACTCTACGTAGCAATGTAGACGCGTAGCATTCGCTATCATGCGTAGCGTTGTAGATATACGCGTAGCATTCGTAGACTCTACGTAGCAATGTAAACGCGTAGCCTTGTAGACAAAGGCGTAGCATCTACGTCTACGTAGCAATGTACAACAAACGTAGCATCGTTGTCATTGCGTAGCGTTGTTCGTAGAACGTAGCAATGTGACCAAGCGTAGCATTTGTTGTCATTGCGTAGCATTGTAGACAAACGCGTAGCATCCGTAGACTCTACGTAGCACTCGCTGTCATTGCGTAGCGGAAGACCCACGTGTAGCATTCGTACGTAGGTTTACGTAGCATTCAGTCTCTATATTATTATCATGTTCGAAAGCCTCAATGTTTTGTTTTGAAAAAAATTACATATTTATTTACACAAAGCCTGGTTATGAGTTTAAGCCCTAATTCCGTAACGCGCTTGCAACAATGAAGTTAAATTCGATTTTAACGCCTATATTTCACTAATCTTTTACTTTTTCTCTCCACAAAAATCCTCACCCAGGTCTTTAAGGATCAGATCCTCATCACCGCCCGCTTCTTCCTCTTAGCTTTATGCACCACAACGGCTGCGAACTCCTGGCCAGCAGCCACCACGATCTCGGCACTTCTGGTCTGAATGCGGTACGCGACCAACTCGTTTTGGATGTCCTGTCACAGGACCGTCAGATTCAAAAGTTGCTAGTTGGGCCGGCCGGTGGGCTCGATGGGAATAAGCCAATATCTCCGATGAAGTATGTGACACATAAACTCATGATATAGCCTATTATTAATAACAATGTGGTTTCTGTACCTACATTATTATAATACTTTGCAAATAAATCCATTTCATTGCATTTCAATTTTTTTTGTGAGAATGGAGACGATACAACCAGTTGGGCCTCAGCATACCACAGTATATCTAACAAAGCACGTCTGCTAACGACGTGCATTGATAGGCATTGCACAGCGTTCTTACCCCTTCTTTGAATATGGCATAGGAATGCGAGCATCTTTTCAAATTTGAGTTGAAAATAAGTTAATATTTTTGATACTGACTGTACCTACGTGACCAACATGATTTGGAAGGTTTTTTGAAACTGACTGCTGTTCAGGAAGTCAATGTTTTCGAATGGCACCGATGAAAAAGTGATTGATACAAGTTTTTGGTCCGAAAACCTATAGAGAGGCCTGTATGTGTATAGCTAACTATTATATAAATTTGAACTTACGATTTCTGTAATGGCTCGATGCATGGCACTATCTAAGAGTGGAAGCTTTTTTGACAAGAGCTGGGCCATTGTTTCTGGCACTGTGTACATTTGTGTTATCCCTGAAACATATTCATTTACGTATTTGTTTAATCAATCTTATAGTTTTTTTTATATCCATTTAAGAAAGAAACCTGTTAAGCTTTGGTTTCGCGATCGTAACGCACAACGCTGCGGTATGCAACTCAACGTAGAGTACCGCGTTTGCTCTTCCCCGCTGACGCAGACTGCGACGGAGCAAGAGACTATACTAGACGTTTTCCATACGATTATGTGTCCGGCGCCGCATGTCGCATTCCGCAGCGTTGTGCGTTACGATCGTGAGGGCAAATTTCAGCATTTTTTTTTTAATTAAAATATAAGCTTCCAAAACTTAATTCTGTTCTACAAACTAACTAAAGTAAATAATATTAAGGAAGGAGAAACTTAGACCCTTTTAGCTAAATTATTGTAAGATAACTATAGCCACTACGATCCGTATCGTGCCCACTATCTTGGACCTTTAGTTTCATTCTACAAAGAAATATAAATAACAAATCCAGCTAAATATTCCTCTTTAACAAATTGGCGGTTTTCGTAGTAACAACGATACGAAACCAAATTCAGTGGCGGAATCAGGATTTTGGCTTGGCTTGGCCCAGTAATTGATTTATATTTAGTATAATAGTACTGGCTTTGGATTTCGGGGGCAACACTAACACAGCTTATCGTGGGAGGTAGGTACTTCCCTGAACGAACTTTTTTCAGGTCTACTACTTAAGTATCTTCTACTTTGTTTCTACTAAAGTAATTTCAACATATACCGTGTTTTAAAAACATGGTCCCGATCACGGTGTGTATGGATTCAATGCGAAGTATTCGCTTCACTGTTTGTTCGCTGAATTCCTGAAAAAAAAAACTGTAGATAACATAATTATTTATTATTATTATTTATTTAATTCTTTTCCTTAACACGTTCCCTGTCCAGGTGCCCTCAATGTGGGGCCATGAAGCTTTTTTTCAGGAGTCCGTGCTTCCACTATGGGTTCACAACTTTAGTGGCCCACACACAGTGGAACCATACTTGGACGTATGAAGTTGTCAAATCATTTTGTATGGAGACGGGAACGTGTTAAAAACAGTGCTGGATTCAGGATTACGGAGAGAGTGGACCCAGCTATTTATGTTTTCTCTGACAAATCCTGGGTAGACCTGGAACTTTTGAAATAAATTTGAGTCCCTTAGCCCCCCTGTAGCAGATCCAGGGCCTCCACTGCGAATATTGATTTCCGAAGATTTGGTAATGACGTTTGTGTTACACTGCGCGGTCGCCTCGAGCGATGGTCTAGGCTCTTTCGAAGTCACAGCGTTACTGCGTAGTGTGGTCACTACCGAATCTTCGGTAATACTTATTTAAAGTAGAGGCCCAGGTGCTCCAGGTGCTCCGATTCGGAACCATTATATGCTTACTTGGGGTATATTTTTGTTAGATACAGCCTTTTTATAAAACTTGGACATTTATCAAAACTATGTAAAATATTCCAAAAGATTATAATAATAAAAACACAAGCACGAAGATACAAATAATTATGTAAGTTGAATTCAATGAGGCTATGGAAACAATCGCAAACACTATATTGAACGTAAGGCTTTTAATAGGGATCCACATACCTATAGTAGGTGCCAAATAACACCGCAATACAGGTCATTCACCCACCTTCACCTCGATGTCGCAAAATTCAATTTATGTATGGTAAACAAACAGTACTACGAGATTCGAGCGATTACCGTCTTAGCGACAGGTTTGTATGGAAAGCGACAGAATTCGCCATTCATAAATTGAATTTTGCGACATCGTGGTGAAGGTGGGTGAATGACCTGTATTGCGGTGTTATTTGGCACCCACCATAGGTAGGTAGATGGGGATTTCTGGATTTTTTTTTCCAGAAATTCCCACCGCTACTTTGTTGACATGATACGTCGTAGCAGTGGGGGAATTATGAAAAAAAAACTGAAATCCCCACTGGTAGCGATTTCTTAGTGGGGATTTCTCGTATACCAACACGCACTGGCGACTGGTCGCCAGCGACTTGGTGGACGGCGACTGTAAAGGTCCTTTTACATGAAGTTTGTTCCATACAAGTCAATTGCAGCAATTAATTACTTTAATGGTCTAAGCAGCACGTAACATTCTTGATATGGCATAAAAGTTTTGCTTCAAAATATTCCTTGGCGTAAACAGCACATAGGTCGACTGTTGCTTACAACTCTTGGAAGTCAATAATTGCTCTTCAACTCTTATTTATTCTCAAAGAAAATTACAACTAATACAGTATTTTCACACTATTCAAAAAATTGCTAACGATTTATAGATAGCTCAACTGGTCCAAAACAGTACAATTATTACACTCTTGAATGTATAAGAAAATGGCGTCATGTAAATGGGCCTGAACTTTGTATTGTTAAAATAGATATTTACCCAATGGGTCGCCGCCGCCGGTCTAATGCATAACAATAATGTTATTAACTGTACCAGGGTATATTCCAGCACACAATGTTATCAGAAGTTGAACACCGCTGGGTCCAAGGATTGAGTATCGGCAGCAAAACTTTAAATAGAATATAGAGATACAATCTTAGTTATTCTCCGATCCTCTATCCTCAGTTCTGTAGCAAGTTAAATTAGGTAAGTAGTTGTTTTGTCCAAAGGGTATCTTGTAGATTTATACAGGCTATATCAGCTGTATTTAGTGTGCAGAACCCGTAGTCTGAGTTTCGTTTTGTTGATCGAAACGCATATATTGAGAAGCGACTTGCGAGATATTTTTATGAAAATGCGATAAGCGCCTCTAGCGGGAGATTTGCAAACTCCCACTTTCCCTTTATTTAAGGTCAGAGCTATTAAACCATGTCGGAATTTGCACCTAACACAGCTCTTTTTTGTGTGTTTCAACAGTTTTTCTGTCTGCTATTGGTTCCATATAATTAAGTTGTTTTTGTTGATGTGTATCCCCTGTATATGCCTTCCTTACTAAAATGAAATAACTCATTCATACATTCATTCATTCATCCTGTGTGGCATCATGCTTGATCCTAAACCCCGGATAGTGACAGAAGCACATTTTCATCAGGCATCGATTGAGAAAGCAATCACTCTGAGGATCATCGACAGTCGGTCCACGTACCCACTGAAGTGGTTTTGTGGCATGAATTTTAAAAAGTGACTACCTCCCTAGTGACGGTAATGGAATATTTAGCTTGATAGCCTGTAAACGCGGCCGTAAAGCTGCTGGCGGTAGTTGTCTGATACCTAGTAGGTAGCCTGATAAAATGTTGCCCAGCAATAAGTGCGGTTGGGATCGCATTAGTAAAATTAAATGTTGATGAGTGACGTGTGAAATTAATAAACGATTCGGCGGTTACCAGGAAAACAAGATTAGCCGAATGGTGACCTAACATTCTGCTTGCCTAGTATTCACTTTGGTTCAAAATCGTGCCGTTTCGTCGCCGTAATGTGCATCGAGATTCTGTAATACCATGTAATACACTCGATGGGAATAACCCCACTCGGTAGTAACGAAACCGTTCCGTTACTCAGGCATAGATTTGGGTAAAATTTTTTAAACAAAAATCTATGCTTGAGGTCGAATCAGCGCTTGAGCAGTAACTTAGCATACATGCCTTAGCGTTTTTACTATTCGCATTGACTAATATTCGTTACACCCTTGTAAACCATTCATAGTAAAAATGATTGAAATAGCATGATAGCAGAACGGTTGTACACTGCAATAGCATTCCGCAGTGAATATTAGCAAGCCTCCATGTCCGGGGAATGCCGGCGCTGATGATATTAGCAAATGCCGATCCCATGGACCAATGGCCGATAGAACGGGGAACCTATATAAAATATAAATTGACGGCTTTTAATAAAAGCCCAGTATGGACGTACGTAGGTACTCTGTCTCCTTTTTACTATGTAAGTGAAAATGAAACAGAATTGAATGGAATAAAAGTTATTTAGAAACGTTACTTACAGTTAGATTTTTATTGTTCATTTGATCAATGTATTTTACTAGCTGATACCCGCGACTTCGAACGTACGAAACTTTCCGCCAAAATATCTGTCGACCAGCATACGTGAACCTTGTAGCAAATGGCTGCTTTTGGTTCAGAGAGTTCAAGCAGTATTTATAAATATATTGAGTATTGAGTATGAATCCACGTGTTTGATTTCAATCATACTAATACTATAAATGTGAATGTAAGTTTGTTTGTTACTCTTTCACGCGAAAACTACTTAACCGATCATCATGAAACTTTGTACACATATTCTTGGAGGTATTAGAAGTAGCAATAGGATACATTTTATCCCGGAAAATCAACGGGATCCAACGGGTCGCGAAGGAAGTCGCGGGCGGAAGCTAGTAAAATATATAGCCTGTTTCAATCCGTAAAAAGGGCTTCCGAATGGTATAAGTTTCGTTGAAATTGATCCAGTAGTTAAGGCGTGATCCGCGAACAAACAAACTCGATTTTTGGAATCAGAATCGTTTATTTAGTAGATCTGCATATTTAGTTTACCCATATATTTAATTTTACTTTTTGGCTTTTTTACAGTTTTATAATAGTATAGAAGATAGACTCGATCAATAATATACAGATTAAAGGGTATTTTGTGAGCCTTGCAGACGACTTCATTCATTTCATGAATGAAGTTAGTTGCTAGTACTACAAATTGTCTCAGGAAGCGTTATCAAAGATATCTACCAATATTCGTCCAAGGAAACTGAATCTAATCATTGCGCTTATCTAAAGATAACTTAGAAGACGTCATAATCTCATAGATACGCCACACGAAAAATTCCCAAGGAGTTTATTTTGTTCCTTTATTTTTTTTATACCTAGCTGTTGGTCTGCCTGATGTTATGTGGCAACTACTGCTTCGGTATAACGATGCATTGGCTCACTGAGCACGTCCACTGAGTCCACCCTGTGATGCATTATCGCATCGTATTGTCACTCTCATGGATTATACGATACGAGTCAGTAGATCATAGCAGAAAATATGACAGGTACCTAGAAGGTAGTGTCAATTTTGCTGTTGCATCTTTCCTTGGAATGTTGTCGTCCCTTTCTCTTAGACTTTGCTTAGTTTGGGACTAGAGGGTGCTATCTGAAATATCCATGAATATTTATTTAGTAACTTCCACCCGCGGCTTCGTCCGCGTTCCATTTGGTCCTGTTGATTTTCCAGAAAAAAAGTAGCCTATGTGTTATACCAGGTTACGAACCATAATTATATTCCAAGTTTCATCCAAATTGGACCAGCAGTTGCAGCGTGATTGAAATAACAACATCAAACATCTAAACATCCAAATATCCAAACATCCAAACATCTAAACATCCAAATATCCAAACATCCAAAAATCTAAACATCCAAATATCCAAACATTCAAACATCTAAACATCCAAATATCCAAACATTCAAACATCTAAACATCCAAATATCCAAACATCCAAAAATCTAAACATCCAAATATCCAAACATCCAAACATCTAAACATCCAAATATCCAAATATCCAAACATTCAAACATCTAAACATCCAAATATCCAAACATTCAAACATCTAAACATCCAAATATCCAAACATCTAAACATCCAAATATCCAAACATTCAAACATCTAAACTTTGTGGGATGGGATGGGATGGGATTAGTGGGATGCGATTTATAATCCAGAATATATCTTGTGATACAGGTATCAAAACTGATGCATACCATACCATGTACCTTACCATGGCAAGGTACTTGGAAAAATAAGAAAAAGTTGTTCATATTGATGTGTATAGACCTATACAGGTAGGTACTTACTTTAACTCCTGTGTAATAATTTGTTTATAATATATGTTAATATAATAAAAAATAAATAAAAGAAGGTTTATTGGCTCAAAAAAGAAGTACATAAAATAAAAAACACCATGTACAAATTGTACAAGTTAGTACTACAAGTAGTTATAATACCTACTACCTAGGTTTGATAGGTACTTAGACAAACTAGGCTCAATTACCAATATTACTTATATGGTAATGATTTGGACCAGTTGAGTTATCTATAAATCGTTTGCAACGGTTTGCAAATAGCACAACTGTTCCATGTGTATTTTGTAAATATTGTAAATACTTACTGTACATATTAGTCGTAATTTTCCGTGTGAATAAACTAGCATTATAAATAAATTTGTTAATTGCCAGCTCTATCATTAGTAGCTAATAGCTCTATAATCTCTACATGTCAATTGGTGAGTAAACAGATAGGCAATCGCTCAGTTCTTAATACATATTTGAAGAAGGCATGTGAGTGTGGTGTATTTAGAATAAAAAATCTGAGTTAAATATGTAAAATCAATTTTTCTAAAGTGTGTGCAACAGAAATGGTATTTAGCAATGTCTGTATATAAAGGTATGTTAATAATCAAGCCTTTGCATCTAATTTTGATGATTTAATACAGCGTCAGGGGCCACTTTATACCCATGCACCGATGAAAGAGACGCTGCAGTGCCTGGAACATGTTTTATACCGCGTTCACACAATGCCAATGCCGCTGCCGGCATTATTGCCACGGACTTATTGCCACAGCAACATCGCCTTTATTCTCATTAGGGAGCAAGGGCATGAATTTGTGCCGAGAGCCGAGACAGAGGCATGATCGTGTCCACTTCCCTGCCCAAGTCCCAGCCGACTGTGGCATAGTGTCAACGCAACCTTAGATGGAGTAGGCTTGTAGTACACCTATACCATCCTCTCAGCCTAGTCAGCCTTTGTTCAGCGGAAAGACCAGGCCAATACGCGTGGAGCTGACTAAGCCTCGGGTTTCCTCACGATTTTTTCCTTCACCGTTTTAAAGCACAGGCATTACGTACCTAAATTTTCCGAGTAAAAAAACACATTGGTGCACAACTGGGTTTGAAATAATATGTTAAATCTTATGGTAATTGATGGTGAAAGGTATATATTTAGGAGAGCTCTATAAGAATTAGCACTTAGCAGAATTAGCAGTGTTTCTAGATAAAAGGATCAAAAGTGGCTCAACTTGAATATTTTTACTACTATGGCAAATTTTACTAACGCTTAATTCGTAAAAACTGTAGAAGAAATAAAAATTTGAATGCTTTATACATTATTATTATTTAACTAGTTGTCGCCCGCGGCTTTGCTTGCGTGGTAGCAGCATACGCATTAATTGGTTTAAACCTTTGATCCTAATTCTAGACTCTTTAGGGTGCGACTTTTCAAAATTCCTTTCTAAGTGCACCCCTACACAATATAAGGATACTACCCTCCAAATTTCATACCTCTAGGACTTATAGTTTAGGCTGTGGGTTGATTCTCAGTCAGCTTCAAAAGAGTTTTATATATATTGATGATGATGATGATGTCACTTAGAATGTCTTGACCATACATAACTTTGGCAAAACGAACTTTTGAAGAAACGCACCTTTGGCAAAAAATGGTTAATGACGAAAAGCAGTTTTGACGATACGCATCAAACTCAAGTAGGTATCTACATATACTAGTCGAATTTAGGTTACAACAATAAATGGACTAGAATCAGGAGGCATTCGCATTCCACACACCAAAAAAAATACGATATTGTGAGGACCACAAGAGATTAGCGGTAGAGCATGATAAAACGAGAGTAACTAAACATCTCTAAACAGGTGCTCATAGAAAAGAAAATTTCTCAAAAGTAATTTTGATTCATCTGCTATCATTATGACGACAGCGCATAAGTGGCTATCTTACCTATTATTAGTCATAAGATGGAGTACCTACGTGGCCTTCAGTTAGTTTACCAACTCTGTTAGGATAGCAATGAGAAATATGTATGTTTTTACCGCGACAGTGCTGTGTACAGTTTTGTAGGCCCAAGTACGTTTAGGTCGAAATATAAAACAAATTAGTTCAGTAGTTTTCCCAACGTGTGTTAATTTGCGCAGTTTATTTACTCTAGGTATTGATATTCTATTTCTGCTAAGGAATCTGTGCCAAACAAGATTACAGAATATACGTTCTTTTGTATAAATACAATTAAAATGCAGAAGAGAATGTGATTAATGATTGTATTTATCTACCTACTTTTACCTATAGGTGATAAAGTATTTTCAAACAATAACATAGTTTTAAAGTAAAATGATGACTGATAAATTGAACAGTAAAGTGTACGAACAAATGTGTACAAAAGGAGTGTTCTCATCTTTGTTTCGAGGCAAGTAAGTACAATGATGCAAGTGTGATTTACTAAGATTAACCTAGGTAACCTAGTGCTTAACTGCCCATTAGTGTCTCTAACTATAGTAGGTGCCAAATAACACCGCAATACAGGTCATTCACCCACATTCAAAACGATGTCGCAAAATTATATTTATGAATGGTAAACAAACAGTACTACGAGATTCGAGCGATTACCGTCTTAGCGACAGGTTAGTATGGAAAGCGACAGAATTAGCTATTCATAAATTGAATTTTGCGACATCGTTTTGAAGGTGGGTGAATGACCTGTATTGCGGTGTTATTTGGCACCTACTATAGTTATTGTAAGTGATGTATATTTGAATATACGCCTTCAAATTGTTTTAGCAGATTTAAAAAAAAACAATTTAAAGCCTCCATTACTAGTTAGTTACGAGTATATTCAAATTGTTTTATCAAAGACTTTATTAACTTACTTAAAAAATTATAGTTCGATGTAAGCTTGGAATAGTTAAATTTGTCTTTGCATTGCCAAGAGATTTAAATTCGATCGATAGAGACAAAAAAATCGTTAGGTATATACCTAATTATTCTACTAATCCTACAAATATCATAAATGTGAATGTAAGTTTGTTTGTTACGCTTTCACTCGTAAACTACTTAACCGATCATCATGAAACTTTGTGCCCATATTCTTGGAGGTAATAGAAGTAACATAGGATACTTTCTATCCCAGAAAATTAACGGGATCCAATGGGACGCGAAGTCGCGGGCGGAAGCTAGTAGCAAATAATTAAATGCTTATGGTAGGTACTACTAATCCATCAGGATTTAGCCCGAATAATGACATGTAGACATTAAAAAACATATCGGTGGTCTCCACGCAATAGCGTATAGATGCTCTAGTGCTGGTTACTCTCGAAGTCACGACCTTTAGAGGTAAACCATCTTCTAATTCGACGCTATTACTATTTCAGATGTAGAAAAAGGCGAGCCTGAAGATGGAGAGAATCGGCGTCCTCTCCTCGGCGGCCACGCCAACGGCATCGGAAGATCTGACGTCAGACTTGAGGGCAGACCTGGCGCTAGACCTGACGGCAGTTCTGACGGCAGACTGCGTCCACAGCGGCCTGCTAATTTAGGACTCCAAATTGAGGCACAGTAAGTTTACTGCTCTCCAATGTACCGGCTGTCAGAAATATCTACAGTAACCAACATTGAGATATATGATAGAGTTCATTCCGTAGCGAAAAATGCCAAAATTGTCTCCTTTGAAATATGACGTTTTCACGCTTTTCAGTGGAAAGTTTGTCATACATTACAGTTTACTATATCCCTTCAAAGTATTCGATGGACAAACTGTAATGTATAACTAAAATATGTGCTTAAACTTTCGTCTGAGCACAATTGTCCCGTTCCCTTTTCAGAACGCCAATGCAGTCTATTGTATAAAATGTTGTTGGTAGTCAATGATAAACCGGATTGGCCTTTATGGTACATTTAGGTACCCAGTGTTGTAACAATGGTTTCGTCGTTATCTATCTGTCAACTCGTAGTAAGAGCAATTTGGTAGATTCCGTATTGGTTAGGTTAACTAAGATAAATTTTCAGACATCCACAACACCGACCGCCCATCCCGCCTCTGCCTGAACGGTCACCATCATCAGCATCATCAACTGTCAACAACACGCCGGCTGAAGTACCTACAAACAAGCCATGGAGACGGAGAGACAGACGGCTGAGACGGCTGAACACGGAGCTGCTGGAGGCTATCGACGCTCAAGACGCTGTGGAAGTTGAAAGGTTGGCACTTGAATCCCGTTTTGCTATCAAGCAGTGATGCTTGTATTCCTGTTCCGATGTGAAGGTCGATGGCACTTACACAGAGCGATGCACACTAAAATGTGGCTTCAGCCACGGTAGGATCCCTTTAAATCTCATGGTATTTACTCAATATCTTTTGAAGGTTCTTCAGGCTTAGATAAGTACCTCTGGCTAGGTGGGGGTCTGTGAAATGTAGCTGGCAAACACTGGATGAGACGAGCCGAGGATCGGGCTCAATGGCGCGTCTTGGGAGAGACCTACGTCCAGCAGTGAACCGTTATTAGGTTGATGATGATGATAAGGCACTTACACGTACTACCGCTATGGTAGGCAGAGGTCCAACATTTACTACTACCAATATTTTGCCGTGAATTAAACTCTCGCACTTTTAAAACCCATTGTGGCTGCTGTAACTAGCTGTCACTTCCACGAGTAAATTGAGAGTGATAAAATCTAACTTCCTCTCCAGACTTCTCAACGGTGGTGCTAACCCCAATGCTACTTGCCGTCTGGATCTGGTCTCCGCGTGCCATACAGCAGCCATCATGGGTGGCGATTCCCTGGCGTTGCTCATCAAGTTCGGAGCTGAGAAGCTCAGGATCGACAGGCTGGGTAGAACGCCACTGCATCTGGCTGCTTACGCTGGTCACTCTAAGCAAGTGGCTATTCTACTGGACTTTCCAGAAGGTTAGTTTAACACACTAGGTTGCCGAAGAGGGAAATAAAATAATGGTTCTCGAATGGTGATCGCCAACGGAAAGGCAAAGAGTAGCTCAATAGACCGATGACAGCGGATGGAATTCGTTGAATAGAGAGATCCCAAAATAGTTCTTTTGGAAAAACCCGGAGAGCTATATCTAACAGTGAACGTTAACAGACTAATAATATCAGTAAAACTGGTAAAATATCATCCTATTATGATGATATTTTACCAGTTGAAACAAATCTTAGCAGAGTCAATGCGTAATAGGTTATTTATAAGAACCGATAAGCGATATCAATTTATTCAACAGTCATTAACAAAATTAAGCATGCAAGAAACAATACCATGTAGTTATACAGATGAAAATCAACAATAGGCACATACGAATACATATCCAGAAGGTAGTTAGAAGCAGATTCACGTTCGCCTCATTACGACAATCAGGTGGAACTCATCGTCCGGAGCCACCACTGCCTCTGTCTTCCTTGACACTAGTCGCAGTACCACCAGCTCGTCTGTCACATCCTGGAATAATCACGTGCATAAGAACTTCAACACCACCAATCTAGCACGTAAAAATAAAACCAAATAAATTAGATTGTAATTATAAGAAACGCGGGAAATCAGGGAATGGAGAAGATTGTGTCGTTCCACTTGGAAACCTATGAGAAAAGCCTGAGGAGAACTTCTCCCTCCCACGAAAAGGGAAGACCTTCCGAGCAGAGCGACCTTTGGCTCCTGGTCTGAAGATCAATGGATTGCATTCGGTAGTATTATTTATGTTCAAACACCGTGCTAACTTCGATGGCGTGATCTAGGGTACGTCGATTTATGACAGTGCCATCTATTCGGGTGCATTTTCAGAGTAGTTTTTATGTAACGTGCTAGATGACGCTACATGTCTATGTCCAGCAATCCTTTAGCTGAGTTCTTTAGTCTGGTTAATGTTGAGGCAGCGGTATAAGTTACATTTACAATAAGATAATATGTACTTACAATTTCTTTGAGAGCATTAGACGCGTGCGCTGATAAAGCTCTCATGTGAGTTGAATAGGTCGCTGCAGTCAAGCTGTCCAATGTGGTCGTTTCAGGAAACCCTGATAAAGAAATAACTGGGTCAATTGAGATGGCAAGCATTGTATGTGATAAAAGGCTCACGCATAGTAAAACCACACAGTGTAAAGGGTAGATAAAAGACCGTTGGTACAATTTAAAAACTTGCTTGGTAGTAGGTATTCAGATTTGATGCATTGAAGTCCATACTCGAAGGTCTGATTGACACAAGACAAATTAAATAGATTTCGAAGCCGCTGGGCAGGGCGTTAAAGCCGGTTTACATTATTCCAGTCAAGTGATCCAGTCCAGTGCTGAACTGGATTCGTTATCGTCTACATTATTCCAGTAATTTAGAAGCCGTTGAAACGTGAACACTACAGTGACAATGATTTCAAAAGAGATCAGTTTCTCAATGGCACTGGATAGGCCGTCTACATTATTCCAGTTGCACTGGATTGATCGCACTGGATTCAAAAGTAGACCACGAATCCAGTTACTGGACTGGAATGCTTACTGGATTCAGTTCATTCCAGTGCCGGTTTACTTTTTTCCAGTAAGCAATCCAGCACTGGACTGGATCGCTGGACTGGAATAATATAAACCGGCCATAATGATAATGGACGATACTAAAACACTATCACATTTGGCTTTACCTTCACAGTTGACGATAATGGTTCCTACTACGTTTCCGTTTTCATTTATCCTGGTCATAGTGTCAGTTGCTCCAGGGCCCTATAAATTCAAGTTAGTAACATCAATACAACACTTACAAAATATTGTTGTCTGAGAAGTTTTTAGCGTCTGTGTGACGCTGTAAACTAGCAATTAGCACTAGAACGTGTAAACCTATCCAAGTTTGAATTTGTTTGCCGAATCCATGCATGAAAAATATGAAAATGGTTTTTTCCGTTACTAGTAAGAACTGCTTTAGCTGCTATTCTAAAATGCATTAAAAGACAATGATGCAGAATGGTTACCATAAAATTTTGTGCGATTTCCATATTTCTTTAGAACCTAAATAACTTGAAGAAGAATTATAAATAATGATAAAAACTGCGAAACTTGACGACCAACAAAACGGGTGACAAGTTGATACCGCAAGTGACAAAATATCGTAGAACATAAAAAACCAAAAAGAGGATAGCCAGCCAATAAGACTAGAAAAGAGATTTGATTACGAATACTTAACACGAGCAAAATAACTTTTTCTTTGAAGACCACAGGAGATGCCCGAGTTCGCAAACTAGTGACGATGTTCACCTATAAAGATACTCTACGAGGATTCTATCCAATTAAACACCAAAATGCGCTTGCTCTTTTGAGTTCTTAGCAAATAATGTGTAATCTTTCCTTTCAGATGTCCAGGAAAAGATCGACAATGAAAGCATGTCCTCGGAGACCGAGGAGGATGTTCGGAGGCTCTGCCCAAAGATCCGGGAGCTGACAATGGTCCGGTGCGACCTTGGAGAGGTCATGATGACTCTGCCAACGAATTGGAAGGACAATATCGATCACAACTGTCAAGATATCAAAGGCAGTGTAAGTTACACAAGCAATATCATTACCTTTTACATCATAGGTTACTCGAGGCACTATATGTATAATCATACTAATATTATAAATGTGAATGTAAGTTTTTTTGTTACGCTTTCACGCGAAAACTACTTAACGGATCATCATGAAACATACACGAATGTACACATATTCTTACAGGTATTAGAAGTAACATAGGATACTTTTTATCCCGGATAATGAACAGGATCCAATGGGACGCAAACGAAGTCGCGGGTGGAAGCTAAGAAAGCCTATAATCGCAATTATCTTTCAGCTGCCTCTCTTCCAAGCCGGCTGGACGCCTCTCCACGTGGCCAGCGCCTGTGTTCGTAAGCACTGCACGAGGCTTCTCCTAGCTGCAGGCGCTGACCCTACCATGCCGGATATGGAAGGACGTACTCCGCTGGATGTGGCTGGCTACGCATATTACTATGATAAGGAGGTCAACGGGAAGCAGTGAGTTTAATTCTGAATCGAATGGACCCTCGACTGCAATGGACCTTCATACATGGTAGACCAATTTGGAATAGCGGTGGTCAAGAGTAGCCATATTGGCCTCATCTCATGCATGCGCCTTACTGGGATCAGCCCTTCCGATCTTCCTTTTCTTATTTCTTCTATTGGTCATTACGTAGTTGCTCACAGCTTCCTTATTTATCGTTGTCTTAACTTTAGGCCAAAATCTGCTCTTAGTATTTTTGCAGGCACAAATATGAGCTTGCTAATACCTCCGTCTCAATGGTCATGATTTTTAATGTATCAATATCTTTCCTCAGTTTCGTGGATGTGATAAAAATGTTACTCAAAGCTGGAGGACACTTCAACACGATGCGGCCCAAGGGTCTAGGTAACCTGGACACTCCTCTCCACACGGCTGTCGAGCTAGAAAACATGGAGGCAATCAGAGAGCTGTTGGACGCTGGTGCTGGCATCACCAACCTTAACAGAGTCGGACTGACACCACTACATGTGTGCGTTAAGAAGGAGCTGGAAGATGAATTGCAGGTAAAGCCAACTAACACAATCAATCAACAAACAGAAGACTCGACAAACGTCGAAAGCATCAATGTTTCCATAGCTTATTTGTAAACTTTTTGTTGGCTGTTCTACAAATTATACTTTTCCAGGTATTGGCTAACTACGACTACAGCCACGCAGACCCCATGTCAGCTGTAGTGGATGTGAAAGATAGAGAGGGTCACACAGTTCTACAGTCGGCTATTGAAGCTGCGTGGGTGCCAGGCGTGTGCGTGGCTTTGGAATCTGGTGCTGATGTCACGTTAAAAGTAAATTTAGCTCTTTATTTAAGTCCTTAGAGCCTAATTTTATAGAACTGGATGGTGATAATGTTTATTTTTCACAGGCTAATGATGGCGAAACTCCTATACACTCAGCAGCAGCACTAGGCAATATCGACGTGCTCAACGAAATCTTAGGAGTTGCAAAACAGAAAGATGCAATTGACTATCAGAACTCAGAAGGAGAAACCGCACTGTTCAAAGCCGCAAAGAACGGGCACCACAAATGCTTGAAGAAAATATTAAAAGAAGGAGCTTCTTTAAAAATCACTTTACCAGGAGAAGTAAGCGTTTTTCACGTAGCAGCTGATCATGGACACTTCAAGATATTAAAAGAGCTACTTGAGTTTGATGAAGCAGTAACATCAGCTATGATTAACTCTCTAACAGAAGGTGATAGAAGAGGTTTTGCGCCAATACATTTTGCTGTATCAAACAACCATCTAGACTGCGTTGAACTCTTGCTATCAAAAAACGCTGATATCCGCTGCAGGACCACTTGCAGTCCCCACAAAGCGTCAACACCTTTACACATAGCCGCTGTGAAAAACCACACAGAAATATCCAAACTTATACTCAAATACGACAAAACCACAGTGCACGAAGTCAACAGCATGGGTTGGTACCCACTCCATACTGCCAGTCATCACGGCAGCAGAGATATTATAACTACTCTCTTAAAAGAAGGAGCCGATCTGTCAGGGCATACAGACGGCCCGAAGAAATTCAAAAGGACAGCCATCGATATGATTATACACAACTTGTCCAAGCCAACAGAGTTCATAGAAGATGTCTTCGATTCGTACATTTCTAGCAATGGACAAGACCTGCAAGATCCCTCGTGTGAGGTTACCGTTGACTATGGAATTCTATTGCCTACGATATGTGAGCTGGAGCAGATGAAAGTAATAGAGGGACTATTGAAGACCGGTAACAGATATGGACAGAGAAGGCTCCTAGTGCATCCGTTGGTTGAGAGCTTTTTGTATCTAAAGTGGAAAGCTTTGCTGCCGTTTTTCTACACGATAATTACGATCTACGGAATCTTTCTGTTCTCACTGACTGTTTTTATAATATCAGTGTTTTTCTACCGAGATACGAACGAAGTGCCACCGGCTTGGTTAGATTCTACAATATGGAGCTACGTTGTTTATGGAACTATATCACTAGTGTTGATTCAGGTGAGATTATATTAGTTCTCCCTATTAGTTCTTGCAACATAATACTTGTGTTTGCTTTTTCGTGGTACTACCGACTAAACGCAAACAGCCTATAGATTTGTATCAATGTCCACTTTATTGTCGCAGGAACTTCTGTACATGAACGTGAAAAGCAGTCGATACTTCCTGCAGCTGGAGACATGGGTGAAGTTCGGCTCGCTCGCTCTCGCCGTGATACTACCCTACTCTGTCGTAGTTGTGGAACTACAAGAAGCGGAGTGGCCTCGACATATCGCAACACTGGCCTTGCTGCTCTCCTGGTTAGAAATGATGTTTCTACTGTCAAGATTCCCGAACTGGGGGTACTATGTGCTCATGTTTGGGAAGGTGGCTTCGAATGTTGTGAAGGTATGTACGATATGTTTTTGCTTACAGCTACAATCAATTTGATACGCGATGTTACCACTGTTATGACAAAGAATGCAGTCACCGCAAGTCAAAGTTCTAAACTTACCAATCGTTGCGTCATTATAATAACGAAGATACATGCCAGTGTTATTACTTTTTTCCCATCTTTCAGATCCTCTTGACGTTCGCTTTCCTGGTCATCGGCTTCTCTCTGAGCTTCATGATCCAGTTCCGCTCGCAGATGCCATTCGAAGGTCCCTGGGCAGCCTTCGTCAAGACCATCGTCATGATGACCTCGGAGTTTGACTACGGAGCCCTGTTCGACGAGGAACACTCCAAAGAACTAGCCACCTCATTGATTATAGTCAGGATTATTTTCCTCGTCTTTCTTATTCTAGCCGCAATTGTCTTGATGAATTTGCTAGTTGGTGTTGCAGTCAATGATATCAACGATTTAGAAGTTCTGGGGAATATAAGAAGGCTAGCAAAGCAGGTGGAGTTCCTAGGGACATTGGACACACTTGTATACAACAAGTTGTTCAGCAAGATCCTCCCAAGAGGAGTGAACAACAAACTGAAGAATAAAAGAAAGGTGATGCGTGTGATGGTACTGTGCCCTGGGAAACCGAGATGGAAATACTCTAAGCTTTTACCGTCAAGAATAAGAGACTCAATTTTCAACAAGGCTCAGTCGCAGAAGAAGCAGTTAGAAGATGAACTGGGTCTCCAGGCTTTTAAAACTATGATGGGTGAAATGCACGATACGATTGTGAAAGGAAACAAATTAGCTAAATCAGAGCTAAGTCTTACAAATGCTGTTAAAGACAAGGATGATGAGATAGTGGAACATTTGGATGATATAGATGAAGCGGTTTTAGAGTTAAAAGGAGAGACTCAGACGTATGTAGAAGAGTCTAGGCGTGCTGTTGAGACTTTGAATGTGAAGATGGATCAGATGTCGCTGGATATTGAAGCTGTTAAGCAGTTTTTGGTTAGGTTGGAGAGCAAACTCAATAAACAAAGTATGCAGTAACTAGTGTGCTTCAAAGTCAATCACTAAGTCTAGAGGAACCTCTGAGACTTCTGACAGTTTACAATCAATTCAGAGAGCTCATTACTTGATAGTATTCGTTTGTGCAACATCTTATCCTACTAATATTATAAACGCGAAAGTTTGTAAGTATGGCTAGGATAGATGGAGGATGGATGGATGTTTGTTACTCTTTCACGTAAAAACTATTGATACGATTTGAATGAAACTTGGAATATATATTGTCCGTGACCTGGATTAACACATAGGCTACTTTTTATCGCGAAAAATCAACGGGATCCAACGGGACGCGAACGAAGTCGCAGGCGGCACCTAGTACCGACTCATAAAAGAGAAGTGCTACAGTATCATATTTTATTGTATTAAATTAGAATAAGAAAAAACTAATGAATAAACTATTAGTATTTTTAATATTGTAATAGATAGTTTTAATATTATTATCATTGTTTTATTCAGTTTTACCATTACTTTTTCACATTGCCACTCTTACCTACACAGAACTTGGACTGAAATTTTATATATATTAAAATACTTACACAAACTTACGATGCATGATAAATGTGAAGTTGATTTAGTTAGGGATTAAGTTTTGTTTTATTTTGAGTATATAGGTTGTTTTTAGTTGTAAGTTAGGTTATATTTAATAGAGTAATATAATCGCACTGCGATCTAACGCTTTAAATAAATAAATAAATGATCAATGTGATCAAGTGATAATGGCGCATGCAACTGTGCCGAAATATTGAGAAATAATCAAACTATGGTAAATCTCCCGTTTTAACCAACTTCAAAAAAGAAGGAGGTTCTCAACCCAGTTGATTTTTTTTTATAGTTTCTAAAATTAGTAAAGACTAGATCACAGCGACTCTTCATCATGTAATGAAGGTAAAAGCCAGTTTTAATTACTTAAAACCGCTTGGAATATAACTAATTGCGTTTCCAACTCCAGCTGGGGTAAGGCAGGTGGAAATCTTCGACTGATGAGATGCTAATTAGTGTTTCCTTAATGGAAATGTTATGTCGGGAGCTGAGAGCGGGGGTTTCTTGAACAGCGACCGTAATATGCCGGTGGCTGTAAATTTAAAACAAGCGTGGTAAACTCACATCATGATGGCAGCAAAAAATAAGGTACTTTCAATTGAAGTAGTCGGTGTAATTATCACTTTTTATCGGCCTATGTAGGTAGGACTTTGTGGGAGACCTTTGCTGACATAAAAAAATGCTACCTATTTAAAAACCTACCTACCTAGGTAGGTACCTAAATATGTCCTTAGAATATGTATTGTGAGTTCTTTTATTTAGGAATACAGATTCTGTTCTGGGCTACCTCAAGGTACCTACTCCGCCTGATGTTTTTTGTCCATGTCATGGCGCAGGGGGCATAGGCAACTGTACCGAAACCCGATAGAAAATGAACTCTCAAATCATGATAAATCTCGTTTTGAGAATATTGTTTACAAAAACAGCTTCATCTATGGGCAACAAAAAGTTCAAATTTAATCAGTGCGAGTTCCGAAATCAATTTACAAATGTGTTGCAGCATGTATAATTGTTTTGCTTCGTGTTTAATTTTGCCACAGAGTATTTAATCAGTTTGACCCAATTTAGCCGAAGTTCACCAGTGTGATTAATTAGTCGTTTAATGATGCAAAACGCAAGTTATCTCAGTCTTTCTCTAGTAGTAATGATATTGAAAAAGTTACACAATACTCCAATAAAGATATGAAACTTTTTAAACTCTACTTTTGTTTAGGAAGTTTCATGTAAGTTTGAATTGAAACACAGCCTTATACTTTTTAAAATCAATAAATATCTATCAAAAAACTTTACATACCACTTGAGTGATATATTCCAGGAATCCCCACCAGTGGTGAGTAACATTAGGTAAGTTTTCTGTACGACCGTAGCTCCATCTACAGTTTTATTCAAAACCAAACGAAACAAATTATTATTATGTATTAGCAGGCATTTACAAGATTCCGAGTGTAGCCCTACAGTAACCTGTGATACTTGTACCGGTGCTTGTACCGGTGCTTGCACCGGATCCCCGGTCGATTACATTCTAGCCAGGTAAATACCGCTTGTATCCCGGTGTCGGGGAGTCACCGGAAACGCCCCGGCGGGTCTTCGCTTATCGCAAATGTGCACTTTACTTTTATATTCAATTATATTTTTGTAAGTTTTAGTTTCGCTCTATGACGTCTAACGGCGCTCGCTGTGTGATATTTACCAAGGTGCGTTTAGATAAAACGAACACAGAACTATAGAGCTGGAAGAAGGAATTCTTGGAATATTTCCTAGAACTTTGATGAACAAAGATTATAGTGACAAAAGAATGCTCTGTGTCTGTTTACATCAAGATAATTTGATAGAGTGAAGATAGAACGAACAGTACCTTGTTTGGTCAAAACAGTCCTTCCATCCAGCGTCCCCAATGATTTGATTAGAGATTTTATAGAAAACTGTCAGCAAAATTGGATCGAACTCAGGCATCAGAGCCTTGATCACAAATAAATGTGACAATCGCAAACGTATCGTAACGCTAGCGTATCCGAGATACACTGCGCGGTGACGCTATAACGGTTGGCAGACGAGCTGGCATTGACGCGCAATATAAATCAAATACGTTAACGCGGCGACTGTGAGATTTGTTCGTGTATAGAGGTACAGTTTTACTGGAACTTGTATCATTGTAGTGCCGATGTAAAGTCATCGATCGATGATGCCCCGCTTCAACCAAAAGGCTTAGAATTCTATCGTAGTATGAAACCATGAAACTTATCACACAAGTCCATAAAACTCACAAAATCCCGCATTGATTGAGTTACTTCTTTGTAGGGACAAAGGGATGCCTTCAGCTCGGAGAATGGGTCGTAAAATCGTATCGGACTTTTCGGTCCTATCGCTGGAATGAAGGTCATTTTGAATGATGATTTCTCTTTGTAGTTTGGAAATGTAGCCAAGCGAACATCGACTAGGCCTCTTAGGTCTTCGCATTTATCTAAGGTATTCGCATCAAACTCAACTGCGTTCTTTGACAGTTTACCTATTAGTACAGGATCCGCTGTACAAGGAATTGGACCGAGCTGGTTAATGGATGAAAACTGTTTTATATTAAATTAAATATTAAATTTCATTACGAACACGGTGGTATAGGGTTGTCTGCGAAAAATCAGTCCTGAATTCCGGTTGTCGAGGTTTAAAAAGTGAAATTTTTAATTAATCATATTCTGGACTGAAATTTTTTAGGCAACCCATTTGCAATATATTTATTGACACATTTAACTTAATATACCTACAATAGTTTTCATCCATTAACCAGCTCGGTCCAAATCTTTGTATGGCGGATCTTAGGCAATATGTATATGAGAATCTCTACTCAAAAACGTTTACGTTCAAATTACGTAGAGAGGCTGCACAAGAGCAACTTTTGTTTCTGCAGCTAATTCGTCTCACTGAACGTTTCCACTACAAAACATTCACATTAAAACATGCACAACTCTGTGAAGATATCGATTTGCGTTTCCACCGCCAAACCTTCTGCATGTTTGACATTTTGAATCTTGTGCATATGGTTTTAAGGATTTTCTTGATTGTAAAAACAAATCGTTTGTAAGAGTTTTGTTGTGAAGGTTTTATTGTGAATGCTTTATTCGAAACACGCAGTCATATCAAGTCTACGAGTTAGAAAGTGGAACCCAAAAGTTTTTGGTAAACTAAAGTGGCTCGTGGGCGCCAACTGTAAACTCAAGTCAAGCACAAATGACACATAGTAGTATCACTTGTACCATTGATGGTACAAATTAATGGTACTATAGACACAAGGCGATTTTTTTGACAGTTTTTCACTGAGAAATGTTTAAAAATCTGTAAACATAGTTCATGAGAGTATCCATATTTGACAACATCTTGACGATTATCTTCTACTTCTAAATATATAAAACTCTTTTGAAGCTGACTGAAAATCAACGCACCTAGAGGTATGAAATTTGAAGGGTAGTACCCTTATATAGGTAGGGGTGCACTAAGAAAGGAATTTTGAAAAGTCGCACCCAAAAGGTCTAAAATTAGGATTAAAGATTTTAACCACATAATGCGGCGCATGCTAGCTATCTAGTCTCTCTAGTAAAGTTAGCTCAATCGGCGAAGTTTTAAATATTAAAATTCCCATCTAACTTCTCGGTCTCATCTCTTCTCCAGTCTATATTCTATGGCAGCGAAAGTTCTGGAACCAGCTCGTCTATTCAATATGAACTCGTGAGAATCTCAATTAGGCTGAAGTTACAAACTGACATTATGTTAATGAACTTTGTGTATGTAACAGACTTTGGCTGTGTTTACACAGAAAGCTGGTATGTAAAGCTGGTAACCTGCCCCCCAGAGCCCATAGTCTGAGTTTTGTTTTGTTGATAGAAACACATATCGAGAAGCGACTTGCGAGATATTTTGTATGAAAATCCGATAGACGCCTCTAGCGGGGTATTTGCAAACTTTTGTTCTCCATACAAAAACTGTGAGTTTCTCGATACTCGCTTATCGCCAATCAACATAGCAAAACTCAGACTACGGGCTCAGCAATTAGATACGGCCCCAACTTATTGGACTCCAGGCGAACTATTCGTTATGCTCTCGCTGCGAGTTTGCTACCGGTTTTCTGGGTTATTCCCATCGAGCTCACCGGCCGGCCCACCGGTTGGCCAGATGGGAAAAAAATCCCACTCATTTGCATAGTGGGATCGTTTGAAAAAAAAACCCATCTGGTCCACCAGTGGGCACAATCCCACTCATTTGCATAGTGGTTTCGATGGGGTTTTTCTTCCCATCCAGCCCATCAGTGGGCCGGCCGGTGGGCTCGATGGCAATAAGCCGGTTCTCCGGCTTTCTCTGTGAGTGCGGTCCATATAAGGAATGCGCTCCTTGAATATCAACGAAAGTAATTAATAGCAATTTCGATAACTGCTGTAACATTTTAGTTGGTAGTTGTTGAAGTTCGTAGTTTTGTGTACGTACTATGTGTTTTCGTATGGAAAATATGAGAGAAAATAAATTATTCTATTGAATTTCTTACGTCAACAAAAAATATAGCTAATTTTAATACATAGAACGTACTTATGTGTTGTAAGTGGTTTACTTACTATAATAATCAGCTCCTCGTGACTGTATACCTATTTTGAGAATAAAGTATCAATGTACTTTGAATATCAATCATCAATATATAAAATTCTTTTGAAGCTGACATAGAATCAACGCACAGCCTAAACTATAAGTCCTAGAGGTATGAAATTTGGAGGGTAGTATCCTTATATAGTGTAGGGGTGCACTAAGAAAGGAATTTTGAAAAGTCACGCTCTAACGCGAGCAACGCCGCGGGAGACGGCTAGTGACGAATATTTGGCTTCAAGTTCCACTGGACTGCGAGATTATTAATTCTCTACGGCGTAGGAACACCGTAGCACCTGCTACGTAACAGTCTACTTTCCATACACTTTCGCATTATAATAAACTCAATGAAAGCTTGGGATAGTTACACCGTGTTTTGTCTTTTGCATTTAGAAGCAGATTCAAATTCGATCGAAAGATATAAAACACGTTGTGACTATAACAAGCCGCTTGGTATAGTCGCACTGTGTTTCATATCTGTGACCAAGCTTACGTCGAGTTTATTAATGACAGGGTTTGTGAATAAGATGGGTAAACCTACTGGGGCATTATTCTGTATGACTTAGGAGATTCCTTGCCGTAACCGTATGACGTCACCTTAAGGAATGACATTTATGGCATAGGAAATACGGCATAGGCATAGGGCGATTTCACGCCGCTGTCTTGTCGTGCTGCGTAACGCGCTTGTATTGGTCATAGTGAAAAAGGCCCCTGGTTGCTTTATTCATAAAATAAACACTTTCTAATACCGCGTTCACATTATGCCCATGCTGCTGCCGGCATTACTGCCGCGGACTTATTGCCACAGCAATATCACCTTTATTCTCAAGGGCATGAATATGGGTCGGGAGCTGGGACAGAGCCATGATCGTGTTCACACTATTCTCGTGCCCAAGCCCCTACCTACTGTGGCATAGTGTGAACGCAACAATAGATACGTGGAAGTCCTTATGTCAACTCTATAGTGGTATGGTTTAGTCTCACCCTACCCCCAAGGGTATGGCCAGGGGTGGGTCCGAAGTGAAATTTTTGACTAAATTGGCACGTTATGTACAGTGAGGGGTGAGAAAAAAAGGGGGGAGGGCTGTAAAACAAGGGTAGATACTTATTTCAATAAGACTTCAAAGAAAAGAAATGTAATTTCTTTTTTTTTAAACGAGAAGTACCGTGACACCTTTTTCCTGCTTTCAACAAATTAATTTTAAAAAAGCTGTTTTGTCAATTTATTTTATTCAGTATTACTTAAAATTAGGTACATTTTGTAAATAAAATGTTATTAATAATATTCCGTATTGTTATTTCCGAATATTATTATATTAATTGGTATTGTTAAAGTGGGCATTTTTGGAATTTATCAGAATTTACATAAAAACTTCTTATATGCCAAACTTTTTAAAAAACTTGAGTTGTGATTGTGACTTTTCATCATATTTCAATTAACATTACTACAATTTGGTGTTATTTTAAAAATAAATCTTATATTTAATATTAATTATAAATTATTTCTATTTTATTGGGGCGAAAAATAGCACTTTGTACAATAGAGTTTGTATCAAATAAAGACAGCTTAAATAATATTATTATTAATAACTATTACTAAAATAAAACTCTGCTAATATGTTATTGTTGTTAAAAAACTGCAGGATTTACACATGACTGTTATAGAATTATTGAGCAGAGTTTTATATAAATAATTCTCATAATACTTTAAATATAATATTATGTACTTAATAATATAAACCTACTTAAAACAATAACACATTCTTATCTAAAGTTTTGCTAAAAATAGGATAGGAGATTCTATCTAACTACATAATATCACAAAACACAGACGAGGTCTAAAGCGATATTTTAAGAACTTTAATTAGCATTATTTTATTATTGTTTCATAATTTATTTTTATAAGAGAACGAAATAAAAACTTAAAAATCTTATTGTTAACGTTTCCTTATAATGTTGCATGCAATAACTTTTTCAATTATAAATAATATTTTAACTACTATTATTCAATAATATTTTTACTTAATTTACATGACCTATAATGTTATTGTGTATGTACCTTATAATGTATTTTATATTTGTGCTATAACAACGAAATCGTTCTTGTTAATATAAATGTTTAAAAGAATGAGTTTAATATAGAAAAAAAAAAGTAAAATAAAATATAAAGTAAAATTCTATAATAATATTTAGTTTTACCGTTATATTTATGATCATCCTGTTTAGTTAATTAAAGTTGTTAGTTAAATATGATTTATATTAAGTAAAGATAGTTATTTCGTCTGTAAACATTTGACTTATAACTAATCTTATAAAATATTGATATAAATATATTTTATACAACAATTCCGTCTAAAAGGCATAGGATATAATATAAATACACTGGTGGTCCATTGTTTAAAAATGGTATTTAATTTTTGTGTTCTCTTATTTATACAAATAATAAAACTAATTCAAAAGTAAGTATTTTTTATTAAAAATAAAATAAAAAAGTATTCTGTTTATAGCTAGTTTCAGAATAATGGGGGGTTGAGTTTTGCACATAATTAATTAATTACTCGTAAGTATATAAATGGTTATTTAATTCTATTTGGTGCATATAGATTGATAGGCCTTTTGCAATCTAACATAAATTCAAGTTTTGACTAGAACAATGACTACAATATTAAAATTCGACTAGAATTATAATTTAATTATTTTATTATGATTATAATTTATTATGATTATGCTAAATTGATATTTAATCCAACGCCTGCTACAAAGTCGTCTCTTATCATTGGTACAAGAGTTGTGTGCCTGGAACAAAGAAATTAATTATTTAGCTAAATATTTTTAATTATTATTGTTATATCTATTAGCCTATATTGTTCCATTGTTGGGCAAAGGGCCTGGAGACTGGAAGTAGGAAGAGGCCTACTTTCAGTCTCCACGATCTTGAACCCCAGGTCCTGGTAACTTGGAGTTCAAGATCGTCTCATAGGCGTCCAACTCATCCCGCCATCATACGCGATTTGATTAAATATTATTTTAGTACAGAGTATACTAGTAAGCTAGTATGAAGCAAGTGTTAGGGGCATCTTAAGAGCTACCCCAAATTACAGCTTAACGTTTCGCATTTTTTAGTAGCCCTATATAGTTTTTTTTTAACTACGCTTTTGCTTATGTGACAGTTCCTTCACTTAGCTGAACGTTGAACGCAGTAGTATAGTAAGTAAAAATCGGTGCTGTGCTCAGTAAGTATCCCCCATAATACGAACAGTGTATCAAAATACAAACATTCGGTTCCTAAGCTGATAGACGCGTCAAAGGTCACGGAGTGGATTTCATTGGACACTATGTATCTTTGATAGCCCTGGGTTTGGAGTTAGGGTTGACTGCCTATTTGCAATTTTATAACCAACTTGTCTCGTCTGATTTAGATATTATTATAGCTGCATTTTTTAGTACATTTTTTAACGCTTATTTTTCAAAAGCAAGCCTTGAAGCACATATAAACCATAATATACCAAAAAAACAACAAAAAAATTATAAAGATCGTACTCAAAAGTTAACCTCAATATTTTTAAGCTTTTTAAACTACAAGCGTTTTCAAGATTTTCCAAGCAAGAAGAAGCAGAAACAACAAATTGTTGAATTTTTGGTGTAAGGTGTATGCGCTAATGTAATCATAAAAAAAAAACAATAAACAGATAGAAAACATAACTTACTCATGCGGTTGTGGCCAGGCTGGCGCGTGCTTGTGCGTGGCAGCCCTAGCCCTAGCGAGTAGGGTCATCACGGCGCGTTTAGTCGGCGACATAGCGGCCCGCGCGCCGCCCAGAAGCGGCCGCTTGCGTGTGCTCACACCCGCCGCACCTGCCGCAAGCGAGTTTATAAAACCTCATAGCTTTGACTGAGCCCCGAGTCTGTACATTTGTTTTGACTTTCGATTCGAGTATAGCACGCGCAAACGCATTCGCAAAGTGAGACATTTTATTGGGAATTTCACAATTCCGAAATCTCCCGCTAGAGTCGCTTATCGTCTCGCTTTGCGAATGCGTTTGCGTGTGCTATTACACTCGAGTCGAAAGTCAAAACAAATGCACAGACTCGGGGCTCAGAATACTCAAGGTGATAATTATATGGTCCGTACGTTCCAGTCTCAGTTATAAATTTTTAGACAGTTTTGTATGAAAATCTTTACTCAAAACTATGCTTTAGTAGGTTCTTTAACTCAAGCATGGGTTTGAGTGGAGTCTCTCAATCCTCAACCTTAATTGATTAACGCTTTAGGGCTGCCACATAAATAGTTCATTTAAAAAAATTGAAAACTTTTCGATAAATTTTGATAGTCTACATTTTGTCAAAAAATAAAAAACATGTTATAGGTATGATTATAGTGCTGACACCAAAATTGTTAATTATTATGCAACTTTAGACCAGAGAACGTAGACTGTTCTTAATACTAAATTGTGTCACTCGCTGGAGTCTTACCGGAACACTCAAGTAACATGAACCAATCTGATTATGGCCAAGTCGCTCGATGTCGGCAAGATCGCAGATAAATTGAAATAAAAAATAAAATTGCAATTTTTTTATCAGTAAAACCGTTTTATTTTTATTCTAGCTTACATAGTTTTTGAGTTGTAGTAATAATTATAAAACTTTTCGAATCGTATATATCTCGTAATATCTCAGAAACGGTGGCACGTAAGTATTTTGTTCCTTACGAGCCACCGTTTCTGAGATATATATTATCTAGATAATTTTATGATCTACAATCGAAAACTATCTAAGCTGGAATAAAAATAAAAACGGTTTTAGAATGGCTAAACAAAGCCCTATTTATGTCGTCCAATTTTATATTTTATATTTTAGCCGGATAACGTCACAATATGCATTATATTGTGACGTAATCCGGCTCTAAAAAAAGCCAGATTTTCAAAAAAAATATTTCTTTCTCTCCCTAACTACACGACACGTCTTGTCGTCAAGTGTGCGCCAACGCTAAGACAATTAAAAAAAAAACAATAGTTCTACAATGATACAAAAATTAATATAGCAGGAAAATAAAAAAAAGAAATATGTTGGTAGATACGCGGCAAATACCCAAATAAATATTTACTTTACGAGTATGTTTGATTGGCAATTATAAATACCAATTACAGTTATCTGTAAAGATTGCTTTCCGAAGGTTCACGAGATCAAAGAGTTGCTAAACTAATTTATTTTTGTAAAATGTTTATTTGAAAAGCAATCAACAAATCATAAATTGGGTACAGAAACACATGCCTATTTCAAAAATGAGATTTCAAATGAAAATGTATAATATAAAATAAACAATTTAAATTTAATAAATAATGTAAACGTACCTAAGGCCCGTATTCCGTAGTCTTACTCAAGCACTGATCCGTACTCAAGCATAGATTTTTGTATGAAAATCTCTACTCAAATCAATGCTTGAGTAACGATTTCTGTCTCGGAATACGGACCTAAGTATGTAAAGTGGTTTCCCTGAATTTTAAAATTTGTTTAAAAGTTTTGAAGGGAAAATCCAACTTTTTGCCTTTAAAACAAACGACAGCCGACTTGACGAATTACTTGACTGATATATTATTTCAAATATCTCACTTGACCCTGACAAAATTGTCTGTCAAATTTAAATGGACACTTGGCAGAATTGTAACAACTTGCAAAAGTCATAAACAAAGAACTTGAGAGACAGATGCCATAAATAGAAGAAAACGAACGCGGTGACTGTCATGGTGTTTTTGAACGTATACTCTTCATTGTAGTTAAATGCTAGAGGTATTTTTATAGGCGCAAGCATTGCAATGACAATAACACGCTAGCGGGCGATGAAACATCCGACTGATGACGTCACAATCACAACGGCGTAAACAAGCCACACCTGCGAGGCACACCTGTGTCTGACTCAGCGCTCGCCCCACTGCGCGCTGCCTATAAAACCGGGTGACGTGCTCAACGGATTCATTCGCTCGCCGGCGCTCGGAGCGAACACAACGGCAAAGAAAGAGTTTAATTATTTTGATTCGGTTAAATTCAATAACGTGTTAGTTTGGTTTGTTTCAAAGTTAAGAGATTTTTACTCGGTTACTGTAGGTTGAACTGTTTGAGAATTCGTTTCAGAGATGGCTTAATTTGGTTTGTTGTGGTTCTGACTGATTAAAGAGTTTGTCAGTATTAATTAACATGTTTTTATTAGATCCAGTACCTGTTCTCTTACATTTTAACCAATAATACTTATGTCGTAACATAAACTGTGAGCCATTGGAATAAATGTGTGTAAAGTGGTTTTTCTGAATGTGAAAATTCACCATTTTCTTTTCAAAACAAACGACAGCCGACTTTACAAATGACTTGACTTGACTTATATTATTACAATTATATCACTTGAAATTGGCAAAATTGTCTGTCGAAATGACGGACAGAGGCCATTATTGAAGAGAAGAAGAAGAGGCTAGAGGTAAAGGTGACGTACCGACCTTGCGTTGCGAGGGCGTGCACGGCTGCAGGCTTCACGCCACGCAGTGCGGGGTGCGCGTGCAGCACGCCGCCAAGCACTGGGCTGCTGAGACCCAGGATATCACCGCCACCTGGCGACAACACATCGTAACAACACATGTTTATCTTCTACTACCCCTATGAGAACTGACAGACGACCTGAGTTATTCGGGCTGTTTTAGCAACTCCTGTGCCTTGATCACGAATAAATGTGAGAGCCGAGAGTAACCGAGATACACTGCGCGGTGACACTACAGTGGTTGGCAGTCGAGCTGGCATTGACGCCCAATATAACTCGAATACATGGACGTGGCGACTGTCAGATTTGTTCGTGATTGAGGTACTGTTTTCTAAGTATCCTAAAGAGAATTGACAGATACTTAGTTATTGAGGCTGGATTTTACGAATGTTACTCAGAAATTAGATAAAGATATATCCGGACTAGTTTAATGTAATACCCAAAGAAAGCCACTTAGCATTCAGTGGGCCTATTGCTTGTTTCGGCCCTTTTAGAAATTAAAAGAGACATATAATAAGAGCGCTCACCCAACTCTCTTAACTCTGCCACATAACACTTTGACCAAGTGTTCACCATATAATCGGAAATTTAAATGTTCTAAGAATTATTTTGCCTGCTTATTAGTGATGATCTTTTGTGTGTTTTTCCACGTTGCTGAGGATGTGTTTGGCATTTATCACTAGAAATGGTTTAATATGAAAACAAACGACTTGGTGGATTTAAAACGCAGCTTAGCTTAGTCTGGTGGAAATGCACCCTTATACGTACCCCTGCTCATATAAATACACTATGCCCATTATAATCCAATAAGTAGTTGTTGACCGAGTGGTTAAAGCATCAGTGAACTTGAGTACCGCAAACTTTGGGCTTCAAACAATATCCATAAGCAAGAAATTCCAAGTTGCAAAGTTAACCCTTTGACCGATAAACAACTAATGCAGCTAAGTTAGCTATTTCATCAAGTTTGACAGTGCACTTAAAAAGTTATGGTAATGTTAATCTTATTCATGTTTATTTAAGCATAGTTTATACTATAATATCTTTCTGCAGAGGGATTATTCTCTGTGTAAAAATCTAGTAAAAATATAAATATCTTAGGATTTTGTTGAATACTAATTAGTCATTACATTTTTACCATCTTTTATTAGGAGAATTACTCAGTGTTATTATCCCTTTGATAATAACCGATTGGATTGGTAAAGCTGCAGATTCGATTCCTGCTTCGGTAAATCTTTAGTTAGGCTAAACCAGAGATCAATTAAATATGTCTAGTCGAAGCGACGCGTGACCCGAGGGCTGGTGATTATCTAGGCCAGCGTATCAGCATTGCTATTCAGCGTGCCAATGCAGCCAGTGTCTTGGGCACGCTTCCGATTGGTACTGATTTGGACCAGTTGAGCTATCTATAAATCGTTGGCAACGGTTTGTGGATGGCTCAACTGTTTCATGTGTATTTTGTAAATATTGTGAATATTGTAAATACTGTATTAGTTGTAATTTTCTTTGTGAATAATTTTTTTGAATTAAATATTGGGTATGGACATAACTTAAAAAAAAATTACCACCCTCTGAAAAACGGTTGAAGTGTTATTTTGACGTGTCTGTCTGTCTGTATACCCTCGTATACAGCTAATGCCCTCGTATTAGCTATGAATATAGGGCTTTTATTATTTACTTACCAAGAAGAGAGTTTTGTGTGAGAAGGTGGTGTGTTGGCTGTTGAAGTACCCCTCCACTGACCAGCACTCCATGACCGGTGTGGCCAGCCGCCAGCTGCAAGAAGTACTTCTAAATTAAGGAATTCCTGACTGAGTGGTGAATGAAAATAGTTATTTGTTATACAAGAGTGCAAAGTTGCTTCTTAACCGCGTGTTCAATTTTGATGACCGAGCAAGCGAAGGATTCTAAAATTGAATCACGATCGCAGCGAGTGATTCAAAATTAGAATCCTGAGCGTTAGCGAGGGAATCAAAAGAGCACGAGGTGAAAAATCTTTGCACTCGAGTGCAACACGTAACTTTTCATTCCACCTCAGCGAGGAAATGACTAAATGCAAAAAAGCTCATTTGCGCGTTATCAACAGTTTCAGTCAAACAAACTTCCTCGTCGCTAGAATCACTCATTTTAGTTTTTTCACTTGTTTTTAATATAAGGTTTAACAATGACGTGAAAAAATGCCGCGTAAAGAACCGCGTACAAAGCAAATTGAAAAAAGAACACCAAGAAGGTTCCGAGTCTGAGTTTTTAACAAATTAAAAAAAAGTTGTATGATATATTCGGCACCATAGAGGTAGCAGTAAATAGGTTTAATGTTTTTTTTAATTCACAAACTTAGTGCACACGATGTTCTAAATTCAATTTACTTTATCCTCTAGAGAATAAAAACGGCTTTTGCACTCAGATATTGAAGAGCAAAAATACTCTTTCCGAGATGGTGGGATGAAAAATTATTTTTTCGCTTTGTTCTTTTGCTTCGGAAGGCACGTTAAACTGTCGGTCCCGGCTCTAGCAGTCGTTAAGCAACGACGGAGGCCTCAAGGCGGCCTAAAAACTCCGGCACCTGGAGTTGACCACTAACTCATACGAACCTACCTACCTACCTTTGCTCATGTGACTCTATGATTTGTAACAGCTGGACAGATTTAGGTTAAACTTGGTGTTAATTCGTATAGTTCTTCACCTGGAAGTGGAACGCTGGAAAAGCTATTCTCCTAGAGCTAGACATTGACAGCTACTTGTGTATCGAAAGAACTCAGAGGGATAAAGCAAGCAAGCTCGTATGAGTTTGTGGCCAACTCTGTTGACGGCCTAAAAACTCAGAGGGTGAAACTTTTTGATATCATTTGTATCTTTTTGATTGTAGGGCAGGCTCGCCCTATTAGACCAGCAGGCCTCAGATGCGCACCGCGAGATATTTGTCATGTCGTTCTGTCAAAATGTAAGCATTTTGTACTAGTTTAGGAACTATTGCATTATCTGTGGTAATGTTGTCGAGAAACCGCGCCTTTGAATTTTCAACTTTTGACATTTCTGCATGACTATTATCTCTTCCTCCGAGAGGTACGACGACTAAGAAGTGTCAAAAGTGTACATTATGGCGCGTTTTGTCGACACCATTAGGTACCACAGATGATGCAATAGTTTCTAAACTGGTACAAAATGCTTACATTTTGACAGAACGACATGACAAATATCTCGCGGTGCGCATCTTAGGCCCGCAGGGTAGAAGCCTTCAAAAATAATAAAAAGTAATAAAAATTTATAGTAGAATGAAACCCATTGGGTTTTTATTCTACTATTATTTTTTTCAATTTAAAAAAATTATCTATTGTCTATAAGATTTTCATGACTTTTTATTTTCTCTTGTTCCAAATCGCTGGGTACTAATAATTTCCAAGACTGACAAGGCAGAGATTGCTGATTAGTGGTAAGACTGCCCATTGTACAATTAATTTAAGTTTTTATTTTATTTTATTGTAATTACGTTTTAAGGTGTGCAATAAAGTATTTTTCATCTATCTATCTAATTTCTATCTTCTTGGAAACCATCGGTTATTCCCATCGAACCCACCGGCTGGCCGACTTTTCCATCGGCCCCCCGGCCGATGGAAAATAAAAATGTCTACATCAGCCACTCTGCCCTACAAACTTCGGTCCGTGCTCCGAAGCCCCAAGACTAATTTCCTACCTGATGATGAGTTATGTGCTCTGGAGGTGGATTGGGGGTAGGCGGGGAGAAGTCCCGGTTTCCTCCATTGATGAGGCCCGGCAGAGGCGCTGGTGCCGTGGACTGCTGTATTCCTGGCATCTGAAAGATGAGATCAGTTTAATTGTAATGAGAATAGTTTATTAAGCTACTACTCATCACACAGCTCTTCGTGTGGGCTTATTGTCGTAATCCCTCAACATCATTACCACAGATAATGCAATAGTTCCTAAACTGGTACAAAATGCTTACATTTTGACAGAACGACATGACAAATATCTCGCGGTGCGCATCTTAGGCCCGCTGCGGGACAATGACAATCTTCAAAAAATTGTTGGCGTTTTCTCCAGTATAATGTTTAATTGTGGCTGTTGGGGTGGTAGAGCTCTTCGTAAAAGTTCACTCGGAGACCTACCCACTTTTTTCAGCTGTCCAGTACCTCTATCACGAACAAATCTGACAGTCGCCGCGTTAACATGTTCGAGTTATATTGCGCGTCAAAGCCAGCTCGACTGCCAACCGTTGTAGTGTCACCGCGCAGTGTATGTCGGATACGCTAGCGTTACGATACGTTTGTGATTATCACATTTATTCGTGATCAAGGCACTGTAATACAATACTCGCATTGCGGTGTTCCGGCTTGACGGGTATGAGTGCCGGCGTCTAAGACTAAACCCCTTCTCGTCTCAGAATAATAAACGCGTTTTTAGCCACCTCAGTAGATGTGATCTATAAGATCTATTAGGTGGTGTATTGTTAAAATAAGACACCCGGTTATAGGCAGAAATAGCCGCATATATAACTTTGCACTACTTTTTTTATCATAGCTTAATTTTATTCACAGTAATATTGTGCTAATGGAGGAAACTTTGCTTGTTTATTTACTATCATAATAATATATTTATCATAATATTATACACAATATTTTTAAGTTATTATGCTATTGTACTAATTGTTTCCTAAAAATAAAATAAATGCACATCATATGGCCCCTCTATAACATAAAAACACTCAAACCACCACAGTAGCAGAATTTTATAAAAGAATTCCTCCGATAAAAACCACAAAGGTATAAAAATGAAATCATTTTCCGCCTACAAATATTTATACTCTATCGCGTTCTGATAGTGAATAAAGAGATCGGAACAGTAACCCAATTTTTGTACGATTGGGTTAGCGCCGGGTCAAGTGCCTTTTGCCTTTATTGCGGTCATTGTGACCTTCAAGGACCTCAAATTGAGGGGTTGTGCTTTAGGTTATAGTGTCTCAATTGGTGCCACTGCTTCAGAAGTGAGTTGTATTGAAGTAGGTAAGGAAAAGGGCCCTTAAATACAGACTCTAGGTCCTAGGTAGACCCAAAAGTGTCGGTGTAAACAAAAAAGTAGGTAACCTAAAAAAAACTTTTCTTGAAATTTCTTAAGTCCGATCAGGAATATTATTTATTTTTACTGTTCAGCAAGTTTCCGCAATATTTAGGCCCTTCGCGCACTAGGCAGCCAGTAAGACATATGGGAATTCGTGGCTGCCTACGGACTAGGCAGCCAGGCTGCGGCAGCCAATAAAACATATGGGAATTCGTGGCTGCCTAGTGCGCGGGGACTGACGGCAGCCACATACATTCGCATACACACGCTCTGGCTGCCGCAGCCTGGCTGCCGCAGCCAGGCCGCCTAGTGCGCGAAGGGCCTTAGATAGATAGATCTACAATAACGCCCGTCCGCACTACGAATTGTCTTCAAGAGCTTATCACAATTTCGGCTCTATTCCACCAAAACAGACCAAACAATGCCATTCATCCGAAGCCCTGCTGTCATTACTTTATTACGACGTTCCCTGCGAACTACGAATACTTGCCCTAACTCACAGAACACCTATATCTCTATCTTCCTAACTTCCCAGAAATTGCTCGCATCTACCCTCACTTGCTAATGCTTGCCCGCACTCTATTGATTAATCGCGGTCGCGCTTATCCTGCCTGATTAACGGGCGATTGTTTGGTTCCACTATGAAACTGGTTGCAAAGCAATATGAGCTTTATTCCACTTGGTAATAAAGATTTTGTGATGTCCCTAAAGTGACATGCGAGTAATAAAAACTCCGACCTCTCTAGCCGAATTGATAATCGCTGGAGAAATTATTTCAAGTCAAAAATGTTTGGGAACATCACGTGACTTATCGCTTATATCATTCCATACAATAATAAGCTCTTCATGGAATTTTGCAGTATGGAGAGAGCAGCAAGTGAAACTTCAGCACATAGCACTACAATAACATCTATGTTTGGATTACTCGTTCACACCATATCTAGCGACGGTCGGCAGAATTATAACGCTCCAGCCAGATTGATAGATCATAAACCCTCTTAATTCACCTAAAGGGTTTCCTAACTGCTGTCTGTTGGGAGTTTGTTTGTTCAATTTAAAACCCTTCCCTTTTGAAAGTTTGACAGACATTTTGCTATGGTGAGGTTTCAGATTACTAAAGCGGTAAAGCTTTTGTTCCGCATGATGATAAGCGGTTACGGTTACCTACTGACATTAGCCCGTTTTTTGATTTTTTTTAGTTCCTTGGAGCAGGTTATAGTTTTAAAACCATACCGCCTAGTCTAACGTTGTGTTTTTTTCCCTAATAGGTTAGTTTGTTTACGTGTTTGTCTTGCGTAAATGATAAGTCAAGTCAAGTCTTCGTCAAGTCGGCTGTCGTTTGTTTTGAAGAGAAAATGGTGGATTTTCTCTTAAAAACCGGAATCGAATTTTCACATTCAGAAAAACCACTTTACACACATTTTTTCCAATGGCTCACATTTTGTGTTACAACCTAAGTATTATTGGTCAAAATCCCACCAAAATTAAACAACAATACCAACAATAACACAAGAAAAACTATTAAAATAAAAATGCTACGTGTTGTTTCAAAAAATGTCGAAATTCGAATCCCGACATAAGCCCGAGTTGAGCATTGCAGTGCCTTGATCACAAATAAATGTGGCAATCGTAAACGAATTGTAACGCTAGCGTATCTGAGGTACACTGTGCGGTGACGCTGCAATGCTTGCCAGGGGCCTTATTCACTATGACCAATACAAGCGCGTTACGCAGCCCGACAAGACAGCGGCGTGAAATCGCCCTATGCCTATGCCGTATTTCCTATGCCATAAATGTCATTCCTTACGGTGACGTCATACGGTTACGGCAAGGAATCTCCTAAGTCATACAGAATAATGCCCCAGTAAAGTTAGCGTTGACTCGCAATAATGATGACGGGATGGAGCGTCAAACTCTATCAAAGTCAAGGCTCTCTTATTCAGTAAAATTAAAAAGATAATTTTATATCGTCTTATGAACCGTGATTCTAGGCGCGTGTTCTTCATGACCAGAGCCTAGAAGAACGGGCAAGGAGCTACGGTTATGTTCCAAGCTCTCTTTTTGATCCATCTTACAAAGAATTATAGGTACTTATCTAATAGGCCTCAGCATAAGTACCTAATGCTGAGCTGAATGCCTTTTCACTACCACTACATACATTGTAAATATTTTTTATGCTTATGTATTATAGTTTAAATTCAAATTCAAATCGTTTATTGCACTTATGTTGCTTTAAAGATGTTGTACAAAAGGTAGTGTAGCAAACATAAACCCTGTTAGGGCACAGCAATTTGTTCAGGTATAGATATAGGCTTTAGGTGGCATATTTATGTATATAGTTTTAAATATTTCAATAATTTTCATCTAGAAACTCGTGCAATGAATAAAAATGTATATGTTTATGATTATGACATTTTTTTTATGTAATTTAAGTGGTGGTTGGAATAAATGGTTTTTCTTTCTTTTCTTTCTTTCTTTAAATGATGAAGTTCTAGTGTGGTGCAACTAAAAATAAATCCGATGTCGTTATTCTGCGACGCGAGCTACTGGAATGCCTGGAAGTCCCAGTTCTTACCCTGTGCTTATGCTGTTCGTCTCTCAAAGGTAGTGCCTCCTCGCTACCGCTCCGAGACTCAGGTGGAGACATGCGTCGCTGCTCGCTGCCTGATGATAGAATCTGCATCTCTAGCATTTGTTCTTGTCTGATATCGTCGTTGTAGTCCTGCAACAAGATAATTTTGCAAATATTTTAAAACCCCCGACTAAAAAACTATTCTTTGATTCTCTCCATCGTTGGTGGACCTCATCAGACCTTGGAGTATGGACTCCAGTTCATTTTATCTCAATACTTTGAGGTTTAGTTAATGCTTCAAACTGGAATTATGCCTGAGATTTATCATAAATGAGAAACTAAGGGCTATTTAAAAAAACAAATGAAAATATAATTGTGATTTTGTTCGGATTATAAAGGTCACCAAATTACAATCTTTGTGACTCCCAATAAAACACAATAATAGGTATTTTACTAGATTTCTTTAAGAGCCTCTTACGACCCCTCTGTCCTGAAGGTCTCAAAAGGATAAACTTATAAACGGAAACGTTTTCCCTTAGCGAAACTCAGTAACTTATGCTCTACCATTATTACAATGGCTTAGTTTCTCTTAGAGATATTAGTAGGAAGGACCCTGCAATTTCCTACAATTTAATCTAAAGATGTTTGAAACAATGTCGGGTATTCTGTGTAGAGATAACTCAGACACTCGCCAAGTATAGTTAATTGAGTCTTAGGTCCGTAAGCATTCAAAATCGAGTGGTAAAAAAATTCACACTGTGGTGTGACTCAATTACACATATCAATTTTTTTAAAGATTCGTAATTTTGAAGGCTTTATGCTCAGTTCGGCAGATATTGTATGCTAATAGGGATGAAGTCATAATATCTCGACTGAAAACTCGTTTAACCCTTGGTGAGACGAGTTTTCAACGTCATTCTGACGTCATCCCTGATAGAATAAAACCTCTGGATTATGTTAAAAAAATGAAAGAAAAAAATAAACACCTTAGCTTTTACTTTTGCTTAACCTAGTCTAGATTATATGATCTACTTAGTTGAGTTTTTTTTAATAACTAACTGGTCAGTTTGTGTTACCTATGTATAGTTACTATACTCTAGATTTCTCCCAGTATTAGTCTGCACTTTTACTTTGGCAATATAATACTATTTATCAAAAAACTCATTGTATAAAAGACTCGTGCCCCATTTAAAGTAAGCGTCCGCGCCATGATCGGGTAATATAAACTTTACTCATTTAAAATGTGCTCCAAATGCAACGCTCACCCTACTGTCTGCATCTCGTAGATATGAAGCACTACTCTATAGTTCCTGGAAACTGGTGACCGTCTAAAATATGACAGTTCTATACTTTGACAGGTGTCACAACTCAACCGTCTCGGTAATACGGTGTAGGGCTACCTACTCTTTTAATCTCAAAAATTACACGTACCTATTCTGCCAAAATTTATGAATTCAGGTGGGTTACTCTCGAACACAGTTTCAATCCGGATTCATAGATTTTGACCGAAGTCCTGTCATTTTTCAGTACAAAATGACACGAAATCTGTCAAAATCCGGATCCAATTTGGAACGGTGGTGGTCAAGAGTAGCCCTGCAGATTGGAACGTGATCGAGAGTAGCTCTACTGTGCTGTGGACTGTGCGGGTTTGATCCCCACTGAGAACAAACATTTGTGTGATAGCAAATATGGATGTTTATCTGTATCTTGGTGTTCTTGTTTTATAAAATGAAAATAATAAAAAAAATCCTGGACATATCATACAATTATAATTATGTATTCACAACAAATTGTGTTTATGTATTTGATCAGCAATCTAGTTCCCATAGAACAAAGTCTGCTAAGTTTGGGACTAGAAGGCGTTAAATATAATGTCCATGAATACCTATTTATATTTTTATACTCTATCCATGCTTCGAAAATTACCCTTGTTTTATCTTTCGATAGAGTCGAGGTGAGAGTTATTCGAGGCACGGATTATTTATACCAGTCACAAGTATTTACTAGGAATATAGGCACCTGGGAAGTCTAAGCAGTGGCTAATCAGTGTAAAAGGTACAAAACATGCGTCTAAAAGTTACTTTACGGTCGTGATGTTACGGTACCCGTTTTCAGCATACAAACAACTTGAGCGGAGACTTCCGACAGACATTTACATGAATTTACTTTGAAGTTGTGTTCCAAGATGTTATTGTTGATCGTTTGTGAATTCATGAAATGAGTGTTTCGTTTCGAGGTGATGCAAAATGGAACCATTTTGAATTTAGACGGTCGCAGATAATATACATTTTGACAATTGAATTTTTTTATAATTTTTTTTGCTCGGGAGAGCCTGCACTTTGGTTATTTAAAAATATACTACTATTACTGCGCCCTCACAGGGTACCTACATGTCTGTTCTTATATGCTAACTATGACCTATGCTATATGTAATCAATAAATGAAATGAAATGAAAAAAAAAGACACTCTTGAGCATCGTATTATGGAACAAAACACAATGATGATTTTATTTTGTATAAGAGAATGCCTCTCTGTATGCCAAGCCGTGTTGGGTTAGGCACAAGTACTGAATAAGAGAGATTACATACGGTAAAGAGACAGCCAAAACAAAATAAAGATGGACTTTGTTCAAATATTTATACAGTGAAAATTTAAAAGTCTGAGTTTCGGGCAGTGGAAACTTGAAAATGTACGAAATAATAATAGGTACCTAATAATAACAAATATTTATGGACATCACACAGCACTTAGTCCCAAACTAAGCAAGCTTGTATACTATTGTGGGAACTAGATTGCTGAAGGAATATTTATATATTTACTTATAACACAGCAGTTATCTCATCAACATGTGCTATTTCTACTTCTTTTTACTTTATGGTCTGTTTACCTATCTTTGTCACAAATAAATGTATTTTATTCTTCTTCCTACTTATTTTTATTCTGACTACAAAACTGGCCATCACTATAAACGGTTTCAAATGGATTTCACGACGTGCCAAAGCAAACATACATATATGTCAAACCAGAGACGTCTGTACGATTTTCTAGGATTGTAGAATGCGGACGAAACAGAATCTATCAGATCTACAAGATGTAGTAGCCTAAGAGCCAGTGAACGTTATTTTATAACGGCTGAAAGTTTGACAGTGCATGCTCCTAACACAGGTAAGAACCGATGGACCATCGAGAAGTTTGGCAAATAAAAGAGACTAACTTGCTTCTATCCATCTAAAGGTTGTCTGGAAGAGATCGCTTATAGCGATAAGACCGCCCATTGTACCTCATACTTAAAACTTAATAATCTTTTATTGTTTTTTTTTTATTGGTGTGCAATAAAGGATATATCTATCTATCTAACGGCCGGTTTCTCGTACGATCCCGCACTTATCCACTAACCAGCCTGGGGCATTATTCTGTATGACTTAGGAGATTCCTTGCCGTAACCGTATGACGTCACCGTAAGGAATGACATTTATGGCATAGGAAATACGGCATAGGCATAGGGCGATTTCACGCCGCTGTCTTGTCGTGCTGCGTAACGCGCTTGTATTGGTCATAGTGAATAAGGCCCCTGTCAAGTTGACAAGTGTCACATTGAGTAACTGAAAGACCAATTTATCGTCAAACATCAACGACAGTAGTGTCATGTTAAATTCTGACATGTCACTATTTTATCAGCGTTGAATTTCGTTGATACGCGTTTGTGCAACCCATTTTCCAGATAACCAGAGATTTGACATTACATTAGTTGCTAGTTGATTTTAACACAGAAACCGGGCGTAATCGTGCAGAAAAGCAATTTTTTTGTGGTAAAAAAACGGTTTAGGAAATGGTTATGTGCTATGCCCCTTTCCGCACCCCAGCACCACTACTAATATAACTCAAACTTACATTTACGACAGATTGGCTCGTAAAACCAGGCTTTAAATGGATCACGTTATAGCTTGTTGGCTTTATGAGGACACCTGGGAGCCTCAGATGACTGTAAAAATATATATTTCACGTTCTAAAATCACCGAGAAATATTACAAATGTCAAAATATGGGCAAGTTTCATATCTCGCTTGTAGCTCTGTCCGCAGTGCTGTTATAGGTTGTAGGTTTATCTATTTATTTAATAAGGGTATCCAAAAGAAAACACAGTTCGATCCTCATTGAGGAAAAATATATTTTTATGTGTTGAATGTGTTTTATTTATGTACGTATGCGTTTACACATAATAAATCTTTAATTATGAAAATCCTCTTCAGATTCAGAATTAGACAGAGTACGGACTCTAATCTTAGAACCTTTAGATAAATAAAATGTTTCAAACTGCAATTATGCTTCTCGATACTGGTTTTCAGAGCTGATGATTATCTTCATCACAGAGAAACAGCATCACCGAATGAAACATAAATCCAATAAATTATTTTTCTTACGAAAGAAACCGCATTCAAATCGGAGCTCTACTTTAAGAGATACGAGGGTACAGACAAACAAACAGACAGACAGACACAACGCCGTCAATCTTATAAGACGCCTTCCGTTTTCGGTCGGTGAATACAGCTTTATGTTTTGTAAACATTTATACGCTGAAGAAGTTATTTGGTCTTATTTCCCGACTCGCTACGATTTACGAAACAATAACAGAGATTCGTATATCATAATAATATCTTACGAAAGCGGGTTATGATACCGATAATATTCTTTTCGCTGTCTTTATTGGGAAGAAAGTTACGAAACAATAAAATATACCACTAGCCTCCTTACTTACGATCGCTGCATAACTTTAATCAGCTGTATAAATTATTGCTGTTACCTACTAACAGGTAATGTCAAACAGTGACAGAGTTAGACTTTGATTCAACTGTTTAACTATTCGTCTGTCATAAGTAAGGCTCGGAGTCTACTACGCTCTCCGTCAAATAAAATACTGTCCGACTTGTCAAAAACAAAGACGAATCTGTATAATAGTAAAAAAGCCAAAAATCAAAAATCACGCCTTAACTACTGGACCAATTTCAATGAAACTTATACCATTCAGAAGCCCTTTTCCCGGATTGAAACATAGGCTATATTTTATTGAAATCAAAGACGTGACTTCTAGATACAGCTTGACCTCTGTAAGGCAAAAGCCGCCTTTGACACGATGTTTATCGTATACTTGTTGACAGATATTTTGGTGGAAAGTTTCGCACGCGTACGAAGTCGCGGGTATCAGCTAGTAAGAAATATAAAGAGAGAAGAGGCTGTATACAGACATAGATTATGACGAGATAAATTGATATAATCCTTAGTTTTGGTTGGTCAACGTCAAACAGTGGAGTGGTTACCCTTCCACGTTTGTATGGAAAGGTGTGCGACTCGTTCAACCTTAAGCCCTTTTCAGCTTATTACTTATTAGCCCACTTGGGTAAGCGTAGGTCCTTACCAAAGTAGAGACATATTCCAAAACAACGTACTCGTAACCTATAGGTATAGTACGAGTAATCAACCAATGCGTATTGTTAATTTAGCTGGTCTTGTTCATAATTGGGGTTTTAATCGAGATTGATTCGATTAAAACCAAAATGAAGAGGAATCGCTACTCGAATAATAAATGTATTTGATTTCAGAGCCTATCTCACCATTTCTACTGAGATTTTGTTTCAAATACACAGATTTTGTAAGAAGAAAAACGCGGGTCGCGGTAGGTTGCAATTAAGTAAAAACTGATTTTTAACCTCTCGAAAGTTTCTATGGTTTTAGTACACTTTGTTACAGTTTGACAACCATGTGTAAATTACCCCCCTTACTTACGATCACTGCATAACTTTATTCAGCTGTTTAAATTATTGCTGTCACCTACTAACAGGTATTGTCAAACAGTGACAGAGCTAGACTTTGATTCAACTGTTTAACTATTCGTCTTAAGTGTTGTCAAAAGCTCGTCTAAGCATTTAGAAATAATGTAAAACCCACATAATATACTATAGTGCCGACAGGTGGAAACAGTGTGCGGGTTTACGAGATTTTCATGACGTCGACAGAGCTTAGGAGAAATTGATTTTGGTATGAACTTATACTATGTAAGGATGAAAATTGAAAATGTTCTGAGATGCTTTTATTTAGTAAATTTTGCGATGAGCTCGAGTTGGTCGTAAGTCTAGATCGAACGATTTTTATGACAGAGATCGGCGGTGGATGTATTGGTGGGCATACACGCTACGAGAAATCGTTACGATCAGACTGTACAGTTCGAACTTACAAAAAAAAGTTCAGCTTTACAAAAATATGGCAAGTAAACCATTTTAGAATATTTTTTTATAAAAACTCGCTTTCATTTTAAAATTACACAGAAAATACTCCGTATAAATGTAGTTCCGTACGCGAGGTGTACTTTACACGTGAGTGTACACTCACTGGTATATTTAATGCATGCATTCGCTCTAGCATTCCATATTGCGTGTGCATATGTAATGGAGACCAAAAAACCAAATAAATTTTCACTCTGAGCTCTGAATTTTCATGTTTAATATTCTAAGCTTGTAAAGTGTCTGGGAACGTAGTAGGTACTATAGCGTATTTTAATTTGGCAGACTTTAAACTGCAACCACAGTATGCACTGCACCGCTATGAACCCACTAAAATAATCACACGTAAGTCTCAGTGATATAAACAAACCCCATCCTCTCAACCTAGTCAGCCATATCCACTGGAAAGACATCCTACTTCCTACTAATATTATAAACGCGAAAGTTTGTGAGTATGGATGGATGTTTGTTACTCTTTCACGTAAATACTACTGATCAGATTTGGATGAAACTTGGAATATATATTTTCCGTGACCTGGATTAACACATAGGCTACTTTTTATCCCAGAAAATCAACGGGATCCAACGGGACGCGAACTAATATTATAAACGCGAAAGTTTGTGAGTATGGATGGATGTTTGTTACTCTTTCAAGCAAAAACTACTGATCCGATTTAGAAGAAACTTGGAATATATATTGTGCGTGACCTGGATTAACACATAGGGCTACTTTTATCCCGGAAAATCAACGGGATCCAACGGGATGCGAACTTAATAATACGAAAGTTTGTGAGGATGCTTGTTACTCTTTCAAGCAAAAACTACTGATCCAATTTGGATGAAACTTGGAATATATATATTATCCGTGACCTGGATTAACACAAAGGCTACATTTTATCCCGAAAAATCGACGGGATCCAACGGGACGCGAACGAAGTTGCGGGCGGTAGCTTGTCGTCAATACGTGCGGAGCTGACTAAGCCAAGGGTTTCCACACGATGTTTCATTAGTATTACTACAGATCATATAATACTAGTATTGCTTACTGGTACTAAGAATCTTCTCAGCTCAGCCAGTGCGTACGCGATTCTGGCGTGGGCCTCAGCTGGGGTTGCAAAAGCACTGATCTCGACGTGCAGCTCATCAGATAGATGCGCAAACTTCGGGTCTCCAGAGACTCGTAGTTCTTCCTCCTGTAAAATAATAAATTCAATACTTATATTTGTTTTATTGTCTTGTTTTAGTGGTTAGGTTACTTTCGTGGCATCACTGTAACTACTGCTCTGCCGGAAGACCAGCGTTGGTCGCATGTCGATCGAAAAATACAAATACAGAATGTTTTATATTTCGTTCACATAAGACCACACACTAAGGCCCGTATTCCGAGACAGAAATCGTTACTCAAGCATAGATTTGAGTAGAGATTTTCATAAAAAATCTATGCTTGAGTAAGGATCAGTGCTTAAGTAAGGCTACGGAATACGGACCTAACACTATCCGCCAAATTATGTTTCCAGATTTATCTTGGATCTAACCGAAACCGCCAAAAACCGCGTCTGTTTTGGACTTAACTAGGTTTTTTCATATTACGTAACATATAAATCTGACAGCTTTGACAGGGGTTAAGTCCAAAACAGACGCGGTTTTTGTTAGATCCAAGATAAATCTGGAAACATACTTTGGCGGTATTAGTTTAGGCACAGGGCCTCTACTGTGAAAAATGACTTACGAAGATTCGGTAGCGTCGTTTCTGTTACACTGCGCAGTTATCTCGAACGATGGCGTGTGCTCTTGCGAAGTGACAGCGTCATTGCGCAGTGTAACAGAAACGACGCTGCCAAATCTTTGTAAGTCATTTCTCACAGTAGAGGCCCTGTGCCTAAACTAATACCGCCAAAGTATGTTTACAGATTTATCTTGGATCTAACAAAAACCGCGTCTGTTTTGGACTTAACCCCTGTCAAAGCTGTCAGATATATATGTTACGTAACACACAGAAATTATGTATGTTATGGGTGTAGTAGGATAAGGCTCATAAATACGCTGATTAAAACTTTTGATGATGAGAAGGAATAATTTGACTAAGCGGACTATCATAATAAAGCTCTCTAAAAGCTAAAACCCTTTGTAAGAGCTCAGCTTACCAGCATTATTTTACCACAAACAAAACTATAACTTCTTGCTAAATAAATAGATAAGTTTGTTGGTTTATTCTACGGGCTAACCTAGCCCGTAGGTATTTACGGGATTACTCGTGTTACTAGAGTGGTTTCAGTTCATACTTCGAGTCTTAGTATGTTCTTTGAATCATTCCACTTTCCGCAGCAAGATCTTCCGCACCGTCGCTTGTTTTGCGCACCAATCAATTTTAAGCTTGGTGTTAAGTTTGATCTCGACCTTAATAATAATAATAATAATAAATATTCACGGACATTTAACATAACGCCTTCCAGTCCCAAACTAAACAAAGCTTGTACTATGGGAACTATATAGATGACTGATAGAATACATAATATACTTTTTTTTTGTAAATAGTGTAGGCATTAGGTTGCCTCCTGACGCTGTATATTATATTATCATCTTCAATAAATGTAAAGGCCACGCTAGTTAATTAATTTCAAGCTATTGCATAGCTTCTATCGCGGGCCTTGAGCGTGGAGACCGAATCCAGAAATTCCGTAACGAAAATAACCTAACGCCCCCCACTCCGACCGGCACAGCGGTGATACGATAAAAAATGCTATGCAATAGCTTTACCGCGGCAGTCTCCGAGTGCCACACGTTTTTTTAATTATATTCTGTATGAAAGATTAAGCCTGTGCAATTTACAAGTGATGTTTAAATTATAAGTCTGTTCTGTGATTTTTTGAAAATATGCATCTACAACGAGCGAAGCCAAAGGCATTCACTAGTGATATAAACTTGTTTGTTACCTCGCGCTACAACTAATCTTGCACGGTTAGGCACAAAGGCATGGGTAATCCCAGATTATACTTAGTAGAACACAAAGGCACGGTACTAATTTGTTATGTGTTATGTTCCACGGTTTTTGGGTTTCATAGTTATTTCTTGTTGAATTGGGGGAATAGAATAATCCGTAAAATGATTTTTTGTCATTTTTAACCGACCTCAAAAAAGGAGGAGGTTCTCAATTGGACTGTATGTGTTTTTTTGTAATGTTACGCGATCACTCCGCCAATTATAAATCGATTTTGATGATTCTTTTTTTGTTTGGTATATCATACTTCAGCGGTGGTCCCATATAAATTTTATCAAAATCGGTTCAGTAGTTTGGCAGTTAAATAAGAATAACTGGGAAAACACGTCATCCACATACACAATTGCGTATTATTATACTTTCCTGTGAATTTTCTGTGGTGTTTACGATCAATAGAATAGTCCCAATGAACTGCCATCATCATCATCATTTGATGGTGAAAGCGTATCAAATTAAAGCTGGTTTTTCAAGTTTTTAAACTTATAAATTACTAGCTTCCGCCCGCGATTTCGTTCGCGTCTCGTTGGATCCCGTTGATTTTCACGGATAATATTATTCCAAGTTTCATCCAAAACGCATCAGTATATAATTTTTGCGTAAAAGAGTAACAAACTTCCATACATCCATAAATACATACAAATTTTTGCGTTTATAATATTCTACATCATAAAGCTAAGTTGAATAAGCAAATTCTTTACCTTCTGCCGATCCTTCATGGACCCTCGACCCAGGACCGCCATCTTGCACATGGTGTCTTCTTGGAGTCTCTTCAGCGAGTTGCCTTTGGGACCCAGCAGCTTGCCGACGAAATTGAACTGAAAAATATATTATGATAAAAAAACTGGCAAACACAGAGACCAACACCGGGGTCAATGGCGCGTCTTGAGAGAGACCTACGTCCAGCAGTGAAACAATATAGGATTGATGATGATTAGCTGACATAAAATTATGAATCAAAATATGGACTCTTAACACAACGACGTAAAAGTCATTGATTTTGTCAAATAGAAAACTGTGAACTTCATAGTCAATCCCTAGTCACTGGCTGTTTGTTTGGCCGACAATTGCGCGACGTGAAAAATTTCAACTAATCTAGGTATCACTTCAAAATGCCGATGCTCTTCTAATTTTTTTTAGCAGTCTTAAGCACTATAGTAGGTGGCAAATAACACCGCAATACAGGTCATTCACCCACCTTCACCATGATGTCGCAAAATTCAATTTATTTATGGTGTATAGTATTATATAATCTGTGGTATGGTAAACAAACAGTACTACGAAATTCGAGCGATTACCGTCTTAGCAACAGGTTTGTATGGAAAGCGACAGAATTAGTCATTCATAAATTGATTTTTGCGACATTGTGGTAAAGGTGGGTGAATGACCTGTATTGCGGTGTTATTTGGCACCTACTTTAGCTTATTTTGGATTCTTGTAGATCTAAAAATTGAAGCTAGATAAAATCCTATAGATTTTTCAATACAATTTCAATAATCTGCTTGTAAAAATTCCCATCCTTAGCACATCTCACAAAACCAAAAACATAGCTTCGTATAATCCGTTTCCACCAGTGCTAAACTAAGATATGAAAATAAAAGATTCCTAATTGGTGGCTTTCGATCACATCCTTCGCAAGGTAGCTTGACATAGCTCTAGTGGAAAACCCTTTTTGAGGGGACAGATAAGCAAGATACCAGCTAAATCTCACCCCGGTAACAAGCAAAGCAAGAGAGCTCAAACATTTACCGACGAATCAAGTCCCATTAAGGCAAGCGTCCACAGGCCTGCATCGCACGCATTGAACGGATCGCACGCAACGGATTTTAGTTTGCCTTGTATAAAAACTCATACAACTGCGTCCACTGATCCGCACCGTACGGACGAGTTTTTATACAAGGCAAACTAAAATCCGTTGCGTGCGATGCGTGCGATGCAGGCCTGTGGACGCTAGCCATTATAGACAGGTACACAGCTAAACAAACACACAGTGAGTGAAGCTTTGTTCAATTTAATTGGCATCCTGTTTGCTTAGTGCGTTTGCTCGGCCGAGTGCTTGGGGTTTTATAGGCTCTAGTCATGGACGGATAATACGTCCATGGCTCTAGTTCTAGCCAGTTCTTTTTTTTTTACAGGCGTCATGGCTCAGTCGGTAGTAGCTCTGCCTTCCGTGCTGTGGGTCGTGGGTTCGATCCCCACCGAGAACAAACATTTGTGTGTTGTAAACATAGATGTTTGTTCTGTGTCTGGGTGTTTCTATGTATTATAAGTATGTATTTACAAAAAAAAATGTATGTGTGTATTCTATCAGCCATCTAGTTCCCATCGTACAAGCTTTGCTTAGTTTGGGACTAGAAGGCGTTGTGTTAAGTGTCCGTGAATATTTATTATTATTATTTATTTATTTTAAATTCACTAAAAGTACAGATTATATAATACTATACCTAAAAGTATTCGTTTTGTTTTTAAATCGGTATATCAAGCAAGCTGATGGAGTCGTGTACTCGTCGTGTAGTCATGAACAAAATTTAAAGAGGAACACGGTAATTTTGCGTTGAAAATTTTATATTATATATTATATTATCCTATATAGGTATAGAGAATTTAGTTAGAGAGTCAAAATTTCCGTTTCGGCTCAATTAACATCCGGAAGTAGGTATGTAAGTCATAATCATAAATCTACGTATTTCCGGTCAATTGAGTTTCCTCATTTTAAACGGTACGAAACTATCATTTCTAAAATCACCATCAAAATTCAATCTTCAGATAACAGCTCTTATTCAAAAGATCCGATAGTTCATTTTCCATTGAGCATTCTACAAGTTTATTACATCCGATAGGGCGACAAAAATTACCACTAAACAGAAAACACTCTGTCCAATTTTGATCTTTAATTCAGTAGGTTTACGGTTTAGTTTGGGCTGAATGTTTTTAAGAAAATCGTATGACTAAACCATGAAATGGTCGATTGGGTTTCAGGACGAAACAAGTCGCTGTAAAAACAAAGTGGAGTTTCAGGTATTGGTTTCGGATTTAAATGGTTTGGGACAATTGCATTGTATTTGAGTAGTGTTTGAGAATATCAAATGAACGTTTGTAAACATACCTACTTACACAACATTGACTTTTACGACTTTTACGGTTCTTAGGTATACAAATACATATGTGAATAAAATATTGATAGATAGTTCACACGGCGTTTTATTCAGTATTTCTTGAGTTTCGTTTAAATAATTTTAATTTAAAATATGTAGGTACTCGTAGCAAATAGAATTATTATTATGTAATAAATAATAATAAATATTCACGGACACTTAACACAACGCCTTCTAGTTCTAGTTCAAACTAAGCAAAGCTTGTACGATGAAAACTAGATGGCTGATAGAATACATACATACATTTTTTTTTGTGAATACATACTTATAATACATAGAAACACCCAGACACAGAACAAACATCTATGTTTGTCACACAAATGTTTGTTCTCGGTGGGGATCGAGCCCACGACCCACAGCACGGAAGGCAGAGCTACTACCGACTGAGCCATGACGCCTGTGGGTAGATATTCAGAAAAAAAGGATACCTACTTTTATTTCTTTAATAGCCCTTCATTCATTCAATTATCGATCTAATATCCTTCATTCATTTGATCGCGCAAAAGCAACTCTACTAAAATTATCCTAATAAAGGTCTCTCTTGCCAAAGGGTTTTTTTTCTATGAAATATGTAAGGGATTATTACGAACAAATCTGACAGTCGCCGCGTTACGTAAACCTAATGTATTCGAGTCATATTGCGCGTCCACGCCACCTCAACTGCAGAACGATGTAGCGTCACCGCGCAATGTATCTCGGATACGCTAACGTTACGATATGTTTACGACTGTCACATTTATTGTGATATGACTTCTGTGATTAAAGTTGAACAAGTCGCACACCTTTCCATACAAACGTGGAAGGGTAACCACTCCACTGTTTGACGTTGACCAACCAAAACTAAAGATTATATCAATTTATCTCATCATAATCTATGTCTGTATACACCCCAAACCGTAAAAAAAGTATTCATTTAAAAAATACAAGCTAAAAAGACTTTCCATACGAAAGTTAAGAAGCTTGTATTTTTTAAATTATTTCTTTTTTTACGGTTTGGGCTGTATACAGACATAGATTATGATGAGATAAATTGATATAATCCTTAGTTTTGGTTGGTCAACGTCAAACAGTGGAGTGGTTACCCTTCCACGCATGTATGGAAAGGTGTGCAACTGACTGCGACTTGTTCAACCTTAAAGGTACACCACCCTCTCGATAAAAAGCCCTAGGCAGATGATTTTCCATACAGCCTTAAAATATTTTCTCAATTTTCAGACATATCGCGAACCAGCGAACTATGAACATTTATTTTATTAAACTCTATTCGCAAATAGCAAAGGCAAACGCTAAAAAGATATTTCACTCGGTAAGGTTTTGAAACCATATAGCCGTACACAATCGTCTTTTATAGGTTTCTAGTTCACACCCTGTAGAAGTGTAGAATATCCGTTGTTTTACCCGGTTACGGCGGCGAAGGAAATAGTAGCGTATACGATTTTGGGCCGAATACTGAAACGTCACTCAAATTTAAACATACTTAAAACTCCTTTGCTTTTGTTTAACATTACTCATTTGTAAGAGATGGCAATCATTTAAGCATGATCTTAATATAAATAGCGTTTGAGTATTCGGCCGTTTGACCGGTATGTAAGTATTTTCATCTGTTCCCTCATAACTCCAAAATTAATCATCAGAATTGGAGAAATGACATAATGGTGATTATAAGTCGTGGATTTTAAGCTGAATTATAGTATGTATCGCTGCAGTCCATATGGGCCACGGCCACTTTAGAACTTAATGTCAGAAGGTAGGGTTGATTTTACAATGGTATCTCTATTTTTTATGTTTTATGCCACAGCTGGCAGACGTGCCACCTGATGGAAAGTAGTCACCACCGCCCATACCTGCAACACCATAGCTGATGCTAGTGCGCTGCCGGCCACTAGAAGATTTACTACTTTTTAAAAGCCTTCAGGGAAACGTATTTAAAGGGTTACAATATGAGGATGAATACTCTGTGGGACGGGCTGACCCTGACGTGGCATTTACACGGCACATTGAACCGGAAAAGTAAAAATCAGGTTTTACAGAAAAAAAAGGAAAATATAGAACAGTGTCTAATTATAGTTCGGAACAAGTTGCGGTTCAATTAACTATTTAGACAAGAAATACTAATTAAAAGTAAAGCCTTGGGCTAAAAAAAATGTAATAAAAGAATTTGTTTGGTTGCAACGGAAATTGTACGATTTCATATATTTTAGAATTGGTAGGTACTTTAAAGAAGACAATTGTTTTAATTTGATAATAAAATGGAACTTTTAGTTACAATTACAACGACATTTACCTATACAATGGACTATACATTAGCGCTTTGGAAATTGAACGGTACAATTGTGCTCAGACGAAAGCAAAAGCAATTTGCACACTTCTTAGTTATATTAACGTCTTGATTACTGAATAGTTAGAATAATCTGTAGTGTACGGGAAGTTAAAAGCGTAAAACATGACATTTCGAAAGTGCCCAAATTTTTGCGTTTTTCGTAATGAAATAATAAATAAATATTCACGGACACTTAACACAACGCCTTCTAGTCCCAAACTAAGCAAAGCTTGTACGATGGGAACTAGATGGCTGATAGTATACATACATACATTTTTTTTGTAAATACATACTTATAATACTTAGAAACACCCAGACACAGAACAAACATCTATGTTTACAACACACAAATGTTTGTTCTCGGTGGGGATCGATCCCACGACCCACAGCACGGAAGGCAGAGCTACTACCGACTGAGCCAGGACGCCTGTCTTAATTGCCATAATGATTATTTTGTGTTGTAATTGTACTTAATACACTGTGGTCTTCAGTCACTGTTTGGTTATATAATATTCAGATAGCTTTGGCTAGAGTATAGTGATATTCAAGTTATAGGAAATATGAGACGTACCCGCACGTACTGTGAATAGCTACGCAAACATGGCCGCTAGCCACTCTGACCGCTCGGGGGATTGTGTGGTACAATGAGGAGTATTGAATACTTCGTAAAAGCTATGCACATAATATATTTCTAAATCATCCTTGTGTCATTTTACTAAATAAAATTTTTACTTGATTTTTTTTACATTTATTATTTCAAGGGAAAATTCCACCATTACCGCTTAACAAATGACAGCCGACTTGACAAATGACTTGGCTTGATTGATATTATTTCAACTATTTCACTATGATTTCACTTGACAAAATTGTCTGTCGTGATGACGGACAGAGGCCATAAATAGAAGAAGAAGAATACTTTGATTTTGACTTCGATCATCATCAATGGCATAGAAAATAGTGTCATGGTCAAATAAATAATGATTTCACACGCGATTTTCTATTGTATTTAATCCTGATTATTGTCAATTAAGACCCAAATGCTGATAAACAATATCATTACTTGTTTTTGTATGTATAGAAAAGGACGACCATATACAATTTCAGAAAAAAGAAATTTGCGCGCCATCTTGGATTTCATAATGGATGACATTTTTGTAATCAGCGTCCCAAAATTACTTGAAAACGACACCCATATCAAATGTATGTGTTTTTAGGTAATCAAATTTTTGTATGAAAATCTCTACTAAAATTTATGCTTGAATCCGGATCAATCCTCAGTATAAATAAGCATAAGAGACCTAAATGAACAAAAAAAATGTTGTCGACAGGCGTTTGTGCAATCCATTTTCCAGATAATCAGAGATTTGACATTAGATTAGTTGGAAGTTGATTTGATCAACGTTTCAGAAGGCGGGGTAAATTTTCTTAGCTATTTAATCTGTTCGTTTATCGCTTGGACCAAGTGGATGATCGGAGGGTTCTGTCAATTCAGGCTTATAAGCCAATTAGGGGTAAATGGAAGCTTACATATTCATTTACGAAAGCTGCTGTATTTTATTGTATTTTACTAGCTTCAACCCGCAGCTTTGATCAAAAACTATGGCGGTCAATTTTGAAAATTTGCAAGAAAAATACCTCAATATTCACAAAAAATACAAAATACAGTATTTACAATATTTACAAAATACACATAAAACAGTTGAGCTATCTACAAACCGTTGCAAACGATTTATAGATAGCTCGACTAGTCCAAATCAGTAGCAATCGGAAGCGTGCCCAAGACACTGCCTGCATTGCTGCGCTGAATAGCAATGCTGATACGCTGGCCCAGATAATCACCATCAAAAAAATGATTCATTACAATGAATTGTTGGCCATGTTTGTTCTATTACTTGCTAAAAAAGTTTCAAACTGAATCCGTAAAAGGTTTTAACAAAACATGCTTTAATCACTTATTTCCGGGAATAGTTTTACGGTTGTGTTTGCACCTGCTACGCTATTTTGCAGCACGTTCTACGAAAGTATTAGCAGTATTAGTAGTATCCAGCTTCAGAGGAATTTTCTCCCGCGAACACTCAGGTTGTGGAGCGATCTTCCTGTCGATGCTTTCCCTAGTGACTACAGTATGGGGCACTTCAAAAAGGGTCTTTTAAAATTCTTCAAGGGTCGGCAACGCGCATGTGATACCTCTGGTGTTGCAGGCGTCCATAGGCTACGGTAACCGCTTCCCATCAGGAGGTCCGTACGCTTGTTTGCCTACTTAGTAGTATAAAAAAAAGTATTAGTTGAGCTAAATATATGAAGGAATAATAATATATATGAAGGGTCACTTCCACTGTCACTGAAGCGCAAACTCATCGACACTTGTATCCTACTTGTATAGGTTTCAAAAGGATCGACCGAGTGCGGAACACTATGCTGCATTCATTAACGGGTATTGCCGATGTGGGAGAGAAGGCCGCTAGGCTTAAATGGGGCTGGTTGGGGCACGTAAGCTGGATGCCTCCTGACAGGTGGGCCAACTGCGTCACACCCTGGCTCCCCGACCGGCGTCGGTCTCGCGGTCGCCCTAAAAAGCGTTGGTGGGACGACCTCGACGCCTTTGATAGGAGTTGGTGGGAGCAGGCCCGGGAGAGAGAAAAGTGGAAGATGTTGGGGGAGACCTTTGCCCAACAGTGGGACGATATAGGTTAATTAAAAAGAAAAAAAATATTAGTTAAGCTGAAACTATTTGAGAAATTATCCGGACGCAAGTTATAAATAAAACCATACGCAAAGTTGGGTATAATGACTTTAATCCCTTGCTCGTCGCTATTTTCGACTCTACAAATGATCTTTTACTTAAAAGATAATTGGATCTTATAAGTAGAAGATCAAAAGAGTCACATAAGTCCCTGGCGTAATTGATTCTTAAGTACGCTTAAAACATCTTACATTGCTATCAAGACTATAAATAAGGCCTATTTCACCATCCTTGTGTAAACTGTCGTCAGATAAAAACATTCACACCACAACTTTAGAGAAATCATTTTTTTTTACAACTTAATTATAGTGTAAGCCTATGGTACACTTGGCGTTAAGTAACTATTGTCTCGCTGAGCACGTCCATTGACGACGTGCTGTGAATGAAATATTTTTATTTAACGAGTAGCGTTACTCAGAAAAACGGGCCCTATTACATAACATTAGGAAATTGATAAAGATTGGTCCCGTACCGTAATCCTCCGAGTGCGACTCGTAGCACGTTAGATGTTTATGTCGAACCATTTCGAGGGAATTGCCTTGCACCTTGTAATGATTGCTTCAGCTCAAGGAGCTGAGAGCTGTTTGCAACGTTTTTTGCAAGACTGCAGATGAAAGTGAAATAATCACGCCTTTCTTAGATGGTATATACAGCGTCAAGAGCCACTTTTTACCCATACCTACCTGTATTGCCTGTTTGTCTACTACTTACATTAAAAAAAAATACCCCTATGAACGGGACGCTGTAGCGCCTTGGACATAATTTTAGATGGAGCAAAGCAAGCTCGTATGAGTTAGTGGCCAACCCTGGTGACGGAGTTTTTAGGCCGCCTTAAGGCCTCCGTCATGGCTTAACAATTGCTAGATCCGGATTTAGATGGAGTAGGCTTTCACAACACCTATACTTGCTTCAGTGGTGGCCATTTTAGTTATTTTTAGTATCTTATAAATGTATGTAGGTACTAAGAATAACAAAATAAATATTTTCTATTCTATTTTTTGTTTCTATAAAACTCTTGAAAGTACCAATCACTATTCTAACAATTGTAATTGTAGAGATATTAGAGTATCTTACCTAGTAGATCACAAAAAAAGATTAATGTGCGTCGGATTTGATTTCCTGACATGTTTAGAAGTAGGTACTAAGAGATTGCATTGCCTACCTTCCATAACTCTAGTGTGTAAGTCAAGCAGAAAATTAACTTTTCAGATAAGAAATATTCTGATATTTTTACAGGAATGAAGTCAGGTTTTTCACAGTCTTTTTTTACCAGTTATCCAGAAAGCGAATTTTCCGCATGACATACTCATATAACCGGAAGGTAGCGTTTTTGAAGTAAAACCGACAAAGAAAAAAGATAAATTGGCCATAACACTAGAGAGGGCTGATTTGTAACACGACGCGTAGGCGTGTGCACGGGGAAGGCTAAGCGATTCACTTTTGCTCAAATATTCAGATCGGTATCTCTGCCTTTCTAGCCAAGCTGACTTTCTTTGATTGCGAATATAGAAAACCAATTTATATGTATGGGAATGACAAAACCAAAGAAATAGCAAGAGGTACTCAGAGTCGTTATTTCACGAGGGATTCATTCGGCCCAGATATGTACTGTAGGTACTCGGAGTGAAGTAGTTTTTCATCATTTTTATATGTAAAAAAAGGCGGAATATTGCATTTTTGTAAACTAAAACATTCATAACACACAAAACCTACGAAAATAAAACAAGCAAGTCTTGAAAAATCGAGCAAAGGTTTGTATGTTTTTGTTCTCCACCGACTGAATGTCAATTTAGCTAAATACTCTATACTTATTACATTGCGAGCTCGCAGCGAGCGCGCAGTGAACACGTCACGTTACGCACTCGCATCGTTATCGCTGCGCGCTCGCTGTGAGCCCGCCGTGTGTACTCCTCGCTTGCAAATCGCCAGTGTGATGAACAAAGAGCAGATTACAAGGGATAAATCGGTTTATCAGATTCATCGCTTCGCTCGCTATGTAAAACTGCCTTTTCGATCCCTTTGTTGGCCAAATTCTTGCAATTTTTCACCACCGGCTGAGTAGTGAGAAAAACGAGATAGGAACGTGTTCAAATTTTGTACCTTCGAGTTCTGTTTCCATTGTCATCCGTGAATGAAATAAAATTATAAAAAAGACTTTTTGAAAAATATTGGTACTTCATTATTGTTATTTACGTTTTTTCCAAAACTAGGGTTTAGAGGCTGATGTTGGTTCTCATAACTTGAAAGCAGCTGCCCCGATGGTTGCCAAACATATCCGCCTTTGCTTAGGATGTACAACGGAACATAGTAAATCTACCTACATACTAAGGTTTCAAACGTACAACAACATACGTAGGATTCTCTCTAATTCTCCAATCCAAGTATTTTAAACTAGCAGCGCCTCGCGGTTTCACCCGCGTAATTCCCGTTCCCGTGGGAATTCCGGGATAAAATATAGCCTATGTTCATCAGGGATAATGTAGGATTCTAATGGTAAAAGAATTTTTTTAATCGGTCCAGTAGTTTCGGAGCCTATTCAATTCATACAAACAAACAAACAAACAAAAAATCAAACCTTTCCTCTTTATAATATTTGTATAGATGTATAGATGTTCGGTTTTGACTCGTCCGTCATTCAATATCGGATGAGAACAATGCACACGCACTCCAGGACATGAGCGATGTCATGTCAGCTTATCACTCCGGTAACGACACCGGTTTGTCAGTTCAACTGACTGAAAAGTGCACTTACGGCCTTTTGCATGAGTGCTCTGAGTTTGTGCGTTTGATGAAAGTGATAACGTGAGCGTTTGCGGAATCTGAAGGCATTTTTAAAGGGATGATAAATCCATTGCTCTAAATTAAAAAAAAAACATTTTATTTGATTTTTATGTCACTCACATTTGATAAAGCTGCCTTATCGGCTGAAATAGTAGTGATCCTCGAAATTTAGTTTTGAAGCGACTGCTAAAGTTGAAATACGCCAAACCGATGTTCACTAGGTACTACAAAAAATAATCTTCGTCGATCGGGCGGTTGACTCAAGCATAGATTTGTGGTCAATTTTGTATGAGAATCTCTACTTAATTCTAGCCTTGAGTAACGATATGTCCGTAAGTGACCTTAGTAATGCCAGCAGGCAGTGGCCAGGGGTCACTATGAACTCAACTTTCCATTTGACAAATTTAAACAAGTAGGTACTTATCTCTAACAAGATTAATAAGAAGCTAAACCAAAAACAAACCACAGATACACGTTCAGTTAAAACTTGTTTAAATTCCTCTATAGAAAATCTCAGCTGCAACGCAGCTGAACCGTAGCTTTTTATGTTTTTAGACTAATTCGAGCGGTACGCAAGTATAACGTTTCATCTAAGCTGAAGATCGATCAAACCATAGTTGTAACTGAATAAAACGTGCCGGGCAGAGTTGAGCCACAGGATGACAAGTGGTGCAATAGTTGCTACCAAAAACGTACTTTATTTCTTTGATATAAAACTCACTTTAGGATGATCCCGCACTGGCACGACGACCCTCACACACACTTTGACAGGCTTGTCTCGTGTGATGTCCAGCATCCTCCTCTCGCCCCTCCACTCTCCTATGGACAAAGAAATAGAAGTTTAGTTAGCAAATAATAAGAGTAAATGCTTGGACTTGTCCTTGGATACCCCTTCTAGCCTATTCAGGGTTACCTCTCTAGCTATGGTTGCCTGGAAGAGCACTAGGTATAAGTTCTATGTAAGGTGAAACTTTTGTTATTTTGTGTATCTTTTGTTGGCAATCAATAAATTTAAATACATAAATATCCTCATAAGACGTCTGGAAATCACGATGTCTCAGCGATGAACGCAGTGCAATGCCTCATAGGGCACGTTCTCAGTGGACGTGCTTACATTGAGGCAATACAATGTTATGATAATTGTTTCTTTTTTCGCATGCTGTATGTAACGTCCTATAATTATAGGAACACTAATCTTGACTAATTTATTTAATTTTGTGTGTCCTATTTTAATGAAATAGTGATTCTGAAGTATTCTGAAAAATCTTTAAAAAAGAATGCATCATGAATAATGTATGCAAGACCAAGAACATGAGAAGCTTAGTGCTAACCAGAGAAATCCCTAGAGACCAAGTGTTAGGTTTTTAAAAGCTTCTAAGAGCTTTTTGCAGGCAAGACTTCTTAGAAAACTTTCATTGAAATTTTCCTAGAGTTTGAAGTTTTTAAATTAGAAGAAAAAATTATTAGGTATACCTACTTAATACTTTTTCTGTTGTTTACTTGGAAATCAAAACGTAAAATAAATACGAAGAATTCAGAGGAAAAAAACCTAGTATAATTATAATTGCGATACTGTTGAAATCTGTATGATATTTACTGTATTTATTTAATTATCTCTAATTGACACTTTCTCTTGGGCACGCTTCCGATTGCTACTGATTTGGACCAGTTGAGCTATCTATAAATCGTTTGCAACGGTTTGTAGATAGCTCAACCGTTTCATGTGTATTTTGTAAATATTGTGAACATTGTAAATACATTACATTAGTTGTAATTTGCTCTAATTTAAATAAATAAATAAATATTCACGGACACATAACACAACGCATTCTAGTCCCAAACTAAGCAAAGCTTGTACGATGGAAACTAGATGGCTGATAGAATACATACATACATTTTTTTTGTAAATACATACTTATAATACATAGTAACACCAAGACACAGAACAAACATCTATGTTTACAACACACAAATGTTTGTTCTCGGTGGGGATCGAACCCACGACCCACAGCACGGAAGGCAGAGCTACTACCGACTGAGCCATGACGCCCGTCAAAAAATTAAATAAAAGAGCTTGCTTATCACAATTAAAATTAGGGGTGATAATATATTCACGAAAGCTGTTATGACATTTTCCCTAGATTGTATTTTTTCCTTAGAGTTTGTAGATGGGTAATTAGTAAAATAAACACCAGCGCAGGTGCTTCACTTTGACAGATACAAACTGTCAGTGGGCTGTCATGTCAGGCAATGGAACAGACAATCCGGTGCCCGCACAATAGTCTAATCCATCTATTTGAGTTAGGACTTGCCCTGAGGCAGACAAAGGCTCTGTCCGATGCATTGCATTCAGAACTAATTTCAAGAGAATTGTGAATGTTGGTTGATTATATGCGACAGGCGTCATGGCTCAGTCGGTAGCTCTGCCTTCCGTGCTGTGGGTCGTGGGTTCGATCCCCACCGAGAACAAACATTTGTGTGGCAAACATAGATATTTGTTCTGTCTGGGTGTTTCTATGTATTATAAGTATGTATTTACAAAAAAAATATGTATGTATGTATTCTATCAGCCATCTAGTTCCCATCGTACAAGCTTTGCTTAGTTTGGGACTAGAAGGCGTTGTGTTAAGTGTCCGTGATTATTTATTTATTTATTTATTTAGCATTAACTTGCCCACATTGCCAAGATGGCGTAGCATAATCGTTACCTTTAAAAAGAGGTACACATTGTGTCTTATATGAAAACTAGCTGTCGCCCGTGGCTTTACTCGCGTGGTAGCAGTATATGCATTATTTGTTCAAAATCTTAGGGTGCGACTTTTCAAAATTACTTTCTTAGTGCCCTCCTTTACTATATAAGGATACTACCCTCCAAATTTCATACCTCTAGGCTATAATTATGGTCTGTGCTCCAGGACTTATAGTTTAGGCTGTGTATTGATTGTCAGTCAGCTTAAAAGGAGTTTTATATATATACTAGCTATGACCCGGCAGACTTCGTACTGCCTCAATCGATGAATAAAAGACCTAAACTTTTATATTACGAGGGGAGGTCCAAAAGTCCGCGGAACGGGGGGGAGGGGATGCAGGTAGCTATCTTTGTTTGGTATGTCGCTAATCGGTTACTCATTAGGGTATAAACAAGTTTATTTTTAGCCCTTTCACACCACTCGTTTACGAGATATCGCCCTGTTAACAAGTCAATCCGGAAAAAAACTGCAACTATGGAGCAAATTGAGTTTCGTGCCGTTATAAAGTTCCTTACCAAGCAAGGAAAACCTCCGAAAACCATAATGAATGAGATGGGAGCCGTTTATGGTGATCAGTGCCCTAGTAAAACCATGATTTACAAGTGGAATGGTATTTTTAAACAAGGCAGAGAGTCGATTGAAGATGACTCTCGCCCAGGACGGCCGGCTGAGGTCACCACACCGGATATCGTTGAAAAAATAGAAAAATTAATATTGGAAGATGCTCGTCTGAAGAAAAAACAGCTTTCTGCAATAGTAGGAGTATCAGATACAACCATTTTGAGGATCCTACACGATCATCTTGGCATGTCAAAAGTCAGTGCAAGATGGGTGCCAAGAATGCTCACGCCGCTTCACAAGCAACAAAGAATTGAAGCGTCAAAGCACTTTTTGGAGCTGTGTAGCGAAGAATCTACCCCTGTTTTGGAGCGGATTGTTACCGGGGATGAAACTTGGGTTCATCATTTTGAACCTGAGTCCAAACAAGAGTCGATGCAGTGGCATAAAAAGGGCACACCATCCCCTAAGAAGTTTAAGGTGTCGGAGTCGGCCGGAAAGATTATGGCTACAATTTTTTGGGATTGTGAAGGAATCCTGTTGATCGACTAAAAGAAAAAGGGTGTCAACATTACCGGAGAATATTACGCAAAATTATTGGAGCAATTGAAGGAAGCCATCAAAGAAAAAAGGCGGGGTAAACTGTCAAGCGGTGTGTTGCTTTTGCAAGACAACGCACCAGTTCACAAGAGCAAAGTTGCGATGGCTGCTCTAGACCGGTGCGGCTTTGAATCACTTGTCCACCCACCCTACAGCCCGGACCTTGCCCCTAGCGATTATTATTTATTTCCAAATTTAAAAAAGGAACTCAGGGGAAAAAAGTTTCAAGACGATGAAGAAGTTAAGGCGGCAATTTTGACTCATTTTGAGGGCAAGGAGAAAAAATATTTTTTTGATGGTATTCATAAGCTAATTTCAAGATCTGAAAAATGTATTAAGCTCAAAGGTAATTATATTGAAAAGGAAAAATAGTTTCATTGTTTCATTTTATTTCCAAATCCTCTATTCCGCGGACTTTTGGACCTCCCCTCGTATTATTATTACTTTATTATTCACCTTTTAAACCTTCACTGGACTTCCACAAATAATTTTAAGACCAAAATTAGCCAAATCGGTCCAGCCGTTCTCGAGTTGTAGCGAGACTAACGAGCAGCAATTCATTTTTATATATATTGATGATGATAATGATGATGCTTGTGACAGTTATCCACAGGCAAGACACGGTCAATACGTGCGAAAAAAAAACAATAGTAAACATTCATAATTCCGATCAGTAATTTCGATCAAAGCCTTTCATTTACTCAAAATAATGCTGAACCAAAATAAATGAGATTCAGCGTGGCTGTACAACGGGAAATTAATTGGCGCATTTGTCGAGGGAGCCAATCAACGAGACGGTTGCTATTTATTTGCTAATGAGGAATTAAGGCGTGATTTTATGGAAATCAGTTTTCGTGATACGCTCGTATTGACGGCACCGAAATTCTGGAGATAGCTGGTCTCATCGAGCCACTGTGTTAGGACAGAACATGTGCGATAATTACAAATATCGCGACAGAGAGGTTTACACCCAAAACCTGTGAACGAAAGTTTGCTATTGTCACAATATGCGTTAAACTGCGCAGCGACAAAGCAACGATCCACGTGACTGCTCATAACACAGTGATTGCTAGATTCAATAGATCTTTTTTTATTAAAAAAAGTGCAAAACTCTACTTTATCATTTAACATGTAAGGCTTAGTAGGTTTTTTGAAAAAGAAAATGTTTTTGGTCTTTGTTTCTCATGCGTCAAAAGATACCTATCAGATAGGTACTCTTAATGACATAAATTGTCTCTTTCCTCTCTTTTACCACATATGTACCTACCTAGAACAAAACACAGTGTATTATTGAGTATTACCTGCTTGGCCTACTCTTGAATAAAAATATAGGGGGCGCTGTAAGCATGACGTATCGATGTCTGTCTTGTTTTTTATACGATAATATATATGTGCTAATACAATTTACAATGAAATACGAATGAAGACGAAATCTTATTTATTTCATAAAGTTTAACATGTATAAGTAGTAGAAAACAAAGTGTTACCAGTGTTACCACGCTAGCTAATAACAAATTAACAAATTAGTTTTTACTTATAAAAAAATACTTATCAAATTCTTACGCAAAAATCAAAATACTGTACGCACAATAAAATAATTCATGACTACTTCTAACTATGACAAGAGATTAGGGTTGAAAAATAATACCTCAAAGCAAAGGTCACGAATTGGCGCGAAATATGACAGCTGTCAAACGGATTAAATATGGCGGAGAAGTAGGCTTTTCAAATATGCATGGCTGGCAGGTGTGAATTGTTATTTATTTGCACTTGCCAGCTTTTGGGGTAAGTATCTTTTGAGTGGGGCGTTTTTTGAGGGTTTATTTTACAAATGCGTGGGTGAAAAGAGACGGCCTTGCTCTAAATGTTGGCGTAAGAACAGATCCATACCACAGATCATATAATACTGAATCCATACTAAGCACCGGTGGAGTTATGAAATTATAAATGAAATAGCTTTCGCCCGTGACTTCGTCCGCGTCCCGTTTGATCCTGTTAATTTTTCGGGACAAAAAGTAGTATACCTATGTGCTATACCAGATTACGAATGGTATACATATTCCAAGTTTTATCCAAATCGGACTTGTAGTTACGGCGTAATTGAAAACACACACAACCAAACATCTAAACTTTGACATTTATAATATTAGTAGGTAGTTTATTAAGTATTCGTATATTTGGTAAAAAACTGCTTCTTATTCTTTTATACATATTGAATATACATTACACGGGCACAGCGCTTAAAAATAAAATATCAATGTAGTTAGATCCCGCGTGAGCTTTGGATGCACTAGAAGTGCACTAGAAATGTCAATAAGGGCTAGAAGGGCAGTATACACGGTCTAATGAACGAACAGCTTAGCCTTAATGCGAGCAGATAGTCGTTAACGACCACTCGTGTATGCAATGCTTTAATTGCATTCTTTTTGTGACGTTAATTTATTGGCGAATGGTGAATGTTTCTTGTTTTACATGTGCAATGAACGAATGAAATGAATGAATAATGCTTTAAAACATGATCGTTATGAAATAAAAACAGAAATGTACTAGGTAGGTATACATAAAATGGGCAGCCTTATTGCTGACTAGAGAATAGTTTTATCTGTTGTATATTCAAGATGAATTCCATTTATTTAGAAGAGTTTTTATTCGGTTTAATAAAAAAAACGCATAATATTTATAGGTACTTACAATTAGATTCTAAACATTATTTACCGATTTATAAGAAAGAAGAAAAAGAAAAACCATTTATTCATACACCAATGACTTACGAAAAAACCTACCAAATTAACTAGTTAAGTTTAGATTTTGACAGGCGTAGTGGCTCAGTCGGTAGTAGCTCTGCCTTCCGTGCTGTGGGTCGTGGGTTCGATCCCCACCGAGAACAAACATTTGTGTGTGCAAACATAGATGTTTGTTCTGTGTCTGGGTGTTTCTATGTATTATAAGTATGTATTTACAAATATATATATATGTATTCTATCTGCCATCTAGTTCCCATAGTACAAGCTTTGCTTAGTTTGGGACTAGAAGGCGTTGTGTTGAATGTCCGTGAATAAATAAAAAAATAAATTATTTATTAATTTTATATTCGATCACTATTATTATTCTTTTTCTCCATAAAAAATAAAAGCAAAAGAAATGCTGTTATTCTATCAGAAACGTTCAGAAGAGGTTAACCTACTTATCTCTAAGAGCACTTTATGAAATAAAATAGTGGGCAACCTTTTCAGTTTTGCAGCAGCTGCAAAATATTATGTGCAGGATAGTTTCACCTGTACGCTAATTGGCACTTCACTATCTAGCCAGCAAGGCAGCACAGCACAAAATGTTTTTACTCTAGACATGTAATTTATAAGAGATGGGCGGATCCGGCTATTTTTTTGGCCGGTTAATATTATAAAGAGCCACAGTTTTTTTATTGTTCTACCGAGAGCTCATTACTATAATAGTCAAACATCTTATTTGACATCAGGGGTATTCAGGGCCTTATGCTCAGTTTAGCAGAGATTTTACTCTAAAAAGAGGCAGACCACCAGCCAGGTGGGCCGATGACATCGTGAAAGTGGCAGGAGCTCACTGGATTCAGTTGGCGCAGGATCGGAAGGAATGGCGTCACAAAGAGGAGGCCTATACCCAACAGAGGGTGAGCACAAACTGATTAGATAGATAGATAGATAGGGATGACGTCATATCTCGGCTGAAAACTCGTTTTACCCACTGAGAAAACTCGTTCCACCCTCTGAGTTTTTGACGTCACATTGACGTCTTTCATATTAGAATAAAATCTCCGCCAAAGTGTCTAAAAGGCCACACACCGCCTTATCACTTTTTCTCTTAAAAAAATGAATTCACTTTTCTTGTCCGGTTATTTTCTTTCGCTACAAAAATGTCGTTACTAAGCAACCCTATATGCGGATAGGATGAAATTTTACCGGCCTAAAAGCACTGCAAAGCGCATGAATTTTAAAAACTGCGCCAAGAATTTGAATTACAGATGTGAAATATTGCTTATGTAATTTCAGAGCTGAATTTCAGACTTCATTACATTTCTCGGTGTGTTTATACCAGTCTAGTTTCATGAAAAAATTCAGTCTTGAGTATTCAGCCTCCGTATCGTAAGCTCTGAACTGCTTTCGCTGCCCAGCATAATGTCAAGTGACGTGGATACAGATATACGAAGACAAGAAGCTTTTGACGGCAAAAAACGCGCTGAAACGCGCTAATGTCAACTATTTAGTCACAGAATACCTATGATTTAGTATGAAAAGAGTTCAGTAAACCTGCCAGGCTTAAGCCAGGCAGGTTTTTATGAGACAGTGATTGCCCCCCAGCTTCACATATAGGATTCCTTGAGTCTTGAGTATCAGAAACTATGAGTATTGAGTACTATGATGGAAACTAACTGGCTTAAGCCAGGCAGGTTTTTATGAGACAGTGATTGCCCCCCAGCTTCACATATAGGATTCCTTGAGTCTTGAGTATCAGAAACTATGAGTATTGAGTACTATGATGGAAACTAACTGGCTTAAGCCAGGCAGGTTTTTATGAGACAGTGATTGCCCCCCAGCTTCACATATAGGATTCCTTGAGTCTTGAGTATCAGAAACTATTAGTATTGAGTACTATGATGGAAACTAACTAAACGATCAAGAATAAGAATAAAAATAAGAATCATTTATTGTGAAACTGTGTAAAAAAGAGATCTTATATTATGTACCTAGAGTTTCAACAGTTTACCCATGCCGGGCGTACAATACTTTACATAGTAGGTAAATCTTATAATTTTATTATAAGTAGGTACCTACTCACCTAATGCTATTTTTATAGATATTATACAATTAACGAATAAAAACTTAACATTTAGTAGGAATCATAATACTCTTCTAAGCTATAGTATACCTGTTCACAAGCCATTTTTTTAATCTAAGTTTAAATAAATTTCCCTCAAGCTCTTTTAAGTCTGTTGGCAAATTATTATATATTTTTATGGCTGTATAATAAGTGCTTTTGTAAAACATTGAGTTATTTATTTGAGGAATACAGATGTTATATTTGTGCCTATTACGAAGATTTTCAGAACGACTAGATTTTTTATTAAAATATGTTATATTATTTTTAACAAACAGACAAATTTCTAAAATAAATATGCTAGTAAGAGTAAGTATGTTATTTTCTTTAAAAACAGATCGAAGGGATTTCGTATGCTTCAAAGCATCAAATTGCATCAAAGAGATGAATAAACGATTCTTATTCTAACCGGCGATTATCTATGTCAGTTTCCTACATGTCCCTTTTTAAAATTTAATTAGTATATTGAATGAGTTGGAGCGAGAACGATAATAATAGTGTTGCCAACTTCTTAGTGAATTAGAGGCCGGTTCTAACTTTATCCCGTCTGTTTCTCTAACAATTTCTAACAAATATGATTCCCTCGGGAACTGCAGCCAACTCAATAAAGCTAGATAGCGGTTTTAATGCTATTAATTCGAGATGTGGCTATAATTTAGAATACGTAATTATACAGGTTGTGTTAGGTTTTAGCTAGATTTCAAATGATCATCATCATCATCATTTTGTTTTTATAGCGGTTTATTAAGTTACTTTACAGCCAAAAGATTTTAAAGTTATAAAGTGACTTTAAGTAATAAGTATACAATTATATCTATTTATCTAATCAGAATGTGCTGACCCACTATTGGGTATAGGCATCCTCTTTGTCAAGCCATTCTTTCCGATCCTATGTATACAATAAAGCAAAAAAAAAAACAGTGCGTGGAGTCTCTCCGCGCGGAAGAAGTTATACTTCGAGTGCCATTTGCGTTTTGTGGGAGTCTCCGTATGTGATCACTCTCGCTCTGTCTTTTTGTATTCCCCCTCCCCAGGAGCGTTAAACGTTTAACGCGTTAAACGCTGTCTCTTTCTATTCCTCCTTCGTTTAACGTTTAATTTTAACGTTTAACGCTGTCAGTAGGAAGTCGCATTAGAAGTATAACTTCAAAAAATCTAAGATTACCAACAACTGTCTAAAAACCTGATGACTGGTCGTTTCTGACGTATAACTTTTAACTTTTTTTTTATCTCTATAACTTTTGTAGGTACAAAGTTTTCTATCTGCTGGTAATATCCAAGCACCCTGTAGGTAAACAAGAGTCTGATTCCTAATTCAGAGACGTCCAGTTTCGGACGGCTGTCAAAGTTTCTAGCCGAGTCTGGGCGAGTTTGCACCCTCGGGCTTAACTTCAGAGTTGAAATTCCTTTGTATTAGATTTTCTAACTGAATCAGATTTGGAGGGAGTGGGAGCGGTTATTCAACTGCCACTGGATTTGGCATACAGAATTGTTTCTTTTGTTTTGTACATACAAAATCATTCCGGCCTTCGTGAAGAGTGAATTTAGTAATATCACAGATCATACAAGGTGGTGCTGCCTTGAAGACATTAATTGAACACACGGGTAAAGCTCCTTATTAGTATTCATAAAATAAAAATAATAATAAAAAAAAATAATAATAAAATAATTATTAAAGTACAGTCAGTTGCACTAGAATGTGTACAATTCGTAATTTTCAATGTAGAGCCGCAGCATTGTTATGGACTTTGACGGGCTAAATAAATAAGTAAAATTATCAACTGTGTTCATCATTTTTTAGTTTTTATCCTGTAAATGTCTATTGCAATACGGTGACACTAGTTTGAAAGTTACGAATCGTACACATTTTAGTGCAGCTGACTGTACTCTAATATATTTTTTAAGAACTAATAAATTGCTCTACCCGTGTGTTCAATTAATGTCGCCAAGGTAGCACCAACCTGTGTAATGCTATAAGTAATGTCTTGAGTAGAAAAGAAATTCTGATGTAACTCTATACGTCTATTTAAGATGATTTATACAGCGTCAGGAGGCAACCTATGCCTACACTTAACGAGACATTGTAGTGCCTGGGACAATGTTTAGATGGAGTAGGCTTACCCAGCACCTATACCATCCTCTCAGCCTAGTCAGCCATATCCACGTTTTGATGTAACTGTACATAACATAAATAAATAAGTTAAACTAGAAAAACCGACTTCAATCTGATTACCTTACAACTTTATCATCAGGTGATGATAATGATGGCAGTTCATTGGATTGTTCTATTGATCGTAAACACCAAAATAGGCAAATTCGTGCACCTACGTTGATGACGTATTTTTCCGGTTATTCATATAAAAACCAAACCAATTTTGATAAAAAAATTATGGAACTAATATGGAATATTTTTTCCTTTCAGATAAAAAAAATTTCAAATCGGTTGTACACGCCTCGATCACGTGGGGCTGCATCGCACCCACACACGCGCATCGCAGGAGCGAGGTGCGGGGTACGGACGCGGAGGGCGCTGCAAGCTCTCGACAAGCATTCACGCAGGAGCGGCCGACATTGACCTCAAAACCGTCTAGCAGTGCGCGCGCGCGCACTACTTACTTTAGAATAAATCTAGACCTAAATTTATACCTAAATCTCTGTAATTCGTAAGAATAAACGTCTTAAAAAATAAACGTCCAACCTCTTATTTGTTACCAACAAAGTTCCCAACGTGGGGCACGAGACCGGGCCAGAGGACGCAGCCGGCCTAGAAGGCCAAACTACGTGTCAAGATCAACGTCCAGTTAAGTTGTGCTTTCCTTATCCATCCTTTACCTAACAAATACCTCCTTCGATCTGTATCGGAGCGAGCTTATTCTCTGAGTAAGTACAGTAGCATTTCTTTTGCCACGCGCTAGTATTTGTAACGGGATAGAAACAATTTCTTTTCCTTATGAATGCCAACGTATGTAATGTATGTGTCTTTATTTGGTGATTTAGCTTTATATTTCGTAAGTGCATAAACGCAGTGTTTTCATATCGCCGCTTGCTTGCGATACCTAATTCACCGAGGCGTTATCTACCCATCGCACAGCTGTGCATTCCTTCGCCTTTCATACATTATGCTGATGCGCCATTTTCCTTTATTGCGCCGCGCTTATCAATGACGACGTAATTTATTAAAATCTTCTTCATCATTCAATATTTACGTCTTGATTATGCTGAATTGATGAAATAGGTGGTCAATCTTCATTATAAATTAATTATTTTTCAGCTAGCATAATTTAAATAAAAAAAAGTTTTTTTTTATTTTATTTAAATAGGTACCTAAGTTCAGCCATATTTCTCTATCTTTATTCATTTTTCATTTCATGCCCTTTTGCAAAAAATATTTTTTTCTCTTCCTGCATAAAACATAAAATCAGGAATATTTCGTACGCTATTTCCGTGGATGCCCTGTCAATTCCAGGACTGAAGCACGCTTTGCGTGTGGTTGACCACACCGCTGCTGTCGCCGCCACGCTGAGCTGGCGGCGCGCGGCTCTCGCTGCCTTGACGCGCCTTGAACACCGTACCGTGCCTGGTCGCGCCACGTGCGTGCCGTGCATAACGTGCCCGCTGCCACGCGCTGACACCGTGTCTACGAAGATTTGATCGCCGCTTCAACGCTGGTTTGATGCACAAATTCTTTATTTAATTCATTTCAGCCCCGTAACTATTTCTTAAAATGATTATTTTGTGTAACGTTTTGGATTTAATCCTGACATGATGTCGACCGGTGATCACCCCAAGAAGGTTGAGGGCGAAGGTTCTTCTAGCGATTCTAGCGAGGCAAAGAAGTTGATAAATATGCGAAGGTCAATAAAGGGACGTCTTACTAGATTTGAAAATTACGTATCTACAATACTATCTTTAAAATTAGAAGATATTAATAGTGTGCAGATTAAAGAATTGTCATTTCGTTTGAGCAAGGTACTAACCATGTTTTCAGATTTTGAGGAAATAGAAATTAAATTAGAAACTTTCCATGTCGATTCCAACGAACGTGAGGAAATGGAAGATAAGTTCTTTCTCTTGATATCACAGGCTCAGGATCTCATTGAGTCCTTCTCTAAAGTACAGACTCAGCATAAAGATTGTAGCAATCATTCTTGTAGGTCTGTTTGCAATAGTCATGATCATAATCACGCAATTAAGTTACCTACGATCAAGCTACCTACTTTTGACGGTAATTACTTAAAGTGGCTTGAATTTAGGGATATGTTTGAGTCTTTGATTAATCAAAATGAATCTATATCAGACATAAATAAATTCCATTACTTGCGATCATCTTTAGAGGGAAGTGCAACCATTGTCATAAAATCAATTGAGTTCACTTCGAAAAACTATGCTATGGCTTGGAATCTCATGTGCGAACGTTACGATAACAAAAAGATTCTTATCAATAATCACTTAAAGGCATTATTTAACATGGATCCTTTAGTCCGTGAGTCTCATAAGGCAATTCGTTATTTAATCGATCACTTCTTAAAGAATTTAAGGGCTCTTGAGAACCTAGGTCAACCAATCGATAAATGGGATGTTCTCATTAACTTTATTATATGCTCAAAATTAGATTTAGTTACTTCTAGAAAGTGGGAGGAGTTTAAAAATACTTTATCCGACTTGCCATCGTTATCTGATTTAACTCAATTTTTACGCAATCGCGCGGACATTCTTGAAACCATGTCTAACAATCGTAATGATGTACCTAAACCTGAACCTAAAGTAGTAAGGGATAGGGATCAAAAGAAACCAGAACACAATGTTCATAAAACTTTATTTCAATCAAAAAACTCTAAGAGCTTCGTAATTTCCTCCGGCTCTAAACCAAAACTTAATAGCTTAACTTGTCCAATGTGCAAGCTTCAGCACAGAATAGTAGATTGCAACGCCTTTAAAGACTTATCTTTTGAAGTTCGGTTACGCGAAGTCGTAAAATTAAACCTTTGCTCGAACTGTCTACGAAGAGGTCACGTTGTAGAAGACTGCCGTCTGATAGGTACCTGTAGGGAGTGTGGGCAAAAACATAATACGCTCTTGCACTCACCCACAGTAAGTGATACTGCCGTGGAATCCAAGGCGATTCCAGTGAGCTCAGTGTCGCTTTCCGCTCAAACGACTGATCAAGTTCTATTGTGCACTGCCTTGGTCAGGGTCATTGACCCAAACAGTAACAAAACTTTCCTTGCTCGCGCTCTTCTTGACTCGGGAAGTCAATCATCTTTCATAACTGAAGCCCTTCAACGTAAAATAGGTATATTCAGTCAAAAAACAGATTCTTTATATATATCTGGCATAAATAACTCACGCGTTTCAATAACAGACAGCTGCAAGTTATCAATACAGTCGCTTACGCAGCCCTTTGAAGTCTGTCTTAAATTGTATGTAGTGCCTCAAATAACCGGCTACTTACCCAACGCGCCAATCAACATAACTGAACTTGATTTACCAAACATTCAATTGGCGGATCCAAAGTTTCATCTTCCTTCCGAAGTTGACATGCTCCTAGGTGCGGAAGTCTTCTTCGACGTGATCTCTTCAAATCAGATCAGACTAGGACGTAGTAAGCCCATTCTTCAAGAGTCAAAATTAGGTTGGCTAGTGGCAGGTCCTCTTCATAGTCATCATTATAAAAAACATAACGTTGTTCATTGCAATTTTACCAAGGAAATAAGTGATAGTTTAACAAAGTTCTGGAGCCTTGAGGAAATACCATTTTCAGAACCTACTATGTCACCTGAGGACGAATTTTGCGAACAACATTTTCTTGAAAACACGAAACGTTTAGCTAACGGTAGATTTTGTGTAAAAATTCCTTTTCGGGAACCCCCAGAGCAAGCACTAGGTAGTTCATACATCATGGCCGAAAAGCGATTTTTCAATCTCGAGAAAAAACTTGATATTTCTCCTGAGCATAAAACACAATACTCTAAATTCATTAAAGAATATGATCAACTAGGTCATTTATCTAAAGTAGATAGGCCAAAGTTTGGTTATTATTTGCCTCATCACTCAGTTATCAGAACAAAAAGCGAAACCACAAAACTTCGTGTAGTTTTTGATGGTTCTGCCAAAACTTCATCAAAGAAATCTTTAAATGACATACAGTTCATTGGCCCTGTAGTTCAAGACGACTTGTTCAATATCTTAATTCGCTTTCGACAGCATAAGTTCGTCTTAACAGGTGACATTCAAAACTTTTACCGTCAAATATCATTAAATCCTGCTCAAAGGCATTTGCAACTTATTCTTTGGCGAGATAATAAGCATGACCCTCTTAATACTCTTCAACTCCAGACTGTAACATATGGGACAGCTTCGGCCCCATTCTTAAGCACGAGATGTCTCAAACAGCTAGCGTTAGAGTGCGATGACCCTGTTGTCTCAAAGGTGATTCAAAAGGACTTTTATATTGACGATTTATTAACAGGCGCGTCTAACGAGGAAGAGTTACGTCATATTTACATCAAGGTCACAGAGGTACTTAACTCAGCGTGCTTACCAATTCATAAGTTCCGTACAAATTGTCCTCAGATTTTCCAGCAAGTAACGGAAAATCAATGTCTTAATCTTAACAATGAATCCAGTGTTTTAGGGGTCCTGTGGGCACCAGACACTGATACTTTACGATTTGCCATAAATATAGATCATGATCAACAAAAGGTTACAAAGAGACAAATATTGTCAAACACTAGCAAAATTTTTGACCCTCTTGGTTTGCTAGGTCCCTGCACTATTGCTTTAAAAATATTGCTTCAAAAGTTATGGTTAGTCAAGCTTGAGTGGGACGATGCAGTCCCAGCCAACATAAAAAAGGTATGGCAAAAAATGATTAGTTCTCTTGATTCCCTACTTACAGTATCTATACCTAGGTTCACACTCTGTGATTCACCTGTCACGACAGAGCTTCACTGCTTCGTAGATGCATCTCAAAATGCTTATGCGGCATGTGTATACTTAAGAACTGTAGGTATTTCTGATAACACAACAACAAACTTGCTCTGCGCGAAGACTCGAGTCTCGCCTATAAAGCCCCTTACAATACCGCGTCTTGAACTATGCGCGGCACTTCTCGGAGCTCGTCTCACAGCTAAGGCGACAGACGCACTCCGTTGCAACCTTGATCGTAAATATTACTGGTCTGACTCCACCATAACACTAGCGTGGATTAAGACACAACCTAAACTTCTAAAATCATTTGTATGTAATCGTGTTAACGAGATTCGTGAGCTAACTACTCACTCTTCATCATCGTGGAGATACGTGCCTACGAACATTAATCCAGCCGACATGGCTTCTCGAGGTATAGAACCTAGCATGCTATCAAATTCTGATTTGTGGTGGCGTGGACCTTCCTTCCTCTCAAGTCAGGAAAAGGAATGGCCGCAAGCACCGAACATTAAAATCGAGTTACCGGAAGTAAAAAATACTGTTAAAGTTCATAACATAGTAGATACATCTAACTTCGTAGAATTTGCTAGGTATTCGAATCCGAATAGATTGATAAGAATTTACGCATACGTTTTTAGATTCATAAGTAATTGTAAAACTAAAACTAAAAATAATTCAGTACTACTGAACAACGAAATTGACAATTCTCGTGAATTCTTGATAAAACAATGTCAATTTGAGTCATATTCGTTAGAAATAAATACTTTACTGAAAGGAAATAAACTTAAACCTAAATGCCCTATTTTACAGTTGGCTCCCTTTATTGACAATAGCGGAATTTTGCGAGTAGGAGGTCGACTTCATAATACTAGCATCCTTAACTTTGAACAAAAACATCCTGCCTTACTCGATGGCAAACATCATTTTACAAAGATACTCATGCGTTCTGAACACCTTCGTCTCTTCCACGCTGGACCTCAGTTGTTGCTTAGTTCATTTAGAGATCAATATTGGCCAGTAGGTGGAAGAAACGTGGCACGGAACACTGTTCGCAAATGTATTATTTGTACTAGATTCAATGCAAAAACCATAAATCCTTTCATGGGAAACCTGCCTTCAAACAGGGTTTCACCATTTTATCCCTTTCAAACTTGTGGAGTAGATTTCGCTGGTCCGTTCACATTATCTAGCAAAATTGGCCGTGGTAACAAAATAACAAAATGTTACCTATGTTTATTTGTTTGTTTTTCTACTAAAGCAGTTCATTTAGAAACGGTCAGTGACCTCAGCACTCAAGCCTTCATTGCGAGCCTAAAACGCCTTATCGCTAGAAGAGGCAAGCCTGATAACATTTGTTGTGACAACGGTAAAAACTTTGTCGGGGCAAATAATGAATTAGGTAGGGTATTGCGGTCAAGTCTTCGTAATCTTAAGGATTTTTCCGCAAATGAAGGCATTAAATTCACTTTCAACCCCCCTTATTCACCCTCACTAGGAGGTCTCTGGGAAGCAGGCATTAAAAGCGCAAAGCATCACTTAAAGCGCATAGCAGGAAACGCTACCCTAACTTTCGAGGAGTTGAGTACGCTCTTTACGCAGATCGAAGCGATCCTCAACTCCCGACCCTTAACTCCTTTGACATCTGACCCAAGCGACCTTTCCTCTCTCACCCCAGGGCACTTCCTCATTGGGCGGCCACTGACGTCGCTACCATCACCCCCGGCGCCCGACGTGAAGACACGGATTCGCTGCCGATACCGGATGGTCGAGGGACTGCGCCTTCAGTTCTGGGCCCGATGGAGAAACGAGTACCTATCTGAATTACAACAGCGCTACAAAGGGCGCACTCACACCTTCAACATTAAAGTCGGCGATCTGGTCGTATTCAAGGAAGAAGGCCTCCCCCCCCTCAAATGGAGAATCGGTAAAGCCGAGCGCCTTTACCCTGGCACCGATGGCATCTGCAGGGTGGCAGACTTCCTCACATATCGAGGCATAGAACGACGCGCCGTCAACAAGGTCTGTCTTCTCCCAACTGAAGCTGACCTTGACCCACAGGACAAGGATCCAGAGAAATCTTAACTTGAAAGAAGTCTTTCAAGGCCGCCGAAGATGTACACGCCTCGATCACGTGGGGCTGCATCGCACCCACACACGCGCATCGCAGGAGCGAGGTGCGGGGTACGGACGCGGAGGGCGCTGCAAGCTCTCGACAAGCATTCACGCAGGAGCGGCCGACATTGACCTCAAAACCGTCTAGCAGTGCGCGCGCGCGCACTCCTTACTTTAGAATAAATCTAGACCTAAATTTATACCTAAATCTCTGTAATTCGTAAGAATAAACGTCTTAAAATTCCAACCTCTTATTTGTTACCAACATCGGTTTATAAATGATTCTGAGTTCTGAGGTAAAAAACATAAAAAAAAATACAACCGAATTAGAACCTCCTCTGTTTTTGAAGTCGGTTTATAATACTATACTAGGTATATAAACAAGTCCTTAAACCGCTGTGAACCTATGATACCAGGTAGCACACCTCCGCTGCGGAACCGTAACAGCGGAACCGCAGTAATTTCGTCATGTCTTGTCCTTCCGCGCTCTGGCTGCCATTTTGTCGATTTCGATGACGACGCGAGGTTCCGATGCCCATTCCGCTACTCAAACTACACTTGATCGCAGCGGAATTCATCTCGCGGTTTCGCTTTTACAGTTCCGCAGCGAAGGTGTTCTATGGACATGATATACAGCTCTGAGGCTGTACCGGTAACATGCAAAAATAATGCAATACTTTTAAAAGAAAATACTCAGAGGAATAGTCAGCGCGCATTGTATCGTAACAATCTCCATCGGGACACAAAAATAGAGTTCGTCGACAGCAATGTACGCGTAAAAAATTGTTTAGAGTACCTAGTGATAGTCTAGTTTCCAATCCAGTGTATAATTTTAATTCTATTTATTTGATTAGAGGCCAGTCAGAACTTTAGCGAAGAACTTTAGCAATTGCCATTACTGCAAAATGATAATAGACATACACATAGACATTAATTTATTTACTACTTGGCACGCCACATACAAAACATATAGATATGTACAAATTAAACACAGTGCCGGATTAAGTCAGCGCGGGGTCCGTAGTAACTTCTATCAAGAGGCCCTTCGATAGCTTGAGCTTTACCCAAAATTGTGATGTTAAAGTACATTGTTGACTACAAGTAAAAATACGTGTCAGGAAAAATACTCATCGGCGAGCGAAGCGAGGCGCGAATTTTTTTTTTTGAGTTTTTGAGCAATATGATTAGAAAAAGTTGATAGATTTTACGTTTTACGGTCAGAAAGCGTTGGTGCGCGGGGCCCCCAAATGCGCGGGGCCCGTAGCATTTGCTACCCCTGCTACGTGGCTAATCCATATATTTTTTTTTTATGCCATAGCTGGCAGACGAGCAGGCGGGCCACCTGATGGAAAGTGGTCACCGCCACCCATGGACACCTGCAACACCAGAGGTGAGGCTAGTGCGCTGCCGGCCTATATATTAAACAATAATTAGATTAAACAATAATAATACCTATATAATAAAGCTATATAAACACAGTCCCGCTCAAACTATGGCCCCACCCTTACCTCAAGACAAACGTCAGAGTCTACTAACCCCAGTTGTTTGACTTGACAACTACGGGTCAACTTACATTTGACCCAAACTATGTTACTCAGCAACCAGTTAACCTAGGCCCTTCGATTGATTTAACTACGGTATGATTTATGGGAGGGTAAACTGTCTTAGGGTATGTATACCTTATTGAAAATCGCTTCGTTACTGTCGTGTGAGATATTTACTCTTTTTGGGAAACGAGAAAAAAAGAAAAGTTGCTTGAACAGTTATAACGATATTCTTTATTTATTATTTCGATAGAAAAAAATATTTAACCTTTTTGGGAAACGAGAAAAAAAAAAGTTGCTTGAACAGTTATAACGACATTTTTTCTTTATTATTTCGATAGAAAAAAGGTGTCGGTTATCTCTGCCTATAAATTTTGCATTGCATCTTAGCGCACGTGTACCGGCAGAAGTGATTGTGTGGCAGGCAATACACTGCGCTTATTATCCTAAGCAAAACGGAAACCCATGCCCTTCAGATCGCGGAACACAGCAAAGCGAGTATCATAGTTTGGCGGCAGAAATACGGTAGTAGGTGTATCCTCTGCCAAATCTTTCATAAAGTTTTACAACTAGGTACTTCATCATCATCATCATCATCATCAACCTATATCAGTCCACAGCTGGACGTAGGTCTCTCCCAAGGCGCGCCACTGAGCCCGGTCTTCGGCTAACTAGGTACTTACACTAAAGAAATTTAAAGGAGTTTTTACTTATCTCCCATCGTCTCCACCTCAAAACCTACAATGCAATTCCCAAGAGACAACATTGTGTGGAAATACAAGTGATAAATAAACCACGAGACGACCGAGACAAACTAGAAAGAATTTTTTGCAATTCATGACAGTATTTTCACAGCGAGACTGGCTGGTTTTATTGCGGCCTGGATTTGCATAAGCAGAGCGTCTAGCGTAGCGATCCATTACTGTATAAAATAACAAATAAGTAGAGTGTGAAAGAATTAGGTACTGTTAAAAAATATATCTAGTGTATGGATAGACAGGATACGCCTCTATGTATTGTATAATACATAGATCAGTAAATTCAGCAACCACAGTCGACTTTTAGATCAAACCAAACTGTAGTAAAAATGATTTTCAGTTTTAATGTAAAGTAATAAAATTTAAATTTGTTAACCTGCCTGGATGTCTTAGTAACGCGATTGTTAGGTACGTAAATATTAATTTTCATTCATTCAATACTCCAACGCATGTGAAGACCCATTTACATATGACACAAGTTTCTTGCCTGTTGCATACAATTCAATTGAAGCATTATATGACTTTCATGGTCTAAACACGTAACATTCTTGTTCTGCTATACAACTTTTGTTTTAAAACTTTTCTTGGTGTCTACAGCACAATGTACAAGGAATTGTTGTACAATTTTTAGTCGTGTAAACAGTTGTTTAGAATTCTTGGAAGTACATTATTGCGCTTCATTTATTGCTCTTGTATGTACCCATTTACATGATGCTATTTCCTAGGTACTACTTACAAGATGGCATCATGTAAATGGGTCTTTATTGCCCGCCTATCGCTCAGTTCACGATAAGCGCCGCAAATTCCGAGTACATTGTCAATATTGGATTCCTTTTCGCACGCTGCTTTTCGTCTACATATTTGATGTGTGCTAAGGTATTGCGTTTTTTACTGCTTTTTCTGTATCTTGCCTTTTTCGCTGTTGAAAGTAAGAATTTTAAAAATCCGCTGTTAATACCAGGGGCAATCGTCATCTCATAAAAATCTGCCAGGTAAGCCTGGCAGGTTTTCTGAACTGTTTTTATACTAAATCATAGATAATCTGTGACTGAATATTGTTAGCACGTTTCAGCGCGTTTTTTGTCGTCAAAATCTTCTTGTTTTTTTTTCTCTTATGCAAATAAACATCTCGTAACTTGTTTTCGTATATCTGTAGCCACGTCACTTGACATTATGCTGGGCAGCGAAAGCAGTTCAGATCTTACGATATGGGGGCAGAATTATTTATTAATATTTTTATGCATATTTGTCGCATATGGAACGAGAACACAATGTTACCCAAGACCTCTTTGTACGGATTTTTTTATTAAAAAAAATTTGGAAACTCTTTGAACTAAAGAGGAGTGTAAAACTGATAGATAAATATTGAGTCAACCACCTTCATCCAATAATGTTTCCTAAGTATCCGGGTACTGAGCCGACACTAGTGCTGTGCTGTAAACTATGAACGCATGCTATTTTTTGAATGAATGAATGAGTAAGTATACAAAAACGTGAAAAGATTATGATTTTTTTCCTAATGAGCTGCGTATTTGCCATCCAGTTTTGAATTGAGAAGTCACTTTTAGTTCATTTAACGTTGTTTAGACCATCTACCTGAATACTTACTATTACGTACTCTCCTCATCATAGGAAAATAAATTTTAGTTAGGTCAAGTACTAAAGTACGCTTATATGCTATGTACGAGTATGTATGATTATTAATACATTTTTTTTCTTTTATTTTGGTGTACAATAAAGATATAATCTAAGGATATATGATGTATGATTCTATTTTTAGATCACATTTTATGCTTTTTAAAAAAAAACAGTTTTTAATCTGTTCCAAGGTTTGTTTTCAGGTTTATGTTTATAAAGAGCGGCGGTTCTTTGTTAAGGTCCAACCCTCCAAAGCCTGGAGAGCAAGTACAATCCGGGCGTCCGTCCGGTCGCCAGATAAGCGGACTCTCTCACAGCTACGAGTATTTTATTGTCTGTGGATAGAAAGTAGTTGGATTGAGATATAAAAAATAGAGGTCGTAGAGCTTGGATAACTTTTCTTTAGATACAAAGCATAATAATATATTTTTATTTGAGCTCAGTTTGATCTTTTTAGTTGATTCTGATATTTTTAAATTCAAATGCAAAAATTAACTGAGAAGAACATAGACCGAGATAAATAGACACTATGTTTTTTTATCTTCTTTTGTTTAATTTAGGTAATTACTTAATTAATTATAGTATAATTGGTTTTTTGTACCGTTCTAATTATGAAGCTAGTACCAAAATGAATGAAATGGTAGTCAGTATTCTGTTATTACACGTTTTGCTTAGTGTCAGTCTAGAAAGCGTTGTGTGAAATGTCCATGACTATTTTATTTTGTTTTTTATTGAGTACTAAACTGTGATGTTCATACAAGCAGTGTTATCCTAAACTGTGATGTTCATACTAGCAGTGTTATCCTAAACTGTGATGTTCATACTAGCAGTGTTATACTAAACTGTGATGTTCATACTAGCAGTGTTATACTAAACTGTGATGTTCATACTAGCAGTGTTATACTAAACTGTGATGTTCATACTAGCAGTGTTATACTAAACTGTGATGTTCATACTAGCAGTGTTATACTAAACTGTGATGTTCATACTAGCAGTGTTATACTAAACTGTGATGTTCATACTAGCAGTGTTATACTAAACTGTGATGTTCATACTAGCAGTGTTATACTAAACTGTGATGTTCATACTAGCAGTGTTATACTAAACTGTGATGTTCATACTAGCAGTGTTATACTAAACTGTGATGTTCATACTAGCAGTGTTATACTAAACTGTGATGTTCATACTAGCAGTGTTATACTAAACTGTGATGTTCATACTAGCAGTGTTATACTAAACTGTGATGTTCATACCAGCAGTACCTCTCTAACATTACCCTGAGGGACACATCCCAAGTATAACTTTTAACTGAAAGATAGAATCGCTGGATGAGGGTCTTATCGCTGTGCTTTTTGATGAACTTTAGGGTCAGTACCTCTATCACGAACAAATCTGACAGTCGCCGCGTTAGCGTATTTGAGTTATATTGCGCGTCAATGCCAGCTCGACTGTTAACCGTTGTAGTGTCACCGCGCAGTGTATCTCGGATACGCTAGCGTTACAATACGTTTGTCACATTTATTCGTGATCAAGGCACACAATCAGATTACAATAAGTCAGAGTCCCTATTTCACTGACCGTAAAAATCTGTCAAAGCTTAAATTGTGTCTAAAAAGACCCTTGTCATGGCTGGTTTTATCAATTTAACGGGTTATTCTGTTACTGATAAAACATCTTTCTCTATATCGCAAGCTCTGAACTGCTTTCGCTGCCCAGCATAACGTTGATGTGGCTACAGATTTATGAAAACAAGAAGCTTTTGACGGCAAATAACGCGCTGAAACGCGCTAATGCCACTATAGTCATAGAATACCTATGATTTAGTGTGAAAACAGTTCAGGTTTTTATGAAACAACGATTGGCCTTTTCATGTTTCACTCGCTCTCGACTTCATCCATCTAGTTTTTAATTGCTTTGTATGAAATAGCTGGCTGTATTTTTAATCTACTTCAAAGAGGAAGAGGAAACTGACTGTTTTCTGAAAAAAAAATTTTATACCTGCTTGGAAAGTACCTTGATACTTTATCAAATTTACGGTAGAAAGTACGTCATTGCATATCGAACAAATATGCGGGGAGAAAACGCATCTGAGCGGGAGAGAAAAGTGTATGAAAATCCATTTCTTACGTGGTTTTTCTTTTTTAATTTTGGGTAAAACTATGCGCCGGTAACCTAAATATCAAAAGCCAAAAAGTTTTTACAGTGAGTTTTTATCTCCAAGTTCGCAAAATGACACTGGCCACTAGCTGTGTGTTGGATAGTGTCGGGCTGGCAGTGCGACCCTGCGGCGGCAGGATAAACAATTTGAAAAAAGAACATGTAAAAATTGCAGACGCCATTGGCGCCATTTTCAATTTGTGTGTTGACGAGGATTCAGTTTTAGTTTTTTATTTTCCTCGTAGGTGTAGTATAAAGCACTATGTATCACTCGAGAGAAAAAGACACCCTCGACGGTAATCGGTCACTTTCTCCTCTCGGTGAACAATGTACTATTGTTTGTTCCCTCAGTAAAACACTGTCATTTATAAAGCTTTCTTTGGACATGTGTCGCGTCAAGAGGAAGTCTCCATTGAACGTATGGTGGTGCAGAGGAAGTTCGAGGGCAGAAGAGCGCGCGGCCGATCACCGATGAGATGGACGGACCAAGTCAAGGTTGCAATTGATGTTCCTCTGAACGAATTTGCCAGAAGAGCAGAGGTTCGGGAAGAATGGCGGAAGATTGTAAGACGGGCCACTGCTCCAACATGACGACTGCCAAGAGTGATACGACCAAGAAGTACTTCCACATTGGTTCCATAATTTTTTTATCATAATCTGGTCAGTATAAGAATAACATTTAAACAATTGCGTATTTTGCTTTCCTGTGATTTTTTAGTGGTGTTTACGATCAATAGGACAATTTGTTCCGAGTTGTTCATATTGATGCCAATTCTGTATTAAATTTTTTGTAATTTTGAAGCCTCCGTAATTTTCGGGCGTATCTTGGTATACTCTGTACATCGTGTATGTATTATCTGCAGTGACTTTATTTATTCTGTGCTCGAAAACTTTCAATAAACCGTCTCTAATGGACTATCAGGTGAACAGATCCTGAAATTGGCAAACTTAGTACGTGTCGCGCCAACTTGTCCTAACTGGCCCAATCCAGTTACAACTAGACTGGGAGCTAATGGTAAATTTATTGCATTAAACTGTACATTTTGAATAGAAACTGCGTTTGAATTAGAAAAACAAAGGGAAGTACCAAAAGACATGAGAAGAGAGGGCTCAAATTTCCGAAAAGTACTACAAATTTTAATATTAAGTTGTATTTATTTCAAACGGCACTAAAAATCGTGTTGTATTTATTTATAAGCTTTAAAAATGAGAAAAAGTCTTTGGCCAGCAGAAGACTACACAAGATTAACGATAATTAGTCACATCTGCTGTGTGAAATACAACAAACTATGACAGAATTAGTAAGTACCCTAAGTAAGAACTAAGTAGTAAGGAAAAATGTTTAAAAATTTCGCGCATGCCCGAAGGCATGTACCCAAAATTATTAATTTTAATAATTACCTACCTAAGTTAATGCTTCTGTCCATCCAAAGGTTGTCTGGAAGAGATCACTTATAGCGATAAGACCGCCCATTGTACCTCATATTTAAAACTTATTTCTCTTCTATTTTCTATTCTATTCTTTATTGCACACCAAGAAAAGAAGAAGAACCTTCTTTTCTTGGTGTGCAATAAAGAATATATCTATCTATCTATCTAAGTTAAAGCGCCCAAAACATTTGCGATACCTGGAAAAGCTGAATAAATTCTAAAGTGTTGTAACACTTATTTATGCAAATAAACATCTTGTGTCTTGTAAAGTTCTTACCACTGGCTCTCGATCTAAAACCAGTCCAATCTAGTTACGGCTGCTTGTAACCGGATACCAGTACCGTAATGGACTAGCGTTGTCCAAAAGTTACGGTGGAAAAGTGCTAGCGACGTTTCCTGCTTGAATGCGGTTTTAACTTTGTAACAAGTTAGTTACAAACTTGTGTGCTGGTAACAAGGTAACCAGTTCTATGGCAACAAATGGGCGTCGAGGTAGATAATGGCAGCGTATCATCATCATCATAGTCAAGCCATTAGATACTATTAGGTAGATAGATAGATATATTCTTTATTGCACACCAAGAAAAGAAGAAAAACACTATAAGAGAATAGTATATTTCATTACAAGTGCGGAAAGGCTGTCATTGCAAAGAGTTCCGACAAATGTCTACCCGAGCCGAGGCGCAGCCGAAGGCGAGGATTGACAGTCGGAACAAGTTGCAATGACGGTTCCGCACATGTACTAAACGGTTTACAAAAAATGAAGCAATTTAATAAAATAATAAACAATTAAACTCGCAAGGAAAATTTCTGAAAAATGGCACCAACCGTACAATATATTGTACGGTTGGTGCCATTTTTCAAAATTTAAGCAGAGATTTTTTTTTCTTCGCCCATTCTGGTAGGCAAGGGGAACTATGCCCATACAGCCAAGTCTTCAGTAGAATTTTTTTATTGATATGAAATGAAAGTAAAATTTAATGAGATGAAATGAAATGAAACCTAACCTAACTCATTCAATCAAACATTAAATCTGATATTAAAACAAATTAGTAGCTTCTTTTTAGAAATATATACGTATTTGCATGAATCATAAAAACTTCTATGTTTTTTTTAAGTAAAAACGTCATGGTTGGTTTTTCTTTTTAATAGACATTTTTATGACAGTTGAGAAAGAGAACGCACGAGTTCGGGAAAGGTAAAAAAAAGTACGAGTATGTAATAGCCTACATCCCGAACGCTATACGTCCCTACGCCACTTTTTGAGCAACTGTATTAAAAATAAGTTTTAAGTATGAGGTACAATTGGCGATCTCTTCCAGACAAAATTTGGATGGACAGAAGGGTATTAAGCTATTGAAAGACGTGATGAATATGTATAATAATAGGTGATAACTTCTTAGCTGAATCAAAACATTCATCTATTTTTAGGTTAATTCGTATTCAACTATCAAACGTGATAGCTAAAACGAACTAGGTATAAGCTTTTCTTCCTTCTGTGTTTAGTTTCCACTACAGAATGACGTTTCAGCTAAGTTGAACGATCGAACTATAGTTGGAACTGAATGGTACCCTAACCGTTGTAAAAATTGAGCCGTAGTTGTGGTTTCGATCCCCACCGAGAATAATCATTTTGTATGTTAGCATATATGTTTGTTTAGTTTGAGACTAGATGGCGTTGTGTGAAATGCCAAAGTATACTTACTTCTATACTATTATAAAACTGTAAAAAAGACAAAAACTAAAATTAAAGATATGGATAAACTAAATATACAGATCTACTAAATAAACGATTCTGATTCCGAAAATCGAGTTTGTCTGTTTGTTTCTTTGTTCGCGCATCACACCTAAACTACTGGACCAATTTCAATGAAACTTTTACCATTCAGTAGCCCTTTTACCGGATTGAAACCATAGGCTATATTTTATTGAAATTAAAGACGTGGATTCTTAGACACAGCTTGACCTCTCTAAACCAAAAGCAGCCTTTGACACGTGGTTCATCGTATGCTGGTTGACAGATATTTTTTGGTGGAAAGCACGTTGCGGGTATCAGCTATATTTTATAAGTGCCTATCATTGTATCGGCTGCTGGAAGAATCGCATATAGGAACATCTGATCTACTGCTCAACCAGCCTGCTCCATTTTCCAGAACTACAATATAATTTTAATCATAGGTAATTATTTTGAGCGTCTAATTAAGTTCTAGGCGCTATTTCAGTCTAATAAACCGCTCAATCATGTTTTCCGTAGCAAATCACGTAGATTACGTAGCCAAAATTGTGCTGTTTGTATTAGATAAACAATTTCACAAAGGAGTATGATACGCTTTTGAAAATCAGTCATTCACTCCACAAACGCATACAAAGCTTAGAGTATTATTTCATTTGTTCACTCATTCGTGTTCGGTTTTCAAATGCGTATGTCCAAGGCTTCTGTGTCGTCATCGTTCTATTTTTGAAATACCTACTGGAAAAGTAAAATGAGAGCTTTTTCATGAAGGTTTCTTGCAATCTTTACCGTAGTTCGAACGAACGTTTGAACTTTTTAATGTACATGCAAATGGTTTTTTTTTTAATCCTCTACTGAGAAGTTTAAAAATAAATTAGACAAGACGCAAGTTTTACTTGCGCATTTAGTGTTCCGACTTATCTACTTTATAGAGAAACTAATGTAACATGAGCTCCCATTTGTAGGATTCTTCATGAGGATACAGTTCCGGTTACGCTGGACGTATTAATTATATTTTTTATAAAAAAAAATAGAATTTTGAATATCTCATCAGTCTTAATAATTAAACTGTGTATTTTTATAAAGATAATAATCATCATTATCAGCCTGTAAAAGCCCACTGCTGGGCATATGCCATAATATAATTTCAAAAAGAGCAATTTTCTAACAGTTCTTTGAGTAGGTAAGTATATATTGAGATAATAATATTAAAATTGCTTTGTCGTTTTCGTGCTCTGTGAGAACGAAAGTTCATATTTCTTTGAGAGTGAACCCATTTCTTTGAACGCGAAAGGCATTGATACGGTTCAACTGACGAGTGATGTCTTTGAAGTTTTTACAATTTCTAAGGATCTGCAGATGTGTGTGTCCACGATGTGCATGTCATAATCGAAGAATAAGTTCCTACGTAAGAGGAAGCGGGACTCTCATTCTACCAAAATTACACACTGAAAATCTCGTTATGTATGAAACGTGATTCAAATTTTGACCCCCGTTTTATACATTGTTCGTTTCTTGAAAGCACGAGTCTAGTTCAAGAGGTCGTAATGAGGGCTTTTCGCGCTTATTTTTTGCAAGTTGAAACCAGGGTCTCTACTCCGAAAATTGATTAACGAATATTCGGTAGTGACGTTTGTGTTATACTGCGCGATCGCCTCGAGCGATGGTCCCGGCTCTTTCAAAGTCACAGCGTTACTGCGCAGTGTATCACAAACGTCACTACCGAATCTTCGGTAATCATTACTCGGAGTAGAGGCCCAGATTGCACACGAATACAAATTCTTGGATTAGCGCTATCAATTGTAACAATTTTGTAACATTTTCCTGCCTAATTTTGAGCTTGATCTGAGTGTGGGATCTCTCAATCCAGACGGAGATCAAATAAAGTACTTATTCCGAAATACCCTAGGATCATTGAAATTATTTTAAATTGGTCTGTCATTTACGACGCGATTGAACTAGTAACTTTCAATTTAGTATGTAGGTCGTAAATACGATTACACGATTGTGTACAAGGTGTAACATGAACACTTCTAAAGCACATTTATAATGCCACACAGAATCTGATTTGAAAAAAAAAACTAAAGATTACCTAATAAAAAAAAATAGAAAAAATAATTATATTATGTATACCTTTTTTCCTTTGAAATAAAGCACTAAATTGGTCAAAACAGTAAGGACAAAATATGAATCTGTAAGAAATTTTGATAATATTATGTAATAAAATCATCGACTAAAGAAAATAATAAAAAATCTTAGTACCTAACACGTTAGTGTTGTCATTCGATACCATTAAGATCAAACTTGACCAAAAATATCAAAGTTTTTAGTTTCCTCAATCAAAAATCAAAAGAAAAACAGAAAAAAAGAAGAGAATCGAAGTTGATGTATCTCTATTTTCAGTTTTCAAAAGCTGTCTAATACACCCTCTAATCACATAATCTTGTTTCCAAAACCTATTAAAATAGGTGAAATCCCACGAATTCCCAATCAATTCGAATGCTCTACAAATCGGCGCAGATAGGCAGCTATTTGGAGCATGTCCAACTGCATTATTTTGATTTACCCACTCGTTTCGACGAGTCAGGAAAAACGGAGGTGGTATTAGTGAGCTTACATTTGTAGTGCCATCTAACACGCTACATGAGAACTACTAGAACTACGGCCGATAGATGGTACTCTCGCTAATCGATATACTTAGATAAATCTTCTCACATTTTCTCTGAAGTATAATTAAACAGATTTGGTCTTCAATGTAAAAATAGGCATGCAAATGTTTGTGATAACATTTTTAGATATTTTGACTACATTTTAATTAGCAGACTACCCCTCTACCCCTATTAGCCCTCTAGTTATTGAAATACGAAAACCACAAACGGTCCCCCACCCATTGGCCTGACGACATTGTTAAGATCACGGGAAACCGGTGGATGTAGAAAGCTCAGAATAGCTCTTTCTGGAAATCTATGAAGGACGCCTATATCCAGCAGTGGACTTTTACAGGCTTAAATGATGATAATGATAAATAAATAAATATTCATGGACATTTCACACAAAGCCTTATACTTCAATTTACAGATAAAAATAAAATAGCTCAACAGAACCTTTTCCATGGCGTTATTCTACGTAACATTAAATTAATTAAATTATTAATGTTACTCAGTAACATGTAATTCAAACTTAATTTCTAAAGAATACTGTACAGACAGAGGTAATGCATAGGTATAATAATGTATTCATCTATGAATCTAGATATAAGAAACTCTTTAAAAACACTATTAAAAATATAAATAGATAGTCCTAAGCTAAACAAAGTTATAGACACAAGATTGCTGATGGAATACTTCAGTATATGCTTTTTTTATGAATTATTGAAATAAAATAATACAATAATCGGTTTCTATCTAAAACCACTAAAAAAAAGATCAAGAAAGTTATAACAACTTCAAAATGTTTTAATTATTACGAATTGAATTTCATAACTAAAACATCAGTCAGGATAAATAATTAGCAATACTATTTAAATTCATTTGGGCATAGTGACAGCCTATTTCAACAATATTCGAGAGGTGTGAACGCCTTGAAGTCAGAAATGCAAAGAGAGCGCGCGCTCTGTTTTTATAGGATTTTTAGTCATGCGACCAATTTCCGCTTATTATACCATATCCATCCATTCTGGTATCCTGAGGATACGATATCGTGTTGAACATTTCGTTTTATTACGTGCATACGTGGGTAATGTCACCGGTATTATAGTAGGTTTTATCAGAAATTTGTTTTTATTTTATGTGACTGTGAATAAATTATGACAGTGTAAATAGCTATTATTAGGATAAGATATGAAAAACTTATAAAGATAAAATATGAGCTTGAATTTTACATGTATTTTTTTAGTTCAGCTAAGTAGGTAATTCAGCTTTTTAGTTATATAAACCAGACAAGTGTAGCCGATGGGCTCGATAGGAATAATCCTGTTCTGGTGGAGAGTTCGTAGTCTGAGTTTTGTTATGGTTGATATGTAGTTTAATTTGTGTGTTGTATTAATGTGTATTTGTATGTTGTATTAATTGACAGGCGTCATGGCTCAGTCGGTAGTAGCTCTGCCTTCCGTGCTGTGGGTCGTGGGTTCGATCCTCACCGAGAACAAACATTTGTGTGGCAAACATAGATGTTTGTTCTGTGGCTGGGTGTTTCTATGTATTATAAGTATATATTTACAAAAAAAAATGTATGTATGCATTCTATCAGCCATCTAGTTCCCATCGTACAAGCTTTGCTTAGTTTGGCAGTTTTTGTATGGAGAAAAATAGTTTGCAAATCTCCCCCGGTCGAGGCACTTATCGAGTTTTCATCCAAAATATCTCGCAAGTCGCTTCTCGATATGCGTTTCGATTAACAAAACGAAACTCAGACTACGGGTTTAAGTTCTCAGTGTCAGTCATAGTGTTTATTTAGCGTCAGCTGAGTGCGTTAGTAAGTAATGTATGACCTGACTTTGTAATGCACAGACTGAAATGATGATAAAGTAGCCAGTGTCTATTAACTCGAGGCAAACGATGAAAAATGTACTCTGTGTAGGTTATACAGAGTCTATTTCTCATTGGAATTATACACTAGATTACTAGATTATGGAGAAGTAAAGAAGCGCTTATCAGTGTGGAAACAGACCAAGAAAAATCTGCGGTTAGTAAGTATAACTTTAGCATAGACTACTTATGATGGGTAAAACACTCTTTGGTAAAACCTATTTATCTTGTTCCACGGAAAAAAGTTTACTTATAAAATCGTATGCAAAATTAAAAAAAAGTATCTAGGTAAGTACGTTTTGACGTGAAATGTTTGAATCCAGAAGCAAAATTAATTCAACGCAAAATGAATGTCTAAATAAAAACGTGCTATATTCCATTGTTTTAAAGATGAATTTTGCATGCAAAAATATTTGAAAACACACTGATTATAATGCTACACAATAATGAAAGCATTTCTAATTGGATAGCTTCATTCACAGCGTGACACGTTTGATGACCAGTTTTAATGAGATTCAGAGAAAATCTACTCTTATTTGTATGATATTAAGGTGGAAAGTCAGTATTAAAAAGAATCCATTCATCTGTAGAAAACACATGCTCATTCTCGCAAAACATCTTTGTTTGGTCCAAAGCACGTCCAAAGTATATATTTTTATTTCCAATCTGTCATTCCAATATGAACACTATTATTTTACGCATTAGGTTGAAATTTACATGTGATACTGCTCATTCATTATTTTTCTATACACAGCTTATGTTAGACTCTCTCTGCGTGGAATTAAGGTATAAACTTCTGTGGCAAACATCTCAAAGATATTGGAGATTGTATGATTGTTTTTGTATATCCAATACTCAAAGTATGGGATGTTCCACTCTCTGCACCTAGTTTTAAGGTATAAACTCTTGTGGCAAAAAAATCAAAGGTATTGTTCAGTATTGGATATTCCGGGAGTTCTGTCGTTAGTAATTATGATAAATAGAGGCGTTTCCTGATAAATGTGTCGTTCATTGAGGTACAGGGGGAAAATACATATTACTTACTACCATGCGAGAAACTTTTATATAAATAAAAATAAATTATAGGTAAGTACGTACTTGATGCTTATTATATTTACAAGTAAAAAAACGGGTTTTTCCTTTCTGTTTGATTCTTATAAATATTACTAAAATAGCAGTTTTTTAAAATAAAATAAGTCAATTTGAGAACTATAAAAAAATATTGAAAAAGTTTTGAAGTAAAATAAATGTAAATGAATCTCGCGTAGAGCATCTACGCTTGTCTACAGGCTCTACGTCTCTCGTAGAGGGTCTACGAATTTTGCTAACAGTAAAAATTAAATATTAGGTTGTAAAAATCAAAGGACATGAGAGCCCGTGTGAAGTGCTGATGTTGCGATAGGTTGCCTTCAACCACTCTGGAGTTACATCTCCCCCAGAGAGATAGAGAGAGAGGGAGAGAGAATTCAAAATGAAATATTGGTAGGGATGTTAATAAACTACTAATTTTATGACAATCCAAATGATATTTTTACTGACTAGATTTTGCTAAGAGAATTATCTTACAGTTACTGCAAAGATTCAAGATTATGTCATTCAAATTCAAATTGTTTAATTCACATAGATGTTACCATAACAGTGGGCCCAAAACAATAATTCTATTACTAAATATTACTAGAAGAATCTTACATAGAAAATTTACAGATGTCAGATTTACAATGTCATGTATTTTCATTAATTTTATTTAGAGCTTGCACACAGTGGACTTCAAAATTCCGTTTAGTGTTCAAAGAAAAATTCCATTTGAACAGTCACATCCACTCACATAGAAACCTATTGCAGTCATGATTTGCATCAGATGACTTATTTACAGCTTAAATTCCGAAGCACTCTCTGACATGTAACCTTTACAATATTTTTTATCTTCCTCACTAGTGGTGGGGATATCTCAGTGAATTTTTGGAATATATCATTTTAACAAAGGACTTGACTTAACTTATTCTATACTGTTCCCCCTGCGACTATGTCCGCGTCTAGTTTGATCCTGTTGATTTTCAGTTTCATTCAAATCGGACCAGCAGTTGCAGCGCCATTGAAAGACAAACATCCAAACACCTAAACTTTGACATTTATAATATTAGTGGGATGATGGGATGAGATCACTGACCTTGACATTAGAAAAAAAGAAACAAAACAGCATCGAAAAAAAAATATTTATGACATAAATAAATTATGACAGCTGGCAAGCTAAGATCTTAATTGACATGTCAATTTTATTTACCACTAACAATGACAATAGTCAATGAAATACGAATAATAATGATTTTCTGGTCTAATAAAAATCTAGGCTAAGCCCAACTGTGCCAACGTCAATGAGATAGAAATAATACAAATAAAAACTGCTTCTAATGACTCGCTGACACTGGACTTTATATTGTAATAGAATAGAAAAAGAACAGAATTGGGTGAGATCAAAATTCTATGCAATTTAGTTGATATTTTGGTTAAAAACAAGGCTTCTCTTGGGATTTATTTTTCACATAGGTACTTACTAAAAACATAATTTTTTATTCAATTTTTTTGAAGATTGTTACACCATTGTATATTTTAGTATTTATCTCAAAATCGTATATTAATTCCGCGTAGAGACAAAGCTTCTGAAGCTGAACCCAGAAAATTAATTAGTCTCTGGACTTTAAGAGCCCTCTCTTTGATTCTCGTCGTTAGGTTTATTAAACTAAATTTTTTTATTGTTAAAAAACAGTGAATAAAAGTTTGATTCTTTGTAAATAGAATGCTTTGACAAAATTCTAATTTTATCCAACAACTGATTAATTCAATAATTACTCAGTACTATTTCAATAAATAGTAACGCATGCTTTCGTAAAATAACTAAAAAGTGAAGTTTCAGTCTGGTTTTTCCCAAGAAAAACGCACTGCACTAGCTGTAAGCTCATCTAACGTGTTGAAACTCAAACTTGCAAAATATATTAACGAGACATATTCCTAGAACTTAATTTAGAGTTGTTTGAATGCGTTGGATGTGTGCAGATTATTGGATACCTACTTACCCTGTTACGAACGACAAACTATACTAAAACAAGCTTCCGCCCGCGACTTCGTTCGCGTCGTGGAACCCGATGATTTTCCGGGATAAAAAGTAGCCTATGTGTTAATCCAGGTCACGGACAAAATATACTCCAAGTTTCATTCAAACCGGCTCAGTAGTTTTTACGTGAAAGAGTGTCAAACATCCATCCATCCATACTTACAAACTTTCGCGTTTATAATATTAGTAGGATATTAACCCTGTTCTCAAGAAAGTGGCTGTAATTTGTCTTTTTTGAGAATAAATTTCTTTAATCCTTAACTATACCTAAACTCAACACCATCCGATTTTAAGACGGGCTCTGAACTGTAGAACGGTTGACCTACTGACGTTAGTGTCCGCATAATATTAGTAGGATGTTAACCCTGTTCTCAAGAAAGTGGCTGTAATTTGTCTTTTTTGAGAATAAATTTCTTTAATCCTTAACTATACCTAAACTCAACACCATCCGATTTTAAGACGGGCTCTGAACTGTAGAACGGTTGACCTACTGACGTTAGTGCCCGCAGACAAGGGTTTGCACTGAGCTAACTGACCGCAGAGTAGTTGAATGCTTGCCGTAACTGGTTCTCAGTGCCGGATCTAGGATTTCGGTTAGAGGGGCTTGATAGAGATAGATAGATAATACTTTATTGTATAGGCGACCAAGAAATTGGTTTACCACTTTTGATGACATCTCCCAGTAACATAATTATTCTCTAAGGAGCTTAAATAAACGGAATGACAGATTCTGACGTAGCAGTTATTAATCTGTCAAGCGAAAATAGCCCTTGATGTTTTGTACGTGCAAATGATATTCAACCTTAGAGTGGTAAACCAATTTCTTGGTCGCCTATACACAAGGATTAGGTACATAAAAATCTTAAAACTAACTTTGTATAGTACAATGGGCGGTCTCATCGCTGAAAGCGATTTCTTTCAGGCAAGCATTTCTTTCCTTGATGTAAGATTTTGGTTTGGGGAGGGCTTATTAGGCTTTTTCTTGACAATTTTTTGTTTGGTGAATCTGGAGCTGTCAAGGGATGTCATCGTTTATGAGTTCGAATAGTTAGCTACAACTTGACTATTTCCAGAATAAATCGCTAACTAAGTAAGCGAGTAAGCACTGGCAGTATTGTGACGAGTTGCAAAAGCCATGGAAAATTGTCAGTTGAAATGACGGACAGAGAACATAAATAAAAGAAGAAGAAATCAAGAAGTTGAAGTAGATAATAGAAAACGTCAGAAACATGAATATGGTAAAATGTTAATTGTCTGTCAAAATGACGGACAGAGGCCATAAATAGAAGAAAAAGAAGCCACATATTTTTGATAATAAGGGCTCAGAATGATGAATAGTAATCTGAGTACATATCTGAGCTAGTTGGTAGGTACATCAAGAAAAATGATTTATTTTATTTTGATTTTTATAACCTGACTCAATTTTATTTTACTCGTAATTATCTCAATTTGAATCGTGACAAACATTTTTACTGCTATTTTTATTTGGATTCCGTCATTTTGATGGTTTTGCGTGTTCAGTTATATTCATTTTATTGGTGTTGTAGGTATGCGGATTTATTAGTTTAACTATAAATTTTGATAATACATTATGACGGATCGCGTAAATTCATAAATGTGGCTGATTGCCAAAATACATTTTTATTTTCAGACATATTAATATTATACATGAATGTTAGAGAATACAGTGTCTGGTTAAAAATGTACAATAAAATAAAATATATAGTCTGAGATTAGCTATTCATAAAATGCAGTACCAAGTCCCCATCTGATGTTGAGAGACTTTGCCTATAACAATTGCATAACTACTCTTTTAATTTCTTTTTATTATTAGTTACTACTTTCGACTATGTTTATAAAACACGTAATCCAAGATAAAAGTTTCAAGTCATTTAACCAAATACATTCACAGATTCTTAGATAAATACTATTTCGAACTACAAAATTGCATACATACCTATTAATAATTATTATTATCGGTCTGCTTAAAGTATCCAGTCTTCCTAAAATACTAGCTACTGCCAAATTAATATCTACAAAATGCAGGAAACACGCTCCGAACACAACAACCTCTAACCGAAATTCAATCTAGCTAGAACTATTATAGCCAGGCTGCAATGCACCAACAAAGTAGGAGACGGTGTCAATTTACTTCTTGTGCAGGGGTATACCTGAGGGTGTGGCTTGAGTGTTAGAGGTAGCGTTTAACAGAGCGGTTAATACTTGCTCTATCGCGCGTGAAGTGCTACAGTACGCATCTAGACTCTAGTCTATAGTAAAACCAGATAATGTTTACTGAAATGATAGAGTACGCGTCTAGAGTCTGGTAAAACCGGATAGTGTATACTGAAATGAAATGCAATTTGTTTATTTTACTTACACAAAAAAGCGGACTAAGACCCGCATGCTGATTTATTTAAGCATTTATACGAACTCAAGAATAGGCCCGAGTAACAATTTCTGTATTGGCATACAGGCCTTAGATGTAAACAAATAGGTAGGTACACTAGCAAACTTTTAAATAGGTACATAAAAGGATATTTAACTAAACTACTAATAACCACAGGTAAGTTATGTCGTACTAGAGTGTTGACTCAATTACTAATTTCTCGAAAAAGACGCGCGATGATACGAAATACCAAAGAGGATAGTTGTTTTTTTAGAAAAGCAGGTATCCAGCGTGCCTTTCAAATTAGGAACAAGATGTCAGTGGCGAGACAGCAAGACTTTAGATTGCTATCACGCCACAGTGGCGCCACTGGTGTCCCAGCGATTTACATCTTTTTTGACGGCATTCGAAGATGGACCAATTTTGCTTACCAATTTCTTACGCTTATCGCTACGCTCATGCAGAGACTAGTATTTAGAGGCACCAGTAAGTAATCGATGGATTCCGTGCCTGGCGGAAATTAACGCATTTTGCACTCTGCACACCGGAAATACAGTATCAAATCGGATGCAGCAAGAGTTAGTTTCCGTTGCTAGTTAGTTCTGTTCAAGTTTTTCTGAAATACTATTTCACATGCTACTAATTATCAACTCTTTGCCAAAAATTCATTTGTGACATTTGTTTTTAACCAACTTCAAATAAAAAGTAGGTTTTAAATTCGGTTGTAATTTTTTTTTAAATAAACTTCTCATTAGTTTGGCGAGTAACTGGAAAAAACACGTCATCCACGTACACGACATTGCGTATTTTGATTTTCTGTGGTGTTTACGATCAATAGAACAGTCCCAATGAACTGCCATCAGCACCATCATTATCTGAAGATGAAGGCGTATCAAATTGAAGTCGGGTTTTCCAGTTTTTTAAACTTATAAATTACTAGGTGCCGCCCGCAACTTCGTTCGCGTCCCGTTGGATCCCGTTGATTTTTGGGGATGAAAAGTAGCCTATGTGTTAATCCAGGTCACGGACAATATATATTGCAAGTTCCATCCAAATCGGATCAGTAGTTTTTACGTGAAAGAATAACAAACATCCATCCATCCATCCATACTTACAAACTTTCGCGTATATAATATTAGTAGGATTAACTAAAAAAAATTACAGAATTGACAACTAACTTATACGAACTTACTTTACTGTAGTTATAACCGCCCCTCTACATTATTTATTCTGTGCCCCTACACCGAAACGAAACTAGTTTCCAGTCAAACTACCGATCTAATTTAAAATTCCCAACTTCTGCGTAAAACGTTAGGTACCTATTTGTTCTGAAATTGGTTGAGCGACTGACCTCAATCTGAACAAAATTGGACCTCAGAACTACTCAGAATAACTGTAACGAAAGATCTAGTGATGTTTGATTTACATTGCGCAGTTGCCTTGTGTTTTCCGCAGCTTTTGCGGACTGGCCAGTTTCGCCGCGCAATGTAACACGAAACCAAAAAACGTACCTTGGTTTATCGTTTTGGGTGGTACACAAAACGCTTGTGATTTTAGGGTTCCGTTCTTGAAACAGTGCCCTCTTACGGTCTACACACAAATAAATAAACAAAACGCAGGATTTACCGATGAAAATGCTATTACTGCCTTTTTTGTTTGGCACCCTCTATCCGTACTATAAAACATATAGGTTTCCGGATTCTCAAAGGATTTTTTTTATTGTTGGGTTCCCTATACTATTTTATTATCTCTGAACACTGAAAAGTCACAAAGATTTTATGCAGTGCGTAAAACAGCTGATTTGGGATCCCAATATCACACCGGATGCCACTAATTTTACTGGAACTGTACGAATACTAGGATCCAGATCTTCAGGGTTACGATCCACTAGTGATCCAGGTTAGTAGGCTGAAACTTCAAAACTGTTTGTCAGAAAAAACAGAGTAAGTATACCTAATTATTTGATATATTCCAGAAAAAAAATGCGTAATCTCCACTGCTACGTAGTAGCATGTCTACAACGTAGCAGTGGAGATTACGCATTTTTTTCCAGAAATCCCCACTAAGTATGTGGTATCTATTAAAAGCTTTTCTTTATCCATTTAAATTGGCTGAGTTAATACTTCTCAACCCTGAAATACACGCGAGAGCAATGATTCCGGGTCACTTAAAGAATGTTAAAAATCTCGGAAACTAAAAATGATAGGTTAATGCAATAAATTGTATTTAATAGACAATGTAATACTCCTTAAATGAAGGTATTAAAACTTCTTAGTTATTGTAAAGTTATATCTTAAAAAAATCAAATTTGAAAAAGGGCCACTTTCGAAGATGGAACTACGAAATTACAGCATTTGGTTTTGCTTTTGTTTGTAATCTGTCATTTATGTGGGTATATAAACCATGTTGATAGTGCTCTATATTCATTATTCAAGCTGAAATTATGTCGCTTACGCCTGAAGAATGCACCAGAATACTTACAATGCTGGAAACCGGCCGGAGTCAGCGCGATACAGCCAGGACTGTCGGTGTGTCGCTGTCAACAGTACAAAGAGTTCTCCGACGTTACGAAGAAACTGGTTCTAACCTACGCAGACCAGGAACGGGCAGAACCAGGTGTACCACAGCACGAGAAGACCGATACTTGGTGAACACCATGCTTCGAAATCGCTTTCTCACAGGAACTGAACTCACAAATCAGTTTCGACGCCTCGGAGGAAGTAACCCAAGTGCATGGACAGTAAGACGTCGGCTTGCTGAATCTAACTTAAAACCCCTTAGACCTGCAAACGGCCCTAAACTGGAGCGTGGGCATCGTATTTCAAGACTAAGATATGCCCAGAGCCACGTAAATTGGAGTATTGAAGATTGGTCAAAAGTTATGTTCTCCGACGAATCAAAATTTATGCTCTACAAGCACGATGGAAGACACAGAGTGTATCGAAGACCAGGGGAAAGATTCAAGCAAGCATGCATCGAAGAAAAAGTAGCCTACGGTGGTGGGTCTGTACTTGTGTGGGCCGGAATTTCTTCTGAAAGTCGCACAGAGCTGGTGATCATAGAAAACGGCTCTTTAACTAGCGTAAGATATGTGGAAGAAATCCTCAATGATCATGTTGGTCCATTTATGGTCAATTTAGGTGAGGATGCTATATTTATGCATGACAATGCCCGACCTCATACAGGTAGGATTGTGAATGACTACCTTCAAAAGATGAACATTACTCGTATGGAGTGGCCAGCGCGCAGCCCGGATATCAACCCGATCGAGCATGCTTGGGACGAGCTAGGCAGATGCGTAAAACAACGAAACCCTCCCCCAATCACGCTTCGTGAGCTCAAAATTGCTCTCACAGAGGAATGGGAGAATATTCCCCAAAATCGTATAAGGAACTTGGTGTACAGCATGCCAAACCGCGTAAACGCAGTAATGGAAGCACGAGGAGGCAATACGAAGTATTAAAATTCAAGTCAAATCGTAATAAAGTTCAAAAATTTCATGTTTCCTATTTTTGTTTTAAGGAGAGATCAGCAGTTTTTTTCTTTATGTAATTTTGTGTTAATAAAATGTATGGTGACTCATATTTTTTTACTTTCATTTAAGGAGTATTACATTGTCTATTAAATACAATTTATTGCATTAACCTATCATTTTTAGTTTCCGAGATTTTTAACATTCTTTAAGTGACCCGGAATCATTGCTCTCGAGTGTAGTTACACTTACACAGCGTCTGTTCTCTTTCGATCGAATTTAAATCTGCTGTCAATGCAAAATAAAACACGGTGTAACTATTCCAAATCTACATCATACTTTTGTAAAGTGTAACTTCATATTTCAAAAGAATGGTAAATTTGAAACGCAAAAATCAAACGGTCTTACCACGTTATCAGATTTATCTTGGATTTTTCGAGGGTTTAGACCCGGCCTAGCTAGGCTCGGCCTATAGTTAGGGTGACAAATCAACATCGAGCTATGCTGCGTTGTACTGCGCTGTACTGCGCTGTGTTTCTTAAGCTACGTTTTGTTAACAATCAACATCAAGCTGTGCTGCGCTTTGCTTAGCACGCTTTGCTTAGCTCAGTATTCAAAGTATTAAGTATTAAAAACATAGCACAGTTCGGCACAGCGCGGCTCAGTACGGCGGGTAGCGCGCCTCGCTCGAGACTACTGCGTTTTTAAACAGAGCGTAGCCTCACACAGCGCAGCACAGCATGGTTTGTTTGTATCCTCATTAAAATATTAGACGAGCGAGTTGACCAAACATAACACAGCGCAGTACAGCGCAGCATAGCTCGATGTTGATTTGTCACCCTTAGGCTCGCGTTAAAACTGAGACGTGATTATGTAAGACTTTCAACGAAGTTTTAGAAAAACCCGTTCTTTTGTGACATTAGTCATTCATTCACTCAAAACTGATCAGTAAATGATGTCAAAAAAGAATTTAGCGGCAAAAAAGGGTAGGTAGGTAATTACGGTTAATGATTTTATCAATGTCGAATATATTTTCGAAAAATTAGTACGTAGTAAATAATATAAAATAAATGAGAAAAAACAATCACCGAATTGATTTTCATGACAAATGTGAAGTTAGACCCGAGTTAAACCTGGGGTAGGGTCGGTTTAGCGAAAGTCTATAGTTAGACCTCGATGAAGGTGCTAAATATGTAACGTAATATGAAAAAACCTAGTTAGGTCCAAAACACGAGTTAGAGACGTGGTTTTTTGTTAGATGCAAGATAAATCTGGAAACATAATGACAGGGAAAGAGTTCCCAGAACAAAAACAAATTGTTCAAACATCCCGCAGGCACGTGTGGGTTTCAAATAGTTTTAAAATGTACCGCGATGGACGATGTAGTTTGTAGTTCAGAGTTCAAACACGTTCGTCGTTTGATAAATAAGTTTGGTACATTTGTACAGTTAGTAGCATTTACATCTGAGCGCTTCCGTGCTTCGGAAGGCACGTTAAACTGTCAGTCCCGGCTCTGCCAAAACATTGTAGAGGCCTCAAGGCCAAAAGACCGTCACCAGAGTTGGCCACAAAGAGACGAACTTATTTATTGGTACACTCAGCATCAGGAGTAGCTCACTTTTATGGGAATGTAAGAAATTGGCTCTAATATTTTTTCATCAAAATTACTGTGACTCTCTTACCAAATTGTGCTACACAAAAAATCTCCATACCTGAAAAAAAAAAGAAAAAAGTTAAAAAATAATTACAGATTTTGTATATTATTATTTATTATAATTATATTATTATTTGTTATAATTATACAGGATCATTAGTTAAAAACTGACGATTACTAACCAGTACTAATCGCTTTGATAGGTACTCTTTGTAAGACAAAACCAAAAAAGTGTTGGATTTTATCAAATTCTGTATTTATATATAATAAGCGGTTTCTATCTAAAACCACTAAAAAAAGATCAAGAAAGTTATAACAACTTCAAAATGTTTTAATTATTACGAATTGAATTTCATAACTAGAACATCAGTCAGGATAAATAATTAGCAATACAATTTAAATTCATTTGGGCATAGTAACAGCCTATTTCAACAATATTCGAGAGGTGTGAACGCCTTGAAGCCAGAAATGCAATAGAGGGCGAGTCAAGCACGCGTTCCGTTTATATAGGATTTTTAGTCATGCGACCATCCGCTTATTCGGCCATTCTGACAGCTGGTCGACCTCGACCACATTCATCTAGTACAGCTCCAGGAGATTCCCTTCGATGATGGTGCGGTCATGATGATGCTCCGCAGGCAGGCTCAAGTCAGCGAGGCTGAAGGCACGAACTGCAGTAATGGCGCCATGGATTCAGGCGCCGGACATCAGAGTTGCCTAGAACAAGCTGGGATGAACCAACCAGGGTGTGTTTTCTTGAACTGAAAATAGGAAACACACAGTTAAGATCATTCTGTTATCCTAACCAGGATATACAGAAAACCTGTATATCTTTCAACAACAGACAGAGGCACCGTGTTAGCATGTCTTAGGTTTGTATGCTTCAAAGTTGCTAAAGTTTGAATCGAAACTCAAGCATAGACTTCCCTTCAAATTTTTCATCAAGAAAAGTGTCGAAAAATCCATGCCAGAGTATAACTCAAATAAGCAATTTTCAATTGAACTTGTAATGTCAAAATCAAAATGAGTCTATTTAGGAAAATCTAACGGATCACATTGAATCGTCACAGAGATAAGTGACCATAGTACCAAGAGCTCAGTTCCACCAATTCACAACAAGTTAAGTTCTATTCAGTTCCAACCACGGCTTGATCGATTTTCAGCTCAGCTGAAACGTTACCGTGAAGTTGAATCGAAATAGCCCAAAACAAATGAAAAGCCACGGCTCAGCCGCGTTTAGCTGACAAGTTTGTTAGTGGAATTGAACTACAGTGTTTCGCGTTCAACGTGCGACATCTACATCCATCCACAAGACAGAGGCGCCCAGTTTGCGTGTCTACCGCGTTCGAACGACAGAGGCGCCAAGTTAGCTTGTCTACAGAATCCACAAGACAGAGGCACCCAGTTAGCATGTCAAGGCGTTCAAATGACAGAGGCGCCAAGTTTGCTTGTCACGGCAATTAACTGGAAATTCAATTACAAAGTTACACATCAGCATGAAAGGATTCGAGTCAAAACAAAGTAGGTTACAAAATTGCAAAACACAAAAACACAAAACCAGACTTATAAACAAGAATCGCGACACCGCGACTCAGGGATTCACTCCCTTTATCAAGCAACTATTTCTCAGCTGCAACACCAGTTGAACTAATCGCAAATCAACTGTACCAGTATCTGCCTTTATCGAGCAATCATTGCTCAGCTACAACACCAGTTGAACCAATCGCTAATCAACTGTACCAGTATCTGCCATCATGAAACTGATGTTTCATCACAAGAGACAAGCCCTTGTACCGGGGGCCTTAGTGCGTACGTTTGACGTTCACCGCAACGCGCAAACTATAACTTCGCATGGAGAACCATCAGTTTAAAACTTCCAACTGCACAACTTCCACTCAAAAGCACAGCTCACACGAACCCTGCAGCATAGCATAGCTACATAAAACCAACACTGAATCATAACTGTCCACAACACAGTTTAAAACTATCCAGCTATATCTACGTACATCAATCACACCTGTGACTGCAATAACTAGCCAACTATACATCAACTTATGTTTACTACTCCGTTAGTAACAGTCGGTCAAAGATAACAAGCACTGGCTCGTAAGTATTTGACACCCATCAAACTTTACGTTACTGCAAGTAAGAACTACTATCAAGGTAACTCAATCATGTACCTAAACATTCTGAGGTACTATCAACGAAAGTATCCAACAAGACCAACTATTGCATCTGTTTCATGTTTACCAGGGTAGTCTGTAAAAACTTTGAACTTATTCTCGCTCGGTCTAACCTGACATTCAAAACTTTTACAACCAAATACTGCTTCTGTCTAAGCACACACTAGCGTCACTAATCCATCCATTGCATTATTAAACTGCGCCAACTGTGGCCGTGCAATGCACTCACGCATTGACTTATAAAGCTGCTTACTACAGAAAATGTTTACCTCGACTAAATACAGGCACTATTTACATTATTTGCAGGAGACATAGGCTACATAGACAACAAAGATACTTTTCTCTGATAGAAAACCATTGATAGAAAATCTAGGACATTCATGACTTCTCCACTAAACGAAACCGAATGTCGACTTTTCATTTAAATTACAAAATAGAACAGCAAAACTTTGCTCAGTACCTTTTCAGCTATACACTACCGCTAGAACTGCTCGATCGTCGAACACTTCGAAAAGCTAGTGTCAAAGGCAATGCAAGATATCTCACTCAACTTGCTACAGGTAACCACGAATAAACACCACGGTATTAACTCATCAAAAGAACCAATTTTTTGCATTGTTTACACTGAAATTAATCTTTCGTGATAGTTCAATGGTCAAAACAAATACACAACCAAAATCATTACATCTGCGCTAACTATACTCGTACACTATTCGGTGGGACAATTTCCACTGTCTATTTTAACACAACTAAAACTTGCTAACAACAAACAGAGTTGTTTTCTATCTACCTACTACCAGTAGATAAATGACAAACAATATTTTGAGCGACAGCTCCACCAACAAAACTGACGTGGTAGAAAATAGAACTACCGATTTCATCTCACTCTATCTCATAGAGAACACATCTTTCGACCATCTTCCGCTTGCTAAACGGACAAAACCAGAATAAGGATACACTCGAACAAGTCAACACAACAAAGCCCTAAGACTTACATCACAAATAGCTTGGTCACTGTTTACCGGCAGGAACATAAACACCAAAAAGAACACTAAACTAAAACCGTTCAGCTTGAACAAAAACAGTTGACAAGATTCCTCGATCATGAACCACCAGTTCAGCATCAACCATCAGTAAACCTGAATAAGACTTCACACACGTTCTTAGCTAAAAACAAAGCTAACATTACCAGTGACCATGGCTTCTTCAAACTCTGAAATTTCACACATTGTTACAATACGACAATCTGTCGATCTGTCGTTCTGGCAAGTAGTCTGCTACTCGCCAATCTCAGGGAATTCATCCACACACTCTAGAGCCAAGGCGGTCACGCACCGTCCAGTCTCAGAGAATTTCCCTCCCACAAACACTCACTCAGGTTGTGGAACAATAAACATGCCGAGGTATTCCCTGTAGTGACTACAACAAGGTACCTCCAAACCAGGTGGTTCCAAATTCTTCAAGGGTCGGCAGCGCACGTGTGACACCTTTGGTGATGCAGGCATCCAAATGCCAAGGTAACCGCTTACCATCAGGCGGTCCGTAAGCTAGTTTCAATTTAGCTGTAAAATACACTGTTAAGAACATAAGAACTCTCACTTTTACCAAGGGAGAAGAAATGCTCGTGGCGTAGCTTGCCAAGCCAACCTTCACCGATTACCAAAGTTAAGCAACTTTCTTCCGAGTCACTATTTGAATGGGTGACTGCTAGTGACATTTGCATCTGAACCATCGGTCTTGAACTTACTTAGCGGAAACAAAAATCAATCCTGCGGGTGGGTACAAATAATAAAATTGACACAACACATTTCCACATTATTCTTATTTTTTATTTTATTACCAGAACTCGCTCGAGTTCAACCAAAAATAAAATAAGTATGACGACTGCAATTTGCATATGACACCTTTGTCTGGCAAATCTCGAACGATTCATAACACCTTTGACTTATATGAAAGTCTGTACAGGCTGTAACAAACAAGTGTTCTACTCATCAACTCAAAGTGCATTTATCAAATTGTTACCGTTGTAGCGACGGTACAAATAATGAACTACAGTCAAAAACTTTGCACAGTCCTCACCATCAAGATGAGTCATTTCTAAAGTGATTCGAATGAGTTGACAAGCACTACACGTAATTTTTATTGATCATACCTTGAACTAGAGGTTCACACATACATTGCTCACTGTTCACACAAACAAATGCACTCCTTCACGATGAGAGATCATCTGGCTGTACCTGTAATCATCTACACACTCATGTTACTTTTTTGAGGGACGATGAGCATGTCGACCTCCGGGAAAATATCGCTAACTCAATGTCAAGGGGTCAAGGGTAACCCAGCCATACACACAATGTTTTGGTTACCAATTGCCTCGCAAAATATGATGTGTGGGTACTTCAAAATGTCTAAATGCTTAGCACTGATTCAGAATTAAAACCTAGACACGTCCACTGTTCATCAACATGTCTGTAGGTATGTAAGTAGACCCTAATAAAAGGGCACTGAATAACCATAGTTCCGATGCCACTATCTGTAGAGGCATCCTACAATTCTTGATAAGAAAGAAAACTTGTTTTGTAGATCGTTATTTCGCAGAAAAGACAGTAAAGTCATGACCTGGATTTAACAGAACAAACATAGCCACTTTTCGATGTTTTTCGATCTACCTTCACACATAGGGACTAGATTTAGGTCACAGTACACATATATCTTTAGGTACTAGCACTAGAAAGAACCTTATCTGTGTATTGCACAAGCGCTGGAGATGGCCAACGCCACCACATAAATGTATAGGCACGTAACTATGCACCAGTTATTCCACGTATAAAAGTAACAACCATCGTTCTTTGCTATGATCTTGTGACTATGATACTGCGCATAATAAGAGCTTCGCATCATCTACCTTACGTGGCATAACAGTAACTATCGGCACACATAGCCTCATAAAAAGTTTGCAATATCGATTCTGCGTGAACTCACGTGATTTAAAGTCGCGTTTTAGCATGTTAAACCAACTACAAGCCCTTCAGGCAATTAGCTATCCGGGATAAGCACTCGCTGTCCTTCCAGCGCGTTCAATTCGTTTAACCTTTTTGCACAAAGAATCGATATCACGCAACTTTATCAAAGATCGAAACACAATAATGGTTGGATCTAACCTTGCTTAACGCTCTCAACGTTCAAATGAGACGTTCAGTGATGTCCAACGACGACAGAGCACTCTCAAGAGGCTCACACGTTGTGCTAGCATCCCAAGCCGGCACTGATACTGAGGTCGCGGACTCTGCAACCGGCACTGGCACTGCTGGGAGCAGTGGTTGACTCGCGGGTGTGACTTCGGCGTGTAGACATGATGATCAGGCTGCAGGCAGTCACAATGGCACATAGGTGCATCCGTTGCCATCGGCACCGATGACGCAGCACTCGTTGAGGGTACACACTTTTCTAAACACTTAGAAAGATCATTAGTACTCCTACCTATTCCTATCAGGCTTAGTTTCACCACTAACCATGATTCTACAAGAAAACTTTTGACGGTAGACTTCAAAAGTTAATTCACGCTTTAGGCCAGAGCTAGGATAGGACTATTGAATTGAGTCCCATCCCACTTCTGAAATAAGCGGTTTCTATCTAAAACCACTAAAAAAAGATCAAGAAAGTTATAACAACTTCAAAATGTTTTAATTATTACGAATTGAATTTCATAACTAGAACATCAGTCAGGATAAATAATTAGCAATACAATTTAAATTCATTTGGGCATAGTAACAGCCTATTTCAACAATATTCGAGAGGTGTGAACGCCTTGAAGCCAGAAATGCAATAGAGGGCGAGTCAAGCACGCGTTCCGTTTATATAGGATTTTTAGTCATGCGACCATCCGCTTATTATATTATTAATTACTGCAACCCGAAATCGGAGGTATAATTCCATAAAACTAACAAATACCAAGATAATTTTCTTAGAATGTCATCAAATCGCAATAGTATTTTTACTAGATTTTAATATATTTATCCCTCGCGTCTACATACAAGTTTTACTTAGTTAGAGCGAGGAGTCAATGTATAGACTCCACAAAGGTTTAGCTATAAAGCAACTACTACATAACTAAACAAGTACCTACTTAATTTAAGTGCCTTCTTTTAGATTGCTTTTGTAAACCTTTTTATTGAAAATAAATATTTTTATTATTATTATTATTATTATAATTATTAATAAAAGAATTATTCCTCTGGCACAAATCACTATATTAATACTATGTACCCCTCTGGTAACTTTGAAATCCTATTTTTGTTTTCGATACCTACAGGTACCTTATCTACATTTCTAAACCGCTAGAATCTTGATAAAATAACCTTTACCAACACTGACCGTATTCTGAGCCAGTCTGTGCTCGTATTTTCTTAAGATCTACCAATACTGACGACAATTTATTCATGAACCGTACCCGGTCCAATCTCCAAGATATACGTACCTACGTTCCATGAACCTAGAATCTAGGTATATCGGAAACAGTAAACAACCTAGAGTACTGCTGTAGCTTGGTAAAGACCTGCTTTCTACCCAAGACATTTGACAATCGTATGACATGACATGTCTTGGCATGATGATAGACTCGATTATTCATCGTGCTAAGGTCTAACAAAACGTGACATTGGCGAAATTGCGGGCAACACTGCAAAGGCCATAGACAAGAATTGAATTGAATTGACTCGATTATTAAAACTTGACGATGACTTGACTTTTATTATTTTAAATATCACTTGACACTGGCAAAATTGTCTATCGAAATGACGGACAGAGGCCATAAATAAAAAAAAAACAAGAGCCTAGCTTTGCCATTTTTTGAAACAACACCTCGCACTTTTATTTTGATCGTTTTTCTTGTGTTATTGTGAGTATTGTTGTTTAATTTTGGTGGAATTTTAACCAATAATACTTAGGGTCGTTTAAAATGTGAACCATTGAAATAAATGTGTGTAAAATGGTTTCCTTCAACGCTAAAATTCGTTTTCAAGTTTTGAAAGGAAAATCCACCATTTTCTCTTCAAAACAAACGACAGCCGACTTGACCAATGACTTGACTTATATTATTTCAAATATCTCACTTGACACTGTCAGAATTGTCTGCCGAAATGACGGACGGAGAGGCCATATAGTTAGAAAAAAAGAAGAAGAAATAGCCATAGTAGAATGACAACTTGGCTACTTTGGTTAGGTCTCATAACCTGTTGGTAATGTGGGCAGGATGTCATACTTCATAGCACTTTATGTAAGACTAACTTATGAAAATAAACATAACGTAAGACTAGGCGGTATGGTTCTAAACTATAGCGAAAAAAAAAAAAAAAAAGCACTTTATGTAAGTACCATAATTTGTTGTGAAGCGCTTATCTTCCTTGGGACATATCCAAGAGATAGCGTAATGTTCCAGCCGTTTAGGATAAGCTGTGCTTTTGAGTTAGATTTGTGGCTAGAACCGATAGTATTCAGTTCTGATCGATATCAATTGGCTGGTGAGTCATCATTGTTGAACATTCAAAATCGGTACCTACCTATATCAAATTGACTTTATCGAAGTTATACACTGTTTTAGTAGGGTATTTCCCATCCAGCCCATCGGCTGGCCCACTAGTGGGTCAGATAGGAAAAAAATAAGGCTTTATAAACGGAATGTTTGTCTATTTGTGTGTGTGTCTGTGGCCTCGTAGCTCCGAAAGTAGGGTTCCGATTTGAATATTTTTTTTTAAGTTATCCTTCTAATGTGACTTCCAACAACGTTGCGTTACGCGGTTGACATAGTCTAATACGCTAATACGCTACAAATGCTACAATCAAAAATATAGATGGCAGTGTTCAGCAATTCAGCATTTGACGCCCGTGTTTTTGAAGTTACACGAGTTCCAACTGACAGCGGGGGAAATAGAAAGAGACTATAATACGCTACAATCAAAATATAATAGATGGCAGTGTTCATGCAACTTTTTACTTTTTATTTTGAAGTGAAAATTTAGTACTGCATATTGGTTAAGTAAGTACATAAATATAAGTACTAAATTATTTTCACATTAAACACAGAGCGAGAGTGAATGCGTGACACTCGAAGTATTACTACTCCCGCGCGTAGGGACTGCACGCACAGGTTTTTATTGTAATAAATCTGGTTGATCTCGGATGATTCTTAGCCATGTTAGGTGAACATTATTGCAGCCGTTCCCAAGTTGTGAGGATATCCATCAGATCTGAAAACCAGTTTAGAGAAAATTAAGGCATAATTGCAGTTTGAAACATTTCGTTCATCTCAGATTTGAACTGGAGTCCCCCATGGTCTGATGATGACCAGCAATGATAAATAGGATTCTAATAATATTTACTGAAATAATAAAATCCTGGAGTGTTTGTTTATAAACAAACAAATTGAGCTGCAATAAAATAAAATAAAAATATCATGGCAAACTATAAACCGTAATAAAAATAACCTTTCATACTAGATTCGCAGAGTAAATAAAAACAAATATCTTCTACGCAGATAATATTTAAATCCGTAAAAACGAAACGAACTCTAGCATCTTACAAATAAAGATCATTTTACTCTGCATCGACAATGATTAACCTTTCGTACACACGGCCGCGAAGTACTTAGAGCTATAAAACATATTGGGAATTTTATCTGTCGAATAATGTAACCGATTTCATTACGCGGTAACGTTTCTTTTTATTTAGCTGTCTTTATTAGTTTTGGGCTCAGAGTATAAACACGAAGTTATTTAAGGGTCGGCTTCATCGTTTCGTATTTTTTTATTTAAGTGAAAATGGTAACGAGTTTGATAGATAGATAGATAGATAATACTTTATTGTACACAAAGATTAAATACATAAAAATTTTAAAACTAAGTATAGTACAATGGGCGGCTTTATCGCTGAAAGCGATTTCTTCCAGGCAACCGTAGCATGGAAAGTAACGAGCGGAGCGGTAACGGAAGGCGGTGCACAAACAATGTAACGCAAAAAAAACTGTCAAAAGAATGTTATGTACACAATAAAAATATACTACATAAAACTTACATAAATAAAAATAAAATAAACTAATACATACTTTAATATTAAATACAATGCTAAGTAAAATAAGAGCAAGTTATAGAAGGAAAAAGTAAAAAGCCGGAGTATCTTTTTAGTAGATAATACTGCCTAAGGTTATTTTTAAAAGTTTGGAGTGATGACGATTTCTTGATGTCCACTGGCGGAGCATTCCACAGGCGCACAGCTTGTACCGTTGAGTTTGATATTTATCTATTTTGTAAAAAGGATCATATACAATTATCGTCGTAATACTCTTTAAATACATTATTGTTAAGAGCTGTGGATTTTGTTACTCAATAAAATAAAATAGACACTTTAATGCCAAATTTAGGCATGACAATGTTAATAATATTAATTTAATTTGATATTTATTATTACTAGAATTATTGAATATCTATGACTTATTATTATATGTAATTAAAGGATGTGTTCAAGATTTTTACTGTTTTAATTTTAATACCATTGTTTTTTTTTATTTAATGTGACTTGTGTACCTACATATATTTACCTAATCAAAGTTTTAGTTATTTAGTCATATTAACAAACGATTTGAAAAAAAAAATGTTATCGAATAAATGAAATGAAATAATAAGGGACTTACTTAACATAAGGTGGGCAAAAACATGCAATCTTTTTAGGAAGCTTATGTCAAAGTTCGGATTTTGCTAGTTATAATTTTCTAAGCTCGCTAGGCATAACAAACTTTTTCACACAAAAAACTACATCGTCTCATTCATTCATTTACACAACGCGACTGGCTTTGGAAGGGTTAACTCTTGAGCTGTGGCATTTTTCCGCCACAACTCCACGATAGAGATCGCTTTTCAATAAGGTCGTAGTTTTGTGAGAAAGTAAAGTAAATAGATTTTCAATCAGATGTGTTGAACACAGCGCCATCTGTGCTTCAACGGCTGAACTAAATAAGTAGGTAAGTCGATACCTAATAAATCTTTCACTTCGTGTACTACATAGACTAGTTAGCTAATTAGTTTAGACAGTTGCCACTGTAGGGCGCTGTTCCTAGATATAAAAGACGCCGCGTGGTCTCGGCTCGCCCTCTTTTCCCGGCAGTCATACTGACTAGCTGTTACCTACTAAATTATTAATAAATATACGCTTTGTTTCATAGCCAACTGGATTTCCTTCCTCCAGCATTAGACAAGATGCAAAGAAACTGAAAATTTTGACCCGTATGCTGATTTTCTCCTCAAGCACCTGATCCGGACTCAACCGTAGATTTTTGGGGTAAGTATCGATTGACCCCATGCTGGCTTGTCCACGATGTTGATTACCGAATAGTTACAACGTCGCCAACGGACGGTACAACAGCAGACAAAAGTATTACTTTGGATGAAAATCTCTACTCAAATCTACGCTCAAATACCTGTATCAGTATATGGATCTTAGAGGTAACGGAATTGACTGATTTGACTAAAAACTATTTCAAATAACTTGACACTGGCAAAATCTGAGACAGAAAAAAACCAGCTGTTGCATACAAAATGCAATACGTACAATAAAAAAAATACTAATAAAAAACATGTGTGCAATTCACACGTGGTAGAAATGAAACCTTCAAAAACCAATATGCATTTTTTATTTAGTTAGAAAAGGTTCTATGCTCATGTCGCCTAAATCAGAACTAGATGGCGCTGCTAAGTTTGGTCGGATCCTAGAACGCGCTATCGAAGTGTTTTGCGTTTTGTGGTGGTCGAACAGTCGCTTTTTCGTTTCATCGACTTTCAAATCATAACGATGGAAAAGATGTTTTCACTTTAAAATTTTGTAGCATTTTGAACAGCAGTATTTTTTCTCGTCTGACACTATCGATTCTAAAAAGTTGTTCGCGTTTTAGTTTAACTTCCTATGTTTAAGAATGTGATCTTATTAATCTGGTATACGAGGAACTTGTAATACCGCTAAACCTCGCCAAGTTCAAGAAACTCGTAAAATGCTACCTTATAATTGTATTACTGAGGCTTCCCTGTTTACTGTTTAAGGCCAAGGGAATACGGTTGATGTAGTAGGTACTTTCATTTTAGAAGAAAAAATAAATTGGACAAGTGTGAGTCGAACCATGCGTAGTAAAAGTTCCCTGAGCTGAGATTTTGTTGATCGAAACACATATCGAGAAGCGACTTGTGAGATATATTGCACGAAAACGCGATAAGCGCCTCTAGCGGGAGATTTGCTAACTATTTTGCTCCAGACAACTGCGAGTTTGATCGATTCTCGCTTGTCGCAAGTCAACATAACAAAACTCAGACTACAGGCTCTGGTTGCTACCTGTGTAAAATCTGTCGCTACAAAAAATATTTATCATCTCGATCATAATCAGTCATTTATTGACTTAAAGAATTTTGTAAGTACATTGCAAAAATATTGAAGTCTTGTACTAAATTCTTAGCTTTTTGGCATATTCGGCTCTCTCTATCCACCGTATTCTTGCGATCTTAATAATGTCATGTTTAGTGGTTGCAGCCGGTCTATGCTTTGTTTACCGAACCGAAAAAAAACGTAAAATGAAGATTTAGGCAAAGATACTCAGACAACTGTCAAAAAAAATCTATGGATTCCGGATCAGTGCTTGAATGAATGAATGAATGTTTTATTTGCGTACAATAAACACGATTACGTCCACTTCAATAGGTTCAAAAAAACATTTTCAAGCAATCTGCCATTTGTAAAAAATAAAGATACTTACTGATCCTTATAATATGAATGAAAGACTTCTGAACTTTGACGTGGCTACCATCAAAAGCGATCGCAAAGGTTCCGCATTTCATTACGCAACCCTAGAAGAGAAATTGGTACTTTGAGGATGAGGCGAAATGCTGAAGAGGCTGGTATTAAGGTTAATGACCTGGATCACGGAGGCGATACACCGTTGAGATGGTTCTAGATGAGATGGCTTGAAAATACGCGGTCGTCCGTTATTTTTGGTAAAATTAAAAATATAGAAAGATTGTTGGTACGTTTAGGCCTTCCTACAAATATTAAAACAAACTATTTTAACCCTAAACGATTTTAACAGTTTATATAAAAGCTGTCTGGAAGCAAGCACTTACAGCGATAAGATCATCCATCGTACTTCGTATTAGTCTGTGGACGAATGCTATCTCTTTTTCCGCAATCACCAAAAAGTTTCAAACTTTATAATTTTGTCTTCTTCAATAAAAAAAATAAGTGTTCCGTTCTTCTAAAACTGAACCGGAAATCTAAAAATGAGAAATAGAAAAAAAACAAAAAAAATAAAAGAGGCACTTGCTAGGGTGCTCATACTAAGATTGTATGACATAAACTTAACATAAAGTAAGTAAATGACATATTGGCGCCACTGAAAACCAACGCCTGGGCAGAGTATTCACATTATGCCCTGGCACCATGCTGAGTGGTGGCCATTTTTGTTATAATATTTTTGAGTTTAAGTTTTATAATATTGTGTGTCTATAAAAATAACGAAAAAAATATTTTTAATTTCCCTTTCTAAAAATACCTTTTTGCAGGAAGAACTTTTTGAGCTTTCTCAAGCTTATTCCTCCCGTCATCACCACCTCGTTCCAGTGGAAACGCGCCCTAATGAGCTTGATCCCTTTGAACTCCAAAGGGCTGGGAATTCTTTGTCTCCGTTGATAAATTGTCATCGTCGAAATATTTCCATAAATTACCTTTTTACTGTTTGAAGCATTTTCAGGGGGAGTTGACAAAATTTGAAAGGGGAGGTCAGGTAAAAATGTACCTAATATAAAATGGAAGTATAAAAAAGTAAAAAATATATATGTACATAAAAGTTTTACCTGACATACCTACTTTACATAACTTTATTGAACTCAAAACTAAAATAAAAATGTAAGAATTATTTTTTTATTAATTTTCTGAAATGTTTCAGAATATGTTTATTTTACACTCGCCCAGAGGTTCTAAAGTCAAAAGTGTATAAAAAAAGTAAAAAAAAATGTTGGTGAAAAGAGGTTGCTAGTCTAAGGTTGCTTTTATGCTGATTTACTGCTCAAACACTGATCCGGACTCAAGCATAGATTTTTCTATGAAAATCTCTACTCAAATCTATGCTTAAGGCGGGGTTATCCGAAACTTTTAGGTTTTTTAACAACTGTATCTCTACTGAAGTGCAAAAGTTGCACGAAAAAAAAAAATATTTTATTAAAATTGAACATATATCCTAGAGCTTTGTAAAGATAGAAATGTGAATGATAATAATCTTCTCGATAAAAAAAAATCGTAAAGATGGCACTAAATCGATATTTCAAACGGTTCATACTACGATGTTTCTTCTTGAAATCATGTCAAAGCTATATCAAAAGATAGGGCTTATTATTTACTAGGGTACTGTAAATTTTTTTTATTATAATTTAGTTATTATTCATCTCTGTGAAAGAAAACTATCAAAATCTATACGTTCAGCCCGTTCAGGCGCTCGCGCCTTGCTCGCTCGCTCGCGCCCAGTGCCCGTCTAGACGTCTTTGTCCTAAACTTCTTAGATAACCTTGCCTTAAGTAACGATTTCCCTATCTCGTCTAAGTCAAGCGAGACAGCTATAAACAGTCAATAATAAATTCTAATAACACAGTACGTAGATTCCTATTTAATCGACTGTTAACAGCTGTTTCTTTACCCACGTTCTACTGTCTACGGAATGAAGTGATATGAGTACAATTTTATTTAAAAAAATATTTTATATGATATTCAGGAAGTCAGTTAGTAGCATATTATGTCGGTATATATACCAGGTTGAAAAGTACTGATTTAACTATACCCTAAGCTGATATGAAAGGTCTACAGTGAAGGCGCGGAGGCGGAAGCGGAAGCGGAGACTGATAGCGGTTTTTTTTTATCGGAAACCTTTGATTGGCTAAACTGTCAAAATGTCAGAACTCAAACCCGACGTGATATTTTTTTGTTAAAAAAAAGACTTAATTACTTTTTATCTAGCGTTTGACGTTTGACCTTTGATACTACCCCAATAAAGTCCCGGATATTATTATTTGTGAAGCCTAAGTAAATATCACTTTTGGTCCACCCACTAAAACAAAGAACTCCCATAACCAGCGAGTTCAAAAAGCTTTCAAAAAATTTCAGCGTAAAATATTTATGATCAAACTTCAAATTGGGCAACTTTGAATCAAAAGAATTTGAGGTCCAACAAAGAATTTTCGCGCCTTTTGTGGTCGCCATGACAATAGCCCGTGCAATATTTTATCGTTCAAATTCATTCCCGCCAAAATGGCTGCCATGACAGATGCAATTTGTAAAGAGTTTGCTATCTAACCTTAGTTCCTGTGACACACTGTCAGAGTAGTTGATTGACTTACATTATTTCCATTATTTCAAATATTATTTGAAAATAAGTCAATTGGCAATTTTGCGAGTGTCAAGCGATATAGGTATTACATCACTTGACACTGGCAAAATTGTCTGTCGAGGCCATTAATTATGAGAAGAAAAATGAAAAATGAGAAGAAGAAAAAGAAGAAGCCTGGAGTTGGTACTGGTGCCTAGATATACCAATAAAAAGGATGCCAAAATAACATTAAGGTTAAAACAGCCAAATATTTGAAGAAAAATTTTAAATAACAAAAAAAAGTTTTTGTTTTGATCTAGATTTTTTCAAGCCCGTCTGCGTGTCTAGATTGTGTAGCCAAAGCGTCAATCCTCCACCATTTACAATGCTTAAGACAGCTCAAGCACCTTCGCTATCGGCTTTGTAGAATTTACGTATTCTGACAAGAAAGATTTAATTTAAGATATGGCTCCTATACTAGGTGTAAAGCAAGCAAGCAAGCAAGCAAGCTCGTATGAGTTAGTGGCCAACTCTGTAGACGGAGTTTTTTTTTTTTTTTTTTAGGCCGCCTTAACGTCTCCGTCATGTCTTAACGACTGCTAGAGCCGGGACCGACACCTTAACGTGCACGAAGCACGGAAACGCTCCGATGTAAATGCCACTAACGGTCACCCATCCAAATAGTGATCGCGCAGAACGTCGCTTAACTTAGATAATCGGTGAAGATTGACTAATCAAGCTATGCCACGAGCGCGCCATACTAGTTGTAATAAGTAAATTCCCGAAAACTTCGGGGGGTGAAGTACCTAACAATATGAAAACCTTTTTTATGGAACCGGAAGTATTGCGTTAACGAACCAGCTGTTTGATACAGAAAATGCAATATCTACTCCGGAAAACAGTATGGAATAGCTGATTATTTCTAAAAATTGTATGGTATAGCTTTTGAGTAAAAAAAGTTAATTTATTTGGCCACAAAAATTGAATAACAATATCTATACTTTTTTTTTCATTTTTTGTCTTAAAAGTACGTAATAACTTATTTTGTACTATACCACTAAGTATTTACTAAGTACCTAAGCCATTTTTTACTTTACTATAAGTTCCAGAGAGAAAGGTTGTTTATATAAAAAAAAAAAATTTATCTCAAAAGTAAGACCCACAAAATTTTCGGGAGTTATCTTTAACACCTTGTATAGGTGTAAAAGATATATGTACAGTCGTAGTGTCAAATTGCTAGATGGAAAAGTAAAAAAAAAAACGTTGGTAACAAAAAGTAGATATAAAAATATTTTTCGTTCAGCATTCGAGGTTTAGAAAGGCGTATTCTCTGCATTAGTACCTACGTCCGTTATATTACGTCACGTAAATTTATTTCTGTTTTTTTTTTCAGAAACCGTGGCTTAAGGTCGTTAAAAACGAATTTGCCATCGAGCCGAGTGCTCGTGTCACACACAACTTTACCCCAAGTTTGTTTCTTTGGAAACACTTTTAGAGCAATTTGGTGGGAATTGTTGTATCATAATTCATAATTATTATTATCCTGTTTTAAAGTTTAATTATCAGAAAAAAAGAGTAAGGCCGTTTTCAGAGCTCGACCGACCGTCGGTGCGTACGTCGGTCGCGCGCTTGTACTTTGTATGGAAATTCACGCACGTACCGTCAGCGTAGCTGTGTACGCATTCATAGACTTGCATAGATATAGCTACGCCGACGTACGGTCAGCGCTGACTGTTGGTCGAGCACTGTTTACAGCCTTATTTTAGTTTTGGACTATCGGTATCTCATTGCACTGGGACGAAACTATAACTTTCATTTCGATTACCTAATATTTCAATTACTGTTTCGTCTCAAAATTTGATCAATACAAACATATGAAATAAATATTATGAAAATCAACATGGCAAATGAATAGTGATGCAATGGTTTATTTTAGGTGGAAGTTTCCAAAAACTATATTTAATTAAAAAAAAAATGAGAGCAATCATTTCTGACAAATTGACAGGTTTCTATTGATGTGTGTATCAAAAATGTTTGAATCTATTTTTATAGTTCTTGATAGGTTCTTGAATGTATTTTAGTTGTACCTTTTACCTTCAGAATATTGAAACCTCTTTTTACCTGGTGTGGTAGGATGACGGTAGGTAAAATTAAAGATAATTTTCATCCCACCATCTCGGAAAGAGTATTTTTGCTCTTCAATATCTGAGTGCAAAAGCCGTTTTTATTCTCTAGAGGATAAAGTAAATTGAATTTAGAACATCGTGTGCACTAAGTTTGTGAATTAAAAAAACATTAAACCTATTTACTGCTACCTCTATGGTGCCGAATATATCATACAACTTTTTTTTAATTTGTTAAAAACTCAGACTCGGAACCTTCTTGGTGTTCTTTTTTCAATTTGCTTTGTACGCGGTTCTTTACGCGGCATTTTTTCACGTCATTGTTAAACCTTATATTAAAAACAAGAAACTTGAAATCAAGTGAAAAAACTAAAATGAGTGATTCTAGCGACGAGGAAGTTTGTTTGACGCCAACAGAATTGACTGAAACTGTAAAAAATTTACACTCAATTTAAATAACTGTAGCAACGTTACTTTCAAATTTTCTTAATTATACCTTAGTATTATTTTGTTATAATTTAAAGATTATTCTGTAATACTTATCTGTCATAATGTAGTAGTTAATACCTAAACTGAAATAAAAGTACCTATCTTGTGATTGTAAACGTTTTTTTTTTGCATTTAGTCATTTCCTCGCTGAGGTGGAATGAAAAGTTATGTGTTGCACTCGAATGCAAAGATTTTTCACCTAGTGCTCTTTTGATTCCCTCGCTAACGCTCAGGATTCTAATTTTCAATTAAAATTGAACACGCGGTTAAAAAGCAACTTTGCACTCTTGTATAACAAATAACTATTACTTTGAAATAAAAGCCGGATAAGCCAATTCAATAAATTTTAATCATACCTTAGCCATGTTGGTATACTTAGTTTTTTTTTCATCAGCCATTTATTTAAACTCAGTATTATTTATACCAGTAAATTAATCCAAATTCTTCAAAACTCGCTCGTTAGCTCGTTAAAACAAATCTCTGTTCGTATTTATTTTATTTTAAAACAAAAACAAAAGTTTCGACGGGTCAATGAAATATTTTGTCGCGCGTATTTCGGCACGAAGTTAATGTGAGTTATTGTTACGCGTCGAGTTTGTCAGATTAGTGCTGGGACAGAGTCGTTTTACGACAAAAATTGGGTCAAAACTGATGGCGCAATAACATGGTATTTAATATTACAAAGCACGCAATAAGGATCTGTTATAAGAGGCATCATAATGCTTCCATCACTCTGAGACGGAGTTACGTAGGTCTCATAATAATTATTCTTATAATTGTACCGGCGCCCATACCCGTAAAAATGGAACACAAAAAATTACCCGTAGCACTACCAGTAGTGTCACGAGAAAGTAAAATTTCTCTTCACTCTACTAGTAGTGCCAAGCAGTAGTGCCTAAGAAAATAAAGGAATGTAAGCATGTTCTTTTGAGATAGACTTCTCTAGGCGAACTCTATCACAAAGAACTCTACTACTTATCGATGAACTTATCAATGAGTTAATCGATAAACTTATTCATAAGTATATTTAAGCAGCGAAGATCACCGCTTCAAACTCTGAAGTCTAGACGTTGAGGGCCACTCAGTCACTCATCAATGTTTATAGAGTCTAGACCTCGATGAAGATATCTAGAGTTTTCTTTATTATTTTCTAGCTTTATACAGCCAGATTTAGCTATGTGGTATAATTATTTACTTAGATAAGTTTTTTTTATCATGTTTTACAAGTTGGAACACAACTGTGAAAATAAAATAGTAACCTAAAATAATTTGACTTTTTTTGTCGATAAAAAAGTCAAGATTCAAAATTGATAGTAAAAATAACAAAACATCGATAAATTGTTCTCAATGTCCCCCAACTCTGTACCATAACCAAAAGTTTCTTATATAATAGCTGTTTAAATTTCGGCGCAAAGTTAAAATGTGGCCGTAGAATTTTTAATGTGTTGAACAATTTCCTTGTTTTCCTGTTACATTAAGCTGATTTTAGTTGCGTTTAATGTACACTTTGTAGTAAATTTTTGCAAAATTAAATTAGTAGGTACTGAAATTGAATTATTAAAACAATAAATTATACATAGTACAACGCAAAATATAATTAAAAATGAAATAAATTAGAAATAGAAATAGTAAATTTTTATTTTGTTATTTTTACAAAATACACATTATTATTAAATTGAATCCTAAAATTCAGTAAAAATAACAAAAATGGCCACCACTCAGCATGGTGCCAGGGCAGGATATGTGAATACCCTGCCCAGGCGCTGGTTTTCAGTGGTGCCAGTGGCGTGCTTATGCTAAAATTTTAAATACATAGGTGCCTATTTTATCTGTACTCGTTGTAGAACGTTTTTTCGATGAGCGACAATTAAAACTTATTCTTAAAACACTCAAGACTGGATGCACTAACGATATTCTATGGCAATATATTTTATTTTGGTAAAAATAAGCCACTTCTACACGTCCCAGTTTACAAAGACCCCAAAAAAACTGATATAACTTATTATGCCAACACCTGCCCCACAATAACCCTTTTTACGCTCCAGATCTTACTGCCGATAAATCTTAAATATAAATAACACAAGACATTACACAAAAGATACATCAAACGCCAGTCCAGGTGACTGAATCATTTGAAAAACATTACTCTAAGTTACAGGTGAATTCTGTGGCAGCCGAGTTATTTTAAAAGAAGAAGAACTTATAGGTTTTGTAAAAGAGACAGACGCAATCTTATGCCGCTAGGGTTTCTTCATCTTTTCTACCTATATGGCCTCTGTCCGTCATTTCGACATACAATTTTGCCGGTGTCAAGTGATGTATTTGAAATAATAAATAAATGATTTATTTTCTCTCTACAAAACAAGGTAAAACAAACAAACTAATAATTTACCTAATGGTGGGCATACACGCTACGAGAAATCGTTACGATCAGATTGTACAGTTCGAACGATACCGATAAATCGCTACATGTATGTTATAAAACTGTACAGTTTTTAGAACAAACATGTAGCGATTTATCGGTACCGTTCGAACTGTACAGTCTGATCGTAACGATTTCTCGTAGCGTGTATGCCCACCATAAGTCAAGTCAAGTCTTTCGTCAAGTTGGCTGTCGTTTGTTTTGAAGAGAAAATGGTGGAACAATAAATGTCAAAATGACAGACAGAGGTTATAAATAAAAGAAAAAGAAAATTCAAATCTATACGAAATCTTTTCAAGCACGAAAACATCGTGTCAGAATTGTGTCAGATCTCTACATTGTAAAGAAATATGAGGATGACTGATGAGTCTGATACACATGTAAAAATCTTTATAACACATTTGCTCGTAAAGGGTCTCTTATTTCACCAATTTCAGTATCGTGATGTATGTCATTACGCACTCGTGCATTATGGTAATGTAAAACGTACGGTTTATCAAGATGCTCCCACTAAAACGAACGGAACCTTTTTTAAATCTTAGTAAAGAGTTTTTATGTCAGTGAAGTGGTCAACATTTTATGAATAAAATTGACTTTAGGAGATAAAAAATAAGCATTTAATTCTTTTACAAATTGTTCAAATTTTTATAACTGCTTCAACAAGTGAATAAAGATTTATTCTTTGAAGAAAGTCCGAGTTTTATTTATTTCCTCGCAAATGTGTTATAAAACGTCGTATGACATACGTGCGCTTTGAAAATTACAGCCTCTGCCTTCTTGTAGCCCTCGCCTACGGCTCGGGCTGGCAATATCGCCTCGGCTGTAATTTTCAACTTACCGCACTCATATCATAATGTACTATTATATTGTAATGCAGATTTTTATGAAATTGCTGAGAATCGATAGAGAAAACATCCTCCTCCTCCTTGCGTTGATATCCTCAAGGTTAAGGGTCGTGACATATAAGTAAGACCTTGTTTTGTATGATATTCTTTCAGCGATATCTGTCTGCCGCAGAACGGATGGCATCACTCACAGAGGAATCCAGTGCTGAGCGGACCTGATCGCTCCAACGCATCGGGCTTCGTCCTCGCGACCTCTTTCCCTCCACCTTGCCAGTGACTACCAGTTTTTCCAGGTAACATAGGTAGTTATTTAAAAAAAAAAGTATATATATTTACAAAAAAAGTGGGTTTGTATAACAGTATACTACTTATCAGCTATTATAGTTCTGATACAAGCTTTGCTTAGTATGGGACTAAAGCATGGTGTGTAAAAATATGCATGATTTTTTTATTTTTTTTACCATAAATTATCAAAAATTAATTAAAATATTTTTTTTTTGCAAATAAATTATCTTTTTTCTTTATCATACCTCGTCAGCAAAAAAAAACAGGCTTTACTATAACTTAATGTTATCTGAATCCTTTTCAAATCTAAATATTTTCAACTAAGTTGGTAAGGAGATACCTACAGCATTAGGTCTAGTAGGTACAGCTGTTTCAAATAAGCTACACCATTACCCTGAGGTGAGTCGCAAATGGCATAAAACATGTTGTTTTTATGTCTCACGGGAACGTGACTGATCGTCTACACAGAGCTTTATTTTTGTTTGTGACTTGGCGTAAAGACCGGTTTGTTTTGTTTGGATTTGTTCGTGACAGATCAAACTAGAAAAGTGAATTCGTTTATTCCATCCAGTCCTACTAGCAGTTCGATTATCTAACTGTTTGGACTGACCTCTAGACGAATTTTCCAAAGAATACCTACTTCGATAAATACACAACACACAGTGGACACCTGTCAGAGCATTTTATACTTTTATCGATAGTAATTTAATTTTTTTGACTACCCGCAATCTCCAGAAAATCTCCGCCAACCAAACCAAAACCACCAAACTCCTTTATGTTCGACCTTTTTAAGTTAATCTATAATATTGTTGTATGCAATAAATAGCTGGCTGATAAGTTTCACACAATTTTTTTCTCATTAATGGTTGACTGAATCATTTGAACAACATTACTCTAAACTTACAAGTAAATGCCGTAATTGCACGAAGCTTTAAGTGCTACACAGTACTCGTAAGACTTCTTTGTACACCTTGTATAGCGAGTATCTATAACTGAAAAAAAAACTATGTTAGAATCTCACACAAAAAAAAAAAAAAAGTAAATGACAAAGCATATGAAATACGTAGTTCCTACGTAAGAAGAAGCGGGACTCCCATACTACCAAAATTACACACTGAAAATCTCGTTCTGTATGAAACGTGATTCAAATTTTGAGCCCCGTTTCATACATTGTTCGTTTTTCGAAAGCACGAGTCTAGTTCGAGAGTTTTGCCAGTCTGGTAAATGCATTAGAAGTAAGATCGTCATAGTGTAGAGAGCGATTATATGTATAACGAAACGGATAAAGTTTGAAACCGAAATCACTAAAATAGATTTGGTACGTGAAACGACTATCATCGCAGACAGACAGATTAAAATCTAGCCCCAAGGAGCACAGGTGGTTGGCAAGTGAAGCCGCTGAGACGACAGGAACGTATTGAGAACTATTTGTGGAAGAGTTCTCAATTCTTTGATGTTCGTCTGGGGAAGTATCACCATACATTTCCACCGCTAAGCACTGCAGTGCTTCTAGCAGTACGTCTGTTTGTGAAACACAGGTGGTTTAGCAAGTGAAGCCGCTGGGACAACAGGAACGTATTGAGAATTTGTGGAAGAATTCGTCTAGAGAAGTATCACCATACATTTCTATCAGCAAGCAGTGCTTCTAGCAGTGCTGTGTGTTGCGAAACACAGGTGGTTTTGCAAATGAGGCCGCTGAGACGCCAGGAACGGATTGAGAAGTAATTTGGAAAAGGTTCGTTCGGGGAAGTATGTATTATAGAACTGATACTTATTTCTGACGCAATGGTTGTGCATTGAAGTGATCCATGGTATAAAATGAGTTATATAAATAGACCGTTTATTTTCTCTCTACAAAACAAGGCAGAACAAACAAAGGTAGATAGGTAAACTTAAGTAGGTACGTATTAGGAGACAGTAAAGACATGCTATTGATTTTAAGTGAACCTGTTGGAATATTTACATACATGAGACTTCAACACCTTTACGTATCAGACAGGAGTAATAATAGGCAATGGAATGCCTCATAAGACACGTTCTCATTGGACGTACTCTGTGAGGTAATAGGCCTAATATTTATATGCAAAAGTTACCTCATAAAATCGGTGAACAGTAGTGGCTAGTTTTGATAAAAAAAGTTAAGTAGGTGTTCAATTTTTTTTTTTTATTTTGCTCCTTGAAGCAGGCTATAGTTTTAAAACCATACCGCCTAGTCTTACGTTATGTTTTTTCCCATAGTAAGTTCGTTTGTTTATGTGTTTGTCTTGCGTAAATGATAAATCAAGTCAAGTCTTCGTCAAGTCGGCTGTCGTTTGTTTTAAAGAGAAAATGGTGGATTTTCCCTCCCAAAACCGGAATCGAATTTTCACATTCAGAAAAACCACTTTAAGTACACACATTTATTCCAATGGCTCACACTTTAAGTTATGACCTAAGCATTATTGGTTAAAATTCCACCAAAATTAAACAACAATACTCACAATTAACACAAGAAAAACTATTAAAATAAAAATGCTATGTGTTGTTTCAAAAAATTTCAAAATTCGAATCGTAGGTGTTCAATAAAATTCAGCAGTTACCTACCTGCGTTACTCAGTTAATCTCTTTACGTTTTTTTTTTTTTTTTTTTTTTTTTTTTTTTTTTTTAATTTTGTTCTGGCACTGGAGGCTTGTCCTTTTGCCAAGTCTTTTTTGTTTTTACTTTTTTTGTCACATTTTTATTCTCTTTACGTTGTCAACACTGTGTTGCCATGACAAACTCCACGGGAATTCGTAATCCTTTCCAACTACTTTGCTACTTTCTGACCCGTTTATTGTTCGGGATGATCTCAAACAATATACCAAAACGTTCTTAAGTCCGGCCCAATCCGGGAACTGTGCCAACTCAACACGGCCCATTAAGTTGAAGAATAGTGGTCTGCAACTTTGAAACTCGTTGGTACGGCTCGAAATGTTCGGTGTAGGTAGACCTACTCAAGTTCCATGTAAACTTATGAAAAAGCCTGTGAGCGAAGATTAAAATTTGATATCGATTGATGGCGAGTTGATTAAATGCCGACCCGTGTTCATAAAATGGTTCTTCTCCTTTATCTGAGCCGTAGTGTTTCATTTATTTTTAGGTTTATCCGTTTTCTACTACCAAACTTTGACAGTTAAAATAAAACGCACCAGCGGGCCTAAGATGCGCACCGCGAGATATTTGTCATGTCGTTCTGTCAAAATGTAAGCATTTTGTACCAGTTTAGACCAAATGGTGTCGACAAAACGCGCCATAATGTACACTTTTGACACTTCTTAGTCGTCGTACCTCTCTGAGGACGAGATAATAGTCATGCAGAAATGTCAAAAGTTGAAAATTCAAAGGCGCGGTTTCTCGACAACATCACCACAGATAATTCAATAGTTCCTGGACTGGTACAAAATGCTTACATTTTGACAGAACGACATGACAAATATCTCGCGGTGCGCATCTTAGGCCCGCTGAACCGTAGCTATATAGATCCGAGTTTTAACATTTTTTGAAACAACACCTAGCACTTTTATTTTAATAGTTTTTCGTGTGTTATTGTGACTATTGTTGTTTAATTTTGGTGGAATTTTAACCTTTAACACGTAACATTAAAACAAAAACATAAAACTATTGTATATATAAGTGTGTAAAGATTGTAAAGTGTAAAGTGGTTTCTCTGAATGTGAAAATTAGTTTTCAGGTTTTAAAAAGAAAATCCACTATTTTCTCTTCAAAACAAACGACAGCCGACTTGACGAATGACTTGACTATATTATTTCAATCACTTGACATTGGCAAAATTGTTTGTCGAAATGACGGACAGACATAGAAGGAGAAGAAGAACCGTAGCTATTCATTTGATTTTTGTTTCAGCTGCACCATGACGTCTCAGTTAACTAATTTTGTACAATTGAGCCCCTGTATGGCTTTCCATACAGGGGCTTAATTGTACAAAATTAGTAAATTACGCCTTTAAACTGACGAAACGTCCAAACAAACCAGAGATAACAAGAGATTCCTTTTACCTACTGGAATTCCAGACACAATAAAAAATCTATTGTTACCAACCCGATATCGCGTCGACGGGACGTCAAAGGTAAAACAAAAGGACCCACATATTAAGCAGACGTTTTTGTTCAAACGTTCGGGTTAGGCTCATAATCCCCTTTGAGTCGTCCCCTTCAAGGGGATTATGAGACTTGTTGGCTCATAATCCCCTTGATTTCAAAATTTTAAAATCAAGGGGATTTTGAGACTCTTCAGTCTCAAAATCCCCTTAGAGGCCCATTTACACCGTAATAGCTATAACTACCTACCAACTTCAAAAAACTGTTGTAGTATCGTATGGTATCTGTACGTATTTGCCGCATGCCTCAGCCCCTAATAAAAATTGTAAACTAAGATGAAAATTATCAACAGGTAGGTAGGTAGATACCTAGTTCACCTACTATGGTCAAACTATCCAGTTCGGTATCTCATCATAGTATTATTTTACTACTACCTACTACCAAGTTAAAAAAATAAAATTAAAATCTTCATTTAATGGAATTTTTTAGGGGCATTCTTATAAACGTTCTAATCCAACACACGGACATGAGAAAAAGCCCAATTCCGCAACTGCCACAAAACTATTATCTCGCGACAAAATATTAGATGTCATTCCTTTGAGAGAAACAATTTGCGAGATGTAATTTACTTGTCGCGGTATGATTGTCCGGTCTGGTTCTTGTTTTCTTTTCACTGTCATTGTTTATTTAAGAGCCTGATATTCCTTTTGCACTTATAAAGGCAATGTTCCCTTTCTGTGGTACCTATAGCGGAACCAACCAACTACCAATAAAAGTTTTTGTTGGTTTTCGATTGGAAAACTTGGTTGGATTAAAATGACATTTTTAATGAAGCTTTGTATTGCTGTTTGCTAAATACTGGTTGTTTACGATTTTTGATAATTTTGATAATTAGGTACATTGAGTGATTTGTTATCTTCAAAAATGCTGATGTGCGAGCGTGAAGTTGTTTGACAGTTTTCAGTGTCTCAATATTTCTCCTTCACTAAACCATAGTATTGTTAAGATCTGTGACTAAAGTAAAATAAAAAGCGCAAGTGAAAAAAAAACATGTGTGTAATTCACACGTGCTAGAAGTGAAACCTTCAAAAAGACTTTCAAATCACAACGATGTTAAAGAAGTTTTCATTTCAAACAAGTTGCAAAAAGTGTTAGACCGCTTGGCCAGCAGTCTCCTTAGAATCCGTACGAAAATTAGGGATCTCTCCGTTTCCTCGCTTTTTCGTTTCATCGACTTTCAAATCACAACGGTGCTAAGTTTTCACTTCAAAAAGAGCAATCCCATTACAAAGTCCAGCTAATTTTTAATTTGTACTATCGTGTTTGTTCTACAGGATAGTACTCTATACTTATATAATTAGGGTCTTATACACCCGGTACTTAGGATGTCAAATTTATTTTTAAATCTTAGCTTTATTATTAGGAACCTAAGTGAACCATCATGTTGAAATTGGATCGAGTAAAAGAATTTAATAATCTTGACCAAGCCTATAACGATGCCAAGTTTTGCCATTTTTTTGTAGAGAAAAAGTAATAAGCTGTAATTAGATAACTTTAGGAAACACGTTAGTAACCACCGTGACCTTTACAAGTAATTACGTGTCACAGCTTAATGTAGATATGAGCTTGGTAACTCTAGATTTTTGTACCAATTTTTGCGATGGATTGGAGGGCGGAGATTATTGCACGAAGTTGATATGGTCCAAAAACGTTTTATGTGATCATTCGAGGAATACCTTAGGACCAGCCCCCATATCGCAAGCTCTGAACTGATTTCGCTGCCCAGCATAATGTCAAGCGACGTGGCTACAGATATACGAAAACAAGAAGCTTTTGGCGGCAAAAAACGCGCTGAAACGTGCTAATGTCACTATTTAGTCACAAAATACCTATGATTTAGTATGAAAAGCTCAAAACCTGCCAGTGCCCCGATTCACGAACAAATCTGACAGTCCCCGCCTTAACGTATTCAAGTTATATTGCGCGTCAATGCCAGCTGCATTTCCAAACATTGTAGTGTCACCGTGCAGTGTATCTCGGATACGCTAGCCTTACGATACATTTGCGATAGTCACATTTATTCGTGAATAAGGCACCAGGTTTTTATGAGATAGTGATTGCCCCCCAAATTTAAATTTTGGCAGAAATTTTAATCTAACGCCTAGCCGCCGCGTTAGATTAACCCAACAAGCAATATTGGCGTCGTATTTGGGCATCATTGCGACATCAAAACTACTTCTGTGTCCAAACAAAAGATTGCGACGGTATGGTTTTGTTTTCTCTTCGGTGCAGCAGTGAACTTCTGACATAATTATAACCTAGAGAAATATTAGGCACATCAAAATGTGGGGCACGTACTACGGCGATATATGGCTGTCGGTAGTAGCTCTGTCTTCCGTGCTGTAGGTCGTGGGTTCGATCCCCACCGAGAACAAACATTTGTGTGTTGTAAACATAGATGTTTGTTCTGTGTCTGGGTGTTTCTATGTATTATAAGTATGTATTTACAAAAAAAAATGTATGTATGTATTCTATCAGCCATTTATAATATATGTGAATATTTATAATATATGTAACAACTTGTATACAGAAATACGTGGCACGACAGTAATTGGTGCGACGACGAGGCGACGCACTCGCTCGTGGAATGAATGAATGAATGAGTGAATGAGCTGTTACAAGTTAAGCTGAAACCAAGCCTCGTGTTAGAACTAATTACTTGCCATACGTGACGAGCGTTTCTTTGAAGAAAGTGAGAACGTTTCCTATTAGCTTGCGGACGACGTAAATAACTAATTGTTTTTTACTTTTATGGTTTTGTTACTGACGAATTTATTTTTGACTTCTTACAACGGCATATTTAAATTAAATCATTAAAATAAAAACTTTACTGGTTGTAAAAATTTAATAAAAATTTAAATATATTTTATGTAATCTTACAAATTATTCCTCCACCTCACGTGCATTCAGAGGTCAAACAGGCACCCAACTACGGGTATAAAGTTTACATTTTCCGCTTGACAAATGCAATGATTTTTAAGATTTGCGTCGGAGTCCTAGCGATTAAACTATTTTTATCCTAAAAAACTAGATTTATTTGGTAAAAATCGGTACACGCATACGAAGTCGCGGGTAACAGCTAGTATTTAATACTATTACAAAACAAAAAGTCTTTACTAAGAATATTTCAAGCTCCGATCAATAAACAAACAATAAATTTTCGTCAGCTGTCGTCATCTCCGCCCCCAAACGAAGTTTGATTAATTTCTCGAGAATAGCTCTTTATAGAGCCCTTTGGCTGGGAACCAATGGTTGATATTAATCAGTAATCGCCTTAGAAAGTCATCGATTGCTGGGAAAATCTATAAGCCTTCTTTGAACAGGCATTTTCTTAATTGGTTGGAATTTGAGAAAAAAATCAGGAATAATCTCCAGAATTTTAATTTTAATTCTATAAAATTTTCTGGCTAAACCGAAACACATATTTTGGTCTAGACACACTAGATACATCGAGATTGAAACTGAAGCTTCATGGCCATACTATCGAACCTCTGCAAGAGTTCGATAGTACTTGACTTGACTTATATTATCTCAAATATATTTATCAATTAACAATGGAAAAATCGTCTAATCAAAAAATTTCAAAATGACGGATAGAAGTTATAAATAAAAGAAGAAGAAGAAATAACTATTCGCGTTTACGACACCGATCTCGCTGTTTATTGTTTTGTTTTATTTCCGCTGGTTTAGGTTACATGTGTCGTTATTTAATCACACATAAACGTGCTGGGAATAATGTGGGTTTGGTTCGTGTAATGGGACATAAACTTTCAGGCAGTTATCATCATCCTTGTCACTCATTCAAAGGAGTATTTAATCCTGTCATTTGTCACACAGTCCACAGTCACAGCTCGGCTATATTTGCCATAGCACAAACATTTGTGTTATGGCAAATATAGACGTTTGTTCTAAGTCTGGGTCTGCGTTCCTAGGGTCTGAGATAGTATTATAATGATCTATGGTCTGGGTGTTACGATGTATTAAAAAAAAAATTCTTTCAGCAGGTTCCCATATTACAAGCGTTGCTTAGTTTAGCACTAGAGGGCGTATGTGAAATATCCTGTGACGCCTGTTACCGATGGTCATGAAATAACATTAAGGGCCGTAAGATCAATAGTGGTTTAAACCACGAGATAAAGTTTAGCCTCCAGTCTCCGATTATTTCATAAGATCAATAATAATGGTAGTTAATCCACCATCGGTAGCTAAAACTGACTGAGATGACAGTAGATTAATCCATCGATCTAATGTAATCGTAGTTCACGAAACCCATAGTTTAAACTGCTTTTGATCTTACAGCCCTTAGCAGTATAACCAAACTTCACTCAGTCGCTAGACGTATCCAGTAAGATTTATCTATCTCCAGCACAAAGCTGACAGTGACTGGTCATAAAGGAGGTTTATATAGCTGTTTTGTGACCGCTGCAGACTGAACATGGCGAGTTATAGCCGCAGATGCTGGATACATAGAGATATTTTTAGAGTTCTATACGAAGTAGGTACTCTATGTATTCAACTGTGAGATGTAGGTAAAACAAATAAAAATATTCTTGGACATTTTCACACAACGCCCTGTAGACACTCTAGTCTCAAACTAAGCAAAGCTTGTACCATGGGAGATTCGAATTTTGATATTTTTTGAAACAACACATAGTATTTTTATTTTAATAGTTTTTCTTGTGTTATTGTGAGTATTGTTGTTTAATTTTGGTGGAATTTTAACCAATAATACTTAGGTCGTAACACAAAGTGTGAGCCATTGGAATAAATGTGTGTGGTTTTTTGTGGAAATTTGATTCCGGTTTTGGAGGGAAAATCCACCATTTTCTCTTCAAAACAAAGCCGACTTGACGAAGACAAGACAAACACAAACAAACTAACTTATTATGGGAAAAAACACTAACGTTAGACTAGGCGGTATGGTTTTAAAACTATAGCCTGCTCTGAGGAGCAAAAAATAAAAAAAATGTACCATGGAAACTAGGTGAATTGCAATGCAGCCAGTGTCATGGGCACGCTTCCGGTTGGTACTGATTTGGACCAGTTGAGCTATCTATAAATCGTTTGCAACGGTTTGCAGATAGCTCAACTGTTTCATGTGTAATTTTTTGTGTATTTTGTAAATAATGTGAATAATTATTGTAATTAGGTACTGTATTAGTTGTAATTTTCTTTGTGAATAAATGTTTTGGTAAATTGCTGATAATACTAATACCCACATATCATTATTTGTGAATACATACTTATAATACATAGTAACAACCCGACATAGAAACAAAACACATTCTATGTTTGCCACACAAAAATGTTTTTTTCTGGGTGGGGATTGAACCCACGTCCCACAGAACGAAAGCGAAAGATTACCTACTTATACTGAGTTGTGACGTCTGACGAGGTAAAATGAATTTATGCCTTGATCACACAGTCTTATCACTAAAAGCAATATCTTCCAAGCAACGCTAACGACGGTAATAGACAATGAAATTGTAAAACGAATTAAAGCTTAGCGATAAGGCCGCCCATTGTACTTCACATAAGAATAATAAACTCTGTGTTTATTTTATAATTTCCGTAAAAGTGGTGTAAAATAAAGAGTTTTCTATATACACGGTGTAACATAAATACCCTATAAGTCCGAAGGTCTTATAGTCCGAAGGTCTACAGGTCATGGCGAACAGTGTTTGTTCTACGACTTTTGAGATTTCAAAGTTTTTCATTCATGAAATGAGCTCGTAACTTTTACTTAAAATGTACCTACACACAGCTAGCGTGTGCGTGCGACGCGGTAGGATGGTACCTACGTGTGCATGCGTGTGTACGGGTTAACGCAAATAGTAATAAAACACTTAGGGTTGTCGCAAATTTCTAAAATAATAAAAGTCGTACTTTTGTGTGAAAATTTCAATTACGATTTATTGACCATTTGCACATGTCCAAGCACTCAGGTGGTCGGTCTGATTACGCCCTCTTCGGACTTATAGGGTAATTATGTTACACCTTGTATATATAAAAGCTTCTTAGTTGAGACTTTGTCGGTTGCTAAGTGTTTCGCCTATATACTAACAAAAATTCATCAGAAATTGTTTTTAAGACCAACTTGTTAAACTTTCAGTTAGTTTAGCACACCTATTACCATTTATTATACGGAGCAAAACAATTTGAAGTACTAATGTTACTTTTTACATGCACGTGGTTACCATCTAAGGGCCGTAAGATCAATAGTGGTTTAAACCACGAACTAGAGTTTAACCTCCAGTCTCCGATTATTTCATAAGATCAATAATGGTAGTTAATCGACCATCGGTAGCTTAAACTGACAGAGATGACAGTAGATTAATGCATCGATCGAATGTAATCGTAGTTCACGAAACCCATAGTTTAAACTGCTTTTGATCTTACGGCCCTAAACGGCGCATCTGCCAGCCCTTATCCGTTTATTGTCCTACTATGTCAGAGAGCGTCCTGTCTGTAGCATGAATGTCTGGGTGTTACTATATAAGTATAAGTATAGTGGTGTTATAAGTATGTATTTCCAAAAAAAATTATATAAGTATTATATCGGTAATCTAGCTTCCATAGTACAAGCTTTGATTAGTTTAGGACTAGAGAGCGTTGTCCAAGAATATTAATTTATTTAAATATTTAATCTTATATAAAATTCTCGTGTCACAATGTTCGTTCCCGTACTCCTCCGAAACGGCTTGACCGATTCTCATGAAATTTTGTGGGCATCTTGAGTAGGTCTGAGAATCGGCCAACATCTATTTTTCATACCCCTTAGTGATAAGGGTTGCACGCGAGCAAAGCCGCGGGCGACAGCTAGTTATTATAAAAAAAGATTTGCTTAACTAACATTGACTGGCAGACAATGTTTCATAATTAAGTCCTTGTAAAATGTCTATTTAGTGCAATACAGTGTTAAATAAATAAATACGCTTTAACAGATATGATTCAATGTAAAATTGCCTACTAACTAACCAGATGTTTTTGTATTTATTGTCATTCTTACAAGCTACCTTTACAGGGGCGAAATCGTTGTCTCATAAACTGTTTTCATATTAAATCATAAGTTGTGACTAAATAGTGACATTAGCGCGTTCCAGCGCGTTTTTTGCCGTCAAAAGCTTCTTGTTTTCGTATATCTGTAGCCGCGTCGCTTGACATTATGCTGGGCAGCGAAAGCAGTTCAGTGCCTTCATCACGAATGAATCTGACAATCGCAAACGTATCGTATCGCTAGCGCATCCGAGACACACTGCGCGGTGACACTACAACGGTTGGCAGTCGAGCTGGCATTGACGCGCAATATAACTCGAATACGTTAACGCGGCGACTGTCAGATTTGTTCGTGATAGAGGTACAGAGCTTACGATATGAGGGCAGGGGTCTTAATTCCAAAAGAAGTAGGTACAGAAGTACACGATACTTTGCTGACAAGCAATTTCAAATTCCAAAGAAATAGAACTCAGTGTAATAACTTTCCAGCTTCTGTCGAGTTTATTTTCTGAGCTTCGTTTGCTCCAACGACAGCAAAGTGCATGTGAAAAGGCCCCATATATAAAGTTGCAAACTTTATAAATTGTAGAGTTATGTAAGATGCCTCGGGAGTTGGACAGTTACTGAAGTAAACTGCATATTATTATTATTATTTGGAGCGCATTTTGCATGAACTGGTTGGAGATAAAGTTGAGAATGGATAAAAATAATTTATAAGTTTAAAAAACTGGAAAAACCGACTTATTTTTGATACGCCTTCATCATCAAATGATGATGATGATGGCAGTTTGGGACCAACCTGGAAGCATACCCTTTCAGATAAAAAAAGAATTTTTCAAATCGGTTCATTAATGACGGAGTTCTGAGGTAAAAAACATTAAAAAAAAATACAACCGAATTGAGAACCTCCTTTTTTGAAGTCGGTTAAAAAAATGATCCATGTGAACTGTGAAAACCTCTGGGTTATTCCCATCGAGCCCACCCCACCGGCTGGACTACTACTGGTGGGCCAAATGGGAAAAAAACCCAACGAGACCAGTGTGCAAATGAGTGGGAATAACCCGTAGATAATACAAATAAGTAATGTGTAACGGCTTAGGCTCATATTATGCTTATAAAGAAATTGTTACTTAAGCATAGATAGAGTTTGCGAGACATACAGCCGGTTTCTCGAACGCTAATCAAATCGCAGATCAGTTGACAAAGCAATTAACTTAACACACTGGTCAAATCAAACCGGGTTACACGAACGCTGATCAGACAATAATTAAGTAATCAAGGATCATTTTACGATTGTCAAATCAGTGTATATTTTCATAGGGTCACACATAATTGAATCAATCCTTCAGTTGCTATAGGGATTTGACAGGCTAATCTCTGTTCAAAATTAAAGTACGTAATCAACGTTCGTGCAACCCAAATGACATTTGATTAGAGATTTGACCATTGATTAGTTAATTATGAAGATGATCTGCGTTCGAGAAACTGGCTGATACAATTCCAGATTCACGGATATTGATATTTTTCACTTGACTGCAACTGAGTTCCGCAAGAGCATTGTAGGTAGTTTGGCCAATATTTAATCGTTGTTTAGTTTAGTTTACTTAGGCCCAGTTCCACCAAAGCTAGCAGAGTGTTACGTAATCGGGCGTCAAAATGTCAAGCGACTAAATTAAAACGACGTTCAACGCTGTTTAAATAAAACGCAAGCAGATGTATTTTTGTTTAGCTGGTTCATATGGTGGCCGTCAGATCAGCGTTGGGCGAATACTCAAAAGCCATTCAAACCCCACTCAATTTAAGTCCCGCTTAAATTATTGCCAACTCTTACAAATGAGTAATGTCAAACAGAGGCAGAGCAATTTAAATGGTGCTCAAATTTGAATGACTTTTGAGTATTTTAGCCGTTAATTAACAAGCTGTTAGTTTAACTAACAGAGCATGGTGAAACCGGCCCTTAGCCAGTTTGTTTTCTAGTTTAAATTTTTAATCCACTTTTCTTGTTTTTCTTTTTTAAGTCATTTCATAACTTAGGGTAATGCTTTTTTTGTATAAAGTCTGTTCACATGCTTTGTATGTATGATATTATGGTGGAAGCTTCACTGGTTTCTGTGCTGTTTTAAGTTTTATATCTTTAATTAATAATAAATAAATAAATAAAATAAAATGTTGACGGACACTTAATACAACGCCTTCTAGTCCCAAACTAAGCAAAGCTTGTACGATGGGAACTAGATGGCTGATAGAATACATACATACATTTTTTTTGTAAATACATACTTATAATACATAGTAACACCCAGACACAGAAAAAACATCTATGTTTGCCACACAAATGTTTGTTCTCGGTGGGGATCGAACCCACGACCCACAGCACGGAAGGCAGAGCTACTACCGACTGAGCCATGACGCCTGTCAAAATGTAATCGTAGTTAACGAAACCCATAGTTTAAACTGCTTTTGATCTTACGGCCCTAATTGTCATTATTACTAAACAAAACTAGATAACACTATTTTAAAGGTTGAATAAACTTCTGACAGATGTTAAGAGACAATTCTAAGTAAGCCCCTATAAGTACATAAAGTATTTGACTTGAATTTATTTGTTTTATTATTTTTAAATTTAATTAATAAAATGATTTATGAAAATTAATATACTTAACAATTATTAATCTAAGCAGAAAAGCATACGCTCACAGTAATAAACTCTAAGGTAAAATTAACTTCTGCTAGAGTATTTTAATGATCATGAATCGTAAAGAAAATAATCGCAACCAATGAAATCCTTCTAAAGGAAGGTGTTCAACCATAAGCAATAAACCGTCATACCTACAGATTTTATTATACATTATAATTATTATTAATCGCCCAGCCCTCGACAAAACGCTTTATGTCCTAATTGGGCCATTAGGGATCATTTGTACCAGCCTCTATGAAATATTGAATGGTGGATTAATGGGACGTTCGAAGGGTTAATGTTTTAAATTTCGGAAACTGATGCCGCGTGAAAGCTACTGTAATGATACTTTATTCGAGAAAATTTGGTAATTTTGTTAGAGTCGCATCTGAGGCGTAATTATCTTACATTATATTTAGTAAAAATTTCATGGAGATGTTGTTGGGATGTAATATAATTTATAAGTTTAAAAAACTGGAAAAACCGACTTCAATTTTATACGCCTTCATCATCAAATGATGATGATGATGGCAGTTCGGGACCAACCTGAAAAATTATTTTCAGATAAAAATAATTTTTCAAATCGGTTCATAAATGACGGAGTTCTGAGGTAACAAACATAAAAAAATACAACTGAATTGAGAACCTCCTCCTTTTTTGAAGTCGGTTAAAAAGTCACAAAATGGCACACGTAGTTTTTATGACACCAACAAAATCGCAAAATATCTATAGTAAGAGAATTCTCGACTGGGCAGTTCCGTAACTTTTTATCATAGAAACTTACCTATAACATAGGTAAGTTTTCATTAAAATCAGTACAGTATCTGTCATTTATTTCATGACAAATAGGCATGTAATAAAATCAATGAATAATCAATTGAAAGTGCTCTCTTGCGTAATACCATCCACTACTGATTACACGCCGATTTGCGTTGAGTATTTTATGTAATTAATAAAAATATATATATATTTGTACGCCGATACGATTTTAAAGGCTTTACGATATAATATATTCCAGAAATCCCCACCAAGAAATCCCTACCAGTGGGGATTTAAGTTTTTTTTTCCAGGAATCCCCACTGCTACGACGTAGCATGTCTACAGCGTAGCAGTGCGGATTTCTACGTAAAAAATAAGCGAGGGAAGAGACGCCACCTACCCTAGTACGAAGGTACATTGTCTTTACAAAATTGTATTTTATTATGCAAAAATGTACTTCATTTTATGCTAAAAACGTAACAGGTTGACGGTATTTGGAATTTTATTTGGTTTAAGTAAATTATGCTAAAAGCAACGGAGTTCTAATTTATTTTTGTGACTCTGTCGTATTTTTGCACGAAAAAACATCTTATAAGGAAGTCAACTTGGAAATAGAAGTTCAATTATTGAATGTACTTGTTAAAAAAGTAATGTTTGTATAGCACAAGTCACGGATAATAAAACCAGGTAACATTTGACTTTCAAAAGAAAACGGTGTAAATGAACACCTAAGGAGATTTCTGGACTTTTTTTCCCCTGCCGGCAGTCAAAGGGGTCGCTAGGAGGATTGTTGGACTAAAGAAGATTTCTGGACTTTTTTTCCCCTGCCGGCAGTCGAAGGGGTCGCTAAGAGGATTGTTGGACTAAAAAAGATTTCTGGACTTTTTTTTCTCCTGCCGGCAGTCGAAGGGGTCGCTAAGAGGGTTGTTGGACTAAAGGAGATTTCTGGACTTTTTTTTCCCCTGCCGGCAGTCGAGGAGGAGATTTCTGGACTTTTTTTTCCCCTGTCGGCTCTCATTCGGAAGAATATTTGTCCGCAAGTCTGAGGGCTCCCCGCCAATTCGCATCAACGACGAAAACGACCTTGAGAAACTGAAAATTAATAAATAATTCTAGCTAGATTATACAAACAAAAATAGTATAATGCCTATCTGTAAGTAAACTAATATAACTGGGTTACATAGATTGTAGTATCGTTAGGACATTGCTTCATAACATAACTTCATGCTACCTTTTTTCTTTTTTTTACAGTTATAACTAATACATTTATTTAGATTGTACTTTCTTATGATATATCGTGTTGTTAACCTTATTATTACTTATATAAAAGTTTACCCTAACAAATATCTACTTTATAATGAAGGAAATCATACAACTACTCCCTGATATTGACTCCAACGTCACTCGTTCGGATAATGCCATATTTATAGACGACCCCTTGCTGTGTAAGTCTAACATGCAAAATAATCGCAAATCCTTTAAAATTCTATCTCAAAACATAAGAAGTCTAAATCATAATATACACGATTTTGAAATTCTTCTTGCACAGCTTGGTATCGGTATAGAAGTTATTGTCCTCACAGAGTGCTGGTTGTCAGGTAACTCTCCTTTACCATCAATATGTGAGTACACGTCTTTCCACACTGCAAAACAAATAAACCAAAATAGTGGTGTTGCTGTACATATCAAGAATAGCATAAAGCAAGTGAAAGTGAGTGAGCCCCCTATTGAGGATGCCAACTGCCTGCTGGTAGAAGTAGGGAATCACACTGCTATAATTTGTTTATACAGACCCCCTTGCTGCTACTCTGTTGAAAGATTTCAGAATACGCTTGACAAACTATTAACAGATATAAAAAGAGTGCAAAACATTGTACTCGTTGGTGATATCAACGTTGACATCAAGGATGGGAATGCTGATAGCAGGTCCTCTGAGTATCTTAGCTTGTTAGCTACACATGCATTGCTACCGACACATTTATTTCCAACAAGACTTTCAAACTGTTTGGACCACTCTTTTACTAAGACCAGGAATGAAACGCTGACCATAGTTTGTCAATCTACGGTTACAGACCACTACACTGTTATCACAAATATCACCAATAAATCAATCAATAGACACGAGAGCTCAACTCAAATGCTAAAAACTGATTATCAGGCGTTGTTAACTGAGCTCTCTGATATCGATTGGACCAATGTTCTAGCGAACTGTATCGATGTTAACATAGCTACTGAAACTTTTTTACACATTTTATCTAATGTGTACAACAAACACACACAACTCAAATTCATATCGAAGAGACAACGTAGTCTAAAGCCATGGGTTACACCGGGGCTTCTGCGATGCATTAGGTTTCGAGATAAACTGCACCAAAAAACAAAAAAGACTCCAATAAATGAAATATTGCATAAATCATATATTCGATACAGGAACCATTGCAATAGAATACTGAAAGATTTAAAAAGAAAATTTGAAAGAAAGCTTATACTGGATAACAAGAATAACATAAAAAAGACCTGGAAAGCAATAAAGAAAATATGCAACCTTGAAAAAACCTCTCAATCACCCGCTGAACTGCTTCACAGCTCGAACGCCTTGTCCGACATTAATAAACACTTTGCTAGTGTTGGCCAAAATTTAGCCAATACCATCTTAAACAAATTAAATCTCACTGAAAATGACCTGGTTAAATCGTACGAAATTCTTGATAGTGGTATTTCTAACTCCCTGGTATTACTTCCAACGGATACACACGAAATTAAAAAAATCATTATGGCATTACGCAGCTCTTCATCTTCTGGATGGGATGGGTTGCCATCACTCTTATATAAAAATGCTGCCGATATTATATCAACACCAATAGCATACATATGTAATGCTTCTATGACTAGTGGGGTATTCCCGACGACCCTTAAAAAGTCCATTGTCATTCCTATTCACAAGACTGGAAGCAGAGACAGTACAACCAATTACAGACCGATATCTCTTTTACCTACGTTATCTAAGATTCTGGAAAAAGTAATTAACATAAGAATCCTACAGTTTCTAGAAAAATACAATCTTCTTTCAGATAACCAATTTGGGTTCAGACACAATAAATCTACTTCAGAGGCTGTAGTTAATCTAGTCACTCATGTTGTCAACAATATGGATAAAAAAGAGAAATGTGTAGGTGTTTTTTTAGATCTCGCGAAAGCGTTTGATACGGTCTCTGTTCCCTTGCTGCTTCAGAAGATGGAATGTATTGGCATAAGAGGTAGCCCACTTGAACTTATGGCTAGCTATCTCCGGAATAGGCATCAATCTATAAGAATACAATCAGAGGTCAGCTCTGAAGAACCTGTCACTTATGGAGTACCACAGGGCAGCGTGCTTGGCCCCACGCTGTTCCTTATTTACATTGATAGCCTCTGCAGAAAGGAACTAAAAAACGCCAAAATAATTACATTTGCTGATGACACAGCTATTTTATTTAATGGAAGTTCATGGAGTGAAACACAGAGAGTTGCTGAAGATGGGTTATCTAAAATTGTTGAATGGCTTGATAACAATCTTCTTACATTAAATTTAAGTAAGACTAAGTATATAACTTTTAGCATGAAAAATAATGACCAACCAAACTCTAACACATTTACTCTGAAAGCTCATTCGTGCAAACGTTTAGCTACACGCTGTGACTGCCAAACTATAAATAAAACATGTAGCTTAAAATATTTGGGAATTACAATAGATCAAAACTTAAATTGGGACGACCAAATTAAAACCCTAACCGGACGTGTTCGGAAACTTATATATGTTTTTAAAAATCTGCGACATATAGGGGATACGGACATTATAAAGAATGTCTACTACTCTCTATGTCAATCAGTCCTCTCATATGGGATAACTGCGTGGGGCGGAGCAGGGAAAACCCGCATGCTAATACTAGAAAGAGCCCAACGGGCAGTTATAAAGGTTATGCTATTTAAGCCCTATCTATATCCGACAACTAAATTGTACCAAGATTGCAAAACCCTAACTGTGCGCCAGCTGTTTATACGAACCTTAATCGGGTGTCAACATAAGCAACCTACTAACTCTAATAGAAGTCAGAAGCGGCGCTCTGATATTATATATAATGTTCCCAAGTGTAGGACAACGTACTCACAAAAACATTCATTCTACTTGGGGCCTTCTATCTATAATAAAATAAATAAATATATAGGTATTACAAATGACACTCAATACGTATGTAAACGAAAGGTGAATAATTATCTGTCACTTTTAAACTACGATGAAACAGAAAAACTTATGGTTGTTATATCATAAAAGTTTCTGACCGAATCGTCCAAATGTGCATAGAAACATTAGGAATATGAGGATTCCCTGATAACGTAGTAAAATACGTTAATAGATACCTTTTATAAATTAATATAACCCTATTATATACTTTATACCTACTTAGCTCTTAATAGTGTAATTCTGTAAATCAACCTTTAATAACTTGGAAACATGTATATATATATATATATATATATATATATAGTTCCTAGTGTCCCTACTACCTACCTAGTAATTAAGTTACATATCTAAAGTGCCTACCTAATGATATAAACTACTTACTACTGGATTTCTATCGTGGATGTAATCAAAACGCTACCTTTGCAGCACAACACTATTCTCACCAATGACATGTTAGTTACCTACCTAAGACTGCCTTTGCTATAACTACTGTAATTCAACGATATAAAGCTCACTTTGGAAGAGCAACGACGCCCGTCCGTCATACAGTGCAAACTAGTACGGAGGGTAGTCACTCGACTAAACCGATCTACCAAGTAAAAATTACGATAGCCCTATCGTTTAAGTTTGTTTATTTCAATTAGTTTTTGAAAAGTTACATTGACAGTTACATTTATATTTCTTTATGTTTATTATTAATTCTAAAAAAACTGTTTCTTTCATGTAACATTATTGATATTTACTGAAATTGTAGTTGATTCCATGTTATTTTCGTTATTTAGAGCAAATCAGCGTAGAATCGCTGTATCGAAGAACCTAACCTAGATAGTTAAGATTGATTTGATTTTTTAGATAACTTTTTTATTGAATATGACTAACCTAACCAAACTAATTGTAATGTAAACAAGTAGGTAAGTAGGTAGATATCTTTATGTGCTAAATATGTTCAAATAAATAAATATGAATGCAATAAAGAACTTGAACTTGAAGGGGTCGCTAAGAGGGTTGTTGGACTAAAGGAGATTTCTGGACTTTTTTTTTCCCTGCCGGCAGTCGAAGGGGTCGCTAAGAGGATTGTTGGACTAAAGGACATGCTTTGTATGTATGATGTTATGGTGGAAGCTTCACTGGTTTCTGTGCTATTTTAAGTTTTATATCTTTAATTATTATTGTACTGTTTGTTTCCCTAATAAAATAAAATAAAATAAAAAAATAAAATAAAGTTCCAGAAATCCCCCACGCAGGGACTCACGCAGGGGAAAACTGGAATGAGCCACATTTGGTTTTTGCATCAGTTTTTTTTTTAATCAGTATTCTGTTTTATGCCATTCAAAAAACCATGGTCACTAGTTTTTTTTTCAACGTTAACGTTTTTTGTGAATAATTAAAAAAGTTATTCACAATTTTCATCTTCAAAAGTTGTAAGCTATTTTTATTTTTATTTTATATTTTCTAGTTAATTATGTATTGTTTTCTTACTGTGTTGTACCTGTGTTGTGTTGTGTGCCAAATAAATATTTCTCTATCTCTATCTCTCTATCTCTAAGCGTAACAAAAAGTAATTTTCCGTACAATAACATCCGGGTTAACTTTGCAAAAGAATAAGTAACTGCTATGAAATGACCCAGTGACCCAAGGGCATAGTTAAAGCCTTATTGACTGAATAAAGCAGGCGTGTAAATAATGCGATGACGTATCTAATCTATGAACAAGCTTCTGCAATAGATTCGTCGACGTTTCAAATTGTACTTTTTGTGAATCAGACTTGGTCTAATTGAGCTATCTTATCGTTTGCTACGGTTTGCAGCTCAACTGCTCCATGAGTATTTTTGTAAATACTGTATTAGTGGTAATTATTTGTGAATAAAGTCATCCTTGAAAAGTTGATTAAGAATATGTTTTAACCGTATTTGGCTCTATTTGCTACGTAAGTGCTACGCTGACTGCACGCGAGCTACGATATGTGTGTTCATTTGTGTACTACAAAGTTGACGTGAACTTTATTTTTGTGTAGAAATTGAGCTGCGCTCCTAGCGGATAGTTTACAAAACTGATGATTCTCCATACAAAATTATAGTTTACTTGACTTTGCTGTAAACGTCAAACGTACACACTTGGTATACTGACGTCTACTAATTCCACCAAACCAATTCGTATTCCACCAGCGGCAATAGACTTACAAGTACTTACAAACTGCGGTACTTACACAGATTATTATGGACTAACTGCGGAAAAAATAGGCTCGTGCCAAATGTGTGTTTTGAACGTGCCTTGTTTTGCAAACAACATTATTAGCTGACTTCACAGGCATTACTGATCAAATGAGTTTTTGTAGATTGTGATTCCTTGGAATCACATACAAATCTTATAAACAATACTAGTTCCACCTCTGTTACTAGGTGGCGCTGTAAGATTACAAAAAATACACCTGTCAAATACCCTACATTTTGTTCAATTATATGATCTGTGATTTTGACAAAATACATGGTTACTATAAAAAAAACCAAAAAAAAACTAACTAGGAAAAGCTGATGACCCATGTAAGACGATACATTGCCGCAATGAGCACCTCCACTACAGCGGACGTGTCCCGTGGTTTATTAAGTTTTCTCTTGTCGGCAGTCGTAAGGGGGATTATTGGACAAAAGTTCCAGAAATCCCGAATGCAGTGGAAAACTGGAATGAGCCACAACTTTATAATATATTGCGATTTATGTTTTTAAATAACAACATTATCTCACGATGCTTGATCAAATTCATTTAGCAATCCAAATTGTAAATCGTTTTACATTGTCTAAAGTCTCGCAATAACCGTGCAAAGTTAACGAATTCCTATCATATTGAGGCTTTGGCTTCGTCGCGTATATCTCCATAATCTGCCTACCACGAATAACACGACAAACGACTTTTTACTGTCATTTGAGATACATTGCGCGGCCGGTTAAGCGATACGTAAGGGTTCTTGATGGGTTCATTCGGATAAATACGAGTAAGTATATATTTGCATTATAATTTTTTTATCAGCAATTTAGTTCCCATCAAGCTTTGTTTAGTTTGGGACTAGGTATAGATAATTGTACGGGCCTACTGGTGGGTCAGATGGAGAAAAAAATTCCCTCGTTGGGATTTTTTCCCATCTGACCCACTGGTGCGCCGGCCAGTGGGCCCGGTGGGAATAACCCCTAAAACACCTTGTGTGAAATTTTCAAGAATATTGGTTTATTCTTGCTAGGCCATCGCGAAGTGTAACTTAAATTGAGAAAGTGAACGATTGCTCTCGTTTTGCGACGTAGATAATCCGGCGATTGCATGAATATGTACAAAGCAGCTTTCGCACGGTTTATTATATTCAAATAAGACACCGTTTCACTTTAATTTACATCGTGTAGACGCGCCCTTAGGGAATATTTAAACGATCTAAGAAGATCTGAGAGATCTTTACAAATAATACTCGCTTTTTAAAGTATTTCGGGAATATTATACAGCGTCAGTTGCCACTTTCTACCCATACCCTAAAGAATGGAAAGCTATAATTGGCAGGGACATGATTCAGATTTCTTCATGATACGAAATCTTTCAAAAATATTATTTTCTTGCGTTTCGAAAGAGAATTCCATGGTTTGTCATATTAAAGGGTTCGGCTGACCCACATACCACCCCCAAGGGGGGTGTTATTCGAATTATAAATGTCACTAGGGTGGATTTTTGTAAACAGTCTCATTTATTGTGAAGGTGATGTTGGATAGGTTGGTCTGACATTAAAATATGGACTACACACAGCATGCCAAGTGTGTCATGAGACGTTTACTAGTCAATATAATTTATACTTATAATACCTAGATTACCTAGTAACGCCCAGACATACAACAAAAATCTATATTTACCATTTCATAAAATGTTTGTTCACAGTGTGGATCGAACCCACGACCCACAGCACGGGAGGAAGAGTTTATGCCAACTGAGCTATGACGCCTGTGATAGGCGTCATAGCTCAGTTGGCATAAACTCTTAACAGTTGGCTAATCTAGAATCCGATCTTGTATTGATACTGTGTTAAGCAGCATTGGACTCGTCGAAGGGGGGGCAGTTGTCGTCTCGTAAGAGCCTGACACGTTTAAGCCTGGCAGGTTTTCTGATCTGTTTTCATACTAAATCATAGGTATTCTGTGACTGAATAATGACATTAGCACGTTTTAGCGCTTTTTTGCCGTCAAAAGCGCCTGTTTTCGTATATCTGTAGCCACATCGCTTGACATTATGCTGGGCAGCGAAAGCAGTTCAGAGCTTACGATATGGGGGGAGAAAATAATAAACTTTTAACGACTTAGTCGCTGGCCGGTTGTTTGGTCGCGAAGTGCGCGTGCACCCTTAGCCACATCACATACCATAAAACCATAAATAATTTGCATTATGATGCCGTGACGTTATAAAGCTGCGGACTTAACCAACGCGTACAAAACGCTCGCGTGTTCCTTCACTATAGGTTTCTAGAAAACGGTGTCCGTAACCAGAGTTGGCCATACTCATACGAGCTTGCTTGCTTGGTGGATCTACTGAATCATCGGATGGAATTTGAGTAGATGGTCTAATTTACTAATATAACGCCTGAATATTGAAACGTTAAATAAACACCACTTAAAATTGCCTTCACGCTGGCAATATAAAAAAAAATGAACTGAAATATTCCGTATTCGCATTTAGTACTGAGTAGGCTGAATGAAGAAAGAGCCCTTATGAGGGTTATTGAAAACCGGAGAGAAAAAATGAAGGGACACCTCATACGACATGACAGTTTGATTAAAAATATCATTGAAGGAAAGGTAGAAGGAAAGAGAGGAAGGGGAAGACCGCGTAAAAGCTATACGAGCCAGCTGAATGAAAAGATCGCTGTCATGTCAAGGAAGCTGCACTGGAAAGGAACAAATGGCGAGAACTGCATAATTACACCGACAAGAGCTGAGCTCTTAAGTTAGAAGAAGAAGATTTACTACTCAAGCTATACTCAAATCCCTGATTGAGCTCATGATTTGCTTATAAATAATTTTTCTTATTTTACAATCTTTTCGGATGTGATGAATCCGTTCCCGAATGAGATTTTGAATAAATTTTGTAATTGGGTTGTAATTTTCTGTGTTGAAACTAACCGCCTGACAAGAAATCTTTTTATCAACAAATATATATTTTTTCTTCATACGTTTTACGTTCTACGAATCTCGAAAACTACTTAACGGTACCTTCCAAAGTGTTGCTAGCCACAGTGATTAATGGCTATTTCAATTAGGCACCGAATCTTACATGATATAGCTATCTACTCAACCATGACTCGCGTGCTGATATGTTTGAGAAATACTTAGCTCAAAGTCAAATTAATCAATCATTCTGAAGTGGGGCCAAATTCGAAAGCCTAATTGGATATACCAAGTATTAAAACTTATTTCTCTTTTTTTGTTTTTCTTCTTTTCTTGGTGTGCAATAAAGAATATATCTATCTATCTATTCATTCTGTTACAGTCATGATCTGTAGGTACCTTAAAACATGCTAAGATGATACATATTATATTAGTGGGATTAGTGGTATAGTGGGCTGGGATGGGATGTCAGATTCTAATAGCAAAAGATTAAAAAAAAAACAATTGAAAAAAGAAGAAAACAAATGAACATCGTCCTAAAGCCATAATAAACCAAAATGACTATAACATACTTTTTGTTACCCGCTTATTCATGTGAATCAAAAAAGAATGGTTCGTTTGAAAAAAAAAAACATCCACTAGCAGATGAGATGTCTATAAATCAGAGTTCAATAAGAAATAGTAGAAATACTTTCGAAAAAAAAAGTCACAAATAGTTTTGGTTTTTATAGACAGTGGAATTTAACATAAATCGGACGACCGCTGGGACAACATTAATTCTAGTTCAGTTTTGTATACTTATCAAAGACGTAATAAGGAAATGTTGAAAAGAAGAAGAAAACTCTACCTTGTTAAGATCGACTACCAGTGCAACGAACCGGCAATGTAACGCTGAGAGGCTAACCAGTCACCAAAACCTAACCGAAGTTTTAGCAGCAGAGTTTCCGAAGTTTGAAGCCAAAGAAAAGAATGCTAATAGTTTTAAGATTTATATTTGTAATACATAACCTCTGTAAAATAACAAAATAAAAACATTCGATTCTGTTCTATAAGTTCGGCTCCTACCCGCACCTCCTAAGTAAACTCTTGCTTTAGTAAGGTGCGGGTAATAGCCGAACCATAGAGTTTTATAGAGTCGATGCTAGGTGTTGATGACCCAGATTTGTAAGCCGAAAACTTTGCATGGCTAAACAGAAGAACGCACATTAGTGTTACGGAATACGAAAATTTGTGCAATTTTTGCTATCGCTTTGTCGTTGCAAGATTTGTTATTAGGTACTCTTTTTTGTAATATTATCAATTTACTGTATATTTTCAAAAGTAACTCGTTAAAAACTAGTTTCAATTTGTTCAAAGCGCATTCTTTGAAAACATCGTATCAATAGAGCACTGATATATTCATTTCTTTGAAAAACGTAGGTTTGATCTCTATCATAAAAGGTTTTATTCCTTTCTATTAGTAGTATTTTCCTGGAATATCTTTTAGAAGCTGCACATAACCACCTCGTTAGAACGAGGCAGGTTCAAGCGTAATTCAAAACGTTTTTCAAAAGCTTTTCATGGTATCAAAGCGCTTTTTTGTAAAAGCGTCGCACAACTGCTGCTTATTTTTAAATCCATAAAAAGCGTATGATATTTTCTATCATAAAAGACTTTTTTTAAGTAGCTAGTTCCATAATTGGGTACGGGAACCACCTGCGCGTAGGAATTAATGTGGTGTGACGCACTCAGCCCCACCTGTTAGTAATGGCTTCTGAATGCTATTCTCCTGAGGTCCATAGATTTTATTTTAATACCTCTACGGGCCTGAATATTTTACTAAGAACGGAGCGAGCTAAGTGGTGGAGCCTAAATTTATGTGTATCAAATTGCTTGAGGATATTTGGACCATAACTTGGAAACTTATGGAAACATTTTGAATATTACCTACATTATTTATTTTATGTGGAAAGTGTCAGTGATGGTATTTTTTTATAAATGCTTCTATATTTTTAGACAATTTACTTCTTTGACGATTAAAAACCTCCGGATGCTTACGAAAAAGGCTTTTTCAAACCACAGCTTTAGCATCATCATTCTAAATTAGTGCGTTAACAATGTATACTGATAATGTATCTATTAAGGAAATTGTAGCCAAAGAACAATCTATATCATATACAAAAATAAACATTTTCAGGCAGCTTAAGATTGAGCGTTAATAACGTAGGTAGGGTATATGCTTAGTGTCCCCGACTCACTACGTCAACATTATACCTATTTAGGTTCTGTGAAGTCGTCAGAACAGCATTAAGTAGGCATTAGCCGCTTATCGTAAGGTCATCGACATAATGCGTCGGTAATCTACGGCAAATCGCCAAGCTATCAGTGAAATTCGTTAAAAAAAGCGTAGGTAGTACATTTACTTTTTATTTATCTGCTTTTTTTCTAGTTCTCATAAGTCATAGAGTTTTGACATACAAATAAAAATTGTACAAATGTACCTCTATGAAATATGTAGTTAGATAGGTATATAAGTACATATTTTATTGCAAATATCTGTATGTACCTGGGTATGTATTTTTCTCAATATTTTTATTGGAGAAAACGCATCATAACACGCATTTACAAACAACAAAACATAGGTACTATGTATATATATTTGGTAAATAGCTAACCTACGTACAACGTTGTTTTATTATAAGGTGTAGCTACTTTGGAAAATATATTTCTAACAAACATATTTTCACGGAAATCAGAGATAAAGTATGAATACTATATACGTCGAGCAAATAATTTATTGCGTGAACGAAGGGTAGAATCGTCTTGGGGAAGAATACAAAAAATACACCAGGAAATAGGGGCGATTTTTGAAACAAATATAACTATAGTATACCTACTTTAAGTACCTACCTACCTTGGACCTTTTTTACGACGTCGTGGATAGGGCGAAGTGGCGGAAGAATGTGAGGAAGGCTGACCCCACCACCATGTGGGACCAGTAGTCGGGAAGAGAAAGAAGTATTTAAATACCTTTCAAATTGTACGCTACAAAGTTCCATTACTGCCATTACTGCTTTTTTATACCTCGACTCTACCAACTAAACTCTACCATCTTTGTTTACGAGGTGCGGGTAAGAGTAGAACTAAACATTATTTTCAGCTTCCAAAACTTACTAAGTATCATATTCTTACCATTTTTATGTCCATAGTAACCAGTACCGGAAGAAGAGCCACTTCCGGTGGAGGAACCTTGCTGCTGGCGAGCCTCCTCATCCTCCAAGGGGACCACTGGCTCCATGGCTGTCACCTGTCACACTCACGTCAACATCACTTTGACACTTCACTGACAGTTACGTAGTGCTAACTTAATGCTTGTACCTGAAAAGATTAAAAAAAAGATCAACTCAATATTTTAGTAATACTCTATTGTTAAAGAGGTTTTGAAGTTATACTTCGAATGTGACTTCCAACAACGTTGCGTTACGCGTTTGACATAGTCTAATACGCTAATACGCTACAAATGCTACAATCAAATATAGATGGCAGTGTTCAGCAATTCAGGATTTGACCGCCCGTGTTTTTGAAGTTATACGAGTTCCAACTGACAGCGGAGGAAATAGAAAGAGACTATATTACGCTACAATCAAAATATAATAGATGGCAGTGTTCATGCAATTTTTTACTTTTTATTTTGAAGTGAAAATTTAGTACTGCATATTGGTTAAGTAAGTACATAAAAATAAATACTAAATTAATTTCATATTAAACACAGAGCGAGAGTGAATGCGTGACACTCGAAGTATAACTTCTCCCGCGCGTAGGGACTGCACGCACAGGTTTTTTTTTTCTGTGGTAATCCTGCTTGCTGTGCTGTACTATTTGGACGTGGTTCTGTCTACCCCACAGGCACATTACCTGATATTTTTCGGAGTTATCTACATACTAACAGGGGTTGAAGAAGCCATTAATTAGCCACTTTTTCCATGAAAGAAACTAATTTAGAACACCTTGTTTAAATGGTTAGAAATTAAAAAACTGGAAAAACCGACTTCAATTTGATACGCCTTCATCATCAAATGATGATGATGATGATGGCAGTTCATTGAGATACACTGCGCGGTGACACTACAACGGTTGGCAGTCGAGCTGGCAGTGACGCGCAATGTAAATCGAATACGCTAACGCAGCTACTGTCAGAATTGTTCGTGGGTACTTACTGTTCTATTGCTCGTAAACGTCACAGAAAATCAAAATATGCAATATCGTGTACGCGTATGACGTGTTTTTCTAGTTATTCTTATTTAACTGCGTAATTACTAAACCGATTTTGATAAAAAATTTATGGGACCAATCTGGAATTTTTTTTTTATCTGAAAGGGTATGCCCTTTCAGATAAAAAAATAATTTTTCAAATCGGTTCATAAATGACGGAGTTCTGAGGTAACAAACATAAAAAAAATACATCGGAATTGAGAACCTCCTCCTTTTTTTAAGTCGGTTAAAAATACCAACAGTTTTAATAATCAATTTTTATTAGTAGGGGGTGTCAATAATGAATCTATCATTTTTAATCCAATAGCGCTGTCATGTCACGCAAAAATAAAAAAATGTATGTGAATTTTAAAAATATTGGTTTCGAATTTAAAAACATTATTGCGATAGATATTTTTGATAGGTTTTTATAGTATCTGCCATATTCATAAATTGATTGAAAAAATATTTAGGTAATTTTATAAGTAACTTTGTCGTTCTTAATAACCAAAATGCTGACTCAACCCACATTTTAAAGTAACATTGACAAAAACAACATAATATAAGTACGTACAGCCAAGCACAGAACTGCCAACAAAAACACGTCTCAAATAACACGCTCCAAAAAACACATCAACCGAATTCACATTTCAAATTTGGAACAATTACGTTCCAAAATTGTACAAAATTCAATGTAGTATTTGGAATGGACTTGTTGAACTGAAACAACGTACTGTTTTCGTTGCGTCGCGGCATGAACTGAACTATTTTTATAAATGGCTTGCTCTGGAGATAATATAATGTTATTTTTGAGTAATTTACGCTAGTGGGAGATTTCAAGCATTGCACTCGTTCATTTGTCGTGAGAATAGTTATTTTTCGGTAATTTTGTGTTAGGTCAGTGACTATAAGATATAGATACACAGTTTGTTTTTAGTTTTCTTAAAAACTTTTTCCGCGTAGGTATCTTTCGACGATGAACTAAGATAAATATAAAGTGTTATTTTTATAAAATGATAATATTTTTTCATAGCGCCCCTGAATTGTGCTGAAGATGTAGAAAAATAGACTACTTACTAAAAAAGTTCACAATTTTCTCACAAGATTATTGAATTGATGGTCTGTAATAAAACATTGCAATGAAATAAATAGGTTACGCGTAAGAAATAGGTTGTCTTAATAAAACCTATTTGCTCAAAACATATCCTGCCCTCTTTACGAGCTGAAAGTTACTACCAATATATCAATAATAACAATGACACAGCGTCTACTGGGTAATAAACATCAGACGGGCATCACGGCCAAGAATCTAGTTTTACGTCTGTATCGTATTTCACGCTTGACGTACAGTATTTGTGAGCAAAAGTGAAACAATACATTTTTTACTTTGAAATTCTTAAAAAGACTTATGACATTGATTGTACCTACCTACAAAGCCCCGAGTCTGTGCATTTGTTTTGACTTTCGACTCGAGTATAGCACACGCAAACGCATTCGCAAATCGAGAATTTGTATGAAAACCGGATAAGCGCCTCTAGCGGCAGATTTGGGAATTGTGCAATTCCCAACAAAATGTCTCGCTTTGCGAATGCGTTTGCGTGTGCTATACTCGAGTCGAAAGTCAAAATAAATACACAGACTCGGGGCTCAGTATGAGACTATGAGATCATACATTGCTTTCTGACACTTCGAGTTCTTCAATGCGTTTGATTGTCAAGTAGTAATGTATGACTAGACACTAGATCGAACCCAATGGAAAGCGTTAGAGGAGGCCTATGCCGAGAGGCACACCAAATTGCGGGACATTCTATAAACTTTGAGCTCATAACATGATAACGAGAAGAGAACTATGCAAACCCAATGTTTGGAATAAATGGCTATATTATTATTATTATTATAATGTATGACTGCAAGGTGTTCCTGCCTTCGTCTAAGCACAGTTTTACCGTTCTATTTTCAGGACTGATGCAAACTCCACTGCATAATTATGTCATTGCCATCAGATACTTATTACTAACCATTATTTTATTATGTATTTAGCGTAATGGCAAATATTTTCACAATTAAAAAAAAACCTTTTAATAGCTTAGAAAAGTTAGCCACGTTTAATTTTATTACAATAATATTTATGAGACATAACCCGTTTCTTTCTCATTATAACAGACTAGCTGATTATCCCGCGACTTTGTCTGCGTTTCCTCTTTTATTTACTAACAACTAAAAACGATTTTATATGACGATATAAGTTATTTATTACCTATTAGTTATTATTAGCTATTTCGTAGTGTAATATTTTTCGAATTAGTTCAATATTTAGACCCAAAGATTTCATTAGTCAAAGTAATGTTTTATTCAGTAAACTTACAAGGATCATCTTTCTTCTTCTTATAATATATAAAACTATTTTCAAGCTGACTGACTATCAACGCAAGGCTTAAACTATAAGTCCTAGAGGTATGAAATTTGGAGGGTAGTATCCTTATACATACACGGTGTAACATAAATACCCTATAAGTCCGAAAGGGGGGTATTATACAGGCCATGGCGAACAGTGTTTGAACTTTTGAGATTTCGAAGTTTTTCATTCATGAAATGAGCTCGTAACTTTTACTTAAAATGTACCTACACACAGCTAGCGTGTGCGTGCGACGCGGTAGGATGGTACCTAAGTGTCCGTGCGTGTGTAGGGGTTAACGCAAATAGTAAACACACACTTAGGGTTGTCGCAAATTTCTAAAATAATAAAAGTTGTACTTTTGTGTTATAATTTCAATTATGATTTATTGACCCTTTGGACATGTCCAAGCACTCAGGTGGTCGGTCTGATTACGCCCCCTTCGGGCTTATAGGGTAATTATGTTACACCTTGTATAGTGTAGAGGTGCACTAAAAAAAAAATTTTGAAAAGTCGCACCCGAAGACCTTTGAAAAATTGGTACATAGATTCCTCAAATAAATTGAAACGACACGTGATTCAGGATTTTTTTAAATTTTCAAAACTGTATGCTGATGCCACGTGAGCAAAACCGCGGGCGACGGCTAGTTTACAATAATCTTCTAGATAACTCAAAAAGCCAGTTCCTTGCTACCAAACTCTACAAGAACATACAAACTTTACATCTTTTTTGTATATAAAACTACAAAGAAATATATTTTAATTTCTCAATAACTAGCACTGGCAACATTCCAACAACGTTTGACGGAAGTTATGAAAAAAGAAGTGCTATTAATAATGCTTTTACTAGTTCTCTGGCTAAAGAATAAAAAAAATAAAGAACGAATCCACTGCGTCACTATGACCAATACAAGCGCGTTACGCAGCACGACACGACAGCGGCGTGAAATCGCCCTATGCCTATGCCGTATTTCCTATGCCATAAATGTCATTCCTTACGGTGACGTCACACGGTTACGGCAAGGAATCTCCTAAGTCATACAGAATAATGCCCCAGCTGTGTTGTGTCCGACGCAGTGGATTCGTGACTGTGTCTTGACATGGTGACAGTGGTATCGATTCTCTTGTTGCTTTTTAACCGACTTCAAAAAAGGAGGAGGTTCTCAATTCAGTTGTTTTTTTATGTTTAACTCCGCCATTTATGAAACCTTCAAAAAAGGAGGAGGTTCTCAATTCGGTTGTTTTTTTTATGTTTGTTACCTCATAACTATATCATTTATGAACCGATTTGAAAAATCCTTTTTTTATCTAAAAGGGTTCCAGATTGGTCCCGTAAAAATTTTATCAAAATCCGTTCAGTAGTTTAGCAAAATCGGTTCAGTAGTTTGTTTTGCTTTCCTGTGACTAGTGTTTATGATAAATAGAACAAACCCAATGAACTACCATCATCATCATCATCTGATTATGAAGCCGTATCAAATTGCAGTCAGTTATATCAAGTTTTTAAACTAATAAATTACTCCGTTAGTTGTTCTTTTTGAAGTGAAACTTCTAATGCGACTTCCAACAAGGTTGCGTTCAACGTTTAACGCTCCTGGGGAGGGGGAATAGAAAGAGACAGAGCGAGAGTGAATGCGTGGCACTCGAAGTTTCACTTCATCCGCGCGTAGGGTCTCCACGCACTCTTTTTTTGTTTGTTGGAATCCCTTGGCATTTTTCTAGTAGTGTGTTGATAGTGTCATTCTTTCTCTTATTCTTCTTTTATTTATGGCCTCTGTCCGACAGACAATTTTGCCAGTGTCAAGTGATGTATTTGAAATAATATAAGTCAAGTCAAGTCATTCGTAAATCGGCTGTCGTTTGATTGAAGAGAAAATGGTAGATTTTTCAAAACCTCTTGAAAACCTGAAAACTAATTTTCACATTCAGATAAACCACTTTACACAAATTTATTCCATAATGGCTCACAGTTTGAAAAAATGTCAAAACTCAAATCCTTAGTTGACTGTCGTAGAGAAGATGGTTTCCATTACTTTAGTCTAATGTAATGGATGACAGACACTTGGCTATCACAGATAATAGATACCGGATGAATGGTCTCAGAGACGAATGACTTGCATCTGTTTAGTACAGTATTATTATTGACGCTCGGAGTTCTATTTGTGATATCATTCTTTTCGACACAACATTACATTGCGATAAAAAAAAACTTTTGAAAAATGATTGTTGCCTCCAAAAAGCCTTCGATATGAAACCTGCTTTCAAAAATGGTATTAAATAATAAATACTTCGTAAAATGTATTTCTCAATCAAGTAATGCATGGAAATAAACAGCTGTGTTAATTTGCGTACCCATTTCATGGTACAATCGCACTTACGAGTGTTCGACGTACAGTCTCGCACACGAGTGTGTACAGTTTCGTACACGAGTGCTAAATACACATACATTTTAATTTGGAAATTAATGAGGTGTGCGTATTGACGGTTCACACTCGACGCATAATTCGGTAACATAGGTAGGTACAGTTTGTCACAAAAGTGAAACAGATTTAAAAAGATTTTCTGAATCAAGTCCGTCTTAATGCACTTAATGCACCCGGGTGAATTACTCCAGGTGAATTAGGTATATCACTCTATTTTTTAATTTAACACTCCACGTATTAAATTATTTGATCAATAATTGTTCAATGCTCTCAACCAGCGAGAGAAAACGTCGTGAAAAAAGGTTCAGTTAGTTCCGATCATCGTCGTGTTTTTCCTGTGGACATAAATAATTTCCCAGACAGCAAAGCACGTAAATAGGAACATGAGCTAAACTGACAGCTCTAAAATTATAGCCGTCTGTATCGTTTCAACTTATGAGAAAAGGACTGTATCATTTTTAGTGCTGTCAAATTAGGTTAGTTTATAAAAATGCAACAAAGTAATCGATACCAATGTAAAAAAAAAAAAAAAAATCTAGTAGGCTTTTCCAGCAACGTACCACAATTTACTTCACCTATTGAATTCTAATCGTTGACGTCACTCAAAAAGCTGCTAGACTGAAATGGAATTGGGCTGGGCATATCTGCCGCATGCCGGACGATCTCTGGGCAAAAATCACAACAGAATGGGCCCCCAATGGTGGTAAACGTCAACGTGGCAGACCCAGATTGAGATGGCGAGACGAATTAGACGCATTTTTGAAGGATTGGCCCGCAGCTGCACTAGATCGTGAGAAATGGAAGGGGGATAGGGAGGCCTTTGCCCTGCAGTGTGATGAAACTGGCTGATAATAATAATAATAATAATTGAATTCCAAACGTCAATTTTAACCCCAGCACGCTTTTGAGTTATTCAACGCCGACCTCGCGTCAACCAATTTATAATTCTAGCTAGCACCTCTGTACCTGCGTGTACCAAAGCAACTAAATAAACAAAATGGCTGCATAGCGGAGGCGATGCGTCAAACACTACCCTTAAAATTCAACCCCCATTAGCCCACTTGGAGGTAAAAACCCCCTCTAGTGCTTTTGCTTCAGTGAAAATTCGGCTGTACTTTTACTCTATGAAATTATAACCTAGTAGCAGCGTTTAACACTAGTAGAGCTTCTTGTTAAAGAGCTGGTCCGGGGTAGTACTAGCACCGTACTTATTTCCGTGTGTGCACAGTGATGCTCGCGTTGCTGTGTTCCGGTTTGTAGAGTATGGGCGCCGGTACTGTTACACCCATATGAGACTTAACAACGACATGTCTCATAGTGTGGACGCAGTGCATCACAGAGCACGTCCTCAGTGGATGTGATCAATGAGGCAAAGCATATAGGCAGTGTTTACCACTTAACATCAGATGGCCGGCAGCGCACCAGCATTGGAGCCCTGAGGAGTCCTGTATGGCTACTCTTGACCACCGCCGTTCCAAATTGGATCCGGATTTTGACAGATTTCGTGTCATTTTTAACCGACTTCAAAAAAGGGGGAGGTTCTCAATTCGGTTGGTTTTTTTTTATGTTTGTTACCTCAGAACTCAGTCATTTATGAACCGATCTAACAAACAACCTAATTGAGAACCTCCTTCTTTTCAAGTCGGTTATAAAAACTACTAAAGAAGCTATACCAGGCTTGAAAAACACGTTCCAAAAAGTATAAAACTAGTCAGCAAAACAATAAATTAAGTTTACGAAATCCTCGATGAGCATAATCACTGTTATAAAGCAAATAATAAAATCTCTATTCCACCGAAACACGTTTCTAAATCACATTACATATTTCGTTTTCAGATGAACTAAGATTCATTGTTTTTTATATCCAATATAAATAACCTCACGAACTAATGTTGCGTTCACACTACGCCGCCGGCAGGGACTTGGGCAGGGAAGTGGGCACGAGCGTAGTGTGAACACGATAATGCCTCTGTCCCGGCTCCCGGCCCAAGTTCATGCCCTTGCTCTCTAATGAGAATAAAGGCGATGTTGCTGTGGCAATAAGTCCGCGGCAATAATGCCAGCAGCGGCATCGGCATAGTGTGAACGCAATATAAGAGTGGTGTTGAGCTCTTACTAATATTATAAACTAGCATTTGCCCGCGACTTCGTCCGCGGCCCGTTTCATCATGTTGATTTTCCGGGATAAAAAGTAGCCTATGTGTTAATCCAGGTTACGAACTAAGGTGAGGTTTTAGACTAACTTTTCTATAGTATAATACTGTCATGTCTGTTCAACTCTAGCTAATCTACATTCCTATATTTATGAATGGAAACGAAAAAAAAACTTTGACGTTGAATGACGTATTTTTTTATTTTTTTATTTATTTACAGGGTTTGATCGCTGGGCGATTATAATTACCCTATTTTTGCTGATATAACGCATGACACGTTTCTAGGTTAGCAATAACAATTGTTTTTTATTTTTTTTCGTTTTCTCTTCTATATAGCCTCTGTCCGTCATTTCGACAGACAATTTTGCCAGTGTCAAGTGAAATATTTGAAATTATTATCAGTCGAATCATTTGTCAAGTCGGCTGTCGTTCAACGGAAAATTCCACCATTTTCCCTTGAAAACAATTGAAGGGAAAATGGTGGAATTTTCCGTTCAAAACTTGAAAACGTAATCTATCATGGCTCATACCTTATGCCACGACCGCAAGTATTAAGTAACAATACAATACTCACTATAACATAAGAAAATAAAATAAAAGAGCGATGTTTCCCCTAAAAATGATAGACTCGAATCCCAATTATTATCTTAATTGTTTATGTATCAGACACTAGACACTCATTGCCAGTGTCAGACACAAACTGTCGAATGAGAAAAAACCGTAAACAGCTCAAGCTTGACAGTAGTTTCGTTTTAAAATTGGCAAATGACCAATAGTTCCAAAAATATCCACATAACATTACTTTATGTCTGTCATTCTGTAACGATTGCCGCGACAGTGAAAACTTACCTAAATGAAAAATATATGGCTGAGTAAGATTTTTTTGATTTTACGACATTTGTTGATACTGATATCTTTATTTTAACGACAGGTCAGCCTGTTACAGTAAACTTGAGGATATTAAAATAAATAAATTTAAATAAAATACATAAAACTGCATTTTTATGGGCTTTTGGTCCATTAAATGCTGTACCTACAATAGTTTTAATTCTATCTACGAGTAGCAACGATTATATTGTTTTTTTACTATATCATGGTAATATATTAATTAGGAACTTAGGTAAAATGATACCAATGGTTCATAATATTTAATTTTAAAAATTTATAACAATTGTTGAGTAAAACCTCTCAAAATGTATTATTTTCATCTCATGAAATATTATTAAGTAGTAAAGAAAATGAAAGAGTTTGCACTGAAGTATACCTACTTACTTAAAAAGTTGGAACTCTCCGATTTTTTAGATTCGATTTCTTCTTCTAACTTAAGAGCTCAGCTCTTGTCGGTGTAATTATGCAGTTCTCGCCATTTGTTTTCTCGCAATTTTTTCTTAACTGTTTTTGACATTTTTGATGTGAAAATTTGCTTTTTGTTCTTAAATGCTTGTTTTTCTATTGCTATTCTGGATCTGATATCTGGTGTGCATCTAGAGTCTGCCGTTATGAGGCTTCCTAAGTATCTGAAGGTGTTAACTCTCTCAATAAGATTCGATTTAAATATTGTCAAATAGTTTTATTTTTCAATTTCTCTAAAAACATTCTGCACAGCCCTAGGCAAAATAATTATGTTTTACAAAAACTTTTTCGCATGTTTTTGTCGGCTCATGTCAACGTTAATTTTTTTTGTTACTTATTTGTAAAATCATATTTTTGTAATGAAACATTAGAAAACACTTTTTCCTTGAACTGTACCTTCTAAAATAATGGCAAATTTTAATGAAAATCATTATTTTAATGAAAACAATCCCTATTCGTGGATTTCATGTTCATGACAAAGGTATGACAACAATTTTAGTGCTGTCAAATTAGGTTAGTTTAGGAAAATGAAATATAAAAAAAATATTAAAATACTAGCTGTCTCCCGCGGCGTTGCTCGCGTTAGGGTGTGACTTTTCCAAATTCCATTTTCCCGCTTTTCTGTTGAAATTTTTCGTGAATTTTCTTTGCTATAAACCTCACGGAGCCCGAGACCTTTCCAACGAATGCAAAACCGTGGAAATCGGTTCGTGCGTCAGGAAGGAAAACCAGACTTATTTTATATAGTAGATATAGGTAGATGCTGAGTTAGCGTTCTTAAACGATGATCAAATAAAATCTTACTCTACCTACGAGTAGATACATGCGAAGGGCCTCGTTCTAACTGTAGTTTATCTATAACCCCCTGTCTTATAGAAAAGAAAGCCTATTCAAAATTGATTCCCACACCCGCACAACTTATCCGAACAGGGAAGGTGCAATTGATGACGGCCAACGGTGATGTTTTGTCTCCCACATGGGGGAACTACATTTTCCATCCACTGAGGGTTGCATATTGGATGTGATTGCCATAACTTTACTGAATGAATGAATGAATGAAAATACTTTATTGTACGTAGTTTATTGTACCTTACAAACTAATATGCGAGACAGATTATATTATACTAGCTTTCGCACGCGACTTCGTTCGCGTTCCGTTGGACCCCGTTGATTTTCCGGATAAAAAGTAGCCTATGTGTTAATACAGGTCACGGACAATATATATTTCAAGTGTCATCCAAATCGGATCAGTACTTTTTGAGCCAATTCGTTACAAACATACTTACACACAAATCTTTCCTCTCTATAGGTAATATTATATTATTATTATAGTAATTGTATAGATTACGTACAGTGGGCGGTCTTATCGCTAGGGAGCGATTTCTTCCAGATCACCTACTGAAGTGGATGACTAGGCTTAGAGTGTGGTATAGGGTAAAAGTTAATGTAAGTTCATCCAGGGTCTTATTCTTACAGCCGAATACTCAAAAGCCACTTAAACCCCACTCAATTTAAGTTCCACTTAAATTATTGCCATCTCTTACAAATGAGTAATGTCAAACAGAGGCAGAGGAATTTTAAGTGGTGCTCAAATTTGAATGACTTTTGAGTATTCCAGCCTTGCTCAGCAGGTCAACTCAAATTTTTAGTACAAGTTAAATGTTCACAAGAAAAATCAAAAATACTAAACTTATGGTATTCAAACCTGCAATGCAAGCTGCGCAGTTCAAAAGTTAGACCTCACTCTACTAGTTCCAGCTATAAAACTTCCTCCAATATTCTAATGCGAACTGCGAACAAACCGCTAATCTTTTAAAACGTCCGCTCAACTTAAAAGGTAATCTGCCGGATATCCGGCCTACATACACCTCAACCGTTATTATCTAACCTAGTTCTGGAAAATATACACTTAAGCTTTAGATTTCTAACAAACGGCTTCAGCTACACAGCGGCTGTAATATTTATGATAGAGTTTTATATTTACTTATTTTATTCATAAAGAAAATTACAACTAATACAGTATTTACAATATTTACTAAATACACATGAATCAGTTGAGCTATTTACAAACCGTTGCAAACGATTTGCTCAACTAGTCCAAATTAGTAGCAATCGGAAGCGTGCCCAAGACACTGGCTGCATTGCCGCGGTCAATAGCAATGCTATATTGTTTTATATTGATTACAAAAGTTTGAAGGTTTGAAGTCTAGGGATTACGAGGTATCTCTAAAAATTATTATTAAAAAAAATGTATGTATGTATTCTATCAGCCATCTAGTTTCCATCGTACAAGCTTTGCTTAGTTTGGGACTAGAAGGCGTTGTGTTAAGTGTCCGTGAATATTTATTTTTATTTTTATTTATACAAGGGCCAAAGGTGCCACTGAAAAAAGATGGCGTTTTTTATTTAAACCTTTGGGGTGAAAACCGATTAATCATATTTTTTTTACCCCATCGAGGTGAATACAAAGAAGTGTCATTTTCCATTTCCTGTCAGTCGGCTTGCAAGCGATTACGAAATGACATAACTCATGCCAGCCTCTTTATAGATAACATTATAACGTGACTAGTTACTTATACCTAAACGTTGTATAAAAAAACCAGCCAATTACATTATGCTTTTGTATATTTTTACTAGCTGACCCAACAGACGATGTCCTGTCTCAACTATTTGCAGCACGCCGAATGCGTGCTGTCAATGTTATGTCAAATTCCATAGGGTTACATTAAAAAAATTCTATTGTCAAAAGCGCTAAGGTTACATTCGAAAAAAATTAAATGGTGGTTAAGTATTCTTAAATTTTCTAATTTTTCCCGCAATTTTCTTTCATAAGAACCTTCTCCTGACAATAGCAAACACAACAAAATAGTACATTATGATATGAGTGCGGTAAGTTGAAAATTACAGCCGAGGCGATATTGCCAGCCCGAGCCGTAGGCGAGGGCTACAAGAAAGCAGAGGCTGTAATTTTCAAAGCACACGTATGTCATACGACGTTTTATAACACATTTGCGAGGAAATAAATAAAACTCGGACTTTCTTCAAAGAATAAATCTTTACTTGATCACAAATTAGCGATGCGCGCGCATCAGCGCTATAAAAACTCTTTGCTAAGATTTAAAAAAGGTTCGTTCGTTTTAGACGGAGTATCTTGATAAACCGTACGTTTTACCTTACTTTCTAATACGAATAAATCACTTGTTAAAGTAGTTAGAAAAATTTTAACAAGTTGTAAAAGAATTAAATGCTTATTTTTTATCTCCCAAAGTCAATTTTATTCATAAAATGAATAAAACTTCACTGACATAAAAACTCTTTGCTATGATTTAAAAAAAGTTCCGTTCGTTTTAGTGGGAGCATCTTGATAAACCGTACGTTTTACATTACCATTACGCACGAGTGCGTAATGGTAATGTAATGACATACATTACGATACTGAAATTGGTGAAATAAGAGACCCTTTACGAGCAAATGTGTTATAAAAAGAATTAGCGAAATCGGTTTAGCCGTTCACTCGTGATGCCGTGACCAAGGGAAACAGGGATTCATGTTTATATATTAAAATATATTTCTGGGTTCCTCTAAATGTCTTTTTTCAGACATTGTAGACTGTAGACTATTTTCATAATTAATAATGGTGACATGACCAGGATTCGAACCAACAAAATTTAGATTAGAGGCTTTTGCTACTCCGTTACTCAAATAATTATGTCACGATCATTTAAAATCAGGAGCAAATTAAAACTTTCGCCTAATAAGGGCCTGAAACCAGAAAGGCTAATGATAAAATCAATGCATTAATATCTGCTCATTGTCGACCATGACGTAAACATTCAAACCAAAAATCTTCCTTATAAACTAAAGAATAAAGTCCAAAATCCGTTGAAACCAAATCTCATTTCAATGTTCATTCTGCCTCAATATTGTTCCGATTTACAGTGAAATGAATTCTTAATTCTGTTCTTGAGTCAATACGAACGTAATGGATGGCAGTAAAAAATCTAATGAAGCTGTAAGACGGAAAATAGGTAGATGAGCTGAGATTTTTCAGTTTTTCTACTTTGCTTAGGTAAAGAAGAGTACTGGTAGGTTCAATTCCCACTGAGAACAAACATTTGTAATAATAATAATAATAAATCTTTATTTCAGAAAAGGGACTTAGTACAAAACACGAAATCAAAAAGTCCTTATTATAACGAATGCTTGACAATGTACATAGATTAGTGGTATGTAGAACCTACACTAAGATATAAATCTTGTGTCGTAGGTTCTGCAATCCCGTTTGTTTTTTTTTTCAGAAGTAAAGTCGAGCAGAATCCACTGGATTTAAGGTGAGTGTTAACATAATATAATATAAATAAATAGTAATATAAAAATTTTGGAAGATGATTTAAACATATGTGTGACAGCATGCAATTGTGTGTGGGTGTGTAGTAAGGAGGGGGAGAGTGAGGGTGTGTTTGAGTGTGAGAGGGTGTGTAAGGGTATTTGTGTAGCAAACATAGAGTTTGTTTCATGTCTGAGTTAGGTATTTATGTATTTTAAGTATGCATTAAAAAATGTATGTAAGTATCCTATCAGAAACCTAATTCCCATTGTACATTGACAGGCGTCATGGCTCATTCGGTAGTAGCTCTGCCTTCCGTGCTGTGGGTCGTGGGTTCGATCCCCACCGAGAACAAACATTTGTGTGTTGTAAACCTAGATGTTTGTTCTGTGTCTGGGTGTTTCTATGTATTATAAGTATGTATTTACAAAAAAAAAATTATGTATGTATTCTATCAGCCATCTAGTTCCCATCGTACAAGGTTTGCTTAGTTTGGGACTATAATATATTTATTTAAAAACGAACGCACTTAAAGACCTTTTCGAAAAGTATGACATAACCAGGGGAAGGAAAAAGAGTACCTTATCATACATAGCTCGCAAAATCCCATTATCTGCCGAGTACCCACGTAGTTAGAAAGCTCGTTAACACCCAGCCCTATGTAAGGCTTACGCTATATTATGCTTCTAAGTAGCGATATCCGTTATATTACTGACGTTTTAGTAAAATCACAAGGAACATTTAGAACTGTCTTAGGTAATTCTAGGTGACAGAACCTCGAGGCCTTGTGCTCACAAAGATAATGATCTTAAAATAAATTATCTTTGAAAATGATTAAAGAAATAGTTCTTAGACATAGGCAATCATTTAGGTCTTGTATAGTTCTTACTAATTGTTCATTATTTGTAATAAAGTAATGCTGTAATTGTGATAAGTTACCATGTTTTTTTTTGTGTTGTAATGTTTGTGTCCAACCAAAATAATGTCTTTTTTTTCTTTCAATAGGGCGCTTACGTCAAAGTGACGTCATAAACGATTTTTCAGCCGCGATGTTACGTCATCCCTATTACATTAAAATTCCTGTTATATGTCAGAGTGACGTTTCAGTATTCGATCCGTTGAGTCGCATATCATAATACTATACGTTGAGTTATGTATAAATGTATGTAGAATTCCGATTTATCCAAGTTATATAATTTACGATTATTTCTAATCATATCGGTCTTACCACGTTATCAGATTTATCTTGGATTTTTCGAGGGCTTAGACCCGGCCTAGCTAGGCTCGGCCTAAAGTTAGGCTCGCGTTAAAACTGAGACGTGATTATGTAAGACTTTCAACGAAGTTTTAGAAAAACCCGTTCTTTTGTGACATAGTCATTCATTCACTCAAAACTGATCAGTAAATGAAGTCAAAAAAGAATTTAGCGGCAAAACAAGGGGTAAGTAGGTAATTACGGTTAATGATTTTATCAATGTAAATGTCAATGTCGAATATATTTTCGAAAAAACAGTACGTAGTAAATAATATAAAATAATTGAGAAAAAACAGTCACCAAATTGATTTTCATGACAAATGTGAAGTTAGACCCGAGTTAAACCTGTGGGGTCGGTTTAGCGAAAGTCTATAGTTAGACCTCGGTGAAGGTGCTAAATATGTAACGTAATATGAAAAAACATAGTTAAGTCCAAAACACGAGTTAGAGACGCGGTTTTTTGTTAGATCCAAGATAAATCTAGAAACATAATGACAGGGATAGGCATTAACAACATCATCGCGAGGTATTTTACGGCTGTAAATATAATGGACGTTATTCCAGAAACTGTGTTTACGATGAAATGGGAGTTCTAAAAATGTATTTTTTTTCCTCTTAATGTTGATAGAGAGCTACTCAGAAATATCCGAATTGACGGACTAATCTCTGTAAGCTTATGTTTAGGCGTGTATTTACATTATTGTAAGTCGGTAAGCCCGTACTTTTATTTTGTTGATTTTGAAAATGTGATTTAACATTTTTGAAGTTAAACTATTGGCATTTTCTCCTGCGAGTCGAAAAATATTTTTCTCAAAAACCTGCAAATCTGTTTTTGCAAATCAAAAATACAAAAAATTTACTGTGCGTAATCTTCAGTAATCTTCAGAACTTAGTCTCTTCTAAGAATTTAAAACATTGTTAGTATTGGTCCGTATACTAAATTTCATTTGAAATAAGCCGTCATTATTTTTTTACTTTACTATTTTTTTTAACTTTGTTTATTTTTTATCGTAAAGACAAGGGATCGCTTAATACGCAAATAGCCTTATATTTTACTCGTTATTTATGTTTAAAATTACCCATAATATTATCCAATCAGAAATCATACCAACTCCTTTTATAGGCGACCAAGAAATTGGTTTACCACTCTAAGGCTGAATATCATTTGCACGTACAAAACATCAAGGGCTATTTTCGCTTGACAGATTAATAACTGCTACGTCAGAATCTGTCATTCCTGTTTATTTAAACTCCCAGTAACATAATTATTAGCGAATAATTATGTTACTGGGAGATGTCATCAAAAGTGGTAAACCAATTTCTTGGTCGCCTATACTTAACTAAGGTAAATTTGCATTTAATTGTAATAAACATCTTATTACTTATTCCAACTTAATTGTACTCACTTAGGGGAACACTCGTGACTACGTTCATCATCATCATCATTTCAGTCATTATAACAAACAAACAAGTTAGTCTTACAACAATTTATAAAAACACGACCGGGGTCCAGTTTCGAGCTTTTCAGGTCTGCGGGGTTCTGGGTTCTGGGGTCTGGGGTCTGGGTTCTGGGGCATAGGTCTGGCGTCTGGGGTCTGGGGTCTGGGATCTGGGGTCTGGGGTCTGGGGTCTGGGGTCTGGGGTCTGGGGTCTGGGGTCTGGGGTCTGGGGTCTGGGGTCTGGGGTCTGGGGTCTGGGGTCTGGGGTCTGGGGTCTGGGGTCTGGGGTCTGGGGTCTGGGGTCTGGGGTCTGGGGTCTGGGGTCTGGGGTCTGGGGTCTGGGGTCTGGGGTCTGGGGTCTGGGGTCTGGGGTCTGGGGTCTGGGGTCTGGGGTCTGGGGTCTGGGGTCTGCGGGCTGGGGTCTGGGGTCTGGGGTCTGCGGGCTGGGGTCTGGGGTCTGAGAAATGAGGTCTGTCTGATCCATCACTTTTTCTCATTAAAATAAATTAGTAAAACATCAAAAAAATAAGTGCCACGTTTATGTACCAACAGCCAAACTCAACCCGTAACAAACAGCACTCAAAATATATCGTTACGCGCCACGCGACCACTAATTTTGAATAATTAGGTGGAATTTTGTATAAGCCGATAACATTTTGTTTCGACGCACTTTTTCACAGTAGTAAATACCGAGGGTAATCATGTACAGTCAATACCATAAGGCCTTACACTTGACGGAAATTCCGTCGCGGACCGTTCCCGACGGAACGTCAATACATGTTATCACTACATAGTATAAAGCAAAGTCGCTTCCCGCGTCTGTCCCAATATCTGTATGTATGCTTAAATCTTTAAAACTACGCAACGGTTTTTTTTAATAGATAGAGTGATTCAAGAGGACGGTTTATATGTATAATACATCATCATCATCATCACTGCATTGCACCCGTGCGAAGCCGGGGCGGGTCGCTAGTTGCATATAAATCACAAATAGCGGGCATACTACGCGGAAGATCGGTCGTCCGTCGCGGACGATCGTATGGTAGCGGATTGACTCCCGCGGAAGTTCGGCGACGGAATTTCCGTCGTGCTGAAGGCCGGGTATAGAGTCGCAGAGGCAGAAATGTTTTTACCCTTTATATCAGGCGACTCTACCACAGTCAAACGTCAAAACAGTCAGAATCAGACGCCACGAGGCTACCCTACCGTCCTACCCTCCATCCCGTTTGTGAAGTAAACTGACACTGGCAGAATTGTAACAACAAGTTACAAAAGCCATAAACCAACAAGAAGTTTACCCTATTGTCTTGTCACCTTCTTCTGGCCGCTGCTGCAGCGACTTAGCCGCCTTAAGGCCTACGCAGACCGGGACGGCATGGCAAGAGATTTTGCCGTGAGTCAGCGCACACTGGCCGCTTAGATACCGCGCCACGGGAGCCTGTGGCGCGTCTTTTAATGCCCTGCGATAAAATCCCTTTCAATGCCACGGCATCATTTTAAAGCATAGCAATTTATGTCGTATTTCTGTAACAGTACGGTTGAATGACCATTAGTAAAAATTAAAATCCCTTGCCATGCCGTCCCGGTCTGCGTAGGCCATTCGTGCGCTTATTTGGTATGAATTTGCTAAGTTACCTACTAAATATTCAAAGACATGTTTCTAAACAAACATAAACCAGCAATACTTCAAACTTTATCGCTTGGTTGTGTCATTATTTTGAAATTTTCTTACCAAAAGATCAATTTTCAAAGAATTCAAATGGCTTCATAAGTTACGGGGTAATTTCAAAGCGTTTGCTAACAAAATAAGTAATTTTAAGGTCATAGTGAATAAGGCCCCTGGCTAGTTGTTGAACCGCCTTATGCGCACGTGAAATACGCGGTTGAGCGGGGTACCTACTACATATGCCTTAACATGTTACTTTTTCGCTTGTCACTCCGCTCCTATCCGCAGCCGTATCTAATGGATGGATGGAGGCAGAACTGGCATTATTTGCTGACGTTGTCATCCATCAGCGCTGAGCTGACACAGGGCTGGACCACTTTATAAGAGTGGCGGATTAAGGATTTCGGTTTAGCGGGGGTTTGATTCACGATATTTAGGTGGAGCGGGGGCTTGACCAAGCTATTTACGATTTTTCCTGAAAAATCTGGATCTGGTAGACTGGAGCGGTTTCTAGAGAACTCTAGCCCTCCCTAGCTCCCCTAGTGCTACATGTATAAGTATTTTTTGTACCTAAAAGCAGCTTTTTTTGTGATGTAAGTACCTACCTAATACTTTCAACGCTTTGGTCTTCCCCCACTGCTAGGGATTCCTTGGTGGAGATTTCTGGAATATATCTCATTATCCATAGCATAACGAAAGTTCAGTTTCAAAGAAATATTTATTTATTTCAAACAATATTACATACATACATAGTAAATTATGTTTTTTATTTTTATTTTACCCCGTAGTAACTTAATTATCTAATAAGGTGTCTGGATACTCAGAACCTAAAACTAAACTCGTTTATAGTTTAGCCCCAAACTATCTGATCTAAATCCATCCCTGTGTTGAGATTGACAGTTGGATTCGCGTCGCGTTTCGGCGATCACCGAGCTGTCATCTGAAGTTCAATTATGTCCGTTGACAGCTCACGTGATTGTTTTGACAGTTTAGGGTTAAGAGGAGAATTCTGCACGTCAGTTTTCTACCCCATAAATAAAGCGATATTTTGCGAAATTGGTTTGTCATTTTGTGTGAGTGGTGAGAGATACCTATTTAATATGATCTCCATCATCATCGTCATCAAAACTTTTTTGCAGCTGACTGACAATCAACGCACAGCCTAAACTATAAGTCCTAGAGGTCTGAAATTTGGAGGGTAGTATACTTAGGTATATAGTGTAGGGGTGCACTAAGAAAGGAATTTTGAAAAGTCGCACCTTAAAGGGTCTGAAATTAGGATCAAAGATTTCAACCAAATAATGCGTATGCTGCTACCACTTATCTATAAAATATTTTTCGTATGGGTAATAGTAAAAATAAGCACCTCCGCTATTTCCATCGACTTATCTCCAACAAAGAAACCCCGAACAAAGGTAACTCGTGTTTCTTCATTCCTTTCCAACAATGGATACTTTTCCGAAGAAAAAGTAGAAAAATCTTAGCGTCCAAAAAATAAATTGCCGAATTCTGTCCGAATTACAGTTTCGCAGGTTGACTACATTTAATACTTTAGTCCTAGGGGTCAATCGTTGTTTCAATTATCAAATTATAGGTGTTCTGTGACTAAATAGTGGCATTAGCGTATTTCAGCGCGTTTTTTGCCGTCAAAAGCTTCTTGTTTTCATAATATGTCTGTAGCCACGTCACTTGACATTATGCTGGGCAGCGAAAGCAGTTCAGAGCTTGCGATAAAGGGGCTGATTGTACATCCTATAATCTGAATTCCTATTGGTAGGTACCTACTTTCTTTATCTAGTTTGACTTGCAAGACACTTTTTTAATTATTTTCTACTTGTAAAAGAGGGTTCTTTTGGTAAAATGTAATTGGGTTTTTTTTTGCAACTGCATTTATTTGTATTTTAGAAACTCATTTTGCTATTAACTTTTTCTACTTTTACCTAACCTTGAACACTAATACCTACTTCTCTGTTCTTATTCTCTATAAGAACATAGTAACATTATAGAAGTGAGTAGGTAGGTTCGTTTCTTGTTTATCGAATGACCGAAGCTTGTTTTTTTGCATTTTATTTTTTCTTTTGGCAATAGGTATCGCAAGATCTTAGTTCGTAACTATTTAAGCCCCAAGTTAAGCCATTGGTTACACGAATAACAATTTGCGAACGCGAATGCAATAAAATTTCACTCGAGTCGTGGGCTAGCGATGTTGCCAACTCAGCTAGTTTATAGCTAGAACCACTAGAACTAGCAAAGCTTTTAAAATACAAACCAAATTCAAATATTGAATCGTAGCTATTAGGTTTACAAAAGAGGGTACCTAGGTCTACCTACAGTTGATATTCAGTAAACGCTTATCTGGTTTATAGATTCTAATTTTAGTTATTTTTATATATTTCATAGTTTTTATCATATTTTTTTTATATTGTGGTGGTTGAACAAAAATATTAGGTACGCTATCCATGAATTTTTTTAACATGTGTGATGTCGTATATTTTGGAACCATTTATAGGTTTTTATTACATTTTAACCTAACTTAGTAAGTATTTACTAAATTTTGTAGATAAATAAATACATAGTAGGTAATTACATATTCCTCAAATGTACGTCCTCAGTAAAGATCGAACCTACAACCTACAGCGCAAAAGTATACTAACAATCTTCTGAAACCAGTCAAATTAATTTCCGCTATTTACATCCAGAATCAGGCTCCAGCTGGCAACACCGGTAATAACAATTCAACTCGAACGAGAGTCGAGCGAACGGAATTCAATAGTCGATTATTGAATTCTAAATCTTTTCCGAATTGCCTTCTTTTCAGGCGGATTTTAATGGGAAAGGAATCTTTATGGTGCCTTTAGGGAGCTACCTGTTCTTACCGCGAAACTCAATGGTAATAGTGTTCAAAAACTTTAAGTCATATTTTCTACCACTTTAGTATGAGATAGATAGATGATTTTTTTATTGTGTCAGGCGTCATCACTCAGTTGGTAGTACCTCTGCCTTCCGTGCTGTGGGTCGTGGGTTCGATCCCCACCGAGAACAAACATTTGTGTGTGGCAATAACATAAATGTTAGTTCTGTGTCTGTGTGTTCTATATATTATAAATAAATAAATATTCACGGACATTTAACACAACGCCTTCTAGTCCCAAGCTTGTACTATGTGAACTAGATGGCTGATAGAATACATAATATATACTTTTTTTTTGTAAATACATACTTATAATACATAGAAACACCCAGACACAGAACAAACATATCTATGTTTGCCACACAAATGTTTGTTCTCGGTCGGGATCGAACCCACGACCCGCAGCACAGAAGGCAGAGCTACTACCGACTGAGCCATGACGCCTGTCATTATAAGTATGTACTCACAAAAAAAATTTATATAAGTATTCTATCAGCAATCTAGTTCCCATAGTACAAGCTGTGCTTAGTTTGGGACTAGAGAGCGTTGTGTGTAATGTCCAAGGATTATTTATTTCGGCGTCGACATTTCATGTTTGGTAAAGCATAAACTCTTTCAAACCACGTACCTATCTAATATGTGTGGGATTTGGTCGACTGGTAGATAATACTATCAAAATTTACTGGTAAGATCATGAATAACATTGGTCACAGGGTGGTAAAGCTATCAAAGTCCAAACGGGACAAAAAATTATTAGTGCGGTACTGTGAAAATGTACAAGTCAACGAAAGTGTAAACGAGATGGTTTCGCCTCGTTAGTGGTCAAATAACTTCGCCTAGGTTCCTAGTGTTTGGCTTTTAGCCAACTCTATGCGAATAAAATCTACTCGTCCGACTAACAATTCAATGCTCGCTATTTCACTATTCACCAAAACCTAAATGGAGGACCCAGTTGAGGTTTATTTGTCACATTTCTAAATGGTCAACCCAGACCATTTAAGTAGAGGTTTAAAGGCAAGCGTCCACAGGCCCGCATCGCACGCATCGGAAGCATCGCACGCAACGGATTTTAGTTTGCCTTGTATAAAAACTCATACAACTGCGTCCACTGATCCGCGCCGTACGGACGAGTTTTTATACAATGCAAATTAAAATCTGTTGCGTGCGATGCGTCCGATGTGTGCGATGCGGGCCTGTGGACGCTAGCCATATAAATGTATTATTATACTTGAGTCCGGATTTGAGCAGTAAATAAGCATATACGAGTCTAAAACTCAGTCTCGGTTTTGTTTTCTTTATTTGGAAAAAAAAAACAAAATCTTTAAATGTAGAATCATTGTTTGGTGAAATTAAAACTTAATGTATCTATACAAAAATTGTGACTCACTTTTCGTAAAGTAATCCAAATGAAACTCACACTCGCACAAAGCCACCGGTTATACAACTCGTTTGCATAATAGTTTTCTAAAATACCGATGGTAAAATGTCATAAAACAGCCCCCGTATCGCAAGCTCTGAACTGCGTTCGCTGCCCAGCATAATGTCAAGTGACGTGGCTACAGATATACGAAAACAAGAAGCTTTTGACGGCAAAAAACGCGCTGAAACGCGCTAATGTCACTATTTAGTCACCAATGATTTAGTATGAAAACAGTTCAGAAAAACTCCCAGGCTTAACTTGGCAGGTTTTAAGACATAAGACGATACTCCCACAGAAAAATAAACAAATGCAAATCGCTATACCTACTCTCAAAGTAAGACTGGAAGCTCAAACGAGCTTTAAGCGCCTGCGTGAAAAAAAAACATTACACAGAATATTAAAACGAGCAGAATTAACTCGTTGTGGTAGCTGGTGAAAATGCGTGGCATTTTAGTCGCGAGATTTCAGTAAAATATTATATGTCACAAGGTCCTTGAGAGGAAATGGACCAAAGTTTATCGTTGATTATGATCCGAGTGCTACTCTTAAAACTCGAAAATAGTAACGCTTAGAGGCCCACGGAAAGAGTTATTGAAGTTATACTTCTAATGAGACTTCCAACAAGGTTGCGCAACACGTTTAACGCTAAATATAATGGAATAAAAAGAGACAGAGCTAGAGTGAATGCGCGGAATAGAAAGAGACAGAGAGAGTGATCACATACGCAGACCCCCACAAAACGCAAAACAATTCGATAGCGCGTTCTAGGATCCGACCAAACTTAGCAGCGCCATCTAGTTCTGATTTAGGCAACATGAGCATAGAACCTTTTCTAACTAAATAAGTACTGCATATTGGTTAAGTACATAAAAATAAATACTAAATTAATTTCACATTGAACACAGAGCGAGAGTGAATGCGTGGCACTCGAAGTATAACTTCTTCCGCGCGGAGGGACTCCACGCATTATTTTTTTTTTTAGGCACTACCGCTTGGTACTTGTAGTAGAGTGTAAGGAAATTGCGCCGCCTGGCATTCGCCTAGCGGCACAGATGTTCATTTTGTTTTTGACCTGTGTTTACAAATTAATAAATGAACATGAATATGAACTAGTACTTATGTGAGACTGTGAGTGCTAGAATTAAAAATCGCATTAAATTATCTCGATATAATATGTGCGTTCTTTCTGACAGAGTTATTTGTGAGTGTTCTAAAACCGGCAAAATCGTTCGTACAGTGATTTAATTTAGATTTCACAAAAATAAATTGAATAAGAAGTGCGCAGGTATATAGATACCTGTATCGTAACTTACCTAAATCATCATACAATTAAAAAGCTTTGTGTAGGTACGATACAAAAGTTTCTAATTTTACTATATTTTATGGTTTTACATTTTACATTTTTTACATTTTACATTTTTCTTCTTTTTAAATCGACTCTTATTAAATTAATGTCCCTTGGTAGGACCGCTGTTGTGTGAAGTCCATTAGGCTCAGAATCCTCTGCATTGGGTGTTTTTACCACCGGCCGATACTGCCACAATGTTATATACACCAAGGAACTTATACCTAACCTGGAATGTGCACAGGCATCCGATTCGCGGTCCGAGCGAGATAGCTTCGTGAGAGCCCCCTGTCGATTTCATTAGGTTGACCAAACCTTATAATGTAGGTCAAATGTAGGTTGCAATTTCTGTCTTAAAGTTGATTTGTGACCTATAATTTTCAATGTTTGAGTTTTACCGTGGCTCATCAACCGGGCGGTAAGATAATGAGACGCTATGCTTTTAATAAGTTGCATTCGTGTGAAACTTCACATTCAAATGATTGAATAGGATGTGGCGAATTAAAATAATTTCTCAGAATACTAGATATAAAAGAAGACTAGTTGCCTCTTAGTTATATGCTGTCGATGTTGGTTGAAATTGTGACTTTGTGTAAATAATCCTAAAATTTCGTTAATTATGGACACCCTACTAATTAAACTTACTAGAAAGAAAGAGACACAGGGCTCTCGAAACGCTTCTCTCTCGGACCGGATTTCTCTCTTGTCAAGTGATTGTCTGTAATAGAACTTAGCGTCATATAAATAAGATTTATTTTTTATTGGTGTCAAATTGTCAGTGCACATTCCAGGTTAGTTTCCAAGTTCCTTAATATACACAGATACCAACATGTCAGTTTTGAACAAAAATATCAGTGTCGACACCAACACCGTGTAAAAATATATTCATGGACATTTCACACAACGCCTTCTAGTCTCAAAGTTCGCACTGCACTATTGTGTATTAACTTTTCACAATATCGTGTTGGTGTCGTGTCGGCAATGTGTAAACAGCCGTTGATACAGAATGTTACCAAAATGCCCCAGGAAATAATGACGCTAATGGTGTTGAGGGAACCATTTTGCTTTGAAAATTATATTTGTGGACGCGCACAAAAAGCTCGCATTACGAAAAATAAATTTAGGTACAACAATTATAATCTTTAAGGGTCTTTTTCCTAGATTGTTCTAGAATTCCCCGTTCCGTTCAAAGCTCTGGCACAGATTAAACACGGTGTAACATAATTGCCCTATAAGTCCGAAAGGGGGATATTTTACAGGTCATGGCGAACAGTGTTTGTTCTACAACTTTTGAGATTTCGAAATTTTTCTTTCATGAAATGCGCTCGTAACTTTTACTTAAAATGTGCGTACGTACGTACATGCAGCATGCGTAAGCGTGTGACGTGGTAGGAAGGTCGTGTGCAAGGGTGTGTGTACATATTTACGCAAATAGTAAACAAAAAGGGTTGTTGCAAATTTCTAAAATAATAAAAGTTGTAGGTACTTTTGTTAGAAAATTTCTGTTTTATAGGGTATTTATGTAACACCTTGTATAATACTATAGGGTACCAAAGGATGGACCAGGCTTCGTCAAAAAAAAAACCAATAGTCAAGACGTTTCCGATTGATGCTGGTTTTAATCAGTTGAGGTATCTACACGTAGTTTGCAACTGTATTTATATAGCTCAATATTTCATGTGTATTTTGTGAATACTGTATTAGTGGTAATTTCTTTTATGAATAGGTACGTACGTTAGATGTAGCAGACATATTTGATATTAATTGTCGATAACTTTGTTAGTAAATTAAATAAATAGATTAATTTGTAATAATTTACACTTATGTGTCAATAGAGTAAATAAATATTCTTGGAATTACAACCCCCTCTAGTCCCAAACTAAGCAAAGCTTGTACTATGGACTCTCAACTATTTGCTGATAGAATCCTTATGTTTTTTTTTGTAAATACATAGGTATACTTATAGGTAATGCATATACTGACACAGAGTGTAGGATAAATAAATCTTTTTATTTTATTTTACCACACCTATTGTATAACCACAGATCATAATACTATGGCTGTGGCTTTCAATTAATGCTATGAAATGTTTCCTACACATTAATGTTTCAGCCCCATCGAATCGGATTTTCATTAGCGGATAATAAATATTTGATTGAACCACGTTGATGACCTTTTCAAGTGCGGTGCACTTCCTCGTGTTACATTTTATATCATTGGACGTTTTCACAATGACCGGTACCGACATATTCATTGTTAATGTCAGAGCCCGTAGTCTGAGTTTTGCTAAGTTGATTTGCGACAAGCGAGAATCGAGAAACTCGCAGTTTTTGTATGGAGAAAAATAGTTTGCAAATCTTCCGCTAGAGGCGCTTATCAGATTTTTATACAAAATATCTCACAAGTCGCATCTCGATATGCGTTTCGATCAACAAAACAAAATTCCGACTTCGGCATCAGTAGCTACGTAGTGTAACTATACCGCTACTCAACTTGTCATTGTACGTACCTATGTACACGTAAAAGTGTAGGTACTTATCTAAATCAGTCATCCCAGTTCTTGGCTACAGTTGCGAACGAATAAGAACGAACAATTTCTTTTTTTGATTGAATAATTTTTCAACTGCTATGATTGAGCTGTCAGAAGGGCAGATAATCTAAAAATAAATTAGTAATCAATTTATCAGAAATAGCATCAAAGGAACACTTTCCTGTCACCCGACCTTCTTTCATCACACCATCCTGTCACAGACAGACAAACTCTGTTGATTTCTCGGTCAAAAATAGGTAATCAACTAATGGCCGATTTCCACATCTATATTACCTACCTACTTAGTACATAGAACCGAGTTTGTGCATTTGTTTTGACTATCGCAAGGTAGACATTTTGTATAAAAACCGGATAAGCGCCTCTAGTGGGAGATTTGGGAATTGTGCAATTCCAAACAAAATTTCTCGCTTTGCGATGCGTTTGCGTGTGCTATATTCTAGTCAAAAGTCAAAACAAATGCACAAACTCGGGGCTCTGTACTAAGTAGGTAGGTAATATAGATGTGTAAATTGGCCATTAGTTGATTTCCTATTTTTGAGAAATCAACAGAGTTGGTATACTCGAGTCGTAAGTCCAAACAAATACACAGATTCGGGGCTCGGGAAACATGCCGACTTTACTGCGAAGCGTTGACACGCAGTTTTTTTTACGTCTTAGTGTAAAAACGCTCTGCAATGTCTCACAGAGCACGTTTTCAGAAGACATGTCTTGTCAGGTATGGGCAGAGATAATAGCTGGAATCTCTTCATCCATTAAAAAAATACTTCACGATACCCGAAATAGGTAAAAAAGTGCCTCGTACTTTAAGCTAACACCAAGTTTTACTTATAATGCAAATAATCGTAATCTTGTATCTTGAAAAACACCTTGACCCTATCTTATTGTCTAGTAGACATTAAGATTGTTTTTTTAGTTGAGAAACGACTTTTGTATTCTATAAAAAACTGCTCTAGAGATTCCGATCGTGAGATAAGGCAAGAGGCTGAGCCAAAAGAGATAAAATCATTGGTGCCCTCCAGTTAAGAATTTTGCCAAAATGTTACCTATAGCTGTTTCCACACTGCTTTCGATAAGACGATATCGTTGGAGAGCTAATCTCACACATTTATTACTTGACACTTTTACACTGTGTCGTCGCCGACACGGGTTTCATGTTCAAGCCGGCATGTCAGTGTCACGTAGCTGTCAAAATCGACCAGAGGGCCTAGTACGTTTAGTGTATAGTGTGGGGTGTGAAACGTCTGACGCCTGTCTGAGCGAATTTTTTTAGAAGTTTTAAATGAAAGTACGGGTTCGGTGTAGCCAGCCGCACGATTTATGTAGACCACACGGTGTTAACTGCGTGTACTATTACCTCAGTGTGCGAATGCCTTACGTTATGTAGACTTTTGGAAATTTTAGGTCCGTATGCCGATACAGAAATCTTTACTTAAAGATTAATTCGAGTAGAGATTTTCATACAAAAATTTATGCTTGAGTATGGATCAGTGCTTGAGTAGTAAATCAGCATCCGCGCACAAGCGACTTAGTTGCCCAAAAACATTTTTGTTCCTCTCGATTTCTTTAGGCTGTCGCGTCGCTACGTGGGCGTTGACATAACCCCTTTAAAATTTTTTTTTACTACAAATGGTGTTCTTAAAAAATATAAATTTCAAGAGAAAAGTTTGAAGTATCATCTCCCCAAATTTTAAAGTGGTAACTTTCACTCATTCTGGGATAAGGATTTTGAACTACAAAATTGTATTCTTAAAACCTATCTAGGTACCTACTTCAATCTAGGAAGGTAATACGTTTAGTAATAGCAGTGGCATTTCCAGCACAATCGCATTCTATTCTTAGGCAGTTGTGAGAAGTGGTCGCTTGGGTCAATTGCTGCAGAAAACGCGTGGTTATTATCACGTACTTAGGATCTTGTTTTGTGGGGTAAAATATATTTCTCATTTTAAGGTCACGATGCGATGAAGAAGCCTAAATGTGACTATTCTGTAGGTTAGTGCTCGTACCATGGTGAATTTGACCAGAGCCCCGAGTCTGTGCATTTGTTTGGACTTTTGTTTCGAGTATAGCACACGCAAACGCATTCGCAAAGCAAAAAAGTTTGTATGAAACCAGATATGCGCCTCTAGCGGGAGATTTGGGAATTGTGCAATTCCCAACAAAATTTCTCGCTTTGCGAATGCGTTTACGTGTGCTATACTCGAGTCGAAAGTCAAAACAAATGCACAGGCTCGGGGCTCAGAGTTCATTTCTAGGCTCGTATTCTAAATCTAAGATCAAACGGAATTTAAACTCACTTTTGCTCATTAAACCCACTGAAAATAAAAGTATCTACCGGTAGCTACTAAATACCTACTTATCTCAAGTATTTTTCCTTAAGTAGATAGAGAAAGCACTTTAGAATAGTTTACTGATAACTATTTTTGCAAAAATATCCAGACAAAACCAAACAAACAACATTAATTATAACAATCTACCTCATTCGTACGTACATACGTCTATCTAACAACTTTTTACCAATGACACATATTATGTTGGCCCCTTTGCCTCCTTAATCCGCCCCTGCGTTTTGGTTCAATTCCAAGCATGCACGGTAGAACAGCATTTTAATAGCTCTGTACGTTATTCAACAAGTCTCGGGATTATAATTGAAATATAGGAGAAATACTGCGGATAGGGCGCCAACGCGAACGCGTACAATCAAAACAGGTTTACGGACTGACACACCATTTATTTATTTATTGTGGATTACTAACAAAACATACACGCCGTGTGTACTATACTCTAACAGAAGCTATAGTTGTTAGAGTAAAGCCGGGGCTACATAATAATGTCCTGCGACACGTTTCGCCAGTGACGTTGGGTGAAGTAGCGCGACGTTGACGGACTTCGCTCGACATGTCTGGCAACATCGCATCTTCGTCTGACGTCGCGCGTTGTCGCCATTATAATATGTCAGGCGAAATCGGCCGGCTTCACTTGACATGTCGCCGATACATGTCGTGGGACATTTGTCCCCTAGTGTATCCCCGGCTTATAGTACACACGGCAACCAGATCAACCTAGACCGCTTGGATTTTGAACTATTAGGAGTGCAACGTTGCAAATCGTGCAAGAGGAACAATATGTCTTTGTATGATTTCTTCCAATGATTATCAACCACAGCTTACTGCCATTTTTAACCCACTCTAGTCTGAGTAAAAACAGTGATAGGTAGGTCGTGATATTATAATTGTTTGAGTGAGCAAAGCGAACAAAGATTAATTAAGATTAAGATTAACAAGATTGTTAATTTGGGTAAAGTATCTTTGTATAATATGATCTGTGCTTTGTATGTTTCTTAGAGCATAATTTCGAGCCACTTACCGCTCCGATCTCCATATAAAATACAAAAAAATATTACTAAAATTTCTAGGTAATTTTTTATAAGTTTAGTCAAGTAAATTTATAAAATTGACTCCATCCATCTATCTAGAATAATCTAAGTAGATAGATAGAGTCAACTTCGTTGCTGACAGTACAAGTTATTAAAACAAAACAATGTTACGTCGTTGCGTGAACATCCGTCCATCAGAAGCAGTAACTTATATTTGATTCACGTTGAAGCTCCGAGGCAGTTCAGCGTCCGTATTCACAAAGCCGTCAGTCACATAGTAATGGTAATGTATAGCTACATATACTATTTCTAGTTTTTTTATGAAATTTTCTTATTTTAAAACAAAAGATGCTATCTAGCACTACATTGTGACCACTTTTTTGATACAATAATAACGATATTGTTAACGTGGCTTCTTTGTGAATTAGGGATCAGGATTCAATCTTCATAAACTCGAGTAGAGTTAAGACTAATATTGATATTGGTCTGATTGGACGAGCGCGTCGATGTTGCTTTTGTGTTTAGAAATATCGGAATGGATATAAAGTATCCGAAGTATCGGTACTTCCTTGGATAATTAAACTGAAGGAAGAAAATTAAAGCTTGAATACTGTCTTTTTAATTGGATAAAGGTAGCCTTTCGAAGCGAGCGTCTATAGCGTCAGTGTCGCCGCGACTGTGACGCCGCGTCAGTGTCGCCGCGACTGTGACGCCGCGACAGAGCGACAGATAGAGGTTCTATGTTGTACTGTCTCTTGTTTTAGATCAATCTAATTGTCAAAATTTTGGTTGTACCTCCCTTTGTACACTGACCATATTCTTATCCGCACTCCCCTCTTGTTTATGACTCTAGCATCAGCGAACTCGACACTGACAGAATTGTGACAACTAGCCACAAAAGCCACAAACCAAGAAGTTGAAGTTGAAGATGTTCTATGACAGTCTGTAGTATCTATTAGTATCTACAGTCGCCGCGTTAACGTATTCGAGTTATATTGCGCGTCAATGCCAGCTCGACTGCCAACCGTTGTAGTGTCACCGCGCAGTGTATCACGGATACGTTTCCGATTGTCACATTTATTCGTGATCAATACACAGGTGTCCTTGTGCCTTGATCACGAATAAATATGACAGTTGTAGGTATCGTAACGCTAGTATATCCGTGATACACTGCGTGATGCTGCAACGTTCGACAGTCGAGCTGGCGTTGACGCGCAGTGTAACTCGAATACTCTCTCTCGTCTCGTATATTTACGTGGCTGTCAGATTCGTTCGTACTTACCTCTTTGTAACCTTGATAGCCCGACAGGTAAGTGCTGGTTTATTGAAAGAAATCGTTTCATATAGACCATTCATTAGGTTTCATTGATTTTATTTATGTGTTCTATAAAAGAACATTTTCTTTTAGCAAGTAAGCTGGCCTTGGTGAAAACTGTGTAAAGAATGTAAAGATTTGTGTAGGTGACCTTTGATAATATTGATTCTTATTCATGTTAGTAACCCGAATTATTTGCTTTTGGGTGTAGAGTACCTACTCTATATTCAAAGGCAAATATTTTTTACGTATAGTATTATATAATCTGTGACTGGTCCACCTACACCCAGCCCCGGATCTTCAATTTTTTTTAGGGGGGGTAAAAACTGAAAATGCCGCCCCGCGAGTATTTTTTTTTATACACAGCACAGGATAGGATTTAAAATAAAAATATGTATAATATCAATAAAAATCAAATATTATTTATGCATTTGGGAATTGAAATAACAATTTTACTCTTCGAGATCTTTGTTCAGCAAATAAATCTATGGCCTTGTAATAATTTAACTCGTGTGCAGTTCGATTTTCTACAGCTAAGATTCTAAGACTCGATAAGCGTTCCTGGCTCATAGAAGATTTCAAATAATTTTAACACTCGCTCGGAACGACATTTATTATTTAAATTAAATGCAGGATTTTGCATACAGCCCTATTAATAGCGGCGAAAGGACTATAGGTACTTGTACTATTATTTCATTTGTGGTCAAAGTCAAGTACCTAAATGATGAGTTGTCAATTCGTCTGTAAAGTGTGAATTGCCGCCCCCCTGAACTTGCCGCCCGGGCCCTAAAGCTCCTAACCCCTCCGTGCGGCCTCCAACTGCTAGAGCCGGGACAGTTTAACGTGCCCTCCGAAGCACGGAAGCGCTCAGATGTAAATACCACTAACGGTCACCCATCCGCAGAACGTTGCTTAACTTAGTTAATTAGGTAAAGGTAACCTATAGGGTACCTATCTAAAGGGCTAGTCACGCACATGTAAAATTCCATACAATATCCGACGTTATTATAGCGACTGTAAAATCAACTTATTCAACTTTTAAAAATAACCTTAAAGAGTATTATCTACTATAAAGATACTCCGGCTTTTTACTTTTTCCTTCTATAACTTGCTCTTATTTTACTTGCATTGTATTTAATATTAAGGTATGTATTAGTTTATTTTATTTTTATTTATGTAAGTTTTATGTAGTATATTTTTATTGTGTACATAACATTCTATTGACAGTTTTTTTTTGCGTTACATTGTTTGTGCACCGCCGTCCGTTACCGCTCCGCTCGTTACTTTCCATGTACTATACTTAGTTTTAAGATTTTTATGTACTTAATCCTTGTGTACAATAAAGTATTATCTATCTATCTATCTATCTTATCTAGGAGCATATAACAGAGCCCCTAGTCTGTGCATTTGTTTTGACTTTCGACTCGAGTATAGCACACGCAAACGCATTCGCAAAGCGATAATTTGTATGAAAACCGGATAAGCGCCTCAAGCGGCAGATTTGGGAATTGTGCAATTCCCAACAAAATTTCTCGCTTTGCGATGCGTTTGCGTGTGCTATACTCGAGTCTAAAGTAAAAACAAATCCACAGACTAAGGGCTCTGTTATATGCTCCTAGATAAGACCCGGGGCGCAAATCTAGTGAGGCTGTACCTATATTTTTTCATCTTTTCCAAGAAATACCTTCCCTCGGTGTTTTCCATCACCATTTAGAGCTATAGCATCGCTAGAAGAATGTAAATGCTAAGATTAGCGTAGTTCATTAAAACGGGAAGCATGGCGTTGTCCGAGTCAGGTAGGTGAGGATTTGCATCTCAAGACTTTCCTGTTTGTGGACTAGGGGATAAGCGATAGCGGTTTATTGACCTAGAAATTACTTTTTATTGAATTTGTATGAATTAAGTCAGCTTTATGCACACTAAGGCCCTTACGCTGATTTACTGCTCAACGCTGAATTTATCTTTTTTGCCCTCTTTGATGTTAATTTTTAATTATAACTACATTATGTACTGTACCTTTATACTTACTGAGGCAATAAATGTTTTTTTGTATTTATATTTGTATTTGAAGCACTGATCCGGACTCAAGCTGGATTTTTGTATGAAAATCTCTACTCAAATCTACGTTTGAATAATGATTTCAGTATCAGGCCTGTGTGCTCTAAGCTCTAATGAAGCGAAAGCGCAGCGTGCTCGCGTAAGTAGTGCGCAGCAAAGACACCGCGGATGTAGGGTACAAAATAATATAAGGTAGGTCAGTAAGTGTAACAATGTGTTTGCCGAGAATAGCATGATAAAAAAGTTTGTTAAAGCCTGCAAAAGTTTAAGCAAGTAACCAAACCAAGCCTATGAGCCTCAGAATATTAATCTTGAGTCTAAATGCGGAAGCGGAAGTCCAACCAATACCAATGGCCTCAGAATATTGTTATTTTTTAGTAAATCTGTGATTTACCTCCAACAGATTTTCTATTTTTTACTACTCTAACCAATAGGTACCAATAGCCTCGGAATATTTTTTGTAAATCTGTGATTTAAGCATCTCCAAGAGATTTTCTATTTTTACCGCTTTGTCGCTTATAACTTGCACCTCAAAAGCGTAGGCTTAAGAAAGTGGAGGGACAAATGCGCAGCCGGAATACAGATGGTCGCCAATGGACCCGATAGCGATATATTACCGGGACTTTTACTTTGCACGTGGAACTTTGTGACGTGGCTAAAGCTACTGCGCGTTGGGCAAACTATGTAGTATAAACAAACTTGCAAAATAGTTTTATACTACACCTGCTTGGAAAGTACCTTGATACTTTATCAAATTGACGGTAGAAAGTACGTCATTGCATATCGAACAAATATGCGGGGAGAAAACGCATCTGAGCGGGAGAGAAAAGTGTATGAAAATCCATTTTTTACGTGGTTTTTCTTTTTTAATTTTGGGTAAGACTATGCGCCGGTACCCTAAATATCAAAAGCCAAAAAGTTTTTACAGTGAGTTTTATCTCCAAGTTCGCAAAATGACACTGGCCACTAGCTGTGTGTTGGATGGTGTCGGGCTGGCAGTGTGACCCTGCGGCGGCAGGATAAACAATTTGAAAAAAGAACATGTGAAAATTGCAGACGCCATTGGCGCCATTTTCAATTTGTGTGTTGTTTGAGGATTCAGTTTTAGTTTTTTATTTTCCTCGTAGGTGTAGTATAAAGCACTATGTATCACTCAAGAGAAAGTGCGATTCCCGATCTCGGGTGTTTTAAAGCCCTCGCCTACGGCTCGGGCTTCAAACAACACCCTCGACAGTAATCGGTCACTTTCTCCTCTCGGTGAACAATGTACTATTCTGTGAACAAACCAAAAGGTGATATTATTATTGTGCATTTGTGCTAGTTGTTCTCTCAGAATAATGAAACCTCTTTGATTTGGGGTATACTAAAGCCCTGAAACTAACCAATTGGTGGAGTTTTAACCAATAATACTTGTGGTCGTAGCAGAAAGTGTGAGCCATTGGAATAAATGTGTGTAAAGTGGTTTCCCTAACATGATAGAATTCGTTTTTAAGTTTTGAAGGGAAAATCCACCATTTTCCTCCCTGCTTCTTCTCTTCTATTATGGCCTCTGTCCGTCATTTCGGTAGACAATTTTGCCAGTTTCATGTCAAGTGAAATATTTGAAATATTATAGGTCAAGTCAAGTCATTCGTCAATATTGGCTGTCGTTTGTTTGAAGGGAAAATGGTGGAATTTTCCCGTCAAAACTTGAAAAAGAATCATTTCAAGGAAATCACCTCACTGAAACACTTTTTTATTATTTTCCCCGACTTGCCGAATGACTTATATTATTTCAAATATTATGTCATTTGACACTGGCAAAATTGTCTGTCGAAATGACAGACAAAGGCTATAATATAGAAGAAGAAGAAGAACTTGTAGAGAGGCAGGCTGGTCTCTGTGACTGTGACAGAAGCTGCCTGAATGTGGGCACACCTAGCTCATGAATAACAAGAGCTCCAATAACTTCATAACTAAGTATCGGATGTGAATGTGGCTAATCACGGGGTATCATGTGGGTTGTATGTATTAATAATGAGCTTGTATTAACAACTCGAGTACACTCAGCGAGTGAATATAATAACAGATTAGTGTACCATCATTGCACGAACATTATAAATGTTTATCTATCTATACATTTTCTTAAGTCCCTTGGTAGGTTATATTTTTTTATCGACATTTGTTTTTCAAATTGGGTTACCTATGATTTTCCAGCATAAAACTGACTTACTCAAATCGGTGTAGAATATTAATAAAACAAATTAAAATGACAATTAAGTGACAGTGTGACAAGTCACGACCCGCATACTTAAGGTTGAACAAGTCGCCCACCTTTCCATACAAACGTGGAAGGGTAACCACTCCACTGTTTGACGTTGACCAACCAAAACTAAGGATTATATCATAGATTATGACGAGATAAATTAATATAATCCTTAGTTTTGGTTGGTCAACGTCAAACAGTGGAGTGGTTACCCTTCCACGTTTGTATGGAAAGGTGTGCGACTTGTTCAACCTTAATGCGGTTGTTCCCATCGAGCTCACCGGCTCGCCAACTGGTGAGCCAGATTTGGAAAAAAAGCCAGCGAGCCCACTATGCAAATGAGTGGGCCCGACGGGATTTTTTTCCCATCTGGCTCACCAGTGGGCCGGCCGGTGGGATCGATGGGAATAACTCATCTATTAATACTTTAGCGAGTGTAAAATATCAAGCATCGTTTTCAATAAACAGTTTTACTCAATTTTAACAATTCAAATTCAGGTCAGTCCACAACTTCCTTCTGAAATTCTTTAGTAATACTAGCTGTCGCCCGGGCTTTGCTGGCGTGCAACCCTTAATAAAAAATAAAAAAAAAGTAGATGTTGGCCGATTCTCGGACCTGCTCAATATGCCCACAAAATTTCATGAGAATCGGTCAAGCCGTTTCGGAGGGGTACGGGAACGAACATTGTGACACGAGAATTTTAAGGTTTTGTTTAAAGATCGTCAATATTTGAAGTTACATAGGTTTATGTCACTGACTGTACCTTGCCTGTAGTTTGTGTAGAGTTTTCAAACTATGAGCTATATTGAAGTTATGGTAAGGTTGCGGTATCAGGGTGCCCAGGGAACTCTGGTGGAGTAGTGGTAAAAACTCCACCATCCGATCATAGCATCAAGTTTTGGCAGTAGTAGGTACCTAGGGATCTTTGTGTAAAAGTTTATCTTTGCCCCCAGTAGTGATGCTCGCATTGCTGTGTTCCGGTTTGGAGGGTATGGGTAAAAAATATATTCTTGGATATTCAACTAACGCCCTCTAGGGGACTAGAGGGCGTTAGTTGAATATCCAAGAATATATTTTTTAAAACTAAGCAAAGCTTTTACTATGAGAACTAGATTGCTGATAGAACAGGTACTTAAATATTTTTTTTGTTAATACATAAATACTTCTAATACTAACACCCAGATATACAGCAAACATCAACTTTAGCCACACACAAATGTTTGTTCTCAGTGGGGATCGAACCCACGACCCACAGCACGGAAGTCAGAGCTATTATCGACTGAGCTGTGACCACATAATCTCAGAGTAAAGGACGTGCGCTTCAAGATAATTATAATTGGTATATTGTTTTACGCCAAGGTAACCGCGGCATCGTCTAGTAATGTGAACCCTAAAATGAATATTTAGAATTTCAGTTATTTTTACGACCTAATAATTAAGGCCTAATTTTCAGTTTATACAATATTCATAAGTTGGTCGGCCTAAGTGCTTCAACGCGGGTTTAAATAATATTTAAACCATTTTCCATCATTGTTATCTCATTTACCCGTATTTGCGCATGGGTTTAGGACCGGGTTTCTTGAACCCGGGCCTCTTGTACCCGATAAAGCACCCGGCGCGTCCGGTTAGGTTTATCCGGGTGTCAAAGGCCCTGTTTTGTAAGTAAACATTGAATGTTTATTCTGGAATCGGAATAGTTTGGGTAAATAGAGTTGGCTTGAGGGCTTTTGTGTGAGTTTTGGAACTAATATTAATAATTATTTAGGATTAGGTACATTACATAGTAATATAACGACCCTTTAAAAAAATAAAGGTGTTCAATTCAATCAGAGAAAACAGAAAAATATTTAGTTACAATAATTATAAATAAATAACTACTTTTACCAAACTAGATTTTCTGATATCTGGGCTTAAAATAAGGTAGGTTCCTAATAAATAAATAAGTAAACGCTAAAAAAAATATTTACCAGGTTTATGCAGTAAGTATATACTGATTTGAACCAGTTGAGCTATCTATAAATCGTTTGCAACGGTTTGTGGATAGCTCAACTGTTTCATGTGTATTTTGTAAAGATTGTGAATATTGTAAATACTGTATTAGTTGTAATTTTTTTTTGTGAATAAAACTATCTTATTCAGTATATAATAAACTATATATAATATAATAAGCAGAATATAAACTATAATTTATGTTTTTTTGAAGTTTCTGTCACACTTGACAGAATTTTAAGATTAAACTTTCTTGACTGAAGAAAGGTTAGGGAAAATAAGAGTTAAAACATCCAGCATTCAAAACCATATTTTATTATTTAATTCATCACTCAAATAAAAAGAACGATTGAAGTGGAATGACAACTCTTTATGAAGGAGTTACACTCGAGAGCAACTAATCTGGGTCACGCAAGTAAAATATCTTTAGGCGTGACTCGCCAAACGCACGGTTTAGACAAACCGCACTCCACACAATAATACTCTATTTTGTGTAACTGTCAAATTTATTCAGAATATTCTCTATGTTTGTTTTTAACAAGTCATAAGTAGGAACGATTATAAAAATTTGAGCTGCACCTTGTAGTCTTTCAATAAGCTGATTTTCTTGTTTTAATATTAATTTATTTGCTACCCGAATTTATGGCCTCAAGTATAATATCACGAAACTTATTCCAAGCGTAAAACAAGAAATTGTTTTCTCGCGTTTTATTGTGTAATCATATTTTTCGCAATGTTTTATACAAAATAATACAGCCGAATTGAGAACCTTCTAATTTGGAAGTCGTTTATTTTTTTTAATGATTATTAACGCCTTTCAAAATAACGTACTTACTTTTTTATGTCTATGTCTAAATTCAGCATGTTTACCTACTTATTTTTTACCCGACTACGCAAAAAGGAGGGTATCATGTTTGATAATTTTCTACCGCTGAACCTGGAAGAGATCCCTCATAGCGATACGGCTAGCTATTATACTTCACTTGAACTGTGAACTCTGTGTTTAATGTATAATTTATTGGTTCAAAAACCGAATTGCTTTCGCAAGATTACCTCAATTGAGTCGCTTTGTCGAAAAAAGCGATTACAAAAAAGTCTGTAAGTAAATTGCATGAATAAAAAAATAATAACAGTGAGATAAAAGAGACGTTTACAGTAAGGAAAATATCTAATACTCTTTTTGTCAGTTGGTTAGGCCCTAATTTTATCGTAAAAAGGTCACATGCGCATTAAGCAGCCAATATTTATTTACATTTTTCAAAGTACAAAAACAGTAAAGGAAGAACAAACTAAAATTATGATTTGTTTAGAATTTAGTCGGTCTCAATTCGCTATGATTTTCGACCTTTAAAATGTCAAAAAGTTTTTACTTAGTAGATTAACTACTGAAATAACACTTAGTAATTATTTCAATTTGATTAAATAAATGAGTGTAATGACGGTGAATAGGTTAAATAAAATAAACACACCATTTAATCGTTGAATCACTTTAAATTAATTGCGAATAACTCAGATGCATTCCCATAAAACTCTAATTGCCGCATTATTTTCAGAGAATAGCATAAAAATAAGAAAACAAGAGGATTAGGTTGAACGGTTGCCCTGGGGTTTTCAAGAAAAGTAGCTGTGTTTATGACGGGGTAAGAAAAACTGTTTTGTGGTATTTTGGATCAAAGGTCACTCTAGTTCAAGGTCACTTAAGGTCAACAAATCTTTAAAAACCGTCCCTGTCATTATGTTAATACAAGCTTCTAAACTTTTGTATTGAAAGTTTAGAAGGCTTGTATTTTTAAATGAATACTTTTTTTACGGTTTGGTTATGTCTGTATACACATACAGACATAGATTATGACTAGATAAATTGATATAATCCTTAGTTTTGGTTGGTCAACGTAAAACAGTGGAGTAGTTACCCTTCCACGTTTGTATGGAAAGGTGTGCGACTTGTTCAACCTTAAGTTAAGAACAGTTTCGGAGTCTTTTAGGTCAAAAGTCACTTAAGGATGATCTGTGCTCAAGGTGAGGTCACTTTAGTCCAAGGTCTCTAAATGTTGACAATCTTTGAGTAACCTTTAACCCAAAAAACCTTAATCTGAAGTTATTTTGATTTTAGGTGACTTTTGACTTTGTATTGTGACCGCAGATGGTTATGTTTGTGCCTTGCAAGAATGAAAGTTTGCGGATCCCAACCCGAGAAATGACAGCTGTACCTAGTAGAGATTAGAATACTCTCTTGCTTCGAAAACTAAATTAGTACCTACTAAAGAAGTGATCCGCTGATCTGCGATGTATATTTTCTTTCACTTACGCTATGCTATATTCTGGTCACCGCTTCATAGAAACCCCGAGCCATTATTTAGAATTAGCTAGAAAATAATGTGGTTTGTATTATAAAAATAGCAAAGTGAAACAAGAATGCAACTAAAGAAAACATAAATAGACAGTACTTTATCATGTTGGCAATAAAACCAAGGCGAGGCAGTTTTAAATGCTTTTATTTTTTCAATCTTTTCCCCAACTGCATAGAGCTTTATACAACTCATAATTTTCATTATAAGTGTGGCTGGGAACGCAAGTCAAGCAGAGATTTTTGTATGAAAATCTCTACTGAAATCTATGCTTGAGTAATGATATCTTTATCAGCATACAACCTGACATTTCACACAGCGCCTTGTAGTAAACTAAGCACAGCTTTTACTATGGGAACTAGATTGCTAATAGAATACTTATAATAATATTTTTTTTTATATGTAGTGAGCGAAATACTGCAAGGGACAGCCGTAAAAACATTGAATGAATTAATGAATGATTTTGTAGCGCCATCTATCTCGCTACATAAGAACTAACATGAGAAATATCCTAGATCGCGCAAACGAAGTTATCACGGAGTTTGAACATAAGTAATACTACCGAATACCATCCATCGGTCCTCGGCCTCCGAGCCAAAGGTCGCTCGGCGTGGAAGATCATCCCTTTTCGTAGGAGGACACCTATCCTACCACGACATCCTCAATTTATTTGAGGGAAGAGTGGTAGTTTCATAGTAAAAACTTCAATAAATTATGGATAATTGAGTGATACCCACGACGAAAATCATGTGTGCATGGAGTTAGGAATTCAGGATTATGTGACTATACCTACTGACTGTTTAAATATTTATTTATTCATCGGTTGACCCGCATTTTGGCTTCAACCCTCACCCTGCATAAGAAAGTAGGTATGTGGTTTATATTGTGGATTTTAAAATAGATATTCGACATTGAACTAGGTACAGTCAATTAGTAAAAGTTTAAAAAATATGTTTTGACTGAAAATTTGCAACATTTAATTCTCTTTCTATATAAGGGCGGATTCGACCAAACTATTTATACGCAGTTTAAGTCTTATACTGCGAATAAAATCAATAATTACTCTAGTGATAAGAAACTTTTTGTTTTACCAAGTCTTATTCCAGGAAAAACTGGTCTATCCGAGAATAAATCGTTATACTGCCAAAATCTATGGTATAAACAAGTTATCTGTCGAATATTTTAATGGCGGCTGCTACATTTGACAAAACAGCTGTTTATTTAAATAGATATTGACAACTTGACACCCGGATAATTTGTGTGCACATGTATTATTGTGTTGCGCTCTATAAGCAATTGCATTTTGAATTAAGTTGGTTTTTATGTATATACAGAATAACAATACCTAGGATTGGCTACTCTCAAGATTGCAATGGAAAAACAAAAACGAATTTATCTGAGAATAAAATCAAAGAGTAAAGTTATACAAGGGATACTTATTCAGGAATATCAAGACTTTTGGACGAATCCGCCCTAAATGAAATAAGTAAAAGTAAGTTTATTTATTATTTGTTTATCGGAGCGTGAGTCAGATGTACGAAAATGAAAAATAATGGTAATTTACTTTGGAATTGCGTTTATTCACATTCACTTCCTCTACATGCAGAGGAAGTGAATGTGTAATTTTTTTTCTTCATTTTGTACAAAAGTTAAAGTGACGTCATAAGAATCTTCATAGAGACCTACGTCCAGCAGTGGACCGATATAGGTTAATGATGATGATGATGATAAGAATCTTCAAAGTAACATTGACGGCATCAAAAATGTAAGGAGTTTCAATTTATTTCCACTCAACATTTTTCTTGGCTTTACTCTGAATGCCACTGACACAATGTCACTAAGTTAAATATTCCAATAATTTTTACATCACAGAAACGTCACCTGCATAAATATTTTATTTTCAGTGAAATATCATTGTTATTTGGTCGTTGGCTAAAATTACCGTAAGATACCGTGGAGGATAAATAAAATTCCATTACTTTAGCAAGTTTTGCAGAAACGCAGGTACTCTAGCTAGAGCAATATTTTAAAGTCGTCTGATACTTGCCGGAGACGTCGACAATCCATATTGTTTTTACACTTCAGGACACAGAAATAAAGTGATACGAAATTTTTTAGGGATGCTTTTATTACGCGATTATTTATTAATTAATATTATTTCAATTTAAAATTGAATTAGCTTCGTTTGATGAACGGGCTAAAAAAATATATTAAAATTTACTCTTACTAGGTGTAATTTAGTATTGTACCTACTAAGTTTTTCATATAATTTTTTGAAGTGATAACTTCTTTAGCATCGTTGTGATTTGAAAGTCATTTTGAAGGTTTCACTTCAACCACGTGTGAATTACACACATGTTTTTTTTTTGTATTTTTTAAGAAGAATACGAGTAGTAGGGATTGATTCATTCTGGCTCACCCAAAAAAAGTTGCGATTGGGGTGGTCTTGCCAGGGCGCCAGCTAAAAAAAAAAAAAAAAAAAAAAAAAAAAAAAAGTTTAGACTCTTTTTGTATGTTTTGGCACACGCCTGACCGATTGCGCTAACCCATTTTAACGCACCTCGTTCCATTCAAAAGTTACGAAGCCACTTGTATACTCAATGAACAAACAATAGCGTTTTATTGAGGGTCGAGCCATTGTGTCCGGCTTGCGGGGCAGGTACTAGAGATAAGCAGTCCGCATCCGTTGACGAAAAGAATTTGTGTGAATTAAATTAGTGTAATGCTTGTTCACATCATTAGGTATTAAATCGAGAACTAGGTCAAAAATTAACCTCCAACTGAACTTTTTTTTATGTGACATCTCTCAAGCCGAAAACTTCCCTGGCGGAGGGCGGATGCGCGCGCATAAAGGCTGCGTTCCGAGCACAACCCCTAATATTAAGCCCGCGTTACAATAGGTAATTATCTATAATATCATATTATTATATTATGATAATATGATAATCAATATTTATTATTTATTTATTAGCAATACACAAATATATTTTTATTTTATATGTATATTATTTAATATTGTACGGCCCCCCACGATACATATAATATGAAATTATTATTTAAGTATTAATTATTTAACCATTATTAATTATTTTTATTATTTAAATAAACTAACCTAACACCTTCACTGTGACGCACTGTCCGTCGCCTGATTAACCAGCAGTGGGCATTAATTATAAGCTGTGGATGATGTAATTGCAAATAAAATTTTCATGAAGTTCATCTTTTAGCATCATGTTATAACGCGATACAATCAATGCAAATATAAAAACCAGCCGACAGGTAGTGGCCACCCAAAAAGGCATTTTGCTTGTCGGGACATGACGCGAGTTTATTGCTACGTGAAAAGGGCGTCAGATAACATATTCGATAAATCAATGTGAGTTATGCGACGCTGCAAAAAACTATTAGGCACCCATCACAAACCAAGAAAGTTTACCTGTTGAAACATGTCATGAGTTTTTTGCGATATTTCTCTGCTATAAAGGTCTAAAACCCTCGAGTTACTACCACAGTCTTACGCCATTCGTGCAGTGAACTACAGATAAATATTGTTATAACGTCTAATAACATCTGCGTGTATTCTAAAATTATTCGTTACTCAACACACAGTATTTGCCACAATAAATAGTGTTTCCGTGTTCTACCGTATAAAATGGAGGTAAGTTGTTATATTACGTATTTACTTTGAACCGATTTCACCTTTGCACTTAAACGCTATCAATATAAGCTAAACCGAGTTCAAGATACCCTTGATGACAAACTTTTGTAGCAAAACTTTGACTTTATTTGATCTATGATTTTGCATTTATGTTGTATGTCTACTTGTATCTATGTATTTTTAAAAGTAACATGTTGTTACAGGACACGCCAAGTTACTCCCCCGTGGAGGAGGTTGAAGAACATAACACTTTCAAGCAATTCTATTATAATATATCTGATGAAGAGGACACCACCAATTGCGTACCATACTACCTTGCAAAGAAATCTATATTGAAGCGCCCCCGCAGTAGTCTCAGCAACATAGATGAGTTCTTTCCGGAAGTGCCACCAAAAAAGAAGAAAGCAAAAAACTCATCAAACGTTGGACGAATGAACAAAGAGGGTGGTACATCATACATATCAACAAACACAGACGACAGTGTTAATGCAGCACATCTTATAAAAATTGATGTGTTTGATATGAAAAAGCTGAGCAAGATTCCTCCTACCCAGCATTGGAAACACGCTGACGTTCGCGTTAAATATTACTGCAAGGAATTGAATAACAAAAATTATGAAAATTTGAAAAAAATTGTTTATCAAATCACCAAGGAGATATCGGAATCCGAAGACAGCAAAATATATTCTTTCAAAAATCAATAACTAGCTAGATGTAATAACTAAATATGTAAATAATGATTTTTAGAATAGGTAATAACATTGTCAATATTTTCTTGTATATCAGGTATTTTCTTTTTATACTTAAATAAAAAACTTTTTAATTCCATTAAACTTTGTTTTATTTGTCTAATGATCCACTTTTAACCACATTCATCGATTAGTTAACTTAGTTAATTTAGTTAACTTTAACTATTTCTATCTAGTCCTTTTTATTTTTAAAGCATTCATTAAACAACTTGTGTAAAAATAAATCGTTATTGATAGTATTGTTACTAAATAATTCAATAAAATCGGTCATAGTATTTCCGTAAAACTTGAAATACAGATATGTCAAACAATATTCTCCACACACTGTAGTTAAGTCGTGCTGCAATCTATATCTATTAAAATCCCACTGTCTTGAGTTCCTGCGCAAGAAGTTTTTGTGGTAGTCTTTAGGTGCGCGTCCATATGAATCAAAATACTGACCAACTCCATTTTTATCTATGTGCATGGCAATCCAATGTGACCCTGGCTTGTTGTCCGGATCCAAATTGCTTATTAGATACACCGGTTTTTTTACATGCAGTGGTAGCCTGTTTGCAGCATACACATTTTTGTGTAAAGCTGGGTGAATGTAGTGTAAATATTTTTGAATATCAATTGTATCCATTATTCTTAATAAGGTAAGCTGTGTCAAGTTCAATCTTCAAACCAAGAATGTGACAAGGAAATATGTAAATTACTTTTTATAGAGAAAAAATAAAGAAGAGGTTTCAGGAAATAAAACTATATGTAGGTATGCATACATCAATGTTTTATTTATTTATTATATAACTAAATACAATTTTATTCAATCTTGACAATTGATAGTCTACGGTTACATTTCAATAACATTATCGAACTTTGCATGAATAATTCAATTTATAGTCTCAGTACATTCAAAACAATACAATTTTATTACATCCTAACTACTATAGTCTACAGTTACATTACGATTCTTATCAATTTCAATAACATTATCGAACTCTGCATAAATAATACAATTTATCGTCTGAGTCAGAGCAGATTCAAAACGAACCTCCAGTCTAACGCTACCATGTTTTATAAGATTCCAATGAGTGTTTGAATTTGAGCTGAGGTCAGCCGTTAGATCAAACGCCAACACACAATATCCTTTTGCATATTGCTCCCTAGATATACCATTACCTTCATTCAGAAAATGTATACCTGTCCCTGAAAATAGTGTGTGATAGGCTGCTGTGTAAATATTATTATCGAATGATGGTTGCAAAGCTTTCGAAGGTATTTGTTGACCATCAATGTATAAACAAAATGTATTTATATTGTAGTTTTCAAAATTGAATGGATTTTTTGTTAGACCCCCATTAAACGCTGCATTGTTCACAAAACCGATTATACACCTTTTGGGAACTTGCCCCAAAAAAATATTATCTAGAGTCTTACCCTGAATCCCCGAAGGAATAGTTAAAACTTTGACTTCAGCTCGAGTGATAGGATATTTAGCTGTAGTAGAGGCTAAAACTTTTTGATGTGCAAGTAATACAGTAGGATTGATTCGTGCTCTACGTATAATAAGTGTTGCATCTGTAATGCATACTTTAAATTTCAAGTCGGATGTAGAAGCCATTAGGTTAAATGTTTCTCTCGAACGAACTAATTTAACACTCATTTCAACACCATTTATTAAAAACTTTTCTTGATTAAATATATCTCCATGAAGATGACCAATCATTTCTATCTCCTTACTTTCACATGCTAATTCTCGTCTTTTAACAAATCCATCATTTTTTTCATCAGTTGAATCCATTTTCCCAGCCGTATCTTGATACCAAAGACCACAAGTCAGATGAGATTCCTTAGCTGCAGGAGCATAATTTAATAAAGTTTCCATGTAAGCCCTATAGGCATATGTATTGTTTGGCGGTGATACTAGCTTTTGATTCAGATAAATATCTAGTTGGGTGAAAAGAGAATGGAGCCAATTGTTTACTGGAGCCACAACAGTTGACTCAGTTAATTTCGTACCATCCTGGTTTAGTATCTTGGCTTTTATGTGCAGCAATGTATGGGATAAATCCATGTAGTCATCACCTGTTCCAGGTACTTGAAATTCTATGGGTCCATCATCAGCTAGAGATGAGATGGGTTTGTAGTGTATCCATAACCCGTTTTCTATACTAGTTTGCGTGGATGGTAGAGCAAATAAATCTAACTCTGATTTTATACATTCACAGGAATGGCTATGTAAGAATGACATTTTAAAAATTATTTATGAGAATATATCTTTTTGATTATTAACTCGTAATTTTTTTAGAGCTTTCACTTTGGTAGTCGACGGTGGAATGACTGAACTAAGACGCTTCCTTTTGGTTATATATCCAGAACCAGACATATTCAATCCATCAATTTTATCATGAGCTTTTCTTTTCAAGTTTGAAGTAGCTACTTTTAACCGACTTTTAATTGATTCTTCCATGGGGCGGGCACTAGCCATATCTGATAGAAGACCGACACCAGCATTTAGAGCCTCCTTGCCTATAACGCGAGCGCCACTAGAAAGTAAGGGTAAAACTGATCTAAACAGCCCTCCTAAAAAGCTACCGATCCCATGACCACGTTGATAAGGCGCCCCTTTATAAATCACTCCAATACCAGAGCCAGCTTGATGAGAATAATAATGTTCATATGGACAAGTTATGCTGTCACGGGGATACATTATAATTTTTTGAAATGAAGTTTAACACACACTGTCCCAAACTGGAATGGTATTTTTTGACCTGTGCTGGATCTTATATCTATTTCAATGGTGTCAAACTCTCTACGCATAACTGGTAAATAGTGAGGAGGTGAGAAAACATGCATTTTATTTGCGCCATATATATACTTTGCTGGATCTAAAGGAATGATTCTCAGGAGAGGAGACATAACATCTCCTACTATCTGAGGATCGATTATGTCACAATAGACAAATAATTGTGATGGTAACCCTAAATGCAAATTTGCGGGGCATTTTCCAAGACCATTATCTACAAGATTCCTATTAGGTTCAAAACCGAGTTGAACACCCAATTTGGGTTTTAGAATCACTGATTTTACTGAATCATCCATCACTGAAACTGACACAAACTTTGATATTTCATCATAGCGAAATCTTACTTTTTCCTTCACATTATTCAACGCTGTTAAAATATGATTAATGTTATCGTAATTTGTAGCTGGAATGTGTTTTTTATAATAAACCAATGAAGGTTTTTTCTCATTTGGCATCACCATCGATTTAGTTATGTAAATAATATTTTCATGTTCTTGAACAGTAAACATGGTACATGGATATTGAAATTCAACAACTCCGACGGTCCATTGCCCTTCCAATTTTATGGGTTTTGGTAATTTAGTTGAAAATCTTGTAGTAACATTGTCTGGAAAATATTCCATAGAACTGTTACTAGGTAATGTTAAATAAAAACTTTCTTTATTCATATTTGTTTTAAATCGGAAACTAGAACCCAACTATTAAATTTATCTGGATAACCTTTCCACTTCACTAACACTTGCTTTCTGTTGCCAGAATAGCGGGAACTAATTATTTTATCTAGTTTATAATTTAGAGAGGGGTCATACGTCACTTTTTGCAATTCTTTTTCATAAAAGGTTCCAACAATGTTTTCTTGCTGTAAATCTCTTAGTGTGTACACAATCCATGGAGCCCGATCTATCACTGAAGATATTACAAATATTTCATCACTCCAATTAGATTCATATCCTTTTTGAAATATATGTTTATATTTTGTTATTCTTACATAGTCTCCAATATGAAATTTTGGCAGTGTTGGAGATGTATTGGTGTTATTTTGAACATGTTTACGTGTATACAAATTGTTCCACACTGTCATTATATTTTTTGAGTTTACATCACAAGGACACATCTTGATGCTGGAATGGTAACTGTGGTTATATGAATATATTAAGTCCTGTAAAATATCAATGTATTTATATGTATTTTTGTGAGTAAAGTAACGCCACATCCTCATTTTGAGTGTCCTTTGAAATCTTTCAACTACACTAGCCTTAATATCGGGGTTGTTTGTAGTATAGTAATTGACATTCTTCGTTTTAAAGTATTTTTGAACATCTTTCGAAACAAATTCGGTTCCTTTGTCGGATTGTATATGGGTTGGTGTTATATCGGCTTCACGAAATATACTTTCAAAACATGTTTTAATCGATTCAGAATTTTTATTTTTCATTGATCGAGCATAGGCAAATTTGGTAAAAACATCAATAACACAAAGTATATAATTAACACCATCATTATATTTTGAATAAGTTCTCATGTCACTTAAGTCAGCTTGCCAAAGTTCATTAAGATTAGATAAGACATATTTGTTTCGTGGAAATTTTTTGTGAACCGGTTTATGTAGTGTGTATGTTTCTTGTGATTGTAACCATCTTTTAACATCTTCTCTGTTCATTTTACCTTTCATAGCACTAGCCAGTTTATCAATACTAGCATATCCCGCTGGGTGTGAAGGGTTATAGTAGATATTGTTTATTTCTAATAAGGACTCCATTTTTCCCAATCTATCTTCTGTCTGGTTTTGCTAGTAACTGGTGTTGAAAACTCTTCCTCCTCTTTATATGGTGTGATCGGAAGCTGCTGCATATAGTCGACTCTTTGTGGATTTCCAATATAAATCATTGGTATTTTAATATCTTTCAGTGCTTTTGCAAATTTCTCCCATCCTATTGGAGCACTTCTTTTTAGCGGTCTCAAAAAATCATTTACTAAGTCAACAATATTACTCCCAGGGATTTTTTCTTTGTCTACAGTAATTATACCATCAGCATCCCAATAAATTTTATTTTTGTTCGATACCAACAAAAACAATAATCTCTCACCCTTCCTTATATATGTTTTAGGTACCAAGCTGAGTATGTGTTTTGGGGTGTAAGGAGTTGGTTTTTCATGAGAAACAGTAATATTTACCTGTTCCTCACCTTCGTCTGGAGACTGAACAGTAACTGAATCTTTAACACTGATTTCATTGTTTTTATTATCAACTGTGTCATATCCACTATTATCCCTATCAGATACTTCAATATTTGATACGATGGGTAATTGAATTGGTCGACGTCCTTCTTCAGCAAAATGTAAATATCGCTGCAAAACTTGCATGTATAGAGTACACTTTTTTCTTTCTTCCATATCACTTTTTAAAATGTCTTGCATTTCCATATCTAATCGTGATAGGGGGTTATCAGTCGTATTATGCTGATTAAGTTTTTCTATTACACTTGGATCAACAAGCAACATTTTCTTGGCATGTTCCATTTTTCAAACAAAAGAGGCAACTAATGCACTTAAAATTGAACCCAGTATCATTGGTAAAAAGGCACCCCCTTTTTGAATGATTATGTTTTTGCGAATTTTGTTTGTACTTTTACGTACTAGTTTGCGAAGTATGTCTTTATACTTTTTCAATTTTTTTCTAGCTTTTTCTTCTAAGGGCACTTTTCCTTTTAAAACGTTATGAATGCATTCACAAATACAATTTATTTCTTCTTCATCGCACGATTTTAAAAGAGCTTTTATGTATTTTGGTTTAAGTGTATGCAGGGCTCTAAGTAAATCCGTATGCGTCTTTAGTCTTCGATGCATTATTTATGACTGATATGAATTTGTTGATTCTTAGCATATTTAAACACTTTTGTTGGGATGTACACGGTACAATATCCGTCTGAAGGGAATATTTTTGTCTTAAAACGGCACACGTCATTAGTATCCTGTTTTAAATCAATCATTAGGTATCCATGAGCTTCATTAGTCGCATCTTTGTAAGAATCTTCCATAAACTTAATATTTTCTGGCGAAACTTGTCGTGCTAGGTATCGAATTTGAGTCTTATCACGAGGATTTTTGAAATAGATGATATAACTAGAGTTTAGTGATATGTCTCTTTGGCCTTTACCTTGATGAAATAAGTTTTGTGTTATGTAGAAAACACTCAAATTTCTGTGATGACTACCTTTTGTAAAAATATCAACAATGCGCCCATCGGATTCCCTCATGAGATCATCGATAATTATAAGTTGAGGATCCTTTCCATCGAACATACTAAGATCTGGTATTCCTTGAAAATAATTTACGTTTCTCAAATTATACAACGGTTGCATTTCATCATAACACCATGTAGTTTGAACAAAATTCACACTACAAACTTCTTTTACATATTTAATAAAGTTTGTAACAAAATTGGATTTTCCACACCCACTTGGACCAGCCACTATTGCAGTAAATGGATGATTGAAATGAAACATTTTTGACTACCAACACGTGTTTCTGGTATGAGGTAAATGAAAATAATGAAACAATGTATTGAAAGATACAAATATATATATTTATGTAAACTTAAAATAGGATTAAAAATTATGTCTTATATTATGTCTTAACTCTATAAATATATTATTACATTAACAGCTAGGTACTTTACAAAGGTGCGGTGAGGTAGGTACCTAACTAGATACTTAAATTCTAATATTACTTAAACTTAGTTTCTTAAACTATAATGTCCCCATGCTAAAGTATTTACAGAATTCGATAAAATAAAACGTTTAGTATCATTATGTGAAAGACATGTTTTGTTAATTTTTTGAGTGAAAATTACATGCTTTATTGACTTAAATCTATACATGTGAGAAAATTGAATATTTTTATCAAAGAGACACGTCTTATAGTTATCCATTGTAAGTTTTTTAGTTACACATTTATTTACTCCTTTAGCCTTTGTAATGATTCTATTTTCAACCAGCATTGCATACATTTTCGATCGTAAGCCCACAAACTCTGTAAAGATTTTACCGTTATTTTCATCTTTAAATAACCCTACTCTTTTCTTGTTGACAAGTGGAAAATTAAATACATTGTCTGTTGGATAATCAGATGTATCGAAGTATGTTTGAATGTCGTCTTTAATATCTCTGTAAAAATCCTTTGTAAATATTTGGTAAACCAAACTGTCTGTATCTGTGTATAACAGATTGATATTGGTTTGAAATTTATTTTTCATGTAATTATAATGGAAATCATACATCAAAGTTTTGGATATATCTAAAACACACAATCCTAAATAGATGGGTTTGTTGTAAACCAATTTTGTTTTACGAAGTTGTATTGCAACTAATTCTTCTGAAAATATGGAAAGACTATGAAATTCAGGTCTTGCTATTAAACTTTGAGCCCCTTGAATCTTCCCTCGATTTTCCCAGTGAGTGAGCAATTTAACATTTACCCGTTTCTCAATGTTTTCCATTGTTTTTCCAAAGATTGCATTGTTCATAAGCTTATAGAAATCTTTTTCGAAATCGGATTTGGCTTTGGTTCTTTGATTTGTATTTAATTCTATATACTTGCTTAACCATGGACTTTGATCAAATTTTAAAATTCTATGAATTTTTTTTATTTTTAACCCCATATTTAAGCATTGTATTAAATTTCTGTAGTGTATTACGTAGCTACTTTTATTATTTAGGTTTGGAACCAGTTTAAAGTCTTTTGTATTCCCTATACAAACATTTTCTGGGCAGAGTGGAAAATCAGAATGTAAATCATGTAAGTTATCAGGATATTCTAAATCTACTTCTAAAATATAGCCGATTTCAGAATCGATTGCAACTTTGAAATTTGTCTCAATATCAACCCACTGGAAACCTCCAACGGGGAGATACTGTGACATCGCCCAACCATATAAATTATTAGCATCAAGATATATTAAAAATGATGTTGCCTGATTTCTATCGTAATTATTCATGTAGTGGTTGTTTGCTTTGGCATATCGATGACTGCACTGTGATACTCCACCTCGAATACCAGATTTAATAAAGGCAATTTTATCAAAATCTGTTAGCAACTCTAACTCTATTTTTGTGTATTTTAACATCGCATCCCAACTTAAACCTGGTGCTGTATAGTAATGCGCAGGATCCAAACCATATGTGCTCATACAAACAGTTCTAAAGTTTTCAAAAATGTCACTTAGCAATAAAACATCTGTCTTTAAGTACAAATCCGAATAATCACTCATAGAACGACATTCAAAATGCTGCCAAACATCTTTAGCATGTTCATAGTCTTCATTTGAAACGTTTGTACCCGTTATTGAGCTAAAGAATTGGTTTTGTGTAGGAAGAGATTTTTGTTTAAGACTTTCTAGCCCGGTCATAAATTCATAAGGATATACACCTTTTCTTTTTAATCGGTTAAAATCCTGCTCATTCGGAAAATGTTTCCTCAATTCATCGAATTGATTGATGTTTAGATTATTTGCTAGTGTTTCCAAACTACATGACAAAAATTTCAGAGAATCTATAAACCGTAAACTTACTCGATGGTTATTAACTTTTAATAATTTTGAAAAAGATATATAACGCTCTTTGTTTTGGGGGATTATTTCCACTGCACCTTCAGCAAAATTTAAGGCATGAACAATAAAATGAGCATCATAATTACTTAGATTATGCAAGATAACCGGAACGAAACATTGACTTCTAAATTTACTGCTACATATTTCATGAGCAACACCTCGAAAAACGCCTGTATACCAATCGTGGTCTATTATTTGTTGGCATTTTAAATCTCTCCCACAAATGTAGCATGTAGTAGCTACAGCTATTTTAACTTTGTCCATATCTGATAAAGGTAATGGACATTTTTGAAAATTATTTATTTTGGTAATTATTTCAATGTCTTTCTGTAAGCTTTCCATAAACTTTTTTGCACAGTCATCACCCACGTAAGTTCTGTATTTGGAAAGACTGTCGTCATAAGCACATTTAATGTAATACCCGAAACTATATACATCATGTCTTTGAACATTTTCAGTATGAGGTAAATCTGGATCATTTGAACAGGATGTGATTGGTCTCAGAAATGATTCAAAATCCGCATATATAACAAACGGAACCTTGAGTTGTTTTTGATATTTATCGAATGAAACCTTATTATTGGAAACATTTTCACCGAACCAATTCTTTAAGCATGGTTTTTCGGAAGGTAAGTCAGTACGAATTTGATTACAATCTCGCTTTTGATGTTGCAATAACTGCTCGTGGTTTGAAAAATACAATAAACAGCCATCACATAAATGTATTGCGGCGTGTCGCGAGGTGAGTTGGCTTCTTATTAAACGTGACATATTTTTAATATAGCAATAATGACCATTTGAACCATTTGTTATGTATAATAAGTTAATGTGACAACTTTTTCGACACTTTGTGAAATATAAGGGACCAACAACAGAATTTTGTTTTTTAACATCATCATATTCTAATCCGAAAACATTCACACTTATGTTGTTTAATTTTTCAACTTTTGAGATGTCACATAGTTTAACGGGGAAAGAAACCCCATCAAGTTTTAATTTATTTTCATTTCTTACATATGATGTAACTCTATCAGCATTTTTTGCAACTGGATACAATGCCGATAGTAATGCCCATTGGAAACATTTAACGTCTGCGTTTTTAACATTGACTACTGCTTTTTTTGTTTGTATATCATGTGGTAATTCAATGTATGATGTACCACGTAGGGGGTTAAATTTATTGATATTCATATCAATGCTCACAATTTTAGATAAACTCCAGCCACTATCCTTTTTTTCAAATTCGCTTATTTTGCTAGACAAAGTGTCCTTTAATGATTTTAAAAATAAATCTAAATCATCACCTTGCATGATTATAAAGTTACTAGTTTGAAAGTCAAATGAGTTTTTTATTTCCTTTGTTTGTTGTACAAAATCAGCGTACAATATAAAGTTAACTTTAAAAATTGTTAGTTCTTCGATAGCTTCATTGATTAAAACTGAAATTGTTTCATTGATTGATTCTACAAATAATTCAGGAGTTTCAAAATCTATTTTCGTTTTATCTATTTTAGATGTTATTTTGTATGTATAAACACGGTTTCCAAAAGCTGATTGTATAAGATCAACATTCGATAAAGAATGTTGAATTTTAACAGAGTTATATTTATGTTGTTTACTATTGAAATGGCTGTTTAAATACCTCTTTTTTATTGGCAAATTGCAGGTAGTGCAATCCACAGTTCCAGTTTCAGCTTCCATACAAAGATTGAGTAATTCATTATCGAAAATTGAGTCAAATGCTTCCTGCGATGTTGATGGTGTTTCCAAATGGTTTTGTTCCTCTGACCGTCTTCTCTTCATTAGATATATATGTCCTCTTTATCAGATATAGCATTATAATAGAATTGCTTGAAAGTGTTATGTTCTTCAACCTCCTCCACGGGGGAGTAACTTGGCGTGTCCTGTAACGACATGTTACTTTTAAAAATACATAAATGCAAAATCATAGATCAAATAAAGTCAAAGTTTTGCTACAAAAGTTTGTCATCAAGGGTATCTTGAACTCGGTTTAGCTTATATTGATAGCGTTTAAGTGCAAAGGTGAAATCGGTTCAAAGTAAATACGTAATATAACAACTTACCTCCATTTTATACGGTAGAACACGGAAACACTATTTATTGTGGCAAATACTGTGTGTTGAGTAACGAATAATTTTAGAATACACGCAGATGTTATTAGACGTTATAACAATATTTATCTGTAGTTCACTGCACGAATGGCGTAAGACTGTGGTAGTAACTCGAGGGTTTTAGACCTTTATAGCAGAGAAATATCGCAAAAAACTCATGACATGTTTCAACAGGTAAACTTTCTTGGTTTGTGATGGGTGCCTAATAGTTTTTTGCAGCGTCGCATAACTCACATTGATTTATCGAATATGTTATCTGACGCCCTTTTCACGTAGCAATAAACTCGCGTCATGTCCCGACAAGCAAAATGCCTTTTTGGGTGGCCACTACCTCCGCCAGGGAAGTTTTCGGCTTGAGAGATGTCACATAAAAAAAAGTTCAGTTGGAGGTTAATTTTTGACCTAGTTCTCGATTTAATACCTAATGATGTGAACAAGCATTACACTAATTTAATTCACACAAATTCTTTTCGTCAACGGATGCGGACTGCTTATCTCTAGTACCTGCCCCGCAAGCCGGACACAATGGCTCGACCCTCAATAAAACGCTATTGTTTGTTCATTGAGTATACAAGTGGCTTCGTAACTTTTGAATGGAACGAGGTGCGTTAAAATGGGTTAGCGCAATCGGTCAGGCGTGTGCCAAAACATACAAAAAGAGTCTAAACTTTTTTTTTTTTTTTTTTTTTTTTTTTTTTAGCTGGCGCCCTGGCAAGACCACCCCAATCGCAACTTTTTTTGGGTGAGCCAGAATGAATCAATCCCTACTACTAATACGGATACTATACATCGACTTTTCGTTTCATTGACTTTCAAATCACAACGGTGATATTGTGATTGGAAATCCAATGAAACGAAAAGTCGATGAAACGAGAAGAGAGATCCCTAATTTTCGTACGCATTCTAAGGAGACTGCTGCGTCTGCGCTGGCCAAGCGGTCTAACGGATTCGATCGAATCGAGACTAGCTCGTAGTGCGTGGGTTTAAGTCTCGAGCAAACTCGTTCACGTTTTGCATCTTTTTTGAAGTAAAACTTCTTTAGCATCGTTGTGTTTTGAAAGTCATTTTGAAGGTTTCACTTCTACCACGTGTGAATTACACACAAATGTATATTTTTTTTGTATTTTTTCGAAGAATACGGATAATAAACAACATGTTAAAAGTGGCTTTAGCGCCACAGGTTGATAAGCTGCTGCCGGTAGAAAAAAAGAAAAAGGTACTTAACAATAAATAACAGTAATTTACACTATATTGTTATTAGAAAAAAACATGAAGAAATAAGTTTAAGGAAATAACTAAGAAATAAGTTTAAGGAAATAAATATAATGACAGTACCTTGCCAGTACATCTATGAAAACTTATTGTATGTTCAAAAAAATATCAATCTATTCAACAAAAAAAGTGATAATCATAATGTTAACACTAGAAATAAAGACAAACTCGCTGTTCCCACCACTAGGCTCACAAAAATTAGATTAGATTAGATTAGAAAATTCTTTATTGCACTTTTAAAAAATCGTACAGAGGCGAGTTTAATGCTATTTAGCATTATCTACCAACTAACCTGGGTGTAGTGCGGAGATGATGGTAGTGCTTCTAAGGTAAAACTTTAAAAAGACACAACAACGCCTTTATAACTACAATAACCTACAAATAATATACTAATACACATACATAACATGCATGCCTAACCCAAAAAAGAATACATATATACCTACTATATAAAATTATATACATATAATGCTCAATTTTGTTGAGAGATCTGAATTGACAGAAAGTGGTGATATAATTTAGATTTAAAAATACCCAAAGATGCAGATTCACGGATGTCCACTGGAAGGGAATTCCACAGGCGTATCGCACTGACAGTAAAGGAGTTAGTGTAGAAGGAAGTTTTATGAACAGGAGTTTTCAGGTACAGATATTGAGAGGACCGTGAGGGACGGTCAGAGCAAATTAGTAAATCTTTCAAAGGGCAATGTGTACGCTTCTTTAACAAAATCCCAAGTGATGTGTCTCAGTTGTCGATTGGCAAGTTCAAAAACGTAATAAAACAGAGACTTCTTTTAAAAGCATACTATAAAATATCTGATTATTTAGAAGACAAACAAGCTTGGGACGAACTAGCTCCAACTCATCCATAAAAAAAAAAAAATGTAATCATACCTAATCATACAAAACGTAATGACGATTCAAAGTGATCAGTGAGATTTTATTGAATAAAAGATTTTTGACTTTGACTTTGACTTTGAACGAATCCATAATGAGGTACATAAGGATTAAACATATTTGTACGTATCACGGTAAGTATTAATATTTATGAATCTTCTATCCGATAAAACATAATATCTATGATAAACATATCGTATTTTATTGGATAATCTCAAAGTCGTCCACAAAATACCAATAAAAAGCTTCAATCATTAAACTTAAATTATTATTTGACGAGCATTCTAAACCGAGTGTAGCTGTTCTATTTTATTGCCCAACTTAACGTCCGTTCCCGGCTCTTTAAAACCACTATTAAAAGTTAAGATATTTCCCACAGTCTTTTATAAACAGCTAGGACACTGCGTACCAGAAAAACAAGCTTACAACATGACTGTAATCTCTGTCTCCTGCTATAATTAGTCAAAAACGCATGATACCGTGAGCTTTTGGACAAATTACAATCCCAAATAATAATTAATTAACAACCGGTCAATTGTCATATGGATTGCAGTTTGTCAGATTGTCAGACTCCGATGGTATAAAAAGATATAGGTAACATAAGTGTGAGTCATTGGGATCAACGTACTTATGTGTAAAGTGGTTTCGCTCAATGTTAAAATACGTTTTCAAGTTTTGAAGGGAAAATCCAACATTTTGCCTTATGTAACGCCTCCCCATGTCATCAGCCAGCTTTGTCTCGCCATGCCATGCCAAGCCAAGCCAAGCTAAGCCAAGCCAGAGTTGCCTCGCCATGCCAAGCCAGCCTTGAAAGCCGCTATGCCAAGCCTAGCCCGTTAAGCCAAAAAAGAGCAGTTGCCATAGATTGAGATTCGATTTTCGTGACTGATGGCTCGAGACGTCATCGTCGTTGGTGATAAAATTACCACCGGGTATTTCTGAATTCTTTGCGGTACGGTGGTAGCCTGAACGATAAAGAACCTAAGCAAAAAGATTGCTACAGAAGAGGGAGAGAATAAATTGTTGTGCAAGTCATTTTGTCTCCGTTTCACTTAATAACAAACGACAGCCGACTAGACGAATCACTTGACTTGACTGATATCTCACTTGTCACAGTTGTCACTGGCAAAATTGTCTGTTGAAATGACAGACAGTAGCCATGATTAAAGAAGAAGAAGACAATCACCCCTCTGGACTTGTATATTTATTCTATGATTTTTGTTGTTATTTTTTATGGTCCCTGTCATTTCAACAAACAATTTTGCCAGTATCAAGTGAGATATTATAGCTGAAAGTCGCTCAGCGAGCTATGGAGAGAGCTATGCTCGGAGTTTCTTTAAAGGATAAAATCCGAAATGAGGTTATCCGACAAAGAACTAAGGTGGTCGACATAGCTCAGAGGATTAAGTAAGCTGAAGTGGCAGTGGGCCGGCCATGTTTGCCGTAGAACCGACAATCGTTGGAGCAAACGAATACTTGAGTGGAGACCGCGTTTAGGCAAGCGTAGTGTAGGACGCCCTCCGGCAAGATGGGGCGACGATCTGAGACATGTAGCTGGCAAACAATGGATGAGAAGAGCCGAAGACCGGGCTCAGTGGCGCGTCTTGGGAGAGACCTACGTCCAGCAGTGGACTGATATAGGTTGATGATGATGATGATGATGAAGTGAGATATCAGTCAAGTCAAGTGATTCGTCAAGTCGGCTGTCGTTTGTTATTAAGGCAAAATATTGGATTTTCCCTTCAAAACTTGAAAACGTATTTTAAAATTCAGGGAAACCACTTTACACATAAGTACGTTGATCCCAATGACTCACACTTATGTTACCTATATCTTTTTATACCATCGGAGTCTGACAATCTGACAAACTGCAATCCATATGACATATAGTTGTATAATTGTAATAGTTTCTATCAAGCCAGTCAATTCACCAAATCGGCTGTAATTTTTTTTGAAGGCAAAACGGTATTTTTTCCCTACACACCTTACTCTATACTCCTCTACAGTTCGTTCACTATAGAACAATGACTTGATGAATACGAATAATTACACCGTGTTTTGTCTCTTTCGATCGAATTTGAATCTGCTTGTCAACGCAAAAGACAAAACACGGTGTAACTACTCCAAGCTAACATCGAGTTAAACAGGGCTAAGTGTCCCAACTATTCAGTCCACACTGCAGTTTAATGTCAGCCATCAGAGGCAGGAAACTTGGCTGCATGAAACTAAATGCTTTTGTTGATGCTGTCCTCCGTGGTATCGCTTAGAGTTTAATTACTTAACTTCTATTTTAGTCACCGTTGGATAACTTCCTATTCGTCCCACAAACATACTCAATGGGACGAACGGGAAAAAAGTATTTTTTTTGCATTCTCATCCGTCCCAGTGGGACGAACGGGAATTAACGGTTTTAATGCTTTCATCATTTTTTAACGGTATCTTTTGAAAGAAGATGCATTTTGTTGACAGAAAATTTACCTATCTAGCCTCGTACTTGGAAACGTTGCTTAGTAAGTAGTAGTTACGTTATACTTCTAACAGATTTCAGTAAAAAGCAAGTATAAAAAATAAAAATTAGACAAAATATTCTATTCGAAATAATTGCTCGAGCGGGCGAAGCGAGCCACCCGTATAACCACACACTTGTATTATATTCTGTGGTATAACAAATGTTTCAGAAAAATCAGTATGACGTAAGCTTCCATTTCTTAGAGTTTCAATGATACTGTAGTTCAAGTAAGACTGGCAACTAGCGAGATTGTGGTATCAATGCGATCTGCAAAGTTTACCTCAGCAACATTTCTAAAAATAGTTTCTTTGATGGTCTTTTTGGGAAAATCTCGAGATCTCATTTGGCCAACTACTCTCATTAGTTATCAGATGAAGGTGCCATATGAACTCCATACTCAAAAGTAGTTCTATAAACTTTTAATGAGTCCTCTTGATTATCCTGCGGATATAAAACTTCTTTTTTTGTCTAGCAGTGTACTCTAAAACAATGCAGCTAAAGTTTCAGTCTGCGGTTAAAAATACTTGAAACTTGGAATGTAAAATAACCAGTAGAATGGATGGACTGGAAGACAGTTCAGAAAACCTTTGCCTGGGAGGCAAAGTTTTGAACTGTTTTCATACTAAATCATAGGTATTCTGTGACTGAATAGTGACATAAGCGCGTTGCAGCGCGTTTTTTACCGTCAAGAGCGTCTTGTTTTCGTATATCTGTGGCCACGTCGCTTGACATTATGCTGGGCAGCGAAAGCAGTTCAGAGCTTACGATACGGGGGCTGAAAACCTGAAGATCACACTTTTTCATATTGAAATTTTCAACAACAAAGTAACTTTACAATTGCTTCGTAAACTTCAGTACTAATAAGAGTCCACTGAAGTAATTTCAGCTAATAAGGTCCAAATGAATTGTCCTAATACAAACAGTCCAACGGTTAAATTACTTTGAAAGAAACGAGCCTCTGGACGCACGAGAACACAGTATATTCTTTTACAGTAGCACAAGTTACTTGACTGCTATGACAGGATATAGTCAACTAGCTGTCACCCGCGGCTTTGCTCACGTGGCAGCAACATACGCATTATTTGGTTAAAAATCTTTGATCCTAATTTTAGACCCTTTAGGATGCGGCTTTTCAAAATTTCTTTCTTAGTGCACCCCTACACTATGTAAGGATGCTACCCTCCCAATTTCATACCTCTAAGACTTATAGTTTAGGCTGTGCGGTGATAGTCAGCTTCAAAAGAGTTTTATATATTTAGAAGATAGTAGAGAAGATATTATTCCATACGCAATCGGTATTTTGGAGCGCGTCAACCCCTCTAGCGAAATTGATCATAGAAAACGTCAAAAATGGGTGTCTTATCTTCTTCTTCTTGGCCTCTGTCCGTCATTTCAGCAGATAATTTGGCCATTGTCAAGTGATACATATTTGAAATGAAGTCGACTATCGTTTGTTTCGAAGGCAAAATGTCAAAATAAATAGAGGTAGATTAAGTTGTGCTACTGTAACTCAAAACCTGAACTAGAGCTTAAGAGGTCGCCGTCGAACCTCGAAAGGTTAATGAAGATAAATGCATAAAGTTCGCCAAAGCTAATAAGTAATTTGAGCTATAGACAGTCAGTCTGTGAAGCAAAAAGCTTTGACACTGATCTGAGGGATGATTGTTTACTTTGAGTTCTTTCGTAAATATTTGGACGATATTTGGACAACTTGGAGGGTAAAATGTGTTGGTAATTCTATTTTATCGGAAAAGTATTGGTAGATATCAACGATTGATATTGACAGCTGAGAGTTCCACTCTAAATGGACCAATTTGATAAATTTTGATGGAAATTTTATGAGTTTGAGAGAAAAAAAATCGAATGATTGAATTCTGAGATACCAAACACTAAAAAAATATACCTACAACGGAATAGAGAACCTCTTCTTTATTGAATTTGGTTAAAAAGAGAGTTTTAAGAGGAATAAGTAGTTTTGAGGGAACTGATGAACATATGTACCGGTCAAAACCTTAACCCTCCATTTTGCTTTGCCGTAGACGGGTAAAACTAAAACACCATGAAGGCGAAGAATTTGTGTGGAGAATTCAATACACCTCTTACCGACCTACGTAACTACGTAATACTACGAGTAGAGCCTTTTAATCTTCCTAACGTCGACGCTATGTTTGGTAGCAAAACATCTAAACAAGCCAAGTAGGGCAGTTAGCGAAGTTAAATTGGCCACGTCTCGGATTTTTATTTTCATTTTCCTTTTTAGGGATCAGTCACCAAATCTAAAATAGAAACAGGTAATTTATTAGTGGGTAATATTTGGAGAGGATTTCAAAAAATAAAACAGAAATCACATTCACGATCATAAAACTCTGTTAGAAATGCAAAAAAAAAATCAGGCGGGCCGTACGCTTGTTTGCCAACTTAGTAGTATAAAATTTTAAAAAAAAAAAACCTTGACCTTATCTAAGATACAAAGTACTATAATCTGTTCTATGGTTTACCTAGTGTAAAAGAAAATAGTGCTAAAACTGTGAAAAGACGAGCTAGTTTCGAGCATAGATTGTCAGTAGCTGATCTAGGTGGGGGCTTGCCTAGAGAGTCCAGAAGCAACTATTCACTCTTGGCTGGAGAGAGACCCAGATTATCCCAGTTTGTTAGTTTTCAGGAAACACAGAAGACGAGGAGTTCCATTCCTTGACATTTTGCATAGTGAATGTAGAGTCAAAACGCTTGGTGCGAATGGGTGGAAATAACCAGGAAATAACCAGGATGGTATTGTGTCGTGCTTGTCCTATGGTGGAGAGAACCTTGCTGCAAAGGTGCGTTTTACAATGGGCAATGAATACGTTTCATGCTTTAGAACCCAGACTCTTTAGTGCACACTCGCATCTCAACTCTGTAGCGTTTACGCCGCGCCGGTAACCGTGTCAAAGAGCTTCACCTCAAATTCAGAGTTTCATAAGGTATGAAAAAGTTACAGGAATCATTTGAAACGTATGGTATATTTCACATTTTTAGCTTTTTAATCTTGTACGTTTCACCAACCACTCAAGTATTATAAGAAGTGTAAAAAAATACTTAATCCTGTCCCCATATCGCAAGTTCTGAACTGCTTTCGCTGCCCAACATAATGTCAAGTGACGTGGCTACAGATATAAATAAATAAATAAATATTCACGGACACTTAACACAACGCCTTCTACTCCCAAACTAAGCAAAGCTTGTACGATGGGAACAAGATGGCTGATAGAATACATACATACATTTTTTTTTGTAAATACCTACATACTTATAATACATAGAAACACCCAGACACAGAACAAACATCTATGTTTGCCACACAAATGTTTGTTCTCGGTGGGGATCGAACCCACGACCCACAGCACGGAAGGCAGAGCTACTACCGACTGAGCCATGACGCCTGTCAACGGAATATATGTATATGTAGAGGTATATACGGAAACAAGAAGTTTTTGACGGCAAAAAATGCGCTGAAACGCGCTATTGTCACTATTTAGTCACCGAATACCTATGATTTAGTATGAAAACAGTTCAGAAAACCTGCCAGGCTTAAACCTGGCAGGTTTTTATGTAACAACGATTGCCCCCTGAAATCATTATTCAGTCACTGCGTTACTAGAAGAAAAAAATAGACTAAGTGGACGTAATAGCATTAAGAATTCTATGTTAGTAGGTAGAACGGTCTTATTAAGACTCCTAAAAAAACAAAAACCACTCGACTTTGACTCCCAATCGTAATAAAAGTCCTCAAGGAATAAAACCCCTAAGTGAGTTTTTCAGTTCGTTAATTAGGCCTATAAAAAATAAGATTAATTAGGTACCAAGTTAAACATAAGAGGACAAATTCATTAGACGACTTCATTACTTTTTGTGACGCGATAATGCTTGTTAGGTACATAAAAACGACTTCAATGGCAGTGTTACCTGTCTGGGAGACGCGAACGGTACAGGTTCTATACCCAGCAGCGGTAGTTTCAATATTGTGGCAAAAAGAAAATGGCTAATATTTTGTATCAGCTGATTTTTTATAGCAGTCACAGCTCGGTAATAGCTTTGCCTTCCGTGCTGTGAGTAGTGGATTCGATCTCCACCAAGAGAAAACATTTGTGTTGCAAATATTGATGTTTGTTCTATGTCTGGGTGTTATTATGTATTATCCATTTACATAAAAAGTATATGAGTGAGTAGTGGTCATTTTTGTTAATTTAATTTAATTTTAAGTTCCAGTTTTATAAAATATCAATTTTAAAAATAACAAAATAAATATTTTCTATTTCTATCTATGTGTATTCTATCAGAAATCTCGAACCCAGAATATGGAGAAATATGGATGGATATTAACAAACTATCACTTATACTCAATTAACTGGTAGGTATTCAAAGAAATTACTTCAAACTGGACCTTCCATGAAAATATAATTCTGAAATTGGACAATAACAAGCGCCAGTCTTTTGAAATAGTTTAGATACAGAATAATTTAGAGTCATTTAGGGTAAAAGGTAAAATGGCCCAATTATAAGTCATGCTATTTTTTTTATGAAAATGTAACAACCGTCTGCCTATTTCAATGCATTACCTTACAGAGAAAGTTCATTAAGGACGTGTTCTGTGAGGCAATGCACTGCGTCCATCACTCTGAGACGTAAAAGTGTTGTCGCATGTGGTCTTAACAGCACTGACACCCATACCACAGATCATAATATAATACTATACTAGTACCCATACCCTTTAAACCGGAACACATGCAGCAATGTGAAAAGCGCTATAATAGTAGAGATTCTTATGCAAGAGTCCGATCAAAAACATCACGTGGGCCATCGGCTTAGTTGTATCACAAAAGAGCCAAAGACCACACTTATCGAACAAATAAATGTTATATAAATCAGGTTATACCAAAAGTATTCCAATGTACACCATTGAGCCAAAGTTTTGTTTACGAGGAACCGCAGAACGCGAAACTGCCCCTAAATCTACCCCTACATTCAACCCTAAATGGTTATTTATAATCCTCTAAACTATAACGCTTGTGCAAGGAGTTGGGGAAGTTTCTCCGCGATTCGTTTATTTATTTATTTATTTATTTATTTATTAGGATTGCCAAAGAATAATACACATAACTTAAAACTAAACTCAAACAAAACATATCATGGCTGGTGCTTATTCACTAAAGGCAACCACAGCTAACGCAGGTAAAACATTATGAAAAGTAAAAAGTATTTTGGAAACAAGTTATATACAATGGTTGAAAAAGCTACGATAAACTAGGGTAAGAGATAAAATAATTGAAATCTAATGCATCAAATTTCACAATAAAAAAAATGAAATATATTATGATATTATTGTTATTATAGTAAGTAGTATAGTATTATATGATCTGTGGTGTGGCAAAGCACTTTACAATAGATAAACAAGCATTCATAGAAAAAGTTGTCAAAAATATTTAAGCATAAGCAGAAGTAGGTAGATTTATAGGTACATGCACAAGTTTATAAGAAATATCACCTCATTCATTTAATTAATAATTAGTAGGAATCATCACATTGTCATGTCACAAAAAGAAAAAACTAAATGTTAAGATCTATTCGACCTATGATCGTTACTTACAAAATATAATAACATGTCATTTTTATTACATACACCTAATTACATTAGATAAAATGATGAAAGTCTAACTTGAAAGATGTTGTTTAATTTTGGCTTTGTATTCTTTCAATTTGTCGTTGAATATATCCACATCAATGGATCCGGGTAGGTAATTATAGCTCCTGAACATCCTAGTGAGGGGTGAATTACAACTGAGATTCGTTCGGTGGGGAGGTTCCCGAAACAGCCTATAGGTGCACAAACGAGGAATCCGGCTGGGAGCCCAGATACTCACTTTGCCCAGAAGGTCAGGACAGTCCAACATGCTGTTCATAAGTTTGTACAGGAACACTAAATCATGGTAATTTCGCCTGCTGCTGAGTGGCATGATATTGAAGTGTTCCAATCTCTCCTCATATGACCTCAGACTACGCGATTTCCCGGAACTATAGGCAAGACTTATTAGAAATTTTTTCTGCACTCTCTCTATTCTGTTCCTATGTACTTCATAGAACGGAGACCACACCTGAGGGCAGTATTCAAGAATACTTCTCACCAATGTGTTAAAGAGCAAAATCTTAGTAGAAGGACGTTTGAAGAACTTTGAATTGCGGTTAACGAATCCCAACATTCTCATCGACCTAGTTACAATATTGTCTATGTGAGAGTTAAAGTTAAGTTTACTGTCCATTTGGACACCAAGATCCCTCAGGCTGTCGACCTTATTCAATGGGGTGTTATCTATAGTGTAGTTGCCTGGTAAGATATTTTTGTTTCGAGTAAATGTCAACTGATAGCATTTTTTCACATTTAGTGACATTCCATTCTGTTCACACCACTCTACCATTCTATCAATATCCTCCTGGAGCAACCTACAGTCAGACTCGTCCCGTATAGGTTTCAAAATCTTTAGATCGTCCGCAAATAGAAATGCCTCAGAATGTCTAAAGCAGTCTACCAAGCTGTTAATGAAGATTAGGAACAGTAAGGGTCCCAAATGGGAACCCTGGGGGACCCCAGACGGCGCAGTAAAACATTTCGAAGCCGCCCCCCGCATTGCAACACACAACTGTCGATCACTCAGGTAAGAGAAAAACCATCTAAGCAGTGAACCCCCAATACCAAACTCTGAAAGCCTTCGAATCAGTACCGTGTGGTTTACCTTATCGAAAGCCTTACTAAAATCAGTGTAGATGACCTCGACCTGGGTCTTCTTGTCTACATCCTCTATTAAGGTCTCAACAAAGGTAACTAAATTAGAGTTTGTTGATCGATTCGACATAAATCCATGTTGTTTAGTAGTAATAGACCGATTTACGTGACGACTGATACAGGGGTATACCAGCGATTCAAAAATCTTTGGGAAATGAGATAAGATTGATATTGGTCTATAGTTTCTGACATCTTGCTTCGATCCATCCTTAAAAATTGGAGTGATTTTAGCGGATTTCCAGGTCGAAGGGAATGTACCGGTTTCTAATGACTTATTGAAGATCAGGGTCAACGCTGGTGACAGCTGTTCTGCACACTCATTAATGAACTTTGGAGGAAGACCATCGGGTCCCGGGCCTTTATTTAAGTTAATATGCCTAAGCTTGCTGTGCACCATTCGATTCGAAAGACTTATGCTGTTAAGAGTATTCGGTTCAGTGCGTGGAGCTGAAATACTTGGATTACTTATAAAGTCGTTGCAGTAAATAGATGCAAAATTTTTGGCATGCAAGTGACACATTTCCACATCATTGTTAGCGACCTCGGAGTCCAAGTACATTGATGCTGGTATGGTGTTATCGTCCTTACGCTTCTTACTGATATAAGTCCAAAACCGTTTAGGATTTTGAGCGATGCTATCTTCGACGTTGTGGTGATAGTTTTTGAAATCCTCTTTAAATAGTTTGTGGCAAAGGGATTCAATGCAATCATGTTCAACTTTATCTAAGGGGTTTTTGTATTTTTTAAATCTGATAGATAGCTTACGTTTATCCCTCAGTGCACCCATCAGATGTCTAGAGAACCAAGCAGGCCAATTTGAACTTTTATTACACGTAAGAGGTACATGTGAATCTACGATGTTGTTAATGCACGAGTAAAATATGTTAGCCATACCATTGACATCAGCGGAATCACCCAGTAAAGCATCCCAGTTTATCGCATCAAGTTCGCGTCTAATATCATCATAGTTAGCTTTGAAATAGTTACGTCTAGGTAAAATAGCTGGTTTGTTAGTTTTACCTAAATTAAGAGTCAGGCCAAATTCTATTGGGGGATGGTTTTCATCCACGATGCTTAAAGGGCAGCTACTTCGCTCGACGTCCACTTTCGACATGGTAGAAAAAACTAGGTCTAGAAGTCTTGATCTATTATTTTCTATTAAATTAAACTGCTTTAGTCCATGTAGTGATTGAAATACAGATACAAGATTACCATCAGATCTATCACTCTGAACAAGGGAAGCAAAGCGCTCTGCTTTACTATCCCTGGCCTCCAACCACTTTAGATTTGTTAAGTTAAAGTCTCCTATAACCAAACACTCCGAGTATCCACCGAGATGTTCGCCTATGTCATCCAGAACCTGTTGGAGACCAGCCAACTTGATTGGTGGGGGAGTGTAGATAGCACAAATGCAGAACTTTACTATAGAATGCCTATTTGGGGATTCAATTACTACCCATAAATCCTCAAAAATATCACTTTCGTGTTCAATAACTCTATGCGAGCTAAGTTTCTTGCTAACAGCTATCATCACTCCACCACCACCCTTCTTAGATGACGGTTTCGTGAGATCTCGGGCACGTCGATACACATTATAGCGACCATCAAACAACTCGGCGTCAGTTACATTACTCTGAAGCCAAGTTTCAGTTATAATTATTATGTCATAGTCATTAATACACACATTACAATAAAAATGATGAATTTTTGTATTCAGACCTTGTGTGTTTTGATAGTAGCACTTTAGTGATAGTGGTTTCAAGGTGCTAGAACACGCCAAGGTCTGTGTCTCGTTTCATAAGTTGTCTATCTGGTTAAGGTCTTTAATCACCACCGCTTGGTCTCTCTCACTTTTCCTAACGAAAACACGTCCTCCTCTCACCCATACGAATTTATAGTCCTGTTCCTTTGCTTTTAATCTGGCTGCTCTGTGAAGTTCCTTGTTGCGCGGTGACAGATGTTCCCCCACGAAGACAGGTCTTGAGATACCGGGAATTCCCAAATGGTTCGAGTGCAGCTTCTCTCCAGGATTTTTCTTATTAAATTTAATCGTCGCTGCCAAGAAGCTGTCCCGTGTTTTAGGACTATTGAGCTTTAGAACTATTGAGCGGGGGCGCGAGGTGCTTGGGTCCATTTTCGCAGTTCTAGTGCACAGGTGAATATCATTCTCTTTGAGTTCAAAAGAAACTGTCTTTGCTAGTTGTTGGACAATGGTGATGAGATTCTCAGAAGGCTGCTCTGGTACGCACTGAATTTCCAAATTAGCCCCTCGAGAGTGCTGTTCAATTTTATCCAGACGATCATTGATATCGATATTAGAGTATTTCAGAGCCTGAAAATTTTCCTGGAGGTCTGATATTAACTCCGTTTTCTTTTCTATGTTTTGTTTTAGACCTTCATAGTTATGGCTTATAAGATTAACAGTTTCTCTAAATGAAGTTACTTCGTTCTTCAGGGTTGCGATTTCAGATTTTATTTCATTCAATTCTGATGATATAGTTTCACGTATGATTTGCCGAATCTCATTCGTCATAGAGTGGCGCATTTCCATCCTTATCGCCTCCACGATGTCTTCCTTAGTGAGGCAATTATGTTTGGACTGATCTTGAGTGACGATGTCCGAATCATCAAGGTTTCTTCTTAACCGTTGGCGCTGGGTGACCCAAGAAGGAGAAGTCGATCCGCTCACAGTAACTGAACTTTCAAAGGACATAGAGGAACGTACAGGCGTGTCTGAGTAGTTTCCCTTTTTTATGTGGCGGCAGCAATCTGGGCACGACCATGCAGCCTTCTGATCGGCTGAGAACCCCTTATATGCTTTTTCTGTTATGCACAGACATAAAAAATGATACGACGATTCGCATTTTTTACAAGTCATAGCATCATCCTCGCCGGTACTCGTTCTGCATGCTCCGCAACTAGGCAATTCATAGTGTGAATTACTCATCTTTATACGCCTTTAGAATACACCTTGTCTTTTTCGAATAACTCCAGTAATAACGATTTCGAAAATAAAATAAATGCAAAAAGTAAACTTCGAAAATAAAATAAATGCAAAAAGTAAATTTCGCTCATCAGATTTGAAACCTCTGCCGTCGGGCCGTCAGTCCAAGCAGGTTACCGCTGCACTATACGTCGTTGAGAATTTAGCACGAAATTAGCAAACAGTAAACGCCTGGCGCAATGGGTGATGAATCATGCCGGTGGGTATGAATGGTAGGGTGGACCGCCACTTCAATGCACTGAGTCACTTGTTAACTTTTACGATTTTAATTCTGAGAGTACTTTGCGACACTAATGTTGTGTGCAACCAATTTTGGTGGTCTTATAGAACTGAATTTTCCGCTTCTAGCAATATAACTTTTGAGATAAACATTTAACTTTTTACTATTTTTAACTTAAAAAATATACAAGCGTAAGCAACAACACGTCCTGCTTCACATTTGACAATTTATCGCGTTCCATCAATTTCTGTACCTAAGCGCCTAGAATGTTGTAAGATAATGTTTGTGATGCGGCATGTTCCAAAATTGTGCTCAGTACCTCTATCACGAACAAATCTGACAGTCGCCGCGCTAGCGTATTCTAGTTACATAGCGCGCCAATACCAGCTCGACTGCGAACCGTTGTAGTGTCACCGCGCAGTGTATCTCGGATACGCTAGCATTACGATACGTTTGCGATTGTCACATTTGTTCGTAGCACTGTATTGAATTACCCTAACACAAACTCCAGTGATAGACCTTCCAATGTAGTATTTTATATAAATTATGTTATAAATATGTCTGTTGCAAATGCTAATTTTTATAAAAGGAACGTTTTTGCAATAAAATAACTATTGAAAACACATTACAATCAGTTAATTAAACTCACAGGGTTGTAAAGAAGAATCTTGTATATCTGAAACAATAAAATCATATTAGTAGAGTACCTAATACTACAAAAAGTCTGTGATTTCGAAGTCCCCTAGACTTGGTGATGACATTTTGTTATCATCACGTTACATTTTAATTTTCTAGGGATTGCAGATTTGAAAGGAAAACCTACGAATTTTGCCTTAAAAACAAACGCCTTGACTATCCTAACCCTCGAATATTGAAATATCACTCAAGACACCGCTTAATATTGCCCTGCCTCTGTTTGACATTACTAATTGGTAAGTGATCAAGTTGCGTTTCAATATTCGGGCATCAGTATTTCCACAGATCATATAATACTATACTGGGTATTTCAAATACTTGACACTGGAAAAATTGACAAAATGATAAAAGCTATAGAAAAAGTAAATAAATAGTCATACGACAAAAAGTGGAGAGATAAGGGTTTATTTTATTGTCAGTACCACATCCAAAGAATACAACTCGAAGCGGCCGAGTTGTGAAGTTCAAATCTCTTGAGTCTAATGGATTTATACACTGGTTTATTGAAATTCTAATTTTTCGGTAATTTACGGTTTATTTTACTACTAAGAATGTGGAAAAAGAAATAAACTTACACTCACAACGCATTTACTTCAACAAAGTTGGCTTTTATCCATTAAAAAACGAATAAATAAAATATTCCTGCGAGCCTAAGATGCGCACCGCGAGATATTTGTCATGTCGTTCGGTCAAAATGTAGGCATTTTGTACCAGTTTAGGAACTATTGCACTTACGAGATAATTAGTCATGCGGAAATGTCAAAAGTTGAAAATTCAAAGGCGCGGTTTCTCGACATCATAATACACAGATAATGCAATAGTTCATGAACTGGTGCAAAATGCTTACATTTTGACAGAACGACATGACAAATATCTCGCGGTGCGCATCTTAGGCCCGCTGGACATTTTTCACACAACGCACTCTAGTCGCAAACTAAGCAAAGCTTGTACTGTGGGAACTATACTAACAAATATATTATGATTATTTGCAATGACTTATTTATTGGCACTCTGAATTTAGACAGGCACAAATTGTGCTCAGAAGAGTGCGTGAGCAGTTACCTACTCAGATCTCCGCTTTTTGTTAAAAGATTAGTACCCAAGTAAACGCCAATAAATACTGATATTGGCAAATTCGTGTCAGCCCTCAACTGACAGTCAAAAAAAAAGAAGAAGAAGTTGAGTTGAGTCGGTGTCATTTTTTTCTGGTTTGCCGATTTATTCCATTGCAGACACAGTGTGGTTATACTTTATTGTGCATACGTTCATCCTAAAATTAAGGTAAAGAGGGCAGGTGACGTAGCTGGAGATCGTTATTAACATCTATAAATAAACGCTGTGACAACCGCGAGGAAGATTTATATCACTGTGTAGTCGCACAGTAAATATTAAGCAGATAGTTAACTCTACAAAAAATACTATGAACGATGCTACCTAATCTATTAGGTCTATAAGATCTATAATATCTTAAAGATATTGACAAACTGAATATGTAGATCTAATAAATAAACTATTCTCATTCCGAAAATCGAGTTTGTTTGGTTTTTCGCGCATCACGACTAAACTACTGGACCAATTCCAATGAAACTTATACCCTTTTTCCTTTTAAATATAGCTAATTTTATTGAAATCACTGACGTGGATTTTTAGATACAGCTTGAACTCTCTCAACCAAAAGCAGCCATTTGCTACGAGGTTCATCAGCTGGTTGATAGATATGTCGTTTTTGAAATTTTTATTTTTTTGCAACAAAACAAGTTTATTCTGGTCCATCAATGATCATGATCATCATAATCATTTTTGTTTTCAGTAAACAAGTTAATACATAGTGACGTAAAAATATCGAAAATAAACAAGTCAAAGTCAAAGTATATTTATTTGCAGAATTACATGTGTGTGTAGAGATGTTATAAAATAGCATTGTATCAATTTAAATCTACCCTACAGGGTGTGCAAAACACAAAAATAATTAATACAAAAATAAAAATTGATTAGAATTATAGAATGAGCATTAATAGGTACGATAGGAATTATAAAATAGAAATTACGAGTAGTAGATATACAGTATTGAAATAAATTATAGGATGTCAAATTAATATTAAAATATGATTATGTCAGTAGTTTATCAGTCATAAATTCATTTACCGTGTAGTAACATTTAGTACATAATAATGTTCTCAGCTTTTTCGTAAACAACGACGTTGGGAGTTCTCTCCATGGCATTGGCAATTTATTGTAGATAAATGGACAAGTGATAAATAAATTTTAATGGTAAGAAATTTAAAAAAAATATTATAATCCTGAATGAATGCTGTTCGTTAGTTGTCGAGTATAAGCGAAATCTATATAATTACAAAAATATGCTTACAATTTTATCTCTGAGAGATGTGACTGTGATTCACAGTTTACTATGGCAAGCGCTGTCCGGCCGTCCGTCATAGTCGGCAGTCAAATTAATTTATTCTCTTCAAATGTCGGGTATTTTAGGGACTTTGAATGGTTGTGTGTTGGGAATTAGGGCGACTACAACGAAAACAAATAATTGAAAGATTACTTGTGATATTTGTGTTACACTGCGTGGCAGCTTTGTGGATTACGTGCGGGTTTTGCGGACTGGCGGTATCGACGCGCAATGTAACACAAAACGTGCTATTATATGGAAATGAGAGTGCTATTCATTCAATATTTGCAAAACCCGTAATTTCATTGTGGTTGTGTTACGAGTGGAATGTTAAAATTGTGCAGTAATTTTTTTTATAAACCATAAATTTTCATAGTTCATAGTGACGGCGATCGACCCAAAGCCTAAAAAAAGTAACTTCAATTACAATAGAAATCGAGATAATTCTTTTTTTTTTTTTTTTTACTTTTCACCTTGAATAACTTACGACGCAGACACGATATTTTATGAGACTTTTGAGATAACTTTTAGTACACCAAAATGAAGGTTCTTACAAACATTCCGCTTATTACCTCTCATTCTGAAGTGACTAGAATAAGCGTTGACCATACCTGAAATCTGCTGAAAAACTGGATACCTATAAGTACCATCCATCAAAATAGACGTAAAACTAAGCCAAGTGTGGGACCATCTGTGATACACCTCACGTGCGCCTCAGCTAGCCTGTGGGATAGGTCACAGGCGATCGAACTTCTAATAAAAAGTATGTAGGATAATAAAAATAGTTCTCGAATATAAAAAAAAAAAATATTCACGGACACTTAACAGAACGCCTTCTAGTCCCAAACTAAGCAAAACTTGTACGATGGAAACTAGATGGCTGATAGAATACATACATACTTTTTTTTTGTAAATACATATACTTGTAATACATAGAAACACCCAGACACAGAACAAACATGTATGTTTACAACACACAAATGTTTGTTTTCGGTGGGGATCGAACCCACGACCCACAGCACGGAAGGCAGAGCTACTACCGACTGAACCATGACGCCTGTCTTTTATATCTTTTAAGTTTATGAGTATTTTAGATCAAATAGGAGCTGCCCTCATATCGCAAGCTCTAAACTGCTTTCGCTGCCCAGCATATTGTCAAGTGACGTAGCAGATATACGAAAACAAGAAGCTTTTGACGGCAAAAAATGCGCAGAAACGCGCTAATGTCACTTTTTAGTCACAGAATACATGATTTAGTATAAAAACAGTTCAGAAAACCTGCCAGGCTTAAACCTGGCAGGTTTTTAAGAGACACCGATTGCCCCCTGGTGGCAATGGCTGGAAGGATCATGCAAAGAAACAATCAAAACAAAATCATTTTAAAGTAGTAATTGGCCCCGAAAACAGATCGCGTGATATCCAAAAAAAATCAAAAAAATTGCAAAAAAACAACCTTCCCTGTTATGAAAGCCTCCTCAGATCCTTTTAATAATTAAGATCTTGGAGTATGTAGTCTTGCAGAACAGTTCAACTAATCTCAAAACTAGAGATGAAAATATTGAACTTGACAGCTTGCCAACCGGATAGTTTCACATCCGGTCGATCCCCCAAGGATTTATCTATTCAAAATTATACAAAGGAACGGCTACTTTGGGCCTAGAAACCTAAAAAGGTTTATATCTAGTTCCAATGCATAAGTAGGTACTAATACCATTTTGCCTTCAAACCTAATACTGTCTTGAAAATCGCTTACATAGAACCGATATAGGGTCTTTGTGGCTTCATCTATCCCATGGGTTTTCTCTGACGCCATTCTAGGAACTAAGGTGTAATTTGGATGCTAGTTAGGTCTAAATTAGGGCTATGTTACGATTGCAAAAGTAAAGAAAGAAAATACATTTATTTAAACAGGTTTGCCTTTTGCCTCGTAGCTAAAAAACGTAAGGTTTTTTAGTAAGAAAGTTGGTTGATCAGAGATTCTTAGTCTGTTTGGTAAATACTGCTCCCATATCGCAAGCTATGAACTGCTTTCGCTGCCCAGCATAACGTCAAGCGACTTAGCCACAGATATACGAAAACAAAAAGCTTTTGACGGCAAAAACGCGCTGAAACGCGCTAATGTCACTATTTAGTCACAGAATACCTATGATTTAGAATGAAAAAAGTTCAGAAAACCTGCCATGCTTAAACTTGGTAGGTTTTTATGAGATGTAAAGTCTTTTGTAAGATCTTCTTCAGCTCTGAAACCCTGTTAGAAGAGATTGTGATATAAAACATTTTAGTTCATTTCAAAGCACTAAGATCTAATAAACTGGAGACCATACCCAAAGGTTGATGATGACGATCTAGGGAATGTATTAGGAGCGGATGTTTTAAATTTTGAGTATAATTTACTTTAGAAAAATTTACTCTAGGTTCGAAAATCCAAACAATAAAATACTTGAAAAGTGCTTACTATTCCGAAATATTTTAGACGGTTTTTATCCAGCAATTGTAGTGTCAAGTTGGCTGGAGATAGATGCTCACTTGCACCAAACCGCGATATAATATCGCAAGCGAAACTTCTCCAAAGTTTCAAGTGTCCCACTTTGTAAAACGTTACGAGTTCGAACAACTGCGCCAGGAATAGTTTCCCCTTTTTTCTTCATTAATACCTTTTTGATTTTTAATTTAAGCGTAAGTTTCCAATAAAGGAGTTGTATAACTTAAAGCAAGAAGTTTTATTAGCTAGGGCAAGTTTAGTCCTGGCTCAGACATTAAGACGGATAGTGTTGAAGTAGAGAGACATAACACAAGATAAGTTTTATAGACCAGCTTCCTTCAACAGAGAACCAGCTTAGGATGAAATGAAATGAAATTGATTGAAATAACAACAGACATTAATTACATTTTCAATATTGTAGATCGGTTAACAGTAGGTATATTATTTCATTGTTGGACAACATTGATACCCAAACATTGATGCCCTCCGCCAAACAAGGATAAAGGAGAAAGTGATTCCAGAGTAAAGACAACGCACCAGAAAGTGCAGCCTTTATGTTGACATTCTTGAAGTGGACTTCTTGAGGCTTCTTTTGATGATGATAACTTAATAAGCCAGGCTAAACTATAATTTGACTTAATCGATGTAGACTGCTACTTAGTTTAAAATAACATGAGTTAAGTATGTTATTATGCAAAGTTCTTAAAATGACTTTATATCCTTCAAAAGCACTTATATAAACACGAAACTTTGAATTTGCGGAACATAATAAGCTTTAAAATTTACATTAGATACTCAAGTTTTTACGTGTATCGTTGTCTTATGAAAACCTGCCAAGTTTTCATACTAAATCATTAGTATTCTGTGATTAAATAGTGACATTAGCGCGTTTCAGCGCGTTTTTTGCCGTCAACAGCTTCTTGTTTTCGTATATCTGTAGCCGCGTCACTTGATATTATGCTGGGCAGCGAACGCAGTTCAGAGCTTGCAATACGGGACAGGAATAAAAGGGTGAAGTTTATGTTACCAAATAACTAAGCTTTAATTTAGAACTGGGTATATAAGGATGGTATAAATGCTGGGCCCTACTCCATCTAACATTTTCCCAGGCACTACAGTGCCCCGTTAAGTGTACGCATAGGTTGCCTCCTGACGCTGTATAAATCATCTTCAATAGATGTTATTATTAATATTATGGCTATTATTGAAGTTATACTTCTAATGCGACTTCCAACAACGTTGCGTTACGGGATGACATAGTCTCTGTCTCTTTCTATTCCCCCCGAATAGAAAGAGACAGAGGCTAATACGCTACAAATGCTACAATCAAAATAGATGGCAGTGTTCAGCAATTCAGCATTTGACCGCCCGTGTTTTTGAAGATAAACGACTTCCAACTGACAGCAGGGGGAATAGAAAGAGACTATAATACGCTACAATCAAAATATAATAGATGGCAGTGTTCATGCAACTTTTTACTTTTTATTTTGAAGTGAAAATTTAGTACTGTATATTGGTTATGTACATAAAAATAAATACTAAATTAATTTCACATTAAACACAGAGCGAGAGTGAATGCGTGGCACTTGAAGTATAACTTCTCCCGCGCGTAGGGACTGCACGCACAGGTTTTTTTTTTTTTAAATTTAGAACTGTACTAAATTTATTTTGGTTTATGAGCCTTTTAGCCAATTTACCGTCAAAAGCCACGTATCTTTAAAGATAAAGAACAGAGAATATAAATAACCCCAAGCCATACAATAGTTATTGGTTCTGATCTCCTTAAAATTAGAAGGTTGTGGATTTGAATTCAGTTGCGCTTATGGGTTTTTTAAACAATAAATGAATTTTGACTAGGTATGCCTTTCTTGTAGGTCGATTAAGTATTACCTGAAAAATGGTATTATTAAAAACACAAACAAATAAGTTAGGTCTGTGAATTTTGTACTATTACGTAAAGTTACTTTCTTTAATTAAAAACCTACGTAATTCAGCGTGGTATTTTTCAAAATTAAATGAATAAAATGTAAATTTTTACATAAAAATTGCCATCACCGGTTGTGCCAAGTTTGAATTAAAACATTAAGTTTATCGTCAGCGGTAACACTTACAAACCCACATTTTTTTTAATTAAAATTATAATTTGCTTCTCTGATGGTGCGAGATACCGCCTTTTGGACGTGAGGTCGTAGGTTCAAGCCCCAACAAAGATTATGACATTTAGTTCGCATGAATTTCCAACTCCGATGATGGAGATTTTAGGCCGCCTTCAGACCTCAGTCGTGGCTGTGGGCCATGGGCTTTTTATAGATAAATAGTACATTCTTTATTGCACAACTTAAACAAATACAGTATACAGGCAAATTTAATGCTAAATAGCATTCTCTACCAGCTAACCTTTGAGTATTAAGCAGTTTGCTTCATCATACACAGTTGCATAATTTGAGAAAATTTAGCTATCCTCTTTTTGTTATATTTTTTCGATTGGCCATTAGCTTTTCCTTTGTTTTTTCTGTAAATAGGTAAGCATGCCAAGCCTATTACCACCATCATAAGCTTTACCATCACATGTTAGAAAATAGTATTCGTGACAAGACCAAGCCCATACGAACCCATGATAAATATCGTAAAACTAAAATTGCTACAGGCACGGGTCGCAAAGCTTGTGCTTACTATTATAATAAGACCCGAGGGTAAATCTTAGTAAAATTTAGATTAGATTAGAAAATTCTTTATTGCACTTTTAAAAAATCGTACAGAGGCGAGTTTAATAAATTTAGTAAAAATATCGCTGTGATTTTATTGAGTTTTTACAAAAGTCACAAAATGGTATTTGTTTTACATATACACGGTGTAACATAAATACCCTATAAGTCCGAAAGGGGAGTATTTTACAGGTCATGGCGAACAGTGTTTGTTCTACGACTTTTGAGATTTTGAAGTTTTTCACTTCAAATGTACCTACACACAGCTAGCGTGGACGTGCGACGCGGTAGGAAGGTATCTACATATACATGCGTGTGTATAGGTCCACGCAAATAGTAAATAAACATTTAGGGTTGTCGCAAAGTTCTAAAATAATAAAAGTTGTACTTTTGTAACAAAATTTCAATTATGATTTATTGAGCCTTTGCACATGTCCAAGCACTCAGGTGGCCAGTCTGATTACGCCCCCTTCGGACTTATAGGGTAATTATGTTACACCTTGTATGCAACGAAATTGCAATGATATTTTTACTAGATTTTGTTTTGAGAATTATGCCTAAGTAATTGAAAGTTTTTAAGTCTTTAACAGCCGAATACTCAAACGCAACTCAAACCCCACTCAATTTAAGTCCCGCTTAAATTATTGCCATCTCTTACAAATGAGTAATGTCAAACAGAGGCAGAGCAATCTTAAGTGGTGATCAAATTTGAATGACGTTTGAGTATTCGGCTGTAAGAGTTTCGTGATAGTTTCATATTTTAATGCCGTATTATAGCGTACGAGCATCCGTTAGTAAGATTAAAGACCGTAATCGTGTTCAAGATCCTACGTTTTTCTTTTCAATGCTGCACTGACTTCCATAACAGACACTCGTCTTTTGTTTCATAGTTTCTTTATTTCTTCACAAATGCGGGTTCTACGATAAAGTTACAAAATAGCTATCAATTTAGGAAGGCCTTGAGTGTGTACTTGCAACCCAATTTAGTAGAACTGTTGGAATGCTAGCGAGTAAAACATATTGTTGCAAATAGTGCGCTAAAAATTTGCATATAGTTAAACTGTGGTTTGTGTTTTCAAAGCTCCGTCGAATATAGTACATCTAAAACCTCGTTCTTGCTTTTCGGTGTCGGTCGGTCTGTTTCAATTCACAATTACCTAATTATTTTATTAAAAAAATAGTGCGTGGAGTCCCTACGCGCCGAGGAAGTGAAACTTCGAGTGCCACGCATTCACTCTTGCTCTTTCTCTTTCTATTCCCCCTCCCCAGGAGCGTTCAACGCTTAACGCAACCTTGTTGGAAGTCGCATTAGAAGTTTCACTTTAAAAAAAAAAAAACTTTTAGGCTATATACTCTTCATTTATGCTGGTCATCACTTAATTATGGATTCCAGTTCAAATCTCAATACTTTTCGATGAACCAATTGTTTCAAACTGCAATTATGCCTGAGATTTCTAAAAGCTTGTTTTTAAAGCATAAAAATATCCTTATGACTTGGAAACTCAATTATCACCAAACTAAGTTACTAAGAGAGATATTATAAAAGAGATATTAAAATGCTGTGTACAAAGGCGTTGGGGCATTTCAGGTCCCGATAAATTAATTTTTAGTTTCATTTTGTTATTTATAGCTTTTGTTGGTTTTATCATAATCTATTATGCAGTAGCAGTCACGAAAACGCAAAATAAAGTAATTGACCGAGCGAGCGAAGCGAGCGAAGCGTCTCAGTTTCCACATTGGCCAAAAATGCGTTTGTCCGGATGTCTGTCTGTCTGTCTGTTCTCCTCTACAGGTCGCATTTTTCAACCGATCTGGACGAAACTTGGTACACAGGTTATATGACTTATTAGAATTTTTTTGTAGCCGGGGATTTGTGATTGGAGGGGTACTTCCCCCAAAAAAAGGGCAAAAAGGGGGCTATTTTATATACTGGATATCTCCACCAAATGAGATCCGATTTCGATTATTCTTTTTTTATTTGAAAGGTAGTAACTATAAGTTGGTCTCATAAAAGTTTGGCGAAGATCTGATAAGGATCTTCAGCATGATGAACAGGATAGCTCATCAAACAATCAATGGTTTTCAATCAAATTTGAGAGAAACACAAAGGACCTCATTCTACACAAGATGATGCAAAAAAATCACAAAACGGAAAATGCACTTGCACATTACATTCCTCAAAAATTTACAAAATTAAATAGAAAAAACATCACATCACACACACACACACACACATACACACACAACATTTTGCATTATAGTTAGTTTTCAATACGTGACAGGCTGCAAGCGTTTCGTCGCTGTTAGAATACTAACTGATAATTATCTTCATGATGTTTTCCTTCACTGAATGAGAGCAACAGCATAATAATAAGCCTTAAATTAGAAATTAATAAAAGTGCACTTAAAGACTTTCAGAGAACACCTTACACGACATTGATGATGTTGATTGATGATGTTGAATATTGGAATATTTAGTATGCTCGCGAGGTCTACAGCTCCCAGAGCCACTAGTTATTTTGACGTAAACAACTGTAAATACGATAAACAACTAAAAAAGACGCATTTTTCGAAGTAAAATGTATAACTAATGATTCCCACCGCTTTATTGTTACATTGTTACATTTTTAAAAACTGCATTGTAAGTGTATTGTAACAAAGTTCCATCATTGCAAGTATTAAAAAATATGGGACCTGGGCTCTATCCAATTTGCCCCAGACCCTTTGATCTTCTTCTTCTAACTTAAGAGCTCAGCTCTTGTCGGTGTAATTTTGCAGTTCTCGCCATTTGTTCCTTTCCAGTGCAGCTTCCTTGACGTCCTTATACGACATGACAGCGATCTTTCCCTTCAGCTGGCTCGTATAGCTTTTACGCGGTCTTCCCTTTTCTCTCTTTCCTTCTACCTTTCCTTCAATGATATTTTTAATCAAACTGTCATGTCGTATGAGGTGTCCCATCATTTTTCCTCTCCGGTTTTCAATAACCCTCATAAGGGCTCTTTCTTCATTCAGCCTACTCAGTACTTCCACGTTAGTAATTTTCTCCGTCCAGCTTATCTTTTCCATTCTCCTCCAACACCACATCTCAAATGCTTCCAGATATTCTCTGTCTATAACCTATGAATTCAAGACAAAAGTCAATTGGTGGACTATGGCTAAGCGTGCTCCACCTTAGGCTGCAGCTACACTTACCATCACGTGTGCTGTCAGCCAAAAACTCAGATATACATCATTAAAAAAAAATTGTGCTGTACGCCTCCACAATCTTGGTTTAAATTGACCCTAAAGGACAGTGCTCACTGGGGAAATTCGCGCTGCGTTTAACCTACGTAGAAACGCGGTCAAGTGTGTCTAGAATTGGTTCAAACAGTTCAGTCTGGGTTTATGTAATGAGGAGTTTGTAGTGCTGAATCCTCTAGCGAGATACGTAGACGAGATTTTATCGGAAAAGTCGTATATAATATACTAGCTGTCGCCCGCGGCTTTGCTCGCGTGGTAGCAGCATACGCGTTATTTGTTTGAATGCTTTGATCCTAATTTTAGACCCTTTAGGGTGCGACTTTTCAAAATTCTTTTCTTAGTGCACCCCTACACTATAAAAGGATACTACCCTCCAAATGTCAGACCTCTAGGACTTATAGTTTAGGCTGTGCGTTGATTGTCGGTCACCTTCAAAAGAGTTTTATACATTTAAATATATATATAACGATAAATATAAAAGTAAACTGAGATTTTTCTGACATAATGTATTGTATTGCATTCATTAGATTCCTGAGGAATCACAAACCTAACAATTTAAAACATTTAATTCATCAATGTATTCTGATTTTAACTGGAGTTCGTACTCCAAGGTCTGATGATGACCAGCAATGATAATTAGACTGTAAGGATATTCTCATATTGTATTCTTTTTAATGATTTTATCAACACTCTGATACCTACTGGTGTCAAATCAAGAACTATAATTGTTTACTAGTTTGTTAGTAGGTATATTTTTCTGCCGCTGAAGCTTTTTTGTAATTTTGTGTTATTCGACTGGCAAATCACAAATAATTATCTATAAATCGTTTGTAATGGTCTGTAGATAGCTCAACTGTTTCATGTGTATTTTGTAAATATTGTGAATATTATAAATACTGTATTAGTTGTAATTTTCTTTGTGTATAAATTATTATAACTTTATAAGGATGCAACATAATAAAATCGTCGCTTGTCATCCCCTAATGTAAACACACCCCCATTTATAATTATGGTCGTCCGGTTCACACCCGACTGCGTTCATATTCCACTGAATATTTCAATTTTAACTTCAGTAGGTTATACTTGTTAGGAACTAGAACACATTTTTTTATATTATTGACGTTTGACTGAGCTGATTGAGATGATGGGGTTTTATTATAGTCAGTTTTGTCTACTTATTTCTTTTATTTCATTGCTAAACAAGTTCTATGTTTTTTTTTCATAAATAATTTCATTGATTTTACATCTTCCGAAATGTTGAAACGTTCGAGCGAGAAGTTTGTCGCTTGTTAGCGTCAATCCAAATAACTTTTACCCAATCAATCAATGAATCAATTCTTGTCTGAATGGCTGTTGATATAAGTACTAAAGTATATTAAACAGTGTTTCCCGCAATTTCGGACGGTCACCAAATAAGTATTCTAGCAAAATTCTCTGTCGAAATGACAGACAGAGACCATAAGTAGAAGAAGCATTAGAAAGCTTAAAAATGTGGACTTATAGGATGGCAATGCTAAAGTAATATCTACCTCTGTAAAATAACAAAATAAAAACACTCTATTCTATTCTATTGTACCTTAAAGAAACCACCTTGATAACTTACAATAGCAAAATCTGGGCAAAACTAACATAATAATATGAGGTTATTGTTTATCTGATATTGCTTTTCTAATCTATTACCGCAGCCTCCCATCTCTCTTCAATAAAAACAATAAGTTATCTCCTGATAATCACAACAAAGGTACAAAGACAGCGCCCCATTGGTGACCCCAAGCCATCAATCATACGTACCCCATGAAAACAATCTCAGCAACAATGGTTGCATCTGACGAAAATAGATTTATGGGATTGTGATCCATCATGGGAAAACTGATGGCTTTCATTGGGTATTTCAGCAATCCCGTTCTCGCTTCGCTCGCCCACAAATTATCATTTACGTTCTAGATTATCAACAGTCGTAAATAAACACAGATTATGCTACTTATGTGTCTAATGAGCCAGTTATAGGAAAGTGAAAATAAAACACGAAAGCAAAAGAAATTGCTAGTACAGACCAATTCAATACTGCCCTACGATTGCAAGCTCTGAACTGCTTTCGATGCCCAGCATAATGTCGAGTGATGTGGCCACAGATATACGAAAACAAGAAGCTATTGGCGGCAAAAAACGCGCTGAAACGCGCTAATGTCACTATTTAGGCCCTTCGCGCACTAGGCAGCCTGGCTGCGCAGCCAGGCTGCGACAGCCAGTAAAACATATGGGAATTCGTGGCTGCCTAGTGCGCGGAGACTGACGGCAGCCACATACATTCGCATACACATGCTCTGGCTGCCGCAGCCTGGCTGCCGCTGCCAGGCTGCCTAGTGCGCGAAGGGCCTTAGTCACACAATACCTATATTTTAGTATGAAAACAGTTCAGAAAACCAAGCTTAAACTTTTTATGAGACCACGATTGCCCCTCTGTACCTTCCTAGTATTACTACCTACTTAGAATTAGATTATGACTTTAGTTTAAAACTTGCCTATCTAGGGTTACTTAGTAGTTCTGTGGTTTCCTCACAAGAGCCCTAACTAAATATTTGCGTCTACCAAGTTAAGGTACCTAGAAACAACTACAGTAAATGATATGGCTGTGTTCACTAGCGACCGATACGACACGGATACATCGTAGGGACTTATTTTTAACCCACTTCACAAAAAAGAAGGAGGAGCTCAATTCGATTAGAAAAAATATTTTTTTATCTGAAAGGGATTGATCTTATTTTTTTTTAATCAAAATTTGTTCAGTATTTTACCTGTTAAATAAGAATAACTGGAAAAAACACTTTATTCACGTACACGACATTGCGTATTTTGCTTACCTGTAACTTTTTTGTGGTGTTTACGAACAATAAAACAGTTATATCATCATCATCATTTGATGATGAAAGCGTATCAAAAGTAGAAATCAAAAAAAGTAATTTATATGTATTATGGTTCTAAAAATTTAAACAAATAATTTATTTATAATTTATTTATAATAATAATATAATATATAATAAATATTATAAAGAGGAAAGGTTTGAATTTTTGTTTGTTTGTTTGTTTGTATGAATTGAATAGGCTCCGAAACCACTGGACCGATTAAAAAAATTCTTTTACCATTAGAATCCTACATTATCCCTGATGAACATAGGCTATATTTTATCCCGGAATTCCCACGGGAACGGGAATTACGCGGGTGAAACCGCGAGGTGCTGCTAGTAATTTATAAGTTTAAAAAACTGGAAAAACCGACTTCAATTTGATACGCCTTCATCATCAAATGATGATGATGATGATGGCAGTTCATTGAGACTGTTCTATTGATCGTAAACACCACAGAAAAGCAAAACACGCAATGTCGTGTACGTATGACGTGTTTTTTCCAGTTTAACTGCTTAATTACTGAACCGATTGTCGTAAATGAAAGATGAGTTGACCAAGACTGATTTTTATTTTCTACCCACACATTGAATATGGTATTGCCTACCGGCATACCTACTTAGCTAAAGTACCTACCTACATGTATATAACTATACGACATCTTTTCCTTATAAGTAATTTTATTTGTTTTTATTTAACAAAATTAAAAATTAAACATCCTAGACTCACAATACAAGTCTGAGGTAGGTATAAGTTAAGATTTACTCACTAAGTAGGTAAATATGAATATGTAGGTGTACAAATCAAACATACACTCTTGTGTAAGAGTGGTTAGAACTAACATAGGTAATAATTATAACACTTAATGTTATTAACTAGTTACATGCATTGATATTATAAATAATTAATTTATTATTTATTAAATTTTTAATTAACATAGGTACATGCATTGGATAAGGTTTGTAGGTAAATAGTGTATCAGTTGTTGTTTTGCAATATTTTTTTACGTGCTTTGACAGCCGCCATTCTGCGGCTAGGAGTGCGGGGGTGCTGAATTAGTACGTCTGGTGGTGGAGGAGCGGTTTGAGCCATAGCGTCCTGACTTGCATCACTAGTATTGCTTTCACTTCTAGGGCTTGCCCATGTTTCCTCGTCACTGACCTGTTCCTGCGAGGTACCGGGAGAAGCTGGTTCAGGCGACTCATTTTCAGGTGTTTGTACCTTAAGCAGATGTCGCCTATTTCGTCTGATCTGTCTGCCGGAACTGTCTGTTACAAAATATGAGCGGGGTTGCATTGCACGCCCTAAAACTTGCGCGCACCTGCGTTTACCTTCATCAGTTACCAAAACCGGTTGACCAGGCGACAGCTCCGGAAGTTTCCTCGCCCTTTTGTCGTAGCACGCCTTATCTGTATGCTGATTTTGTAAAATTTTTTCATAATCATTTTCATTATTTCGACTAGGTTGTAATTTACTTACATGAGCTGGTAATCTCGTATTGAGACGACGTCCCATAAGAAGCTCTGAGGGTGAGCTAATACCATTGCGTGGCGTAGCCCTAAAATTTAAAAGACCTAGATAAAAATCATTACCTGAGTTTATAGATTTTATGAGAATATTTTTTATTGTTTGGACGCTTCTTTCACTCTGCCCATTAGACTGAGGATAGTTTGGTGAACTCGTGGTATGCTCAAAACCCCACATTTTACTAAACTCACCAAACTCTTTCGAGGCATACGCTGGCCCATTATCTGTGATTAATTCTTGTGGAATGCCATGTCTCGCAAACTGATCCCTCATGGCCGTAACTACTGCTTTTGTTCCTATGTTCGTCAATGGATTTACTTCAATAAAGTTTGAGAAATAATCTACAAGGATCAAAAAGTATTTACCGCCGTATTGAAAAATGTCAGAGCCCACTTTGGCCCACGGTAGGGGAGGAATATGATGCGGCATTAGAGGCTCACGTGGTGGACGAGGCGCGCGCTCAGCACAGGCTTGACAGCGGCGCACCATAGCTTCTACGTCACGTGAGATGCCCGGCCAGAACATTACTTCGCGCGCGTGACGCTTGCACCTATCTATGCCCATGTGTCCATCATGTAGTCGAGTTAACATTTCCTGTCGTACCGTTTTTGGAATATAAACTAAATTATCTTTAAAAATAATACCATTGACATATTCAAAACTTTCTTTGTAGGACCATTGTCCTCTAACGCGTTCATCAACTTCATATTTATTAGCTGGCCATCCATCCTGGATGTACCTGATTAGCAACTGACATTCTACATCGTTAATAATAGCATCTTTGATAAGACTTACCTTACTAGCACTGAAACGTACATTTTCTATTAAAAAACAGGATTGCTCCTCTACCTCCTCTGAAACTTTCTCCGTCATCAGCTCCGGTAGCGCCGCCCGCGATAAGGCATCAGCTACAAACATGTACTTACCTGGTTTGTATGTCACTGTAAAGTGATATCCTTGAATGCGCAGCATCATGCGTTGCAGGCGAGCGGGTACAGAATCGAGCGGTTTTTTGAACAACGCCTCCAATGGTTTGTGATCTGATTCTATCGTAACGTCACGACGGCCATACACGTACTGGTGAAAGCGTTCGAGACCGTAAACAATGGCCAAAAGCTCTTTCTCAATCTGCGCATACCTGCCTTGAGTGTCAGTGAGCGTTGCAGATGCGTATTCCACCGGCCGGCCAGCCTGCAGTAGCACCGCACCTAGCGCGTGCGCACTGGCGTCCACAGATAGCAGAACGGGCTCGCGCGCAGAGTACAGCGCCAGCACGGGCGCGGCGCACACAGCGCGCTGCAGTGCACGCGCCGCCTCTTCCTGCGCACACTCCCACACCCACTCACTATCTTTTTTCAATAGATTACGAAGAGGAAGAGCTATTTCAGAGTAATTCGGTATAAATTTCGACAAGTAATTAATCATACCAAGAAATCGTTCCAGGGAGGATCTATCGTTTGGAATGGGCATTTCTTCTATTGCCCTTATTTTATTTCTATCTATCGACATGCCTTCTGCACTAAAAACATGGCCTAAATAACTAACCTTTTTCACTGCAAATTCACATTTTTTATCATTAAACTTTATACCCACCTCTCGTGCCCTGTCTAAAAGTTTCTTCAAGCGTTCATCATGCTGAGACTTGCTGCAACCCCATACAATGACGTCATCGATGAAGGAGTCTACTCCATCTAGATCTTCTAGAATCTGACGAATTTTTGAGTGAAAGACTTCCGACGAGCAGTTGATGCCATATGGCAATCGTAGAAACTGGTACCTACCGAATGGAGTTCCAAAAGTACATAGGTCGGCACTGGCATCATCCAACTGCACCATCCAGAAGCCGGACCTAGCATCCAATTTACTAAAGTACTGCGCTCCCTCCAGCTTGGTGGCGATCTCAGTGAGCGTCGGTAGCGGGTAGTGCGCGCGCCGCACTACACGGTTGAGCGGCCTCGGGTCGAGGCACACGCGGATGCTACCATCCTTCTTAGCTACCACTACAATAGCATTCACCCACGGCGTCGGATGCGATACCTTCCTAATAACCCCCATGTTCTCCATACGTACCAATTCCTGCAAAAGTTTATCACGCACACCTATTGGAATTTTTCTAACAGGACAGATTGACGGCTGAGCAGACTTATCCACAACGATACTGTATTTACCGGGCAACTTACCTAATCCTTTGAATAAATCACTATACATATCTACGTTTATAGCTTGAATACGCTTTACCATTCCTAATTCTTCACATGCATATTTTCCTAATACACTTTGACAATCAAAATCAGCTACAACAAAGCGTAATTGATATTTTTTATTTTTGTACAAACAATCTAGATAGCAATGCCCAACTATAGGTATGAAGTTACCACAGAAGGATTGAGCTTTTGTATTATCTGAATTTAAAATATTAATTGAAAGCCCTAAGCGCTGAAACGTAAATAACGATATAACATTAAGATCTGACCCGGAATCTAACTTAAAACATTCTTTGGCACCTGAACAATTAAATATTAGGGTTTCATACCATTTAGAGTCCTTATTTTCTTTCATCCCCGACAGCGCAGACACATAGTACAACCCGTCACTATCCTCATCATTCTCGTCGTCACTCTCAGTACCGGCAGCATGAAGTTGTAACACACGTTTTCGTAATTTCGGACACATATTTTTAAAATGACCACGTTCATTGCACCAAAAACACATTGCATTTTTTGCTGCACATTTGTATCCATCACACGTCATACCGCACGCGGAACACATCTGAGATTTAGCCACTGTCGTTTCCGTACCGCGTCGCTGCTGGCCAGCTCGCCACATGGCGCGCTGAGGCTGGCGCGATCCGCCGCCGCCGCCGCCGCCGGCTCGCCAACGCCCTCCTGAACCGCCACCTCGCACGCCACCGCCGCCGCTTCCGCCGGGGCGCGCGCCTCGCGCGTTCATGGCGTCGACTGCTACCACCTGTCCCCTAGTCGCCTTGGTCCCCTCAATCTGCTTCTGCTCCTCCGTCGACATTTCATTAGTCTGACAAATCTTGACTGCACGTGACAGTGTGAGATCATCGGCTCTGAGAAGTCTGTCTCGTAACTTGCCGTCCTGAACTCCACACACAATTCTGTCACGCACTAACCCCTCCTCGAGATGCTCAAACTCACATCGCTGGGTAAGAATCTTCAATGCAGTGACATATTCGTCGATTGACTCGCCCTCTTCCTGATTTCTTGAAAAGAACTTGAAACGAGCCATAGTGGTATTTTGCTTTGTCTCAAAATGGGCATTGAATTTACACACTAGAGTGTCAAAGCATTCTTTATTTTCTTCTTTAGTGTATTTGAAAGTAGTGTATATGTCATACCCCTCCGATCCGATCAAATTCACTAACAAACTTGTTTTCATATCCGAAGATTCTTTATCCACTCCAGAAGCTTTGAGAAATACATTAAATTGTCGCAGCCATTTTTGCCAAGCCTCTGCTCGCTTTGCTGGACCACCTTCTAGATTTAATTCCGACGGAGGCCGCGCGTGCTCCATATTTCAAAAACAGTAAATAAACTCCCTATCACTTTATTATTGGTATTAGAATACTATACAACAGCTATTTCAGGGTTTTTCTAATTCTTTTTTAACACCGCTGCCACCATGTCGTAAATGAAAGATGAGTTGACCAAGACTGATTTTTATTTTCTACCCACACATTGAATATGGTATTGCCTACCGGCATACCTACTTAGCTAAAGTACCTACCTACATGTATATAACTATACGACACCGATTATGGTAAAAATTTTATGGGACCAACCTGGAAGCATACCCTTTCAGATAAAAAAAGATTTTTTCAAATCGGTTCATAAATGACGGAGTTGAGGTAAGAAACCTCAATAAAAAAAATGGGACCAATCTGGAAGCATACCCATTCAGATAAAAAGAATTGTTCAAATCGGTTCATAAATAACGGAGTTTGAGGTAACAAACATAAAAAACAACCGATTTGAGAACCTCCTCCTTTTTTGAAGTCGGTTAAAAAAGTCTCTTACATCCGTACTTGATTTGACTTGGCTGGTTATAAGAAAATAAAATATCGCAAAAAGAAGGTCATTCCACTCGTTTAAGATAAAGCATTAATCTCCTTCTAATGATTTATTTCGTCTGGCTATCGTCCTGAGGTTTCCCTCCAAAGATTTAGGGTTCCGCAAACGTTAGGTAAAATCTTATTTTACGAAGCGTGAGTTTATTACACGGGTTTTATGAGATGCTATGATAATATCTTATGCTATAATTTCTTTTTCTTAGTAGTAATGCTTAGTATTTACAATATTTTAAAAATACACATGGAACTTACAACTAACACAGTATTTACAATATTCACAATATTTACAAAATACACATGAAACTTAAAACTAATACAGTATTTACAATATTCACAATATTTACAAAATACTCATGAAACAGTTGAGCTATCTACAAACCGTTGCAAACAATTTATAGATAACTCAACTGATGAGCTTTAAGCTACTTTAGAGTGCTGGAGCATTTATGAACCTTGGGATGCCCTAACCCTAGCCATGTTGACTGTATGAAAATTACCTTCTAAACGTGAAATCACGTGGTTGGACCTACTCCGAAGATTCGTTTGTTTTACACTGCGCGACCACGGCCTTTTGAAATATAAACTTACTTAATAGCCTAAGTCCGCTATACAAAGATTTGGACCGAGCTGGTTAATGGGCTAAAACTATTTTACTATCAATTAAATTGACCAGTTGAGCTATCTATAAATCGTTTGCAACGGTTTGTGGATAGCTCAACTGTTTCATGTGTATTTTGTAAATATTGTAAATACTGTATGTTTGTGAATAAAATGTTTATTTTATTAAATATGTCAATAAATATATTACAAATGGGTTGTCGAAAAAATTTCAGTCCAGAATAAAAATTTTAAAAAATATTGTATCTGATTTGGTTAACAGACAAATTCCATACCAATCGAAAGTATGAAACCCATAGAATAGGCAAACGTTAGGTTGACTAGTTTTTTCCCCCCAAGTTTTGACCTGTTTATGTTCATACCTCTTGGGTAGGCAGGTATGAACATAAACAGGTCAAAACTTGCATCGGTCTACTTAATGAATTAAAGTTAAATTAAAATAAAGATTATTTCATTACGAACACGGTAGTTTAGGGTTGTCTGCGAAAAATCAGTCCTGAATTCCGGTTGTCAAGGTTTAAAAAGTGAAATTTTTTATTAATCATATTCGACTGAAATTTTTTAGACAACCCATTTGAAATATATTTATTGACATATTTAATTGATTATAAAATAGTTTTCATCCATTAACCAGCTTGGTCCAAATCATTGTACAGCGGGATCCTGTATTAAAATCATTATTCGGAGTAAAGACCCTGACATTTCATATTCTCTAGTCAACTGGGTTATAAGATAGGCCCTAAGTTTTTTTTTTTTTAATATTCAGCGGCAGATTCAGCCGAGGATCTCAAGAGGCGCAAGTATGCAGGTCTCGATAGGGCCTACACATTTGTGCCTCTCAGAGTCGAGACTCTAGGTCCGTGGGGTACCGAGGCCCTTCGGGTTTTCAAAATTCTTTCAGGGCGTCTAGTTGAAGCGACGCGTGACCCGAGGGCTGGTGATTATCTAGGCCAGCGTATCAGCATTGCTATTCAGCGCGGCAATGCGGCCAGTGTCTTGGGTACGCTTCCGACTGGTACTGATTTGGACCAGTTGAGCTATCTATAAATCGTTTGCAACGTTTTGTAGATGGCTCAACTGTTTCATGTGTATTTTGTAAATATTGTGAATGTTGTAAATACTGTATTAGTATTATTATTAGGCTTAATTTAAAAAAAAAAACATATTTTGTTAAATAATCATTATCGGTGTATATTATCTAGTAAATACAGCATGCGTTGTGCGGACAATGTAGAATCTTAAACAAATATAAAACCGAGAAAAAAAAACTAAAAAATATTTTAAACAAAACTAAACAGTTAAAATAAAATGTAGATATATATTAAATGAGATGAATTAATCGTTACACTAGTTATAAACACTTGATTTCATCAATTACTATTTCGTTCTTTAGGCTAATTTGTGCTTCTACCACGACTAAAAGGTAGTTCAACCATGTTCTAACAATGACTACGGGTAACTTTACTTCCATCTGTCTGCGAACTTGACTCATTTGTGTTTATCTAACTTTAGCCTCTGATAGCGGTACAATGTCACTGTTACATTGAGTGACGGAAGAGAACTATGATTAATTGCTCGCATTGGGTCTAAGACATAGAAACCCTTTTGAAGTTATACTTCTAATGCGACTTCCAACAAGGTTGCGTTATTCGAGAGGACATAGTCTCTGTCTCTTTTCTATTCGGGGGAATAGAAAGAGACAGAGACTAATACACTACAACCAAATATAGATGGCATTGTTCAGCAATTCAGCATTTGACCGCCCGTGTTTTTGAAGTTATACGACTTCCAACTGACAGCAGGGGGAATATAAAAAGAGACTATAATACGCTACAATCAAAATATAATAGATGGCAGTGTTCATGCAATTTTTTACTTTTTATTTTGAAGTGAAAATTTAGTACTGCATATTATGCAGTACTAAATTTTCACTTCAAAATGTACATAAAAATGAATACTAAATTAATTTCACATTAAACACAGAGCGAGAGTGAATGCGTGGCACTCGAGGTATAACTTCTTCCGCGCGTAGGGACTGCACGCACAGGTTTTTTATATTTAAGAGAACCTCAATCAGAGATCACGAACAAATCTGATAGTCGCCGCGTTACGTAAACCTAACATATTCGAATCGTATTGCGCGTCAACGCCAGCTCGACTGCCGAACGTTTTAGCGTCACCGCGCAGTGTATCTCGGATACGTTAGCGACTGTCACATTTATACGTTATCAAGACACAGTTCAATACCAAAGCTTACTGTATAAATATCGTAGTACAATGAAAATATAAAAGCTCAAGATAACCATATCATCATCAGGACTTCTCAATGGAGAACCAGGATTTCGGTTTAAGAGAGACTTAACCCAGGTCTTCTGCTTGGAAGTGGTTTGATCCCGCTATTAGGGTTTGCTCAGACCAATCGTGGTCCACCTGAATCTGGTGCTTTATCCCTTTAAACCTTGATCCCTTGATCACTTTGATCCCCGTAGTCCTGGATCCGCTTTCTCGCCCGTTCTAGGCTCTGGTCTTTGAACTTTCACCTAGAATCCCCTAGTTTATAAGATCGAACCAACTGGAAAAAAGTTCACATAGTCCGATTGATCGATGTGGTCGAACCACGTGGCCAAAATCGTTCTAAACGATTCTTGTCATTTTAGTGACTAAATAATTTTCTGATTCATTTCGGTTTGACAACCATTACTTGTTTATTAATTTATAATGATTGATTAGGGTGAGCCCGCTACGGAAATCAACAGAATGACTTATTGAGTTCCCCCAAAACTTAAAGGGGTTTCTCAAGAAATTATTCATAAAAATCCCGGTGTGAGAGGAGGTGAGAACTAAGTTATATACTTTGAGAAACAGTGAATTATGTAAGACGTAAATTATTGGATTATATGGATTTAGATAAATTATGCAAAACTTCTGTTTTTAACCGACTTCAAAAAAGGAGGAGGTTCTCAATTCGGTTGTATTTTTTTTTATGTTTGTTACCTCAGAACTCCGTCATTTATGAACCGATTTGAAAAATTCTTTTTTTATTTGAAATGGTATGCTTTCAGGTTAGTCCCGAACTGCCATCATCATCATCATTTGATGATGAAGGCGTATCAAATTGAAGTCGATTTTTCCAGTTTTTTAAACTTATAAATTATTATTTGTTTATTTAGCCTTTATTTTAGATAGACTACATGTAACTATAAAATAATTCCTATACAACACCATAAACACTGTTATCTGCTTGCCCTTTTTGGGCAAAGGCCTCCTCCATTCTCTTCCACTCCTCTCTGTCTCTATTAGCTACCCTTGTCCATGGTTTTCTCGCAGTACTCGTTTAAGAATACTAAATTATTTTTGTTTAAGATTAAGGAACGCTGGCACCACGACCTGCATGCGAACTCCTTTAACTGGGAATGTAATATTACTATGTAATATTACATAGATCCTTGGCTAGTTGATAGTTCCGCCCATTGTAATATTACTATGTGTACTTATATTATATAAAACTGAAATAGCCAAAAACTAAAATTAAAGATATGGATAAACTAAATATGCAGATCTACTAAATAAACGATTCTGATTCCGAAAATCGAGTTTGTCTGTTTGTCTGTTTATCTGTTTGTTTGTACGCGGATCACGTCTAAACTACTGGACCAATTTCAATGAAACTTATACCATTCGGAAGCCCTTTTTCCGGATTGAAACATGGGCTATATCTTATTGATTTCAAAGACATGGATACAGCTTGAACTCTCTAAACCAAAAGCAGCCTTTGGCACGAGGTTCAGCGTATACTGGTTGACAGATATTTTGGTAGAAAGTTTCGCACGCGTACGAAGTCGCGGGTATCAGCTAGTTTAATTAAGAAATACTGTCTCAGGTTTATTTTAAATCGTTTTAACACTTGGTGTTATGGAAAAAACAATACTCAAATGATTATAATTATCTTGGAACACACGACTAAAATACGTCTTTTCGGCCCTACCACGGAGTTATGTTAATTCGTGAACTCGAATTTATGTCACGGCAGTGCCACGTTACCTCAAACAACACACTTTGGTTGTTCTTGTTGTCAAAAAGCACAATTTCGAGGTCGACTTGAGGCAAGAATTATTAAAAATTCCACTAGACATGTCGAGAGAGAGTTCTGGGACCACATTATGTTTGTGTAAGGAGTGAAATTCAAAACCAAATGTCACAGATAGATTCCTGTGTCTTCAACGATCTTTAGCAAATAAACAAACGTGTTTGATAAACAATAGTAGGGGCTGCCAGATTAAATTTCTGTCACGATTATTTTGATTTGATCACATATTACGTGCGTCGCGTGCCTCGTGTTTGAAGCTGATGAGTTTAATTAAATATTTTAATACTTGATGAAACATTGTGCTGATAACTCTATCGTAAAGCCATGATTGATGGTTTTAAGCATGTTTTAAGATTGTTTCCGTGTTTGGACACATCACTGGCGACGCGGCGCCACGACTGTGTGACGCTTGGAAGAATGATGTGTGACGCCACGCCACGGTGACGTGAACGGCGATATATTCCAGAAATCCCCACTAAGCATACCCTACCAGGGGCCTTATTCACTATGACCAATACAAGCGCGTTACGCAGCACGACAAGACAGCGGCGTGAAATCGCCCTATGCCTATGCCGTATTTCCTATGCCATAAATGTCATTCCTTACGGTGACGTCATACGGTTACGGCAAGGAATCTCTTAAGTCATACAGAATAATGCCCCTGTGGTCGTCGCGTAGACTCACATCACGGCAGGAACCATCGCCTGTCATTTGTTTTGAAGGCAAGACATTGTATTTCTCAACTGCCGAGTGGGTGCGACGTGACTTGAGCCGCCGCCGCCGTGGTTATGTGTCCTGCATACTAGTGTGTTTAGTTTACGTATACCTACTACAAAGTTCACGTAAAATTGTAGAGGTTTGTAGAGGTTGAGCAGCGCCCCTAGCGAGTTGTTTACAAAACTGATGATTCTCCAAACAAAATTCTGTTTTCCTTACCACGTTATCAGATTTATCTTGGATCTAACAAAAACCGCCAAAACCACGTGCGTGGTTATTTGGTTCCCTGTCAATAAGTTGTCAGATTTATTGTAACATATAAATCTGACAACTTATTGACAGGGGACAACTTATTGACAGTCCAAAACACACGCGGTTTTTGGTGGTTTTTGTTAGATCCAAGATAAATCTGGAAACATAATTTGGGGGTAAATGTACACTCGGCATGCTTCTGTCATTTATTTTGAAGGCTTTAATTTATCTAAATACTACTTTTACGATAGTTTTTACTGCATAATTATAGGTACCCAATTAGAAAAAGAAAATGGAAAGTTTCTAGGCTCCGGGTGGCAGGTCTTTGCGAGGCCCTTGTCCTACGGAAAAGTACCTATGTGATGCGAAAGTAGGTCTGGTTTTTGGTAGGTTTTCGTTATGTTTGACGAGAAATGCTAAAGTTATACAAATAAATAAAATTTCAGTTTTAAAATATTTTTATTACATTGAAAGATTTACAAAATTAACAAATACAAAGACAATAAATTTTAAAATTGATGTTTGCGGCTTTTTCTTTAATTAAAGCACAATAATCTAACGAATGAGCTACATCATTTTCGATTGAAAGAAAAGCAAGGGCTGAAAGCTGATCCTGTGTCATCGAATCAAATTCCTCAAATATGTTTTAGTAATATACTGTTATGTTATAACCTTAATAAATAATTAAGAATCAAAATCAAAAGTTTTAAATTAAAAAAAATATAGTTAAATAAATCTGGTTTTTTTTTTAATTTGCTTGACGCGAGGCCCCTGCAAGAGCGAGGCCTCGATTGCCCTGTTCGCCATCCCATGGCCTAGTCCGCTGCTGTTCATTCATAAAACAATTTTGAATTTTGTCTCAATTTTCTAAACTGACTGTATTTACCTAAGAGGTAGTCAGAGGTATGCCCAAATTATACATTTCATAGCTCCTTAAACATCCACCAGGTTTAGACGTGCCCAATTTTCTTTAACTTCTTGAATAAATCAAAACCTAACTTCATAATTGAATCGTGTACGTTTGATCTTTTGGCATTGGACAGTGTTTTTCAATTATTCCATCCAAATCTCTACGGAAATAAGATCCCAGCGAAATTCAGAAGTTGGAAGAACTTTCATCAAAATTAACACTTGAGTTTTCGACAACTATTAAAAATTTAAAAGCTAGAAAGCGAGTTCTGGAAATTAATTTCCTTTAGAACTTTGGTTTCTGTGATTAGCTGTTTTTTACTAGAAGTATAGATCATTAATACTATACCACAGATCATATAATACTATACTAGCCTAAACCATATGTCTGGCGTCATGGCTCAGTCGGTAGTAGCTCTGCCTTCCGTGCTGTGGGTCGTGGGTTCGATCCCCACCGAGAACAAACATTTGTGTGTTGTAAACATAGATGTTTATTCTGTGTCTGGGTGTTACTATGTATTATATGTATGTATTTACAAAAAAAATGTATATATGTATCGTATCAGCCATCTAGTTTCCATCGTACAAGGTTTGCTTAGTTTGGGACTAGAAGGCGTTGTGTGTTAAGTGTCCGTGAATATTTATTTATTTATTTAAACCACAGATAAGCAAATACTAGACTATAGGTACCCTAAATAGAAAAGTGAAGACAGTCATGTAACGAGAAGAGTACTAAGTAATGGATGTGGATGGATATTGTAGATGGAGCCAAGAAAACATGGATGGATTGTGTAAAAGATGAACATTGAGATTACACTATTTGCAGCAAACGTCAAACGTATACAATCCGGCATAAAACAATCACTTTATTACACTCTATGAGGGTATTCTAACTATTCCTTACCCTATAAAGGGTTTAATTATAGGATACCAGCTTCCGCCCGCGACTTCGTTCGCGTCCCATTGGATCCCGTTAATTTTCCGGGATAAAAAGTATCCTATGTTACTTCTAATACCTCCAAGAATATGTGTACAAAGTTTCATAATGATCGGTTAAGTAGTTTTTGCGTGAAAGCGTAACAAACAAACTTACATTCACATTTATAATATTAAGTAGGATATTAGTAGAATTCAGGGGTATTATATTCCCATACAAGTACCCAGCGCGATGATATTAAGGGATATGAGCCGAAGCGGACAAAAGCGTATTTTGCCAGTCAGCATCATCCAATTTCTAAATAGTTTCACCTTTTAGGGGTAGTTAAATACCCCTACTATTGGTTCTCGATGAACTTTGAACTTTCGTTTAAAAAATTATTTTATATCTGAATGGGTAATGGGTATTATATAATCTGTGGTAATGGTATGGTGGAATGGTACCTTGGAGGAATGTACGAGTATATATACTTACTTTCAGATCATTCTCGGATCAAAATTGGTTCAGTAGTTTGGCAAATTGAAAAAAACACGTAGGTATACCTACGACATTGCGTATTTTGCTTTCCTGTGACTTTTCAGTGGTGTCTACGATCAATAAAACAATCAGAATTAACTAGATGTTTGGATGTTTGTGTTTCAATCGCGCTGCAACTACTGGTCCCATTTGGATAAAACTTGGAACATAATATAGTTTGTAACGTGGATTCACATACAGGCTACTTTTTATCCTGGAAAACCGACAGGATCAAACGGGACGCGGACGAAGTCGCGGGCGAAAGCTAATTTAAATCTATACTAATATTATAAAGAGGAAAGATTTGATTGTTTGTTTGCAATGAAAGGCTCCGAAACTACTGGACCGTTTTGAATAATTTTTTCACCGTTACGAAGCTACACTATCTCCGTGTGACATAGGTTATATTATATTTTCAAAAAAATTAGGGAGCCTTACTAAGACTCCAATAATGTAACCCAAGGTGTAAAAAAATACCTAAAAAAACCCGTGCGAAGCCGGGACGGTCCGCTAGTCTTATATATAAGTAGGATTTTATGGTAGGGGCCATGGTCTTTACTCTTTACAAACCCTATACAACAATACCCCGAAAGGCATCTAATTTGTATCAGCAATGTATCGACAAAGGGTACAATTTGCTTTTGGATGAAAGCCTTGTAAATGCTGTTTTACACTACCAACGACACGACACCTAGGTATTCTATTTACTTCTTAGATTCAAATTGTCTTGAAATGGCTTCAGTATAGCATGCTACGTCAAATACAGCGGGTTATTATTATTTTTATTAAGGACTCCCGTTTCCGCATTTAGACTCAGGTTGGTCCATTATACGTGGGGGGGGTGAACTGGCTATGCGTGCAGCCAGCCTAACTCCTCCCAGAAGCACAGAAGCTTCCTGGGGGCTTCGCAGGCTTGGTGGAGTGACCTAGGGATGCTTAGTGTTCGCGTTCAGAGATCCGGCTCGTAAGGACCAATGTTCGCGATCAGAGATCCGGCTCGTAAGGACCAATGTTCCCGATATGATGTTATAAGTGGACTGTATCTATTTTTAGGGTTCCGGGATCGGCTGATGGTATGCCAAAATGATGGTGGTAGTAATAAAAACGCGAGGTTACTAAAACACAATATCAAACTCCGGGTCAGGTAGGCTCGAGCAGAGCGACGGCGTAACGTAACTATCACCCGTGGAGCGCGGACAGCAAAAAGCACACAGTTAAAGGGGGCGTCCACAATATATAGTTGTTAAGCCGTCGACCCCGCTTCCAAGCTTACGTGGCGGGGAGCTCTTTCGATCTTTATTACCAAAATACTATTCATAATTATACAATGCAAAGAGATGTTTCCTTACCCATTAAATCTAATGTTTTTACAGTTCTGTTTTTAGTCGGCGCAATTACAGAGGTTGGTTTATGACGGGCGTATTGGCTCGCTATTACTCGCTAACAATATTCGTGGGATCCAGTGTCCCTATTGTGAGTCGCCGTCATAAACCTTTGAGCGTCTTTGCAACTTCTCTGAAGTAAGCGTACATTCTACCAACCTAATTGCTTGCTATTGGTTCTTTTGTCTGGCGTTACAAGCCGGGCCCAACTTTCCCACGTACCTACGATCTCTAGGTACGTAGCCTACTCGCTTCGAGGCTATCTAGCTAGGACCGACCCTCATATGACTGCCGAACTAACACCTAAGCTTATGTAATCTGTAGATAGGTTTCTCGTCCCTACTAAGACTTAACTACCTAGCTAGGTAAGGCGTCCAAGTTCCTGGCCTGACCCAGCGTTTTAACTCTATTCTAGGGATCTACCTACCTACTTCAGTCTCTCAATAAAACACTAAACAGTGAATCGTATAATTATGGCTTAACCTACCTGACCAATAACTATTCTATATGCTTAGGGCTACTAGGTACTCTTATATCTAACTTATAGCTATTCTGTCGTGCACATCCTCCCGCCATCGCGCTCTCGCGATTCTACGGTAGCACGACAGCCTTCTTCGTGGTACGCCGTAGGGTGTGTCCGGCGCTGGTGATGACGTCCTCCGCCCGGGTCTCGCCGTCTTGCCGTGGATCCGATGCCGCGATCCGTCCTCTTGGCCACGCGTCGCTGAGTGGGTTCTCGTCGCAGACGATGGCGAGGTCGCCGACCTTCGGCGAGTTGCCAGCAGTGTGGAGCTCCCGCCGGTGCTGAACGGCGCGTAGGTATTCGCGCAGCCACCGGCGCCAGAACTCGTCTGCCATCTGTCGTGCGCGCCGCCAGTGTTGCCGCGCATACTCGTCGTCGTCGGCGATTACCCCTGATGACGGTACGTGGTCGATGTCCCTCAGTCAGTCGGACGTCGAAACTAAGAGCCTCTGGATCGTCCGGTGTCACGCCCACATGACTGTGTGAGCGTGAGTTTGCTGCGGCTTCAACTTTGGCCGGTAGGGTGACCAAAGTGTCTTCTATCGGGCCCATTCCGTGAAGCGTTGTTAGAGGGGCCTCCTTCTTGAGGCGCACCATACGCTCCCGAGCGCTACCTGTGCCTTCTGGCACTACTGGTGGGATGTACCGCCACTTGAGGGAGCGGTCGTTGTCTTCCTCTTCTATGACCGCGAGCTTCGTCACCTGTAGCTCGCGATCGGCAGCTTCCAAGCCAGTAGCGCTGTGGGTCGACGTCTCTCGTGGGCAGCCGCGCCGCACGATGTAGGGGCGTAGCACGATAGCGGAGTTGCTCCCGCCTTTGGAGACCGTCGGATCCTTGGAGTGAGCCGTGACTACGCTAATCGTGGTCTTGTCGTTCGGTGCCCAATCTTCCAAGCAGGCTTGTCGATGCACAACGTGCACCTTCCTGTTGACTCTCTCAGCTTGTTCTATGGACACAAAACTAGTTAGGTGACAGTCCATAAAACGATACCTTTCGATTATTGCAGCTTCTGCCCGGTCCTTGTAGTCGATGTCTCGTGCGTTCTCCCTCTTTGTGAAGAGAGGCGCGCATGGTGATGGCGAAGTCCCAGGTATGACCGATGTCATACGTTCCTCATTGGGCGTCTCGTTCACTCCTGTGTCGCCATGTTGCATGCATCTCAAAGCGTCTCTGTCCTGGGGCAAAGTTCTTACCTGCATAAATATTTCTTCTATGCCGCTCGACATCAATGCGTAGTATCCAAAACGCATCTTCACATCTGGTAGTGACCGTAATAGGTCTGGCCCTGTAAACAACGTGTCCCTCAGACTTATTTCGGCTAACTTCGCCGTGGGATCATAAGCCATCTTTGTCTTCGGTTCGGCTCGGTTCGTTATAGCAAGATAAGACCGGTGCCATGTCCTTCCGTTAGTGCTTGGTGACTCAGCATGCCCCGTGTAGTCGACGACAAGTAGGTTATTAACGCGTCCGTTGTACTTAGCTTTCCGTTCGCTTTCTTGATCGAGCTTGCTATCTAAGTCCAATAACCTCTTCATTGCGTTGTCGTGCGGAGTCATCCGGTCGTTCCGCCTCCGGAGTCCGGTCCCAAATTGTCCGTCAGGTATACACCGGCTTTTCTTTCCTAAAAGTCGGACGGCCCTTTGTTCGGGATGACTCACCGGTTTTATCTCCTGTTTCGTTAGCGACTCTAAACGGACCAAATCCTTCATGTTTTCCTGGAATTTGTCAGTTTGTCGCACCGCTGCCGTCGATACTTGTCCACACGAAGCTTTATCGTCGGCCGCGGCTTTGTCTTTGCAGTCGTGAGGTACACGATCTGGGTGCGTGAGTGAGGAGACGGGTTGTATGCTCCGTCCTTGTCTTACCTCATTTGCGTACACTCGCTCTACCTTTTTCTCGGTTTCCTGACCGTCGGGGTTATCCTCAGAGGTCGTCTCAGGTAGCGTGTACACTCCGCATTTTTCCACTTCTTCGTTTAAGAAAGCGGAAATCTTTCTCAGCTCTGGAACGTCCTCATACCGATTGTACCTCAGAATAGATGTTAGTTTATCTATACATCTTACCATTTCTTGACTCTGTAGGTACGTCTCTGGGCCCAGAGCTTCTACAGTGACCACTGTATTGGCCACTTGTCCAGCAAAGACGCGTACTTCTTTCGCATCGTCGCTTACCTTGTCTAGTTGGCGTAGCTTTTCTATCTCGGCTGACACCAACGCCTCCAATCGCCCGAACCGTCTCTCGAGAGCCTCCATGATGGCTCCTGGATCGAGCTGACCCACCAACAGGCTGCTCACAGCCTCGTACGCATCACCCATCAGGTTTTTTCGTACGCGCGCTACGTTCTCCGACTTTGAGAACAACGACTCACTGTCTCTAAATGCTGCTTTAAATGCTGACCACCCACTCACCTGCCCATCGTAGAGGGTAAGCTCTTGTAGGTTCCTCGGCGGGTCCCTCCTCGTCGCAATCAGCGATGGCACTTCTGCTAGCTCCTCTGAGCCAACGGCAGACCCCTGCACGGGGGGTGGCGGCTCGGCCACCCGACCGGGTCGACTCGGGACACGGTCCTCCCGCACTCCTTGGTCTTTCGTCACAGCAGACGCCTCCTTAGGGATACCCACATGGCCGGCAGGTAGCGACGATTGATCTTCAGATCGTCGCTGCAGCCATCTCGAGTTGCAAACGGAGTCTTCTTCTTCCGCTCGCTTGAGAGCAATCTCAGCGAGCTTTTCAGCGGCTTTGGCCGCCACAACAGCGGCTTTGGCGGCCTCGATACGCATATCCGCCAGATGCTCACGAGCCTCCCACACTTTCTTAGAAATCTTTGACCTACGGGACCGGGGTAACTGCGTGTGCGTAGGCCTATGCCCGGTCCGCACAACTCTCTCAGCAGTTACCTCCGCAGTCTGGATCTCTAATCTTGTGGCGGCCTCGATGCTTCCGCTTCCATCCGTGGTGATTTCTGCCGCGGTTTTGTTTACACTAACCTTCCGTGTTCGCGCGTCGTCGCGACCGTGTTTGCTCCTAGTAACCAGCATTCTCGAATCTTGAATGGCTGCTTCAGCGATCCGATTCGTTAGGATCACTGTTCCCGACAGCTGCTTCAGAGATCCGGCTTCGTAAGGACCAATGTTCGCGTTCAGAGATCCGGCTCCGTAAGGACCAATGTTCGCGTTCAGAGATCCGGCTCGTAAGGACCAATGTTCCCGGTATGATGTTATAAGTGGACTGTATCTATTTTTAGGGTTCCGGGATCGGCTGATGGTATGCCGAAATGATGGTGGTAGTAATAAAAACGCGAGGTTACTAAAACACAATATCAAACTCCGGGTCAGGTAGGCTCGAGCAGAGCGACGGCGTAACGTAACTATCACCCGTGGAGCGCGGACAGCAAAAAGCACACAGTTAAAGGGGGCGTCCACAATATATAGTTGTTAAGCCGTCGACCCCGCTTCCAAGCTTACGTGGCGGGGAGCTCTTTCGATCTTTATTACCAAAATACTATTCATAATTATACAATGCAAAGAGATGTTTCCTTACCCATTAAATCTAATGTTTTTACAGTTCTGTTTTTAGTCGGCGCAATTACAGAGGTTGGTTTATGACGGGCGTATTGGCTCGCTATTACTCGCTAACAATATTCGTGGGATCCAGTGTCCCTATTGTGAGTCGCCGTCATAAACCTTTGTGCGTCTTTGCAACTTCTCTGAAGTAAGCGTACATTCTACCAACCTAATTGCTTGCTATTGGTTCTTTTGTCTGGCGTTACAAGCCGGGCCCAACTTTCCCACGTACCTACGATCTCTAGGTACGTAGCCTACTCGCTTCGAGGCTATCTAGCTAGGACCGACCCTCATATGACTGCCGAACTAACACCTAAGCTTATGTAATCTGTAGATAGGTTTCTCGTCCCTACTAAGACTTAACTACCTAGCTAGGTAAGGCGTCCAAGTTCCTGGCCTGACCCAGCGTTTTAACTCTATTCTAGGGATCTACCTACCTACTTCAGTCTCTCAATAAAACACTAAACAGTGAATCGTATAATTATGGCTTAACCTACCTGACCAATAACTATTCTATATGCTTAGGGCTACTAGGTACTCTTATATCTAACTTATAGCTATTCTGTCGTGCACACTTAGGATTTCTTGTCGTTGCGTTGCTACGCCCTCGCATTCCAGGACTACGTGGGCAGCTGATTCTTCTTCGGTGACACAGCCTCTGCAGAGTGGACTATCTGTGGCTCCGATGTTGTATAGGTGTTTATTCAAGGGACAGTGGCCTGTCAGGGTCCCTACGATGATTCTAAGGTTTCGTCTATCCAGGCTCAGTAGACGGCGTGTTAGTCTTGGTGTGCAAATACAGCGGGTATTTCAGAAAGAAAAAATCTGGTATCCCCACTGGTAGGAATGAATATTGGCATTCCTGAATATACGAATTAAAACCATAATATTTTTTTATTTAATGCTGTTTATTGATTATATTATCAACGAAAAAGACATTTTACATCATCTAAATTTATTATAATTTTGGGATTGGGGATGTTACAAAAATCTATTTTCAATCCCAGTCCCAACAATACCTAAATAATCTTTTATTTAGCAGCAGAGGTCGCGAGGACCTGTTATTTTTCGACGGTACACTCCTTATTGCAGTATGGTGCTGAGCTATGGGGGCGTGCTGCCGATTGGGAGCGCGCCTTTCGTATGCAAAAACGCGCCATACGTGCTTTAGTTGGAATAAGACGAGACGTGTCCGCCAAGCCCCACTTCAAAGAATTAGGCATACTCACATTGCCCTGCATTGTCATAATGCAAGTGGCAGTGTATGTTAGGCAAAACCTCGGAGAGTTCGCGAAGCATAGCGATATGCACTCTTACAACACGCGGAACGCGAGCAAGTTCGCATCTGTGCCGCGATCCCTGGCGAAGTCCTCCAAGTTAAGTCACGTGATGGGTCCTACCGTGTATAATAGACTACCTAAAGGCGTCACTTCCGCCGCTAGCTTGCAGAGTTTTAAAGCCCGACTAAGACAGTGGCTGATCGAGCAGACCTTCTATAGTTTCCACGACTTTCAGTCCTTGGTATTGACTGCTTGAAATCTTATTACCTTATTATCGTTATTTATTTTAATGATTTTGTTTGACCTAATGAAATATTTTGACATTATTATGCATTTGCATTACTGCAATGTATCCTTGTGACATATAATACTCTGCACCTAAGCATTTACATTTTTTATTGTTCTTTGAATACTTGAGGTAATTAATTATTATTATTATTTTATTCTTATTTAAATTAATTTGTATGTGACCTGTAACTAAAAATTACCAATAAATGCTTATGACTTATGACTTATGACTTATTTATAAATCTACTCGAACGAAACCAAATAATAAACTCTGTACTCTGTAAGTTTAAAACACCATATTTAGATGCATTTTGTAAAATTTCAAAAATAATAATGCTGTTAAGGCTTTAATTCCATATAACCATACGCAATCACCTTTAGCGGTTCTCGTTTCTCGAGGCATGCTGTTTAGTTTAGGTTTAGACTAAATAACCAAACCACAGATCATGTTATACTATGCTAGTAACCAAACCCAAGTTTCGCCCATGCCCAAGCCACTATTTCGTTCAGCACAGCGCCTGAACCCGCCTCTAGAGGCGTCTCTACATCAGTTTTCTGTTCTCTGAGTATTGTGAAAAGTAAATTAGCTAAGATTCCAAGGTTTGCAGTGTGGTATAACGCAGTCATTAGTCTCTACAATACATTTTTTGCAAATTAATTGCACAGTTAATCCTTGAGTTGAGAACCTAAAGTGCGATCTATGCGTACACATGTAATCAATGCTTATAGAAACCCAATCCACTTATTACGGTTCGTAAATATGTTACGACTTTTGTACTTTTAACCTTTTCAGTAGGCTAGGCTTACAGCACCCTCTAATAATTGACTAGAGTTTGTATTTGGGCATAAATTTGCATGTAATTTGGTGTTTTTCAATTCTTTCTGCTGCGTAAAACTGAATTGTGGTTGTAAAATCTGATTGTAAAGTGATTGACAATGATAATAACTGCCAAGATATTAGAAGAGTTGTTTTTTTTACCCTGTAGGAGGTAACCACACGAAATCGAATTCGTAACGTATAAAAAATATTAAAAATATAAAGAGAAAGTATAAAGAACACGCCTTGTGTACAAAAAAGTGTGGCAGCCTAAAAGCGTTCGAAAATTTTGCACACTAGCTGATACCGATATCTACACGATAATTAACGTCAGTGATTCAGTGTGATAGTGTTTGCACTAATAAGGTTTTGAGTTGATGAGGATAATATAAGACAGTCAACTAGTTTTTTTACGAAGAGGTAGGTACTTTGGTCACTTTTCGAGAATTATGGGAAAAAAAATCGTACACTTTGATATCTACAAATAAGTTGTAAGTTAGGAAGAGGGTTTTTTTTATAAAAATAAATCTCATTCCATTCCATTAATTGATCGAGAGAGCGAAGCGAACGAAGTTGCTCGATGGGAATAACCCGTTCCAAACATTATTGTCACGAAGGATATAATATTCACAATGTATGTGATTTAGCTGTCCGCCAATATTGTAATAAGTACACACAAAATGTTTTAGAAAACAAAATTTATTTTACAGTAGTCGACAATAAAGTTATGAAAAAGAAAATAATCAAAAAACCCCTCTTAAAGTTTAATACACACATAATAACACATTACATAAAACCAAACGGCTAATTCCCGGAAAATTCAGTTGGTTCTAACAATACCACGAAATTCAGCGTGAAAATACATTTTGTAATCAGAGTATTATTATCAAGAAGCGTCAATGGAAAACACACCATTACATTAAAGAAAAAAATTAAAAGGACCCTTTCTAATCGAGAATCCTCACACTTAATATCTTGAATGAAAAGCTCTTACCTTATTACTCGATCTTTCAGGAAAATGCGCCTTTATTTTTGTTCACAAAAGCAAAATAACGCACTAATAAGCGAAATAATGAGTTTATTTTAATGAGAACTTATTTGAAAAAGGCTGAAAAACATTCGCGTTCGCGATGGAAGACCACGCTGCTTTTAGTAGCCACGCGCACGTCCTACCCGTAGCGATGTCGGCTGAAAACTGACTAGGGAAATGTCAAATGATAGAACTGTTCCACATTTGAAGTTTCAATAACAGCATATTTCAGTTCCACACGTTCTCTATTTTCATCCCTTTTCAATTGTAATACGGTTTACTTTGCCCTGCCTCTAATGGTTGTTGTGAAGGTATTCCCCCGTAAATGTTAGCAAGTAACCAATCCCCGTGCGGCAATTCGATTTATTTATGACAAACAGTAATGTATTTTTTGATTATCGTGGTTTTATATAGGTCACTCATTAAAATATGAGTTAATTTGTGTTATTATCAATACTAGCTGTCGCTCGCGGCTTTGCTCGCGTGGTAGCAGCATACACATTATTTGGTTAAAATGTTTGATCCTAATTTTAGACCCTTTAAGGTGCGATTTTTTAAAATTATTTTTTAGTGCACCCCTACACTATGTAACGATACTACCCTCCCAATTTCAGACCTCTATGTCTTATAGTTTAGGCTGTGCGTTGATTTTCAGTCAGCTTCAAAAGAGTTTTATTATATTTAGACAATTTTATCAAGAGATCTGCCTATGCATTACTTTACACAACAAGTTCACTGAGGACGTACCCTGTGAGGCAATGCACTGCGCCACTCTGAGACTAAAAGTCTCATATGCGTATAGTTTCACCGGCACCGATACCCTTCAAACCGGAATACTGCGATGCGAGCATCACTGCTTAAGCCTTGGTCTCGCGATCGTAACGCACAACGCAGAGTACCGCGTTTGCTCCTCGCCACGACGTAACAAAAGACCATACTAGATGTTTTCTATACAATTATGTGTCCGGCGCTGCATGCTGCATACCGGTGCGTTGTGCGTTACGATCGCGAGAACAAGGCTATAGCGGCAGAAATAGGTACAGTAGACTTCCCTGGCTAAACTCTTTTACAAGAAGCTCTACTGGACTACAACTAACTTAATTATTTCTTTGTAATAATAAACTCATTGGTAATATAATGAAACGCGTGAAGCAGGAGTTGAATTAATTAACAATTTTCCCATTACCGGCGTAAGCTTCGCAATTATGAACAAAATAGACGTTCGCCAAGTGCTTGATTTTCGTTCTAGTTTCCTGTTTGCTTTTGAGAAAATCTCACGCTTCGGTGCTAAAATATAATATTAGAATTTCAATTATATTATAAAACGAATCAGAAATAAGTGGGGTCAGAAATAAGACGAATCAGAAATAAGTTTAATACCTAAGTGTAATATTTTTTTAACTTTTAGGTTCTGAACAAAATTTTTCAACAGTCAAGCGACGTTGCGGTGACTATTTGGATGGGTAAACGTTAGGAGCATTTCACAGCGCTTCTAACTTATAGCATACAAAAAATTTAGGAGATATCAGACTTCTTTAAAATATTATGAATGTTCCGTATGCCATTATTATTTTATATCAAATCAATTATAACTTCATTGCACCTCCACCTTTACCTTTATACTGAGCCTTATCTTGTGTACCTACTTAATTTCAAATACGATTGTAAATAATTGTTATTGAATGAATAAATGAAATGAAATTATACAGAAATCGTTACTCAAACAGGTTCTTGAGTCAGGAACAGTGCTTTAGCAGTAAATCGGCATATGGGCTTGAATCCAGTCATACGCCTTTATTAATATTTTACAGAGTCTGAACTAGACCGTTTCAGCTTGATCCTTCGAAGAAGAATCACGTTACATAACACCTTCTGTCATATAATTCTCAAAATAAAATGTACCTAGTTAAAATATGATTGGGATATCCTAAGAATCACAATATGGTATATGGTAAGCCTTAGTGTCTTTTCTGATTACAACAAAATCGCAATGATTATTTTGATTGCTACTGATTTGGACCAGTTGAGCTATGTATAAATCGTTTGCAACGGATTTAGATAGCTCAACTGTTTCATGTGTATTTTGTGAATATTGTAAATACATGTCATTGTATTGTTGTAATTTTCTTTGCATAAATACAAATAATTAAAATTAGAGAATTACGAGTTACTTCTGTTCACGAGCTAAGGTACATTATTTACTTAAATAGGTAAGTGTAAGTACCAGACAAGTTCAATTTAAGTTAGTTCCACATTCTGTCAACGTGCTAAGTAATTCTATTAGTAGCGAACTTTTACAATCAACTTTACTAATTAACTTAAGTTCCTTTCTCTGAGGTAGCAATAGTAAGTTTCTATTTTCAGTTTAAAGGTTATGTCTAATGCAGGAGGAAGAAGATCCTTGGCCATGAAACAAAAGCGATTATTAAAATAATTTAGTAGGTAGGCACAACCAGTCGATTCGACTGCCGGGAAAAGAGACCGGGGCGAGACCACGCGGCGATACATATAGTAAGGAACAGCGCCCTACAGTGGCAACTGTCTTAACTAATTAGCTAACTAGTTTATGTAGTACTCGAAGTGAAAGATTAATTAGGTATCGGCTTACCTACTTATTTAGTTCAGCCGTTGAATCACAGATGGCGCTGTGTTTAATACAGCCGTTGAACCACAGATGGCGCTGTGTTCAACACTGAGGTAGCAATAGTAAGTTTCTATTTTCAGTTTAAAGGTTACGTTTCACTTTTCTCACAAACTTAACTTATTTTCTTTGAATACTTTAACTTTCTTTCTGTGTGTTGGTTAAATTCGTAGTGGTGCCGATCCTTTTGTTGCATTTCCCTAAACAAAAATTTGATCGCACTAAAATTATACCCGTCTTTGTGTTTGTTGTTTCAGTTTATGAGAAAGGGACTCAACATTTTTAGTGCTGTCAAATTACCTGGAGTAGTTTAGGAAAATTGAACAACAAAATCGGTACCATCATTTTATAAGGTTAGTTTTAGAGCAAATAAATACTTATTTTTGCTTTGACACTATTTGTTACCACCGATTATATAATACTATACTTGTTACTAAGGTATTTCATGGAGTTATCGTAGAATGTATTCAAAATATAATAGAATGCTGGGTTTCTCTGGCGAAGTGTGAGAATCAATAATTTATTTAAGACCTAATATGTACCACTCTTCACGCAAATAAATCATTCATTCATTCAAAATATTATGTGTTTTAAAAGAGTTTATTTCTTTGACCAAAATTTTTCCAAAACTGAACTCCGTAACCTATTTTTATTTTGTTTGTACTTGGTAGAGAGGTACTCATATTTCTGACTTTTGTATCAACAGCCAGCAGGCTGAACTCACAGTAAAAACTGTGAATTGGACAATTGTGCCAATTTATTGAGGTCCAACGCTCGCACCACAGAATACACTAATGCAGATAAACATGTTAGATCAAAGAATCGTGGACGTTACATAATGCATTGTTATAAGCAGAGATAACGACTTGAAATCGGACTATTTATAACTGTATTTGTTTTATCACTTTTTCCTGCACTCTAGAACACTTTCAAACTGAAGAAACAGTTTGATTATTGTTGATTAATGATAAAATTCTTGGTATCCACTACTATGAAACGAATCAAGAGGAAGAGGTCGTCCGGCAAAAAGGTGGGAAGATATTTTTATAGAGAAAGCTGGACCTAACTGGATGACTAAAGCCAGACATAGAAAATTATGGAGTTAAATAGGGGAGGCCTACGCTAAGGAGGCGACTACTGAATAGAGCAATTTTATTAGATTATGTACCGCTATAGTTTTATAAGTTAAAGTTTAAGTTAAGTTACTAGAAAAGACATAAGTTGTAAAGTGGTTTTCAGTAGAAATAAAAGCTTATTTTACTTTTTTTGGTTATCTATAGCTGTTACTTAACTATTATATTTTCTACGTCCGTTCTGTATTTTTCTGTGTGTATGTCAAATAAACGATCTATCTACTCTTACTTAATGCTAAAATATTCAGTAAAGTTAAACTGAAATAAATAATAATGGACATTTCACACAACGCTTTTTGTATACATAACACCCAGACATAGAACAAACATCCATGTTTGCCACACACAGATTTTTGCTCTTATCAGGATCGAACCCATGACCCGCAGAAAACAGAGCTAATACCAACTGAGCTGTTAGCCACAGTTCTTAGATCCTGTGACGCATGTCACAGCTTAGTCGTTATTTCGAAAAGGTTCTATAAAGGCTCATGCAGCTGTGCAGAAATGATCTACGATGTTTTGCATTCAAAGATACACACGCACAGAAAGGCATTGCTTCCGTACATAGGTTCTACTAACCAAGCAAGCTCGTATGAGTTAGTGGACATCTCTGGTGACGGAGTTTTTAGGCCGCCTTAAGGCCTTCGTCATGGCTTAACGACTGCCATAGCCGGGACCGACAGTTTAACGTGCCCTCCGAAACACGGAAGCGCTCAGATGTAAACGCCACTAACGGTCACCCATCCAAATACTGACCGCGCAGAACGGTGCTTAACTTAGATAATCGGTGAAGATTGACTATGCAAGCCTAGCCACGAGCGCTTCATATAAATAAATAAATAAATAAATAAATAAATAAATAAATATTCTTGGACATTACACACAACGCTCTCTAGTCCCAAACTAAGCAGAGCTTGTACTATGGGAACTAGATTGCTGATATAATACTTATATAATTTTTTTTTTGTAAATACATACTTATAATACATAGTAACACCACATATACCACTCAAATAAAACGATCGCATTGATTTTTATATCTGTAATGGGTATTTTCCTCTCATCGTAGCACATCGGGTCGACAGTTAGTAATCGACAGAGCCCCGGGAACCAACAAACATGGTTCTCTACTTATGGGGTTCACAGTTCACCGGGAATAATTAGATGCTGCTTATGTGTTCGTATATTTTTACTAGCTATCGACTGCGACTTCATCCGCGTGACCATTGACCGTGATCCTGTTGATTTTTCGGGATGAAAAGTAGCCTATGTGATAAGCTAGGCTACGAACTATATATATTCCAAGTTTCATCCAAATCGGATCAGTAGTTTCAGCGTGATTCAATCACAAACATCAAAACATCTAATAAGCTTTGACATTTATATTAGTGAGTTAGTGGGATGGGACGGGCTCGTGGCTAGACCTGCTTGGTCAATCTTCACCGATTATCTAAGTTAAGCACCGTTCCGCGCGGTAACTATTAAGATGGGACCGTTAGTGGCATTTACATCTAAGCAATCTCAAACTGTCGGCCCGGCTCTAGCAGTCGTTACGCCATGACGGAGGCCTTAAGGCGGCCTAAAAACTCCGTCAACAGAGTTGGCCACTAACTCATACGGTCTTGCTTGCTTAGTGGGATGGGGTGGGTTGGGGTGGGATTAGTGAGTTAGTGAAGCTTACGGCCATGTATTGTACATACCTTATTTATTATAATTTATTTATTAATTACTAGGTGCCGCCCGCGACTTCGTTTGCGTCCCGTTGGATCCCGTTAATTTTTCAGGATAAAAAGTAGCCTATGTGTTAATCCAGGTCACGGACAATATATATTCCAAGTTTCATCCAAATCGGATCAGTAGTTTTACGTGAAAGAGTAACCAACATCTATCCATCCATCCATCCATAGTTACAAACTTTCACGTTTAATATTAGTAGGAAGTAGGATAGTTTCTGCAGCGTATATAAAAGTAATCCCACCGCATTTGATCCTCTGCGTACAAAATCCGCAAATATTTAAAAACCATCAGACCTCGTTACGGTAGTCATCGCTCGCTGACGCCGACAGATTTATTGTTCAGAAGATATACTTTTTTAGCGAAACTGTTGAATTGTGGATTCATAATTTGCCTTATATTCTAGGTTTAGTCTCTTTTTCTCACTCTCTCTCCATCCTACGCAAGAATTATGTCCATAGATTGGTTGAATGTGCTTTCTTTTTCTTCTCTCTTTGACTCGTCACATTGAGGACGACGCTATAAACATCTTTGTAGTCATGTTTCTTTGATTTTTCTAATTTACCTATCTTTAAAAAAATATATATATATATTCATAGACATTTCACACAAAGCTCTCTGGTCCCAAACTAAGCAAAGCTTGTACTATAAGAACTAAATTGCCGATAGAATACTGATATACATTTTTGTAATATTTACATAGAACAAACATCTATGTTTGCCACACACGCCATAATTTGGTCATAGTAGGGGTCGAACCCACGACCCACAGCGCGAAAGGGTGAGCCTACTGAGCTGTGACGCCTATCTATCTTACTCTATCATGGGATTCATTGACATTGATCTAAATCTAATGAGTTTAAGCACGTAGAGAAAGCCATGAGCAGAAGCTAGTAATCAGAAGATAAACAGTGAATCTGAAATCATGCCAACCTTGTGTAAATACAATCAACACAGTATAATGAATGCAAATAACACGATACCACGAATTAATAGACAAACTGAACCACCATGAAATGGAATTAGAATTACTAATACAGCTCACGGCTATTGCTATGGCACCGGCAACAGTAGTAATAGGTTAGCAATGCAGCGTAGAATCTCTTTGAATTATAAAGAGTATTGGTTCGCGCTGACCAGCAGAGTTTAAAAATGGAAGACCGTGGATGACACGAGCGAGGGCAGCGAGACGTGTCAGTCGAAATGAATGGCAAAATATGTGTGGATGTGGAAATACGAATCATTATGGAAAATTCTATGATTAATACACTAAAGCTCTGTTTATTACTGTTGTAGCTCACAAACATATTTAGTGATGAAGAGGTTTTACTAAACTTATGAAGAAAAATTAAAAATGATAATGTCAGTGTGTGATAAATGTCATGTACCAAAACTGTACTAAAAAATATAACTTTGAACTCGATCCTTTTGCCTACTTTAACATGGTAGCAGAGCTCGGTATTTTGTAATTATTCGTTATGAGTAGGTAGAAAAAAAAAAGTTTACCTACACTGATGTTGTGAGTTGTAAGTTTTACAAGAAATAATTAGCAACAATTTTCAAAACAAAATCTAATAATACCTGTCAAAATGTCAACTTCGTCAACAAGCTGCAAAATTGATATTGGTAAATTGGATGGAAAAGAAAATTGGGCGACATGGCGATGCAAGGTACTGTTGCTACTGAGAGGTATGCCTGGAGGGCTGGATGCTGTCAATGGAAATCTAAAGCCACCTTGCACACCAGAGTCAACAGCAACACCGGCTGTGATTGCTACTTATGAAAAAGCTTTACAAGACTATAATAAAACGGATAGTGCAGCGATGCTCATTTTAATGGCTAATATGTCAGATGTTACTCTACAGAAAGTTATGAGATTGACTAGTGCGAAACAGATTTGGGATGAACTACACACCCTATTTGATGGCACATCTGAAGACAAAAGCTATAACCTGTGTTACAGTTTCTTTAGCTATCGAAAAGATCCTTTACATGACATGTCTATGCACATATCTAAGCTGAAAAATATATGGCACGAATTAAAGGTTGAACTACAAAAGGATAAAGTGAAATATGAACTTCCTGAGATTTTACTCATATGTAAGATTATAGAAACGCTACCCGACGATAGTTACTTCCCATTCAAGTCAAGCTGGATGCTTATGCCAAAAAATGAACGTAGCATTGAAAATTTGACAGCACAAATATGTAGTTATGAGAGATCTTTGACGAACAAAGACAACGAGCACTCTGAGGAGCAAGCGTTAGTCGTGCAGAATTCGACAAACAAAGCTAAAAAGAAATGCGGGTATTGCAAAGTTTTTGGGCATAAAGTCAAACAATGTCGCAAGTGGATTTCGGATGGGAAACCTGCCAAAGAACCTAAACCATCGACAAGCGAAACTAATAAAAACTTAAACCTGACACTAATGCAAGTTGAGACCAACGAATCAGTGACAACCAATGAAGTTCTTGACAATTGGTATGTTGACAATGGTGCAACGAGTCACGTAACCTGTCAAAACGACATTTTCTCCAAATTCCAACATTTTAATAAGAATGAAACGGTTACTACTGCAAATGGATCTACAGCACGCGCTATTGGTAAAGGAACAGTTGAGTTAATTGCAAATGTCCAAGGTAAAACAGAACGAATTATCCTATGTGATGTATGGTACGTCCCTGAAATAAAGAGAAATCTATTTTCTGTACTTGCTGCTCAAGATACACTTGAAAAAAGTGTCTTCAAATCTGAAAGAGAATCCTGTCAACTGATACATAATGAAAAAGTTAAACTGATTGGCACAAGAGTCAAAAATGGAGGTCTTTATAAGCTGAATGTACAAACTGTCAGACGTCAAACCCCAGAACTGAACATCCTGTCAACAGAAAACACTTTGCAATTATATCATGAAAGATTTGCTCATCAGAACAAAAGACATGTTAAGCAGCTTATTGAAAAAGAACTTGGTATAAAAGTGAAACTCGATTCTGAATTATGCACTGGATGTGTATATGGAAAGACACATAGACATAAATTTGGAACAAGAGAAAGAGCTAAAGAACCGGGTGAAATAATACACACTGATGTGTGTGGCCCATTTCCAAATTCATTCTCTAAATTACGTTACTTCGTACTGTTTAAAGACGACTACAGCAAATATCGTCATGTTTACTTTATCAAGCATAAGTCTGAAGTCAAGGACAAGCTCATACAGATGTTAAAGGAAACGAAAACGGCTGGTCATACTATAAAAACAGTCCTTAGTGACAATGGTGGTGAATTCAAAAATGAAGCTGTTGAGAAAATTCTTCAATCTCATGGCATTCAACACCGCTTTACAATGCCTTATGTACCAGAGCAAAACGGGTGCAGCGAAAGAGAAAATCGCACTCTCGTAGAAGCTGCTCGTACTATGATGCACGCTCACGAAGAACTCCCTCTTGCCTGTTGGTCAGAGCTTGTCAGCACGGCTGCGTACGTTCTAAATAGAACTGGGCCGACTTCTGAAGAAGGAAAGTCACCTTTCGAACTATGGTTTGCGAAGAAACCTAAAATTAAGCATTTAAGAGTCATTGGAACAGAATGTTATGCACACGTTCCCAAACAAAAGCGAACAAAGATGTCCAAGAAAGCTCAAAAATGTATTTTAATTGGTTACGACGGTGATGATGGCTATCGGCTACTGGGATTCGACAAGAACAACGAAATTAGATTAATCAGGTCGAGAGATGTAACATTTAACGAATCGGTAATCAGGTCTGTTGGATTAGAATCAGATGATCTAGAAACAGAAGATCAAAGTCCTACAACTGAAATAGAGATACACTTTCCTAAGACGCAAGAAAATCATCCAATCTTTGATGCAAGGGAGGATATAGTGCAAGATGACGAAGTGTCTTCTGATATGCCTCAAATATCAAATGATTTACCCAGTCAACAAGAGGAAGATCTCGACGAAAGTTATGCTACTCCCGAACCAGATACTGATGATGATCATGATGATCATGCAGAAATTCCTTCAATGAGAACCCTCCGTGACAGATCGACAATTCACCCTCCAGTTAGATATGACGACTTTATAATGTCCGCTGTTAATGATTCGGATGAACCGAAAACATACAAAGAAGCCATGAAAAGTCCTCAGAAGGCTAATTGGTTAAAGGCTATGGAAGATGAGGTAAAATCCTTGAATCTAAACAAGACTTGGATTCTTGTAGATCAACCAAAGGACAGAAAACTGATCTCCTGCAAATGGGTCTACAAAAAGAAAACCAATGCTGATGGAAGCCTTGATAAGTACAAAGCACGACTTGTAGCGAAAGGATACACACAAGAAAAAGGAGTAGATTATGATGAAACATTTAGTCCAGTTGCTAGAATGGCGACAATCAGAGCAATCTTAAGCATTGCGGCCAACGAAGGACTCTCCCTTATACAATTTGATGTTGCCACCGCTTTTCTAAATGGTTCACTAAGTGAAGATATCTACATGAAGCAACCAGAAGGATACAATGATGGTACAAACAGAGTTTGTAAATTAAAGAGAAGTTTATACGGTCTCAAACAAGCACCAAGATGCTGGAACAAATGCATTGTCGACTACTTAAAATTGATCGGATTTAAGCAATGTGACATGGACCCTTGCTTGTTCATTCGAAACAGAAATGGAAACAAGATTATATTGGGACTTTACGTTGACGATGGCTTGATTGCCTCAACTAATCAGAACCAATCCGACAAGTTTTTGAGTGAATTAAAGAGGAGGTTCCAAATTACCACAAAGCCAGCTTCCTACTTCCTGGGACTAGAGATTTTTAAGGAAAAGGATGGTTCTATAAAAGTTTCTCAGGAACACTATATAAACAAGCTTCTAGAAAGATTTGGAATGCGTGATTGTAAGGCTATCAGTACTCCAATAATTAAAGACGCACAGTCAGATACGGAAAAAGACAATGATGTCAAATTTCCTTACCGTGAAGCTGTTGGTGCACTGAACTACCTCATGACCGGAACCCGACCAGACATATCATACGCCATAAGTGTCGTATCCAGAACACTGGCTAACCCATCAAATGATGATGTTGTCAAGGTCAAACGAATTTTTCGTTACCTTAAAGGAACAATAAGTTCAGCTGTTGTGTACAGAAAGGAACACAAACCTGGAGTATTAGAATCTTATAGTGATTCAGATCATGGCGGAGACTTCACAAGTGGACGCTCCACTTCTGGAATTGTGTGTATGTACTCAGGAGGTGCTGTATCGTGGGCAAGTCGAAGACAAACATCAGTCGCGATATCGAGCACTGAAGCAGAAATAGTTGCCGCAAGCGAAGCAGCTCGAGAAATTGTCTGGCTACAACGACTGTTTCAAGAGATAACAACTCTTAAAGAAATCCCAATACTGCAGGTTGATAATGAAGCCGCTATAAAGCTTGCTCAAAACCCTGAATTGCATAGGAGAACCAAGCATATCTCTATAAGACATTTTTATGTTAGAGAACTGGTAACTTCAAATGAACTAAGAATCAAATACGTTCCAAGTGAATACCAGTGTGCGGATGTCCTGACCAAAGCAGTGTCGAAACCTAGACTAACATTCATCTGTAAGATTATTGGTTTACATCTTTAAGTTTACCAAAAAGGGAGGATGATGAAGAGGTTTTACTAAACTTATGAAGAAAAATTAAAAATGATGATGTCAGTGTGTGATAAATGTCATGTACCAAAACTGTACTAAAAAATATAACTTTGAACTCGATCCTTTTGCCTACTTTAACATTTAGCAGTCACACAGAATAATTATACAAAGGACAGGCGTCATGGCTCAGTCGGTAGTAGCGCTGCCTTCCGTGCTGTGGGTCGTGGGTTCGATCCCCACCGAGAACAAACATTTGTGTGGCAAACATAGATGTTTGTTCTGTGTCACAAAAAAAAGTATGTATGTATTCTATCAGCCATCTAGTTCCCATCGTACAAGCTTTGCTTAGTTTGGGACTAGAAGGCGTTGTGTTAAGTGTCCGTGATTATTTATTTAAAGCCCTCTAGAAGTAGAGTTTACTTTTAGCCCCCGACCGCAAAACGGAAGGGGTGTTATAAGATTGACGTTGCGGTGTTGTCTGTCTGTCTGTGCCCGCGGGGCTCTGAAAGCAGAGCTCCAATTAGAATAGGGTTTTTCGTAAAAATGTTATTTATATGTTATGGTACTTAGCCATGTTTGATGAAAATTGGTGGATTGGTTTCCAAGTTATGAGGATATTCATGAATAAAGTAATATATTTAGCAAATTTTAAATTTTCTAAACATAACAGGAACGTACCTAAATTAAAAGTAACAGTGAACGGGTTTTCATTTACTTTTCCTGTTATTTCTTACGTCTTCACCTTCTCCTGCTTTTCCTGCCCACGTATCGCAAGCTCTGAACTGCGTTCGCTGCCCAGCATAATGTCAAGTGACGTGGCTACAGATATACGAAAACAAGAAGGTTTTGACGGCAAAAAACGCACTGAAACGCGCTAATGTCACTATTTAGTCACAGAATACCTATGATTTAGTATGAAAACAGTTCAGAAAATCTGCCAGGCTTATACCTGGCAGGTTTTCATAAGATAACCATACCCCCCCTCCCCCACTGGGAGTTTGGCAATGTTTCGAATATATCCTATCCTACTTTAATATTATAAACCCGAAAGTTTGTTTGGATGGATGTATGTTTGTTTCTGTAGGCGACTTTCCTAAACATTACTTTTAAAACATAAATTATTTATATTTATTTTATTTTACAGAACCTAATATTTACATGTCTTTTTCGAAATTATTTTATACATTCATTTATACTTATACACTACTTACTATTTATAAACATATTTTATTTCGCTCCTCTGCCAGTTGGGTCGTGATGCATATTTCATCGACCTTTACCCCATCACTAGTGCTGCCCGGTAAATAACGGCTATTTACCTGTAGCACGGCGCGGCGCTCGCGCAGAGGTCAAACCAGTCACAGCTTTGCCGCGACGCGAGACGCACGCCCTTTGCCTCCGCAGTATTGCTTACGCGAACTGTTACGCCATTATTGCTTTTGTATTTACTTGCCTAATTTACTTCTAGTCTTCATTCTATGCTTCCGAACTTTCTATTGTGCCTGTGCTTATACGTTCTATCCTATTGTGCCTTCTGAACTTCATTGTACGTTATTTTTGTGTGCTTTGGACATTATATACTCCATAAACAGTGAGTCGGACGATTTCATTTATATACTCCTGCGGCATCTGCCGGCACTCATCATACCCCGTACTATACTGGTGACCCTATAGACGAGCATGAATAAGGATAAGGAATTTAAAAACGCAATGGTGGATCCAAACACATTGTCCGGAACTAGTGGAACTAGTGAGGAGACAATGTCGATGAACGAAAATAATATTTTTAAAGTTGGCGTGAAAGTGCCACCGTTCTGGCCCGAAGAGCCAGAAATATGGTTCGCCCAGGTCGAGGGTCAATTCTCTATGTCAGGCATAACTAGCGATACCACGAAATTTAATTATGTGATCGCTCACCTCGACAACCAACACTCTCGGGAAGTTAAGGATATCATAATTAACCCTCCCGCCACCCAGAAGTATGAAAAGCTCAAGACCGAGCTCATCAAGAGACTTAGCGCTTCCAATGAGAAGAAAATTAAGCAACTGTTGATGCACGAGGAACTTGGAGATCGCAAACCGTCTCAGTTTCTCCGTCACCTCAAAGGACTTGCAGGCACTGAAGTCCCTGATGACTTTCTCAAGACGATTTGGACTAGTCGCCTCCCACACGGACATTATATACTCCATAAACAGTGAGTCGGACGATTTCATTTATATACTCCTGCGGCATCTGCCGGCACTCATCATACCCCGTACTATATTTCTCTTTCACGCAAAAGCTACTAATTCGATTTGGATGAAACTTGGACTACCTATATATCGTCCGTGACCAGTGGGCCTAAGATGCGCACCGCGAGATATTTGTCATGTCGTTCTGTCAAAATGTAAGCATTTTGTACCAGTTTAGTAACTATTGCATTATCTGTGGTAATGTTGTCGAGAAACCGCGCCTTTGAATTTTCAACTTTTGACGTTTCTGCATGACTAATATCTCGTCCTCAGAGAGGTACGACGACTAAGAAGTGTCAAAAGTGTACATTATGGCGCGTTTTGTCGACACCATTAGGTACCACAGATAATGCAATAGTTCCTAAGCTGGTACAAAATGCTTACATTTTGACAGAACGACATGACAAATATCTCGCGGCGCGCATCTTAGGCCCGCAGGGGCATTATTCTCTATGACATAGGAGATTCCTTGCCACCTTCCTTGCCGTAACCGTATGACGTCACACCGTGATCGTAACCTAAACACGCCTTGGTTGTGGAACCGAAAAATGGTATTCTGTATGCCACAAGACTAGTTGTCTATGCCTCGTGTTTTATTTCACATGATTCGTTCAAAATCTTCCACACGGAAAATTATCGATTTAATAATAAATTAGTAGGATTATTTTTAGTTCCCAATTTTCAACTCAAGTAATAAATATCTATAATTATAAGATTTGTCCACCATCAATTGTTCAGTTTACAATATTTTAGAGTGATTTGAAAAATTAAGAGCCCAAAACTATTGATATGATATGACATTCAAGTCATGTTTGACTAGTTTCGGAACGAATAATTTTGTTTGATTGTTTGTTCATTGTTGACATTGGTTGACATATCATAGCCGAACTTATTATCTTTGAAAAAGCAAAATAAAATGGATATTCTTCTGCAAAGACGACGCGTAAGACGTTGGTGCCAACAAAATACCAGCATCAGCAGGCAGCTACTGAGGGATTCTGCGGACCCTCTTGCAGTAGACCCTAAATTGTTTGTGAGGTTACTACAGGGTTAGCAAAGAATTATATTCTTTCCTCCTTGGGATCCTTGCAAGCAGGATGGTGTCTAAACCTACATAGAAACCTTAGAACCATCGTGGAGACCATAACAGGTCACTGTCCACTGAACAAACATCTCTACAACATTGGAGCCACAGACAGCCCACTCTGCAGAGGCTGCCTGTCCGAAGAAGAATCAGCTGTCCACGTAGGTAGTCCTGGAATGCGAGGGCGTAGCCTCTCAAGGACAACAAATCCAAGGAACCCCCAGGTCACTCCTCATGCCTGTGAAGTCCATGGACTTCCCGCGGTCCTAACAGTGTCGTCAGTCCATCGGGTAGAAGGAAATTATTGTGATTTTATTTTATTCATAAATTATAAACAGAAATAAAAGAAAGATTGTTTTATTTATTTACAAATACTAAATTTACGCGGCCTTGTAGGGTGCTGCTTATCCCCGCAGCCATTGTCGGATGGGCCTGCATGTGCTCAGCCAAAGCTGTTACCTAGGCTGAGCTGGCCTTTGTGCAGGTACTTGCTTGCATTCTGCAAATTAATCCAATCAACATCTTCGCCAAAACATGTGTGTTTCCTTCAGCACAATGAATTGAAATAACAACTAAAGTAACATAACTAGGCTTTGAATAATCAATGCCTCGAGCCTATCGTGATGAATGATTGAGTAATTTAATACTACATCCATTTATCACTACTTATATATTATTTTTCACGCCTTTTATTTTAAACCACGTAGATTGAATTTTCTTTGTTGATAAACAACTTTCAAGGTAGGTACTGTCACAATGACATAACCTCAAAAGATGTGCAAAAGAAACGAGCCGTGTCATACTAACTATATCAGGAACACACTAATCTGTACCTTATCACGCTAGGCAGCGAGCGTGTTCATTTGACAGTTCAAATCGTGCCCCAAACGCCGTGACGTCACAGTAAGGAATGACATTATGGCATAGGGAATACGGTTTTAGGCGATTTCACGCCTCTGTCTTGTCGTGCTGTGTAACGCGTTTGCATTGGTCATAGGGAATAAGGGCCCTGCGGGCCTAAGATGCGCACCGCGAGATATTTGTCATGTCGTTCTGTCAAAATGTAAGCATTTTGTACCAGTTTATGAACTATTGCATCATCTGTGGTACCTAATGGTGTCGACAAAACGCGCCATAATGTACACTTTTGACACTTCTTAGTCGTCGTACCTCTCTGAGGACGAGATAATAGCCATGCAGAAATGTCAAAAGTTGAAAATTCAAAGGCGCGGTTACTCGACAACATTACCACAGATAATGCAATAGTTCCTAGACTGGTACAAAATGCATACATTTTGACAGAACGACATGACAAATATCTCGCGGTGCGCATCTTAGGCCCGCTGGTTTAACACATAGGCTACTTTTTATCCCGGCAAATCAACGGGACGCAAACTCTTCAGAAACGTTTACAAGATTTTTGCATTTCTAATCCAGCGTTGACGAAGTCGCAGGCACCAGCTAGTTTTTAATAAAGATGCTGACTGTAGGTATAGCATAATAAATAACAAACTTATGGTCCTCCTTTCCTTACATACTGTAGGTAGGTATGTTTAGCTACACAGCTGCGACTCTGCTACAGGAGAGCAGTCAAGAGTTCCTTACATAGAATCGCTCTGACGGTGACGACGACGTCACGGTGCGAAAAGTTGAATTAATTTGTGCATAATTAATCAGGTCGCAACAAGTTACAACCTGCTTGTTCCCAGTTGGTACGTTGTTTGTGGAGCCCATGACAAAAGAGGTAAGCAGGTGTTATAATATTCTCAACACTATACAAATTGATGTGTAGGTAGCGCCATCTAGTACGCTACATGAGGACCATCCTAGATCGCGCAAATGAAGTTATCACGGAGTTTGAACATAATTAGTATTCCCGAATACTATTTTTGAGCCAACCCTGCCTACCCCAAGAACTTCCTCGTCGAGGAACCTGCCAAAGGTCCCTCGACGAAGAAGTTCTTCCCTTTGCGATGGAGAGCATTGCATACATCCTTCTGTTCTCCTCATAATAATATGGGTACCTACTTACACGTGTAAGGTGCATTGGGGTAATTGCGAAAATGGGTATATTCCGAAAATCCATAAAATCTAGTAACATAATGCGATATTTTCCTGTTGGCAACATTGGTCTAGACGCCATCTTGATTGGCATCGCCGTGACAGTCCTATATATCCTCGGGCCAACAGGAAAATATCGCATTATGTTACTAGATTTTATGGTTTTTCGGAATATACCCATTTTCGCAATTACCCCAATGCACCTTACGTAAACACATCTGTTAGACAGATTGTCTATGTTAAGCAACGTTCTGCGCGGTCACTCTTTGGATGGGTAACCGTTAGTGGCATTTACATCTGAGCGCTTCCGTGCTTCGGAGGGCACGTTAAACTGTCGGTCGAGGCTCTAGCAGTCGTTAAGTCATGACGGAGGTCTTAAGGCAGCCTAAAAAACTCCATCAACAGAGTTGGCGACTAACTCATACGAACTTGCTTGCTTTGCTTTAAGTTTGTCGCTTCTAAATTGGACCAGCGTTATACAGCCATAATAAATGTTTGTATTATAATGGCGCCAAGGTACCTTACTCAAACAAAGATAATTCTATGCAAAATTCAGTTTGAGTAGTGTTTGTTCTCAACTTCATTACGAGCTCTGAGTTTAACTAATCTAAAATTGCACACGCTCTTCTACGTTTTCACTATAAATGTTTCAAAATGGTTTTTTACGGTGGTTTTAATAAATAAAAATTTTCTTTGATTGAAATTAGTGAGGCGTATAGTTTTAAATCAGAACTTAATCCAAGTTTATCTCCTCTTAAAAGGCCGGCAGCGCACTAGCATCACCTCTGGTGTTGCAGGTGTCCATGGGCGGCGGTGACTACTTTCCATCAGGTGGCCCGCGTGCTCGTCAGCCAGCTATGGCTAAAAAAAAACGTAGGTATCGTTTTTGTATTTGGGCGTGACTGATATTATCTTAGCAAGGTTAATAATTAGTCTTGAAACAATTCGGTATAAAAAAAAACAGATATAAACAGATAACTAAAATAGTAACTACAAGCAAGGCAAAAATTTAATTTTTGTTTTTGTTATTTGGCACCCACTATAGTGGGTGCCAAATAACACCGCAATACAGGTCATTTACCCACCTTCACTACTATGTCGCAAAATTCAATTTATGTATGGCTAATTCTGTCGCTTTCCATACAAACCTGTCGCTAAGACGGTATCGCTCGATTCTCGTAGTACTGTTTGTTTACCATATATAAATTGAATTTCGCGACATCGTGGTGAAGGTGGGTGAATGACCTGTATTGCGGTGTTATTTGGCACCTACTATAGACAAAAATATTTAGATATTGAAATTCAAAACGGTATTTTGAAATAGATAAAATTCAAATCGTGCGAAGTGTAACATGTGTGCCTGCAGGCACCGGATTAAATCTAGCTTCAATTCTGTGGTTAGCTGCGGCACAGATTATATAATACTATACTAGTAGCTGCGGCTATATTTATAAACATGCTTTCTCGTAGGCGCTGAAATGTACCGTCATATCAACTTAACTAACTAAACTATGTTTGGAAATTTCAATAAAAACTTATCATTTTCCTCACTGGTGCTGGATACTGGTTGGGATGTAAAAAATCTACATGTATAAATCGGATAGTGACCAGAATCTCTGGGCAATACAGAGCCCCGAGTTTTTGCACTTGTTTTGACTTTCGACTCGAGTGTAGCACACGAAAAGCATTCGCAAAGCGAGAAATTTTGGCGGGAATTGCACAATTCTTAAATCTCCCGCTAGAGACGCTTATCCGGTTTTCATACAAAATTTATCGCTGCAGACAGCCGAAGAAGGCTTTTCTTGAGTTAAACCCAAGATCACTTAGGTCAAAGTGGGTCAAAACTACTATAATGACCGGTTTACATTATTCCAGTCCAGCGATCCAGTCCAGTGCTGGATTGCTTACTGGAAAAATTTAAACCGGCACTAGAATGAACTGATTCCAGTAAGCATTCCAGTCCAGTAACGTCCAGTAAAGTGGATTCGTGGTCTACTTTTGAATCCGGTGTGATCAATCCAGTGCAACTGGAATAATGTAGACGGCCAATCCAAACTGATCTCTTTTTGAAATCATTGTCACTGCAGTGTTCACGTTTCAACGGCTTCTAAATTACTGGAATAATGTAGACGATAACGAATCCAGTTCAGCACTGGATTACTGGACTGGAATAATGTAAACCGGCTTTAAAATGTTGAAACCATAAATGTAAAAGCATTCTGTTAATAGGATCAAAGCTTTATTGTGTAATCCGTATCAGATTTAGAAATATAAAGGCATATAGGTTTTTCACAGCTTTTTAATGCTCTAAGGCTAAAAATATGAAAATCCTATCCTACTGTTTGAAGTTATACTTCTAATGGGACTTCCAAAACAAGGTTGCGTTAAACGTTGTTAAACGAAGGAGAAATAGAAAAAGACAGCGTTTAACGCGTTAAACGGGGAATAGAAAGAGACAGAGCGAGAGTGATCACATACGGAGACCCCCACAAAACGCAAAATACTTCGCGTTCTAGGATCCGACCAAACTTACCAGCGCCGTCTAGTTCTGATTTAGGCAACATGAGCATAGAACCTTTTCTAACTAAATAATAAATAATAATAATAATAAATATTCACGTACACTTAACACAACGCCTTCTAGTCCCAAACTAAGCAAAGCTTGTACGATAAAATATGACTGCATATTGGTTAAGTCGTTAAAAATATTGGTTTTAAGATATAATATAACATTATAACAAAATGTAATTATGTGAAATTGCAGAGCTTCAGGGTCGAGAGAATAACAATGCAAAGGTTCAGTAAAAATATCACATTGATATAAACAAGTTTTCTAACCAAAAAATTTATGTCAATGCGATAAATTTTTTGGTTAGAAAGCTTGTTTGGATCAATGTGATATTTTTACTGAAACTTTGCATTGTTATTTCCTCGACCCTGAAGCTCTGCAATTTAACATAATTACATTTAGTTATATTATATCTTCAAAAATGTTTAAATGTGCGAGCGAGAGGGTTGTCTGCCTTATACATACGCCTTAACTATTCAGCGTGTATGTACAGCAGTGTATATATTTTCACAACCTGAAAATTGTTTTCTAAATAATCTAGGGTCTACCCGTACAATCTTCTAACGCAAAATGGTACAAGACTCCTTCAAGTAATGTACGTCTGTTACTTGCAACTTGCTTGACCTTTTTTTTAGTAACTTTCCCTATCTCGTAAGCTATTAAGAAGGTTCTACATGAGGTAGTGTACCTACGTCCTTATATTTAGAATATTAAACTTTCTTGACAAAAAGGATTTTTTTGTTTATGATTTCATGTGTATTTTAGAAATATTGTAAATACTGGTATCGATTCGGTTGTTGCCTTTTTCTAAACCAACCTAATTTGACAGCTCTAAAATTATAGCCGTCCTTATCGTTTCAGTTTATGAGAAAGGGACGGCAACATTTTTAGTGCTGTCAAATTAGGTTAGTTTAGAAAAATGCAACAAGCGAATCGATACCAGTATTTACAATATTTCTACCACTGTATTATTAGTTTTAAGTTTCTTTGTGAATAAAATTCAATGATAGTAAAAAAAAATGGTTATAGTGTTTTTAACTTATTTTCCACATTTCGTTTGGAAAAATAATATTTATGCTGAACCTTGTAGGTACAGTGGTATTCCAAACAACATTGTTTGCGATTTTTCATAAATAATTTCAGTCATATTATATAATTTCAGTCATATTATATTATATCTTCAGAAATGCTGAAATGGCAAGGAAATTTTCACACTACGCCCTCTAATCCCAAATTAAACAAAGCTTGTACTATGGGAACTTACCTTGTGGTTTCCTTAGTGCTATAGTACAAATAAGCTATAATGTTTTCTTAAAACGATAAAAAAAAATAGATGGCTGAAAAAAAATATTTTTTAAATACTACAGATTAATCACCATTTACACGTAGAGCAAAAATGTATGTTCGCCACATACAAACGTTTGTTCTTGGGGATCGAACCTAGGACCCACAGTACGGAAGGCGGAGATGAAATTGCGTTACTTTGGAAAATGGAAATCACGTGTTAGTTTAACGTGCGTTTAGCCTCCCGCTTGAACAAACCAGGGGCATTATTCTGTATGACTTAGGAGATTCCTTGCCGTAACCGTATGACGTCACCGTAAGGAATGACATTTATGGCATAGGAAATACGGCGTAGGCATAGGGCGATTTCACGCCGCTGTCTTGTCGTGCTGCGTAACGCGCTTGTATTGGTCATAGTGAATAAGGCCTCAGAGCACCTCTATCACGAACAAATCTGACAGTCGCCGCATTAGCATATTCGAGTTACATTGCGCGTCACTGCCAGCTCAACTGCCACCCGTTGTAGTGTCACCGCGCAGTGTATCTTAGATTCGCTAGCGTTACAATACTTTTGCAATTGTCACATTTATTCGTGATCAAGGCACTGGGTATGAAGTTCATTATGAATGCATGGTTGGTTATTTATACCCAGTTTCGTTTGTGACATCTGTCTGCCTGTTTGTTCATTACTACTCTCATTAGCGATGTACAGAGTAGGCCATGTTTAGAGAATGGTGGGCATAATTTGGGCATAGTGACAGCCGTAGCTTGTGGCATTGACTTCCGAGTGTACCATGCTGGTCCCGACTCTAGCCGGTAAGGCGCGACGGAGGCCTTAAGGCAGCCTAAAAACTATAGCACCAGCAGCGTTGACCCTTACTTACTTTTTTAGGGTTTAGAGACTTTCTAGATTCTAGTAGTACCTAGTAGACGCCGTCGAATCTAAAACCAATAACCGTCATACTACTTTAGTCCCTCAAAGTGAAATGTTACTTATTGCCATACAAATACGGACTCTTTTTCTAAATTCGTTTATGCCTCACATCAGAAATCACAACTAAGTAGGTATACTACTTAGTGGCACTTGTACTTGTACAAATATTCTGTGCTAGTGGTTTGAATTGACTCTCTCCCAAATAGCGTAGCGATGCTACGGTTGGCGTAGACCTTCTACGCGAGGCGTAGACCCAAAGAAACAAGTTTTTTTTTTTAATTTATTCTGTAAATACTCTTTAGAATTTGTCAGTCTCTGTTTCATCGCCTACTCTACACCATTTGCATTATTAAGTCAGCACCACGGTGTCGTCCATCTGTCTCCACTCCCCTTTGTCTCGAGCCAAGCCTCTTAGCACTATCATTCTTAGTGACCTATACAGTTGCCTATACATAATAAGCGTAGACTAATATATATTGCGAAAATTAAATAAAGCCTTGAAATTTATTTGAGTAACACTGCGCGGTCGCTTTGTGCCGTAACAATAACTACAGTTAGTTTTGCAGCGACGCCACGTAATGTATATCAAAGTGTCGGTGTGATACGAACACAACACTCCCTGTGTTTTATTCCACTCTGAAAAAAATCTAAGGCCCGTTACTGATATTTAAGTTTCACTGCGTAGCCGCTTTGTGCATTAGGCGTGGCTGCGCAAAATTTTACAGCGCTGTGACGCAATGTAATGCAAAGTGTCTGTGCAAATCTTTGTTTCTCGTTTTACAGAGTAAAATCTCTAGTTAGTTAAATGAACGGAATGTTTTCAGTAATTGGGTTGAAGTCTAGATCGGTATTATAACTGTTTTAGTTAGAATACCTAACTAAAAAGAAAAGAAATAAATAAAATAGGTACTTACTAACTAATTACTTATACTTACTACAGAAATAACTTGTTTATATTATCAGAATAATCATTTGTTTATTATATTTTATATTTTAGAAAAATCCGTAATATGCAAAATCCCTAAAAAAACATCCGTTTCTTACTAAACCTCTTGAAAAAAATGTTATGACTCGCTATTTTTTTTTGTTCTCAGACTGTTAGTTCTGTAGTAAAAGTTGTTCCTAGTGGAGAATACTTTAACCCTCTATTACGCGAGTAGTTTTTATTACACCCTGTATATAACATGACGATTAATTCACGTAGTATTTACGCAGAACATTCGGGATAAAGCATTCGAGCTGACCCAGCTTACGAGGGGAAATTGAAAAAGTTTCCACTTATGCCCGCGTTGAGTGCGATAGTTCGAAGTAATAAGTAATAGAAGCATTTACTTTTTGTGACCCACAGCCGCACTCGGAGATGTACATTTTCAATAAATTATATTAAATAATATAATATAATAAGCGGTTTCTATCTAAAACCACTAAAAAAAAGATCAAGAAAGTTATAACAACTTCAAAATGTTTTAATTATTACGAAATTGCTTCATTACTAAATACATCAGTCAGGATAACTTATTGGAATACAATTTAAATTCATTTGGGTATAGTGACAGCCTATTTTAACTATATTCGAGAGGTGTGAACTCCTTGAAGTCAGAAATGCAATAGAGTGCGAGTCAAGCACGCGCTCCGTTTTTATAGGATTTTTAGTCATGCGACCAATTTCCGCTTATTATATTTAATATAATTTATAAAGACGGAAGATGGACGAAGGCGGTCACAGAATGGTGGCCAAGGGATGCCCGTAGACCAAGAGGCAGACCACCCGCCCGATGGTCAAATGACATCGTAGAACTGGCTGGGAATCACTGGACAAGAATCGCAAGGGACCGGAAAGAATGGCGTAATAGAGAGGAGGCCTATACTCAGCAGTGGGTGCAAACGGGCTGAAATGATGATGATGATGATGATATAATATTTATTAGTTACATTAAAAAAAACTTTATGGGGTTCAAAAAGATGCACAAGTTACAGTGACGTAAAAATATAAGTAATGTCCTGCAAACGACGGTCTTATTACATGATACGATTTCTTCAGATAACCTTTTTTAATAGCTGATCTAATATTAATAAAACTTAAAAGTATTAAGGAATAGTAGCACCTTCAACAGCATACTAGGGGATTAGTCTCTCTTACCAATGACGAAGAACATGGTAAAGTAATAAGCGCTTGTTCGACACGTATGTTAGGCTGCGTAGTGCGTAACCACCAGAGATGTACGAGCCAGTTGAACACTTATCTGCGTTGCATATCTGTGGTCGATACCCAACTTTCCCTTCAGAATGCTTTCCTATGCAGGCCTATTCGTGAATTTTGAGACGCTCAACGTATTTAGCGGCAATTAACACCGGTTTACTATACGGCAATGTTTTGTATGTACTCTGTGCTGCTCATTACTGAAGTCCGCTTTCGGAGAAATAGGGTGCATATCGGCTACGCCTACCGATGTGTGTATTCTGAAGCTATCAGTGTGTGCGTCACTTTTAAAGAAAGGTTTTCATAATTTTCTGAAATTAAAGTTATTACAAGATATAAGTATTCCACTTTCTAGAGATGAGATATATCGAAACGTAACTAAAAACGGTTATGGGTCGGTTATCATACCATATAGATACCCTACATCCACATAACCGATTTCACGAAAACTACCTACTGTTAGGCCGCGGAGCGGATACCTACGCTTTCGTACGATTTTTACTCGTACGAAAGCGTAGGTACACGTACGAACACCCACGAACGATCCCGACTTTCCAAGTACCTACCTACTATGGGAGCGCGCAGCGCGCAGCGCAGACTGGCCTCAAGTTAGCCGACGACCAAAACGAAAACTTCACAAACCAACCAAAACTATAATGAAACACCGATACGATACGCTAAATTCGCCACCTCTCTTTCTAAGTATCTACCACTTTCTCATGGGGGCACTATAAAATGTTTCTTTAAGTTTGCACGTTAAGCAGTGTCAATTATATGTTGACGACTGACAGATGATCTTTTTAAGGTCCAACTAGTCGCCTACCTTTCCATACAAACGTGGAAGGGTAACTAACTACTCCACTTTTTTTAATGATACAAGTAATGGAACAAGTTGATAGCTCACCTGATGTTAAGTGGTAACTTCTGCCTATAACAATGCATTACCTCACAGAGCAAGTGCAATGAGGACGTGCCCTGTAAGGCAATGCACTGCGTCCATCACTCTGAGAAGTAAAGTCATCTTGAAGTCTCATGTTGCCTGTTTGACATTGACCAACCAAAACTTATGAGATAACTTATTAACTTACATAGATTATGAGGAGATAAATTGATATAATCCTTAGATTATATCAATTTATCTCCTCATAATCTATGACTATAAGGACCCCAAACCGTAAAAAAAGTATTCATTGAAAAAATACATGCCTTCTAAACTTTCAATACAAAAGATTAGAAGCTTATAGTTTCGTGAAGAATACGGGACACAGTTTTTATGGGTACCTCTGTAAAAATAAGTCCACTAGATAATAATAAATAATAATGACAGGCGTCATGGCTCAGTCGGTAGTAGCTCTGTCTTCCGTGCTGTGGGTCGTGGGTTCGATCCCCACCGAGAACAAACATTTGTGTGTGTTAAACATAGATGTTTGTTCTGTGTCTGGGTGTTACTACGTATGATAAGTATGTATTTAAAAAAAATGTGTATACCTATGTATTCTATCAGCCATCTAGTTCCCATAGTACAAGCTCTGCTTATTTTGAGACTAGAAGGCGTTGTGTTAAAATGTCCGTGAATATTTATTTATTATTATTTATTATTATTAATAAGCAGGTCTTTGCATCTAATCTAGATACCCTTGCACCGATGAACGGGATGCTGCAGCGCTGCAATTACTGCGAAATGATGGAGTAGGCTTAGCTTATTTAAACGGGGGTGCTATACACGGTGTAACATAATTACCCTATAAGTAATTACCCTATGTAACATAATTACCCTATAGAAAGAGGAGTATTTTACAGGTCATGGCGAACAGTGTTTGTTCTACGACTTTTGAGATTTCGAAGTTTTTCATTCATGAAATGAGCTCGTAACTTTTACTTAAAATGTACCTACACACAGCTAGCGTGTGCGTGCGACGCGGTAGGATGGTACCTACGTATGCATGCGTGTGTACGGGTTTACGCAAATAGTAAACAAACACTTACGGTTGTCGCAAATGTCTAAATTAATAAAAGTTGTACTTTTGTATGAAAATTTCAATAACGATTTATTGACCCGTTGCACATGTCCAAACACTCAGGTGGTCGGTCTAATTACGCCCCCTTCAAGCTTATAGAGTAATTATGTTACACTGTGTATAATAAATAAATATTCTTGGACATATTACACAACGCTCTCTAGTCCCAAACTAAGCAAAGCTTGTACTATGGGAAATAGATAGCTGATAGAATACTTTTAGTCTTACATACTTTTTTTTGTAAATACACACTTATGATACATAGTAAATATTCTTTTTTTTTTTTTTTTTTTTAATAAATATTCACGGACATTTATTTAACACAACGCCTTCTAGTCCCAAACTAAGCAAAGCTTGTACTATGGGTACTAGATGGCTGATAGAATACATATATACATTTTTTTTTGTAAATACATACTTATAATACATAGTAACACCCAGACACAGAACAAACATCTATGTTTGCCACACACAATTGTTTGTTCTCGGTGGGGATCGAACCCACGACCCACAGCACGGAAGGCAGAGCTACTACCGACTGAGCCATGACGCCTGTCACTGAGCCATGACGCCTGTCGAATAGTACACCCAGATACAGAACATACGTCTATGTTTGCCACACACAAATGTTTGTATATAAAATTGTATAATGTTTGTTTGTGTTTCTAAATGGGTATATATTTGTCATTTGTCAATATAAAATGAACGCAGCTTTAGTGGCAATTTTTAATACGGCTAGAAGGCTCCAGGGAAATCAGGCGTTACAATGACTATCTACTTCACAATAACTTGACAGGAGTGATAGCTCAGTCGGTAGTAGTTTTGCCATCCCAGCTGTGGGTTGTGGGTTCGATCTTGGTGCATAGCGAAATTTGAACAATCGCATTATCCCATCGACTGTACATTCCTTTAAGTTTTTCTGTTTAAAGTTGAACCGTATAGACCAAGGAACGAATCGGATATCATTGTATGGGATTTCAAAATTAGTTTTTATGATTTGCATAACAATGGAAGGCACGAATCGGCTGTAACCCCTCCATCGAGAACTAACATTTGTGTGTGGCAAACATGGATATTTGTTCGATTTCTGGGTATTATGGTTATCATGTATTATAAGTAAAATGTCTAATAACGAATGATTTCCGCCGCTTTATAATGACATTGGTATCGATTCGGTTGTTGCCTTTTTCTAAACTAACCTAATTTGACAGCTCTAAAATTATAGCTGTCCTGGGCCCCGATTGCGCTAAATTTACACGGTCGACCGTGAGAGACGTAGCGTGCAAGTAACGGTACGTCCAAACTACGTAGCGTTCTAATTTTTCCGGAAATCAGTATTGCGTTAGCTCAATATACGTTTATCATGCTTTTACGCTGCTGGTTCGTTGCCGTGGTCCACCGTTCGTTCAGCCGTTAAATATGTACGTCTTCTTCTTTAGAATTTCGCAAAACCGGTCAATCGATTCATCATTTTGCAGTGTCCAACCCTAGTTTTGATGGCTGACAGTGACAATAGTAAGAAAATGTCGAATGTGTACATAGAACATAATGCGTATTCTGTGGTAATGTATGTTTTTGTCTCGATTTTGTAAACAAACAATTTCATGAAACTCTTTCTATTTCTACATAATTTTAGGAGGTGGTTTGTAAAACTTTGATAATGTCCTATTAGAACAAGAAAAGAAAGAGCCCGTGTAACGTTATTACCTACATATTTATAACAATATAAATTGTTTTGTGAAATGCTACCCATCTAACAAATTGTTTTTCTCTACAGGAATGTAACTACCACTAAATAGTTAAATACTCTTGTGTCAGTGCAAATTTGGTGCTATAGGTTATATACCGTACATGCTAAATAGAAATAGCTAGCAAGAAATAGCACCCAACATCCTAACCTGACTGATGGAAATAAATACCTACGCAAAAACAATGTTGGAAGGTGTACCTCTCCCCGTCTCCTGCTGAGACAGGACAAACTAGACTATGACGATGTAAGTATACAAAGCATCTACCTACCTATATTTCCTAGTAGTTAGGCACTAGAACATTTCAATGTTTTTTTGCAAATCTTTTGGGTGCAAAAACAGTTTCAGACAAATCAATCCCATTTTATATTAGTAATAACATAGAGTTATTATGAATGAAATGTAGCTAGGTACATCAAATTCATATTCAAGAAAACTTACCTATATTATTTTGTTTCAGTATTTGCATACCACCATCGGCTATACAAGTGATGTGACTAGTAGGTACTTACACAAACTTTGCTAGTTTTTTCATATTTTTGTTAACCGCCTAGTAAAGTAAGCTTAGCTATAGATTTTATAACTGAATAAAATAACATTAATTATTATTTTACTTTATTTCAAGAGTTTTAGTCTTACTACCCCGGTCACATTGTAGGTATGTATTGCTAGTATATTAGCTCACAGTGGTAGCTTGCTTTGCAAAATGGATGGGCATCACTTTATACTCTGTAGTACCTAAGTGTAATTCACAACCTCAAGCATGTTAGGTTACGGGTCTAAGATGGGTGTCTTCAATCTGCATCCAAAGAAGCTGAAATAAATAAAATTCATTTATCATGAACTTACATAATAAAATTATAGTAGGATATACTTGTAATATAATATGGAATATGTAGCCCTTCAGAAATATCATACCATGAGGTATGGGTATAGTTAGTTTTGAACTGATCGGTGAATAGCTTAATACAATTTTAGAACAGCGTAAGTTGTAAAGATAGGTAACTGATCAGTAGTAAGGAAGTATTTAATATTAATAATTCTGTAAGTACCTGGATGTCTATAACTTCTTCAAGGTTTTCTTCACTCTTCTATGAATTGATTCATCTCATCATGAGCTCACCTAAAACGATTGGCACTGCTTTATTCCTATTGGATGTAGGTCTGTATACTTCTGCATCTCAAGCTTGTTAAAGACCTGAAATAAAGAAAAGTTTAATTAGCAGGAAAAACTTACACAACATTAAGCTTATAACCTATTTACCCATAGTTTATTGTAGAATGATAGATGGATAGTTCTATAAAATAGTTTTTAGATGAAGGTGGGTAAGTATCTATAGGATTCCCTCTCATCATGCTGTAATGGGAAAGTCAGTAGGCAAGTAGGTACCTAAGTAAACTCAAGGTTACCTATGTAGATGTAAAATCTCAGAAATTCTAGTTATTTATGTACCTAGATAGGTACTTTAGACCTATCTATCTACTGTCTACTTGTGGAGTATGGAGTGGAACCAAACGGTAAATCATCTAGTCATCTAGCCTAGAGTGAGAGTTTTGCTGAGTCCACAGATGAGAAATTTTCCTAAACACAACATTCTTACCTTTGTAGCGTTGTTTGAAGGAAGTATCAACATATTATGTGATGTGGTACGATTGGTGGCAAGTGATGAGTAAACTTTCTAAACATTTGATGAGGCAAGTAGTCCAAAAGGGTCCATTATAGTGTAGGTATCTTTTCGACAAATTGCTGATCACTCCGCACTTTAGATAGATGTATCTTGCATTCTTGGCTTGGACAACGCATCCAATTCATTTGCCCTCACTAGTAAATCCTTACAAGTGCACTTTTAAATTATTTTCAAGGAATTTCAGTCACAAATAATTCTAAAACACTGTAACGTAGTAACAACGTTCACAAAAAGTACCTCCCGATGTACTTTTTCAAGCACGCTAATCAAACGTTATTCCGACATGTTTAGAGTAGAAGCAACGAGCGTCTGACGGATCAATTACGGTCAGAAAATTAAGGCGATACGATATCTGTGAAAATCGGCCATAACGAAGCAGTAACAGAAGCGGCTGAGCAGTTGCAACTTAGCGCGATTGAGGCCCTGGTCGTTTCAGTTTATGAGAAAGGGACGGCAACATTTTTAGTGCCGTCAAATTAGGTTAGTTTAGAAAAATGCAACAACCGAATCGATACCATTGTTACATATAAAAACTGCATTGTAGTTATATTGTTACATACAAATATTTTTTTACGTTTCAACCAAGCTCAAAACTGTTAGGTCGCGTTCCCACTACGCCGGACCGGCAAAAATGCCGGATCCGGGATAATGTGAAAAGCTCTATATTAATTGTACAGCCACTAGCTCTTCCGGCAGTTTTAACGGACCGGTATTTTTGGCGGTCCGGCGTAGTGGGAACACGGCCTTAGTACTTTTAGTATTTAATTTTTTCTAATTTTGTTTCTGGTCGTAATAAAACAACAAAAAAATTCACAATTCAATACCACCATGTCAACGGCTTCCAAGGTGTGAAATGCTCGTGGCATAGCTGGCAGTCAATGTTCACCGATTAAGTTAAGCGAGGTTCTGCGTGGTCACTATTTGGATTGGTGACCGTTTGTGGCATTTACATCTGAATACTTCCGTGCTTCGGAAGGCACTTCGATTTCAGCTTTAGCAGTTGTTAAGCCCTACGGAGGCCTTAAGGCGGCCTAAAACCTCCGTCACCAGAGTTGGCCGCTAATAACGCTAATTACACCTCTTTCCTGTTTTATCATTAACAAGCAAGATTGGTAATATGAATATTGGTTCCAAACTTGAAGTTCCTATAAGAGACCATATTCAGTAGTTTTAGTAATAACGTCCTATAGTTGAGTTATATGGTAATAAACAGTAAAAGTTGTGAACAGCCAATGCAAACAGTCATTTTGTAAAATGTGCACTAAATACATGCAGAATAGAGCTCAATATTGTTAAACCTGTTTGTAGCGGTCTTTTTTGGTTGAGCCCAATTTTACGCATTTTTTACGGCAATATCGATATTTACGTCACGTAATTTAGTTTTTTTTTTGTATCATGTTCTTGTGCGTTTTGTTTATGTCCAATAAAATAAGGAATGGTTTTTTCTCTCAAGTTTATTTATTCAAAAATGTTAAGATGAATGTTTTATTAAAATATTGGACACTGATGCTATATAGAACTGATTTTATTAAAGGTATTATGAGAATTCGATTTGCGGATACTAAGAATCTGTTTTATCTAGGTACTAGTATTATATGATCTGTGATCTAGGTATTTTCTTCTTTTTAGGGTTACGATCGACATGAATTACGTTTGATAGGTCGTATCAGCCGTTAGTAGCTCTGCGTCCGTGCTGTGGGTTGTGGGTTCGATCCCCACCAAGAACATGGATCTTTTATCCGTGTCTGGGCGTTACTATGTATTTACAAAAAAAAATATATAAGTATTCTATCAGCGATCTAGCTCCCATAGTACAAGGTCTGCTTAGTTTGGATAATAGATATTATGTGTTGTTTGAAACTAGTTCAAAAGGTACAACTTCTTTTAGGTTTAGAACCCTTAGAGGTTTGTGTACATTTTCTCGTATTCACTAGAGATCCTAGCAACTCGATGTTTTGTTATACCTAGTTGAGACGTCCGTCACAGAGATATTTATTTCACAGAGCTGAGTGAAATTTCAGAGCACTTTGTTCCTTTCTTTTCAATAACTTGCTTGTTACACTGTTTTGTATGAGCATGAATAAATAAAAATATGTTGCTCTATTTTGTAGCATTCAACAAATAAAATTACTGTTACACCGTTTTGTAACATCTTTACTTGAACGAATTAGTGTTAATTCGTCCAATCATCTTGAGAAGGTAATATTTCTATTAAACAGTACTCTGAAAAAAATATTATCTTCATTTTACCCCTTTGATGTTGCATAAATCCCATCCCACTAATATTAAACTATAGATTAGAGTCTTATTTATAGATTTTATTTTTTTTTAGCTAGAGAAGGGGGGCGCTAAGAAATGGTAAATTGCCAATAAGTTTGGAAAGCCCTGGATTAGACGTATGATGCCGTTGCAGTACAGTGTAAATGTTCCTGTCGTGCCTTCGTAGAATATTAGAGTTCTGCCAACATGCAGGTTGTTATTCTTTAATAAGATGTTCGAGGTTCCGCCCCGCACATAAACCGGGGTATTAAACCACTGACAAATCTGTATTCTGTAACATCTCTGTTTTGCTGCGGGCTCTGCGAAATTGTGATAAATGCGGAGAAAAGTAAACAACACTAGATAGTATAGGAAGGAACCCACTCGCTGTGATTCGTCGCTTTCTTTTATAACTCAGAATGAATCCAGAGATCGAAATCTAAGATCTTCTAAGTCTAAGATCGAAGTCTGAAGACTCGATTCAGGCTCAAGTAGATATTTCAAAGGCAAAAATAGATCCACGAACTTAACTTCAAGATCAAGGCGGTTTCGTAGTTTAGGCGCTAGCAATACTCGTGAATCATGAATGAATGAATGAAAACGCTTTATTGTACATAAATAACACCGAAACATATTCCTATGATATAAACAAAACAGGTTGCATTAAAGGTACAATGGGCGGCCTTATTGCTCAATAGCGATCTCTTCCATGCAACCCTTTGATGGAGAGGATTGAAGAAGACGCGTTTAGTCGACAGCATTACCACAGATAATACAAAAGTTCAAAAACTGGTGCAAAATGCTAAAATTTCGACAGAACGACATGACAAATATCTCGCGTGCGCATCTTAGGCCCGCTGGTCTACATTAGCTGGCTGTGTGAGATTGATCTCGAATCATGATTGATCACGAGTATTGCAAGCGCTTAAACTATGAAACCGCCTTGATCTTTAATGATTTGAATTTACATTTTGACAGAACGACATGACAAATATCTCGCGTGCGCATCCTAGGCCTGCAACCGTTTCAAACCAGCATTCACGTACCGCAACGCCTGAATCCGCCCCTAGAAGAGCCCTAGAAGAGCTATCGTTTATGAATTCGAGAATAAGTCTTATTCGATGGTCTTCAAATATATATAGTTACTGAGTAAATACTTCAGTGTGAATTATTACATTTAATTGAATTTAATTTAAATTGTTACATGGTTTCATTAATTTATAACTATAGGTAGTTAGTGTGTGTTGAATATATTTAGAACGATAGCTTCTTCGTCAATCTCCTCATCGTTGATCTCCGTCTTCGTGTGCTGCTGGTAGAGCACTGGGCTTGCAGACTCTGAAGACCTTGTAGACCCTGGATCACCGAAGAAAGTTCAATTCAACAAACTCATACTCATGGACAAACAACAACCACTAGAAGTGTGTAAAGAAAGAAGAAAGAAAAAGATTTTATTTTGGATAACATGACATAGCAGAACAATAACTACAGTCTAGTATAGATGTAGTAGATAAATTAAATACACTCGAGAGCATAGAAATCGCACATAGAGGCATTTTCCTACATTTTAATTTGGACCCTTATTTTTTTTTTAAATTAATGTGATGTTGCAAATATAACTTAAATTAAATTGAAGTACACACTGTTAGCTTCCTAAAAACACAAAATGTCTAGCCTTGACCTTCGAAATCATAACAGTGGCAACTAAACAATAGAATGGCCTAAATTAGCTCGTTTCAGGTAGCGCGGTTTGTGGGACTTTGAGCAGGTATAAAACGGTAAGGGATGATTGAAATGACATCATTTGCATACCAACTCCCAGTCAGAAAGGTCCTTTAACGAATACGTCATCTCTCTAAACAAGAAAATGGATACCACACCAGAAGCAGCGTCTCAAGTGGTTGCACTTATCGAAGCTGGACAGAACCAAAGTCAAGTGGCTCGTCAATTAAATTTGAGCAGATATGCTGTTGGACGTGTATACCAACGATATCAGCAAACTGGTGGCTATACCAGGCGACCAGGAACAGGCCGAAAACGTGCGACAACACAGCGCGATGACCGTTTCCTTGTGAATACATCACTACGAAATCGCCGGTTGAATGCAGTTCAACTCGGACAGCAGCTCCAGGAAGTTAGAGAAGTGGAAGTCAGTCGGTGGACTGTTAGAAGAAGACTAGCCGAAGGAGGTCTGACAGCGCACAGACCAGCAACTGGCCCAAAATTGACCCCAGCGCACAGACAAGCACGCCTTCAGTTTGCTCGAAATCACGTTAATTGGACTATGGATCAATGGCAGGCAGTCCTCTTCTCCGACGAGTGCAGGATGTGCCTTCATGGTAACGACGGACGAGGTAGAGTCTACCAAAGATCCGGTGAGCGTTTTGCTCAATGTTGCATCTCCGAACGGGTCGCATACGGCGGTGGTTCGTGTATGTTCTGGGGAGGCATTTCTCTGGAAGCGAAAACCGAACTTGTCTTCATCACAGGGCCCGATACCGACCGTCGATCGGGTGGATTGACTTCCCAACGTTACGTCGAGGAGATCCTGGAAGAACATGTTGTGCCCTTTTCTGGATTTATCGGCGAAAACTTCGTTTTGATGCAGGATAACGCTAGACCACACACCGCTGCTATAGTACGCCAGTACTTGGAGGAGGTTGAAGTACTCGTTATGGCGTGGCCTGCTCGAAGCCCAGATCTCAATCCCATTGAGCACTTATGGGACGAACTAAAGAAACGAGTAAGATCCAGAAACGCAGCGCCTACGAGTCTCAGAGAGCTCCAAACCGCGATCAAGGAAGAATGGGACAGCATACCGCAGGATTTCGTCAAAAAATTGATTTCTTCAATGAAACACCGAATGGAAGCTGTTATTCAGGCTAGGGGAGGCAATACCTCGTATTAATAAATCGATGCATTCACAAATTTATTGTTTTTTTAACCTTTTATACCTGCTCAAAGTCCCACAAACCGCGCTACCTGAAACGAGCTAATTTAGGCCATTCTATTGTTTAGTTGCCACTGTTATGATTTCGAAGGTCAAGGCTAGACATTTTGTGTTTTTAGGAAGCTAACAGTGTGGACTTCAATTTAATTTAAGTTATATTTGCAACATCACATTAATTTTAAAAAAAAATAAGGGTCGAAATTAAAATGTAGGAAAATGCCTCTATGTGCGATTTCTATGCTCTCGAGTGTATAATTAACATTATTTATTTCTTTCATCTATGGTTATGAATAAAAATTAAAACTAACACATTATTCACAACACTCACAATATTTAAAAAAAACACATAAAACAGTTGAGCCATCTATAAACCGTTGCAAACGATTTATAGATAGCTCAACTGGTCCAAATCAGTACCAGTCGGAAGCGAAATATAATTAGATTTTTACTCAGTTGCAAGTAAATGCAATAGTTTATTATTTTTGCCTTGATAACTAGAAGGGAATTCTCTAAAATCTAGTAAAGATAATATGCTTTGTTTGTTAGGATGTCACAAGTCACACTAATACTTTTACCAGATTTCATTATGAGAAATTGTTCTATAATTGTATATTTGTTTCTATTATTTCATTTCATTTATTTATTGCTTACATAATATACCTACATTTCATTGCTTATGTGTAATATATATTAGCGTTGAGTCATACATTCAGTTTTACAAAAAACTACCATGGAAGGCTTGATAGATTTTGTGTACTATTGCTGATCATCAGAATTCGGCTCTGAATAAACATCGCTTCTAATGTAAGGCGCGATTCAAACTCTCAGAACAATAAATCTATATTCCCTCTAGACCAGACCTAAAGCACTTCACCGAGTATAAAATGTATGTTCCTAAAAGAGGCTTACGAGTTAGATACAGGAGCCCTAGGGAGCAAGTTGCAAAGTCCTGAAATATTTTTATTACTCGGTTCGAATCCTAAGGTACTACAGATTACGTTGACTTCGACATCCTATAAGTGTGACATACGCGCTGGGACGAATTTAAACTACTTTTATACGACAGAGAGAGATAGGTAAGAACATTATTTTATTAGTAGTGGAGCTTCTTGTTAAAGAGCTGGTCCGGGGTAGTACTAGCACCGTACTTATTTCTGTGTGTGCACAGTGATGCTCGCGTGGCTGTGTTCCGGTTTGTAGAGTATGGATGACGGTGCTGTTACACGCACATGAGACTTAAAACCGACATGTCTCAGAGTGATGGACGCAATGCAATGCATCACAAGTCACGTCCTCAGTGGATATGCTCGGTGACAATGCATCGCTATAGGCAATGGTTACCAGCGGGCCTAAGATGCGCACCGCGAGATATTTGTCATGTCGTTCTGTAAAAATGTAAGCATTTTGTACCAGTTTAGGAACTATTGCATTATCTGTGGTACCTAATGGTGTCGACAAAACGCGCCATAATGTACACTTTTGACAGTCCTTAGTCGTCGTACCTCTCTGAGGACGAGATAATAGTCATGCAGAAATGTCAAAAGTTGAAAATTCACAGGCGCGGTTTCTCGACAACATTACCACAGATAATGCAATAATTCCTAACGTGGTACAAAATGCTTACATTATGACAGAACGACATGACAAATATCTCGCGGTGCACATCTTAGGCCCGCAGGTCAATAGGCTTGTTTTATCATTTAGTGATATAATCGAAGTCTATTTCTGGAAATAAATGAGGAGGCCTACGTAAAGTGGAATTCTTTTCACGTCAATGCCACGTCATCCCTACTACAGTTAAACTTCTGCAAAACTCCCCACTGCTACACCGTAGCACGCTGTGACGTAGCCAGTGGGGATATCTAGATAAAAACTTGAAATCATCACTAATGGGGATTTCTTTGTGGGGGTTTTCGGAATACTTATACCAAATATATAAATTTTTTTTGAAGCTGACTGACAATCAACTCACGGCCTAAACTATAATGGTCTATCTTATAAAAAGTTAGAGTAGACATTATGTCTTGTTTAACATACGTAATCATAATGTCTACTCTAACTCTTTATAGGATTGGGGGTAAGTCCTAGAGGTATGACATTTGGAGGGTAGTATTCTTATAGTGTAGGGGTGCACTAAGAAAGGAATTTTGAAAAGTCGCACTCTAAAAAGTATAGAACGCGAGCAACGCCGCGAGCGACGTCTGGTATCAAATGTAAGGCTGAATTTAGTGCTCGACCAACGGACAGCGCGTATGGTACGGGCTGACAGTAAGTTCATACATCCAACGTAGCAGTACATCAGTGTTGCACTGTACGTACACGTTCATAACTACGTTCGACTGACATTAGAGCCCCGAGTCTGTGCATTTGTTTTGACTTTCGACTCGAGTATAGCACACGCAAAAGCATTCGCAAAGCGAGAAATTTTGTTGGGGATTGCACAATTCCCAAATCTCCCGCTAGAGGCGTACAAAATTTCTTGCTTCGCGAATGCTTTTGCGTGTGCTATACTAGAGTCGAAAGTCAAAACAAATGCACAGACTCGGGGCTATGATACTCACAGTGTTTTTTCTGACGACAATAGCAACGCCGCCGCCACGGCCCGGCCTTGCACCCGCCGGGCGGGGGACACGCCCCACCAGATACTTATCCTTCGGACGAGGCGCTGGGATATCTATATCTTCGTCTTCATCAGATGCTGGGGAGAAAGTGCTGCTTGTATGTGTGCTCTAGAAATACTTGGATAAAGTGATGAGATAAGAATTACAAAATTAAATGAACTGGAGTCCATACTCCAAGGTCTGATGATGACCAGTAATAATGAAGAGAGCCTTTAAAAGAAGACTTTCATGATTTAATTTTTTTAGCAAAATTAACTTGTATATAATATAAAGGCAGCACAGCAACTGCTTGACAGACTGACTATAGACAATAAGAGCCTGACAAAAAATACGAGTAATAGGGAAAGAAAAAAAAAGTCCAAAAAGAACAATGACTCGTGAAGGATTTGAACCTCCGACTTCCGATGTTCAAGTTTAAATTTATATCGGCGCTCTAACCTACTGAGCTAACGAGTCTCATGCTTGAGCGTTGAAAAATTGGCTCACATTTAGGTTTCTGACGTCATACCAGTCGTCATCACAAGGGAAAATAGATTTTAAATAGCAAGGTTCACAGTTGATTTTGGAATATCAAAAGCACATACTTCTGATAAATCAAGTAAATAATAGGAAATGATGGCTTATTGCATTGAGTGCTAAAGAAGGAAATTTTGTAGGAAATTCAACTTTCCGTAGAGAAAATTAAACTCATTTTCCAATTAATTGGGGATCTCAAATCATCGGCATCATCTTACATCAACTAAACCATCAACTAAATATTGCCATGAGAATTTGAGTGTTGGAAACAAACTAAATTAAAATTCGAAACCGCTTATGTATGCTGGAAATTTTACTGGTAAAAAAACAACATTATGCTAGTGTGGGTGGAGAACGCTTTTGAATGATAGCACATTACAGCTCACATACAGAAACATGCAGCAAAGCAAAACAGTGCTTCAGATGTAAGCATCACAGTCCATTTCCGAATACAATCTACGCATCAATTCCATGACGTCATCCATCGATAGACAACAAAATAGTATGGAGGTGAATTTGCTCTTTATGTAATTGAGATTAAGGTTGGTTTTCGAATGGTTGATTTAGTGCAATTTGCTCATGAGATCATTAGTAAATTGGTGAGCGTAATAAGGGTTCACGTATAGCTCGAAATATTAATGAAATAGGCACTGTAATCTGGATTTTAAAGTTTAACCTTCTCTAAGGGCCGTAAGATCAGAAACAGTTTAAACTATGGGTTTCATGAACTACGATTACATTTGATCGATGGATTAATCTACTGTCATCTCTGTCAGTTTAAGCTACCGATGGTCGATTAACTACCATTGATCTTATGAAATAATCGGAGACTGGAGGTTAAACTCTATTTCGTGGTTTAAACCACTATTGATCTTACGGCCCTAAGCTGCTTCCACCCGCGGTTTTGCTTGAATTATCTCATGCACACATTGATCCTTACCTATCAAATACGGGATATTGATAGAACAAAGTTATAAACTAGCTTCTGCCCGCGACTTCGTTCGCGTCCCGTTGGATGCTGTTGATTTTCCGGCATAAAAAGTAGCCTGTGTGTTAATCCAGGTCACGGAGGTTATTCCAAGTTTCATCCAAATCGGATCAGTAGTTTTTGCGTGAAAGAGTAACAAACATAATTATACATACATTCTTGCAAACTGTCGCGTTTATAATACTCATAGGATAGGATAGTAGGAAGTCAAAGTTGACAAGTAGCGGAACCAGGGGGGCTAGGGGGCTGAAACCCCTAAGCCCCCTGGTTCTAGTTAAAAAGCTGAAAAAAAAATTTTGGTTAGGCAAAAAGCTCTAGGTTTTTTTTTTTTTATACAATATAGGCAACCGTTTGACCACAATCTCACCTGATGTTAAGCAATGATGTGGTCTACGATGTAGCACGGTTACCTAGAAGATACCTATTCACTCTACTCTTGAAAACTTCCAAATTATAGCCATTCGGGAACACAGACGCCGGCAACGAGTTCCACTCTTTGGCTGTCCGCATAATAAATGTAGACGCAAAGCGTTTAGTCTACACAAGAATAGACTCGGGTAAACCCTAAATCCTATATCCACCAGAGCCCCGAGTCTGTGCGTTTGTTTTGACTTTCGACTTGAGTATAGCACGCGCAAACGCATTCGCACAGCAAGACATTTTGTATGAAACCCGGATAAGCGCCTCTAGCGGGAGATTTGGGAATTATGCAATTCCCAAGAATATTCCTCGCTTTGCGAATGCGTTTGCGTGTGCTATACTCGAGTCGAAAGTCAAAACAAATGCACAGACTCGGTGCTCTGTGCCTACTCCGTCACACGAATTCGCTTACATTCTCTCTCTCTGTCGTGCTTCAGGATTCCTCGTAGTTTCTTCATCTTGCAGCTTCGAACGTCCTCGTCTGGCTCAGACTTGCTGTGGACAATGCACTTCTTCTTCTTCACATTACCCTTGGTATATTTTAGTATTCTGTTGTGAAGAAAACTATTGGTTAACAGAAACAAAATAGAATTAGGTAGGTCAGAAAGAATTGATGTCCTTATGAATCGATCAACACTTCTCTATAGTGGGGGATACAGGATTTCGGATGGGGGGGAGGTGATCCAAAATTTCGGATGGGGGGAGGTGATCCAAGATTGCGGATGGGGGGGAGGTGATCCAAAATTTCGGATCTGGGGCAGGTGATCCAAGATTGCGGTTGGAGGGGAGGTGATCCAAAATTTCGAATGGGGGAGGTGATCCAAAATTTCAGATGGGGGGGACGTGATCCAGGATTTCCAGTTGGGGGTTGACCCAGTTATGTAGACTTTTTCAAGACAAATACTGGTCTCTTTGGATAGAGTCGGAGTTTTTGGAGGGAGCCTCTCTAGCCCCTCCCCCAGGATCCACTAGTGCTATTCTACACAGGTAAAGCAGTGCGGTAAGGTACTATGCTTTATGGCCGATTTACACGCTCAAGTAAAGTAGGTAGAGCTGGTACAGCTACAAGTACAACTCGACTGCGAAGTGCTGCTGCATGTCGCGTAGTGTAACTGTAGGTACACTCCACTAAACTCACCACCTAAGAGTGTGTAAACTGGCCATTACAAAGTGTAGGTACATAATATATATTCATGTATTTTGCTTCATGTAAGTATGCTGTGTCTAATGTCAATTTAGGTACCTACTAGGATGTGTAAATTAGCTCTTACCTAAATCAGAAGGAAAATCATATCGCACTACGCCGATGTAGTGTTTTTGAAAAAGTAGGTAGGTAACTCAAGAGTTTTTATTCCATGAACTCTATGTAAGTAAGATCGATTACCCACATAGGTATCGATTCAAAAACACTTACGAGAACTTCTTCTTCTTCTTCAGAGCTTCCACCGAGCTGGACGTGTCTTCAGTTTCAGATTCTGTGAAGTTGTACGGCAGCTTACCCATTTTGGTCAGGCGAAGCAATATACCGGTTTTTGGTGATGAATGGTGAAATGGTGATGTTTTTAGATTGGATTAAGTTTTAGACGGCATTTTTGTAGTTTTTCTTTACTTTACATAGCTAAATTGTTTGTAGAACAAGGGCAGCTGTTTTATTCTTGTGTAGTAGAAAATGTTTGAAAACTGTGTGACTCTGTCACCGAACTGGACTCTGTCTAAGTCACTTTGATGACAAGACAGAGTCTCACACCATGACAATGCACTGTCACATATTATACATACATAGATAAGATAGGTACATACTAGAGAAGAGATGGTCATATAGGCAAGGAACAGCAGGCCTAGCATGCAATAGTTCCTAAACTGGTACAAAATGCTTACATTTTGACAGAACGACATGACAAATATCTCGCGGTGCGCATCTTAGGCCCGCAGGTCATGCATTGAATGACATGACATGACATTTTTTGACAGGCTAAAGGACACACCTCATACTTTTTAGTAAAATCGAATCAAAGCCCTTAGAAAATAATTTTCAGTTAGAATATCTGGATTGTAGTAGGTCGGTACATACCCATCTAATAATTTTAAAGATGAAAAAAAAGTAAAATAACAGATATAAAAACTTCCCGCTAAAAATGAATGGCCGCTAATTTGGATTGTCAAGTAACTAGGTACGTGCGTACGCTTTGAATTAAGAATGGCAGCCGTTCCATTTTCAAAATTTGTCTGTTTCACCGATTTCGCACGGGTCGATTTTTCAGTACCTATTAAACTCCATGCATGTTGGAGGTATAAAAACTTGTTCAATAACTTTAAGTAAGTACCTACTGATAGAAAAGCTTCTCCGTGCTGTTTTTGTTTTACATTTTTATTGATTAGTTTACATAAAATCTATAATTACAGTTTAGAAAAACTATATTTCAATATTCTGAGCCTATTTGTACCGAATGTTAGGTGAAACACGAGTAAAAATGCCCCAGTGTAAAAACACAAGTGTTCAACTTTTCCATCACGAAATTCAAATTTTGTATTTAGAATACAATCACGGCCGGTTTTAATTAAAATGATATTCATCCGGTTTCAAAAGAGGTTTGATTGAAGTGATCGAATTTCTTATTTTTAAAAGTTTCAGGTTGTTACTGAGTTTGAGTGGTTTAGTAATGGCTAACTTTTAATAAAATTAAAAGTAATTTAGATTTATATTACATTTATTTAGGTAGGTATATACAAATTTAAACAAAATAAAACTCAGATTACGGGCTCTTATGCGACCTTAGGCAAAAGGCTTAGGGCCAGAGGTGTGATCACGTAGAAATCTGACAGTTGCCGCGTTACGTAAACCTAACCTATTCGAATCGTATTGCGCGTCAACGTCAGCTCGACTGCCGAACGTTGCAGCGTCACCGCGCAGTGTATCTCGGATACGTTACCATTACGATACGTTTACGATTGTCACACTTATTCGTGACAAGCTGTGGGTAATTTTAGACCCTTTAGGGTGCGACTTTTCAAAACTTCTTTCTTAGTTAGTGCACCTCTACACTATTAAGGCCCAGTTTCACCAAAGTCTTGCTAGCAGAGTGTTACGTAATCGGGCGTCAAAATGTCAAGCGACTAAATTAAAACGACGTTCAACGCTGTTTAAATAAAACGCAAGCAGTATGTATTTTTGTTTAGCTGGTTCATATGGTGGCCGTCAGATCAGCGATTAGATTTAACAGTCTGTTAATTAACAAGCTGTTAGTTTAACTAAAGGCAAGCGTCCACAGGCCCGCATCGCACGCATCGGACGCATCGCACGCAACAGATTTTAGTTTGCCTTGTATAAAAACTCATACGACTGCGTCCACTGATCCGCACCGTACGGATGAGTTTTTATACAAGGCAAACTAAAATCCGTTGCGTGCGATGCGTCCGATGCGTGCGATGCGGGCCTGTGGACGCTAGCCATAACAGAGCATGGTGAAACCGGCCCTAAGGATACTACCCTCCACATCATACCTGTAGGACTTATAGTTTAGGCTGTGCGTTAATTGTCAGTCAGCTTCAAAAGAGTTTTATATAATTTAGAAGAAGAAGAAGATTAGAAGATAAATCAAAAGGTACCAACAGAAAAATAACTTTTTCACAAAAACTCCTTAAATTCGGTTAAATAACGTCCTGTAGGTACCTTAAATGTTTATGGAAGAAATACTTAAATTGAACTTTAGTAAAGAGAAGTATAAACTCATATTTCAATCAATAAAGAAAGGCTTTTAATATGACCATATTTAGTGGGGGTTTCTGGAAATCCGCACTGCTACGTTGTTGACATGGTACGTCGTAGCAGTGGAGATTTCTGGAAAAGAAACAGAAATCCGCACTGCTACGTTGTAGACATGGTACGTCGTAGCAGTGGAGATTTCTGGAAAAGAAACAGAAATCCGCACTGCTACGTTGTAGACATGGTACGTCGTAGCAGTGGAGATTTCTGGAAAAGAAACAGAAATCCGCACTGCTACGTTGTAGACATGCTACGTCGTAGCAGTGGGGATTTCTGGAAAAAAAAAAGAGAAATCCGCACTGCTACGTTGTAGACATGCTACGTCGTAGCAGTGGGGATTTCTGGAAAAGAAACAGAAATCCGCACTGCTACGTTGTAGACATGCTACGTCGTAGCAGTGGGGATTTCTGGAAAAAAAACATAAATGTCCACTGGTAGGGATTTCGGGATTTCTGGAATATATCGTACTTATTTTATTTGAACTCTGAACTAATATTTTGGCCTTAATTTACGCTCCAAACTAAATTAAGCCAACCTTTTAACGTCTAATTTTAACCCTAAACATCACACGTCCCTAGTGATTTGTAGCGTTTTACGGAAGACGTAGTACTACGGACCGTGGGTGGTAAATTTAGCGAGCCTTGAAGTTATTTATTAACCTGTAGGGTTAAATGATTCGTTTTTAATTTAATTAAGTAGGTAAATACTTCCTTTTACTTATTTACTATTTTGAAAGTGCATATAAACATAATATTTTACTATAGTGTTAAGGAAACCACAAGGCATGTCAATGCTGAGTCTTCGTCAACTTAAAGCAATTCTTACAAAATAATATTCGGATAATGATATATCAAGTTGCATTGTTACCAGACAAAGGTAACGTTCTAACATCAGGCGGAAATGTCTGTCAAATATCTGCCTCTTTCATCACTTCTTTTCAAAATAAGATCGACAGCAAAAATTTAATCTATAAAAAAATATATAAGTAGATATTATGTACACAATGAGCTCTATAAAAATCCGTAGCAGTCAAGCTACGAAAATGGTGATCAGGTACCTACGACGTAGCAGTCTTGTAGACGACCTACGAACGCTACGAATGTAGAATTTTAACGTTTTAATTTTGGTAAGTATACAGATAGTATCTGTGGTATAGATTATCCCGATTTTTTTTTGTTTTTTTTTTGTCTATGAAGACTATTTTAGGATTGGAACTGTGTTCGAGAGTAACCCACCTGTTTTTAGTAAAGTCATAATTTTCACTAAAACTTTCGTAGTGAAAATTATAACATATATAATATTAAATTTCTTCCATTAAACACGCTATTTGAGAAATTATGTGAGCTATTCCATTATACAAACAATTTCATAACCGTGCCGTCTGAGTTGCAAATATATTCGGATATTAAAAATACATTTCTGTTATGCAAAGCTCTATGTTTTGAAAGCGCAATGTATAAAGTATGAATGTTACGTAAAGATTTAATTGCTTCGCGTATTTTGGGCTTGTATTTCGATTATGGTAGGTAGTAAGTGTAGTATCTTTCCTGTGGATATGGCTGACTATTATAGGCTGAGGGGATGGTATAGGTGCTGGGCCTACTCCATCTAAACATTGTCCCAGGTACTACAGTGTCCCGTTAAGTGTGGCATAGGTTGCCTCCTGAAGCTGTATAAATCATCTTCAATAGATGTAAAGGCCTATTTATTTTTATTAAGGGTGAACAAGTCGCCCACCTTTCCATACAAACGTGGAAGGGTAACTACTCCACTGTTTGACGTTGACCAACCAACACTAAGGATTACCTATATCAATTTATCTCGTCATAATCTATGTCTGTATACACTCCAAACCGTAAAAAAAGTATTCATTTAAAAAATACAAGTTTCTCAACTTTTGTATTGGAAGTTTAGAAGCTTGTATTTTTCAAATGAATACTTTTTACGGTTTGGGATGTATACAGACATAGATTATGACGAGATAAATTGATATAATCCTTAGTGTTGGTTGGTCAACGTCAAACAATGGAGTAGTTACCCTTCCACGTTTGTATGGAAAGGTGGGCGACTAGTTGGACCTTAAGACTAAGACGTCCTTAAGCATGGGGTACGACGTTATGTAATGTAACTAATAGTCATGAAACAAAATATAATCAAATTATTTAAACGTTCATTCCCCTTCGTCCCAATGGGTTTCGTTCTATTGGTAGGACGAATGGGAATACAAAAATAAGTACTATTTAATTTCCGTTTGTCCCACTGATCTGTTGGTGGGATGAACGGCAAGGTAGAGTCCTTTCCATGAAAGAAGTCCCGCAGACGCGGCGCTGTAGTCGACCTTAAGTATTATTTCTCGGGCAGCACTTTTAACAACTTTAGGCATTGAAAACAAGACTTTGATCACAGAAACCAAATAAAAACGCACTAGCATCCGAACACATTAACAGCACCTGACAACTAATTTAAAATTTAGTTTTAAAGTTTAGTTCCGGAAATTTCCGCGGGACTTCTTTCATGAAAAGGACTCTATTTTAAAATCTTTCTACTCGTCCCACTAGACTGTTCAAGCAGATAAGGTACCTATGAAACGCAAAATGTTAGTTTATGCAAATTGCAAATGGCTGATTACCTAATCTTTTTTGAGTAAAAATATTTTCGACTAGCTGTTACCCGCAAATTTGCTCGCGTCGTAGCAGCATACGCATTATTTGGTTAAAATATTTTAGACCCTTTAGGGTGCGACTTTTCAAAATTCTTTTCATAGTGCACCCCTACACTATATCCTACCTACACTACACCCCGCCCCTTCAAATTTCATACCTCTAGGACTTATAGTTTAGGCTCTGCGTTTATTCAGTCAGCTTCAAAAGAGTTTTATATAATGTAGAAGATTTGCCTACAATTCCTGTAAATTCTATAATCTGCGTGAAAGTTTAGAACGCAATAATCCGGCCGACAACCGGTCAGAACCGGTTTTAATTGGACAAATCCGGACCAATCCGGATATAAACTAATACAAGTTGCAGTTTGACAAACTCGTGTTTCGACTTTTGAGCTTACTTCGGGACCGGATTGTGAATTAGTTTTTAGCTGTTTGGGATACTAATATTCTGTGGCTTGGGTAAGTTTGTGTGGTACGTACCTAGCCACAGAATAATTATGTAGGTAAATTTTAGGTAGATAGGTACTTATTATTAGGTATTATATAGATGGAATAAGCTAATATATAATATTTCAAACAACTTTATTTGTTTACTTAGTTTACTACTCTTTACAAACGTTATTTAAATACCTTTAAGATAAAATATTAAATGCAATTTACATTTTACCTTGACGTATGACAATTAACTTTATTGATTTTGACCAATTATTTTGCACACGAAGTTACTAAAAAATTTACATAATTGGTCATGTGTCGGTTTTATCTTAGAAAATAAGATTGTTTTAATCCTTCAGTAATTTTGATTGCGTTAGTTTATTGTTCAAACGTCAAGATAAAATGTACAAGTTCATACCTAATCATACAAAACGTAATGACGATTCAAAGTGATCAGTGAGATTTTATTGAATAAAAGATTTTTGACTTTGACTTTGACTTTATAATACTACTTTGAAATATATTAAATAGTCAAATTTTTATGGTAAACTTTATTACATCGCAAACATTTATCACTATTATCCAACGCGTTATATTTTCTACACCTCAAACATTGACCATTTTTACTCTGTGACAGTGACACTTCCCACTTCCCGCCATTTTTAACCTCTAAACTGACAGATGACAGTTCAAGAATCTCACACAAAACACTATCATTCATGCCATCAGAGGAATTCAGAGCTTCTAACTTACGAAATAGATCTGAATTTACTTTAATTACAGCGTTTAGCTTCTTTAGATTTTCCGTTTTTGCTACAGAGCAGACATCTTTTTTTATATCCAAGATGGCGTCCATAACGGTACCGTCAAAAGCGCTCGAAGTCAAAACCGGCATTTTCTCTGTGAAAAAATAAGGTTCTTCTTTCAACGGGTGATGAAGCCATGCTTCTTCGACTAAATGCGGCAAAATGGGTCCTAAAGCTTTACATAGAGAGATCAGAATTGTGTGTATGACTAGTTGCGCCGATTTCCGTTCGTTCGACTGTTTTTCCGAGCAGTATAATCTATCTTTTACACAATGACAGTACAATCCTGAGACTTTGTTACTTATAAAGTTTAGTGTAAACTGCGCAACGTGATTATATCTCAAATTATTGTAGCTTTCATTAATTTGTGTGAGAAAATTCTCGGTTTCTTTAACCATGTACGTGTCAAAGTAGTTCAGTACCGGTTCTTGGTCGAATACCGGTTTTTCCAAGTCACTGATCACGCCTAGCAGGTATTTTAGTATGTTTCGGATGCGAATGACTTCAGCTTGACAGTCATCGAGAAGTTTCTTGCTGATAATTATTTGGGAATGTTGTGTGGAGTGGCTGGCTACCCACCATCTGAAAAAACAATTAGGTACTTTTTTCAAAAACTACTTCAAATTGTTGATAACACAAAGCGGTTGCATTTTACTATGTCAGTGATATGGTGTTATTTAGAGGCACATTACCCAGGGATGTAGTACCAAAAAATAGCATTACGTAGCGGTAACGGTATTTTTCTGTATCGCTACTTCTTACAAATACAATAAAGGGCACAATTAAAGATTACCCAGGGATTGCCACTGATACCAAAATTTAGTATTACGTAGCGGTAATGTTATTTTTACGTATCGTTACTTCCTACCTATAATTATTTTAGCTCTAAGTAGCGGTATTTCATTTCGGTTTGCGCTGCGTTGCCAGCTCGCACGTTTGCAATTCTGCAGGCCAATTGCCGCAAATGCTTTCAAAGAGCGGTTTAAATTCAATTTTTTTCGATATTTTAGTATCGATACTAGTGAAAGATCTGGTTCCGTAATCTATAGAACCGTTATCAAAAGATATCGATAGTGAGTACTGGTTCTGCGTCGATATCAGCCGAACCGGTTTGTACAAGTAACGATACTTCAAACCCTGACCACCAGCTACTATTGCTTACCTCAAAGTATCGATCCCATAGGGCGGTTGCAATTTATCTTTACCCCCATGGATAATAGTAGTGGGGTCTATCACGTTGCCTATAGATTTGGACATTTTGCACTTTTTTTCGTCCACTACGAAACCGTGGACAAATATTGACCTGCAAAACATAGATTTTTAGAATTTTATCCTAAATATTCACGTACATTTAACGCCCTCTAGTCACAAACTAAGCAAAGCTTGTACTATGGGAACTAGATGGCTGATAGAATACATATATACATTGTATTTGTAAATACATACTTATTTAGTAGCTCCCAGACATAGAACAAACATTGTGTTAAAAAAAAAAACATCTGTTTGTCACACACAAGTGTTCTTAGTGAGGATCGAACCCACGACCCACGGCACGGAAGGCAGAGCCTATACCAACTGAGCTGTGACGCCTATCATATGCTTACGACTAACCACAGATACTTGTAGGTCAAAAGTCAATTCTACTAATATTATAAACGCGAAAGTTTGTGAGGATGTTTGTTACTCTTTCACGTAAAAACTACTGATCCGATTTGGATGAAACTTGGAATATATATTGTCCGTGACCTGGATTAACACATAGGCTACTTTTATGCCCGGAAAATCAACGGGATCCAACGAGACGCGAACGAAGTCGCGGGCGGAAGCTAGTGATCATATACTTCGCTAGTTCTAACAGTAAGCGTCAAACTACACTAGAAGGCAAGACGTCGTGTCGTGTAGCCTAGAGAGAGAAAATATTTTTTTTTTGAAAATCCGGCTTTTTTAGAGCCGGATTACGTCACAATATAAAGCATATTGTGACGTAATCCGGCTAAAATATAAAATTGGACGGCATAAATAGGGCTTTGTTTAGCCATTCTAAAACTGTTTATTTCTATTCGTAAGTTCTAACAGTAACGTAATGAAGCGCTCGTGGCTAGGCTTAGTCAATCTTCACCGATTATCTAAGTTAAGCGACGTTCTGTGCGGTCACTATTTGGATGGGTGACCGTTAGTGGCAATTACATCTGAGCGCTTCCGTGCTTCGGAGGGCACGTTAAACTGTCCCGGCTCTAGCAGCCGTTAAGCCATGACAGAGGCCTTAAGGCGGCCTTAAAACTCCGTCACCAGAGTTGGCCACAACTCATACGAGCTTGCTTGCTTATTAGTAACGTAATAGATACTTACTTATAAGGTTGCCTGTCGTTAAGTGCCACAGATGTGAGAAGCGAAGACTGAAACCATCCAGTCAACTGGTCTACCCCCTCAGAGTACAGATTAGCTGTTTTATTTTGAAGAGTACTCCAAGATATACCTGAATCGAACCAGATGTCTAGGATATCCTGAAAAATAAATAAATTAATAATCCTATAGTAGGTGCCAAATAACACCGCAATACAGGTCATTCACCCACCTTCAAAACGATGTCGCAAAATTCAATTTATGAATGGCTAATTCTGTCGCTTTCCATACAAACCTGTCGCTAAGACGGTAATCGCTCGAATCTCGTAGTACTGTTTGTTTACCATGCATAAATTGAATTTTGCGACATCGTTTTGAAGGTGGGTGAATGACTTGTATTGCGGTGTTATTTGGCACCTACTATAGTAATATCCTACTTCCTACTATATTATAAACGCGAAAGTTTGTAAGTATGAATGGATGGATGGATGTTTGTTACTTTTTCACGCCAAAACTACTGATCCGATTTGGATGAAACTTGGAATATATATTGTCCGTGACCTGGAATAACACATAGGCTACTTTTTATCCCGAAAATTCAACGGGATCCAACGAGACGCGAACGAAGTCGCGAGCGGCACCTAATAAGAAATCCAAGTAATACATTCAGGCTTCATATTATCTCAGTCGGCAATAGCTCTGCCTTCCGTGCTGTGGGTCGTGGGTTCGATCCCCACTGAGAACAAACTTTAGTGTGTGGCAAACATAGATGTTCGTACTGTTTATTTAAAAAAAATTATAAGCATTCTGTCAACCAGTAATCTAGTTCCCATATTACGAGCTTTGCTTAGTTTGCAACTAGAGGGCGTTGTGTAATGTCCATATATTTATTCAGTCGCAGATAAAATTAGTCATAATATATTTTAGGTATAAACTAGCCGTCGCCCGCGGTGTTGCTCGCGTTCTACCCCTTAGAGTGTGACGTTTCAAAATTCTTTTCTTAGTGCGCTCCTACACTATATAAGGATACTACCCTCCAAATTTCATACCTCTAGGACTTATAGTTTAGGCTGTGCGTTGATTCTAAGTCAGCTTCAAAAGAGTTTTATATATATTGATGATTGATGATGACATAAAACCTATTTGTACGATATATTTTCATACTTTACCTTTCCTTTGTCCACATCCTTGGCATCCAAGTTATGTTCTCTGATGACGTCATCAGGTAGCAACTGTCCAACCGGGCACGTCCACCAAACATCGGTGCCGTGTTTCTCAATAAGATCGCAAAGATTATTTATTATTCGTCTGAAAAAATACATTTTTATGACATTTATTAGAATCACCTATTCCATAACTTGTTTACCTTTTTTTATGTAAGTAGTACACAAACAGGCTTACGGCCAATCTGATGATAAGCGGTCATCGACGCCGACGTTCTGCGCATTCACTATTTGGATGGGTGACCGTTATTTACATCTGAGCGTTTCCGTGCTTCGGAAGGCACGTTAAGCTGTCGCGGCTCTAGCAGTCGCTAAGCCATGACGGAGGCCTTAAGGCGGCCTAAAAACTCCGTCACTAACTTGGTCACTAACTCATACGAGCGTGCTTGCTTGCTTGAGACTACCCTAGAGTAGACCAGGGTTTGTCAGCATAAGATCAAACAGGGAATAGATTTTGCCAGTCTTCAATACTAACTTGTCAACAATAACGTCGTCTCCCTTGTACAAGGCAGGTATAGGCACGCCCCAAGCCCTTTGCCTAGAAATACACCAATAAGGCCTCTTTTCTATCTGAGTTCTGAAGCCCAGGCGATACTGGTCGCTGCTTGATTGCGGTAGAATATCCACTTTATCCAGAGCTGCCTGGAAAGGTGTAAAGATGAGAACGTATTTATTTGAAGTTTAAAACTTGACAATTTTTTAAAGGTCAAATGTCAAATCTCAGTTGAAAGGTCAACTAGTTTATTTGCTCGACGCTAGCCCAATAGCTTTGAGCTCGTTTTCGAATACTTCGGTTTTGGGCCTTGTTTTGGCAGATAGGCACTTTGTTTCTAATATTTTTTATAGTCATCATTAAAACCTTGACATCAACCGTATTATTGCGTTTTATATCAATCACAACAGGACATAAATTCCATTTTATATTTCAGAAGTGAAGGCTTCAATGAAAGTCAAGGAAAAATTAGAATTAAGAGATGAACACTTAATTCAAATGTAACGTTGACAAATTAACTTTTAAAACAAAGGTCAAACATCATCTTAAAGGTCAAACATCAACTTAAAGGTCAAACCTCAACTCACCAAAGCCCGTTCTTTGATAGCAGCAGTATCTATAAACCATTGCCGACTTGCCCTCAATATAACCGGCTTCTTCGTCCGCCAATCAAGGGGATACGAATGAACGTAGACCCCTTGGTGGAGCACTGATGGACCTAGGAGTGATATGACCTTATCTTGACCTTTGTCAAGGACAGACAAGCCGTTTAGGTTAGGGTCTATATTTGTGTAGCGACCTAATTCGTCTACATCGCATTCCTGGAAGAGTTTTTTCAAATTAAATCCTACTAATATTATAAACGCGAAGTTTGTAAAGATGTATGTTTGTTCCTTTTTCACGCACACACTACTGATCCGATTTGAATGAAATTTGGAATATATATTGTCCGTGACCTGTATTAACCCATGGCTACTTTTTATCCCGGAAAATTAATAGGATCCAACGGGACGCGAACGAAGTCGCGGGCAGAAGCTTGTAGGTAATATTTTTTGCTTGGCACTGTTTAGAAGGCAACTTGACATATTTTATTTTTATTTTATTCGGAAAACAAACAGTGTTATATTCGACACAATATCAACTTAAAAAAAACTAATCACCAATTAGATGTTTCCGCATATAGGATTCGTTCCGATATACGTAGTATCTTAAAACTACGTAGTTATTTTGAAAATAATATTAGCATTTTTTAATCATTGAGGATAATTTAGGATGATTATTTTTCATAAAATAATCTTACCACATGCATATTATTCTTCAGTGCCACTAGAAAGTCATCGGGTCCGTGCGCTGGTGCTGTATGGACTAAACCTGTTCCTTTACCTTCTGTCACGTGATCAGCTTCTAAGAACGGCAGCACTCCTGGCACTAGTTTATTTGTGTAGGCAGTGCCTTTGAGGTTATGTCCTGAAATTATAAGTCACAATATGTAATGAATGCTAATGTCACCTACATTAGCATTAGATAAATAGTAGAAGTAGAATAGGGTGTAGGATCGAACCTTGAGATACACCAACCATGTTGCATCAATTACCTACATTTTTTTTTATGTTTAGTGGTAGGTAAGTAGGTAGAACCTATTGCTGATCGCTGGTCTTATCTATCACAAATAAATAGCGGTACTGTTAACTTAGAAATTATATTTTCGTCTAATCAACACATCAACACGTTGGACCTAGCGAAAGCTTTCGCTAGGTCCAATTAAAGAAAACAACAAAGTGATCTCACCATCAAACTCCAAGTGCCTTTGGATTTCTACTCCTAAGGTCTTCTCCAGACCCTCAATCAGTCCAGACCCGACTAAAAATAGATCCTTGCCCATATTGCTTACGGTTACAATGCTGTACTTGAGTTGTGGGTTGTAGCAAATGGCTCTGTTCGCAACTAGCGTCCACGGTGTAGTCGTCCAGATTATAGCAGATAATGGTTTTCTAGAATTCAGATTTATTGAATGAGAATGATACAGCTCAAACCTTACCTTAAAAGTATTTTTACCTTACCTTAAATTTTTGATTGATTTACCTTTTTCACTTTCATCAATACTAGAAGGTACTTAATAATCCTGACTGATGACCAATTCCCTGTATCATATTTTCCATCATCATTAGTAACAGTATTTTTACATCAGAAAATCAGTAGGTATATATGAGTACCATGGCAGTATCACAGTCTCAACACAAAATAAAGTTAAACATCTTTTTCACAATTTACTGTATCTGTTTTATTCTTTTCTGGAAACAATACGTCTAACTTTAAGCTGATGAACAGTGAAATTCATAACATACCCATTCAAGAAGTCTACTGCTACTTGCGGAGGTTTTCCAATAGGAAAGGACACATAGACTTCTTTGCTTTTGTAATGAGGATCATACTCCAGCTCTGCTTCAGCTAGAGCCGTCCTATAACCAAGTAGATTATCATCATTATCTACAGCCTGACTACCTACTGATGGTTTAGGTTTGCTTTAGTTTCTGCCATTGTCCATCACAAATGTACTATTCTCATTTCTACAACTATTCTTGTCTACCCATCTCGATAGATGTCCTAAGTATATACTAATCCGTGAAAACCTGTAATTGGCTTTCTACTGTTATAAAAATGTTTATCTAGTTAATTTAAGCTGTTGGTTTTCCATAAAATAAATAAATATATATTATAAATGTTAATGTAAGTTTGTTTGTTACGCTTTCACGCGAAAACTACTTAACCAATCATCATGAAACTTTGTACACATATTCTTGGAGGTATTAGAATTTTTATCCCTGAAAATTAACGGGATCCAATGGGACGCGAACGAAGTCGCGGGCCGAAGTTCGTAGATATATATTTATTCTATTTTTTTCTCTAAATCAAAATGAGTACAAGAAATTTGGACACAGAATTTAAAACTTACTTTGAAGAAGGCGACCAATAAACAGGTTTCAACGCTCGAAAGACCAATCCTTTTTCATACATTTTGAAGAACTGCCTCAACTGATCTTGTACATAACCCTTACTCAATGTCAAGTAGCTTTGATCCCAGTCTGCCATAATCCCCCAAGTTTTAAAAGCCGCCTTTTGATTCTCAACTGTTTGTAAAGCAAACTCTCTTGCAATTTGCCGTATGTGCACCGGGTCGGTGAGTTCATCCTGTCTGAGTGTTTTCTTAGCTTTTTGTAATGCTTTGAGTTCTATCGGCAGCCCGTGGCAGTCCCAACCAGGTATGTAGTGAACTTTGTTGCCTTGTAAGACTTGGCTACGGTTGTTTATGTCTTTAATTATCTGTAAACAGATAATGCATTATTATTCCTGAACACACAGGTAGCTAAAAGCTGATATGTGTGTATGTTACTCAATATATTCCGTATACTTGGTTCCCCTAGTCTGTTTTTAAAAGTGTTACTAGAGCACTGATTATTGTCTCTGTATCTGAAACTTTTAGGTTTTTTAACAACTGTATCTTTACTGAAGTGCAAAAGTTGCACGAAAAAAAAAATTGTTATTAAAATTGAACATATATCGTAGAGCTTTGTAAAGATAGAAATGTGAATAATAATAATTTTCTCGATAAAAAAAAAACAAACGGTTCATACTATGATGTTTCTTCTTGAAAAAAAAATTGTTATTAAAATTGAACATATATCGTAGAGCTTTGTAAAGATAGAAATGTGAATAATAATAATTTTCTCGATAAAAAAAAAACAAACGGTTCATACTATGATGTTTCTTCTTGAAATCATGTCAAAGTTATATCAAAAGATAGGGCTTATTATTTACTAGAGAACTGTAAATTTTTTTTTATTATAATTTAGTTATTATTCATCTCTGTGAAAGAAAACTATCAAAATCTATATGTTCAGCCCGTTCAGGCGCTCGCGCCTTGCTCGCTCGCTCGCGCCCAGTGCCCGTCTAGACGTCTTTGTCCTAAACTTCTTGGATAACCTCGCCTTAATAGTAAATTGAAGTACTTATTTATTTATTTATTAGTTTATAGACGAGCAGCTTTCACTGTTATGTCAACGTAACACAGTGTTGACTTAGGTATGAGTACAGTTGTTTTACTTCTAGGTGGTTTGTTTTGGGGCATAGTCCTTGGCAGGTCCGTATCATTCGTGCGTAGTCGTGCGAATCAAATTCGGAGCATGGCCTAAGGTGAAGCACGCTTAGACATAATCCACCTATTCACTCTTTTCTTGAAAATTCCTAAGTTATAACGATTAGGAAATACTGATGACGGCAGAGAGTTCCACTCCTTGGCAGTCTGAGCTCTGAAGCACTCAGACTTGCCAAAATAGAAAAAGTATAATCAGTAGGTATTTAACATTGCACAACCACAATAATATAGTACTGCCGTTGTGAGATGAAATAACATGTACTTGCTTACTAAAGTAGTTTTTACCTTATTAACTGCATGTCCCATGTGTAAATCTCCATTAGCATATGGCGGACCATCATGCAGAACGAATTCTGGGCCATTTAGATTGTCCCTTTGCCAGTTATAGAGGTCACTAAACTGTGCAACCTAAAATTTTTTGTAATCTTTAGAACATGAAGTGAACTCGTTGAACGTGGTATAGTATAGTTTATATGGGCGATATATGTTCAGTAATGGTTTTATTAGTTTAGAATAGAATACCTTCTGAATTTCTTCTTTTACAGCGTTACTAGAACGAGCCGGAAAATTAGATTTTGGGAAGAGTATTGTATGTGAATAAGCCTTCGTTTTTGGTTCTGCTGAACTTTTTAAGCGGAGGCAGTCGATGCAAGTCCATTTTGTTACAATTTTTCTATAGTTTTTACGTAATATTGAACTTTTGGTAAACATTATTTATTTTGAATTTGAGGTTATGTTTTTATTTTGACTTTTAAACTTCTTCTTCTTCTATTTGGTGAACACTGGTGAAATAAGACAGAGACAGTGACAAATTAATAAATTTAACATTGACACAAAAATTTTGCTGTCAACAGTGTCAGCCAACTTTTCCTCCCTCCCTCTTTTCCAAAACAAACGAACCCAAAACACATGTTTTCGTTTTGCTGGCGAATTTTTGTTTGTATAATTTCTTATTCCGCGTTACCTACGTGCTTTGATTTTCTAACACTCCAATAATGGTAAAATTATTATCAAAACCAGCCTTTCAGCCATTCAATATTTGTGTACAACGCTGTAAACTCTAACCTTTTCAGCCGAAAGCGAAGAGGAAGTTTATCGACAGAAAGAAAGCTGTTACCTTCAATTTGGTGCACCGTTCTCAAAAGGATCCTCTTGCCGCTGACGAAACAGCCCCCCAGCGTGTCCTGGTGCCTGTAAATGCGAATATTCCTGCGAGAAAAGACAAAGACCCTGTAAGTTTGTTTTGATGAAATAACCTACTTTCAGTGTACATACTACTTTCCACGCAAGGCTTTACTTGCGTGTTACACTTATTACCACAAGCTTCTTTCAAATCTGTACAGCTTCACACACACATTCGGTACCAAACATAAACTTTTTACATTTTATACCCTAACTAAAAATTATAATAATTAGATAGGTACTCTGCTGGGTTGTGACATGTCAAATCACCTATAAAAGTTATCAAACCTATAGATACTATTTGTTTCTCAACTGGTTATTCATATTACAGGACCTAACACCAGAACAGCGTAAAGAGGAACAGTTAAAGTATGGAATATACTTCGATGATGATTACAACTACCTACAGCACCTCAAAGATACAAGAGAAGTCACATTGGTGGTTCAACCTGTGAGTAACTAGTTATAACAGCCGTCACAGCTCAGTCAATAACAGCTCTGCCTTCTGTGCTGTGGGTCGTGGGTTTGATCCACACCAAGAACAAATATTTGTGTGCGGCAGACATAGATGTTTGCTCTATGGCTGGGTGTTACTAGTAAAAAAAATATAAAATATATACTTACATATTCTATCAGCAACCTAGTTCCCATAGTACAAGCTTTGCTTACTTTGGGACTACAGATACAACAAGATTGTTGTGTGAAATGTCCATGAATATTTATTTATTTAAGTCACATGGGCTTGATTAAAATATGACTTCTGACCCTGTATATATCATCTATAGATGCAGACTTAACACAGGCATATTGGCATGTATTAGTATAACTAGGTGCCGCCCGCTACTTCGTTCGTGTCCAGTTGGATCCCGTCGATTTTTCGGAATAAAAAGTAGCCTGTGTTAATCCAGGTTACGGACAATATATATTCCAAGTTTCATCCAAATCGGATCAGTCGTTTTTACGTGAAAGAGTAACAAAAGTCCATCTATACTTACAAACTTTCGCGTTTATAATATTAGTAGGATTTGGTACTTAGGGCAGCCTGAGAATGTCAGTTAGAATTTGTTCTTTCCTCTCTAGAAAGCAACTCACAAAAGAAAGGAGAAGTCATCAGACCCTCAAAATGATGATGAAGAGAAGATCACCTCCAAACTGAATCTACCAAGTTCAGTGTTCGCTTCAGAAGTTGAGGAGGAAGTTGGGCTTCTAAATAAGGGGGCTCCACAAGGTAAATACATTATAAGAGTTATAGGACTAATCTAATTCTAATTCGTCGTGGGGGAATGAGATCTACATTGAGTTCCCGCGTTGGGGTGTATCGTGCATTGTCCCCCTGCTGACCTCACCCCAGGTAGCCCAACTCCTTAAAGTAATAGAGAAGGACTTTGGGTTGATGGCGGCAATGTTCCAGCATCCCCGATGGTGTTGATAGTAGAGACTTGATCAGCTCCTGTAGTCCCGTGTTGGGTCTGGCTTCAGTTGTGGCAGTGCAATGCAACAAGACATGCTCTACTGTTTCTTTTTCCTGAAGACAGACGCGGCAGAGATTGTCTGTCGCTACGATCTTGAGGAGATGGTGGTTCAGATCACAGTGGCCCATGATTATAGAATAGAATAGAATAGAATAGAAAACGTTTATTTTGTGTCACAAAAAGAATCATACACGAGTTCAGCAGAAGAACAAAAACAAAAATAGAAATCTAATATTATGACAACAAAATAGGTCGTCACTCAGCATAAGTTGTAGCAGCATGGGCACTACTACAACGCTGGTATTCTGTGACGCCAAGGCTTACGCCGGCAGCAACGGCGGTACACAGCGTTATACTTATTATTTTAATATAGGTAATATCTTATAAGTAACATAATACTAAAAATTAACACTTTACATAAACTTAGCTACATCAGGAATTAACACAGACCACATTATTATGAAAATAGACAAAATGAAACATAGGATATATAGGATACAGCCATAGGACTTCTAGGAATCAAAACTATAAGATACGCTATTAATATAACATAGCGGCTACGTTGTTGTATAGGCTATGAATCAAACTCAGAGTAATCTCTGTGATTGGAACCTTTTTGATGTGAAATAGGTATATGGATGCCCTAGGTACCTACTAACCTTATTTTATTCTGTGTATTCATGATATTTTCCAGGGCTATGTCTGGATTTGGACCCTGATGTAGTGGCAGCATTGGACGAAGACTTTGACTTTGAAGACCCGGAGAATGAGCTGGAGGACAACTTTATTGAACTTGCGATGGGAGAGGGAGACGGTAACTAAACCTGTTTTTTTTTAGTAATTTCAAAAATACAGGGTTCCTTTGGTGAACTCCAGTAAAATACACATTAATAGCATGTCCAGATAAACACAGCCGAAATTGGCTCGGACAACATCATCATCATTGGTGTACCCTATATTATGCTGGTGTTTTTAAGTGTCAGTTTATCGAAGTTAAAATCACAAGGATCACTTAAAATCTTTTTATACATAATTATGTATACTACATACGTTATGTATATGTATACCTACTAGGTGATTCTTGGTGACAATTTCTCGCGACCAGGGGCCATAAGGCAAGCGTCCACAGGCCCGCATCGCACGCATCGGACGCATCGCAAGCAACGAATTTTAGTTTGCCTTGTATAAAACCTCATACAACTGCGTCCACTGATCCGCACCGTACGGACGAGTTTTTATACAAGGCAAACTAAAATCCGTTACGTGCGATGCGTCCGATGCGTGCGATGCGGGCCTGTGGACGCTAGCCATTACGCTCACTTCGGCAGAGATTTTATTTTAATAAGGATGACGTCATCACAATTGAAGTTTTTGACGTCATGCCTATTATGAGTAAACTCCCTGCCGAACTGAGTATCAGAGCTTAGAAAAACGTGCAAGGAACTTGTGACTTGATGATGATAATCACTTTCAGATGACGATGATGATTACGAAGACGAAGCGTCTGATGATGGTTCAGAGAGAGCGTTGGCTTCAGATGGAGAAATGAACTCGGATGATGATAGTGGAGATTCACAGGTTAGTACACTATTTAGATAAAGTAATAGATGTGAAATCATGCATGTGGAATTTAGCTGAGATTGTCTCTGTCTCTGACAAGCGTCAAACAACTTCTCGCTCGCATATTTCAACATTTCTGAAGATATCAAATCACTGATTTGTAAAAAATCGCAAACAATATTGTGTGAAGTAATATTGCACAAGGCTCACCAAAAAAATAGTTTTGATCAAACAAGTTTTACGACCAAAAAATGTATTCGTTGTTCGTTTGAAAAACTTATTCGGTGACAAATATATGCACAGACGATCCACAAATCCGGTTCGGGATGAGCACAAAAGAGTCGCCGCGTTACGTAAACCTAACGTCGAATCATATTGCGCGTCAACGCGAGCTCAACGGCTTATCGGTGTAGCGTCACCGCGCAGTGTATTACGATAGTTTACGATTGTCGAGTTAATCGCGATCAAGACACTGTATGTTTTGCAGGACCGTGGAAGAATGCCAACATGGGAGGCGCAGGACAAAGACGATACAAAATCTCGGTTTTCTCAGTACTCCATGTCTTCGAGTGTTATGAAACGGAACCAGGGTCTCACACTGTTAGATCAGCGGTTCGAAAAGGTAGTGTTTTGTACATAATTTTATTAACCGACTTCATAATAATTTATAAGATTAATAACACGAAAACGGGCTTCAATTCGACTATGTTGCGGCTTCGTCATCAGACACATCATCAGATGATGATGATAATGGTAGTTTGATTACAGATGTTTGCTGACTACGACGACACAGAACTAGGAGCCCTAGATTTGGACGAGATAGAAGGTTTCATGCCGGAGTCGCACGCCATGCTTCTGCAGGCTGCTGAAGAGTTTGAGGAGTCTCGGAGACGGATCCTGCTTGACAAAGAACTTGAGTCTGCTAGGTATTCAATTCAATTCTGGTCTATAGCCTTTGCAGTGTTGCCCGCAATTTCCCCAATGTCACGTTTTGTTGGACCTTAGCACAATGGAGAATGACCGGTAGTGAGAAGTAAAGATCGGTGGAGAATTTGGATCCAAGCAAAATTATAAGAAAAATCAACAAATAAAACACAATTCTAGCTAAAAATACAAAAGAAAAACACAAAAATGAGGAACCTAAACATACTAACATAAAGCTACCTATATCTAGTGTTAAAGTTTTATATGAAACAGACTAATATATTTACATAAAATATTTACAAGGGTCTGCTAGGTAGGTACTCCAGTTTGTGGTTGACAGTTTCTCAGTCATGGCTTAGAGACTGTTAACTTACATTGTATGAGGTTTTCAGAAGATACTGATATGTAGCCATTGTTCATCCAAATTGTAGGTAAAAAATATGCTTGGTCTCAATCATTCCTCAAGTTTATTAAAACCCTCAACCTTACTCCATAGATTCTTTTCATGGATGAATGAATTAATGAATGAAAACGCTTTATTGTACATAAATAACACCGAAACATATTCCTATGATATAAACAAAACAGGTTGCATTAAAAGTAAAATGGGCGGCCTTATCGCTCAATAGCGATCTCTTCCAGGCAACCTTTGGATGGAGAGGATTTGAATAAATTTAGAGAAGGGGGTCGGGGTGCTATTAAGAGAAATTTCGTGATTTAGTAAATACATATTATATAATATACGTATATATACATAACATGTTATAAATAATATCATGGTTTAACTGAAGTCTTCATACTCCAAGATCTGATAATATATGATATTGATAGCAATGAGGAAGAATCTATGGAGCTTTCCAACATCGTGGGTTTTCTGAATACAATAAAATTAACAGCTTATTGATTGTTTTAAAAAATAACTACTAAACTGATGTTTTTTCACAGAATGCGACGTCTCCAAGAGATCCAGGAAGAGTCAGAAGACGAAGTGGAGACTGTGGATGTGGACCCGAAGGAGAAGTGGGACTGTGAAACCATCCTCTCCACATACTCCAACTTGTATAACCATCCGAAGATTATTGAGGAACCTAAGGTATGTACACTTAGAAGTGTTTTGAGATGGAATGTAAAATAAGGCGCAGTACCTTACCGCCAAGTTTTATAATAATGGAAATCAATTTAGTACCTTTAAATCCGTCGTTGCTTAAGAACTGCTAGAGCCGGGAAAGTTTAATGTGCCCTTAAAGCACGAAAAGACCTTCCGAAGCACGGAAGCGGGTTTAACGGGTGTTCCGAAGCATGGAAGAGGGTTTAACGTGCCTTCCGAAGCACGGAAGCGGGTTTAACGGGCCTTTCAAACCACGGAAGCGGATTTAACAGGTCTTCCAAAGCACAGAAGCAGGTTTAGCGTGCCTTCCGAAGCACGGAAGCGGGATTAACGATCCTTCCAAAGCACAGAAGTGCTAAGATGTAACGGTCCATATTACCCATCCATATAGTGACCGCGCAGAGTTAGATAATCGGTGAAGATTGACTAAGCAAGCTATGCCACGAGCGCTTACAGTAATATATTTTTATTTTTATTTTAGAAACCACAGAAAATTCAAATCCACCCCAAGACAGGAATACCGAAAGATATACTGGGCAGTGATAATAAGCTGACTATGAAGTCACTCGCCAAGTTCAACGCGATGCAAGATTCCAGCGGAGACTCTGACGACGCTGGAACTAACGCTGAGACGATACTTTCCACGCTTTCTGTGCTGTCTATCAGGTAATTTAACTTTAACTTTTTATTTAACCTATCTTGTCTCGAGATTGTCTCGCCAGTCTTCTAAACCTCACTGCTTGGTAGAAATAGGTACGGTGGTACCTCCCTGTCCAAAGTATGTACTTTTCCAGTCTTTTTTCATATCTTCTAATCTTTCTAAATATATAATTTTTTGAACAGCTTAAACTATAAGTCCTAGAGGTATGAAATTTGGAGAGTAATATCCTTGGCTTATTCCATTAATCCCCGTTGACGGGGTTTGTCATTAGTGAACTTTTTGTTAATTATTCCTCGTTGACGCCGATGAGAACTCATAACGAGGTTATATAGTGTAGGGGTGCACTAAGAAAATAATTTTGAAAAGTCGCACCCTAAAGGGTCTAAAATTAGGACCAAAGACTTTTAACAAAATAGGCGACAGCTAGTCATGAATACGTTTGATTCTCAGACCTAAAGACGAAAGTCAAGAGGAGAAAAAGGAACGCAAAAGACTTCTAAAAGAGTACCGGAAAGAAAGAAGAGTCGAGAAGAAGGCGAATAAGGAGGCTTTCAAAGAAGAAAAGAAACGACAGGAGAAAATTATGCTGAATAATAGGAATAATGTGCAAGGGAATAAGATTATGTAAAATATAGATGTTTTTATGATTTTTTGTTTTATTTTGTAGTACATAAAAAAGATTCAAATCTAGATAGATAGATAATACTTTATTGTACATAAGGAATAGGTATATACAAATCTTAAAACTAACTTTGTATAGCACAATGGGCGGCCTTATCGATCAAAGCGATTTCTTCCAGGCAACCGTAATCTAGCTCTGTCGCTGTTTGACAAAACCTGTTAGTTAAGAGACAGCAATAATTTATTAACAACTAGCTGCCGCCCGCGACTTCGTTCGCGTCTCGTTGGATCCCGTTGATTTTTCGAGATAAAAAAGTAGCCTATGTCTTAATCCAGGTCACGGACAATATATATTCCAAGTTTCATCCAAATCGGATCAGTAGTTTTTGCGTGAAAGAGTAACAAACATACATCCTTACAAACATTCGCGTTTATAATATTAAATAGCTGTTTATAAATAAACAGCTGAATAAAGTTATGAATTATTCGTAACACATTAGAGTAGGAAAATCTGCAGAACAATTGAAACACAACATCTTAAAAAGTTAAGTTTATTACTGGATTTACCTTACAAACTACTTAATAAATCATCTCTTAGCTATATACAAAAACAGATCAACTTTGATACATACACTGGAATGTATGTTATTAAATATTTCAACCCATTTCATGTCATGTTATATAATACACTATGCTCATGCCGCTTCCGGCATTATTGCCTCGGACTTATTGCCACAGCAACATCGCCTTTATTCTCATAAGAGAGCAAGGGCATGAACTTGGGCCGGGAGCCATGACAGAGGCATGTTCGTGTTCACACTATGCTCGTGCCCACTTCCCTGCCCAAGTCCCTGCCGACTGCGGCATAGTGTGAACGCAGGATATTCCTAGGGTGGGAGTTAGTGTTTCCACCAAATGTTTTTCTTGGATCAAGTTAATATACCTACCTATTGTCTATTTATAGTTTCTTATTTTAGTTTTTACTTTATTTCTTGTTTTTCTGTTCATATTTTGATTGTGGTGGCTGAATAAACGCATTATTATTATTTATTAACATAAGGCCTCAATTCTTCCTACGCTGACTACCCACTGTAGATAACCTCAAAGGCCAATTCAAAATGAACTGTCAAGAACGGAATTAAACTTATTACTGAACTGTATATCTCTGCCATTTCCAGAATCCGCCATTCACAGAAAAAAGGAAGATACATAACTACCGCTGGTTATTTTTTTGTTATAATCACCACGCCAAATAAAATTAGATACAATAAATATAAACCAACTTCATAATTTCCTTCATTGGTCTATTTTTATTTCTGGGGTTATAAATGTACTGTGTGTAAACCTATGTGACCTTGTCATTCCTGTGTATATGGCTGACTAGGCTGGGAGGATGGTATAGGTGCTACAAGCCTACTCCATCTAAACCCAGGCACTACTTACAGTGTGTCGTTAATTGTAGGCAAAGGTTGTATAAATCATCTTCAATAGATGTAAAGGCCTAATGGCTGAATACTCAAACGCCACTGAAACCCCACTCAATTTAAGTTCCGCTTAAATTATTGCCATCTCTTACAAATGAGTAATGTCAAACAGAGGCAGAGCAATTTTAAGTGGTGCTCAAATTTGAATGACTAGAGTATTCCAGCCTAAGATGTGTGTAAACGCAAATAGTCGTTTGTTTATATCTTTATAGTCCCTACCAGTGGGTTGATAAGGATTAATTAAACCACTACTATGTGTCTAAGATAAAACTAAACCTTCGTACCCCAACCCGTCAGGGTCGGGACACTCCATTCTGTTTTTGATGTGCTGTAACGTGTTGTGGAAGTGTTTCGTGATCTGTTCCACCTCTTCTGATTGGTCGAGATTTGCTAGCTCTTCGCGAATCTTTTGTATAATCTGTGAAGATAAATGTCAGTTAAGTGTGAGAATCAATAATTTATTTAAGACCTAATATGTACCACTCTTCACGCAAATAAATCATTCATTCAGTCATTCATTCATTCATATAAACACGTTTGTTACTATTACTACGTGTTTCGACTAAAAACATCTAAATATATAAAACTCTTTTGAAGCTGACATAGAATCAACGCACAGCCTATACTATAAGTCCTAGAGGTATGAAATTGGAGGGTAGTATCCTTATATAGTGTAGGGGTGCACTAAGAAAGGAATTTTAAAAAGTCACACTCTAAAGGGTCTAGAACGCGAGCAACGCCGCGGGCGACGGCTAGTTCACAATAAAACTTCACAAGACAATTCGTACAAACGTTTTGTTTTCACAGTGAAGAAAATTATTAAAACCATCTGCACAAGATTCAAAACGTCAAACATGCACAAGGTTTGGCGGTGGAAACGCAAATCGATATTTTCACAAAGTTGTGCATGTTTTATTGTGAATGTTTTGCAGTGGAAACGTACGGTTATATGGTTTCTGTATTTTTAACGATAAACTTACAGCGTTGATAAGACTAGTGGTCATCGCCGCGTTCCCACGCTCCCGCAACAGTGCGTATCTAGCGAGTAACTCCGCTAATAACTGTGCTTGTACGCCGCCATCCATGCATTGTTGTGCGACCCGTGCGCCTTTCTTCACGCAATCTAAAGCTCTGGCTGCGTCGTTTAGTGGCCACTGGAAATAAAGACAAATTCACAATTATAAGTTGCTTCTAATTCTAATTCTAATTCGTCGTGGGGGAATAAGATCTGCACTGACGTCCCGCGTTGGGGTGTATTGTGCATTGTCCCCCTGCTGACCTCACCCCAACCAGCCCAACTCCTTAAAGAGAAAGACTTTGGGTTGATGACAGCAATGTTCCAGCATCCCCGATGGTGTTGTGGATGCCAAGGAGTGAGACCCGATCAGCTCCTGCAGTCCCGTTTTGGATCTGGCTTCGGTTGTTGCAGAGCAATGCAGCAAGACATGCTCTACTGTTTCCTTTTCCTGGAGACAGCCACGACAGAGGTCGCTATCTGTCGCTCCGATCTTGAGGAGATGGTGGTTCAGATCACAGTGGCCCGTGATTATACCCACCATCATCCTCAAGTATAAGGTGCTTATTATAGGTATATTTTTTTATGGTTGTTATAATATGATGATGTATATAATAGGGTTATATAGTCGCTAAGCGACAAAACCCTTTAAAAGTTGCTTACGTTAGAATCGTGATTCGAGCGTAATTTGTAACTTTTTTGTCAAAATCTTTCTACCAAAGTTTAGCTTCACTTCGCTAACTTGTGTAACAACTAGGTTCAAACTACATGCCTCCTTTCCATCCTTAGCCGGCTTCCAGAAGAGATGTGCGCATAGTGCGACGGCGCGACTTTGGTCGGGTTTTTTGAGCAACTTGCTGGCCGCTAGAGCGCATTGCGTACGCATAGGCTCTGCGTTTTCGGCTCCTATAATAATAAGTTTTAATTTTTTAGATAATGTAGACGACCCGCGTGGGTTGGTTTTGTAACCGAGGATGTGCCCTGTAAGGCGTTGCATCTATCACTCAGAGACGTCGCTTCTTCGAACTCTTTTTTGGTAATCTAAGGATAATTTTGTCATGTTTTGAGTACTTATAGTTACAAAAATGACAATTTTTGTAACTATAAGTACTTATTATCCTTTTTATTTTCTATGCCAATGTCATGACCAACATACCAACTTCAAATACAGGTGCCGACACGGTTTAATAGCTCTAACCTTGAATGGAGGGACAATGAGTTTTGCTTGCTTGCAATGCTTTGCTCAGCGAAAGACATATAGCATAGAGTATGACACGCAGATTATAAAGTCAAAGTAAGATATTTTATAGTATGCTTTTAAAAGAAGTCTTCGTTTTATTACGTTTTTGAACTTGCCAATCGACAACTGAGACACACCACTTGGGATTTCGTTAAAGAAGCGTACAAATTGCCGTTTGAACGATTTATAAATATTCCCCTCCACTTTCACCGACAGCTATAAAACCGTGGTATGGCGTACTTACCAAAACAGGTGATTTGTTCAAACGTGGCTATTATCAACGTCATATGAGCCAATTGAGATTTGCTGTCAGATATCTCATCTTCGTAGATGGAAAACGCTTGTGATAGAAACTCGTACGCTATAGCTTCGTGATTGTTGTACCCGATTTCACTTATAGCCAGCGCGCCTTGTAGAAATAATCTAGAATAAAATAAGATTAAACAATTTGATATATAAGTAAATAAATAAATATTCATGGACATTTCACACAACGCTTTTTTTATAACTGACAGGCATCATGGCTCAGTCGGTAATTTTGACCAAAGGGGATTTTGAGACTGAAAACTCTCATAATCCCCTTGATTTTAAAATTTTGAAATCAAGGGGATTATGAGCCAAAAAATCTCATAATCCCCTTGAAGGGGACGACTCAAAGGGGATTTCGAGCCTAACCCAGTAGTTCTGCCTTCCGTACTGTGGGTCGTAGGTTCGATCCCCACCAAGAACAAACATTTGTGTGGCAAACATAGATGTTTGTTCTGTGTCTGGGTGTTTCTTTGTATTATTATAAGTAAGTATTTACAAAAAAAAATGCATGTATGTATTCTATCAGCCATATATTTCCCATCGTACAAGCTTTGCTTAGTTTGGGACTAGAAGGCGTTGTGTTAAGTGTCCGTGAATATTTATTTATTTATTTATAACTAACCTCAGTGGTAATTCGGCTAGTTCCGCTTTGGTCAGCATCGTGATAGTTTGATGGCAGAGTTGGAAAATCTTCTGGCATTTTTTCTCCCACATGTCGTCCTGAAAACAATTATGCCTGCTGATGAATATTTTCATAACTTGGAAACACCTCCACTAATTTTCACCAAACATGGCTAAGGCCCAAAGTACATACTACAACATAATAACAAACATCTATGTTTGCCAAACGCAAAAGTTTGTTCTCGGTGGGGATCGAACCCACGATCCACCCACGGAAGGCAGAGCTACTATAGTAGATGCCAAATAACACCGCAATACAGGTCATTCACCCACCTTCACCACGATGTCACAAAATTCAATTTATGAATGGTAAACAAACAGTACTACGAGATTCGAGCGATTACCGTCTTAGCGACAGGTTTGTATGGAAAGCGACAGAATTAGCCATTCATAAATTGAGTTTTGCGACATCGTGTTGAAGGTGGGTGAATGACCTGTATTGCGGTGTTATTTGGCACCTACTATACCTATTGAGCCATGACGCCTGTAACATTTAGAGCTACAAGTCTCTGAATCCTCTCTTTTTGAGTGTGGTGGATTACAAATTGTATTACCTGGTCAGCAAGTTCTTTATAAGTGAACGCCAGTGCAAAAGCGTGGAACATTATAGGAGGGAAGGTGTGTTGGATTCTCCTGGCGCCGCCGCCTTGCAACGCCTTCCTAGCCGCAGATAGTATCAGGTACTGTTGGTCAGCTGACTCTGATTTGAAGTGATGGATCAATCTGCGAAGAATAAATCAATATTATTATTAAATATATAAAACTCTTTTGAAGCTGACTGACAATTAACGCACAGCCTAAACTATAAGTCCTATGGCCGAATACGCCACTTAAATTCAGATCACGCGCAAATTATTGCCATCTCTTACAAATGAGTAATGTCTAACAGAAGCAGAGCAATTTTAAGTAGTGCTTAAATTTGCTGCTACCACGCAAGCAAAGCAGCTGGCAACAGCTAGTAAATAAATAAATCTTTATTGAGGACATTTATTCTTAAACTAAGTAAACATATTATTGTACAATATGCGGTCTTTTCGCAGAACGAGAATTTCTTGCAGACCTGAGTAGGTAACAGAACGAATTAACTTATTCCGACCAAAAAATTAGTTTTTAGTGTTATTAGCTTATTGTCCACTTTTCATTTCTAAAACTTGTTCGGATCAAACTCAAATTTATGCTAAACCTTGTGCAATGTTACTGCACACAACATTATTGTTTATGATTTTTCATAAATAACTTCAGTGATTTGATATCTTCAGAAATGTGTGGTATAAATTGTTTGACGGTTGTCAGCCCCTTAAAGTGTTGGCAACTTTGGTATTTTTATAAAATAACGAGCGATGAACGCCGTCTGTCAACGCGCAGCGGTACTATGATGTGGCGTCAGATAGCTACATGGATTAACCAACGAAGAATGAAGCAAAGAACAAAAAAAAGGACCGAACGTAGAGGACTGGAAGTTCATTCGGTCGAGGCATCATCGTTCTTTTGTAGGCCTTCTTCTTTTGATGGATTGATAAAAAGCGGCTGCCTAATTTTGTTTGGTTTAAGTATTACAAGAATATACAGAGTAAATTACACTTAATTGAGTTTATTTTGTCTACAAAAGACTCACCGTGCAAGCAAGCCCTGTTCTTCCATAAAGTCTTCTGCATCAGGCTCCACCGGCTGATCGGGCTGATCTTTCACCAAGACATCCAGCATACCCAGTACTGATTCTACCTGCAAATCATCATCATTTCTAACTTGCCGTACACAAGGCTAGTTTGTGAAGTCACGCTCCGAAGTAAAAATCATATCGCTCTCTATAGTATATCATTGATCAAATAAAATTAATTATCCTTCTACAAGGAATTGATCAGTGATGTTTGATCAATTATAAGAAATGATCAATACTTACAAACTCTGGTGTAGATAATTATCATAGTATTAGGCGAATACTCAAACGCCACTCAAACCCCACTCAATTTAAGTCCTGCTTAAATTATTGCCATCTCTTACAAATGAGTAATGTCAAACAGAGGCAGAAAACCTTTAAGTGGTGCTCAAATTTGAATGACTTTTGAGTATTTCAGCCTATAACTTTTCAATATATGATTGATCAAATAACCTATCATCTTTCTACCAGAATTATATTTGATCAGTGATATTTGATCAATTATGAGAATTGATCAATACTTACATCCTACAGCGTTGAGATCATAGTATAACTTTACAGTATATAACTGATCAAATAAGCTATCATCCTTCTACCAGAATGATATTTGATCAATGATGTTTGATCAAATATCAGAATTTTGATCAATACTTACATCCTCCGGCGTAGATATCATAGTATCACTCTCCAATATATCATTGATCAGATGAACTGCGATCATCCTTCTGCCGGGATGGTTCAAATGTCTGATCAAGGGTGAATAATTCTGTAGTTTGATCAGCGTTAGTACGTCCTTGTAGTGATCAGCGGGTAGTTTGAGAATCTTCATTAGTTCTCTGAAGACTGGCGTGTTGTGTTCTATATGGGTTTTACCACTGAAAGTAACACACGAAGTTAAAAAAAACAATAGTTGTACATAGTGTATTAGTAGTAGATAAGGCCAATTACTAGACAAGTAAGTGGCTTGATCATTGAAAATCGGTAAAAAATGACGCTGTATAAATTATCTAGATGAGATTATCTATAGGTAGTAGAATACCTTCACAATGAACGTGCTCAGTGAGGCTTTGCAATTATTGACTGAGACGCAAGAGGTCAGACAGACCGGCCCAATAACATTAGATTTAGTTTTATATTAAAAAAACGTTATCAGCGTTGAATTTAGATGCACATTAGCTTGACTAGTTTATAATTGCTTACTGTTAGTTGTTAAACGCTTCACTCACACGTTTTTATGTGTATCTGTGTTGTGTGGTTGAATAAAAATTCATTCATTAAATTCATTCATTGATTGAAATCATTCATTCACTCTCTGCGAATCTTTATGCTTCGTCTCTTTCACTTGTTTGTCCCTACTATTGAAGTAAAAACTTCTTTAGCACCGTTGTGATTTGAAAGTCGACGAAACAAAAAGCGAGGAAACAAGAAGAGAGATCTCTTATTTTCGTACGCATTCTAAGGAGACTGCTGGCCAAGCGGTCTAACGGATCGGAGACTAGCTCGTAGTGCGTGGGTTCAAGTCTCGAGCGAATTCGTTCACTTTTTGAAATTTTTTTGAAGTGGTAACTTCTTTAGCATCGTTCTGATTTGAGTCTTTTTAAAGGTTTCACTTCCACCGCGTGTGAATTACACACATGTTTTTTTTAGATGGTACCTGCTTTGATGTATATCAGCGCATATTTTATCTGTATGCGCCAACACCCGGTCTACGTAGTTCAGTTTGTCAGGGTGGCAGCGCTGTGCTAGCTTCAGTAATGCCAACTGCAGGCTGAGGGTGTCCTCAGGAGGCACGTCCATTCGATTCTGTGTAAATATTTACAAAATAATCGGCAGCCTTGGAGCCTAAAGCTCACCATTTTATCTTTTTGAAAGTGAAATACATGTTTTTGTATGAAGTCGGCGCTTCTAGCGGGCAAATTTAGAACCTTATATCTATTTTTTTGGCTGGCTAAAAGTCGATCTTATAGATTTTATTTAGTGACGTGTAGGGTCAGTGAGTTATACTATATTGATTCAGTTTAGTTCATTTGGCTCCTTAATATATTCACCCATTAGCACAGAGCACCTGACTTTACTAGTTAAAAGAATTATAATTCCTAATTAGTACTTTACCTGAGTAATAGCAGCAACTTGATCAGAGAATACTTCAAACAGTTGCACCTCTTGTTCCTTCCCATCTTCTAAAACCACGCTCAAATTTACATTGCCTTCATTCCGCTGAAATATTAGGAGATGAATATTTAGATGAAACTGTGACTGGAACGTACCCAGACAAATTTCACCAAAAATAGCGAAAAACAATCTCGGATCAATCAGTTTTCTTATGAAAACCACCACATTTTATTCGGAGCTTTGCATGCATGCATGTTCGTATGAGTTAGTGGCCAACTCTGGTGACGGAGTTTTTAGGCCGCCATAAGGCCTAAAAACCCTTTCGCTTTTCGGAGGTCAGGGTCAGTAACATGGCAGGACAGTAACCCAGTCCAGCACTGACTTTTTACTGGGTGCATGTAAACAGTAGTTTTGTGCCGTTTTTGGCAGTCCGAAACCAAGATAACTGGGTCCAGTCACGGGCATTGCGTAAATCTTGCATTAGGCCTCTAATAGAAATCGTTAATCAAGTATATAGATTTGAGAATAGATTTTCATACAATCTATGCTTGAGTTCGAATCAGTGCTCTAGCCGTATATCAGCATACGGACCCTACTTTTGGAGCTACGATGGCACAGGCAGACACACAACGCCGTCAAACTTATTAACTTACTAGCTGCCGCCCGTGAATTCGTTCGCGTCCCGTTGGATCCCGTTGATTTTTCGGGATAAAAAGTATCCTATGTGTTAATCCAGGTCACGGACAATATATATTCCAAGTTTCATCCAAACCGGATCAGTAGTTTTTACGTGAAAGAGTAACCAACATCCATTCTCACAAACTTTCGCGTTTATAATATTAGTAGGATATTCCTTCGGTTTTCTGGGCTGGAGTTAAATAGATGCTTACCAGACTGTAGCTAGCCAACCGTTCAATCAGTGCTATGATAATATTCTTGATATTCACTCCAGGTTGCAGCTCCGCGCAGGACTTGAGGAACGGCTGGAGATTCGCCAAGTGGAACTCATCGGGGAACACCTGCAACACACAAATAAATAAATAAAATAAATAAATATTCACGGACATCTTTCAACACAACGCCTTCTAGTCCCAAACTAAGTAAAGCTTGTACTATGGGAACTAGATGGCTGATAGAATACATTTTTTTTTGTAAATACACACTTATAATACATAGTAACACCCAGACAGAACAAACATCTATGTTTTGGCACACACAAAGGTTTGTTCTCGGTGGGGATCGAACCCACGACCCACAGCACGGAAGGCAGAGCTACTACCGTACCGACTGAGCCATGACGCCTGACTGATACGAAATGCACGTTAAACTGTCCCGGCTCTAGCAGTCGTTAAGCCATGACGGAGACCTTGAGGCGGCCTAAAAACACCGTCAAAAGTTGGCCACTAACTCATACGAGCTGGTTTGCTAAACAGGGAAGCCAGAGCTACTATGATGGGACCAAGTGCCCTGTTAGAAAGCAATAAGTTGAGTTTGGACCAATTTGGCTGCATGCTTCATGGAACGAGAGTAGCTAGGTTACCTAGCTGTTACTTACTTATTACTATTTTTTGTTTCTCGTAGGTATATTATGTTTGTTATATTTTCTGTCTGTTTTGTGTTTTCTCTGTGTATGTCAAATAAATACTGATGGACATTTTAACACAACGCCTTCTAGTCCCAAACTAAGCATAACTTGTACTATGGGAACTAGATTGCTGATAGAATACTTATATACTTTTTTTTTTGTAAATACATACTTATAATACATAGACACAGTAACACCCAGACACAGAACCAACACCTATATTTGCCACACACAAATGATTGGATTGATCTTGGTGGGGATCAAACTCACGTCCTACAGCCTGTCACAAATAAACAATCTATCGATCTATTACCAACTAAACTGTGACGCCTATCTGAGAAAGAATCAAAGTTTTACCTGAATAATACACTCCATAAGATATTCTTGAGCGATCGCGTCCCGACAACTGACGACTTGCTCCAGTATCCCCGGCAGCACCAATCGCTTGTAATCGTCAACAGTGACTGATTCTAGCTGCGATAGCCTCACAAGGTTCGTCCCGACTAAGATACGAAGCTCAGAACGTTCGCGTTCTCGGCGCTCTTTGTCTCTGTAACGTAACAATTTTTTATGAACATATTACACAGCGCTCTCTAGTCCCAAATTAAGCAAAGCTTGTACTATGGGGACTAGACACTGATTTAATACTTTTATATAGGTACCTACATTTTTTTTGTAAATACATTCTTATAATACACTAGCTGTCTACCCGCGACTTCATGCGCGCATATAAATAGAATAAGGTTTTTTTTTACACCTCAATACTCAATATATTTATTGCTTTCACATGGTTTAGGTTAATTTTACATTGGTGGTGGATGTAAATAGATATGTCTCATGGACCCTGCTTAGGGTATAGCAATATGAAGGCAGGCCGAGGTTTATAGATAGCTAGTAGATCGTTAATTAGTATTACATAATAGGTAGTCATTTTATTTAGGATATTTTATATAATGTACGGGTCAGTTAATAGAAAATATTTTAAGGTTTGTTGTTCAAGTGTTCATGTAAGCGTGCGAATAGTGTTTAGTGTCAAGTTTTGTCTTTGTTTTAATTTATTTCTTATATTTAGTAATTAGTTTAGAGTTCGTTCACCTTGGGTTACATTATTGAAGTTTTAGAAAGTAACTCTAATTTTTTTGAAAATATAATATAGCCTGTCTCACCCAGGGATAGTGTAGCTTCCCAACAGTGATAGAATTTTTCAAATCGGTAAGGTAGTTTCGGAGCCTATTCAATGATAACAAACAAACAATCAAATCTTTTCTCTTTATAATATAAGTATACACTAGCTGATACCCGCGACTTCGTAAGCGTTCGAAACTTTTCACCAAAATATTTGTCAACCAGCATACGATGAACCTCGTGTCAAAGGGTGCTTTTGGCTCAGAGAGTTCTAGCTGTATCTAAGAATCCACGTAGGTATTTGATTTCAATAAAATATATGTAGCCTACGTTTCAATCTGGAAAAAGGGCTTCCAAATGGTATAAGTTACGTTGAAATAATTTGGTCCAGTTGTTAAGGCGTGATCCGCGAACAAACAAACAGACAAACTCGATTTTCGGAATCAGAATCGTTCATTTAGTAGATCTGCATATTTAGTTTATCCATATCTTTAATTTTAGTTTTTGTTTTTTTAAAATTTTGATAATAGTATACATTACATAGTGACACCCTAATAAATTAGAAGTGTTTGTGTGAGTAATTAGTACTTTACCTGGAGTGCCCTTGGTGTTGCATTCTAACCCACAATTTGTTCATTTCAGCGAAGTTCATCAACACAAAGTCAATGGCATCGCGGACCTAAACAAAAGATAATATTTCAACTACGTTTTACTTTATACTATGAACAATGTTATCCAACTAGATCGGTAAAGATCTACAACTTCTAAATGTTGCGAGATTTGTACATTTTGTGCAAGAAAATCCATTTTGTACAACATAATCCTTACAACAAAATCCATACAAGAAAATTAAAAACCTCACAAACAGCGGTGGAAACGCAAATCGATATCTACACAGAGTTGTGCATGTTTTATTGTGAATGTTTTTTGGTGGAAATCTAAAGTAAGAGTAATGTGTGAATCAATGATGACTTATGGAATTGATGTGGTGGCTTACGGATTCCTTACCGTGCCCTCATTCTCGTTGGTCTGTCCTTCAGTGGTGTCAGGTAGTATGTTCCTTGTGCACTGTAGAAGGTAGTTCCTCAGGAAGAGACCTCTTAGAGGATGTTGGACTCCACGACACATTTCTACCAGATCCTTAAAAATGCAAATTATTTATTTACTAGGTGTCGCCCGCGACGTCGTTCGCGTCCCGTTGGATCCCGTTAATTTTTCGGGACAAAAAGTAGCCTATGTGTTAATCCAGGTCAATATATATTCCAAGTTTCATCCAAATCGGATCAGTAGTTTTTACTTGAAAGAGTAACAAACATCCATCCATACTTACAAACTTTCGCGCTTATAATATTAGTAGGATTTGCTACATATGGGAAAGTTGCAAAGACTTGGTACTGAACTAGGTCAAACCATATTATTTAAAAATCTATTTATTCTTTACACATTGATCATGAGGAACTGGCATCTGGAATCATGTATTATAACAATGTGATCTTTGGGTATTTATTGAATATGAACAATTTAGCTTCAACCTTATTTGGGAAACTTGTTTTAGCATGTGGTCAGTGGTTTCCTAGTTTCCTACTTCCCTTTCAGCTTGTAGTTTCATAAGCAGTTGTACAAAAAAGTCACAGGGCTTTTTAATCAATATAACAGCATATTAATTTAACTAATTATTTCCGAAACGAAAAATTTATATGCGCATTAACACGAGCTTAACGGTGAAGGAAAACATCGTGAGGAAACCCTTGGCTTAGTCAGCTCCGCACGTGTTGCCCTTGTCTTTCCTGTGGGTATGTCTGACTAGGCTGAGAGGGGATGATTGTTGCTCACGTCCGTAGGAATTGCCGCCATAACCCTACACGTATCCCCGGGGTGGCGCTAAACGAGCAACAACACTTGGCTGCTGCACCTGTTCCTAGAACCTCACAGCACCACAATTGTTCAGCAACAATATATAATATTGTGAACGATTTTTTGAACGCCATACGAATAAATAAATAACTAATTATTTTATCTGTGGTCTATAAGTATAAGCAAATTACCTTCAACAAATCCCTCCTAAGATTACTATTGGTCTTGATATACACAAGTCCAACAGTAATCAGTAGATACAGCCTCGGGACAATGTTACCAGCATATTGCACCAACTCATACAGGTCAGCGACCTTGCGACCTTTTTGGAACTCCTCAATGAGATATAGTTCGAGGTGACGGAGCTCATCAGTTATGGCCATGTCTGATTTGGAGTTAGGGAGTTGTTATGGTAAAAGTGAGAGGCCTACTCCATCTAAACATTGTACCAGGCACTAGTGTCCCGTTAAGTGTAGGCATAGGTTGCCTCCTGAAGCTGTATAAATAATCTTCAATAGATGTAAAGGCCTAAGATGGTAAAAGTCATCGTCATCATCATCATTCTGCCTGTAGAAGGCCTCTATCAAATACTCTAAATTATTCTTGTGATTTAAATTAAAAGATTTTTGACTTTTTAATTTGATTCCCAGAAAGAGATACTTTCTTGAGTAAATTAATTATTACATTTAAAATAATTTCTACAACTAGGTAGTTTGTTAACTATAAAAACCTGCCATACCATCTTTTTGCACGCCCAGATAGACTGGTAGACAATGCTCTTCGCATTAAGTCCTCCTAGCACTACTTCTTGTAAATTTTATAATAAATAAATAGAGATTCAGTCTTCTTCATCCACTGGTTTCCTGCAGTTAGTATCTATTTTTTTTAACACCTAAATGAACTTTTTGTTAATTCTCCTAAGTCAGTACATACTTGTCTTGTGTCTTTTTAAAAGGATACAAAGTTCATAATAACCCTTAGGTGACAGCTGAGAAGTTCTGAGCTCCCCGAGCATAGTGGAAGCATGCTTCAGAGCATCCATCAGCTTGGACTTGTCCAGGCATCTCTTCATTTGAAATGCCTGGAAAAATAACTTAATATTAGGGTGTTTCATATTTTTATCTTTCCATCAGGTGGGCCACTTGGTGGAAAGTAGTCACCGGTGCCTATGGACACCTGCAATACCCGAGGTGATGCTAGTGCGCTGCTGGCCTTTTATTCTGTAAACTTTTTAGATAAAAGGAATGATCAAACTTGAGAGAACAATGAGACAAGATTTTACCTTCATATATGACAGAGAAAGGATTCCTATCGGTATACGAGATATTTTTTTCAAACTGAAAGCTTAACAAAGCATTTTGAGATTTAGGGGATAAGTTTAGATTTTGATGATGATAAAGAATCACCATTCATCAGTATTTCTTAGTTTTAGAAACTAAATAATAGACTTTAGAGATGTACACCCATCTCTAAAGTCTATTATTGTGTGCTGTTGTCACTATAAAAACATCCCTGGTAGATTTCAATGGGGAACGTAGAACGTTTCCAGTGGAATAGTCGGTTAGATAAGTACCACCCACTGTTTATTGTACCTGAACTTTCACAACATTCAAAGCATCCTCCAATAGCTTTTCCTGCTCCTCAACTGGAGACGGCTGGTTCGTCATCTGTGCCTGCACAAACACAAATCAAAATCATTATGAAATCATCAGATAACTCCGTGTAATGTAACAAGCACTAACTGTCGACCAAATATACAGAAACGGGTGTTCTACGCGTTCCATGTGTGAGGTGCAGTGTGTAGCGCACCGTTAGATATGCATAAGGTACCTTTGTTGTAAGCCCTTGAACCAAGATAAGGATTTGCCGAAGAATTTAATAATTTTGTGGGAGTTGAAACCATTCAATGCGACGAGCAACACAGCGGAAAGAAAACAATAAAAATTAATTACATGACTGACATTGACATTTATTAAAACTTTGACATTATAACTTTTTATAAAGGTTAGACCGCACTAGGGCGGAACTGCACCGCAGCGGAGCGTCGCGACAGAGTTGGGCAAATAGGCAAAGATGACGCGCTCGCGTCGCGCAGCTCCGCTGCCGCTTAGTGCGTTATAGTAAGCGGCGCGTCCGCGACACTTGCGAGGCATCCATCTATATTATACTAGCTGTAGCGCCCGCGGTTTTGCCCGCGTGGTAGGTACTCAGTAATAAAGCAACACATAAACTATGCTTCCCGTTGACTTTATAGCGAGATCTTAAGTAGGTACCTACTTACCTACCTACCCACTCAACTACTTCTTTAAATGTGGCTTCAGAGGCTGGTATTTTTTACCTAGGTACGCTATCTCCCTTCCTACCTACACCTTTCGTAGGTATTTTATTTTTTTGTAAGGACATGCTAGGTACCTAAGCTTGAAACAAACCAGTTTTTCCATGCAAACTTTAACAACTAATAGCACAGCGAATTAGTGTTGAGCTAGTTTTTTTAAATACAGTTCTTAATTATTTACTTTGATGAATATAGGTACATGCCAATTTTGGTATTTATAACTTCAAGGAATACGATTTTGCATACTATCGTATAGGCCCAGTTTGACCCAGTCAGGGGTTAAATTTGTTAAAATCCCGTCTTAGCGGGTGCCTATGCCATGTAAAGAAAGTACATTCCAAATTTTAGCCCTAGCTTTAGCGGAATGTGATAGGTAAGTCAGGTCCCTCTTCTTTTATATATATATACCGTTCACACCAATTACATCCATCGCGTTCAGTGGTTGCCAACCGACTGAGAGATAAAATGCCGCGCTGCTGCAGTTCTAGTGCGTTATACCGAACTACATTGAAAACGTCGCGTCGCTCCGCTGCAGTGCAGTTCCGCCCTAGCGCGGTCTAACCTTTATGACAAATCAGACAATTATTATGACAAAGCATCAATGACAAACTTATGAGAAAAACATAACGTAAGACTAGGCGGTATGGTTCTAAACATGTTCTAAACTATAGCAAGCTAAACTATAGGAGCGAAAAAAAAAATCATTAATGACACTCGCGAAGGGAAAAACAGGGTTGCCATATCTGAAATAATAAAATATCCTTCGAATAAGGTATTTCGCTTATGCCACAGACGTAGTATCACAATGGACGGAGTGAAATCTTTGGTAGCGTGTCAGTTTTATTTTGGTTGAGTTTCTAAATTTACATTAGTGTGCGTGAGTAGGGAAGAGAAACTATTACGAAATATATCGATAAAAAATGGTCGCATACTCGTACTAATCTCGAAACACTTAACTTTACTCTTTGTATTCAATGACTTAAATCCTGTCTAATTGAAAGTTCTTAAACCCTGGGTCATCCTTAAAACATTCAATTCTGTAGAAGTAATTATCTTAGGTTATTAAAGGTCCGAGAATCCCAGTCCCAACTATGAATTATGATATTTGAATATTAAAAACATATCACACGAAACGAAAAAATAAAAACTATGTGTGAATCTAATCTGTCGCCAATCATCTAACGGTGTGTTCCCACAGCCTCACTTGTGAGCCGATCTCCATTCCAGACTAGGCATGCTACCATCTTCGACTACAGCGTCAGTTAACATCCGGTGAGCTGGTGGGCAAATGGCCTATGTTGTCATGTCAGTAGTAAAAAAGGAAAGTGAATGTAATAATTTAGCTACTGTTGGCTGAACGCTTGGATCCTCGTACATAGCCTACCTATCAAGGAAATTAAGTTGCAGGAAAACAAAATAAATCAAACACGAGTTTAGGGCAAGAAAAGAAGGTTTAATTCGCGGAAACTAATAAAGTCATAAAATATTTACATACTCATTTATGTGTAGGAACATAGATGTACAGTCTAGTTAGGTATCTTTTGTTTTTAGGTTTGACGATAAAAAAGTTATACCTATATTATACCACTACAATGGGCAGGCATGATCTCTTACCACCAAGAGTGCCTTGATCGTTTCAGTACTTGTTATAATAATAAATTAAAACTAGTAGTTCGCCTCGAACTGAGATCTCGTGATGGTCGGAGGTTAATAAAACCCAAACAATTTTTATTGACCAATGGTTGTAATAAACCTAAAACAAAATATTTTATTATTAACTATTAAATAGGAGATTTATATCGGGGAAACCCGTACCCTGCAGTGGGACGCATAAAACGGTTGACGCGATGCGAAATGTTAAATAATGATAAACACTGTCATTTTAGGGTGCCCGCGTAGGTAAATAGGATTTTAATATAGGTAACACAAACAAGGGTTAAATATAAACAAAGGATAAATCAACATGGTTGAAAATATCGATAAAATCTTAAGGGTTTGTCACACTGGATGCGTTCTGCGGTCAGCGGTCAGGTCAAAGCGAACGCAGCCCGCATCATGTATGAACAACATTGTTGGTCTCAATATATTTTGTATAGAATGCGATCTGACCGTGCGAGCACAACCAAAGAACGCATATTTGCCCGGGGGCGCGGTGGGGAGGGAAGAACGCGTACGGACCGGACCGGGGTTGACAATGTTGTTCATACATGATGCGGGCTGCGTTCGCTTTGACCTGACCGCTGACCGCAGAACGCATCCAGTGTGACAAACCCTTTAAGGATGCTGCAGGTACATCACTAGCCGGGAGGCGTAAAACAATGTATTTATTTATCATGAATTAAAGCTTTAAATCCACAGTTAACTACGACTATTTGGTAATTATACGATGCCAGGAACGTATATCTTTCATGTAAAATACCTATATCACTGTAAAACTTCATTAATTAAGATATTTTTGCCAAAAAAACTTACGTGTGAAATGATAATTCTGGGTCTTTTACTCCACCTTTGGTTGTTCTTGATGGACAGAACACAGCACAACACGACATATTTCTTTAGACTAATGAATATTCATTTGTAATAACAATCTTTCTGAATTATTTTAACCTTTTTACGTACACCGGTAGCAATGTTGTGACGGACTAGTCGGTCACAAATGGACACGAAGTACACAGACAGCGCGGAGTTGCCAAACTTCCTATAGCTTTCTCTTTTACTCAACGTGATTATCATGGTAATAGTAATAAGGAAACAAGGCAATGCGTTGACATGACGGGCGGGCTGGCAACGTCTTTATGGCTCCGTCCATTGTGATACTTCGTCTGTGGGTAAAACGCTACTATTATCATATTATATACTAGCTGTTGCCCGCGACTTCGTCCGTGTATCCGTCGTTTTTCGTAAAAGAGTAGTTATGTCCTTCCTCACGGTTCAGTGGTTTTGATGTAACCTGGGATAGACTCGGGGTACAGTTTACGGTACCTACTAAATCAAACTAACTTCCTATTATTTCTAACTGATCTCATGCCCAATAATGAAATGCTACTTCATGATAAAACTATCTGTTACTAATGTGTAAGGTACAAAAGAATTAGGCAACTTGCTTACATTTTGAGTGGTGTTTCAGATTCTTAAAATATTATTAGGTACTTATAAAATAAAATAATCCTGAATAAACTAGTGGCTCTGGGAGCTGTAGACCTCGCGAGCATACTAAATATTCCAATATTCAACATCATCAATGTCGTGTAAGGTGTTTTCTGAAAGTCTTTAAGTGCACTTTTATTAATTTCTAATTTAAGGCTTATTATTATGCTGATGCTCTCATTCAGTGAAGGAAAACATCATGAAGATAATTATCAGTTAGTATTCTAACAGCGATGAAACGCTTGCAGCCTGTCACGTATTGAAAACTAACTATAATGCAAAATGTTGTGTGTGTGTGTGTGTGATGTGATGTTTTTTCTATTTAATTTAGTAAATTTTTGAGGAATGATATTATTTGCAAGTGCATTTTCCGTTTTGTGATATTTTTGATCTTTTTGATTTTTTTTGCATCATCTTGTGTAGAATGAGGTCCTATGTGTTTCTCTCAAATTTGATTGAAAACCATCGATGGTTTGATGAGCTATCCTGTTCATCATGCTGAAGATCCTTATCAGATCTTCGCCAAACTTTTATGAGACCAACTTATAGTTACTACCTTTCAAATAAAAAAAGAATAATCGAAATCGGATCTCATTTGGTGGAGATATCCAGTATATCAAATAGCCCCCTTTTTGCCCTTTTTTTGGGGGAAGTACCCTTCCAATCAAAAATCCCCGACGACAAAAAAATTCTAATAAGTCATATAACCTGTGTACCAAGTTTCGTCCAGATCGGTTGAAAAATGCGACCTGTAGAGGAGAACAGACAGACAGACAGACAGACAGACAGACAGACAGACAGACAGACATCCGGACAAACGCATTTTTGGCCAATATGGAAACTGAGACGCTTCGCTCGCTTCGCTCGCTCGGTCAATAAAACCACATACTCTTAAAATATTTTTATAATTGTATATTAGCAAAAAATAAAAAAAAGTTCAAAAAATATTAAAAAATAAAAAGTTCTTTAAAAAAAAAATCCTACCGCCGCTTTACATTATAGTGGCGGCGGCGATATGGCGCGGCGGATGCGGCGACGCCGCGCCCGTTCATTGCTGAACCATTTGCCATTTGTAGATCTGCAAAAGATAAAAGTGGTGATTTTTGATAACAATAAGTGAATTGAAGCTGGGAACTCCCTTGACTTTAGATCTTCAATACATAATTGGTGTGTGTACCAGCTCTGGACCACTCGGATAAATAAAGGAATGTTTTTATATTTTTTTATAAACTTTTTATTCTGGAAGCCTTTTAAAGTTAGGTGAAAAATTTAGTTTTTAAATTTTATGTAAAGATTATTTTTTTATTTTGAATTTCATCAGATAACGACCCAAACTGGTATTGTCAGACAAAAGGTCTATCATTGAGCTACTAGGAGAAAAAAAATTACGGTCGTAGACCTAATAGTTTGGCTACACTTGGAACATCCAGCCTAAAATCGGATTTTGGCCAAAATTTCATAAAAGTCCGAATAAATTTTAAACGACTGAATATCGCAGACATACAGGGGGGTCCCCCATCGCTCTGCCACAGATGATCCACTCCTCCAGATACACCCTGTATATGGATACCTACTACCCTCCAAATTTCATACCTCTAGGACTTGAGGAGAACATTGTAGGATAGGTGTCCTCCTACGAAAAGGGAAGATCTTCCACGCCGAGCGACCTTTGGCTCGGGGTCCGAGGACCGATGGATGTTATTCCGGTAGTATTACTTATGTTCAAACTCCGTGATAACTTCGTTTGCGCGATCTAGGATATTTCTCATGTTAGTTCTTATGTAGCGAGATAGATGGCGCTACATCACTCCCTTTCCAGACCGGAGGTCGATCCGTTGTTGGTAGCAGCGTCGATGAAAGCCAAGTTGTGCCAGCGTTGCTCATTGTCTACGGTGAGTCGAGACGTGGTGAGCAGATGCGATGCGAAGCGTTCATTGTCTACAGTAAGTTGAGACGGAACGAGATGCGCTTGTTGTCTACGGTGAGTCGAGACGAAACGGTGCGGTGGCGTTGCTGTTGGCGTGAATCTGGCGGGTCTGCGGTGAGTCGAGACAGGTGCTGGGATTCATGTGCTGGATGTAGCAACGATGAGGAGATGTCGCGATAGCCTGCAGGTCCAGGAAGCTGACTGTTGCGGCTGCGATGGAACTGCGGAGGCTGCTGGCTGATGATTGCTGCTGCTGCTGCATGGCTGATAGAAGCTGGGAGGATGAGAGAAAGTAGATAGATGATGATCCGGCTAGATCGGCTTGATGGTTGAAGAAGGTTGTGCGTGTTCAGGAAACTCCAGTCGTCAGGCTTCGGCAGCTGTTCCGTAGTGGTTGACGGCTGGATCACGTCGGCTGGTCACCAATGAGGAGAACATTGTAGGATAGATGTCCTCCTACGAAAAGGGAAGATCTTCCACGCCGAGCGACCTTTGGCTCGGGGTCCGAGGACCGATAGATAGTATTCGGTAGTATTACTTATGTTCAAACTCCGTGATAACTTCGTTTGCGCGATCTAGGATATTTCTCATGTTAGTTCTTATGTAGCGAGATAGATGGCGCTACAGACTTAAAGTTTATGCTGTGCGTTGATTCTATGTCAGCTTCAAAAGAGTTTTATATACATATATTGATAAACTTACTTGTTTCAGGGTTAATCCCAATTTTCTCATAATTTGTGTATGCGAATTATCAAAATATACTAATAATTTTTTTCTAATCGTTTTGGAAATTATAATTTTTGTTTGTGTACTGTGTTCCTGGAATAAAAGGAATATGTTAGTTACTTCAAACAGTCACTAAGTGACAATATTGTAGAAATCACGTATTGGAAGTGAATGAAAAGGCAGTTTAACTGGGTGCAAATTATATGGTTATTAGTAATAACCATATAGTTTCCATATAAATTTCTCACGCGGTCACGAGAAATAGCTTCCACATTTGTTTATTGCTCTTATTTTTTGACTCCTCTCTATCGTTTCCTATAAATACGTCGTGGTCTCAAACGTGGCTGCACTGTTTGTGTCGTTTGTGTTGTTAACTTGAAAATGGGCATAATACGGCTAATGATGATGTAACGGCTGAATTGGTGCGGTTTGGTGTCTTCTAGTGGTTTCTATTCTAAAACAGTGCTCAAGCACGATTCGAAGTCGATTTTGTGTCAGTTTCTTAAAGAAACCTGCCAAAAAGTCTGTCTTTATTGACCGAGCAAGCGAAGCGAGCGAAGCGTCTAGGAGCTAGGAGAAAAAAAATTACGGTCGTAGACCTAATAGTTTGGCTACACTTGGAACATCCAGCCTAAAATCGGATTTTGGCCAAAATTTCATAAAAGTCCGAATAAATTTTAAACGACTGAATATCGCAGACATACAGGGGGGTCCTCCATCCACTGCTCCAGATACACCCTGTATATGGATACCTACTACCCTCCAAATTTCATACCTCTAGGACTTATAGTTTATGCTGTGCGTTGATTCAGATGTCAGCTTCAAAAGAGTTTTATATATATATATTGATAAACTTACTTGTTTTAGGGTTAATCCCAATTTTCTCATAATTTGCCGCGCTTGTGATGGGGTTGGATATGCGAATTTTTCGAAATACACTAATAATTTATTTCTAATAGATTTGGTTATTTTAATTTTTGTTTGTGTACTCTGTTCCTGGAATAAAAGGAATATGTTAGTTCAAACAGTCACTAAGTGACGGTATTGTAGAAATCACGTATTGGAAGTGAATGAAAAGGCAGTTTAACTGGGTGGAAATCATATGGTTATTACAGACGCGTGGCCGTTAGTGGCATTTACATCTGAGCGGGGCCGTCTTAAACTAGGCTGGGGCCCTTGGGCACACAAGAATTTGGGGCCCATTTGGAAAGTAAAAAAAGCAAATAATAATATTAGTAGGAAGTGCTAAAACTACTTAGGTGCAAAGGTACTTGTCTACATTATTTGTACATAAATATTTCACGTATAAATTTGAAATGGAAAGAGCACAGAACACTATGGAAAGAGCCTTTGCTAAAGTACCGATATATACTTGTGATTACGGCTACGACACTGCAAGAAATTATATTTCGGTAGGTTAGGAAACGTCATCTGAAGGTTGATTTACACCAAACGAACATATAGAGCTAGAACAAGAGCATTCTTTCGTGATCTTTTAGTGTAAACGAAAACTCGTATTCAGCGCGAACAAAGAGCTAGGTTTTTGGAGTCAAAAATCAGGCTCCTGGGCCGCCAACAAGTCCGAACACGCAAGATTGAACGCCCTAGGCAACTGTTCGTGTGCTCTATCTAGCGCCGTTTACATCGAGCGAGCGAGCATTTTTAGAATATTCCTAGAATCTTTGCGAACGCTCCAAGAACAACGAAAGAATGATCTTCGCCTGTTTACACTAAAAGAATTTGACATATTTTATAGTGGGGATAGAATGAGCAAGAATGCAGCATCCAATATCTCGAAAGGTAGCTATTGAGTGAGAATCACTTTTATTTTGTAAAATAATAATGAAATTTACAGTTCTTGCCAATAAGGATGTGGACGCCATTTTAGAGAATGCAAAAGAAACTAAACTTTTGAACATGAGTTTTGAAAGAACGTCTTTTTTTTTAATAATTCTAAATCCAACCAGGTATTTCAGACTGTGTCTAAAGAGGTCACACTGAAAGTTTGTGACCATGGATTTATATTTTGTGCTAGGTACCTACCTACATACTGTTCGAGAATATTTATAAAAACGTTTTTATAAAAACGTCCAGTTGTGAATTTCCGGTTTCTCTAATGTGTTGGTAGCACTGAAAATACGTCAACAATCAACATTTCTGTCGCTGTCAGCTTGCAGTCAACGTCAGCTTGCAGTCAACGTCAAATTCTGAATTGTATTGTTTTCATGTATTTGCGTAAGAAAATTGAGGAAATATGGATAACAAACCGTCGCTGAGTCAATATTTCGGTGATAATAATGTGCCCCCCGCCTCTCAGTTCTTCGATGAGATTGGAACATCTCCCTCGGATATGATTCAGAGTATTTATCTCGGTAGCAGCGACAGTAAGTTTAGACGTAATTTACTAGAATTTCTTCCACTAAAAGAAGTGGTAAATACCATAGAGTTGACCGCTAACATTGTATGTTCTGTTTAAGGTAATCAAACAACATCAGCCAATCTTTTTCCTACCAATATGACAACATCTTTTACTCAACAACCTCTTTCGGATGAAGTTACATTCTCTAATGATATGCCTACCGTGAGCACGGCTGCAGCGCTTCCTGCCACTAGCCTGCCGGATCCATCTACGTTTTTTGACAACATAGGCCCGGAACCACAAATTGGGCCTACTAAAAGTGGAATAACGAGTCCACACATATTGACCGAGGCTATGGATGGGCTAAGTATCAAGGTGAAGAAAGAAATAAACAAGAAAAACTATTGTAAAAACTAATGTAGGCAGATTTTCACTTGCTTTTGATCCTGATGTACCTACCTAACTCTATTGAATTAGGTTTATCTTGATTTTTTTATGTTATGTTATATGTTTGTGTTTTGTTGTAGAACCAGCCAGTCGACAAAGAAGCTGACAGAAGAAGGGATGCTTGGATCCCAAATGAAGATGCAAAGAAAACTCTTATGAAGGTAAAAACCATAATAAAGTAATTCAACTAAAAAATGCCCAAAAAAAGTAATATATAAAATTTCAAGAAACAGTGTTGATAAAATCTAATCTGGTTTGCTTTAGGCTCAGTCTTCGCCCAAAGGATCCTTCTTCCCAGAAAGAGAAGTACTCACTACACCAGGGTTGATACTTGAAGAGGAACTGGTAAGCCCAGTCATTCAAAATTGTATAAACTGGTAAGCAAGCAAGCTCGTATGAGTTAGTGGCCAACTCTGGTGATGGAGTTTTTAGGCCTCCGTGTGGCCTAAAGACTGCTAGAGCCGGGACCGACAGTTTAACGTGCCCTCCGAAGCACGGAAGCACTCGGATGTAATTGCCACTAACTGTCAAATAGTGACCGCGCAGAACATCGCTTTACTTAAATAATACAAGATTTGCTTAGTTTGGGACTAGAAGGCGTTGTGTTAAGTGTCCGTGAATATTTATTTATTAATTTATTGTTATTTAATAAGTGAAGATTGACTAAACAAGAATAGCCACAAGTGCTTCAGGTACTCTTGTGTCATGCTTCATTTCTATGCATCATCACATCCACAGCCTGACTTCACCCACTGCTGGTTATAGGCCTCTCTTTTGATGTACCACTCCTTACGATCCCGTGCCAGTCTCATCCAATTTTTGCCCGCTATGACAGCGATATCGTCTGCCCATCTTGCAGCAGGGCGACCGACATTTCTATAACCGGTTCTTGGACGCCATTCAGTTAGCGCCTTACTCCACCTGTCATCACCTCGCCTTGCCAAGTGTCTCGCCCAACTCCATTTTAGTTCCGTTATGTGATTCCCAACGTTAACTAGAGTTAACTATCAACTGTCCACACAGCCAGATGCGCTGCAAGAGGTAGCAGTAAAGTACCTCGGGGTGGCATCAGCTGGTGCCCGAGGAGTGGTCAGAGCTGAGCATGTGAGCCGAGATGAGGCAGGACTTAGGGAACTGCTTCGAACGGGGTACTTACGGGCTGCTATCAACCTCACAGCGGTGTTATTGTCTGCGGCTCAACAAGGTACGGCAAACTATTTGTAAGACTTCAAAGGGTCTGGGGCAAATTGGATGGAGCCCAGGTCCCGCATTTTTTTTGAACTTGCAATGATAGCACTTTGTTTGTGGCAATACTCTTACAATGCAGTTTTGAAAATGTAACGATGTCATTACAAAGCAGCGGGAATCATTAGTTATTATAGTAGGTAACAAATAACACCGCAATACAGGTCATTCACCCACCTTCACCACGATGTTGCAAAATTCAATTTATGTATGGAACTTCGAAAAATGCGTCTTTTTCAATGTTTTTATCGTAAACAGGTGTTTACGTCAAAATAATTACTGTATTTTTCGTTTTTGTGACTGCTACTGCATAATAGATTATGATAAAACCAACAAAAATTATAAATAACAGAATTAATTTAAAAATTAACTAAATGTATGTAAATCGGGACCTGAAATGCCCCAACTCTTTTGATGAGAGTTTCAGTCTAGTGTTGTACAGAAAATGATACTGCTTGCCATTTAATAATATTATTCTAATACAAAGGCAAGAATACTGAAACGTCATTCAAATTTGATCACCACTTAAAATTGCTCTGCCTCTGTAATGTCAAACATAGGCAGAGCAATTTTAAGTCATCTCTTGATAGCAATAATTTAAGCGGGAACTTAATTTAAGTGGCGTTTGAGTGTTCGGCCAAAAGTGTTTTGGGTATTTAATTTTTTGTACCTGTAGGTAAATACTAGGTAAATTACTATTTTTTCTAAAACCATTGGATTCAAAGGAGATTATTGAACTTGCTGCCTACCCCACTACCACTTGATATAATAGACAAATGTATATTTATCTATAGTTTTGTTTAGTGTATTTTAGGTTGCGATTCGTCGACTAATCACAAACCATTCAAGACAAAATCAATATTTAAAATGCATCGCATAACCACAATTTATTACAAAAACCGCTAAAAAGTATTAGATTTCGTCCAAAACACATCAATAGCGCGATTCAGACATCTGAATTATTTACTACTGACATCTAGTTGTGATTACGACAATATTGTTTAAAAAAAACTGAATGAGGGTAGTTCTAAATAATATGCTGATATTCAAGTTTTCAGTTATTGTTTACAAGATATTTGACTCCAAATATATGCATTTTCGTCAATTTCTACATACCAACTAAAGAAGATTTACTATAGGTGTTGGACGGATGCACAGACCATCGAAGCACACACCTCGCACCCTGCAGCTGTGGCTGACGCGTTTCGGCGTGATGCTGCGAATAAAACTTCACGAGCCGTTGGAACGAGAAGCTGAGCCATTTGGGGATTGCAGCAAACCTGACATGTTCTATCAGGTGAAGGTTTCATGCCTTTTACATATTTTTATAAGATATTTTTCTTTTGTTTTATGAGAAATGTCGATAAGACATTCAGTCGCTTGATTGTTTATATAAGACCGTACCTATTTACAAGATATATATTTTCTTAGGTCAGATAAGACCCGTACAATTTTTTTTCTTATCTTGTGTTCGTGTCTTTTATTGTGCAAAGGGCCTTAGGTCAAACAAACTTCTCGCTCGCATATTTCAACATTTCTGAAGATATAAAATCACTTCTGAAAAATCTTAAACAACAGTGTTCTGTGCAATAACATTGCAAAAGGTTCAGCATATAAATATAATTTTGATTCAAACTACTTTTCCGACCAAAAAATGAATTAGGTAGGTATTTGATTTATTGATATTAATTTCATATTTTCTACTTCGTTTAGAAATCTGGTTTGCATCAATATTATATTTAGGCTGAACCTTGGGCATGTGCATTGTTGCTTGCTATTTTTTATAAATAACCTAAATGATGTTTCTTTAAAATATCTTGAAAAGTGTCAAAATGTATCTAGATAGATTTTCTTGATTCACGTGTTTTTTTTAAAGTAACATAATTTGAATGTATATTTTCAGTTCTACCCAGAGAATTACGAAGGTCGTACCGGTACGTTGGTACCGTTTTCACTGCGTCTACTGCTCGCTGAGCTGCCGGGTCACCTTGGGAAGCCGGAGGAGGCTATTGAGAAGCTCTACTCTATGCTTGACATTATACACACGGTAAGATTATTTTAGACTAGGGGACCGGTTAGTTTAGTAAGGATCGCTATTTTTTTTAAATATAATATAGCCTATGTCACCCGGTGATAGTGTAGCTTTCCAACGGTGAAATATTTTTTAAATAGGTAGTTTCGGAGCCTATTGAATGCAAACAAACAAACGGTATACATTTTTGTTGAACTTCAATTCAATTCAATTCAGTTATTTAAACCATAGGATCTTATAGAGAATACTTGGTTAGGTCAATTTTTGTACAATTTAAAAATAATAATAATCATTAAAAAAATAAAAGTAAAATAAGATAGTTAATGTTGTAAAAGTACATGGGTAATTCATTTTGTGTTGCAGCTGTATAGGGGCTTTTTCTAAAATTATCTTAAAATTATATATAAAATAAAAAATTCTTAAACTAGGTACAGGTTGTAAAACATTAATAAATAAATAATGTAGCGGCTATATAGGGCCTTGTCAAAAAATAAATAACTAAAATAAACTAAGCGGCATATCAGTATTATTCACAGCGACTGGAAAACACCATGCATTTTTATCATCCAAGTAGCTATTGATCGTGTAGTATGCTTTTTGAACTAAGTTAGAACAAGTCTAGGATCTCTCCAGGAATTTTATTGTAAAATCGAATAGAGTTTTCCATGAAGCTTTTGTTTGTTTTTTGTGGTCTAAATGCTGTATTTAATAGTTTGTCTTTGTTCCGTGTATTCCTATTGTGAACATCTGAAAAATTTAACAAAAATGTATCATGTATCAGTATATTGATACATATCGTTGCACCTATTGTACTTATCGTAACTTCTATCTTTCCGGTTCGTGGTCGCCATTCGAGAAACTTTCCAGCGGTTGTCGGCGTCTCCAGTTTTAGTTCTAGCCTCTGTGACTTTGGTTCTACGAATTTCCTACATCTATTTATCTATCTAGTCAGCCTATGCTCACCCAATGTTGGGTATAGGCCTACTCTTTGTCACGCCATTCTTTCCGATTCGGCGCCAAAGCAAGCAAGCTCGTATGAGTTAGTGGACAACTTTGGTGACGGAGTTTCTAGGCCGCTTTAAGGCCTCCGTCGTGGCTTAACGACTGCTAAAGCCGGGACCGACAGTTTAACGTGCCCTCCGAAACACGGAAGCGCTCAGATGTAAATGCTACGGTCACCCATCCAAATAGTGACCGCACAGAGCGTCGCTTAACTTAGATAATCGGTGAAGATTGGCTAAGCAAGCCTAGCCACGAGCGCTTCATCCGGCGCCAAGATTCCTACATACAGAAATAAGAAAACTATATTTTATTATACTTAATTTTCTATTACAGATGATCGTGAACCTCCGTGATGGTAAAACAGAAGACGGTGAAGGCACAATAACATCTGAACAAGACAAAACCGAGTCAATAAGACTGTGGACTGGACGAGAGACAAGAGTGTTACACTCTATCGTCAACTGCGCTATTGCTATGAAGGTAACATGGTATCTTAAAAGCACACTTTTTAACCAACTTTAAAAAAGGAGGAGGTTCTCAATTGGACTATCTTTTTTTAACCGACTTCAAAAAAGGAGGTTCTCAATTCGGTTGTTTTTTTATGTTTGTCACCCATGACTCCGCCATTTACAAACCGATTTGAAAAATTCTATTTTTATTTAAAAGGGTTTACTTCCAGATTGGTCCTATATAAATTTTATCGGAATCGGTTCCGTAGTTTGGCAGTTAAATAAAAAAAACTGGAAAAAATACGCCATCCACGTACACGACATAGCGTAGTTTGCTTTCCTGTGACTTTTCTGTCGTGTTTACGATCAATAGAACAGTCCCAATGAATTATCATCATCATCATCATTTGATGATGAAGACGTATCAAATTAAAGTCAGTTTTTCCAGTTTTTAAACTTATTTGTATGATCTTTATTACAAAGAAATATACTAAACTAGCTGTCGCCCGCGGCTTTGCTCCCGTGTTAGCAGCACACGCATTATTTGGTAAAAATCTTTGATCCTAATTTTAGACCCTTTAGAGTGCGACTTTTCAAAAATCCTTTCTCAGTGCACCCCTACACTATATAATGATACCACCCTCCAAATTTCATACCTCTACGACTCAGTTAGATATATCCTAAAATTCCAGTATGTTACTTGTATTTATATTTTCATCTTATTTGTCAGGATTACCGTCTAGCAGGCGATACTCTAACGACCCTTCTGAAACAATGTACGAGCACGCTCCAGCGCCGCGCGACGCACAGCGCGCTGTGCCGGATGTGGCTGCTGTGCGGCCACGCGAGGCGAGCTCACACCTGCCTCGAACTGGCGAGGCAGGACCGATTGGCACAGTGAGTCATTACTTTACCATAGCTCATTCGGTAATACCACTCATTATTATACATGTCACAGTTTATGTGTTTGAATCGTGCTGGAAATGGATGTTGGATGAATAACACATAGGCTACTCTTTATTTATCTTATACTAGATTCCGCCCGCGACTTCGTTCGCGTCCCGTTGGATCCCGTTGATTTTCCGGGATAAAAAGTAGGCTATGTATAAATCCAGGTCACAAACAATATATATTCCAAGTTTCATCCAAATCGGATCAGTAGTTTTGGCGTGAAAGAGTAACAAACATCCTCATAAACTTTCGCGTTTATAATATTAGTAGGATATATTTTTACATTTGTTCTGTGAACAGAACTAATGTGAAAAAAAATCTGTAATAGTAGTTCAAGACATCACTAGGGTAGTGTCGAACGGAATAGAGATTCCGAACGACACCACCGGTAGTGTCGAGTGGAATGAACGGGACGAAGTAGCAGGTACAAGCTAATAATAAATATCTTTGGACATTTCACACTACGCCCTCTACTCCCAAACTAAGCAGGGCTTGTATACTATGGGAACTAGATTGCTTTTTTTATTCCCAGATGTCCCATGGCTGATGTCAGAGAGTACGTGGACATGGGTCTGCTAGACATAGCTCAGGGGAAGTACCAGGAGGCGTATAACAACTTCGCAAGGGCAGCTGATCAGGAGCCTACTAATATTATGGTCAGTAGTTTGGGCGTGATTTGCCTACCTACTAGACACGCGAATTTTATCAAAAACTTTGGAAGTTAGTGTTGCTAATCTTATTTTTTTAGATAGAAAGAAGTCTTGATAAACTTTGTATGTAGGTGTAGTTGGTTAGTTTAAAATCATATTAGGTACAGTAAATTCATTAATTTCTAGTATGTCTGAATTTCAGACACGATAGAAAATCTAAATAGATCTGCGTTACGGCATACCAAAGATTAATAGGTAGTAATGCCTCAGAACTGTTGATCCTACGATCATTAGGTGCCTTATCTGTTTGTCTACCATTGCTTTTCAACAATGCCTACTTTTAATGATTTATTTCTAACTTTAAAACCAAACTTTTTCTGTTGCAGGTTGCCAACAACCTCTCAGTATGTCTTCTCTATATGGGTCGCCTCAAAGAAGCCATTGTTGTCCTCCAAAAAGCTATCAACTCAGATCCCGAACGAGGCCTCAACGAAAGTCTACTAATAAACCTATGCACGTTATACGAACTGGAGTCTTCAAAAACCACTGAAAAGAAGCTGAACTTATTGAGAATGCTGTGTAAATATAAAAGTGATACGATTCCTAATGTTTTGGAGTGTTTGAAGTTGAGTTAGGTATTCTAGTCAATGTAATTTTATTTAAACAATTAAATATTGGAATAAACCGATGGCCCAATTGATGTTAAGTAATAACCACTGGGTTTAACGGTGCGTTGCCTCACTGAGCATATCCATTGAGGACGTGCTCTGTGATGCATTGCACTGCGTCCATCACTCTGAGACATGTCTGTGTTAAGTGTCATGTGTGTATAAACTGTATTAATAGAACATCATGGTATTTAATAACTTATTTGTTTACCTACCTATCTAAATAATACAATAATAAATTACTATTATTATTGCTTAAAAAAAATGCATTTCATTTACGTCAACACACCCGATAAAAAAAGAAAAAACAAAGTAAATCTGTGAGCAAATCAAACTACACTTTATTATTATAATTACTTGATTTATTTCAGAAATCGTACCTTTCATTGACATTATTGACTGCAATAACATGACACTGCAGTAACTTAAAAAAATAGGTATTCAGTAAGTAGGTACCTGTGTAAAATCAAATGGGACCCTTCAGAAAATCGAAAAAAATACAGGTAGATTTCTATTCATAAATGTCCCAAAATCGGCGAAACAGGTACCTATTAGTATTCCGTCTCGGTAGGTAGGTTCCATACGAACGAAAGCAAACGAGATTTTTTTAAACTAAAGTAATCACGCGTTTCACTAAAGACGCGAATCATCGCAATAATTCCTATATCAAGGGCATACCAATAGAGACCACCACGCGTCTTTGTAACATGCAAACATCCTCTGTACCCAAATCCCTAACAAAATGTGCATTTTTCAGTCAGAAAATTAAATAATAAATAAATATTCTTGGACATTACATACAACGCTCTCTAGTCCCAAACTAAGCAGAGCTTGTACTATGGAAACTAGATTGCTGATATTATAATACTTATATTCCTTTTTTTTGTAAATATGCATGTACATACTTATAATACATAGTAACACCCAGACATAGAACAAACATCTATGTTTGCCACACACAAATGTTTGTACAAATTAACTGTGTCGATTTTATACTAACCGCAAAAATGTTAGCTAAAAAAACCTTGAATCATCGCGTCTTAGCACGCTTGCTTTCGTTCGCTTTGACCAGCGCTGATAGGTATAAGTAAAAATGGCAAAGAAAATACCTGTACCTAGGTAGTTCATACATTTCGGTACAGCTTTAGTTCAAACAGATCTACGTTTTCTGATGTCTTAAAACATGCAATAATACTTAAGGTTTGAATCGAATTGGTTTCATTTCAATTTAAATCATAACGGTTTTTTGTGTATAATAAAAATAATTTGGTATACACGGTGTAACATAAATACCCTGTAAGTCCGAAAGGGGGGTATTTTACAGGTCATGGCGAACAGTGTTTGTTCTACGACTTTTGAGAGTTCGAAGTTTTTCATTCATGAAATGAGCTCGTAACTTTTACTTAAAATGTACCTACACACAGGTAGGGTGTGCGTGCCACGAGGTAGAAGGGTACCTACGTATGCATGCGTGTGTAAGGGTTTACGCAAATAGTAAACAAACACTTAGGGTTGTCGCAAATTTCTAAATTAATAAAAGTTGTACTTTTGTATGAAAATTTCAATTACGATTTATTGACCCTTTGGACATGTCCAAGCACTCAGGTGGTCGTTCTGGTTACGCCCCCTTCGGGCTTTTTTTTTATATCTTTTTATTTTATTTTAGGGACGTCGAGTCGACTCACGACTATGTCGGTCCCATATTGATTTCTACAGACTCTTTGACCTACTCATTGACTAGCTTGGGGCTTATAGGGTAATAATGTTACACCTTGTATTAAGCCTTGAGGTACTCTAAAAAAATTACTGTGTTGCCATCCGTTAGAACTAAAGCTATTTGAAAACTGCTGTAATTAATTCGGGTCAAAAAGAAACAATACATTGAATTATGCATAAAAGGTATTAAAAAGGCCAGTTTTCGCCTAATAGTGACACCGATTACCTGTGCACAAACATTTAAGCCATCTAAGTTCTATGTGCACAGATTTACACTGAATTATAAGCGAATTTCAAACTACATTCAATGCTCATTCATAGCACAACCTTTATAATGGTTTTATATTACAAGATATACTTACAATGATTTGATATTTATTGCAACCTTCAGATCAGATTATTTTTATAATTTAGATATAAGTACCTATTTTAATTATTTAAATTCTACATGCACAAGTTACATTTATTACAATAGAAATACAATCTTGAATTTATCTTTGTAATCTAGTAGTAAAAAATAATAACACGATTATCTTTACGATACGGAACATACAATTTTACCTTTATTCGCAAAATTGCAATTTTCATCAACCTATTTTATGTAGGTACCTACTATAAAAGTCGAGTAATAGTGAATTTCCAGGACAAAAGTTACATCATTTTGTCTCTGCAATTGAATGATGATTTTTGAAGCATTTATCTAAAGTAGGCAATTATAGTGATTGGGCTGACTGTCAACCTTCGATCGATGCATAGAAATAGAATCGTGACTGACTACAATTCATCAAAACATTAAGATACGAAGACCTACTAAGACTCATTAGAAATGTTATTACTAGCTCGGTACTCGCCTTATCTGGACAAATAGTTTTACTTACCAAATTGTCTCACATTCTGCAAAAAATTAATTCAAAAATCACTATTCACCTACCCTAGGTGTTGTCAATTATCCTCATATCCCTATTCCAATTCTTCAGGCAAGTGTAACTGGCATTGTGTTATACTAAATCAATAGAAACCTACTTAAACTGTCATGCAATAATAACCCTTTCAACTATTACGATAAGATCCAATCTGCCAAATATTGAGGTAGTCATGTTATGAAAAATTCAAAATCTATTTTGTGCAAATTAAATGCAGCACCAATTATAGGACAGTTCTGGAAACTAAGGTACGATTATAAAATTGACCTACATCAATCAATTACGCGTGCTAGTGACAAATAACATAAAATACTGATAATTTGCTCACAAACAGTACAGAATCGAAAGAAAAAATTATATTGATCGCACACAAAGCATTATATTTACATTATTACTTTTATACAACTTAATATGGCTACTGACACTTGAGTAAATAACATCCAGACCGTAATTACATAACGTTTACACGCTTCACTACAAGATAATACGCGGTAGGTATATTAGGATATTAGATAGTAGTGTTTTATATAGCATGAGCTATGAATGCGATGCGAACTCATTCGCACGTCAATTTCATCATTTAAATTTAGGCCCCGTATCGAGTACTTCTCGGACAAAATACATTCAAATTGAAAGAGTTTTGTTTCAGAAATTACAGGCTTCACAGCTCAGTTGGTACTGTGCTCTCTGCCGTGGGTTCGAACCCCACTGGCTTAGAACAAACATTTGTGCGTGGCGTATACATAGTTATTCTATGTCTGTGTTACTATGTATCATAATGAAGTACGTATTTACAAAAAACGATTTAAATGTATTGTAATTTTGTATGTCTATTCATTATTGACTCAAGTGCTTGCTATGTATAAAAATAAGGCAAATTATGTCAGGTGTGTAAAAACGCTATACTGGCAGAGTATATCTACCAATCTAATAATTGAGCCTGAAACATGAGTATTGACAATGATAGATTTAACCATTGACTTCAGCACTTAGACTTAACCTAAATGATAAGTCATTCACACAAGACCTACAGTATTCTACAGAGTGAGTTTAGGTCAGGACTCTAGGATCAAAACATCTTTGTTAACACCATCCTTTACAATTGAGTTTACCTCTGGGATATGATTGAATCAAATGTTGTAAGTAAATATACAATGTCAATGTTTCCAAAATTGTCTCCAACTGGTGAACTGCTTGTGTGAATGATTTTTTACATCTGCTGCATCAAAGTTACTTTACTAGTTTACCAAATTATCCCATAACTAATAGTTATCTAAACAGAGCTAAAACACAGCACATTTTCCAAAGTAGTGTTTAGTAAAACACGAAAAACAAGGCATGTTTAGCCAGTCATGAAATACCACATGCAAGTACACCTACACTCTGCTTCAAAGGAGAGACCAAAACTGAAGTTTTGAGAACCTAAAAAAAAAACCTTAACCCAGCCCAGTAAAGTATAATTTGATGCAGCAAACCTTAAAGCCAACTGCCCACTTTATTGCTACAGACATGTACTAAGTGGACAGTGAGCCTAACTTAACCTAACTAGCATGGAGCTGCCATGGCTCACACATTTCAGCTAGTTTAATCTAACCCATATTTACAAAGCATGATTATTGAATATCACAACGACTATGTCAAAAGCTGTGTCACAAGATGCTTGAACCAGGTAACACTTCTTGGTATTACTCTTGGACCTTGGAAATGTCAACTAGTTCTCAGAATAGATACAAGATAGCACATAGTTATTTTTCTGGAAATAGTAACCTAAAAACGTGATGTGTGATACCAAGCATGATACCACAGGTAAGCATATTTGCTAATATTTTGTGGTTTCACTTTGTCATGTTTTAATGCAATGAGAAGAAAGAGTAAGACAAGCATCTGTCTGGCGAATTCCACGCACTGGTGTGACCACAACTAATGAAATCATTGCAAGTTTCATGATTGTGTAGTCGTTGTAACGAACTTGTCGACTTCCAACTTACTGATTCTCACTTAATAATAATACAACATTTATATTAATAGTGTTATCATATAACCAGGTAGTACAGATTTTTGCAAGGATAATATACAAAATGCATATAAGAAAATACCTAACAAGTTTTGAAATTATACATAATATCTAACTGGAGTTTATTGCTAGAATGGCAGTCTTTAACACAAGTCTAGTCGACTTTCAGCTAATTAGGACTGATCTGTGAGAGTTATGCTATATTATCTAGCTTTGGACTAGCACAAGTAAGTTGGAAGTCAGTTACACTAGTAAGCGTAATTTCAAAAACCAAACAATCACCAAGAGGCGTCAGTTATTGCTATTTCACTGTTAAGTTCACTGTGATGTTTGAAATAAATAGTTCATCTTACACTATACTGAACGGAAGAAGGTTCACAACCGATTACGGTTCCTTATAGCCCTAAGGCGCGCTCGGCGCATCTTTGCGGATTATATGTCACCATTCTGACTAATCCCGATTCGCTTGATGAACTCCTCCTGCAACATTACTGTTTTGATCAGGTTCTGATGTGCTCCGTATGCCATGGGTACCTGCTCTGGTGTTGAGCAGTACTGTTGAGACCCATCAGCAATAATCACTCCCTGACCATTGGTCAAAGTAGCTGATGAGTCAACGGAGTTCCAGTAGGCTTCACTGGGAGATGTCGTGTTCACGCCGGGGGGAGGCGCTGCGGGCGCTCCTGTATACCTAAAGTAAGGGTTCTTCAGGTCTAAGGTATTGGACGAAGAAATATTGGTCCCGTCTAAGCTGACTTCCATTGTGACATCGTAGCTCTGTCTTTTATTGGCAAGTAGTAACACTCTGCCGGATAAGGTCTGTCCTTGTTTAGCAAATACCGGCGTTTCTAGCAAGCATCGGACTTGGTACCAGTGGGTCAAGGGTTCTGTTGGGGCAGTTGATAACCAAATGTGCTGGTTTGAACCAGCAAATAGCACGTCGAACCAGAAAGCCAGGCCGTGGCATGTGCCCGACTGTGTAAGCTCAAATTTAAATGGCACCTCGATTCGATGAAGGTCTGTCTCGTGTGCATTCAGAAAGTCTACAACATGTCTCACTGACCGCGCCATGCAGATGCGCACGTCAAATGTGTCTACTATAGGCTGTCTAAAGTATTCCTTCATTGCCGCAGTGCGAAGTGCACTTAAATCTACTCCATGGAAGCACGCTTGGTACCAGAAGTTAGCCTTGTTGTATTGCTCCATAAAAAGGGCATCATCAGTGAACGGGGCTATGTGTAGATCCCCTCTCGTAGGGTACATGTTCCCGCTAGGTTTCAGCCACTTCTTTGCATGTAAATATGTTTCTAACATCCGCTCGTTGTACAACATATAGCCCATTGGCTCAGAAATGATTATGTCTACAGTCTCTGGCAGCTCGATTTCCTCAATTTTACCCGCTACCACAGTTATTCTGTCCTGCAGATTGTTGGCTCTTACTAAGGCTTGGGCATGATGCGCCATATTACTAGCTTCTACAGCGTATACCTTCCGCGCGCCGGCCTGGGCCGCGAAGAACGAAAGGATTCCCGATCCCGCGCCAACATCTAAGATCACCTTGTTCTTGAAGTCATTGATATTCGATAAGATAGCTCGCTGATACGTGCTCGTTCTCACGTAATCCTGCATCATGTTTTGCTGCTGGCTCAGGTAACCATAAAACTGGAAATATTGCATCGCCGACGAATCTTCCGTTCGCACCGTAAATACGGACGATGACCTTCCCGCCTTGATTTTACTGACGAGCAGGTGGAAGTTCTGACATTCAGCGTCAGACGCGAATCGGAAGAACAAAGTTTCATTGTCGATCGTGAATATGTACGATTGGCCAGCGACCCGCGAACACTCGGTCTGGCAATGGACGGGAAACTCTAGCACCTCCTGGGCTAGCACGGGATCCGCACGAATCACTTTTACGCTCAGCCCCTGTGGATCGTAATCCACGTTTACGTTCGTGGGGAAATTGAAGCGAGGCGTCAGAGCGCCATCGTTGTTGACGGCGGAGACGAGCACCCCGCGAAACGTATTCGCCATTTTATGAACTCAGCACAGACTCGCGGTATTGGCGAAATATTGTCTACACGCGTTACGGCAAACAAAGAAAAATGCCGTTGAGAACTTGGTTGAGTGAGGCCGCCGTAAAATCGATCACTCACAAACTTGACTTGACAACATAGAAAAAAAAACAAAAATTCTCTTTGATTCGCGTTTACAGTGTTACCCCCAATTGAGATTTTGCATGACCATGACATCATACATGACAAGCTTCCTCAAGGCTCCGTTTCCTCCATAGACGTCTCGTACGCTTGCTTCCCTCTTTTTTTGTCTATGGCTTTAAAGGCCCCTAGTACACTAGCTATCACGCTAACTAATGAGTAGTGATGGAAGTGACAAGTTGAGTTTTTTCAAACTTTAGGGGCTACTTGAGTTGAATCAACTCGGTCCGTGTGCAATAAAGGTGGTTAGAAAAATTGATGCTTGTTTGGAACGTGTATTTTCATGTGATTTGATTTCTTATTCGATTCAACGCAGAGAACTCGAGTTAGAAAAAATTCAACTCAACTCGTACATCATTATCGGTTAGCGTGGATAATTAATGATACAAGATACAAGATACAAGATGTTTATTTGCATAAATAAGTGTTACAATTTGGTCTTATATGTAGGAGGCACTTTTCAACTTATTCACCTTTTCCAGGTATCGCAAATGTCTTGTGTAACAGGCCGGATATAGATGTTCGGTGAACAGGCCCCTGTGAAGACGTTCGTTCGTACCTCCTAGTAGTTATAGTTCGTTCTTCGTTCATACAAAGTGAAAACTAAAAAAAAACAATTGTCACATCACATTTGTCACGTTTTCATAACGTAAGACTAGGCGGTATGGTTCTAAACTATAGCCTGCTCCGAGGAGCGAAAAAAAAAAAAATATTGTCACGTTTTTTGAGGTTATGATAGAAATAAACGAAGAGTAGGTACCTACCGAGCGTTGTGTTATTTTTATCAAAAAACTTTAAGAAATACGAGATAATTGCTACAACCATGAGTAAGAAATTGAAGAATATGAAATGGGAGTCAGTGGCTTTGGAAGGTTTTCCTATTTCGACCGTCAACTTCGATGGTTTTGTTGGTTTGGAGGAGTGTACCAGCTACGGATTAGATAAAGAGAGTAAAAAAACCCAAAAAGTAGGTAAAAGATCGTCTATATCAATAAGTTGCTTCTAACTCTCCCTATGGTTTATGTTCATTTGAAATTACATACTTAGCTGACTTTACGATGCGAACTAAAATGTAAACAAACACAATTTTTTCATCAAAATTACAGAAAAAGCCAGAAAAGAGACGGATAAGTCCTGCAGAATCGGAAAACAAGAACGTTCCGAACAAAATACTCAAACCCAGCCCTAAAATAAATGACAAGAAACCAGACAAGTTGTCCAAAATCAAACATAATCAAAAACTAACAGAAACTATATTAGCCAATGGTTTTATTGTTGAATCACTCATAAATTCAACTACACCGTCTCAAACTAATGAGATACAAAGCAAAAATCAGACCTCGGAGCCCAACAAGGCACCTAGAGAAAGGAATAAAAGAAACGAGCGAAGAAAAAAAAACAAAGAGAAAAGACAACAAATCAAAGACGATAAACCAGAACCACAGAAGAAAAAACCGCAGACTGTAAACACTAAACTGAAAAAATGTAAATTGGGTGAAGAGAATACGCAGTCATCTGATTTGACTCCCGAAGATATGTTAACGTGGGCTGAGTTTAAACTTCAAGAGCCTATTGTAAAGGCTCTTATGGAGCTGGGTTTTAAAAAGCCAACGAAAATTCAACAGCTTACTTTACCCGCTGCTATTCATGGTAAATACTTATTTGTTACTACTTTTCTATACTAATATAAAATAGAAAAGATTTGAAAAATTCTGTGACGGTTGGGAAGCTACACTACCCCCATTATAGGTTATATTATCATGTTTTTTTTAATTAGGGATCTAAAACAAAATAAAGTTAAATACCTGTGCAAAGCCAGGATGGGCCGCTAGTATCCATAAACTAATAAATCAGAATCGAGAAAGTTTCCACTTCAAAATTGCCAAATTGAGTACCTCCTCTGTTGACTTCTCCATCTTTGTTTAAAGAGAACAATACTTTTCAGGTCGTAGAGATATCCTAGGGGCTGCAGAAACTGGTAGTGGCAAGACCCTCGCATTTGGTCTACCAATCCTCTCCGGTATCTTAAAACTGAAAGAAAAAGCCGAGAACAAAGAATTAGATGTTTACGAGATACCTTACAAAAAGGGGGCGGCTAAGTCAACTAAGAACATAGAACCTCTGAAAGAAATTAAAAAAAAAGAGGTAAAAGCTAAAGAGTCTTCAGAAGATGGATATAGCTCTGGTGATGATAATGATGATTCAATAGAAACAGTTAAAGACCCGAAAATAACAAAGAAATTTAAAAAAGCTGAAGACTTTTTAGAAGAAATAGAAGTACCGATTAAAAAGCAGAATGCATCAGCTGATGATGAGAGTGATGATGAGAATTATGTTCATCTATCTGATATGCTTGATTCTGATGATTTAGCTGATGATGATGCAGAAAGTAATGATGAAATTGAAAATGACCATGAAATTGATGATGAAATTGAAAATGAGGATCAAAGTGATGATGAGTCAGGGGTCGAAGAAAGCGATGGGATGGAAGAAGCATCTGATGAGGAAATTGAAGATTTGGGAAAACCAGATAGTGCAGGTAACACTTATCTTGTACCACTTTTGTAAAAATGTTCCGAAGTAAAATATTTGTATTTCTTTTTGTATTAATGTGTTCAAGGTATTGGCTGTGTTAAAGTGGTAGACAACATAGAGATCCCTGGGCATGTGGTGACGAAGACGGGAAAACCATTGTATGCTCTCATCCTGACTCCGACCAGAGAGCTGGCTATTCAGATCAGTCGGCATTTGATGGCTGCGGCTAAATATACAGGTACTTGCGGTGGCTCGCGTCTTTGCTCGCGTGGCAGCAGCATACGCATTATTTCATTAAAATCTTAGATCCTAATATTGGACCCTTTAGAGTGCGACTTTTCAAAATTCCTTTCTTAGTGCACCCCTACACTATATAAGGATACTACCCTCCAAATTTCATACCTCTAGAACTTTTAGTTTAGGCTGTGCATTGATTATCAGTCAGCTTCAAAAGAGTTTTATATACAGATATAAATAACGTAAGACAGGCGCTATAGCTCTGCTTTCTGTGCTGTGGGTTCGATCCCCACCGAGAATAAACATTTCTGTGTGGTAATCATAGATGTTTGTTTTATGTCTGGGTGTTACTATGTATTATAAGTATGTACAGTGAAACTTGGTTAAGTGGGACCTGGATAAGTGAGAAACCTCCATAACTGGAACTCATGCTGAGGTCCCAACACTTTGGCACTGAATTACCTCTGTTAGTGGGACGAGGTAAACCTCTATATCTGGGATTTGTTCTTTCGATTTATCATCATAGTTACCTCTATAGCTGAGACAGCGAGTAAATTTTATATGCATAAACCTCTGTAACTGAGATAACATTGTTTGTTTACTCATTCTTATTCTACCCACAAATTCCACACGTAATTCCAAGTACGTAAGTACGTTATTTTATTTAATGATCGCACCTGTATAACTGAAATAACCTGTATTCTCACCTCTATTAATGGAACCCTCTGTAAATGAGACAGATATTTATTTATACCTGTATATCTGAGACACTGGGTAAGTGGAATACCTCTATAAGTGAAACGACATTGCAGGTCCCTTGATGTCTCACTTAACCAGGTTTCACTGTATTTACAAAAAAAATGTATATATATAAGTATTCTATTAGCAATCTAGTTCCCATAGTACAAGCTTTGCTTAGTTTGGGACTAGAGGATTTTGTGTGAAATGTATATGAATATTTATATTAATTTTTGCATAGGTATCAGAGTAGCAACCATAGTAGGCGGTATGGCGCACGTGAAACAAGAACGGTTGCTTCGAGGCGGCCCCGAGATCGTGGTCGCCACTCCTGGCCGGCTGTGGGAGCTCATCAACCAGGGACAACCACATTTGCAACAACTCGACACTGTCAAGTAAGGCTTGCTGTTCGTCTTTTTAGCAGATGGCTTACTTCGTCTAATTAATCTTAATTTGGTGGGTTCGATTCCCGGTTCAGGCAGGTGATTATTCAAAATTCTTTGAATGCAGTTTAAATTGTTTTTAAAATCAAAATAAAGTCTTCTTTCAGTAAATAGTTCTATCTATATTATTTATGATACTTTCCCTCCATGTGGCATGGCATTGGGACACCCTGTATATTCCAAGTTTCATCCAAATCGGATCAGTAGCTTTCGCGTGAAAGAGTCTTTTTTTGCATTCTCATTGTGAAAGAGGAACAAACATACATCCTTACAAACTTTCGCGTTTATAATATTAGTAGGATTAGGGTACTGAAGAGACGTTTACTATAATTTTCTACTCATTTTCAGGTTCCTAGCGATAGACGAAACAGACCGAATGATAGAGCGCGGTCATTTCGAGGAAGTAACACCACTGCTCGAGCGAATGAACGCGAACCCAGCGAATAGCGCGGCCAGACAACACTTTGTATTCTCAGCCACACTCACCTTGGTCCACGATCTGCCAACTCATATGAAAGGGAAGAAAGTAAGTCAAATCTTACCATACGGGGTGTTATAAACGGGACTAAAGTGCATTAAGTCCACCCTTTGTAACAAATTTTAATTTTGTGCAATAAAGTATTAAATAAATAAATAATAATAAATTTATGGTGTGAGCGAAGTGAGCAAAGATCTTAGTGACAACTTGGGCAAATCGGCGTTGTATGTTTGTATGTTCAAGCCGCTTATCCAATCTTCACAGAATTTGGATAGTACTTTTAAGGTTGAACAAGTCACACACCTTTCCATACAAACGTGGAAGGGTAACCACTCCACTGTTTGACGTTGACCAACCAAAACTAAGGATTATATCAATTTATCTCGTCATAATCTATGTCTGTATACAGCCCAAACCGTAAAAAAACAAATAAAAATAAAAAAAATACTTTCCATGCAAAAGTTTACAAGCTTGTATTTTTAAATGAATACTTTTTTTACGGTTACCCTTCCGCGTTTGTATGGAAAGGTGTGCGACTTGTTCAACCTGGTTTGCAAAATATAGTAAATCTGTCAAGCGGTTGTAAAGTTATGCGTCAAAAAGGAAGTAAAAAAGTCGTACAAAAATATTAAGTGGGGTGTCATATAACAGTGTTGCGTTTAGACATTCCAAACCTGATTTCATTTTTATTCTAGGTTAAATAGTTTTTGAGATAAAGTTAAAATTATACAGTTAGGAAAACCAGTATAACGTGAGCTACCATTTCTTAGAGTTTAAATGATTTTGTAGTTCAGGTAAGACTGGTACTAATCTATATAAATGCGTAAGTAATTATTGTGTCGCTGTATATTTGTAACAACTTACCTATGTATTTGTTATCCCTAATTTTTGTAACAAGGTATTTAGGTATTCGTTACACCTAATGAAATTGTTATTATTGTTATAGGTAACGAAGCACGGTAAGATAATAAGCCGTAAAGTAAAGACGATGACTTCTGAACAGAAGGTGAAGAGATTGGTCGATATGCTCGGAATGACTGAGCCTAAAGTGGTTGATATCACGCAGCAAAACCTAGGTAAGTACGGTTTAGATTCTTCTTCTTCTTTTTATTGCCTCTGTCCGTCATTTCGACGTTTTGCCAGCCTATTAATATTATAAACGCGAAAGTTTGTTAGGATATACGAATGTATGGATGTATGTTTGTTACTCTTTCACGCAAAAACTACTGATCCGATTTAGATGAAACTTGAAATATATAATGTCCGTGACCTGGATAAACACATAGGCTACTTTTTATCAAGGAATATTAACGGGAACCAACGGGACGCGAACCTAGTACACCCAGACATTGAACAATCATCTATGTTTGCCACAAATAAATTTTTGTTCTTGATGGAGATCGAACCCATGACCCACAACACGAAAGGCAGAGCTATTACCGACTGAGCTGTGACGCCTGTCTTTGCTTGTCTGTTTAACTCCTCGAAGTTTTTGAGAATGATTTTATTACACTGTATTATTTGCAATTTCAGGTACCGCGGAGACACTAACCGAGTGTAAGATAACTTGTGCGTTGGAACACAAAGATGCTTATCTATACTATATTCTAAAACGACATCCGGGACGTACTATCGTATTCTGCAACTCAATAGGCAGCGTGAAACGGTAAGAGAAGTATACATAACAATCGCATTACCATATAGAGGACGTTTAACGTGAACGTGCTTGCAAAGCACTGCATTTATCGAGACGTAAGGTTATTATGCAATGCACTGCGACAACCAGTTTAATCAATCGTGGTTTAATGACTGCTAGAGCTGGGACAGTTTAACATGCCCTCCGAAGCACGGAAGCGCTCAGAGGGCCTAGTACTAGTTTTGGTGTTTAAATCTGGTGTGAAACGTCTGACGGCCAGCACACCAGTGGGCGCTGATTTGTATGGAGACACTGAGCGGATTCTTTGAGAAGCTTGGTCTACACCAAGCCCGTACTCGCATGTCGAGATCACTGAAAACTCGTACTGGGCCCTCAGATGTAAATGCCACTAACGGTCACCCATCCAAATAGTGACCGCGCAGAACGTCGTTTAACTTAAATAATCGGTGAAGGTTGACTAAGCAAGCTACGCCATAAGTGCTTCTGAATATCTAATATATTTTGTTTCAGGTTGGCTACACTGCTCACGATTCTGAAGTGTCAACCATTACCGCTACATGCAAGTATGCCACAGAGACAACGACTGAAGAACTTAGAAAGGTACTATACTTCTAGGTCGTGTTAATTTTTCGGGATAAACACCTACGATAAACAATATTGAAAAATGTCATTTTTCGAAGTAAAATGTCTAATAACTGATTTCCGCTGCTTTATAATGACACTAGCTTCCGCCCGCGACTTCTTTCGCGTCCTATTGAATCCCATTGATTTTCCGGGATAAAAAGTATCCTATGTTACTTCTAATACCTCCAAAAATCCAATATGTACAAAGTTTCATGATGATCGGTTAAGTAGTTTTTGCGTGAAAGCATAGGTAACAAACAAACTTACATTCACATTTATAACATTAGTATGATTATTATATTTCTAAAAACTGCATTGTAAGTGTATTGTACCAAAGTTCCATCATTGCAAGTTTTAAAAAAATGTCTTGACTTGGGCTCCATCCAATTTACCCCAGACTCTTTTCCCATTTATAATATTAGCAATATTTATTCTCAGATTTCGCGACAATCCTCACGGTATACTAATAGCCACTGACGTGGCAGCCCGAGGGTTAGACATCCCACTAGTGGACCACGTGATACAATACCAAGTTCCACGAACAGCTGAGAATTACATCCATCGCAGTGGCAGAACTGCCAGAGCTGATAGAGAAGGAATCAATGTGCTGATGGTTGAACCTGCAGAGGCTTATCTGTACTCCAAGTTGTGCCTTACGCTCAACAAAAGTAAGTTTTTAATCCCCTGGCAGAGATACGCCGTAGATATATAGACAGATTGATTCTTTATTGTACTTACACAAAATATGTCGTATACAAATGTAAGCTTATGATAGCAAGCATTTTTTACCAGCTAACCTATGTGTATTGTAGATTAGTATATTGGGTAGCGCACAATAAGGAGACATACACTAAAAGTTTTAATAAACTTAGGTAAGTGACATTATGATACTTGTAAATAGAGTCTAAGATCGCCGTAGTCGGTAATAAATAAATAAATAAATATTCTTGGACATATCACACAACGCCGTCTAGTCCCAAACTAAGCAGAGCTTGTACTATGGGAACTAGATTGCTGATAGAATACTTATGAATGAATGAATGAATAAATGAAAACGCTTTATTGTACATAAATAACACCGAAAAATATTCCTATGATATAAACAAAACAGGTTATATACATTTTTTTGTAAATACATACATAGTAACACCCCAGACACACAACAAACTAATGAGTCTAGATTTAAATCTAGATTGCCTAACTTTTCTTATTTACAGCATCGGAAGTGCCAACATTCCCAGTAACACCTCATCTTCTAACCCCGCTGAAGACTCTCGTAGCAACAGCTAGAGAACTAGACGCGTTGGAGTTGAAAAAGAGAAGAAACGCTCAGGCTAGAGGTTGGAAAGAGAAAGCGGCTCAGGATATGGACATTATTATTGATGATGAGGATTGGTATCCTTTTAAAAATATACTCCAACTCAAAAACTATTTAACCTAGAATAAAAATAAAACCGGGTTTGGAATGTCTAAACAAAGCCCTATCATCATATCACACCCCACTTGATATTTTTGTACGACTTTTTTTTGTCGGTCGGTCAAGAGGTTGTAAAGAAATTTTCTTTACAACCTCTTGACCGACCACAAGATCTCAGTTCGGGGCGAACTACTAGTATTATAATAGGATAGTAACACCCAGACATAGAACGTAGATATTCTTAGTAGGGATCGAACCCACGACCCACAGCACGGAAGGCAGAGCTTACACCAACTGAGCTGTGACGCCTGTCAACCATTTACCAATATATTAACCTTAATGCCACCTCAGTCCAACTCAACAGGCCGATCCAACAATAGACAAAGCTTTAAAGGCGCGTCGCAAACATTTAGACGCAATGCTGTCGAGACCAGTCTTTCCTAAAGGGTTCTCGTTCAAATACCCCACCCTCAACGACCCCATGGCTTTGAGTATGCCACAGGAAAAAGCTTTGGAGGTAAGAACTTAGTTTTGACCCTTGGCTTTGCCCTTTGACCTTGACCTGGGACATTGAACAAGACTTGAACTGATGGCAACCTATTGTAATGAAAGGGCTAGAAGTATAAGCTGATAGCTTTGACCTTTGACCCTGACTTTGACGTGACCGTTGACCTTAAACCGCTGGCTGGGAAGAGATTTGGAGTGGAAACGAAATACAATCATTTTTTTCATTTTAGGTGATGAAGAAAGCCATGGAATCCGGAGAGTTGAAAAAAGAGAAAAGGAAAAGCAAAAACGCTCCGCTTTTGAAACTAGGGAAGGGAGTGCATAAGAATAAAAAACAAAAAATTAAGTGAACATAATTTTTCATAATTTTAATTAGAGTTGGTACCTATTGTAAAAAATAAAAAATACTGTAAATATTTATATTTCTTTTTATTATTACCTATAACTTGAGTACCCTAATACATATTCCATGAATCATGCTAATAAAACTAAAATAAATAACAAAATCTTGAATAAACTGTACCTACAGTGGTTCTGTGATTCCACATTAGAGTAATAATAAATGCCGTACAATGCCATAGAGGACCCGTACTTGGTGGAAGTTCGTTGTAGATAATGCAGTTACCGAGTCGCTGTCTGTTCCACAAATATTTTGCAAAAGTAAACTTTACATTTACTCAATGTCAAAGTCGAATATCTGTCTATCTATTTATCCTGTATGCACCCACTGCTGGGTATAGGCCTCTTTAGTACGCCAGTCTCTCCGGTCCTGCGCGAGTCTTCTCTACTGCTGCCCAAGTTGCCCAACAACATATCTACTACTAGGCCTACTATATCTTTAATTCAGTAAAATCACAAGGACAATTTAGAATTATGTTATAAATCAGGTGATTCTAGGTGGCTGTTCTTCGCGTTAGTATCGACTTCTAAAGAGTTTGCTTTGATAATGCTAGAGTAGAAGTAAGCTGAGGACCGTGGTGTGCGCGTTCGCAGTGGCGAATCAAAGTCCACCTCGTAGAGTCCGAATTTAGACCTGAAAAAATAATCAATATATATAAAATTCTTCTCTTTTGAAGTCCTACAGGTATGAAATTTGAAAGGTAGTATCCTTATATAGTTTAAGGGTGCACTAAGAAAGGAATTTTGAAAAGTCTCACCCTAAAGGGTCTAAAATTAGAATCGAAGGTTTTAACCAAATAATGCGTATGCTGCTACCACGCGAGCAGAGCCGCGGGCGCCAGCTAATAGTCATGTAGAAACGTAAATAAGCAAGCTCGTATGAGTTAGTGGCCAACTCTGGTGACGGAGTTTTTAGGCCATCTTAAGGCCTCCGTCATGGCTTAACGACTGCTAGAGCTGGGACAGTTTAACGTGCCCTCCGAAACACGGAAGTTAAATGCCACTTTACGGTCACCCATCCAAATAGTGACCGTAAAGAACGTCGCTTAGATAATTGGTGAAGATTGAATACGCAAGCCTAGCCACGAGCGCTTTGTAGAAACGTAGATATTGGTATATGTGCTGGGCAAGCCATCTAAACACTGTCCCAGGTACTACAGTGTCCCGTTAAGTGTAGGCATAGGTTGCCTCCTGACGCTGTATAAATCATCTTCACTTACATCTATTGAAGATGATTTATGCAGCGTTATTATAAACGTACATATGAATATCAAATTTTGCGATAAAAAAAAGTTTTGCGATTTGCGAAATTGCAGAATAAAGATCATTATTCATTATAGTCCTTTCCATGAAAGAAGTCCCGCAGACGCGGCGCTGTAGTCGACCTTAAGTATTATTTCTCGGGCAGCACTTTTAACAACTTTAGGCATTGAAAACAAGACTTTGATCACAGAAACCAAATAAAAACGCACTAGCATCCGAACACAGCACCTGACAACTAATTTAAAATTTAGTTTTAAAGTTTAGTTCCGGAAATTTCCGCGGGACTTCTTTCATGAAAAGGACTCTAGGGCCCGTATTCCGTAGCCTTACTCAAGCACTGATCCGTACTCAAGCATAGATTTTTGTATGAAAATCTCTACTCAAATCTATGCTTGAGTAACGATTTCTGTCTCGGAATACGGACCCAAGCGTGTTTTGAGTGAACAGTGAACGAAAGTAAACCGTCACGCTCGGGTCGGTGACGCTGTATTCTTTTTCTATGGTGACGCTGAATGAACTTTACTCGGCTCTACTCAATATCTCGGCTACTGGCTGGAATATCTTGGAGCTGGGTCATATAAGTGTGCCTAGTTTACAGAATATTTACTTACGAGTATCCGTCGTTCCATTCGAAGTTGTCCATAAGGGTCCAAGCCGTGTACCCTGTTACGTTAACACCATCCTCTTTGATAGACAAAATTACCTTGAACATAGAAAAAAAAATTATTTTATCACTAGCTGTTTTTGGGATTCCGTTTATCCCATCCCACTAATAATATAAATGTCAAAGTTTAAAGATGCTTCGATGTTTGTGTTTCAATCACGCTGCAAGTGCTGGGTCCGGACCGGGACGCGGACGAAGTCGCAGGCGGAAGTTAGTCTGAAATATTTCACACTAGCTTCTGCCCGCGACTCCAACCAGCAATTGAAGTGCGATTGAAACACAAACATCAAACCTTTAACATGTATAATTAAGTGTGATGAAATGGGATATATTCTAAGATAGCTCTACCTACACTTAACTACAACATAGCCGTCTCTGTCATTTCAGTTTATGAGAAAGGGACGGCCACATTTTCAGTGCTGTGGTATTATATGATCTGTGGTGCTGTCAAATTAGGTAGGTACTAGGTAGGTAGATTAGTTTTGAAAATTGCAACAACAGAATCGACATCATTACGTAGTTTAGATATGAGTGTACTTAGGTACTGTGGGTAGGTACTACTATACCTACTACTTTTTATCACAATTGCGCAGTGGCAATAATCAGTGAAATAACTTAAATTACTTCAAACAAACCAACAAGATCCTATAGGGGGTCATCCATAAATTACGTCACACGTTAAGAGGGATCCCTCCCACTTAACGTGTGTGTGGGGGTTGACGAAGGGTGACATTGTGTGGGGGGGTGGTAGGGGTCTAAAGTTTTGTGACGTCACATTATTTAGACATTACTAGATGTAAAATTACAAGATATGTGGCGTTAAGCTAGGGAGGGGGGTCAAAAAATCACAAAATTAGTGTGACGTAATAAATGGATGACCGCTAGGTATAAGTGTACCTGTTTCAAATATTTCTTATAGAAATCTATTCTGTCTGTGTCATCAAGTCCTCCGGCGTTAGGATATCCGTTCTCCGTGATGAGGATCTTAATGTCTCCGTACTGCTTCTTGAGCCAGGCCAACTGGCGCCGTATGCCTTCAGGATTTATCTGTCAACATGCAGGGTAGCAATAGCAACATCTTCTATAAATATATAAAACTCTTTTGAAACTGACTAACAATCAACGCACAGCTTAAACTATAAGTCCTAGAGGTATGAAATTTGTAGGGTAGTATCCTTATATAGTGTAGGGGTGCACTAAGAAAGGAATTTTGAAAAGTTGCACTCGAGGCAACGCGAGGGAACGCGAACGCGAGCAATGCCGCGGGCGACGGCTAGTAGTTTATAAACAAGAAAAACCAGCAGATGATGATGGTGATGGCAGTTCATTGCGATTACTGAAAAGTCACAGGAAAGCAACCTGAGCCCCGAGTCTGTGCATTTGTTTTGATTTTCGACTGGATTGTAGCACACGCAAACGCATTCGCAAAGCGAGAAATTTTGTATGAAAACCGGATAAGCGCCTCTAGCGAGAGATTTCAACAAAATTTCTCGCTTTGCGAATGCGTTTGCGCGTGCTATACTCGAGTCGAAAGTCAAAACAAATGCACAGACTCGGGGCCCTGGTACACTGGCATTTCCACTTGGTCAGCCCAACACTTAGAACTGCGCCCTCTCGGTCTTAAAACGGAAGAAACAACAAAAACTTACATAATACCAGTAAGCCTGAGACGTACTCCAGCTAGGATGTCTGCTTAGTTTCCCGTTCAGGTCAGGAGCGTCTCCGAAAGGCCAGGGTTGGAACTCCTCGCCTTCTTTAGCGTGCCGGATCAAGCGGCTTGTGTACAAGTTCATTGCGTAGTAGTCAAATGTACCTGGGAACGAGTTAATTATAATCCTATCCTACTAATATTATAAACGCGAAAGTTTGTATGGATGGATGTTTGTTACTCTTTCACGTAAAAACTACTGATCCGATTTGGATGAAACTTGGAAAATATATCTTGTCCGTGACCTGGATTAACACATAGGCTACTTTTTATCCCGAAAAATTAACGGGAACCAACGGGACGCGAACAAAGTCGCGGACGGCACCTAGTTATTATAAAAACTAAAAGAACGAACTTCAATTTGATTACCTTACAGTTTCATCATCGGATGATGATGATGGAAATCCATTGGAATTGTTCTATTGATCGTAAACACCACTGAAAAGTCACAGGAAAGCAAAATATACAATGTTGCGTACGTGGATTACGTGTTTTTTGCAGTTATTCTTATTTAACTGCCAAACTACTGAACCGATTTTGATAAAACTTATACGGGACCATCTCTAAAGTGTGACCTATACCCAATAAAAAAAAGAAATCATCATAAAACTCTTCTGAAGCTGACTTAGAATAAACGCAAAGCCTAAACTATAAGTCCTAGAGGTATGAAATTTGTAGGGTAGTATCCTTTTTTTTTTTTTTTTTTTTTTTTTTTTTATGAGCAATAGCTAAGCATTTGGCTGCCAGCACACCTGGTGGTAAGTGTAGCTGCAGCCTAAGGTGGAGCACGCTTAGCTATAATCCACCTATTCACTCTTTTCTTGAAAATTCCTAGGTTATATCTTTCAGGAAATACTGAAACCTTATTATAGTCACAGATTATATAATACTATTATAGTGTAGGGGTGCACTAAGAAAGGAAGTTTGAAAAGTCACACTCTAAAAAGGGACTATTTAGTAAGCGAGCAACGCCGCGGGCGACGGCTAGTCGATTCATATACTTGGCGGAAGGAACATCCATACAAAAGGAAAACATTTAACCTGAGATCTCAGTTCAGGGTTAGGTAGGTACCTTTGATGAGCTGAATTTCCTGTGGTGTGAAAGGAGGTAGGTTCGACTTAGGGTATCCCAGCTTCATGCTGTTCTCAGCCATAGTCTTCTCGATGGATGGCGGCCAACCACCTTCCTTTGAATATATGGGGTGGGAGTATCGACCTACCTGGAAGATTGTAATGACGTATGAAAAAGGCCACTTGGAAAAGGCACAAGAACGCGTATTTATATAACCACAGATCCTATAGTGGTACCTATAACATACCTACTTATGGAGCCCCCTCCCCCCCTTTTTTCCGAGCAAAACTCCTGGAATCCAAATGGCGTGCATTTGTATAACATACATATAAAAGGGGGGTTCCTCCCATATCAGAGCAACATTCTACTAGTTATTAAGCCATTCTTTTCGGTCCCTTGCGAGTTGGTTCGCAGCTCGTTCTACGATGTCATTTAATTTTGACTCTTAGTCGACGAGCATTCCTTCGCCACCGTTCTGTGACTGTCTCCTTCCAGCTTCGTCCATTTCTCGTCGTCTTATCTATACTTACTTACCTATACCTACACTAGATATATTTACCTATACTTTTCCTTCCTTAGTTCTCTTTTTAAAACTGTGATTTCTCTGGTCTTTCTTACCACAGAAGAAGTCTTACCATGCTCTCCCTCGCGAGCTCAGCTATATCTTCATCTTCAGGAGATTCCGGCTCGAACCAAATCAGATGGTTTGCTACAGACACTTCTCCTGAAAACATAATCACAAAGCGTCATCATGTTATCAGGCATCTTATTATGGAGGTACTTATCTATCTTATCCATGTTTCAGATAAATATCGCAATGGATTTAATAAGCTTAGCCCAGAGAAGGCCACCGACATTTCACCACAGATCATAACACTGCACTATCGTTCGCCTTTAACTGATAGGGCATAGAGATAAGCCAGTAACATGGCGTGGAACCTTTACCCTCGTTTAACTTGGTTTGCTTTGCAGCAGCCGATTTGCTGGCTGGAGTTGATTGAGTGTCTTTGACTTCCAAAGATGCCACGCCACTATGACAACTTCTACTGAGCGCAAACTTTTTCAGACGGTCACACTTACCTAGTTACGTTCATAACTACTTAATATTCTCAATGGCTAGAGAAAATGATTAGAAACGAATTTTTCGAACGAAATGAACTTTTGTTAATTTATTTTTAGAGTATTCTGAAGTGAAGTCAAGTATAAAGAAGTACCTATATTCTCTAGCGTTCTAGAACGTCAATTCAGGTAGGGAAGCGGGTCAGCTTACCGTGATACTTCTCTCTAAACTCTTCATCATAGATCCTCCAGGCCCTAGCGTGAGCCATCAGTGCATTCTTGTTGCACAGATACGCCCCAACCTGTTTAACAAGTTATTTTACAAAAAATTTAATCTCCCGTTCCTGAAAATTACCCTTGATCCTCTTCTTCATAATGTTAGTCATCATCAGACCTTTTTTTTTTTTTTTTTTTTTTTCGGAGGGTAAGTACGTGGGCTCCGGTTCGTCAAATCTGAACACAGTTTCAAACTACAATCATCTAAATAACATCTAAGAGATGGTTCTATAGCTAAGAACCATCTCAGATAAATCAGCTTTTTTTTTCAAAAAACCGTTACCTACCTACCACAGACAGACAACGCCATCGAACTTATAAGACCCCTTCTTTTTCGGTCGGCGCTTAAAAACGCATTGAATGCTTTCTATATAAATAGGTGCTCGTGCAAAAAAATAAAGCGCCAAGGTGGAGGTGTGTGTCGTGTGATGTGAATGGATGTCTGATTTAAAATTCGAAAGCACATCCGATTGTTTTAACTGGTTAGTTCTTGGTCACACTGCTAGCAGCTACTCACATTAGGGTCCAAAATACTAGGTGCCATCACACCAGTATTGTAGGTGATATCACACACTACCAGCGGTTCGTTGATGGTCACCCATGTCTTGACACGATCTGCGTAGAGAGAGTAGGCGACGCGTGCATAGTCGGCGAACCAGTCTGCTATAAGAGGATTGGTCCAGCCACCTAGAAATAAAATTCCAATTACCTTACCGCGTATTATTAGTGGAAATCAAAAACTTGGTTGTCAAGTCACAGATTATATAATACTATACTAGTATCAAAGTGAAATATTTTTGAAGTGAATACTTCGTTTCATCGACTTTCAAATCACAACGGTGCTAAAGACCGTTGTGATTTGAAAGTCGATGAAACGAAAAAGCGAGGACGCGAGAAGAGAGATCAATAAATTTCGTACGCATTCTAAGGAGACTGCTGGCCAAGCGGTCTAACGGATTGGATCGAATCGAGACTAGCTCGTAGTGCGTGGGCGAACACAAGTCTCGAGCGAACTCGTTGACTTTTTGCAACTTTTTTGAAGTGAAAACTTCTTTAGCATCTTTGTGATTTGAAAGTCTTTTTGAAGGTTTCACTTCTACCACGTGTGAATTACACACATGTTTTTTTATACAATTAAATGATTGCAACAAGCGATGATGGTCTGTAACTATTACCTATAACGATGCATTGCCTCACTGAGCACATCCAGTGAGGACGTGCCCTGTGATGCATTGCACTGCGTCCATCACTCTGACACATGTCGGTGTTATGTCTCATGTGCGTGTAACAGCACCGGCTCACATACCCTTCAAACCGGAGCACAGTAACGCGAGCATCGCTGCTTGATGCGCTGTGAGAAGCTCTACTACTGCTAAATTCAGTAAAATTAACAAGAATCGATTAGACCAGTCGCTAATTTCAATATTATCCCATAATATGCCCACGATAACATTTTCGACCCAAAACTTCTTGTCTGGCTTCTACATAAAAATAAAAACTAATCGATAGTTTTTAAGGCTATTTATGTATTGTTTGAAGACGTAGCTAACATGTGAATACAATTTACTTGCTGAATTCGCATTATTTCTATCGAAAATTTGGGTCTGAAATCAGTCTTGTTTTTTTACTGCGAAAATTATGCAACCGCGCACACAAAAATGCAAGTATTTCAGAATTTATTTTACATGTCATTGTTTTTATTGTTAATTTAGTAAAACAAATATATTGTTTAGGTATGTAAGTAATAATTTAAGTATTTGTGCTGTTTTCTTTGTTGTCATTCAATCGTATATTTCGGTGGGTCGACCCCTTAGGCAAATGTGATACATAATTTGCCTTATTTATTAGGTTACGCTGCGTACTGTCTCCCAATGAATTAGCCTATGTCTTAAAAGTTTTGATGATGATGATGATCTGCACAACACCGTCGTATATTTAGACCGGCTCTGTGATAGTATGATACCAATGGTGATGCCGGCGATGAGGATAGCAACGATATTGCAAGCTTCAATAAGCAGCTGCTTGCTTCCGCCGAGTTGGTCTTCTGATTTCTGAGCCCTTGCTACTGTTATTTTCCACCAGCGTATCCTTTTGACACATAGGCCTCCTCCAGTTCTTTCCACTGTTAGGCTGCGTTTCCACCAGAGATGAGCGAGGATGCATAGCGAGGGATGTGTTCGTAAGAACCAATACTATCGCTTCATTTACCTCGCCTCGAATAATGAAGCGATAGTATTGGTTCTTTACAAACACATCCCTCGCTACGCATTCTCACTCATCTCTGGTGGAAACGCTGCCTTATCGGTCTCGAGCAGTTCTAGTCCATAGCGAGCCTGCTTGATGTCATCTGACCAACTTGTAAGTCGTCTGCCACGTTTTCGAGTTGGTATTACAACACTCTCAAACAGTTGAAGATTGCGAGGACTTTGAAACTGCTGCTAGGTGCTACTGCTACAACCACGGCCAAACACACATCAGTAATCAATCTACGATATCATGCAGATTCGTATGATGTTTCTGAGGTTCCAGTTGATCCAGTCATTCCGTCGTCGTCGACGCAACGTCGAAGTGTCGTAGGTATCATAATTACCATTACGACGAAATGGTATAGGTACGTCTATACCATAATATGTCGTATTGATGTCACAGTAAGCAATTCTTCTTTGCTGGTCAAATCATTAGGAGCTCGAGTCAATACACTGGAGTTTCGGAAGCCGATAGCTGGTTCACTAGTTGAAGTATTGGACTGCTAGAACCTAAGCCGGTCGTCCTCTGCAAGTGATGATGAGTGTGACATTGGCCATTAGGGGACATGAGGGTAGTCATGTTATTAGTGCTAACACAGAACCAAATAATGTTGGTTTCTCGCAAAAATATATAAAAGTAAATATGTGACGTTCATGTCGCGTCGTGCATCTCCATGATAAATGTTTAAAATAATACATAAATTATACTAGTTTGAGGGTGGTATGATCCTATAGGCATCGTTTAATTTAAAAAACTTTAGTTATAAGAGAGTAAAAACAATATACTACAATTACAATTTGCATAGTAAAGAGGTTTTATTTACCCTAGCTTTTCTAACGATCGCTGCACCTTATATATGCCCAAGGGGTCGTTTTCGCCCTACTGAAAAAAAGGTACTTACAGTTACTGAAACCCAAAATTACAGAATATGGGTCTAATTAAATCTCTTATAGAGAAACATATCCAAAAATCACAAAAATTGGTGACCTAAATCTTTCTAGGCATATATGGGTTAAGACGTCGAAAACTCGTTTCTCCAGTGAATGAAACAAGTTTTCGGCCGAGTATGACGTCAACCCAATTATAGCAGGTACCTACCTACCTAAAATCTCTGCCGGTCCATAGAAAATGCTATGTTCAAAACTTCAAAGTAATGCTTCACTGCTTGAATTCAATACAAATTACATACAGCTGTCTGATTCAACTATAATGACGATCAGCCCTATACAGCGAAAATATTACATTTATTGTTTTTTTGCGCATTTTGGCAGACAACCCTCTCGCTCGCACATTTCAATATCTTTGAATCTTTGAAGATAATTGACCTAGCGAGCGAAGCGAGCGAAGCGTCTCAGTTTCCACATTGCCCAAAAATGCGTTTGTCCGGATGTCTGTCTGTCTGTCTGTCTGTTCTCCTCTACAGGTCGCATTTTTCAACCGATCTGGACGAAACTTGGTACACAGGTTATATGACTTATTAGAATTTTTTTGTCGTCGGGGATTTTTGATTGGAAGGGTACTTCCTCCAAAAAAAGGGCAAAAAGGGGGCTATTTGATATACTGGATATCTCCACCAAATGAGATCCGATTTCGATTATTCTTTTTTTATTTGAAAGGTAGTAACTATAAGTTGGTCTCATAAAAGTTTGGTGAAGATCTGATAAGGATCTTCAGCATGATGAACAGGATAGCTCATCAAACAATCGATGGTTTTCAATCAAATTTGAGAGAAACACAAAGGACCTCATTCTACACAAGATGATGCAAAAAAAATCAAAAAGATCAAAAAAATCACAAAACGGAAAATGCACTTGCACATTACATTCCTCAAAAATTTATAGAAAAAAACATCACATCACACACACACACACACACACACACACAACATTTTGCATTATAGTTAGTTTTCAATACGTGACAGGCTGCAAGCGTTTCGTCGCTGTTAGAATACTAACTGATAATTATCTTCATGATGTTTTCCTTCACTGAATGAGAGCATCAGCATAATAATAAGCCTTAAATTAGAAATTAATAAAAGTGCACTTAAAGACTTTCAGAAAACACCTTACACGACATTGATGATGTTGATTGATGATGTTGAATATTGGAATATTTAGTATGCTCGCGAGGTCTACAGCTCCCAGAGACACTAGTATAATATAACTAAATGTAATATCACATTGATCCAAACAAGTTTTCCGACCAAAAAACTTATACCAATGCGATAAATTAAAGTGCACATTTTTTGGTTACAAAACTTGTTTGGATCAATGTGATATTTTTACTGAACCTTTGCATTGTTATTCTTTCGACCCTGAAGCTCTGCAATTTCACATACCTAATTACATTTAGTTATTATATCTTCAAAAATGTTGAAATGTGCGAGCGAGAGGGTTGTCTGCCTTTTACATACGCCGTATTAAGTATTGGATTACTTAGGCCCAGTTTCACCAAAGTCTTGCTAACAAAGTGTTACGTAATCGGGCGTCAAAATGTCAAGCGACTAAATTTTATTTTATTTTATTTTATTTTAAGAATTTTAGGAAAACTAACAGCTAGGTATAAGACAGTAGGAAGACACACATAATAAAGTATTCTGAAGGCCAATTAAAAGTTTCCACAGATAAATAGATTACAAGAATTACAAATCAGAGAAGGTACAAATTAAATAGTTTGAATTCTGAAGAAAAAAATAAACAAAAAAAGCATACTAACTAAAAAGTCTAAACATTAAAGAATTTGCCACTGAGTAACTAAACATTATTAAAGAATCTGCCACTGAGTAAACGCTTAAGTGTAGGTAATGAGGTATTAAATAAGTCTATATCAACATCTGCCTTGATCAAAGTATTAAACAGGTTGCTTGCCCTAAGAATGAATGCATTTTGCCTGTAATTAGTCCTAACCACGGGAACATGAAGTGCATTGGGTCTTCTTAACAAAGCCGAGTTAGTGCGCAGCCCAAGTAGTTGTAACAGCTCCGGGCAATCCACCGTGCCATTTGCTATGTTCAAAAGATACGATATGTCAGCAATTTCTCTGCGTTTATAGAGAGGAAGGAAATGAAACTTATGACATCTTGCAATGTAATTTGGCAGATAGATTTTAGCACGAAATTGCAGGTAACGAAGATGTCTTTTTTGTATGCCTTCTATCCTAGAAGAATAGACATTGTAACATGGATTCCAGACCTGTGAGGCATACTCCAGGTGACTGCGTACATATGCACAATACAAAATTTTAAAAGTTTTAATGCTAGTGAATTCTGATGACATTCGTAAGACAAAGCCAAGTGCTCGGGACGCCTTTTTAACTACGTTATTAATATGTTCGTCAAACAATATTTTGGTATCAAAAGTTACTCCTAGGTCTTTAATTGAATCTACTCTTATTATGGGTGAGTTGCGCAACATGTAATTAAATGTAAGTGGTACTGGTTTACGGGTGTAGGAGCAGACATAGCATTTAGAAACATTTAGGTCCAAGTTATTAAGACGACAGTAGCTTTGAAACCTATCCAAGTCAGTTTGCAGGTGAGAAGCGTCAACAATATTTTTTATAGGAGAAAGAATTTTCATATCATCTGCGTAGAGGATTACTTTAGAATAAATAAAGCAAGACGAAATGTCATTGACAAATAGTGCAAAAAGCAAAGGGCCCAGCAAAGAACCTTGGGGAACTCCCGAAGGAACGGTCATAGGTGAGGAAGAGTATCCGCTGAGTACAACAGTCTGGCATCGATTACGTACATATGAAGAGAACCACCTGTATAGGTTTCCTCTAATACCTATGCGCTGAAGCTTCTGTAGGAGGATCACAATTAAAACGACGTTCAACGCTGTTTAAATAAAACGCAAGCAGTATGTATTTTTGTTTAGCTGGTTCATATGGTGGCCGTCAGATCAGCGATTAGATTTAACAGTCTGTTAATTAACAATCTGTTAGTTTAACTAACAGAGCATGGTGAAACCGGCCCTTGAAGAATTTGACGAGTCGTAGCTGGTTAACACGTAATTTAAATTCTTTAATTTACTTTGTTAACCTATTCCAACGATATTTCTATTTCTTACCAAAATCTTGTAAGTTCTGCGGCAGGTCCCAATGGTAGAGCGTAACAACGGGTTCAATGCCCTTCTCCAGGAGCGCGTCGATCAGGTTGCTGTAGTATTTAGCACCATCCTCATTGATCTGGTTCGAGAAGCCGTTCGGGAGCAGTCGTGGCCAGGATATGGAGAATCTATAAAAACAGATCTGAAGGATTCAAGCGGTTTTTTTGCAACCTGCCGGCAGTCGCAGGGGTCGCTAAGGAAATTATTGAACAAAAGTTGCAGAAATCCACCACGTTGGGGCCTCACGCAGGGGAAAACTGGAATGAGCCCTCAGTTCGGTTGTAGGTACGTTTGTCGCATAAATTTATCGTACTCGATTCAGTAGTTTGGCTTTTAAATAAGAATAACTGGAAAAAACACTTCATCCAAACGACTTTAAGTATTTTGCTTTCCTGTGACTTCTATAGTACAATAGAACAATTGAAATGAACTGCTGTTAAAGATAGTTTAGTTATTGTTAGTACTCGATGCATAACTAGATGGCGCTGCTAAATTTGTACGCATTGTAGAACGCGCTAGCGTTGCGTTTCGTGCAACGGGCCGCTATGCTAGTAATATTTTGAATAAATAGACTCACTACATTACATAACAGTGTTTTATGTACACTCCTCCCTCTCGAGGCCTACCTATTAGTCCAACCATATACAAACAACTGCCATCATCATCATTATCTGATAGTGAAACGGCAAGGTTAGATATTGCAAATTGGAGTAGGTAGGTTTTTTACTTGTAACCTTTTATTAGTAAAGTATTCTCTATCAGTTGTAATACGTATTTACCTGTAAAAATGGGCTCCGACTTCTTCGATCATTTCCACATCACGTCTCCACAGATGGTAGGAGTCACAAGCTACGTCAGCATTACTGCCATCTGATATAGCGCTAGGATTCTCGTGGATCATTCTGTCCCAGATACCCTCGCTCTTGCCTGTTATAGTACATTGTTATTATTACACAAGGGGATATAATGATTTTTCGTACCACTTGCTCAAAAAAGTGACATTCTATGCCACAAAAAGCGAACATAACAATAGTCATTTTTAATCTGTTAAAAACAGGGAGAGAAAATTGTACTGGATTTCTTTCATCCTCTAAGGGGAGAAAGTGATTTAAATTTGGAATACAATTTATACTGAACTACATCTGTGTTTACACCATTGAGTTTGTATACAAAGCATTATACATCTTTTTGAAAAAGGAATACGCATTTATTATGCAGGCCGTATGAGCTTGATGCCTTTGCTTTTCCGACAAAAAAATATTAGTCTAGGAAAATGCCGCGTTTTTGTTTTCTTCAAATACATAAACGTTAAGTTTATTTTAATTTATTTTTATAAAAAAGTTAATGTTCTAAAATGCTATCTCATATTATTATTGTGTTAATTTTTTCGCAAATGGTACGAAAAGTAGAGTATTTTCCTCGGTGATAAAGCTGTCTTGGTGAACTTAAATCCCTCGCTACTCTCAGGACTCGTCTTAAATCCCTCGCTTCGCTCGTGATTTAAGTTTTTAACACCCTCGCTACGCTCGGGAGTAAACTTCGGGTCCTTCGTTACGCTCGCGATTTAAATCGTCACCCGAGACAGAAGACACTGCTTTATCCCCTTGTTAAATAATCTACTATTTCTTCACTGGGAAACATTAGAAGCACTTTATTTTTTTAATCCTAGACTGAAACTCGATTTTACAAGTTTGACAGCGTTGTGTGTCTATCTGTTTGTCTGTGCCCTCCTAGCTCCAAAAGTAACGCTCTGATTTTAACTTTTTTTTAACAAGGCTCGCTGACGGGGTGTGTTTAGCCATATTTGGTGAAAATTGATTCAGCTGTTTCCGGGAAATAACTTACCGCTAATGTTCCATGCCCCTTCAACTTGGAAAGCTGCTGACGCGACTCCAAACTTGAACCCTTGAGGGAAGCTCAGGTCTTCGATAGCACAGACTGTGCTCACTGCACTGTAATATTACACAGGGTAACAGGGTGGTAAAAGATTACATACCTACAACTGTTTTGAGTAGCTCAGCAACCCTTTTAGGCTCGATTTTTGAAAGTTTGAAGGTTAATTTTGATAGGCGTAGAGACACGGAAGGTACTCTACATTTCTGGGTTAGGTTAGTGTAATTTTTGAATTTACGTACTTACAACTATGTGATAGTTTTGATAGGTATATAGCAATACGTGATGTACGATGTAGGTACCTACAGTGTGCCTGAATTAGTAAGTAGGCACCATAATAAAACCCATTTGGCATTGGAACTCTACAACCATGGTCACAACCTTTTAAAAATACACTGAAACATTAACATCATCTTAGCCTGGTATCACCTACTGCTGGGTATAAGCCTCCTTCATGTTATGCCAGCCTCTGTCCTGTGCCTCTGCATCAGTGTCCGCTACCTTTTCGATGTTGACCCATCGAGATTTTGGACAACTCAGATTCCTTCGGCCCCAGTATAATAAAATAAATAATAATTACAAATTATAATACTTTAGTATAATAAATGTAAAAATATAATCTCACCAAAAGACAACAGCTATCTTGAATATCATTTTGATAACTAAAACGAATCTAAATTGTTATGATAGTAATATCAGATATTGTACCACCAGCAGAGTTGTAATTATAATCTGTTACTTACCTTATAATCTATTATCTTATCACAAAACACTGGTGGTCTAGTGATAGTGAGCCGAACCTTTGAAACAATAGAATTTCTATTTGGATTTGTGTTGATGTTTTAAAACCTAAGTATTAAATGTAAAGATGGTATCTACCTAGATATCTAACCTCAGTAGAGGCCTCCCGCGTATTTTGCAGTAAGGTAAGACTTACCAAAATACAACTGATAGCTTCAAAATCATTACGATAACTGCGGCGACTTGATTCCTAGTAATTTTGAAGCAATAAAACCGCATATAGTAAAACCTGTACAAGTTTTATTCAAAACAGTAGGTAATTCTGACCTTGATTTTAAATAAGAACGGTTCAAGTGTGAATGGACTCGCTCACTGGGCCTCCCAAACCGAAACTGAAACTTTTGTTTTTTTTTCGGTTTCATTTTATTTTTCCGGTACCTAGTAAATATATTGACTTTTATTACTAGTAAGGACTTTAGAAATCCGTAATACATAACTCATGAATCATGCTAATAACACTAAATTAAATAAAACCTTGAATTAATTGAACGAGATTGTTATTGTTACACAAGATAAAATATTAGAAGCACTTTGTTTGAAATCCGTGCAACAATACATTTTTTATTTGGGTTTATATGGCAATCATGTTACGTAATGTTCTATTGATTTGTTATACATATATATATATATATATATATACGTAGAACATTAACGTAGAACATTACGTAGAACAATAGAACATTACGTATATATATATATATATATTCATAGTTATATATTAATAGTACATTATGATATGAGTGCGGTAAGTTGAAAATTACAGCCGAGGCGATATTGCCACAAGAAAGCAGACGCTGCAATTTTCAAAGCGCACGTATGTCATACGACGTTTTATAACACATTTGCGAGGAAATAAATAAATCTCAGACTTTCTTCAAAGAATAAATCTTTATTCACTTGTTGAAGCAGTTAGAAAAATTTGAACAATTTGTAAAAGAATTAAATGCTTATTTTTTATCGTAGAGCGCGGCGCGCGCAAATGTGTTATAAATTATATAGTAGGTATAGCTCTTAGTTTGTAAGATAAATATTATTCTCTGTAATGTCGCACGCCAACCTTCTCACTACACCACCACGTTTGGGTTGACTGGCAGACAATGCTTTCAGCATTAAGTCCACCCTTTGTAACAAATTAATAATTTTGTGCAATAAAGTATTAAATAAATAAATAAATCCTTTGGGAAATCGTCTTCATAATTTACTTTATTTACTACTAATAAACCGTCACGGCTTCGCACTTCACCTTTCACTTTTTTACACCTTAGGTTACATTATTGAAGTTTTTGTAAGCATCCCTAATTTTTTTGTAAATATAATATAGCCTATGTCACCCGGGTATAGCTTATCTACCAACGATGAAAGAATTTTTCAAATTGGTCTAGTTGTTTCGGAGCCTATTCAATGCAAACAAAAAAATCTTTCCTCATTATAGTATTACCACACCGTATCGACAAATTATTATGATGCAGTGTGATGATATCAAGGTCCTCTGGTATTCAACTCCTCAGTCTCCACCCCAGTGTATTTTCTTAGAGGCGGCATTCGATGTCGTCTCACTTGGTACACCACCACTGCCAGGATGGCCAGTGCTAACAGAACTCCTCCGATTACGAAGGGGTAGGTTGACGTCTTCGAGGCTAGAGTGCTTACGTGTCTGGAAGACAGAAATAATAGGAGTGACCTGGGTTTTAGTAATCTTGTAAGTTTTGACTCCTACGGCTCCAACGGAAGACCATGCAGCGTTGTGTTACAATGTAACAGCAAAATTCAGGGTTGGACGGCAGAGACTTTAATTTTCTGTTTTGGTGTAATCATGTGTGTGTACATAAAGGTATTTATGAGCTATTTAATAGTGTGTGCCACTATTAAATAGCTCATAAAGACCTTTATGTATTCCCCGCTGCTAGGATGCAAATGGAAAGGTAGTTGAGAGTAGAAATTACAAATTATTATTTATTTGTAGTATATACATAAACGACAAATAAGTTTATAGTTTTTATACTTGAAAAAAGAAAGAATTTGGGCCCCACGTTGGGCGCCATTTGCGTTATTAGGTACCTATGACACCTCCCAAGCTTGTGCAGTCCTCTAGTTTGTGTTTGTTCAAGATAAAAATATATGTTCCATTTGCAATATAATCTTCATTTTCTTACTTTTTAATTTGCTATGAATATAATAGCAGGCGCAGGCAATCGATAAAGAAAAAAAACCTGTGCGTGCAGTCCCTACGCGCGGAAGAAGTTATAGGTACTTCGAGTGCCACGCATTCACTCTCGCTCTGTGTTTAATGTGAAATTAATTTAGTATTTATTTTTATGTAGGTACTTAACCAATATGCAGTACTAAATTTTCACTTCAAAATAAAAAGTAAAAAGTTGCATGAACACTGCCATCTATTATATTTTGATTGTAGCGTATTAGTCACTTTCTATTCCCCCCGCTGTCAGTTGGAAGTCGTATAATTTTAAAAACACGGGCGGTCAAATGCTGAATTGCTGAACATTTCTATCTATATTTGATTGTAGCGTATTAGTCTCTGTCTCTTTCTATTCCCCCGAATAGAAAAGAGACAGAGACTATGTCTTCTCGAATAACGCAACCTTGTTAGAAGTATAACTTCAAAAGTAACTTACAGTGTAACATTGAGATCAGGCACATCCAGAGATCCGCTGCTGATGACGCTGGTGTAGAAGAAAGCTGATGCTCGTGGCGTCCTCTTCCGATCTGGAGATGTGAAGTCCACCTCGTACAGACCTAGCCTTGAGCTGGGAAATCAAAAAGAAATCTAGATATAAAGTGAAAAAGGGAAAAAAAGCTTTTCAAAATCTGCGATGCAATTTTCTTATTTTTATTTCTAACTGATTGGAAAAACAATTATACATTTTACAGAAGACCCTGGTCACCATACTTTTACCAGGAGATACATGAATGTTACCTACATGCAGCGCCATCTGACATGATACATGAGAACTACTCAAAACTACGCCCGATAGATGGCACTGTCACTAATCCCATCAATACCAATCCTAGATCGCACAAGCGAAGTAATCACAGAGTTTGATAGAACACAAGTAATGGTTCGTTAGATCTTCCCTTTTAGTAAAGCACACATCCTTGGTTCTCCTTAGAGTCACTATCCAGTTAACAATGTGAACGTACCTGAATGAGCCCACCCATTCGAAGCTATCCATCAGAGACCATATCGTGAATGCAGTCACATTCACACCATCTTCTTTAATGGCCAGTAAAACCTGAAAAAAATATCTGAACATTGTATTTTATCTCTTGAGACTCTTTAGTTATTACCTCGATAACCCTCGCCTCGAAATCATGACCGAAAATTCGTCCAAGCAACCATAGCACGACTTTGAGGCCGAGTCGAGACGAGGATAATTCGAGGAGAATATGGGTTTAAATTAATAACGTCTGTTAAGGTTTCATTCTTTTGTTTTTGTCATTTGAAGTAGGTTTCTAGTTTTTCTAAGACTTTAGCAAGTAAGTAAGACTACCCCTGCCAACTTCAATTGCTAGTACTTGTAATAGTAATTGGTGGTATCAAGATATAATTTCTTCTTCAGGACAAACCTGCTTCAAGTGGTCTTTGAAGAACTGTATCCTGTCTTGGTCGTCCAGGCCCCCATGGTTGCCGAATCCGTTCTCCGCAATAATGATGGGTATGTCTCCATATTCCTTCTTCACCCAGCGCAACTGCTTTCTCATGCCTTCTGGGTATTTCTAGAATTAAACGCGTATACCTAATTGATGATGAGCTGTATTTAAATTCTTGGAAGTTACAAAACAAATAGGTACTTAGGACTTTAAAACTCACAAAAAATACTTGGACAATGTCATTCTATAATATGCCTTTTGTTGAATCTATAATAAGCATGGAAACGACTAGATAGGGGGCGTGGCCTGTGACGTCACGCAGAGAGTGGTGCGAGCCAGCTTGGAGGGGCGGCCGAGGCTTCGAGCGGCGCGAGCGTCATTCGGCAATCACTTTTGCTTGAACGCCAGAGATAGACGGACGTTATCCTCAGATACTGTCATACTGCCATTTTGTTTGTAAAATTCATTATAAATAAGAAGTTTGATTTAGTTTTGAAGTTGTTATTATTTTTTTATTAAATATCAATCGTAGTTTATAACCTCAGAAGTGGGATTCCTATCCTGTTCTGAACCGCTGTGGCTTATTTCTGATTTAAACTCATGGATCCAGATTTTACTTTGGCAAACTTTGTTGCAAAAATGTCCAGTAAAGGCAAAAGTAATCGTAAAACTCGTAATGACAGTTCGCCTATCCCTGGCTTGGAGCAGACGCTTCAAACTATTTTAGAGCGTTTAAATTTTTTGGAAGATAGTTCCAGGCAACGCTGCTCGAGTGCAGACAATGGGGTTACGTCACGCGACACACCGCCGCCGCCGCCCGAACCGGTTGAGCAGTTGCTACCGCCGTCTGCGCCTACAGTAGGCGAGCCGAGCGACGCGCTCCTACCCGCACCGTCTGTCACCGAGTCGTGCGCTGCTAGCATCGACATTTCTGTGCCATGTTCAAGTGTGGTAAATTCCAGCACGACCGCTACCGAGGTGGTTATGAGTGAGGTAACAGAGAAGCTGGTAAGTGCAATCAGTGCTTATACCGGATAGCTAATTGCCTGAAGGGCTTGTAGTTCGTTTATTTTGAACCACTGTGTTCGCGCAGACTCGATATTGCAAACTTTTTATGAGGATATGTGTGCCAACAGTTATGCCACGTTAGATGATACCAGGCTCTTATTTGGCGCAGTATCATTGTCAAAAGATCATAGCAAAGAACGATGGTTGTTACTTTTATGCGTGGAATAACTGGTGCATAGACGATCCGTTACTAATGAAGAGTCGGACTTGTTTTTCTGAAATGTCTATAATGTGGTGGCGTTGGTCATCTCCAGCGCTTGTGCCATACACAGATAAGGTTTTCTAGTCCTAGTATCTACAATACAAATACAAATGTTTTTATTGCTTCCAAAAAGATAATAGTATTAACAGTGTTGAAAATCTCCTTTTAAGTATGAAATACTTGTATTAGGAGATTCCGCTCTTGCCAGGATACATTATAAAAGTTAACTAAGTTAAAAACTAATTAAACATTTGAAACAGATAGGTACTAGAACAAAATGAATTTTTTTTTTGTATAATTTAAGTGGTTAAATTTTTAAAGTTATTGTGCGCATGTTAGGTTAAGTTCAGGAGTTCCTCTGATCACCAGTCTCAGAAGAGCCTGGAAAGCAGAATGGAACCCAAGTTGTGTATAATAATATATGTATTAGTTGGATGTGTGAGAGGGAGGGTGTGTGTGTGTAAGGGTGTGTGTGTGTAAGGGTGTGTAGGTCTGTGAGTGCGTGTGGGTGGGTGCTACTGATAGTCCCAGTCTCTTAAGAGTCTGGTTATCTCAGTAGCACCGCGTGTATCAGGGTAGGTGTGCCAGTGTACGTGAGAATGTGTGTGTTTTATGTTTTGATGTGATGTGTGAGAGGGAGTGAGAAAGGGAGGGTGAGAAGGGGTGTGTGTTAGTGTGTGTGTAGGTCTGTAAGTGCGTGTGGGTGGGTGCTACTGATAGTCAGTCTAAGAGTCTGGTTATCTCAGTAGCACCGCGTGTATGTGAGGGAGGGTATGCCAGTGTACGTGAGTATGTGTGTATGTTATGTTTTGATGGTGGTGTAAAATTTGTAAGTGACGGTTCTTTTGTATTTATTTATTTATATTAGAGTTTCTTTCTCTTATGTTATACTTAACAAAAGTGCTTCAACGTCGTCATAGCTTAGTGAGAGTAGCCAATCAGTTAATTTCATTTTACAGTTGCGATTATTCATGGGGTATATGTTTATAAGCTTATTTATTTTATTATATAGCTGAGCAGATTGTCTTAGATATTGTCGGGTTGCATATGTAGAGTTTACTAGAGTTAGCTTTATTACGCTGTATTTTCTTCTTTTAATTAATTTGGAGGGGTCATATTCAACAGATTTATGTAGCTTAAGTACTGAATTAAGAATGTATAATTTTCGGACAGATAGAATATCAAGTTCCGAATATAGCATTTCAGTAGGGTATCTATATTGTTTCAAATACATCACTTTTAGAAGAGATCTTTGGGCTCTTTCGAGCCCTAAGAACTGAGTTTTAGTAGCTCCACCCCAAACAGGTATACAATAATTCAGTATGGATTGAGCTAATGCCACATATATTTGTTTGAGAAGAGTATGTGATGCAACGTGTCTTAGATTCTTAAAGATCCACATTAGCTTTCTAGTTCTGCTTATCAGTTGTTCTAAATGTGCATGCCAGGACAAGCGTTGGTCAATGATTATTCCGAGATACTTTGTATTGTCTACTTTATTGATCGTTGAGCAGCCGCATGATTGACTACGAAGGTTACATTTATGAATTTTAATGTTAAACATTGAATCAGGTTGAGTTCTGTTATACATTGTAAAACAGATATAGTTTGTTTTAGCTATATTAAGAGATAGTAGGTTATTTTTCAGCCATACGTTTACCATTACGAGACCTTTCTCTGCTTTATCCTTAACATCAGTCCAGGAGTGACCAGAGAATACTATGGCAGTATCATCTGCGTAGGAAAATATATGACCATCCTCTAAAGTCATATTACATAGGTCATTGATATATAATAAGAACAAAGTAGGTCCCAGAACGCTCCCCTGTGGGACGCCGTATGTAACAGAGACGTCCTCACTGACAACTTCTCCGATTCTGACTCTTTGCTTACGGTCAAGGAGGTAGTCTCCTAAGAGAGCTAGTGGGGGGCCTCTTATACCATGTCTTTCTAATTTTTGCAAAAGGATGGGGATGGAGACGGTGTCAAATGCTTTTTTGAAATCCAGGAACACAGTTATACATTTCCTACCTTTATCTACCTCTTTTGCTATAGTAGCACTCAACTCTGTAACGGCATCCTCGGTTGATAACCCTTGCCTGAAGCCAAACTGTGATTTAGAAATAAGGTCGTATTTATTTAAATAATTCAAGAGTCTATTGTTAATAAGCTTTTCCAAGATTTTAGAGATTGAGGGCAAAACTGAGATTGGTCGATAGTTATTAACATCATCGCCATCACCACTCTTAAACACGGGCGTTATGATGGACTGTTTGAGAAGATTAGGAAAAGTTCCAGCATTAAAACATAGGTTAACTAAATGGCAGATAACCGGAATCAAGATAGGTTTAGCTAGTTTTAAGAAGGTAGTAGAGATATTGTCCCATCCAGGGGCACTTTTAGATTTTAAGTTCAGAATCACGTTGAGCACATCGTTCTGATCAGCCTCAAGTAACACAAAAGATGACGTTTGATTTACAGATGATGCTACATGAGTGTCAAAATTAGTATTAGTGCAATTCTGCTGTAAAATGTTTTCAGCAAGCGTTTGTCCAATACTAGCAAAGTATCTATTTACATAGTTGACTGATTGAATAGGAGTATGCTCTATGTTCAGTAGTTGGATATTAGGTGTTTTTGCAGCTTTGTAATGAGTTATATTATTAATAGTGTTCCAGAGGGCTTTGCTATTTTGTGCGGATTTAGTCAGTTGATCCCTTTCATATTTCCTTTTCAGTTTTTTGATAAGGTTGTTACAAAAGTTACGATATCTTCTAAATGTTATTTTAAGTACTGCATCGTTTGGATTATAACGTAGTTTTAGTTGCATGTTATTTCTATTTCTTATACAACGAAGAATCCCATGAGTGATCCAAGGCTTGAGAATACGTTTGCTTCTGGATATGTAAACTAGTTGTGTATTGTCATTGAGGCTTTTCTGTATTTTATTAATCAAAACTTTAGTTAGGATGTTAGGATCGTTTAATTGCAGTAGGTCTATTAGGTTGACGTTAAGGTCTTGTATCGCTTTTTCATAATCTATGATGGTTTTATTTTTACGAGTGCTTGTTAAGCTAGAAACTTTGGAGATGTTAAGAAGTAGCATTCGATGATCAGTAGTTGAGGTGTGAAGAACAGCAATTGCAGCACTATTTTTAGCTTTGTTTAGTTTAATTATGCAGTGATCAAGACAACTGTTCTCTCTGGTGGGCAAATAATGTCCAGGCAGTAGCCCATGCATTGACAGTGCATTCAAATAATTCAGTCTATTGATTCTTTCATTACTACGTTCGTTTGTTTTAGATAAAATATTAATATTTATGTCGCCTACAATTATGATTTTCTCAAATGATTTTATAGTCTCAAGGTGAGTAATTAATGAGTTTATAAAGTTGTCCGCGTTTGTAATGGAAGGTGAACGATAAATGCATAAGATTATCATATTACAGACTTTAATTTGCAGACATGAAGCTTGCTCTAGCTTTATTTCGATAACACAAGAATCATGGTTGTTTTTTACGTAGGTAGTAACTCCGTCGCATTGATTAAGATGATTAGTAGTTGTAAATGAATTATAGTTAGTGAGGTAAGGTATGGGTTTCGATGCGTTAAGTCTGCATTCTGTCAACACAATTACGTCGACTTCAAATAAAAGTTCAGCGAGTGATATTTGGAAGTCATCAAAGTTGCGATAGATACTTCTTATATTCTGTGTGACAATTGATAGATCAGAAACACTTCTTTGGTGATTATGCCAGAGATCTTTAGTTTTACATTCAAACGAGTATGCGATTTCTGTATTGTCTAACTCTTCGATTATTTCTATGGGCTTATCCATCATGAGGATCGTAAAAAAAGAATGTGGTTGTTACATAAGCAGCAGTGACATAGGCTTTGGAAGAAAATCGACACACAAGTGGATGTGTAAATGTGTGTAAATGTGTAAGTGTTTTGCTGGCGCAAGAGTGTAAAGTGTTTAGTGTAAATTGTGTATGACATGCTATGACAAGTATTATAAACCTAGCAAACAAAATTAATATACTAAAAAGGTTAACTGACCGATGTATGGAAGATACCAGTAGTAGGTATAGTCACGCGGCCTGCATCAGGCCGGCCACCTGGTTCTCATTACTGATTGTTATAATCGGTGCACTTTCATGTTTTCTCACGTAGACTCGCCCAAATGAGGTCCAGCAGAACTTGTAGCCTTTCGATTTAGCTAGGTCTCTTGCGAGGTAGTAGAGTCTGGATCCCTTTACGGTGAGCTGCTCCGAGACGAAAACGGGAGTTTCTTCTTCTTTCGTGAATCCTAGGTTCTTAGCACGAAGTTTGCTCTTATTTTTGACGTTAAAAGCTTTGCTTTGTTTCAAGACGTTAGTCTTCAGCATCGTAGACGAAAGTTCAACGATGATAGGTGCATTTTGCCCCTCTTTTTTTCCTCGTACTCTGAAGATATCGCTGACATCGCGACTATCTATGTTGCAATCAATAGATTTTCCGAGACGGATAACCATTTTTACCATGTCTTCCTTAGACTCAGTTTTAAGTTTAGGCACATTTTTTAATTCTATACTGTTTTTTCTGTCATTTCTTTGAATATCTTCAATTTTGTTCTCCAGAATACAGATATATTCACTGTCTTTCTTCTTTTGTTGTTCCAATTGAGCAACTTTTTTTGCAAGTTCTTCGTTTTTACTTATCAACAGAGCAATCGAGCTTTCAATGTTCTGGTTGGTTTTTTGTATGTCACTTAAAGTAGGTGAGAAAAACTTTTTAAGATCTTTTTCTTGTTGAGCAATTAAGGCGCCCATCATCGTCTCCATTTGAGCCTTAAAATCCACGAGGTCCGACTGCCATTCATTTTCTCTCTCTCGTTTACCACGCCGGAAACAGTGGTTGGGTGGAGTAGTAAGGTCACTCTTAAGTAAGTATCTAAATGTAATGTGCAGGTAGATCAAAAAACATCGAAAGGTGGCTATGTTTGTTCTGTTGAATCCATGGCTATGTTTGTTCTGTTGAATCCAGTCATGACGTTACTGTCTTTTCTGCAAAATAACGATCTACAGAGTTTTATTTCTTATCAAGAATCGTAGGATGCCTCTACAGATAGTGGTATCGGACTATGGTTATTCAGTGCCTTTTTAGGGTCTACCTACATACCTACTGACGTGTTGATGAACAGTAGACGTGTCTAGTTTTTAATTCTGAATCAGTGCTAAGCAATTTAGACATTTTCAAGTACCCACACGTCATATTCTGTGAAGTAATTGGTAACCAAAACATTGTGTGTATGCCTGGGTTACCTTTAACATTGAGTTAGCGATATTTTCTCGGAGGCCGACATGCTCGTCGTTCTTCAAAAGAGTAACATGAGTGTGTAGATGCTTACAGGTACAGCCAGGTGATCTGTCATCGTGAAGGAGTGCATTTGTTCGTGTGAACAGTGATCAATGTATGTGTGAACCTCTAGTTCAAGGTATGATTAATAGAATTACGTGTAGTGCTTGTCAACTCATGGAAACCAATTCGTAAATGACTCACCTTGATGGTGAGAACCGTGCAAAGTTTTTGACTGTAGTTCATTGTTGGTACCGTCACTACAACGGTAACAATTTGATAAATGCACTTTGAGTTGATGAGTAGAACACTTATTGTTTGTTACAGCCTTCACAGACTTTCATCATATAAGCTAAAGGTGCACTGAATCGTTCGACATTTGCCAGACAAAGGTGTCATATGCAGATTGCAGACGTCATACTTATTTTATTTTTGGTTGAACTCTAGCGAGTTCTGGTAATAAGATAAAAAATAAGAATAATGTAGAAATGTGCTGTGTCAATTATTTGTGCCTACCCGCAGGATTGACTTTTGTTTTCGCTGAGTAAGTTTAGGACCAATGGTTCAGATACAAATGTCGCTAGCGTTCACCCATTCAAATAGTGACCGGGCAGAACGTTGCTTAACTTTGGTAATCGGCGAAGGTTAACTTAGCAAGCTATGCAACGAGCACTTCTGCTCCTTTGGTAAAAGTGAGGATCCTTATATGTTTTAACAGTGTATTTTACAGCTAAGTAGACAAACAAGGTTACGGACCGCCTTATGGCAAGCGGTTACCGTGGCTTTTGGATGCCTGCATCACCAAAAGCGACACACGTGCGCTGCCGACCCTTGAAGAATTTTGAAACACCTGTTTTGAGGTACCGCGTAATGTAGTCGCTATAGGGAATACCCTCAGCATGAATATCGTTCCACAACCTGAGCGTTTGCGAGAAGGAAATCCTCTGAAACCAGACGGTTTGTGACCACTTTGGCTCTAGAGTGTGTGGATGAATTCCCTGTCACTGGCGAGTAGTCTGTCGTCGTATTGTAACAATGTGTGAGTTTTCAGAGTTTGAAGGAGCCATGGTCATTGGTAATGACGTGTTGGTGTTAGCATTGTTTCTAGCTACCAAGAACGTGTGTGAAGTCTTATTCAGGCTTACTGATGATTGATGCTGAACTGGTGGTTCCTAAACGAGAAATCTTGTCAACTGTTTTTGTTCAAGATGAACGGTTTTGGTTTAGTGTTCTTTTTGACGTTTATGTTCCTGTGGTTCCTGAACGAGAAATCTTGTCAACTGTTTTTGTTCAAGATGAACGGTATTGGTTTAGTGTTCTTTTTGGCGTTTATGTTCCTGCCAGTAAACAGTGACAAAGCTATTTGTGATGTAAGTCTAAGGGCTTTGTTGTGTCGACTTGTTCGAGCGTGTCCTTATTCTGGTTTTGTCCGTTTAGCAAGCGGGGAAGATGGTCGAAAGATGTGTTCTCTATGAGATAGAGTGAGATGCAATCGGTAGTTCTATTTTCTACCATGTCAGTTTTGTTGGAGCTGTTGTTTGTCATTTATCTACTGGTAGGTAGATAGAAAACAACTCAAGTTTTAGTTATGTTAAAATGGGCAGCGGAAATTGTCCCGCCAAATTGTGTACGAGTATAATTAGCGCAGATGTAAGGACTCTGGTTTTGTATTTGTTCTGACTATTAAAGTATCACGAAGGATGAATGTCAGTGTGAACAACGCAAAAGTTTGGTTCTCTTGTTGAGTTAATCTCGTTGTGTTTATTCGCGGTTGCTTATAGTGAATCGAGATATCTTGTATTGCCTTTGACACTAGCCTTTCGAAGTGTTCGACGATCAAGCAGTAGTCCTAGCGGTAGTGTATAGCTGAAAAAGTGCTTGAGCAAAGTTTTGCTCTTCTGTTTTGTAATTTGAATGGAAAGTCAACATTCTATTTCTTTTAGTGGAGGAGTCATGAATGTCCTAGTTTTTATATCAACTAGAGAAAAGTATCTTTGTGGTCTTTGTAGCCTTTGTCTCCTGTAAATAATTTAAATAGTGCCTGTATTTGGTCGAGATAAACATTTTCTGTAGTGAGCAGCTTTATAAGCCAATGCGTGAGTGCATTGCACGGCCACAGTTGGCGCGGTGGAATAATGCAATGGATGGATAAGTGTCGTTAGTGTGAACTTAGAAGCAGTATTTGGTTGTAAGATTTGTTAATGTTTTGAATGGTCAGGTGAGACCGAGCAAGCATAAGTCAAGGCTTTGGTTGCTGCACGAGTTCCGAGCAGTGTTAAAGAAGTGAGACAATTTTTAGGCCTAGCTGGTTACTTTAGGCGTCATATCCCAGTCTACGGGCAAGTTAGACTCTGTCATGCGCGGTCCATATGTTGTCGCGCAGGTGCTGCCCCATGGACGTTGTGAGTCAAAGCTCATTGCTGACTCGTATGGTAAAACCACGCAAGCGGCTGTAGAATACATAACGCTTTGGCGCGGGGAATGGACCCCCGAGGTGTGCATCGCTTTTTTTTTGAAAGCGAGTATGACCTTGTGTGACTGTGATGTGTGTAGGTACTTGTGCATCTCGAGAGCTCTGCACTTGTACGAGATGCATCCCGAGGGCTCTGCTTTGTTAATCCATCACATCATTGATCTCAGTACTCGTTATGTATGTCAGTATGTACAACCCGAGGGCTCTGTACTTGTGGTATGAGTATCCTGAGGGCTCTACTCTTGGCCATCGCACCCTGAGGGCTCTGCGATGATGGAGACCATCCTGTATGGTACGTCTCCTGGTACTTATTGTTCACCCTGAGGGCTCTGAACAATGCGCATCCTGAGGGCTCTGCGATGATGGAGACCATCCTGTATGGTACGTCTCCTGGTACTTATTGTTCACCCTGAGGGCTCTGAACAATGCGCATCCTGAGGGCTCTGCGATGATGGAGACCATCCTGTATGGTACGTCTCCTGGTACTTATTGTTCACCCTGAGGGCTCTGGACAATGCGCACCCTGAGGGCTCTGCGATGATGGAGACCATCCTGTATGGTACGTCTCCTGGTACTTATTGTTCACCCTGAGGGCTCTGGACAATGCGCATCCTGCGGGCTCTGCGATGATGGAGACCATCCTGTATGGTACGTCTCCTGGTACTTATTGTTCACCCTGAGGGCTCTGAACAATGCGCATTCTGAGGGCTCTGCGATGATGGAGACCATCCTGTATGGTACGTCTCCTGGTTCTTATTGTCCACCCTGAGGGCTCTGGACAATGGACATCCTGAGGGCTCTGTCGCTTCATCCGTTTATTTTGTCGTGCAACCCGAGGGCTCTGCCGTGTAAATGTTTACTTAATAACCTACTTGTAGTTAAAGAGCTTCACTCAAAAGTTTTTCTTACTGGACATACCTGAAGGCTCTGTCCAATCATTTGAAAGTATTGAAAGTTTCCTACTCTTAGCTTTTCGGATGCGAATAGGAAACTAAAACAAATCTTAATATCTTTTCAGATGACAATGATGATGAAAGTCAGCCATGTAGTGCTGAGCGCCAAGTCGTTGAGGTGGACGTACATGTTCCTGCATCACCATCCCATGAGACAGAGGATGTGCAGCTGCAGCCACCCTGCTACCCTGATGGTCCTGCGGGCGAGGACGCACCGCCGTCAGGAGAAGCCGAATAAGCATGGAAACGACTAGATAGGGGGCGTGGCCTGTGACGTCACGCAGAGAGTGGTGCGAGCCAGCTTGGAGGGGCGGCCGAGGCTTCGAGCGGCGCGAGCGTCATTCGGCAATCACTTTTGCTTGAACGCCAGAGATAGACGGACGTTATCCTCAGATACTGTCATACTGCCATTTTGTTTGTAAAATTCATTTTAAATAAGAAGTTTGATTTAGTTTTGAAGTTGTTATTATTTTTTTATTAAATATCAATCGTAGTTTATAACCCTATAATATGCCTTCTGCCGCCTTTGACAGGCGTCATGGCTCAGTCGGTAGTAGCTCTGCCTTCCGTGCGGGTCGTGGGTTCGATCCCCACCGAGAACAAACATTTCTGTGGAAAACATAAATGTTTGTTCTGTGTCTGGGTGTTACTATGTATTATAAGTAGGTATGTATTTAGAAAAAAAAAGTAGGTATATAAGAAGTACAAGCTCTGCTTAGACTGGGACTAGAGGGTGTGTGTAATGTCCAAAGATATTTATTTATTTTTTCATTTTGTTACGAAGTAGAGATGGGCGTTTTCGTTTTTTCTCGCAAACGGCTACGTAGCCGCTATACAGTTTGCATATCGATTTCAATAACGGTTTTCAAATATCGATACGCACTTCGTGTTTTCGCGCCTCAAAACCATTGACCAAAAAAAGTTACAATAGAAAGTAAACCATATTGCTAGCAACCTATGACATATTTTTACGCACGGCACTAACATGCAAATATAGCTAACGTTACGTCACTCAAATTCACTCCATCTCTTTCTAACCAGTAAAACTATTCATACTTAGAAAGAGAGGTAGCGAATTTAGCGTATCGTATCGGTGTTTCATATCATTTTTGTTGGTTTGTGAAGTTTTCGTTTTGGTCGTTGGCTAACTTGCGCGCAGTCTGCGCTGCGCGTTGCGCGCTCCCGTAGTAGGTAGGTACTTGGAAAGTCGGGATCGTTCGTGGGTGTTCGTACGTGTACCTATAGTTACGAGTAAAAACCGTACGAAAGCTTAACCAAAGTGCGCGCGGCCTAACAGTAGAGGTTTTTTTTTTATTTATTTATTCAATAGGCAACGCCAACAGCGCACACAGTTTACATTACAATAATCACTTATGGAAACCTTATGCTATAAAATGTGTGCCGATTACAGGCATGCACAGCATTTGCAATAATATTATAGTGGCTACTACAGACAACAGAGGTTTTGATTAGTTTTCGTGAAAACGGATATGTGGATTTAGGTATCGATATGGTATGATATGCAACCCGTAGCCGTTTTAAGTTACGTTTCGATATATCGAACTCATGTCTATTACGAAGGTTCTTCGGATACTTACAGGGTAGTAAGGAATGTCAGTAATCTCCCAGGTTGGATCGATGCCCAGCTTAGCGTTTAGCTGTGGTGCGTCACCTATCGGCCACGGCTCGAACTCTTCGCTCGCGTTCGCTCTGCGTATGGTGCGGCTGGTGTAGTAGTTAAGTGCGAAGAAGTCGTACGTTCCTGGAGTGTGCAGAGATCAGATGGTTTATAAAAACACAAGCTTAATTAAAAAAAAATATATATTAAATAGCTTCGACGTGCAAATCATATGTAACAAAATTAATTATCTTCTTGGTAAGTGCACTAGCCTTACCTTTGAGCAGTTCAATTTCTTCTTTTGTGAAGGATGGTAAGTTGGAGCGAGCATATCCTAGCTTTTTGCTGTTCTCTGCAATCAACTTCTCAACTGCTGGTGGCCAACCCCCCTCTTTTGAGAAAATTGGATGAGAGTATAGTCCAGACTGGAAAAAACATGTTCAGATTAAAACAAACTTCATTGATTTGTCATTACGTACAACAATAAACTAACCTCTAGAGCGGCCACATTGCTAGCAACCATGAGAATACCTGCCTCTATAATTTAATTAAGTATTCTTTGTTAGCATTTTAGGCTTGGATCAGCAAACCAGGTGGAGGTACTTACAAAATGCTGCTGTGCTAATTCAGCAACACCCTCGTCTTCTTTTGTCAAAGGTTCAAACCACATCTCGAAATTGGTTAAGGACACGCGACCTGCAAGAAATGAACAGTTATTTTATTTATTTATTTTTTGGAGAACCAACAGCTTTTACAATTTGAATAGGCAATGGTTAAACTTTGGAGAGCCAGTTAGAGGTTCTCATGTATAACAGTGTTACTGCATAGCAAAGAACCTATGCAGAAAACTATGGTAATAATAACTAATTAACGCAAACTAATGATAACAACGTAGTAATTAGGTAATGTAACGCGGGCTTAACATTCAGGAGTCGTGCTCGGAACGCGGCCTTTATGCGGGCGCATGCGCGCGGCACCAGCACCCCGCAAAAGAACTTTTCGGCTTGTCAGTTGAAGGTTAATTTGTAAAACTAGAGGATCCGTTTTTGTGAACCTAGTTGATAAAATAAAATAAATGATGTAATACAAGCATTACAGTAATTAAATCTAAATAACACTTCAAGTAAAAAGGTCGTCAGTTATCCGCCATAAAGAACTCCCTGCTTAGCCGTGATCTCGCTGAGGAGGCGCTACTGTAGAAAAGGTCCAAGTCAAATCTCTTGCTGAGTTTGTTCAGACTGTCACTTGCTCGCCATAGGTAGGAGTTTTGCCTGTAGTTGGTTGAAACTATGAGGACATGCATGCAGGGACATTCTTACTTAAGTAACAGAATTCAAAGAGTTGATGTTAATGGAAAACGTTCTCCGGGGTCAGTGGTAAAAATGGGTGTACCAGAAGGATCAATACTAGGACCGTTCTTGTTTTTAATTTACATTAACGATCTACCACGAGTGGTTAGAAACGATCATGAGATTGTACTGTTTGCAGATGACACTTCACTTATATTTAAAGTGAAACGACGACAAACTATAATTATGACGATGTAAATAATGCAATCTCTAAGGTTGTAAACTGGTTTAATGTAAACAATTTATTACTAAACGAAAAGAAAACTAAATGTATTCGGTTTATTCTACCAAACGTCAAACAAATAAATGCCAATGTAAAAATCAAAGAAGATAATATAGATCTCGTGGACACCACAGTATTTTTAGGCATAACTCTAGATAATAAACTTCAATGGGGCCCACACATAGATAAATTGTCGAAGAGACTTAGTTCTGCAGCATATGCAGTCAAGAAGATCCGCTTCCTTACAGATGTGGAAACCGCAAGACTATTCTATTTCAGCTACTTTCATAGCATTATGTCGTACGGCATTTTGTTGTGGGGGAGTGCTGCAGACATAAACACCATATTTGTGTTGCAGAAGAGGGCTATTCGTGCAATTTATAACATGGGTCCCAGAGAATCACTAAGAAATAAGTTTAAGGAAATAAATATAATGACAGTACCTTGCCAGTACATCTATGAAAACTTATTGTATGTTCAAAAAAATATCAATCTATTCAACAAAAAAAGTGATCATCATAATGTTAACACTAGAAATAAAGACCAACTCGCTGTTCCCACCACTAGGCTCACAAAAATTAGTAAATCTTTCAAAGGGCAATGTGTACGCTTCTTTAACAAAATCCCAAGTGATGTGTCTCAGTTGTCGATTGGCAAGTTCAAAAACGTAATAAAACAGAGACTTCTTTTAAAAGCATACTATAAAATATCTGATTATTTAGAAGACCAACAAGCTTGGGACGAACTAGCTCCAACTCATCCAATAAAAAAATATTTAATCATACCTAATCATACAAAACGTAATGACGATTCAAAGTGATCAGTGAGATTTTATTGAATAAAAGATTTTTGACTTTTTGACTTTTGAGCATTGGACCTGGTTAACTTATAAGGAACACTGATATTAATTCTGCTCATTAGGTCGGGGCAGTCAATATTGTTATTGAAATTTTTTAAAAGGTATACAAGTTCAGCTATTTCGCGTCTTTTAGAAAGTGGTAGAAGGTGAATTTGCTTGCAAAGGCTAACATAGTTGTCTGAGGAGTAGGGAATTCGCAAACGGAAACAGAGATACTTTATAAATATAATGCTTTGTATGTTTGTATGGTTTGTTCGTCGAGATCTTTTGAACCGCTTATCCGATCTTCACAGAATTTGGTATACGGATAGTACTCTTAAGTTTTACTGGTTGGTAAAATGAAGTAATTCGGTCAAGGGGTTGTAAAGTTATGAGGTGCCAAAGGGAGTAATAACAAAAAGTCGTACCAAAATATTAAGTGGGGTGTTATATGATAGGGTTTAGTTTAGAGATTTCAAAACCGTTTTTATTTTTATTCTAGGTTAAATAGTTTTCGAGTTTTAAAAATTATAAAAATTATACAGTTGGCAAAACCAGTATAACGTGAGCTACCATTTCTTAGATTTTCAATGATTTTGTAGTTCAAGTAAGACTGGTACTTTGCTAAATGGCGGTGTAGCGCCATCTATCTCGCTACATAAGAACTAACATGAGAAATATCCTAGATCGTGCAAACGAAGTTATCACGGAGTTTGAACATAAGTAATACTACCGAATACCATCCATCGGTCCTCGGACCCCGAGCCAAAGGTCGCTCGGCGTGGAAGATCTTCCCTTTTCGTAGGAGAACATCTATCCTACAATGTTCTCCTCATTGGTGACCAGCCGACGTGATCCAGCCGTCAACCACTACGGAACAGCTGCCGAAGCCTGACGACTGGAGTTTCCTGAACACGCACAACCTTCTTCAACCATCAAGCCGATCTAGCCGGATCATCATCTATCTACTTTCTCTCATCCTCCCAGCTTCTATCAGCCATGCAGCAGCAGCAGCAATCATCAGCCAGCAGCCTCTCCAGTTCCATCGCAGCCGCAACAGTCAGCTTCCTGGACCTGCAGGCTATCGCGACATCTCCTCATCGTTGCTACATCCAGCACATGAATCCCAGCACCTGTCTCGACTCACCGCAGACCCGCCAGATTCACGCCAACAGCAACGCCACCGCACCGCTTCGTCTCGACTCACCGTAGACAACAAGCGCATCTCGTTCCGTCTCGACTCACTGTAGACAATGAACGCTTCGCATCGCATCTGCTCACCACGTCTCGACTCACCGTAGACAATGAGCAACGCTGGCACAACTTGGCTTTCATCGACGCTGCTACCAACAACGGATCGACCTCCGGTCTGGAAAGGGAGTGATGTAGCGCCATCTATCTCGCTACATAAGAACTAACATGAGAAATATCCTAGATCGCGCAAACGAAGTTATCACGGAGTTTGAACATAAGTAATACTACCGAATACCATCCATCGGTCCTCGGACCCCGAGCCAAAGGTCGCTCGGCGTGGAAGATCTTCCCTTTTCGTAGGAGGACATCTATCGCTACTATGTTCACCTCAGCGGTATTGATTTAGTAGGGTTTTAGGTAGGGTTTTTTTTTTTAGTACGAGGAGGTACCTAGACATTCCCTCACGAGATCTCAGTTCAGGGCGAACTAGTTTCATATCATCGGCAAAGCATAATAGTTGACTAGTATGGAAGCATGCAGGGATATCATTGATAAAAATCAGAAAAAGTAGTGGGCCCAGTAAGGACCCCTGTGGGATTCTACAGTATCCTGGTTGGGAAAACTTAGTGAAAACTATATTCAGCCAGATATAACAGCTTGTCACATGCTTGTAAAAAATGTCACCCAGCAGCTATCCAAAAAACAGATAACTCCCAGCCAATGGGAAAATCTGTACCACTAATAAATGACGATGGTGCGTTTTGCTAAAAAACTTTTCTTACCATGGTATTTCCTTCTGAATTCCTCATCATAAATCCTCCAGGCTTTCGCATGAGCCATCAGAACCTGCTTGCCACACAAAAGTGACCCTTCCGGGCTGATGATCCCAGGAGCTAGAATCCCGTAAAGGTATGTCAGATCGCACGCGATGATTGGCTCGTTGATGGTAATCCAGGTCTTCACGCGGTCTGCGTAGAGGGAGAAGACAATGCGGGCGTAGTCAGCGAACCAGCTGGATATGAGGGGATTGGTCCAACCACCTGGAATTTATGGAATTCATTAAGCTTAGATTTGCTTCTAGGTCTGTCTAAAGATGCCTATGTAAGGAGAAGTAAGTGGATGACGCTTCCTAATGCTCTCAAGATTTTATAACCTGGTAAAAACCTGCCATCCTGATCGTTCATTTTTCATAATTTATTTTATGCACCTCATGTTGTGAATAGTTTTACTATAAAAGAATTCTTCACGTACCAAGATCCTGTAACCTCTGCGGCAGGTCCCAATGGTACAGCGTGACGACGGGCTGAATGCCCTTCTCCAGGAGCGCATCGATCAGGTTGCTGTAGTACTTCGCGCCTTCCTTGTTGATGTGGTTTGCGAAGCCGTTTGGCAGTATTCTCGACCAGGATATGGAAAACCTGGAAGGATTATTAAACAGGTTATAATTTATAATAATAACATTATTGTAGGTATAATAAAGCTTGAGAAAAAGACGATGCGACCAAAGATAGTTCTACAAAATGTCATTAGGTAGATAGGTACCTGTTCCATCGGTCTACCTAGTCCAAGCAAGTAGCTAGATGGATAAAACCTTACAAAGCTAGCGAGATTGCCGATCACATTGTCATTCACGGAGTGTCCGAGATGTCTTCTATGAGCTGCGGGTCTCCGTAACTTGGATGGATAACGCACAATGCCCTTTGTTGTATTGTAATAGGTAAACTCCTTATGAAGCTCTCTCAGCCAGAAAATTATTTATGTGCTGGAGACTTCGCGTGCACTGCCTTCCTCTTGTGTACTGACTCGGGTACCTCACGTGTGCTAACTGTGACCAAGTAGCAAGTCGCCACATGCCAACTATGTGCTAGCATCGAAGTTTGATTCGTGTGCTTTCGACGAACACTCGTGAATCTGTAAACCACCTGTAAAAGTTGACTCCCAACTCCTTGACCATCTCCACATCCCTTCTCCACTGGTGGTAGGAGTCACAGGCCACGTCTCCGTTGTCCTGTCCCGGACTGTGCTTCTTATGGGTAAACCGATCCCATATGCTTTCGCTTTTACCTAAAATATCAAGATGATAAGTTTTCATTGATTTCTTGGACAGCATAGGTGGTAGGTTTATTTTCAAGGCTCATATCTTTTTAATTACTTTTTATTCAAAAAATATGGATCTAAGCCAGGGTGATATAAGACAATTCGATAAAAAAGGACAACCTTAATTGTCAGTCTGTTATCAGACTTACCGCTGATATTCCATGCTCCTTCAATCTGGTATGATGATGAGGCGACCCCGAACTGGAACCCTGGAGGGAAGGTCAGGTCCTCGCACCAGGACGACGTAAGTAGAACACTGTTGAAAATGGCAAACAGTGACCTCAGTAAACTATCCGGATGTGGGTAGCGTGTTGTGTTAGTCACTTTCGGACGAAGGTGAAGGTCAGAATGTTGATGAGAGATTGACCATGACTTTCTTGCGGATACCTACGATCAACTGGGGGTATTCTATACAACAATAGGTATTTTATACCATGACCTACATTACATACCTATAGGTTAACCACGTAAGTCAGTCCAGGACGGCAGGTGCGTTTTTGAAGTTTGTTTTGGGTTCGTAGTTCAGGGTCTGGGGCAAATTGAATGGATCCCAGGTCCCAATTTTTTTTTAAACTTGCAATAACTGAAATTGTCTGTTACAAATTGTAACAGACAATTTCCATTATTGCAAGTTTACCGTATACAACCCCGATGTGTTACAATGCAGTTTTTCAAAATGTAACAATGTCATAAAAAAGCGGGAATCACTGGTTATTTTATTAGGAATTTTACTTCGAAAAATTTGTCACTTTCAATGTTGTTTATCGTATATACCACCTGTATATACGATAAACATTTACATCAAAATAATTGCTTTATTTTGTGTTTTCGCAACTGCATAATAGGTTATGATAAAGCCAGAAAAAGTTATAAAATAACAAAATTAACTAAATGTATGCAAAATATGCAAATCGGGACCTAAAATGCCCCAACCTCCTTGACGGTTTTCTCAAACAAAATCACCCGCCTATGCGGTAACACGCGCCCACCCTTTAAACATCGTAGGTAGTGATCACAGGTAGTGATTCACCTATATAGGTACTTAGGTAGTTGATCCATTCGGGTTTCACTACAAATTCACAAGAAATAAAATATTTCACTGTTATAAGCAAAGCACTCTCGTCAAGACCGAGCCCGTAGTCTGAGTTTTGTTTTGTTGATCGAAACGCATATCGAGAACCGATTTGCGAGATATTTTGTATGAAAATCCGATAAGCGCCTCTAGCGGGAGACTTGCAAAATATTATTCTCCAAACAGAAATTGTGAGTTTCTGTTTGGATTCTCGCTTGTCGCCAATCAACATAAAACTCTGAGTACGGGCTCAGAGTGTATTGCAAAGTCCACGCACAACACATCAAAGGTTATCTAAAGGACCATCGACTCTTCGACGAATCTTCGGCCCGAAATAAAAAATAAACTTGCATTATGTACCTACTTACCTGAACACAAGTGCACTAACGGGTATCATTTTGAATTGTGAGGAATTGGCATTAAAATTCTAATCTTTATGATACATCAGACTAGGATTTAAATGCGGTTACGGTTACCCGCCTTGCCTTTCCGATTTCACGTAGGCTATTTTTTTTTGGGTTTACCATTCCTAATTTCTTTTTAAAACGCAAAGTATCGTCAAAAGTTTTAATAAAAGAAATAAGGAAGTCAATAGTTTTGAAGTTGTTTTTTTATAAAACTTCTACCATAGGTATATTGGACTACTTATATCGAGTCTTTGGTGTGTATGCGCATACCAAAGATTCTATTTTTTACCTTTTAGGCCCGTATGCTGATTTACTGCAAGCACTGATCAGAACTCAAGCATAGATTTTTGTATGAAAATCTCTACTCAATTCTATTATTCTTGAGTACTTACCTATACTCAAAGAGTTAGAAGAAATCGTTGGCATTGACCTATTTTTAAATTTCGAATGGGCTTGAAAAGACTGAGCTGTGACACTTGACAAGAATATTATGATCCAGCTCAAGCCAGACAGACAGTCACTCAACCATTTTATAAGCATAACCACAGCATAACCTTACAAAGATAAGTAGGTAACTAATGCAGATATCATTGTGATGAGATAAGACTTCGATAGTACCTATCTATATAATTAGAAACTTGTTGTTTTCATAGTACCTACTACAATGATTATTATTCACAGGGGTCGTTGATTATTACAGCAAACAAGTCTATAGTTGCATCTAACGTAGATGATATTCAGGGCAGTAAGGGGTCACTTTTGACCCATACCTACCTACCCATGGGTAAAAAGTGACCCATCCCTGACCCTCATCCTGAGGGTCTCTGACCCTATTATTGGTCAAAAACAAAGCAAACTGCTTTGATAAATCTAACTTTATTTATTTACATCTGTATATTTGTATAGCTATTATTTTTCGGGAATATCACGAGATCTCAGTTCGGGGCGAACTAGTACCTTTTAGTTCACTTTAGTTGCCAAAACTATGGTCACAATCACAATGCAAATGAAGCCTTAATTATGTGTAAATACAAGTTATTTAAAAAATATTGTCTATTCGGCGAAGTGATCTGCATCCCGTGTGATCTGATTATCTGACTGTAGAAAATGGCAGATGACCGCAGCACCCTCGTTTGCTTCGGAGACGTGAAGTCCACTTCGTAGAGGCCGAACTTTGTTCTAAAACCAAACAGATATTTCAGCGGTGCAATCGTTGTCTCATAAAAACCTGCCGTATAGGTATAGGTTTTCTGAACTGTTCTCATACTAAATCATAGGTACTCTGTGACTAAATAATGCCATTAGCGTGTTTTAGCGTGTTTTTTGTCGTCAAAAGCTTCTTGTTTTCGTATAGGTACCTATCTGTGGCCACATCGCTTGACATTATGCTGGGCAGCGAACGCAGTTCAGAGTTTACAATCGGGGGGCAGAACCGCACAGCTGAACCTAATCTTAAACTCTCGGTCTTATTCTTATTTATAAGTTATCATGTCGTTAGTAGCTCTTGACGTTAGGTACAATCTCTAGAGTAGAGCAAGGTATTTATTACATTACGCTCGTTCCCATTTTCCAGCTGCCCTGCTTACTGCCGCCATATCTAAATTGGGTATTATATAGAGCCTTCACACTAGTCCAGTCCATGCCGCTGCCAGCATTAATGCCGCGATTAATTCCGGACTTATTGCCACAGCAACATCGCCTTTATTCTTATTAGAGAGCAAGGGCATGAACTTTCGCCGGGAGCCGGGACAGAGGCACGATCGTGTTCACACACTATGCTCATGCCCACTTCCCTGCCGAATGCAGCAGAGTGTGCACGCACCTTTAAGCCCGTTTGAAAAAGGGAGCAAGGGCATGAGCCTGAGCATGAGCCGGGGCAGGAGCATAATCGTAACTTACGTAATGCTCGTGTCCGCTTCCCGGCTCGCTGCCGCCGCCATACCTACACGGGGTATTAGAAAGAGTTCTTACTCGTATCCATCCATCCATTCGAAGTTAACCATCATTGACCAGTAGCTGAAGCCGGTGACGTTTACTCCATCTTGGGTGATGGACAACAGGACCTGAAAAAAAATTGTTTTTCAGTTCGTAGTATGTGTTAGCATGGACAAAAGATTAATCTATGATCTTACGTAGTAACTTAGGTAGGTACCATGATTTTTCAGCAGTCAGGTTTTAGTTTTCAAACTTATTGGAACGAAGTTCCATAGCGCGCGTTGCGAAAGGGGGCTAGACCGAAAAAAATGGGACTAAAGTTGTAACAACACTTTCTTCAAACTTTGACAACGTCATTTGTATACATTAATGTGTCACTGGATACAAAATTTTGCCCATAGTTTAACTGGTTCCCGGTTGGAGTATAGCAAAGGGTGTGCAGTACTAGGTAAAAAAGATAAAAAAGGACTTAGAAAAATTTTAAAGATTTTTTTTTATTATGTATAAGCCTCCTTTCCTCAGGTGGCCTAGCGTGGCCTAGGGTGACCTAGGGAGGCCTAGGGTGATCGAATAGCCTCAGGTGACCTAGAGAGGCCTAGGGTGATCTAGGGAGGCCTAGGGTGATCGAATAGCCTCAGGTGACCTAGCGTGACCTAGGGAGGCTTAGGGTGATCGAATAGCCTCAGGTGACCTAGAGAGGCCTAGGGTGACCTAGGGAGGCCTAGGGTGACCTAGGGAGGCCTAGGGTGATCGAATAGTCTCAGGTGACCTAGGGAGGCCTAGGGTGATCTAGTTAGGCCTAGGGTGATCGAATAGCCTCAGGTGACCTAGGGAGGCCTAGGGTGACCTAGTTGTTCCGCAGGTCCAGCTTGGGGAGATTGTGGCAAAGTTCCCGCCGCTAGCAACGGGGACCTCGGCAGCGTCTCCGCACACCAAAAAGGCGGCGAAAGCCTCGGCATCGACATCAGCGGCGGTGGAACCGGCTCCATCAACATCAACAGCGGCATCGTCAGTGCCGCCAGCGGCGCCGCGCTCAACGAAAACCGGTCGCTTTGTCAAGCCAAAGCAATAGTGTATTCCGTCACCGTCATGTGGACAGAGACGCACCGGCAAAACGAACATTTTTATTATTTTTACAAATTTTGCTGGTAGCCGGCTTCCTATTTGTTTATTTCTACATCAAACCATGACCACCGAACATCTATATCCTAACCATGACTTTTATTTCCAACATTGACAGGCTGTCAATGTTGGAAATAAAAGTCAGAAAACTAAAAAAAGACTAAGAAAAAGAAAAGAAAAAACTAAGAAAAAGAAAAGATTCATGGCCGATCTGGGAAAAAAGGCGGGAATTGCAAAAGTGAAAAGGCGCGCTTTTAGAAAAATTTTACGTTATTTATTAAAATTTAGGAATTTTTTTATCGGGGACAGCCCGAAATACTCGTGAATAATAGGTGGCTAAACCCGGAAGTGCACGGTTGTGGTCCGGGATGGAGAAGAAAAGGAGGAGAAAGGAGGAACCGCCTCCCCCTGATGAATCGTTACAGGCTTCGACTTCTGATTCTTCGGATACAGATGATGTGAAGTCGGTAATATCGGTGGACTGCTCATCGCAAAACAAGAACCATAAACAAGCGGATAAGTATGCTATATTTAAGGTCTCTGGGTATTCGCGTAAGTACCCTGAGGATTCGAAAAAAAATGAGTTCATTGTCTTTCTGACTCATAAAACCGAAGATAGAGTATTCACTGATCGCGATCGTATGTCGCTCTCAAAAGGGTTAAGAGATCATGGCGTCTCAGGTGTTATGCACCTCAGGTCCATCAACAAATATAAGGTAGGGATCACATTTGATCTCCCTATCAACGCAAACATGTTCTTACAGAATGTAAAACTTCTTGATCAGCTGTCCCTTAAAGCTACCATACCAGCAGGTGATATCGAAGTTACTGGGGTTCTTACCTCGAATCAGTATCTGCAAGAAAAACTGGAAACACCCGCGGATTATACATTGCACGCTGTGTTAGTGCACTCGGGGGACAATCACAGAGGGCATTATGTGGTGTTCATCAACCCAGGGGCGATGGAAAGGTACTATACTTATTATAGGTATTTGTATCATGTCTCTAGGTGTTCGGTGGTTAATTTCATTAAAATTAGTCTTTCTATATTATCGTAATCTATCGGATCCAGTTTCCATCCAGTCCACAACAACAGGTTATGATGCCCAGACAGAATATTTTATAAAAGTAGACTTACCTATGGAAACGATTTCTAGTAAGATTAGTACCTATCGTGCTCTTAGAAGGAGAAGGGAACTGGGACACATGGAAATATAAAGATGTGTGACCAGGACCGCTGGAAATAGTACCTACAGGGAACATTCGAGAGCCCTGTTGTTCCATCCGCTGGAGCTGGAGATGCTGTGTACGTTGCGAATTTAGAGAACATTGTAAAGGCAGATGCAACCGCTCTTCTAATTCTAACGACGAATATGAAAGAAGATACACTCAGGATGGTAATGAGATTTACAAAAGCGAGATGTAGCTAAGCTGCAATCAGACTAGCTCACAACCCTGACTTCCATAAAAGGCAGAGCATATCAGATTGAGACATTTTTTTGTTCGTAAATTAGTGCTTTCAGAAATAATAACAGTTAAAAAAAACCAGCTCAGTCTTAGACCCCTCGCGCACTAGGCAGCCTGGCTGCCGCAGCCAAAGGGTGTGTATGCGAATGTATGTGACTGCCATCAGTCTCCGCGCACTAGGCAGCCACGAATTCCCATATGTTTTACTGGCTGTCGCAGCCTGGCTGCGCAGCCAGGCTGCCTAGTGCGCGAAGGGGCTTAGCTAGCAGACATCTTTACGAAGGCATTGCCTAGCTAGACTGAGATTTAGATGCCTAAGAGAAACATTGGGTATGGTTGCTGTCGATTGTTGCATATTCGTTTCGCAGCACTTTTTTTTCGTAGTTCCCGTGGATTTTCTTACTTTCACATTATGTTGTAGGTGCAATGTTTACATACAGTAGTTTCTCCTTTCAACTTCAACTTCAACTTCTTGGTTTGTGGCTTTTGTGGCTAGTTGTCACAATGTTTCTCCTTTCTCCAAAACAACTTCTTGAACTCTTGTGTCATACTAGAACGAAAACGTCAAGACGAGTGACATCCAGATGATTTGACATTGACATTTTATCGGAGATTGAGCGATAGAAAAAAGAAGCAGCGGCTGGTTTTTGTGAATGACATTTAATTTTTTTCCGCCGGCAAATGGTAGGACGAATTTTCATACACAATCAAATTTTATCTCTGTAAGTATTGAATATTTTGTGGTTTTATGGCTATAGTAGGCCTTATAATTCCCTAAAGTGATGAGAGAACGTCATTTGTTATAGTGGGCTCGCGCAGTCGCGCGCAACGCGGGACGCCAGGGTTAGTACCCGCGCGTGGGTCTAGATGGCGCTAGACGTCGCGGAGATTTAAAAGCTGGAGTCAATAGAACACTGCTTCCGTCGCAAGATCCACACATCCGGTATCCGGTTTAGACATTGATGGACTATATGTATGATAGCGCGTCATACATATAGTCCATCAATGTCTAAACCGGATACCGGATGTGTGGATCTTGCGACGGAAGCAGTGTTCTATTGACTCCAGCTTTTAAATCTCCGCGACGTCTAGCGCCATCTAGACCCACGCGCGGGTACTAACCCTGGCGTCCCGCGTTGCGCGCGACTGCGCGAGCCCTACGAGCAGTGTCTCCATATACACGGTAATTACCGTAGATGCACCGTAATCTGACATAATCTACGGTCAACGGTAAACGTGCATTACCGTGTCGTAATTCTACCGTAATAAGGTGATGAATAACTTTTCGCATTTTTGATATTTTTTTGATTACGTGTAACGAAACGTAACTTTTTAAAACACAAAATTTTAGATGGCAACACTCAGCACCTAGTTCAGGGGAAAAACCCTACTGTTTACTTTTTATGTAGGCTACTTTTACTCACACATCGACCGTCATACCTTCGCAGTTTATTTTATTTTCGTCCTTATTTACCGCTATGGAAAAGAAAGAATGAAAATGAAACAACATTTTCAGTTTGGTCAGTGTGAGTAAATTAGGTAAAGTAGGGTGGGTATGACCTTACGAGAGTTGTTTGATTGTCGCGCGCGCACTTTACCTAATTTGTAACTTTTCATTGTATTTCCTTTTATTATTGTCTCGCTTGTATCTGAATGTCTCATTATATGTTTTAAAGTGTCTGTGAGCATTTATCTGTGAGTACTGGCCACAGCACTATCTATGGTTATCCATGGATTTGAATTGAAGTGACAAGACAAGATACTAAAAACAATCGCTAGGTACGTATTGTCATATTATTCTGGTACAAAATAAATGTGTATTTTGTGTTCGCCATGCTTTTCCCTGCTAAATAAACCCCAACATTATCTTTTATCCGAACCCCTCTGAGAGACTTAGTAGCCAGCCGGGCATCGTCAAAATAGGATTTATCGTCGAAGAATATAAACTCGATGTGTCTTGGGAGACGTGTCTTCGATCGTGGGAAGAAAGCGTATAACGACATGCTGAGGCATTAGGAGCGGCAGGTAATGTTCTTCCATGCCCGTTTCACGGTCCTTCATCAAATTCAAATTCAATTTATTTATAATAGAATAACACTACAGATTACTCCAATGCGTTATTCTATAAACTAGCAAAAAACATTGTAGTATTTACATTAAACAATATTACAAAGAGATATAACGATAAAAATCTATAAGATATTTAACAAAATCTAGGGCACGAACACTTATTGAGATCATCAATTGTTTCCCTGAATTTGACAGATTCTGTCCTCTTTGCAGATTAGTCGCTCCTTAGTTTAGAGTGAGAAAAGAACAGAAAAGAGAGAAGTTTGAAGCTGTTTTACCTATGGAACCATGCTAGAAGGATACCAGTGCTGCTGACTGCTGATACCGTAAGAACTTTCCAAAGCCCGTACAACACAGTGGTGGAGTCGCACAGGTGACAGATATACCTATTAAATTTATTATTGGAATTAAACACGTCCGTCCATTTTTACATCTTTATTAGCAGAGAGCGAGCACAGACAACTTTTGCATAGACAAAAACATTCAACGTTCACATGAACGGTCCACAGATAATAAATATAAGGGCATCCTACATAGGTTTAGTTTTCATATCTCAATACAGCCCCTCAATTTAAACAGATTTATATCTATAAAGATTTTAAATTGACTAACAAAAATATATTTGACTTTAAAAAAATTAATGGTGGCTCTACAACTCTATATAAAAAAAAACTCTATTTTGAACAACAAATTATACAAATTATTTTGACTCTACTGTATACAAAGTTATAAAATCTGACTCTACTCTAATATGCAACTCTATATAAAATTTATATCTGTGCTAAGCAACTCTAGATTACATGCAATAAAATAACTGAATGTTATTTCAAATAAACAAACAATAAATAAATTTTTAACAACTTAAACAAGTTAGTTTTCCTGACACTAACTTTTCCTCTTTTACTAATGACATGCCTTTTATTATTTTAATTAGCCCTACGACAAAGTCTTGGGATCAGTTAGAAAAAACTGCTAATTAGAACTACATGTTATAACAAAACAATCAATGTTTTATGAAAGTAGCCCTGTGTCAATCAGCAATGTTCTCGCTCGATTGTATATTGTTCTGTTCATTCGTTCTGCTACACCATTTGATTTTGGACTATATGGAGTCGTGTACTGTAATATTATTACTTTTTCTCTGCATAACTTGAAAATTTTCTCATTCTTGAATTCACCGCCATTGTCTGATCTTACCTTCTTGACTCTGTTACCTGTTTGGGTTTCTGTTCTATTGATGTACTCTATTAACCTGTCAGTTGCTTCACTTTTTCTCTTTAGCAAATAAACCTCACAAAAATGTGTAAAATCATCGATAATTGTATGGTAGTAAATTTCACCTGCAGAAGTGGGTGTGGTTACTGGTCCAGAGATATCTGTGTGTATCAGCTCACCTATATGATAAGAACGTGGTTTGGGAGTAGGCTCGAAAGGTAACCTAGTTGACTTACCTTTCATACATGGTTCACACGGTGTCTTACTGTATGGTAGCTGCAACAACCTCAGCTGTTTCCTATTAGCATGACCTAACCTCTGATGCCACAAATCTCCTGATATTAACATAAATTCATTATTTTGGAGTTCCATCTCTATCACATATAGTCTACCTTTTTGCCTGCCAATAACATTTTCTTTAGGAGTGACTATTGAAACGCATTCATTACAAAATTGAACTTTTAAACCTCTTTCTAGTAATTTTTTGACTGATAACAATAGTTCCAAAGCTAACTTGTGAGTTAGCTTTGGAACTATTAAACCTTCAATTTCAATGGGGTTATTGTTGTAGTTGAGTGTTAATTTACCTTTTTTAAAACATGTTAAATATTGTCCATTCGCTACATAAATTTTCATTTCCTTGGGTAGGATCTCAATGTTCGTCATGTACTTCTCGTACTCAGCCATGATCATATGATGCGTTGCTCCAGAGTCCACAATAAGTTCCACTAAATCACTTGCACTTCCTACATCACTCACACCACTGAAAGCCGTAAACATTGTCGGGTTAGCCTCTTCTTCTCCTTGTGCCACCTGGCTGGATTGCCAAGGTGTCCGGTATGTGCTCGAACCTCGTCCTCTGGATTGGCCGCGTCTTCTGGATAAGCCCCGTCCTCTTGTTGTGGTCCAATCTCGTTGGTTGCCAAAGCCTCGTACGGAAGATTGTTGCCCTGTCCGGCACTGGAATGACTTGTGTCCTTTCTTGCCACATCTATAGCAAGTCATGAAGCTTTGCGAGTCTGTTGTGGTACTATCTTTTTCTTGACCTTTGATTTTGAGTTCAGCATCGAGTAATCTTGATTTGACAAAATCGATTTGGAGTTCTTTGTCAATCGTTTCTAGCGTTGTTATGACTGTATCGTACTCACTAGGTAAAGTCAGCAGCAAATGACAAACTTTGTCAGTGTCTTTCAGCGTGGCTCCAGTTGACTCCAACTCAGCAACAATGTTGTCAAATTTTAGAAAATGATCTTGTAAATTATCTGCCGATGAGCACTTCATAGAGAGAAGTCTTTTTCTTAAATAAAGTTGGTTGAAAACACTTTTCCTCGCAAATATTTCTTGTAACTTTTGTAACATGGCCGCAGCCGTTACAATTTTTTATTATTTCTATAAACTTGTCGGAGACGCATTGCGCAATAATGCTCTTAGCTTTTGCTTCTTGATCTGCTTCTGCTTTAGCTTCTGAGTCTAAGACAGATTGAAGCCCTCTTTCTTCTAATATGAGTTTGACGCGAAATGACCATGTTGAGAAATTCGCTCCATCCATGAGTTTGGGAAGTTGTACATTCGTGCCCGCAGACATCGTCGATATTTCTGATTATTTCTTACTTTTTCTTCTTTATTTCTTTTGGTGCAACTGCTCTTCGAAGCGCCAACCATTTATTTTTGTGGTTGCGCAGTGGAAGCGTATTAAATTTATTATTGGAATTAAACATGTCCGTCCATTTTTACATCTTTATTAGCAGAGAGCGAGCACAGACAACTTTTGCATAGACAAAAACATTCAACGTTCACACGAACGGTCCACAGATAATAAATATAAGGGCATCCTACATAGGTTTAGTTTTCATATCTCAATAATACCCAGCTAGGTGAAACAGAATAGAACCCCGTTAAAAAGAGTAAGTTTAGGAACTAAATCGTCTGCAGATTGGCCATCTGTAGACATTTAATTGTTAGAATATAAAGAAATACGGTTCGCTTTTGTAAGGGATCCCATCAAAACCATAGGGTATCGACAGGAACATACAATAAACTAGAACTTCTCTCACAATTTATAAATTTTATTTCAAAATCCTATGTAGGTACAAGTTGAGTGCATCGGTTGGCGCCCATTAAAGAATAGCTATAGCCATAGAATAGGCAATAGCTTTTTGTTTTTGTCAAACATCTATTTCTTAATCACGGTATTGTCCTACTAATATTATAAACGCGAAAGTTGGTAAGAATGTATGGGTGTTTGTTACTCTTTCATGCAAAAATTACTGATCCGATTTGGATGAAACTTGGAATATATATTCTCTGTGACCTGGATTAACACACAGGATACTTTTTATCCCGGAAAATCAACGGGTTCTAACGGGACGCGGACGAAGTCGCGGGCAAAAGCTAGTCTATACTAATTTTATAAAGAGGTAAGATTTGGTTGTTTGTTTGTTTGCATTGAATAGACTCCGAAACTACTGGACCGATTCGAAAAATTCGTCCTCCAGGTGACAAAGGCTATAATTATATGTATTTAAAAAAAATGGGAATCCTTACTACAAAACTCCAATAATGTAACCCAAGGTGTAATAAAAATCATTATCTAAGATTTTTTTTGTTAAATACCCGTGCGAAGTCGCGACAGGCCGCTAGTTTATAATAAAAGTGATTCGTTTCAGGTTCAGGCCCCGATTTAGAAGTCACGTTGGAGCAAGTTATCATATCACGTACTGAATAGAAGAGATTCCGAGAGATGAGCTACACTTTTAGATAACGGTACACTTACAGGTAAAGCGCTCATGGCGTAGCTTGCTTACTCAATCTTCAACGATTATCTAAGTTAAGCGACGATCTGGCCGGTCACTATTTGGATAGGTGACCGTTAGATCATTACATGTGGCATTTACATCTGAGCGCTTCCGTGTTTTGAAGCGCATGTTAAAGTTTCGGTTGTAGCAATGATTAAGCCACGACGGAGGCCTTAAGGCAGCCTAAAAACTCCGTCACCAGAGCTTAGGATAATAACAAACCACGACTCACAGCACGGAAGCCTGAGCTACTACCGACTGAGCCATGACGCCTAACAATTTATTTATGTAACAAACATCGGTATATACATAAAAAACAAAATGGCCAATAATTCTTTGCTAATCATGAATTGCTAATTATTATTTGAGAAACCTAGTACCAGTACTGCACACTATAGTAGGTGCCAAATAACATCGCAATACAGGTCATCCACCCACCTTCACCACGATGTCGCAAAATTCAATTTATGTATGGTAAACAAACAGTACTACGAGATTCGAGCGATTACCGTCTTAGCGACAGGTTTGTATGGAAAGCGACAGAATTAGCCATTCATAAATTGAATTTTGCGACATCGTGGTGCAGGTGGGTGAATGACCTGCATTGCGGTGTTATTTGGCACCTACTATAGTACAGCTGTATGATGGCGTAGGTTTATCTTTTATTGTTTCCGCCAGTTATATATATACCGTAGTGATGCTCGCAGGAGTTTCGGTTTGAAGAGTAAAATGTCAATTATATATTTGCAGGAGGATGAAATAGTGGTCCCATGCGCGCATTATGTACCGCAAGCGAGTTTACTCGACAATCGGAATAAACGCGCATCAAACAACAAGGGGCCTTTCCAAGGACAGACTGCAGACGAAACTTCACATACTTGATTAATTATAAAATACCTCTAAATTCTAAGATACTTCTTATAGTACCTTGATTCTTTGGTTTGCTTTTGGGTCAATTTTTTTTTAACTTCTTTCGGTTTGTTTTTAACCGACTTCAAAAAAGGAGGTTCTCAATTCGGTTGTATTTTTTTTGTCATTTATGAACCGATTTGAAAAATTCTTTTTTATCTGTTAGGGTATGCTTCCAGATTGGTCCCATAAATTTTTTATCAAAATCGGTTTAGTAATTAGGCAGTTAATAAGAATAACTGGAAAAAACACGTCATACGCGTACACGATATTGCATATTTTGCTTTTCTGTGACGTTTACGAGCAATAGAACAGTAAGTACCCACGAACAAATCTGACAGTCGCCGCGTTAGCGTATTCGAGTTACATTGCGCGTCACTGCCAGCTCGACTGCCAACCGTTGTAGTGTCACCGCGCGCAGTGTATCTCGGATACATTGCGTATTTTGCTCTTCTGTGGTGTTTACGATCAATAGAACAGTCTCAATGAACTGCCATCATCATCATCATTTGATGATGAAGGCGTATCAAATTAAAGTGGGTTTTTCCAGTTTTTTTAAATTTATAAATTATTTATCCTTTATTGTTACATATTATTATTAAAACTTCTTACTTTTGCACTAGGTAGATTCTTAAACTTCCTTGAATGTCTTAGTAAGGTCACTCTGACCTTAATTATTGTTGATGTCCTTGAGACCTAAGGATAGTCCTTATGAGCGGTACCCAACTCACTAAATAAGCCTTATTTTCTGTAAATATTTTTTTTAGTGGGTTTTCAAACAGGTGCGGGTAACGACACCTAACTAAAACAATAAGCGTTCGTTATGTATCTTGAATATTACCTTATGGAGTAGGTATGCGTCATGGAATGTGAACCATATCCCCTGTCTGTGAGATTGTGAGTGTTAGTTGTGGGTAAAAGTGTGATGTATGATAGGGTAAGGTATTATTTCTAACCTTCAAAGTTTTCAATCGATTTGAAAATTTTCTGGGGTTGTGGGGGCAATGTAATATTTTACTAATTGTACTTTTTACTTGCTCATACCCGCGACTTCGTACGTGTGCGAAACTTTCCACCAAAATATCTGTCAAGCAGCATTCCAGCATACAATGAACCTCGTGCCAAAGGCGGCTTTAGATTTGGAGAGGTCAAGCTGTATCTAAGAATCCAGGTCTTTCATTTCAATAAAATATAGCCTATGTTTCAATCGAGAAAAAGGGCTTCTGAATGGTATAAGTTTCATTGAAATTGGTCCAGTTAGTTTAGGCGTGATCCGCGAACAAACAAACAGACAAACTCGATTTTCGTAATCAGAATCGTTTATTTGATGGGTTCCCAACGAGTCACACCAGATCCGGTCACAGTGTGACTCATTGGGAGAAAAAATGCTAACGAGTTAGTAGATCTGCATATTTGGTTTATCCATATCTTTCATTTTAATTTTTGGCTTTTTAACAGTTTTATAATAGTATAGATTATTTTTTGATTATTTTGGCCTTGTATGTAATTACAAAATTTTCTGTTGCAAATAGTTTCAAATAGGTTGAAGTGCTACATGAAGTAAATACTCCTTTCACAGGCTGGCAGGCAACATTTTAAATTAAACAAAAATGGAACCTTGAGTAGACTGTCAAAATTTGGATCGACACGGCCGTCAGTCTGATCGGAGATTTGAAGCGAATAACGTAAAAAAGTGCATCTCTTAGGCCCATTGGCTCAGTGAACATCCGTTTAAAATCTACAATTTACAAGTTATATACTCCAATCCAAGAATGTGTTAGTTTTATCCATTGTGGTACGACTTTTCTGTGTATGTGGGCCGACTTTGCTGGCAATCTACTTCGTTATCATCTCTTGGTTAGCTTTCCAAGGCTCAGTTTATCCGTTTATATGTATTTACTTTGCCTGAATCAACATTATACATAGCTAGTCGTGTAAATTGATTCTGGCAAAGATTTTGTGATCCGTTGTAATCATCGTTTTTTGGAAAAACAAACTTCGCATTTAATTTTTCTTTCGCTCATATTTTAGTCTTCCAACTCGCAGTTCTTACATTAATTACATTAATATCTCCGCTGGAGACAGACGTACCTACAGCTTGGCAGAGCTCTTGGAATGATTGAATTTCTCACGCGGTCACGAGAAATAGCTTCCACATTTGTTTATGGCTCGTATTTTTTGACTCCTCTCTATAGTTTCCTATAAATACGTCGTGGTCTCAAACGTGGCGGCACTGTTTGTGTCGTTTGTGTTGTTAACTTGAAAATGGGCATAATACGGCTAATGATGATGTAACGGCTGAATTGGTGTGGTTTGGTGTCTTCTAGTGGTTTCTATTCTAAAACAGTGCGTAAGCACGATTCGAAGTCGATTTTGTAACGAGTTTCTTAAAAGAATCTGCCAAAAAGTCTACGCCTTTATTACTAAAAAAAATATATTTATAATAAATATAAAATATATAAATATAATAGAGCCGTGGTTCTTTCCAATCCAGATAAGCTGGGTAGAGTACACTTTAATTATTTTAACGTTTGCTTTGCCCTACTTATTCATACAAAACTCTATTGATGTGGGATAATAACATTGTGGTGATTTTATATTTACGAATTTATCTCGCTTACTGTGTTACCTACACTATGAGCAGGAAGTCGCGACATGAACGAGGAGGGAAGGGCTACAGACACGATGAAAAACTACAATAATTAATCCTAGATCCTGCACCTTGGAACTGTACTTGCATTTAAATAGCTTTGCGACAGACAACTACTTTGAAATTACATTTCTCGTTACCGGCATTCCAATGGGACGCTAAAATTAGCGCATTAAAGTTGATTTGTCGAAGAAGCCCTACTGTTGGTTTTTGGGTTAAAATATAGCGAAGTACTCGTTTTGGTTGAAAATCCTCATTAATTCCACTGTGAACTTGTTCCTTGCATTTATCTTTGGAATATTTCGAATACTTTCAAAATCAGGTCTCCGCATTTTTTTGCTGTAGGTAGGTATGTGTTTATAAAACCACTTTGATTGTATCCGCAGAACTTATTTAAAGCATTGAATCTTGTGAATTGAATGCTCTAAGTAAATTCAGTCTGATTTATCAAAGGAGTCCCAATCCCAAGCAATGCGAAACAAAAAGTATAAAGTTATTTCCTTCCCAGTGAATCCCACGAGTTTTCGGCAGGTACAGTTAACGCAAAAAGTAGAATCTGGTGTTATTAGCACCTACAGCTTTCTTTCTGGCATCGTATAAAAAATGTTTCATATTATTGAATTCCGGCATTTCAGTTCTGTATTCAGCATATATTTGAGGTATAGGGCGGTCTTAACCGCTGTTTTCTCATGGACCCACTAATTTGACCCACTGGTGGGACCACGAGGCAGACTCGTTTCTCGTAGACCCACTAGTTGATAAGGGTACAGTTCACATAGAGCATTCAATCACTTTTGTAGAACTTAGCATAATGCACTAATTGATAACCCTTTCAACTTTCAAGGTACTGATTCTAGGTAGTTTATTCCTCGCCACAGTCGCCACTATTAAAATAGTTAAGATAAGTCATCGCATTTTTTCGAGAAAATGGCCTAATGAAATATCTCCGTGAATAAGTTGGATTTGGCTTTTCATTATATCATCATCTTGCTCTATAAATTTATCTACTGAAAAAACATCAACATCATCATCATCATCAGTTCAATCATAGACTTAAAAACTACTAATTATTCAATTTATCTACCGAAAAAACAATATTTTACTTAATAAACACTTTTTAACTGACTGTACAATGCAGCTATTTCTAATGGTGTCCGAAACGTCAGTAATATAAATATTAAAATCAAAAGTGACAATTGGGAGAATTTCTCCCAAAATTTTTTCTCCGGTCAGCAAGTCGCTGAAAGATGGGTTCATTAGCCATGTGTCAACAAAGTACTTTTTTCTCGTTGATGGGCGATGTTTCCAAAATGATTAACCATCCATCTTCCACATCACTGATAGGCAAATGAGCCAGAACAGCACATTTAGCTACATGCTCTTTTTCTTCTCTTGAGAAAAAATCAAGGGCTCTTTATTTCTTCGATACAGCTTGTTTCAAATAAAATTACTTACATCCTTTGATAGTTGTATCAGGCAAGCATGTTTGTGCAGCATTGATTGCGCTAATTTCAAAATTAAAAAACACTACATGGTTTCCAGCCTGACAGGCTTTGCTTCACTGAGGTGAAAAATGTTTCATATGTTATCTGCTGTTTCTTTGGCACAAGTGCAAAAAGCACAAGTTCCGTCGAAGAAGAAAGTGTCTCTATCTTATACAATTTTTTTACCTCCGTTTGACGAGAAGATTATTATACGTTCCTCTGCGTTGCTGTCAAATAACAAAAAGTTTTCAAACTCTGCAGGAATTTTGACGTGTTTTGCAGCAGTAAATTGAGTTTTCATGGCACCAAAACTAGTGTTTCTGGATCTGTACAACGAGCTCTTAATGCTGGTGTAAGTGGGAATATCCTCCAGTAGGTTGTAACCTCTATTTACGTATTCTTTCACGGTGTTTTTGTAAATTTCTCATATGAAATCAAATGAAAATAATCTATTTCTGTTATAGGAGCATGGCAATTTTTGACGTTCTCAATACATTGTTCTTATAAAGCTTGAGATACGGACTTGGGCTGATCTTGTGTTTTTTTATTTGTATTCCCGAGGACGAGACACATTTTTGTAATGCAATAGATAACAATAATCTGTTTCGCTCAAGCATTTACCTAGGAGTACTTAGTCTAACTGGCTCTAGCATTTATTTTTCGATCTCACCATGATGTTACCGTTGACTGTACTGGCTTGTCATGGGATTGGTTGGAACCAATTTAGGTACATCAATATTATTAAAATATTCCGTGGAATTCTTTGGGAAGAAAGCTGGCATTGAGTGGAACCAACCCAAACGTATGACCATAACATGCAGGTGTTTGCTGCCATTCTATGGTCAGTACCGCGTTTATCAGTGTCTGTAGGACACGCAGCTAGAATGCGGCCAGCTGCGGTACCGGACAGAATGGTGCGTCGCCCGGAGGAGGCCCCCTTCCGGACCCAAGGCACGACTACTATGCTCAAGTGATTGTGCCGTGGGTACTTTTTATTCCCTTCTATACAAGTAATTGGTCCGTTCCGGAAAAAAAATGACCCAACTGAATCCCTGGTTGTGCCGTGGGTTCTTTTGAGAGGGTAACTCCCATTTGTTCTATAGGACTGTTACGACTAGAACTGTTAAAACTTTTTTTATCCCTAATATCTGGTAACTTCCATTTGGTAGGACTATTGAAACGAAAACTAGCCCTAATGGGCTAGTTTCAATAGTCTTCCCATGGAACTACAGGGATAAAAAAGTTTTACGTAACAGTCCTATAGAACAAGTGGGAGTTACCCCTTTTTAGACACAACTGATTGATCCGTCGGGAAAAAATGTACCTATGGCCCAACTGACGGAAATTAGACGCAAATGGCCGTACCTACACTGCCAAAGTTAAAACTTTAATAAACGCGTGAAAGAAAGGAAGTTATTAAAAACTCACATACATATTTTAATATTACTTATTTTATCTTAATTTATCCAAGGCATGACCGAGGCTAATTAAACCGTTGTTATGTTGCATCTGGACAGGTCTAATAACTTCGTCATTGATGGTCTGATCTTTTTTACGTTTTGCTGAAACGCCTTTTGCTATTTACATTTTAGAAGTGGATACAATTACTTTAAGAGCATTCAGTAGGCGCCAAACATTGACCGTGTTTTTGTTCACGGCTTTATTTAATTTGCTGTGCCATCCTTCTAAGTAATTATTTGTTCTGTGACGCTCACCAAATACGGACAGAACAGACAACACATTACACTTTTTATAAAAGAGGTGATCAATGTACTTTGTAAATTTCATCATCATCATCATTGGCCTTTTCGTCTTTAACAGACGATTTAAGTAGTATCTGTATTCGGCCGGGGTATAAGTACACTTTCGTTTGTGGCTGTATAAGCCAATGCGTGATCTCACTGCGCGGCCATAATTGGCGCAACTGAACAATGCAGCGGTTGTGTCGCTGGCGTGTAAATTTAGGCATTATTAAATTATGAATTTTGACTTCCTCCTTGATATATTGCCAGCCTTCCAATATGCCAACAGTTCAACAGTTCGTCTTTCGGCCTTTAGCGTGTGGCATAAGGGTCATATGTGGGCCGACCCTAAGGGTCGAGCTCTGACCTCTCACACTCAACCGATGATGTGTTAGTGCGAATAGATGCGATCGATGATACGCTCGACGTATTTGACGTCAGATGTGGCTCGACCCTAACGGCCTTACCACGTTTATTTATTAAAAGGAACACCAACAGTGTGTCAGTACCGTTTATCAGTGTCTGTAGGACACGCAGCTAGAATGCGGCCAGCTGCGGTACCGGGCAGAATGGTGCGTCGCCCGGAGGAGGCCCCCTTCCGAATCAACATTATCAAAGCTAGTCGTGTAAATTGATTCTGGCAAAGATTATTTTCAGCTGTTGCCTTTCAAAGTCACAAGTCAAAGCATATTTGTTTGCAGAAATACATGTGTGTGTAGAGGTTGTTCATGTAGTTCATTAGCTGCGGTTACCGCTTTCTATCAGGTGTGTCGTACGCTTGTTTATCTTACAGGTTACTCATTAAATTCTGTAATGTTATGTTTGAGTATTGAAATAAACGAAATTTATATGACAAAGTGTAGTCACAAAGGGTTGCTAGATCTACTGTGATCAGTTGTAATCTTCGTTTTTTGGAAAAAAAAACTTCGCATTTTCTTTCGCTCATATTTTACAGTCTTCCAACTCGCAGTTCTTACATTAATTACATTAATATCCCCGTTGGAGACAGACTTACCTACAGCTTGGCAGAGCTCTTGGAATGATTGATTTTTTTACGCGGTCACGAGAAATCGCTTCCACTTTTGTTTATGGCTCGTAATTTTTGACTACTCTCTATCGTTTCCTATAAATACGTCGTGGTCTCAAACGTGGCTGCACTGTTTGTGTCGTTTGTGTTGTTAACTTGAAAATGGGCATAATACGGCTAATGATGATGTAACGGCTGAATTGGTGCGGTTTGGTGTCTTCTAGTGGTTTCTATTCTAAAACAGTGCTCAAGCACGATTCGAAGTCGATTTTGTGTCAGTTTCTTAAAGAAACCTGCCAAAAAGTCTGTCTTTATTGACCGAGCAAGCGAAGCGAGCGAAGCGTCTAGGAGCTAGGAGAAAAAAAATTACGGTCGTAGACCTAATAGTTTGGCTACACTTGGAACATCCAGCCTAAAATCGGATTTTGGCCAAAATTTCATAAAAGTCCGAATAAATTTTGAACGACTAAATATCGCAGACATACAGGGGGGTCCTCCATCCACTCCTCCAGGTACACCCTGTATATGGATACCTACTACCCTCCAAATTTCATACCTCTAGGACTTATAGTTTATGCTGTGCGTTGATTCTATGTCAGCTTCAAAAGAGTTTTATATACATATATTGATAAACTTACTTGTTTCAGGGTTAATCCCAATTTTCCCATAATTTGACGCGCTAGTGATATGCTAATTTTGCAAAATATACTAATAATTTTTTTCTAATAGTTTTGGTTATTATAATTTTTGGTTTGTGTACTGTGTTCCTGGAATAAAAGGAATATGTTAGTTTACTTCAAACAGTCACAAGTGACGGTATTGTAGAAATCACGTATTGGAAGTGAATGAAAAGGCAGTTTAACTGGGTGCAAATTATATGGTTATTAGTAATAACCATATAGTTTCCACCCAGTCCAGCCCGCCACATACTTGTTTCAGGGTTAATCCCAATTTTCTTTGCATGTAGCGGGCTTGGGCAGGGGTCGGATATTCATATCGGATGAAATAAACTAATAATTTTTTCCTGATTGCGTTTGTAATGAAAATAGTTGTTTGTGTACTCTGTTCCTTGAATAAAAGGAATATGTTAGTTACTTCAAACAGTCACTAAGTGACGGTATTGTAGAAATCACGTATTGGAAGTGAATGAAAAGGCAGTTTAACTGGGTGCAAATTATATGGTTATTAGTAATAACCATATAGTTTCCATATAAATTTCTCACGCGGTCACGAGAAATAGCTTCCACATTTGTTTATTGCTCTTATTTTTTGACTCCTCTCTATCGTTTCCTATAAATACGTCGTGGTCTCAAACGTGGCTTCACTGTTTGTGTCGTTTGTGTTGTTAACTTGAAAATGGGCATAATACGGCTAATGATGATGTAACGGCTGAATTGGTGCGGTTTGGTGTCTTCTAGTGGTTTCTATTCTAAAACAGTGCTCAAGCACGATTCGAAGTCGATTTTGTGTCAGTTTCTTAAAGAAACCTGCCAAAAAGTCTGTCTTTATTGACCGAGCAAGCGAAGCGAGCGAAGCGTCTAGGAGCTAGGAGAAAAAAAATTACGGTCGTAGACCTAATAGTTTGGCTACACTTGGAACATCCAGCCTAAAATCGGATTTTGGCCAAAATTTCATAAAAGTCCGAATAAATTTTAAACGACTGAATATCGCAGACATACAGGGGGGTCCTTCATCCACTCCTCCAGATACACCCTGTATATGGATACCTACTACCCTCCAAATTTCATACCTCTAGGACTTATAGTTTATGCTGTGCGTTGATTCTATGTCAGCTTCAAAAGAGTTTTATATACATATATTGATAAACTTACTTGTTTCAGGGTTAATCCCAATTTTCCCATAATTTGACGCGCTTGTGATATGCTAATTTTGCAAAATATACTAATAATTTTTTTCTAATAGTTTTGGTTATTATAATTTTTGGTTTGTGTACTGTGTGTTCCTGGAATAAAAGGAATATGTTAGTTTACTTCAAACAGTCACAAGTGACGGTATTGTAGAAATCACGTATTGGAAGTGAATGAAAAGGCAGTTTAACTGGGTGCAAATTATATGGTTATTAGTAATAACCATATAGTTTCCACCCAGTCCAGCCCGCCACATACTTGTTTCAGGGTTAATCCCAATTTTCTTTGCATGTGGCGGGCTTGGGCAGGGGTCGGATATTCATATCGGATGAAATAAACTAATAATTTTTTCCTGATTGCGTTTGTAATGTAAATAGTTGTTTGTGTACTCTGTTCGTTGAATAAAAGGAATATGTTAGTTACTTCAAACAGTCACTAAGTGACGGAATACCGTTCTACAATAGTAGAAATCACGTATTGGAAGTGAATGAAAAGGCAGTTTAACTGGGTGCAAATTATATGGTTATTAGTAATAACCATATAGTTTTCATATAAATTTCTCACGCGGTCACGAGTAATAGCTTCCACATTTGTTTATTGCTCTTATTTTTTGACTCCTCTCTATCGTTTCCTATAAATACGTCGTGGTCTCAAACGTGGCTGCACTGTTTGTGTCGTTTGTGTTGTTAACTTGAAAATGGGCATAATACGGCTAATGATGATGTAACGGCTGAATTGGTGCGGTTTGGTGTCTTCTAGTGGTTTCTATTCTAAAACAGTGCTCAAGCACGATTCGAAGTCGATTTTGTGTCAGTTTCTTAAAGAAACCTGCCAAAAAGTCTGTCTTTATTGACCGAGCAAGCGAAGCGAGCGAAGCGTCTAGGAGCTAGGAAAAAAAAAATTACGCTCGTAGATCTAATAGTTTGGCTACACTTGGAACATCCAGCCTAAAATCGGATTTTGGCCAAAATTTCATAAAAGTCCGAATAAATTTTAAACGACTGAATATCGCAGACATACAGGGGGGTCCTCCATCCACTCCTCCAGGTACACCCTGTATATGGATACCTACTACCCTCCAAATTTCATACCTCTAGGACTTATAGTTTATGCTGTGCGTTGATTCTATGTCAGCTTCAAAAGAGTTTTATATACATATATTGATAAACTTACTTGTTTCAGGGTTAATCCCAATTTTCCCATAATTTGACGCGCTTGTGATATGCTAATTTTGCAAAATATACTAATAATTTTTTTCTAATAGTTTTGGTTATTATAATTTTTGGTTTGTGTACTGTGTGTTCCTGGAATAAAAGGAATATGTTAGTTTACTTCAAACAGTCACAAGTGACGGTATTGTAGAAATCACGTATTGGAAGTGAATGAAAAGGCAGTTTAACTGGGTGCAAATTATATGGTTATTAGTAATAACCATATAGTTTCCACCCAGTCCAGCCCGCCACATACTTGTTTCAGGGTTAATCCCAATTTTCCCATAATTTGACGCGCTTGTGATATGCTAATTTTGCAAAATATACTAATAATTTTTTTCTAATAGTTTTGGTTATTATAATTTTTGGTTTGTGTACTGTGTGTTCCTGGAATAATAGGAATATGTTAGTTTACTTCAAACAGTCACAAGTGACGGTATTGTAGAAATCACGTATTGGAAGTGAATGAAAAGGCAGTTTAACTGGGTGCAAATTATATGGTTATTAGTAATAACCATATAGTTTCCACCCAGTCCAGCCCGCCACATACTTGTTTCAGGGTTAATCCCAATTTTCCCATAATTTGACGCGCTTGTGATATGCTAATTTTGCAAAATATACTAATAATTTTTTTCTAATAGATTTGGTTATAATAATTTTTGGTTTGTGTACTGTGTGTTCCTGGAATAAAAGGAATATGTTAGTTTACTTCAAACAGTCACAAGTGACGGTATTGTAGAAATCACGTATTGGAAGTGAATGAAAAGGCAGTTTAACTGGGTGCAAATTATATGGTTATTAGTAATAACCATATAGTTTCCACCCAGTCCAGCCCGCCACATACTTGTTTCAGGGTTAATCCCAATTTTCCCATAATTTGACGCGCTTGTGATATGCTAATTTTGCAAAATATACTAATAATTTTTTTCTAATAGATTTGGTTATAATAATTTTTGGTTTGTGTACTGTGTGTTCCTGGAATAAAAGGAATATGTTAGTTTACTTCAAACAGTCACAAGTGACGGTATTGTAGAAATCACGTATTGGAAGTGAATGAAAAGGCAGTTTAACTGGGTGCAAATTATATGGTTATTAGTAATAACCATATAGTTTCCACCCAGTCCAGCCCGCCACATACTTGTTTCAGGGTTAATCCCAATTTTCCCATAATTTGACGCGCTTGTGATATGCTAATTTTGCAAAATATACTAATAATTTTTTTCTAATAGTTTTGGTTATTATAATTTTTGGTTTGTGTACTGTGTGTTCCTGGAATAAAAGGAATATGTTAGTTTACTTCAAACAGTCACAAGTGACGGTATTGTAGAAATCACGTATTGGAAGTGAATGAAAAGGCAGTTTAACTGGGTGCAAATTATATGGTTATTAGTAATAACCATATAGTTTCCACCCAGTCCAGCCCGCCACATACTTGTTTCAGGGTTAATCCCAATTTTCCCATAATTTGACGCGCTTGTGATATGCTAATTTTGCAAAATATACTAATAATTTTTTTCTAATAGTTTTGGTTATTATAATTTTTGGTTTGTGTACTGTGTGTTCCTGGAATAATAGGAATATGTTAGTTTACTTCAAACAGTCACAAGTGACGGTATTGTAGAAATCACGTATTGGAAGTGAATGAAAAGGCAGTTTAACTGGGTGCAAATTAGATGGTTATTAGTAATAACCATATAGTTTCCACCCAGTCCAGCCCGCCACATACTTGTTTCAGGGTTAATCCCAATTTTCCCATAATTTGACGCGCTTGTGATATGCTAATTTTGCAAAATATACTAATAATTTTTTTCTAATAGATTTGGTTATAATAATTTTTGGTTTGTGTACTGTGTGTTCCTGGAATAAAAGGAATATGTTAGTTTACTTCAAACAGTCACAGTCACAAGTGACGGTATTGTAGAAATCACGTATTGGAAGTGAATGAAAAGGCAGTTTAACTGGGTGCAAATTATATGGTTATTAGTAATAACCATATAGTTTCCACCCAGTCCAGCCCGCCACATACTTGTTTCAGGGTTAATCCCAATTTTCCCATAATTTGACGCGCTTGTGATATGCTAATTTTGCAAAATATACTAATAATTTTTTTCTAATAGATTTGGTTATAATAATTTTTGGTTTGTGTACTGTGTGTTCCTGGAATAAAAAGAATATGTTAGTTTACTTCAAACAGTCACAAGTGACGGTATTGTAGAAATCACGTATTGGAAGTGAATGAAAAGGCAGTTTAACTGGGTGCAAATTATATGGTTATTAGTAATAACCATATAGTTTCCACCCAGTCCAGCCCGCCACATACTTGTTTCATAATAAACTATTACATAATAAAGTAATAAGTACCTAGATCTATTATTACAAACAACCTAAGACAAATATAATTGGCAAGTGCTATATGAACTTACAAAAATGGCGGACACCTATGTGTGGGTTTTATGTACCTATGCATTTGTGTGCGTGAACACATTTCAAGTGTCAAAAAGCAGAAATAGCTGCTTCATAATCTATGAGCTGCTTGCTTCTGATTGCAATTATCTTTTTTTTTATGATAGAAGTAATGGAACAAGCTGATAGCTCACCTGATGTTAAGTGGTAACTTCTGCCTATAACAATGCATTACCTCATTATTATTATGTTGGGTACCTAGGTACATAACCTATAATAAGTGAAAAAGTATTTTTTAAAGCCAGCTACCTAAATAGGTAAGCAAGGTAAGCATGCCTAAGCTTTTTAGTAGGTACGTAGGCTACCTACCTAAAAGTTACCTATGTAAGTATGTATCTGATTCGAGCCACACGTGTAGGTAGGTAGGTACCTATCAAGAATTCTCTACGTGTTTCTATGTATCTATGTCTGCACTGCACACCACCACCATTCAATGAGGAGTTCCGTTGAACAGCTTCTGACTTTTTGGTAGGTACTTACCTACCTACCTACCTAGTATCCTATAGGTAAGCTTACCTAACAGCTTCAGACTCAATCAGGTAGGTAGGTAGACATACGCTATGCAATGCAGTAAGTAGGTAGGTAAGAATAAAATCTTGCAAGTAAAAATAAACATTCTACTTAGGTAGTCAATTGTAACTATACTTGAATCTGTGTCACTAGAAGACCTCGGGAAGCTTGTACTAACTTTAAGATAATCTGTTACGCAAAATGTAAGTGTAATAGTAACTAGTAGCGTATCTGTAATTCAAAATACATAATTTATTTCTCACTTACTTTTTCATAGACTAAGGCCCGTATTCCGGGACAGAAATCGTTACTCAAGCATAGATTTGAGTAGAGATTTTCATACAAAAATCTATGCTTGAGTGCGGATTAGTGCTTAAGTAAGGCTACGGAATACGGGTCTAAATCATTATCACCCTACCCCGTAGATTTCAGCATCCGGAGAAAAAATGTTTGCTAATGTGGTTTGCGAACATCATAGACTACTTAAAGTTTTTTTTTAATAAATACCTTTTTTTTATCCAAAAAATGCTGTAAGGTATAGCAGCGCCGAATATATTTTATAGATATACTTATCCTAAAAACCTAGAAACCTTATTAAATAGTTATGTTTGCAAGTACTTACATTTTCTCAGGAATGTTAAGGGTCGTTATCGCGTTTCATTCGGATGGTCGTATCGTCTAACGTATCCCGCTAATGATGGTAATGTTCATCACCATCATTAGCCCTTATAGGCCGGTTTTTATATTTTCCAGAAGGAACGATTTTAGCCGTTCTCCAGCCACAGACCTCTGGTGACTTAGTTACAAAATTGCTGTATATGTGGGCAACCCAGGAATTCTACAGAGTAAAAAGTAAGATCTAAAATAAAACCAATTCAAAGTTTCGTAACCGAAAAAAAACCTATCTAAGAATACACTTTTGTACAAGACTATACAGAAACCAATAATGCTATAAATTTAAGAATGTAGGCGCCATGTATCGTACGTTCGCTTTTTAACAGTCATTTGAATTTAGCCGGTTAACAACCAATATGGGTTACAAACTGATTTTTGTAGGTTATTTATCGATATCTTTATAATTATAGCATGGATTAAGCTGAAATTTCGTGTGCATACATTTGAATATAGGCTCTAATTCCTAGCAAAGAATAAGTACGACAGCTTTAGAGGTAACGAGTGTATTTCGGGGTCAAAGTAATGACATTTTTGGGCAATTTTAAAATCATTATTTCTCGTTAACTATTGAAAGTAGACTTTTGTAACTTAATCAGCAGTTGCAACGTAATAAGAGGTACAGAATGACACTTTCAATAGGTTCCCCAGTGTTATGGTTAGAGAGCTAGGAGCAGTTTTAGGTTTTTTAATAAAAGCCTTATAAGTCGCGAATGAAGCCTTTTTTTGGAAAACAAAAGCTGGCACAAATTTCTAAATCAAAATACCTTTATACTGACCAAGTTTCATGATTGTGCGCCCAGTAGTTTCGGAGATAGCAAAACGTTACTCCAGCAGAAACTGAAATAACTTCGAAGCCCTAGGAGGCACAAATTCAGGAATTGGGTCACTAATTGGCACAAATTCTAGCCCCCTTTTAAGCTAACATTCATTCGGCTAGCTCAACCAGGAACGAAAATCGACCCAGCAAAAAACGTTACCCCAGCAAAAAGTGAATTTTTTGAATAACTTCGAAACGGCTATAGGCACAAATTTAAAACTTGGGGCACAATTACAGGGCAGTAGGCACTAATTATCTGCATTTTTAGAATTTTCAGATTCAACACTTTTTTGCTGGAGTAACGCACACGTCTATACGTTATAATCTCTTGATGCTTGTATTTTTATTTAGTTAGTATTTGTGGATACACCCCCGGAACAGTATAATTTTATGTAAAAATGGTGCATATACATACTCCCATAATGGGAAAGTTAACACGTTGAACGCTTAGAAAAAAATGACATTTTACTCCAAAAAAAATTTAATGTCATTTTAATAATAATGATGTTATTTGTACAGAAAACAATTATTAGTGAAATTAAAAATATAGTTTTTGAGATATTGGCTAAAAATTACATGCGGGCACCGGTGACCCCCACGGCGCTCAAAAGCAGAAATGTGAATATACGTTACAGCGCGCCACGCCGCCCACCCCGCCGGTCACCCCACGCTCACGATTTTTGTTTGTGATTTTCTATTTTTATTGTTTTTATAATTTCTTTATTTAACTAATTCATTTAAAAAACATATTTTGAACATAAGAATAAACTTTTTAAAAAATAAAAGGCTTTTATACAAATTTCAAGAAATTTCTAAGTTCCATTCACAGAATCTGTCCTGCTTGGTATATTTCCTCTTGAGCGCCGCGCCGGTCACTTCCGATGCACAAATTAAAGGTAACTGTGCCCGGTGGCGTAGAAAAATGTCTTGAAAATAGGTCTGACTTGAGGTCACAGGTGCCCCCCATGGCTTAATGAAGTACACAGGTAGAGGTCATATGTGGCCCCCATGGCGTTCTACGTGTTAAATACTCACGTACGTGAGTATTTTTATTTCTTGTTATTTGTTACAATGGGGTGGTCTAGTAATATATTAGGCTAAGAATGTAGATAAGACAAATTGGCTAAGCACTTGTGACTGTTAATAAAATTGTTACCCTAAACATTTGTTTTTATTTTTAACTTTTATAGGGATGGCAACAATTTTAGTGCTGTTAAATTAAGTTCAGGAAAATAAAACAACAGAATCGGGGGCAATGTGTAACAGTACCTATATTAAATACTGGAAGGTACTCTGTCCCTAACTACACAGATCGAACTATGATATCCTACATAGAACTAAACTAATACCACTAATATAAATATCAAAGTTTAGATCTTCGTGTTTTTTAATCACGCTGCAGCAACTGCTGGTCCGATTTGGATGAAACTTGGAATATATGTTGTTCGTAACCTGGATTAACACATAAGCTACTGTTTATCCCAGAAAATAAACAGGATGAAACGGGACGCGGACGAACTCGCGGGCGAAAGCTAGTTATAAATAAGACTCAAGATTTAGTTAAATATTTATTTAGCAATAAAGTTCAGATACATTTCTTACACTAGGAAATATATAAATATGTATTACAATGTTAATTTGTTATACAGACATCTTTCCTTATACACTACAGCAATGGTATTATAAAACATGCTCTAGTATTTTATAACCATAAAGGATTCCAAAATAAAAATCTTTGACAGGTTCACAATAAAATCTCAAAGTAGATACCAAAAATCTTAGACAATATACTTAGATAGTGGATACACAACAAACCCAGCAGCGACTTTCATTATATTTTGTAATTTGTATAGGAACAATAGGAGTAGTAGGTCTATACGCGCTAGTATAGACATTACTAGCACCATTATTAACTTTACAAAATGTTTGAAACCAAAACTCTAAGCCGCTACGGACTCAAAGCAACTAAACATGAAACCTACCAAATTAAGGCTCGTATGCTGACTGCGTGAGCACTCTGAATAGATTTTTGTATGAAAATCTCTACTCAAATCTATGCTTGAGTAACGATTTTCTTTATCATACGCGTGCAAATGATATGTCATGTTACTGAATAAAATATATTTAAACTGCGTGGTAATGATAGCACGACTGTGAAGCGCTGCCATGTTTATCTCAGATCGTATAACCCTTACTCAGCTCCGTATAGTCTGGTAAAAAATACGCCCAGCTTACCCAAAGAATATGTCACACTGAGTTTTAACACTCCCAGGCTGAAATACTCAAAAGTCATTCAAATTTGAGCACCACTTAAAATTGCTCTGCCTCTGTTTGACATTACTCATTTGTAAGAGATGGCAATAATTAAAGCGGGACTTAAATTGAGTGGCGTTTGAATATTTGAGTACCATTCTTCCAAAATTACACACTGCAAATCTCGTTTTGTATGACACGTTTTGACTTCCATTTAATGCATTGTTGGCTTTTCGAAGGTACGAATCTAGTTCGAGAGTTTCGCCACACTCGAACCAATCAAATGTTAGATGTTAGGTTCCATGTTTAGACACAATTTAGTAGTCTAGTTGGGAGTAGCATCCGGATGTCTCTCCAATAGCATGGCGACGCCCTGTCCGCCGGCCGCGCAGGCAGATATAACGCCCAGCTGACCGTCCTCGCGAACTAAACGGTTGGCTGTGTGCATCGCCAGACGGACCTGAAGAGACAAACATTATTAACTAGTAGTTCGCCCCCATCATATGACACCCCACCTGATATTATTATACGACTTTTTTTTTACTCCTTTTGGACCCTCAACTTCACGACCCCTTGATCGATTTACTTCATTTAATAAAACAGTAAAACTTAAGAGTGCTATCCGTATAAATACCAAATTTTATGAATATCAGATGAGCAGTTTAAAAGATCTCGAAGAACAAACATACAAAGCATACAAAGCATTTTTGTCCAAGTTGTCACTAAGATCTCGTTCGCTTCGCTCACTCAATCAATAATCCTTTACTCTCTCAGGGTGACAACGACAACTTCCTAAAATGACAACTTCCGAAAACGACAACTTTTTAGAATGTGAACTTCCGAAAACGACAACATCTCAAATAGTCAACTACCTAAATTGACAACCGCCAAAATTGAGACACTTAAATAATGCGTGTTAGCGAAATACGCAGTCACAGCACGTCGCAGTTTCAAATGCTCATCAGGGGTATGCAACATGCAGCGCTGGACATATAATTGTATAGAAAACGTCTAGAATGGTCTCTTGTTTCGTCGCAGTCTGCCTCAGCGGCGAAAGGCAAACGCGGTACGCTGCGTTGAGCCGCACATCGCAGCGTTGTACGACCAAAGCTTTACGCTCATTTCAGTAGAGATTTCACTTTAATAGAGATAACTCTATTACGTCGATAACGTGTTTCACCAGTGAGTGAAATGAGTTTTTGGCCTAGATATGACGTCATCTCTATTAGAGTAAAATCTCTGCCGAATTTTGACAGATTTCGTGTCATTTTGTACTGCAACATGACATGACTTCTGTTAAAATCTATGGATCCGGATTGAAACTGTGGTCGAGAGTAACCCACCTGAGCTGAGCCAACCTTTTCAAACGAGATATGACGAGTACTTACGCCAGTCGCCGCGAAGGGATGTCCGATAGACAGAGATCCTCCCCACTTGTTCCATTTGTCGAGGTCCGGAGAGCCGACCTGGAAGAACACATTTTTAGGTTTCACTAATATTTCTGCGTGGATTTAGCTACGTGCTAAGCTAAGATCAGTAACTAAGCAGACACATATAATTGAAGATATGAATATAAATATATAGAAAGAGTAAGTTGTTGGTGAAGTTTACTGGGCCTTATCGCTCAACACTTTCGACATTTTTAAAAATATCAAAATACTGAATGTCTTGAAAAATAGCAAACAATTTGGAAAACAGCGATTAAAAGCTTCAGTAAAAATATCATTTGGATTCAAATATATTTTCCAAACTGAAAAAAGTCGAAAAATAAGTTAATTAATTGTTTCGTCGGAAAACAATAAAATACATGGAAGTATGAGATTGAAAGCAAGTGTAGTGTTATATTAGTAGTTACCTTCCCCTTGCGACCGAGGTACGTCTGTCCAAACCAATCAGAGTCCATCGCCTTCAGGTTGGCTAAGATTTGACCCTGGAATAAAAAATGTACTGGTTTATGTTTTCACGTCACTTCAGCCAAGTGCAACTTAATGCATAAATAGATATATTCTTTATTGCACACCCAGAAAAGAAGAAAAACAATAAAAGAGAAATAAGTTTTAAGTATGAGGTACAGTGGGCGGTCTTATCGCTATAAGCGATCTCTTCCAGGCAACTTTTGGATGGACTTTACATAAATATATAAATAAATATTCACATATATATATTTTTTTGTAAATACATACTTATGATACATATTAACACAGAACAAACATCTATGTTTGGCACACACAAATGTTTGTTTTCGGTGGGGATCGAACCCACGACCCACAGCACTGAAGGAAGGATTGGATCATGTAAATAATTTTTAGTTTGGTTTGCGCTGGATTTTCCTACTAATAACCTACAGCGAAGGCCTCGTGTATCTCCCAGGTGTCAATATCGCTGAGCTGCAGGCCCGCCTTCTCCAGGATCTTGGGGATGCCGTATGCAGGTCCCAGCAATAGCTGGTCCACGGGGTCCTGTTACACAAACATTGTATCAGGAGTGCACAACACTTTATAACGAGGGGTCCTGTTACAAAATGTTACTAAAAGTGAAAGCTGGGTGTAAAAGAAAATATTCTTTGACCTCCAATTTGTTTATTAGTAAAAAACAAAATTCAATAACTTATTTACATTTTATCTAACTACATACGAGCTGGATTCCATACTCCAAGGTCTCATGGTGAACAGCCTACTATGAGTGGAGTAATTTAAAGGAGTATTTTAAAGGGCCTTACTATGTTCAGTAAATTAAACTAAATAAGTACTAAATATTGGACTTAATAAGAGACTAGGAGATAATTGATGTGCGTCTTGTTACTGGGCACAGACCACGCATGCCTGGAGTGGTGGTAGAACCAACAAAACGTTCGCTAAATTAAATGTCTAACGGGCATATTGCAAGAGGAGTTAACAAAAAAGTTAAACTGATCGATTTGAGCTTTTAAATCTGTACACATTCACTTTCAATTTGGAAGTGGGGTCGCGTTTATATTGATATGAATAAGAAAATTACAACTAATACAGTATTTATAATATTCACAATAATAACAAAATACACATGAAACAGTTGAGCTATCTACAAACCGTTGCAAACAATTTATAGATTGCTCAACTGGTCCAAATCAGTAGCAATCGGAAGCATGCCCAGACACTGGCTGCATTGCCGCGCTGAATAGCAATGCATCAGCATTGCTATAGGCCAGCGTGTCAACGCTGGCCTAGATAATCATTTAATAATATTGTTAGAGAACATCCAGATGGTAGAAAAACATCACGTGACCCGGTGCATAAAAAGAGCCGGCAAGGCGGCGCGCGACCATTGAGCGACTGGATTTCAACGGAGACGGACGTCTATTATTGTCGGGGATCTTTATATTTAGGCTTAGTATCGTAGTTAAGTTACTGTGTGTTGATTTCTTGGGTTCAATATTAAGTGTTGGTTAGTGTTACTTTTAGGTTGATTAGTTGTTATTTTTTTTTAATAAACTTTTCTTGAAGTTCATAAAAATATATAAATAGATAATAATATGAACTTTCATACTGTGTGACATGAGCTTTATCGGGGAATAAAGCTCATGTCACACAGTATGAAAGTTTGGGAGAAAGTAATAGATAGAAGAATGAGAGAAGAGTGCACGGTTACCCAGAACCAGTTTGGTTTTATGCCAGGACGGGGGACAACGGATGCAATATTTGATTTACGCCAACTCTGTGAAAAGTACCGCCAAGCACATAAAAACTTGCACTTGGTCTTCATTGACTTGGAGAAGGCGTACGACCGAGTTCCCCGGAAAGTTCTGTGGTGGGCGTTGAAAGAAAAGAGAATGCCAGGTAAGTATGTAAGGCTTGTGAATGCGATGTATGCAGGAGCACGAACGTACGTTCGGTCCGAAGCCGGCGCCACCGACGAGTTCGATGTGGCAGTAGGCTTGCACCAGGGGTCGGCTTTAAGCCCTTATTTGTTCCTCCTGGTAATGGATGCTTTGACATCGGCCATACAGGAGGAGGCACCCTGGTGTATGCTGTTTGCCGACGACATTGTTAGATAAAATAAGGAATGAGTATATCAGGGGAAGTGTGAAAGTGGCGCATGTTATTGAAAAGATGAGGAGTGGTAGATTAGCATGGTACGGACATGTAATGAGGAGGGATGAAAGTCATATAACGAAGAGAGTTATGAATATGAGTGTGGCTGGGTATGCAAGTAGAGGAAGACCGAAGAAGAAGTGGTTGGATTGTGTGAAAAAGGATATGAATGTGAGAGGAGTAGATTCAGAGTTGACGAATGATAGGAGTGAGTGGAAGAAGAGAACATATTGTGCCGACCCCACCTAGCGTGGGATAAGGGCAGGGAAATGATGATGATGAAATAGATAATAATATGAATAAGATAATGTTACCTGAGCCACATAAGTGAAGTCGCGCAGGTAAGCCTTAGGCTTGAATCCGAGCGCCTTAGCCTTCGCCTCAGACATCACAAGACAAGCCGAAGCACCGTCGGTCTAGAAATAATATAAAGTTGCTATAGAAACTGCTAGAAGTTGTACGTGACTGCTAGAAGTTTTATGTGAATCTTCGAAGTTTTTTGTATATAACTTGTGTGTGTATGACTGTTAAGCCTGCTATACACGTTGGTCGAGCTAAGGCCAACGCGAGCGTAGGCAAATCGATGCAAAGCAAGTGCTACCGTCTAGACGTTCGGCAAGTCTACGCAAACTATTGCGTAAGCGGCCAATGAATGTGTTGGACGAGTGAAGCTGCCCACACTTTGGGTGCTGTCAGTTCTTGTTGTGCATTCAAACTACCTACGTGGTTAGCCGGTGTTTATTTGGTTCGAACAATATGGACGTAGAAGTTGTCGCAGCTGCTGCTATTTATTTGCTGTTTTTAATAAAATTGAGTTTTTTTTTCAATAAATACCTACTAAAACAAATTCCCAATCTTTTTCTTCACATAACTGGCTATTGCTACTATTTAGGTAGGTAGGTATAAGCTATTATTTTATTATACACGTGCGACCGACACTAACCGCGTAATGGCGGGCTGACAAACATGTGGACACGATTGGCCGAGTGCAGACAAGCGTCATTGATTTGTGCAAAAAAAACCGACACAGTTCCGAAGTGAGGCGAGTGGCCGCGAGTGGTGACAAGTCATTGCAAATGACCTTTATACACATTGGCGCTTGTATTCACTCGGCCAGCTAGGCGAGCGACACCGAGCGATGGCAAGGCCAGGCAAACATGCCGTCTACACGTTGGTATTGGCCCTCGTTCGGCAACGTTGGGCCAACATGTATAGCAGGCTTTAGAAATTTAGTGTATAAGAATGCTAAAAGTTTTGTGTATAAGACTGTAAGAAGTTTTATGGGTGACTACTAGAAGTTTTGCGTATGTGACTGCCAGAAGTTTTGTGTTTGTGTTTGCTAGAAGATTTGGGTCTAAGACTGTTAGAAGTTTTTTGTGTATATGACTGCTAAGCTAGAAGTTTTGTATATGTATCTGCTAGAGTTTTGTGTATGTGACTGCTAGAAGTTTTGTATATGTATCTGCTAGAGTTTTGTGTATGTTACTGCGAGAAGTTTTGTATATGTATCTGCTAGAGTTTTGTGTATGTGACTGCTAGAAGTTTTGTATATGTATCTGCTAGAGTTTTGTGTATGTGACTGCTAGAAGTTTTGTATATGTATCTGCTAGAGTTTTGTATATGTAATATGTATCTGCTAGAGTTTTGTGTATGTGACTGCTAGAAGTTTTGTATATGTATCTGCTAGAGTTTTGTGTATGTTACTGCGAGAAGTTTTGTATATGTATCTGCTAGAGTTTTGTGTATGTTACTGCGAGAAGTTTTGTATATGTATCTGCTAGAGTTTTGTGTATGTGACTGCTAGAAGTTTTGTATATGTATCTGCTAGACTTTTGTATATGTAATATGTATCTGCTAGAGTTTTGTGTATGTGACTGCTAGAAGTTTTGTATATGTAATATGTATCTGCTAGAGTTTTGTGTATGTGACTGCTAGAAGTTTTGTATATGTATGTATCTGCTAGAGTTTTGTGTATGTGACTGCTAGAAGTTTTGTATATGTAATATGTATCTGCTAGAGTTTTGTGTATGTGACTGCTAGAAGTTTTGTATATGTAATATGTATCTGCTAGAGTTTTGTGTATGTGACTGCTAGAGTTTTGTGTATGTGACTGCTAGAAGTTTTGTGTAAGTAACTTGTAGAAGTATTTGTATACAACTGCTATTTTCCTCATACCAACCAGAAAAGATGCGTTTGCAGCAGTAACAGTCCCGTGCGGCTTGATGAACGCCGGCTTGAGCTTCGCGAGCTGCTCCGGTGTCGAGACGCGAATGCCGTTGTCTTTGTCTACCAAAGCATCCTTGCCTTCCACTGTTAATTATTACAAACATTGTATTTAATTGAAAAGAAAATATATTTATTCACAAACTAAAACTGACTAATTCAGTATTTACAATATTTACAAAATACACATAAAACAGCTGAGCTATCTGCTACATAAAAATAAAATACAATAGTGAAAATAACTAGTTGTTGTTACAAGAGGTTTAACATAAAAACATTTATTTACACGCTTTATATTAGCTTCACTTGTATGTTTGTATGTTTGTAACCGACTCCTTTGGGCGCGAGTTTGACTCACTTTAAACGGCCAGATTTCATTCAAACTTTGTAGATATATCGAGAACCGATGACAATACACTAATTTGATAAGATTATTCCATTATTTTTCATAGAACCTGTATATAGTCTGGATTTGTTTTATTGGGCAAAAAATAAACTTACGAGAACTACATTCTGTTTATAGTTAAAGAGCTTACCCTTAACGGGGATGAGGTCGGTAAAGTACCCCTTGGACTGAGCCTCGTGAGCTAACTTGTGCGAACGAAGAGAGTAGTCATCTTGTTCCTGAAATGTATATTTTTCATAAATTACGTAATTAAAACATTGCTATTTTTCTATTTAATCTAAATCGTCCCACTGCTGGGCAAGTTTCCAAAAGACTTGCAATGTTCTCTGTCCCGAGCTTCCTTCCACCATCCTCTTTCGAAGGCGTCGTCACGCCAACGATTGCTTTTAGGTTTACATTTTCTAAACATTTAGTATATTGTACTTACTTACTAGTCCCAAGGAGGTTGTGGTGAAAACAAATTAGACAGGCAGGCAAATTATCTTTCCTTGAGAAGATATTATGCACATTTTTTAGTAAATGTTTTTTGGGTCATCATCATCATCAATCTATATCGGTCCACTGCTGGACGTAGGTCTCTCCCAAGACGCGCCGCTGAGCCACTGTTGTTTTGGGGTGATAGTCGCCATTAGAGAACTTATAGCTTTGTTAATTTTGCAAGGTTTTCTCTTTGCCACGAATTTTTTTTATTTATATGAATTCCAAGACATGGAATGATAACTTTTTAATATTTCTACAAACCTGTCTCGAAGCTCCGAAAGCGGCAGCTAATCTGTCAGCAGAGTGGCCCATAGTCTCTCCTGATGAGAACTCAGCTACAGCGGGCAGCTGGAACAATGGAATAACTTTAGTAATTGGATTGGTGACCGTTAGTGACATCTGAGCGCTTCCGTGCTTCGGAGGGCACGTCAAACTGTCGGTCCCGGCTCTAGCAGTCGTTAAGCCACGACGGAGGCCTTAAGACGGCCTAAAAACTCCGTCACCAGAGTTGGCCACTAACTCATACGAGCTTTCTTGCTTACTTTAGTAACGTTAGTAACACAACAATGCGAGCTTCGCTGTTTGGCGGCAGTTAGGTACCGTGGTAGAACTTCCTCGGACGAGATCTTTCACAAGAAGCTCTACTCTACTACTGACTATTAGCTATTGTATTTCTAATTTTAAACTAATTCTAATTCGTCGTGGGGAATGAGATCTGCATTGACGTCCCGCGTTGGGGTGCATATTGTAATTCTAATTTATTATTACTTTCTTCTTCTTCATCTTAAATATATAACTCTTTTGAAGCTGATTGATAATCAGCGCACAGCGTAAACTATAAGTCCTAGAGTTATGAAATTTGGAGGGTAGTATCCTATCCTACTAATATTATAAACGCGAAAGTTTGTAAGTATGGATGGATGTTTGTTACTCTTTCACGTAAAAACTACTGATCCGATTTGGATGAAACTTGGAATATATATTGTCCGTGACCTGGATTAACACATAGGCTACTTTTTATCTCGAAAAATTAACCGGATCCTACGGGACGCAAACGAAGTCGCGGGCGGCACCTAGTTATGAAATAAAATGAACTAGACTAGCCTGGAACCTCTAGAACTAACCTCGGGAGCAAAGAAGTCCGGTCTGATAGTAGCGAGTAACGACAATCGCTGCGCCGGCGTCTTAGCGCGGTTCACACGGAGTAGTAGCGATCGCATCTTGCGGGAATGTCGGATGGGCACGTCCGACATAAACTCAACGCCGCCGGCGACGATAATGTCGTACGCGCCGGCCGCTATCATACCGATGCCTGAGAACAGTTAAGTTACAAAATATTACTTATCAAGATATTAAACTCTTTAAAAATGGGTAAAGCCGCGACTCTCGGACCGAGCGCACTCCGATGTCTACTCAAACGCTACTCGTATTGTATAAACACGCATTCCGAGCGCACTCGGACGCCGGATTATCACTACATAGTATAAAGCAAAGTCGCTTCCCGCGTCTCTTCTAATGTCTGTACTTATATATGCTTAGATCTTTAGAACTCCACAACGGATTTTGATGCAGTTTTTTTAATAGATAGAGTGGTTCAAGAGGAAGGTTTATATGTATAATACATCATCATCATCACTGTATTGAACCCGTGCGAAGCCGGGGCGGGTCGCTAGTATAATTATATTTTGTATTTATTTCAACACACAACTTAAGTTGTAGTCAATTTACATACCGGTAGTAATAGCCTGGTTGGAAGATATACACGCCATAGTGACCGTGTGGGCCGGCGTTTTGTCGCTGAAGCCAGCAGCCAGTGCTGCCTCTCGGCCGATATTCGATGTCTTGACTTCTTGGATCACTGTGCCGTACACTATGTAGTCTATCAGATCCTTGGATATACCAGTTTTTTGAAGCAGGCCACTGTAAAGATTTTGGTAATGTCTCAAGAGTTCACGATAACAAAAAACAAAGAGGATTTTTTTACAAACAAAGGTAATGCTTAACATTATGTGGGTCATCAGTTAAATCAATTACTTTTTCTCATTAAAAAAACTAACTACTGGGTAGTTTACCAAAAGACCTAATGGATATCTACTGTATTTTCAAGAGAGCCAAGTACTTACTGTATTTTTTTTAAGAGAGTAAAGAAGTATGTAACACAAAAACAATTTTGTAGGTATGTTTTATGCAAGGGAATTCTTTATATCGCAAAAGAAAACCCTGGGAAAGGTACCAATTTTAATACGAAGGATCAAAAGGGTATTCTTCTGTCAGTACAATAACCTTGTTGACCTTAACTTACAGTAAAGAGTGCCGTGCCAGTTCATGAGGCATCATCTTGGAGTAGTCGGTGAAGGACACAAGGAACGGGGTTCGGACTCCATCAACCAGTACCACATTATGACCTGTCTTGTCTTTAAGGGTCTTCTTCTGCTGCAGTGCTGCGCCTACACTGAGCGCTCGTCGGGCTGTGTCTAAATGTAAAATAAAAGAGGATGAATATTTTATTTGTAAGGTTTGTTTTTGGTTTTTTTAATAGAAACAGTTTTGTATTTTATTTAGTAAGGCTTTGAAGGAGGCCTACGACTAGTATTGGTTGGGATGAAGTAGGCTAAAATTTTTTCTTTGTTATTTCTTGTAGGATTATTACCCTACAACCTTAGATGATAGTTAATGATAAGATGTAAAAACTGATAATTGATTGATTGATATCCATAGGTCACTGGTTCAAATCCGGCTCGAAGGACCATAAATATGTAGGATTATTACCCTACAACCTTAGATGATAGTTAATGATAAGATGTAAAAACGGATAATTGATTGATTGATAATATTTAATGAATACACGCGACCACGGTCAAACGCATACTGATAATTTTAGCATAGGCAATCATAAAAATGCACCGCATGCAAAGGTGCTAATGTGCAATTTAGGTAAATAGTACATTTCTAATAAGACTACTTATGTAGTATATAAGTTGACTTAATTTGTCAAAATTCTTGCATGACTAATTTGTCAAAATTCTTGTACGACTAATTTGTCAAAATTCTCGATACTTTCAGTAAGTTAATTATTTACTAAACTTACTTTATTACACGCTTTATATTAGCTTCACTTGTATGCTTGTAACAGACTCCTTTGGCCGCAATTTTGACTCACTTTAAACGGCCAGATTTCATTCAAACTTAGTAGATTTATCGAGGACCAATGACAATACACTAATTTGATAAGATTATTCCATTATTCAATTTGCAAAATAAGATTTTTGTCAATTTATGTAATTTTCATCTATAGTCGATAAGGCAGGAATTGATGTTAAAATTAATTTCTAACCATTATCAATAGCCAATAGCTCTAATATTAAAAATTTCCGAATACCAAAGAGAATTTTCAATTCAACAAAGCGTGTTTTTTAGTTTTTTTGAACTACCTATTAATTGGTACTTTATGGTTTTCTGGACATATGGTTAGCATCTAAATCATACAAATATATTGCTTGGTGTAAGCATGTAGGTACTTACTAGTTTCATGATCAATGGATATGGTACAAACAATGTGCTCATCTCAATGCTATCTATTTATATAGGTATAGAGTTGATTGGAATCTGAGGAAACTATTTATTTCCATTCATATCTTGGCACAGCAACATGGAAACTTAAATGATTCTATGCCAATTATATGAAAAGTCCAAAGTTTAACTTTTCAAAACATTCCTCTTTTGCTATTCAAGAAAATATCAGTTTTGAACGATACATAGGTATCTTTAGTAGCTTGAAAAATTGCTTTACACGTATAATGAACACCGGAATAGTGTTTCATTAGAATAAAAACAGTTATGAGAGAAAAATAAAAGTTTATCTTACCAAACTTTGCTATGGAACTCAGATGGGTTACTTTCGTTAGAGATTTCGCTACGTGGGATGCCATTGCTGTATTTATATCACTATATTATACAGCGGCTTTAGGTATTACTTTATTCTAGCAAATTAACGTGCGCAGATATGGAAAAACGAAATAAATACAAACGTCCAAACGAAATCACTCGCTGGGAGAAAGTTGGACTCTGACCAGTAGGGAGGGATGTTCTCCTCTCTGTTTGTTTGATCGATACCATACAACCTTACATCGAAACTTTATGTTCGATTATTCCACGATTCGTTTTTTTAATAATAAATAAAATAACGAATAACCATGGGTGCCGGGTGGGATGGGTTATATGATTATGTCTACAACACCTAAATTAGATAATAGGTAGGTCCTTTTTAACGAATATTAGTTAGTATTAGTTCTACAAAAAGATCACTAGATGGCAAAACTGTGCCAAGATTAAAGATTTCAAACACAGAGAGCCTTAGAAAAATGGGTAGTGTAGGTACAATGTATCCAGTACCTATAAATTTTTTGGGCCATTCTATTAGATTGACTTACTTCTTTAACTTACCGCTCCGGAGTATGTTTTATAAATAGTTTCTTAGATTTTCGATTCTTCACATCGATGTTACATGAACATCCCTAGCCGGTCGAAGTCGCTAGCTTACCTGTCTGTCACACAGACAAAAGTCAATGTCACTCATAATCATTGTTATCTAATGTTGCCACTAGAACTGTTTTTTTTTCGCTCCTTGGAGCAGGCTATGGTTTTAAAACCATTCCACCTAGTCTAACGTTGTTTTTTCCCATACGTTACCACTAGAACTGCGTCTGAGACCGTTACAAACTACTACCAACCCCCATCAACTACTACAACCCTCTAACCCCTCCTCGTCGTTCCATCGCGTGGGTGGCCGCCCTATACTCGCTTTCCTCTTAACTTTTGACTCCCCTCTAGAGATGAGTTCGATATATCGAAACAATGAAACAAAGCCATTGGCTGCTTTCCATACAAAAAAATCATAAGAATATTTTTATTGTATTACTAGCTTTGGAGAAATGAACTACATACAGCAGACACCTTTGGGGGGCCTTTGTTTTATAATAAATAAATATTTTAAATTTTATTATGAATTGTTACAGATTAAGCCCATTCAAGATCAGTCCAGTAACCACGACGACGTGCCGTTGACACATCCCTCACCAAGCAAACCTGACCATAGGTACCATGGTTCGTTCTAATAATTCACTATTTGAGTCTTTCTTTTAATTCGTTCATCATTTACTAGTTTATGTACTTATACATTTTTTAAATGTTGCAGAGTCTAGTCTCAACAAACTTGTGTCCGCAACAAGAAAATATTGCAATACCATCAACAAGCCAGGAGAGCAAAGAAAGATTTGATAGATCTTTATCACCTCCTAGTAAATTAAGAAAGGTGGTTATTTTACGAGAAGTCTAAAATATTCTACCAAAGCAGTCAACTGTGGTAAGCATACCTGCGCAAAAACAAATAATATTTATCTGACATACTGATTCTCTGTAAAACTGTTGTGAATGTAAAAAAATATTAATTACGTTTATATCCCTTAAAAAAATCTTACGTTTTGAAATAAGATTTAACCATTGTATTTAATAATAAATAATAATTTCAACTTTTATTATATTTGTTCCCAGTTTTTTTTATTACTATTAGGTACTAAAAAATACAAATATTTAAAAAACTACAAAATATGAAACTATTTAATTTCATTTTAGGCTATGAAGATGATGTAGAGCCTCTTGTCCATTCAGCGACTCTTAAGAAGGAGAAACGACTAGAAAATCTGCTGCGGAAAGAGAAGATAAAATCTCTTAATCGTCGCAAAAAATTGCGTGCTGTGCGTGAATCTAAACGACGATTAGTAAAAAAAACAGCGCACTTACAAGATATTATAACAGAATTAAAATGCAAACTACAGATGCAATCTGAAGAATTAGATTTACTGTCAAATATTGAATCTGATAATGTAGATTTTCTTAAGATACTTGAAAACGAACTGTCCACGAAAATATTCGCCATCCTTAAGAAAATTTGCATTGTGTTTGCATTTTTTAAGTCCGAAGGCCTATGCATTTGTGAGAAAGCAATTTAACACATGCTTGCCCCATCCTAAAACATTATACAGTTGGTATAAATGCGTAGATTGTGAACCAGGTTTCACAAATGAAGCTTTTGAAGCGATAAAATCGTTAGCTAGTAGATACAAAACTAATGAAAAAATATTATGCTGCCTTAGTCTTGACGAAATGTCAATCCGACAACACCTACAATGGGATGGCAAACGCACCGTCGGATACGTGAATGTAGGACATAATCTAGACACCGATAGTATGCCGCTAGCTAAGGATGCTTTGGTCTTCATGGTTACGGTGTTAAACTCCAGTTGGAAAATACCAGTTGGGTACTTCCTGACAAATGGTGTCAACGGAGACCAACGTAGTGAACTATTAAATAATTGTGTACATTTGTTAGTAGAATGTGGGGTAAAAATAGTATCGGTGACATTCGATGGATGTCCTGCAAATTTCGCCATGACAAAAAATTTAGGCGCTCAGTTTAATGATATTAACAATATTAATCCCACAATAACTATTGAAGGTGAAATCATAGTAATAATACCAGATGCATGTCACATGTTAAAACTTGTTAGGTTACTCTTGCCGACAAAAAAGAGATTTTGAATGAATTTCTTGGCGAGAAAATATCCTGGAATTATTAATTATTAATTCGGCCAGAAAAACAGGGTTTCTGGGGTTTTTAATTTCTATTGAGGCACTGAGAATATTTTTTTACAAGTACATACATATTGAAAATGCTCCTTTTCGATATTTATGCACTTACAAAATGAGCCAAGACCATTTGGAGGTTTTCTTTAAGTGCCATTCGCTCTAAAGGTGGGTTTAACAATAACCCTACTGCTCTGCAATTCGTATCGGCGTATAGGCGACTGCTGATTCATGGTGAATTGAAAAATATTTCTACAGGTAATTGCATACCATTATATTAATATTAATATTAATATTTTGACGTGCAAAACAAGTTCGATTTGTCGTAAATTAAACAGTAGAAGAGAAAGAATATTGGCTATGAATGACGAAAATCTCGATGAAGATCCAATTGTTGATTTGCCCGAGAGCCATGACTAAAAAATAATAAAATGTGACGAATGTTTAGGAGCAATAGTTGCAGTTGAAAAATTTCCGGGTTTTATTGCTCAAAAGGACGTTGGTGGATTACATTATCCATCACAAGATGAAGTCAAAATTTGTATGTTTGCCGAAAAAATTCTAAGACAAACCACATCAATACACGGCAATTCATATTTTTCACAAAAAGGCAGTTTACCAAATATGATATGCACTGTTTTCAAAAAGTTTATTGGTACAGATGTCTTCGCAGAATTGAAGGATCATATTAATGATCAAAGTCCTTTGGAAACCCATTTTGGATTATTAATCAAAGCCATTGCTTTTAGATACTTTGAAGTCAGGATTCATTATATATGCGTATATATGCATATATATATATATATATATATATATATATATATATACATATATACGCGTATATTCGCATATATACATGTGTAGATATGCATATATACGTATTATTCGCATACGACACAGGTAATAAAAAATAAATTACCACACAGGTGACTGTCGATGAAATACATAGTAGGTAGGTATCTATTGAATTGAAATTCCTTAGTTTTTTAAATTCTTTAGACCTAGATTGCTTACATACTTTTTTTGTAAATAGGTACATACTTAAAATACACACAAATGTTTGTTCTTGGTGGGGATCGAACCCACGACCCACAGTACGAAAGGCAGAACTAATACCACAAATTGATTCTTGTAGGTTATTTATCGATATCTTTATAATAATAGCATGGATGAAGTTGAAATTTAGTGTGCATATATTTGAATATAGGCTCTAATTCCTAGCAAAGAATCAGTACGACAGCTTTAGAGGAAACGAGTGTATTTCGGGGTCAAAGTAATGACATTTTTGGACAATTTTAAAATCGTTATTTCTCGTTAACTACTGAAAGTAGACTTTTGTAACTTAGTCAGCAGTTGCAACGTAATAAGAGGTACAGAATGACACTTTCAATAGGTTCTCCAGTGTTATGGTTAGAGCGCTAGGAGCGGTTTTAGTTTTTTAATAAAAGCCTTATAAATCGCGAATGAAGCCTTTTTTTGGAAAACAAAAGCTGGCACAAATTTCTAAATCAAAATACCTTTATACTGACCGAGTTTCATGATTGTGCGCCCAGTAGTTTCGGAGATAGCAAAACGTTACTCCAGCAAAAACTGAAATAACTTCGAAGCCCCAGGAGGCACAAATTCAGGAATTGGGGCACTAATTGGCACAAATTCTAGCCCCCTTTTAAGCTAACATTCATTCCGCTAGCTCAACCAGGAACGAAAATCGACCCAGCTAAAAACGTTACCCCAGCAAAAAGTGAATTTCTTGAATAACTCCGAAACGGCTATAGGCAAATTTAAAACTTGGGGCACAATTACAGGGCAATAGGCTCTAATTATCTGCATTTTTTGAATTTTCAGATTCAACACTTTTTTGCTGGAGTAACGCACACCGGTTTCTTTGTAATAGACCTCTTAACGGGACAGTGCCCATTATTTTCAGTGATTCCCAATTGCTGCTGTGGTCCATACATAAATCCCTAAAAGCTGACTAGCTCTTAATTTTCTTCTTCCACCCTATTCATTGCCAATCTCTTCGGAGTCGGAAGACCAGTAAGTAAATATTCCACCATAAGAGCCGCTGCGTCATTACGATCGTGCCCTATAAACACCAGGCTCGGTGAAGTTGTTGGTAGTTCTACTACAACCATAGGTTTATCATTTATTGAATCCATTTCATTCCAAATCGTTTCCAGCCCTAACTCTGAAGCAGCACAGGCTAGTTGGATCTCAGGGGGTTGACCAGCTTCAGCTGTGCTTCGTAGTGCTTCTAACGCGGCTGCTCGTTTAATCTCGTCGAACTGTAAAACCAGTCCGTGGTGGTATTCGGATATCTTCTGGCTGAGCGAAGGCCGCCATTGCAATTCCTTGCGTTCCTCCTTGAAACGGCCCAGCTTCTTGTCCAATGCGCGTTCCAAAGCATCTATCTGTAAGAGAATAAAAAATATAAAGATAAGATAATTTATTTGCAAAAACATAAAAATATTACCAGGCACGGTAGATTTACTAAAATATGGCTGGCTGACCTGGCGCTGCCGCGCTGTTTTAACGTCCATGCTTTTATTGATATGCTCTCAATGGTTTGTGTTAGTAACCCAGTAGCTGTGCTGTGTTGATAGATCTGAATTGAATGTTTTCAAGAGGAGATAGGTATTAGGTATCTTCTAGGCAAATGTGCTACACCGTCGACCACATCATCGCCAAACACCAAATGAGATAGTAGTCAAACATTTGCCTATAAAATGAAAAAAACTCGGTATTGCTTTGCACGACGGCGCACCACCGGCAGACCGACGACTTTGTGATCGTAAGGTGTCTTTCTGGAGTTCTATGGGGGAGGCAAATGTTTAGTAGTTGCTTTTGCAGGCTGATATGATAATGATAATTGCTGCATGCATCACGAGTTATATTCATCTTACCATTCACCGACATACTATAGATACGCGCCTCAACAAAGTCCTGTGTAGACCGCAGGCAGCCTCTAAGGTATTTATACATTGCTTCAGCAGCCATTTGCCGAGCGGTTTTCTTATTAAGTGCGGTGGCGTCGCGCGAGTGCGCACCGACAGATGCTCGGATGGTGAAACTGCGAAGGTGCGGTGGACCTGAGTCACCGATTAGGGTGTAGTCTGGGGCGGGTAGCTTGTACTCGTCACAGTATTCCTGTAAATGATTGTTAATAAGTTGTTACAAGTCTACAAAATGGCTTCTTTCATCGTTTGCGTGTTAACCTGTTCGTCCTGGATAAATAAAATTGAAATACAAGATGATATTTGAGATATGTTTAGGTGGTGCAGCTAAGTTGCTATTATTATTATTATTTTATACACAGGCAGCTTAAAGCTGATACATGTATATCACTTAATATTGTCTGTGCACTTGATTTATCTAGTCTGTTTTTAAATGTGTTAACCGTTGGAGCACTAATTATTGTCTCTGGCAGCTTATTCTATTTCCTATGTAGAATAAGATAAACCAGCTTACATAGAAAAGGCCATAGGTAGGAATTTTGTGGTACAGTTCGAAAATTGCATAGTGTTTTTATAATTATAATAATGTATGTTCGTTTGTAAGGTTTTTTTTCTAAGAGTGTAAGTATAATTATGTTTTTGTGTTTTTACATAACTTGATAACTGAAATAAATATTTTACCTTAAGTAGTGCAACGTAGCTATGCGCGTCGATCGCACTCGGCGGCCCTTGTCCAGCAATGCCCCCCATACCCTTCAACCCCCCCATTTGACCTGAAAAGGCCCCCATTTGACCCACCCCCCCTAATCCCCACGGCGGAGGTACAGAATGGCCGGCGCGGGCCAATCGTGTCAACAAAGCACTGGCGGCATCTTGTTTTGCTTCTTTTTTAGAACGGGCAGAAGCAGTGACCGACTCATCAAAAAGTGTACAGCGGTATTCAAATGTTGCTTGGTGTTGCGGCCCTGACTGGAAACAATGTTTATTATTATTATTATTTACTATTATAGTACACAGGCAGCTTATTAAAAGTAGAAATAACCAGACTTAGGAAAAACATCCAGTCGAACCCTTTCCCTGAGGGGGGCGGGTGCTTAGAGTATACCGAACCTTAAAACTCGAGATAAATAAATTTTCAAAATCAAATTAGAGTTTATTTGCAACTAGGTAAAATAAATTAACATTATTTCACAGGCAACTTAAAGCTGATATGTGTATGTCACTCAATACAGTCTGTCCATTTGGTTTATCTAGGCTTTTTTTTAAAAGTGTTTGCATTATATATTGAGTAAAATCACAAGGATTACATTAAAATAATGTATGAAGTCAATAAGCTTCTTTTTTTTTTAATCTTTATTTATTGGTGAGAGTTTAATCAACAAGATTATGCCACCCTCAACAGCTTCTTTGACATGACCAAATTGACCAAGCCTAAAATAATGTGATGATGTAATTTTTTAACAATAGGGACATTGAATACTTTTTCATGTTGATAACCTTGTATTATTAATAGTAGCCTGGATATGAATAGGTTCTTTGAAAAACTAAAGACACTTCACTTACTGAGAAGACTTATGAATATTAATTTTATGCATATTGTACATTACACTACCCATCTGAAGGAACCAGAGGGATGCGGGACAGAGGCATGAGAGATTGTGTTCACACTATGCTCATGTCAACTTCCCTGCCGTTTTCTGCCAACTGCGGCTGAGTGTGAACGCACCATTATGTTTCTTTTCAGTGGGGATCATCTTATAAGTACCTACTTTTATTTAAAATCCAATTCTAAGTATTTGCATGCCCATTAGGTAAAATATAATGCACTATTCCTACACTTAAGACCTAATCTGTAACATATATTCTTGCATATAAAACATATCTTTATCTTTATCACAACTCAATGTAAGAGGCAGAGCTTTACTGATGGAGCTGTGATGTGAACTTACTTGAGACAAGCACTCATACTCGGGCGTTCGGCCGAGTTTCACAGCCAGCTCCTGCAACACTGCTGCAGCTGTTTTCATTTTGATATTGGACCTGTAAAATGCAAAATAGAATTGAACTCCAACAAGGCACCTCAACTTTGATTTAGGTAACTAAAAAAAATTATTTTGTTGTGTAAACTTATGTTGCGTTCATAAAAAAATATACCTACTAGGATGAGTAGACCTTCTCACTCATCCTAGTATATAATTTTTTTTATGAACGCAACATAAGTTTACACAACAAAATTCAAGGTGCATTTAAAATGGCAATAAATGTAGGTGCTCCCTTATGCTTAAAGGAACAACCAAAAACTTATACAATAGCAAAGATCACGTAAGCTAGTAACAATAGAAAACTAAAGTAGGACGAATAACAAAGTATTGGTTCACGTAAACATACATACATACATGTACTAGGTAACCTAGTACCGCTTACTTTTATGCTTACTAGTACTTACCTCTTGAGCCCCGGTACTTTATAACCAAATATGTACTTTTTCGATAAATATTTGAATTCAAGCACCACTAGCACCATCCATTGTATTCCACTGTCTGTGGGTTGAAAAAACCTACCCACAAAACTCATTTGTCGGCGAACATAAAACTCTTTATAAAACGTAAACAAAAAGTGACGCGTGTAATCCGACACCGCTCGGGTACCTGAGACGGGCGGCCCGACCGTATCCAAGGTCAAGTGGATTGTTGACATTGTTTCAGTGTTTGAGTGTTGGGTCGAGTGATTTATTGCGTCATTCTCTGGTGAACAAACAAGGTTGTTTATAGTAAGAGGTATTTGATTTTGAATTTATTTTTTTGGAAAATCATTTTCCGGAAAATGGCGGAAAATTCGGAAATATTTTCAAATTTGAATTTGGAACTACTAATTCCAAATATTATAAAGACAGATAGATAGGTTGTTTATTCTAAATCCTGAGCCGAGATCATTAGAAACAAAAACAAGGTATTTATAAAATCTGTGGTCGGAAAGTGTAAACAAAATGGCCGCCGGCCCATAAGGGCCTTCCGAGGCTCTAGAGGTTAAATACCGACCTATTTATCGCCTCCCCGTCGTGGCATAGTCGGCCCGGCTTCAAGATAATCTATTCTAACTACATACTTCGTTGTACTTAAAGGTTTCAATTTTGAGGCTGTAGGTATATTCGCAAAATGAACAAACTAAAGCTTAGGTATCTTTCTGTTGAACTTACGTGACGAACACAGACTACTAGGATTAGATTAGGTAAGATGCTGGCGCATGTATCTTTGTTTATTTATTGCGATGATGTTATCAACAAGAAAAAAATAAATTTTAGTTTTTTCTCCCAGAAAAACAGAAAGACAGTGAAAGTGGGAGGCAAAAGTAAAGTCACTTTACTACTTTACTTTACTAAAGTGAACAACGTGACAACTTGACAATGACAACCTGACGGACTAACCGGAAGTCGGTCTGTACATAGACTAAAATTCGGTTCTGTCTGGGTTGGGAATAGTTATTTGTTATACAAGAGTGCAAAGTTGCTTTTTAACCGCGTGTTCAATTTGATGACCGAGCAAGCGAAGGATTCTAAAATTGAAAATTATAATCCTGAGCGTTAGTGAGGGAATCAAAAGAGCACGAGGTGAAAAATCTTTGCACTCGAGTGCAACACGTAACTTTTCATTCCACCTCAGCGAGGAAATGACTAAATGCAAAAAAAAAACGTTTACTATCACAAGATAGGTACTTTTATTTCAGTTTAGGTATTAACTACTACATTATGACAGGTAAGTATTACAGAATAATCACTCATTATAGTTTTTTCACTTGTTTTCAAGTTTCTTGTTTTTAATATAAGGTTTAACAATGACGTGATAGAATGCCGCGTAAAGAACCGCGTACAAAGCAAATTGAAAAAAGAACACCAAAAAGGTTCCGAGTCTGAGTTTTTAACAAATTAAAAAAAGTTGTATGATATATTCGGCACCATAGAGGTAGCAGTAAATAGGTTTAATGTTTTTTTTAATTCACAAACTTTGTGCACACGAAGTTCTAAATTCAATTTACTTTATCCTTTAGAGAATAAAAACGGCTTTTGCACTCAGATATTGAAGATCAAAAATACTCTTTCCGAGATGGTGGGATGAAAAAGTTCTTTACACTGTTGGGCTCGTTGTTGGGTCGATTTAACTTTGTGCTAGTCTAACAAAAAGGCTTCTTGAAGAAAAACCCTATACCTAAAAGTGTAAAATACAATCATTATTAAAAATTGCTAAATCACACACACAGATTTTAAAAAGTCTTGTCACCGAGGAAGTATGTGGCAATGCAAAAACTAAACGCACTAAAAAATAGGTTATGAGGGTAGATTGAAATTGGACATCCCAGACAGAATAAATTCCGTTATAATTTCTGCCATTTTGCCGGGAGCCACGTTGCGCTTAGGACAGGTCAACTGTATTTAAAATAATAATTCTATGGTACCTAGTGTGGCGTGACAAAGGTGAGTTCTAAATCTGATCAAGCTGTTTTAATCAAGCTTAAATGTTTAGTATCTATAAAAGTAAATGGTCAACGAATACTATTTTCTGTGCACATTTTTTGAGGTGACATTTTTCCTGTTGGTTTTTTGTAGAATGAATATCCACATAGCAATATTTTCGCTATGTCTGGTGTCATGCTTAGCGCAGTTCATGGATGAGATGCAACAGTTTGAAGGGGAATGCCTCGGGGAGGATAAGTTTCCTTGCATGGAAGGCGGGTGCATACTACAATCGGAGTACTGCGATGGCATCGTCCATTGTGAGGATGGGACCGATGAAAGTTTTTGTGGTAAAAGCGTATTTTCCTAGCATAAGCGATTAAGCGATCATCGTCAGTACATACCTAGGTACTTACCGATTTTATCTTTTACCAGTGAACCACCAGCCAGACATAAAGTTCTGCAACGAGACAGACCATTTCATGTGTCTGGACCGCAAGAAGTGTATCTCTAACAAGTGGATTTGTAATAAAGATGTAGACTGTGATGATGGCAGTGATGAAGTCAACTGCACTGCATTTATGGTGGCTGCTAATAATGTAAGTTTCATCGCATTGTCAGATACCTATGTATGAACTAAAACAATCTGGTAAGTAGGTACCTAGGTACTACCTAGGTGTCTGGCAAAACCATTCAACATGACGTAATTCCACTCCACACAAACAGCCTCTGAATGTTTTAGTAGGTAGGTACCTATGTGCTACACCTATTCTTCTATATTCTACTCTAACTACACATTTCATAGTAGATTAGGTGCTAGTGTCATCATAGGTACTTAGGTACCTACTTACTCCTTTTATTTTTCAACAGGATACCTGCAAAGGATTCAGATGCCGCGATGGTAAATGCATCTCTAGTCTTTGGGTCTGCGATGGCACCTATGATTGTGAGGATAGAAGCGATGAAGACACTCAAGACTTGTGCAGTAAGTACTGCTAGTAGGTGGCTAAGCAGAACCACAGATCATATAATATTATACTAGTAGCAGAACACAACAGAAGCATATTATGTAATTAGGTAGGCCTCAAAGCACGAATACATTTTTGGCCAATCCTAACTAGAATTACGTTGATTATTAGCAGGACTCAGTTATATTGTTTTATGTAGGTACCTACCTATTATCTCAGACATTTCTACATCACAGAATTAGACGGGTAAAAAATAGGTAACACATTTTATAATGATAATGCTATCACATTCAAGTGGTAGGTACCTAGCATGACGTATAGAGCTGTATTTTTATTGATTCATTATGATTTCAAATCCAACTACTTCCAGGGAAATCCCTTCTCCAACATACGATTATTGACGGCTCGTTTTGCCAAGAGCTCCCAGCTATCGGCGAGAGGAATTACAAGTGTAACGATTCTTCGTATTGCCTGCCAGCTCACATGATGTGTGACGGCATGACAGACTGCCGTGATGGGAGTGATGAAGGAATGTTCTGTAAAAACTGTAAGTTTACTTACCTAGTTTACTCTGTCATTGTTATAACTTACATATTTTTAATAAAGCCATATAACATTTCAGTTAAAATGAAAGACTAATATCAAAAGTGGGATTCATAAGAATATCTACCTACCTAGTTTAGAAAATGATGGAACTATCGCATACAAGTCTCGATCTTAGGATGATAGGCTGGCTGAGGTTTCGATGGTCATGCTGAAAGATTGCAGAAAATGTTACCTAAAATCTCATTTTGTGTTTAACTTTATTTTTACGACTTATCACAGTTGCTCAGCACTTTATAATTGACTGTAAATTATAGCAAGTAATCTACTTACTACGTGGTCAAAATATTGCCCAAATGTACAAAACAGTCAACACGAAATAGAATTTGAATTTTGCGGCAAAGTGAAATCACATAGTTTACCGGATATCAATATGTTTAGTTCACTCTCTGGAAGGGTTCACTTCTTCACTCTCATGATGACAAGAAAACGAACGAACTCTTTGTTGTTTAGTCTGTTACATTTTATTTGCATGCATTTATTTCAATCACTCATTCATTCTTCTTTTTTCTGAAGTGGGTGCCGGTTTTGTGTTCGCGTTTTTACGTAAAATTATAAATTCCAATGAAAAATGACCACTTCAGCTATATGTCGTGCGTGTTTATCAAGCAGCCACGACATGTTCTGTATTGCAGATACCGGACTTCAAGTAAAGTTCCAAACACTAACAAGAATCCAGGTGAGTACCTTACAGCAATACTCATATTTTTTGATCATCTTTCTTTGTTTTTATTAGTAATACAGTTCTTCCAGTATTTTTATTTATGAATCTTTCCACTTCCCTAGATCGGTAGGTAAATTTTAATAATGGTGGTAATTAATTTCACAAGTACCCTACATCGGCGATCATTTATCTAACATTTTTTGAGATTTGCTTCTTTAGTCTTGGTATCATGTTCTGCCAGGCAGGATTTTAGTCATTCTATAGATTCCCATGGTTACCCTAGAGTGCCTACCCCTTCTTACGGAAAACAAGCGTGATTTTATTTACATAAAACAATAACTAGACTTTCGGTTATGTCCAAAAATTATGAGTGTTTTTTTTTTATAACATCTAGGTAGGTACCTAGTGTAGGTAGATGGTACCTACCTAAAAGTTTTTTTGGAGATAGAGAGGCTTCATTTATCATATTATTATGAATAGTTTATAAAATAATCAACATAATACAATAAAAATGAATAACAAAAAATGCATAATAAAACAAGTAATTTTCAGCTAAAGTCAAAAGATGGAAGATCTGAAAAACTATGCTATATTTGCTGCGCACTTCTTCAGAAATTTTACAATTTTGTCTCCATGACACAGAACTCTGATCGAGTATTTACTATTTTTCATGCAAGAAACATCCTGGTAAGTAAATTATTAAATTCATCAAAATAATTCAAATAAAACTTTGTTTATTATTTAATTGTTAATAAATGCCTCACTGCCGAAACCAAAGATTGAGAAATACTTATCCCCTGCAGTGTGCTGATACAGGTGGTTACTAATATTATAAATGTACCCACTCCGCTGCAGTCAGCAGGGAAGTGGGCATGAGCATAGTCTAAATACAATGATGCCTCTGTCCCGGCTCGTTCATGTTCTTGCTTTCTGAAGAATAAAGGTGATATTCCTGTGACAATAAGTCCGGAATTAATCGTGCCGGCAGCGGCATTGACTGAGTGCACGCACCATTAGATGTTCTCATTCAGGTTGTAACTAGTGGATCAGTCTGAATGAAACTTGTAATATATGTATTTAGTTCGTAATCAGGGTTAGGTAAGCTACTCATCCTGAAAAGTCAGCGGGATCTACAAAAAAGAAAGGACAAACAGGCCGTGGATGAAACCACGAGCGAGAACTAGTATACAATGAAATTAATACTGTTAAATGTTTTTTGAAAAACTAGTAGGTACCTTTCCTTGTTTCAGGTATCAAAAAATACAGTATCTAAACTGAATCTGAAGAAACATAACTTCAGTTTTTCTCGGTTAAAATCTGTATGCATTGATGTTAGTCCTAAAACTCCAGTACCTGTGACGGATATTAAGAAAGAAGTCATTGAAATTAATAAAAATACATATGCAGAAGTTGTTCAAATCAGTGATATTATCAAGGATTATGAATATGATTTTGTAGATAATGATCTTATGATAGGGCAAAATCTAATGTCTGATAATTCAATAAAAATGGAACACTCTTCTGTGCATGATCACATAGTTAGTGATTCTTTAGTAAATTTGGTACATATTTCAGAGAAAAATCAAAACAGAGTTAGTAATACTTCAATGAATTTGGAACATTCACCAGCGGTTGCTACAGTGATACATCCACAGGAAATAAAACAAGAAATAATTGAAATTGATCAAAATAATGATGTAGTGATAATTGATGACAATGATACCTTACCTAACTTTGTAAACCATTATGTAAAAAAAGAACCTGACATAATAGAAAATCAAATTTACAATTTACCAGCAGTTGATACAGTGATAGATCCACGGGAAATAAAACAAGAAGCCATAGATGTTGATCAAAACAGTGACATACGAATGCTTGAAGTGAATGATATTTTAAATAACTTCAAAAACCAGTCTGTAAAAAATGAACCCATGTTAACAGAAAATAGAATAGCAAATACTTCAGTAAGTTTAGAACGCTCACTAGCAGCAACAGTGATACAAAACATTAAACCAGAAATAATTGAAATCGATAATAATACTTACGAAGAAGTATTTGAGTTAACTGGTAGTGTAAAAAATTACGAAAACCATTTGGTTAAAAAAGAACCCAACTTTGTTAGACAAAAAATCATTGAAATTAATGAAAATAATGATGCAGTAATAATTGATGACAATAATACTTTAAATAACTTTGAAAACCATTCTGTAAAAAAAGAACCTGTGATAATAGAAAATCAAATTTCTGATACTTCAGTGAATTTGGAACACCTACCAGTAATTCCTATTGTGAGGCGTCCAAACAGAATAAAACAAAATGTAGCTGAAGTAAATAAAAATATTTTTGCAGAAAGGCTAGAGATGACAAATCACTTTGAAAATAATTCACTAAAAGAAACTTATGCTTCGGTGAATTTGGAAAACTCACCAGTAGTTGCCACGGTAAGACATCCACACGAACTTAAACAAGAAATCATTGAAATTGATAAAAATACTTACGCAGAAATGCTTGAGATGACTGATATTTTAGAAAAATTTAAGCACCGTTCAGCACAAGAACTTACGATAGTAGAAAATCAAATTACTGATAATTCAGTTAATTTGGAACACATTCCAGAAATTTCTACACACTTACCATTAATTGGCACAATAAGTTATCCACACAGAATCTCGACAATGACACACCAAGATAAAGCTAGTGATACTTTAGTGAATTCAGAACATTTGCCAGTAGTTTCAATAACGAGACATCCACACAGAATAAAACAAAAAGTCAGTCAGATAATAAAAAAAAGTTTTGCTGAAAAGAAGACAACGAAGGATTCTGGAAACCGGAAAGAAAATAGTTTAGGGAAAACTGTAGTTTCCCAAATTAGACTTGAGAACAGGGTTACAGATACTATAGCAATTTCGGAGCCCACTCTACCGACTAACACATTTAGGCAACATCAAGCTAGTGTCATTTCAATGAATTTAGAACACATACCAGTCCATCCATCCTCCGCAATCGAAAACCCACACGCAGTTAGTGATAAAACAGTGAACTTTGGAGAGTCATTAGTGAGATACGAACCTAAAGATAATGATGTTTCAGTGAATCTGGAACACTCATCAGTAGTCGCCGTAGTGAGACATCCACACAAACTAAAACAAGAAGTCATTGAAATTGATAAAAATACTTATGCAGAAATGCTCGAAATTACTGACCTTTTAGAGAACTTTGAAAACCGTGCAGTAAATGGACATCCTATCGTAGAGGAAAATCATATTTGTGATAATTCAGTGAATTTGGAATATTCGCCAGTAGACTCCACAATGATTCATCCATATGGAGTTAATGGTACTTCAATGAATAAGGATCATTTATCAGTAAACTCCGGATTAATAAATCTACACAGCGGCAAGAATACTTCATTGAGCTTTGAACAAAATCCAGAAATCGCCACAGCGATACAACCAATCAGAACTCAACAAGAAATAATTAAAAATTATGAAAACAAAAATCTGAAAATACGTGAAATTAATGGTAATTTAAAGGACTTTGAAAATCGTTTAGTAAATGGACATCCTAAAATTGTTAACAATCATATATCTGATACTTCAATGAATTTAGAACACACTCCAGTGATATCCACTACATCCCCATTAAGAAATCATCAAGTTAGTGGTGATTCAATGAATTCACATAGTATTCAACACAAAGCTAATGATACTACAATTAATTTGAAACGATCTCGTGAACTCTCCACAGAGAGAGATAAACACAGAATTAGAGATAATTCAATGAATCCGGGACCTTCTTCATTGAGACATCGATACGGAGCAAGTGATACGTCAGATAATCGGAAACGCACCCCAGTAAGATCTCCAATGACACATCGACACAGAACTAGTGATGATTCAATGTATTTGAAACGTTCACGGGAAGCCTCCACAGAAACACGACGACGACACAGCTCTAGAGATGACTTGAAACGTTCTTCACCGCGACGACATAGAGATTACGATACGTCAAAACGCTTGAAACGTTCTCGTAAATCCTCTAAAGAAAGACGACGATACAGAGCTAGTAATGGTTCAATTACTTTAGAAAGTTATTCGCTGAGACATCACCACAGAGCTTATGATACGTCAAAAAATCGGCAACGCTCACCAGTAAGGTCTAAAATGAGATATGAACACAGAATTAATGAGGATTTAATGACTTTGGATCGTTCTCCACTGAGACATCAGCACAAAGCTAGTGATACTTCTGTGAATTTTGAACACACTCTACTGAGATCTCAACACAATGCTAGTGATACTTCTGTGAATTTTGAACACACTCCACTGAGATCTCAACACAAAGCTAGTGATACTTCTGTGAATTTTGAACACACTCCACTGAGATCTCAACACAAAGCTAGTGGTACTTCTGTGAGTTTTGAACACACTCCACTGAGATCTCTACACAAAGCTAGTGATACTTCTGTGAATTTTGAACACACTTCACTGAGATCTCAACACAAAGCTCGTGATACCTCTGTGAATTTTGAACACACTCCACTGAGACCTCAACATAAAGCTAGTGATACTTCTGTGAATTTTGAACACACTCCACTGAGACCTCAACATAAAGCTAGTGATACTTCTGTGAATTTTGAACACACTCCACTGAAACCTCAACATAAAGCTAGTGATACTTCAGTGAATATGAAACGCTCAACAGCCTCTACAGAGAAACATCTTCAGAAAGCTAGTAGTACTTCAATGATTTTGAATCGCTCACCAGTAGCCTCTACAGAAAAACATCCACAACAAGCTAGTGAGACTTCAGTGGATTTGGAGCAGAACCCTGTGAACTCTACATTAAATCCTTACACACTCACTGATACATCAGTGAATTTGAAACACTCTGTAGTCCTCATGGTGAAACATACAAACAAAGATGACGAACTAATACACCCAGGACTATCTCCCATTTCAAGTGACGAAGATGACGACTTATTTATTCTTAATCGCAAAGATCCACCTAGTCTTATAGACGAGGATAATCTGGCCGAGTGTTCAGAAAATGAAACGCCCCTTGTGATCGATGAGAAAGAGAGTGACAGCTTGGAACAATTACAACAACGTTTAATAAAAGAACAGCTTATACTAGAACAGTTATTGAAAGATGAGGAAGATTTACTAAATGGAAGTGAAACTTCCAAAGAAGAGAAACCAAATATTGATGAAAGTGATAACACTGGTTCACCGCAGGATAAAAAACATGAAGGTGGAAGTGGAACTCTCAAAGAAGAGAAACCAAGTATCGATCAAAACGATAACAGTGGTTCACCGCAAGAAAAACATGAAGCTAGTACATGCTGTGAAGAACACGCATGCATAAGATCAGACAACGCGAAGCTTAGACCTTGTGACTATGGACTTCATCGGGCAGCTGACGAATGTATGTCTGATGCTGCAATATTTGTACCCTTTGGCTGTGGTACCCACAAGTTCGACAATCTCAGCTCGATATCTAAGGATGATATTATTATGTCCTCTCCAAAAAAAGGAAAATACACTCGACACAAACACTGCAAGGCTTCACAATGTTACTCCTGCAGTGACTGCTACAGGACATATAAGAGTAGAAGGAATCTATACAATCACATAAAACAAAAACATTCTGATTTGCAAATACTAGGATGCAATAAATGCGATGTTATAATCACATCTTATACAGACTTTCTAAGTCACTATAAATTAAGCCACCCGGGTGAAAAATACCCGTGTAATAATTGTAGGATGAAGTTTAGAACGCTCAAGCGTTTAATGTCGCATAAAGATAATGATCATGAAACCAAAATTAAGCAAATTTATAAGTGCGGTACTTGTGATAAATCTTTTGATGAGCGTTTGGATTTCAAATTTCATGAACTGTTTGACCACCCACCCGAAATAAATAAGTATTCGGAACTTTTTTGAATACTAGTAGGTTATGATTCATTTCATCAATTTAAAAAAAAAACTCAGAAACTAAACTAAGAACTAACTAAATGCCCTCACTTGCTTGACGTGACTTTAACGTGACTAGTCTTAAGTTAAATAATTAATATATATATATAAAAGAAGAGGGACCTGATTTACCTATCACACTCCAGGCCAGACCGCTAAAGCTAGAGAGCTGAAATTCAGAATGTACTTTCCTTACATGGCACAGGCACCCGGTGTTATTCTTTGGGGGAATAACCGGTGTGGATTTCGAAATATTAAGACTTTGTAGACTTTACATAGGTTTATTCGTACTTTTGAACAATTAGGTAAAATTTTGAGTATTGTTGCTCGGTGTACAACACGAGTATTGTTGCTCGGTGAAATTGACAGGCGCTGCGCCGTAACACCCGGTAAGACGGGATTTTGAGAAATTTAACCCCTAAGTGGGTCAAACTGGGCCAAAGCGTTTGTATGCAAAATCGTATTCCTTGAAGTTACAAATATCAAAATCGGTTTGTTTCAAGCTTAGCATGTCCTTAAAACACAAAAAAAAAATACGAAAGGTGTAGGTAGGTAGGGAGTAGCGTGGGTAAAAAATACCAGCCTCTGAAGCCACATTTAAAGAAGTAGGTAGGTAAGTAAGTGGGTAGTAGGTACCTACTTAAGATCTCGCTACAAAGTTTGTATGTTGCTTTATTACTGAGTACCACGCGAGCAAAGCCGCGGGCGCTACAGCTAGCTGAATATATATATTTGAAATACATGAAATTAAAAATTAATTTATATCCAAAGTGTCACAAAAAAAACGTTGACTTTTCGGTAGATTTCACTCAACTTTTTAAAGAAGTTAAAAAATTTAATAATCGTCAACTTAAATTTAACAAAACATATTGTTTAAGCAACGCTAAATAAATAATTTAAAAAAAATAGCGAGAAAAATGTTATGCCGCTTGGGTTTCTGTATTTTGCCACTACATTCGGGCTGATGGGCGAATTGGACGAAGATCATTTTTCATGTGAAAAAGTTGCTCTAACTAGATTGTGGATATCCAAAATCTTTGTGTAGAGAAAGTTGCTCTAACTAGATTGTGGATATCCACAATCTTTGTGTAGAGAATTTCCTATAAACCGATATCGGTTTATAGAAAATTCTCTACACAAAGTCAATTACATGAGAAAATACGTAATAGTAGGTAGGTTAGTAGATAGTTCTTATAAAGTAGGTTAGTAAGTATAGGTAGGTACAAATTAATTGTATCGGTAGGTAGGTAGATTGGAGTCGGTAGTCGGGTAGATGTTTCGTTACAAGTAGGTAGGTACTCGCTTAATGCATACGTTCCGCAAATTACTAAAAGTACTAGTTTTCAAAAACATGTTGTAGTTTTGATTTGAATGCATTAAACGAGTTTACATTTTTTATAATGGTAGGTTTTTTATTATATTAGTTTTGCACCTTCAAAAGTTATAATTTTTTTACCATAATTATCTATCGATACTATTATGAAAGTGTAGAAAAACCAAAAACTAAAATTAAAGATATGGATAAACTAAATATGCAGATCTACTGAATAAACGATTCTGATTACGAAAGTCGAGTTTGTTTGTTTGTCTGTTTATCTGTTTGTCTGCTTGTTTGTTCGCGAATCACGCCTAAACTACTGGACCAATTTCAATGAAACTTATACCTTTCAGAAGCCCTTATCCGGATTGAAACATAGGCTATATTTAATTGAAATTAAAGACGTGGATTCTTAGATACAGCTAAACCGAAAGCAGCCTTTGACACAAGGTTCATCGTATATGTTGGTTGCCGGATATTTTTGTGGAAAGTTTCGCACGCGTACGAAGTCGCGGGTATCAGCTAGTAATTGTATAAAGCTCGGTTGCGTGTCGCGCTCGCGTCTTTTGTTTTAGGCCGTATTTTTATCAAAAACCCCTAAAAACCCCACAAACCCCTAAAACCCCTAAAACCCCTAAAAACTCTTAAAAACCTCTACGAACCCCTAAAAACCCTACAAACCCCCACAAACCCCTAAAAACCCCTACAAACGTAACAAACCCCTAAAAACCCCTACAACCCCTAAAAACCCCTACAAATCCCTACAATCCCCTAAAAACCCCTACAAATCCCTACAATCCCCTAAAAACCCCTACAAACCTCTAAAAACCCCTACAAATCCCTACAATCCCCTACAACCTCTACAAATCCCTACAATCCCCTACAACCCCTAAAAACCCCTACAAACCCTAAAAACCCCTACAAACCCTAAAAACACTACAAACCCCTAAAAACCTCTACACACCCTACAAACCCCTAAAACCCTAAAAACTCCTACAAAACCCTACAAACCCCTAAAAATCCCTACAAACCCCTACAAACCCTACAAACCCCTAAAAACCCTGCAACCCCTACAAACACTACTAACCCCTACAAACCCCTAAAAACCTCTAAAACCTTACAAACCCTACAAATCCCTTTCAAACCCCTAAAAACCCTGAAAACCAATACAAACCCATAAAAATCCCTACAAACCTAACAAACCCCTAAAAACCCCTACAAACCTAACAAACCCCTAAAAACCCCTAAAACCTTACAAACCCCTAAAAACCCATAAACCCCTACAAACCCTTAACTAATACTAACTAATCGTCTAATATTCAGGAAAATTATGACTTCAAAAATTCAAAATGGCCGCCGTGTCATTTCCGGTTTTCGAAACTTTAACCGATTGACTTCGTTCCAACGGGCTATCCGAATGAGATTGAGGGGTTTTTAGGGGTTTGTAGGGTTTTTAGAGGTTTTTAGGGGTTTGTAGGGGTTTTTAGGGGTTTGTAGGGCTTGTAGGGGTTTTTAGGGGTTTGTAGGGGTTTTTAGGGGTTTGTAGGGATTTTTAGGGGTTTGCAGGGTTTTTAGGGGTTTGTTGGGGTTTTTAGGGGTTTGTAGAGATTTTTAGGGGTTTGTAGGGTTTTTTGGGGGTTGTACGGTTTTTAGGGGTTTCTAGGGGTTTCTAGGGTTTGTAGGGATTTTTATGGTTCGTTAAGGTTTAGTTTAGTATAATGTATGTTTAGTTTTAAGTTGTAGCGTGCAATAAAGTATTTTCTATCCTAAATTTTTATAATATTTGTCGTAATGTTTAGTACGATTACGATAGTTAGGCTAAACAGAAATGATTTCACTACCTATATTAGTAAAAAGATTAAAAGCGGTTTCAATATCATCATTAGAGCTTTTAGTCAGTCTGGTTCGGGCTGATGGGCGATTTGGGTGATGACCATTTTTCTTTTGAAGTTGCTCTAGATCGTCAATACGTTTACTTAACCCAGCAATAAGTTTAGTATTAGTGATAAATTTTCCAGTAAATTAACAATATCGTAAGGGTTCTTTATCTTTTGAACCAGTAACCTCAACCAATGAATCAAAAAATATTTTTTGAAGTGACGTGTCATCTTCTTCAGAATACGTATATAATACGTAATCGAATGTATACATAAAATCCTCTCTTATCTCTCTAATAAATATTGACCATATAATGATATGATTCTTTAGTATACCATAACAAGACGTGTCTACTACTCTAGTGTTTTGTATTATTCTCTCTGCCCATAAACAGTCCAACTCACTTTGTGTTCCACCAGGTCTTTTACGTTTAGGTATTAGATTCATAATCTACTGGAGGACTATTCCAATGCGCACTCATTGCACTCTCTGTGCCGGGGATACCTTCTGTCTAGCCGTTCCATCTCTCTGTCTCAGCTCTCGTTTTTTGTTCAAAGATTCTTCTGCTGGATTTTTCTGTCTTTCCATTGCTATTGGGATGTAAGGGAGCTTCACAAAACCTATAGCTCCAATTGTCAACGTTCACCTGCACGCGGTACATCCTGCAGTAACTAACGAGGCTCTGACGACCGTTCGACGGCGGTAGGTATAGCCCTTCCTCAACTTGGCACAGTTAAATCCCCGGCCGCTGACGGGCACCAGCGTCAGCGACGCGACAGAGTGTGTAATTTTGAATCTTCTACGAGTAAATAATATACAGTAAAACGCGAGTATTTCATTATTTTTAGTTTTTAGGGTTACGATCCCGTAGGTTTTCGAAATCCTTACGGTGCGACTTTGTCCGTCCTTCGGTCTGTTACAAACCGTATTATCTCAGAAACTATTAGAGCTGCTGACTTGAAATTTGGAAAAGTAATAGATTTTGTTGTATTAATTTATGTCAATACTAGCTGTAGCGCCCGCGGCTTTGCTCGCGTGGTACTCAGTAATAAAGCAACATACAAACTATGCTTCCCGTTGACTTTAGCGAGATCTTAAGTAGGTACCTACTACGTACTTACTTCTTTAAATGTGGCTTCAGAGGCTGGTATAGTATCTATTTAACTTTTTTACCTACGCTATCGCCCTAGCCTACAACCTCAGGATATTCAGGATACTAGTGGCTCTGGGAGCTGTAGACCTCGCGAGCATACTTCGAGAATAGTTACTAATTTCTAATTTAAGGCTTATTATTATGCTGATGCTCTCATTCAGTGAAGGAAAACATCATGAAGATAATTATCAGTTAGTATTCTAACAGCGACGAAACGCTTGCAGCCTGTCACGTATTGAAAACTAACTATAATGCAAAATGTTGTGTGTGTGTGTGATGTGATGTTTTTTCTATTTAATTTTGTAAATTTTTGAGGAATGTAATGTGCAAGTGCATTTTCCGTTTTGTGATTTTTTTGATCTTTTTGTTTTTTTTTGCATCATCTTGTGTAGAATGAGGTCCTTTTGTGTTTCTCTCAAATTTTATTGAAAACCATCGATTGTTTGATGAGCTATCCTGTTCATCATGCTGAAGATCCTTATCAGATCTTCGCCAAACTTTTATGAGACCAACTTATAGTTACTACCTTTCAAATAAAAAAAGAATAATCGAAATCGGATCTCATTTGGTTAAGATATCCAGTATATCAAATAGCCTCCTTTTTGCCCTTATTTTGGGGGAAGTACCCCTCCAATCAAAAATCCCCGACGACAAAAAAATTCGAATAAGTCATATATAACCTGTGTACCAAGTTTCGTCCAGATCGGTTGAAAAATGCGACCTGTAGAGGAGAACAGACAGACATCCGGACAAACGCATTTTTGGCCAATGTGGAAACTGAGACGCTTCGCTCGCTTCGCTCGCTCGGTCAATTATATGTTTTAAAGTTATATTTCTAATGCGACTTCCAACCAATTTGCTCAACCGTTTAACGCTCCTTACTACCACAAGAAAATTTTAAACACAAAAAGTTGTGATTTCGGCCAGGTTCGAACTGGCGAAACTATGCGCGATATTTTGTATCCCCTGACACATTAATGTACAAAAGTTACATACCTACAGGCTGTAACAAAAAAAGTGATCACAAAATAGTTCTGATTTGGGCAACATGAGCATAGAACCTTTTCTAACTAAATAAGTACTGCATATTGGTTAGGTACCTACATAAAAATAAATACTAAATTAATTTCACATTAAACACACAGCGAGAGTGAATGCGTGGCACTCGAAGTATAACTTCTTCCGCGCGGAGGGACTTCACGCACTGGTTTTTTTTTAACCGACTTTAAAAAAGGAGTATGTTCTTAATTCGGTTGTTTTTTTTTAATGTTTGTTTCCTCAGACCTCCGTCATTTATGAACCGATTTGAAAAATTCTTTTTTTATCTGAAAGAGATTGGTCCCATTTTTTTAAATTAATGTTTGTTACCTCAGAACTCCGTCATTTATGAACCGATTTGAAAAATTCTTCTTTTTCTGTGGTGTTTACGATCAATAGAATAGTCCCAATGAACTGCCATCATCATCATCATTTGATGATGAAGGCGTATCAAATTGAAGTCGGGTTTTCCAGTTTTTTAAACTTATAAATTATTAAACTGAAGGTTGTACAGAGTTCATTTGATTGATGAAAATTTATATCCAACTTTTTTATTTAGTTAAACATGGCTTAAGACTGTTTAGCCAGGTAAAATAAAAATTAAAGTGCATCCTAAGGTCCCAAGGGCAGGCTCTAAAAATATGCAACCCTTTAGGATAAAAGAAAGGTAGGGTATCATTTCAAAGTGTTCTAGTGATCAACCCGTTTTTTAACATTTCTTTAAGGTCCTAGCAATTGCTAGGACTTTAAACCTTTGGTATGGTAATATAATTACATTACCATAATCCAACGTACTTATAGGCAAAAAGTAAAATTAAAGATATGCAGATCTACTAAATAATCGATTCTGATTCCAAAAATCTAGTTATACCAATCAGAAACCTTTTTCCGGATTGAAACATAGCCTATATTTTATTGAAATCAAAGACGTGCATTTTCTTAAATACAGCTTGAACTCTAAGCCAAAAGCAGCCTTTGGCACGAGGTTCATCGTATACTGGTTGACAGATATTTTCGCACGCGTACGAAGTTGCGGGTATCAGTTAGTTCCAACATAATATAATAAGTAAAAATCACAGTTTTATTACATAGGCCACATAAACATAACAAAACATTTTGGCTGCCGCAGGATCTAACACCACACGCGTACGAAGTCGCGGGTAACAGCTAGTATAAAATATATAAACATAAGCAATTAAGTTAGCTGATAAGTAATTTATAAAAAATATATATTTTTAAACTAAATTGTTTTTTTTATACCCCTAACTTGACATTAAATTTATGAAGGACCTATAAGCCTACAATTTCTACAATAGGTATGTGTATATTTATCTCGTATCGCTTATTTTGCAAAATTGAGTGACATAACTGCCTATTTTTTACCTATACTTTGCAAAAATTCTCAAAAAAAACCATCGTAAAGCATCGTTTCGGTGATCGTAACGCACAACGCTGCTGTATGCGGCTCAACGCAGAGTACCGCGTTTGCTCCTCGCCGCTGACGCAGACTGCGACGTAACAAGAGATCATACTCGACGCTTTCCATACAGTTATGTGTCCGGCGCCGCATGTCGCATACTGCAGCGTTGTGCGTTACGATCGCGAGACCAAAGCTTAACACTTCTATTTTTTTCAGGGGGGACTATGTGTAAAAACTACAAATGCATTGGCGACGATACCGAATGTTCCCCTGAGCGGTATGGCCCAGCTTGTCTCTGTCGACCGTCATCAAGCAGGGTTTATAATTCCCTCACACACCACTGCGATGATGTTAACGAGTGCTTGTTAGAACGGCCTCAATGCTCGCACAAGTGTATCAATAAAGACGGTCATTTTGTTTGCGAATGCGATGAGGGGTACAACAAGGATGAGTTTGGATATCTGTGTTATGCTAAAGGTTAGTGCCCAAAGATACGCCGCCGCGTTACGTAAATGTAACGTATTCGAGTTATATTGCTCGTCAATGCCTTCTCGGCTGCCATCGGTTGTAGCGTCACCGCGCAGTGTATCTCAGATACGCTTGCGTTACGATACGTTTGCCGTCACCCCACTGAAAGTAGCCGCGTTACGTAAAGCTAACGTATTCGAGTTATATTGCGTGTCAACGCCAGTTTGACTGCTGAACGTAGCGTCACCGCGTATATAGCGTCTCAGTGTATTTCTTACGTACCAATAGGTACGTCATATTTATTCGTGCTGGCATGATTACCAGAGTTTTGAACTACACTACCATTTTCACTTCGCTTTTATTTTGTTGGTCCAGTCTTTTAACTTTGAAGTGCTCGTGGCGTAGCCGGCTTAGTCAATCTTCACCGATTATCTAAGTTAAGCGACGGTCTGCGCGGTAACTATGGGTAACCTTTCGTGGCATTTACATCTGAGCGCTTCCATGCTTCGGAGGACACGTTAAACGGTCCCGGCTCCAGCAGTCGTTAAGCCATGACAGAGGCCTTAAGGCGGCCTAAAAACTCCATCACCAGAGTTGGTCATCGACTCGTACGAACTTGCTAGTCTTTTCACTCCTGTAATACTGTCTTCTGTTTTCAGGACAAGAAGCCATGTTATTTTTCACCACCCGCAATGAGATCAAGTTTTTGAAAATTAAATCGAAACAGTTAGTTACCGTTGCCACTGGTATCAAACAGGTAATATAAGAAAGTTTTTTTTTCACCGGTGGAAATCCGCACGCAGTATACTATCTATCTATCTAATCATCTTATGCTCCTCTTTGTCACGCGATTCTTTCCGATATGTGCCAATCGAATCCAGTGTGCTCCTGCCACTTGTACGATATCGTCCACCCACCTGGCTGGTACTCTGTCTCGACCTATGACCCTCGCGAGGCTACCACTCAGACTGATAAAGAAATCAAAGAAAAAATTTTCATACAAAGGATCAGTGCTGCATTAAGTCAGCATACTGGGCTTAGAATCAGTTCATTTGTTATCCAGATAAACCAAGAAAATAAGCACTTCCACTTTATCTCTTCTTATTTTTTCATAACTGATTAATTTCGCAGGCCCATGGTGTTGCATACGACGGGAAGTATTTATACTGGGTGGAAACTGCTCAAGGACACCAGTCAATTGTCAGGGCGCATCTAGAAGATATTGAGGGCACTAAGGAGGTTTGTATATTCCTGAATCTCATGCTGCATTGATAGAATCTGACCATGTTACTTTTGCATTTGTATGTGGTATCATGGTATAATCTTTACATAGTAATTTTTTTAGACATAGGTTGTCAAATCGTCCACGAAGTCTGATAGTGTTTACAACAATAAGTTTTCGAAATCAGTTCTATTCTAAGAGCATACTTAGCATACTTTAGGTAGCCATACTAAAATATTAAAAAAAAATAGTTTCTGAGATGAAACCAACATCTCCATAGATGCTGCAGGTCGATGTTGTCAACATCTTAGGTAAAAAATGACACAAAGTTTCAAAAATGTTTTATGACTTGTTACTTTTCATTTTCTCAGTCAATCAATTATAAAGTACTAGGTGCCGCCCGCGACTTCGTTCGCGTCCCGTTGGATCCCGTTAATTTTTCGGGATAAAAAGTAGCCTATGCGTTAATCCAGATCACGGACAATATATATTCCAAGTTTCATCCAAATCGGATCAGTAGTTTTTACGTAAAAGAGTAACAAACATCCATCCATCTATCCCTAGTTACAAACTTTCGCGTTTATAATATTAGTAGGGTTTTCAAATTATGAAAATGCTATCAACCTCTATGCTAACTATACCAAGTAAAGGTATTTCTTCAGTGTTTTGTAGAATAGTACAGAATTCTACAAAACACTGAAACTCATTCGATTTTTATTTTTGATAGGTTCTAGTCGGGCTGGGTTTGGAAGACCCAGGTGACATATCGATAGATTGGTTGGGCGGCAATTTCTACTTTAGCGACGCAGCTCGAGGGACTATTTCTGCTTGCCGCCTCGACGGAGGAATTTGCACTTCTCTGTCTTCTCAAGCTAAACATCCTAAGTATCTAACGCTCGATCCTAAAAATGGGTAAGTGATATTTTAATTTAGGAGAAAATAGAAAAGATAAAATAAAAATTAAATTAAATTTTTATATATTTTATTTTATTTATATTTTTAATAAAATAGATAAGTTTCAACTATGTATCCATTTGCGAGGACCTATAATTGGCCCATCCATCAGACACTTAATTGTAAGTAGCTTATGGCCGAATACGCAAACGCCACTTAAATTAAGTTCACGCTTAAATTATTGCCATCTCTTACAAATGAGTAATGTCAAACAGAGGCAGAGCAATTTTAAGTGGTGCTCAAATTTGAGTGACGTTTCAGTATTTCGGTCTTAATCAGTATCATGGCTATATAATCAGTATCATCTTTCATAAAATATATATATATAGATATAGAGGAAGAGGTAGGCCCAAGAAAAGATGGATGGATTGTGTAAAAGATGATATGCATAGGAGAGGGGTGAACACTGAGATGAGGGGAGAATGGAAGAAAAGAACATGTTGTGCCGACCCCACCTAGTGGGATAAGGGCAGGAAGAAGAAGAAGAAGAAGAAGATATATATATATATATATATATATATATATTCATAAATATATATATATATATATATATATATTCATAAATATGACCACGGCTATCCTCTGAACATCATCACAATGACATGTACATAACAATTTCAGATGAGAATATTTTCTTGTTTCATACCATACATTTTTGAGTGTGATATTTCAGTAGTCGAGTTCTACTTTTTGAAATAATTTTTGTTATTGTTTTTATGTATCAAAATGGAACAAGCTAATAAATAATAAATAAATATTCATGAGCATTTTACACAGCGCCATCAAGACCTAAACTTTAATCAGTGTTTCAATTACGCAACATTCGTAAAACCGCATAGCGAAATTTAATTCAATCGCATTCTTATCGACTGTACATTTCTTTAAGTTTTTCTGTTTAAATTTGAACCGTATAGACCAGGGTATGAATCGGATATCATTGTATGGGATTTCAAAATTAGTTTTTATGATTTGCATAACAAATGGAAGTTACGAATCCTCTATAACCCGATCTCCCACCGATGTTAAGTAGTACTTATTATAACGCCTATAACGATTGCTTCGCTGAGCATATCCACTCAGGACGTGCGCTGTGATGCATTTCACTGCGCCAATTCACAACCTCTACTCTAACAAAGAATTTAAAAAATCATAGTGCATATTATATACAGGAAAATATATATAGTATAAGTAGTTTTATAATTTTTCGTATATACATCTTTGGTAAGTAGATAAAAACACGCCACACCACCTTTTTGCACGCCCAGGAAGACTGGTAGACAATTCTCTTAGCATTAAGTCCTCCTAACTTGTTTGTGTGATAATGTCGCCGTGATAATGTCTGCCAACATGGACGGTACCAACGCTGAAGTCATAGTAGACACCTTGGAGACATTTGCGACTGGACTCGCACTAGGAATTAAAATAATCATATTGCATCTACAGTAAAATGTACTGGGCTGACTGGTTGAACCGCGCCGTGATAATGTCTGCCAACATGGACGGTACCAACGCTGAAGTCCTGGTGGGTACCTTGGAGACATTCGCGACTGGACTTGCACTAGACACCCCTAACTCGCGGCTCTACTACGTCGACAGAACCGTCAAGGTTGTTATGCTTCACGGGAACAATGTATATGTGAGTGTTCATAAACAAATCCCAAAGACCCTTTGTATACATGTAGGTACCTTATCAAAGATTGCTCGGTGGAATAACAATTGTTGTGTGTACAATGTGCAATAACATTGCACAAGGTAACTTGTTTTCCAAACGAAAAGTGGAAAATAAGTTAAAACACTACAAAATGGTTTTTTGATCGGAAAACTTGTTTGGTATTAACATCAAAATTATATTTATGCTAAACCTCGTGCAGTGTTATTGCACACAAGATTTCCGATTTATCATAAACAAGCTTCCGCCCGCGACTTCGGGGGATTTTCCGGGATAAAAGTAGCCTATGTGTTAATCCCGGTCACGGACAATATATATTCCAAATTTCATCCAAATCGGATCAGTAGTTTTTGATTGAAAGATTAACAAACATCCTCACAAACTTTCGTATTATTAAGTTCGCGCCCCGTTGGATCCCGTTGATTTTCCGGGATAAAAAGGTAGCCTATGTGTTAATCCAGGTCACGGACAATATATATATTCCAAGTTTCATCCAAATCGGATCAGTAGTTTTTGATTGAAAGAGTAACAAACATACTCACAAACTTTCGTATTATTAAGTTCGCGCCCCGTTGGATCCCGTTGATTTTCCGGGATAAAAAAGTAGCCTATGTGTTAATCCAGGTCACGGACAATATATATATTCCAAGTTTCATCCAAATCGGATCAGTAGTTTTTGATTGAAAGAGTAACAAACATACTCACAAACTTTCGTATTATTAAGTTCGCGTCCCGTTGGATCCCGTTGATTTTCCGGCATAAAAAGTAGCCTATGTGTTAATCCAGGTCATGGACAATATATATTCTAAGTTTCATCCAAATCGGATCAGTAGTTTTTGCTTGAAAGAGTAACAAACATCCATCCATCCATCCTTACAAAATTTCGCGTTTGAAAGTAAAAGTTAATTTATTGGGCACAAAATTATTAAACAATACTACTAGTATAGTATTATATAATCTGTGACAATACCTACTTATCTATACTAAGCAATTAAAACATTTAAATTGAAATGTAGTAATTTAAATAATTTCAGTGCGAAGCGCTCGTGGCTACGCTTGCTAGTCAATCTTCACAGATTTTCTAAGTTAACCGATATTCTGCGCGGTCACTTTTTAGATGGGTGACCTTTAGTGGCATTTACATCTGAGCGCTTCCTTGTTTCGGAGGGCACGTTAAACTGTCGGTCCCGGCTATAGCAGCCGTTAAGCCATGACGGAGGCCTTAAGGGGGCCTAAAAACTCTTTCACCAGAATTGGTCACTAACTCATACGAACGACCGACCGACTTCAGTGACTTTATATCTTCACAAAATTTTGAGACAAGGGACAGCTAGTACCTAATCTATTTTTCAATTGATTTCAGTCACTATTCGACGAACCATTCCACCACCCGTACGCGATCGCGGTGTTTGAAAACACCGTTTTCTGGAGCGACTGGACGTCCACCACTTTACAGAGTACGGACAAGCTTCACGGCAGTCAACAGAAGAGGAATGTTCTACTCTCTATGAATACACCTGTTTTTGGTAAGTCTTTGACAAGGACTTTAGAAAGTACATCGCTATGGAAGGACTAGATTTCACCCCCCTTATGAATGTGACGTTCTAGTAGGTACACACGATGTCACATCAAGTCACCCTTGTACTTTGAACTATTAGAAGTAGTATTGCGAAATACAATTGAAGTTTACTGCAAAGTCACGTAATAGTACATTGTTCACCGAGAGGAGAAAGTGACCGATTACCGTCGAGGGTGTCGTTTGAAGCCCGAGCCGTAGGCGATGGCTTTAAAACACCCGAGATCGGGAATCGCACTTTCTCTCGAGCGATACATAGTGCTTTATACTACACCTACGAGGAAAATAAAAAACTAAAACTGAATCCTCAAACAACACACAAATTGAAAATGGCGCCAATGGCGTCTGCAATTCACACAATTTTCACACACTGCCAGCCCGACACCATCCAACACACAGCTAGTGGCCAGTGTCATTTTGCGAACTTGGAGATAAAAACTCACTGTAAAAACTTTTTGGCTTTTGATATTTAGGTTACCGGCGCATAGTCTTACCCAAAATTAAAAAAGAAAAACCACGTAAGAAATGGATTTTCATACACTTTTCTCTCCCGCTCAGATGCGTTTTCTCCTCGCATATTTGTTCGATATGCAATGACGTACTTTCTACCGTAAATTTGATAAAGTATCAAGGTACTTTCCAAGCAGGTGTAGTATAAAGTATATTTTTTTATGGAGAATCATTAGTTTTGTAAACTACCCGCTAGGGGCGCTGCTCAATCTCTATACACAAATATAGCTTACGTCAACTTTGTAGTAGGTATACGTAAAACGAACACACTAAGGGCCGGTTTTTCCAAATTTCCAAATTTGAAATTTGGTGGTCCAAATTTGACAATTAGTTGATCCAAATTTGACTATTAGTTGGGTTACCTAGGGGTCAAAAAACCGGCCCTAAGCACGCTGATCATAAAACCCCAGAATGTAAACCCTAACTCACACATTTCCATCGAGATTAAAATTCGCTCAATATTCTGTGTGCATCTATCAAGATTCAAATGTTTTATTTACAAAATCCTCTTTGCTTAGTCGGTCTTACACATAGAGAAGCACTCGTGGCGTAGATTGCTTAGTCAATCTTCACCGATTTTATCCAAGTTAAGTGACGTTCTTCGCGGCCTATTTGGATGGGTGAACGTTAGTAGCATTTACATCTGAGCGCTTCTCTGTTTCGGAGAGCACGTTCAACTGTCCCGGTTCTAGCAGTCTTTAAGCCATGACGGATGCCGGCGGCCTAAAAACTCCCGTCAACAGAGTTGGCCACTAACTCATACGAGCTTGCTACACAACACAACTGAAATAAATATATAAATATTCATGGACATTTAACACAACGCTTTCTAGTCCCAAACTAAGCAAAGCTTGTACTATGCGAACTAGATTGCTGATAGAATACTTAGATACTTTTTTTTTTGTAAATACATACTTATAATACATAGTAACACCCAGACACAGAACAAACATCTATGGTTGCAACATACAAATGTTTATTCTTGTTGAAATTATGATATTTTGTCCAGGAATGCACATCTATCATCCCGCTATGATGCTAGTTGGCTACAATCCGTGCGCGATACATAACTGCTCTCATCTCTGCCTTGTGACGTCGAATGCCACGTCAGCTTGTGCCTGCCCTCATGGAATGGAGCTCAAAGAAAACAGCTGTGCTCGTGAGTACAATAGAACATGTTTGTATTGCGTGTTTCGACCCAACACATTCACGATAAAACTTTCACAACACAATCCGTACAAACGATTTGTTTTTACAATCAAGAAAATCCTTAAAACCACAGGATTCAAAATGTCAGACATGCACAAGGTTTGGCGGTGGAAACGCAAATCGATAACTTCACACATCTTTTATTGTGAATGTTTCTTCTTCTCTTCAATAAATTCCTCTGTCCGTCATTTCAACAGACAATCTTGTCAATGTCAAGTAATATAATTGTAATAATATAAGCCGAGTCAAGTCATTCGTCAAGTCGGCTGTCGTTTGTTTTGAAAAGAAAATGGTGGAATTTCTCTTCAAAACCTAACACGAATTTTCACACTCAGTAAAACCACTTTACACACATTTATTCCAACGGCTCACACTTTATGTTACGACCTAAGTATTCTTGGTTAAAATTCCACCAAATTAAACAACAATACTCACAATGGTATCGATTCGCTTGTTGCATTTTGCTAAACTAACCTAATTTGACAGCACTAAAAATGTTGCCGTCCCTTTCTCATAAACTAAAATGACAAGGACGGCTATAATTTTAGAGCTGTCAAATTAGGTTAGTTTAGAAAAATGCAACAAGTGAATCGATAGCAATGACACGAGAAAACTATTAAAATAAAAGTGCTATGTGTCGTTTCAAAAAATGACAAAATTCGTGTTCCTTGACGTACGGTTACATGTCATCCGTCATGCACAAATAAATATGTTGCTGTCACGCCTGTCACGTGAAAATGTGACAGTGACAGGCGTCACAGCTCAGTCTGTATAGCTGCTCGTGCTGTGGGTCGTGGGTTCGATCCCCACTAAGAATAATTCGTGTGTGGCGAATATACAAAATAAAATGTATGTATTCTATCAGTAATCTAATTCCCATAGTCAAAGTCAAAAGCTTCTATTCAATAAAATCTCACTGATCACTTTGAATCGTCATTACGTTTTGTATGATTTGGCATAATTACAATTTTTTATTGAATGAGTTGGAGCTAGTTTCTCCCAAGCTTGTTTGTCTTCTAGTTCAAGCTTACCTTAATTTGAGACTGAGGTCATTGTGTATAATGTCCAAGAATATTTATTCATTTATTAAAAAAAAATAACCATAAACATGTGTGCAATTCACACGTGGTAGAAGTAAAACCTTCAAAAAAAAACCAGTGCGTGGAGTCCCTCCGCGCGGAAGAAGTTATACTTCGAGTGCCACGCATTCACTCTCGCTCTGTGTTTAATGTGAAATTAATTTAGTATTTATTTTTATGTACTTAACCAATAGGCTTATTTAGTTAGAAAAGGTTCTATGATCATGTTGCCTAAATCAGAACTAGATGGCGCTGCTAAGTTTTTTTATTTTTTTTTATTTTTTTTAATACAATATAGGCATCCGTTTGACCACAATCTCACCTGATGTTAAGCAATGATGTGGTCTACGATGTAGCACGGTTACCTAGAAGATACCTATTCACTCTACTCTTGAAAACTTCCAAATTATAGTCATTCGGGAACACAGACGCCGGCAACGAGTTCCACTCTTTGGCTGTCCGCATAATAAATGTAGACGCAAAGCGTTTAGTGCGGATTGGTGGCATATCAACCATGAACGGGTGTCTCGTTTCCGTACGCCTAGTGGTCCGGTGATGGAATGGGGAAGGGGGAACAAGCTCAAAGAGTTCCATTGCACACTCCCCAAAATGTATCTTGTAAAATACCGACAGGCTAGCTACTTTCCGACGATGCTCGAGGCTCAGGAGTTTAGCCTCGACCAACGCATCGTTACCAATGAGCTTTTTAGCTCGTCTGTCTATGGTCTCCAAGGCCTCAAGCTGGTATTAAGTTTGGTCGGATCCTAAAACGCGCTATCGAAGTGTTTTGCGTTTTGTGAGGTTCTCCGTATGTGATCACTCTCGCTCTGTCTCTTTCTATTCCCCCGAATAGAAAGAGACACTGTATAATGCTTCCTATCTCATTTTCTCCCACGTTAAATCTTATGAATTTATATGTCCGTCTCTTTTTACTGTCGCTTATTCGTTTCATCGACTTTCAAATCACAACGATGCTAAAGAAGTTGTCACTTCAAAAAAGAAAGAAAAATCTCTGACAAATCCCACAACGCTCTATAGTCCCAAACTAAGCAAAGCTTGTACTATGAGAACTAGACTATAATCTGAAATTGTATATTTATTCCAGAGGTATCAGGCTATCGTCCCGAATATCTGATAGTCAGTGGTGCGCAACAGTTTACGAGGATAGATTACAACTCGCTTGGCAACCCTGAAACACATACAACGCATTTTGACATCGGACGAGTACAAGCAATGGCTTATGATAGCTTGCGAGGTAAGAGACAAGTTAAGAAGATACATAGATGAAGATGAAGAGATGAAGAAAACATAGATGTTTGTTCTGTGTCTGGGTGTTACTATGTATCATAAGTATGTATTGAAGTGCTGGTGGCTAGGCCTTATTTTTCGGTGCCCGGAATGTTTAAAACGTGAAATTAAATGATTTTTTATTTATAATTATGATTTTTATGACTTTAATGCATAAAAAACCACTTCCTATAGTACGTGCCAAATAACACCGCAATACAGGTCATTCACCTACCTTCACCACGATGTCGCAAAATTCAATTTATGTATGGTAAACAAACAGTATTACGAGACTCGAGCGATTACCGTCTTAGCGACAGGTTTGTATGGAAAGCGACAGAATTAGCCATTCATAAATTGAATTTTGCGACATCGTGGTGAAGGTGGGTGAATGACCTGTATTGCGGTGTTATTTGGCACCTACTACAGCAAAAGTGCAAGTTACAAAAAAATTATGCTTCATTTTATAATTATTTTATAATTATTTTATAATTTTATATTATTATTATATTATATATATAAGTATTATATCAGCAATCTAGTTCCCATAGTACAAGCTCTGCTTAGTTTGGGACTAGAGGGCGTGGTGTGTAATGTCCAAAGATATTTATTTATTTATTTATTTATGTTTAATAGACTGCCCCTATTTATTTTTCATTTTTTTTTTTAATTTATACAATTTTTTTTTACAAAAACTAGTATCCATATCGTCGAGTTCACGATCGTTAATTGTTACAGATACGCTGTACATGTACGACGGACAACGTAAACAGATTAACTATATCAATATGAGTGATTTCTCTCTTGGCGTCACCCGAGTGCTATTGTACCAGGGATTGGATAATGTTGTTGATATGGACTACGGTAAGAGCAATAATCATCTCTAAGAATTACGGACAATGGATCGATTGCAGCCAAAAGGTCGATACGATGAACCTCGTAGCAAATGGCGGCTTTTGGCTTAGAGAGTTCAAGCTGTATCTAAGAATCCACGTCTTTGATTTAAATTCAAATTCAAATCGTTTATTGCGCTTATGTTGTTAAAAAGATGTTGTACAAAAGATAGTGTGGGTACCAAACATAAACCCTGTTAGGGCACAGCAATTTGTTCAGGTGTAGATAGGCACTAGGTGGCATATTTGTGCATCTAGTTTTAAATATTTTAACTTTCATCTAGAAACTCGTGCAATGAATAAAAACAGTTTTTTATTAAATACTTTTTTAACATATTTTTGAATTTTATTTGTACATTCTCGTTTTTGATGTCATTTGGGATTTTATTATAGATTTTTACACACATTGCATAGGGCCCGGAATGTTTAAATAGACTATGTTTCAATCCGGAAAAAGGGCTTACGAATAATATAAGTTTCATTGAAGTTGGTCCAGTAGGTTAGGCGTGATCCGCGAATAAACAAACAAACAAACAAACAGATAAAAAGACAGTCAGACAAACTCGATTTTCGGAATCAGAATCGTTTATTTATTAGATCTGCATATTTAGTTTATCCATATCTGTAATTTTAGTTTTTTTTACAGTTTTATAATAGTATAGATTTATTAACTATTCAGCGTTTATAATTATAGTATAGCCCTTAATAGGATAGAATATATAATAAAAAATGTAAATAAATTTGTATATTTCAGATTACGTATCTGACGTGCTGTACTTCGTAGACGCGGGACGTAGGTTAGTAGAGGCGGTGTCACTTCGAACTCAACAGCGAGCGCTGGTCTATCAGTTTAAGGATGGAGAGGTTCCTATCAGCTTCTGTATTATGCCGGACTATGGGTAAGTCAACTTACTATGCATATTACGTACTATTATCTAAGTTTCAAAACAATCTATCAGTTTGAAGATAAAGTTGGAAAAAATATTTCTAAAAAATTAAAACATAAATCAAATTCGAAATTAAAATAATTTTTGATCATCATCATCATCCACAGGGCGACTTCACCCACTGCTGGGTCTATACCCAGAGGCCTATGTCTCTCTCTGTCTGTGCTACTCCTCAATTTCTGATACGCTCTTATAAATAAATATAATAAATAAATATTTATGGACATTTCACACGTATCTAAAAATCCAACTTTAGCTTGTATTGAGAGATCTGCGGGCCTAAGATGTGCACTGCGAGATATTTGTCATGTCGTTCTGTCAAAATGTAAGCATTTTGTACCAGTTTAGGAACTATTGCATTATCTGTGGTAATGTTGTCGAGAAACCGCGACTTTGAATCTTTAATTTTTGACATTTCTGCATGACTATTATCTCGTCCTCAGTGAGGTACGACGATTAACAATAAGTGTCAAAAGTGTACAATAAGAAGGCGTGATTTGTCGACAACATTACCACAGATAATGCAATAGTTCAGCAACTGGTGCAAAATAAAAACATTTTGACAGAACGACATGACAAATATCTCGCGGTGCGCATCTTAGGCCCGCTGGATTGCTAATAGAATACTCATAAACATTTATTTTGTAAATACATCCATAGCAACATCCAGACACAGAATAAACAATAAACATCCATGTTCGTTCGCCACATACAACATGTTGGTTCTTGTTGGGGATCGAACCCACGACCCACAGCTCAGAAAGCAGGTAAATTCTACCGACTGCGCTGTGACGTCTCTTGGTGTTCTTTTGCCCTTTCTGACGCGTCAAATATGTATACGGGTGAACACGGTGTATATGTCATTCTACGAAAAGGAAAGATGTTTCACGCCGAGCGACCTTTGTCTCGGGCTCCGAGGACAAATATCATATCATATCATATCATATCATTTATTGCAATTATTATGTTACATGGTGAGGTCTTAAGATTAAAATAGTAGTGCATAATAGCCCTTAAGCTTAAGGCATAGCAATATTTGGAGTGGAAGCGGGCCAAAAATAAATGGATGGTATTCGGTAGTATTACTTATGTTCAAACTCCGTGATAACTTCGTTTGCGCGATCTAGGATAGTTCTCATGTAGCGAGATAGATGGCGCTACATGTTTAATTTATGTTGACTTGCAATTATTTTCAGGAAGATGTTGATAGCTGTGGTTGAGAGTGAGTTAGGTAGCGGCATTCACATCGACAGTATCGGACTGGACGGAAAGGGGCGATACCATGTTATTATGAACAATTTAAAAGGTACAATAAATTCAAATTACATACATACCACCCTCCGCTCGTGACTTCGTCCGCGTCCCGTTTCATTCTGTAGATTTTTCGGGATAAAAAGTTGCCTATGTGTTAATCCAGGTTACGAACTATATATTCCAAGTATCATCCAAATCGTACCCGTAGTTGCAGCACAAACATCCAATTATTTAAACTTTGACATTTATAACAGTAGTGTAATTTAGTAGTAGTAGAGCTTCTAGTGAGAGAGCCTAAAATAAACTTGTACGTACAGGTCCGCATGTTCGATTGAAGTACGCTCAGTTCATGGACAACGTGTTTTTGTCAGACGAAGGCAATGGTATCATCGACTATATGCACCCAGAAGGTAAACTTTATCAAATTTTACAAATTTTTTATGTAAGCCAAACACAGCTCGGATGGCAATCGTAAATTAGAACGGAAGCAAATCGTAGAACCGTCCAGACAAAAATCGAATGTTTTTTCTCTGTGGGGTTCGAATCCACAACCTTACCTACTGAAATGCCAAACTGGCTGGGGCTTGACGCTCACTTCAGCGGAGATTTCACTCTAATAGGGATGACGTCAAAATGACGTCGAAAACGAGTTTTCGACCACCTTATGACGTCATCTGTATTAGATTGAAATCCCTGCCGAAGTTAAGGCCCCTGGTGGGCTACTCTCGACCACAGTTCCAATGCGGATCCATAGATTTTGACAGAAGTCGTGTCAGTTTTTAGTACAAAATGACACAAAATCTGTCAAAATCCGGATCCAATTTGGAACGGCGATGGTCAAGAGTAGCCCTAATCTGTGATTCTTTCAGGCACCGGTCGCGAGAATTTCCGCGAGTTATCGACGACGGTGACGAGTCTGGCTATAACAGATACTTACGTCTTCTGGACTGATAGAAGAACGCCTAGGTTGTTCTGGTCGGATGTCCACGAGGCTTCGCATAAGATACGAAGAATTGACTTGTGTAAGTACTTACTGGAGAGTAAAAAGTAAAACTGATTTTACAGTACTTTGTAAAGGTTGAGAGTAAAAAGTAAAACTGATTTTACAGTACTTTGTAAAGGTTGGGAGTAAAAAGTAAAATTAATTTATAGTACTTTGTAAAGGTTGAGAGTAAAAAGTAAAGCTGATTTTACAGTACTTTGTAAAGGTTGAGAGTAAAAAGTAAAGCTGATTTTACAGTACTTTGTAAAGGTTGAGAGTAAAAAGTAAAACTGATTTTACAGTACTTTGTAAAGGTTGGGAGTAAAAAGTAAAATTAATTTATAGTACTTTGTAAAGGTTGAGAGTAAAAAGTAAAGCTGATTTTACAGTACTTTGTAAAGGTTGAGAGTAAAAAGTAAAGCTGATTTTACAGTACTTTGTAAAGGTTGAGAGTAAGAAGTAAAACTGATTTTACAGTACTTTGTAAAGGTTGTCTGGAAGAAATCGTATTATGCGATGAGACCGCTGTATGCAGGACATTGCCTAGTCTTTATGTAACTTGTACTTGTCCTCAATAAAGTTTTTATTTATTTATTTTATGTAAGTACTCAGTAAAGAGTAAAAACTACAATACATTTTACAGTAAAAAGTAAAACAGTCGTCTTCATAAAGATTTAATTATAAAAGTTAGTCGAGTGGAAGTTGAACCCACGACCTTCTATCGATTTTCTTGTTCTAGAAATATTAATAAATATTCTTGGACATTTCACACAACGCCCTCTAGTCCCAAACTAAGCAAAGCATGTACTATGGGAAGTAGATTACTGACAGAATACTTATATACATTTTTTATGTAAATACATGCTTATAATGCATAGTAACACCCGATCATCTATGTTTCTGGCACACAATTTATTCTTCTTGGTGGGTATCGAATCCACGACCCACAGCACGGAAGGCAGAGCTATGATGTTAAGCAGTTACCTCAGTTTAACAAATCTTTTTATCTTGTTCCAGCTCTATTACCAAACGCAACCCAACTACTGATCCAAGCCACCTCTAGCTACCCTTCGCCAACCAACCCCATTCTCACCCACCCTTGTCTAAAAACCCACCCGTGCTCTGACGTGTGTGTCCAATCTCCCAACGTTCATACCAACGTTCATACCCATGTTAATACCGGTTACTTGTGCCTATGCCCTCCTGGCCTGATACTTGAGAATGGGAAATGCGTGGAGCTTGTTATGTGCAAAGATTTTGAGCTCTATTGTCATAGGAGTAACGTCTGCATTGATAAGACGAAGCGGTGTGATGGGACGAAGGATTGTACGTTTGGAGAGGATGAAGCTGGTTGTAAAGGTGAGTAGCTTTTTGTTGTGACTCCACTAAGTATGTAAAAAATAAATTTCAACCTTTATAGCACTGATTGAAGGTCGAAATTGCATTAAAATCAGAACTAAGCGTCGCTGAACTACCTATACTCTAAGAACTAACCTGCCTACTTATAATCGTTGGATAACTTTATTCAGATGTTTATTTTATTGCTGTCTCTATTAAAAGGTAAAACAGTGACAGAGCTAGATTATAATCAACTGTTTAACAATTTAGCATCTAAAAGTATGGCGCTAATTATTACATTCAAAGTTTGACAGTCTTCTAATGTCAAAACTCTTAATAATGTTACCACATTCAGTCTGCTAGTGATGTCACGTGACAGATTTATAATATGAACCGAAAAAGCAAGAAGTTTATTATTATCCTCTCTTTTGCCTCAAGGTTTGCTGGAAGAAAACTTTTATTAAGGTTAAGCTCGCTTTAATACATATTAGTTTTAACATGTTTGTTTATATTTTTCAGAGTTTCTTATATATGATGATATGTACTTATTATACTAGTAACTTAATTAATAATTAATAGGTAATGGACATATTGTATTGAACGCGCGTTTGATAACATTCTTCGCCGTTTGAATAGACGCTATTCTTATCTCCTTGTCTTCTCCGTCGTGGGTTTTTATTATTGTTCGTAAGTTCCAATGGCAGGATGGTAGGCGGTCGTCCTTCACAAGCACCAGTGTAGATAGATAGATAGATAGATAGATAGTTTATTTGACATACACACAGAAAAATACAGAAAATATAGCAAACATAAAGATACCTACAAGAAACAAACAAAATAATAGTTGAGTAACAGCTATAGGTAACCTAACGTAACAAGTGGGTACCAGCTGCGAGGACGGGTCCCTTGGAGCTTCTGCATTTGGTCCGCTCCTGGGCGGTTCCGACGTAGTCCTTGTCCCACCGCCTCCAAAAATCTTGCTGGATTTGTTGCAATTGTTGAAAATGGGTTAATCTGTGGATAGGTACATCCTTGTAATCATAGTCTGGCAATGACGTCATAGATCTACCAATCAAATTATGAGTTGATCTTTCTATCCTGATTCATTTCCGAAGATTTTTTTTATTATGTCATTTTCTTTTTCAGTGGAACCTTTATACCAAGAAGAAGTGTGCAGTGCGACACAATTTCAATGCCACAACAGCACACTATGCATCGACCACTCTTTAATTTGCGACAATCGTTTCGACTGTCCCGACGGAAGCGACGAAAGCCAGGCCGCGTGCGATACACTAGCTTGCTTTGACACCGAGTTTATGTGAGTGTGAGCGAAGCGAGCCGTAGAAAAAGAGCGATTCAAAGCAAAGAAATATACCTTGAATCGGCTGTCTAAAAAATCGAGCTGATTTAACTCTAACAAGAATAACCAGAAATAAATGAAATAGACGGTTTGAGTCACTATAAGCATAGATTAAACAGCGTATTAGTAACTAGATTGCTATTAGAATACTTCTATACAGTTTTGTAAATACATACCTATAATACATAGTAACATCCAGACACAGAACTATGTTTGCCACACGAATGTTTGTTATTGGTGGGGATCGAACCCACAACACTGAAGGCAGAGCTATTACCGACTGAGCTGTGACGTCGTCATAAGTAACAAGTTTTGTAATTTCCAGGTGTGCTTCCGGCTCGTGTATTCTGAGAACTTGGAAGTGCGATGGAGATCTCGACTGCAACGACGGCACTGATGAAATAGGCTGCGGTAAGCTGTCTCTGCCTGTAATTGTATATGGTTCCTTCCATGTCAATAATCTTATCCTACTAATATTATAAACGCGAAAGTTTGTAAGTATGGATGGATGGATGTTTGTTACTCTTTCACGTAAAAACTACTGATCCGATTTGGATGAAACTTGGAATATATATTGTCCGTGACCTGGAATAACACATAGGCTACTTTTCATCCCGAAAAATCAATGGGATCCAACGGGACGCGAACGAAGTCGTGGGCGGCACCTAGTATAAAATATCTCGCAAGTCGCTTCTCGATATGCGTTTCGATCAACAAAACAAAACTCAGACTACGGGCTCTGATCACCGAAGTCCACAGATATTTGCCTGTGGTCGTGGCCGCTTCTGTTTTGAGTTGTTTTTCTCTTTATAGAGAGGCCTACGCAAAGGTGGCGACTACTGAATAGAGCTCATTAGAATAGTTACCGCTATAGGTTACCTTCTCGCTCGCACATTTTAACATTTTTGAAGATATAATTATAACTAAATGTAATTATGTGAAATTGCAGAGCTTCAGGGTCGAGAGAATAACAATGCAAAGGTTCAGTAAAAATATCAAATTGATCCAAACATGTTTTTCGACCAAAAAACTTATACCAATGCGATAAATTAGAGTGCACATTTGTTATTTTATTTATTTATTTTTCCTTCGCAGTTAACACAAACTGCAAACCAGGTTACTATCAATGCAGGAACAAGGCGTGCATAGCGCTGAAGGCGAGATGCGACGGGTTGCAGGACTGCTTCGATTTCTCTGATGAAGAGGATTGTGATGAGCCCGTTATTGTGGAAGTTAAGGTATGACAGATGACAATACTACTTCTTTATTCGCTACTGAAGGACAACAGTCATTTTTCTCCAAACCTGCGGGGCTAGGGTTCACAAGTGAGATATTGTCGACTCGTTCTGTCAACATGAAGTCATTTTGCACCATTATTTGAACTATTACATTATCTGTGGTAGTAATTGTCTGTTCTCAACCGAACACGCCTTTTTATTATAAGCTTTTGACACTTCTGCGTGACTATTGCTCGTCGTACCTCTCTGAGGACGAGATAATAGTCACGGAGAAGTCACAAAAGTTGAAGATTCAAAGGCGCGTTTTGTCGGCAACATTACCACAAATAATGCATTAAAATACAAAAGATTGAAAAATACCTTCATTTTAATTCAGTTTTCGTGTTTTTTTTAGGTCATTCCATAACTTAAGGTAATATTTTTTTTGTATTGCTAGTCTGTTCACATGTTGAAACTTCACTGATTTTTGTGCGATTTCACTATTTTTAATTACTATAGTATACTGTATGTTTCCCTAATAAAAAAAAAATAAAAAAAAAAATTGATAGAACAAGTCGACAAAATATCTCGCGTGCGCATCCTAGCCCAGTCATATCCTAGTCTAGCTCTGATTTTCATTTTGTAGTCAATTACCATTATCAATGTGTTTGTTTGAATGTAAACAGGTTGAGTCTCTGCCACATTGCGAAGTCTACGAGTACGCTTGTGAATTGAACAAAAGCATTTGCTTACCGCTTACAGCCCGGTTAGATATGTCTATTGGTGGTGGGTCTGTGTTTTGTGTTGTCCAATAAATAAAAATACTCTTATTTGATATTGACCTTCCTTTGAAATGAGGAAGACCTTTGCCCAGCAGTGGCACAGTATAGTATCAAAAAAAAAAACTACTAATATTATACATGTCAATGTTTAGATGTTTGTGTTTCAATCACACTTCCATGGTCTGATTAACACGCTATTTTTCTATAAAAATCTGCATCTTTGGGTATTTTTAAATCCAAATTATATCACCACTTTCTGTCAATACAGATCTCTCAACAAAATTGAGCAATATAATGTATATAATTTTATATAGTAGGTATATATGTATTCTAGTCTATTATGTATTGTTTTTTAGGTTAGGCATGTAAGTTATGTATGAGTATTAGGATATTTTGTAGGTTAATGTAGTTATAAAGGCGTTGTTGTTTCTTTTTAAAGTTTTACCTTAGAAGCACTACCATCATCTCCGCACTACACCCAGGTTAGTTGGTAGATAATGCAAAATAGCATTAAACTCGCCTCTGTACGATTTTTTAAAAGTGCAATAAAGAATTGTCTATTCTTTTCTAAACTAAAATCTAATTTAAAAGTAATGAGAAAAAAGCTCTTTGAAAAGATGGATGGATTGTGTAAAAGATGATATGCATAGGAGAGGAGTGAACACTGAGATGACGAATGATAGAGGAGAATGGAAGAAAAGAACATGTTGTGCCGACCCCACCTAGTGGGATAAGGGCAGGAAGAAGAAGAAGAAGAAGAGAATAAAGCTCTAACTACAAAATCAGCAAGAACACGCGGACGAAATCGCGGGCGAAAGCTAGTAAATGATAAGTTATACTTATTGTCTGTAGATCTAGGTCATTTGATTTTATAATTTTCAATCTTTTTGACATTGACTTCGACCTGTTACTTCCCAGTTGTAACATGAAAGTGGACTGTCCCGGCGGTACGGATGAGAACGGTTGCGACTTCCGTTGTACTCCGCACGGACTGTTCGCTTGTAAACAACAGTTGCTTTGCGTGGGCATGCACAAACTGTGCGATAAGAAGAAAGACTGCGGCGATGGCTCAGACGAGACCCCTGAAGCTTGTGCTATTGGTAAGTCCAGTTTAGACTTATAGGGGTCCGATGTCACTCTAAAACTTCAAAACTTCTTCTTTACCCTATATGGCCTGTGTCCGTCATTTCGACAGACAATTTTGACAGTGTCAAGTGACAGTATTAGTATAAGTCAAGTCAAGTCATTCGTCAAGTCGGCTGTCGTTTGTTTTGAAGAGAAAATGGTGGATTTTCTCTTCAAAACCTAAAACAATTTTCACATACAGAGAAACCACTTTACACACATTTATTCGAATGGCTCACACTTTATGTTACGACCTAAGTATTATTGGTTAAAATTCCACCAAAATTAAACAACAATACTCGCAATAACACAAGAAAAACTATTAAAATAAAAGTGCTATCTATATGTTGATTAAAAAAATGACAAAACACAAATCCACTTCAAAACTTCAAACCCTAAGCTAAAACTAAACACTGACGTTTACCGATGGATTCAACGCTAATCCTGTTTACTACATAGAAGGTTTAATAGTCCCATGGTTTACTAGTTCATTATGATCTGTGCTATGGTGCTATGACGTAATTGGTAGGTTAGGTATATCCTATAGGCTGTAGGGTAACTCTTGACCGCCGCTGTTCCAAATTGGATACTGATTTTGACAGGTGTGTCATTGTGTACCTACGTTTTTTGTTTCTAGTTATTCTTATTTAACTGCCAAACTATTGAACTGATTTTGATAAAAAATTATGGGACCAATCTGGAAGTTTACCGTTTCAGATAAAAAAATAATTTTTCAAATCAGTTCATAGATGACAGAGTTAAGACAAAAATACAATCGAATTGAGAATCTTCTCCTTTTTTTATAGTCGGTTAATAAGGATCTGTCTATCTTCCGTAGTGAACAAAACATCACATCTATACCCGCCGGTGCTATTCCCTACATCTGAATGTCACGACGGGTATCTGTGCGCTAACGGACAATGCGTGGAGTGGCGCGAGGTTTGTGACCACCTGCCTCACTGCTACGATGGATCTGATGAGGGAGGACATTGCTGTAAGTATAACATGATATATTATAACTAAAATAAACATTAAATTATAGAGACAGATGCGTAAAAAGGACTCGCTCAGCAAATGCATGCAGGTGCACGGTCCCTCTCTTAGCGCTGGTTTTCAGGAGTGCCTAGAGTGAAGTGGCGTACAGCCTCTGCGACACGCGTTTTAAAAAAAAACCTAATAAATAGCTAATAGCTTAAAATATTATGTACCTAATCTAATATTCATAAAAAAAAATCTATTAAAAAAAAAATCACGGTCTTTAACACAACGCCTTCTAGTCCCAAACTAAGCAAAGCTTGTACTATGGGAACTAGATGGAATACATAATATACACTTTTTTTTTGTAAATACATACTTATAATACAAGTACCAAGTAAGTTACAAGTACAGTACGGCCGGCGGATCTAGACCGGCGTTAAGTTCGTTCGGAACGCTGCGCAGTAGTCACTTTTAGGGTCGAATAGGTGGTTTGTCTCGCCTGTACCTGCGCACAATTTCCGAAAGCGCAACTTCAGACCGGTCTAGATCCGCCGGCCGTAGTGTAAGTAAGTAACTTATAATAAAGTGGTATCATATAATTTCAGCAACAGCATGTAACAACAGCACATGCAGTGACACGTGCCAAGCGACACCGCAAGGTGCGCAATGTGTGTGTGGGGCCGGATTCCAGCATGCCGCGCCCACTCTGTGCGAGGATGTCGATGAGTGCGCGTTCGATGCTTGCTCGCAAACCTGCATCAACATACCCGGCTCATTCATCTGTTCATGCCATTATGGATATGCACTGAGGTAACAATAAAAGAATAATCATCATCATCATCATCGATATACACAGTGTAACATAATTACCCTATAAGTCCGAAAGGGAGGTATTTTAGAGGTCATGGCAAACAGTGTTTGTTCTACGACTTGAGATTTTGGAGTTTTTCATTCATGAAATGAGTTCGTAACTTTTACTTAAAATGTACTTAGAGCTAGCGTGTGCGTGCGACGCGATAGGAAGGTACCTACGCGTGCATGCGTGTGTACGGGTTTACACTAATAGTAAACAAACACTTAGGGTTGTCGCAAATTTCTAAAATAATAAAAGTTGTACTTTTGTACGAAAATTTAAATTAAAATTTACTGACCCTTTGCACACGTCCAAGCACGAAAGGGGCGTAATCAGACCGACCACCTGCGGTCTGATTACGCCCCCTTCGGGCTTATAAGGTAATTAGTTTACACCTGGTATATAAAACTCTTTTGAAGCTGACTTAGAATCAACGTACAGCCTAAACTATAAGTCCTAGAGGTATGAAATTTGGAGGGTAGCATCATTATATAGTGTAGGGGTGCACTAAGAAAGGAATTTTGAAAAGTCGCACCCTAAAGGGTTTAAAATTATGATAAAGATTTTGTATGGTGCTACCACGCAAGCAAAGCCGCGGGCGACAGCTAGTGATGTATAACTTAATCATTTAATTTCAGGTCCGACCGTCGTTCGTGCAAAGCGATTCGCGGCAACATGTCAATACTGTACGTGTCTGGGAATACTGTACGCTCAGTCTCAGCTGATGGTTACGGCGCTGTAGAGTTCAGTGACCCTGCCATCGCTACGGTTACTGATCTGGACTTTAATGTCAGGTCTGTAAGAATCATTTTTGCTTGGATCAGCTGATTTAAACTATGGAGTCACAATTTTTTTTTATACAACTAAGCTACTTTATAACATCTCTACACACACATGTAATTCTGCAAATAAATATACTTTGACTTTGGAATACTCAAAAGTCATTCAAATTTGAGCACCATTTAAAATTGCTTTGCCTCTGTTTGACATTACTCATTTGTAAGAGATGGCAATAATTTAAGCGGAACATAAATTGAGTGGGGTTTGAGTGACGTTTTAGTATTCGGCCATGAGTAATGTAACAAGTCAATGACCATTTTTTTTATACCATTTTTTTTGGTTTTTTTTGCTTGAGGAACATCCATCATGGATACCTGCCACCCTCGGGTAGGTGGAACATTATGTCATGACCTTACGTACCTACCTTATGTAAAGTGGTAACCACTGCCTATAACGATGCATTGCCTTACTGAGCACGTCCACTGATATGCCCTGTGATGCATTGCGTCCACACTATGAGACATGTCGTTGTTAAGTGTAATGTGCGTGTAACAGCACCGGCGCCCATACTCTACAAACCGGAACACAGCAACGCGAGCATCACTGTGCACACACAGAAATAAGTACGGTGCTAGTACTACCCCGGACCAGCTCTTTAACAAGAAGCTGACTTATCGCAATCGTCACCGATTTGAACCATAAAGTCACGGTATTAAGTTTACTTTTCTATTGTTCAAATCTTAGCCTGAAATTGTGTTTCAGGAGCAATAAGTTGTACGTGACGTCAGCGGAAGCGAGCAAGCTGATTGAAGTGAACGGGACGCATAGTGTAGTAGCTGTCAGCAATATTGGACGTCCTACTAGGGTATGGAATATACTAATATTTATTTACTAGCTTCCGCTCGCGACTTCGTCCGCGACCCGTTGGATCCCGTTGATTTTTCGAGATAAATAGTAGCCTATGTGTTAATCCAGATCACGGACAATACACAATATGAAACTTGGAATATATATAGTTCGTAGCCTGAATTACTCTTGAATGACTACATAGGCTACTTTTTATCTCAAAAAATTAACATGATCAAAAAAAACGTGGACACAGTCGCGGGCGGAAACTAGCAGTTATATATTTTAGTAGCCGTCGCCCGCGGCGTTGCTCGCGTTCTAGACCCTTTAGAGTGTGACTTTTCAAAATTCCCTTTTTAGTGCACTCCTACACTATATAAGGATACTACCTTCCTAATTTCATACCTTACTTACGTAGGACTTACGGTTTAGGCTGTGCGTTGATTATCAGTCAGCTTCAAAAGAGTTTTATGTATATTGATCAAGCAGTTTCAAAATCTATAAAGAGGCAAAATCCAGAATCAAACATATTTCGAATTGTTGTTTGTAAGGAATTCTTTCCAGGTGGCCGTTGATTGGATAACAGGAAACGTTTACTTCGTGGATAGCACTCCGGGGGACAGCTGTATCAGAGTTTGTAATGTTGGCAAGAAGCGGTGCGCTAGGCTACAAAAAATTCCCTCTGACGCTAAGGTAAAAAAAATAATTTTCTCAAACATGCTTTGAAATTATAGCATTATTTTGACAACCCTCTTCGAGATAAATCGAAAATGCAGTACTGGCCAAATACATGCGAGCAGCGGCCAGATAAAAATGTATGAAAATCAAATTGCTGGCGTGTAATTTAAAAATGGAACGATCTTTTACTCCATAACATGACAACCAACGAGGTAACTTATCAAAGGTTTTATTCAAATTTCGAACAGGCTTTCAAATAGAAAGCTGATTATTGAAAAAAATAACAAATGAACACTGTAACTTCGTTGTTCGTTATTGGTTTTGAAAAGTAATTGTATTTTCAAACTAAAAAGTTTTGGCTAGGTACTTAGTTTTAATTTCCGCGCATTATTTGAGAAAAATACTACACAAGCCTTGGCCACAACTAGACAATGATGGACTCACGTATGTGTGCCTCGTCTTCGACTCGGCCCACGTTTACACGTTAGATAGATAGATAGATAGATAGATAGATCGTTTATTTGACATACACACAGAAAAATACAGAACAGACGTAGAAAATATAGCAAACATAAAGATACCTACAAGAAACAAACAAAATAATAGTTAAGCAACAGCTATAGGTAACCTAACGTAACAAGTGGGTACCAGCTAGTCTCGTTCCGCGCTGTATGCAGCCAAATCGGTCCCGACTCAGCTTATTGCTGTCTAACAGGGCAGATGGTTCCACCCTGCTAAACAGCGCTAGTTTTCAGGCAGGGCCAAAAAAATAGGGTGACGTCACAATTAGATATCCCTCGTTCTTCCCTCATTGCCTCTGTTGCGGGCCGCTGCAGTAATGTACTATAAAAATCTTTTACCTTTTGGACGGTATTAAGAATCAATGATAAATGACGAGATACTAACTCTACTTAACACTATTAGTTTTTAGTACTGTTAATGTGTTTTGCTTTAGCAATCAATAAATAATTTTCATTTAATTTTTCATTTCAATGCTATTTTTCGCTCTTTCGGGATAGCAGGTAGCCTATGTTTTAATCCAGATAACTTACAATATATAAGTTTCATGCAAATCGGATCAGTAGTTGTTGCGTGAAAGAGTAACAAACATCCATAATTTTTATTCCGGAAAATCAACGGGATCCAACAAGACGCGAACGAAGTCGCGGGCGGACGCTTGTTGTATAATTATCTTATTTGAATTCTTCCAGGTATCATCTCTTATTGTCGAGCCAAAGTCCCGTCTAATGTTCTACTGCGTAACTCGCGCGCTAGAGTCAGTGATATGGGCAGCGCCGCTCACTGGCCGTAACGCGAGGGACCTCGCTACTGTGCACAACTGTACCGGACTGGCTGCCGACTCGTTTGTACAAGCTCTGTATGTCGCCGAGACTGGACCTCCGCGGATTACCAGGATGGACTATGAGGGGAATTCACAGTAAGTTTATATAAGAATAAATAAATATTCATGGCCATTTCATTCAAATATTAAAATGAACTAGGTGCCGCCCGCGACTTCGTTCTCGTCCCGTTGGATCCCGTTGATTTTTCGGGATAAAAAGTAGCCTATGTGTTAATCCAGGTCACGAACAATATATATTCCAAGTTTCATCCAAATCGTATCAGTCGTTTTTACGTGAAAGAGTAACCAACATTCATCCATACTTACTAAACTTTCGCGTTTATAATATTAGTAGGACTAGTCGTCGCCCGCGGCTTTGCTCGCGTGGTAGCAGCATACGCATTATTTGGTTAAAATCTTTGATCCTACTTTTAGACCCTTTAGGGTGTGTCTTTTCGAAATTCCTTTCTTAGTGCACCCCTACACTATATAAGGATACTACCCTCCAAATTTCATACATTTAGGACTTATAGTTTAGGCTGTGCGTTGGTTGTCAGTCAGCTTCAAAAGAGTTTTATATATATTGATTATGGGGCCGATGGGAAAAAAAATCCCAACGAGCCCACTATGCAAATGAGTGGGCTCGATGGGATTTTTTTTTCCATCGGCCCCACCAGTGGGCCCTCCCAATAACCCTTTCTTTCGTGACCCAAGAACTGGGTCGCTTCGCTCACCATCCAACAGCACATTAACTGTCAATTGCTTTCCAGCGTCAAGATCCTAGCCGACAACCCGCAACTCCAAGCACCGCACAGCCTCGCCCTATTCGAAGACCACATCTACTACCTCGTAGCGAACTCCTTCCGTCTCTCGCGGTGTTTACTCTACGGGAACAAGCACTGCGAAACTTACATCTATAGAGTTTTCGACGCGAACACGTTTGTGATACGACACGAAAGTGCGCAGAGGAACGATGTTGTCAATATGTGTGAGCACGTGACCTGTGCTAATGTGTGCGTGCTGGGGGAGAGTGGGCCTGTGTGCGTGTGCGATGATGGCTTTGTCGCGAGAGAAGGGATCTGTCGACTTATGAAGAAAGATGATGTGAGTGTAAATAAATATAAATATTCATGGATATTGTACACAACGGCTTCTAGTCCTAAACTCAGAAAAGCTACATTTACGAACTTTATATGTTTCAAGTTTTATCCAAATCAGACCAGCAGCGTAATTGAAACATCCAAATACCTAAACTTTGACATTTGTAATATTAGTTGGATAGTGGGATTCTATGGACAGTATGGGCTAGTATAGTAGGTGCCAAATAACACCGCAATACAGGTCATTCACCCACCTTCAAAACGATGTCGCAAAACTCAATTTATGAATGGTATACAAACAGTACTGCGAGATTCGAGCGATTACCATCTTAGCGACAGATTTGTATGGAAAGCGACAGAATTAGCCATTCATAAATTGAATTTTGCGACATCGTGGTAAAGGTGGGTTGAATGACCTGTATTGCGGTGTTATTTGGCACCTACTATAGTAGTGGGATTCTGTGAAAGAAGAGTGATAAAAGAGGGATGTTATAGTAGGTACGTTACCGAACCCTTCCGACATATTATTATAATGAGAACCTGTCTTATTTATCTTGGAGCAGTGTTTTTAACACATTGCCCGTATGCCAGACAATCTTTGGGCCAAAATAACCACCGATTGGGTCCCACAAGGCAGGCGCCGTCGCGGCAGACCCCGGAGAAGATGGCGGGACGATCTCGATAGACATAAAAATTACTGTGACTGTGCCAAAGATCGAAAAGTGTGGAAAAAAGGGAGGGAGGCCTTTGCCCTGCAGTGGGATGATACAGAGTAAAATAACAAAGATTAGTTTTTTAAGTTTTGTGAACTACTCTGTGTCCTGCCTTTTTTTTATTTATTTAATAAAGGACATACAGGGAAAACACATGAAAATACAATTTATAAAACTAAGGACTTGGGTCTAAGTGTTTCTCTAATTATAGGATATCACAATATGCGATAAAACTCAACTAAGCTACGTACATAAAAAAGTTACATTAACCTAAAAAATATGGGTAGTACCTAAATGATGAACCGTGAAATAAAGAACAAAACTAGAAGTATACAAAACTAGGTGCCGCCCGCGACTTCGTTCGCGTCCCGTTGGATCCCGTAGATTTTTCGGGATAAAAAGTAACCTATGTGTTAATCCATGTCACGGACAATATATATTCCAAGTTTCATCCAAATCGGATCAGTAGTTTTTACGTGAAAGAGTAACAAACATCCATCCATCCATGCTTACAAACTTTTGCGTTTATAATATTAGTAGGATAAAGAAAATCTTTGAGATAATGTAATGTTGTTCACAGTTACCATTATTCAATGGCTGGTCATACCAGGAGTACTTGCGCGCGCATCACGCCTCTCTGTCGGTGGTCGTCGCAGCCCTAGTGCTCCTCACTATATACCTCGGCCTCTTCGTATACTACCACTTTGTATACAAGCCTAGGAAGAACCGCAGCTCCACTTATACTGAGTATGTTATTTATTACTAGCGACCCGCCCCGGCTTCGCACGGGTGCAATGTAGTGAAGATGATAAACCTTCCTCTTGAATCACTCTATCTATAAAAAAACTGCATCAAAATCCGTTGTGTAGTTTTAAAGATCTAAGCATACATACATACATACAGACATTAGGACAGACGCGGGAAGCGACTTTGCTTTATACTATGTAGTGATTTACTAGCTGCTGCCCGCAACTTCTATGGCAAAATTTTGTTAAATTAACTTGATAAATAAATGGTAGGTACAGTTTATGTGCTCGCCACTTCGACAGCTCAGCAATCGTCAGACGAATATTATCACCAATATTATTAATAACTTAGCTGATACCCGCGACTACGTACGCGTGCAAAACTTTCCACTAAAATATCTGTCAACCAACATACGATGAAACTCGTGTCAAAGGCTGCTTTTGGTTTAGAGAGGTCAAGCTGTATCTGAGAATCCACGTCTTTAATTTCAATAAAATACAGCCGATGTTTCAATCCGGAAAAAGAGCTTCCGAATGGTATAAGTTTCAAGACAAAATCAAAGCAACTTGGAAAGTAATTAATAGTGAGACCGGAAGAGTCAAAACACATAACAATGTATTCAATCTAAATGTTAACGACACAATCATTAACCAAGATGATGATGTGGCCAAAGCATTTGAAACATTTTTTACCGACATTCCAGTCTCTACTACAAAGTCTTTGAACTCTTCGCACATAATCGCAGAGTCACTACTTAAAGAAAATGTACCCGAGTTCAAAACATTGTTTAATTTCGATTATGTGCAACCAAATGACATTGTCAAAGCTTTTAAAATGATAAATGTAAAAAAAACCACGGACCTCTGGGGCATTTCTGTTGCCGTTGTAAAATCCGTAATTGATCTTATCGCACCAGATCTAGCTTTTATATTCAACCAATGCATTGACTGTGGTGAGTTCCCTGACTTAATGAAACATAGTAAAATAACACCTTTATTTAAATCAGGTAGTCATTCTGACCCTACTAACTTTCGACCGATATCAGTGCTACCTACATTTAGTAAAATCTTTGAAAAACTTATGCTTAATCAACTGCAAAGACATTTTGAACTAAACAACTTACTAGACAATAAACAATTCGGTTTTACAAAGGGTCGCTCAACCACCGACGCGGGTGTTGAGTTAATATCACATATTTTTGAAAATTGGGAACAGTCACATGACGCCTTAGGCATTTTTTGTGACCTATCTAAGGCGTTTGATTGTGTGCACCATGAAACGTTAGTCAGGAAACTAAACCACTATGGTGTGAAAGGGATTGCTCTTGAACTTCTTAATTCTTACTTAAGTAACAGAATTCAAAGAGTTGATGTTAATGGAAAACGTTCTCCGGGGTCAGTGGTAAAAATGGGTGTACCACAAGGATCAATACTAGGACCGTTCTTGTTTTTAATTTACATTAACGATCTACCACGAGTGGTTAGAAACGATCATGAGATTGTACTGTTTGCAGATGACACTTCACTTGTATTTAAAGTGAAACGACGACAAACTAATTATGACGATGTAAATAATGCAATCTCTAAGGTTGTAAACTGGTTTAATGTAAACAATTTATTACTAAACGAAAAGAAAACTAAATGTATTCGGTTTATTCTACCAAACGTCAAACAAATAAATGCCAATGTAAAAATCAAAGAAGATAATATAGATCTCGTGGACACCACAGTATTTTTAGGCATAACTCTAGATAATAAACTTCAATGGGGCCCACACATAGATAAATTGTCGAAGAGACTTAGTTCTGCAGCATATGCAGTCAAGAAGATCCGCTTCCTTACAGATGTGGAAACCGCAAGACTAGTCTATTTCAGCTACTTTCATAGCATTATGTCGTACGGCATTTTGTTGTGGGGGAGTGCTGCAGACATAAACACCATATTTGTGTTGCAGAAGAGGGCTATTCGTGCAATTTATAACATGGGTCCCAGAGAATCACTAAGAAATAAGTTTAAGGAAATAAATATAATGACAGTACCTTGCCAGTACATCTATGAAAACTTATTGTATGTTCAAAAAAATATCAATCTATTCAACAAAAAAAGTGATAATCATAATGTTAACACTAGAAATAAAGACAAACTCGCTGTTCCCACCACTAGGCTCACAAAAATTAGTAAATCTTTCAAAGGGCAATGTGTACGCTTCTTTAACAAAATCCCAAGTGATGTGTCTCAGTTGTCGATTGGCAAGTTCAAAAACGTAATAAAACAGAGACTTCTTTTAAAAGCATACTATAAAATATCTGATTATTTAGAAGACAAACAAGCTTGGGACGAACTAGCTCCAACTCATCCAATAAAAAAAAATGTAATCATACCTAATCATACAAAACGTAATGACGATTCAAAGTGATCAGTGAGATTTTATTGAATAAAAGATTTTTGACTTTGACTTTGACTTTGATTGAAATTGGTCTATTAGTTTAGGCGTGATTCGCGAACAAACAAACAGACAAACTTGATTTTCGGAATCAGAATCGTTTTTTTAGTAGATCTGCATATTTCGTTTATCCATATCTTTAATTTTAGTTTTTGGCTTTTTTACAGTTTTATAATAGTATAGATTCGTGAAAGAACACTATACATACCCACATATATTTTATTTTCAGAGTGAGATATCAAACAAACGCACCGGGCACTGAATTATCGTACGCTCCGACAATCGACATGGCCGGCGATGGGTAAGAAAGACTTCTCGAATTATTCATGGACATCATACACACAACGCCCTCAAGTCCCAAACTACGCAGAGCTTGTACTATGAGAACTAGATTGCTGATAGAATACTTGTATACATTTTTTTTTGTAAATTCATACATAGAATACATAGCAACACCCATGTTTTCCCAACACGCAAATGTTTGTTCTTGGGGATCGAACCCACAACGCACAGCTCGGAAGACACGGCTCAGCTGTGAGTCGTGATGCCTTCAACGTGCTCTTAGCACGTCGGCACATAAATTCGACAAGAACATTCAAAGGTGTACGACTTTATGCACAACATAATTACCCGAAGGGGGGTAATTCCGAAGGGGGGTATTTTACAGGTCACGGCGAACAGTGTTTGTTCTAAGTACGACTTTTGAGATTACGAAGTTTTTCATTCATGAAATGAGCTCGTAACTTTTACTTAAAATGTGCCTACACACAGTTAGCGTGTGCGTGCGACGCGGTAGGAAGGTACCTACGTGTGCATGCGTGTGTACGGATTTACGCAAATAGGAAACAAACACTTAGGGTTGTCGCAAATTTCTAAAGTAATAAAAGTTGTACTATTGTATGAAAATTTCAATTACGATTTACTGACTCTTTGCACATCTCCAAGAACTCAGGTAGTCGGTCTGATTACGCCCTCTTCGGGCATATAGGGTTACACGATGACGTCTAGGTCGTGATCCTAGAATCACGCAGGATTGCTATTTATAATATCCTACCACTTAGATACAATTCTTTTTCGTAGTCGCAACTTCTTGTATGAAGCAATTTAGCAAAATTGACGTCAAAATCAGTGTTCTTTTGTTTTCAGGAGCATATCTCATGAGTTTGTGAATCCGCTGCAATACGTGAAAAGCATGTGGAGGCAGTCATTCAGGAAACCCCGTCCTGTGGTAAGTAACCTTCAAGATAACTGTGTCAAATCGTCATCTTGGTCCATATGCTGAATTACTCAAGCACTGATCCGGACTGAAGCATGTGCTTTGCTTCACAGGGCACGTCCTCCGACGACATCTCTGGTTGAGCATTGCAGTGTTATAAATAAATAAATAAATATAAATATCTTTGGACATTACACACAACACCCTCCCAAACTAAGCAGAGCTTGTACTATGGAAACTAGATTGCTGATATAATACTTATATACATATTTTTTTGTAAATACATGCTTATAATACATATAGTAACACCCAGACACAAAACAAACATTTATGTTTGCTACAGAAATGTTTGTTCTCGGTGGGGATCGAACCCACGACCCACAGCACGGAAGGCAGAGCTACTACCGACTGAGCCATGACGCCTGTCATGTTATAGACAGAGTTAGCCGCTTAACATCAAGTGGACTATTTGTTCAATCTCTTTTTCTCGCAGGCCTAGGGCGTATGTCTACTGTGTCGTTTTCTGTTGATTAGGCAAAGCAAAAGAAAGTTATTATAATTTTTGTTTATCTACCCTCAGGGCACGGCTGGCCTGACGTTTGACGTATCCCGTTCACAGCTACATGATGTCTCAGATACAGAATCAGATTTCGATGATAAGGAGAAGCTGATTATAAGAAGAATGTAGATTTTGTAATTAATTATAGGGGAACTTACTACCTGGGGCCTTATACTCGCTTCAGTTGAGGTTTTATTCTAATAGGACGTCAAAATGACTTCGGAAACTTTTTCACCAGTGAAGAATTTCCGCCGAGATAATAATGACGTTGCTATTAGAGTAAAATATCTCTACCTTACTGAGAATAAGGCTCATTGTTACACACAAAGGCTGTGTATAAAACTCGAAACGATTTATAGATTGTCTGTTTAGTCGTAGTATATTAGGTGCTTAGCACTATAGAATACTACAAAATCAAGAAAGGTTTGAGTGTTGAAATCAAGCATTTAGATAGTAAAATATTCTTTATTTACTAGTTTTAAATAATGTAATGTTTTTTTATTTATATAAAGGTGCTGTGCGCTGCTTATCAAAATGGCTTATTTCCCTAATTTATGTTTTTTTTATAAGTAATTTATAAGTCTGTTTACAATTTGGTTATGACTGAGCATAACCATATTTTTGTAAACAATTTTATTGATTGGATGCATGTTCATTATATTTTTATTCAATAAAGATTTGTGCCAGGACTTGTGTGTCATTTTTATAGTATCTGTAAGTATTTGACTAACAAATAATAGACCCTATTTTTATTTAGATAGAAAACTCTATTGTAAACACTTACGTAAATTATAAAATAAACACAGAGTTCATTATTCTTACGTGAAGTACAATGGGCGGCCTTATCGGTATCTCTTCGAAGCAACCCTGTGTATGGACTGGATTTTATATGAACAAAAGTGACGGTGTAATAAAAAAGACTACATATAATTAGTATGAATTATTTAGTAGGTAGATAGGTTCTAATTAATTAATTGATTTAAATAAAACCAAAATATTACATTACAAAAGACTTATTTAATTATTATTTCCTAAATAGAAGCAACATTACAAGCAGTTTACTTCCAAAGCTTTTTGATAGACATGTTCTTCTCGGAGTCCTTCTGCATGACTTTAGCGACAGCCATTTCAAAGTCCTCTTGAGTGACGTGTACTCTGCGCTCACGAAGAGCGTACATACCAGCTTCAGTGCACACTCCCTTGACCTCGGCACCAGAAGCACCAGGCATTAGCTCAGCTATTTTACGCAAGTTGATACCTCTAGTCAGATTCATTTTACGGGAATGAATCTTTAGAATATCTAAACGTGCCTCTTCGTTCGGTGGTGGGAACTCAATCTTCCTATCAATGCGACCAGGTCTCAGCAAGGCAGGGTCAAGGATGTCAATTCTGTTGGTAGCCATGATGACTTTGATGTTCTTTGTTGCTTCGAAACCATCCAATTGATTTAGCAGCTCCAACATAGTTCTTTGTACCTCGGAATCTCCTCCGCTGCCTGATTCAATACGGGAGGAACCGATGGAGTCAATTTCGTCCATGAAGATGATCGATGGGGCATGTTCTCTTGCCATAACAAAGAGTTCTCTCACCATTCTACTTCCTTCACCAATAAATTTCTGTACCAGTTCGGAACCAGAAACACGAATAAACGTGCATTCAGTGTGGTGAGCGACAGCACGGGCTAATAGTGTTTTTCCTGTACCAGGAGGGCCATACAGTAACACTCCTTTCGGTTGAGCAATACCGAGGGCATCAAACAGTTCAGGATGCTTCACAGGCAGTTCAATCACCTCTTTTATTTCTTTGATCTGCTTGTCCAGGCCTCCTACCATCTCGTAAGTGGAGTCTGGGACCTTTTCGACCATCATGAGGGAAACTAGAGGGTCAACTTTATTCGGAAGGATTTTGTGTAGAGTGTAGCTTTCGTTACGGAGTGCGACCCGGCAGTTGGCAGTGACGTCGTTGATGTCCACATTTTTGTCTAGATCCACGACGAATTTACCTTCAGGATGCACTTTTACGAGGACCTTCTTTTTGTCCATTGGTTTAACGACCTCGCCGACGTAGGAGCCTTGCTCCTGCAACAGCTGGAGCTCCTCACGCAACATGCGCACTTTAGCATTGAGTTCATTCCGCTGGGCTTGCAGACGGCGAAGGTTTTGAGATTTCTCGGCAACGATGAGTTGGAGCTCTTCGATTTTTGTGATGTAGTACGGCCGGAACCCTTCCCCTTTCGCCGCATCCACGTCCATTTTAGTGGTGAGAGTCATTATATATCACACAGGCATTCACTTGGTAAACTATTGCCAACGATTTTCTTAATTTTGGAAATAACAAATTTCGATCTACCACAAAATAAAATTCCGAGTCACGGTGACGGACGATTGCCATATGAAAACCAATAAAGTTTACCATTCACTCACTCGCAGACCAGAGTTGAATAAAAACTACCAGAACCAGAACTACCATCTCAGTAGATTCTTAAAAAAAACCGTCTTCCATTAACTATATACATGCGGCGTCCTACATAAGTACGGGCCTTAGAAACGTCTTATAAACTAGGTTATTCTAGGTGCCAATGCTATATAGGTACCTACCTATTTCTTAAGTTTTCTCTGGATCAGTAAAAAAATTGGTTTTTAGTGGTTTTATATATTATTTCTACCAATACCATTGTGCCTACTACTACACTAGGCACAATGGTAGGTCCATGGTCACACGTAGTAGTTATGGCAACCCCAATCTGACGTAAAGCGAAATTACAAACTCTCCTCAAAACAAAAAAAAATCAAGAGCCGCGGATTTTTAAAACTGCAAAATGTAGTTTTCAGCTCGTTAGGTATTCCTCAGATAGTATTTACAACCATGAAAATAGCCATGTGCATCCTTTCCACTGCAATAGTTCTACTTTGCAGCAGCGTAGTTCTGAAGTTGCTTTGGATTGTACGGCTGGGTACCCTCGCCCATTGGAGCTACATTGTTGGATCTTCAATATACCCCAAAGACGTTCACGGGACCATTGTATTCAGTATTAGCCTTTTCAGTTTTATCTTGATTGGTAATATCATACCCAGCTTTTTATGTCCAAGAGTGAAGTTTGTGGCGACTGCATTGAGCATACCTCCTCAAGTCCACTTGTTGCTTTTGCTGAATAGAAACTTAGCTGCTCGGCTCGATAACCATAATGTAACCAAAACCGTTAGAGCTTACACTGCAGTTACTTTAATTTCAACCCTATGGACTATTCTGTCTATAGTTAGAACACGACATTAAACCTGTAATACTGAATTACACAATGTTTTCATTTCAAATTAGCATCTATTTGTGTTTTTTTGAGATCAAAGCGTGGAATGTTTCATAATGTTTACCTACGTAACTACGCAATGGTTTTAAAAAATCATTGTGCTTGCAAGATATTTGCTTCATCGTCATCACTATCAATCACGATGATAAGAAGATACCTAATAAGAAACTTTTAATTTTGTATAATGGTCCTTCAGTCATTCCTTCTTTCAATACGTAGGTACATACTAGTATTTATTATTTAATACCTACTTTATTGCACAAAATTATAAATTTGTTTCAAAGGGTGGACATAATGCCGAAAGCATTGTTTGCCAGCCATACGTAGGTATGATAAGGGTAGTTTTATTTGCGCTTTACTTTGATTCACCTAACTATCGCGCCTCCACCACGCGCCGCGCCTACAATAATGTATAATGTATATACTGTATAGTAACTACCGTATTACCGTATATAACTACCTACGTCTACGTTGTAAAAGTGGCGGAAAACCGTAGCATGCAGTGGAACAGCGGAAAGATTCAAGAGCACTAAACCACAGTATTATATATTCTTTGCACTACACTAAAAGAAACAGCAATAGCAAGTCGTCCGTCGTCGGCAGACAGTCAGCCACAAGCTCTCTAGACGAAAGACGTGCGGCCTTTTTAAAAAATTGCGGGTTTTAGTTTTCCCGGAAACTAAAGTAAGAAAAAACAAGAAGGTTTGTCACCTGACAAGACAAATAAAATTTGACATTATCATTATTGACAGGTAACCTAATTCCTAATTGTAATTGGTGTTGTGATGTGCAAAGAATATTGATTTTATTTAATTGTTTCTTTTGAATTCGTCATCTAAAATGACTTTCAATTTGACTGTGCTTATCTATTATTTGTTTACGTAGTAATGTGATGACTCGAGATAATGTATAAAAAGTTTTGGCTAAATAAATCAAGGATTTGGGGAATTTAGTTTTCGTATTTCGCACAGAGGTAAAGTATTTAGTTTTTCTATGTAATAAAAGGTAGATGCTTTCCAGTACGATATACTACCCAAGTAAGTTCGTTTCGCTTTGTTTGATCAAGATATTGGTGAGGTCTTGTGACCGGGACAAATGTAAACATAGGTGTATTATTACCTATTGAATTCAATTTACATGTATAATAATATAATATATCGAATTTATAGTGACTTTGCCTTAACTCTTCCGATGGAATAGATTGATCTTTATTGTATATAAGTATCTAAGTGAACAAACCAGTTGCTACCTACCGTGCCGAAAAAGCAAAAAAAAATTTTTAGCCACAAGATTAAGGTAAATACTAAAGATTAGTCACACAAATATTTATCTTAACCATTGAACATGTGACGCTAAACTCTAATCTGTTATTATCCTTACTCCTTACATTACTATATCTAACCCTTCTCTCATAAATAAAAGGTAGGATACAAAATTAAAAATTTGTTAGACAGGTAGACACTTATTTACTTTACAGTGGCAAAATAAATATATTTCAACTTTCTATGTATCTATCTTATAGTACCTACCTACTTACAATAGGTATCTAAAATTGGGTGCAAAGGTAAAAGAAAATGACATAAACTATGACACAGAAAAAAGTACTAACTGTGCTACTAACAGTCATCATGGCTCAGTCGGTAGTAGCTCTGCCTTCCGTGCTGTGGATTGTTGGTTCGATCCCAACCGAGAACAAACATTCGTGTGTGGCAAACATAGATGTTTGTTCTGTGTCTGGGTGATACTATGTATTATAAGTATGTATTTAAAAAAAAAATGTTTATATGTATTCTATCAGCCATCTAGCTCCCATAGTACAAGCTTTGCTTAGTTTGGGACTAGAAGGCGTTGTGTTAAATGTCCATGAATATTTATTTATTTATTTACTGTGCTGGGTACCTACACAGTAATTATTCTCCACATTTTTAACAATTTGAAGTAAACCTACATGGAAAGTATATGTACATACATATGTAGATAAATGTGATTAATTAATAAACCTTAATAAATAGCTCAACTGTTTCGCATGTAGGCATGTTGTAAATATTGTAAATACTGTATTAGTTGTAATTTTCTTTGTGAATAAATATGTTTCGAGTAGGATATAAATAAATCAATAAATAAACCTTTGTATTTTTAGAATGGGCAACACAAGCAAAAAACTAGCAGCAAAATGCACTCTCCTCACCAAAGATGAACAGAAGTTCATAGCGGCAACATTCCGGTCGGCTTCAAAGAATTCTGAGAGGATAAGAGAGGATGATCTCATCGTGAGTGGAAAAGTAGATGCAGTCTCATTAGAAGTGTGTTCATTTTTTTTATCATTTTAGTTTTAGTTTTGGGTTAAGTTGGTGACAGAAAGATCATAAATCTAAAGTGAATTTAGGTAAAAAAAAAGACTCGAAAAAGATAAAAAAAAGAAGTAATTGCATGGGAAAGGTTATTTTCTTATATTTCTTTATCTTTCTTTGAACTGTAAAAGAGAAGGTAATTGTATGGTCTTCTCAAATCTTTAAAAAAAAAAAAATTTAAGTATATAAAGGTAACGAGTAAAATTTTAAACCACTTATTGTAAAGAAAATTTTAAATCTGATTATTAAAGATAAATTATGATTTATGAGTAAAAAAAAAACTAATAAGTATTGCTATATTAAGCATAAATAGAAAATGATTAAGTTTAAAGATCTTGAAAGTTGCCAACTTAATCATACTTTACATACAAGTTTTTAAATACACAGCAGATCATTATTTTAATTAAGTAAAAAGCACTAAACTCAGTAGAACTGAAAGTGCATTAGTAATTTGCTATATTAAATACATGTATTAAAACTTGTATGTATGTTATTTATTATTTTATTTATTTGTGTGTGTACCTAATTTGTTTCTTTTGTTTTGTCTTTTTTCCAGTGTCTCTAATTTGCACCGTTTTAGAACCCATTGTATGATTAGCACTTATTTTTTTGGTGATGGTTACCAGTGTTTTTTTATTTTTATTCTACATTATCACTTTATTTTTGCCTGTAATCTGTAGGTACTGCTACATTTTTGGCACGTATTACTCATTTCTGCAGTAGTTAATATTCCATTGTGGTTTCGTCATATTCTGAGCTATAAAATCAGTTCCTGATTACATAACTCGCGATAGGTATGCGTGAGATAGTTCAGCATCATCGCAAAATCCCAGTCTCGTGTCTTGAGCAATGAGTATACGACTTGGACGAATAATTCGTCCCAGGCTGTCCCAGGCATACAAGCCCCTTAGACAAATATAGGGTCAGACACTTGACTTTATACAACTGTTGGTGATTCAGATAAATATTACGTTTTAACCCCAATTTAAACGTCAAAATTCAAGGAATTTGTTTGCGTAAGCGTAGCTCTAAACGAATGTTAAAATTAGCGCAAGAAGTTGCAATTCAATCGGAAACTCGTACTTGTAAAGGACGTCGCACACTGCAACGTGCCAGTGTTAACATTGATCATGAATGACTTATGAGAAAAATCCAGCACTACATATCCAGCGGTATACTTCTCTTCAAGCACCCTGACAAACAAGAGTATTTGAGATTTCTGCTGGGCATATACCTCTCTCATTCATTTCTAGAGAGAAAGATTATGATTCGTCTCCATCTACTACTAACTTCCTTTTCAATTTTCATATTAAATTTGGAACGTTTATACACTCGCAAAAATTCTGGGTCAGAAAAACTAGATAAAACTATAATATCGTCGATACCATGAATGCTAGAAATCTACTTGCTTCCTGTCCTAACCAAAAAACTAATTGGTTGGTCCCAAACAGCTGTAAAGTTTACAGGTGTCGAATCGACTCAGTGTATGTTCACTATGCTGGAACCTGGCCCACTGTCAAATTCCAGATTGGTTACGATTGTAATCAAGTTTGGGACAAACAATTTTACGACCAGCTAGCTTTGACTGGTTTAATTAGTTGATGGAGTTACCTGCGCTAGCCATCTGGTTATTTGATTTATCTTAGTATCTTAACTTTGTAGTTTCATTGTTCTACTAGCTGTCGCTCGCGGCTTTGCTCGCGTTGTAGCAGCATACGCATTATTTGGTTAAAATTTTTGATCCTAATTTTGAACCCTTTAGGGTGCGGCTTTTCAAATTTCCTTTCTTAGTGCACCCCTTTGACTTTCCATCAGGTGGCCCGCCTGCTCGTCTGCCAGCTATGGTATAAAAAAAAAAACCCCTATACTATAAGGATACTACGCTCCAAATTTGATACCTCTAGGACGTAAATTTGCTAGAAAATCGTTCCTTACAAACACGGGCAGTCTTTTCTGAACAGTAATTGCTATATACTTTAGGTATGTTTTATCTAGCCGCGTAACAGACTAAATAAAACCAGCAAAAGATGTAGGTAAGTATACCTCAACCGGACGGAAAACAGGTTATTTTCAACGTAAGTTTACACCCAGCCAGCCGTCTGGTCAGCAGTTAATCATTTTGTATAGCGGGCACGTCCGAGGTGTTTGTCAGGCAAGTCTGCAGGTAAAATGCCTGAAAGTCAAATTCAAGCTCGTATGACTCAGTGGCCAACTCTGGTGACGGAGTTTTTAAGCCGCCTTAAGGCCTCCGTCGTGGCTTAACGACTGCCAGAGCCGGGACCGACAGTTTAACGTTTAATGTGCTGGTATTTTTGTCCTGCAATCCTGTTGTGAAAACACACTTCGAACTTCGAAGAATTGAATCTTCTGTGAGTTTCTTTCGTATTGAACATGATAGCGCCTGTGACGCTATTTAGAAACAGTTTTCGAACTCTGTCATTTGATTGAATTTAGGCCAAACAATTCAAAGTCAAAGCCAAAATGCTTTTATTCAATAAAATCTTACTGATCTCTTTAAATCGTCATTAAATTTTGTATGATTGAGTATGAAAAGTTTCATATCCTCCTATCCTATCTAGATGTCTATCTAACTCCAAGCTAGTGTTCAATATTTACGCTTAGCAACAAATTAATTAATTCTGCTATACAAAGTACGCCCTGCCCTTGTTAGCCATTGGCTCGATGTCGTCATCTCGCCCTCGATTCCCATTGTTTACCGTCTGGTCTACTACCCCAAACCACACAGGCTTTTACGTAATTTGGTGGATCTGAATATTATATGCTCGTCTCATGATTTGATTAACAAAACCGGCAATGCTCTTTTAAAGAGTTTTTTTTTCTATGCGGAAATGTTTCCCAAGATGACGCATCAGATAGAGTGAAATAAACAGATACAAAAAATCTGATGGGAATAGCAACAGCCAGTGGCGTAGCGTGCCTTGGCGGGGCCCCGTATAAATTTGTTTGGGGGCCCTTATGAAGGTTAAAGATTTCGATTCGATACTATGGGATTCCCCCTTTGAAGTAAAGAGAAATCCCGCAGCCCGCGATAACCGATGTACGCGTTACGCGGGAAAAAAAGAAACTGCTTTTTTTACGTTTGTCATTCATGAAATAAAAAAAAATTGGGAGGTTTTTATTTATTTTTGCTTACGCAAATCGGGGGCCCCGTATAATTGATACGGCAGATACGGCGGTAGCTACGCTCCTGGCAACAGCTTAGAAGAGAGTCAGCTTGTTAATGTTTCAAAAATAACTTCAATATAATTACAAAGAGTCACTTTAAAGGTTTAAAAAGGTGAATGCAGACGCACTAGTTCCATAGGTACATGCCTGGAAGAACTGTCAAGAAGTTAAAAAAAAGCGTATCTATAAATTCAGATCACGCCACGCTTCCGTAAAAAGAACGTGTTTATTTATGTGAGGAACAATATCGGCTCCAATGTTTTGTTTAGGCGTCGCTCGCCTCGTTTAGAAGGTACGGATAGCTATAGGTAAACTGTAAGTCAGTCCTGCCTGTAAATTTACAGGAGGGGACGTGTACCTACCTACCTACGCGGAGAATCGTGCGCATTTTTGACGAAGATTTAGTGTGCTTGTCAAACTTTGTCAGTTTTGTCAAACAAAATCAATCATTCACGCCCCTGTAAACTTCATACGGATAGGTTAACCTATAATTGGATAAGATTACCATCCTACTAATATTATAAATGTCAAAGTTTAGATGTTTGAATGTTTATGTTTCAATCACTCTGCAAGATTTGGACGAAACTTAAGGTATATTCAAATTGGTCTTCTAAACCTCAGCTAACTAAAAAGATTGCTAAATCTGTTGTCATCTCTTTTCATTGTCATGCAAGTGACAATGAAAAGCTAAAATGACAATTGAATATGAATATAATAATAGTTCGTAGCCTGGATCAACACATACATATGCTACTTTTTGTCTCGGAAAATTAACAGGATCAAACGGGAAGCGGACCAAAGTCGCGGGCGAAAGCTAGTATTGTTATAATTAGATCACCTAACACTAGTTTCAAAGCCCACGCTGAAACAATGCTCTATAACTCCACTATCGAGCTGGATTGATGCAAACCAGCCGAACATAAACATCGCGCTTAATATTGTGGATTAAAAACCAAAATGATTGATAACGTGTTTATACTGCACATTATCCCTGTAGAGTTTTTTTAGGGCGACTGTTTACTAAAGCGGTGGTGAAAATAGTTGCGATAAAGTCTAGAAGGGAAGAGTGGATACAGGACATTGGTAAATATAAGTTGTTCACATCCTCTAAACCCAGGCGAAAAATACTTTTTTTTTGTTTAGTTTATGTGGACCAATGTGGGGTGTTTGTGTTAAACCACATTTGCCCACTAAAATAAAATAATTGTCAGTGGGGAGGATGAGCAGTAATGCGTGTAAACAAAAAACCAATGATATAAAAATCTATGCAAAAAACACAGTAATCGTCGTAGCACTTGCGTGTCATATTGCGCATATGCTTTAGTGTATGGTGGCCTTTTTAACGCAGAAATTCAGAAAGCGACGGAAAAATGTACTAAGACGTCAGAACGCACTTTAAAACTGTTTATGTAAAGGTTTGAATGTATTTTTGGGTTGAAATCATAATGACGTCGACCGCATACTCATTGAGAAAACGTGCATTATTGAAAATTCTTTGTGTTGACGGGTTCTTTGTCATTGGAGATTTTAGACATAAAAGTTGTAGGCGGCTTTACACAGAAACTAGCTGTCGGTCGCCGCTTTGCTCGCGCGGTAGCAAGTGCATTATTTAGTTAAAAGCGACTTCAAAATTCCTTTCTTAGTGCATCCCTACACTATATAAGAATACTACCCTCTAAACTTCATACCTCTAGGACTTATAGGTAGTTTACTTTAGGCTGCGCGTTAATTATCAGTCAGCTTCAAAATAAATAATAAATGAATAATCACGGACACTTCACACAACGCCTTCTAGTCCCAAACTAAGCAAAGCTTGTACTATGGGAGCTAGATGGCTGATAGAATACATACATACATTTTTTTTTGTAAATACATACTTATAATACATAGAAACACCCAGACACAGAACAAACATCTATGTTTACAACGCACAAATGTTTGTTCTCGGTGGGGATCGAACCCACGACCCACAGCACGGAAGGTAGAGCTACCGACTGAGCCATGACGCCTGCCATGAGCCTTTTATATATTTAAATATTATGTTTTTTGAATCATTTTTGAAGTTCTCACAAAACTGTGGGGTTTTTTTTTCATAAGTACGTACTTATGCATATATTAAATTTTCAATCAACTTGTATACTTAGCGCCTGGTGATGATAACTCTTACCAAATATGAGTCGTATCGTATTATTTAGAAGTCTACGTTATTTTGGTATTAACTGCCGAATTATGACCTAGTAAAATATTATGTGTAAACATAAAAGATATTGAATATGAAATGTGCCAATCTGGGCGCATGCATAGACACGCTACGGCACTAAATGGTAAACATAGGGCCGTTATAAGTCAGGATCAATGCTTGAGCATTAGTGGCTGAACAGTCCCCGAACATACGTAATTCCACAATGAATGCTCATGTTTGTCCTGTCCTGAAACCCATTTTGACGCGAACATTTATTACTAACAAATGTCTTCGCGTATAGTGAAATTCGGGCATCCAGTCGCGTTTACGTCCGTTGCGTTTTTTTAATTTTTTAATTAATTTATTTCGAGCTAGGTGATTAGTTTCTCAGACACAACCCGGAAGTCTTTGAGCGAGACTTTTTGCCAGCAGTTGGAATGTGGATTTTTACTAGGTTCAAATTTCATCCAAATCCAAATCCTTTGGGTATTGTATAAGTCAGGCATCACATCATTGCTCACTCCGTTTCATTCATCGCGTTTTTCATTTGCACGCGGTTAATCGCCGCACGCGCAACTATCGTTGTTATTTTAACGCACTTGGCAGTAAGTTTGCAACTTTGGTTTAATTTTACACTGCATTGTAAATATTTTACTGTTGTTTTGTATGGTGTGGGTGACGTGTGCTGGATTTTGATTTTGCGAGAATAGACAGAAGTTTCTACACAATCGCAATCAGCAGTTGTTATTGCAAAGAAAAATAAACGTTTCTTTTATTCATGCATACACAAGGCCATCTCATTTTAGTCTACTTATTTAATAAAATATCCGATTCTATATTAATTTTTAAATAAATATTTGGTTTATTGAAATACATTTTTTAAATAAAAATTTTAAAAAGTAAAAATTTTGTGTGGCTGCTGATAATACTTGCTAACGCACGTCATAGGAACGTCTCTACTGCATAATCTATTTTTAAAGTCAAGATATATTAAAAAAAAATAGTAAATTTTAAACTAAATCGGTATGCAAAAAGTCGCACTAGTCGCCAGCTTGCCACTTGGTGAACGGCGACTATAACGTTCTATAGTTCAAATAGGTTTTTATGCACGTGCTATGTTCTGGTTTACGAGAGATTCGCCGGCGACTAGTCGACAGTGCGTATTAGCTCTACGTAAAAGAAAAACAGACGATACTTAATGCGTAGACCTCATTGGTTTAAATTAAGACAGTCACAGCGGGGAAAGTACTCCATTAGCCCTGCTGCGCTGTAAGTAATAAAACTATTATATGTTATAAATCTATAGGCACTCCTATACTCCCATACGTCTTAGTATATCTATCTATCTATACTACTCGTATTATAAAACTGTAAAAAAGCCAAAAACTAAAATTAAAGATATGGATAAACTAAATATGCAGATCTAATAAATAAACGATTCTGATTCTGATAATCAAGTTTGTCTGTTTGTTTGTTCGCGGATCACGCCTCACCTACTGGACCAATTTTAACGAAACTTATACCATTCGGAAGCCCTTTTCCGGATTGAAACATAGGCTATATTGTATTGAAATCAAAGACGTGGATTCTTGGATACAGCTTGAACTCTCTAAACCAAAAGCAACCTTTGGCACGAGGTTCAGCGTGTGCTGGCTGACAGATATTTTGGTGGAAAGTTTCGCACGCGTTCGAAGTCGCGAGTATCAGCTAGTAATTTATAAGTTAAAAAAAACTGGAAAAACCGACTTCAATTTGATACGTCTTCATCATCAATGATGATGACAGTTAATTGGAACTGTTCTATTGATCTTAAAAACCACAGAAAAGCAAAATACGCTGTTGACGTGTTTTTTACAGTTACTCTTATTTAACTGCCAAACTACTGAAAGATATTTAACCGCATTGAAAACCTTCTCCTTTTTTGAAGTCGGTTAAAAAAATCACAAAAAAAAAAGAAAAATTTATTTACTTTGACATAAAGAATGTTACAAAATGGGTAGTATTTGAATCCCGATCCCGAACTAGTATAAACTGTGTTTCGGGAGCCAGGAGCTTCTCCTAACTAAAATATTCGACTGGTTTTTTATTGTCGACAGTGACTTAGCTAAAAATAATCTAAAACTTAGTAGCTAACACGCATTTAGAATAAATATTTTTTCAAATTTAGGTACTTTGGAAAGCGAAAAAAGAAAACAATGCTATGAACCAAAAATGTGATAGTAGGAATAATAAATATGAGTGTATAATCAAGTGCAAACGTAAAACTGTATAGTAATGTCACTACCAGTAAGCTACTTGTGTTCTCAATGCTATTGTGTTTCACCTTGGTGACTACGTGTGTGGATTTGCAGAAGTTCTGGGGTCCTCAAATAGACCCGCGCCTAGCGCAGTATCTCACGAATTTCTTATTCGGTTCGGGGCAGGACAAGTCGGCGACTGTCGACTTCAATCGATTCGCTGAGCTCTACGTTTACAATGTAAGAGGTGAGTTCTTATTCTAAGGCATCTTATATAAGACTAGCAGCGCCTCGCGGTTTCACCCGCGTAATTCCCGTTCCCGTGGGAATTCCGGGATAAAATATAGCCTATGTTCATCAGGGATAATGTAGAATTTTTTTAATCGGTCCAGTAGTTTCGGAGCCTATTCAATTCATACAAACAAACAAACAAACAAAAAATCAAACCTTTCCTCTTTATAATATTTGTATAGACTAGCTGTCGCTCGCGGCCAGGGCCGTCTTAAACTAGGCTGGGGCCCTTGGGCACACAAGAATTTGGGGCCTTTTTGGAAAGTAAAAAAAGCGAATTATAATGGCGTAGTATATGCCTTCCTGATAAGATTACTGATATGTAAAAAAAATGTGTAATGTGCCCGACAAAAATGTTTTGAGAATAAATGTGTGAGAGAAATTGTCGGTCCTTCGAGGCCCCCTGAGAATGGGGGCCCTGGGCACGGGCCCCGTGTGCTCTTATGGTAAAGACGGTATTGCTCGCGGCTTCGCTCGCGTGGTATTTGCATACGCATTATTTGGTTAAAATCTTTGATCCTAATTTAGACCCTAATATTAACTAGTTTATAATATTAATAGGATATATATATCGATTTCGCTGTTAATCTAAGACAGTTGTTTCCACTATTAAAACTTTGTTGTGTTACAGGAACCGTGGATGAGCGATTACTGGTCACATACAACTGCTTAGGGAAGGTTTACAGTGAAGAAGTGGAGTTGCCTTATCAGCTACTAAAAGAAGTAAGTCTTTTATTGACAGGCGTCATGGCTCAGTCGGTACTAGCTCTGCCTTCCGTGCTGTGGGTCGTGGGTTCGATCCCCACTGAGAACAAACATTTGTGTGTGGCAAACATAGATGTTTGTTCTGTGTCTGGGTGTTACTATGTATTATAAGTACGTATTTACAAAAATTAAATATTAAACGTAAAAACTACTGATCCGGTTTGGATGAAACTTGGAATATATATTGTCCGTGACCCGTATTAACACATAGGCTACTTTTTATCCCGAAAAATCAACGGGACGCGAACGAAGTCGCGGGCGGCACCTAGTTATTGAATAATAATTAACTCTTTTCAGTTTTGCGAAAGCATAGCGTCAACGTACATAAAGATATTAAAGTCATCGGCGTCTAAACGAGCGCAGACGTGGATTAAGAAGGGCTTCAAAGGACGCGCGTGTCATGTTCAAGCGTTAGGAGAAGCGTTGGCTGCCAGTGTAGGAGACCCGGACTCTCCACAGAACCACTGTACTAGTGAACAGCTTGGGAAATGGTGAGTTGAAGCTAAATAGACAACGTAGTTATTGCTTTTGAGTTGTATACCGAATTCACTTCGGAGAGTGTGCACAGGACCTACATGACCTGATTCCTCGATCACCCTTTCACCTCCGAACTACTAGGCGCACTGATAAATGCCATCCCTACATGGTAGATATCCCATATCTTCGCACAAAGCGCTTTGCCTCCACCTTCATAATGCGAACTGCCAAGGAGTGGAACTCTCTGCCATCATCAGTATTTCCTGAAAGATATAACCTAGGAATTTTCAAGAAAAGAGTGAATAGGTGGATTATAGCTAAGCGTGCTCCACCTTAGGCTGCAGCTACACTTACTACCAGGTGTGCTGGCAGCCAAATGCTATTGCTCATTAAAAAAAAAAGTTGTAAATAGATTGATGTAGTAGTCTGCCGTAACTCAGTTAAATTTACCACGGAGGGTATGTATTTGTGCCTTGTATTTCTTTTTACTAGGGATGGGCCGAATGTGGTTTGAACCGAATACGAACATCGGCTGAACATTCGGTGAAAATAAAAAGTTCGCCCGATAATTTATATCGAGCTTTCTCCATATTCTGAGCGACGTTTCTCAGAGGCAGGAAACATCTATTTATTCTTTAGTATGCCAGTCTCTCCGGTCCTGCGCGAGTCTTCTCCACTGCTGCCCAACTACAGGAAACATATACGAACAAAAACGTAATAAACTCCTGCCAGATCACGCGAAATCTTTGGTGTTTTTGCACCATAACCTGCCCTTGATAACATGTAAATACCAGGTTTAGTGACATTTCATTTAAAGCTTTGATAAAAATGAAAAATTGTAATATTTTCATGTACCGAATTTCGGCCGAATGGCCGAATGTCGAAAAGTTCTATGGCCCAACCCTACTTATTACTGCTAAATGTTTATGATCATCATCTAGCAACACAATATGTACCTAGTTTTAGAAATAGTAAGAAATTTTACACTGAAAGATAAATTTATCTTTATCTTTAATTTTCAGGTTACAATACAATACGCTTTTGAAGTTGCTAGCGGAGTTGGTATTCGTCAATTTATACGGAATTAACAAGAAACAAGGCGATGAAAGTCCCACGCCATTACCGGCGTCTATGCCTTCGTTACTGCCCGTGCCAGACGGTAAGGAAGCAAGCAAGCTCGTATGAGTTAGTGGCCAACCCTGGTGACGGAGTTTTTAGGCCGCCTCAAGGCCTACGTCATGGCTTAACGGCTGCTAGAACCGGGACCGACAGTTAAACGTGCCCTCCGAAGCACGGACGCTCTCAGATGTAAATGCCACTAGCGGTCACCCATCCAAATAGTCCGCAGAACGTTGCTTAACTTAGATAATCGGTGAAGATTGACTAAGCAAGCCTAGCCACGAGCACTTCGAATCATTATTTATTATGTAGAAACAAGAAAATAATCATTCAAATCTAAAATCAAATCAATTTTTTTTACAATAGGGACTAGGTTTCACTAATCCCCGTTGACAACCCCTTTCAACGGAGATTAGTGAACTTTTGGTTCACTAATCCCCATTACGAGTTCGCCACGGCGTCAACGAAGATTACTGAACTAAAAAATTCATTAACCCCTGTTACGTTAAATTTGTAGGTTTGGACGCTATGCCTGACTACCCTGCGTTCATTGACCTCGCCCACATAGTGTGGCTGAACAGCCACCTGCCTCCGAAGCATCAGAATAAATGGAGATTTCTTTTCTCCTCTCATATACATGGAGAGAGCTTCTCTACTATGGCCGGTAAGGATATCTCACATTTCTAGACCAGAGCCCTGAGTCTGTGAATTTGTTTTGACTTTCGACTCGAGTATAGCACACGCAAACGCATTCGCAAAGCAAGAAATTTTGTATGAAAACCGGATAAGCGCCTCTAGCGGGCGATTTGGGAATTGTGCAATTCCCAACAATATTTCTCGCTTTGCGAATGCGCTCGCGTGTGCTATACTCGAGTCGAAAGTCAAAACAAATGCACAGACTCGGGACTCCGTATGCTGATTGATTTTGTGACCTATATCACAGGTTTATAACCTATCTCAGGCACCAGTCTTACACAAAACAGGTTTCTTGCATTTCCTCCATAGTAGTATAGGTGGATACACTAAGTACCCACCTGACTATCTAAATAGCTTTAAGATGATGTCACATTATCTATTCTTCACTTGTATTATGGTACTCTGAACCTTTTGTGTAAGAAAATAAACGTTATTATTGTTATTTCATACTCAAGCACTGATCCGGACACAAGTATAGATTTTTGTATGAAATTCTCTACTCAAATATGTGCTTGAGTTACGATTTCTGGTTCGGCATACCGTATTATAATCTTAAAGTTCATCTTAAAATTCGTTATAAATATATTTGAGACTTCAATGAAAAATAATATAATAGACATTGCAAAACGCCCTCTAGTGCCAAACCAAGCAAAGCTTGTACTATCGGAACTAGATGGCTGATAGAATACTTATATACATTTTTTTAGTAAATACATACTTATGATACATATTAACACCCAGACACAGAACAAACATCAATATTTGATGTATTAATGATTTACTTATTAAGTTTCCATACCCATGGAAGAGAAAGCTATTTTAGCATTAAGTTAAATAAAATAAATAAATATTCTTGGACATTATTACACACAACGATATTAATATTTTCAATTACTGGGTGTTACTATGTATTATTTAGTATGTATTTACAACAAAAAAAACGTATATAAGTATTATATCAGCAATCTAGTTCCCATAGTACAAGATCTGCTTAGTTTGGGACTAGAGGGCGTTGTGTGTAATGTCAAAGAAAAAAAATTTATTATTTTTATATCATACATAATTTCAAATACGATTGTAGATAATTGTTATTAAATGAATAAATGAAATGAAATGAAACGCCTTCTAGTCCCAAACTAAGCGTATTTACAACAAAAAAAACGTATATAAGTATTATATCAGCAATCTAGTTCCCATAGTACAAGATCTGCTTAGTTTGGGACTAGAGGGCGTTGTGTGTAATGTCAAAGAAAAAAAATTTATTATTTTTATATCATACATAATTTCAAATACGATTGTAGATAATTGTTATTAAATGAATAAATGAAATGAAATGAAACGCCTTCTAGTCCCAAACTAAGCAGAGCTTGTACTATGGGAACTAGATTGCTGATATAATACTTATATACTCTTTTTTTTGTAAATACATACTTATAGTACATAGTAACACCTAGACACAGAACAAACATCTATGTTTGCCACACACAAATGTTTGTTATTGGTGGGGATCGAACCCACGACTCAGCACGGAAGGCAGAGCTACTACCGACTGAGCCATGACGTCTGTCAAGTTCGCCTGTATACGCTACTTATAAGTTGTGTAATAAAGAATGTTCTATCTATTCTATCTATATATTTATACCCAGGTCGCATCATAGACCAAGGCCCATCAATCGTAATAATCGAAGACAACAGTGGGTACATATTTGGGGGCTACGCCCCAGCAGCCTGGGCGATTGGACCCAACTTTACAGGCACTGATGACTCATTCCTCTTCACTGCTTCACCTAAACTGAGGGTCTATCAAGCGACGTCGTATAATAACCACTATCAGTATATGAATCACCATACCAAAACTCTGCCTAACGGGTTGGTAAGTATTATAAATGTAACTTATAAAAAACAAGGTTAAACTGTGTTTCTTGCTTTAAATCCGCGCTAATGACAGTTAAATTATGAATAAATGGGTGGTGTTTTAATTTAATTTTTCTATGGTTTTTCTAGTTGTGCGGAATTTATAATTTGATTTTTTTTTTACTAAATAATACGTATTTATTCGGTGGCAGCCGTGCCAGGTTACGTCAGTGGGTGGGTTTGGTTTATTGTGAGGGTGTGTGGGTAAGGGAGGGTGTGTGTGTGAGGGTGATGGTGTGTTAGGGTGAGAGGGTGCGTATTAATGGATTTTTGTGTGTAGTATGAGTACGTGTATGTTTTTGTGTTGATACAAATGGGAGGATTCGTGAATTGTGAGGATATATACGCTCCACTCTCTGTATTTTACAATATGAACACTTGTTTTTTTTCTAGCTAATGGGCGGGCAGTTTGACTTCGGCGGCATATGGATAAACGCTGACCCTTTCGGCGAGGGTTCTTCTGCGGAGTCCTGCAGCACCTACCGAGGGTACAAGCGGCTCAGTAAGGAACCTGCCTTCAGAATCAGGAGTCTGGAGGTCTGGGGCGTTGGAGACAAACCACTTACCCTCAAGGACTCTGTAAGAACTCAACTTTATTTATTTAATTATAAGAATCATTTTTGTATAGAAAGCCGTGTTGGCCGAGTGGGATTGCACCTCGACTTTCGATCCGAAGGTCGTGGGTTCGAATCCCGGCATTGCATCAATGGATTTTTCGTTAGGAAAATTAACACGAGCTTAACGGTGAAAGAAAACATCGTGGGGAAACCCTTGGCTTAGTCAGCTCCGCACGTATTGACGATGTCTTTCCTGTGGATATGGCTGACTAGTAGGCTGAGAGGATGGTATAGGTGCTGGGCCTACTCCATCTAAACACTGTCCCAGGCACTACAGTGTGTCGTTAAGTGTAGGCATAGGTTTGCCTCCTGACGCTGTATAAATCATCTTGAATAGATGTAAAGGCCTATTATATTATATTTTGTATAAAGGTAGGACGAAAAGTAGCAAAAGTAGAATAACAATGCAAACGTTCAGTAAAAATATCGCATTGATCCAAAAAAGTTTTCCAACAAAAAAATTTTTTTTGGTCGGGAAACTTGTTTGGATCAATGTGATATTTTTACTGAACCTTTGCATTGTTATTCTCTCGACCCTGAAGCTCTGCAATTTCACATAATTACATTTAGTTATATTATATCTTCAAAAATGTTTAAATGTGCGAGCGAGAGGGTGGTCTGCCTTATACATACGCCTTAAACAATTCCTATTGGTCGATGTCAAACACATCCTTAGCAACGTACTCTAGCAGAGTACAATGTTAACTCGTTAAAACGAGTTTTTGGACGAGATATGACGTCACCTTTATTACTCTCGTAATAGGGATGACGTCATATCTAGACCAGTAAAATCTCCGCCGAACTGAACATAAGGCTCGAGACTTTTACACCGTACATCGTTACACCTGAAGGACTGTCCACTCTCTTTATAATACTGAAGACACTGTCCCACTGCTGCGCACAGAGATGCTACACATGTGTGTTTAGCTTCTACTTAAGCCCGTAGTCTGAGTTTTCTTATGTTGATTTGCGACAAGCAAGAATCGAGTGACTCGCAGTGTTTTAGAAAAATAGTTTGCAAATCTCCCGCTAGAGGCGCTTATCGGGTTTTCATACAAAATATCTCGCAAGTCGCTTCTCGATATGCGTTTCGATCAACAAAACAAGATTCAGACTACTAGCGCTTGTGGCGTAGCTTGCTTAGTCAATCTTCACCGGTTATCTAAGTTAAGCGACGTTCTGTGCGGTCACCATATGGATGGGTGACCGTTAGTGACATTTACATCTGAGCGCTTCCGTGCTTCGGAGGGCACGTTAAACTGTGGGTCCGGTAGCAGTTGTTAAGTCACAACGGAGGCCTTAAGGCGGCCTAAAAACTATTAACAGAGTTGGCAACTAACTCATAACGAACTGGCCCTGTGTATATTAGAGTTACTTGCTAATACATTACTGACTCAAATTGTGGCTAACAGAATACATCTATAGCCACGCGCAGCAGTGTACTCGACACAAGGAAATCTGATCGGAACTTTCTACAGCTTATCGGCAAGCCTACCATAAGCGACGGATTGAGAGACTGAAGGGTTATTTTAGACATTTCTGTTATTTTGTAATTGTACGGGATGTACTGCCTTACCACCACGTATAATGAGTAATGGACTAATGGTAATGGAACAAATTATTGTGAAATCTACAATTTTTTTAGCTTGATAAGATAAAATCGCGAATTGCCAGGGAACGGGACGAATTAAAGATTTGGGGGAGATATTTGCCCAGCAGTGGGACAGAATAGGTACTAGTATAGTATTGTATGATCTGTGGAATAGATTAAATAAAAAAGAAAAGTTACAACCGTATAAAATTATTCCATTTATTTATCTGTCAGATGTCTAGAACCATATTTTTTGTATAAGTTCAAGTACATGTCAAAGGGGTAAATGTAATTATTACAATATTGAAATTATTATGGCTATACACTTCAATGAATAAGTGAATTATGCCATGTTGCAAATTACGACCAAAGTTTCAATTTCGTTACCATTATTCGTGGCGGTAGGGCACCATAACTTATTAATCTCAGTATCTGTAGAAATACTGTAGTCTCGTGGCAGAATTTATCCTTTTTTTAAGTTACTGTAATGTTAGTAAAATTCTCCATGTCTGGTGTCGATTCTGTTGTTAAATTTTTCTAAACTATCCTAATTTGACAGCGCTAAAAAATTATGCTGTCAAATTAGGTTCTTCTTCTTCTTTTCTTCATTAATGTCCTCTGCCCGTCATTTCGACAGGCAATTTTGCCAATGTCAAGTGATTTAGTTGTAATAATATAAGCCGAGTCAAGTCATCCGTCAAGTCAACTGTCGTTTGTTTTGAAAAGAGAATGATGGATTTTCTCTTCAAAACCTAACACGAATTTTCACACTCAGTAAAACCACTTTACACACATTTATTCCAATGGCTCACACTTTATGTTACGACCTAAGTATTATTGGTTAAAATTCCACCGAAATTAAACAACAATACTCACAATAACACAAAAAACTATTAAAATAAAAGTGCTAAGTGTCGTTTCAAAAAATGACAAAACTCGTGTCCCGTCAAATTAGGTTATTTTAGAACGACAGCCGAGTTGACGATAACTTGACTTGACTTATATTATTGAAAATATGATATGACACTGGCAAAATGGTCTGTCGAAATGACGGACAGAGGCCTTAAATAGAAGAAGCCCTAACAGGAGAAACCGGGGTCCACTAGTAAATGTGTTGTTTTTTTGCAGGACGAACGAGACACGAGCGTTCTAGACATCGATCCCGAAGCCAAGGCTATTCTAGAACTGGCTGGAAAAACTCGTCACAGCGAGGGAATCCGGGAACCACCACCACTATAAACTAATACACACAAACATATTCTATTTACTAGCTTCCGCCCGCGATTTGTTCGCGTCCCGTTGGATCCCGTTGATTTTCCGGGATAAAAAGTAGCCTATGTGTTAATCCAGATCACGGACAATATATATTCCAAGTTTCATTCAAATCGGATCAGTAGTTTTTGCGTGAAAGAGTAACAGGCAGTACAAGTATATTCTATTTATGAAGATGGCTAACACTAAAATGTAGTCAACTAGCTTCCGCCCGCGACTGCGTTCGTGGCCGGTTCGTTCTCTGTAGATCCTATGTTCTATTGTGTATGTGTTATTGTTTTGTGTAAAAATAATGCATTTTTAATGTTGAGAGGTGCCTTTGTGTCAATATATATATATAGGTTAGTCATAAGGCCCGGACATTGTAGTTAAATAACCTTAGGTATTACCTAAATGAAATGAAATGAAATGAAATGAAACGTATTTATTCGCAAATGTATTTAACTATAATCTGTCTGAAAAAGTCTACTAAAAGATGTCTATGAAGTTTGCAGTATCATTTTTGTATGAACACTAGCTGTCGCTCGCGGCGTTGCTCGCGTTCTAGACCCTTAGAGTGTGACTTTTCAAAATTCGTTTCTTAGTGCGCTCCTACACTATATAAGGATACTACCCTCCAAATTTCATACCTCTAGGACTTATAGTTTAGGCTGCGCGTTGATTCTATGTCAGCTTCAAAAGAGTTTTATATATATTGATGATAATGATGATGAAAAAACATGCCTACTCAAATCGGATCCAGAATGGTTTTGTAATCTGGTCCCGGGACCCGTTTCCAAAATATAATAACAAATCTATGATTCAGTAACGATTTATTTATCAGAATACGGGCCGGGGTTATAATTATAATAATAATAATAAATATTCACGGACACTTAACACAACGCCTTCTAGTCCCAAACTAAGCAGAGCTTGTACGATGGAATCTTAATGGCTGATAGAATACATACATACATTTTGTTTTGTAAATACATACTTAAAATACATAGTAACACCCAGACACAGAACAAACATCTATGTATACAGCACACAAATAATGTTTGTTCTCGGTGGGGATCGAGCCCACGACCCACAGCACGGAAGGCAGAGCTACTACCGACTGAGCCATGACGCCTGTCATATTATATTGGTCTTCTAGAGCTGGTAACATAGCTGCTAAATCTTCTGATTCTCTTCCCATTGTCACTTTCATGACAACGGGCCCCTTCGTTTGGGGTCGTATGAAATTTTGAATAAATTCAGAAATACAAAAAAAAAATGCAGCGAAATTACGTGTCCGGTCCTTGGTAGGGGTCCCGTGAATTTCATAAGCGCACATTTTGCTTTTCCCTTTTTTAAGCAAAGACCATGTTATCCGGAGACCCCTATTCCTAGATAGTTCCAAATAATAAAAAATACTTGTATAATTGTATATATAAGCTAGCATAGAATAATATATTTTTCGTACCACTTGCTCAAAAAAGTGACATTCTATGCCACAAAAAGCGAACATAACAATAGTCATTTTTAATCTGTTAAAAACAGGGAGAGAAAATTGTACTGGATTTCTTTCATCCTCTAGGGGGAGAAAGTGATTTAAATTTGGAATACAATTTATACTGAACTACATCTGTGTTTACACCATTGAGTTTGTATACAAAGCATTATACATCTTTTTGAAAAAGGAATACGCATTTATTATGCAGGCCGTATGAGCTTGATGCCTTTGCTTTTCCGACAAAAAAATATTAGTCTAGGAAAATGCCGCGTTTTTGTTTTCTTCAAATACATAAACGTTAAGTTTATTTTAATTATTTTTATAAATAAGTTAATGTTCTAAAATGCTATCTCATATTATTATTGTGTTAATTTTTTCGCAAATGGTACGAAAAGTAGAGTATTTTCCTCGGTGATAAAGCTGTCTTAGTCTTGGGTGAACTTAAATCCCTCGCTACTCTCAGGACTCGTCTTAAATCCCTCGCTTTTTAACACCCTCGCTACGCTCGGTAGTAAACTTTGAGTCCTTCGTTACGCTCGCGATTTAAATCGTCACCCGCGACAGAAGACACTGCTTTATCCCCTTGTATAATAATCTACTATTGTCTCTTTTTCCGTAGTTGTAGCTTTCAGATTTTTCTATACCGTTTATTAGTAGACTAGTCATAATGTAAAATAAAAGATTTAGTAAATTTTGAACGAAAATAATGAAATTATGTCCACTTATTATTAATATAAGAAGTTTTGAAATAATATTACAAGTTACAATTTAAGTGCCAAGAGATTTTATGTCATACGAAAGTTTTACTGTATTGGCGATTATTTAAAAAAAAATTGATACTCGCTTTCATATTATATCTACACTTTATATGACGCTACATTCCTCTAAATACTTTATATATGTCATATCTCTTATTGGCTGTAATAAATCTTCCTCATTTGAAAACATGTTGTGAATTAAAACGAATATATAAACTTAGTTTAATCTATTTTTTGCTTTGTGTGTACTGAAATTAATGTAATCCATTATTTAGATCTGTGTTTTGTCATAATCTCAATGTAAAAGTATTATTTTTTCGCATGAATGCTCTTTAAATTACTAAATTTTGTGATCTTGTAACCATATTGTCAAGTGTATATCTTATTGTGTGTCAAACAAATATGTATTTTATTGCATTGTGCTAGGAGTTATAATGGCTGTTTTAGCTAGTCACTAAGCTTATTTATGATTTGGAAAAAGTCAATGCGAATAAATAAATGTAATTGTGACCATAATCGTGTGAGTGCGTAGTCTCGATGATAGTTGTCTAATTAAGTTATGCAAATGTATTTATTTAATTTATTTGTACAATAAATTTTGTTTTAAACATCACTTATATGGCTTTTTTTCGTCTACTACCAACTGACCAACCACGCTGTCCACCTAGTTGGACGGTTAGTATATAGACTCTTAACCAACAACCTGGTTTGTCGGTGAGTAATTTTTTTATGGTAGTTAGTGCACTTGGTGAGTTTTCTCGACCGCCCTCTGGGTTATAGCCAATTTGTACCACCATGACCGGAATACTGGAACGCCACTCAAATTTAAGCACCACTTACAAATTGCTCTGCCTCTGTTGGACATTACTCATTTGTAAGAGATGGCAATAATTTAAGCGTGAACTTAATTTATGTGGCGTTTGAGTATTCGGCCGTAACAGTAAAAAGTAGGTGTTACAAAAAAGGTAAAGAGTTTAGGTAGGTATGGTAAACATTTAATTACATTATTCTTAACCTGCTAAAACTTCCCTCTTACTGAGAGGTCCATTGGCAACTCTTGGTCGCACTCCATACTTCCAACCAAGTCCTGGCATAACCCAGGACTGGTCAGATTCTGACAGAGTTTATTATTGAACACATTCTTGCATAACTTCGTACTTTTGAAGATATTTTGGCATGCATTCAACGTTTTTACGAACATATTATTCTGGTATATTTCTGAACCTTTGGCCACATTCGGGCAGATATTCTCTGAGCTTTTAGCCACATTCGGGCACATATTTTCGCTTTCGTTTACATTCAGGCACATTTGGCTTTCGGTCTGACTCTGACACTTGTTTTCGGTCTTTTCGACCTCTTTCGGGCACATATTCTCGCTTTCCACCACATTCTGGCATATATTCTCAGTGTTTTCGATCACATTCTGACATATTTCGTTTCTTCCGTAGCGCGGTATGTTTGTCTTTTCAGTCGTGACAAGCTTCTCGCATTCAAAGCTTTTTCTTACCCTGCGAATTAAATAAAAATAATAATATATTTTTATTAGGATAAACTACCCTAATCTTGGCACCCCCACCAATTTTTGGCACTTCTCTGATTTATCCTATTTACTAAGAAAAAGCCGGACCTCACGATGTTGTTATATTAACACCAACTTAACATAATAATAAACATCGTGAGGTCTAGCTTTTTCTTAGTATATAGGATGAATCAGAGAAGTGCCAAGATTAGGGTAGTTTACCCTAGTTATTTTTTTTAAATATCATCTTTCTTGAAACCCTGCAGATAGGTTCCATCTATCCTAACTGGCTATATTAATCAGTTAGCATGGATTCCCACACTCCTGGGCATGAAGGGGATTTAGGACTTTTACTTTGACCTCCCATCGGACTATTTCCACCATCCAAAGCTGCGAAAAAGCTAGGCATATTGTCAAAGGTGAGAAAGTACTTCACACCGGGACAGCTTCTGATTCTTTACCAAGCGCAAGTCCGATTGTGTATGGAGTACTGCTCTCACCTTTGGGATGGCTCTGCTAAATACCAGCTTGAGGCCTTGGAGACCATAGACAGACGAGTCAAAAAGCTAATTAGTAACGATGCGTTGGTCGAGGCTAAGCTCCTGAGCCTCGAGCATCGTCGGAAAGTAGCTAGCCTGTCGGTATTTTACAAGATACATTTTGGGGAGTGTGCAATGGAACTGTTGGAGCTAGTTCCGCCTTCCCCATTCCATCACCGGACCACTAGGCGTACGGAGACGAGACACCCGTTCATGGTTGATATGCCACCAATCCTCACTTAACGCTTTGCGTCTACATTTATTATGCGGACAGCTAAAGAGTGGAACTCGTTGCCGGCGTCTGTGTTCCCGAATCGACTATAATTTGGAAGTTTTCAAGAGTAGAGTGAATAGGTATCTTCTAGGTAACCGTGCTACATCGTCGACCACATCATTGCTTAACATCAGGTGAGATTGTGGTCAAACGGTTGCCTGTATTGTTCAAAAAAAAAACCCCACCAGGTTTGTCCCACTAGTAGGGATGATGGGAACAACCCCACTTCAAGTGCTATACCCACTTGTAGTTCCGACAGGCAGGCACAGCGTGTCGTTCCAGATAGCGGCGTTGACTGAAGGGCTTGCCACAACGATCGCAACGCCACTGCCACGAGTGGTGGCCACGGGTTCTCTGGTGGGCTCGTAGGTTCGATCTAATGACAAATAAATGAGAAGATCATGTGCAACAGAATTGTAGCAAACTAGTTTCTTTAGGCTGACGCTATCAGAGCAATGTTGATTTGCGAAAAGTGTAAAATGAGAAGCTCGCAGTTTTTGTATGGAGAAAAATAGTTTGCACTATATTTGTAGTGTACTAAACTGTGTTTAGCTATGTTACGTTTATATTTATTAAGATAAATAAAGACCTTTTAAAACAAACAAACAGTTTGCAAATCTCGACTAAATATGGCGATTAATGACAACTCAATGCATTCATTATGCACAGACTAAGCGCTCGTGGCGTAGCTCGCTTAGTCAAACTTTACCGATTATCGAAGTTACGCGACGTTCTTCGTGGTCACTATTTCGATGGTCGATCGTTAGTCGTCCGTGCTTCGGGCACGTTGAACTGTCAGTCCCTGCTCTAGCAGTCGTTAAGCCATGACGGAGGCCTTAAGGCGGCCTAAAAACTCCGTCACGAGAGTTAGCCACTAACTCATACGAGCTTGCTTGCGACTTACCGATCAGCAAAGCTTCTGTCGCACTGTGGATGTGGGCAGGGAAAGGGTCGTTCACCCGTGTGTAAGCGCATGTGTCCTTTCAGTACCCACGGCCGGTCGAACGCCTTGCCGCATTGCATGCAGCGATGTAACGCGCGGGGCTTCGGTAACTCTACTAACTCGCGGTTTATCTCGTATTCTAGGAGGAGATAAAATATTCTTAAATTCTTTATAGCACACAGAAAAATATGAACAAACAAGTTAAAACTAAAGATATGTACAAAGGCGAGCGTAACCCTAGTAAGAATTTTCTTCCAGCAAACCTTTGACCTTTCACCGTTTTTTTTTTGCATTCATGGACATTCAACATTCACACAATGCCCTCTAATTCCAAACTAAGCAAAGCTTGTAATATGGGAACTAGATTGCTGATTATTAATATAGTAACACCCAGACATAGAACAATCATGTTTGCTATGTTTGCCACACACAAATGTTTGTTCTCAGTGGGGATCGAACCCACGACTCAGTACGGAAGGCAGTCGTGTGACCCCTGTTTGATTGATCTAATGCATTATGTAAGCAAGGAGTTTAGAAATAAATTCGTGGTTACGATGTCCAGCGCGCCTGAAGCCCGTATGCCGCTACAGAAGTAGGTTACTACTCATGCATAGATCTGAGTAGAGATTTTAATACAAAATCTTAAAACTTAAAACTTTATAAAATGTACCTGTTTAAAATTATCTCAGTACCTATTACCAATTCTATGTTATTTTCTCCATCCTACTTATCTACGAGTGGTATACCTATGCATGTTTGTGCGCCGCTAGCCGAAGCACAGAGGTTCATTTTGTTGTACACCATCTACTTATGTGCTATAACCTGTGTTTACAAATGAATAAATTAATATGAATCTATGCTTGAGCCCTGATCAGTGGTTGAGCAATAGATCAGCATACGAGTCTAAGTTGCGAATGACGCGGCTGACGCATATTTGAATAGGTAGAATAACTAGGTAGGTATTAGGTAATCCTGATAGTGTGAAACTGTTAGTGCACCTATAATAACCTACCTACTACCTATGCACAGGATGTTATTGCGTGTTAATGACCTAATCAGTGCAGTGACTAGTGACACACTGTAGTGACTGTGTATCTAAACGGCCTCGTGTTATCAAAGCATCATTTAATTTTATGCATTGACTTTAGTAAATTAGTTTTTTATGACAAAAGTGACGGAATAAAGCCGACCTTATGTTATGCAGTTCTCTGTCTACCTTACCTCTACATAGTTGGAACCAATAGCAGTTGCATTATCTTACCGACCACGTCCACCGATGTGAAGTGTGTGTATGTGTGGTAACGGAAAGTGCAAAATAAATATTATGTTTATTCCCGTGCGTCCCACTGAACGTTGTTGGTTGTACGAACGGGAAATAATTTTGAAATCTTCCCACCGGTGGGACGGACTAAATCAGAGCTCAAAAGTGCGAGTATCACCACAGAAATAGGTACCTACCTGTATTATTGTTTACAGAAATAGGTACCAGTATTTATGCCGATTTTTGATGTAGGCTTTTTTTTTCAGCTTCGCCTTCAATGACTTTGCAGAATTTATAGGCCTCTATGACCTAGTCTTCCTAGTAGAATTATTCTTCCAAGACCGAGACCTATAGCTAGTAACCTGGCTATAACATCAGTTCTACCAGCCCATTATATTTCGAAAAGTAAAGATTACCTTCATTGTCAACCGCCACAATATCCGGTTCAATACTTTCTTCATCGAACGACTCCTTGCAGACCAACAGTTCTTTATCAAGCTTCACCAAACTCTTTAGTTTCTCAGCGATCTTGTCGATTTCCAGCCCTTTCTGTTTCATTGGTTCCCGGCTCCGAATCTCTTCAATGATTGGTGCTAAAGGCTGTAATGATATGTCTTTTGATTTTTCATCGTCTGTAGTTTTATCTTTTTCAATGTTAGTGTCTTCTATGACATGTGGTTTCTCTTCCAAGACCAAAGGTCTTTCATCCGCGACACTTGGCTTTTCAACTTTCTTTCGTTCTTTTTCAGACTGCGTTTCATTTCTCCTCGGCTTCTGCGTGCGAAATCTGCCATACGATTTGCGTTCCGTTTTAGCTTCACTAGATCTCAAATTGTAGGTCTTATCTGCGAGTTTTTTGTTTCTATTCCGCGTAACTTCTATAGCCGTAACAGCTTTTTCAGTTTCAGAAGCGTATTCGTATGACTCGACATCAGTGAACTGCTTGAGGAACTGACTTTTCTTCAGGAGTTGAAGGTAGAATCTGGTGGATATTGGTACCTTGTCGTGATAAATTGTTTCATTGTTTTTGAGGAGGTGTTTTTGTCTTTTTATGTTTAGTTTTTGACCCCGTGGTAGAGCAAGTTTGAATTCAGCTGAAAATGAGGGTTTGATGAAGTGTATTAATTTATAAGCACTCAGTAGTCACTAATAATACGTCTCTATCGTGATTCTACACTAGAATTCTATTTGTCTTTAATAATATTCTTGGACATTGCCCATAAAACGTCCTCTAGTCCCAAACCATACAAAACTTGCACTATAGGAACTAGATTGCTTACTAGAATACATACTTATTTTTTTTAGTAAATATGTACTTATACATAGGAACACCCAGACATAAAACAAACGTCTATGTTTGCAACACTCAAAAGTTTGTACTTGGTGGGGCTCGAACCCGCGATCGTAGTACAGAAGACAGGCTATTACTGAGCTGTGACGCCTGTGGTAGTCGTGCAGTGTATCAGAAGTTACAAGGTCCAGTAGGTACCTTTATAAAGCAGATAATATCAACGTCTCTCATATCTGGAACCGAAATCATGATAAAATTGGCCTGCTGCGGGAATGGAACCCGAGCTCTTTGCATTTCATTCTGTTGGTCATACACTACGCCACGGAGAGAAGGTCGTATAGACCTACTATTGAAATTGAATAAATTGAAATTGAAATTGAAATTGATAGCTCAGAATATCTTGATAGTCCAATAGAAAGTTATTGGTCTTCGGGTCCTAAGAACTAAGTTCTACGATGTTACTATTTATTTAGTCCAATGCTACGACGTAGGCCGTAGCCCGTAGGCTCCGTAGCCATCCCGTAGCCAGTAGAGTAGGCCGCGCGGACATGGTGCTATTTTTTGCCACTTGAATTTTGAAATAAGTAAGGTCTTCGCAAAGAAACCTTCCTATCTAAGTACCTATTAAGACAATTAGTATTTGGTAACTACCTACGAGTATCATCGGAAAGTTTACTGATTACGCACTTGGTAAGTTTTTGACAAAGTAGAAGGTGCGAAACTTACTTTCGAGAGCAAATTCACTTTCATGTATGAAACTGCCTTTCTGCACCCGTACGGACTTTAGGAAACATCTGGGCATGGTCTCAGCACTTGAATTCTTACATTAAATTGAAAAATTATATAAAGTTAATTAGAAAATGCATCAATATTTGCAAATACTTGTGAAGCACTTGCTACTAATAGACAGCAGACAGCATCGTTTCGCATTTTTATTTTTGGAATTTCATATTTAAATTGAGCGTTCGACCTCGACTGCCAGTGCCGCTGACCGCGCGTCACTATTACTTCTTAATTTTGTTTACGAGGACAGCTTCAAATGTGTTGAAATAAACCTGCACGGTTCGGGAAAGCTCTCTATCTGTGGCCATGTATTGTGAAAAGCGTGGATAATGAGCGCGCGCGCGAAGCCGAGGGGCAGGGGAGGGTGGGGCAATAGGGCGCGCATTGATTATTCGCCGTCGTATGTCCGCCGCGACGGCACGCGTCCTATTTAAATTTAGATTTGCCGCCCGAAACGATCGCGGCGCCGGGAAATGTTAGACGGTGCCTCCCACAGTCGGTTCTGTGCGTTACTCTTATAATTTTGAAGTGTACAGTGTGCGGTAATGGACATATGACGTAGGATGAGGAGCTAAGGGCTGAGGGCCGCCGGCGACGAGATGGGAAACTCGTGCAGCTCTGGGCAGGCACATAAAGACAAGGACAACGTATCGCAGCATTCTGAAGAGTGAGTACCACTTGCGAGTATGGATCTTCTTGACGCAGCGTGAAGGTCACACAGCTCGGTCACATCACATCACAATACTCTCGTTAGCTAAATGAGTTGAGTGAAAACAACATGTATTAGGTATTTATAAAATGTTGGTACCTAGGTTGGAGATAAGCGAGTTGAATCGTCAAAATTAATCAATACATTGAGAGCGCTTGCCTACATGCCACCTACAGGTCGGCTGCAGCTTACATATTTGTCGATAACATGAGGAATCCAAGCAGGTACATAGATCATGGGGTACTTAGTTAATCAACATTTGATTATGAAATTGTAAGTCAAGGTTGCGTAGAAGAGGTTTCTCAAAAAAAACGAGGATCCTTTTAAAATATTGATCTCCATCACGAACCGTGACGTCGACACCTGTCAACATGACAATGTCATGTCATGTTGTAAATGCCTGACTAGTTTTCTTTAAAAAAACTGTAATTTTCTTGTTTACAATCTTTTCAGATTGACATGTACTAAATCACTTTTATTTATATCCAAGTAGTTAGGTACGACTTATTTCTATTTGTACCAAAATTTGAAGCTGGATAACCCTCTTGGCTATGCATGCACCCTTGCTACCCTAATCCCCGCTCTTACTACCACACTCAGACCCGTATATGCTTACTGCACAAGCATGCCTAGCTTTTTGTATGAAAACCTCTACATAAAACTATGCTTGAGTAACAATATCTGTATTGGCATATGGGCCTTAGCCATAGTATATTATTTTTTCCTTTGATTCCAAAATTAGTAAGTAATACTTCTTAAATAAAAATAAAGTGCTGGGATGTAGTTCTTTGTATCGTTCCATTATTCTTCTAAGTATTTTTAAAACTATGTTTACGACGTAGGCCATTATTAGTAATCCTCGCACGTACGCAGAATTACGAAGCAAGTAGGTACGTTAGGTACGTAGTTATCTATCTAAAGTAACTACGAGTATAGCAAATGGACAAGGTAAACATTTCATAGAATTGAACGATTTGACAACACGTCAAATTATAGACCACTAGCTGATACCCGCGACTTCGTTCGCGTCCCGTTGGATCCCGTTGGTTTTCCGGGATAAAAAGTATCCTATGTTACTTCTAATACCTCCAAGAATATGTGTACAAAGTTTCATGGTGACCGGTTAAGTAATTTCGCGTGAAAGCGTAACAAACAAACTTACATCCACATTTATAATATTAGTATTAAGTATTATATTGACTATTTCAAATATAGACAGCTTCCGTCCGCGACTTCGTTCGCGTCCCGTGCCTACGTGTTAAGTTTCATCCAAATCGGATCATTAGTTTTTGCGTGAAAGAGAAACAAACATCCATACATCCTTACAAGCTTTTAACTCTTTCTTATGAAGACACAGAGTATCTCATAAAGATAGCTGAGTATAATCCAGTACCTGCCTGTATTTTGCAATAAGTATTAAAACATCTTGTCTGTCTACACACACATTACACACAACCCAATTCTTCACTCATACACAGCCACCCTCACCCTCTCCCTTTCACTCACACACCACACACTGGAAGGTTCACCTCTATAATCAGACTCTTTAGAGACTGGCGTACCAGGAGAACCCTCCAGCACACATACATATACACACCCTCAAACCCATATCTCGTACCTCCACATACCAACACGTACACTTAGTTTATTTTATCTACTTTTGTCATAATTGTTTTAATTTAGAGTCAACCTAGTTATACCTACCTGTTTTTGCTTTGGATATTGTAAACTGGAGGAGAGCGTTAATATTCGCGACACAGTTTTTTAAACTTCTGCGGATTTTATCGTTTTCTACTAACTTGTGCCTTGTTTCTTTTCCAAAAATAAACTTATTATTATTATTATTAACTTTCGCATTTATAATATTAATAGGAAAGGTATTCCAAAACTTGTGATCTAAGTATCGCCTTGTATAAATCTCCGTAAACCTACACAAAGGTTTCGATTCCGTTGTTGCATTTTTCTAAACTTACCAAATTCGACGGTTAATTTCACAAACACGAAGTCAGCAAAAGTTTCACGAAGCTTGAAAAGTTGAGGTGAAAATATTTCAAAACTAAAGGAAAAGTGCGGCGTCCTTTGTACGTCAGTTTGTTTGCTCAAAACTTTACCATTACTTCTCCTTCGCCTTATCTTAATTAAAATAGTCTGGCTTTAACGGTTAACTTTTTCATCGCTTATCTAAAGCTCTTAGAAATAAACCACGCCCCACGTTAAACCTGCATTTTTTACTGTTTAAGTAAATAAATATTTCTATTATTGACAGGCGTCATGGCTCAGTCGGTAGTAGCTCTGCCTTCCGTGCTGTGGGTCGTGGGTTCGATCCCCACCAAGAACGAACATTTATGTGTTGTAAACATAGAGGTTTGTTCTGTGTCTGGGTGTTTCTATGTATTATAAGTATGTATTTACAAAAAAAATGTATGTATGTATTCTATCAGCCATATAGTTTCCATCGTACAAGCTTTGCTTAGTTTGGGACTAGAAGGCGTTGTGTTAAGTGTCCGTGAATTTATTTATTATTATTATTATTATTATATTCTTGGAATGTTCACACACAACACTCTCTAGTCCCAAACTAAGCAGAGCTTGTACTATGAGAACTAGATTGCTGAAATAATACTTATACTTATAATACATATTAACAACCAGACACAGAACAAACATCTATGTTTGCAACACACAAATGTTTGTTCTTAGTGGGGATCGAACCCACGACCCACAGCACTTAAATAATTTTTCACTTTAATTTAAGTTTTCTTCCGGCAAACCTTAAAGAAGAGGTTAAAAACACAGTAGATGGCAAAGGTATTTTTAAGATGGTAGTCCACTACCTACCATTATCATCATTATCAGTATAAAAACCTATTTACTACCGCGCAGTAAGTAAACATTTGCATATTTTAATTGCATGCGTCCATCTCGTACCTAACTCGGCGATCAAATGAAGCAATTTGATGCTGATTACGCTTTTATTCATAAACAGTGAAATAAAAGCAATTGTACGACATCGGATAAACAGCGCTTGATTAGGATTCACCTTTTTATGAGGGTATGGATCCGCTTTTTGCCAACTCTACATTCAGGATTAATTTATATAAAAGGATATTTTTCAAGAGAAAATATGGGGCTAAAAACCTCTATTGTTCCTTTACATGTGCATTGTACATGACACAGCATGTTCACACCGAGAATGTTGCCAAACGCTTGCAATAACTGCTGCAGACATAAACACCATATTTGTGTTGCAGAAGAGGGCTATTCGTGCAATTTATAACATGGGTCCCAGAGAATCACTAAGAAATAAGTTTAAGGAAATAAATATAATGACAGTACCTTGCCAGTACATCTATGAAAACTTATTGTATGTTCAAAAAAATATCAATCTATTCAACAAAAAAAGTGATAATCATAATGTTAACACTAGAAATAAAGACAAACTCGCTGTTCCCACCACTAGGCTCAAAAAATTAGTAAATCTTTCAAAGGGCAATGTGTACGCTTCTTTAACAAAATCCCAAGTGATGTGTCTCAGTTGTCGATTGGCAAGTTCAAAAACGTAATAAAACAGAGACTTCTTTTAAAAGCATACTATAAAATATCTGATTATTTAGAAGACAAACAAGCTTGGGACGAACTAGCTCTAACTCATCCAATAAAAAAAAAATATGTAATCATACCTAATCATACAAAACGTAATGACGATTCAAAGTGATCAGTGAGATTTTATTGAATAAAAGATTTTTGACTTTGACTTTGACTTTGAATAATCACTTATAAACACGAAAAAATTATGGATTATGCTTATAAATACATGATACTATGCTTATTGTTTTTTTAAGTTGTTATAATATGATGATGTTATGTGGTCTCTAAGCGACAAACCCTTTGAAAAAAAAAAGAGCGCTATATCATTTTGTCTCTAAATTGATCGCTATGCTGGAATATAGGGTTGAGACCATACCTACTAGACAAACGAGATGTCGCATCAATCATAATGACCACGGCGCGGTACTTAATTTAGTCGTTTATTTGTATGACACGAAAGATTTTTGGATAACTCTCGATGACAGTTGCCATAACTACTTAATAAGTATTTTTGCATGGCTTTTTTTTTTAATCAAAATAAGTTTGTCATATATTTTATTGATTCTCCTGGCAGAATTGTAACAAACTACAAAAGCCGTAAACCAAGAAGTTGAAGTTGACTTTTTTTTACAAACCTTTTTTACAGACTTTTTTTTTAGATCGATCTAATCTTTACTAAATTCTATAAAGGTCGGAACAAGCAGTTTGAAAGTTATGCTAACAAACATTACATACATTATACAAAGCCACCGATTTGTCCAAGTTGCCAAAATCGTCGCTCGATTAATAATAGGTAAGCCTACATCCTTACCATTGATACCACGCCAGCTAAGGGTTTAGAAGGCCATGCCTAAATCAGGCTGGCAGGGTCAATCGGTGAAATAAGGTTTCTTCCTTGGTCATATGTTTTATTATTATTTATATGTATGAACTCAAGTAAACCGTGTCCAGCGGGACTTTTTGTTAGGTATTTTTAGAGCGTGGTTGTCCGAAACCGTGGCCCTACGGGATGAAGCCCAGATATTTATCACAATAAGACCTATCACCACACTTTAAAATTGAATCAAATAGTGACGCATTTTTTTAAAAGTCTGGGTACATAAGTAGGTACTTGTACCTTCCTAGGTAATAGAAAAAAAGTTAACCTGTAAATTAGTGGCGTTGGAATCCCCGAAACCATGGTCACATTATTTTTCTACAAAGTAGGTAAACCTTCTTCGTGCTAATAAAAAGACCTCATTTTAAAACTTCCGAGCAATCTTTGTAAACGCATCAATCAATGTTGTGATAAGGCCGGGTTCCCACTACGCCGGACCGGCAAAAATGCCGGATCCGGGATAATGTGAATAGATCTACCTATTTAAATTGTACAGCCGCTAGCCCTTCCGGCAGTTTTACCGGCCCGGCAGCAGCGTAGTGGGAACCTAGCCTTAAAGTTTATTATTCATAGTTTTATTTTACTCTATGAAAATAACCATTAGACTAGATATTATTCAGGCACGTGACGAATCTTTTATGAGCGAAGCGAAGGTCAGTTGCTAGTTTCATACGTTATAAAAATGATTTAGAATAATTATTGTATGGTACGCTCAATTCAATTTGCCGCCTAAACGGAATAGGTGAGGATAATACCACAAAGAAGCTCAATAACCCACATGAGGTCTACATGCCAAAGAATATGTAATACGTAGTTCCTATGTAAGAAGAAGCGGGACTCCTATTCTACCAAAATTACACACGAAAGTCTCATTTTGTATGAAACGAGATTCAAATTTTGACCCCCGTTTTATACATTGCTCGTTTTTCGAAAGTACGAGTCTAGCTCGAGAGTTTCGCCAGTCTGTACATGCGCGGTCTTCATCCTAATTGACTGCATCTGTCTTGCTCGTCTTGCTCTCAACTAGAATAGATTAGAATGTATTTATTTTGTTATTTTACAGATTAGAGTTTTGATACATAACGAGAGTGTACACAGCAGACTATTGTGCTCTAGATATCCTACTGTACCCCCTAGGTAGGTGTATTAGGCCCTCCGCAGAATGCAGTCTTCTGAATATTCCACAGACGGCAGCTACTTTGATCGGCTGATAGTTTGGTCGGGTGCTGTTAGTAGGTACTAACTGGGCCGACACTTAAATGTTGTAATATGCAATCATAATCATCATCATCTCAGCTCTGTATCACCCACTGCTGGGTAGGTACAGGCCTCCTTTATGTTATGCCAGCCTCCTCTGTCTTGTGCGTGCCGCAACGTGTTTCCTGCGACCTTTACGATCGAAAATGCAATGATAGGTACAGCCAAAATAATAACAACAAGCATGTTTACCTAAAATCTTATTGTATGTAAACACGATAACAAAAATCTGAAAACATAGCTCCATACCGACCGTACGTTGCGTTGGCAGTCGGCCAAAGCGAATTTATTGTTTAATTCTTGATAGGCTTAGATGGAGTAGGCTTGCCCAGCACCTATACCATCCTATCAACCTTATAGTCAGCCATAAGCCGAAAGACAAGGTCAATACGTGCGGAGCTGACTAAGCCAAGGGTTTCCTCACGAATCTCACGATGCTTCCAGGCTGGAGCAGACCGGATGCGTATACGTAGCGGAGACGTGCACGTACCACTGAGTTGTAATGTATGAAACTGTATGAGACAGGACACAATGCATGCGTAATGTAGACGTGCGCGTCATTACGCAAGTGTGTCCTGTCTCATACAGTTTCATACATTACAACTCAGTGGTACAAGTGCACGTCTACGCATACGCATCCGGTCTGCTCTAGCCTTAAACATTGTCCCAGGCACTACGTGCAGGCATAGGTTGCGTGACGCCGTATAAATCATCTTCAATAGATGTAAAGGCCGAGATAGGTATGTAGATACATAGAAAGTTTATTTGATACTGTAACACACAAATCAATTTACATAATAAATCATGACCTACCAAAGTCTAAAAAAGTAATATAAAAATTTCCAGTATTTTTCGTCATTCCACTATTGTTTTTTTAAAGGCTGCTGCTTGTAGGCTGCGTGGCCTGTAATACGGTAGAATAAATTTCGTCCTTTTCTCTTAAAAAAAATACCATTTGATTCTGTGTTTTTGTCATACAACGACAACTCTTCCTTGACAACTTTTCCGGCAGCGCACTAGCCTCACCTCTGGTGTTGCAGGTGTCCATGGGCGGCGGTGACCACTTTCCATCAGGTGGCCTGCTCGTCTGCCAGCTATGGCATTAAAAAAAAATACTCTGCCATTATATTTGGCTTATTCTCATCGAGCCCACTGGCCTGCCCACTGGTGGACCGGATTTTGGCCAAAAACTTATTTCAACTCACAAAACATAATTAAATTAATTTCTGAAAATGTTACCAATTTCTTATGCTGATTGTAGGTACCATCAGTACATAATAGGTATATTTACGCAACTAAAATAGATATAGGTATACTTAGGTACAAATTAATATTTATTTTATACTCAGAGCTGGGAATGTCGCCCGAATTCCAGACACCTGAATCATTTTGCCGACGATTCAGATTTTATTTTAGCAAATGTTATTTTCGTAAGCATTTTCATAAAACTGTTTACCGCGTTGTTATATTTTCGCTATTTTCGCAGACGCTTAGCTTTCATTAGGTAAAGCCCTTTCCTTGGGGGATTATTTGATCCAATCCGTTACATTTGCTTTGTGTTGGTTTATAGTTACCATGCAACAGCTCGAGAGAAACATAATAATATATTTAACTATAAATAAATAACTAAGTACTATGAATTTGGCAACCTAGGTAAGTATTACCCATGGACTAATAATTACAAATTCCATCGTAGGACGTCCTACGGTAGGACAGGAACATTAATGTCCTATTCCTTCCATCGAATGAATGCTTGGAGGAATCAAAGGACATGTCAAAGTGATAGTCAAAGGCACGTCCAAGCACTCCAAGCATTATGTCAGTCCCGCGACTCACCCCGAGTTTGACAAAGTTTAGACGTTTCGTAGCACGGCTAATGTATAACTGTAACATTGCAAACTTCTTGATAACTTTGACTGCCAACGGGAGTTTGCCAATACTTACAAGATACCGATACGATAGGCGACAATCGGTCGACCAAAAATATCGGTGACGGCTCCGACACGACGTGAAAGCGTAAACGTAACGTACTTATGTAAATACTAATTAAGGGGTATATTCATATTGGTCTTCTAAAGCTGAACTAACTGAATTTTATCATCTCTTTTCGTTGTCATGCAAGTGACAATGATTGAGAATTTTTTAAAGCCGCGCTGAAATGACAGTTGTATATGAATAAAGGGATAAATGTATGACATTATGGCTGAAATACTCAAAAGTCATTCAAATTTGAGCACGATGGTGCTTGTTGGCAGTATGAAGACAACCAATTTGAGCAGTTATGTCTTTGGCTTGAGCTATTACGGTGTAATTTTGACCAAAGGGGATTTTGAGACTGAAAACTCTCATAATCCCCTTGATTTTAAAATTTTGAAATCAAGGGATTATGAGCCAAAAAATCTCATAATCCCCTTGAAGGGGACGACTCAAAGGGGATTATGAGCCTAACCCGTTTAATGGTTATCCTACTTTTATAAAAAGTTACTTACCATTAGGACTAGATATAAACGAATTATTGTAATATTGGAGTACGATACAAGGTTTATAACCTATCACATACCATTAGCGGTGATGGGTTTGCAACATGACGTGTAGTCCGAACAGAATACGTATATCTTACCACGAAAAGGGGTGTAAGATTACGAAATACATTACTTAGGTATAGGCCTCTACAGATTTTCTGTGAAACGTATCGAAAAAATCATGTCGAGTCTGTGTTTTTATAGCATACGAGCCTCAAGTTTGGTCAATTTGAATCGAGCACCACGATACACTAGATCATCTCTACCTACAATTTAACCCTTTTTTGTCGTAAAAGTGGCCAAAGTTATAAAGTTTTCAAAAATAGGCAATGTTAGGAAGAAACAATGTCAGAATCCGCATAAAAACTATGATTTACATAAATGTATAAATTATCCACTTTATTGTAAAAACATATTCTTACAAAAGAGTGACGTTGCGAGTGCGTCATACGGTGGAAGTAGGTCACGCCATGGACACAGAATATGGAAGCAAAGTAGGTATCTAAGTATAGTTGGTTTTATTATTATCAATGTCATTTTTACCTACTTCAATATCAGGTTTACATAGACAAATAGTCCAAAAGTGGTATATTATGTCCATAGAGTTAAATGCGTACAAACAAATATATGACGTAGTTGGTGCATGAGTGTGTGCGGAGACCACAAAACTCCGGAGGAAGCGTTGGTATTGTCCGGTAAATGATTTCAACACGCCATCCTCTGGCTAAAGGACCAAGACTATTACTGGGTAATTCTATTAGATGAGAGTAGATGAATGTAAAATAGCCAGTTTAAATTAATGGGTATCTCTAAATAGATGGGTAACACTGGTACTGACTGGTGTGACTTGCAGGAAATAAATGTTTAGATTTCCTTGAAAAAAGTTTAATGTATTAAACCATTAATTTTTGACTTTTCAGTATTGTCTTATTGCTTTTAATACGAATTGCAGTGATATTGACCTAAAAATAACTAATTATAGTTACGATTACCAAACAATAATAAGACAACACTTTTTTTTAATAAAACTTTTTGTTACTAAGTAATGTTATTATTAAATTGCTATTATTTTTATTGATAGGCATGCAGACTTGCAGGCTGCTGAAGCTGACTATTAAATTGCCTACTTACGATAGCACGTTAAGGGCACGTCAACCTAATTTTGCAATGCTGTGGGCAAAGTTACCGCTAAACATGACATATAAATTTAACAAAAAACCTTTGTTCATTACGTAAATCTTTTCATAAAATTGTAAACACGTCTAACCTAATCCATCTTTGATCATTGAAACTAATGGATTGGAATATAATAATTGACAGGATTTGGCCACGGTGATATTATGCAGAGGCTGCTATCGGAGCAGATGTGCAAAGTTACCAAAAGATTTTAAATGGATTTGAAAAAGATGGATGGGCGACTGGAACGGATGAAAACTTTGGAAGAGTCGATCTTTGAAGCTTGATCTAGTTAGACGATCGACTTCACTTTTCCGGGGTTATGAAATAAGACACAAATATAGATTAACTACACATACATACTCAATTCAAGTTACCTATCAAGGTATTACCTTCACTTGTATGTTTGTAACCGACTCCTTTCGGCGCGATTTTGACACTTTAAGATGCCAGATTTCATTCAAACTTTGTAGATTTATGGACCGATGACAATACACTAATTTGATAAGATTATTCCATTATTTATCAAATTAGTGTATTGTTTTTGTTTGCGAAATAAGATCTTTGTCAATTTATATAATTTTCATCTATAGTCGATGAGGCAGGAATTGATGTTAAAATTAATTCTTATATTTATTAGTCTGGTTTTTTATACAAAGCGTGTTTTATAGTTTTTTTGAACTATTAACTATTTCGTAAGTAGGTACTTATTATTTCTGTTCTGACTGACATTTCACGATAAGGTACTTTATGTTTATGTAAGACCAACTATATAAATAAAGTCGGTTACGGAATTATCAAAATATGGGTTTCCTAATTTATAGATTTGTTTAGATTATCGATTAAAGGGATTAAAGCTAGATCAAAGGTGTCAATCATCATTATAAAATGCAGAAAGTATTCTCGTAGATGTGTCACGGCTAACTGTCGACTCCCGCGCGTCACTGTTGGCACGCTGTCAACATAGTGCATCAGCCACTGTTCATAAACTAAACGAGCGGTTATTGTGACCATCCTATATCTATCTATTATAAACGCGAAAGTTTGTAAAGATGTATGGATGTATGTTTGTTCCTCTTTCACGTAAAAGCTACTGATCCGATTGAATTCCCACTGGATTAACATATAGGCTACTTTTCATCTCGGAAAATCAATGGAATCCAACGGGACGCGAACGAAGTCGCGGGCGGAAGCTAGTTGTCTATATTTTGATATCTATAATTGACGTGTTGTCAAATCGTTCAATTTTATGAATTGTTTACCTTGTCCATTTGCTATACTCTTACTTACTTTAGATACTTTTATATCGTAATAACTTCAAAAGGTCCATGAATTCAATAACCAACCAGGCTGGCCATTAACTAAAGCACAATCTATTAGATAGTTACCTTGGTAGCAAGAATCTGGGTCTAGTTAATGTCAAGTTAATGTCTTTCGGGCTTAGGTACAGAGAGTCCTGAAAACAAGAATCTCTAGGCTTAAACTCCCGTTAACAAATCGTTTATTTGTTGGTGAACACGAATCTTGTAGAGCGGCCATTACGGAACCAAAGTGGATTAGCCGTCAAATTATTGGTATCTATTTAACGAAATTCTCTTCCTAGATTTAGCTTCTCTTAGTCTTAAAGTCAACATGCATATGGAAATTGAAATTGCCACCAGTCTATGAATAATTTGGTTCTTCCTGGAGTTTGGGAAAGCCATTGGTATAAAAACAATACAATGTCCAAGAAATCTCTAAATATTTTTTAACTTTGAGTTCATTCCAGGCATGTTTAGTCTACTGCAATAATACACTGATCGAAATTAGGTGCAAACCACCAGTCGCCGCCATATTGAAATTATTTATAATTTACGATTTGATCGCGTGCCTTGGCGGTCGTCGACATAGATTGTCATAGATGCCTAACTCATTCATGATTATGACATGTACATACCTACAGTTGCATAACTGCCATAAGTGCCAGGGTATGGTGGGTCGATTCTGGGACTGGGTAGTGCATTCGGGACCCTAATAATGTTACTCCTGTCCATTTTAACCATTGCAAATTAAAGATAAAGATAAAGATATGTTTATTTGCAAGAATATATGTTACACATTTTTACACATTTTGACACTTATACTTTTTGTCTCATAGACAGCCGGTCCATATAGAAATTTTGATCCCTGCACATTCCAACCGTTGAACATTTAGTCATGTTAACTACCCAGTCCCGGAATCGGTGGGTTCGACGTGAGCCTATCTCCCAAACAACTTCTGAATCAACAGTACTGGATTTTACTTCGTGATCACTATACTCTACAAAACTCTACTTTAAGTTATAGGTAGGTATTACTGTGATCGGGGTATGTTGCCGTTAAAGAAAAATGCTTGACGCAATCATCGACAATATGAGAATCTCTACTCAAATCTATGCTTGATCAAACTTGCCCAAATCAAAAGCACCACCTACATCTAACGCGTTTGAGTTCATTATCAGAATACGGTCCTCGTACTCAAGAGTATTTAAGTTTAGGTATATGACTAGAGATTTTCCTGTAGATCCATTTTTGACTCTCAATTCGACGCACTCGAACGTCCAAAGTAATTTTATACTACACCTGCTTGGAAAGTACCTTGATACTTTATCAAATTTACGGTAGAAAGTACGTCATTGCATATCATATCATAACAAATATGCGGGGAGAAAACGCATCTGAGCGGGAGAGAAAAGTGTATGAAAATCCATTTCTTACGTGGTTTTACTTTTTTAATTTTGGGTAAGACTATGCGCCGGTAACCTAAATATCAAAAGCCAAAAAGTTTTTACAGTGAGTTTTTATCTCCAAGTTCGCAAAATGACACTGGCCACTAGCTGTGTGTTGGATGGTGTCGGGCTGGCAGTGCGACCCTGCGGCGGCAGGATAAACAATTTGAAAAAAGAACAGGTGAAAATTGCAGACGCCATCGGCGCCATTTTCAATTTGTGTGTTGTTTGAGGATTCAGTTTTAGTTTTTTATTTTCCTCGTAGGTGTAGTATAAAGCACTATGTATCACTCGAAAGAAAGTGCGATTCCCGATCTCGGGTGTTTTAAAGCCCTCGCGGGGGCTTTAAAACACCCGAGATCGGGCTCGGGCTTCAATCGACACCCTCGACGGTAATCGGTCACTTTCTCCTCTCGGTGAACAATGTACTATATTGTTCTTTCTTATAACATTGCCTTTGAAAAGATTTGATAATTGTAACTTTGCGCTACATTGATAACATTGCTTTTTTAGCACGAGCTACAATCTCCTTACTCGTACTGCAGATTATAAAAAAAATAAGAGTGCTTAAGTAAGTAAATGCGAATTATAAAGTGTGGGTAATTCGAGCATGCCTTTGCATAATGAATTCGGATTTCAATGGATGTTTTGCGCGAACGGACCTTTTTGCGGTTCACCATTTGGCACCATTTTGAGGGTGTGAGGGTTTAGGGTTTTTTTTGTGAATTACGCAAACGCAAAAAGAATACCTACCACACTTTTTTATTATGGAAAAACACGCATGGTTTTCGGTTTTGTACCTAATTGCGCTTTTCAATTCCCGAGGTACTTACTAATTTATTTAAACTAAGTACCTAGGTAGATACCAAACTGACGCAAGAAGTGCGAGTTCAATTCCCACTGCGGGGAATATGCGTTTTATAATAAACATTTATGCAATGTTTTGCAGCATCTATTTGGGTGGGTAACCACATTCTCATCTAAGAGATTTCGTTTTGAGGTCTTTTCAGGATTATGCTCACTTCGGCTGTGCTTCGACAGAAATTTTACTTTCATTGGTATGACATAAATCTCTACCATGACGTCATAATGACGTCAATTCTTTTACTTAGAGTAATCTCTACTGAAGTGAGCATAAGACCTCAGTCATTCCATATGACTAAGAACTCAATTGATCCGAGAAGCCCAATCACTATCACTACATGGTATAAAGCAAAATCGCTTCCCGCGCGTGAGTCCTAATGTCTGTATGTAGGTATGTGTGTATGCTTAGAGCTTTAAAACTACACAACGGATTTTGATGCAGTTTTTTTTAATAGATAGGATTCAAGAGGAAGGTTTATATGTATAATACATCATCATCATCACTGCATGGCACCCGTGCGAAGCCGGGGCGGGTCGCTAGTAAATAAAATAAAAATAGTTTATTTACCTAACGCATATTTGCTAGGTATTTCCTTACATTGGGGTTTTACTTTATTATTTTACCAGTCCAGACACTCGACGGGAACAAAGCTCTCGCGTTGTAAGTAGGTCGGGGCGCGCGTCACCGTGACGTCATGGCGGCGTGACGTCAGCACCCCTCCCCCTGCCACGCCTCGATATGTACCCATAGGATAGTGCAGCGTAGAACCACTCTGCATAGTATGTACGTAACCTAAGTACAATACCTAGTAATAACCCGTTGAACAGATGATTATCTAAGCGTGTTTTGGACTGATTGGTCGTCACGAGTGTTCTGGTGGCAGCAAGCTCGTCTTTGGAGCCCGTAGTCTGAGTTTTGTTTTGTTTATCGAAACGCTTAACGAGAAGCGACTTGCGATGAAAATCTGATAAGCGCCTCTAGCGGGATATTTGCAAACTATTTTTCTCCATACTTAAATTGCGAGTTTCTCGATACTCGCTTGTCGCAAATCAACATGACAAAACTCAGACTACGGGCTCCGATCCTAAGGTCGTGGGTTCAAACCTTGATGCACTAATGCGTTTTCTATTAGTAATTAATTGATGTGCGCATAGCCAAACACTAAAGGTAAAGGAAAACATCGTGAAAAAACCCGTGGCTTAGTCAGCTCTGTACATATTGACCTTGTCTTTCCTGTGGATAAAGCGGACTAGGCTGAGAAGATGGTCTATACCATCTCCGTCTATATCATCAGGAACTATTCCATGGGCAAGCGTACTCCATCTAAAACCTCGTCGCAGACACTGCAGCGTCCCTTTTATGGGCAAGGGTAAAGAATGAATGAATGAATGAATGAAAATGATTTATTGTACGTAGGTACACCTTACAAACTAATATGCGAGACAGATTATATTATATTACGTACAATGGCACAGAGTAAATAATTCGCGCTACACCGTAGCACTAAGGAGCTACGAGAAACACTTTTGACTAACAGTTTTCGTAGCACACTACCAAATCAAATATTTGCTACGCTTTTAGTACGGTAAGGTACACCTATATTAAATTATATAGGTTAGGTACATACTTATATTTGACAGTAAATTAAAATTTGAGATGCAAAACTGCTCTTATTAAAAACTAGTAAAAATATCATTGCGATTTTGTCGGGATATCATAAAAATCACAAAATTGGCTAACGTTTTCTGACTTTTATGATATCCGAACAAAGTCCTAGTTATTTTTAAGATTTTATTAAAATAATTGGCCCTTATCTGAAACCTAAGTATAGACCGAGGATTTTAATACAACATCTACCAAAGTATAAAAATAAATATGTAAAATGAATATTTATTTTTATTCCCATTCCTAAATCCTGACAGATAGGAATTTTCTAAAAAGCCCAGCAATTACCAATAATAGCAAGGTAGACACAGCGGAGCACCCTAAAATATAATCCGCCCCGGTCCGAAGGGTGGTTCCACCCTTATGGGGTGGGGGAGTGTTTGGGGGCTTGTTTGCGTGAAGGGTATTGTGACGCTGTTCAGTAACTGTTCAATCACCCTGCTACTGGTTTCTTTTTAGTCACTGCATGAGGGATAGGTAAATTGGTGGTTTGATATTCGTAGAATTTGATATATTTTTTTGCCAATTGAATACGTGGTTGTTATAAATACAATTTTATGTGTAAGTATACTTACTGTGTTTTTATAGCATTGGCAATTCTATCTACCTCCGCAGAAATACTGAGGAAATACAAAGATATTGAGGTTCCTAGAGATGAATTAGGCACGATACGCCGCTTTCTCGCTGTACCGCTTCCCCTATATCAGTGTGTAATCGGTCTAAGATGTCTGATCCTTCTCTAAGTTTGTCTTTCTACCTCTTGCAGTTGCATGTTCTGATAGAATAGACAGTAATATTATTTAGCATAGATATAGAATACGTATCGACTTAATAACCCTTAAAACCTTAGCATGATGATCACCCCTAGCGCACGAGAATAATCCATTGGCACTGCCAACGCGGTGTCTCTTTTACAGCTACTTTTGACTTAGGTACTTTTGCTGTTACAGTGACTTATAATGTGTTGTTTTAGCGATATATTCCAGAAAGCACCACCAAGAAATCCCTACCAGTGGGGATTTATGTTTTTTTCCAGAAATCCCCACCGCTACGACGTAGCATTAGCGAACCTAGTAAATAGTTAGTGACCTATAAAAATTTTTGCACGCCAATCGCTTTGGTAAAAATATGTAGCTACTTTTACATCTATATACTTTTACATCTTTGTACTTATGTTACCATTACTTTTAAGCAAATAACTTGATTGATTGTGGTTTGCGTAGTATATCGAATGATCACAGTTTAAATATGAGTAGGTAGTAAGTACGAATTAGGCCGCTTATCCTCGTAGGTCAATCTCTCTCGCAGATAGGAAACCTTACCAAATACCAGCACATTAAGTAGTTAGTAAGTAGCACGTGGTGGCACGCAGTAGCACCTGTAGTTAACCAGAATATTGACCGTAGGTCGAACTGCTGTTCGCGCAGGTCTGCTTCGGCCACGTACCGCGTCACGAAGCCGTCGGTGGACGCGACTGCGGAGGAGCCTCAGGCACCGGCGCCGCGGCTGCTGGAGCCCAGCTCCTCGCTGAGAGACTCACGGCCTCAGCTGAAGCGCCCTGTCGGATCTAGCGTCTCTGGTAAATATTAAATTGTTCTTCTATGGCCTAAGGCTTTCTTTTTTTAGTCATATCAACAAAAGCCACCGTATCTGCCCTAAACAGAACCTCTCCTAAACGAAATCGAACCCTTTACCAAAAAAAAAATCAATCATCTCGTTACTGCAGGTATTCTCTTTCGCACTGAAAAAAATGTTTAGTTCTAGGTATCAAAAATTTTGTTTACCAGTTACACAAAATGAGTGACAGCAAAACCGGTGTAACATATAACTAAACCTAGTTGGGTAACAGGAGTTTTGCCAGACGTCCCGATTTTGGCGGGACGTCCTAATTAAAATTAAATATATCATGTCAATATAAATGTACTACACTGTTGGTGTTCCTTTCTAATAAATAATAATAAATATATCATCATCATTGGCCTTTTCGTCTTTTACAGACTTTATACGGCTTATAAAAATATTACTTTATACAGTATCTTTATTCGGACGGGGTAAACATTTTCCTTTGGTGGCTGTATAAGCTGTATAATATAATATAATAAATATATATAAATAATATATTTTTTTTAATTTATTTAAAGGGTTTTGTCGCTTAGCGACTATATAACCCTATTATATACATCATATTATAACAACTATTAAAAAAAAACTATATATACATTAAATATAACACTAAAAAAAAACAAAACATGTTATCCAATACGTAACATAAAACTAATACAAAGAACTACCTACTACCTATGTAACAAATAGGTTCAAAAATGAACCAACCGAAAAGTCAGCCACATTTGAACCTATCCAATCTATTATTATAGCTACAACCTGTTGAATTTTGTTCTCAAAAGACTCCCTGCTAACTATGATATCTTTTATACGCAACAGTAAACGAATGAACCCAAAGTCTGTGGGAATGTCCCTCTTATGGTGGCTAGACTCAACGCGCGGCACCTCACTGCTGAATTCAGCTTCCATCCGCTGCGGGACTGAAGTCGAAGGGGAACCGTCGACGGAAGCGACTTCTTCTTCTTCTGCTTCGTACGGCCCTGCAGTAACTCGAAAGGCGACTCGTCCAACGAGGGTGCAGGAGGAGAAGGCTGCGGCGATGCAAATAGCTCTGAAAACAATTTAACACCACGAGAAATTGGGCTATTCTCCAGAGGAACAGATCGTTCAGGAACAGCAGGACGGGGAAGTTCGGGTACCGGTGGAGGGACGTACATGTTAGAGGCTCTCCTATACGTGCAATTGGATTCTGACATAAGCTCTCGAATTCTCCTCTCTTTCTTGAATACTGGGCAAATCTTTTGCAGAGCCATGTGGTTGCTCAGACATGTAACAGAGACTCTATAATCGCCTTCCTGTGTCAGGTTGACCGCAGATCGACGTATCGATTTCCGCCTGGAAACGGTGTCCCACCCTTCATCATCTGAATTGACATCGCGTACTCCCTTTCTGTTCCCATCTTCTATATCTTTATAAAATCGATCACCTTCTGCCGCGTCTTTATATTTCTCTGGCACATCCGAGACTCCATCATAGTCATGATCACTGAAAATCCCGTATTCGACCACTTCACGACTCACCGATAGATTATTATCCATAATTGGAACTGGGTGGTCCTGACCCAGCAGGTCAGGATCATGAAAAACCCCTAAACTTTTTAGATTTTCAACAAATAAGAATTTAAAAAATCGCTCCTCTCGTTTGGCCGTTACTATGGCCATTTAAGCCAATAAGAAAAAAATCTTAGAACTAGGTTATACAGAGCCGTGCGTTTTCGTCAGCGCGATGCAGGATTCGGTCCTTTTTAGTCGCGACATCTAGTTTTGATTTTGTACAACACTCACTCTTATGATCTAACGCCATTTCATTTTCATAACCTGTGAATGAACATTGACTCCCATTTTCAAATTGTTTTCGATGCCACTCACTTTGAAAATTAATTTCTTAAAATGTTATCTTTAACCCCCATGTTCCACCCAGAATAATCATTACACTAATTATCTACTCGTTGCGCTAAATGGCCACTTTAATAATGGATATTCATCGCGACTTTTCATTATACAAAGTAGTGTAAAACGTGTGTTTTAATACACAGAGTGCTTTGAAAAACAAATAGAAACCACTTCCGAAAACTTAGGGATATTAAACAGTAACTTTTGCCAAGAAAACTGCAGTGTGAGAAAAATTCTGTGGAACAGCTTGTTACTTCTTACCTAACATGATTAACAACAGTCTTATCACTGTTTGACATAATCCATCGGCAACATCTAGCAAGAAGTAATTGAACCTTTCACCTTGAACCTTTCAGATTCCATTTCCCTCTCATCCCCGGTCGCGTGCACGACTCCAAAAGAGGATGTGGGAGGTCCACCGGTGCCGGCCAACGTGGCCACCTTGCCTGAAGACCATCGCTCCAGTCTGCTGGGCAGGGTGGCCGGACAACGACCCAGAAGACGCAGGGCTATGATCATCTATGTGTGCGCTGCGGATTCACAAGGTATAAAGTTGCTTGAAGATGGAAAAAGGGTGACTGTTATTAGAACGGTAGACAACCTGACAAGACAGCCAAATAGATCCGAGGGGTTCTTTTGAACCCTAGCAAGTCTAGCAACTACTGTAGGTAGGTATACTTAGCAGAGGCCAAATATATCTACTCTGTATTGCGATGACTGTAGTGACTCTGGTCTTATTACGTAAAAACCAATAGGCAAAAATCTAGCGTTTCTGATCACAACCCCCGATTTGTACAGTGTCGTTGATCCATCAGGTACCATGAGTAATCTCGGGTAGTCCGTGGATGGCCTTTAAACATAGGTCTTCCTTGAATGGGAGAGGCCTGTGCAGCAGTGAATTTCTCATGGATACTTACTTATCTTACTTATCATAGGTTGATAGAAGTAGCACCCGGTAGTTATTCATTCATAACTATGTACACGCCCATCACATCCTAGTGAAAAACTGTAGCGAAATTCCTGTCTCCAGACTGCAGTGCCGAAAAAGGGACCCTACAGTATGGAGCCGCTGCTCGACTCAGGGTGCGGGCGAGAAAGCTGGGCTGGCGCATCCATGTGGCAGACTTGCATTGGAGATCTCCACTGGAGCAGCAAAGAGACCATCGCTTCCCCGTACTTTGCGTCGCTGAACTTGCACGTAAGTTGCTACCATTTTACCTGTCTTCAGTACCAAGTCCAGCCCTACGATTTTATATGCATTACTTAGCAGACCACTCTAAGCGCACTAGAGCATTATTTCCAAAAAAATGTACTAAAAATAGTTGGTTAGCCGACAATATAGTCTTAGATTTGTAGCAAGAAAGCTGGTAAGACCTGTAGTATTCTGTAAGTCTGTACTCACATGCCAAATATAACATCTCAAATATTATTCTCTGTAATGTCGCGCGCCAACCTCCTCATTACACCACCACGTTTGGGTTGGCTGGCAGACAATGCTCTCAGCATTAAGTCCACCCTTTGTAACAAATTTATAATTTTGTGCAATAAAGTATTAAATAAAATAAAAAAATGCCAATCTACAAGAATATTTTCTATCTTCACAGGTCAATCGGACCTAGGAGCAGTGGTGCCGGTACTATTCCTGAACTCCGGGCTGGGTACTCCACTGCTGCCACACACCCTCGAGTGCGCAGACTTTAAAGCTGCCCTGGAGGCAGCTGAAGACGAGAGTGACAAGGCTTTGTTAAATAAGTGGTAAGCTATGTCAATATTACTGTGTAATTTACGTTTAGAGTTCTGTTATATGTTCAGGGTTCAGGATTAGCAAGTTGAAGTTGCAACGAGCAGGCAGAATCGACAGCCACTGGGGAATAAAGAGTTATCAAATGATGACCAAAAATTTGAAGATAAAGCGACGGACAGTGTCGGACATCTAAGGGATGGACGCCATTGCACAATCATGACAAGTCTGGGGATAAAGGAGTTATGTGGATCATATTCTTAGAAGAAATCTATGAGGGAAGCCACCAACAAGAAGTGGATATATTTAGGCTGATATACGTTGATTAATGATGAACTATTTTCTAAATATTTTTGCAATATTTGGAAGACTTTATAAAATTGCTTCCAAAACCCGTGTTTTCCGTCATCAGGTATAGCTTAGACGCGAGCACCACACCCCCATGTTACCGATTGGTTCGCGGCGCACCAGCCAGATGGCGCAGGGAAATGGCGAAGGCTCTCAACGTACTGGTCAGGACATTGCCGCAGGAGGCCTGCGACGCATACCTTACTACTGTTGTGGAACAGGTAAGTCTGTCCACAGCTGACCATCGTATCAAGAAATCCAATGTCCAGCTCCCTAGGTTTAAAGAGTTAGCAAAGGCTCTCAACATTCTGGAGACCTGTAATGCTTATCTTACTGCTCTTGCAGTAGTTACATGATGACCAATGTATCAAGAGCTCTGAGAATTTGTCAATTGAATCAATAGCTCTGGCGTGCTAGTGTAAAGAACTGGCGATCACTCTAACCCTCGAATGAACAAGAGAAGAAGAAGAACCCTCGAATAAACGATATAGAGGCTCCTTTAGATGTGGATTCAGGCGTTGTAGGCGGATGCCGGTTGAAATGGTTGAGCGCACTGTTCAGCCCCTGCTTATGAATTTGAGAGTTAGTAATCAAGCTGCTGGAGTCTTTATAATGCTTCACCGTCTCTTCGCAGTTGGTTTTTGTATTAAAAACTCCATTACTTATACAAGGACTTTGGGTGCGCTGCTGTTGTAGAAAGCTGGCGAACTGGTGAAGAGTTTTATTTATTTATTTATAAGAAAACCGACAGCACATAACATAGATTAGGTACAAAAATGGAAACAGTAGGCCAATAAAAGGTTTTCATGAGTAGAAAAGAAATAGATACAAATAGTTCACAGTCTTAGTATAGTTTTAGTACAGTTTCGGTTCATACAGTTTTAGTTTAAACGTTGCCACATGGGGCTTGTGTTAACGGCAGAGCCTATCTAGTCTTAAGGTCTAACCTTTAGTAGAACAGAGTGTCATATTTCAAGTGATATCTAACCTTGTCCCAGCGCTCGTGGCTAGGCTTTCTTAGTCAATTTTTACCGCTTGTCTATGTTAAGCGATGTTCTGCGCGGTCACTATTTGGAATGGTAACCGTTAGTGGCATTTCCATCTGAGCGCTTCCGTGCTTCGGAGGGCACGTTAAACTGTTTGTCTCAGTTCTAGCATTAAGCCATGACGGAGGATTTAAGGCGGCCTAAAAACTCCGTCAACAGAGTTAACCACTAACTCATACGAGCTTGCTTGCTTGCTAATCTTGTTCCAGGTGGATCAGCACTCATGTTACTTTCCTTCTTCAACCTCATGTTACATTCCAGGAAGTACAAAACACTGTGCTCTCATGTTACTTTCCTTCTTCAACCTTCTTCCTTCCTTCTTCAACCTCATGTTACATTCCAGGAAGTACAACACACTGTGCTGATGTCAGTGGAGGCTGCACGTCGCTGCGTGTGGGTGTGTCGAGCTGGTGGATGCCAGGAGCCAGGAGATGGAGACGCCGCCCATCATCACGAGCTCCAACGCAGGCTCAATAACTTGCAGAAGGATCTGAAGGTATGGAGGTAACACGCGTGATTCATGAAGGAAGCGTTTCGTATCGAAAGGACATTTAATTTTGAGCAGAACACCCTATTAGCAGAACGTTCTAAAATCAAAACGACAAAACGGGCCCATCCTTGGCCTAGTTGTGGGAACAAGTCCGTCTAACAAGTAACAAGAAAAAACAGCATATTAGCAACATTACCTAGTAGCAAATGGGCCTAATATCAAAACGACATATTATTATATAGTCTTGTACACGAGAGAATAAACATGAAAAAAGATTTAGTTTTTTTTATCAACTAAAACAATAAAAGACGATCGAAACCAGAAACAAAAGACGCTCAAAACGAATGAAAAAGAAACAAAAGACGATCACAAGTAATAATTATAAGTCTGATGTCATTGGAGGTATCATCGGACGAAGGAAGTGGGTTCAATTACGGTGACCATTACCAACACGAGCTGCAGAAGAGGGTCCAAGCTATAAAAACTTGTGACCAGCCAAATACCAACAGTAAAACCAGCCCGTGTTTAAAATCCCAACAGCAAATTCACCAGAAACTTCTTTTTAATTAGTTACCAGCTGGTTGACCAAGCTTTGCTCGAAATTTTTTTTGTATTTATTTTTATGTACATAACCAATATGCAGTACTTATTTAGTTAGAAAAGGTTCTATGCTCAACAATGCCGTCTATTAACGATTAGAAGTATAACTTTAAAAAATAGTATTATTATTCGCCACTAGATGTCGGGAAGAGTCACATTTTTCTGTTTAAGTGTTTACTTGAAAACACGAATAAAACGACATTTTCTGAAAATTAGTTCTAGCTAGATCTATTTATCGCCCTCGAAATCCCCTGTATACTAAATTTCATGAAAATCGTTGGAGCCGTTTCCGAGATTCAGAGATAAATATACAAGAATTGCTCGTTTAAAGGTATTAAGATTAGTTTGTAAGGTGCACCTACGTACGAGGGGAGGTCCAAAAGTCCGCGGAATAGAGGATTTGGAAATAAAATGAAACAATGAAACTATTTTTCCTTTTCAATATAATTACCTTTGAGCTTAATACATTTTTCAGATCTTGAAATTAGCTTATGAATACCATCAAAAAAATATTTTTTCTCCTTGCCCTCAAAATGAGTCAAAATTGCCGCCTTAACTTCTTCATCGTCTTGAAACTTTTTTCCCCTGAGTTCCTTTTTTAAATTTGGAAATAAATAATAATCGCTAGGGGCAAGGTCCGGGCTGTAGGGTGGGTGGACAAGTGATTCAAAGCCGCACCGGTCTAGAGCAGCCATCGCAACTTTGCTCTTGTGAACTGGTGCGTTGTCTTGCAAAAGCAACACACCGCTTGACAGTTTACCCCGCCTTTTTTCTTTGATGGCTTCCTTCAATTGCTCCAATAATTTTGCGTAATATTCTCCGGTAATGTTGACACCCTTTTTCTTGTAGTCGATCAACAGGATTCCTTCACAATCCCAAAAAATTGTAGCCATAATCTTTCCGGCCGACTCCGACACCTTAAACTTCTTAGGGGGTGGTGTGCCCTTTTTATGCCACTGCATCGACTCTTGTTTGGACTCAGGTTCAAAATGATGAACCCAAGTTTCATCCCCGGTAACAATCCGCTCCAAAACAGGGGAAGATTCTTCGCTACACAGCTCCAAAAAGTGCTTTGACGCTTCAATTCTTTGTTGCTTGTGAAGCGGCGTGAGCATTCTTGGCACCCATCTTGCACTGACTTTTGACATGCCAAGATGATCGTGTAGGATCCTCAAAATGGTTGTATCTGATACTCCTACTATTGCAGAAAGCTGTTTTTTCTTCAGACGAGCATCTTCCAATATTAATTTTTCTATTTTTTCAACGATATCCGGTGTGGTGACCTCAGCCGGCCGTCCTGGGCGAGAGTCATCTTCAATCGACTCTCTGCCTTGTTTAAAAAGACCATTCCACTTGTAAATCATGGTTTTACTAGGGCACTGATCACCATAAACGGCTCCCATCTCATTCATTATGGTTTTCGGAGGTTTTCCTTGCTTGGTAAGGAACTTTATAACGGCACGAAACTCAATTTGCTCCATAGTTGCAGTTTTTTCCGGATTGACTTGTTAACAGGGCGATATCTCGTAAACGAGTGGTGTGAAAGGGCTAAAAATAAACTTGTTTATACCCTAATGAGTAACCGATTAGCGACATACCAAACAAAGATAGCTACCTGCATCCCCTCCCCCCCGTTCCGCGGACTTTTGGACCTCCCCTCGTACAATTATGTATTTTCATTCATTCATTCATTATTCTCTTCCAGATGCACCTAACCGAGCGTAACATAATCCGCGCGAGCATTCGGCGTGCGAACGCGAACGCGAGCGCCGAAGAGGAATACACGGCGGGAGTTCGCGCCGCGCTCGGCGAGCGGCTCGACGCGCTGCTCGACGCACTTGTTACCGAGCATCACACACCGCCGGGGTATAATGGCATTCCAACTAGGTACGGAGAACTAGGCAGCGAGATATAATAAAATAAAATAAAAGGCCTTTTATTTCTTGCTAAAACAAAATATTACTAAAGTATAGTAAAGTAGGTATATTTATATTAAGTAGTTAGTAAGTAGTGCTTAAAAATATCTACTATATATAAAAATAAGTCGGGTTTTCCTTCCTGACGCTGCAACTCCAGAACGCACGAACCGATTTCCACGGTTTTGCATTCGTTGGAAAGGTCTCGGGCTCCGTGAGGTTTATAGCAAAGAAAATTCAGGAAAAATTTCAACAGAAAAGCGGGAAAATCTTTTTTCACATACAGCGCCATCTCTGATACATAGCATGTACTACAAACCAATATTTTAAGTAGATGGCGCCGGTGCGTGATACATTGTAAAAATCCTAGACTATTTAACTGAGCGCGAGCGAAGCCGCGGGCAAATAGCTAGTAGGCTATAATTATGATAAAATATTTATCTTGTTAAAAGTATTTAGTTAAGTAGGTACCTAGTTTTTATCTAATATTGGTTTGGGTTTTATTCTTTATTTGCAAGAACCCTTTCGCAGGTGAAGTCCTCCTCCAAAGACTGCCTTTTGTCCCGATTTCCAGCTGTATAGGCAGCGAGATATATCTTCTTCGAAATATATAAAAAAAAGTGCGTGGAGTCCCTCCACGCGGAAGAAGTTATACTTCGAGTGCCATTTGCGTGGGGGTCTCCGTATGTGATCACTCTCGCTCTGTCTCTTTCAATTCCTCCTCCCCAGGAGCGTTAAATGTTTAACGCGTTAAACGCTGTCTCTTTCTATTCCTCCTTCGTTTAACGTTTAACGCTGTCAGTTGGAAGTCGCATTAGAAGTATATAACTTCAAAAACTCTTTTGAAGCTGACTGACAATCAACGCACAGTCGCACAGCCTAAACTATAAGTCCTAGAGGTATGAAATTTGGAGGGTAGCATCCTCATATAGTGTAGGGGTGCACTAAGAAAGAAATTTTGAAAAGTCGCATCCTAAAGGGTCTAAAATAAGGATCAAAGATTGTAACCAAATAACACATGCTGCTACCACGCGAGCAAAGCCGCGGGCGACAGCTAGTAAATTATAAATCATCAGCTAGAAATTAGCAAAAGAATTTGGAAAAGAAAAGAAGCACTGTTGGTAAACAAAACTTTTAAAAACGCTAATGAGCAGGATCTATAGATTCCCTTTCCTTTACTTACCACCCTTATTGTACCTACCTACATTCACAAACAATATAATTAATAAGTTTAAAAAACTGGAAAACCGACTTCAATTTGATACGCCTTCATCATCAAATGATGATGATGGTGACAGCAGTTCATTGAGAATGTTCTATTGATCGTAAGTTACACAGACACGTCACAGGAAAGCAAATTACGCAATGTCGTGTACGTATATGACGTGTTTTTTCCAGTTATTCTTATTTAATTTCAAAACTACCGAAGAGATTTTGATAAAAAAATTATGGGACCTATCTGGAAGCATACTCTTTCAGATAAAAAAAGATTTTTTCCAATCGGTTTATGACTGACGGAGTAATCGGTGAACATACATAAATAAATATATTCCGATGAATTGAGAACCTTTTTTTGAAGTCGGTTAAAAATGATTTATAATTTTTTTTCCAGCTTACTGGACGAGATCAACGAGCACCTGGCGTTCTGCCAGAAAGCAGCGCAATGCACATCCAACCGTGAGATTACGCTCAACGACCTCAAGACGTAAGTAAAACTGTGTGTTTCCCTGCAAGTCATTATCTTAGTACAATAAAAAGGTGTTTGAAGGTACCTACCGATACTCTAAACCTTGAAGACTCTAATGTTGCGTTCACACTAATACCGCCTCCACACTATGCCCATGCCGCTGCCGGCATTCATGCCGCGATTAATTCCGGAATTATTGCCACAGCAACATCGCCTTTATTCTTATACCGCGTTCACACATGCCCATGCCGCTGCTGGCATGAATGCCGCGGACATACTGCCACAGCAACATCGCCAGGTTCATGCCCTAGCTCCTTAGTGAGAATAAAGGCGATGTTGCTGTGGCAATAAGTCCACGGCACGAGCATAGTGTGAACACGAACATGCCTCTGTCCCGGCTCCCGGCCCAAGTTCATGCCCTTGCTCTCTAATGTGAATAAAGGCGATGTTGCTGTGGCAATAAGTCCGCAGCAAAAATGCCGGCAGCGGCATGGGCAGTATAAGGAGTTGTGCTGGCTGGGAGGTTAGCAGTTGGTCAATGCACAATACACCCCAATTCAGGACGTCAGTGGAGATCTCTTTCCCAATGAATTACATTTAGGTACCTATAGCAGGTAATACGTTTCCGCGACTTTTTGCTTTCAGGTTCAGTAAAAATATCACAGTGATCCAAACAAGTTTTCTAACCAAAAAAACCTTTGCATTGTTATTCTCTCGACCCTGAAGCTCTGCAATTTCACATAATTACATTTAGTTATATTATATCTTCAATAATAAACATACGCCTTAATTATGCCTTCAGATACATAACAGGAGATAGCAACGTACCTCTAGCATTGATCGGCGGCGCTGGCTGCGGGAAGGCCACGTTGGTAGCGCGAGCGGTTACCATAGCACCCACCTGTCTGCAGGAGTTGGCTGTTATAGTCAGGTAAATACAATTGTTCAACAGGAAGAACAGTAGTTTAACGCGAAAGTTTGTGTGTGGATGCATGGATGTATGGATTTAAGGGTGTACGGATGTATGGATGTACGGATGTATGGATGTACGGATGTATGGATGTACGGATGTATGGATGTATGGATGTGTGGATGTATGACTCAAAAACAGGCAGTTCAAGGACTCTACCATCTTATTTCAGCTGTTTTCATACATATTTTTTTACAGATTCGTGGGTCTGACTTCTCAGTCCAGCAGCTCGCATCAGGTTCTGAAATCCATCGTGGATCAGTGCCATGTTCTGCACAACGGAACCGTTTACAGAGGACGCAATGTAAGTTAGCGTGAACACACTAAGATAAAGATTACAAAATCAAAGTTAAAATCATTTTATCTAATAAAATCTCACTGATCACTTTGAATCGTCGAAGGTTTTGTATAATTAGGTACCATAAGAATGATATTTCTTTGAATCAGAAAGGAAAACAGTAAAACGCGTTCTCCGAAAAGGGAGGATCTTATAGAAGGTGTCCTTAAATTAGACGATTGTGTGTCGCTGAATATACAAATCCCATAGAAATCGATCGCAAAATTCTCAATTCGCAGCTAAATGGTGTTAAATTTTCCAGGATGTATTCCACCTATCGGAAGCACTTCGTAAGCTGCTGACGGCTCTGGGCAGAAAGCGCAGCATTCTCTTATGTGTGGTCGGAGCTGATGCGTTACGAGCAGCAAGATGGCTGCCGGAGAGACTGCCCGATAATGTTAAGATGATTGTTACTATCACTGAGGGTAAGTAACCAACATAGCTGAAATGAAGAAAAGAAGTGAAGTTAAGGAATGATCTGGCAGAATACGATCATGATGAAATATGCTTAGTAGAACACAACTTCAACCACTTTTTCGAGTCGGGGTTCGACTATTAATTTTTTAATTTGCCTATCCTTTTTCAGAAACCGACGAGCCATCCAGCTCAGCAATAATGGCAGTCCTCACATCAGAAGGTGGTCCGAAGGTCGTCAGGGCACCTCCAGTAGGGCCCGAAGAAGCCAAAGCAGTACTAAATGCTTGTGCAGCAACTTACAGTAAAACTGGTGCTGGTACACCTCCTGACGCGGCTGTTAAGGCTGTACAGAAATGTACTCTACCGCTTTATGCTAAGGTTGGTATTATTTTGTATAGAGAGGAACATAAATGCTATGAGAAAGGAAGAGTCATCAAACAAATGGAGGTGACCTCATTAGCCTTACTTATTTTTCCAAGTGTTTGGATTTTCATTGCCCTTTTATTTACAAGTGCTTTAATCCACAGATCCTCGCCTGGCAGATTTCCCTCTCAGCCGAAACATTTACCGAGCTCTCAGAACCAGAAACTACACCAGAACTGGTCATCTGCGAGGACCTGGAAGGACAATTAGCCCAGATCCTTATCACTACAGAAGCAGCGTTGGGGACTGATAGAGTCAAGTCCTGTTTGGCTCTACTAACGGCTTCGAGAAGGGGATTAGATGATACCGAGATATTGGATATGTTGGCTCATGATGATCTGTTTAGGAGCGAGGAAACTTATTGTGAGTACTCTTGTTTGATAGACAGGCTTTTATCAAACCTGAACATGGTCCTCGATATAGGTCCAAGGAGCGAGCCTTGAGGTACTCCAAAGACGACTTCTTTGCAATACGTACTACAATTTAAAATCATTTATCAACCCAATAAAATTCTTATACTTACTTTATTATTCCGTCACCTTAAACAATCAGTTTTAAATGCTTTTACGCAGAAAACCATTCGTTTCTACATTAAGATAATGTGAGTGATCGAATCGAATGCTATATTAAAGTCTGAATTACGATCCCAGATTCAAGTGAATTTGTTTCCTCAGTACCCTGGGCGCCAGCGTCATTATTTTGGCCGCAATTGGCCGCATTACTAGCACCATGGTTGAGATATGAAGCGAGAGGCGCCGCTAGATGGCGCGACGCGGCGCTGGCTGGCATAGCGCGGGATCGCTATCTAGCTGATTGTGAAAATGAAGTGCGGAGCGCACTTATTAACTATTATGAGGTAAGTGTAATGATCTCCAATTAAACAAAATTCAAATACAAGCTGGAAGACGAAGCATAAGACTCCGTTCAATTGCATCATGGCAATTTTCGTTTAATATCAGTTAGTTTTTAGAATTAGTCATGAAATACAATCAGTCATTAATTTCCAGGGTGTATGGTTTACGGAGAATGATCCAAAGATGGCGGGCCGTCTTATTTCTCAAGAAAACAGATTCACCGATGACTGGTGAGTTCGCTTTCCATTTTCAATATTTTTGAAGGCACTGTGTGAAATATCTACCAATATTGACTTATCTTCCTTCGTAGGCTTACTGACATGTACAATTCTTCCAGTTTCAACACCCGAAAACTAGACGAGCTTCCATACCAACACTACCACATTTACAAAGACGATCCAGAAACCTTTTCCAACCAACTTTACTTTACAAATCTTGACTGGGTCTACGACAAACTCGCTGCCACCGACACATCTCACTACCTCGAAGACTTAGCATTAGTCCACATCGATCCTCTACCAGAGCACATTGAAATCTTAAAAGAACTCTTCGAAACTTACTCCCACGCCTTGGATTATGACTACAGACAGTTCTATGGTCTTCTCAGATCTGTTATGGAGAAGAGAGAAAGAGAAGGATTTGAGATTCAGAGTAAAATAGTTCAAGATTGGATGAGTGCTATTTACGACCCTCCAGTTCCAACGTTTTACGCTGAGAACGAAGATTGCTGGCAGGTAGTTGAAGGGAAGGAAGAGAAAGATTTGTATATGGTGGAAGGTTTTGATAATAAAATGTATGATTTGATAGTGAGACTGGATTCTAGAGGGAGGTTTGTGGTGACTGTTTCTACTGAGAGGGAAGAAATCTGCGTATGGGATGCTACTAAGTAAGTGTATTAGTATTTGGAATCTTTCAGGAATTAAAGAGTTTTTAACACGTTCCCTGTCCCCATACAAAATGATTTGACAACTTCATGAGTCCAAAAACTGACAAACCATTGTGGAGCCACTGAAGTTGTGAACCCATAGTGGAAGCACGGACTCCTGAAAAAAAAGCTTCATGGCCCCATATTGGGGGCACCTGGACAGAGAACGTGTTAAGAAAATGTTAACATTCTGTCTCAACTACTTAGGGACGTGAACACGTCTGAAAACTGAAAGTTCTGAAGCATAAGAGTTATAAATTATGTACATACGTTTATAAAAGAGAATCTCTGCTAACCAGAAGCACAAATCTTCTACTTTTAGAAAAAAATAAAATTTTATTTTTTCATTTTTCTTCTTCCTTTTAAATCAATTCTAAACAATTGAGCTTCTGACGCTGTAAAATTATCTTGATCAGAAGTAAAAATCTCTAATGCCGCTGACGTTACTTTCAGATGTCAACTAGTACGGAAACTAGTGGGAGTGACCCATCCGATCAACCTAGTACCAATCGATGAATACAAATGTGTGGTGCTGTGCCGTCGAGAACTTCGCGTATATAATCTGGACCAGGTATGTGGCCAAAATTCAATCGAGTTTATTAAGAACTTTGCACTTTAAGGCTAGGTTCACATGTAACGCGCGTTAATTCGCGTTAATCGCGCGATCAAATTTGAAGAGAGTTCAGATGATGAGCGCTAATGCGCGTTGCGAGAGTACTCGTCAGTCTAGTTCGGTAGAACGAGTCAACGCGCGATTGTCTGCGTCTAGAAACTTTTTCTCTGAGCGCCGCGTTGACGCTCGCTGACGCGCGTTAACGCGCGCGCATGTGAACGGTTGCTAGGTATATATTAGGATGTCTAAGCGCGCGATTTGAAAACGCGCGTCACAATTCAGCCATCTGAACATAGCCTAAAGATACCTCTGCTACCAATATCTACTAGGTACCTAATACCTGGTGGGTTACTCCAGACTGGCGAAACTCTCGAACTAGACTCGCGCTTTCGAAAAACGAACAATGCATGAAACGGGGGTCAAAATTTGAATCACGTTTCATACAAAACGAGATTTTCAGAGATTTTGGTAGAATTACGTAGGAACTACATATTCTTTCGACCACAGTTCCAATCCGGATAATAGATTTTGACAGAAGTCCTGTAATTTTTCAGTACAAAATAACACGAATTCTGTTAAAATCCGGATCCAATTTGGTACGGCGGTGGTTAGGAGTAGCCCTGCCCTACTGATGCAAATAGAGTCCAGCAAAACTCAACCTTTCTTTTATACTTTATTGCACAAAATTATATTTTTTTACAAAGGGTGGACTTAATGCTGAAAGCATTCTGCCAGCCAACCCAAAACATTTTACAAAGCTTCAACTTCAAATCCAAAAAGTCTCCCATCTAATAATTAAAGTTCCGCGACTGACTGAATTCTTGACAGCAACGCTAGCACAGCCTAAACCACTACTCTAAATGAAATCTGAATTAAACTGAAATCATATCTGAATTCCTCTGTGACCGCAAAAGAAATTATTGATAGGTCATTTCCTAGGACTTTCCTTAGATAAAGGAATACCGTTGATCATCGTACTTCGTACTAATATTATAAACGCAAAAGTTTGTAAGTATGGATGGATGGATGAATGTTTGTTACTCTTTCACGTAAAAACTACTGATCCGATTTGGATGAAACTTAGAATATATATTGTCCGTGACCTGGATTAACACATAGGCTACTTTTTATCCCGAAAAATTAACGGGATCCAACGGGACGCGAACGAAGTCGCGGGCGGCACTTAGTATGTAATATGTATACAATAGAATTTTCTTCCAGGGTACCTACGTAGTATCCCTAAAAGGCGTAATGAATCAGAAAATGCCGTACTACGGCCTCCACGATCCAAACCATCTCGTAGCTCTTTCTAGAAACAGAATGTATGTCAACTTGATGAATATCGAAACTGGTAAGTTGTGTGTTCACAAAGTCTGCTATCAGTATAAAGACTTTTTATTAAGAAACGAATGGACTATCTTATACCTAAAAAGTTAGAGTAGACAGTGGTATCGATTCGGTTGTTGCCTTTTCCTAAACTAACCTAATTTGAAAGCTCTAAAATTATAGCCGTCCTTAACGTTTCAGTTTATGAGAAAGGGACAGCAACATTTTTAGTGCTGTCAAATTAGGTTAGTTTAGAAAAATGCAACAACCGAATCGATACCATTATGTCGTGATTACGTATGGAAAACAAGACAATTATGTCTACTCTAACTTTTTATAAGAATACCTAAGTATTTCTATAAAGCCAAATACCTTTTATTCAAAAAATCTTACTGATCACTTTGAGTCGTCATTAGGTTTTTTTGTATTTGTAAAGTCAGCGTCTTCTGTTTCGAACAATCGACCTTCTGTATTTACAGGTGACTGCGTTACCACATTCAAAGCAGGCGAAGATAGATTCTTGAATTCACTGTTGGTGTCTGGAGATGGCAGGTACGCAATGGTTTTTTCATCACACCTATTCGAAAAGAGCGACTTGGTTCGCCTTTATGTGCACCCAAAGGTGGTGTTTTCTATAAGAAACAATAAGTGCGCGGCAAAGTTAATTGCGGCGCACTTATTTAAATAAGTGCGCCGCAATTTACTTTGCCGCGCACTTTTTGAATTTGGAACATCTTAGTGTTCAGCACCAAAGAAATCGAACGAATAGAAAACATAAGAAATAAGTGATTTTCACTATAGATACTATTTATTTTCATTTTAGTTGTTACTATATATGTTTTATTAAATAATAATATTACAATAAAATATGAGGCGCCTTTTATTTTCTCATAGTTGGTGATGAAAAGTAGAGTGTACCACTCGGGCGCAAAATATGTTTTTGGCTCGGGCGAAGTACTTTGAATCCCTCGCTACGTTCAGGATTCTACTAAAGAATCCCTCGCTACTCTCGGGATTCTACTCTAGAATCCTTCACTTCGCTCTGGATTCAAAAAATCGCCCTCGCCGTAAAAATATAATTTTGCTCCCGAGTGGTACACTCTACTATTTCAGAGTTTAACCGACTTTTTTCTGTACCTCTAAAAAAACATAGTTTCGCCTTTTTTTCTAGCCTTCTAGTCCGAGAAAACTGAGATCAGATTAATTCACTTTTTTCCCTGTTCTTAAATACGAGTGTGAGGGTAGACAAATAATTCAGTTCTGCCATCTTGTATTTCCAGATGTCTAGTCCGCTAAGAAAATAGTGAACGTCAAAAATTTGTGGCTCACGTGGTTTAATGTTTAGACATGTCATTTTTACTAGTTTTCTTCTAGCCAACTCTAGAATGTTACTAATGAACTTAATACCCTCAGGATATTAGTATGTGGTGATGAAACACAGAAGCCATTCCCTCTGCTGGTCTGGTCACTGGCGTCGAGGAAATTACTGTATGACTTGAGGATACCACACCATGACTTCATCACCTCCAAAGCTGCTATTACTTACGAAGGTAATGTTCTTTATAAATAGGTAGGTACATTATTATATCTAGGTATTACCTCTGTCTGTACAGTATTATTTAGAAATTAGGTTTGAATACCGTGTTTTTAGTATTTAAGTAAATGTTAAGTAGAATAACGCCATGGAAAAGGTTGTGTTATGTTATTTTATTGTATTTCTGAACAAATTGAAATTAAAAATACGAGACTTTTTAAAGTTTGAAATATCTAGAATCGCTTGAGTAAAGCTCCGATCGTCTTTTTTTCTTCTGATAAGCTTTCTGAAAGATCGAATTTAAAACCAGCAGCTTACTTCAGATCCTTATTAATCTAGTGGACGCTGATAAGCGTCAAACAACTTCTTGCAAATGTGGGAAATTTCAATGTATATGTCTCTTTAGACATAAACAGATTTTTATAAATAAGTTCAGTGATTGTATATCTTTATATACAATCACTGAACTTATTTATAAAAATCGCTGTCAACAATGTAACGAGGTGCTTGGACTTAGTTTCATCTCTGTTCTTGTTCAAGGTACGTTTTTGGGGACACGCCTACAAAGGGCTCATTCCAGTTTTCCCCTGCGTAGGGGACTTCTGGAACTTTTATCCAATAATCCCCTAAGCGACCCTTGCGACTGTTGTAGAAACCTTTCATGATTATTTACAACCGTTTTCAAATGTTCTAAAATACTCACAATTTCTCCCAGGTTCCTACGTATGCGTAGTATCTCGCGAACTAGACGAACCCACTCCGAACTTCATAGTGGTTTACGACCTCCAATCAGGCACACTCTTCAAGAAATGGAAGCCAGGTTGTGACACCGTGGCTTTGGCAATTAGTTCCATAGATGGTTGTGTGGTCTCGGGACTCGCAGACACCAGGATATTGGTCTGGGATCTGGTGACAGGTGAGATTATAGCACACAGGTCGTATAACACACAAGTCAAATAGCACACCGAACACTCAGGTTGTGAAACTATCTTCCTGCTGAGGTTTTTCCTAGTGACTACGGTGTTTTAAAAACTTCAAAAAGGGTGTTTTAAAATTTTTCAACGGTCGGCAACGCGCTTGTGGCACCTCTGGTGTTGCAGGCGTCCATAGGCTACGTAACCGATCCCCATGAGGCCGGCCGTACGCTTGTTCATCTATTTTGTTGTATTAAAAAAAGCACACCGGCCAAATAGGATTTTCGAAGAAGTAAAAAGCAACATCAGCTCAAAAAAATTAAAAAAAGCAAAATGAATAAAAAAAGTGTTCCTTCCAAAAAATCACACAACTCTTCTGAATATATAAAGCTCTTTTGAAGCTGACTGACAATCAACGCACAGCTTAAACTTTAAGTCCTAGAGGTATGAAAGGAGGGTAGTATCTTTATATAGTGTAGGGGTGCACTAAGAAAATAATTTTGAGAATTTGCACTCTAATAGCGCGTTCAGACGCTGCCGGAATGATTGCTCCGATTAATTCCGGAATGATTGCCACAGTAACATCGCCTTTATTCTCACTGAGGAGCTAGGGACAGCGGCATGTTCGTGTTCACACCACTTCCCTGCCCACTTCGGCATAGTGTGATCGCGCTATAAAGGGTCTAAAATTAGGATCAAAGATTTCAACCAAATAATGCGTACTCTAAAGGGTCTGAACGCGAACAACGCCGCGGACGACGGCTAGGAACAATAAGACGTATTGTAATTGTACAGCAGGAACAATCGGAGCCCTCAAAATAGGTAGCTAGCGCAACCAGTGAAGAAGGCTAGGTGCATCAATATTAATATGCAGGTGTACTCGGTATGCGTATATTACTCAGCTTTCAAAATTTATTACAATTAGGTTGTACAGGTTTTCGTCAGCGCAATGCAGGATTCGGTCATTTTTAGTCGCGCCATCTAGTTTTGACTTTGTACAACACTCACTCCATTATAGTTATGCACGTTTATCTTCAGGAAACTGCCGTCTAACACTACGCGGGCATATCGCCGCGCCGTCAATGCTTCGCCTGGCGAAGTCTGCGGGCGTGTTGATGTCAACAGATGATACCTGCAGGGATCTATCCGTCAGGCTGTGGGACCTACATACTGGTGAGAGTTATGTCGGCCACCAATGCTAGGTTTTGAATGATGGTTATGCCCTTACATGGATAACCGACATGCAAACCCTAGAGTGTATGGCCGCAAACCGTACAGTCATACGTCAACCAAGCAAATACCTAAATTGGTATTTTTGCCGCTCGGTTATGCATGCGCATGCATAACCACATGCATAACCGAGCGTGTGTGGCTTGCATGAACACTTCTCAGTTCGTTGTCGGTTAATAATAAACTCTCGGTTACGCATGCAAGGTTATAACCATCATGCAGCACAACCTACGAGGGGAGGTCCAAAAGTCCGCGGAATAGAGGATTTGGAAATAAAATGAAACAATGAAACTATTTTTCCTTTTCAATATAATTACCTTTGAGCTTAATACATTTTTCAGATCTTGAAATTAGCTTATGAATACCATCAAAAAAATATTTTTTCTCCTTGCCCTCAAAATGAGTCAAAATTGCCGCCTTAACTTCTTCATCGTCTTGAAACTTTTTTCCCCTGAGTTCCTTTTTTAAATTTGGAAATAAATAATAATCGCTAGGGGCAAGGTCCGGGCTGTAGGGTGGGTGGACAAGTGATTCAAAGCCGCACCGGTCTAGAGCAGCCATCGCAACTTTGCTCTTGTGAACTGGTGCGTTGTCTTGCAAAAGCAACACACCGCTTGACAGTTTACCCCGCCTTTTTTCTTTGATGGCTTCCTTCAATTGCTCCAATAATTTTGCGTAATATTCTCCGGTAATGTTGACACCCTTTTTCTTGTAGTCGATCAACAGGATTCCTTCACAATCCCAAAAAATTGTAGCCATAATCTTTCCGGCCGACTCCGACACCTTAAACTTCTTAGGGGGTGGTGTGCCCTTTTTATGCCACTGCATCGACTCTTGTTTGGACTCAGGTTCAAAATGATGAACCCAAGTTTCATCCCCGGTAACAATCCGCTCCAAAACAGGGGTAGATTCTTCGCTACACAGCTCCAAAAAGTGCTTTGACGCTTCAATTCTTTGTTGCTTGTGAAGCGGCGTGAGCATTCTTGGCACCCATCTTGCACTGACTTTTGACATGCCAAGATGATCGTGTAGGATCCTCAAAATGGTTGTATCTGATACTCCTACTATTGCAGAAAGCTGTTTTTTCTTCAGACGAGCATCTTCCAATATTAATTTTTCTATTTTTTCAACGATATCCGGTGTGGTGACCTCAGCCGGCCGTCCTGGGCGAGAGTCATCTTCAATCGACTCTCTGCCTTGTTTAAAAAGACCATTCCACTTGTAAATCATGGTTTTACTAGGGCACTGATCACCATAAACGGCTCCCATCTCATTCATTATGGTTTTCGGAGGTTTTCCTTGCTTGGTAAGGAACTTTATAACGGCACGAAACTCAATTTGCTCCTGTTCGCGAGAACATGGAAATGTAGGAAAACCCTGGTTCTGGAAAAGTTTGCGACTCCGTAAAATGAAATTGAGACAAATCACCAACCTTTGACGGCAGATTTCCGCGTGCCGAGATGCCGGCTCCAGAGATTGTCCAGTGCACTGTTTATTCACTCCGATGAAGCTAGGAGGTCCGCCGAAAAGATTCAAACCCGCACAGACCGAATCCAAACCGTATTTTGTTAATAAAGTTGATAGAACGTATGCGCAGTTCTGCATACATTCGCCGCCGGTACCGAATTCTCCATCTTGCTTTGTTGCGATTTTGTCGCGAGGGTGGCGCCACTTTCTATGTGACGCCATGACAACAGCGCCGTTTCTGGCCGCATCCATCCACAATCGCGGATCGGCGAAATGCCGCCAAATTCAAATTAGGGAAGCGCAAACATCTTCCCCCCGAACCAAGGTCCCCTTGGTTCCTAATTGCCGATAGGTAATCTACATAATTTAGAAATGGGCCTTAAGAGGACCCCAGACTGAGTCTTAACCTCAGCTATCCGAATAACCCCGTTTTTACCTGGTAATAATTTTACTAACCGACCCCGTTTCCAATGAGAGGGAGGCTGATTGTCCTCCTTGATCAAAACTAAATCATCTAATTTTGGTGGATCAGTATGAGAAGTCCATTTAAACCGTTGCTGTAAAGTATGCAAATATTCCGTATTCCAACGTGACCAGAAATGTTGTGATAATTTTTGAATTTGCTGAAACCGAGACAACCGAACATTTTGATTTCCGTGAACGGATATTCCGGAAGCGCTACTAACGATTGACCGATTAAAAAATGACCCGGTGTTAAAACCTCGAAGTCAGCGGGATCCGAACTGAGCGGGCACAGAGGCCGAGAATTCATGACCGCTTCAACTTTGGTGAAGAACGTCGTGAGTTCCTCGAACGTCAATCGAGTTTCACCTAGCACTCGCTTTGCGTGAGTTTTCGCCGATTTGACCGCAGCTTCAAATAACCCACCGTGGTTTGGGCTAGATGGAGCATTGAAAAGCCAGGTGATTTCTTGCCGACCGAGATGACGTTCAATGTCCGAGTGATTGTCACGAAGGAATATATACATCTCCTTGAGATGTTTGTCCGTTCCCGTAAAGTTGGTACCGCAATCCGACCGTATCAGTGAGGGTAGGCCCCGTCGGGATACAAACCGCGTAAGCGCAGCTACGAAAGCTTCTACTGTTAAATCCGAAACAATTTCTAAGTGAACCGCCTTAGAACTTAAACATACGAAAACGCACAAATAACATTTTTTAATTTTAGCATTCCGAAGGGTACTCGTTTTTATGAAAAACGGTCCCGCAAAATCCGTACCGACACCCACGAACGGGCGTGATTGTCGGATTCTATCCGCCGGTAAGTCTGCCATAAAAGGCTGTGTAGGACGCGCTTTAGTCCTATAACAAGGTATGCACCGAAAAGTAATAAACCGAGTGATCCGCCGAACCGAAACAATCCAATAGAACCGAGATAAAATTGCCGCAAGTGTGTTCGCTCCGCAATGACAATAATTCCGATGATAATAAGTTACCAATAATTCCGTAAAAATACACTTGCCCGGTAACAAAATTTGATGCCTAGCATCGTAAGGCAAGTTTGCCGCATGTATCCGACCGCCGACTCTGATTATGTCATTTTTATCTATAAATAAATTCAATCTCCGTAGTGAGTTTTTAACAGGAATGTCCGACCGTAAAGCTAAAATTTCTTCATGAAAATATCTTTCTTGAACCAACCGAATTAAATGTGATATGGCAGTGCGCCGTTCCGAAACCGAAATATTTATACCGCTGTATTTACCCCTATTATTTTTACTACCGAACCGTAAAATGTAAGCCGTAACGTTAACTAATTTTTCAAAAGAACTATATTTTTCAAACAAATCAAATTCCGAATCCGTATTTCCGATATGCACAGACTTGACCTTTAGCCCCGGCAATGACTCCGTAGGTAGGTCTGCACAATTCTGTGGCCACTGATCTGGCGGCGCACACAACCACTGTGGCTCCCACCAGCTCTTATCAGCGAGCAAGTCCGCCGCTGTCGCACCGCGCGACGCTACATCCGCACTATTCATGGGGCCCGGTATGTGCCTCCACTGAATAGCTACCTGGGACGAGGTTATTTGAGCTACCCGATTCCCTTCAAACACTTGAAGCTTGTGTGGTGGAGTCCGAAGCCATGCCAACACAATAGTGCTATCACACCAACCCGTGACTTCATCAAATTCCATGTCCGACGACGAATATACGTGGTTGAGCAACGTTGCCAACAACGTCGCTCCGCTCAACTCCAACTTAGGAATCGTACGATTTGATTTGAGTGGTGCTACCCGAGTTTTAGCAATCAGTAAACGTACAAGGACTGATCCGTTAGCGTGCTCTGTACGTACATAAACCGCCGCCGCAAAACCTAACGAAGAACCGTCACAAAAACCGTGAAGTGTGTACCGAGCATTCTTATTAATTTTGATGAGACACCGAGGAATAGATAGCCGTTGTAGGTTAGGTAGGTCCGATGTGATATCTAACCACTGACGCACGATATCCGATGATGCAGGTGCGTCCCATTCAATCTTGCGTGAGTCATCTACGCTGCCTAACAACGACTGCAATAAAAGTTTCATCCGAAAAACAACCGGGCATACCCATCCGAGTGGATCAAACAACTGAGCGACCGTAGATAAGATAATTCTCCGCGTAACAATATTATCTTCTCGAGGTAGTTCAAGCCTATACGTAAAATTATCCAACTTCGGGTTCCATTGGATACCTAAAATTTTTACAAACCCGGTGACGTCATCAGAAGGTTCATCAAAGATCCGAGGGGTCTCTAAATGATCCGGTGGCAAACCGTTCAGCAAACGCGAATCATTAGACGACCATTTCCGTAACTCATAACCCGCCGAATTCATGAGAGCCGATAACTCGTTTCGTAAGTCCGTAGCCTCTTGCAAAGTATCCCCTCCTCCATTCAGATCATCAACATACGAGTTTTTAACAAGTAACCTAGCCGCCCTAGGGTACCTGTGTCGTTCATCATCCGCTAATTGATGAAGACAGCGTATCGCGATAAAAGGACTCGATTTTAAGCCGTAGGTATTTGTCGTAAGCTCATAAAGCTGAATAGGGTCCGATTTAGATGCTCTCCAATAAACAAATTGGTACTTCCTGTCTAGAGAATTGACCCACGTCTGTCTGAACATCATTTTTACGTCTGTGGTGAAAACCACTAGAGGTAACCGAAAATTAATGATGATATCCGTTATATCATTTTGTAACCGTTCACCCGAAAATAAACAATCGTTTAACGAGACTCCGTTACTAGACCGAACGCTGCCGTCAAACACGACGCGTATTTTATTTGTGTCCCCCGATTTTTTAAACACCCCGTGGTGTGACAAAATATAATGTTGCTCATTAGAATGAGGATTAAAGTTTGATAACCGCATGTGACCGAGATTAATATATTCCGACATAAATTCTACATATTTAGCCCTATATTCAGGCTGCCGCTCCATTCTACGTTCTATTGCTAAAAACCTACGCAAAGCCGTTTGACTGGTATCACCTAACTGATGGTTAGGTATTAAAGGTAACCGTACCGTGTATTTACCATCTGGACCACGCGTCACAGTGGTACTAAATAATTTTTCACACAAAATATCCGATGGATCCTTCACTGGCCGTCCAGGAGGTTCCTCCGACCGCCAAAACCGTTCCACCTGATCAGACAAGGTAGCACCTGAAACTAGACCCGTTCTAGTAACCGGTGAAGAGATCGCGGTCAATTCTTGTGAGGGTTCCGTAGGCCCAAACATCACATGATCGAAGATCGTGTTTAACGCGTACGGACCGTTGATCTCCAACTCAACAGCCTGGTTCAGTACTTGACCAAGAATGTCTGAACCTAAAATTAAATCTACTGAACCCTCATTACTACCGTTCTCCGAATTGAATTTTAATTTTAATTTTTGTACCGAAATACCCATTTTCCGTGCCAAATATGCGGTGGGATTTTTTAATAATGCCGCTGTAACCGATAATAAAGGTTTCCCTGTCCGCAATGGCCTAAAATTAACCCTAACTATGTGCGTACAATCGCCCGTGGGTGTGCCACCAACCCCAGTTAACCGTATGAGTGTATTACACCGCTTTAACCGTAGTGCCGTAACTAGGTCACTACGCACAACACTAACCTCCGCTCCCGTATCTAACAATGCAAGCGCCTGTAAGAAATCACCGTTTGACGCTTGAACTTCAATAACCGCCGTAGGTAAAATCACGTTGTAGGGTAAGGTGGGCGGTGAAGTGGCACACGTCTGTAATTGCTATGCTTCCGAGCGACGAAGCTCCGCTGGGCTCGGCCCTCGCGGCGACCACCTCCGATTCACATCATGATCGCGATCGTCCCGGGTTCGATTCCAACCGTTGCGCACATCACCGCTCTCGGTATGTACTTGATAGCCCGACCTAGGCTGCGCCGCCGCCGGCGCTGGCGCTGCTGGCGCCGAATAACGTGTCGGTTCCGACCGACGTACGTATGGGGTGGGACCGCCCGCGCGGAAACCTTGGTGCCTGGTAAATCCACGGTCACCCATTCCCCCCGAACCGTTCCATCTATCCCGCGATAGATCATTATACGAGTTCCGCGCGCCCTGAACTTGATCACCGCTGATCGGACGCGGGTAACTAAAACAAATCAAGCTATCATGTCCCGGGTGTCCGCACTGAGCGCACTGCACCGAACGGGTACATTCCGCCGCCGAATGAAAACCGAAACATTTAAAACACAAACCTCTAGTTTGCACTGCATTTTTCCGATCCGTTTTATCTAAATTCCTAAATTTATAGCAATCATACATCTTGTGACCCGGTACATCACAATAGGCACACTTATTAGCATTATTATTTTCATTACGCACGAATTTACCGACGTGCACCGTGCGCTCGCCTCTGCGAGGGCGCTCGGTTTCAGAATAACAAACCGGTTCTGATGCAGTATCTAGCAACCTATACACTCATTATTTATGAACTCCGTCAGCTGTTCGAAAGTAGGTAAACTATTACGATTCCCGCCGTGTAATTGTTCGAATCTGGTTTTGATGTCTACCGGTAATTTAGCCAAGCTAATATGAAACAACAAATAACTCCATTCATCGGTAGGTAAACCTAAGTTTTTCAAAGCCCGGGTAGATTCCAATAACGGGTTCAATATTTTTACGCGAAGCCCTGACGCTTGTTTCAAGGTGGGTAAATGCAAGATCCGCGAAATATGAGAATCCGCTAGCAGCCGAGTATTTTCGTACCTACTGCGTAAAAGTTCCATTGCCGTATCCAAAGAAGCATCCACCATCGGTAAATGTTTTATCAAGGACTTGGGTTCCTTTTCAACATTGGAAAACAAGTAGTGGAACTTTTCCGTTTTTGAAATATCTTTCCTACTGAGTACAAGCGAGTTGAACAAGCTAATGAAGCTACTCCACGAGAATACGTCTCCGTCAAACGTAGTCAAGTTGATACGTGGTAGCCGAGCCGATGGAGCGCTGTCCGTTGGCATAAATGTACCCGCTGTACTAGGAAATCCCGCCGAAATCGATTCTAACTTGTTGTAAATCAAGGTAGCTTCCGTATACAACTGATCATACTTTTTAACAACTTCCAATCCCGAATCATCCGTCGCACATGCATTCAAAATGCCTTCGTATGCTTCTGTTAGCGAATCGAAATAAGTATTTAATTTTTGAAGTCGAGCCGCCATGATGCTGGCCGATTTACTTTTGCCGTCCGCCATTTCTAATGAATGGACAAGCCAATCGTTTTTAATTTTAAACTTACTTTCGTAACCTTTTATAACCGACATGATGATGATTTATTCTCAGACTGATCACCAAAAGTAGATAAATAAACCGAAATGAATACCGATCCGAAATATAGAAAAATAACCGAAAGAAACCCACGGAACCGCGTAGGTAGGTATAACCGCCCGATAATTTAAAAAGTTTTTTAACCCAAAAAATACTCAAAATGGACTGAAAATAGATCCGGCTCGAAGGAGAAAGGTTCGCGAGAACATGGAAATGTAGGAAAACCCTGGTTCTGGAAAAGTTTGCGACTCCGTAAAATGAAATTGAGACAAATCACCAACCTTTGACGGCAGATTTCCGCGTGCCGAGATGCCGGCTCCAGAGATTGTCCAGTGCACTGTTTATTCACTCCGATGAAGCTAGGAGGTCCGCCGAAAAGATTCAAACCCGCACAGACCGAATCCAAACCGTATTTTGTTAATAAAGTTGATAGAACGTATGCGCAGTTCTGCATACATTCGCCGCCGGTACCGAATTCTCCATCTTGCTTTGTTGCGATTTTGTCGCGAGGGTGGCGCCACTTTCTATGTGACGCCATGACAACAGCGCCGTTTCTGGCCGCATCCATCCACAATCGCGGATCGGCGAAATGCCGCCAAATTCAAATTAGGGAAGCGCAAACAGCTCCATAGTTGCAGTTTTTTTCCGGATTGACTTGTTAACAGGGCGATATCTCGTAAACGAGTGGTGTGAAAGGGCTAAAAATAAACTTGTTTATACCCTAATGAGTAACCGATTAGCGACATACCAAACAAAGATAGCTACCTGCATCCCCTCCCCCCCGTTCCGCGGACTTTTGGACCTCCCCTCGTAGCGTGGGTGGCCGGCATTACAAGATTCAAGATAAATAAATAAAATAAATAAAAAAGACGTAAATTTCCTTTTTTCTATAAAACATATTATTTTTTTATTTTTTTTTACTTTTAAAAAATTAAAAGTAAAAAAAAAAAAATAGTGGTATTAGATTTTCGAATGTGTAAAGTAGTGCTTGCTCAATTAAGGACCCCTCCTTGGGTGAAAGCCTCCTCCAGCTGCTTCCATGTCTCCCTATTCTTTCCTACATTGATCCAGTCTTCTCCAGCTATAGACGTTATGTCATCTGCCCACCGCTTATTTGGCCGGCCTACGCTTCTTTACAAGATATAAGACGTTTATTTGCAGAAATAAGTGTTACAATTTGGTCGGCACATTACAACTTATTCACCTTTTCCAGGTATCGCAAATGTTTTGGGCGCTAGTAGTTCCATCTAAATTGAAGCGCTCGTAGCTTGCTTAGTCAATCGTCACCGATTATCTGGGTTAAGCACCGTTCTGTGCGGTCACTATTTGGATAGGTGACCGTTAGAGACATCTGAGCGCTTCCGTGCTTTGGAGGGCACGTTAAACTGTCCCGGCTCTAGCAGTCGTTAAGCCATGACGGAGGCCTTAATCATCATCAATATTATATATAAAACTCTTTTGAAGCTGACTGACAATCAACGCACAGCCTAAACTATAAGCCCTACAAGTATGAAAATTGGAGGGTAGTATCCTTATATAGTGTAGGGGTGCACTAAGAAGGGAATTTTGAAAAGTCGCACCCTAAAGGGTCTAAAATTAGGATCAAAGATTTTAACCAATACCAAATACAACTGTATTCACAAAGAAAATTACAACTAGGTAATACAGTATTTACAATATGTAACCAAAAACTCTTTTTCAGGTAAACTAATAGCAATCTACACGCCTCCTACACGGATAACCTCTTGCGAAGTACTCCTAGGTGGATCCATTCTTGCACTAGCTTTGGAAAACTACACGGATATAGTCTGTGTAAAACTCCATGGTCCAGCCATAGAGGCTGTGACCAATGGGAAAGCGGCTGAGTTCGATGATAAGGACTATGGTGATCCCAGTTTAGAAGGAAAGGTGTTTGATGTGAAAGGACAGGAGAAATCATAGCGGGGGTAGCCAAGAATTACGTAAAAAATAATTCTATACACGTGTATTATGGGGGCATTGTGTAATATTATTGATCGCAAGGTAGAATATTATGGAACATCTTGTAATAATTATTAATTGCAAAGTGGAATATAACGGGTCACACTGCTATTATTGATTGCAAAGCTCAATGTTACGGAGCACTGCGTAATATTATGTGTTGTATACTGTCATTTTTACTTATAACAATAGAGAATTGTGTAATTACGGGTTGTATTGTGCAATATCACTGATTTCAAGGTGGAATATTATGGAGTACTGTGAAATATAACAGATTTCACATTGTAATATTGTTAATAATAATTCCACTGTGTCATAAGAAATTACAAAGTGGAATTTACTTTAGCATTTTCTACGAATTGTACATTGCAATGTCACGGATAGCACGGATTAAATTGCATTGCAAAGTCTTTGCTTAGTTTGTCTTAAAAACGGACTCAAATCAACCGTATTACTACGGAATAGAAGCCATAGAATCTTCCAGAGTACGTACGCACACCTCTTTTGGAAGTCGGTACAAAATGGCGCCGCAAAAGATTCAATGCTATTTTGCGTTAAATACAACTCAGTTTTAAGACAGTTGAAATAAATTTGATTAAAGAACTAAAGTAAAATTGACATTGAATACCTGGATTTCACACACACGGTTTTTCTGAGTTATCAGTATCAAAAATAATAATTCAAATGTGCGAATCACTTCCTATACTATGTATCTGTATTTCAGTATTATAAAATTAAACAGAGTTTATAGCGGACCATTTAGTTTTCTAGATCAATTAGAAAGCAAAGCCATATAATTAACACATATAATCAACCTTAAAACTGTGTGTCAAATTATTGCAAAGGAAATATAGTTTGAAAATAGACCATCAATTAATAAGCATTGATAAAAACAACAAAAAGCATACGAAGTTATTCGGTAATCTTCAATAAAAATGCTAAAGTTTTGATACTGCCATGGGTCTACGTATCTGCTACGCCGTAGCTTCGCGTAGCTGCTACGCTGTAGTTTACCGTAGCCACGCTGTAGCTGCGTGTAGTTACAATGCCGTAGCTGCTACGCTGTAGCTCCACGTAGCAGCTACGCTGTAGCTTACCGTAGCCACACCTACGCCATAGCTTTGCGTAGCGTACGCTGTAGCACCGTGTGGCTTATACGCCGTAACATTGCGTAGCTGCCTACACTGTAGCACTTTAACCACTACGCTGCCGCCACTGCGGTTTCGCGTAGCTGCTACGCCTTAAAATGTAGTACGTGTTCTACTACGCTGTAAAATATGTACCTAAGTACGAAACATTATCTTATGACTCTTTATTAATCTGAGATCTTGTCACGTCGAGTGAGATCAACTATCCTGTGACGATTATGAGAGTGTGATACTATGAATACCTACTCGTATCCAATCAAAAGAAACTATGTACCTAAGTGTAAATTAAAGTGACATGGAAAATGTAAAAATCCAACGCTAAAACATAAAAGCAATTCCTAGTGGCTTAAATCGCCCGTGAAATGAGAAAAATGATGAAAAATGTATTAAAAAAAACATTACTGTTTTTGATCTATTACGCTTATTAATTACATTAATATTAATTATAAAATTTAGTGATTCTTTATCTGTAATCGGTGTTAGATGTATTTTGTGAATAGTTTAAGAGGCTGTGGATGATTTAACAGTGTTTTCGATGTCATCAAAAGAACCCGTCATTAAAAAAGCTATACAAATACATATTGGAACATCCAAGTCAAAGATTTTTATGTGAAAATAAGTGCCCATTGAAACACCTCATTATTGAAATTAGTTATGATAAAAATGTGAGTATACCAATGTCTGAAATATTTGAACCCGCGAGGCTCGGTCAAAGGAATGTAGTTTTAGTCTAGAACTAAAGATAAAGATAATATCACACATTAAACGCAAATAACAAAGTTTCTTGGCAGTTTTCATAGAATTTGGTTGAAAGCTGTATTTTTTGGAAAATACTGTATTTTATGTATACTTTCGAGTAAGTATTATTTTCTTAACTTAAGCTAAGCCAGAGTTTGTAAGACAGATTCCTTGATCTGAATTTGTATAGCTTTAAAACCTAAAATGTGCCTACTTTTAACTGCCATTTTAAAAACCTAGCTACCTAGGTACATCTATAAATTATTTCCAAATCAAATCATTTGAGCACAATTACTTCTAGCACAAACTTTTATATTCATCTACTTATACCGGTTATAAGAAGTTAATACAAAGCCAAGAAATAATTCTTAATAAACCTTAAATAAGCAATCTTTACTGGTTTCTTTAGTAAAAGATTTGCTTTCTACGGAATATTGAATGTAAAAAACCTATGCCTGGTTTACTACTGACTTTAAAGAAAAAGAGTAATTTCTTGGCTCAGTATTCACCTTAAGCCCTACATAAAAGCTGAAAAGCTAATACGACCAAAGCAATCTATTGTAAGTACCTATATCTAGCTGTAACATTTTCTAATGTGGGTGGATAGTCGTCACGTTATCGATGTGATGTCATTATAGATAAGAACTAGAGTAGGGGGGACTCTAGCGATATACGATGAGGTGATAGAGCCAAAATAAGTTGATTCGCCATTTTGAAATCGATACCTATTAGTAGGTGCCAAATAACACCGCAATACAGGTCATTCACCCGCCTTCACCACGATGTCGCAAAATTCAATTTATGAATGGCTAATTCTGTCGCTTTCCATACAAACCTGTCGCTAAGACGGTAATCGCTCGAATGTCGTAGTACTGTTTGTTTACCTGAATTTTGCGACCTCGTGGTGAAGGTGGGTGAATGACCTGTATTGCGGTGTCATCTGGCATCTACTATAGCGAATTTGGTCAGACCGGCAAAACTCTCAAACCCTCTTACTTTCGAAAAACGAACAATGTACGAAACGGGGGTCAAAATTTGAATCACGTTTCATACAAAACGAGATTCTCAGTGTGTAATTTTGGTAGAATGGGAGTCCCACGTCTTCTTACGTAGGACACTACGTATTAGGTACCTACATATTCTTTGAAAACCATTTTTTGGTCGGAAAACTTGTTTGGATTAAAATGATATTTATGATGAACCTTGTGCAATGTCATTGCACGCAAGATTGTTGTTTGGGAATTTTTATAAATCATTTTAGTTATTTTATATCTTCACAAATGTTGAAATGTGGGAGCAAGAAGTTGTCAGCGTCTTAAAACCTTGATGAGAAGTATGGAGTCTATGAAGAAGGATTGTAACGACTATTCACGCCACCCTTAACTTTAATATAAAGTATGAGTGAACTGAATCTATGTCTTCTACGTTCTTTTAAAACATTCGCTGCCATTTGTCTAGCATAAAGTAACTAGTTACTAAGTTAGGTATTTTAATTTGCAAGTACAGTACGCGCTACGTCCGACTGCGTTAGATAAAGTTAAGAACAGACTGGCGAAACTCTCAAACTAGACTCGTGCTTTCGAAAAACTAACAATGTATGAAACGGGGGTCAAAATTTGAATCACGTTTCATACAAAAGGAGATTTTCAGTGAAATCTTTTGGTTGAATGGGAGTCCCACTTCTTACGTAGGAACTACGTATTACCATGCGTATTACATAATATTCTTTGGTTAAGAAAATCTGTCAGTCAATGACATTAGTGCTGCTATGCTTCGAAACGTATATCTATACTTGTTTTTTTCCGGCTACTCGTGAAATATATACTTACTAATGAAAGCGAGGCTCACGTTCATAATAGACTCAGAAAACTTAACCACAGAACATATATAAACTAACATAACTAATCAATCGCATCGCGTATCGCGTACTGTATCACGGAGTTAGGGTTCAGTATTTAAATTTTAATATTATTTGTTTTGGTCCAGTGTTCCGTCCGGATATGATTTCGATTTTATTTAATGTTGCGAACTCGTTATTTTCTTTGATGTTACAAGTCATATCAAAATATAATGTACCTTCTTACGTATATTACCTAGCCACCTACTTAGAGTTTGTGCTATTTTGATATGACCCGACGGAGGGAACGACCAACCATAAAATCTACTGGCCGATAGATGTCGTTCAATGAATTCACTACAGTGCCATCTATGTGCAGTTATGGCGCTACATCACTTTTATTTTATATGCTCAATTATTTAGTATACACATAAAACCATGTACCTACCTATATATTCTACAGAACCCTAAAAATTTGTGAAACTTGCAATTTTAGCATAATTACAATCGCACAAAATGGACATAAGAATTTGATGTCCTTGCGAATAATTTTTTAAATGTTTGACTCTGAAGAATGTTTTCTTCTAACGAGACCATCGATCAAAAAATAAGTTTGTGAAGCAAGTCAAATGAATGTATTTAATTTATTATTTTCAATAAGCTAATATTTTAGTAGTGGATCGCAGGCTGGCCCTGTCCTCGATATTCTATATCCTAGGTTCAGCGTTGATCTTTGAATTTTAAAAGTTAAGTGGTAAAATTAATCATTGACGATGTGTAATCGATTGAATCGTTGAATTATTTATGTCTGGAAAGTTACATTACTTGATGTCCTGATTAAATTATTGGAAAATAAATTTGTGTTTTATTTATTCTCTTACCTTCATAAGTATGGGTTTACTCGGAATACTCAAACGCTACTTATATTAAGTTCCTGCTTAAATTATTGCCATCTCTTACAAATGAGTAATGTCAAACAGAGGCAAAGCAATTTTAAGTGCTGTTAAAATTTGAGTGAACTTTCAGTATTCAGCCTTTTATACCCTTATATAGTATTATATGATCTGTGGTACAGGTTAGTGGCCATATATTGAAGGTGATTTATACAGCGTCAGGAGGCAACATATGCCTACACTTAACGAGACACTGTAATAATGCCTGGGACAATGTTTAGATGCAGTAGGCTTGCCCAGCACCTATACCATCCTCTCAGACTACTAGTCGGCCATATCCAAAGACAAGGTCAATACGTGCGGAGCTGACTAAGCCAAGGGTTTCCTCACGATATTTTCCTTCACCGTTAAGCTTGTGCGCATATAGTAGGTGCCAAATAACACCGCAATACAGGTCATTCACACACCTTCACCACGATATTGCAAAATTTAATTTATGAATGGCTAATTCTGTCGCTTTCCATACAAACCTGTCGCTAAGACGGTAATCGCTCGAATCTCGTAGTACTTTTTGTTTACCATACATAAATTGAATTTTGCGACATCGTGGTGAAGGTGGGTGAATGACCTGTATTGCGGTGTTATTTGGCACCTACTATAGAAACAAGCACTTAAAATATTATAGCAATAATAGAATGGTTTTCAGTTATTATAATTTATAACATTATTCACAGCAAAATAAAAATAATACTACTCTATAGCCATCTCTGTTCAGCAAGACTGGAACAGGCCCTTCTTGCGCATCTCCTCGAATTCCTTCTCACCGTCGTAGTTCCTGAAAAATAAAAAAAACCCTCTTAAAAATAATGTTTATGTCAAGTCTAATGGCTATGTTAGTGACATATAAAGTCAAGATAAGGGCGGGTGTTTGGTGGTGTAGGTAGGTAGATAGAAATAGATAGATAAATAAATAAAACAAATATTCATGTACATTTAACACAACGCTCTTTAGTCCCAAACTAAGCAAAGCTTGTACTATGGGAACTAAATGGCTGATAGAATACTTAGATTTTTTTTTGTAAACACATACTTATAATACATAGTAACACCCAGACACAGAACAAACATCTATGTTTGCACCACGCAAATGTTTGTTCTTGGTGCGAATCGAACCCACGACCCACAGCACGGAAGGCAGAGCTACTACCAACTGAGCTATGACGCCTTGGTGTGCTATAAAGATAAAATGTCTTTATAGCAAACCAAGAAAAGAAGAAAAACAAAAGAGAAACAAGTTTAAAGTATGAGGTTCAATATGCGATCTTATCGCTATATGCAATCTCTGGCCGTTAATTAAATGTTATAATATCAAATGTCAGTCCAGTAGACAGTTTTAAAAAATACCTCGAAGTTTATTCTACACATTCTTAATCATTTTTGTCTGTTAACTTAAAAAATAACTAACTAATAAATATTTTTAATATTAAAGATAATAAATACCTGTAGAACTCAGCATATTTCCGTTTACGTTCAGTGCCTACAAAGTGCTTGAAGGCAAATCCGGAGACAGCAGAGATAGCAAGTGCTACATAGATGTTGCGCTTGATGGCAGCATTCAGGAGACCGCGCATCTGGGGTTTGGAAGCGGTGGCTACTGCCTTGTCTGCCATCTACAGGAAACAACTGTATTAGTAACCAACCTCTGGGGCTGGATCTGCGATGCATGAAATTGAATATTTATTTAAGGATTATTACATAAATATACAATTTCATACATATAGGGCCGAATACTGAAACGTCACTCAAATTTAAACACCACTTTAAATTGTTCTGCCTCTGTTTGACATTACTCATTTGTAAAAGATGGCAATAATTTAAGCGTGAACTTAATTTATGTAGCGTTTGAGTATTGGGCCGATAGATTATAATAGTAATTGTTTTTTTTAAGGTACATATCTATAATATTATGAGCTTAGTACTTTTTAGTGTTGCCTGAATTCAATGAATTTAATTGAATTATTTATTATTTACAACCTTCAAATTCCTAAGAGTTGTTAAGGTTTAGAAGTGCCTAAGTAGGTACCTACATCATATTAGAAACTTTTTTTTAAACATAAGAAAAGAACCCAATTCGATTGTCGATTAGGAATTAATTTGACAGGTTTTGTGGGTCTATTCTTTCAATAGATAAGCTCAGCCACTCCTAGAATTTTGACTTCTGGCTGTTTACATTCTGCTTGTTTTATCTAAGCAATGAATAGGTACTACTAGATGACAAGAGACGATCGTACGTATTTTATATTCACGAAGTAGAGTAAATCATGAGAAAATTGATATATCTGCCAGAAAACTCACGAGTATGACAACGTTCTTACATAACATTTAGCGGTCTTGTTTTCATTACATTATGAATAAATAGCGTTTTAGAATGTGATCTAGTTAGAAATTTTCCGATTCTACTTCAGCAACCACTAAAATACTTACGTTTTCCAAGTAAATTCCACCAAAATTCAATACAGGCACGACTCTCAAAAATAACCAAGTGAAAATTCGTTTCGTTTTCACCAAACTTTCGTGTGTTTTGGTACTCATTACCAGATCGGAGTACGAAACGCTCTGCTGCTTCTTTCTCTTCTGTCATTGGTTAATAGATTTATCTTTAACAAAATTATCCAATCATAAACCGTTACGTCATCATAGGCTGTTTTTTACTGCTAAAAACATTTTTCTCAAGTTTCGTTTAACGCAGAAAATTGTCCCTACAAGATGAAAACAATTTATGTACATATATGTACTTCAATCAACCAAAGATGATACATAGTAAGATAATAAATAAATAGCACTCATTTTCATGAATTTTGTTCAGGCTCCACTCTGCTTCAGCAACTCACCAATAGATGGCGTTATAGTCATAGAAAACATACACCGAGTATATTTTTTGGATAATGGAACTATTACAAGAAAATAAAACAATACCGTAATTTTTTTACCAAAAAATTTACGGTATTGTTTTATTTTCTTGTAAAAAAGCAGTCCTGCTGCTTTCAAATAAACGGATTATCAGTCTAAAATCTTGAGACCTAGACAAAAGAATAAACATCTTGATGCTCATCAAACTTGTATCCTAAGTGGGAATCGAACCCACAACGCCATACATTCGTAGTATAAATAAATACCTATCAACTATTTATTGGGTGATTCCTAGCAGCAACAGAATTAAAACCACAAGTAATTTTTATTCATTTATTAATAAACTAACTTTACAAATTTAATAATAGCGAACAATAATATTCCTTATTTCTTTTCATTCATAATAATATGATAATAATTCACCATGACTCATCGTACTTTATGCATATAATTATATGATTTAAAAATAATCTAGAAACGACAGTGAAAGCAACTTATATAGAAAAATAATGCACAATAAAAAGGGACAGACAAAACTTCAAAAAAATTTACAAGTATGTAGTTGATTTACGATTTATCTCATTTACCTCGTGAGCCGAACATCGCACGGCCCGCCCAACAAACACTTGAAAAAATAATACACAACGTCGTCATAAATTTTATTGTATCAATTGTTTTCTGCTATGTGATCTGCAATCTATATACAAGTTACAATAATGTTTATATACCAAACTATACTATTCTCGTCGTGTAACCCCTATAACTATATTTATAGTGTTTCTTTAAAAACTATTTGTATTTCTCTGTTTATATATAAACATATAATATAGATTTTTTACGCCATAAATTACTAACATTAGTCGAGAATAAAAACAAAACAAATTACAAAGGAAATTGATAACTATACACCCAATATACACACGTACCTACTCCGCGACTTATGTTACAACGCCGACCACTTTATAACTCGATATAAGGCATTGCATTACTAACGGCGACCGCGCTGCGCTCCTGCGACCGCGGCTTAACCTATTTACAACATTACACTACTCCCAAAATAGGTTTGAGAAAAACAATTACACTTAACGTAACATAATTAAACTAATATCCCGTCTATACATAAACATTTACAAGAGATTGTACATCGGCTGGACCGATTTAAAAACTACTAAGTTTTATAAAAATAACGAAGAAAATAGATGTGTTGAGTGTCGCCCCGCCCGGACGTCCGACTAGCCCGCACCTTGCCTCTGCCTACTCTACGAACACGTAACAACCACGGCACACGTATATTAGGGCACGATTATCAGGCAATTCAGGGTTGAGCATGTTCATCTATGCGTCAGCACTACGCTCACACTAAAAGTCTTGGTATTAATTGTTTTAGGAAACCACGCAATGTGGTGTATATCGCGCAGTGCTGTAGCATACGATGTTACTCGGTTTGACCCATAATCATTCTAATTAAAAATATATTCTATACTACAAACGCACTAACACGCATTTCTCTACCACTGTCCGACCTAAATATGGAGGAATCTATGTAGAAAAATATCGGGAGATAAACGGTGTTATAAGCTAAAAACGTGGGGTAAAAAGCTGTCAAAAACGTGTTGTAAAAGTGTAGAAGATTCACATCCAGGAGTTATTGCTTAAGTTTGTTCTCTCACTAGGAACGGCAACAAAATTACGCTAACTCCTAGGACGGTTTCACCACTGGACTCCTGTCTCGCCGCCCAATGCTGTAAGACTTAGCAAATTACTGTTGTATAAGTGCTATCACAGAATAAACGGTGCTATAGTAGGTGCCAAATAACACCGCAATATAGGTCATTTACCCACCTTCACCACGATGTCGCAAAATTCAATTTATGAATGGCTAATTCTGTCGCTTTCCATACAAACCTGTCGCTAAGACGGTAATCGCTCGAATCTCATAGTACTGTTTGTTTACCATACATAAATTGAATTTTGCGACATCGTGGTGAAGGTGGGTGAATGACCTGTATTGCGGTGTTATTTGGCACCTACTATATCATTGAAATTAACAGTTGAGTTGCGTCATATGCTACTGAAGTTTGAAAAGTGGGCAAAATGAAATAGTAACTTCGTGTGTAAAACCGTTCTAGGGCAAGACCGATAAGTATAAGTCAAAATCATCCTATAAAATATTAATTTGATAACAACCATTGTAAACCTTCAGGTGCGAATTACATCCAATTCGTAAATCTATAACAATAGATAACAGAAAAATGTTCAAAAAGTTAAGGGCTGTGTTCACATTGGCTACAAAAGATAATATTATTATGTTAATAAAAAGTAGCCAAGTTAATATTATAATAAATTAAAATATAGTTGACAGATACTATTTTTAGTTTGAAGCTTGCATACTTGACTAATAGATTACTAAAATAAATAAATTATTTAGTTCAAATTTTTGTTTACATAAAAATATATAAAATATATTTTGGTTTATATGTAATAAACTGGATCATTACACAAACTTCATGTAAAATAGTCAAATAAGAAAAAAATATATTTAAAAAAGTCAAATTGATATCGATTGAGCTTACGTAGTTGTCGTGAGAAAGTATAGCCAATATGAAGACAGACTAGTGTTGTGTATTTATATAACTGTAATAAATACTAATCTATAAACCTAATTTCATTAATTCTTATGTACACTAGTGCAAAAAAAACCTATTTCATATAGTAAAACATGTCACTGGTAGCAATACAAGATTTGGTATAATTTAGATAACTCGGCCAAATGGGAGGGTTAAGAAAATGGGGGCATCAAAGCAAAATGTAGTAATATTACTGGAAGCCCGAACAGGATGATCTGTCTCATGTATACGAAACACTCAGTCGCAATTTATTATCATCATTTCACTAAGAAATTGTTTCATACTTTAAAATTACAATTATTGGTCGTGAGTTCCCTTAATTAATGCGCTAACACCGTTATAGCGGCTAGAGTTTCGCGCGCGAGTACGCCGCCATTTATAAAATAAACTTTGTTAATCATTAATCATTTAAAATATAATTTGTATGGATTTGCTACATGTATTTAGATTTGTTAGACGACATAATCGCGCGCGGAACGCTTCGATTAAACACTACAACGTGGATTCACGTCGGCAGACGCGAGTTTACGTGCAAAAACGTATCAAAATATCTTTATTTTTTTTAAACTATGCATTTTATTACTCTTTATACATATCTCTCGGTTTACGCTATAACAATGTGCCTACGATACGGTGCTATTGTACAATATAAACATCTATTCGCTAATCTAAGGCTGTCCACGCGGACGACGAAACGGTAAGTTTCACCTCGTGTGGGACGTTCAAAGAGTAGCTAAAAATTACTCTGTAGGATATAACTTATAATTAAAATTTAATATAAAATCGTGCTTGATAGTGAATGGTAACATTTTGTTCACTAAATAAAAATAAACGCCTCGCAGTGCCTAGAATTAGTAATTTAGATTTGGTTCACTTTTGAAAGGTTAATGCCGAATTTAAATAGTTAACAAGTATGCAGTATTAAACAAGAGATTCCAATCGAGAAAACGCGACCCAGTTACTATTGCCAGATAACAAAACTCTCAGCTCAAAACATTACTAGCTAATTGCGAATAGATTTTTAAATCTTCAATTCTTCAATCTTGAACTAAGTAATAATGAACACTTTCAATATTCATTATATTTAAATTTTCCTAAATTTGCACTATGGTCCTACGCTTGTGAACCGTTCTGTAGCAAGGCCACAAGCTATACGAAGCTAGGCACGAGATCCGCGGGCAATCAACCGGGTGGTCAGGACGTCTGAGTTTATTGGCCAGATAACCAAGACTGGTGTCCCTTTGAAATCTATAAATTTGCTCATACTGGGGACTCTATTCACGAAATAGACATGCTATTCTGCTACATTATTTTAGCCTGGACTAGACGGTCGTGGCTGGTTTTATTCCGCCATTGGCAAAGGTCAGTGAATATTCTGCTTGAAGGCTGATCTGACGAACAGTGGTTATTCAGCCATTGACACTGGCATCCCAGCTATTGAGAAAGAAGACCAGAGTTGGTCTGTTTTTGCATTGGCAAATGTTTAGCAATACATTCGGCCAAAGACCAAAGTCAAACTGTGGGCACGGTCGTACGGACTATTCCGACAGATCCAAATGTAGTCTAATACACGAGTGACAAGGGTATGTCTACTCTACCAGTGAGAACCAATGGGTCAGTCGAGCGAATAAACTAGTAGGTACCACTTGCCGTCACGAGACAAATGTGTTGCAGGCTATACTGCCAGCAGCTAACGTAGCGACTATTCCACCAAGGGCAAGCAACCAAGGGAAGCGCTCGTGGCGTAGCTTGCTTAGCCAATCTTCACTGATTATATAAGTTAAGCAACGTTCGGTGCGGTCACTATTTGCATTTGACCGTAAGTGGCATTTACATCAGAGCGCTTCCGTGCTTCGGAGCGCACGTTAAACTGTCGGTCCCGGCTCTAGTAGTCGTTAAGCCATAAGGCCTTAAGGCGGCCTGAAAACTCCGTCAGCAGAGTTAGCCACTAAATTCATACGAGCTTGCTTTTTACCAAGGGCAAAGGCGTTGACCATTCTGGCAGTGACCTCAGTCGAGCGAATAGACTGGTAGGAAGGAAACGCGCGGGTGTTCCGCGCCGCGCCGCCGTCACTTGCCGTCGCGCGACGCACGACGTCTTCTGACTGCTGTTGGTACCGCGCCGGTGCCTTCGCCAACTGAAATTTATTCAAAATGTTAAGTTGGACTAAAGCTAAGGGCGGCCGTACACGTACTGCTTCAAGCAGTAGAGACCGACTGCTTGAAGTCGCGACCGCGCGGTGAACTATAGCGCGGCCGTACACGGACTGCTCGAGCAGTTAACAGTTACTATAGTTCACCGCGCGGTTGCGGCTTCAAGCAGTCGGTTTCAACTGCTTGAAGCAGTCCGTGTACGGCCGCTCTAACGTGTTCTGGTGAGTCAAACTATGACAATAATAAAAAGTAGGTTATGTACTCTCGACTACAGTTTCAATCTGGATCCATCCATATATTTTGACAGAGGTTGTGTCATTTTTCAGTACACAATGAGTGTGTTTTCCTTCACGGTTTGAGAGCAGTGGCTTTGCACACATATCCACGCGCGGCATAAGAATTAAGAGGACAGTCTTCGTCCAGGGGCATTCTAGTCAAAGATCGTTTTAAATCATAGGCCTGAATTTTGTTATGTAAGTTGTGGAACGAAAACACGTGGTAATCATATGAACGTATACCCTAGAAAAACGGTCGGAAATGAAAAATGAGTCTATTTCTTTTAATTCGATATTGAATTGAAACACCGTGATAGCATAGTGGTAGTGTAGATCTACGACCGCAATGAACTGATATAGGTTGATGATGATACTGTAGCTACTATGTATGTAATATTACTCACCAGCACTTCTAGTTTTCCTCCTGAGTGGCGTGTTGATGGCGGGCGGTGCAGGGGGCGCTGGGGGCGCGGGGGGCGCTGGGGGCGCGGGGGGCGCGGCGTGCGCGAGGGGCGCGCCGTGCCGCACGGAGCGCCGCGTGCCGACGCCCTCGGCTTTACCCGCCTTACCCGGCCCGCGAACCCCCTTACCCTTCCCGCGCACTTTGCATATCAACGGCTCGTCACTATCACTGTCACTGTCCTTCTTCTTAACTCCCGCTGGGGTGGGCACCGTCGGCTTTGGAGTACTCTCCGTCCGTCGCGGCTTCTTCTTCGGCCGGCCGGGCGATACTCCCTCCTCGCAGCTGACGGCGGAGGCGCACGAGCTCTCGGATTCTCTGCGTTTTCGCTTCGCGGCCGGCGCGGGGAGAGGTTTAGCGGGCGCGGCGGTTGTCCGCGGACTGGTTTTGTCGACGGAGGTGCTTCGGAGGCAGTTGCGGGGGGAATCCGCCCGCTCCTTGCCCAGTCCGGGACTGAGCCGCGGGGTTCGCGCGCCGTCGGCTGGACTGTTCATTTTGCTGCTCGATCGCGTTCGCACGCTCGTTCGCGCGACTCGCTCTAGCGCCGATGGAGACGGCGACTCGGGCCTCTTGGAGTAATCCGGAGTGGGAATCTCGATCAGCAGCTGCTCCAGCAAGCTCTTATCGGGAAACTCCGCCTTCAGCGAACACCGCTCGATTGTAACCTCCTGCTTCTCCTCGCTGGTGGAACTTCTCGTCTCTCCGTTCGCGGGGCCGGGTTTTTCCTCCTTTACCTCGACGCTCGGACTCGCCTTCTCCTGACTGGAGTAGGTGTAAAGGGGTGGGGAGCCGCGACAGGGTAGATCGAAGTCGTCCATCTTTTCCTTGTTCGGCGAGGTGGGCTCGGGCTTGGCTCGATCAGGTTCCGTGAGGTCTAGAGGCTGATCGTTGGATCTCGTCGGTTCTCGGAGGATGGGTGTGGGTTCGCGAGGGGTCGCTCGAGGCGGTCTTCTCGGCGCGTCGTCTCCGTTCACGTGGTCCGCGTGCATTTTCGCGAGTTCCGCCTCAATGTCGCCGAGATCGATATCGGGCGGTCCGCTCGAGTAGTGCGGCGCGGTGTTGGCTAGCGATAGCCTTTCGAGGAGTTCGTCCGAGGCGGGCGGGGCGTCGATGACGCCTATAATCCTCTGAACGGACGTAGGGCTGGTGGATCGGGGCATGTCGAGTCGTTCCTTTCGCTGTGGTCCGGGTGGGGATTGGCTCGCTTGGTTGGGTGACTTTTCTGATAGCGCGTCCATCGATTCGATCCCCGAATCTTCGCCCTGTGCTTGCGAGGCGGGCGACCGACTGCCGAACTTGTCAGTTGCATTGGTGATGGTTGCAAGCGATGGTGTTGCATTGCGTTCAGCGACGAGCTTGCAGTAGGACTTGTCCTTGGGTCGGTCGCGACGTCGCGGCGAGCCGGCCCCGCTGCGCTGACTAGACGCGGGCGGCGACTCGGCGCGACTCACTATCGTGCCTACGTTTGTTGACCCCACGGTCGGATCTGAAATCCACAGAGCAACTGGTATAAAACTCGAGTGATTGCACGCTTCTTATTATAATCAAGATTCTTACGCTCGTTTCGACCGAGACGCTACGCGATAGATGTGAGAGGTTTAAAAAAGCTATGATGTGTGCACGCTTTTGTGCACGTTATGGTATACTAGGTGTGCCCGCGACTTCGTCAGCGTGGAATAGTGTCTTTTGGGTAGCATTTTTAATTACTTCCATACAACTTTTCATCCCCCGGTTTCAACCCCCTTACAAGCTTTTTTTCGCATTAAAAAGTAGCCTATGTCCTTTCTCAGGCTCTAGACTATCTATGTACCAAATTTCATTCAAATCGGTTCAGTAGTTTTGGCGTGAAAGCGAGACAGACAGACAGAGTTACTTTTGCATTTATAATATTAGTAAGGATTCGTAAGTTCTTAGTAAACTCGTTTTACTAGAAACTTACGAACATACAAGTACTCTGTAGACTTATTTTTAAGGACACCTGAAAACCTTTTTATATGAGTGAATTTGACATGTGCCATGAGCTTTACCAAAAACCAATACGAAAATGCTCACTCGAAAATCTCATCACTACCCATCAAAGTCCTGACCATAAATCTAGCGAAATCACACTACACGTGCGCGGGGTTCGAGCCAAGCCTACGTCGTCCATTGAACTTGCAACTTTATTTGTATAGTGATAATGCTGAAAATCGGCATACGTTAAACACAGAGTCGCGTCGAGCCATTGTCTCAGATTTTTTACGAATGCCGACATTCAGTTCTAATATCTTACAAAATAGAGCTCAAACTAGTAATGACTCTAGTTCTTTCTGGGGCACAGGTTAGTACAAATCAGCTTTAACCCAGTTGACCCGAACAACGTTTTTATAAACAGCAAACTACGCCCGGCGGTAATAAAAAAAACAAAAATAGATTCTGAATAAACCACAACTTTGTATATAGCATGTAATAAAATTAATTGATCATCTAATACTTTTTGTGTATTCAATATGTTGACATAAAAAGTAAGAGCTACTATTTTTTTATGTTTGTTTAGGAAAGAAGTATTTCTTTAGTAAAATATCTGTAGTAATTTGTGCCTTGGAATTTTTTAATAATCTCGTAAACTTAGGTTTTGAGCCAAACAATAAAAAAGTATGTATAATTATTGCAGTTTTTATCAGCACTACTAATTGAAATTACATATCCCGCAGCTTATAGTATGGCCGCCATGCGCCATTATCCTACTATGTATTAGGTTGGTAGGTTCATGTGAGTGGCCAATTCTGGGTAACGGAGGTTTAGGCCGCCTTAAGGCCGCCGTCGTGGCTTAACGAACTTAATGGATTTATTAAACACTAGGTGCCGCCCGCGACTTCGTTCGCGTCCCGTTGGATCCCGTTGATTTTCCGGGATAAAAAGTAGCCTATGTGTTAATCCAGGTCATGGCCAATATATTCCAAGTTTCATCCAAATCGGATCAGTAGTTTTTACGTGAAAGAGTAACAAACATACATCCATCCATCCACACTTACAAACTTTCGCGTTTTTAATATTAGTAGGATTCTTTAGTTGAATATAAAAAGAAAGTGCTGCTAAATGATTTGTGCTAAAATGCTCACCTGGACAGGAACTATGGCTGGTTTTTCTCTTCTTCTCGCCCGGGAGTAGCCCATTGGGCGAAGTTATTGCACTCTCTGCGATTGTCCGTTTTAACTTATTGTCCTCACTCGCCCTGGTCTCGGCTAGAGTCCAATCCAGGGGCTTACACTTGAGCATCCTACTATCCACTGCACTAGCACCACTTTTGTCACTATCCTCCAATTGCACCGTAATCCCGTCCGCGTTCATATCACAATTCGCACCATTGTCCTTGTTGGGTAACTTTTTCTTATCGTGGTTGTTCATCTCTCTGTAGCCCTCGTTTTGGGCGTACTTCCCCTCCTTGTCTAAGGTGTCGTTTCTCCATTCCTTGTCTCGCTCCTTCTCGGGTTTGGCGTCGCCGAGTATTTTTAGTTTCTTCTTCATTTTTAGGTCCATGCTTTGTTTGTTGTTGAGCTTGTAATCGTGCTTTGTGACGATATGCGCGTTTTTCGATATCGTCTTCATGCGAAAGACCACGTTATTGTCGGCGGCGATTTCGTTTATCGCATCTCCTTCGTTAAAGTGGTTGTTGAGCGCTATGCTCTTCAAAAACTCATCAGTCTTATTATCCGTGCTCACGCCCGACTTAGAAGCTAGCGACTCGTCCGAATCTCTTCGATGAGATTTATCTTCTTCGTTAGTTTTCCTAATTTTGAACTTTTTCGAATGTATGTCGCCAGGACTGAATTTTTTCTTTTCTTTTTTTGAGTTTTTTATGACGGCAGAGTTTCTACCCCTCAAGCTTATATGCAAAGGGGGTACCCTCAGCTCACCGTCGGTTGGCTTATCACCTTTCTGCTGGTTGTTGAAGCTGACGTCCGCCTTGTAGACGGGCTCGCTCTTATCCAGCTTTAGCCTGAGTTTGATGGACTCCTTTTCACCGGTCGGTGATTTGGGAGCTTCACCAGTCGGCGTGGGCGGTTTGGCGACGCTGGGTCGCGGTAAGGCAACTTTGGTACTCTTCCCATCGCGGGCTATTTTATCCTTCAACGTCGCGGGCTTATCCTTGGTACTAGAATTCCGAGGCTTCCCGCCCTTCTGCGATAGCTTATCATCCCGCGTCTTGATAAGTTTACTTTTTAGCTTATCATCCTTGCTGTCCTCCTCGGGGATCGATTTAGCTATGCCGAAGATCTCCGGAGCGGGCGTGACGCTGGTTACCTCCGCCGTGGTTACAGGTAACTCCGGCCGCTCTTCGACAGACGACGGCAAAGGCGAGGATTGTGACAGTAGCGCGACCGTCACTTCTTCTCTTTTCTCCTCCTTTGGCGGCGTTTCGTCATCTCTCATAAGAGTTTTGATGAGGTACTGCTTGCTCTGTTCCTCGATCTCCGACTGGGAGGCTTGAGAGCCGACCGTTGCCATGCAAGGGCTGGGTCGGGCTGGGACCTTCATCGGCGGAGGCATCGAACACTGAACTTGGACCTGAAGTCTCTCATTGATGAGACTTTGCGAGTAGGATGAGCTCGCAGGCGGCGATCGGAATGGCGACACAGGCGCGCTGACAACGGGACTCGAAGGAGCAAACTTCGCTGGGACCGGGGGAGGGGGCATGAAGGTCGATTCATCGGAATCTCGCTTCGAAGGCACATCGGGGGCAGCCGCTTGAGGCGGCTCATACGGTCCGTTCGTGTAGTTGTGTCCCGTTATTTCGTGGAGCAGAGCGTCTGGGGCATCAGCCGCGTCACTCGTCGACGGTTGATCGTAGAAATCTAGCTTCGTATTAGCTTCGAGGTCCGATAGCTCGTCGAGGTTTAGATCTGCGCCAAAAGTGGGTAGCAGCTGGTCGAGATCGCAGGAGTCCGGTAGGTCTGATAGCGTGAGGTCGAGGTCCCGGTAAGGTTCGCTCCATTCGGAGGAGTGCGCGGGTCGCGTCGAGCTCTGAGCTCGTTGGCGAGCGATGTATTGCTGTTGGTACCTCTGGAACTCCTGGAAAATGATGAACAAGTGTTTGTTAGTCATCTACTTGTCTACATCTATTTCACTGTCCAACTAATTAGTCAGTTCTTATCTAATGAAATTATGTATGACAGAAAGTCCATAAAAGATCGTTGAGCACTTCACTAACTATTTCCCTTCAGCCACTATCCCACTGCATGCAAATAGCCATCCTGTCCTTGAATGACCAAAAAAACAATTGCTAACTATTGTGCAGTTGTTTCTTATTCTCTTTGTGGTTGTGCACGCACATACAAACATGATACACCTCCTCTTCTTCATCAATGCTCCGGACCTTACCCACACTAACCCATCCTTCACACGGTTACACATCCACCAGCTGTATGGATACTCACTTGAAAGCTACTCTGCGTCTTCTGATCCATGGATGTAGTGGAGGGCGGCATCAGCGCTTGCAGATCCTCCTGCGTGACGCGCTGCACTTGCGGCACCCGCGGCCGGACTCCCCGGTACGGCGGCGGCGGCGGCGGCGGGAACGCGTCGTACGTGAACCGCGAGCGCGGCACTACATACATAGATAGATAGATATATGCATGTATGCTTAGTTCTTTAAAACTACACAACGGATTTTGATGCAGTTTTTTTTAATAGATAGAGTGATTCAAGAGGGAGGTTTATATGTATAATACATCATCATCATCACTGCATTGCACCCGTGCGAAGCCGGGGCGGTTGTTAGTTTATAATAAAAGAGAAATAAGTAGAAAGTATAAGGATTAGAGTACCTAGAGTAGCGTTCGGCGCCTGCGGCCGGTAGGAGAGCTGCGGCCGCGCAGACACCGGGAACGTGCGCCGGATGTAGGGCGCGGCACGCGGTGACGTCACGGCCAGCGGCGAGGGGGGCGACGCGCCGCGCGGGGAGGGCGCGGCCCGACCGCGGTATTCAAACGGCGCTCGGCCCACTGCCAGCTCCACCTGTCAATCATTCACTTGTTACGCAGGTATCCTCATATTTGTACATTGCGTCTTTCTGATTTTGTCTATCCCCTCCATTGAATGATCATCTGGAAGAGGTCGCTTTCAGCTTTCAGCGATAAGGTCTTATCGCTAAAAACCCATTGTACTCAATAGCTTAAATTGTTTCTCCTTCTATTGTATTTCTTTGTGTACAATAAGAAGTTTATCTATCTATTCTATCTATCATTCATCGACAGCCTAACTTCGATCACTCACAGCAGATTCTCTTGAATTTTGGATGCAAAAGATAGCTAAATTAAAACTAAAGATGGTACATTGGAGATGCAAATGCAATGTAGAGGTGGATTCAGGCGCTGTGCTCGCTGTCGGCGCTGTCGGCGATCAACTATTTATATACTATTTGTATATGCATCTCTTTTGTTTACACGGATTGTTATATCTATTGCACGTTTCTTAAGCGAGAAAATAGCCGATATTTGATCGTTTACTCGCCGGCGGTGGGGCAACTGCCTGATACTAAGTAACATACCTGTCCGTCTTCAAGCCGGTCCAGTTTGGCCGGGTGGGGGGGTTTAGCCCTCGGCTGCGGCGCAGGCGCATCATTTTGCAGCAAATTCACCAAAAGTGGTGAAGACATCGCCACAGTGGGCGGCGCTGGCGAAGGCGCCGACGGAGGCTGCGGTGATTGCACCACCTAGACATAAACCGAAGTATTAACTTTTGACTCTAGCGCCGAATATATATAAACATTTGTGTGGCAAACATAAATGTTTGTTCTGTGTCTGGGTGTTTCTATGTATTATAAGTATGTGTTTACAAAAAAAAATGTATGTATGTATTCTATCAGCCATCTAGTTTCCATCGTACAAGCTTTGCTTAGTTTGGGACTAGAAGGCGTTGTGTTAAGTGTCCGTGAATATTTATTTATTTATTTATTATTTATTTATATGCTTCTAAGATTCCACTAAAAAACATTCACAATAAGACATGCACAACTTTGTACAGATAGAGTATATAAGTATTATATCAGCAATCTAGTTTCCATAGTACAAGCTCTGCTTAGTTTGGGACTGGAAGGTGTTGTGTGTAACATCCAAGAATATTTATTTATTTATATCGATTTGCGTTTCCACCGTCAAACCTTGTGCTGTGTATATTTGACATTTTGAATCTTGTGCAGATTTATTGTAAGGATTTTCTTGATTGTAAAAACCAATCGTTTGTCAGTAGTGTGTTGTGAATGTTTTATTTTATATGTTTTTTAGTGGAAACATGCAGTTAGAGAAATCGCCACGTCTTTATTCAGATGTCCTTCAGTTTCGAAGAAAGCAAGGAATAAAAAATAGGAAATCGGTAAATATAAATACTACACTGGAGAACGAAAATTCCAGGTCATCTATAAAAACTTAAATCTTGGAGACCATAAATGCTGGCATTCATGGGTCTCCCAGATAATCAAGTTTTTAATTATTTGGGATGTTGAATGACCCGGAATTTTGGGTCTTGCCTGGAGTTGTAGAACTGACCTGCTGAGGCGAAGGCGATGGCTGCGGGTACGGCGGCGGAGGTCCAACATACGAAGAGGTCGACGGCCGGACGAACAGACCGTCGTTAGCCGGCCGCGCCGTACTCGGACCGATACCTGCGTCAGATACCACTACTTATTAATGCGGTTGAAATTCTATTGGAGCGTGAGGAATGGTACGCGTTGTTACTTATTGCTATGTTAGTAAGGTTCATAATGCTATAGGGCGAAATAAAAGGAAAGACGCGCAGTCACGTCATTTGCGCCCCACATGGTAACGCTGCAATTCGAAAATTCCCGGTCTTTGTGGAACAGACTAAATTACATGAAGATGCTGAGTCTGTCGTTTAGCCACAATAATAGACACCCGATGAAAATGTAGAAGATCTGGGGCGGTATCTCTGCCTAGGGCCTAGGACAAACTATATAAGGACATTACTTGTATGCTATGAAAAAAATCAAAGGCAAAGTTTTCAAAAAAAATCTGTAAAAAAAACATGTGTGTAATTCACACGTGGTAGAAGTGAAACCTTCAAAAAGACTTTCAAATCACAACGATGTTAAATAAGTTTTCACATCAAAAAAGTTGCAAAAACTGAACGAGTTTGCTCGGCACTTGAACCCACGCACTACGAGCTAGTCTCGATTCGATCCAATCTGTTAGACCGCTTGGCCAGCAGTCTCCTTAGAATGCGTACGGAAATTAGGGATCTCTCTTCTCGTTTCCTCGCTTTTTCGTTTCATTCGACTTTCAAATCGCAACAGGCTAAAAAAGTTTTCACTTCAAAATATAGTGTAGTAATTGTTTGGGAGTGTTTTTTTCACATAATATGCAGGCAAACGTTTGACCTATATAGCATAGAACCATAGAAGTGAAAAAACGGAGCACAAAATACCTAGCGTATTCTCCTTCCGATGTATAACCCGCGCCTGCGTCATGCTTCCGAACGGGAACTCGCAACGATCGGCCGGCGTCGGAATGTTCTGCGGTATCTTCCCGTCCATAGGACATACAGTGTTGGGAGACTTGAAGCTGTCGCGTGGCGGTTGAGTTTCTACAACGGCGCTGGTTGAAGCGCCGCCGCTGTCGGCGATAAGGCGACCGATCCCGCCGAGATTTGCGAGCAACTCCGCGTTGGGTTGCGTTCTCGATGTGCTTGCATCTGTTAGAACGGATTGTAAAGTCAGATTTATTAGCGAATCCTTGCGTTATCCCAGACAAGTGGTAGTCACGAACACGTGATCTAAAGCCTTCCTGTGATAAAACCACATGTACTTATACCTAGAGAATCATGAAAGGAAGTGCTAAGCAGTTACGGATCCTGGATTTCGGTTCGGGAGGGATCCATGACTTTGGTTTGGGGTATCGACTCAATGTATTAAAATTTTCGCGTAAATTTTTAAACTTGGGAGTATTCACGCTCCCAATTACATCCTACCGGCTGCCAAATTGTAGCAAAAAATTACGACATTGCTCTTCGATAGTGTGATCGTAGTCAAAGTCTTTGTTCTCTAATCGTGTTCAAGGTTTAGTTAGGGGCTTGGATCCACTTCGACTTGAATCCTTCAATTTCAAATGTTACTGCAGGTTACCTCAGTAGACTTGTTACTTTGACCATAAGGTACTGGCAATTGTCGTGCATCCACCGCTAGATAGTCATTGCTATAGCAGGTGCCAAATAACAATGCAATACAGGCCATTCACCCACCTTCACCACGATGTCGCAAAATTCAATTTATGAATGGCTTATTCTGTCGCTTACCATACAAACCTGTCGCCAAGACGGTATCGCCAAGTCGGTAATTGAATAATCGAGATCGTAGTGAAGGTAGGTGAATGACCTTTATTGCGGTGTTATTTGGCACCTACTATAGAAGTAGATTGGTATAGTTACCATCGGGTGCGGTCGGGTCGGTGTTGATGCGCAGTTCAGTGCCGTGCTGGAGTCGCAGCGAGACGGCCGCGTCGCCATCGAGTTGCACAGAGAGAATGCCCAGAGCTCGCAGTTGCGGCGCGCCCGCGGCGGCCAGCGCGCGCAGGCGGGCGGCCGCCGCGCGCGGCACCGACAGCGTCACGCGAACAGAGTTCCACGGCTCCACCTGAAACCAAATAACCTGTTATCAACAGCCCACAACTTCCTGTGTGACCCAGAGCACGAGGCGCTCCGAGAGTGGTGTAAGGTTTTGCCAAAAATGCAGGTACATCCTACTAATCCATCCATACTTACGCGAAAGTTTGTAAGTATGGATGGATGGGTGTATGTTTGTTACTCATTCACGTAAAAACTACTGATCCGATTTGGATGAAACTTGGAATATATATTGTCCGTGACCTGGATTAACACATAGGGTACTCTTTATCCCGAAAAATCAACGGGATCCAACGGGACGCGAACGAAGTCGCGGGCGGCACCTAGTTTAATTAATAATTTGTCCAATTAGAAGTCCGCATACTTCTAATTTAGCAACTTTGTATGATGAACCAAAGCCAGCTGTGTAGTTGAAAAGTTACAAGCCCGCTGCATCGACGCTTCACTCGCGCTTAGAAATTTGTGTCAAATTAGAAGGCAATAGAGGAGGATGCAGTTTTGGGCTAAATCATCTCCAACTAACTGTTGCATTTGGCTCACCTTGTTAACTTTGAGCGTATGCGGATGCGGCTCTGCGAGCAGGGTTCGCAGCTCGAGCAGCAGACGCTTGAGCCGCGCCGGGAACCGCGGGTCCTTGATGTCACCCTCGCAGGTCACCACTACGCCGCATGAGCCGCCTTTCGCCTTGCTTAGCCCATCGCTATCCGCTGCCATGCTGTAATGTACAAGTACTGGTTTTATATTTGCCGAGACCACAAATCAACAATTGACAGGTGTCACAGCTCAGGCCGTAATAACTCTGTGGATTGTGGGTTCGATACCCACCAAGAACCAACATTTGCGCGATCGAGGCGCAAATAGTCATTGATTTATCTTAATTTATTTATACAAAAAGATAGATAGATATTTAAATTAAGATAGCCAAAGGAAATGTTATATAGAAGAGGTATGTATTTGAATTATTTATATTTACTTACTAATGTATTTTTTACTACATTTTAATGCAAATTTTGTATAGAAAAATTAAAATACATAAATTGGTTTATCTTGAGCAACAACGTCTCATTTATCATTTAGTTTCATTAGAATAGTTTTATGATACTGACATTTCAAAACATAATCAATTACCATTATGACTGTTAACTTTTGACTTTTGAACTATTAGCATGAAGCATTTTATTTTGACCTGTTTCCAGCAATAGGCTTGCCACCTGTCACATGTGGAATACTACCTACTGCATAATATAAGAATGTGCCAAATGGTATGTTTGTATGCTGGCACATTCCCTGCTACATTGTAAATCTGCCAGGATCTTGTGTTCCAAGAGATATGATTTTTATTTTCTGTGCATGGTGATTGTCTCTAAATCTCATTCTTATTTCTTTGATGGCAGTACTTATGAGTTACATTCAGGAGTAACCTTCTGAAAATAAGAGTTGCAAATTATTTTCTATAATTAAAACACTGTAAAAAAGCCAAAAGCTAAAATTAAAGATGCAGATCTACTAAATAAACGATTCTGATTCCGAAAATCAAGTTTGTCTGTTTGTTTGTTCGCGGATTACGCCTTAACTACTGGACCAACTTCAATGAAACTTATACTATTCAGAAGGCCTTTTTCCGGATTGAAACAGGCTATATATAATTGAAATCAAAGACGTGGATTCTTAGATACAGCTTCAACTCTCTAAACCAAAAGCAGCCATTTGCTATGAGGTTCATCAGGTGCTGGTGACAGATATTTTGGCGGAAAGTTTCGCACGCGTACGTAATCGCGGGTATCAGCTAGTTTTCTATAATATTTTGATGTTGTGAAATTGAATATTGGTCTTCCAGGTTTTGGTGTAAAACCATAGACTAAAAATAGAATTCACTAAAAGTTCTATACTGTGATGTTGCCGCGTGTTTTCACGCACGTTTGAACAATAATTAATCTTATTAGTTTTGCAGTAAATCATATAAAATCAATAAACAATCTAATTGGTCACATACAGGTGTATATGAACAGCTGTTGTTTTTTCTAAAAACATGTTGGTCTGCGGCTGACATACTTTTTCAAAAACTAACTCCCGTAAACTTTAGTGCAACCTTGCGATCAATATAGATATAGTAAAAGGTTTGTTAAAAACATTTATTAATTTGGGTCACTTTTTTAGATTTCAAAATTGTTAGTACTCGTTTTACCCAGTTTCTGAATGAAAATGTTTAGCATGATGTTTGTTGATCTCTCAGTGTAGTGAATTGATCACTGGGCTCACTAGAAAACAGCAAGAAAATACTCATAATGTATAAAAACTTTAAGCGGGATTGTTAGCAGAAAAATCTGCAGTCGCTAACAATTTATGGATAACTCAAGTGATCCAAATCTGAGTAACCTATTTATTTTCAGTTAACATTTATTACTACATGCTAAATAATCATTATATTTATGTCTGGATATAAAGAAAATAATGTTAACTTTAAAAACAAAATCTTTACTAGATATAATGCACATACACATAATTGAATTCTGTAACTACATATTATGTTTTAAATTACATTACATGGTTTCTTCATTTTATACTTTTAAATAAAATGAAGGAACCATAAATAAAATTATACATGCATCAAACATGTTAAACTGCATGTTGGGGTCTCAGCAACGGCAATACATTTCCATGTATGTATAACATTCTGCTAGATGAAAACTTTTAACTTGGGTTTTACCAACTTAATATAATACTATTCTTCAGTAAGTCAGGGCTTCCCAAACTGTGCGTCGCGACGCCCTGGGGCGTCGTGACATTGTCCCAGGGGCGTCGCATGTCGACACATCCAAATCGAGTGAGCGCCGTGTGCATTCTGTCATTCATACATTGAGTTTTGGAGCTTAGTTTCTCATGAATATCATGCCATTAGGACTGCTAATAAACCATTTGCGACTTTGTACTTGTGCGAAACATTCTTTTCTGCAGTTGCAGTAATAAAGAACAAGTACAGGTCTGACGTAGAAAAAGAAATGAGAGTGGCAATTTCTAAACTGGAGCCCCGGTTTCAGAAGCTATTGGGGGCTGGGTTGAGGAGCGTCGTAAAAAATGGCAAAGTCCCAAGGGCGTCACAGTACAAATAAGTTTGGGAAGCCCTGAGTTAGATAATGTACTTACATTAAAACTTGTATCCATGTTTTTGACAGGTTAAAGTAGAGAGATATTTTGACATGCTGCGGTTCAATTCCCACCAAGAACAAACATTTGTGTGTGGCAAACATGGATGTTTGTTCTATTCCAGACTTACTATGGGAAGTAGTTCTACTATGTTACTTATAAGTATTATATATACAAAAAAGAATGCAATCTATCAGCAAGCTATTTCTCAAATGCAACATACAAAAATTTCCTTGGAAATTATAAATGTATAATAAACTACTAATATAATAGTATAGTTAGTACCCACCATAAATATTTTAATTTGAATTATGAAAAAAAAATTGTAGTTTATGTATATCTATCTACATAACTCTAGTTGTGTTGCCTCGTTCAACTTGTGATAGCTGAAAATCAGTGTTGCTCTCGAGCAATTTTACACTGAGCTATAACCTGTTTGTCTACTGCAACACACATAATACCTACACACGTCCGAGAAACACAGGCAGGTAGTATTTTTGTATTGTTTTATTGTCCTATATAGTTTATATTTTTGTTTTAGTTATTACTTACGCAATGTACTGCTTCTTATTTATGTTGTAAGTTTTATGTGTGTGTTTTAGTGACAAATAAATGTATTATCTATCTATCTAGTTTATGTTGCAGAATTATATTTCAACAGATACCAGTTTCAAAGTTACAAGGAAGGTAAAACTTTCTATAACAAATTAGTAATAATAATTTTACAGTAAATATTACATCCTGCGTTGTACATTTCTAAATTTCATGGAAATGCAAAGTAAATATAAAGAAATGTAATCAATAATAAATTGCAACAATTTGTAGATAGCTCAACTGTTTCATGTATATTTATAAATATTGTAAAAATACTGTATTAGTCATAATTTTCTTTGTGAATAAAATTTTACTTTTACTTTGTGGTTTAAATTAAAAAACAAAACTACACAACCGTTTTAAAAGTCTAATTAATAATTAGTGGCCTAGATAATCCAATCCTTTGAAAAACTAGTGGCTGGAATAATATAGGTGATTTCATTCAAATTCAAATAATATTCTAGAATTTCATCTTCTTTTAACTATATAGGGGTATGCAAGAAAACATTGCCTTGAATGTGACTGTCTACCAAAGCTTAGTCCTTCAATTTGGGGTTTTCAAGAACCTATGTATCAAGACAAAATATTTATTTTGGGGTAACTAAAGTTTTAGCACTTTACACAATAATATGAACTTGATTGTTCTTCAATATTTTTCAATGTTAGGTGTTATAAGTTGGTTATCTCTGTATTTACATTAATTTGTAAGACTATCAAAACTATTATTTCAAGAAAAATACTTTCCCCCTATCCTATAAAAAGTTAGAGTTGACATTATGTATGGTAAACCATTTATCTTTATTGATCGAGTTTGAAATGGAGGACCTCAAGTTGAAGTTTGAGCAAAGTTAACAAATTATTTCATAGTAAATAACCTAATACTTGCTTTTAAACTTGGTATTAGCACCTCAAGAATATGTCACAGAAGGACTGTTCATAATGAATTGCACCCCTAATGCTTATAGGAAGTAACTAACATGTGAATTGATAACCTACACATGTAAACATATTCAAGGATGGAATATCCCCGGATGATGTGCGCCGCATAGGCACCGCCGAAAATTTAGCACGTAGGTATTACACAACTTGTAAAAACGCATTTTGCTATAACGCTCGCAACTGTAACCCGAGGTTTCAGGCGGCCGCCGACGACGCAAGCACGTCCTCCTCGAACGACCGACGTCCTGTCACCCAATGTGTCCATTTTGTATCGAACATTGCACGATCGAAACACCGATCCAAAATGTAAATAAACTAAAAAAAAACGCACTTACCTCTCATACAATGTCACATTCCGCTCAATTCAACACAAGATCCATCCCCTTGTGTCCCGAATCATCCTGGATTATCAAACGCAACATCACAGTCCGGCTCGAACGCAAAGCAATATCGGTCCTACGGCCAGTGTCCACTTTACTCCAAAAACATATGACACACCACTTCAACCCCCTTTAGGGTTCACCGGGGCAACTATCCACGGATTTTTTCCAGTTTTTTTGTATGGGCACACGACTAGAAACACTACAAATTATAATCACGAAACGATTTCACTAAATTACTATGTTCCAGTGACGCAAAGCTCATTTATCGTGAAGAGCAGCAGCCATTTTGAAATGTACGGGGAGTGCAGTCACAGCATGGAACATTCGTAAATTACGGCCGCTCCTGGCTGTTATCACTCCTAGTGAACAGCGCGATAGCTGGGAAACTCTATACATAAGAGAATTTAACACTTTGAATCACAGTTCTTCATTCCATTTTCTTGTTGAAACTATTCAAAACAACCTAAGCGACATCCGATAACTCCAGCTTACCCCATTTGCATGACACACATAAAATGCCAAAAAAAACACTAAAAACACTTAAAAACGTACATAAACTGTGTCGCAAAGGATAACAAGAAGTTAGGGCAACCTATCAACGTAACAGTCTAGTAGAAAAATCGCTAAAAAGATAGGTATTTATTTTACAAATAGTTAATTCGGTACGAACAATAACAACGGCCGCCATTTGCAATTTTCAACTTGACATGCGCACTGACTGACTCGCCGTAGACAAACATACACGACATAACTCTTGAAAAACGTCCGTATCGAACCTCACGCATGGCAACTTTATTCATCTGGAAGCTATTCTATAAAAATGGGCATGAATTAATCTTAAGTTTTAATAAAAATAAATGCTGAATAATTTAAGTAAATGAGATTTTAATTCGTTTATTTTTATCACATTAATAACGGCTTCAAAGCACGTTTGTTCAATGTTATATCGAGTTGCATTTCATGCTTCACTGAAGGATCGATGTGATTGGTTGTTTTCATAATCACCATGTTTTTGTATTAATATACTCTCATTCTATTGGCTGCCGCCATGAAACGTGAGGACACGAATCACTTCCGTTGCCGATTACGATGTGATGGCCTCAAGATCTTTTTATAATGCTCCGTGGTCCGTGGTGTGGTGTGGTGGCTACCGTTTTGTTACCGTGTAGTCCAACTTCAACGAAATGAATGCCCCATAAAGCCGGAGTAGGTATCAGCTTCCAGCGATCTATCTACATACTTAATTATGTCAACTATGTATACCATATATTATCATGGTGATTTGATGGAAAATTGAAGATGTCTCTCTGCGCTGATACATAGTAGGTACCCGTACCCTTGAAACCGTACCGCAAGATCGAATTAAAACAGAATGACACTAGGTACATTATTTATTATTTTTTATTAAAATAAAATTCATTGTGATAGAAAGAAACGCTTTTTTCACTTTTTCATGTGCTGGTTATCTTTGAGCGAATCTGGTGGCACAGATTGAAACAGTCCTTTCCTTGCCATTTCATCACCCCAATCTTCAAACTCTCCTCGCCTGAAATTAACTGCTGTTAGTAGCTGTAGCTACGTTCCATACTAACGAAATGTTAAACTTAGGTGCTGGTAGTTAATAGTGTACCTAGAGCTAAAGATAGAAGTCAGGATAGAAGAAATTTAGATTCCTTCTTCGAGAAAAAGAATAATTGAACGGGCTCGTATGCTCAAAACCTTGAGATCTCAAAAGTTGAACCTTAGCATTGTTTCAGCATAATAACTCCTATTATTCCAATTTAGGCTGTGTGATCGTGATCACTGATCACTAATCAGGGACAAAGTCGAGGGACTTCTTCTTCTTGTATTTATGGCCTCTGTCCGTCATTTCTTCGACAGACAATTTTGTCAGTGTCAAGTGAGATATTGGACGTGTCAACGCAAAGTCGTGGTACATTTCATGTTTTTTTTTTCGGCTAAGTACGGACGGACGGAACAAAGCAAAACTGACCGACTTTTGATTCAAATTTGATTTGATTGACTGTTGTGTTGACTTGACTTGACTGAATTGATATGGGTGTACGGTGTACAGGGTGTACTGTTGTACCCTGCCTGCCTATGTATTTTTTTCTTGTTTGATTGATATTTTTGTTCGCTTTTCGTTTCGCAAGTTTCCCAAAACACTGAAGAATCATTAAAATTAAAAAGCTATGATGTGTATTAATCAGCGTTAATTAACAGGTATGCTCTATTAATTAAGTAGGTATCTAACTTGAGCGAGATAGTGAGTGCTAAAGCACAACATTAGTTTGTTTTCTCAAAGACTTCTTTCGATCTTTTGTATTGACTCTCAGATTTCTCAGCTATAAAGAGATAGGTATAAAAAAGCTGTTCAGCGCTTTATCGAAAACAGCAAAGCCTTTTCAAAGAAAATATAATATCAGACAGCGTTTGTTGTCATTCCTGTGGTTATGGCCGATTATGATGAGGATGGTATAGGTGCTGAGCAAGCCTCGTATCTAAATCATTTCTCAGACATTGCAGGGTCCCTTTAGTAGGGGCGTGGATTAAAGTGACTCTTGATGCTGCATAAATTATTTAAGTTAGATGCAAAGGCTCGATTATTATTAGTGTTTGAACAGAATATTTACCTAAGTGTATTCTTCCTTGTTAGAATAAAATAAATATTTCCTGATGCTCTAGCTAATTCAACCACATTTTACATTAAGATGGGAAATTTGAGCCAAGTTTTCTCGAACATGCTCAGTCACCAACTATAAATACCTATTGAATCATATGAGAATTACACAAGTAGATACCCACAAGGGGTTTAACTATGAACAAACATACAGATGGATATAACATGACCTTTGTATAATTCTGTAACATGGGCAAAGAGCAACCTTCAAACTCAAGCCAGGGCAATGAGAACTGTACTCACATTCCACAGCGGATTGTTTTGTAAAAGTAAATTCGAATAAGTAAAAATGGCAACTTACGCATAATAAATCTTATACGCCTCTCGTCTCGGCGCTGCAACCGTGACATGGAGTAAGATGCCACCAATTGCAGCCAGTGCAAAGGCCTGCGCCAGTACCCCTGTGTAAAAAAATTAATATAAAAATTAAGTATGCATGCCCGTGCAGCCACCTCACTGCGCTGTGTGCTTGCCAGCCGAAAGAGCCTGGCCGTTGGGGCTGGCAAGTCTGATGTCTACATCACTACACACACAGTGATATCCAAGTATACACATCACCACAAATCATATAATACAGACTAACATCACTGTGTGCATTCTGGTCAGGGTATTGTGCAGGTCATAAGTTTAAGTAGTTTTTACGCACTCAGGATGTTATCTAGTCAAATATGGACCCGTTGTCTGAAATAAAACCTGTTTAAAAAATTCAAGCTTCTAAACTTTCAATACGAAAGTTTAGAAGCTTGTATTTTTTAAATGAATACTTTTTTACGGTTTGGGATGTATACAGACATAGATTATGACGAGATAAATTGATATATGTAATCCTTAGTTTTGGTTGGTTAACGTCAAACAGTGGAGTAGTTACCCTTCCACGTTTGTATGGAAAGGTGGGCGACTAGTTGGACCTTAACTACTAGAAGTCTGACTAAAAGAACTATAATGTTTACTTGTGGTCTGAGCCCAGTGAAGGCCGCGCATGATAGGCTTGACGCGGCAGGGCGGCAGCGGGGGCGGGGGCGGGCAGATCTGCGGACACGGCTGCGGCGGCATCGGCGGACACGGCGGACATGGCGGGAGCTCGCACGGGTTCATGCTGGGAAATACAATGCTGGCATACAAATCTATATCATACTAGCTTCTGCCCGCGCCTTCGTTCGCGTCCCGTTGGATCCCGTTGATTTTCCGGAATAAAAAGTAGCCTATGTGTTAATCCAGGTCAGGCAGGCGGGACAGGCACAACATTTAACTATTTTTCTTAAAAAGTCTATTTTCCAATGTTATTTTTAAAGAGGTTCTATGTTATTTGAGTTTCTTCTAGTCCCCAAGAAAGTTGTAATGTCTAAGTAACTGCTAGAGTATTCTAAACCATGCTAAATTCAGTTAGTGCCTGGATTCCTCCTTACCATGGTCTGGATCAACTGTCAACCTCCTGGTACCTCCCCAAAAAAACACCCTAAGACAGTCCTTGCTAAAGGCAAGCGTCCACAGGCCCGCATCGCACGCATCGGACGCATCCCACGCAACGGATTTTAGTTTGCCTTGTATAAAAACTCATACAACTGCGTCCACTGATCCGCACCGTACGGACGAGTTTTTATACAAGGCAAACTAAAATCCGTTGCGTGCGATGCGTCCGATGCGTGCGATGCGGGCCTGTGAATACTAGCCATAAAAGTACTGAAATATTTTTTTCAGAAAGCACCAAAATGGCTCAAAGCTCGCACGGCGGCAGCCACAGGCGGAGTCGCGACCACGACGCCCCTCACGGCCCGGTTAGGTACACCACCGCCGATTGGGAGGCTAAGGAAGCTCTCTACCACCGAGAGCTCGATGAAGCCCGCGCGAGAGCCACGCAGATGGAAAAAACTATGCGGTGGTGGTCAGACTGCACCGCCAACTGGAGAGAAAAGTGGAGCAAGGTCCGCAACGAGCGAAACAAGGCACGAGAAGAAGCGAAACTACTCAAAAACAAATTCGACATCCTCTCCAAAGAACTGAACGCTTCCAAAACAGAAAAGAACGAACTTGAACAGCAACTGACAGACTTGAAACAAGACAACGAAAAACTACTTAGCATAGGCGAAAGTAGGATACTCTCCGGTGATCTAGTAACGGAGGACGGCGTAGAATTGAGGCGAAAGAACATCGTCTCCCCAAACGAAACCAGACAACGAGCGTCTTTGGACTCCCACAAGTTCTCGCACGTAGACAACGTCCTCGCAAACAAACTGGGAGAGTTGAGGTTACGACTGGACGAAACGTTGAAAAGCCTGCAGAACGAGAAAGATCAGAAAGCGTTCCTCCTATCCAAAATCGAGACATTAACCACAGAGTTACATAACACGAAGATGGAGCTTACCCACAACGATCGAACTTTAGGTTCGACAGACTCCAACCACAGCGAAGTCGAGAGACTACAGAACGAGTTACAAGATGAAGTCGCAGTTAAACAAGTTATGGAGGAGAAGATAGCCGAGCTAAAAATGGAGATGGAGAAACTAAAGTCAGAAAACAACGTTCAATGGAGCAAGCGGGAACTGCTCGAAACAGAAAACATAGCCATACTGAGAGAGAATAAAAAATTGTATGGTCAAGTCTGCGAGTTGAGAGAGCAAATACACAAATTGAATAGGGTTTCTGACGGCAGCACTTACTTCGACCACAGCAATAAGTTGGATTCTAACATCCTATACGTTAGGAAGACTAGCGTTAGTCCTAGATCGCACGAATCGAGCAACGGATCGTCTGAAGCTAATTTAGCGAATTTCGACGCGAAAACGAACACGTCTGGAGAAGACGACGAACTAGCTATAATAGAAAGAAACGATAACTAACGTACCTTTTAGATGTAAAGTTCTGTTGTAATTTTATTTGCCAAGATTTTCGAAACAAGACGTACTTTTTCCTGTGTCACTTGCAGACAGAAAACAAATACTCTTTCTTGCAGATGTCAGAAAGAAGTTGAGTGTAGAATGTTTCTAATCAAAAGAGGTCACAAGTATTAAAGAGCTTATACATGAAACAAAAAGTACAAGGCATTCAAGCTAGCATTTATGGACATTCCAAAATGAGATCACAAAATATACAAATTATGTGAAATTAGATTATCCTTTTGTGAAATTTGTAATTTAGTTGAGTTGGTTGAGCTAAAAAGTGCGCTTCAGCGCTGCGCAGTATTCATCCCACACAAGTACCTATACATCGTTTTTAAAGGCCTAACTTTGCTGCCTTTGTATGAGTATATTATTGTCGTTAAGACAATGCTTAGTGACTTTAGTGTTTGTACTGGGTATATAAACATTCCATACAAAAACGCGCAGCTGAATTGTGCCAACAGATCTGATCTTTTGTTTAGCTTTTATCTAGGTCTAGTCCTTACCATATTAATTGGTGTAATTCAACTCTTGGCTCCTACACTAGTATAACCCACGAGCTCGTAGCGGAATTTTTACTGCAGAAGTAGTACCTAGCGATGTGTTAGTGATTGTTGAAACGTTGTGATAGATAACAGATAGTTTAAGTCTTATTTGGACCTTGCCTGAACAAAATTAGGGTTAGATTAGAATTTGGCTTCTGAACTTTAGTTTAAAATCATTTTATTTATTCAAGTGTTCAGTTATATTTAAGTTAGGGTTATGTATTTTACTTTATCGAAATTTCAAGCTTATAAACAGGGAATAATGTTATAAATAAGCATAAATTCATTAAAAAAACAGATTTCTGAGTCTACAAGATAAAAAAAAATTGAGGGTATTCATAAATTCTTTTTGTAGGTATGTAGAAGCGGGTTCAGCTGTTGTGAGGATTTTTTCTAAGGGATCAGCCTTGCCTTTTGTAAGCTTCTTAAATCCATAATACCTACTGCTATTTGTGTTATTACTTCAAGAATTTATACTAAACAGATTCTGGCCTACACCTAACAGAAGTAGGTATCAAACTGATTACTGGGTGTCCAGAACTAGTATGCTATCCCGAGGGCAGCGATTCTTGACATTCACGGAAAGAACAAAATGCTCTACGTTTTTTATGAATTGAATGATTTTAATTCGAGAAGTGTGCCGAAGGAGTTTTTAGTACTAGTATAGTATTATTATGATCTGTGGTTTTTAGTATGTACTTATAAAAATTAAAGTTATGAAATGCAAAAAATGTTATAACTCGAAGTTTATAACTCTAGTTGTTCATTTTCATAGTCTGAATCACCCTGTTCAGGGTTATCATTTAGTTCCGGGCACCCTGTAGAGACTATAAATAATAATATTAATAATGTAAAAACCAGATATTATTAAATGTATGTGTTGTACCTACATATCTTTTTTTGCTGTTATACAAGATGTGTGTGATTACTGCTCACCAAAATGAATAGGCACAAAATTCAATTCAGGTTATTTATTATCTCTTATAGGTATATATATACATAATACCGTAAGGCTGTGCTCACTTTGGACACGAATTTGTTCGTACGTAAACGTACGAGTACTGTTCGTACGAATTGAGTGCTCGCACTGAATACGTTTTTCTCCGTCAAATAGGCAGTGCACCGATGATATCGCGTAATTGAACGTACGACTGCGTGATAAATCCCAACAAGTTCGGATTGTATTCGTCGTAATTAAACGTATACGTACGACTGATCGCATGCAGTGTGAGCGCTTCCATAGTCCTTGGAAGGACGGGATCATTCGTGCGTAGACGTACGTTTACGCGCGAATCAATTTCGGATGAAATCGTATCCAAAGTGAGCACGGCCTTACGTGAACTGAACATAACGTATTCGAATTATATTGCGTGTCAACGCCAGCTCGACTGCCGAACGTTGGAGCGTCAACGCGCAGTGTATCTCGAATACGCTAGCATTACGATACGTCACATTTGTTCATATCACGATCAAGGCACTGGAAGCTTTTTGACAGATCGCAAAAACCACAGTATTTATCACAGATTAAAAAGAGCTATACAATTAACAATACAAGTTTTACAACATAATTATTTATACACTTCTGAGGTTCACCAACTTGTAGGCTTGTGCAATATTTAAGGCGTAGGGTAAAGGCAGACAACCTTCTTGCTCGCACATTTCAACATTTTTTAAGATATAGTATAACTAAATGTAATTATGTTAAATTGCAGAGCTTCAGGGTCGATACAATAACAATGCAAAGGTTCAGTAAAAATATCACATTGATTTAAACAAGTTTTCCGACCAAAAAACTTGTACCAATGCGATAAATTAAAGTGCACATTTTTTGGTTAGAAAACTTCTTTGGAGCAATGTGATATTTTTACTGAACCTTTGCATTGTTATTCTCTCGACCCTGAAGCTCTGCAATTTCACATAATTACATTTAGTTATATTATATCTTCAAAAATGTTGAAATGTGCGAGCGAGAAGGAAGGGTCTGCCTTTACCCTACGCCTTAATCAAGTACGGCACTTAGATCTCTAACTTTAGTACTAATGGTACTATGTACCCTGCCTTTTATACATCCAAAGTCATCACTAGCTTCCGCCCGTGACTTCGTCCGCGTCCGTAAAGGTTTTTTTTTTTACTTTTATAATTTATCAATTGATGTCATCATCAAAATTGGCGACAGAAAGTAATCCCATTTTCTTCCATTTGGACCTTAGACTTGGCTGTTTCAGTTTTCGCCTATCAATACTATTCTTCGTATCCTTGCTCAGTATTCGTTTTACCGTCTCATCAACATCTGCTTGCCTCTCGTTAATGGATGAAAATCTTCCCGTGTATGTCTTACATGTGTTACTACTACTGGGTTCTGATGTAATAATGTCTTTCACAACTTCAAAAACTTCTATATCATTGTTTGTATCACCCATTACTATTGTACTAACGTTTTGTGATGTTACTTCTTTATTTTTACTACTGATTTGTGTATCTTTTTCATTTGTTTCATCGTCACTAACTTCACACATCTCTTCGTATGTATTAGCTCCAGTGTAATTATCGATATATTCAATCTCTAAATCTTTTAGAGGGGGCGCGTCTTTTTCTGTTCTTATAACAATACTATCGTTTACTTCGTACTCAACAAAATGTTTAACAACGCCTCTGGACTGTATCGTAAACTCTTTACTTTTACATGTTTCCGAGTTGATTTTCTTAGATAAAACATTTTTGGTAGCAGCCGGTTTCTTTTCTTTGCTCTCAGACGGTTTTGCGGCAAGTTTCTTAGCCGGAGTCTTTTTATTAGCTTTGCCTTTACCCTTGTGCGTTTCCGAGTCGACAGTCTTAGTGTTAGTTCTGATATTTTCATTTTCTTTACATAAATCGAGACCTTTATCGTTTTTGAGTATTTCATCTTCAAATGTGTTATCTTTTTCGCTAGCTTCATCTTCCGAAGTATAGTTTATTTCTGTAGATGTGTCACTATCGTCGGAGTTGAAATCATTGCTCAATTTTAGTTTTTTATTGAATTTGTTTTTTCTTCTTTTTCTATCTTTATCGTTACTATGTTTTCGTTTCTTGCTGCATCCTGGGGATCGGCCTTTGTAAGGTTGTTTTGTGACTGTTAGCGTTGTTTTTGTTTTCTTGGATGATTTCCCTTCGTCCTTGCCTTTAACGTGGTAGCCATTGGTAACTGGTTTTGTGGGTGAATTTTGATAGAATTCGCTCGACTCTATTTCCTCTCTACTAAAACCTTTAAAGGGAACTGTAAAGTTTGTGTTTATTTTTGTTTCCGGGTGGTCGTCAAGTGAAGGGAGGGAAACTTCTACAAACGGTTCTTCGTTGCGTTTTGGTGAGGACATTTTGCTGCGTTTTTTGTATGTTTTGGGTGAAGGTTGTGAAGATTGGGACGGCGCTGCCGGTTTCGTATCTTTCTTTTTCTTTCTGGAAAAAACAAACAAATATTCTATAGCTGCTAGCGCTATCCGATAGGGGTAAAGTATTGCTATTGCGGTTACGTTCATAATAAGGGCAAATTCTACCTACTTACTAAACTATAATTGAAGCTAAAAGTGGACCGTAAAGTCTTTTATTATAAGGAATAATAATACAATTCTTTAAACCGAAAGCGACTGCGATGTTAAGCTTTGGAGCATGCAGCGCCGGACACATAATCGTATGAAAAACGTCTAGTATGGTCTCTTGTTCCGTCGCAGTCTGCGTCAGCGGCGAAGAGCAAACGCGGTACGCTGCGTTGAGCCGCACACCGCAGCGTTGTGCGTTACGATCGCGGAAACGCTGCTTTACCTGTCCACCACGCTGTGCAAATGTTTCATCGGATCAACAACTTTCTTCATTGCTTTTTGTTTGAGCTTGCTTACGTATGAGTCGCTATCTGAAAACAAGTTAATTTTAAACGGTCTTATTACAGAACGGGGACTAAAGAATGTCACGGTTTAAACATCAAGGTTACAACCCGGGCGAATTAATATGACACCTGGCTCGGAACTCGATACTTCCCCCCGCTACACCACTTAATTCGCCCGGGTTGTATAAACCTTACGTTTAAACCGTGACTTTCTATAGTCTTTGTTCTGTAATAAGACCGAAAGGGTCTGGGGTAAATTGGATGGAGCCCAGCGGGCCTAGGATGCGCAGGCGAGATATTTGTCATGTCGTTCTGTCAAAATGTAAACATTTCCCTCGCGTCTACATACAAGTTTAATCTTTACATAGTTAGAGCGAGGATTCAAACTTCTTGACTGATAATGTCTTCTCTATGAATAGATGTTAGTATGGATAATATAAAAACAATGAAAATGAAACAAAAAACTGCAAACAATTCTGTAACTTCTTGACTATACAAAGGTTAGGACAAAAAAATAAGAAAAATTGTGAATATATTAGGTAGTGCCTAGCGTTAAGTTTCATTTTAAACATAGATAAGAAGTTGTGCACTTCACCACTGTACATACCCTAATCTAAACTTTTCAGTAAATAAATTTAATTTAATTATTGAATGAACTATTGCATTATCTGTGGTAATGCTGTCGACTAAACTTTTGACATTTCTGCATGACTAACTCGTCCTCAGAGATGGAATTTTGTTTGTTACAATATAGTACTATGAAAATCCTACTAATATTATAAACGCGAAAGTTTGTATGTATGGATGTTTGTTACTCTTTCACGAAAAAAATACTGATCCGATTTGGATGAAACTTGGAACATATATCGTCCGTGACCCAGATTAACACATAGGCTACTTTTTATCCCGGAAAATCAACGGGATCAAACGGGACGCTAACGAAGTCACGGGCGGAAGCTAGTTTTTAATAGTTTCATACCATCCTTGCTTTCTTCTCCCTCTTCAGGTTTTGTGGTCAGTTTCCGTAGCGACTCCGCCATGTTCTTTGCTTCGGGCTTGAATATATCCACCTGGACATTACTATCTAGAATCACAAATTCATACTATTATACCGCGTGCACACTATGCCCATGCCGCTGCCGGCATGAATGCCGCTTAGTGAGAATAAAGGCGATGATATAGTATCTTTTATAATTTGATTATAGGTACTTTTTATGGAGAGGTAGGTATTATACAATTAACGAATATTTCAGTTATCGTGACTTACGCCTTTTTTATGTCCGAATACTGAAGTCACTCAAAACAACACCACTCTAAATTGCACTGGCATTTTTTTTCGTTACCCATTATAAAGCGATGGCAATACTTTAAGCATGATATTAATCCAAGTAGTGTTTCAGTATTCGGGCGTTGGGCTTGTACTTTGATAAAGAAATCGGTACTAAAGCATAGATTGAGAATAGCTTGTTGCAATAAGCTCTAGCTAAAATAGCATCAAATATTCTAACCTGGAAAAATAGCTTTTGCCGCCAGTTTCGCTTGCATTTTAATCTGCATGTACTTATCTTCTTCTTGTGCTATATTCTCTAACGTTTTTATACTGTTTCTGTCTAGTATACCGTGCCAGCGACGCGCAATGCAAACCGGTACGTTTGTAGAACCTAAAAATAAAATCCTATTAATATTATTTGGATGAAACTTGGAATATATATTGTCCTGGATTAACACATAGGCTTTTTATCCCGGAAAATCAATGGGATCAAACAGGACGCAAACGAAGTCGCGGGCGGAAGCTAGTACTTCGTAAGTGAATGATTATTTATTAAATTGTAAAATGGCTGACAACCACTGAAGAATATAGGTTCTTTATACAAACAAGGAAAAAACTACAAAGGGACTACAAAAGGGAAAGTGAGTGCAGGAAGGTTTTCTCCAGACATTGCGATCTTAACCATGTGGTCCATCGGATAGGGGCCCATCCGGGTTCGAGTTCGAGATCGCCATTCCTCCGAGGCAAGCCATTCTAGCCAAGCTGGTCTAATTTGGCTACATCGTTCAGATGTATCACTGCTACTATTCGACGGAGCCCTAATAGCATAAGTGATAAACTAACCAAGACGAAAAATTTTAATACGCAGCCGAATAAATGAAAGAATATATTCCCATGGTTCATGGCCTACAACTTACCATCAAAGTATTTCCGAATACTCATATCCATAGCTCGTTCTCTCAAAGCCACATGAAACTGCGTCTTCCCTAGCAGATACATCTTTCCAAGTATATACAGAACATCTTTTCGATCATCCTCCCGGAGCTTACCCTCAAACTTTTTGAGGGCAGCAACATCTGAGGGCACTAGTCGGAGAGCAACCAGGTTCTTGTATGGTTGGATCAGTGTGATGGCGTAGGCTATAAATAGTCCTATTACTTGGCTCTGTAAAACAAAATACATTTTAATGAACACAATGAAACAATTGATGCTAAAAAAAGTAAGTTTATAGAGTTGGTAGCGTGGTGACGGAAGTTTTAGGTCATCTTAAGGCCCAGCTTCACCAAAGTCTTGCTAACAGAGTGTTACGTAATCGGGCGTCAAAATTAACAAGAATGTTATAGTATTGTTTTGTATTTTACGTCCCACGAAACAAAATTGACAAAAGATTACTAAATCAACCGTTATGTGAATGATAATGTCAAGCGACTAAATTAAAACGACGTTCAACGCTGTTTAAATAAAACGCAAGCAGATGTATTTTTGTTTAGCTGGTTTATATGGTGGCCGTCAGATCAGCGATTAGATTTATCAGTCTGTTAATGAAGATAATCCTTGGTTAGGGCATGGTGAAACACAAAACGACCTTAACAGTTCGTTAAATGGCTAACAAGCTTCTAGTTTAACTAACAGAGCATGGTGAAGCCGGCCCTAAGGCTTAAATCGTGGCTTAACGACTGCTAGAGCCGGGACAAACAATTTAACGTGCCCTCTGAAGCAGAGAAGTGCTCAGATATAAATACCACTAATAATCACCAATCTAGATAGTGAAAGGCGAAAGGAAAGAAAAAGGCGAATTGGCCGAGTGGGATAGCACCTCGGCTTTCGATCCGAAGGTCGTGGGTTCGAATCCCGGCCGAAGGTCGTCCGAAGGTCCGAAGGTCGTGCATCAATGGATTTTTCGTTAGGAAAATTTATATGCGCATTAACACGAGCTTAACGGTGAAAGAAAACATCGCGAGGAATTCTTTGACTTAGTCAGTTCTGTACGTATTGACCTAGTCTTTTCTGTGGATATGGCTGACTAGGCTTAGAGGATGGTATAGGTGCTGGGCCTACTCCATCTAAACACTGTCCCAGGCACTACAGTGTCTCGTAAAGTGTAGGCATAGGTTGCCTCCTGACGCTGTATAAATCATCTTCAATAGATGTAAAGGCCTATTATTATATTATCAGGTAATGAAAGTAAAACGAGTAGGTTAATACCTCAAAGGTATCAGTTTCCGTAATCATGTATAATCTTGCTATTTGTAATATTTCTTCTGTGAATTCCACCACTTCAGGGCCGGATTGTCTTCCACTAAAACCAACAATTTTCTGTGTTACTTTTTGAAAACAAGAAACCTTGTGTATTGATAACTCTAATTAGTTTAAATTGGAAGCGTGCCCAAGACACTGGCTGCATTGCCGCGCTGAATAGCAATGCTGATACGCTGGCCAAGATAATCACCAGCCCTCGGGATTAGACGCCCTGAAAGAATTTTGAAAACCCAGAGGGCCTCGGTACCACACAGTCCTAGATTTGATTTGGACCAGTTGAGCTATCTATAAATCATTTGCAACGGTTTGTAGATAGCTCAACTGTTTCATGTGTATTTTGTAAATATTGTGAATATTGTAAATACTGTACTAGTTGTAATTTTCTTTGTGTTTAAAGTTGTACATATGTAGTATTGATATTATCTGTAATGTTTGTTATAAATAAATTAATTTAAAATTCACAAAAAAAAAAGAGTTATGAAGTATTTACAATATTCACAATATTTACAAAATACACATGAAACAGTTGAGCTATCTACAAACTGTTGCAAATGATAACGATTTTGAAAACTACATTGTCTCCATGCACTCTATACCAAGAACTACTCCGTTTAACCTTGGGTATGCAGGAACCTATACTTTAGGATGTTGTGTCAAATGTCCATGAATATATACTTTAAAACTTACTATCAAGCAAGCTTGTATGAGTTAGTGGCCAACCCTGGTGACGGAGTTTTTAGGCCGCCTTAAAGCCTCCATGGCTTAACAACTGCTAGAGCCAGGACCGACAGTGTAACGTGCCCTCCGAAGCACGAAGTGCTCAGATGTAAATGCCAGTAACGGTCACCCATCCAAATAGTGACCGCGCAGAGTGTTGCTTAGCTTAGATAATCGGTGAAGAATGACTAAGCAACCCTAGCTACGAGCGCTTTAAAACTTACTAAAACAGTATATCAAACTCCATCTCCTTCCAAAAATAGCAGAATTTGTGCCAATCCACTTTCTCAAACTTGTCCGTTATTCTGTGTATCAGCTCCTCACAATCATCCATGAAGCCCTCGGCTATGTAGGTCTGCTGTACTGTAATATTAGGTATCAAGAAAATTCAATATTAGAAAATATGCTGCCGGTCATAATATAAGCAACAGTTTGTTCTTTTGACTATTCTAATCCTAATAATACTTTAAACGCGAAAGTTTGTAAGGATGTACGTATGTTTGTTCCTCTTTCACGCCAAAACTACTAATCTGATTTGTATGACACTTCGAATATATATTGTCTGTGACCTGGATTAACACATAGGCTAGTTTATATCCTGGAAAATCAACGGAATCCAACGGGACGCGAACGAATTCGCGGGTGGAAGCTAGTTAGCCATAGAGGCGACAAAATACCGCCAACTAAACGGTTACACAGATAAACAGCTTCCTAAGTAGTGACTGCATAGCATTAGCAGTGACATTGAGGGTCATAAAGGTGGATTCCTAATGACTATCATCAATAGTGGGCCTCTCTGCATATAATTGAGACATATTGCTAAATAAGTCAGATAGGTACCTAGTACGAATGTTATCGTATGGTGTTTTGTTGTACAAATACAAAATACTTACGTGTCATTTCACCAAGACTTATTACGCTGGAAAAATCAAGTAATACTACCACCGAACATCTATATCCTAATACTACGCACGCAGCTCTTGCTAGATTGAGAATCAAATTATTTTTATTAGTTTTCGTCGATTTTCTCGCGAAAATAGCGACGATTGATTGTTTGTTGATTGACTTGAACTTGACTGCAAATGAAATGATTGATTTTTTGTTACGGAGTTTGTTATGACTTTGAGCGTGAGACTATATCTGTCTCTTTTCAAACTATACAAAAAACAGTAAAACTAGGTAGGTACACGTTTGTTACTATGCTTAATATGGCAGTTTTTCATGTAACACCGCTGGACTAGAGATGTCCTCAAACGATTATTGGTTTTTAGTCGATTATCGTTTAGAATCGCATCTATTTGGCACGCCATCTACCGTCGAGTAGCATTAAGTTAGAGATAGCTAATCTTCATGTTTGGTAAGAGATGGCGCTGTTGTAAAACAGGGTTTTATAGACTAACTTCAAGGAGTGAAAGTAGCCTCTAAATGCGTCTATGGATTCAAAGATTCTCCGCGTTCAGTCAGACCAGGATAAGCAGCCATTTTAATGAAATCAAAATGCAATATTAATCAACCATTAATTTATTAACACTATCCTGCAATACATGCATCACTAAACGCAAAGGAACAATAAAAACAATGGCTATGCTTACAATTATTTAATTATTGCGTCGATTTGGTTGATATCGCAATCTCTATTTTACAATGTCAAAGGAACCGTGACGAGTTGTGTGCGTCCTGAGATGCGAGCTGTATTGTAATTGATCACTACTTTATAAGACTAATTTGTTTAGATAAGTTCCTTCTCAACAAGCTTGTACCAGTGTCCACACTCACAGCGGCGGGGTTGATCCTGAAAATAAACAAACAAAATAAAATCAGTACAGCAGTCTTCGACAACAAAGCATCTAGCAAAAAAAAACATCTCTAGATCGATTTGAACCTATTCGTGGAACGAGTAGGGAGTTGCGTCGACCAACTCGAAAACTCAGAACTCGAAATCCGGACTCATGCATACATTTTTGTATGAAAATCTCTTGAGTAACAATTTCTTTATCAACATAATGGGCATAAGTAATGGAACAAGCCCATGGCCCACCCGGTCTTATGTGCTAACCTCTACTTTTTTATATAACTAAATGATAGAACAAGCCATGGCCCAATTGATGTTAAGTAGTAAACATTGCCTATAACGATACGCCAACAATGATAACTTATACCAGCAATGTATTTCCTCAATAAGCGCACGAGGCATTGTGCTGCGTCCATCACTCTGAGACAGAAAGATGTTATACCGCGTTCACACTATGCCCATGCCGCTGCCGGTATTATTGCCGCGGACTTATTGCCACAACATCGCCTTTATTCTCATTAGAGAGCAAGGGCCTGGGCCTCTACTGTGAAAAATGACTTACGAATATTCGGTAGCATCGTTTCTATTACACTGCGCGGTCATCTCGAACGATGACGTCGGCTCTTGCTAAGTGACAGCGTCATTGCGCAGTGTTACAGAAACGACGCTACCGAATCTTCGTAAGTCATTTTTCACAGTAGAGGCCCTAAACTTGGGCCGAGAGCATTCACACTATGCTTGTGGCTCACTTTCCTGCCGACTATGGCATAGTGTGAACGCAACATTTGTTCTCATGTGCCTGGTGCTATAAAAACGATAAAGGCTGAAATACTCAAAAGTCATTCAAATTTGAGCACCACTTAAAATTACTCTGCCTCTGTTTGACATTACTCATTTGTAAGAGATGGACATAATTTAAGCGGGACTTAAATTGAGTGGGGTTTGAGTGGCGTTTGAATATTTGAGTATTAGTTATTTACCTTGTGTATCCAGATCCATGTGATAGCGGTGGCGTGTTCCTCACCTGAAAACAATTCATTTGTAATTTTGAGTCTTTAGCAAAAAATTTTTGTGAAGACATCTATCCATCCCGACATCCAGGAGCTACCTAGGTACAAAGATATGAGAGGATGTCTTGGGGATAACGTTGTAATCCTTTTTAATTTCGTTTATTTACGTAAAATAGTTTATTTTACCAGCTCAGCTCAGATTAAACAATAGTTTTAGAGTTAATTCGAGTTTTTTAAAACTATCAAATCTTTTAATAAACTATCTGAAGATATCTAAAAGTCTATCGGCATTTCTAACGAATCAGCAATGAGACACCGCTCATTCTAAGCAATACGCAATACTTATGTCTCTTGAGTGTGTAGTTCTTACTTTTTTTTTTTGAAAAAAAGAGTACTTGTATGTATAGAAAAAATGTCTAAGTTTTTTCTATGTTAAATTCTTCTAGTAATAGAGTTAATGTCTTGGGCTCACTGTTATGGTATCTATGTTAAATATACAATTTGTATTTATATTCTCTTCCGTGTTTTGAGTATTAATTCGAAGCGCCAGGTATACCCACATATGCATCCAACAATACGGGCATCGAAGCAGGAAGGAACGAGTGTGGGGTTCGCCTTGGTTCCTGCTGCTTTCTTAAGCACCTTCATGTTGAAGGGGTCGTCGTTGCCGGCTTGCATGGCCATCAACTCTTTACGCTCCATGCCGGTGGCGTGCTCCAGTGGGTCGGGCATCACTGGAATGTTTGTATTCAATTAGTATCTCCAATATCTGTCATCAACAATATAAAATAAATATTCACGGACATTTAACACAACGCCTTCTAGTCCCAAACTAAGCAAAGTTTGTACTAAGTATGGGAACTAGATGGCTGATAGAATACGTATAATTTTTTTTCTTTTTTTGTAAATACGTACTTATAATACATAGTAACACCCAGACACAGAACAGACATATATCTTAGCGACACAAATGTTTGTATTTGTGTTGCAGAAGAGGGCTATTCGTGCAATTTATAACATGGGTCCCAGAGAATCACTAAGAAATAAGTTTAAGGAAATAAATATAATGACAGTACCTTGCCAGTACATCTATGAAAACTTATTGTATGTTCAAAAAAATATCAATCTATTCAACAAAAAAAGTGATAATCATAATGTTAACACTAGAAATAAAGACAAACTCGCTGTTCTCACCACTAGGCTCACAAAAATTAGTAAATCTTTCAAAGGGCAATGTGTACGCTTCTTTAACAAAATCCCAAGTGATGTGTCTCAGTTGTCGATTGGCAAGTTCAAAAACGTAATAAAACAGAGACTTCTTTTAAAAGCATACTATAAAATATCTGATTATTTAGAAGACAAACAAGCTTGGGACGAACTAGCTCCAACTCATCCAATAAAAAAAAAATGTAATCATACCTAATCATACAAAACGTAATGACGATTCAAAGTGATCAGTGAGATTTTATTGAATAAAAGATTTTTGACTTTGACTTTGACTTTGACTGTCGATCGAACCCACGACCCACAGAACGGAAGGCAGAGCTGCTACCGACTGAGCCATGACGCCTGTCAAATATATGTAGCGCCATCTAGCACGCTACATGAGAACTGTTCTAAATCGCGCAATCAAAGTTAACACAGAGTTTAAACATAACGAATACTACTGAATACCATCCAATGGTCAGCGGATGCCGAGCCAAAGGTTCAGCGCAAAAAGACCATGTCTATCCTCTACTAAACATTGTGTACGTATAACAATAATAATTACAGATGAGAACTTTTTCTTGTTTTGATACTTTTTAGATTGTTTGTTGTACTTTTTAGATTGATTTTTCAGTAGGTACTTGAATACAGAACTTACTTTTTGTTATGTACTTATCCCCTTTGATTCTCGTTATTTTCTAAGCAATATTAGGAAAAATATTTGTTGTTAGTTGTAATGTTATTTCAACTTCAACCTGACTATCTAGGACATGTTGTAAAAATTTTAAAAAATTTTTTGCATTGTAGGTGCTCTAATCTGCTGTGTATAATTCTGACTGTGTAGGCAGGGCTCTGAAATTATCTAAAATAAATAATAAATAAATATTCTTGGACATTTCATCTACATGTGACCTACATAATTACCTACTTTTTCATTGTAACCACCAAAATAACTTTGGAACTGTAAATATCCATCACACAAGGAAAATAAAAATATATTACACAAAACTACTTTGTTACTGTTTGTTACATTAGGTAAAGGCATATTTTATCTTCAACGCTTGTAGATAGGTAAATCATTGTTACAAATGGTTAATTCTTACTTTAGCCTTCGACTGTAAACTGTTAATCTTTTTAGTAGTAGAGCTTCTGGTGGAAGAGCTAGTCTGGGGAAGTACTACCACCATACAGTGATGCTCAAAACATTTAAGTATGTTGGTATACAAATGTACCTATAGTAGGTGCCTAATAACACCGCAATACAGGTCATTCACCCACCTACAAAACGATGTCGCAAAATTCAATTTATGAATGGCTAATTCTGTCGCTTTCCATACAAACCTGTCGCTAAGATGGTAATCGCTCGAATCTCGCAGTACTGTTTGTTTACCATTCATAAATTGAATTTTGCACCATCGTTTTGAAGGTGGGTAAATGACCTGTATTGCGGTGTTATTTGGCACCTACTATATAATAACCCGGTTAAAATATCTGTGGACCCAGTTTGATATCATATATACCTACCAGTGTGGTCCATAGATACTTTGACCGAGTTATAACAAAATATGCCTAATCTGCTTCCTAAGCTCAGGATAGTATAATTATCTAGTATGATAAGATAACCTATAAAATCAATATTCTAATACAAAAAATAATTTTCATGTGCCAAGAAACAGCACCGGCTGGAGATGGTATATCATATTGTAAGCAGGGTGTGGTGCTAGCAGTGATTCAGATGATTCTGTAATAGGTAAATAAGAATCAACATAAAAAACCAAAATAAATCAATAGCTATGACGTTTGAGTACAGGAATACGTAACTTCGCGATTATTGACTGAGCTAAAACATTTTGCACAGTATAATCTATTTAGCCTTGAAGGCAGTATTTCTGAAATTTTCAGGTTTTGTCTGAAAAGAAAGGAGTTGTAGGACTTTTTTGACATTACGTAACTAAAACATTGACAGGGGTGGTGAAAAGGAAAAACTTGTATCTTACTTTTGTCGGAATATCCCCGCCTGGCTGAGGAAAATAGAACACTTCGTACAGCATTTCCCCTAACAATTTGTCTGCACAAGGATGCCATTTCTGTGTAATTTCTTTCACTAGACCGCTTCTTGCGATAGCAAGTGTTCCAAAAATTTCTCGTGTCGTGATCGTGAATGATCGTGAACTAGAGTTGGGTAAAGTAAAGTGTAAACGAAAAATCCGTACAATTTGAATCGATTTTTTTTTTAGTTTTAGTCGATGTTTCAAAGAATAAACTTTTAGTTTTTCAACTTTTTGTCTACCTACTTTTTCTTTCGAAATAGTTCAAAATTTTGCCTATTTTGCTGAACCTTTGCATTGTTAATCTTTATTAACTTGTTTTTCTATACGTACCATTATTGAAAATTATTAAACATACGGTCGGTATGTGGTATGTGGTCGGTATGTGTACTTAGGTACCTAGTACTTGTATTTTATCTTAACTCTTTATTTATCTCCGAGGGATATGATTTAAAAATCAACATAAGTTAGTAGAAATAATAAGAGATATTTTGGTTGCTAAATTTATATACTTATATATTTTTTAAAGTAAATATTAATTAAAATTATTTATAGGTACTACTTAAACTTATCTAACTTTATTCCTCTGATAGGAGCCTTATTCGGCAGATAACTACTAACTGACCATTGAAAAACCCAGAATATTGCTATTCGTCGAATAAAGGCTATCTGGTTGTTTATCTGAGGATTGAAAAATCGGCCCTAAACTAAAATAATTTTATTTTGAAATTAAAACATTATTAGGTAGTTGTTTTTACTAATTAAACGTCAAAAGTTAACTCTTAATACTGTATTAGTTGTAATTTTCTTTGCGAATAAAGTAACTGAAAACTAGATGTTCCTGTGCAACAAATATACTGTTCTTATTGCTTCATATATAAATGTTCTTGTTTCCGATGTCATTACTGTGTAAAGCTGAAAAAAACATGGTACTTACGTATGTATTCTTGAAAAAACTACATACGTAAATGAGCATAATACCTATATATATTAATATTATGTTAGAAAAAAAATATTAGGTGATACAAAGTTACCGTAGATATATGTTTTAGTTTTAATTCACTTTCTTCGGCCCGTATGCTGATTTACTGCTCAACCACTGATCCGGACTCAAGCATAGGTTTTTAAATGAAAATCTCTAATCAAATCTAGGTATAAGCATAAACTTTTATTCAAAACGTATGCTTGTGTCCGGATCAGTGCTCGAGCGGTGAATCAGCATACGGGCACAGTCATAATAATAATAATAATAAATAATAAATAATAAATATTCACGGACACTTAACACAACGCCTTCTAGTCCCAAACTAAGCAAAGCTTGTACGATGGAAACTAGATGGCTGATAGAATACATTACATACATTTTTTTTTGTAAATACATACTTAGAATACATAGAAACACCCAGACACAGAACAAACATCTATGTTTATAACACACAAATGTTTGTTCTCGGTGGGGATCGAACCCACGACCCACAGCACGGAAGACAGAGCTACTACTGACTGAGCCATGACGCCTGTCATATTATCTTACCATGATAAGAAATTTTATCTTGCGATGCATTTTAGAAACTCTTTTCGCACAAAGAATTAGGTACGAAATAAAATATTTCTTTGGAAATCAGTTTCGTGTTCGACCGCTTCTTTGCGTGAAACAACCCTTGAAAGAATTAAGACGGACGTCAATTTCACCTTCTTCAAGCTGCAAATAAAAAATATTTTATAAAAACCTATTCGATTCAATTTTATGCTAAAGACAATGAAAATAAGTTACAGGATCCGCGTGGTACAGCTCACGATAGCATGAAGGTGACACACATTCCCTGATACATCTTGTTCGCTGTAGTCCAGCCATATGGCTACATGCACTGCTTTGCTCACATGCTGTTTCAAACTCTCTGAACGTCATCTCCTAAAAGAAATAATGGTATGTAGGTAATGTTTCACACAAAAATCTAACTGCGCGAGTAAATAAATTAGATCATACATTCTTCGGTGAATCTTTGTACTGGTATTCCTTAAACGTAAAAGTTACTGGGTTTTGTTCAGCGACTGCTTCGTTAACATCATAGATATTTAGTACAGCAAACCAACCAAATAAAAAAGTCCATCTATTCATTTTAAAAACTAGCTAACTGGGTTTAGTTAACTTTGAGAAAACCTTTACTTGTTTTATGGTACGTAACGTGATCAATAAATTGGAAAGCGCAGCTGCTGTACTAAAATTTGTACATGCGCAGTTCGTAGATGCCACACCACTTATTATTTTTTAGTAGGTAGATAGGACCCACCAACTCGATGTGATTTTAGTGGATACCTTACCGACCTACACCGTAAAAATCAAATCGATAGAGAGACACGTCTATTTAGATTAACGGCCTGGCTGTTCTCTTTACTATTTAGTTCAGGGGGTTCGTTTCACTTTTCTTCAAAAATATGAAAATATTGACGAAAACGTGGCCATGCATGGGCAACTTTAGCCTGACGGCGCATGGCTTGTCTTCGCGTTAGTTTTTGCGATTTTGACTGGAGCAAAACAGATTTTTCTTTCTGTGGACTGGAGTGGAGACTGACCTTGAGCCTGACATGCTAGACTTGGCATTTGGCAACACTGTACTGTATGTACTTCTGTCAGTCAGTTTCTGTCGCGTTCGTTCGTTATGTTCTAGCTGGTTTTTACCTGAAAAACTGTAAATATTAAATTATAGCGAGCTGATTTTTCTACGTTATAAAAGTAAACATATTTCATCATCCTTTTTAGAATCAATCAGCACCCAAAGTAAATTCAGTGCTGTGCTTTTTGTTGCGTGTTTGGGAAAAAAATCGTGTATTACCTATTTGGTTTTGTGACCGAGGAACGACTTCTGCAATTATAGCAGGCTGTGGTGAGTTTGTATTTATCTACCTATCATCGCATAGAATTATATTTCATCGACTGATACTGCATTTGAATGTTTTGCGTTGCACTTGTATTCGTACCTACTTCGCAGCTTACTTTCACTATTGTATAGGAACTGAAAATCATAATTTGCGCTTTGTTTCCACAATTACACAATCATTACAAGTAGGTCGCAATGTACGAAACGATAGCGACCTCTGAAGCATTGGTGAATGAGGGAATTAGGTTTGAGAGGGGCTTGACCTAGGAATTTGCCATCTACCAAGCTTATTATTGTTTTCCCTGACAGATCCTGGTTCACTCTTGGGTGGACTTGAAGCTTTAGGATAATGCCCCCTAGATTAACTAGTGCTCAGGAGGATATTGGCAAAGAGCTTACAGAATCTAATCTAAACTAAAAAAAAATCTAGACTCGCTGAGACTCAAGTATACTGCTTGAGCTTCACTGAGCCTAATGATTCTATCATTATAGGCCACAACAAAACATACATAAAAAGATTAGTGGTAAAATAAAGTCTCTATGTGAAGACCTTCAGCCTTCAGCATAACAGTAAGAATGATTGTAAACTTTACAAAAATAAAACCCTCATATTATCACTAATTTACTTACCAGATTTTACTTTGCAACTTTCAACTTTAAAATTCCAACGAAAAGTGCACTAGTGTCACGAGTTATAGAAAAATCGAATAGATAAATTATTGCTTTGGCTGTAATCAATTTGGTATTCCAATTATTCCCATTACTGAGACCATGATGCTTATAGACCACGGAAAGTTTATCAGCCTGCCAACCATTACAGAATATGCATCATTAGATTGGTTGTGTTATTGGATAGTGAGTACCTGATGCTCCATTGCAACAACCAATCCAACGAGGCAGTTTTGTGATATGGTGTTGTAGAACAGAGACCCCTATTACTAGTTATAGTTGGTATTTCAAAGCGCTCGTGGCGTAGCTGGCTTAGTCAATCTTCACCGATTATCTAAGTTAAGCATTGTTCTGCGTGGTCACTACTTGGATGGGTGATCGTTAGTGCCATTTACATCTGAGCAATCCCGTGCTTCGGAGGGCACGTTAAATTGTCAGGCTCTAGCAGTCGTTAAGCCACAACGGAGGCCTTAAGGCGGCCTTAAAACTCCATCAACAGAGTTGGCCACTAACTCATACGAGCTTGCTTGCTTGCTAGCCTACCTAGCTTGTTTGGTTACAAAAAGCCTACTAACCTTGAGTTTAAATTTTATCAACTCATGAATTTAAATTTTAGATTCCAAATAGTAAGGTGTGTATGAATTCATTGTATTTCAATGTATTTTTTACGCTGCTCATCAGCTAAGGACGGAAAAATGGAGTACAGATTATTTGTTACACTCTGTGGCAGAAGTAAGTAGGTATTTATATTTTTTGTTATAAGCCTAGTTCAAGGCAGAAAGTAAAGAAAAAAACTTGCAGATTACCATCATTTTCAATCATGCATGAGTCATCATTATGTTACCTACCTGTAACATTATAAAATATAATGACAAATATGTTATTATTTTGCAATCAACTTGAACAATATCAAAAAACTCTTAAACCATAGATGACCAAAAAAAACTTTAATGTTGTACATTTTCCTAGCATTCAATTGCAAAGTGTCTAGCCATTATTACTAAGCATAATAATACCAACTTTTTTTTAAATTTCTTTATTTGTTATTATTATTTTACTCTTTATTGCACAAAAGAACAAATGTACAACTATACCTATGTATTTCGCTTTGATGCATCCTGTTTCAAGAAGTGTTCATAAACCAGTCTCTTAAAACCAATTTATTCGGAGCCTTTTGTATGTTACTTGGAAGAGCATTCCAGAGCCGTACAGCTGCCACCTCAAAAGAGTTACCGCGGGAGGATGTTGAGTGCATAGGAGTAGCCAAAGCTAGGGTGTTGGTGGATCTTAGGTTGCGATTGTGGGAATCGGAGAGGAAGGAAAATTTACTTTTAAGGTATTGGGGAGAGCAGCATCTTTACAGTATTTTTTAATATTTTTGATATGTTTAATAGTTCAGGTCTTTCAAACATTTTGAGCAGACATTTTATCACATCAGTGTAAATTGGTGATTATTATCTAGTGACGTCACAACATCCTCTGTCGTAAATCAACAAAACAACTCGTTAGTTTTTACTCAATTTTTTGTTCAAGTCTTATTGACCCCAGTGTCTGGTGCAAACTCAGTGCACGCGTACTGAAGAGGCACTATGTTCTACGCTTTTGCACCTTATTTATAAGAAATAAAGCCTATTTTGCAATGCAGGACTCACAGATTCAGTTTGGAAATGCCTTCTCACTAGAATGAGTTCAATGCAGTTCTAATAAAGTTGATGTTAGTATGGAACTGGCTGGAGTTATTGAGTGGTTTTTTTTTTGTAATGAGGTTTTTTAAGAAAAGTTTTTACACACAACCATAGAATAATTTCTCTACGAACTGGGTGGGACCTTTTTAGGAGTATGTAATAATATCTACCAAACAGTTATTGCAGAGGCCATGTTAATTTAGCCTTCGGTCATCAACATCTGGCAATAGATCCACAGCAATGATTGCTTACAATTATTGCATAATCAGAAGGGCTACAAAGAAAGATTTAGTTGCAAGGTTGACGGCGAAGGTCTTCGGACAACTTTGTAACTTCATTTAGAACAGAACTGAGAAGTACAAATTATGTTTTGTACTTCTCAGTTCTGTACTTAAGTTGCTATTATCTGTGCCAACAGCTCACCTCATATGAACCTTAGGGCCTCCGTCTTGGCGTACCAGTAGGTAGGCCAAGACGGAGGCCTTAAGGTTGCCTAAAAACTCCGTCACCAGGGATCGTTACTAACTCATACGAACTTACTTACGTTTTAACTTTGGTAGGCTGATACCTATTGCTTAATACCTTTGTACTTTCATTGACTTTGTTTGAGCTGATGTGAATCATGAAAAGTATTATTGATTGTTTTATCATAGTCTTTAAAGTGCATTGACATTTTTTTTTTCTCGTGTCCGCGTTGTCCGGAAGGTTGTAGGTACCTAAGGACAATCACGCGCGACCCTCAATGAGGAGTACCTACGTTCATAGAATAGACAAAGTCTACAGAATTTGTACTATTTGTACTTAGATGATACGCCGCCCGCCCAGATCAAAAATATGTAGGTATAGCATAGGTATACGTCCGTACGTGGATATGGCTGACTAGGCTGAGAGGATGGTATAGGTGCTGGGCAAGCCTACTCCATGTAAACATTTTCCCAGGCACTACAGTGTCCCGTTAAGCGTAGGCATAGGTTGCCTCCTGACGCTGTATAAATCATCTTCTATAGATGTAAAGGCTTATAGGTATAGGTACCTATTTGTATATATTTATTTATAAATAAAAAATATTTATTTACCTCATAATACAAAATAAACAGAGTAGGAGGATACCTATTTGTCCCAGTTACAACGCATTGCTATGTTCGATTGGCGAATAAGGTAAATTTCTAAATACCTAGTGGAGGTTACACAGCGTGCGTCATGTTATGTACGAGTGCATTCGGTGCAGATGTACTGAGCGTAGGTATGGGTATAGGTAACCTAGTGAGTCAGTTCGTTTGCACTGAACAGAGAGGTAAGCACGAACAAATCTGACAATCGCCGCGTTACCAAAGAACATGTCATGTAATACGTACCTAGTTCCTACGTAAGAAGAAGCGGGACTTCCATTCTACTAGAATTACACACTGAAAATGTCGTTTTGTATGAAACGTGATTCAAATTTTGACCTCCGTTTCATACATTGTTAGTTTTTCGAAAGCACGAGTCTAGCTCGAGAGTTTCGCCAGTCTGGCGTTATGGAAACCTAACGTACCTATTCGAACTATACCTACTAAGTCAACATTGTCAACGCCTGCTCTACTGCTGAGAACGATTCGGGTTTATTTAGACGGTAGATCCGTATTTTCACGGTTTCGAATCGGTAGTGCAAATCAATATCCAACTTTTTTACATCCTTATTTTGGCGGATTCGGATCGGATGAGTGGGTAACCGCTGCTAGAGATTTACGACTTGAATGTACCGTTATTTTGAGCCCTACAATTTTGTTTTACTGTTAACAAATTAATGGATATTGATTTTACAGTAAAACATTTAGTTGCGAAGCCTAAGGGCGTTGTATGAGCTCTTAACTTCACTGAACTGTTATATATAAACCTTGCTTACATTTGTATAGGCCTTTGTATCTAGAATATTCTACAATATAGATGCATGGCATGGCTAAAAAATGGGACGCTGTATTCATTTAGAATCTATGCCCTAAATGAATACAGCGTCCCATTTTTTAGCCATGCCCATTACCCATGCCCCGACGCATGATTGAAAATTGAGAGTTATCATCAGGTCATTAGGATCAGGACGCTGTAGTTCCTGGGTCATTTATAGATAAAGTACCTAATGAGGCTAGAGTCATCAAAATTTTCAAATAGCAATGTGCTGAATGTGCTCAAGCTTACTCGTACATACGCCTTGCGAGTTCAACAACTGCGTTTCGCGCAAACTGGTTTTGTTTTCTAAATTGTTTTATTGCTGTGTTCCATTCCAATGACTGAATTCAATTCACACGGGATCTAGAAACTGGTCGAAAACTTGCGTGACTATCGATTTTAGGATGTTGGTGTAACTTTAAACAAAAATCTAACAAGATATCTGAAGAAGATGGCTTTCATCTGAGCAATACATTTGTGATGACCTCCGAATGAAATCTTAGGGTCGTATGCCGGTTTACTGATCCGGACTCAAGCATAGATTTTTGTATGAAAATACCTACTCAAATCTATGCTTAAGTAACGCAGCGCAGTTCCGCATGCATGAACTGGTCCGGTTTTTGATTGCTCTGGGGATGGTTCTTATAAGAATAAGAACCATGCTATGTTCGACAAAAATCAGTGCAGCCTATCACAACACTAACTATAATAATAATAATAAAGAAATCGCAGTAAGGAACCTTAGACTGGGCACGACTTTGTCTAGATTTCATTACTTTTTAGAGATAAACAAGCAGCTCCATCGAGACTTGGCTAGTTTTTTACTGAATGTTTTTGGTAGGATTCCAAGTTACCGGAATACTCATCAGCTCTGAAACTCAGTTTTGAGAAGATTTGGATCAACTCTAAATCATTCAGATTTGATTAACTAGAGTCCATACTCCAAACATAAAAAAAATATATGATAAAGATTACTTGAGGATTTTTAAGGTGCCTTAAAATTGACTTGTTTTTTTTAAGTATGTCAAACATACAACTTAATTTTACAAATCTATAGAATGTTTTGTTGTTATCGTCGACCACATCATTGCTTAACATCAGGTGAGATTGTGGTCAAAAGGTTGCCTATATTGTATAAAAAAAATGTTTATTCAGCAGTGGCATTTTCAAGCAGCTGATAAAAACTGATAAAAGTTGTAATTGATCGAATGAGCGAAGCGAACGAGATCTTAGTGACAACTTGGACAAAAATGCTTTGTATGTTTGTATGTTTGTATATTAGTCTTTTGAACCGCTTATCCGATCTTCACAGAATTTGGTAGGTGTACAAATAGTACTCTTAAGTTTTACTGGTTTGTTAAATGAAGTAAATCGGTCAAGGGGTCGTGAAGTTATGAGGGTCCAAAGGGAGTAAAAAAAAAGTCGTACAAAAATATAAAGGGGGTGTAGTAAATTAGGGTGTCAAATGATAGAGTTTAGTTTAGACATTCAAAAACCGTTTTTATTTTGATTCTAGGTCTAATAGTTTTTGAGTTGTTGTAAAAATTATAAAATTGGAAAACCCAGTATAACGTGAGTTACCATTTCTTGGAGTTTCAATGATTTTGTAGTTCAAGTAAGACTGGTACGTAGCTAGACGGCGATTTCGATGCGATTTGCAAAGTTTATTGCAACCATTGGTCAATAAAAATTGTTTGTGTTTTATTAACCTCCGACCATCACGAGATCTCAGTTCGGGGCGTACTAGTCTTAATAATCTTGATATTAGTATCGATTCTGTTGTTGCATTTTTCAAAACTAACCTAATTTGACAGCACTAAAAATGTTGCCGTCCCTTTCTCATAAACTCAAACGACAAAGATGGATATAATAATAGAGCTGTCAAATTACCTATGTTAGTTTAGAAAAATGCAACGAGAGAATCGATACTATTCTTCACTATTTATTTAAGTTAAGCGACGTGCGGTGCGGTCACTATTTGGATGGGTGACCGTTAGTGGCATTTACATCTGAGCGCTTCCGTGCTTCGGAGGGCACTTTAAACTGTCGGTCCCGGCTCTAGCAGTCGTTAAGCCACGGAGGCCTAAAGGCGGCCTAAAAACTCCGTCATCAGAGTTGGCCACTAACTCATACGAGCTTGCTTGCTTATCGTTACAATTAAAAGGATAAAGTTAAAAAGGTATCAAATCAATGCTTCGGAGGGCACGTTTAACTGTCCCGGCAGTCGTTAAGTACGACGGAGGCCTTAAGGTAGGCCTAAAAACTTGGCCGTTGCCCGCTAACTCATACGAGCTTGCTTGCTTAGTGACACCAGACACACGTGCAGGCTCACATCACATACATAAACATTCTTAGTAGACGTTCCTACAAATTACGCTGAAGGCTTGCATGCGACCCCGGCCTTGGTGCAATCGATTGTATTCTGTTAAATACCTGTGTCTGGTTTAAGCTATACATTCAACTAATCGGAAGTTCCAGAAATTTCTCATCATAGCTTATTATATTACGAAGAAAATAACGACTATAGTAGGTGCCAAATAACACCGCAATACAGGTCATTCACCCACCTTCACAACGATGTCGCAAAATTCAATTTATGTAGGTATGTTAAACAAACAGTAGTACGAGATTCGAGCGATTACAGGTTTTTATGGAAAGCGACCGAATCGTGGTGAAGGTACCCACCTTCACCACGATGTCGCAAAATTCAATTTATGACCTGTATTGCGGTGTTATTTGGCACGTACTATAGTAAGTACAGTATTTACAATACTTACAAAAATCACATGAAACAGATGAGCTATCTACAAACCATTGCAAACGATTTATAGATAGTTCCACTGGCCCAAATCTGTTAATCCAAAGCAGCTCATTACTATATTTAAGTTTTGAATAAAACAATACAAAGGGTCTACGATTCCGAAAATAACATCATAACTGAAAGTGTAGATAATGATAAGTTATCTAACAGAAAAACACTATTATCATAAATAAATCGCAATCATATTAGGAAATTAGGCTAACCCAAAGATAAAATTAAGCGTCATTGAAAGATTATAAGCAAGAAAGCTTCCACCAGTGGCTTAGTTCCTTTGATGCCAGGGATCATTAAAAAAAAAGAACATTTTAGAAGAAGGATTACTTTATTTACAGTTCTATCCAAATTGGATCTGCTGCTATAGCGTGTTGCGCATCATTGATCGCCCAGTTAATACCTATCTATAAGACCATTCCCGAAAATTTCGAGGTTAACCTTTGGTATGCCGGAACGCAGATCACGCATTATAACGATCATATTAACACATTTTCTATTTTGGCATAAATTTAGGCATAGTAGAGATAAAAAACGACGAATAAAAAAAAAGTCCCGAAGGAATATGTATTTAACTTTTATATACTTATATGTTTAGGTATTTACATAGCAAAACAGTGGAAAAGGTTAACCTACGATAATTTTATTCATTGGTTTTTCAATGTTATACATTTTAATGAGCTATTATTATGTTTACTAGTGTAGAATATAAACTTGGAAAACTTTATTTGCCATCTACTTCTACATTAATATTTCTATGCATTTAACGATTGGATGAAACTGACAGTTTATGAGAAAGATATGGCAACATTTTTAGTGCTGTCAAATTAGGTTAGTTTAGAAAAATGCAACAAGCGAATCGATAACAATGTGTCCCACATAAAAGTTACGTACTCTCATAAGAGGTGACTTTAGAAGTAAAAGAAAAAATCTCCACTTATTCAAAAGATAGAGGTTGTGGAACATGAAAAGATTTGACAAACACGTCAATCATCCCTTCACATCTCTACATTACCTAACCTACTCTAGATTCTCACGAGCGTCTAAGCGGGTCAGAGGAAAATGTATTTATAAGAGAAATTCCAAAAGAGATTTAATCTAACTAAGGTTATAATTTGTTAAACTGCACAGTTCTTGTATACTTATAAGGACTGTTGTGATCGTGTCTTTATAATTCTTGCCAAAAAATGATTATTAACATACTCACTTTTTCCAATAAAAGATAGAGATAGATTAATACGTTCTAGGTACCTAGTAAAGTAACTTTGAGTAGGTACACTAGGTACCTACTTTCGATAGGTAGTCAACAGAAGAGTAGGTAAGTATTTCTTTTCACAGTCAGGAAACAAAATGAAATTCCAGCATACACTCGACCAAAACAACAAATAACAAAATTGTGATGTCACTTTGACTGACGACTTTCTGAATAAATGACGTATTAAAAAATTTTCTTTTTGATTTTTGTGGACCAGCCAGCTATACCCGTCTCTAATATTTAAAAAGTTGTCTATAAATAAGTATGTATATAATGTATGTTTATAAGGTATAAACTAGCTACAACGCTAGGGCACAACCAAGGAGGCAGTGTTACCAGGTAGGTACACGGTAATTACCGTAGATGCACGGTATTTTTGGTTGAAACACGGTCTACGGTAATGTTTTACTACCGTGTCATTTTCTACGGTATTTTTAATTATGGATTACCTTGACAGACAATATGTAAATAGTTATGAAGGATTAATTTTATTAAAAAAAAGATTCGTAAAACGAAACGAAATTAACCATCTTTAAATATGCTATGGCAACATCAAACCGCCCCACAACCGCTTCACCACATCACTGCCGGGGAAATCCCTAAATATGTTAATCATTACAATACGTCTAAGTGTAAAAGTGTATTATTTTCATGTCCACCAGTCAAACAATCAATGTTTATGAAAATTTGTTGTATAATAATGAATGAATGAATCGCTTGTTCGTTCGTCTTTACCGCATTCTAATGCCGCTTGTGAAAGACTATTTAGTCAAGTGAATGACATTAAAACAAAGAAAAGAAATAAGTTTATCACAAGAACCATAAAGGGAAATATTCTTACTCAACAATCTATACACCGGAGTGGAACGAGCTGGGTGGATTTTAAACCATCTAAGGAGATGTTAAAAAAAAAAAACTGCAGCCATATACGAGCGAGAAGTTGTTATTCTAGATGAATAAGACATTTTTAAATAAAAAATATTTAAAAATCCTAGCATTTTCTCTTTACTTTGCACGGTAATTTACATGGTATTTTTTTAAATCTATCCACGGTAATTTGAAGCTGAAACGCCGTATTTTTAACCTGTCAACACGGTAGTGTATACATTTTATCTGGTAACACTGCAAGGAGGTTGTCTATGCTAAGGTCAAATACATGAGCATGAAAGATGGGGGGGGGGGGGGGCTGATGACAAGACTTTAATCCAGTGTCAAAAGTCAATGTTCCAAAAAAAGAACAAAGAAAGCGTGCGATGAATACGAATAAATAAATATGTACTTAACATGTTTTACATAGATAACATATTTACTATTGGACATTGCCGGCAGTCGGGAGCGTGCACTCGTGCTTATAACACGTAGGTATACGCGTCATAGATATCACAAACTTTTATTTACATTTAAAAGTGCACGCGCGAAGACTAATCAATATTCAACGGAAGTTATAAAATAATAAGTATTGTGGATTAAATGATTGCTGACTGAAATAACAGTAAAATAAAAGTGGGGTGTGGAACGCGAAAAACTTGCCAAATTCTTTATTTTGGTTATGCCAGATTTTTTCTTGGATCGTGCGTGATTGCTTGCAAGAGAATGCTACTGCGTGAGTACATATTTGATTTTACTAATTTATGTTTGTTTTATGCAAAATGCGTTTATTTTTATTATTTGTGTTGTATATCTCTTATTTAGGAATGTGACAAAGGTAATTAAACTATAGGTATACTGACACCCCATACTAATCCTCAAGGGTCGAATATTATGTTTTTTTTTCATTATCATTTGATAGAGAAAGTATTATAATATTTTAACAGTTATAATTAACTGATACATTACTCAAAATGATATAAATAACAATATCTATGATGACCTATCAGTGCCGTTATTTTAATTATTATCTATAGGTACATTGAATGAGCGCTAAATTAATTGTACGTGCTTTTAATATAATAATTACACTAGAAATCCACTAGAAATACCTTGAACCATACTCTAAAACTGAATTTTGATACAAGAATTGTAGTTGTACCTGTAATTCTCATTTAAAAATTCAGGTCAAATTGAAAGTTACATAGAAACGGGTAATGTATGGGCCGCAAACACACCCGAGGCACTCTACTCCACTCCAAGCACATCACATCAAATGTTACCAGTTAACCGTTCCCTTCCTGACCGGTCTGGCGTACTGCTAATGTTTTTGTTGATTGAGAACGCTCACCTACCATGTCGGTCATCATTAAGACCGAGTATAAACTGCAGCTCGTCAAATCTGAATACTTTGACATGAACGAATGTCCAAATTGATGAAAATCGTCATAACTTAAAACCGGCGGCACTAATAGTGATAGGTTTAATATGTTCAAATACAACTCTGAGAAAACAGTCTTTGAGTAGTATTTCAATACGAGTAACGTACTTATTAGGGGTGAATCGGGTACCCTATAAGGTACTCCAGTCTTCTACTAATTTGTACTACATTGTGTTACTCCGTATACATACATGTATACATTTTATTTCGTAGGTATGCCAATCTAGAAACATTATTGTATCACTTTCCTTAATGTTGTTTATGAATAAACATACGTTCTATTCTATCAGAAAAGATGTTGCTGACCTCACAAAGCGATAAGGACAAGAAAGTATTTGCATATAATAAAATTTCCTTCACTCGACCGTTTTGATTGAACGCGATAAGTAGTTACCTACTTGAATTATTACAAGCAAGTGGACCGCCCACGTCTGTCTTTTGCATTTTTCGGCAATTCCCGTATAAATTACGTAGGAGATATGAGGAATTTTTTTACTTTCTTGTAAGAGCACGAAATAAAAATATGAACCGGGTCTTGCTCTGCGGAGAAATAGAGGATATAGAGGCTTCGACATAGATAGCTCTACTTCATCTACTTGTGAGAAAAACCTCTCATTCAAAGCACATAGGAACTTAAGCATTAAAGTATATTTCTTTGTAAGAAAGATCATACAAAAAAGGGTTGGAACCAGGCCGTAGTGTCTTGCCCGTCTCCTAGACTCTGATCGCGAAGAACTGGCCCTACGAATCACCTAGTTTTTAATTCTTTAAGTTCCTTGTGCTTTTACTGAATATTTGACACACAATTCCTAATTGTTCTTATTACAATCATCTTGTAGTCATCAATGATTTTCTAATGATATGCAAGTTGCATCAACGCGCAAGCATCTAGGGATGACAGTCAAGGCAATTGACCAGTTTGGCACGTGCCCTACTATTTACAGACATTGTTTAAATGTCGACTACGTTTGTATGCGATGAAGATGATGAATCAGGTCGTGTGGATTGAATTATACAGTACTTTATTCTTTTATCTGGTACACTCAGTGTCTTATACTTTAACAGTGGCAAATGAATGTTTATCTATCTATTCAGCCTGTGGGCACCCACTGCTGGGTATAGGCCTCCTCTTTAGTACGCCAGTCTCTCCGGTCCTGCGCAAGTCTTCTCCACTGCTGCAAAACTACAGCCACAATATCATCGGACCATCGGACAGGTGGTCTGCCTCGTGGTCTTTGAGCGTTCCTTGGCCACCATTCCCTAATCGCTATGACTGTCTAGTCTCAGTTTTTTATCGTAATTTTCATAACTCTGGGAACTTGCTTGAATTTTATTTGAGCGCGTCTTGAGAAAGCACCACCTCTAGCCTTTCGCTTGCACTACTTAGTGGAAGAATTTCTATAGAAGTCTAGAAGGATGTTTTACTTCCTAGTCCTACGGATGCGTTCTGAAGGATCTTCCATGTGCCAAGTGTAACTATCAGGAAATACTTCCACAACTAGCGATATGCAAAATTCTCGCAATTTCCGGTTTCTCAGTCGTTTTCAAACTGGTTTGGAGCGATCTATTTCGATATTAGATTATTATTTAATTATTTTTTCGTATTTTTAAGTACAAGCGTGGATTTACTATTCAGAATAATAAGAAGTTGGTACCTATCTTCAATTTATTTCATTCACGCTCTAAAAACAAAACTTTAAATGCTAGGTACTTACTCGTTACTTCGTTACTCTATGTTATACTGTACCTACTTAGGAAATGTAAATATACTTTATTTACTGTCTCTATGTCACAAAATATCTATATATATATATATATAGCAATAGTGTAGTGTATCTGTCCGTATACGCAGAATACCCTTGAATACAGCGGATTAGGTACTTATAGATATTAGGATAGGTATTATTAAGTTATTATCGAAATAAAAACAGTCGGTCGTGCCTTTTCGCGTCGTGTAATAATTACGTGAAGTGGAACCAACGACTTGTGGGGCCTTTGGGTTCATACAACGCACTGATAATACAAATAGAAAAAAATAAAATGTGTATAATCAAAACCTATTGGCACATAAAATGTAGTTTGGCGTTGAGTTATCACCGCTGTGTGTCGGGGTTATACGAGTAGATAAGAGGTATTTACACGAGGAACATTTACTATGTAATGTGCCAAGTACAAGATGCAACGTATGCTATATAACAGCAGTGAGTTTTTGAAGTTACTGCACTCTGCTTGTCAAACCAAAGTCAGTTTTGTTAAACAGTATCACCCGCTTGTGCTCCTTAGAACTTAATAGGGACACTAGGGGCTGATCTCAATGGTTTACTTTACCTATAATAAGCTGTCTTCGCCTATAACAGCGGTGGCATTTGATTTGATACCTTTTTAACTTTATCCTTTTAATTGTAACGATAAGCAAGCAAGCTCGTATGAGTTAGTGGCCAACTCTGATGACGGAGTTTTTAGGCCGCCTTAAGGCCTCCGTGGCTTAACGACTGCTAGAGCCGGGACCGACAGTTTAACGTGCCCTCCGAAGTACGGAAGCGCTCAGATGTAAATGCCACTAACGGTCACCCATCCAAAAAGTGACCGCACAGAACGTTGCTTAACTTAGATTATTTTCTAATTTTAATTAATTTTATATTAATAAATAAATAAATAATATTATATATTTTTCTAAATTAGAAGAAAAGTAAACGTTGGACATTCCACGAGGTCTCCGCATTAATATTTTATTCATATATAAAACTAACACTATCACGATAATTGCAAACTCCTGTATACTTTTTGCTCTATCAACAGTCTCTACAAAAGAAAACCACTGTAGTAACTCGTAGGGTATCGTCTAGTTTTTGCTCATAACTTATTAAGTATTTCTTATCATAACTCATACTTATATACACACTAGCGACCCGCCCCGGCTTCGCACGGGTGCAGTGCAGTGATGATGTATTATACATATATAAACCTTCCTCTTGAATCACTCTATCTATTAAAAAAAACTGCATTAAAATCCGCTGTGTAGTTATAAAGATCTAAGCATACATACGTCATACAGATATTAGGACAGACACGGGAAGCGACTTTGCTTTATACACTCGAGAGCAATGATTCCGGGTCACTTAAAGAATGTTAAAAATCTCGGAAACTAAAAATGATAGGTTAATGCAATAAATTGTATTTAATAGACAATGTAATACTCCTCAAATGAAAGTAAAAAAATACGAGTCACCATACATTTTATTAACACAAAATTACATAAAGAAAAAAACTGCTGATCTCTCCTTAAAACAAAAATAGGAAACATGAAATTTTTGAACTTTATTACGATTTGACTTGAATTTTAATACTTCGTATTGCCTCCTCGTGCTTCCATTACTGCGTTTACGCGGTTTGGCATGCTGTACACCAAGTTCCTTATACGATTTTGGGGAATATTCTCCCATTCCTCTGTGAGAGCAATTTTGAGCTCACGAAGCGTGATTGGGGGAGGGTTTCGTTGTTTTACGCATCTGCCTAGCTCGTCCCAAGCATGCTCGATCGGGTTGATATCCGGGCTGCGCGCTGGCCACTCCATACGAGTAATGTTCATCTCTTGAAGGTAGTCATTCACAATCCTACCTGTATGAGGTCGGGCATTGTCATGCATAAATATAGCATCCTCACCTAAATTGACCATAAATGGACCAACATGATCATTGAGGATTTCTTCCACATATCTTACGCTAGTTAAAGAGCCGTTTTCTATGATCACCAGCTCTGTGCGACTTTCAGAAGAAATTCCGGCCCACACAAGTACAGACCCACCACCGTAGGCTACTTTTTCTTCGATGCATGTTTGCTTGAATCTTTCCCCTGGTCTTCGATACACTCTGTGTCTTCCATCGTGCTTGTAGAGCATAAATTTTGATTCGTCGGAGAACATAACTTTTGACCAATCTTCAATACTCCAATTTACGTGGCTCTGGGCATATCTTAGTCTTGAAATACGATGCCCACGCTCCAGTTTAGGGCCGTTTGCAGGTCTAAGGGGTTTTAAGTTAGATTCAGCAAGCCGACGTCTTACTGTCCATGCACTTGGGTTACTTCCTCCGAGGCGTCGAAACTGATTTGTGAGTTCAGTTCCTGTGAGAAAGCGATTTCGAAGCATGGTGTTCACCAAGTATCGGTCTTCTCGTGCTGTGGTACACCTGGTTCTGCCCGTTCCTGGTCTGCGTAGGTTAGAACCAGTTTCTTCGTAACGTCGGAGAACTCTTTGTACTGTTGACAGCGACACACCGACAGTCCTGGCTGTATCGCGCTGACTCCGGCCGGTTTCCAGCATTGTAAGTATTCTGGTGCATTCTTCAGGCGTAAGCGACATAATTTCAGCTTGAATAATGAATATAGAGCACTATCAACATGGTTTATATACCCACATAAATGACAGATTACAAACAAAAGCAAAACCAAATGCTGTAATTTCGTAGTTCCATCTTCGAAAGTGGCCCTTTTTCAAATTTGATTTTTTTAAGATATAACTTTACAATAACTAAGAAGTTTTAATACCTTCATTTAAGGAGTATTACATTGTCTATTAAATACAATTTATTGCATTAACCTATCATTTTTAGTTTCCGAGATTTTTAACATTCTTTAAGTGACCCGGAATCATTGCTCTCGCGTGTACTATGTAGTGATGTAGTGATGAAACCACATATTTGATCTATACACATGAAACCACATATTTGATCCCACATGGAATAGTATATATAACTACCTATCTTGTATAATATTCAAGAGTCGGTCGACTACCTACTGCCTTCTACTTATTGCGTACTTCTAACATAAGGGGCCCTTGAGATAAAATACAATGTTAATAGATAATGTAGAAACTTGTCTGGCAACCACATGTCATATGAACAGCTATGCGAAAATGCCAATTAATTAAATTGTTGAATAATTTGTTGGAAGGCTCTCAAAACTCGCCTGTTTATAAAAAGTCACTTGATAACACTCCAGTCTGGCACTTAATGGTGTATTCCACTTCAAGCCTAGCTTCTTCAATGGCCCGTTCCTTTAAGACTTTTTGCTCATTGAGAATTAATGATAAATTGCAAACACATAGTTGAACTTAAATGATCGTTCATTACTTCTAACCATGTTCATAAGATCACATTCAAAGTAATCTTACTCTTTGATTCAGTTTTATTGAAGTATTTTTTATAAAATCATATAAAAACAAATATAATTTTCCTTACAATAGCACTACAACTTTACAAGGATACTGAATATAAGGTCAATTACAACCCTGTCCGTTTAACCTTAAGTATTTGTTGAACAAAACGTTCATATCTATTGGATTTGAGCAAGAAAGATAAATAACAATAACCTTCACAAATACAATTCAAATAATACCCGTCAAAACTAAAACATCCCATATATGGGTCACGGTCACGGTTCAACGAAAATTAATCGGGTAAGTCCCGTGTTCCCGACCGTCAAGTCCTTTCCTACCCTCGTTGCTTAGATAATGATGTTATAGCTCTTCAAGGATATTTCGCGTACGACGTAAAGGCCTTGAGACTTGGCAACTGCCTATCACAAATTATATTTATTATAATTAAACAACGAAGAGGTCTGTGCAAATGTTTGGGAATTTTAGAGTGGTTTCTTCATACTCTCACAACACACTCCATCATGAAGTTGTGCATGTACATACCAGTCCATTGAATGGTATGGTATGACAGCTTGATAATGGAGTACGGTCTTTGTTCGGGGTCTGGGTTTTTTGGTGTATACACACGGTGTAACATAATTGCCCTATAAGGGGGCATGAGCATAATCAGACCGAAAACTTAAGTGCTGGGATAATCCACACTAAAGTAGTATTTTTATAATAACTGGTATTGATACCACCGTCTCAGGGAAACCTAAGCTTTTATAATATGTTGAAGCTTGAATCAGGCATACATTTTAAAACCATTCAGAAGTTCCAAAATAAGATTTGCGCAAACTGGCAACATACAAACGAACCTGTTATGCTAAGATTGTCGTTGATTGATTGGGAGTTTTGTGTATCGGAGCGTTCTAGTAAGCAACCCGTGACTCAATAACCAAACACAGCTCTGCAACAATGTCGGTCGCTAATAACAACAAACATGAAACACATATCGTGCAGCTGACTTAAGAGGCCTATTACAAAGAAACCGTGATTTTACCTATGTTTGGCGTTCTGAATCAGAGAAACTGTAACTCTTCGACAATTTCAACTTGTTGTATAATGAAGAACAGCTTTAAATATAGTACATAGCGGCCTCGCTTTTCCCGATTTTGTCTTATATACTTATTTACAGCCAATATTCCGAAGCATGTTTTTGAAAAAAACTCGCGCGGGCACTTTTTCAAGCTCTTAGACTGCACAACTGTACAAAGCAGAGAAAATGAAAAGTATACAATAATATGTCTTAAATACTGGTTAATTTCATAGCAGCCTTGGAATTCAGAACAATGTCTTGGAAACCTATAAAAAACACCAATTCCAAAACCATAAAACTTCTAAAAACGTTCAGAGTTAGCTGTGAATATCTCCATAGTAAATTCATATTAGTGAATGAAATTTATACCAAAATAAACATCAGTTCATTACGAACAAGACTGCATACTTTATTTTTCTTAGAAAATATAATAAAACTTAAAATAAACAATATTAAAATGGTATAAAATGAGACGCGTCGGCCCGCTCAAACTCAGTAGCGCTTCAGCGCTCGTGGAGGTCGGACCTATGTCAATTTTCGCGCCCAACGATCGATCGTAATCTTGTATGGAACGCATAGTATGACTACACTGACTAACTACACGCGAGAGCAATGATTCCGGGTCACTTAAAGAATGTTAAAAATCTCGGAAACTAAAAATGATAGGTTAATGCAATAAATTGTATTTAATAGACAATGTAATACTCCTTAAATGAAGGTATTAAAACTTCTTAGTTATTGTAAAGTTATATCTTAAAAAAATCAAATTTGAAAAAGGGCCACTTTCGAAGATGGAACTACGAAATTACAGCATTTGGTTTTGCTTTTGTTTGTAATCTGTCATTTATGTGGGTATATAAACCATGTTGATAGTGCTCTATATTCATTATTCAAGCTGAAATTATGTCGCTTACGCCTGAAGAATGCACCAGAATACTTACAATGCTGGAAACCGGCCGGAGTCAGCGCGATACAGCCAGGACTGTCGGTGTGTCGCTGTCAACAGTACAAAGAGTTCTCCGACGTTACGAAGAAACTGGTTCTAACCTACGCAGACCAGGAACGGGCAGAACCAGGTGTACCACAGCACGAGAAGACCGATACTTGGTGAACACCATGCTTCGAAATCGCTTTCTCACAGGAACTGAACTCACAAATCAGTTTCGACGCCTCGGAGGAAGTAACCCAAGTGCATGGACAGTAAGACGTCGGCTTGCTGAATATAACTTAAAACCCCTTAGACCTGCAAACGGCCCTAAACTGGAGCGTGGGCATCGTATTTCTAGACTAAGATATGCCCAGAGCCACGTAAATTGGTGTATTGAAGATTGGTCAAAAGTTATGTTCTCCAACGAATCAAAATTTATGCTCTACAAGCACGATGGAAGACACAGAGTGTATCGAAGACCAGGGGAAAGATTCAAGCAAGCATGCATCGAAGAAAAAGTAGCCTACGGTGGTGGGTCTGTACTTGTGTGGGCCGGAATTTCTTCTGAAAGTCGCACAGAGCTGGTGATCATAGAAAACGGCTCTTTAACTAGCGTAAGATATGTGGAAGAAATCCTCAATGATCATGTTGGTCCATTTATGGTCAATTTAGGTGAGGATGCTATATTTATGCATGACAATGCCCGACCTCATACAGGTAGGATTGTGAATGACTACCTTCAAGAGATGAACATTACTCGTATGGAGTGGCCAGCGCGCAGCCCGGATATCAACCCGATCGAGCATGCTTGGGACGAGCTAGGCAGATGCGTAAAACAACGAAACCCTCCCCCAATCACGCTTCGTGAGCTCAAAATTGCTCTCACAGAGGAATGGGAGAATATTCCCCAAAATCGTATAAGGAACTTGGTGTACAGCATGCCAAACCGCGTAAACGCAGTAATGAAAGCACGAGGAGGCAATACGAAGTATTAAAATTCAAGTCAAATCGTAATAAAGTTCAAAAATTTCATGTTTCCTATTTTTGTTTTAAGGAGAGATCAGCAGTTTTATTTCTTTATGTAATTTTGTGTTAATAAAATGTATGGTGACTCATATTTTTTTACTTTCATTTAAGGAGTATTACATTGTCTATTAAATACAATTTATTGCATTAACCTATCATTTTTAGTTTCCGAGATTTTTAACATTCTTTAAGTGACCCGGAATCATTGCTCTCGAGTGTAGTTTTGATCATGTACAACATACGACATGACATGTAGTAGCGACATGTTGTACAACTCAATAATGGAACAAACCGATGACTCACCTGATGTTAAGTGGTAACCACTGCCTATAACGATGCATCACGTCACGTCCAATGAGGACGTGCTCTGTGATGCATTGTTATGGTTGGCATGTACTATGTTATTTGACTAATATGTCACATACATGGTTGCATATTTATCCATGTATATAATATGTTTATATACGTTTATGTATTCGTATATACGTGTATATCATTATGCGTGTATATATACTTGTTTGATGACAGCTGTCAAACTTCAAACGGCTATATCTCGGAAACTACTCATCCTAAAGTTCTCGTTCCAAAACTAAATGAAAGGTGTGATCAAGATCTAACTTTTTGATGACAGCTGTCAAATTTCAAACGGCTATATCTCGGAAACTACTCCTCCTAGAGTTCTCGTTCCAAAACTAAATAAAAGGTTTGATCAAGATCTAACTTTTTGATGACAGCTGTCAAATTTCAAACGGCTATATCTCGGAAACTACTCCTAGAGTTCTCGTTCCAAAACTAAATAAAAGGTTTGATCAAGATCTAACTTTTTGATGACAGCTGTCAAACTTCAAACGGCTATATCTCGGAAACTACTCATCCTAAAGTTCTCGTTCCAAAACTAAATGAAAGGTGTGATCAAGATCTAACTTTTTGATGACAGCTGTCAAATTTCAAACGGCTATATCTCGGAAACTACTCATCCTAGAGTTCTCGTTCCAAAACCAAATGAAAGGTGTGATCAAGATCTAACTTTTTGATGACAGCTGTCAAATTTCAAACGGCTATATCTCGGAAACTACTTATCCTAGAGTTCTCGTTCCAAAACCAAATGAAAGGTGTGATCAAGATCTAACTTTTTGATGACAGCTGTCAAACTTCAAACGGCTATATCTCGGAAACTACTCATCCTAGAGTTCTCGTTTTAAAACCAAATGAAAGGTGTGATCAAAATCTATATTTTTGATAAACGTTTGAAGTTTGACAGCTGTCATCAAAAATGTAGATCTTGATAACACCTTTCATTTGGTTTTGGAACGAGAACTCTAGAGTAAGTAGTTTCCGAGATATAGCCGTTTGAAGTTTGACAGCTGTCATCCAAAATGTAGGTCTTGATCACACCTTTCATTTAGTTTTGGAACGAGAACTCTAGAGTGAATACTTTCTGAGATATAGCTGTTTGATGTTTGACACTGAAAAATGAACGGGATCCAACGGGACGCGAACGAAGACGCGGGCGGAAGCTAGTATATTCATACACAAAATATACGTATATACGCATATATAGACGTATATACGAATACATACAAGTATACGAGTATATACATGGATAAAAATGCATGTATGTATTTGCCACTCAAACGCCACTCAATTGAAGTCCCGCTTAAATTATTGCCATCTCTTACAAATGAGTAATGTCAAACAGAGGCAGAGCAATTTTAAGTGCTGCTCAAATTTCAATGACTTGAGTATTTCAGCCTTTGAGTATTCCAGCCTGAGTGTAATAATATTGGTGACATATATTTAATTTGATGACTCTAATTACCTAATCTTCAAGTACCAAGATTAGTTAGGTATAATGTAAAAAATCAAGCGTAAAGCGACGTTCAATGTGCGCCCTCTGTTTGCTGCAGGGTGAAGACTCTGGTATCGAAATTTGACAGATATCGAGCTCTGACGTATTGTAATATGGCTCTTAAGTCATTTATCGGACAGGATATTTGTTTAACTTGCGATGAGGTACGAGTATGCAGGAATGAGCTGTTTTTAAAATTGTTTTGTTTTTTGTTTTTTGTTTGCTTGGTTGTTTATTTACTAGAGGGTAACTAAACTAGGTTATCAGAAGCCTCTGTGATGCCTTTTCATGTCGTAACCTTGAGGAAAACTTCAAAATCTCTAGTACCTACCTCAGATTAACGAAATTGTCTTCAATATTCGGAGGCAAAATCCTCGAGATTTCTTACTAACCTACCTTTAGTAAGGAATCTCGAGGGTTTTGATTCGTGGGTCTGGGTAGTCTTTCTTTTATATTATTTTACTTTATTTTATTAAGAGCCCTATAGCTCTTATCTGTTGAACTATCTTTGTCTTTTCAAATTCTCATTTGTAAAAATAGGACTTTAACACGTTGGCCTAAGAAACTATCTATTACTTTCTTAGATTTAACTTTAGATATACCTTTGAGTTAACTTTATAATAACTTACTTTTACTTGACAATCAATTCATTGGCTACTTTGACTATATTTTTCTGTTCGCTTGACGTTTTGTGATTAGTATTCTGTTTGTGTAGAGCACCAATAAGTTCCACGAATCCATAACGTACTTTGTAAATAGTTTTTATTACGCGTGTAAACAAATACATTAGTTTGTTCAATTATCACAAGCGGGCAGAGTGATAGAGTTATCTGAACATAGCTGATAGCAACACAGTAAGTTAGGTACTCTTGCGTTATGTACACAGTTTGTTTAGCGGGATCCGGTGCCTTTCTAACTTACTTGTGACACGATATTTTGCACACGGCTTTCTGACAGAAAACCAGAGAGCGGTGAATTAATAACTGTTCCGTTTGAAGCAATGACTTGAGGCAAAACCAGCAGGGTGGATGTCATAGTTGCTAGTATTGGTACAAAGGAAAAGATCTGAAAGACAGAAGACCTATGGTATTATTACTAGAAAGGCGCTTAACGTCTCAAATACCGCATACACTTTTAGGTTTGACATGGTTTACTTTAGTTCTTCCTAATCTGATGGGTTCGCACCGTACTAAATAGACATGCGTGGACCTTACCAAAGTAACGTACTGCCTATAAGCTTTTGGTCAGTAAATCAGAAAGGTCACTTTGAAAGTACTAAGCGAAGCCAAGGATCGAAACTACCGGAAGACCACAGTCCTAAAATAGAGGTGAAACAACCAATACGCAAAAGCTTGTCAATTTGCGGATAAATATAGTTCACAAGTGCAACAACCTCGTCTCTCGGTATGCATTACGTAAACACGTCTGATATGTACACTTTGAAAGTAAGCTGGTGGATTGCGAAAGAGAGGTTGACCCTTCCTGTTTCTGGTTTTAATTTGACCAAGACTGGCTCAGGATTGTGGTTGATGGTAACTTAGGGAGGCGTATACTATACCTCCTAGCAGTGAGTGAAGGTAGAAGGTTATTGTAATGACAATTCTAAGTTTCATCAGTAGTTTCAGCGTGATTGAAACACAAAAACTTCCAAACGTTCAAACATCTAAACATTCACACATCTAAACTTTGTCTTTTTTAAATATTAGTGAGATAGTGAGATAATATATCCTGTCTGTGTCCTGAAAGGTTAGGATTTGATAATCATAATCTGAAGGGACGGACTCAAGATCCACTCGTAGTGTTCCTGTGTCGCCAGGAGTTGTGGGTCGTCAAGCCTATCTATTGTTTATGGTTTTTGATATCGTTTTAATTTTATTATGTGAGTTGGCTGATGAGTTTCTAAGCTAAATGTATGTCATGCAACAACATATTTTTAACTTGATGATTATTTTCTGAAGGTTCGGAATAGGTAAATAAAACTTTATCAAACAGTTTTAGCTCTAGTGGCTCGACGTAATAGTTTTGCTGAACAGTTTTCGGTTCTAACGAAAGGTCTGAAGGTTCGAAGTTCATTGCAGGTTTTGTCATTATTTTGTGAGTCACGTACACATTAGTTTGAATTCAAACAGGGCGAGGTCGTAGTATTTCCTATTGTTGTTTCCGAATTAAAAATGTTTTACGTCTCATATTATTAACAATAGAAAATAAATACCTAATAATAAAATGAAATTGATTATCTTGACTAATCAATGACTAATGACGATGTAAATGGCCGTTTATCTGGTTAATCCATTGGTTCTTTTCGCATTGCGTACTTATCTGCTGTTGTACCTTCACTGACGACGTAGTAACTATTTGGTAATCTACATCGGGGCCCGGCAAGTATCCCAATTCTTGCCTGGCCATTCTAACCCGCGTAATTTTATATTCTAAGAATAAATTACCTAATGGGGTCTCTGTGTATTTTCCGTTCAAGTATTTTCGAGCCGTTCAGGCTAGGTTTCATAAGGAACCAAGTGCGCCAAGCGGATGGAAGCTGGTTCATGTCTCCTGACCTGATGCTGTATAAATCATGTTCAATAGATGTAAACGCCTATTATTATTGTAAGTCAACTAGCGTAGTAGATCTTCAGTCATCTAACAGGCCCTTCTATCTTTCCAGGTGAATTAGGCGACGGTCGTCACCGTCGCAGTTGACGATGATGCGTTCCCTGCTAGCGTACTACGCCGATGCCGTGATGAGCGGCGCAGGCTGTGCGAGGGACTGTAGCAGCCGCGGTGACTGCATGAATGGCACTTGTCTGTGCGAGATTCGGTACTCGGGGGTCGAATGCGCTGATCCCAACCTGCCTTATCACGCCTGTAAGTATTTTTAACAGCTAAAACAGATACTGTGATGAGGTGACTGCAGCAGCCGCGGCGAATGCTACAGATTCGGTACAGATTTTGTAAAGCCGTAATTTCCACCTCAATACGTGCTTAGAGACGATCTCAGCTGGATACAACGTTTGTTTTGCGAACTATTATGGTAGGCACAGACAACAGATTTCATTAGTTAGTTTCTTCAGCCAGCATATTATAATATAGTAGTTATAATTTAGTTGCACTTTTACGAAATCTGGTGCTTACAGTTCCTTTTGTTAAATCATCATCTTTACCAGACCTTCATCTAGCAGTTAGATACAACCTAAGTCTTATTTCAGGTATCGGTGGAGTATTCCTTGTAGTCGCATTCGTCTGCGCAGTTCAACTATGCATATGCATCCTCACGGAGTACCGGCGTCTGAAGGCGCCTACCTTCCTCCGCGCGTGCAAAGTCACCACGCAGAAAGTGCTCTACATGGTCGCTTTCTTAGCCTCTCTGATCCGCGGCGCCTACTTTGTATCACCGGTAAGCACAACTCTGCTTTTAGCGGGCCTTTTTCCTTGTCTACATGTCCTTCCTATAGGTCCTATTGTCCGTCCTATTGTCCTTTTTATAGAGGAAGAGGTAGGCCTGAGAAAATATGGATAGGTTGTGTAAAAAATGATATGCATAGGAGAGGAGTGAACACTAAGATGACGGATGATAGGGGAGGATGGAAGAAAAGAACATGTTGTGCCGACCCCACCTAGTCGGATAAGGGCAGGAACAAGATGTGCTTCCTATAGGTAAGCCACGTAAGTCAGTCCGCTCCTTGCAAATTGATATTCTCACAGCTGAGGGTCGTGACTTATGTAGGACCTTATCCAGTATGATGATGACTTGATGCTCTTCCAGCGAGATCTGTCTCCTGCAGAACGGATGGCATCACTCACGGAGAAGTCCAGTGCTGAACGAACTTGATTGCTCCAATGCATAGGACTTCGTTCTCGCGAAGTCCTATGCATTGGAGCAACCTTGCCAGTGATCACCAGTTTTTCAAAGGTTATCACTTCCCTGGCAATTACATCAAGTTCAAGACTTGTGGCTTCAAAAAGTATTATTGGACGTGTCTTTGACGTCCCGATAAAGATTTTGGGCACTAGGTTTGTACCGTGCCTTCCAACTGTGGTACCTAAACTGATGATTTATTTTTTTCCACAGTCGGCGTTCCAGGACGGATGGGCGACCAGCCTTCTATCAGCATACTACCCGCTTCTGATGACCGGGTCTTCGCTGATCGTCTGCTTTTGGGCAGAGGTAAGTTTACATACGTAATACTATAATCAGTCTTATAAAGACACTCGGTCAGCAAAATAACGTAACGGTAGAGTATTCGACTTACACTACGCGGGAACGACAGCTCGACTACAGAATGCTGCAGCGATACCACGCAGTGTACCTCGAACACCTGCGGTTTTGTAACAAAGTATACGAAGTACCTAATCACCTTCAAATCTTGCCAATAATATTATTCATAAAAAGGTCTGTATCTATATAGTGGGAAATCTACATGCTTTAGACGCGTGATACCCGGTAATGGTGTAATTATAGCGTAGCTATTGTTCGTTATGTTCGTTCTTAGTAGCGACATCTAGTGATGAACGTTTAAAGCTCTTTGAGACGTGACCAATACGAAATCAATGATGAACCTTGTGGCATTCTTTTAGTTTTGTGCGTTCACGATAGATGGCGCTGTGGTTAGTTCAAACTTTATTCGGAAGATGGCGTTATGAACTCCAATAAAAATGTAATCAAACAAAGCATCTATATTTAGGTATCCCTACTAATGCAGATTGGTAAGTACTACATGTACTGGCATCCAAAATGCATTGGAAAATAAATTCGCCAAGACTGAGGACTCCTCACGTTTCGAGGGTTCTGTATCCCATGCTATTTATCATACGGACCCGGGTGCAAAGACTTCAGTTTGATGATATCTTACGAAGAACAAAATATTCTAAACTGGAATAATTATTCATAGTCTAAACTGCAATGTCTGAGATGTCTTTAGCGCTGATGAATAGTTAAGGAAAAAGTTGCACCAATTCCTTCATTTCTGATATAAGATCTATATACATTTGCATTACTCTATCCTTTCATCATCAGCACAGGTAGGCTGACGTACCATTAGAGTCATTAAAAATAAAGTGTGATCTCTATCGGTCTTGATAGAGGAAACAACTAAAATATAATAATGTGACACGCAGTTTTTATGCACACAAGAATACCAGAGTACCACCTAACATTATGACAGTTAGTATGAAGTGATAATAGTTATAAAATTAGTTCCCTCCTACGCCTACGTTTCCGGGGTTTACAGGAGTACGGGGGTACGTTTATTTATTTACTACTAGCTGACCTGCGGGCCTAGGATGCGCACCGCGAGATATTTGTCATGTTGTTCTGTCAAAATGTAAGAATTTTGTACCAGTTAGGAACTATTTCATTATCTGTGGTAATGTTGTCGAGAAACCGCGCCTTTGAATTTTCAACTTTTGACATTTCTGCATGACTATTATCTCGTCCTCAGAGAGGTACGACGACTAAGAAGTGTCAAAAATGTACACTATGGCGCGTTTTGTCGACACCATTAGGTACCACAGATAATGCAATAGTTCCTAAACTGGTACAAAATGTTTACATTTTGACAGAACGACATGACAAATATCTCGCGGTGCGCATCTTAGGCCAGCTGACAGACATTGTCCTGTCATTCAAACTCTTACTGTCAAACAACTGACAGTTATTTCAAACGTCAGTTTTCAAAAGTTTATATTATATATAGGAAGTCGTTAAGTTTTCTTAAATTTTCTAATTTTCCGCTCAATTTTATAAAAATAATCTGTTAATCACCTTTTAAACCTTCTCTGGACTTCCACAAATAATTCAAGACAAATTAGCCAAATCGGTCCAGCCGTTCTCGAGTTTTAGCGAGACTAACAAACAGCAACTCATTTTTATATGTATAAGATTACTATAAAGAAGTTGTCTAATAGGTACACAAAGCACTACTTCGTTACTTACAGATATACCTACTATACAATGTGGTTCACATGACATGTTGTATGTATGTTGTGCGTAATAAATGTACCTACCTTAGTAAGCTCCTGTTCCCTGCACTCGGTTGAGCCTGTATAGCAGGGTCACTTACGCATTGACAAAACTGTCAAATTTTGACAATCAGACAGAATTTTTGTCACAAACACAAACCGCTCTCCGCGCGATCTTCTACTATTCGTCCCTGACTGACTTTACCCCTGTTTTGCAGGGAGTAAACTGACGTGGTTTACTTATAGCACAGAATATTAGTACAAGTATAGTAGGCATAGTACTCTCCGGAAGAATGCTCTTCCGTCTTCGGAGAAAATACATAAAGACAAATAATCGCTTCCTCTTTTCGTATTGGATGCAGAAAGCCAAGGCTGTCTTCATAATTAGGTATAATGATACTTCCTGACCTATAAGTTAAAGTTACCCCATACGCTCGCATGCAATACGTTTTTTGTCAACCCATGTCAGAAAATATGACAATCAAATAACTAGTATTGTATTCGAGTAGACGCGTATCTCGCGACGTTTGCAAAAAATTAAACAAGTTAGTTTTAAAAATCATTGGTGTTCATCATTAGACCTTGTAGTATGGACTCCCGCTCATTGAATCTCAATAAGTACATTGAAATTAACTAAATGTTTTAAACTGCAGTTATGCCTGTGATGCCTCAAATCCGTATTTCAGAGCTGATAAATATCCTCACAGCTTGGAAACAGCTTCACCAAACAGAACCATCACAGATAAATAAACTTTCTTACAAAAAGACATACAGCGTGGTTAAACTTATAACAACCCTTCCGTTTTTCAGTTGGAGTACACCAAACTTCCAAAGCTTTCCCCAAGTTGTCACTAAGGTCATCAAAAATAACTAAATGAAAACTATTTACCATTCAGATTTAGTTGTTATTTTGTTTTGTTAGATGTGCCACATAATATTCCACACGGACGATTCCATGACAAAGTAAACCCCATAATTGAATGACCTTTGCACTGAAGGCACTCAATTACAACAATTGATGATAATAACGTGATCGGATCATCCAATCCAATCGTATTAATAACCAAACTACAGTCAGACTATGGACAATCTGTAGCGTTTTTCAACTGAAGTCGATACTGCAATGGATAACCAAATTGTTGTGATGTTTCATATTTATTTTATATAAGACTAGGTGCCGCCCGCGACTTCGTTCGCATCCCGTTGATTTTCGGCATAAAAAGTAGCCTATGTGTTAATCCAGGTCACGGATAATATAAATTCCGAGTTTCATCCAAATCGGATCAGTAGTTTTTATGTTAAAGAGTAACAAATATCGCGTTTATAATAGAAAATCCTTAAAACCATCTACATAAGATTCAAAATGTCAAACATGCACAAATTGCACAAGGTTTGGCAGTGGAAACGCAGATCGATATCTTCACAGAGTTGTGCATGTTTTATTGTGAATGTTTTGCAGTGGAAACGCACGGTTAGGTATAGTGTTTTACTAGCTGCACGTTTATACGTTATGAAAAAATATCACGAAAAGCGTATACCCGTAAGTTCCTAACCACAACCACGTACTCGTACCATTCTGCCAGTGCAGTGCGGTCAGGCACGCAGAATCGCGCAGGCAGCGCGTCGCGAATTAAAAATAAATTGATCCTCAAAAACAAAATAAAATTGTGTTGCTTGGATTTCGGTGAAGTTTTTTGAAACTAGGTAAGCCATTTTTTATAAACCAAATATTAAAATATTCTTGCAGCGAAAGTAGTGGGACAACAATGTCTAAAAAAAATATAACCGAATTTATAACCTCCTCCTTTTTTTAAGTTGTTTAAAAATATATAAATATTTATCGCTGTGCGATCTCTATGCAGATGAAAAAAATGCTTAATGGGGTTTTGTGTCTGCAAAAATGAAATTAGTTATAGTTTTTATAAATAATTAAAAATATAAATATTCACGGACATTTAACACAACGCCTTCTAGTCCCAAACTAAGCAAAGCTTGTACTATGGGAACTAGATGGCTGATAGAATACATATTATATACATTTTTTTATTTTAAATACATACTTATAATACATAGTAACACCCAGACACAGAACAAACATCTATGTTTGCCACACAAATGTTTGTTCTCGGTGGGGATCGAACCCACGACCCACAGCACGGAAGGCAGATCTACTACCGACTGAGCCATGACGCCTGTCAAAAAAGTTGAACAAATCAGCGCTGAAAGATCATGAAAATGTTTAGAAACCAATATAGAATCTAAACCAAGACAAACTTGACTTACGTATTGATCGATACAAATAATTTTTTTTTTACTTTATAGCTTTTTTTGCATTTACGTCACTTTGTTGATGTAAAACTAACTTTGATTCTATTTCTGCTATAAATTGCCAATCATATTTCTAACCTCAGCGTCATCAATCAAATTATAAAAAATAATAATTGCGATTCCATTCAATCTTCCACCATATACCATTGAATAAATAATAGTAGGTATGTACTATAGCGTAGGTATAAAAAAGATCATCAAAATAATTGGGTTATATTTACTTAACTACCTTGGTTTACAACCGTTATTAAAACTTGGAAAATATGTCCTACTCCCAATCACAAAAACAATACCCGCGACTTCGTACGCGTGCGAAACTTTCCACCAAAATATCTGTCAACCAGTACATGATGAACCTCGTGCCAAAGGCTGATTTTGGTTTAGAGAGTTCAAGTTGTATCTAAAAATCCACGTTCTTTGATTTTAATAAAATATAGCCTATGTTTAAATCCGGGAAAGGGCTTCTGAATGGTATAAGTTTAATTGGAATTTATCCAGCAGTTAAGGCGTGATCCCCGGACAAACAAACAGACAAACAGATAAACAGACAAACTCGATTTTCGGAATCAGAATCGTTTATTTAGTAGATCTGCATAATATGCATAATATGCAGATCTACTGAAATTAAAGATATGGATAAACTAAATATTATTTAATTTATCCATATCTTTAATTTCAGTTTTTGGCTTTTTTACAGTTTTATAATAGTATACATGAAAGATTTATTTGACTTTTTATACATACATAGTATTTTAAAGTCAGGTATGTAAGCCGTGAAGCACCCAATAGGGAATACAAGGGAAATATTATGTAAAAAGTTGTTGTATTATGATGATGTTGGTAGGCCCAATAACTATTGCGGGAACGATGGACGCTGGAATGAATAACTATAGCTATGAAAATAATGATCCTACCAAGATTCCGATATTAGAAACAAAAAATATAACAGTTTTTTGTTAAATCTTACTAAATTAAAGAAGTTATATCTTTTTCTAAATATATATAACTCTTTTGAAGCTGACTGACAACCAACGCACAGCCTCAACTATAAGTCCTAGAAGTATGTGGAGGGGGTAGTATCGTTATATATGTATAGTGTAGCGGGACACTAAGAAAGGAATTTTGAAAAGATGCACCCTAAAGGGTCTAAAATAGGGTCAAAGATTTTAAACAAATAATAAGCTACCACGCGAGCAAAGCCGCGGGTGGCAGCTAGTTTACTTATAACTCGACAATCATAGATCTAAATCTAAACTGTAGGTCAAAATTAAGTAAGGTTTCCTTGGATACCGCTATGGTTGAGTCCATAATATCAACGTCTAATACTACAATCGATAACAAAAATTCCGGGTCATCTATAAATATTTTAATACCTTGGAAACCATGTATGCTAGCCTATGGTGAAATAAATTGTGTGTGATATCTATACTATTATAAAACTGTAAAAAAGCCAAAAACTAATCTACTAAGAGATCTACTAAATAAACGATTCTGATTCCGAAAATCGAGTTTGTCTGTTTGTTCGCGGATCACGCCTAAACTACTTGATCAATTTCAATGAAACTTATATCATTCAGAAGCCCTTTTTTCCCGGATTGAAACATAGGCTATATTTTATTGAAATTAAAGACGTGGATTCTTAGATGCAGCTTGACCTCTCTAAGCTAAAAGCCGCCTTTGGCACGAGGTTCATCGAATGCTGGTTCACAGATATTTTGGTGGAAAGTTTCGCACGCGTACGAAGTCGCGGGTATCAGCTAGTACTGTATAAAAGTAATTGTTTAATTGCATTATTAGCTTGCATAATTTCTTTAAGCTAGCATTCATGGTTTCCAAGTTATTCAAGTTTTTATAGATGACCCGGAATTTATGCTCTTGAGAATAAAATTAACATGCAATAGGTTGCTGGTGCGAAATTCTATCGTCAAGCACAAGGCCAGATTTATGAGATTTGCAACACAGAAACCTACAACTTTGCCTTGATCACGAATAAATGTGACGATCGCAAGGGTATGGTAACGCTAGCGTATCAATTCGTCAGATTTGTTCGTGATATAGGTACTGAGGGCCTAGTACGAGTTTTTAGTACATAGTGTGGGTGTGAAACGTCTGACGCCCAGCACACCAGTGGGCGCTGATTTGTATGGAGACACTGAGCGGATTCTTTGAGAAGCTCGACATGCGAGTAAGGGCTTGGTGTAGGCCAAGCTTCTCAAAGAATTCGCTCAGTGTCTCCATACAAATCAGCGCACACTGGTGTGCTGGGCGTCAGACGTTTCACACCAGATTTACACACCAAAACTCGTACTAGGTTCTCTGGTAACATAACTACCCTGCAACGTGCTTTTCCACCAGAGATTAGCTACGTTGCTAAGGATGGTTCGAAATCGACCAATAGGGATCGTTTGTTTTCATATTAAACCATTCCTATTGGTGGATGTCAAACACATCCTCGTCAACGTAGCTTGGCTTAGCTCTGCTGAAAGAGAGCCCATAAAAGATGCCCTTAAAGGGGAGTTATATGTTTATTATTAAAGATCTCTTTTAAAATCTAGGTCATGGAATCGAATTCTCTATTCACCATAACCTCTGAATATTTTTTGTATTAGGTGTGAACTATAGATGTACATAGTTTACGCTTCGTTCGTAGAATTCGTTAGATATAAAAATTATCGAATAAGTGTTTTATTTACTTACGGCCCACGCGTTTCGTCCAACAAAAAGTCCATGGGGTTTACAATCACACCGTCACGTCCTTATTGGTTTCCGTTTGACGGGTTTCAAGGTTTTCATTCCATGTTATTTTTTCTACACATATTTTCTCGAAGCACGTTAATATTGACCGATCTCGAAGAAACTTCCCATGCAGATTATCTACTCTACTTCCTTTTAAATTTTATAAAGAAGAGCCGAAGGTGTTAAACTGTTTTACTTTAAAATTTAGAGTAAAACCGTTTAATATCTTCGACTCGCGAAGATAAAACCAGCGGATGCTGATAATTCTTGGTATAGTTAATTAGCATTAGAAATCAATAAGTAATTCCACCTTAGGCCTGTATACTGATATAGAAATAGTCACTCAAGCATAGATTTGAGTAGATATTTTCTTAGAAAAGTTTCTGACCAGTAAATCAGCACATGGGCCAAACTTAGTAACGATTTCTGTATCAGTATACGGGCTATCCCTTGACCTTATATCCCATCTATTTGGGGTCGGCCTTCCTTGTCCGTTTTCTCCACTGCGCACGATTTTTTGCGGTGTTACTGTCGAGTTGAGCTTCTTTTAGATCTTTTTCGACCGTCGATAAACAGATGGATAACGGTCTTCTGCATTCACGCTTTCGTAGGCAAGGCTAGGGCAAGTTTTACCATGTCGCCTTTGGGGTGTCTCTGAACACATGCCCATACCTTCGAAGGCGCTTTTCTTTTATTTTGTCAACTATCGTCTTCCGCGTCCACGCTTCGTCTCGTAGGAAAGGCTGGGGCAAGTTTTACCATGTGGTCTTTGGGGCGTCTGTGAACATGCCCATACCATCGAAGGCGCTTTTCTCTTGTCAACTATCGGCATACAAGCCGTGTTTTAAATAGATCATTCATAGATAGATAGATAGATAGATCGTTTATTTGACATACACACAGAAAAATACAGAACGGACGTAGAAAATATAGCAAACATAAAGATACCTACAAGAAACAAACAAAATAATAGTTAAGCAACAGCTATAGGTAATTTAACGTAACAAGTGGGTACTAGCTAGTCTCGTTCCGCGCTGTATGCAGCCATTCATGATTCAAAGAACAACAGACCACATAAAGAGTTGAGTTACTTTAGGCGTCTGCCTTCCGTGCTGTGGGTCGTGGGTTCGATCCCCACCGAGAACAATGTGTGTTGTAAACATAGATTTTTGTTCTGTGTCTGCGTGTTTCTATGTATTATAAGTATGTATTTACAACAAAAAATGTATGTATGTATTCTATCAGCCATCTAGTTTCCATCGTACAAGCTTTGCTTAGTTTGGGACTAGAAGGCGTTGTGTTAAGTGTCCGTGAATATTAATTAAAGAATATTATTATTAAAAGTTACGCGGGCATTGTGATTTTCTCTCCAACATTCTAACCTTAGCAAAGTTGTTGTTAGCAAGTTTTAACCTTAGCAATTCTAAACAAGTTTCACAGTTGAACTTACAGCTGCCAACGACCTTAATTATGTATGCATCGCAAAACGATACCTAGTTCAACTTATTACGAAATAGTTTATAGCATTTAATTCGGTAACCATTCACCGAAATAAACTTAACACATTATATAAACGACGTATAGTTAAAACAGCTTTTATAGTTCCGTAGTATTTTTTTCACGTTGATGCAAGTTAAATTATTTCATATGTAAGTATATGTGGTGACACTTGTAAGTAATCGTAGACGTATAAAGATTTGAGTTTAAATATGTAGAGTATTTCACGAAAATAACTCTTAACGAACCCCTACATCCATTGTTATTTGCTTGGTGTTTTAAAGTTAAGAAAACATACAGCCTTTTATAATAATTTATCAGTCAATACAATACCCTTTTTCTTAGAATCAAATAAGATAAAATAAACCCGACACAACTAAAAGTCAGGAACAAATATAAGCAGATCCAAAAACTTAGGTATGCAGCCGAGCAAAACAGGTTTCTACATTTAGCAGCTGAAAGTTCAAGGGATTAACCAAATATTGAGATCCTCTATACATATTGAAGTAAGAAATACTATCTTTACGACCAAAATCGGAATTTTAGTTCCTTCGTCCCAGCCTACAAACAATAAAACATCAAACTTCACTTCACCTACATGTTGGGGACAAATTTTAAAGATATATCTAAACTTGATCTGCATAACTTATTTATTTATTTATTTATATTTATTTATTTATAACACTAATAGCAGTAGAGAATAGTATCGTCGGTATCTTAAATTATACCATAAGTATCCTCCAACACATAACAGTCTGTTTACACATAAAAGAAAGAAGTAGAAGTCCGTCTTCTTAGTTTTTTAGCCTTCGTCATCGTGTAAACTTACGTTGGGTAAACCAGGATAGATTTTAAGAACCAAGCTATGTTAATCTTTTATGTACCATACCATATTTTATGTGACTACTCAATTATTAGTAGGTAAGTTAAGTACTCATTAACATGCTGTGTGGTGAGGGGCTTTAGGCGACTGGCTTGTCACTGGGGCGCCCCCGAAATTAATTCATTGAAATCTGTTCATATATTTTGGCGTCGTTATTGTAATGAAATCATGTTTAAACATTCTAAACAAGCAGCTGGAAAGCAAATTCTGTTTTCTGATTAATGCATTCTGGGTCTCCTGGTTCAAAAAAATCACTAGGTACTAAAAACGTTCTAAAAGCTACATGATTGGTGCCAGTTCGTCGCGACAAAAGCCTAGATTCTAGGCTGGCCAGAGAGTTAGTAACCTAGGCCCGTAGTCTGAGGTTTGTTGATCGAAACGAATATTCATATGATAAGCGTTCTCACTTTTCGAAAATCAACAAAACAAAGACTTAAGGATAACGAACAGATACACCTACCTTTAGTTAGTATCTCAGTGGGATCTTCCCGTTTACAAGATCCATTTCCTGCAGAATATTCCATTCTTGGTTCATTCGTCATAAAGACTACGGGCTCTGCAAAACAAGTTCTCAAACGTTATTGTATGTTATTTTCGGTAATGTCACTATTTCATACATAGGACTCTAAAGGTATACCTACATCACATAATCCCATCTTCTGATGTTTGTAATTTCAATATTATGTATTAGACTTTAGGCTCGTTTTTTTACCGACCTTGATAGATCGATGAATGAAGCGAAATCTAAACTCTTCAAGGTCAATTTGTTATCATGATCTGATTCGATCCAGTGAATTTCCGTTGGGTTTAGCTAGACAAGTTATATGAAAACTTGACCAGGTAGGTAGTAGGTACCTACCTACTCAAGTTTGTACATATATCTTGGTGAGATCTGTAAGTAAAGCAGCTACTATCTCACGAAGGCGGTTTGGCTATGTTTGTGGTTGTGCATGCACTCCCAAATCATACGCCCTCTCTCTTCAGAGAGAGAGAGACTCCTTTTATCTCGGCATGTCGCACACAAGCATACCCAAACCGCCTTCGAGAAATAGAACCACAAAACTGTATATGGTTGATTTCAATTTTACAACAAAAAAGAACCAGTTAGAATCCATATGAACAGAATAGACTAAACGGAACTCTAATTAGGCGATGACAGCAAAAACAGTAGCAATTAGTAGTAGTTATTCAATTGATATAGTGCTATTTTCTAAAACACCAGCATAAGTGTTACTGTAATTGCATACAATTTTTCTTTATATTATGAGGCCCGCACTAGTATCTCTACCTACCAACATTGTAGTAACTGAGACAATGATAAACTTTTAATTATCTGCCAAGGATTGCTAAATAGGGGGTATAATGTCTACTGTCGAGGATGATGATTGGTAACGATTTAATTTGATGTTTTTGGCTGAAAAAGCTTGGGGAAGTTTATCTAAAAGCAGCAACGGGTAAAGCTTGCGAAGAACTTACCACGAATGTAGCCGTGTGAGTATACTAGCTAAACATGATTTTAGAAATAACAAAACTGGGTACAGACACGATATACCTACATAATTGTACTTGCATGAGAGCAGATACATCCAAAGCGGAACACTGAGTTAGCAGACATATAAAAGAAGCTACGCATGTTATCGCGCTGACCTGTCTTCGGATGGCGAAGCATAATGCTGAGTCGAGTCCATTTCGCTGCTATAGTATACCTACTTCTCTCTGATTAGGTACTATTTTTTATAAATTAATATTATATCATGTTATTTCAATTTAATTTTAACTATTTATTGTAATGTTTTCTACTTATAGCGAATAATAAATGATTATCTATGTCTATCGCTTTTTAAATAAATTCTTGTTGTTTTGTTTGTAAACATTTAAAATGCAAAGACTGTCATTCACATATTGCGCAAATGTATATCATAAGCATATATAAATCTAAATTAGTTAATCATGCAAATAAGCTATGGACATGTCAAAAGAAGATCATTCGATTACGTTGGCAACCAGATACTGGAATTGTCCGTCTCCAGTAAAAGCCCCGCAGGCAGACCAGATACCACATGGACAGCTGTGTTGGACGCAAACTTTGAACGTCAATGCTCAACAATAATAATTATAAGGGACTAGCTGATACCCGCAATTTTACATCAAAATATGTGTCACCAGCATACGATGAACCTCGTAGAAAATGGCTACTTTTGGTTTTGAAAGTTCAAGCTGTATCTATGAATCCAATAAAATATAGCCTATGTGTCTTTGATTTCAATAAAATTAGCCTATGTTTTAAAACATAGGAGAAGAAGCTCTTGCTTCTGAGTGGTATAATAAGTTTCATTGAAATTGGTCCAGTAGTTCTGGATTTTCGTAATCAGAATCGTTTATTTAGTAGATCTGCATATTTAGTTTATCCATATATTTTATTTTAGTTTTTGGCTTTTTTACAGTTTTATAATAGTATAGAAGATAATAAATCTATAATCACTACAAGTATCTTTTGTTTTTTTGTCACCAGGTGTTCCACCTTCGCGACATCCGCTGGGAGCGACCGCGGTTCCTCTCGAAATCATTCCTGGCTTTTGTAACCTTCAACCTCATCAGTTTCTCGCTACTCGCTGCTGAAGTCCTCACCACAAACGTTCCAGGAACTACTGATAAGCAGAAGGTAAGCTTTGTAACCAGCCTCTTGGTTTTACAAAAGCCTCCACTGTCGCTTTCGTCTTCATTACATAAAAGGTACGAGTTGGCAGCGGACGACATGAGGCGGCGCCGGACGACACGTGTCGCGGCGATACTACTGGTTTCTATGTATTTCTATGAAATTCGACGCGACGCGTCGCTACCTTCGTGTCGCTAACAACGGAGGGAATTTCATAGAAATACATAGAAAGCAGTGGTGTCGCTGCGACACGTCGTCCGCCGCCGCCTCATGTCGTCCGCTGGCAACTCGTACCTCTATTCTTATAGCTATTACTAAATACGTATTATTTTGGTTTCAGAGTTTCTACCAGCATGTCTTCAACGGCATCTATGCGGTGATGATATTGATTGTGGTTATCTTCTTCCTTATATACGGCGTCGAGGTGTACTTCAAGGTAAGATGTTCGGGCCTATTCTGTATATTCAATTTTATTTTGAAGAACGTATTCTAAGTCTCCGGACTGTAAGACAGTAATAAATAAATAAATAAATATTCACGGACACTTAACACAACGCCTTCTAGTCCCAAACTAAGCAAATCTTGTACTATGGAAACTAGATGACTGATAGAATGCATACATATTTTTTTTTGTAAATACATACTTATAATACGTAGAAACACCCAGACATAGAACAAACATCTATGTTTACAACACACAAATGTTTGTTCTCGGTGGGGATCGAACCCACGACCCACAGCACGGAAGACAGAGCTACTACCGACTGAGCCATGACGCCTGTCAAACATACATACAGTAATACATACTTTTGCATTTCTAAACGAAGATTATTGTTTATGTAATTATTTACAAAATTGTTTTTTCAACAATTTTGCAAAATCGAGAGGGTTGTCTGCCTTAAGATGAGAGATGGGAATATAGGCGTGGCAAAAATTTTGTTAGTCTTAAGAAATTCTTGCACGTAACAACGCTCCTATAATAATATACCGACTAATATCTGATAGTTGAATACAAAGACCATTCGGTGTTTATTCTCGAGACTTTTCTATAATCAAACCGAGACTGAAGGACGCAACGTTTTAAGTGTCTGACAGGATAATAATTAATTGCAGCAGTGCCATCAAAAGGCCCATTATGCCTATATACGTCTGAAAGACACTATTGTGTCGCTGAGAATGTAAAGAGTTAATGCAGCTATTGTTGTGATGATCTGCTGTTGTGACACACGCTGTGTGAGTATGACACGTTTGTTTTGAGTAGGTATCTTCTACTCTACTATTCAAATAACAAAGTGTATGACCAATCAAGGCAGGCGTCACGGTTCAGTCGGTTGTAGCTTCCGTGCTGTCGATCGTGGGTTCGATCCCCACTGAGAACAAACATTTGTGTGGCAAAATATAGATGTTTGTTCTATGTCTGGGCATTACTTTACTTACTTATATAAATATATATATAAAAAAATATATAATTACTCTATAATCAATCTAGCTCCCATAGTACAAGCTTTGCTTAGTTTGGGACTAGAGAGCGTTGTGTGATACGCACAAGGATATTTATTATTATTATTTATTGCTAAAGACGTCGCCTGATGCAGTTATTTACGGTTAGTAACGGTTTATCTTTATCGATATTTGATTCTGATACCGGATGGACCGTCCCAGACTGGTATTTACAAGCGTTCAAATATTGTTTTGGTTCATCGTTCGGGGCTTTGACCTTGCATTTTTTACCATTTTCCGTTTCTGTCACCGGATGTCAGAAAAACTGCAGTATTCGGTGGGTACATACATTATCTTTCTTAAAAAAATATGTTTTATTTTCTTGGCGTTTATCCTAGGCTCTGGACGCGAGGAACTGGTACTTTGAGCCATCAGTATTGACAGTAGAAGTAGAAGCTAGTCAACTATAACTTTCGCAATCATACGCTCATTGTATTTTGTTTTGAGTAGGTATATGCATAAATATGAATAATAATTTACGTATCTTATGAGCGGTTCTAAATAATTCGTGGTTTACTGGATAGAGCTCTATTGATTTAGATACAAAACTACCTTGAAAGATATCTTGATTCATTTAGTGTTACATCAAACAGTTTATGGTTTTGCGGTGTGCCGTTCAAATAATGAATGTGCCGGTAAACACAGAATTCATTATTTTGTTTATCTTGAGCTATCAAAAGTTGGTTTATAGAATCGCTCATTGTTTTAGCTGTCGTCTCAGTGTAATTTTATAGACCAAGGTACATAATACAAAACAAAAGCAAGCAACGAAGTTCAGTCAACATAAGCAAATGATGATGGGATAAAATATCAAAAATGTTCTGACGTTTTGAGACTAAAAATTTACAACTACATTTTAATTTCCAAGGATGATTATGAAGCAAAGTCTTTATAAATGTAATATTGTGTTTAAAAGCTATTGCTAAAAAAACTCTTATTCTCAGTATAATCACTAAATGCTAATATCTGCCGAATTGAGCATAAGGCCTACCCGTTTATTCATATTCAACTGTCATTTTAGCGCGGATTTAAAAATGCTTTATTATTGTCACTTGCTTGACAACGAAAAGAGATGACAACAGATTTAGCAATCATTTTAGTTAGCTCAGCTTTAGAAGACCAATATGAATATACCCCTTAGTACGTAAACATAACAAACCTTTATCAAATGATTGAAACTTCAAACAATAATTGCTTATCGATCTTACATACACAGCGTACCATTGTTTTCTACCTTTTGCCGTCTTACTCATTGCATTCTTTGAATTGCAACAGAGTTAGGTATTACTTTTTTATTTTATCATACACGAGAATTAATACCTAAGGAGGATGTTGGATCATGTCCAAGAATTTTAACAAAGAACAATATTCAGTTTGAGTTGTGTGGGTATAATTCGCGATAACCCTAACTCGTGTATATTTTTAATTAGATGTCCATTCTTATTTATTTATCTTTGTTTACTTGTGATGTTAAGTTACCTAGTGTGATTTTGTATTTTCAAAAACCCAAAAAACACAATAAGTCAAAGTATAAGACTGCTCCCAAGACACACATAAACGCCGAGTTTGGGCCTCGCAGCTAAACAAAACTTTTGTAATTTAGATACTTACCTCTGAGTACTGTTAATATCTAACGCAACTGTATCAAACATTTTTTGGCAAATCAATTATTTATTTATGTTTTTAAGATTCCGTTAATTTCGCTTTGTCTAGTAGCCAGACTTACAAAAACTGTCGGTTCAATTCAATTCTTGTCGTTAATATTTTAAACTAGCTGACGCACGGAACTTTGTATACGTTTTAAGAATATGGAGATTACGCACTGAGACCAATTTGTATCAAAATAAACATTATCGTTACAAGTTATCTATCAGCGCAATAGCGCAACTATGAGTATAGGATCGAACTCATAGTTCCAAAGATTAATCCCTACAAATAAACACCTACTCCCGAGATCACCCAAAGCCTATGACTTTCAGTACTTATAAAGAAACTAGTTATAGTTATTCTTTTGTTTCCAGGTCCGAGGAGAATTTGTGAAGCAGACGAAGGCTTGCAGCATCGCGTCCCCCCGACCGGGACCCTCCACCGCTGATGATGATGACGTCTCACACACGCTTGTCATCAAACAGGTGAGCTTATTGCGTGAACCTCTATTTATCACCGGTTAAGGTCTTTATTTGCGTTTTCTTAAGCACTGATCCGAACTCAGAATGGTTTTATTCACCACATAATGTATTTTGTTTTAAAACAAAGTCAACTTATTTACCATTCATGGAATTTTGGATTTGAGTACAACTCATTTTACCACAAAGTTAACCTCTTTGGGGTCAAATGAGTTCAATTCAAATTCAATAAATCTGCGTTTTTAAGCGCCAAACTTCTTGTATGTTCTGATTATTTTGATCCACTAGTAATTGTTTGTATCAGGGAGTAATAACGGATCCGTCAGACGCGAAAGGTAACATTGACCCACGCTCTGTGAACACATCGCAACTGCACCAGTCTCGCGTCGGTCTGATCAGTCAGGCGCTGATGCTGATTCTGATTGCCTTCTTTCTGGCGTCGGATACACTCAGCGAGCTGTGGAAGGACAAGTGAGTAACGAGAAGTTTCAATTTCACTAACAATTTGAGCTTTCAGAAGTGACTAAAGCGCCCAAACGATAAAACATAATGTAGGTACTGTAATATTGGTAGTAAGCGAAGAGAGCCGCAAATTGTACCTTACGTGCTCATTGCAGAGGTTAGGTGAGAGAAGCGAGTCATCGAAACTTGCGCACATTTTTTTGGATTGCAATTTGTGGTAGTGACTTGATACTATTTGTTGATTTAAAACAGAGAACGACCAGTCAGTCATAGGGTCTTACTATGTATTATAGGTATGTATTTATAAAAAAAATGTATAAAAATATTCTATCAGCAATCTAGTTCCCATAGCACAAGCTCTGCTTAGTTTGGGACTAGATAGCGTTGTGTGTAATGTCCAAGAATATTTATTCTAGAACAGGACAGTAGAAATAACATAAATATGTTTATGTATACTCTTTCAACTTTCGCTACCATGCTAGTAGCCAGTATCGTGTAGGTCTGAACATGCCATAAAATGATCTATTTAAAGAAAATACAAACGAATCCATACGTTTGTTGTAGAGTACCAGTAGTGTCGCGTAACTGGCACGACGTGGTATTCCGTCTGGCGGAGATCGGCGTCGCGCTATGGTTCCCGTGCGTGCTGTGGAACTCTATGTCTCCGGAGCGGCTGTGGCTGCTGAACCCGCGCCGGCTGCTCGCCAAACAGCTCGACGACGGGAAACTAGCTGATCTGTTGGCACATGGACCGCTCACAAAGGTACGACTTTGGAAACAATAGAGTAAAACTGTTCTCTCCCTTTGTAAATAAGTTTAGCCAGGACATGTTGATTTTTTGTGTCATGGATTGCTCGCAAAGGTAAGTGAAAATGTTGGTTTGACTTTCAGAACTTCCTGCTTTAAAATAAAAGTGTGTTTTACATTTGAATAAAATTTACGCCCAAAGTTTTGGGGTGTTTAGGTCAAACTTTCAAAAGGTCAGTTGAGGTCAAAGGTCAAACTTTAAAGAGTTCAAAGTGAGGGAATAAGATCTGCACCGACGTCCTGCGTTGGGTGTATTGTGCACTTTAAAGACCTACTTTGTAAGGGTAACCGGAGGTCAATGACCTTTGGGATTTAGGGTCCTTAGAGGTCACTGCGAATATTAGCGACACAGAGTTTAGGTATGCAATAAATTATAATCACAGTACAAATAAGACAGTGTACTGGTTCATCTGTTTGTCAAAGAATGTTGGTTTTGGTTGATTTGTGTCGTCTACGCACATTTGCGTAATGTTGCCTATTGTTGGTCTTCAAGCTTATGCTGATGCTTTTAAGCCCATTTACTGATTTAATGCTCAAGCACTGATCCGGCCTCAAGCATAAAATTTTGTATGAAAATCTGAACTCAAATCTATGCTTGAGTAACTATTTCAGTATAAAAGGGCCTTAGGCTGAAATACTCAAAAGTCATTCAAATTTGAGCACCACTTAAAGTTGTTATGCCTCTGTTTGACATTACTCATTTGTAAGAGATGGCAATAATTTAAGCGGGACTTAAATTGAGTGGGGCTTGAGTGGCTTTTGAGTATTCGCCCATTATTCTGTCAAAATAATATCTCAGATTGATTTATTGAGTTTAGTAAACGCGGACCATGCTTCGCCAATGTATCATGCTGGAAGCTTACAATGATAGCTACATTACAATGTTGTACGTTTATTCATGGGAATGGGATATATTAAGATATTATTAAGATTAGATTTTTTGTTTATTAATCGAAATCAAATTAATTATTAAAGAAGACCCCACCATCAGATGGCATTAATAAATACTTAGAGGAGAGAAAGAGTCGAAATTAAATTATATTTTTACATGTCGCATTGAGAGTTGTAGTTTTTTATACACATATAAATTTTGAAAAGTGCTATTCTTTGAACTAAAGAAAATAACAAATCTTGGATTGTTTCAATGAATATTCCTAAGAGTTATTTGTCAAGCGGTGTTACGAATCGACGCATTCCTTTATCAACAGAAAGGTCGCGGGTTAGAAATCCGCTCGATCCATATGTTATTTTATAAAATCTTTATAAACAATATTTGGCTATATCAAACTTTTTTACCAACGATCTTCAAAACACCTCATTCTCGAACTAACAAAACGAACTATCCCCAGTATCGCCTCGCATGGTTCAGAAAAGCATGTTACATTGTCGAAATGGTCCGTAACTTGCAATGGATGGTCTACCGCATGTTAACCACAACTCTTGTCTCTAAGGCACTGGAACAGGAGACAGTTTTGCCGTCAAAGAAGCGTTTGGTGAGTTTCCTCCAGTTTGTTGTGTTCGTTACTGTCTTGAGGATTTTTACCGTCGCAAAAGGGGTATGATTATGAGCCCGTAGTCTTGAGTTTTATTGTGTAAATTTGTGAGACTTGAGAAAGTCGCAGTTTTTGTATGGAGAAGAATAGTTTGCATATCTTCCGATAGAGGCGCTTATCGGGTTTTCATACAAAATATTTCGCAAGTCGCTTCTCGATATACGTTTCGATCAACAAAACAAGACTCTGATTCAGAGTTATATTTCTGCGTGGGTTTGTCTACGAAAACTAGTTTGTCATTGATTTTCATTTGTCGATTTTTGTTTTATCTGTAGAGAGGTATTCGGTTTCGGAAGTTCCTGGCTATCAGACCAGTCTTGAGATCACATGAACTTAATATGATAGATTTTCGGGCAGCGAACTATGCTCAAAACTATATCACTGATCGTATAAACTTACTAGAATTTAAGTGTCACAAAATTTGATCACTATTGAAACTGAAACTGAATGAGCTAAGATTGCTTTAGACCACAGAATTTTGTACTTGCAGAATTTGTACTTGCAGAACTTTCAATTAGGTTGTTTATTTCAATTTTCAATTTGTTTGTTTATCTCAATTTTCAATTTGTTTCAACTTTCAATTTGTTTATTTCTAGACTTATTTTCATACAGCTGTCACTCAACCTGCATTACAATTTCAGAATGTGGAAACAGACTCGCTCGTCGACAGCGTAAACTCGTCCCGCGACTGCTGGATATGCTATGACAGCTCAAGTTCCGAACCACTTATATCACCATGCCAGTGCACCGGCGACATGGCGGCCGTGCATCACACGTGTCTCAGTCGGTGGCTTGTGGAAGTAAGTACTATGACAGGCGTCATGGCTCAGTCGGTAATAGCTATACCCGATTTATTTGCTATGATAAGAACTCGTATAGCGGCATTCTGGAATCGGTTAAGTCGCTCCAAAAACACTATCCTGGTGGCTGTGTCCAACTATCTGGCCAATCCCATATTCAGGCACTGGATCTCTGTCCATCTGGACAAAAACAAGAAATGACCAACCGGTAGATTTCTACTGGTGTTTTTATTAGGTATTTATGTGTTTTTATTTTTATATTTTTATTTCCATCTCTTTTATTCTTACTTAATTTTATGTGATATGGGTCTGTGCCTGCAATAAACGAATTTTATTATTATTTATACCTTTCGTGCTGTGGGTCGTGGATTCTATCCCCACTAGGATTATACATTTTGTGAGTGACTAATATAGATTTCTGTGTCTGAGTGTTACATACATAATTAGAAGTATTCTTTCAGCAATCTAGAACGCTTAATTTAGCACTAGATGGCGTTGTGTTAAAATGTCTAAGATTATTTATTGCAAGTTCCACGATAATTCCTAACTCGTATCTAGACAAAAACCAGTTTTTTCCTACGTCAAAAGGAATGGAGCCTACTAAAGGAAGGTTTCACTTGTCGTGACTTTTATGCTTATAATTTCTTCTATATTACAGAGTGTGGGTTCTCCGGACGGTTTGAAATGCAAGGTCTGCAATACGCCCTACATCGTTCAAGAGACAAATAGGTAAGATAATCACTATCAACTACTTTATATATGTAACAAACATCCTATAAAACTCGCCATTCTAAGAATGTTTGCGTGGTAGTCGGAACATTACTATGAGCGCTTCTGAGACTTTACTATCCACAGGTTGACTGCGATCTTCAGTAACAGTTAAATAAAGTAAATATGTTTTATCGTTATCAACAAACTTATACGCTAATAAGTACCTTAGTTTTGATTCGTTTATTAGGTTTAAAAAGCGCATCTCAGTGGTATATCTTATTAAAAGTTAGATTAGACAGAGATCAGGACATAATGTCTACTCTATTTTTTTATAAGATAGGGGGATAACCTCCTAAAGTTACGTTCTAGGGTTAAATCTACACTGGAACACCTTAGCTTCCTATGTACAAATAAAGATATTTTTCGTACCACTTGCTCAAAAAAGTGACATTCTATGCCACAAAAAACTAACATAACAATAGTCATTTTTAATCTGTTAAAAACAGGGAGAGAAAATTGTACTGGATTTCTTTCAGCCTCTAGAGTCTAGGGGGAGAAAGTGATTTAAATTTGGAATACAATTTATACTGAACTACATCTGTGTTTACACCATTGAGTTTGTATTCAAAGCATTATACATCTTATTGAAAAAGGAATACGCATTTATTATGCAGGCCGTATGAGCTTGATGCCTTTGCTTTTCCGACAAAAAAATATTAGTCTAGGAAAATGCCGCGTTTTTGTTTTCTTCAAATACATAAACGTTAAGTTTATTTTAATTTATTTTTATATATAAGTTAATGTTCTAAAATGCTATCTCATATTATTATTGTGTTAATTTTTTCGCAAATGGTACGAAAAGTAGAGTATTTTCCTCGGTGATAAAGCTGTCTTAGTCTTGGGTGAACTTAAATCCCTCACTACTCTCAGGACTCGTCTTAAATCCCTCGCTTCGCTCGTGATTTAAGTTTTTAACACCCTCGCTACGCTCGGGAGTAAACTTGAGTCCTTCGTTACGCTCGCGATTTAAATCGTCACCCGCGACAGAAGACACTGCTTTATCCCCTTGTATAATAATCTACTATTAAAAATGAATTAAAGAGTCTAACAGGTGGGAGGTCGTTCTACGCATCGCATCGTGTTTTTCGTGGTTGCTATTAGAGAACCTTTGTTCGTCATCTTTTATAAACATTTGTAAATGTAACAGAGTGGAATGGGAGCGTGGGTTCAACTGTTCTCACTGGGTGCGCACGGCGCTGGGCGTGTCGTGCATGGTGGGGGCCGGTTCGGCAGCATGGGTCGCCGCGCAACTGTTCCCATCGCCTGTTGTACGCGTGCTCTGTGCCGGGGCTGCACTACTCGTCTGCTACGTCAGCGTCAAGTGAGTGTACTATACTACAACTGTTCCCATCGCCTGTTGTACGCGTGCTCTGTGCCGGGGCTGCACTACTCGTCTGCTACGTCAGCGTCAAGTGAGTGTACTATACTACAACTGTTCCCATCGCCTGTTGTACGCGTGCTCTGTGCCGGGGCTGCACTACTCGTCTGCTACGTCAGCGTCAAGTGAGTGTACTATACTACAACTGTTCCCATCGCCTGTTGTACGCGTGCTCTGTGCCGGGGCTGCACTACTCGTCTGCTACGTCAGCGTCAAGTGAGTGTACTATACTACAACTGTTCCCATCGCCTGTTGTACGCGTGCTCTGTGCCGGGGCTGCACTACTCGTCTGCTACGTCAGCGTCAAGTGAGTGTACTATACTACAACTGTTCCCATCGCCTGTTGTACGCGTGCTCTGTGCCGGGGCTGCACTACTCGTCTGCTACGTCAGCGTCAAGTGAGTGTACTATACTACAACTGTTCCCATCGCCTGTTGTACGCGTGCTCTGTGCCGGGGCTGCACTACTCGTCTGCTACGTCAGCGTCAAGTGAGTGTACTATACTACAACTGTTCCCATCGCCTGTTGTACGCGTGCTCTGTGCCGGGGCTGCACTACTCGTCTGCTACGTCAGCGTCAAGTGAGTGTACTATACTACAACTGTTCCCATCGCCTGTTGTACGCGTGCTCTGTGCCGGGGCTGCACTACTCGTCTGCTACGTCAGCGTCAAGTGAGTGTACTATACTACAACTGTTCCCATCGCCTGTTGTACGCGTGCTCTGTGCCGGGGCTGCACTACTCGTCTGCTACGTCAGCGTCAAGTGAGTGTACTATACTACAACTGTTCCCATCGCCTGTTGTACGCGTGCTCTGTGCCGGGGCTGCACTACTCGTCTGCTACGTCAGCGTCAAGTGAGTGTACTATACTACAACTGTTCCCATCGCCTGTTGTACGCGTGCTCTGTGCCGGGGCTGCACTACTCGTCTGCTACGTCAGCGTCAAGTGAGTGTACTATACTACAACTGTTCCCATCGCCTGTTGTACGCGTGCTCTGTGCCGGGGCTGCACTACTCGTCTGCTACGTCAGCGTCAAGTGAGTGTACTATACTACAACTGTTCCCATCGCCTGTTGTACGCGTGCTCTGTGCCGGGGCTGCACTACTCGTCTGCTACGTCAGCGTCAAGTGAGTGTACTATACTACAACTGTTCCCATCGCCTGTTGTACGCGTGCTCTGTGCCGGGGCTGCACTACTCGTCTGCTACGTCAGCGTCAAGTGAGTGTACTATACTACAACTGTTCCCATCGCCTGTTGTACGCGTGCTCTGTGCCGGGGCTGCACTACTCGTCTGCTACGTCAGCGTCAAGTGAGTGTACTATACTACAACTGTTCCCATCGCCTGTTGTACGCGTGCTCTGTGCCGGGGCTGCACTACTCGTCTGCTACGTCAGCGTCAAGTGAGTGTACTGTCTGTTACGTCAGCGTCAGTGGGTGTACTGTTTGTTACGTCAGCGTCAAGTGAGCGTACTGAGTACACGATTCACAAGTAACTTTGTTGATCTGTTACGTCTGCGTTATGGGATTCTTCGTGAGGGCACTTTTACTTTCTATTGTGAGCGATTTTGTACCACAAATGTAACACTACTCGCGGATTTTGTCTCTCGGAAGAAGAAAAAAGTTAAAGTTACTAAGTAAGTTTCTCCAAAAATAATCATTCCTCTTTTTACAGATTCCTTGGCAACAACACAGCGGAAGCTTACCAGAAAGCGAAGATCACTTCCCTTCGTATAACAGAGCCTACTGCTGAAACAGCACTCGACCACAGTCTATCCACAATCAGCAAAACGGTCACCGTCGAGATCGCATCGAAGGCAGTACTAGACCGAGCTCTGAAAGGTGACGTCAAGTAATCCGTGATTGGTGGATATCTGTGAAATAAAAATAAGTGAAGTTATGGTCTGTGGCCATATTGTGGTGTCAAAGTACTAGTGCGGTGAAAGGAGTGAAATAAGTGCGCGAAAAGTAAAAAGACTAAAAAAACAGAGTTTTACCAGAAAGTTTAATCTCGAATAAAATTATAGGAAAAATCAAGGACTTTATTCAGATTCCATTTTTGGTGTGACTAATGTTAAAAAAAATTATACATAATGTTGAATTATGGTATGGATTTTGGTAGGAAAGAAAAGAAATATCTAGTTATTTCTTGAATCGTTTTGGGAGTTACTTGAAAGTCGGGCTTTTTGTTGAAAAATCAACGGGTTAATGTTGATCAAAACAGTAATTCTCACTAAAAACTGGTTTATTGTGTCAGTTGTTTACGGTAAAAAAACCGGTTAGTTATGTCAAATATCGATTAGTTACCTGAAATAACCGGTTAGTTGTGCCCAATAATCGGTTGGTTACGACAAATATCCGGTTAGCTTTGTCAAATAATGATTTCGGAAAACGATACTAACCAAAGCCGGACTTTCCCCACTGCTGGGCATAGGCCTCCCCGAGTTTGTGCCATCCACTGAGGTCCTAAGCTAGTCTCTCCCATTTACGGCCTGCGATTTTGACGAATTTTCCTCAAATAACTAGATATTTCAGTTATGTAGAGGACTGGCGTAGATGGCATAATATATAAGTTTCGCCAAACACTGGTTGTATACTGAACAGTTTTGTTAAAATGTCTAGAAGTATTTTCGTGAAGAAATGTTATTTGTGTAAAATTAATAATACCTAAATTCTTGTAAATGTAATGCGTATTCTATTCGAGGTAATTACGCGATTAGTTAGAAAAGTCTTTCCAATCGATAACCTGAAGAGTAGGTTGTGCCCTATTCATAATCGCGTTATAACATCTAGATAGCTATCAGTTTATTCTGTTTTACAGAAAATAAATCGCATGTCTCTTGAGTATCCGGGATTTTCGTAGGAGACCGAGTTATCTTTTCAAGCGATTGTGAATATGGTTGTATCAAATATGGAAAACCAGTAAAAATGTTACATTGAGTATATTTATTTTTGTGTAGTACAAAAGCGGTGATTGAAAAGTGATAAATATGCAATGTTTAGTTAATATGCAGTGGTATAATAATTTTATTTTATTAATTTTAATTTTATTTACCTACACATTTCGGGCTCATCTCACTAGGGCAGTGCAAACAGTATAAAAAGGTTTAAAAAACAGGAGCTGCACAACCAAACGAATCCTTTCTACTAATATCATAAATGTGAACGTTTAGATGTTTGGATGTTTATGTTTCAATCACGCGAAAGCTACTGAACCAATTTCAATGAAACTTGGAATACATATAGTTTGTAAGCTGGAATAACACAAAGGCTACTTTTTATCCCAAAAAAATAACGTGAACAATAAATGATGGTCTAAATAAACGGGAATGAGAGGGTGATGCGTCAAAATACTAATGTTTCGTTCACACTATGCCGCAGTCGGCAGGGACTTGGGCAGGGAAGTGGGCACGAGTATAGTGTGAACACGATAATGCCTCTGTCCCGGCTCCCGGCCCAAGTTCGTGCCCTAGCTCCCTAATGAGAATAAAGGCGATGTTGCTGTGGCAATAAGTCCGTGGCAATAATGCCGGTCGAGGCATGGGCATTGTGTGAACGCGGTATAATAATACATTTGTTGGTGGTGCGACTGGTTGTCCTAGTGCGATAAAGCCCTTCAAAATGCGGTGCGTAAGTCAAAACATGATATGTAATTGTAACTTTAATTTAAACCAGCATATTTACATACTTTACATGGTTTGTGAATTTGTATATTCCATTTTTAATGAATGTTGAGTTTGGAAATGTGTTGTATTTCTATGATTTAGAGTTCAAAATATGACTCTGTACATGATGGTTTGTACGTAGGCCTAAAATAAGTACAAAAAGCCTAAAATTTTGATATTTCGTGCTAGCACGTCCTCTCATTGGTTGAGACAATTTTGTTGTGTCAAAATAGAGTGCCCTCATTGGTTGGACGTGTAGCGCCATCTGTTGGTTTGGATTGTTTATTTCATATTTCAGTTTGTACGGCATTATTTTTAATTGTTTAAATTAATATAATTAAATAGTAATCATTCAGAGGCTGGTTTGACGGGGAACACTTTATAATTAAGTATTTTATTATAGTTTTCGTTTTAATTCAGAAAAAAATACAGTTATCTTTCTTTTAAAGGTTTCTAGTTGGTAATTTGCAATAATGGTGGTTCCCGTCAATTTGATTTAAATAATTTTAGTATTGTATGGGGTTGGGTCACAAAATTGTATAAAAACAGTGCCAAAGAATTTGTGTTTGTATGAAAGAAAATACGTAAGAACATGCGTTTTTTGATTTCGTCGGAAAATCGACCCTATTAGTAGAGAAACAAAGTTTAGTATTTGATCTTAAATCTTGAAATCTGAAGCTATTTTTAAAAAGTCTCTTCAAAAGTCAACATGAAACAAAGCTATCCAGTCTCAAGTTTTTTTTAATTTTAGGAAGTCTTAAGGCTCGTATGCCGATACAGAAATCGTTACTCAAGCATAGATATGAGGAGAGATTTTCATACGAAAATCTATACTCGAGTACGGATCAGTGCTAGAGTAGTAAAACAGCATACCAGTATTAGATCTACTTTTCTTAGTAAATAAGTTTTAGTTTGCTGGAATATTCTAGTAGGTATCTCGATAACAAAGCGTGATTACGTAGGTGCAGTCAGCATCACAGATATTTTTTAGAATATTAAAATGATGATTATGATTTCTCAGCATAGGTCCCTTTAAGAAAATTTTCTAGTTTCACTTTGGTGTTGACTGTACTAAGGCCATTACTTCAGACACTAGATTTCTCGCGATGTGACGATGTTATCGGTGCATCGAGTGGAGGTCCGCCCTCGAGTCTTCCGGTTTACAGTTCGAGCTAAGAATAATCAACTTCAAAAAAACTAAACTTATCAATAAAACTTTTCTAGACATTTTGCTTCACCTGCGGTCACTTCTAGACTAGCTTTGTGTGTTAGGTACCTAGATTAGTTAGGATTTTGGTTGGCAGCAATGCCAACTTCCATCAAGAGTAGGTGCAGTCACGAACGTAAGTCGATTACCAATTGAGTTTTATAAATCTAATTAAATGCAAGCACAATGATATATCAGTTTTATTATTGAAAGTATAAAGATCTACTTTACTCTTTCAGTTACAAATTAAATAGTCAAAAGTTGTAAAAACATCCTTAATTAGGTATTTTATGCAACTTATGTTGGTAACTGTACTTATTAAATTGCAACTTATGTTGGTAACTGTACTTATTACCACTAGGTTGACAGCAAAAAAACCACCGGCTCCTTCTACCTACTCGTGTCTCCAATCCACTGGCTATGTATATACAGTAATATGCATGCTTAGTGTGTTCGTTATACGTAGGTATACTACATTATACTTGTTACACTTATTATACTTGACTATTATGTAGTTACTATAGACCGACTTTCCAGTAAACATCGAACGTACACACTACACACTCGGCATGCTGATAGGAACGCGAAAAGGTTTTAATAAAGGCAAGTCTATAGAATTTACTATCCACGTGGCGAAATAAATAAACAAAATCTCGTACCTCTATGACGCGTTTCCGCTTTCCTACAATGCAATCACAATAATTGATCTCTTTTAGATGCTATAGTCAACCAATGGTGTCGATTCTGTTGTTCCCCCAACTGACCTAATCTGAGAGCGCTAAAATTAAAGCCGTCTTTATCAAAATAGTTATCAGAATAATTTGGTTTACAGTACCTTTATCACGAACAAATATGACAGTCGCCGCGTTAGCGTATTCGAGCTAAATTGCTCGACTGACAACCGTTGTAGTGTCACCGCGCAGTATATCTAGGATACACTAGCGTTACGATTCGTCTGCGATTGTCACATTTATTCGTGATCAAGGCGCAGGTAATGAGTATGATTAATAATAATAACATTCTAATTGAAAATTAAATAATTAAATTGTATTATAACAATTAAATATTGGATTTTTTTGTTTTGGAATATCGTTTCAGTTGATGAGTGCCGGTAATTTTAGTGCTGTCAAATTAGGTAAGTTTAGAAAAATGAAACAACAGAGTCGGCATCACATTTTTGGTAACAAATATTAATGTAAAGGTAAATTAATGTAAAAGTTTCCAGTATTTTTTGTAATTTGAAGGGTTCTGATTTTGAACGAAGAAGTTAATAAAAATAGATTCAAATGATGCAAGTGTTTTATTTTAAACCGGCCCGCCATAAAATATTTTAGTATCTATGAGTAGGTACTATAATAGTCCATGAAGTTTGGTACTATAATAATCCATGTAATTTATTACTTTATCTTGGCTATACCTACAGGTTGGCCAATTCACAGTTACTCACAACACAACACAACATTAGTACTTAGCGTTTTAATTTGTCTATGTACTACCTATTTATCCAACCATTTGACAGGCGTCATGGCTCAGTCGGTAGTAGCTCTGCCTTCCGTGCTGTGGGTCGTGGGTTCGATCCCCACCGAGGATAAACATTTATGTGTGGCAAACATAGATGTTTATTCTGTGTCTGGGTGTTACTATGTATTATAAGTATGTATTTACAAAAAAAATAGTATATATGTATTCTATCAGCAATCTAGTTCCCATAGTACAAGCTTTGCTTAGTTTGGGACTAGAAGGCGTTGTGTTAAATGTCCGTGAATATTTATTTATTATTATTATTATTTCTATACTACCCATATCTAGATGCTATTTACCTATATAATAGGTACCTATTGCGTTGTCTCTGCGTGATTCCATACCTCATACCTCCCTAGCCAACCAAGTGTTATTGTTTTGTAAATTTCTGATGAAGAGTGCGGCTGCAAATAGCATTTATAGAAGTCACCTTTCTTTAGAAGCTCATGCGTGATTTGTGCTCAAATTATGTGGCATAGGTCTTATGCAATAGGACGTGTATAATATACAGGGTGGTGCTACCTTGGGGACATTGAACACACGGGTAGGGCTCCTTATTAGTATTCATAAAAAAATAATTATAGTACAGTCAGCTGCACGGGATCCAATGGGACGCGAACGAAGTCGCGAGCGGAAGCTAGTATATTATATACGATGTATATAGTAGGTACTTACCTTACGTGATTATGTTCTCAACAGCCTTTGATACGCGTCCAACAACTAGGAAATTCTTGTTCTAATAAGTATCGGTATTTTTAATTTGTTCCCACACGTGCCCTCGACCTTTTAATTCAAAAGGCCATGTCGTGGACTAGAGTCGTTTATCCCATTGATTTACCACCTAGGTTAGTCATCACGTTAATTAAAGACTCACTATTAAAATAGGTATCGGTGCATCACATGGAACTCATGTGGAGTGACATACAGACAGACAGACACCGGAGTGAGAGTGTTTAGTTTTTCCAAAACTGGAGCGAAACACTAAAAATCTAAGTACATATTTGCTGTCGGCCGGTTATGCCTAGTTTTAGCTAGTTTCATCTTACCCGTAGACGGTTTCTAGCCATAACATAATCGATTTACGATCTGTAAGTAGACGAATGGTGTAAATAATTCAATGTATAGTACCTATGTAAGTAAAGGTAGGTACGACATCGACAGCAGACTGCGATGTCATGCTATTAAAAGAAAAAAGTACTTACCTACTTATTTAGTCCAAAATAAGTATTTATAGGGAACTAAGAAAATCGCTAAGGATTGTTCGAATCTCACTCGAGTAGGTAATAACTTTTGGAATCGGTAGGTACCTCTACCTACATACCTAATAATAAATTGATCATACACTTACCTATGTGGCTTTAAAACTACGTGTCTGAATTAGTATACCTAACCATAATGAGATGTTAACTGGGTGACCGCAGGAAAATAGGCTTGAAACTGTTCAATCATCAAAATCTTCCAAAAATCTATCGATGCTGTCTGTACTGACTGTAGCAGTATTTTTTGGTATATCGTGACGGTGTCCTATAAGAATTTAGCCATAAATTGTCCCTAGATAGGTATAACTCTCCCACACAGCGCAGGCAGCTCCAAAATGAGCATTCCTATGGCCCATACAATACGGCCTTCAGCTGGGGTGCCTGGCTACTTGCCAGAATTGGAAAATCAATGCAACTGCTGACGTGTGCAGCGATCAATGAGAAACTTTCAGCAATGAAAATAGTTTGCGACGGACCTAGCCGTGCCTTGCGCAAGTTGAGTTTCTTTACGTGAAACGGGTTGGAAGCAGTATTACCGAAAACATTTTTAATAGTTCTATTATATACCTACCTAATTTACCTATAATAACACCTAGAACTAGCTGGGAATCACTGGATAACACCCGCAAGGGACCGAAAATAATAGCGTAATAAAGAAGAGGCCTATACCTACTCAACAGTGGGTACAACCGGGCTGAAATGATGAACACGTAGGTTTCTGTCAGCGTAGGTACCTACGTCAAAAAAACAAAAAAACATCGCGAGGAAACTCGCGGCCAGCGGTAGGTATGTGATTGAGAATTGGAAAAACAAGGTTCTATGATTTGTTTTCTTTCATCTGGTTGACGTTACGTCATGAAACTCACGCTGTAGAAGAGTACGGTGTTTAATTATAGAGGTAAAGTAAAGAGCTGTACCAGAACTTGACCCTGTATAATTTTGATTCTATTTACTTTACAGTACGGGCCACCACGCGATATTCTCTGTAGGTCTCCGTAGACTTGACATTTTTACAACGAACCTATCTTTATGCCATATTATTCTACGTGGTTCTAATAAGTAGGTTACGTACCTACTTAGGCCAGTCTTTATTACGAGTAGGTACGTACATGAACGACAATACCATGTTAAAATGACAGAAATATGATGTGACGTGACGACAGACTACAACGAAGAGTAAAATTAGTATGACGTCATTAGTTTTTATTTTACCTTGTTTGGTAGTACCAGTGCCCTTACCGCGAAGAAATGAATGATGATTAATATTCAATCAGGTAGGTAGGTAGGTATGGTTTTACATTCTTAGCACTATCAAAATCTTCCAAAACTGAAATAGATAATAAGCGACTGAACTTATGAATATTTTATTAAGTTTCTAATTTTGTGGAAACAGCAGCCTAAGTTTTTTAATAATTTTGAATAATTACTCTTATATAGATAGATAGTCGCTGATGTTATATTCATATTCCAGCTAAAGATTAATTCCAGTCATCACAGCCACGTCAGTAGCCTTTCTCGTTCTCCTTTTCCAATCGCGTACAGTTCAAGGAAAATATGTACATACCTACATACGAGTATGTAGGTAGGTACCCAAGTCCTTTTCCATGAAAATCACCGACCGAGATCTGCTGAGCTGAGGGAAGAGAATTTTGTCAAATGAAAACAAAATGGCGTCGCTTTCCCGCGCATGCTCACCTGCCTCACCCCCTGTCTGGAAATGACGTCGTCGATTAGTGATGTACTAGAATTTTCATCCCTATGTTTATCGATATCGATTATTGGCACCTAAAATCACCTAGGTGATTCCAAATAATCCTTGTGATTTAACTGAATAAAAGATATTTGAATTTAATGTTTGGGAAGATTGTAAGCAAATAAATAGCTCTATATAAAAAAAAAATTACACACCTACTCAGGTTTCTTTTTTGTTTGCAAAATAAAGTGCATATGAGTACTCATTTAGAGTTTATTATTATGCTAGTCGTCCGTCACCCAAGCCAAAGCCGTAGTTTTCCAATGTATTAAGATAACTTCATGTACTTTTACGATCGTAGGATTTGTAAAATTAAAATGATGATTATAAAGAAAAGGCGTGAACCAGTACGTTCACAATCTATTACGGTAGGTAAGTAATTGACACGGGTAGTGTAAGCAGACGCTATCTTTGATGGAGGTTGCCTCATTAATTTAAGATTATCATCTTTTATCACCTCTTGTGACACTTCCGTGAACTTGGCCATATAATTAACTATTTTTAGCAATTTTCACGAACGTTGACTGTTTTGTATTTTGGTTGAATACACTGGCCATATGAAGCAGTAGGTAGGCATCATTAGAAAATAATCAAAAGGTTTCAATACTGTTATGACTGAAGACTAGACACTTTTAATTTACATTTACTATGATTACGATTATGAAAAAAAGGTTTCTAAACGTATAGTATCGTTAGATAGTATTTAAATAAATAAATAAATAAATATTCATGGACATTTAACACAATCAAATTAAAAATTATGATTGAGTATTTTTGAAAATTCTGAAAAAATTATGTACCACATCATTTTTTCAGCTGTAGTTACATTTTAAAATATATTTAGTGGATTTTTAAAATACATTGTATTGTACCTTAGATAACTAAGTAAAAATGCTAAAAATAAGATTTAAATGGAATACACTGATGAGTATGAGATTGTAACACTATTTATTGTTCTTGTTCGCGTCATTATTAAAATGTTTTCCATACTGATATAGGTAAATGTAACAATAAAAACTAATTGAATGCATGTCAGTTTATGATTGCACAAATATACAGCAATCATCAGATGAAATTGATGCTAAAGTCCACAAAACTCCTATAGATTGAGATAGGTAGGTAAGTACCCACCGACGTTACGTAACGTACCGTTTTAGGAACTGCCTTAATTACTTTTTACATTACTTTAAAATATAACTGATAATAAGTTATTACAGCTATTATAAAATACAAATACAAAAAAATACCTACATCTATCTATCTTCTTCTACTATCTTCTAAATATGTATATAAAACTCTTTGGAGGCTGACTGACAATCAACGCACAGCTTAAACTATAAGTCCTAGAGGTATGAAATTTGGAGGGTAGTATTCTTATATAATGTAGAGGTGCAATAAGGAATTTTGAAAAGTTACACTCTAAAGGGTCTTGAACACGAGCAACACCGCGGGCGACGGCTACTTACAAATACAACTATTTACAAAATACAATTAGGTGTACTTATAATTAAAGTAAGATAAAATAAAACTGCGTTAATTACAGTCCATTTACACCTTTAAAATACCTAAGTATAACTGATAATAAGTCATTACAACTATCGGAAGTGTAGGTAAATGTCACAGATCAAAAGTGCATTTATTTCATTCAGATGTATCATTTAAATACGTGTGCAATCAGTTTATTCAACTTAGTTCGTCAATAGTCGTCATACTTCTTGCGATGAAGTATGATTTTAGTGTTTAGTAAATAGAATATCGATAGATTATAAGGGTGTCTCGCATCTCTACCCTATCGAGAATATGGCAGTCAGTGGAGGTCGCGTGTCGCGAACGTACGCATGTCGCGAAGATTAAAAAACAAACCGTTCGCTGGATAGTGTTTAGTGATTACCTGAAATTCAGCAGTGTACCTGTAAATGAGTTTTTTGTAAGTGTTATTTATTACCCTCTCTTAGTAGTTAGATTTAATCATTTCGCAAAAAAAAATCTTGTATATCTAATTAAAATATGTATAATACATAAACATAAAAAATAAACAATTACCTACCATATTTTGAAAAAAATAAACAACTCTTGTGATTTAACCTTGAAAACTAAACTCTATATACTACTTTACCAAAAAATCTAGTATTTTGAATATATAAACTGCGCAGCTATGTTTTCCATACTGATATAGGTAAATTAAACAATCTATACAATCATAAAACTGTAAAAAAGTCAAGAACTAAAAGTAAAGAGAGAAAATATCTAGTATTTTGAATATACGAATTATACCTAAGCGCTTCCATGCTTCGGAGGGCACGTTAAACTGTCGGTCCCAGCTCTAGCAGTCGTTAAGCCACAACGGAGGCCTTAAGGCGGCCTAAAAACTCCGTCGCCAGAGTTGGCCACTAACTCATACGAGCTTGCTTGCTTAATATACAAATTGCGCAACTATTGTACATAATCGGCGAGGTTTAAGAATGGTTCTAACACGTAGGTCGAAGATATCGATTATGCGCGGGTTGCCAGATGCAGGGGATGCGATGCGGGCACTACATGGGGAAGGTCAGGCCTACGAAGGTAGGTACAGGGGCATTATTCTGTATGACTTAGGAGATTCCTTGCCGTAACCGTATGACGTCACCGTAAGGAATGACATTTATGGCATAGGAAATACGGCATAGGCATAGGGCGATTTCACGCCGCTGTCTTGTCGTGCTGCGTAACGCGCTTGTATTGGTCATAGTGAATAAGGCCCCAGGTACATGTACTACCACGAATATCACGTGGTCGTCAATCACGTGCAAGTCATAATGAGTGGTGGCCATTTTTGTTATTTTTAATTAGTTTAAGGTTTAACTAGCTGATACCCGCGACTTTGTATCTGTGCAAAAATCTTTCAACCAGCATACGATGAACCCCGTAGCAAATGGCAGCTTTTGGTTTAGACTTAAGAGAGTTCAAGCTGTATCTAAGAATCCACGTCTTTGATTTCAATAAAATATAGCCTATGTTTCAATCCGGAAAAAGGTCTTCCGAATGCTATAAGTTTCATTGAAATTGGTCTCCGCGAACAAACAATCAGACAAACTCGGTTTTCAGAATCAGAATTATTTATTTAGTAGATCTATCTGCATATTTAGTTTATCCACATCTTTAATTTAAAGTTTTGGTGTTTTTACAGTCTTATAATACCTACCTAGTATATATATAGATTTAACTAGCTGTCGTCCGCGGCTTTGCTCGCGTGCAACCCTTATCACTAAGGGGTATGAAAAATAGATGTTGGCCGATTCTCAGACCTACTCAATATGCCCACAAAATTTCATGAGAATCGGTCAAGCCGTTTCGGAGGAGTAGGTACGGGAACGAACATTGTGACACGAGAATTTTATATATAAGATTTTATAATACGTATAACATTTGTCAGAATAACAAAATAAATATTTTCTATTCTATTATTTCCTCCTTTAATTATTAAGATTGTATCTATGGTTTGCAGTTTTTATGGCATAGGTAAATAGCGGTTGTAATTAGGTAAATTAACTTGTACGAGGTTATTTCAGGAGTTTGCATACTTATTCGTTTTAAATGGAGAGTAAGGTACATTGCAATTCTCTATCACAGAATAGAAATAATATATACGTATAACTACAGCGTTTTATTTATTAAATCACTAGCTTCCGCCCGCGTGTTCGCGTCCCGTTGGATCCCGTTGATTTTCTGGGATAAAAAGTAGCCTATGTGTTAATCCACGTCACGGACAATATATATTCTAAGTTTCATACAAATCGGATCAGTAGCTTTTGCGTGAAAAAGGAACAAACATACATAATTATATATACATACATCGTTACAAACTTTCACGTTTATAATATTAATAGGATATAGGCTACTATTACCAACTTATAGGTAAAGATAGGTGTACGGGAATTTCAGTAGGGCTGTTAGGGCGCAACTAACCTGCTCGTATCGATCTCACGGATCCGAGGGTCGCGTCCCTGCTTGCACCGAGAATTCACAACGCACTCCAAGGTCCATAGGTTTGAAAGGCTGGTTCTGCAGATTGTGGGTCTTCGTCTAGGATGGAAGGACACTGAAGCCTAGGTACTAGGCACTGTGCGAAAACACAAAGATGCGCGAGCGCGGCTGTCCCGTAGGGCGCAGGACAATACAATGCTAGGTGTCACGTCTCGTCGCCGATTCGAAAAACAGAGAGGCGTCATACCCGTAACAGCCAATAGAATCAATCAAAAGATTTTGATCTACCCTCTAGATTGTGTCTGCTTCTATCAATGCTATACAGTACCTACAAAATGAACAATAAAAATTCAACGAAATAATATTCGATAATTTCGGTACGAAACATACCGCTCACCTTAAAAGAACGTGGTTGCTTTTAACATGACAAATGAATCACTATAACTACAATAATATAATACTACTTTCTTAAATACCTACAACAAAATGAAACAAAATTCTTAAACGCTAATTCTTAAAATGTATAGGTATTTAATTCAAAGGAATAGGGCATATTTTTACGACAGGTCTCTTTGTTAAAGAGTTACCCATTCGAAGGGTTACAGTACGAATAACCTTATCAGTACCCGGATGCAACGCATGCACACGTGCCAATCTCCATTGTAAAACTGGTAAATTATCATCGCGTACCATAACGATCATGCCTTCACTTATGGGAGGTCCGCGATCATGAAACCATTTATGAGCCTGTTGAATTTCATGTAAATATTCTCGACTCCATCTTTTCCAAAAATGTTGAATGCATTGTTGCACCCACTGCCAACGATTAAGTCGATCAGTATTGAACTCCGTTAGAGAAATGTCAGGTAAGGCCGTAAGAGGTCCTCCAATTAAAAAATGTGCTGGAGTCAATGGTAGCGGATCTGAAGAATCCGAACTTAAAACGCAAAGGGGGCGAGAATTCAAAACTGCCTCGATTTGACATAGCACAGTATGCATCTCATCGTACGTTTGTGTACGAGTACCAATTACACGATGCAAGTGATGTTTAAAACTTTTGACACCTGCTTCCACTAACCCACAGAAATGTGACCCGGTCACAGGTTGAAAATGAAACGTCAAATTTTGTTTTAGGGTCTGCTCATGTAGTGCCCTTTGAACTGTATCAGAATTTAGAAACGCATACAACTCTTTAAGGTAGTTGCTACAACCTACAAAATTCTTCCCATTATCGGAATAAATATCAGTACATAAACCTCGGCGGGACGTGAAACGTCGCAAAGCCGCGAGGAATGCTTCTGTTGTAAGATCAGAAACCAATTCTAAATGTATTGCTTTAACACTCATGCAAACGAATACTGCAACGTACGATTTAATAATTTTCGCATTTCGAACCTTATTTGCACGAACGTAGAAGGGACCGGCATAATCAACAGCTGTTTTAATGAATGGACGCGCTGATTGTGTGCGTACGCTCGGCAATGGAGCCATTCGTGGTTGTGTGTGTGTAGGTCTTGCGCGAAAACAAGGAACACACCTATGAATACGCTGTCTAACTATGTCGCGGCCAGATAGAATCCAATACTTTTGTAACAATAAGTACTGAGTGGACTGAGGACCTGCATGTAGATGAGTAATATGAGCATCATCGATTATTAACGTAGTTAACGAATGTTTTTTCGGAAGTATCAATTGATGCTTTGATTCGAATGAAAGCAAAGATTTATGTAAACGTCCACCTACACGCAACAAATTGTCCTTATCTATAAACGGTGCTAAACGTTTTAATTGATTGGTAGGAGGTTTACCATGCGATATATTTTTAATATCTTCTGCGAAAGTGGACTGCTGGACTATACGTATAATCCTATTTAGACTTGAATTGTACTCGAGCACAGTAATGTGTCGAGGGAAGGCAACCTGTAGTTTTTTACATTTAGAGTAGAATCGAAAAATGTAAGCTACGACACGAACTAATTTTCCTAAAGTAGAAAATTTAGAAATAATTTCAGGTTCTTCTTTATCTGCACCGACGGAGGACGGGTTTGCAAGAAGAGGAAGGTTACGTTTTTCCTCAGTAGTATTCAAACTTTGGTTAAGTACCGGCCAAGTATTGGACTCGGTTTGTAACCAACTAGGGCCGTGAAACCACAAGGAGTGTTCAATGAACGCGGCAGGTAACATTCCTCGGGAAGCCGAGTCCGCTGGATTATCGAACGACGGTACATGTCGCCAACAACTGGCGGGTACCCTCGACAGTATGTCACTAGTGCGATTAGACACAAACGTCTTCCATTCATGTGGCGACGAACGTAGCCAGGCTAATACGATCGTAGAATCGGACCATGCGTATACATGGTGGAAATGAATTCGGTCGCCGTAAGCGAGCATCACCTTGCTAATTAACTGGGATAGTAGTAGCGCTGCCATAAGTTCCAATCGCGGGATCGACAATCGTTTTAAAGGTGCAACTCGCGTTTTTGCTAGAACTAGAAAAACTCGAGTTTGGTTATCACTACATTTACACCGAATGTATACACACCCGGCGTAAGCCCGTTCAGACGCGTCAGCAAAACCATGCAGTTCAATTGAATCTGCCATAGAAAAGATGTGACGAGGAAAAACACACTCCGATAAGAGTGGAAGTTGCTTGATAAAGCTCAGCCAAGCGTTAACGATATCGATAGGAGGTGACTCATCCCATCCCGTACCTGCGATCCAAAGTAATTGCATCAAATGTTTAGCATATAATATTACCGGTGCTAAGAAACCTACCGGATCGTAAATTTTTGCAATTTCGGACAATATAACCCGTTTGGTACAATTTGAATTGGAAGTTTGAACTTTAAAAGAAAAACTATCCGAACTAGGGTTCCATTGGAGTCCGAGCACCTTGATCGATGGATCCTTCTCGACTTCTGCAAAAGATAAGGCCTCAGGCCGCTCACCATGAGAGTCAGAGGGCGCCGCGGCGAGAATCGCCGGCGAGTTACTATGCCACTTACGCAGTTCAAAGCCCGCGCTCGCACAAATACCTAAAAGTTGTTTCTGCAGGTTGAGCGCGCTGACCTCACTGTCCTCCCCAGAAACGACGTCGTCAACAAAAACATCCCTCATCAAAACTGCTGCCGCTAGCGGGAACCTGTCGGCCTCGTCATGTGCGAGTTGTCGTATCACACGTAACGCAGCGTGCGGAGATGAGCTAATGCCGAAAACAACGACGCGCAATCTATAATCTCGAATAGGTAGGTCAGGTGAGGATCGCCAAACAATCCGTTGATAATCCCAATCAGAATTTCGAACTGCAATATTGCGATACATGTGCTTAATATCAGCTGTAAAAACAATATTATGAACACGAAAGTTAAGCAAGATGTCGACTATGTCAGAGTGCAATTTCGGACCCGTGAGCAAAAGATCATTTAATGATTTTCCATTAGTGGATTTACAAGCAGCATCGAATACCACCCTCAACTTGGTGGTTTCACTAGATTCTTTGACCACGCAGTGGTGCGGAATATAATAATGTGAAGTATCATCCTTAGATGGAGGATCACAAAGTTCCATTTGATTTAAATCTAAATACTCTTGGAGACACGCATGATAGTCCCGTTTAAGAGAGGTATTGCGTTCCAAGCGATATTCTAACTTGCGGAAACGAGCGAGAGCAATGTCACGTGATTGACCTAGTATAGGTGCATTTTTAAATGGAAGTGCTACGACATAACGACCACTCTCATCGCGCGAATGAGTATTTTCAAAAATAGACTCGCATTGACGTTCATCGGGGTTGAAAGTTTTCTCCTCAGGAACTGCCTCCAGCTCCCAAAAACGTTGTAGGTCGCTGTCCTCGAAAAAGGAGCTATGACACACCTGGAGTGGAGACGAAGTACACGGACTAGCATCGAAGTAAACCCTTCCCATCAATAAATATCCAAAGATACTATTCATCGCGATCGGTGCGTCGGGACGACCCTTAACAATATTTCCCAGCAAAATGTGAGAAAGTACATCAGCTCCTAGGAGCATTTCAACAGGTTGAGCATTGGTTGCGTTAAAATATGGGTCGGCTAAATTCAAGTTTTGAATGTGAGGCCAAGTTTCAATAGGAAGCGGAATTCTAGGAAATTGCGAAAAAAGCTTAGGCAAAATTAATGCCTCGACCGATATGGCCGGTTGATCCGAACTACGCGGAGTGACAACGCACGAAACTATTCCTTTTGGTTGTATCGGTTTTTCTTCACCGATACCAAACACGGGAATATCAATATACCTACAACTCAAACCTAAGCGCTTAGCACACGCTTCCGTCATAAAACTAGCTTGACTACCGGTGTCAATCAAGCAACGAATTGAGTGGATCGTTGAACCTACGCATATATTGACGAGTGCAGTAGAGAGCATGATCGTACACTTCCTAACCAAGGGCGCAATGGATGACTCCCCACTCTCGCGCATCGCATGGTTTACGTTGGTTGGTTGCATTGGCATGGTAGCGAGGCCGGGATCGGCCGAAACAAAAATCTTCGGTTCCTCCGTAGGAGAGAAAGAGACAGCGCATGATTGATTTGAATTGGTCGGTTTACTTTCAAAATGCAGTAGCGAATGATGGCGTTTATTACACGACTGACATGCGTAGTTCGACCTACAATTTCTTATATCGTGACCTACATTCAAACAATTGTAACAAACATTTTTATTTTTAACAAAGTTATACCTATCGTTAGGAGACATATTCAGAAACTTGGAGCATTTTGTTAAGATGTGTTGATCGTCACACAAAATGCAACGCTTTCCATTTTGAACATCGGATAATTCCGTAACGGCAAACGTATGTCGCGGAGCGGGACCGCTCGCTCTCGGAGCACCCGAACTCCCAGCGCCGCCGCTGTTGTTGCTAGGGCGGTGCGGGTTCATGCTGGGTGCGCGGGGACGGAAACTACCTTCAACTATTCTCGATTCACTATTTGACATAATTTCAAATGTGGAAATTTCTTGTTCTAAGAATTTTATGAGTATGTCCACGGTAGGTATATCGGAAGATTTATTGAGCGATAACTCGAAACGCTTACGAACTGTATGAGGTATCTTACGTAGCAAGATATTTAGCAAAATAAAACTCCAGTCCTGCACTGGAAATGTCATCATTTCGAGTGCTTTAATGTTTTCCATGTAAACGTTCACTAGTTTACGTAAATTTGAATTTGACTCGTTAGCACACTTTTCAATATCGAGAATACGATCTAAATGTTTAGAAGCAATGATCCTACGATTTTCATACCTATTGATAAGGATTTCTAATGCAACGATATAATTCTCATCTGTGATCGGAATTGATTTAATCAAGTTATGAGGTTCATTTTTTAACGTTAACAACAAGTATCGAAACTTTTCCGCCGACGTGTAGGCATCATTGTTATGGATCAAAGCACGATATAGATCGTAATATGAGGGCCAATCGGTAGACTCCCCACTAAAGGTTGGCAATGGCAATGTGGGCAATTTGTTGAGACAATGATTCTGAGTGTAAGGCAACGATTGAGCAGGGATACGACTCATGCGTCTACCTTCCTGATCAGCTTGTTTGAACTTGTTCACATGCATTAAAATTGCGTAATAACAATCACTAAAATCATTACGAATTTTTAACTGTTCCTCTTTGTTAAAAGTTTTCAATTTAATTAGAGATTTTTCAATTTTAGATTGAAGTTTACCAAACTTCCTGTGCTGAGTAGTAAGATCGGAAGATCGTGATTTAAATTGTAAAACATCTGTAGTAGAAAAAAGCAACGTTCTTTTAAGATCCTCTAAAATAATATCTCGTTCAAAAATATCTTGTTCGATAGCCGAGTCGTCCGCCATTTTACGTAGTAAAGATGGCTTACGATGACCAACGGAAAATTACCTAAAACGTACACGTAGTGTAGCAATAAAAGACGACACAATCTGGAGGAATCAAAATAATCCGGCTCGAAGGACCAAAAACTATGTACGGGAATTTCAGTAGGGCTGTTAGGGCGCAACTAACCTGCTCGTATCGATCTCACGGATCCGAGGGTCGCGTCCCTGCTTGCACCGAGAATTCACAACGCACTCCAAGGTCCATAGGTTTGAAAGGCTGGTTCTGCAGATTGTGGGTCTTCGTCTAGGATGGAAGGACACTGAAGCCTAGGTACTAGGCACTGTGCGAAAACACAAAGATGCGCGAGCGCGGCTGTCCCGTAGGGCGCAGGACAATACAATGCTAGGTGTCACGTCTCGTCGCCGATTCGAAAAACAGAGAGGCGTCATACCCGTAACAGCCAATAGAATCAATCAAAAGATTTTGATCTACCCTCTAGATTGTGTCTGCTTCTATCAATGCTATACAGTACCTACAAAATGAACAATAAAAATTCAACGAAATAATATTCGATAATTTCGGTACGAAACAATAGGTCATGGTACGGTACCTACATAATGATCTATACTATTATAAAACTGTAAAAAAAAACAAAAACTAAAATTAAAGATATGGATAAACTAAAACGATTCAGATTCCGAAAATCGAGTTTGTCTGTTTATCTGTTTGTTTGTTTGTTCGCGGATCACGCCTAAACTACTGGACCAATTTCAATGAAACTTATACCATTCAGAAGCCCTTATTCCGGATTGAAACATAGGCTATATTTTATTGAAATGGAAGACGTGGATTCTTAGATACAGCTTGACCTCTCTAAACCAAAAGCCGCCTTTGGTACGAGGTTCATCGTATGCTGGTTGTCAGATATTTTGGTGCAAAGCTTCGCAAGCGTACGAAGTCGCGGGTATCACTTCTCAGCTAGTTACCAAATATTTTAGTTGTTTTTTTTCATTGTACTGAACGAATACCTACGTTACAGTGATCTTTGTTAGGTACGTACGTACCTACTTAACCTTCCAAAGATCTTAAAATTAAATTGTCTTTACCTCACGATAAATCATATTATTATTCATGAAACGAGTTATTGATAGTCCTCATCAATCAGACAGTGTGTACTGTTCCTATGCAGATAACGTCACAATAATGGCTGCGGAATATTTCCATGTCTCCTTTGCAGGCTTTGGAGGTGAGCAGAGAGCCTAGTACAAGTTTTGGTGTGTAAATCTGGTGTAAAACGTCGTGACGCCCACTACACCAGTGAGCGCTGATTTGTATGGAGACACTGAGCTGATTCTTTGAGAAGCTTGGTCTACACTAAGCTCGTACTCGCATGTCGAGCTTCACAAAGAATCCGCTCAGTGTCTCCATGGAAATCAGCGCACACCCACACTACACATTTGTCTACTAACCTAATTGCCATAAGCTTACTTTAGTTTATGTGTAGCTTTGTTATTCTTCCTACTTTATGTTATTGTATAAGTTGCTTGTTCCTATAAGCATGCTGTGGTACCCTTTAATTATGGGAACACATTGTTTTATTTCCTTTTAAATTTAGTTTGATTCTTTTAAAAATAAAAATAAAATACACTGAAAACTCGTACTCGTAGGCCCCCACAGCACTGGTCAAACTAAAAGCAAGCAAGCTCGTATGGCTTAGAGGCCAACTCTGGTAACGTAGTCAAAGTGCTTTTATTCAATAAAATCTCACTGATCAGTTTGAATCGTCATTAGGTTTTGCATGGTTGGTATGATTACATTTTTTTATTGAATGTGTTTGAACTAGTTCGTCCTAAGCTTGTTTGTCTTTTAAATATTCAGATATTTTATAGTATGCTTTTAAAAGAAGTCTTTTATTACGTTTTTAAACTTGCCAATCGACAGCTGAGACACATCGCTTGGGATTTTGTTAAAGAAGCGTCCACATTGCCCTTTAAAAGATTTAATAACTATAGTGAGCATAGTGGTGGGAACAGCGAGTTTATTTTTTTTTGCTGATCATAATGATATTTTTTTGAACTAGTGATAGCAACTCTGCTTTTCGATCCGTTGTGGGTTCAAATCCGGTTGTGTACCAAGAGTTTTTCTGTTTAAAAAATAATTTCCATTAGCCCCTAGGCACCGCCCTAGGGAGAGATAGGTTGAATTTCTCATTTATGGTTATTTCCTACATTTAACTAACGGATGTCCGTACGTAGACTCGTATTGTGTAGTCCACATTGTTTAAGGCAAAACCAGAGATAAATTTAATATTGGAAACCATCATTACTTTTTTGTAGGTTTCGTCAGGACCGCGAACTAAACTGTCTAGGTTTCGATAGGACCGCGAACTAAAATGTCTAGGTTTCGTCAGGACGGCGAACTAAAGTGTCTAGGTTTCGTCAGCACTGCGAACTAAGGTGTCTAGGTTTCCGCAACTACCCTAGATATGTCCTTGACATGATTCCGCACTCACATTTGGCTGTCATAGCACTGAGTTGAGTAGGGTCAAATCGATAAGACTGGAACCATGATATTTTATGGTAAGTGTTATTTTATTAGTCTTCTACGGAACCCCAATGGCGTGGTTTTGCAGTAGCATAATTTTGTATAGATCAGCTAGGTTAGGTAAAATAATATTCTTTACGTGAACTTTGTACTTCCCATTTTGTAACATTTTTTATGTCAAAGTAAATAAATTTTCATTTTCATTTAATTTTTGTAGTACGCAGAACGAACACACTAAGCATGCGGGCCACGGGAAATGTGTTAAAATTAGGTACGCTAAGATTTAATTAAGTAAATTATTTGTATTAATTTGACATGCCAAAGTTATGTAATGTAATAAACTGGTTAATAAATGAAATTCAGATATTCAGCTGAATATCCACGGGAAACGTGTACCTATTTTTATAATCCATGTTTATTACAAAATTATTTATAACAAGCAGCCGTCATGTCCAACCACGTGTATTGTCGCTAAAATATTTAAAGTCGAACGGCAGACATTATTTCATAAGGGGGCGCGGACCAAAACTAGGTCACAGAGCTCTGTTAAAAGTTTCCATTGTGTTACAGCCACCTGCTTCCCTCGGCTTAAAACGTTTTTATACGACAGAATGAAAAGGATCACGTTATAAAGCAGTAGGCATTGAAGTGTTATAGTAACCAGGTGTTTTACATCTGACCTAGATGATTTTTTCAAGAGCCAATTTTTACCCCGATGCCCCTGCATAGTAGGCCCCTGCCTACTACGAGTTTTGGTGTGTAGATCTGGTGTAAAACGTCTGACGCCGAGCACAGTAGTGTGCGCTGATTTGTATGGAGACATTGAGCGTATTCTTTGAGAAGCTTGACATGCGAGTACGGGCTGGGTGTAGACCAAGCTTCTCAAAGAATCCGCTCAGTGTCTCCATACAAATCAGGGTACACTACTGTGCTCGGCGTCAGACTTTTACACCAGATTTACACACCAAAACGAGTACCTACTAGGCCCTTATGACGCTGTAATGCCTGGGACTGTACATAGAGTAGGCTTGTAGCATTTATGCCACCCTCTCAGCCTATAGTCCGCTTTATCCACAGGAAAGATAAGATCTATCTAGATATACGCGCGGAGCTGAGTAAGCCGTGATTTCATTCACCACATTTTCAATAAAGATACGGTTCAGGTTAGGCTGGACACAACAAATTGTGGTTTTAGCTTAATTTCTCGAATTTAGTTAACTTATAGAAGCTTCCTATAGTTTTTTTCATTAGTACATAATAATGATATACAGGTTTTTTTGTAAAAATCACCCATTTTTGACGGGCAAGTTTCAAAATCCCATGGGATTTAAAAACCAGCCGTCAGAGCTTTTCATCTTTCTGACATGTCCAGATTGTAATAGATATTATATTTGCTCCGCCGAGCGCGAAATCAATTATTATGTATCCAATGAAAATGCTGTCCTTTGAATATACTCCGTAGCTCTGATCATGACCCGGAAAATATGGCGTAGGGTGGATAACTCGTAAATAACTAAGCACGTTAGTACTTTATAAGGTTAAAGTCGTATGAAACCCCTTTGCAACTTGATAAATCAAATCGTACAGTTACTACAACAACGTTGACGCTAACTATTGCCAAGCAAGTGTACCTACCTAGATATATTGTTTATTTGACATACACACAGAAGTAGTAGTTCTCGCATTTTACGTCTCAAGCCTTGGTCTCGCGATCGTAACGCACAACGCAGAGACCCGCGTTTGCTCCTCGCCGCTGACGCAGACTTCGACGTAACGAAAGACCATACTTGACGTTTTCCATACAATTATGTGCCCGCTGCATGCTGCACAACGCAGCGTTGTGCGTCACGATCGTGAAACCAGCGGCCCTAAGATGCGCACCGCGAGATATTTGTCATGTCGTTCTGTCAAAATGTAAGCATTTTGTACCAGTTTATGAACTATTGCATTATCTGTGGTACCTAATGGTGTCGACAAAACGCGCCATAATGTACACTTTTGACACTTCTTAGTCGTCGTACCTCTCTGAGGACGAGATAATAGTCATGCAGAAATGTCAAAAGTTGAAAATTGAAAGGCGCGGTTTCTCGACAACATTACCACAGATAATGCAATAGTTCCTAAACTGTTGCAAAATGCTTACATTTTGACAGAACGACATGACAAATAACTCGCGGTGCGCATCTTAGGCCCGCAGGCTTCAGAGGGATGGACGCATGATATACAGACACGTCCTCAAAAGGGCGTGCTTTGTGAGGTCTAAAGCTTAAAGGTAGAGGCATCTGTTTAACATCAGCTTGTTCGATTACTTTTTAACAACAAAAAGAAACTTATTTGTTATGTCTATTGTTTCTTTCTCCTTGAATGAAGCCGTTCTCCTGACTATCGATATTTCCCAGCTGATGATGATAATGTTTCTTTTTTGTTTCAGGTATCATCCGAGTGATCCTATCCCAAAATGACAATCTCAAAACGTAGCGTTTCCTAAAACCAAAACATAAACTAATGATTAACCATTAGAGTGTTTAGAGTGGTACCACTCCACCTATGCACAGACAAGCAACACACGTGTTCAGAGATTCACTAAAACTACGGCAAAAGCTCCTGCAAAGAACCACGACCTACTTCAAGGTCGTGGAGTTCGTCAAAAAAGACGCGATACGGTTCTTTACCTATGACTACGAAATTCATCAGTTAATATACTGAGTATGAAACTGTTTTTAGGTTATTATCTTTTAAAAAACCTTGTCAAATTGAAACTGTAAGGACAGTGCCATTAAATAGGATCAAAGATTTAGAAGTTTGAAAAATCCAAGATGGCGGCGAAAGCTGAACCGATTGGTCCGAGAAACGGGCACGAATTGGCGCCTTTGACAACACGCGCTGATGGCAGCGAAAGGCCTCATGGAGTGACCATAGTCCTCCAAGGGTCAAGAGGATCCTTGCAAAGAGATGCCCCCGATGAAGATAGGGCTGCCTGGTCTGGGAAACTGCAGTTCTTCTTGTCTATTATTGGATATTCTGTTGGACTCGGGAATATCTGGCGGTTTCCGTATCTGTGCCAGCAAAATGGCGGAGGTAAGACTTCGAGTCAAAACTTTTTATTTCTGTTCTTGTCTTTGGGAAGTTTTTTATATAAATTCTGGCGTGGGTAGTTTATATTTATGGTTTAACTTTTTAAGGGCTTTTAATGTATTTAATTTGATAGCACAGCCTATATCAAGCACTCTACTTAATTGCTTAAGCTAAACTAAATTGTGTTCTTTATTAATTAATCAAACTAAAATATGGGTGGGTTTAGTCTAGTTTATTCTTAGATCTATGGTCAGTTATGACGTCATCGGTCAAAGCCTCTTGTCACTCCTTCCGATAGGTCAAGTTAGACAAGTTATCCTGCCCAACCTTTATTGACCACCATAACTAGAACTTAATCACTGCTTACGTAAAGATCTCCGAGGTTAGCTACGGTGCTACGGCGTAGCAGCTCGTAGCGCGATCGATAATGCCCTCCTCAGACGAGACAGCTAAAAATAGATCTTACGTGGTCGTAATAGGGTGTTGAATAATTGCTTGTTTGAATAGCGAAGCAGTGGAAAGTTACTATTTTCAAACACACTGATGATTGGTCCGATTACAATTCGTCGTGTTTAGATATTGTTTGGTTTGAGTTGGTTTAAACTTGAATTCTTCAATTTGATGTTTTGATTTTTTGAAAAGATATGAAATAAGTCGCACGACAGAAACCACTTACAAATCCGATCCATATCGAAAAATATTTGATATTATCTCCGCACATCGCTAAGAATTTAATCGGTTAGTAAAAGCTGAAATAAATTTCGACCGAAAAAATTAAGGGGTGTTATAAGTTTATCAGCATTGTGTGTCGGTTTTTCTGTTCGTTTGTCTGTTGGGCTCCGATTTGAATGCGGATTTTATTGTAAGAGAGGTGATTTATCTGGGATGGTGCTAAATACATGTTTAGTGATAATTGGTGAAGCCGCATCCAAGTTAGGTACTACCATGGATTAAATATAATTGATCGAGTGAGCGAAGCGAACGAAGATCTTACTGACAACTTGGGCAAAAATGCTTTGCATGTTTGTTCGTCGAGATCTTTTGAACCGCTTATCCGATCTTCACAGAATTTTGTAGGAATACGGATAGTTTTACTGGTTAGAAAAATAAAGTAAATCGGTCAAGGGGTTGGAAAGTTTTGAGGTTCCAAAGGGAGTAAAAAAAAAAGTCGTACCAAAAAATCTAATGGGATGTCATATGATAGGGCTTTGCTTAGACATTCCAAAACCGGTCCAATTTTTATTCTAGGTTAAATAGTTTTTGAGTTGTTGTAAAAATTGTTATTTATCGGCCTTATTCCGTTTGGACCCTCGTATCTTTACAACCTTTTGACCGACCACGAGATCTTAGTTCGGGGCGAACTACTAGTTATAAGGTACTAGGATATTCACCAGCTTTGAAAACCAGTATTGAGAAAATGTCAACTGAATGATTGCCGTTAAATGAAAACCATTTAATCAATCATTTGTTTCCAGGAGCCTTCCTCATCCCGTTCCTCATCATGCTGATTCTGGAAGGCATCCCTCTCTTCCTGATCGAGATGGCGATAGGCCAGAAAATGCGACTGGGTTCCCTCGGCGTGTGGAACACCATTCATCCATGGCTCGGGGGCATTGGCATCTCCAGCTGTATAGTCACACTCTTCGTGGCTCTCTACTACAATGTTATCATAACCTGGGTTTTCTTCTACCTGTTCAACAGTATTCGAGTGAGTATATAGAGCAGCAGATGCGACTGGGTTCCCTTGGAACACCGTACCAAATCTATACTTTCCATTACTTCCAGTAGTTTATTTTTCTCAATGGCGCAAAGCGTTGGAAATACGACTCAGTTAGGTACACAAGGTTATCATTATGTGCATGTTTTTAAACCAATATAACAGCAATCGAGTTGAGTTAAGACTGCATAATATTAGTGTACTTTTATCACTTCTGCGGTAACTTGAGAAAAAAATACAGAGTTCAGTAGGAAGATATGAGTTTACAAGTATGTGTTTTGGATTTTTTCTTTGCTCGCATTCTTTTATGTAAGATCAGTACTCATGGCTCTGTCGGTAGTAGCTCTGCCTTCTGTGCTGTGCGTCGTGGGTTCGATCCCCACCGAGAACAAACATTTGTGTGCGGCAAACAGATGTTTGTTCTGTGTCTGGGTGTTACTATGTATTATAAGTATGTATTTACAAAAAAAAGTATATAAGTATTATATCAGCAATCTAGTTCTCATAGTACAAGCTCTGCTTAGTTTGGGACTAGAGAGCTTTGTGTAATGTCCAAGAATATTTATTTATTTATTTAGTATACTACGCGATCAGTAACGTGTCATACATTACACAATCTGCTTGTGCTTGAAGAAAGAAAGCTTTGTTTTCACAAATGCCTTTTGGTTTACATTTTGCACTTACACTATCTCAAAACAGATATTACGCGATCAATAGATAATGATGGTCTTGAGTCTCTACTGGGTTTTATGCCACATAATATATATCTATTATTATTTATACATCATCATCATCATCAACCTATATCGGTCCACTGCTGGACGACCTTCCCAAGACGCGCACTGACCCCGGTCTTTGTCTCTTCTCATCCAGTGTTTGCCAGATACATGTCTCAGATTGTCACCCCACCTAGCCGGAGGGACCTATTATTTATACGCTGCTCTGTAAAATATCTACCTATCTAAACTTGAAAAAATTGTAAGCCTGATAGAGCAGGAAGCTCATAGGTACTGATTGTCTGAGTAAATGTAATTTTGTATGATAGTTGGTTACCCATTATTAGTACTAGCAATGTCGGCCATAATCATATACCCAGGTACTATAATCAAATGATTGAAGTGCTATTGTATACGATATTACAATACGATGTACCTACAGTTGATGCAGTATGTTTGCTAATTATGTACCTACTGAAGTAGGAACGACTGTAACTATCTAATGTATAGAGCAAATACACCAAACTCTATTTTGCAAAGCAAAATAAGTATAGATAAGTATAGATAAGTAATATAAAAGTACGAGACAGAGTAGGTAATAGTCGTAATAGGTATAATCAATCACTCTGATATAAATCGACATATTACATTCGTAGTATACAGTTTGACCTAGTTTTGATCGTTGTGCTATATTCATCTTGAGAAGCCACTGAAATGTAGTTTATATTAAACTGACCATTACACGGACACATTAAACTTAGGTACAGCTACCTATTGTATTTAAAATACAGTCAGTTTTAGCTACTAATACCTACCGCTTTCTACACGAAAGTATTGATTTTTAGGATTAATTTGCGTTTACTTGGAGTGATCATAGATTTATTATCTTCTTCATATAAAATATAAGCATATTAAGCTGCTACATTGTACCAATTTCCCACATTCCCTTTTAGTTTATGCTTAGTAGTAACAACGCTTACGTGGTCTAGCGTTTCAAATCTATACGCCCGTCTTTGATACAGGGCTTGATCTTTGCGTATCTGTTTCATAGTCCCCTTTTGCAGCTCACAGCAGACCAGCTGCCCTGGGCCCACTGTCCAGAGAATGGCACAGCAGCTGTGGAATGCAACAAGGCCTCAGCCACTGTGTATTATTGGTACCGCGAGGCGCTTGATGCGTCTCCCAATATTGAAACTCCCGGCGTACCACGGTGGTGGATCGTCTGCTATCTGCTGTTAGCTTGGATCATCGTCTTCTTTATTGTGATGAAGGGCATCCAGAGCAGTGGCAAGGTTAGATATTATCCTGCGTGCTAATAGGTATGTCTTTAAAGAAAGCATGGTCCAAGAAAACAAGGTCTGACATTCCGAGATCTTCCCTTGCCTACATCACTGTCCAGTTGCCATTCTATTGCAACAAATTATGGAAGTTGGCAGATATGACGTAGGCAAGGGAAAACCCACGTGGCCATTGTTTCTCGGAGTGTCATACCTTGTTTTCTTATACCATGAGAGAAAGGTTGTAGCCAGTGGGCTGCACGATGTAAAGCGTGTTCCTTAGCATGGTAAAGTAAATAGAGAGCAAGGCAAGCTTATAGGTTGTCTGGAAGAGATCGCTTATAGCGATAAGGCCGCCCATTGTACAGTGATTTTTATGTTATTTCGTGTACTTATGCAATTTCTCTTTGTGTACAATAAAGTGTTTAAATATCTATCTATTTTCGTATGGAGTGGTCTTATTAAGATTTGTTTGACACATTGAATCTTTGTCAAAAACGCACCTGCTGCCCGCTCATATATAACCTATTATCAAATGCTCTAAAGATATTCTTTATTTGAACATTTTAAAGTTCTTGACGGACTTTCGTATTTATAAACAGAGACTGAATAGTCCGTCAAACGGTTCCAAGGAGCATTCACCCAGCGCTTGAATCCACCTCTAGAGGAGCCTCTACACCGTTTATGATTTCGAGGGTAAATGTCCTATCCTCAACGTAACCACTATCTTCGTTTCCAGGTGGTATACTTCACGTCTCTGTTCCCATACGCTGTTCTCACAATATTCTTCGTGCGCGGGATTACTCTTCCAGGGTCTACCGACGGGATCATCCATATGTACAAGCCTAAGGTGAGGCACAACTTCTTTTTCAGTTTACATCTTTAGCATAGTTTTTTCTTGATCTTCTATATTCGTATATTTAGAAATCATCACAAGAAAGTAATCATCGTTACTCTTGAAGAATAAATTAAATTATAGTAAGGTTATTAATAGAGGATAAAGATATTTGAGAGGTAAGTCTTAGAATTAACGTGACAATACACCGTACACGTACCTATTGTTTTTTCAGTTCTACACGTGTATACATTTACGCCCAAACTTTTGTTTTTGCATGCCAATGCGGAGGCGTTCCACGTTGAGCACCAATCGCTCGAGCACCAACGTTTTCTACTTAGAGCACCAATCTAAACAATCGATCGGTGCTCGCTGTGGAATTTTGTATATGCTCCAGCAATCAGTGCTTTGATTCTGGGTGCTCTAAATGGAATGCCTAAATGTGAAACTCCTCATATTTTGAATTGTTTCCAGTTTATATGTTTTCTAATAATACCTACTTAACTTACCTTATCATAGCCACCGGTCTCCGAGTATATTTCCTTTTCTTTGGATTTCTTCTCATCAATCTCGTCGATCAGCCGCAGCCGCTGTCCTGATAACCAAAAAATATTGATCACAAAATAACATAAAAAAACTTTTAAAAATGTCATTTATATTGCGATACATGGATCGCAGAATATTTACATTGATTGATTAAAGACAGAAAGAACACCATAGAGTTTTCACCAGAGACCATGATGACACCATTTTGGTAGGCACCACAATATTTTGCCTTTACTCAGTAGGGTCTCATGGTGAGTAGAATGAAGAAACGAAATCAAGCGAAGGCTATTGAAGGGCTTTGTCGATAAGTGATGAGATGGGATGGGAGATACCGTTCACCTAATGGACACAATCTGTGCGTTCCTTCTACCAAAGAAAAGACCATTCTTTTGCATAAAAAGACAGAAATAGATTAGCAGGCTTGCGGTAACCACGTGGTACGCAAACGCTTACAGGACCCGACGTATAACACTTAATAGTACCACAAGATGAGCAAGCTGGTAACTAGTGTTGATAAACTCGAGAAGTTAGGTAACATGGGTTTAATAGCATTGATTTACAATATTTTAAATATAAGAAATATACGAAAAAAATGATTGGTAGGGACGTGCGTCTAGCGCGATGGTTGTTGTGTGCAAGATGGCTGATGAGAGGGCGCCACCGAGCTGAAGACCATGGCCTGCGCTCGGATGATAGCAGCAGGTCATTGGTATGAAGTTGGCGTTAACAACTAGAAATTACAAAAGTCCTCCTTTTACAGTTGGAGAAACTCTTAGACCCGACAGTCTGGTTGGACGCAGCCACTCAAGTATTCTACTCCTTCGGCCTTGCATTCGGATCTCTCATCGCATTCGGCTCCTACAACCCTCCGAATAACAACTGCGTACGAGATGTGCTACTGGTGTCTGTGTGTAACGCGCTGACTGCTATCTACGCGTCTGTCGTCATCTTCAGTATCCTTGGCTTCAAGGCTTTTACTATGGTAGAGGCGTGTATTACCAAGTAAGTTGTTTCTTTATTTGTTTTGATGTCGCTGAAGGCACACCATCGTGAAGAAACCTGCGATTATGGCCGATTCTACATTTTTAACCGTCTTTCCGACTTCTCTTAAAGCCAGCCTGACCAGAGTGACCAGCCGTCAGCTTGGTCTGAGGCATTCGTGTTATTGATACCTATAGGCCTGTTCAGGAATCTTATGCTCAACACAACTCAACCACGAAAACATAATTTTTTTATTAAAAAATCTTTTTAATGCACCAGACGCACGTATTAGTGAAAAGCAGAGTTTTGAGATATACCTATCTAGGTAATTAATTAATTACCTAAGGGAGCTATATGTTGAAGAAAAAAGCTTTTTGAAATATTGCCAAGATAGACACTCCGCAAAATCAGCAATTTGCCAACAGGCCGAAATGAGAGCCGCAAATTGAAATGCGCCGGTGCCAAGTTTCTGCTACATGAGCCTATTCTTTCAAATTGCCGCTAGTTTCTGCGCTTTTCATTATTAATTCCATTAGTAAAATTACCTTATTCATCAGAGATTCCTCTTTTTACACGCTTTATATTAGCTTCACTTGTATGTTTGTTTGTAACCGACTCCTTTGGGCGCGATTTTGACCCACTTTAAATGGCCAGATTTCATTCAAACCATGTAGATTTATCCAGGATCGATGACAATACAGTAGGTAATTTGTAACATTATTAGTCAGTTAAATTCATGAAATGTATCCTGTTACTGTATTCTAGGCATCTATTGTTATTTTCGATTCGCTTCGTTGTTGGTAGAGTTTCGAAGAGTTGCGTGTCTGAAATGTCTATCAATTAATTAGACCATCGCTAATAGTTCTATTTACGATCTATATTTTGTACAAATTTGCATTGCGATGGCGTAGATAGGCTTAATAAAATGGAATGTGTGCAATTGATTTGTTTATGAGTTTATATTTTGCATTGTCAAGTGCACGAATCACACGCCTTGAAGCCTGCAAATCTTCGCCATTATTAGCATACAAGAGTACCTAGGTTAAGTACAATATTGAAATCGTAACTCTTGTGATATCATTAAAATCCTTGAGAGGTAGGTTTTTAATCTCCATATTATTACGAATTTCGTATTACTAGGAATCTAGTAATGAAGCATGCAAAGTAAATAACGCAAAATTCATAGAATTTATCGATTTGCACTAGCGTGACAAAAGTTCATTAGATTGTGAACTTGACTCTTTATTTCCAGAAGGACAGAAAACTTTTGATTTAGTTTGTGGTAAATGCTTTTACTAGTTCCTTTCTTCAGTGAATACAGTTATTAATATTTCAACATTTTTAGGAAATAAAATCACTGAATGTAATTATGCAAAATTTCAAACTTCACCAGTTCACCTCTAACTATAATTTATTTATTTATTTATTGCATACATGGTTTATATATATAGCTTAGGTCTTATTTAGCTAAAAGGACAGTCATGTACCCTGTGAGGGCGCAGCAATTGTACTAAAGTAGATAGCAGTAGTCAATTTTGATCCAAACAGTTTTTCCGACCAATAAATATGCGTTTATATTTTTATCTTTTTGCACATTTGTTGCTATTTGCTCCTTAAGGCCTTACTCAATCTCCTTATCGCTCAAAGCGATAGGGCCGCCCATTGTATTTTCTTTCTTGTATGTAATTCATCTTTTGTTTATTTAATAAACTTTTTATCTGTCTAATGGGCAAATACTCAACCGCCATTCAAACCCCACTCAATTTAAGTCCCGCTTAAATGATTGCCATCTCTTACAAATGAGTAATGTCAAACAGAGGCAGAGCACCACTTATAATTTTAAGTGGTGCTCAAATTTTGAATGACGTTTGAGTATTTCAGCCTAAGTTTTATCGAAGTACCAGTATACCTACCTGACACCTAATTTGTAATGATTTTTATTATTAGTTATATTATATGATTATTTTTGTAAAATTGATTTATCTATAAGTGCCTACTTTTATTATGTAGAATATAATGCACTATTTCTATACTTAAGACCTAATCTGTAACATATATTCTTGCAAATAAACATATCTTATCTTATGAGTACCTATTGGGTTTGACCATAAGTATAGACATGGTCTTCTGATTCTTTCCCATCAGCAAGTGAAAGAAAATTTTCACTTTCCAGAGAGATAAAAATCCTAACCGACGCCCACGTCCCTGGCTTCAATCTGAGCACGACCGCAGAGTACTATAAAGAGGAGTACCCTAAGTTGCTGGAAGCTAATGGAACCCTGGTGCACATGCTGAACCTAACAGGCTGCAGCATGGGCCGACAACTTAATGAGGTAAGCAAAAATTTCCTTCTAAATGGTCTTTGAAATCTATACTATTATAAAACTAAAAAAGCCGAAAACTAAAATTAAAGACTAAATAAATTATTTTCATTCCGAAAATCGAGTTTGTCTGTTTATCAATTTGTTTGTTGTATCTTAAATTTTGTTCGGAATTTCACAATTCCCAAATCTCCCGGTAGAGGCGCTTATCCGGTTTTCATACAAAATTTCTCGCTTTGCGAATGTGTTTGCGTGTGCTATACTAGATAGAGTCGAAAGTCAAAACAAATGCACAGAATTGGGGCTCCAGTGGGCCTAAGATGCGCACCGCGAGATATTTGTCATGTCGTTCTGTCAAAATGTAAGTATTTTGTACCAGTTTAGGAACTATTGCATTATCTGTGCTAATGTTGTCGAGAAACCGCGCCTTTGAATCTTCAACTTTTGACATTTCTGCATGACTATTATCTCGTCCTCAGAGAGGTACGACGACTAACAAGTGTCAAAGTGTACATTATGGCGCGTTTTGTCGACACCATTAGGTACCACAGATAATGCAATAGTTCCTAAACTGGTACAAAATGCTTACATTTTGACAGAACGACATGACAAATATCTCGCGGTGCGCATCTTAGGCCCGCAGGCATTGGTTTAACTTATAAAATGTGCTTTATTCCAGGCCGCAGAAGGCACAGGACTGGCTTTTATAGTCTTCACCCAAGCTATCCTGAAACTAACTCCAGCACCGTTCTGGTCAATTATATTCTTCCTGATGCTGTTGTCGCTGGGCCTGGGTAGTCAGATCGGAATTATGGAAGGAATGCTGTGTACCATCTTTGATATTGATATCTTCAAGCGCGTTAGCAAGCCCGTTTTGACTGGTTGGTATTAGTTTCATTTATTTATTTGATTACTTGCTGCACCCGCAGACTTCGTACTGCCTCAATTTTCATTTTCAATTTCAACAACTTTGATATTTATTCACCTTTTAAACCTTTTCTGGACTTCCATAAATAATTCAAGACCAAAATTAGCCAAATCGGTCCAGCCGTTCTCGAGTTTTAGCGAGACTAACGAACAGCAATTGAATTTTATATATAAGAAAGATTCAGCCGCTACTGTCCCACTGCAGGGCAAAGGCCTCCCTGCCCTCTTTCCACTCTTCGCGATTTAACGCCGTGACAGACCATTAGGTAGTTGATTAGTTTCATTACACAATTATTTGTCCTGAATGGGTATTTGGGTATACATGTTAAAACCACTCGTAGCAAGCAGAGCTACTAAGTCTATTAAGTAGTTATAGTATGTAGGTATGTTATAAAAGTTGCGCGTTATTTAGGTCAGTATATGTTATTTCAGTTATACATTATATTCCAAACTTTTGTATAAGTACACAGCCGTCTTTCCGATTTTATCTATCCTCTCCATCCAAAGATTGTCTGCAAGAGATCGGTTTTAGCGACAAGGCCCATTATACTCAATAAAATAAATTGTTTGTCCTTGTATCTATACAATTTTACTTAGTTATTTATCTAATTTTGAAAGTCGTTTTTGGCTATTTGCTTGAAAATTAAGATTCGCATTCATTATTCCTAAGAGATGTGAATTTTGTTACTCAATAAAAAAAAAAAAAACTGTTTATAATACAATGATAACCACATACCTGTGTTTCCAGGTATAGTCTGCACATTCTGTTTCTTCGTGGGCTTGATCTTCACAACCGGCGCTGGAGAGTATTGGCTGAAGATGTTTGACTCCTTCGCTGGAACCATCGGCCTGGTTGTGGTGGCTCTTCTCGAGATGGTCTCTGTTGTATACATCTATGGACACGAGAGGTGAGGGTTAGCGTGCATTTTCACCAGAGCTAAGCTTAGCTACGTTGCTAAGGATGTGTTTGACATCCACCAATAGGAATTGTTTAATTGTGAAAACTAATAAGTTTAAAAAACTGGAAAAACAGACTTCAATTTGATACGCCTTCATCATCAAATGATGATGATGATTATAGCAATTCATGGGACTGACTGTTCTATTGATCGTAAACGCCACAACAACGTCACAGGAAAGCAAAATACGCAATGCCGTGTACGTGAATGTTGTGTTTTTTCGAGTTATTCTTATTTAATTACCAAATTACTGAATCGATTTTGATAAAAAAATTATGGGACCAATCTGGAAGCATACCCTTTCAGATAAAAAAAGAATAGGTTCATAAATGACGGAGTTCTGAGGTAACAAACATAAAAAATAAAAATAAAATGCAACCGAATTCAGAACCTCCTCCTTTTTTGAAGTCGGTTAAAAACACAACAAAACTACTAACCTATGTTTTGTTCCAGGTTCACAAACGACATCTACGAGATGACTGGCTACCGTCCCGGGATCTACTGGCAGGTGACGTGGCGTTACGTGGGTCCGTTCATCGTGTCCTGCATCCTTCTCTCTTCGCTTATCTTCATGCTGATCAATCCTCCGACTTACGGCGCTTGGGATGCTAATGAGGTCAGGGTTTTATAAAAAATCTACTTGTTTTAGCCTACGGCAATGATACCTTACCCTACGACTGTCTGTCGTGACTTAGCTGGTTCTTAGGATCCTTTGCTATCTAGCTTATCATTGAGAATACTGGTAAAAGGTCAGATTATTTTTCACGCACTCGTGTTGGTTCCGTTGAAAATGTTATTCATATTACTGAACTCCATTTAAAAGAATAATAATTTCCCATTGGAAGGAAGTTGTACTCCTAAACACAAAACTTTAATTCCACTAAAGCAAGCTAGTATAAGTTAGTGGCCAACTCTAGTGACGGAGGGCCTTATTGCTTGTTGAATCAAAGCTTAGCTCTGTCACTGTTTGAAATTACCTGTTAGTTGTAGGTGACAACAATAATTTAAACTGCTGAATAAAGTTATGCAGCGATCGTAAGTAAGGGGGGGGGGAGTTTTTAGGCCACCTTAAGGCCTCCGTCATGGCTTAACAACTGCTAGAGCGGGGACCGACAGTTTAACGTGCCCTCCGAACCCCGTAGCGCTTAGGTGTAAATGCCACTAACGGTCACCCATCCAGATAGTGACCGCGCAGAGCGTCGCTTAACTTAGATAATCGGTGAAGATCGACTAAGCAAGCCTAGCCACGAGCGCTTCAGCATCCCACTAAAATATTCAGTTCCGCAAAAGTCGCGTGAATTCATGAATTTTCTTATGCCGTTTGTAGACGACGCGCCTCGCGAACCTGAAATACTAAAATAAATAAATAAATAATAAATATTCACGGACACTTAACACAACGCCTTCTAGTCCCAAACTAAGCAAAGCTTGTACGATGGGAACTAGATGGCTGATAGAATACATACATATTTTTTTTTTGTAAATACATACTAATAATACATAGAAACACCCAGACACAGAACAAACATCTATGTTTACAAACACAAATGTTTGTTCTCGGTGGGGATCGAACCCACGACCCACAGCACGGAAGGCAGAGCTACTACCGACTGGGCCATGACGCCTGTCAAAAAAAATATAAAAAAAATATAATATTATAGAATTAAGTATTCCGAAATGTTTGTACCTACCTTATTTTGACAATAAAGTGGAGACTAGCCGCAGATACAAGGCCCAATTAGTTGGATTGTGAACCGCGAACGTACTCGGCCGTGTCTACGCGCAATCGCTCGGTACCTACCTCTCCAATATTCCTTTATAGAGTATTTTAAAACCCCACGACCTGTTCACCACTCCACGCTCCTATCGGCTACACCGTTTTTCCAGGGAAGAGTGGTGAAGACTCCATACCCGTCCTGGGTCCTCGGCATTGCTGTCGCCATGATCTTAGCCGGAGTGTTGCCCATACCTGTGGTGTTGCTACTCCGTCGCTTCCAATGTCTGGCCTTTGATGTGGACATCCACCAGGGTTCTATCAGGAGAATCGAGACAACCGTGTCCACTAAGGAGATGATGAGCGATCAGGATGTAAGTAGATTTTATACCACAAGATATTGATTTGGAGATTATATACCTATTAATTTTGTGGACAGATATTATTTTGAATCATTGTGCAAACTTACTAAATATTGTATACATAACGTTAACAACATAACCATTCTAGTGCTAAACATAACAATTTTTAATTTTTATTTAACCTGTATCGTCGCTTTGCTGGGCAAAGGTCTCCCCCAAAGAATTATTAGTAACATAATTATTGTTTTAGAACACTTCACTAAATAATTTCAAGGCTAAACTACAACGCTAAAACTAAACTCTAACACTAAGTTCTACTAATAAAACTAACTTTTAAAACTAAGTTCTACTAAATTTTAACTAAGTATACCGCTAGTAACTAAGTAGGCTAAGTACTGCTATAATAGATTGGTGAAAAATTTCAATACACAGCTTAATATATCTTTACTAATTCATACTGATGACATTTTATACAGAATAAACCTCTTGTATGAAGTCTTAAAGATCTTGACCTATACTGAAGGTTAAGGGTGTTTTTTTCAATCATTCAAACTTTACTGCCGCTGGGGTATAAGATTCTCGAATAGCGACCACGAACTGAAAACTGAAGTGTAGCATAGCCCACTAGAACAACAATGTTAGTATTGCGGGAATTCGATTCTATTTTTGGGAAGGGAATGTTCAAAAATGAATTTCTATATGCTAATATGATGATGATTTAAAATTTAAACAACCTAATAAAAATGAAAGTTAACAAATCAAAGACTCGAATGAAATGGTGAAATACTTAATTCATTAATTTTACTGATCGCGAAATGTCTACTTAATTTATACTTACTAATCCACTATAGGTTTTATGCTTCACAGTTTGGAGTTAGAAATACTAATATTCTCATCTAAGTCGAGCCACTAATGTTATCATTTAAATTCAGCTAACACTAATGTTATCATCTAAGTTCAGCTAACACTAATATTCTCATCTAAGTCCAGCTAACACTAATATTCTCATCTAATTCCAGCTAACACTAATGTTATCATTTAAGTTCAGCTAACACTAATGTTATCATCTAAGTTCAGCTAACACTAATATTCTCATCTAAGTCCAGCTAACACTAATATTCTCATCTAATTCCAGCTAACACTAATGTTATCATTTAAGTTCAGCTAACACTAATGTTATCATCTAAGTTCAGCTAACACTAATATTCTCATCTAAGTCCAGCTAACACTAATATTCTCATCTAATTCCAGCTAACACTAATGCTCTCATCTAAGTCCAACTAACACTAATGCTCTCATCTAAGTCCAGCTAACACTAATATTCTCATCTAAGTCCAACTGACACTAATATTCTCATCTAAGTCCAGCTAACACTAATATTCTCATTTAAGTCCAGCTAACACTAATATTCTCATCTAAGTCCAGCTAACACTAATATTCTCATCTAAGTCCAGCGGACACTAATATTCTCATCTAAATCAAGCTAACCCACTAATATTCTCATCTAAGTCCAGCTAACTCACTAATATTCTCATCTAAGTCCAGCTAACCCACTAATCTACAGGTGCTGTCGCCGGAGTCAGCGCCGCCGGCTCAGCTCGCCGCAGAGGCGGCCGCCACTAGGTTCACTATCGGTGACTTCGATGTAAGACGTTCGGTATTACAATATTGTCTTGTGATTTTTAAGTCGCATCCACACTGTCTTGCAAGTTCAAGACTTTGGCTGAAAAGAAGTTTATATAGGTCTGTGTTTTAAGGGTATGCGAAAATTTGTATTCTTAATATGTCCCAAGTGTTTTGTAAATAAGAGCATGGGTAAAAACTAGCTCCTGAAGCTGTTTAATCTTAAAACATGCTTGTTTAATAATATACGATTAGGGCTTAAAACATCTTTAAATAGTTCATTATTATTGTCTTAATATATTAGTTAATTCAGTCAATTTTTTATATATTATTAGTCAGTTCAGTCAAATTTCAAATATTATTAGTCAGTTCAGTCAAATTTAAAATATTAAAAGTCAGTTTAGTCGTATTTAAAATCTTATTAGTTAATTCAGTTAAGTTTAAAATATTATTAGTCAGTTCAGTCAAGTTTAAAATATTTATAGTCAGTTTAGTCATGTTTAAAATATTTATAGTCAGTTTAGTCAAGTGTAAAATATTTATAGTCAGTTTAGTCAGGGTTAAAATATTTATAGTCAGTTTAGTCAAGTTTGAGATATTATGAGTCAGTTCAATTTTGAAAATATTATTAGTCAGTTCAGTCAAATTTTAAATATTATTGGACAGTAAAACTTTAAACATTATTGGTACAGTCAAATTTTATAAGGATTTATAATTATTTACTACCTCTGGTTATTACTAAAATGCGTATTTGTAGATGGTGTGTTTGATGTGTTGTAAATACCTTAAATCCAATGCCTATAGGGTGTGGACAGCAGCGAGGAGAGGGCCAGCAAGCGTCTATCCACCAGCATCGCCCGCCGTTCCAAGAAATAAATGTTTGTCTTGATCTCTTTCACTGTAGAGTTTAGGCGAAGCATGGCATATTTTTCTGTTTTCTTTTCAAGTTTCAGTTTTCAGTTTTCTTTTTTTTTTGCAAACATTAGACTGCAATCTCGAAGGGATTATGCTGTCTATAGTGCACGGTTACCTGGAAGAGTCATCTTTAATGTTATTAATTGGTTTCAACAAATAATAATCACATTATTATTTGTTGAAACCAAGATTTTCGGGCATCTTTTTTTGCACTAATATTATGTGCTGAAAATTTTTGGCAACTTTTAAAGAAAACCTTAGTTTTTAGATTTTTTATGCTGAAAATAAAGTTATTACTATCGTAGGTATCTTTTTTTAAAACCTGTTTATTTACGATTTAAAGTAGCATTTCAATAGTTAGTATGTGGTTTGTCAATGCTTCGCTTAGGCCACCTCAGATTTTCTTCATTTCTATTTAACGCTTTTAACGTGTCTTTTCAGCTTCGTTGTTTCTTGGTGCATGGTCTTTTGTTTTTTTTCTGCACCTCGTTGTTTTCTGTATTGTACCACAGATAAACATAGCACTAAGTTAGGTTTGAACTCTTCCGTCTTACTTTTATATTTTGATCACCACATGATTTAATTTATTATTTTTTCATTCATATTTTTACAGAGGATTTTAACATTTTCTTATGTAACACTTCAGTTATTTCTATTTATATATGCAGACGTTTTTGTGCTCCACTAAATATTTATAGTTTTTAATCTATTTTTTCAGTCATCAGAATCAGAGGGCGAAGTGCGCACGTCAGCACACTTCGAAGACTCGAGCAGCGATGATGAAGAAATTCTTAATACAAAAAGCACAAACGCTACTAACGCCGCGGCGCGCCGGCTTGCAATGAAGCCCATTGGCTACAAGCAACATTTCAAAATGGACGTCATCGATTGACCGTTACTTTTAATTTAGGACATTTGAATAGAATGTTGATATCGTGACATTAGGACTATGATTAGGTTTTAATGATTAATGGTAATAATGAATCCTCATTTTGATATTGTCTAATCAAAAACACGAACAAAACCTAATACAAAAATAGATTATTTTAGTCAAGTTGAATATGAAATCCATCCTGCAAACCGATCACAAAAAAAAACACCAATCTACTTCTATTTATCTAAAAAGACAATATCTAAAAGCTACTTTAATTAATATAGACGTAAGTTGTTGACGATTTTTATAGAGCTGTTATCCCAGCACACAGATTAAGCTCAATTTTGATAGTGAGAAAGTTGAGAACTGAGCACGATGCGATTAGGAATTAATTAAGAGAATGTGGGATTGTTTCCAGGGCTGCAGGCAGCGCAAATCTTTGGGTAGATCCTAAACAGCGATAAATTCACTGAAAATCTTATGAAATGTAGGTAAATGGTAGAATGGTGTATGAAGGAGCTTGGAAATCTGTGTGTAATAAAACTAGCTTAAATTTAAGTGCATATTAGAAACTAGAATTGTCGATGATCTCGTCACAGAATGGACAAGGCCGAATTGAGAAAACAAGCATCAGTTAATTCGCTATGGCAGTCTGTAAGACCGTCGCCTGTCGACGTAGCGAGAATTGCAAGTCACATATAGGCTGGAAGGCAATAGCACTTTTAATTTTAGATAGCGGACGAAAACAATGCAACGTCTAGCTTAGGTTAAAGTTATTAAATAGTTTTAGGTAAGATGATTTACTATAGTTATGTATAAGCATAATGCCAAATCAAAGTTAATCATGAAATTATAATGTAACATTATGTTTATGCGAAACTATATCAGTATAAGTATTTTATTTTGTCAGATACCAAATTAAAATTACTCGAAATAGGTCTTAACTTAATGCAGGCATGCTAGTCATTAATTTAGAATAGAATTAGTTCCACGCGTAGAACGCACCGTCAGGCAGCCGGGGCAGACTTACGATATCCAAAATTTGCAAAATCTACAAAAATATTGCCAAACTTTTAGGTCTTTGGCAAAAAAATTTACCTATAACCGGATTTTCTATATGGTAAGTGTTTTCGACTAAAAATTCAGATTAAGGTTCAGGTTAGCTTAGAACAAACAAATGAAAATAGGTAGGAAAGTGCAAGAGGACTATATGTATTGGAAAACGAGAAAGTTTTGCAAACCTAATAGGTCTTAAAGTAGTCTGCCCTTTCCGTCACTGCGTCGTGAAGTGAAAACAAATAAATTCCCAAAAATTTGCTGTAAAGTACACAGAAGTTACTTTCTGAAAGGAAGCTGTTTTGGAAAAAATATGAAGCTTTTATGAATGAAATCTTTTGGATACGATTTAGTGAGATTTACGTAAATTGTTAGTAATATTATTTTTATGCGATGTCTGACATCACAATTTTTGTTGCTTTGCTTATATTTATTTTTAATTAATTTATCTATCTTGTTTAAAAACATTAAAAGGTTAAAAAATAATATATTTGAGTCCACTTTTTACTGGTTTATGTTTATTATGCACTCGCAGCGCCTCGCGGTTTCACCCGCGTAATTCCCGTTCCCGTGGGAATTCCGGGATAAAATATAGCCTATGTTCATCAGGGATAATGTAGGATTCTAATGGTAAAAGAATTTTTTTAATCGGTCCAGTAGTTTCGGAGCCTATTCAATTCATACAAACAAACAAACAAACAAAAAATCAAACCTTTCCTCTTTATAATATTTTATTTGTTATGCATAAAGTAATGAAACAAATAAGTGAATTTTTTGAATGTTTGAATTGCTAAATTTTAATCCGTAAGTCAATTACTAAATACCTACAATTTAATTACTAAACACCTACATACATCACGTATGTAAAAATATACGTAAATTATCACATTTAACTTTTTATTACTAATCAAATCTGTTTAACATTTCATATTTAGATGTCCCGTTGATAAAATGAAAATTGTTAAAATAGGCATCATAGTATGTAGGTCGTTATAGACACCTATCTTACCTAATAGCACAGATCATATAATACTACAGGTACCTACATAATAAAATGAGGAGAACTACAAAGAAGAATGCAAAAAAGTATCCAATAACCTAAATGATACAGATTTGGTTATTTACACCAAAAATTCTCCTAAGGCCAGTTTGCCTTATTCCTAACCCAATTTTCCTATATTTTAGACTCATTATTCATAAAGCTTAGTAGGTAATTTTTTTAAAGATATTTTAAATGTTTCTAGTTGAACAGCGGTTTCACAAACAACTATGTAGTTAAATACTTGCAATTTGTGTGCGTACTGGCTGAGAACACGTTTTAGTTAATAAGTCTATCGATATTTATTGAAAAAATCGTTTGAATATAAATAATTACGGACTCTTCTCTATTTTGCGTATTAACTGTACGAATAAATGAGAATCTTGGGTCATTTTATGAATATTTTAGTTTTTAGGCGCTATCCTGTTGAAAAACGCGTTTTCAGCCAAAACTCGCAATTAGAATAAGCTCGTATGAGCATCTCAGCTCTATAGATAGAGGGATATTATCCTGTTAGGTGTAGAAATGACATTGATATTATGTTTAAGTCTAGGTATTGTAATTTTGATGCGAATAAACATTGCTATCAAATATACGTTGTTTTAATATAAAATATAAATATATGTACCTACATAGCAGACTTAAATATTTTTAGTAAAATTAAACTTATTTTAGTAGGTTTAAATTTTTATTTATTTAGTAGAACATAAGAGATTTTTCAACGATCACAATATTGTACACCAGCGTAAGCAACACTTTAATCAACAAAGCTTTAAGTTTATCGAAAATACTAAGTACAGAACAAACTAAAATCTAGATTAATAACTCTAATAGTAATGAGCAAATCAAAATATGTAGGTATATCACTTTATAATAAAACTTGTCAAGTTTTCCATCTACTTTTAGTCTTCTTTAGAATATTTTATGAAACAAAAATACTTTGGTACCTACTTGTACTTAAAGCAAAAAGTATTTTACCTACGATAGTTTTTACAAGAAGTTTTACTTAATTTTATTTATACAATTTTATAAACGTAGAGAATACTATTGTGGCTAAGCCAGAGAGTAAAATACTAAACGGCTAGAATAAATACTAATTTTGTCATTTCTTAGTGTTAGAGAGTATAGATATATTGCACTTACACCATCGCTTTTTATATTTTAATACGTTTTATCCAAATACAAATAATGATAATATAAGAAAGTGGCTTTAAACACGTTTTGTGTATTAAAACACTAGTGGTCTATCTTATAAAAAGTTAGAGTAGTTATTATGTCTTGTTTACCATACGTAATCAGGACATAATGTCTACTCTAACTTTTTATAAAATAGGGAGTTCATAAGTTTCTCGTGGAAGTCATTGACGAGACAACTATTTTCTTAAAAGCTACAGTTGTATAATTTAACACGTACGAATAACAAGTTCGCATTTCACTCCAAAACTTACTCTAATATCAGAGTTGTAAGAGTCATTATAAAATCTATGCCCCACAAACCATACGGTGTATGATACGAATGATTTAAGTACATAAAAGCGAGGCGTTTTAGTGAATCGTCTTTGATAATTTATAATTCATTTTATTTCTGACGAAACACTTAAAAAAATTATAAAACTTAACTACGAATCAAAACTAAAACAAACTAAACTACAAAATACATACTAAATAACTATGTATAACTAATGAGATTTTTAATTTACAAAAGGTACATGTTCTAAGTACATTAGTATGCTACAATTCTCTACAATACGACTTCTAATCATTTTAATTTCATTTGACTACTAAAATAAAACTTTAAGATTGAAAAATATTTTCATTAATATTATTATTATTCTGTTTTTCAACAGTAAGAACTGATATGTGAACTGTTTAAGTTAGTTTTAAACTAAATTTCATTTGTTATTTTGAAATACTGAGTGTAAAATTTCAATAAATTCATTAATAAAAAAAATCAATAGTAAAGCCTATTTGTAATAAATACTGCGTTATATGAGATGATCGCACACAGATACTAAAATTTTACAAATCACAACTTTTTAGTGAACTGCTAAAATGCCCAGTTCTCTAATGCCCGGTTCTTATAAGGAACTTCGTTTGATAAGAACTATGAAGTTCGTATCGAACTTAAATTTTTTTTATTGGTATATTAGCATCCGTCTATTCTACAATCAAACTTTGACAGCTCAAACGTAGCTGAAGCGTAGTTTTTATCTATTTTTGGACCGTTTCTGTTTCGAAGTCATTTTAACAGTATAAAGCCCCGGGCTCACTGGGTGGGTCAGACTGGCGAAACTCTCGAACTAGACTCGTGCTTTCGAAAAACGAACAATGTATGAAACGGAGTCAAAATTTGAATCACGTTCCATACAAAATTTTCGGTGTGTAATTTTGGTAGAATCCCCCCGCTTCTCTTAACGTAGGAACTACGTATTACATATTCTTTGGGGTGGGTACTGGGTAGGTAGATATAGTAGAGGTTAAACTCCTGCTATGTTTGTCAGTCTGTTCTGGGTAATCTCGGATATTACTCGACGGATTTATTACTATTCAGATTTAGTTTATAGGTTTTATAGTTTAGGACGATCCCTCGTTCGGGCTAAATTAAATGGGTCGTTCCCAGCAGTTCACTAAAATATGCTTGAAATTAGAATGGTGACAATTTCTACCAATACCTACCAAAATGCTCTGCTGTTGCTATGAGTTGCTAGAAAAAGAACAAAGAACGCATGGAGCATTATGTCCAAGTTAGTTTCAGAACTATTTTTTTTTTTACTTATTTATAACTGGTGCATATAGAACCTAACTTAGACAGCAGTACTTAGCGCCATGCAGAAAGAATTAGCTACTACACAGAACCGGGAATAGAGTTCATCGAACCCGTTATCTTTGGACACAAGGAATTGTCACCACTCCCTTACAAGCCACTCACGGCTGATAACAGAACGGGCATAGATTCAAAAGATAACGTTACATAGCTTCCCCTCTATTATTTTTCTGTGTCAACTTACTCAGTGTGCTAAGCTGAGAGAATGTAGTTTTGTTCTGAACAGGGTTCAGCCTAGTAGTTAAATATATAAAAGGTTCATACAGTGATGCTCGGTCCATTGCTGAGACTTCAAAATGGCGGATTTTCTCGCGCGCGCACCAGTTTGCGGCTTTCGAGCAGGTGTTTTCGAGGCAGTTGATATCATCAGGGCCCGTCCGGTTTCCTACAACCAGCATTATGACCTGGAAGTGTTAGGTTTGTACGAGTTTTGAGATGGTACAAAAATAAATTTATGTATTAAAAAAAGTGTTGATACAAGCAGATGGTGGATGACATGGTTACGCAGTTATTATTGTTATTATTTTTTGATACACAGGCAGCTTGAAGCTGATATTTGTATGTCACTCAATATAGTATGTGCACTTGGTGTACTCCAGTCTGTTTTTTAAAGTGTTGGAGCACTGATTATTGTCTCTGGCAGCCTATTCCAGGCTTCAAACACTGCCTATCGCAAAAGCTTTGTTTCAGAATCCACCATGCCCTGTGTGGTATTGCACTGCGCCCATTACTCTGAGACTTAGTCATAACTATTTTGTAAAGTTATTTTGTACTTCTTTTTATGTCTGTAAAAATATCAAACCTCTTTCTTGTCCTTGTTCCGATCAATATCCTTCTTCAAATACATCAGCACATCGAGTGACTCCGGTCGGGTTGTGTCATACATCATGACATACCCTTCAGCAAAGCTGAGGTAGTGTCGTTGGAGAACTTGGTTGGCGGTTAACTGCATCGTCGGGGACTGCGGCGGACCTATTTGCGACATTTTTGTTTATAGTAACGTAGGACTACTACTTCTACTAATGGTTTCGCCAACTGTTGGGCATTATGACACAGTCATCATAACTTAGGCCTTTACATCTATTGAGTGAGTGTCAGGAGGCAACCTATGCCTACACTTAACAGGACACTGTAGTGCCTGGGACAATGTTTAGATGGAGTAGGCCCAGCACCTATACTATCCTCTCAGCCTAGTCAGCCATATCTACGGGAAAGACATCGTCAATACATGAGAAGCTGACTTAACCGCGGGTTTCCTCAGGGTCGTCATGTACCTATGCTAGTAAATGTACTACACTACTACATCTCTCCACATACATACATAGTTCATACAGAAGTCCCCACCACACCTACATACATAGTTGATACAGAACATACTACATTATTTTTATGTGTGTGAATGTGTGTAGGTTCTCAAACATATAATACAAATTTTCTGGAGGACTTGATTAGCTTTCACTGTCAGTTGCAGTATCAGCATTAAAGATTATCTTTTTTCTTGAGAATATATGATGAAACAATCAGATGGCCTCTTTTCTAACCACCAGCAGGAAAACAGAAGGGTTGTTATAAATAGATGGTGTTGTTTAACTGCTTGTTTGTCTGTGCCTGATATTATGACTAACATGTATTTACACTGCCACCACTCCAGTGATTATAAGAATATTTATTTACATAAGACAAAGCCAATTAGATACCTTTAGAGTGCTGCAAAAGCCTGCGTGGAATTTCACCAAAAGCTAAAAATAATGAAACTTTTGAAACCTTTGAACTCGCCTGTAAGCGGGGGCTCCAGGCCTGCTGTGTCGTAGAAACAGACCTTCTCTTTCGACCCTCGATCTGTCTCTATGTTAGCGACGTAAATATCCTCAATTGTTGGATAAAAATCGGACTTCAGATTTACTGTTCCGTATATCAGCTGTTCTAGTACAGCGGTCTTTCCAACCCCTTTCATCCCGCAGATAACAACTTTACTTGTTTTCCCCATTTTCTGAGATGAAAACGAAAATACAAGGACCAATACTTTCACTTTTCCGACATAGTTTTGTCGCGGATCTTGCCTACTTTTCTGATTGTAAAGCACATGAGTGAAGGAAGCACTAATGTTTTATGCCTAATAGATATTATTGCCAGAGTTTAGCCTTTTTTTTGTATTTTTCGAATAAAATCAAAACTTTACACCACAACAACACGAAACGAACGAAGGTTTGTTGAATGAACGCTTCGTTTTACGTCTTTCTTTTCTTTACCCCCCCTAGGTTTTGTTATCGTGTCGACTTCCACACAGAACATTCTGCGTAGAACGAACCAAAAAACAAAACGTGTGAACGTTCACACTACTAAATCCATGTTCACACTAGTAACCATCCAGTAACTAACCACCTTAGACGAACTTTATTTAATTTATTCGATTGTTGAGTTGAACGATTTTTATAATAATCTCGTAGGAAGCCCGTCGTGAAGCGGCGTGTTTGATTGATGACAGAAGAGATTCGAATTTTGAAATTTTGTGGAACAACTCATAGCATTTTTATTTTAATAGTTTTTCTTGTGTTATTGTGAGTATTGTTGTTTAAATTTTGGTGGAATTTTAACCAATAATACTTTGGTCGTAACATAAAGTGTGAGCCATTGGAATAAATGTGTGTAAAGTGGTTTTTCTGAATGTGAAAATTCGATTCTAGTTTTGGAGGGAAAATCCACCATTTTCTCTTCAAAACAAACGACAGCGGACTTGACGAAGACTTGACTTGACTTATCATTTACGCAAGACAAACACATAAACAAACGAACCTATGGGAAAAATACATAACGTTAGACTAGGCGGTATGGTTTTAAAATAACTATAGCCTGCTCCGAGGAGCGAAAAAAGAAAAAAAAAATTGATGACAGAATGGCAGATGACGTTTACCAGCTGATTAAATAAATCAATGTCAAACTTGAGATCATGGCGACGTCCACGGTCTTCGATTCGGAAATTACAAAAAGCGATAAATACTCGATATTATTGCCCACATACAATGAAAGAGAGAATCTTCCGATCATAATATGGCTTATTGTTAATTACCTGGATAAATGGTAAGTCTTCGGACCCTCTAAACATTATTTTTCGAGTCATCAATATCCTGTGTTTTGGTACAATGTATTGTGAGATTTTTTATAACCGGCAGTAATTACGACTATGAAGTGATTGTGATAGACGATGGAAGCCCCGACGGTACCCTGGATGTTGCCAAAAAACTCCAGAAGATCTATGGCTCGAGTAAAATAGTACTTCGGCCGCGGGAAAAAAAACTTGGCCTGGGCACTGCATACATGCACGGCATTAAACATGCAACTGGGAACTTCATCATCATTATGGACGCAGATTTGAGCCATCATGTAAGTTTACTAACTTAGAAACTACATAAAACGCGACATGTTATAATACCTACGTAATAATTGGCGAATATTGCTATTACTTCATTTGCCACCGGCGGCTTCTATAAACCACAAAATCGTGCACTCATTGCCGCGTCTTTATTCATCATCATCATCATCATCCACAGTCCGACTTTACCCACTGCTGGGCCTCCCCAAGTTTGGGCCATCCACTGCGGTCTTGTGCTAGTCACTCCCATTTACGGCCTGCGATTTTGACGATGTCGTCTGCCCATCTCGCTTCCGGACGTCCTACGTTTCTGCGTCTTTAATATTAGACCAATATTATAACTACTAATACTACTTATAAAAAGAATTATTTAAAAATGCAAAAATAGAACTAATAAAAAATCAGTATGTCATTCCGTGGTTTACTTATAAATTTTGTATCATTCCAGCCAAAATTCATTCCTCAATTCATAGAGCTTCAACGCAAGCATGACTATGACCTGGTCTCGGGTACGAGGTATCAAGGAGACGGTGGAGTCCATGGTTGGGACTTCAAGCGCAAGCTTATATCTAGAGGAGCTAACTTCGTTACTCAGATGCTGCTACGGCCAGGAGCATCCGACCTGACTGGGTCTTTCAGGTAGCAAGCATTTTCTGGTAATAGATAGATATATTCTTTATTGCACACCAAGAAAAGAAGAAATACAATAAAAGATAAATAAGTTTTAGTATGAGGTATAATGGGCGGTCTTATCGCTGTAAGTGATCTCTTCCAGACAACCTTAGGATGGACAGAAGCATTTCGATAATCTACTTGACTTACCACTAAGAAACTAAGAAACCTCACCCCTAAGAAAATCTCTCAGTTTTTAGCACCCGCAGAGCTTAGTGGTGAACTGTGAACACTTTGAGTAGGGGCGACACCTACACACAAGTGGCGATCACAATAGGCCACCTAGGACGCAGTGATATCTCCTTCCTGCCCCTATCCCACTAGGTGGGGTCGGCACAGCACATTCTTTTCTTCCATTCTCCACTATCATTCATCATCTCAGTGTTCACTCCTCTCCTATGCATATCATCTTTTACACAATCCATCCATCTTTTCTTTTGCCGCAGTGATATCATAGCCCCAAAAAGCCAATAAAAAAATACTATTCAAAAAATAGTATTGTCTATCACCATTCTTTGTACCTACTGGGTGCTTTGCTTACCAGTAGGTACTAATTATTAAAAAAAAACTAAGCCCTAATTAATTATGTTTTTTACATACATGCACTGGATCTAGATAGGCTTAGATTTTTTAGTACAGAACCATAGTAGGTACTAATATCTTAAACACAATGAAAATGTTTTGAAATTAAATGCAGTAAAAATTCAATAATGTTTCAGATTGTACAAGAAAGATATCCTGCAAAAGTTGATTGACAGCTGTGTCTCCAAAGGTTACGTCTTCCAAATGGAGATGATTATTAGGTCAGTATAACCCCTTTGTTATGATATTTCAAACGGTGCTTTATCTTGACAAACGCTACCATAATGCCTATGCTTTAAAAATCTATCTATCTACTATTATAAAACTGTAAAATGGGCAAAAACTAAAATTAAAGATACGGATAAACTAAATATGCAAATCTACTAAATAAACAAGTCTGATTCCGAAAATCGAGTTGGTCTGTTTATCTGTTCGCGGATCACGCCTAAACTACTGGACTAATTTCAATGAAACTTATGCCATTCAGATGCCCTTTTTCCGGATTGAAACATAGGCTATATTTTATTGAAATCAAAGATGGGGATTCTTAGATACAGCTTGAACTCCCTAAACCAAAACACCCAAGCCTTTGACACGAGGTTCATCGTATACTGGTTGACAGATATTTTGGTGGAAAGTTTCGCATGCGTACGAATTCGCGGTTATCAGGTAGTAAATAGTATTTTTGTTACAGGGCCAGGCAACTAGACTACACCATTGGAGAAGTGCCCATAACATTTGTAGATCGTGTGTACGGCGAGTCTAAACTAGGCGGCTCAGAGATAGTACAGTTTGTCAAGGCATTGTTGTATTTATTCGCTACCACATAAGTTGTACATTCCATTATGTTGTGATAAGTTGAAGTAATTAGTCAAGAAATTAAGACTACCCATATTTTTGACACTTTAAACAGAGTGGGTACTGAATTACTTCAAAGTGCTTGGGAATTATTGTTTACGTCTATAGTTGTAAGAATCAGGGGTCTGCTCTGGTTGTAATTATTCAGTAAAATCACAAAAACCACTTTGAATTGTTTAAAAAACTAGTTGGATCTAAGCAAACTTCACGCATAATAGTTTTATCCATGTTTTACTTCAGCTTAAGTATGTTATATTTATTTTATAGGGTTAAGAGCTATATTAGGAACCCAAGCTATTTATGACAAGGCCGCCATTTTGTAGTTTTAACTTGGGCGCCATATTGTTCAAATAAATGTTTGTTCTTTTATTCAAATTATTTAAAGTCTAATGTTTAGATTGAACAAAATAAATCAATAAAATAATAATTATTTAAAATTATTTGTATAAAGACATACTTTGTTTAACTGTATAGATGGGTATGGGTAGTTAGGTAAAAAAAACTGTCCCTACTTTTGAAGTTCAGACTCGCCACTTTCCTAAATATGCTTGCATAGGTTTATCGCTGTGTACTAATATTGCCGTAATAGTGGTTCAACATCACTATTCTACTATTCAGCCATTTCAACTGTTAAATGAATTTAAATAATGATAGGTAAGTAGGTATACCTACATAACAGGTTCTCATTATTATTACGAGCTTTCTCTGTCCCACTGCTGGGCAAAGGCCTCCCCCCATTTGTTCCATTCGTTACGGTCTTGTGCTGCACTGGTCCACTCCTGTCGAAATTTAGGTTCTCATAATTATCTTTATTTTTTAAATAGGTTACATAGAAAGACGATGAGATAACAAAATGTTGTGCACATTCAATTAAACTTGTATTAATGCGTTCACTCGGATCATACGAAGCAATGCGTAAATTCGCCTTGTTTACTATGCCTTCGATAGCTCAGTTGGTAGAGCGGTGGACTGTAGAGGAATTCACTGTCATCCATAGGTCGCTGGTTCAAATCCGGCTCGAAGGAGTGTTCTCTTTTTGTGTTTTTTTTTGCATTGACTGAGAATTTAGCTTGTTGTTTTCATAGCCAGATTATTACACAGCAAAAATACCCACCAACTAATCGCAGTTCTAGTAGCACGTCGCGTTCATCTGTGCACGTATACCATGTCTGTGATGGCCACTATAGGCTACGTTGCTGCTAGCAACTGAAATGAAAATTACTAGCAGTGACTAGATTCCTTGAAATAATGATACGAATGATATGATCTAGGTTCAAACCTTTGTACCTACGATCATCGCACTAACGCTATTGTGTAAGCTTGCTACTCGCCAATAGATGGCGCTAAAAAGACATTCATAATTAGTAGTCTGTGGTACAAAATAAACGAATGTAGTATGTCAAAATGACATTTTATTTCATTCACTCAACTGATGTGATGATTCATTTCATTCATTCATACGATTCATACGCTTTCGCATCGCAGTCCTTCCATTGTTTTTATAATTTTCCGCAAAACAAATTCGCGCACCTGATGTAGACTCAAATTATTGCAAAGAAAATGTCTACCAGCTATTTCCAGAACGTGGGCTCGTTTATCCGAGACTGCAACGGCACAACATTGCGCCACGACCAGGCTTGTTTACAAATTATTGCGGATGAACAAATTAGCTTCTGGAGTCAGTACGATGAGTGCGAGGGCTGCATATTGCAGGAAACGAGGAAGAAGGAGGGTACAGAAGCGTATGTGCTCGATACGCTAAGCCCTGTGCACTATGCGGTGCGCAATGAGACCGGCCAGATTTGCAATGGTGAGTTCGCGATGCATGACGCACTGTTTACGCAAACTCATGTATTTTGGTTCCTTTGTTTGAGACGAATTGTGCTGAACAGCCTCATTGTGCTTAACAGCCTCTAGTATTACGCTCTCAAGAATTTCAATATTTCATTTCTAGAATTACTAATTCCGAACTATAACATGGTGCATGATCTAATGTTACCTCCATGTTGTATTTTGCATGCAATACAATTACATAGCTTGTTGGTAATGACTGCATTCTTAACCTGAGTTGTCTAGCTAGCTCATAGTTATGTATGCTGGTTGAACACACACTCAAACACACTCATATTGTAAAGGTATAACAAATCGGCCACTTACTTGAGGATTTATGAAAAAGCAGCAGCTTCATTAGTATAGATAGATAGATAGATCTAGATAAACACTTTATTGTACACAAAAAGAAATTACATAAGTAGAGGAAATAACATGAAACAGACAGTATAAAATTAAAAGTTGAAAGAAAAAAGATTGACTTGTAATATATTTGCACCAGCTTCCGCCCGCGACTTTGTTCGCGTTCCATTGTATCCCGTTGATTTTCCAGGATAAAAAGTAGCCTATGTGTTAATCCGTATATGGACAATATATATTCCAAGTTATATCCAAATTGGATCAGGATCAGTAGTTTTTGCGTTCAAAAGGAACAAACATACATATATACACTCTTACATACATCCACACAAACTTTCGCGTTTATAATATTAATAAGATTGTTATGTCTAGTTCCTATAAGAATTGACAGTGGCAGATATAGGTGTCCAATATGAGTGGCTTGATCTAAAAATGGCCCGATGGTCCAATGATATTGTGGCTGTAGTTGGGCAGCAGTGGAGAAGACTTGCGCAGGACCGGAGAGACTGGCGTACTAAAGAGAAGGCCTATACCCAGCAGTGGGTGCATACAGGCTAAATAGATAGATAGATAGATAGATCTAGAAATTCAGTTTGACCCTGCTATTAGGATTTTCCTTGGCAAAAAGAATGAAAGAGCACGGACGAAGTATCAAGTATAGCAAAACATAATCAAACGAAGGGCATATACTAGGAAGCTGGTTAATCCAATATTGCACACTAACCTCATTATCAAAGTTCATGTGCCTATGATTCATATTGAATACATTTCACTGGTGTCATGCACAATCTTGTTTATTAATGTGTTTATTTAGGACATAATAAGTTGGTTCACGAAGCGCTTGTGGCGTAGCTTCCTTAGCCGATAATCTAAGTTAAGCAACGTTCTGTGCGGTCACTATTTGGATGAATGCCCATTAGTGGCATTTACATCTGAGCGCTTCCGTGCTTCAGAGGGTACGTTAAACTGTCGGTCCAGGCTCTAGCAGCCGTTAAGCCACGACGGAGGCCTTAAGGCGGCCTAAAAACTCCGTCACCAGAGTTGGCCACTAACCCATACAAGCTTGCTTGCTAGTCTCTTACAAAAATTTCTTCATGGTGGTATTCTATTAACAAAACGCCATGAAGCATCAAGGTAGGTACAGAATTTTTTTTCCTATCTCTTAGCCACTGTGTTTTTGTATTGAGGAAACACATTGCAAAACCTATATCAGCTTTATATCACCAAATCTAAGCCATACGAGCCAAAATACCTGACTACATTAAAAATGAAGTTATAAAATATAACATTTAATAGTAATCTCAAAAAACTCCTCGTATGTAAATGCTATTATAGTATTGCCGAATTTATGGAAGACCAAATATAACTGAAAAACTAAACATAACTACTATATTAATATTAAGTACATACCTAAAGTTCTTATTACCTATAAGTAGTCTTTAGAGATCAAGTGCAACTCATTGAGTGCAACTCATTGAGCAAGTGGTGCCACTTTTAAACACAACTGTACGTCATATCGATATTACGTCGAACTGATAATAGGACGTAAGCATATATGGTCGAACAGCTATTTAACCCCAACGCGATAAAGTCATATCGCGATTTAGTCTTAAAGCGATCTAGTCATATCTTCTGCCTAGTCAAATAGAGATGTAGTCGTAAAGCTCCTAACCCGTCTTATTTTTCCAGGAACCTACGAATTCGGTGAATTCGGCCAATATACTATAAATGTCACAGCAGATTGCAAGCCTCGTATGACGGCGGAGCCCGATGCCGCGTCCTTACCTATTCTGACCGCGGCAGTTGTACTTCTAGCTATGGCCACACTGTGGTACGTCGTGAAGGGAATTGGCAAGAGATTCGTGGCTGGGAGGTTGTATGCGAGGTACTTTGCAAGGTGAGTTACTTCAGGCCCTTACAGGTTGCCCGATTCACGCAAGTAAACCCAGTTTCGTGCCTGAATTTGGTTATAATTGGTGTCTGAAACTTACTTTGTAACTTCTATATAGACACTAGCTGTTGCCCGCGGCTTTGCTCGCGTGGTAGCAGCATACGCATTATTTGGTTAAAATCTTTGATCCTAATTTTAGAATAGAATTTTCAAAATTCCTTTCTTTGTGCACCCCTACACTATATAAGGATACTACCCTCCAAATTTCATATCTCTAGGACTTATAGAGTCCTTTTCATGACAGAAGTCCCGCGGAAATTTCCGGAACTAAACTTTAAAACTAAATTTTAAATTAGTTGTCAGGTGCTGATAATGTGTTCGGATGCTAGTGCGTTTTTATTTGGTTTCTGTGATCAAAGTCTTGTTTTCAATGCCTAAAGTTGTTAAAAGTGCCCGAGAAATAATACTTAAGGTCGACTACAGCGCCGCGTCTGCGCGACTTCTTTCATGGAAAGGACTCTAGTTTAGGCTGTGCGTTGATTATCAGTCAGCTTCAAAAGAGTTTTATATATATTGATAATGATGATGATATCTTTATACCTGCTTCGGTGAAGCAAAAAGGAGGGTATGTGATTTTGACCGGTATGTATGTATGTTCATCTGTTCCAACACACAGCGCAGATGCAGAACTATATTAACTGAGCTGAGACGTCTGCCTAATTGAGTAAGCAAGCAAGCAAGCTCGTATGAGTTGTGGCCAACTCTGGCGACGGAGTTTTTAGGCCGCCTTAAGGCCTCCGTCGTGGCTTAACGATTGCCAGAGTCGGGATCGACAGTTTAACGTGCCCTCCGAAGCACGGAAGCGCTCAGATGTAAATGCCACTAACGGTCACCCATCCAAATAGTGACCGCACAGAACGTTGCTTAACTTAGATAATCAGTGGAGATTGGCTAAGCAAGCTACGCCACGAGCGCCACGAGCGCCACGAGCCTAACTTAGTAATTATGTTCTCCTTACAGAGAAGACAATGAGTTGGGCTCTGAAACGCGCGTTCTGACAGCTGAAGCAAGCGTGCATCGATCACCAACCAGATCTCGGCTACGCTCACTCGATATCTTTAGAGGAATTGCTATTGCTCTTATGGTAAGAACTTTTTCCTGTAGGGTCCGACCACGCCAAGATTGCAGTACTGGCAGAATTTTAAAACTCTGCACCGCGAGAACGCTGTTGCTGTGTTCCTGTTTAAAGGGTATTGTAGCATCTCCGGCGAAATGGTAGCAATTTTTGACAAAAACCAAGGCTCTTTTTATGCAGCTATTGTTTATTAGAAAACTTTGAAAAATACATTACTTTTCTTTTTTCAACTAAACGGCCATATTCAATTCTCTACGAGCGGCCATATTGCTTCTGGCGAGTGCTATATTGCCGGGTCGGGACCATAGACTACACAGCATGATAATTATTACTTATAAATAGAAAAACAAAACAAAATAAGGCGTCGCCTACAGGTATGGTGCTATTATATGTATTTTTGGAAACTTGATCAGACATTACTCAAAAAGAGAAACAGAGCTTCAAAATCTTATTGATTTTACTCGAATAGACATAAAAACGATCAAATTACAAATTCAGAAGTGTGCCCAAAAATCACCAGACGACCATATCCCTAATCGCTTCCATAGATTCTCGTAAAACCATAAACCTAACCACAGACCAACAATCTCGAACGTATAACTTTATGGAACGAAACTACTGCGATATTTGTGTCACGACAGCGAGCGCGTGTCAACGACAACGTCTTGGCCTAAATTCTAGCTAGATGTCCTCTACGCCATGTCATGACAGTGGCAAGCCAAAATATCTCTAACAGTATGTATTAAGTTCTACTTATGTTGTTTTCTTTTTGTTGTGTTGTTATGTACGAGTATGTATAGTGTGTCCAAAATAAATGTATTTTCTTTCTTTCTTTCTTTCTTTATATTATAGGCACATGAAAATTTACGTCGCTGAGTGATAGACGCAGTTCGATGCCTCACAACGTACATCCTTAATTTGTGTACGTGCTCTGTTAGGTAATGGACAGAGGAGATCAGGAAAAGGCCAGCTGCTTGAACCATGAGTTTATTACATAAAAAATTTAAAAATTGGTAGACGTATTCAAAAACCATGTTAGATGACGTATGCACTACCCTAATCAGTTGTTATCCCCACTACACAAAGTTAAGGTGGTAGAGAATGCTATTTTAGCATTAAGTTCGCCTGTGTACACTTCTATTAAGTGGTGCCATAAAGAGTTTTCTATCTATGGCAAGTTCAAAAACGTAATAAAACAGAGACTTCTTTTAAAAGCATACTATAAAATATCTGATTATTTAGAAGACAAACAAGCTTGGAACGAACTAGCTCCAACTCATCCAATAAAAAAAATATGTAATCATACCTAATCATACAAAACGTAATGACGATTCAAAGTGATCAGTGAGATTTTATTGAATAAAAGATTTTTGACTTTGACTTTGACTTTGGTTTTTATAGATTTTCGTGAACGCCGGTGGCGGTGGCTACCAAATCTTCTCCCATAGCGTATGGAATGGTATAACCGTGGCTGATATGGTGTTCCCATGGTTTGCGTTCGCTATGGGAGCTGCACTGGTGCTATCTCTCAATGCCAGACTTCGCACCGCTATGCCACGGATCACTGCTTTCAACCAGGTAACTAAGTAACATGAAATTAAACATTTGATTAAAAAGTGTTATAAGTTTGAGGACTCCGGCTTCAATGCGATGTTTTTAAGATCTGATGATGACCAGCATATGATGAAAAGGATCTAGAGAGATTTGCAAGTTCTTTGCTCGCGTGGTAGCAGCATACGCATTATTTGGATAAAACCTTTGATCCTAATTTTAGATCAGTTAGGGTGCGACTTTTCAAAATTCCTTTCTTAGTGCACCCTTACACTATAAAAGGATACTACCCTCCAAATTTCATACCTCTAGAACTTATAGTTTAGGCTGTGCGTTGATTGTCAGTCAGTTTCAAAAGAGTTTTATATATTTAGATTAACTTGTGATTGAAAACATCAAATTATTATTTCTAGGTGGCACAACGCGCTCTTCTAATGTCGTTCATCGGTATAATACTCGGGTCAGTGAACGCGTCGTGGGTGTCGGTTCGACTCCCAGGCGTGCTGCAACGACTGGCATTCATGTATCTCGTGGTGGGCTCGCTGGAGTGTGCTTTTATGAGAACCAACCAGGACATCACACCAGGTATAATACTAAATGACACGGCCTTATCCTTTAAATCGATTACTTCCAGACACCCTTTGAATGGAGAGTATTAAAAGTACAGAGCCCCGAGTCTGTGCATTTCTTTTTACTTTCGACTCGAGTATAGCACACGCAAACACATTCGCAAAGCGAGAAATTTTGTTGGGAATTGCACAATTCCCAAATCTCCCGCTAGAGGTGTTTATCCGGTGTTTATACAAAATTTCTCGCTTTGCGAATGCGTTTGCGTGTGCTATACTCGAGTCGAAAGTCGAAACAAATGTACAGACTCGGGGCTCTGAAGATGGGTCGGCGGTGTACAATAGTATATTATGCAACTATTGAATAAAAGACGGATTTAAAGCGAGGGCCATAAATGAATCACGAGCAAGTGAAGGATTCTAACGACTGACCTCCTTGCGCAAAAACAATAATTAGATGGAGGTCAAATATATTAGCATGTTCTAAATTCAAACACCAAAACAGTGAGTAACAGTGCTTTTTATTCACTGTTTTCAGTGAATAAAATAAGCTTTTTAAAGAGGGATTGGTATTAAATCATTTTTAAAGTTGGTTTAAGAACATGTTTACATTCACGCGCTCGTGTGAGGACTTTATTCGAATAAATCATAGACAAATAAACAGAGAGTTTGATTCTAAAAAAAAAAAACAGCTTGCATCTTAGATACTGATAAAAATATATTGTTAGCAACATTTGATTGCTTTTACTTCTTGACTTTATCTTGTTTAGTTTTGTATGTACTGTGACTACTCTAAGAACATTGTAAAATGTCGAAGAAGATTATGAATTCAATTGAATATAAGTATTCTATCTATCAGCAAATTTTAGTTACCATAGTACAAGCTTTGCTTAGTTTGGGACTAGAAGACGTTGTGTGTAATGTCCATGAATATTGATTTGGATAGGTGCCGCCCGCGACTTCGCGTCCCGTTGATTTTTCGGGATAAAAAGTAGCCTAGTATGTGTTAATCCAGGTCACGGACAATATATATTCCAAGTTTCATACAAATCGGATCAGGGTCCGTTCAAAGCAAAAGTAAGCAAAGCTCTTACCCCCCCCCCCCATGCTTACGTAAACATTTTTCATTTATAAATATATATTTTTTATATTATAATTATAACGTTATAATTATAATTTTAAAAATAACAAAATAGATTTTTAGGATAGAGAATAGCGCGCGGTAATTCCCCTAAACGGTTCTAAAGCGAGTGCCTAAACGTATGCATTATTTGCGGGAATCCCCGAAAGTGCGTTTCGTTTTCAAGCATAGACAATGTGAGGGTTGCCATTCGTGTAAAAAAGTAAATAACTACCGATGACGTAATCATCATCTAGACTGCCCTAACCCCCATGTCATCCAAAATAACCAAAACGAAGACCCCCCACTCCTCATAGTGCTTATGTTCGAGTTAATATCGAACACGCAGCGATAATGCAATTTGGCTGCGTTTGCAGTTGAATGCACCTTTTAAGCGCGTTTACCTAAATTCACCAGTTCGCGACTGAACGTATTACCGAGAGCGCGGGCTCAGTATCATCTAACCATTAACCAATTAGTTTAACCAAAAAGTCCGTCGGTTAAGTGATTTTATTTTTATAATTCATTTACTTTAATAGTGACTTTTACTGACTAATAAATACCTACCATAAACTCAAAGAGACTTGGATTTGGGGAAACCAGACCACACCCGAAACAAATTACTCTTTTTCAGCTTACGTAATACTTGAACGGCCCCTCAGTAGTTTTTTACGTGAAAGAGTAACAAACATCTATCCATCCATCCATCCATTTATACCTATAAACTTTCGCGTTTATAATATTAGTAGGATTATACAGAGCAGTATCCTTCTTATTTTAGGTCGTTCTCTCTTCCGTGATATTTCGGCGGGATGGCAGCAGTGGCTTGCAACTTTACTTATTGTCGCAATTCAGGTAATTATAACACTAAGGCTGAAATACTCAAAAGTAATTTAAATTTGAGCACCACTTAAAGTTGCTCTTCCTCTCTTTGACATTACTCATTTGTAAGAGATGGCAATAATTTAAGCGGGACTTAAATTGATTGGGGTTTGAGTGGCGTTTGAGTATTCGCCCATAAGGGCTGTAAGATCAATAGTGGTTTAAACCACAAGGTAGAGTTTAGCCTCCAGTCTCCGATTATTTCATAAGATCAATGGTAGTTAATCGACCATCGGTAGCTTAAACTGACAGAGATGACAGTAGATTAATCCATCGATCAAATGTAATCGTAGTTAACGAAACCCATAGTTTAAACTGCTTTTGATCTTACGGCCCTAAGGGCCGACGTTGGGGCATTTCAAGTCCCGATTTGCATACATTTGGTTAATTTTGAGATGTATTTTACAATTTATAACTTTCGTTGGTTTTATCACAATCAATGCAGTAACAGTCACGAAAACGCGAAATAAAGTAATTATTTTGACGTAAACAGGTAAACACCTGTAAATACGATAAACAACATTGAAAAACACGCATTTTTCGAAGTAAAATGTCTAATAACTAATGATTCCCGCTGCTTTGAAAAAAATGTAAAACAAAGCTTGTAAAATATTCTGCATAATATTAAACATTCGCTGACTGTGATTTCCAGAATTCCAGAATCCGAGTTGGATTCGTCATTATACTTTTTTGTGGACAAATAAATGATTTTAATAAAATTGTGTGTTTGCGCAGGTGTGTGTGACACTACTAGTGCCAGCACCCGGCTGTCCACGTGGATACACGGGTCCGGGAGGGCTCCATCTATCGGCGTATGGCATGGACTTGAGAAATTGCACCGGCGGCATTGCTGGTTATATTGACAGGTATGGTCAACGATATAGAAGCTAATTTATAAGTCTAAAAAACCGACTTCAAGTTGACTACCTAACGGGATAATGATGGCAGTTCATTGGGATTCTTCTACTGCTTTCAAAAACAATGAAAAATCACAGGAAAGCTAAATGCGTAATCCGACTAATATTATAAACGCGAAAGTATGGATGGATGGATTTTTGTTACTCTTTCAAGTAAATACTACTGATCCGATTTGAATGAAACTTGGAACATAATATATTGTCCGTGACCTGGATTAACACATAGGCTACTTGGTACCCCGAAGAATTGACGGGATCCAACGGGCGAACGAAGTCGCGGGTGGCACGTAGTGTCGTATACATGGATGAAATTTTATTTCTAGTTATTCTTATTTGAAAGCCAAATTTACTGAACCGATTTTGATGAAGTTTTTATGAGACGAATCTGGGTCCTTTCAGATGAAAATTTTTCGATGATTTTTTTCTAATCTGTTAAGTAAATGACGGAGTTCTGATGTAACAAGTATTAAAAAAAATGCAACCGAATCTCTTTTCTTCTTGAAGTCGGCTCAAATATAATTTTTGAGTATAAAAACGATTTAAATGCTTATAAGTGAATTAGGTAATATTTAAAATACAGAGACTATGAACGGGTTAGGAGCTTTACGACTACATCTCTATTTGACTAGGCAGAAGATATGACTAGATCGATTAAATCGCGATATGACTTTATCGCGTTGGGGTTAAATAGCTGTTCGACCATATATGCTTACGTCCTATTATCAGTTCGACGTAATATCGATATGACGTACAGTTGTGTTTAAAAGTGGCACCACTTGCTCAATGAGTGGCACTTCCGGCACCTTTTTGTAATGATTTTTATTATTAGTTATATGATTATTGTTGTAAAATTGATTTATCTTCTATGTACCTTGTTTGAAATCTAATTTTAAGTAATTGCATTTCCTTTGCATTAGGTAGAATATAATGCACTATTTCTACACTTAGGACCAAATCTGTAACATATATTTTTTGCTAATATCTTATCTTAAGTGTCAAGTGTTCACAATGAATTATTTCTGTATTAGTGCTTGTATAGTTAACTAGCCGTCGCCCGCGGCGTTGCTCGCGTTTTAGACCATTTAGAGTGCGACTTTTCAAAATTCCTTTCTTAGTGCACCCCTACACTATACAAGGATACTACCCTCCAAAATGTATACCTCTAGAACTTATAGTTTAGGCTGTGCGTTGATTGTCAGTCAGCTTCAAAAGAGTTTTATATATTTATTATAGAAGATTGTAATGTTTTTTGTTTCTAGGCTAATATTCGGCCCATCCCACATGTACGGTAATGGTACATTCCACCGCATGTATCGTACGACAGTGCGACACGATCCGGAAGGCTTGCTGGGCGCACTGTCCGGACTACTGTTAGTGCAGAGTGGGGCACATGCCTCCAGAATAATGCTTGTTTACAATCACGCTAGGTAAGTTTTACGATATAGTAGGTGCCAAATAACACCGCAATACAGGTCATTCACCCACCTTCACCACGATGTCGCAAAATTCAATTTATCTACCTACGAGGGTCCCTATCTACTTATCGAACTTTACATCAGTTCGAATTAAAAATAAAATAACATCTTGGCACTCTTTTGAGGTAAGTTATTTAACTCGCGGCGTCCATTGTAGGTACCTATTCTATCTATCTATCTCGTATGAGCTAGTGGCCAACTCTGGTGACGGAGTTTTTAGGCCGCCTCTAGGCCTCCGTCGTGGCTTAACGACTACTAGAGCCGGGACCGACAGTTTAACGTGCCCTCCGAAGCACGGAAGCGCTCAGATGTAAATGCCACTAACGGTCACCCATCCATATAGTGACCGCACAGAACGTTGCTTAACTTAGATTATCGGTTAAGATTGGCTAAGTAAGCTACGCCACGAGCGCTTCAGGTACCTATTGAACGCGTAGTAGGTACCTATTGAACGCGTAGTTGCTATGCTGCGCTGTGCTGTCAGCCGGCCGGCCCTGGCCGCTCGGTGGCGGGCTCCGCGGGTAGTGAGCGAGTATGCCGTCCGTATTAAATTAATCTACCCTATGTTATCTATAAAATATGTAGTGCAATCAATGTAGATAAATGACAAATGTGTTTATGACAAGGAACCTTACACGTCAATTAAGGTAAAACGCTTGAACAAATTCCCCCCTTTATTTAAAAATGCGCACTTAAGAAAGTGTTCATAAAATGTAAATTGTATAAGCTATTAGTAGGTACCAACTATTTATCAAAATTTAAGATTTACCGAGTAGTCAAAAACTCATAAATAGTAATTTTGTTAAAATACTTTTAGAGGCGCTATAGCCTGTCGAGTTATACTAAAATATGTACTATGTTTGTAGTGTACTAAACTGTGTTTAGCTATGTTACGTTTATATTTATTAAGATAAATAAAGACCTTTTAAAACAAAGCAAACAAACAATTGATGTATGGTAAACAAACAGTACTACGAGATTCGAGCGCTTACCGTCTTAGCGACAGGTTTGTATGGAAAGCGACAGAATTAGCCATTCATAAATTGAATTTTGCGACATCATGGTGAAGGTGGGTGAATTACCTGTATTGCGGTGTTATTTGGCACCTACTATAGACGAAACTATCGTTAGTAACTAAAGTATCGGAAAAAACTAAAATATCGTTAAAAACTAAATTATCGTTAGAAGCTAAAGTATGGGAAAAAATTAAAGTATCGTTAAAAACTAAGGTATCGTTAAAAACTAAAATATCGTTAAAAACTAAAGTATCGTTAGAAACTACATAATGGAGTCACTATTCCATCCGTTATGAAAAACAACAAAACTTTGTCAATTGACGTTTTACGCTTGTCCATAGAGAGTTTGTCACACATTAAAGTTTTATACTCTAGTTTTTTATGAGCAAACAGTAATGTATTAAATAAATAAAATAAATATTCACGGACATTGTATAGTATTTTATGTAAATACATACTTATAATACATAGTAACACCCAGACACAGAACAAACAACTATGTTTGCCACACACAAATATTTGTTCTCGGTGGGGATCGAACCCACGACCCACAGCACGGAAGGCAGAGCTATTACCGACTGAGCCATGACGCCTGTTAGTTAAAAAATGTGCTTACAATATCGTAAATGTAAGCACACTTATTCTGTTTCCTTTTCAAGCAGTCTATTATATAAAACGTCGTTGCTTCTAAAACAAACTAACCTTACCTTTAAAGGTTGTCTGGAAGAGATCGCTTATAGCGATAAGACCGCCCATTGTACCTCAAACTTAAAACTTATTTCTCTTTTGATGTTTTTCTTTTTTTCTTGGTGTGCAATAAAGAATATATCTATCTATCTAACCATTTGTTTCAGGGCCCGTATTATGCGCTGGGTATTCTGGTCCATAATCTTCGGAGTGACCGGTGGCGCCCTCTGTATGTTTTCCAAGAACGGCGGTCCAATACCCATCAACAAAAATCTTTGGTCCGTGTCCTATTGTTTGGTTTGCGCGTCTACTGCGTTCTTCGCTCAAGCTGCGTTGTATTTCATTGTGGATCTGAAGAACAAGTGGGGTGGAAGGCCTTTGTACTATGCTGGTAAGACTCCGTTTTAACCGACTTCAAAAAAGAGGTTCCCAATTTAGTTGTGTTTTTTTTTATGTTTGTTACCTTAGAACTCCGTCATTTATGAACAAACTTTCGCGTCCCGACGCGAAAGCTTTCCGTGACGCGAAAGTTTGTAAGAATGTAAGAATATCCATCCATACATTCTTAGAAACTTTCGCGTCACTACATAGTATAAAGCGAAGATGCTTCCCGCGTCTTTGCTAATGTCTGTATGTATGTATGCTTAGATCTCTAAAACTACACATTGATGCAGTTTTTTCAATACATAGAGTGATTCAAAAGGAAGGTTTATATGTATAATACATCATCATCACTGCATTGCACCCGTGCGAAGCCGGGGCGGGTCGCTAGATTATAATATTACATAATAGGATTTATTTATAGACTAGCCGTCTCCCGCGGCGTTGCTCGCGTTAGAGTGTGACTTTTCTAAATTCCTTTCTTAGTGCACCCCTACACTATATAAGGATACTACCCTCCAAATTTCATACCTCTATGACTTATAGTTTAGGCTGCGCGTTGATTCTATGTCAGCTTCAAAAGAGTTTTATATATATTGATGATGATTATTCCAAATCAATTTGTTTTTTGTTTCAGGTCAAAACGCTCTATTCCTATACGTAGGTAGCGAGCTACTGAAACGTCACTTCCCACTGTACTGGAACATAACTGCGCCAACTCACAGCCAACTACTGGCCGCTCACGCTGGCGCCATGCTGCTGTGGCTCGCTGTGGCCGTCGCATTGCACAGGAAACGCGTCTTTATTACCTTGTAATTAGAGGATTCAATCCCGGTATCCCGGGATTTTCTGGATTGATAAAAGTATGTGTAAATTCCCGCTTCACGTCGTGTAAGTACTGATATTTTTTTGTTTATTGGTGATAATCAATGAAATTATTAAAAACAACAATGCATTAATGTGTCTGAGTATAGTATATAGATGAAAAACAACAATTATTATTTTCTGTACCTCTAAGGGGATAAGTTAATGTCGTACATAGTCTAAAATGTTCTTTTCGTTCCATGTCACTATTCAGAGAAAGTTTTTATGTCAAAAATAAAAAAATGAAGATGTTTCGTCAGTGTGGAGTCATTTTAAACTAAAAGATAAATAAAAAAATGATTTTTATATGTTTTACTGTCTTTTGGTACCACTTTCCATTACCAATACAATCCCGGGATCCCGAGATTAACTGTAGATAATCCCGAAATCTCGGGATAAGAAAAATCGACCGGGATCGAATCCTCTACTGGTAATATAGCTCAATCTCCTACTTATTGTTATGACGTCAGTGGTTATATTAATACTTACTATTCTCTAATAATCTCATATTATAAATGTAAAGTTTAAATGTTTGTGTTTCATTTCAATAACGCTGCTATTACTGGTTCGATTTGGATGAATTCTCAACATACCGTTAAGACATGAGAGTTAAATTTTTACTATTATAACGCCATATTAATCGTTCTGAGCCCGTAGTCTGATTTTTGTTTCGTTGATTTGCACAAGCGAGTATCGAGAAACTCGCAGTTTTTGTATGGAGAAAAATAGTTTGCAAATACCCCGCTAGGCAGGGGGACAATGCACAATACACCCGAACGCGGGACGTCAGTGCAGATCTTATTCCCCCACGACGAATTAGAATTAGAATTAGACCCCGCTAGAGGCGATTGTCGGATTTCCATACAAAATATTTTGCAAGTCGCTTCTCGATATGCGTTTCGATCGACAAAACAAAACTCAGACTACGGACTCTGATGCTCCTAGAAAGTTATCTTTATAGCTCTGTAATACAGTTCAATTTGGAACTTATTGTTATGATTTTAGAGTTCATTTTGATACTAAAGTCCTGTATGCTGATCCGGACTCAAGCTGAACTTTTAAGCCGGGCGCATACATACTGATTCCTGACCAGAAAACCTGATCAGGTTTCCTAATCAAGAATTCCGTGTGGAGAGCGCACACATTCTGTTTTTTGCATTCGGAATTTAAACGATCAGTTCGATCATAGACGCTTCTGATAACGCACGAGTATGGACGACGAAGACGAATTGATGCTCATTGCTCTTTTATCTTTAATCCTTAATCCTGAATAAGATCTTTACATATCTGTTCCCAGGCCATATCTTTCATATCACGGTTATGATAATCCGCGTGATTTATATCCCATATGCATTGGTGTTTTTCAACATTCATTATCAAATTCTCGGCTTCGCACATTTTTTTTGACAGTGGACGGAGAACGTTACATGTCGTACGTCTACTCGGCACAGCGCCTACGCGATTCTGAATAAAAATTTCCAATCTGAAACCCTGATACGGAAACCTGATCAGGAATCAGTATGTATGCGCCCGGCCTTATTATGAAAATCTACACAAATCTATGCTTGAGTAACGATTTCTGTATCGGCATACGGACCAGTCGCTTTCACACAGATCTATCTTGTAACAAAGGAAATGCGTCCTTATTTCTCGGTAATAACACTATTATTACTCGTTCACGGCAATCCTGCGGGCCTAGGATGCGCACGCAAGATATTTGTCATGTCGTTCTGTCAAAATGTAAGCATTTTGTACCAGTTTCTGAACTTTTGCATTATCTGTGGTAATGTTGTCGAGAAACCGTCAACAAATTCACGCCTAAACTACTGGACCAATTTCAATGAAACTTATACCGTTCAGAAGCCCATTTTCGGGATTGAAACATAGGCTATATTTTATTGAAATCATAAACGTGGATTCTTAGATACAGCTTGAACTCTCTAAACCAAAAGCCGTCCTTGGCATGAGGTTCATCGTATGCTGGTTGACAGATATTTTGGTGGACTCGCGTACGAAGTCGCGGGTAAAATAATAAAATCAATTGTTAGGAGCACGGCAAAGTAAAAGGAAAGGCTTGAATGCAGTGTAAATTGTTTTTAAAATCAAAATAAAGTCTTCTCGCAGTAAAATTTTCTAACTACTTTCCTTCCATGTGGCATGGTCATGGGACGCCTGTATAATCTTTTAGAAGCTAAACTTCTTTCAGCTCTGCTTCAATAACAAACAGTAAGTATTACCTACCTGTCTACACCTCGTTGGTTGTAACCACAGGCCGGCATTTCAATTCATTTACTCAGCTTACTGTACTAAGCGAGGTACTTTGCGAGGTGAGTTACTTCATGTCCCACAGGTTGCCCGATTCACGCAAGTGAATAAAAGCGTTGGGGCATTTGAGATCCCGATTACCTACATTTACTTAATTTTTAGATTATTTTTTTTAGTTTTAACCTCTGTTGGTTTTATCATAATCAATTATGCAGTAGCAGTCACGAAAACGCAAAATAAAGTAATTTATTTTGACGAAAACACCTGTAAATGAGCGATAAAGCGTTTGTGCGCGGAGCCCCCAAATGCGCGGGGCCCGTAGCATTTGCTACACCTGCTACGTGGCTAATCAGAGCCTCAAGTCTATCCAATTGCAAGAAAATAGCCTGGATAAAACGAAAGTTAGGTTTAAAGATCGTATTACCCCAGAGGCGATTTCTGTCGACGGAATGCCTCTCGAAGTTGTGCACGAATATGTCTACCTCGGGCAGATATTGCGGTTGGGTAGACACAGCTTGGAGAGCGAGCTTAACCGAAGAATCCAGCTGGGCTGGGCTGCGTTTGGGAAACTTCGTCAAGTCCTCTCGTCGTCCATCCCCCAATGCCTGAAGACAAAAGTCTTCAACCAATGCGTCCTACCTGTTATGACCTAATGCCGAAACGTGGACCCTGACAATAGAGCCGGTCCACAAGCTGAAAGTCGCTCAGCTAGCTATGGAGAGAGCTATGCTCGGAGTATCTTTAAAGGATACAATCCGAAATGAGGTTATCCGACAAAGAACTAAGAAAGTAATACCTAGGTGCTAATTCCTAGGTACCTATGCTATTATACTAGCATAGGTACCGTCGTCGTGTGTTTTTGGCAGTATAAAAACAGTAATTAGTGGATCACATGTCTTCATATATCATGTTCTAACGCTGATAGCTCGTGATAGATAGGATGTTCCCACGGATATAGCTTCACAGTTCCGGCGCCCCATATCTCTTAGTAGGTATATATATCCGTTCCGTTACTGACTAATTACTGCCTACATGCAAAGCATTATGTATAAAATTCTTACTATTGATAGTATACCAATAAATGTACACCAAAATTGGTCTCATTTTTCAGTCAAATCAATATGATATTTTTGCTGAACTTTTGCATTGTTATTCTCTAGACCGTGAAGCTCTGCAGTTTTGCATAATTAGGTACCTAAAATTCAGTGATATTGCTATATCTGGAATAATTTAAGTATAACTTTGATTGAATAGGTTCTAGAAAACCCTACTTCAATTTGATTAGATACCTTACAGCTTCATCATGATGATAATGATGATGGCACTCATCGGAATTGTCCTATTGATCGTAAACACCACTGAAAAGGCACATGTCTCACACTACCTATACGTGGATGTTATTTGAAGAAAAGCTATCCATAGAATTGTGCCTTTCGACGGTACCTATCATAAAATAACGTTTGTGTTTTGTTTTAAAATTTCAGACAGACGATTATTCGAAATTGTTTGAATACAGTTTAAATTGTTTTTAAAATCAAAATAAAGTCTTCTTTCAGTAAAATGTTCTATCTAAAGACATTATTTAAGATACTTTCCCTCCATGTGGCATAGCCGTGGAACGCCCTGTATATAAAACTCTTTTGAAGTTGACTGACAATCAACGCACAGCCTAAACTATAAGTCCTAGAGGTATGAAATTTGGAGGATCCCTCTATATTGTAGGGGTATACTATAAGGAAGGAATTTTGAAAAGTCGCACTCTAAAGGGATATAGAACGCGAGCAACGCCGCGGGCGACGACGACGGCTACCTACTTGCTGAATATTAACAATAATAAGTAGGTAGGTACGTAATGTTTACGTAGGTATCTACAATGACATCACCCCACATCTGTTTAATAGAAATTAATAATTAAAACTTGAACCTTGACTATTTTATTGACCTCATTTTAATCGGTTACCTACTTGACTAACTTGAAATCACAATAAAACAACCAAGTGATTAGTTACTAAAATGAAAACATACAAACGTGCAAAATAAATTTAAATTTATATATAATAACTAGCTGATACCCGCGACTTCGTACGCGTGCGAAACTTTCCGCCAAAATATCTGTCAACCAGCATACCTACTATGAACCTCGTAGGAAATGGCTGCTTTTGGTTTAGAGAGTTCAAGCTGCATCTTACAATATATTTTATTGAAATCAAAGACGTTGATTTCAATAAAATATAGGTAACCTAAGTTTCAATCCGGAAAAAAGGCTTCCGAATGGTATAGGTAAGTTTCGTTGAAATTGGTGGCGTGATCCGCGAACAAACAAACAGACAAACTCGATTTTCGGAATCAGAATCGTTTAAGTACATCTACATGTTTAGTTTATCCATATCTTTAATTTTAGTTTTTGGCTTTTTTACAGTTTTATAATAGTATAGATAGATAGATAGATAGATAGAAGATAATAATGATGTCATTTGATTAGATCACAGGTGGTTTTTGATCCATAAAATATGTCAATGGCACAGCTAAGAAAACCGGCTTGGGAAAGAGTAATTTAGCATACCTACCTACCTAATTCATATTGTTTTTCTTTGAACATAAACTTAACTTATATACTTAGATACTCAAGCAAATTTTTAGTAGTTTTATTGATGTGTGCGCGGCGAGGATAATTATATTAATCTCAATGGAATGCGGTTGTTTGTATTCTAGTGAATTCTATGTTTACGTAGACAGGCTTCGCCAACCGGCATCGAAGGCAAGTCGTAAAAAATTAAAAACCAAATCAGAGTTAGCAACAGACGCTGCTCGTTAAAAATGAAAATAAAGATGTGAAAAATGCGAATACTAAATTTAACCGAACATACCAAATGGAATAAGAGTTTTTAGTCGTAAAAATGCGCCATAAAGCTAAGTCGGAGCCTTTGAGCCAGGCTCGAGCGGCATGTGAATGTGATCTCTATGCTAACGATGGAGACTTCGTTAGGCCGGAACCCGAGATTCTGTTCTAAATATAAAACCGATGGTTCACTCTGAATTTTAAATGTTTCCAGCCAGATTCCACGCAGTTACATCTAACAAGGAGTTTGTAAAAACAAATCTAAGCTTTCTCATTTAGAAGAGTACACAATCTACGCATCGTACGATTTTTATCAAGCTAATTAATAAAATTCCCGAAACACTGACATTATCGAGAGCATAATTGTTGAGAGGTCATCTACGTATCCCGCCTGCCGGTCAAACGGACCAATTCACTACCGCATTTAGAACTATTAAAATAATCATAATTATTGATAGCCGTACCACAATGTTACTTCTGCCATTAAAAATATATAACGCGTCAAAAATGAGCCTTACAACGTGGTAATAATGGTTAGAATGAGAAAAAATGTCAGGTTTGGTGGGAAAAGTAAAGTTGCGTGGGAGTATATCAGTAGGATTGTACGCGCAGGAGTATCAGTCTAGTGTGGGTCGTGACGGGTGCTGGTCATCTTGACCGGGCGCATTCAGGGACTTATTTTTGTGTTGTGCACGAAAAGTGAGTGAGATGCGTTGGTTGACGGTGGCCGGTGTTCTGTTGTACCTGACTCGATGTAATCACGCTGGTGGTGAGTTTTCAACTACCCTCACTAATATTTTAAGTGATAAAAGGAGCAGGCCTTTGACAGAACAATTTTAGTGGTCATACCAGACTGGCGAAACTCTGGAACTAGACTCGTGCTTTCGAAAAACAAACAAAGTATGAAACGGGGGTCAATATTTGAATCACGTTTCATACAAAACGAGATTTTTAGTGTGTAATTTTGGTAGAAAGAATGGGAGTCCCGCTTTTTCTTACGTAGGAACTACGTATTACGATTTTTTATTATACGTACGAAAATTCAGAAGCCCAACTTCGTATAAGTATAAGTACATAAAGAGAATTTAATTATTTTTTTGAAGAATTATTAAGTTTACGTGTGGAAGAGGATAATCAATACTATTTTAATAATAACCCTAGGTAATTATTGTTTATTTAATGTAATTGATTTACCTTCCTAAATCCTTTCAAAGCAAATGATCAAATTAATAAATATTTTCTTTATTTATTTTATTTATTTTATTTATTTATTGCATACATGGTTTATATATATAGCTTAGGTCTTATTTAGCTAAAAGAACAGTCATGTACCCTGTGAGGGCGCAGCAATTGTACTAAAGTAGATAGCAGTAGTCAATTAATATTATAGATTACCTGCATAATGAAATAGTGATAATTTCATGGTAAAAGTTGGATGAATGTCAATAATAATGGGAGGTACTTATACAATTTTCAAGCGGATGCAAAGTCAAACATAAATTCATAACATTATCTACGTATTTACAATATAATTTAAATGTCAAAAATAAGTTGTAATTTAATTAGAATAATGTCAGTTTTTATTATGCGCTACAATTTATCGGACAGAAATTCGTCAACAGAGTAATAAAGAAATCAACGCCGTACCTATATAATAATTTGTAGAACTGATTTTGGTACTGATTTGGGCCAGTTGGGCTATCTATAAATCGTTTGCAACGGTTTGTAGATGGCTCAACTGTTTCATGTGTATTTTGTAAATATTGTGAATTTTCTAAATACTATATTTGTTTTAATTTGGTTTAAGTATTGTGAGACTTAATGTTTTTTATTATTTTGTAGAATACCTACTTTGAATTTTCCTGGATAAAAAATGTTGAAACACAACCATTTTGAATTACCAAGTCGGTAAGGCCATTATTTACAAAAACTACCTAAGTAGGTATCTCACGTCCTAAAAACATAGGTACCTCTGCTATCTTCAAAACTGAGAGACAGACCTCCACTTCACACTTCATTTAATTAGCGATTCAAACCATATGGACCGTTGTCTTAAATAAAAGAATCTAAAATAAAAGTAAATACCTAGTTTCTTGGAGGGAGTGTTGGCAATAAAGTCTGTAGGTACCTAAGGTATTTTTGAGACGAGACGTGCCGTGTGAGGCAGTGCTATGCTATGCGACAATGCGTCCATCATTCTAAGACAAAATATTTGTCTCATACATGGAATTGATTTCACATACTACCATGAAGGTTTTAGCAGTCCAAAAGGGGTGTGCCAGTCTCCGTTTGTTCCCAGCTTAATGAAACTTCGTGTTCCCACGACTCGCTCCAGACATGTCTGTTAATTTGTTGGGGTAAGCACTTTAATTAATCGGTCTATTTATGGAACACGATCCTCCGAGTGGTTGAGGTCGGATTGTGACACTCAATTTAATAAAAGTAGATGAACTTACTAAAATAGATGGTGAGAGAAAACAAGAAACGAGGGAGACGATTAGGTAGACCTTCAAAATGATTGTTATCAATTTCAAAAAACTTCCATCATATTTCTGTAGGTATCTATTTCTTTTCTACTCGTGAATAGTTATTTATTATACAAGAGTGCAAAGTTGCTTTTTAACCGCGTGTTCAAAAGAGCACGAGGTGAAAAATCTTTGCACTCGAGTGCAACACGTAACTTTTCATTCCACCTCAGCGAGGAATTGACTAAATGCAAAAAAAAACGTTTACAATCACAAGATAGGTACTTTATTTCAGTTAAGTACAGGTAAGTATTACAGAATAATCTTTAAATTATAACAAAATAATACTAAGGTATAATTAAGAAAATTTGAAAGTAACGTTGCTACAGTTATTGAAATTGAGTGTAATATATTTTAAATTCACAAACTTAGTGCACACGATGTTCTAAATTCAATTTACTTTATCCTCTATAAGATCTCTATAATATCTATAAGATCTCTTTTTTACACAGTTTCACAATAAATGATTCTTATTCTTATTCTTATTCTAGAGAATAAAAACGTCTTTTGCACTCAGATATTGAAGAGCAAAAATAGTCTTTCCGAGATGGTGGGATGAAAAACCTTTTATTGGCCTACTGTTTCCATTTCTAACCTATGATAAGTGTGCTGTCGGTTTGCCTATATATAAATAAATAATTTTGGAAGAGTTTTGCTGTAGTTTGTAAAGGCATGAGATGATAGAAACTCGGGTGACAGTTGAATAGCTGATAGGGAGAAACGATAGAAGAAGAGGATGATCACGTAGGAATGTGTTTTGCAGACTCTACGTGATGTGGTATGACTGGTATGATTAAAGAATATGCAATACGTAGTTCCTGCGTAAGAAGAAGCGGGACTCCCATTCTACCAAAATTACACACTGAAAATCTCGTTTTGAATGAAACATAATTCAAATTTTGACCCCCGTTTCATGCATTGTTCGTTTTTCAAAAGCACGAGTCTAGTTCGAGAGTTTCACCAGTCTGGTATGATGATGAATATCTTGTGAAGCTTTTTCGTCCAAAAAAACAGATTTGTTTCGAAGATTCGAAATAGCTCGCAGTCGCCAGCTATAATGAAATGTCTGAAAAACTAATTTGCGTTTAGCAAATTGATGAATCTACCTACTTATATCAATAAAAAGTACAAAGTCTTCCAATTGGTGAGCAAAAAACGCAATTCGGCGCCGGCGCCGCCTGTATTGAATGCCAGTTGACGCAAATGAAAGTTCGATTGCGGCCAATTGCCGTGATTGATCTTTTACGAACTTGAGCTAAGAACTCAGAGACACTTATTTCTCCTGTTATTCCCATATTCCATCTAACTCTTTACTCTTGTTTTTATTTATTTATTTAATACTTTATTGCACAAAATTATAAATTTGTTACAAAGGGTGAACTTAATGCTGAAAGCATTGTCTGCCAGCCAACCCAAACGTGGTGGTGTAGTGAGGAGGTTAGGCGTGCGACATTACAGGGAATAATATTTATCTGACAAACTAAGAGCTATACCTACTATATAATTTAATATATAACTATATATATATATATATATATATATATATATATATATATATATATATATATATATATACATATATAGCCTAACTGTATTGAAATCAAAGGCATATATATATATATATATATATATATATACGCCTTTGATTTCAATACAGTTAGGCTATACTTTATTGAAATCAAAGACGTGGATTCTCGTTTCAATCCGGAAAAAGGGCTTCCGCCATAAGTTTCATTGAAATTGGTCCAGTGACCCGCGAACAAACAAACAGACAAACTCGATTTTCGGAATCAGAATAGTTTATTTAGTAGATCTGCATATTTAGTTTATCCATATTTTTATTTTAGTTTTTGGATTTTAGCCTAGAGCCATGGTAATTTTTCACTCATATATTATATGGGTTTCAAACGCACAAATCTTGTACTAATTATGGATACAAAATAAGTCATTAATTAATGGCACTATATACAATTAGTTCGACTAACACCTGTAGTGTTACTGTAAAGTATAGTCGAGTAATTTAACCAGTATATTATCCCTATGAATATTACTGAGTGGGAATCCCCAAAGCTCTATTTTTGGACCACTTTTATTCATATTTTCTCAGAAGATTTACACCTACATGTCTAAAGCAACAACCGCATGCTACCCGTTTTTATGATAAAGTTGAAACTTGCCGATGGCCCACCTGATTTTAAGCCTATAACAATGCACTACCTTAGAGCAAGTCCATTGAAAACGTGCCCTATGAGGCCACACGGCATCTACGGCCGAATACTCAAACGCCACTTAAATTAAGTTCACGCTTAAATTATTGCCATCTCTTACAAATGAGTAATGTCAAACAGAGGCAGAGCAATTTTAAGTGGTGCTTCAATTTGAGTGACGTTTCAGACGGCCTGAGACGTAAGTCAAGTCTCATGTGCGTATAATTGTACCAGCATGAGAATCACCACTTGGCTGTAGGCACGGTGCTAGTATTTCCCCGACTCTTCCACAAAAAGCCCTACTACTAATAAAGTAAGGGGAATATATAAAGGAATTACGCCTTGCTTTATTTTTTCTCTTTTTCGCTCCTCGGAGCAGGCTATAGTTATTTTAAAACCATACCGCCTAGTCTAACGTTGTTTTTTCCCTTATGTTAGTTTGTTTTAAGCGTTTGTCTTGCGTAAATGATAAGTCAAGTCTTCGTCAAGTCGGCTGTCGTTTGTTTTGAAGAGAAAATGGTGGATTTTCCCTCCAAAACCTGAATCGAATTTTCACATTCAGAAAAACCACTTTACACACATTTATTCCAATGGCTCACACTTTATGTTACGACCTAAGTACGTATTATTGGTTAAAATTCCACCAAAATTAAACAACAATACTCACAACACCCCAAGAAAAACTATTAAAATAAAAATGCTATGTGTTGTTCCAAAAAATGTCAAAATTCGAATCCTTACTCCTTGCTTTAAATAAAGCAAAGTTGTTTCGTAATTGGAATAAAATCTGACCTACACGATGGCGTGACTGTTCGTGATGACAGTGGTGGTTAGCAATTAACAGAACAATGATAACTATTATATTGTGAGAAGCATCTTTTCCTTGTTTGTCAGACAAGTGCAGTTCATTCGGCTTTAATACCCGGATAGGCTTTCTTCATCACGCCATGCATAAGTTATGAAGTTACAGCATTTATTGCAATATAATTTGACAAGAGTACCTACCTACTAGCACAGATTATATAATACTATGTACTAGGTAGGAAGTTGTTTGACAGACCAAATGAACTCCCATTTGGTCTGTCAAACAACTTCTCGCTGGCACATTTCAATATTTTTGAAGCTATAAATAAGTATTACCACAGATTATATAATACTATACGTATTACGGAATGTCGCAATATTATGTGCAAAATCGCAAAGCTTCACGATCTAGAGAATAAAAAAAAATGAATTGAAATCCATTTATTTAACCCATTGGGTACAAACACAGATAAAACAGAGAGAAAAAAGTAAGCCAGACAGGAAGGAGCAAAACAGAGTAAGAATACAATACAAGGTACAGCAAAAATATCATTTGAATCCTCAGATTTACCAAAGAGGTCTGTGAATTCTACCACATAGGTTCCGTGAATTCAATGTTTTGAATGTTATCGTACCCAGTATGCCAGTTGGCGTCGTTCTGACTAGCGCGTCATTCTGATAACAAAGAGGTCACGTTCATTTCATTCACAACTCTTATCAGTGATCTGATGTCACAACACGAGGCCTTTGAGAACCCCGGAGTAATCGTGGAATAACATGATCGTGCATGTGATTCAATAAGATTTGAAATCTTCTTGGTTTTCATTTTTTTTCATGTTCGTGCCCGTAAGATAGGATTCCCATCGAGCCCACCGGCTGGCACACTGGTGGGGCCAATGGGAAAAAAAACCCAACGAGCCCACCATGCTCGATCGAGTGGGCTCGATGGGAAGCCACGCAAAAGAGAAATTACATCAATAAAGAAAATAACATAGAACAGAAAGAACAATGGGCGATCTTATCGCTTAAAACTATCTCTTCCAGACAGGAAGCATGGCAGAAAACTAAAAGACATGCATGTCATGTATGTCAGCTGTGTCGTTCTGCAAATACATATCCCCTAAAACCTAAAACCTATCTTAGTAATGTCATCCTTAGACTATGTATCAGCCGAAGCAGAGATCCCTCGCGTCTACATACAAACTTAATCGTAACTTATATCTTTACTTAGTTAGAGCGAGGAGTCAACTCCTTGACTAAACAAAGGTTGGGACAAAAAATTAAGAAAAATTGTGAATATATATTACGTAGTGCCTAGCATTAAGCTTCATTTTAAATATAAATAAGAAGTTACTGCACTTCACCACTGTACCCTAACCTAACCTTTTCAGTAAATAAATTTATTTTTATTATTATATCGACCTCGTAGAACCGAATCCGCAGTGAGAAGAACATCGTATTCTGTGAAACACACGCGTGTGGCGCCTCATTGACGAGGGTGGTAGTGAAATGAACTAAGTTTATCGAGTTTATGACATTACAACGTTTATTAATGACGCACAATTGATGCACGCTTCGAAACATAAACAGAATACCTACCTATCATTTTTCGAAGTGAGTTAGGCTACTATAATAGTGAACTCGACTTTGTGTTCGAATTTGTACAGAGCCCGTAGTCTGAGTTTTGTTTTGTTGATCGAAACGCATATCGAGAAGCGACCTATGGGATATTTTGTATGAAAATCCGATAAGCGCCTTTAGCGGGAGATTTGCAAACTATTTTTATCCATACAAAAACTGCGAGTTTCTCGATTCTCGCTTGTCGCAAATCAACGTGACATAACTCAGACAAAAGGCAAGCAAGCTCGTATGAGCTAGTGGCCAACTCTGGTGGCGGAGTTTTTAGGCCGCCTTAAGGCCTCCGTCGTGGCTTTGCAAAGCCTACTGCCAATCATTCTATACGAGCAGCCTGTGGGTCGGCTATACTAAAAGTACGCTCAGTGCGCTGCGTGTCCAGTACAATAATGGTTTCCTGATGCTGTTAGGGCTGCCTCGCTTCTGCAGTGCATCAAATATGTTTGCTGAGGCACGGGTCGATGGCTTCCATGCCATCGTCCGCAAGATAACTGCCTCACTGCTCAGCAGAGTGCGAGATAGTACCAACACCATCCTAAAAGTGATAGCCAGACCACTACAATTCGCCCATTATGAGGTCTTTCGTTCGGGTTCTGATCAAATAGTACATACTGACTAGGGCTCAAACGAAGGATTTCACATCAATAATCTTGTAATATGTATACTAAAAAAGTGAAATATGTATCTACCTAGCTATAATAATAATCTCTATACTCTAACCCATTTGACCTGTACCGTGAACTAACAAAATATGGATCTTGAAATTTGAGAAATAAATGAAAATTAATTAACGACTGCTAGAGCCGGGACCGACAGTTAAACGTGCCCTTCAAAGCACGGAAGCGCTCAGGATGTAAATGCCACTAACGGTCACCCATCCAAATAGTGACCGCACAGAACGTTGCTTAACTTAGATCATCGGTGGAGTTGGCTAAGCAAGCTACGCCACGAGCGCTTAAAAAAACTCAGTCTACGGGCCCTGTTGCATGGACGGATGGCATGTCTGATTGTCACGTGGCCTTGGGTCTTAAGTTAGCAAACTCAATTACTAGGTGTTATTATCACACAATTATTACCACAATGCTGAGCAGGATGGCCAAAGCAAAAAAAGGTGAGGAATAATTTTTAACCAACTTCAAAAAAGGAGGAGGTTCTCAATTCGGTTGTATATTTTTTTATGTTTGTTACCTCAGAACTCCGTCATTTATGAACCGATTTAATAAATCTTTTTTTATCTGAAAGGGTATATACTTCCAGATTGGTCCCATAAAAAAATTATCAAAATCAGTTCAGTAGTTTGGCAGTTAAATAAGAATAACTCGAAAACACACGTCATACACGTGCACGACACTGCGTATTTGCTTTCCTGTGACGTTTCTCTGGTGCTTACGATCAATAGAATAGTCCCGATGAACTGCTATCATCATCACCACCATCATTTGATGATAAATGCGTATCAAATTGAAGTCGGTTTTTCCAGTTTTTCAAACTTATAAATTATTTAAGGTACTGCAGCAAAAACCTGCCGTTTTTTTAAACAGGTCCTTAATAATAATGAAAGTTTGAAATAGGTAACCTATCACTACTACCAACAGATGTTATCTCTACCCAACGCATGCAGAGAATTGACTTTACAGACATCGGCAATGTGTATACGCTTCTTTAACAAAATCCCAAACTAAGTGATCTTTCTCAGTATTGTCGATTGGCAAGTTCAAAAACGTAATAAAACGAAGACTTGTTTTAGAAGCATACTATAAAATATCTGATTATTTAGAAGACAAACAAGCTTGGGACGAACTAGCTCCAACTCATCCAATAAAAAATAATAATTTAGTAATCATACCTACATAGATATACACATCTTACAAAACGTAATGACGATTCAAAGTGATCAGTGAGATTTTATTGAATATAAGTTTGGACTTTGACTATGATTATTAGGTACTTATAGCGGGTTATAGCCAATTTGTACCTACTATTGTTATGCAAATCACAAAAACGAATTTTGTAAGAAAACTCTTTTTAGGGTTAAGCTCGCCTTTGTACATGTTATCTATTTCTGTCTTTTATGTGTTATTTTAGTGTACAATAAAGAATTAAAGTAAAGAATTAAAGAAAAGAAGTCCCGCAGACGCGGCGCTGTAGTCGACCTTAAGTATTATTTCTCGGGCAGCACTTTTAACAACTTTAGGCATTGAAAACAAGACTTTGATCACAGAAACCAAATAAAAACGCACTAGCATCCGAACACATTAACAGCACCTGACAACTAATTTAAAATTTAGTTTTAAAGTTTAGTTCCGGAAATTTCCGCGGGACTTCTTTCATGAAAAGGACTCTACTGACCTGCGTTGTGCCACAGAATAACACAACAGTACTACTTAGGGCACGAATTGGGAAGAAAATTTGAAATTAGCATAACAATAGAAGGTACAAATTGGCTATAACCCTTATAGCTAAACCTAGTATAGTTATTATATAATCTGTGGCTAAACTAAACACACTGAAACGAAAAACTTGAATGTTGAGAGACGAGGATATTCGTCCAATTCCCTTTGTATTGTACCGTTAGATCGTCCTGCTTCTAGACCTGTTTAGTGCTTTGCATTCAAAGGTCGGTACACTGCTGGACAAGAAAACGGATAGCGGGGAATAAACGTTAGATTGTTCTTCCGATTGTCTTATCAGAAAGTCGTGTCAAATGTTACTTCGATGCGAATTCGTTTCCAAGTTTTGAAAAGGTTTTAAACAAACGACCATTGCAGCCATTTGCTACGAGATTCCTCTTATGCTGGTGACGGATATTTTGGTGGAAAGTTTCGCACGTGTACAAAGTCGCGGGTATATCAGCCAGGGGGTCAATCGCGCTAAGTTGTAACAGCTCACCGGTTACTGTTACGTTACGGCCGATAAGGCCAGATTTTCACAGTGGGAATCGGCCATAACGTAACAGTAACTGAGGGCCTAGTACGAGTTTTGGTGTGTAAATCTGGTGTAAAACGTCTGACGCCCAACACACCAGTGGGCGCTGATTTGTATGAAGACACTGAGCGGATTCTTTAAGAAGCTTTGACTATACCAAGCTCGTACTCGCATGTCGAGCTTCTCAAAGAATCCGCTCAGTGTATCCATACAAATCAGCGCACACTGGTGTGCTGGCCGTCACACGTTTCACACCCACACTATACACTGAAAACTCGTACTAGGCCCTCTGGTGAGCTGTTACAACTTAGCGTGATTGACCCCCAGTACCTAATGAATAAGAACCGAATCAAACGTTCTTTGACTTGTGTGATCTTTTGGTACCTATAACGGTAAGTATATTTTTAGGTAGATATACCGTTTATCGTGTCCTCAAGTGTACGATACCAGATACCAGATCTACCTGTTAGTCTTCAAGTCCGGGGGCATTACCCTCAGCTGACCTGGTACCAAAACATTTTCTTTGGACTCTGTTAGAGACGTAGCTCTCTAAAATAAGTATGTAGTTATGTTTTTTTTTAAACCCATTCTACTAATATTATAAACGCGAAAGTTTGTAAGTATGGATGGATGGATGGATGGATGAATAGCTGTCCACACTGTGCATTTTCATCTTCAACTCTCGTCTTCATCTTTCTATTCAACTTGCGCTTGACGCTTTCAATAATTGAATGCGTTAATGAAAGCAACACCACTAGTTCAGTCGTAGTTTCTTCTGTCTATTGGAAACATGTGCGACGAGAATATTTTACTCGGTGGAATATGTGCAGCTTACTTGGTTATAAGAAATTCCAGAAAAAAACAACCAAGAGAAAGTTTTGGATACGAGGTTATTATAATAATCGAAGTAGTTATTTTGTTAAGTTGTGGAAAGCTTCTTTAATCTTTAATAAACATTGTAAATCTTTTTCTTCGTCCGCCATTTTGTTGTTGAACGCTATAAGGCACAGAAATCCACCCGAGCCGGAAAACGGGAATCACAGCGCGCGCTTCGCTTTCAACTCTCATCGCGCATGCACTAAGGGCATGCCTCACGTGCGCTGTTGACTTGCGCTATGACGCATGCCCCTATTGAACAAAAAAATGCACAGTGTGGACATAGCTGATGGATGAATGGATGGATGGAGGGATGGATGTTTGTTACTCTTTCACGTAAAAAGTACTGATCCGATTTGGATGAAACTTGGAATATATATTGTCCGTGACCTGGATTAACACATAGGCTACTTTTTATCCCGAAAGATCAACGGGATCCAACAGGACGCGAACGAAGTTGCGGGCGGCACCTAGTAAGTAATAATTTTGTCTGCTGTTGTACCAAACTAGCGAAACTCTCGAACTAGACTCGTGCTTTCGAAAAACGAACAAGGTAAGAAACGGGGGTAAAAATTTGAATCACGTTTCATACAAAACGAGATTTTCAGTGTGCAATTTTGATAGAATGGGAGTCCCGCTTCTTCTTACGTAGGAACTAACGTAACTTGGCTGTGTCGTCCGCGTCCATTGACGACGTAATCAGGTGAGCGTATTCTTTGAGAAGCTTGACATGCGAGTACGGGCTGGGTGTAGACCAAGCTTCTCAAAGAATCCGCTCAGTGTCTCCATACAAATCAGCGCCCACTGGTGTGCTCTTTGTCAGACGTTTCACACCAGATTTACACACCAAAACTCGTACTAGGACCTCAGTATTTGTGCGTTGAGTGTTTATCTTTGAATCGGCGTTTGTGACTGCCTACTACGAAATGATAGTGTTGTTATTATTTGTTATTTGTATTGCAGCAGATAATAGAGTGAAGTGTGACGCAGTTGATTCTAGGAATGGTAATCCCTCCCTATGCCCGTGTTCTAAAAGAAATCTTTACTCAAATAGGTATCAAAGCAAGCTCGTATGAGTTTAGAGGCTAACTCTGGTGATGGAGTTTTTGGCCTACGTCGTGGCTTAACGACTACTCGCTCTGATGTAAATGGCACTAACTGTCACCCATCCAAGTAGTGACCGCACGGAACGTTGCTTAACTTAACTTGACTAAGCATCGATTTGAGTAGAGATTCTCATACAACACATCTATGGTTGAGTCCAGAGGTGTGTAATTAAATGCGGATAAGGGTTCGAAATTTTGAAAGAGTTTTGAGAAATAAATCCACGAGTACATTGATGGGTAGGTGTAGAGGTACTTAGGAAAACTCGAGTTCAAAAAACGGCTTATAGATAAAGATTTTAAATGTCAAGGTACCTATAACAGTACAATTCCTAAATGGATAAAAATCAAAATACGGCCTCTTAAACCCCTGCGGTCTTATTTCTTTACTAGATTTATCTTGGATTTATCGAAAATCATTGTCTCTAACTCGTGTTTTGGACTAAAGTAGAGTTTTTCATATTACGACACATGTTTTATCACAATCACCGAGGTCTAACTTTCGCTTCAAACTTTCGCTTAACCAACCCCACCCCAAGTTTAACTCGGGTCTAATTTCACATTTGTCATGAAAATCAATTTGGTGACTGTTTTTTCTCCATTATTTTATATTATTTACTACGTACCTACTGTTTTTTCAAAAATATATTTGACATTGACATTTACATTGACAAAATCATTGACCGAAGGTACCCCACCCCTTGTTTTACCTATCCCTGGTTTTACCGCCAATTTCTTTTTTGACTTCATTTACTGCCAGTTTTGAGTGAATAATTTCACAAAAGAACAGGTTTAGAAAACTTCGTTCAAAGACTTTCATAATCACGTCTCAGTTTTAACTCGAACCTAACTTTAGGCCGAGCCTAGCTAAACCGGGTCTAAACCCTCGATAAATCCACGATAAATCCGTAATGAGACTGCTGAAGTTTACGGAAGTGGCATTAATACAGGGCGTCTTCTTCTTGAAAGTTCGTGGTAATTTTTACTGTCACTATCACCTTGCATTATGTAGTAATTCTTTGCCGCTATTCATAGAACTGCAATTATAATTGCCAAGGCTAAAGGGCAAGTTGAGGTGCGGGCCAGGCGCCTGCGTCGCCCGAATGGTCACGTGACTATTGGCAGCCATTGGCAGACTGGCGAAAATCACGTTTCATACAAAACGAGATTTTCAGTGTGTAATTTTGGTAGAATGGCAGTCCCGCTTCTTCTTACGTAGGAACTACGTGTTACATATTCTTTGGCCATTGGCGGGAAATAGAAAATTGTGAAAAAAGAGGGTTCACGATTTTTTTTATATCGCATGCTTTATTCATCGTATTTCACTAAAGAATAATGAATCTTAGAATCTTCAATATATACCAACTAAACTAATCAATGCACACTCAGCATCAGTATATAACATGTATAGGTAAATCGATTAAGTAACAAATTGATTGAAATTTTATTATACATAGAAATAAAGATCAAAAGACAAAACATATTTTCGAGTCTCCAAAACAATACAATCTTAAATTGTTTAATCAACCTATTTTGCTGATTGTGCTTAGAAAAAAACTAGCTTATAATCATACCTTTTTGTATCTTTCCAGCATTAAAATGTCGTCCTGGCAGTCAAGATCCATTGTGCGCGTTAGAAAAAAAAGAAATATGTACGTAAGTTCTGTTTTCAAAATACTCTAGTTCAGGTGTAAAATAAAGCCAGTAGTACCACGCGATGCACCACAGAACATTTCTCTTCTATGCTATGCAATCAGGTAATATTTTTCAAACACAGAATACTTAAAAAAAAATTGTATTCTATCAGCCATTTAGTTCCCATCGTTACAAGCTTTGCTTAGTTTGGGACTAGAAGGCGGTGTGTTAAATGTCCGTGAACATTTCTATATTTATATTTTTCAGCTCCAGTTCAAAATGTAATAGAAAGAGATGCACCGACATTAGATGAAAGCCAGTGTTTGCCTGGGAGTGAGTGGGAGAGCAACTGTCATCGATGCCTTTGTTCAGAGTCAGGCTTCGCGGAGTGTACAGAGCTGGACTCTTGTTTATCAGTAGAGCTCGGTAAGTGACCTATCATGAAACTTAAAACCCTCTCATTAGATTATCCGGATTTATGTCTCTAACTCGTGTTTTGGACTAAACTATTTTCATATTACGAAACATGTTTTAGCACCTTCACCGTAACGTAATGAGACCGAAATAGCCTTGCAATATGCACAAAAATGCATAGTAAGTACCTACCTAGCTTAATATTTGAAAAGAGCTTGTGGTTTTCCATACTGGAAGTCAGTGGAGGTAGATAGAATAGAACTCTACTACGAAGTTTTAATATCTAGTAATATCACAGAATTACCTAGGAAAGTTAGTTATTCTGTAAAGTCAATAAGTGCAGGTGTTATGTGCTTCCAGCTGAACCGACTCCGTGCAAGCCAAACACCACATTCAGGAGAGCTGGAAACACTTGCATATGTCTAGCAAATGGCTTAGGTCTATGCACGTTACACACACATAGCGTGGAAAAGAGAAGTAAGTACCTATAAATAATCTATCTATTCTACTAATATTAGTTTGTAAGTATGGATGGATGGATGGATGGATGGAGGGATGGATGTTTGTTACTCTTTCACGTAAAAAGTACTGATCCGATTTGGATGAAACTTGGAATATATATTGTCCGTGACCTGGATTAACACATAGGCAATTTTTTATCCCGAAAAAACAACGAAATCCAACGGGACGCGATCGAAGTCGCGGGTGGCACCTAGTACTATTATAAAACTGTAAATAAGCCAAAAACTAAAATAAAAGATATGGATAAACTAAATATGCAGATCTACTAAATAAACGATTCTGATTCGGAAAATCGAATTTGTCTGTTTATCTGTTTCAATTTTAATGAAACTTATACCATTTGGAAGCCCTTTTTTCCGGATTGAAACATAGGCTATACTTTATTGAAATAAATTACGTGAATTTTTAGATACAGCTTGAACTCTCTAAACCAAAAGCAGCCCTTGACACGAGGTTCATCGTATATTGACAAAGATTCGCATGCTTAAACGAAGTCGCGAGTATCAGCTAGTACATTTTAATTTAAAAAACAAAAGATTATCTATGTTTTAGTCTATTTCTACTAAATTCTTTAACATAATAAAATAGTGGACCTATTCATATTACCATAGACTAAAATGTTACTATTATAAATCATGTAAATATATGTAGGATATTTATATACTCTGACAGCCTTGTACTTAGTCTTCTTCTTCTTTTCAACCTATATGGCCCCTGTCTGTCATTTCGACAGACAACTTAGTCAGTGTCAAGTGAAATATTTGAAATAATATAAGTCAAGTCGGCTCTTTCGTTTGTTTTGAGTATATATAATATGTATCCATATAAATGATTGATTGATAAGATAAAAAATAAGATATTTAGATATTTCATTTATTAACCAACTTGTTACATAATATAACTTATAAAAATAAGTTTTCTACTTATCGAATATTCTAGGCTGCAAAGAAAAAACATAACAAGCTATTCCTTTTTTTTTGTTTCTTTCTAACTGGATAAAGAAGTGTTTTAGAAATGAGGTTTACTTACGTATTATCATTTGAAATTAAATCTCATTGATTTTATGCTATTTCCAGGTCCCGAGCAAGAATGCACGCCGGGAACATCGATAAAGAGAGAATGTAACACCTGCTATTGCTCAGCTGACGGTCGGCTAGTCTGTACAAAACGAGGTTGCAGCAACTGGCAAAGTGAGTCTTCAACTTCTTGGTTTATGACTTTCTTTAATCAAATTATGTTATGTTAGTAGGTACAGTAGGTGCCAAATAACACGGCAATACAGGTCATTCACCCACCTTCACCACGATGTCGCAAAATTCAATTTATGTACCTATGGTAAACAAACAGTACCTACTACGAGATTCGAGCGATACCGTCTTAGCGACAGGTTTGTATGGAAAGCGACAGAATTTGCCATACATAAATTAATAAGATTGGAGGTTATATAGCCAATGCTATACAACCTCCTTGCTATACAAAAATATAAATATAAATATTCACAAACATTTAACACAACGCCTTCTAGTCCCAAACTAAGCAAAGCTTGTACTATGGGAACTAGATGGCTGATAGAATACATACATACATTTTTTTTTGTAAATACTTATAATACATAGAACACCCAGACACAGAACAAACATCTATGTTTACAACACACAAATGTTTGTTCTCGGTGGGGATCGAACCCACGACCCACAGCACGGAAGGCAGAGCTACTACCGACTGAGCCATGACGCCTGTATACAACCTCGAATTTTTCTTTTTCTCGTAGTCATGGTATAAAGTATAGTATGTAACTCTTGAATAAAACGGATTTATACCGGGGGCCGTGAATCACTTACGTCGTTCAGGATTCTAACACTTGAATCACGAGCGTCCTTCGCTTCGCTTGCTCGTGATTCATTATAGCCCTCGCTTTAAATCTGTCTTTTATTCACTAGTTGCATAATATACTATTATCTATTTCCATTTCCAGGTAAAAAGAAAAGAGAAATCCCTGAAGCAGTAAGTATTACTTTTAGTAACAATGACTCACCTATTTAATAATTTAAGTTGTAATATGTAATGTCGTTCAAAGTTACTACGGGGATGGTTTTTCATATTTTGTCGATGTGATTCTTCAAGCTAATTTTCGTACCGTGTGGCTTTACGTAACTATTTAGTTACACAGGTTACACTACATAATTGTTTATTTTTGCACTTTAATAAAAAAAAATGCACGTCACTATGGGAGCGGTTGCACAGTGAGTAACATGGTGTTTTGTGAATAATATTGTCAAAGAATCAAGGTAAGTACCTACTCAATTTACATTTATGTTTTCACTTAACTGTAGGTTCTGACTTTAGATTAGGTACCTAATAGCAGCGTTTTACCTACCAATAAAACGCATATTAATTTACTTACCTTATTCGAGGATTATTTTACCTTATTTGGAGATAGACACTACGTTTCCCGCCTTTTTTACAAGATTTCCGCTGTATTTGACTTCCGTCTCGGTGATTCCTGTTTGTATTCATGACCCTATCGCGTCATGTCGTCACTTCCTACCACCGCAGAGTGGGGCACCTTTTATGTGGCACCACTTTATACTTCATTGAGTCGAAAATCACCAGGCAGAAATAAAAGTATAATCCTCGAATAAGGTAAGTAAATTAATATGCGTTTTATTGGTAGGTAAAACGCTGCTATTAATTTGACTTGACCTTATTCGAGGATTATTTTACCTTATTTGAGACTTGTTTGTTATCGCCTGGTGGTGGTAGTGACGCAGACGCCAATGTGAACCTGACTGCGCAAGTAAAAGTTAACCCTGACATCTGAATAAGATGATTGAGTAAGACAGACTATCAGAAAGAATGATTTGTAAATTTATTACTCTAGGTAAAATAATGATAAAATAAATCAACAATCCGTGAAATTAATCAATATAGGCTTAAACAATCTAGTTACAGAGGTACTAGAAGGTGCGGGCAGAACTGAGCGCCTATAAAACTTACAAAAAGTATTTTGTGAGCGCCAATTTCCCCTGGAAAGTATGTCTTCCATTGGGAAGTTGTCCAGCCCATTTTTTGACGCGACTGCGGATCTAATACCCGCATCTTTAAACAGAGTCTTGATCCATCCTGATATAATAGTTTTTGAAGCGGCTTTTGCTTCACCTCTAACAGAAATAAACAAATTATAAATTTTAGCTGAATTTCGACGATCGCTAAGTAAATCAACCGATCCAGTTATTCAATAAACTGGATCTAGATTCCTACTATCTGGATTAGACAATAATTTCCATCCGGATTGCCTATAATCCGAAGAATCAGTCTTTGAGCCAAAAGCAAGCCATAACGTGATTGAATCATCCGTCTGAGCGAAATTTAATAAAAATGAAATGAAATGTACATCACATTTCAACAAAGTTAATGGGCGAATACTCAAACGCCACTTAAACCCCACTCAATTTAAGTCCCGCTTAAATTATTGCCATCTCTTACAAATGAGTAACGTCAAATGTGCTCAAATGAGTATTTCAGCCATAGTCATGTATGTACCTTTCGACCTGAGCACAAGAGCAACAACGTCGCAGTATGCCTTTGCACATGAAATATACTGTCATGCTGAACTTTATAACTACCTAAATATGAGGCGAGTCCGTCTATATTCCAAATTAGAGGCTTGTTTTGAATCGGCTTTTCTAAAGCTATTGATTTTAGAACCTGTTTGACTTAAATATGTGAACTAATTTTGCTGGCAGTATCTGAGTCGCAAAGTGTCGAGATAACAGACTTATGCAAAAGAATGGTACTATAAGACAAATTGTGAACCAAATGAAGATCAGATAAGAATCTAGCAACATCACCTCCACTCGGATTATTCGAGTTAATATGGTGCTGTTCAGACCAGTTCAGCCATTTTTTCCCAAGCGACATCGTAAGTTTTTCGCGTAGAAGCACGCCATGATCTTTCCAAAAGTTTTACTTGGTTGTCATTCCAACCTCTTAGCTTCTTAGCCCACCCCCACATTTCCAATCCTCGAGAGTCATGTCGTGTACTTTCGGAGGTGGAAGATCCGTCGAGACATCTATTAGGACTTGATCGAGATGTCGAAGCGTGAAGGGAGTGGCCAATGCTCGGTTCTTCGGATCGGCTCGCCAGTAAACTCAATGCCAACGTGGAACTATCAAGAGGTATATTCCTTGGGCATTGTTCAGATGACGTAACACCCTGGGTATCAGGAAGGGTGGGGGCATTATCCACGCAAAGGAGAAGTTCCACACTGGAGAAAACGCGTCGGGAAATAACGCTTGGCATCGTTCAGATCCAGAGACGCATAATTCATCACCACATGCGCTCGACTGGAGGCAAACAGGTCTACTACAGGAGTTCCCCATTTGGCAAATACCTTGTCCGTGCAATCGGTTAGTAGATGCCACTCGGGATCTACCCGGAGCCTCGACAGATGGTCAGATGGTGATGAATATTCACGTGAATCTGATGGTCCTCTAGAATCTAAAAAATTTGATGCGTCAAGTTCATGAGCGGAACAGACTTCGCACCACCCTCGTGACGTAGGTATGCGATCACGGTTTTGTTGTCGCATTGAATTAAAACTGTGCTCTGGCTCAGGAGCTGACAGTGACCGCGTAAAACTTTTAAAATGGCTAACATTTCTTTCTGATTGCAGTGTAGGTGCTTTTCGCAACTCTACCAATACCCTGTTATTGAGTAATTGTTCAACCGGGTTCCCCATGCAATATCCGAGGCATCCGTTGTAAGGTAATGCGAGAGAGGGGACATGTGAATGGCTGAAGCTCGCTTGCAATTGAGAAGCCACCATTGTATGTCGTCTCTGACTTCTGCCGAAATGTGATGCCATTTGTGGACTGATTTCAGTATTTTGTGGAGCTCAGTTGTTTGGACAACAGTGCTCGAAAATGGAGTCGACCTCTGGGCACAGCAAAAGTCGCGAAATTCAGTAGACCCGCGAGACTCTGAGTTTCTTTGAGGCATGCGCGTTGCTTGTTCAAAATCCGAGACTGTTTGTTTAATAGAGCAGGTATTTTCTCGCTGGGAAGACTCTTTTGATTTGTACACGGATTCCACTGGACGCCCAAATAAACCAAGATCTTCGATGGAAGCAATACAGATTTTTCGTAGTTGATTATCCAACCTAGTGTTTCTAGAGTGTCGATGACAGCTTGAACGTGGTTCTTTAGAACGTCTTTTTGCTGATGCGCAATTAAGGAGTCGTCTAGATACACTAGGATTTGAATACCCTGTTGTCTGAGAGTTTGGGCGATCCAGTTTGTCACCGTAGCAAAGGTATTGGGCGCTGTACTTAGGCCGAATGGTAAACAAGTCATTTCCCATAGCTGCCTTCGATACAATAGGCGAAGAAATATTCTGTGACCCGGAGAGATGCTTATATGAAAATAAGCCTGCGATAAGTCTATCTTGCAGAGCCAATCTCTCGGTTGTAGAAAATCCGGAACCCGAAAAATATTCAATAGCTTGAACTTGTCGGTCATTACGTAACAATTGAGTGCTCGCAGATTGAAAATGGGTCGTGCTGAGCCGTCGCTTTTTGGAACAAGAAACATGGACGATAGGAAACTTGGAGATGAACGTGCTCGTTCGAGAACACCCTGGTCTCTCATCTTGTTGATGACAAGATTCATTTCAACCGAGAATGGAACTTCCATAGTCCTTTTTATCCTTGCTGGATGAATTAGAGGCGGTTTTTGTAGAAGGGTATGCGATACCCTTTTATTATCTTTAGTATGAGATCAGGTGCCCCTAATCGTTTCCATTCGTCTATAAAACTTACGACACGGCCCGCTTTGAAGTTCATGTCAATGCTTCCGACGCTTATCGCCCCTGGTGTTGGGTGGCGAATAGGCGCGTTTGTGTCCTGATTTGTATATTTGGAACTTATGATTGCCGCGTGAAGCGCCACGTCCACGATACGACCCTTGGTTGTTCGGTGCGGCTGAATGAGAGCTATGACCATACTGACCCTGCCAGTATGAAGGTATAACCACCCTGCGAGGGCAGTGTAGAGGTTGCACAACAGCCGTGTGAACTCTTTGTTTCGCAGCATGATGAGCGATGTTGACAACCCTGCGAGGGTTTTTTTGTATTTTGCGTGCTCCTGCGAGGAGACGCTAGGTTTGTTAGGCTCAACCTGCGAGGTCGAGGTATTAGGCTTCTTTAGAGGCCAAAAACATTTTTGTACACCGCCTGCTTTTTCCACTGCAGCTGTAAACTCCTCCGCATTGAACAGGTTGGCAGCGCCGGCTTGACCACTGGATCCCTCACTTGCTTAGTCACACAATCTCTTCGCATTTGAAGAATTTCACCACGGTGGCCACAAACCAGCTGAAATAAATCTGAAGAAAGTTTCTGAAAATCTCCGTTAGTAATAAGCTCGAATAACTTGTTATTAATAACGTCATTATCAGGGGTTACTTCTTTAGAAAATGACGCAGTCCTGATACACTTTCTCCAGAGCATCTCTTTGTTTTAAAAGACACGAAGGTAGCGAACGCTTTGTCAGCGTATATGAGATGACAAGGGGACCGGAAGACCGAATCCTCTTCATTAATTTCAATATCGGTAAAGCCAAGCGTATGGTTGTAGCCTGCTATTTAAATGTTGAAGATCATTTAAAAGCTTCAACTGGGCTTCGGTACTTTTGGGCACAGTGGGCTCTTTCAATTTCGTTTCAAAATTAAACGTAACTTCGTTATCTTTAGTCAACCTCTACATCAGAAGCATGCTGTTCTAGATCTCCGTAAAGATTGCGGCCCGACGTGCCCGAAAGAATAGACATGGAATCATTTTCAACATTACTACTAGTACTCACGTGACACTCTTTATCTCAGCTCGGCAAAAACTTTTGCAGATTGCGAATATCCTTTGATAGCCGATGATATTTTCGTTCCGAATGCCTTCGGTGAGGAATCGCAATAACTACTGCTGCTATTGCTACTCGAGCTTGAACTGCTCGAACATCGTTTTCGTGAAGTGGACGGCCCCGGTAAAACCGGAGCTGCATTTTTTACACTTTCACTATTTTCCTCCATAGTGAGGGTAGGTAACAAAACTATTTCCTAAAATAAAAAGAAAAGTAAATTAATTTGCAATGACAACGTGCTCACAGTGATGTGCAAACACGTCCTTCCTCGGCGGGAAACAAAACGCCAATGAAGTATAAAGTGGTGCCACATAAAAGGTGCCCCACTCTGCGGTGGTAGGAAGTGACGACATGACGCGATAGGGTCATGAATACAAACAGGAATCACCGAGACGGAAGTCAAATACAGCGGAAATCTTGTAAAAAAGGCGGGAAACGTAGTGTCTATCTCCAAATAAGGTAAAATAATCCTCGAATAAGGTCAAGTCAAATTAATATGAAATATTTTTCAAAACTATAATCTTAAAACTAAAGTTTTTAGAGAGACAAATTATTTACACCTCATCTTCTAAATATATATAAACTCTTTTGAAGCAATGATAATCAACGCACAGCCTGAACTAATAAGTCCTAGAGGTATGAAATTTGGAGGGTAGTATCCTTATATAGTGTAGGGGTGCAATAAGAAAGGAATTTTGAAAAGTCGCACCCTAAAAATTCTAAAATTAGGATCAAAGATTTTAACCAAATAATGCGTAAGCTGCTGCCACGCGAGCAAAGCCGCGGGCGACAGTATTTAATATTTATTTTAAGTTTAGGCTATACTTATAAACGCTGAATAGATACAGTTGTGATTAAAATATAGCCGTGTCACTTTTTGGCATTACCATCAAATCACTTATAAACTGAGCATAAGGCCTCAATATACAAACCTCATTCTGGCATGTTTAAAAAAAATACATTGAATAGGAATAAGAATAATTTTTATTTACGACACAGGTAAATACTAGAACAGAAACAAATACAGACTAATTGAATACTAACTTTACTAGAAAATATGTACTGCATAATGAGTAACCTAGGTCTATAGGGAGACTAGTGTGTCGTAAAAACGTACCCTGGCTCAGCATAATGTTGGATGACTGGCAGCCAACGCTGGTCTTCCGCCAGAGCCGTGCGGTGATATCACGGAAAACATTGATGAACTTTCAATCTTTTTCAGTTGAAAAAACATCGAGATAAGCGCTCAGTATGCAAACCCCACTCTGAGTTCAATGTGGACTGCAATCCTTGCAAATGTGCTGCGAATGGCCTCTCATACACATGCACCCACAACGAGTGCCTGGAGGGAGGCAATACCAGCAACCGGGAGGATGTTGAAGTTTTCATGGAGACTGAGGTGGACTGCACGTTCTTGTAAAGCTTAGTCTAGCGGGCCTAAGATGCGCACCGCGAGATATTTGTCATGTCGTTCTGTCAAAATGTAAGCATTTTGTACCAGTTTAGGAACTATTGCATTCTGTGGTAATGTTGTCGAGAAACCGCGCCTTTGAATTTTCAACTTTTGACATTTCTGCATTACTATTATCTCGTCCTCAGAGAGGTACGACTACTAAGAAGTGTCAAAAGTGTACATTATGGCGCGTTTTGTCGCACCATTAGGTACCACAGATAATGCAATAGTTCCTAAACTGGTACAAAATGCTTACATTTTGACAGAACGACATGACAAATATCTCGCGGTGCGCATCTTAGGCCCGCAGGAATCCCCTGCGCCTTCCTCCTGCGAAGGGGATTTCTTGATCGCTTGAAGTTTCTTGTATGATTCATCATGGTAGATTTAGCGCTGTATTTAACGATTTTGATAAAAAGTTTATGGAACCAATCTGGAAGTATACCCTTTCAGATAATGATGATGATGATGGCAGTTCATTAGGACTATTCTATTGACTGTAAGCACCTCAGAAACGTCACAGGAAAGCAAACACGCAGTGTCGTGTATGTGTCTGACGTGTTGTTTCGAGTTATTCTTATTTAACTGCCAAACCACTGAACTGATTTTGCTAAAAATTTTATGGGATCAATCTGGAAGTATACCCTTTCAGATAAAAAAGAATTTTTCAAATAGGTTCATAAATGACGGAGTTATGAGGTATCAAACATTTAACCGAATTGAATACCACGCACCTTTTTGGTTTGGTTTTTTTTTTAATCTGTTCGTTGGTAACATAGCATTTGGGTGATATAGGGAACGGACCACATAGAACAGCACTCGGTGTGCAAGCCGCGGGCCACGTTCTACGTCGGCTGCAACACCTGCCGCTGCAACTTCCAAGGCACTGACTACTCCTGCACCAACAAACCCTGCCCTCTACCAGAAGACGTGGAGCTTTTCCATGAGCTGAAGGTATTCTTGTCAACTGTCAAAGACGTGGGTCAGGAGAAATCCCCTAAAAGGGATTTGCATTATCATAACAGGCAGCTTGTATTGCCCCACTATCTGCTACACAGCACTATATTGCTGTGCTATCCGTATACGTACCAAATTCTGTGAAGATTGGATAAAAGCGGTTCAAAAGATCTCGTCGATCAAACATACAAAGCATTTTTCCCCGAGTTGGCATCTTCGTTCGCTTTGTTCACTCAATCGAGAAGCGACTTGCGTTGCGAGGCCTTAAGGTGGCCTATAAACTCTATCACCAGAGTTGGCCACTGGCTCATACGAGCTTGCTTGCCTGGGCATAAACCTCCTTCAAACGTCACTCGGTTTCTTTTCCTCCTATATCATGTCATCGACTCGCCTTGCTGTTATTTGCCGTTATATCTGTTCTAGGTTAGGGAGATTCAGCACAGATTTTAGTCTCTTGATGACGTCTTAGCTCTTTCGGTCGAGATGTGACGTCATCTTTATTAGAGTAAAATCCGGGCCATAATGCTTAGTTCAGCACAGATTTTACTCTAATAGGGATGACGTCATATCTCGATGACGTCTTAGCTCTTTCGGTCGAGATGTGACGTCATCTTTATTAGAGTAAAATCTGTGCTGTACTAAGCATATGGCCCGTTGTAGTACTTTACCTGCACAGTAGGTACTAAAACGCACGGCGACACAGTGTAACCTACTGTGAGAATTATATATGTTATGCATCTGAGGTTATTCATTTTCTTCTTCTTCTTTTTTCTTAATTAATGGCCTCTGTCTCGTCATTTCGACAGACAATTTTGGCAGTGTCAAGTGATGTATTTGAAATAATATAAGTCAAGTCATTCGTCAAGTCGGCTGTCGTTTGTTTTGAAGAGAAAATGAAATGTAAATCTTTTTTTTTTCAGGATATGAAGCCAATAATCCCTTACATCGGAAAAGGGAAGCTTTAAAACAAGCTCACGATTAATCTGAATCAAATATGGAACAAGAATCATCCACTGGAGTTATTAAATTAATAATATTCAATCATCAACACATTATCTAAAATTTAAATAAAACTTCAATTGAATTTGTATGTAAACCTTTTTATTTTATAAAGAAAATATCCAACTAGTAAAACGATTAACTAGTAAAAGGATTAACTTATTGAATTAAAAAAAGTAAAATGTTCATATCAAGTAGTTATATTAGTAGGTATTTGTGTATCCACTTCCACAACCAATAATATGTTTACAGTGTAAGTATATTTATAAATAATTGATAAATAGGTAGGTATGTAATGTAACTAAAATAAAATCTATTTGCTACATAGGTACCTAGGTAGTTATTTTTATATGATAAAAAGTACATTAGTTTACTTTCTTTAGCGCAGATACCTATCGTGCAGGCTTTTTAGTTTAGATTACCTAAGTATCTGAGCCTCCTTTCATTTGTTTACACTACCATTTTGTAAATACCAAAAAAAATGTTAGGACAGTTGCAGCAGAGGCTACTATTGCTAATGGCACTGTCAAGATTTTTTAATGTTGTTCGGTCGAGGTTTGTTTTTAACCAAACTCCCGCATAATTTAGTTAGTATTGCGTGAAATACGCAAACGAGGCGTTCGGAGCGATACAATAAATTATGAATGGGACTTGGTTTGGTAGACTCAGTAGTAACTAATTATTATCCTTTTTTTTGGGATATGTTTGTAACATAATTTCGAGTTTTTGCTACCTAAATGTGATCAGTAAGACACTGAGCATACGGTTTTTTTTTGGTAATTATAAAATAGTGGTACTTTCACTACTACATTTAAATTTAAATATTTAAATTGTTTAGTATTTTGTAAGTATTGTTTGAAATTTTTGCACCCAAATAAATGGGTTATTCCCATCGAGCCCACCGGCAGGCCCACCAGTGGGCTAGATGGAAATAAATCCCATCGAGCCCACACATTTGCACAGTGGGCTCGTTGGGATTTTCCCATCGCCCCCATCACTGGGCCACCCGCTAGGCTCGATGGGAATAACCCAAATTTCTACTTTGCTTACTACTTTTAATCTAAATCGTACCAAGGAAATTATTATAAACTCCCTTGACTCTAGATAGCATCAACGCCAAAGCCATCTAACAGTACCCGAGTTGTCTGCGTCGCGAACCGAATGTTTATCAAAGACTGCAACACGTGTTGGTGTAACGATGACGGTACTAGTTACTTCTGCACGAGGAAAGTGTGTATAGAGACGCCTGGTGATGCCGATTCTAACCAAGAGGTGATTTGGTGGCGGGAAAATCTACCTTTATCATATTTGGACTTAGAAATCTAGTTTATAACGATAATATAGAAAGCTTTTAAATTACTGCGTAGGATATAAAAAAAGTATTTATAAAAAGAACAATTAAAAAAAACGCTAAAAGAATTGCGTGCTATTTTACTGGAAAGGTTAAAAAAAACTGCGATGTTTGGAATACTTTTTTTTTTTGAGTTTTAATAATGCCTTATATTATATAAAATATAAACTTTGTACGTACTTAGCTCTTTGTAAACTATAGTGTGCATTGAAATTACTTAGATATATTTATTCTTTTTCAAATTTGATATACCCAGATAGCATCAGAAAGCATCTAAAAAAATATGATACACAGATAATCAATAAAATTCTTGTAGTTACAACTGCGAGTAGTCAAGAAAGAATGCACTCCAAACGAAGTATTCGAGATGGACTGCAACATGTGTCGATGTAATGAAGACGGCAAGTCTTTCTCGTGCACGAGAAGAGCCTGTGTCGAAATGGACGAGAAGGTTTGGAACAACAAATACAAATTTTGACTCTAAATGGTTGTGGTTTTCTTACAAATAAAAATAACATAGGTACAATTTTTTGTTTTTATTTTATGTTAAGTATTATTTATTATAATATTAAGGTCTACCTATTTGTTTATTTGATGTTTCCTAAACCTTGTACGTTTTTTGTTCAATAATTTGGTGGCAGCCTTTCTGTATATTTTATTCTTGTAGTTACCTATTACAGAAGCGTATATTTTTCTTCGTCTATGTAACGGGTGGTGGAATACTTCCTAATAAATTGATAATTAATATTTACTAACATAAAGTTTATTGTTATTTCGTATTAATTTATTTATTTTATAGGTTTTACAACTATAACGATTTTCTTTTCAGAATGCGACTTCAAGGAGTGTTCGAGCGTTACAGGTAATATATTTTTTTTATCTTGTTTATGCATTTTAGCTTAGTTTTGTTTGTGTCATGTAGTTATGATTAACTTTTATATCAAATGACCCATCCGAGTCCATTTAGCAGCAGTATTGAGCCCTGTGTGTCTGCAGGAGGCGCCGAAGGCCTGCCAACCGGGCCAAGAGTTTCGTATGGACTGCAACAAATGCCTTTGCAATGACGAGGGTCAGGACTTTTCGTGCACCAGGATCGACTGTAATGCACTGAACAGTAACGGAGGGGATACTTTCGTGCGGAGACGGCGAGGTCAGTGGGAATATCTACTTAGTTATATACCTGCTAAGCTGTTTGTAGCACTTTCACATAATGACGCTACGCGACTCGTAGCACTTTGACATTATCAATTATACCTCTGCTACGCAGTTTGTAGCACTTTCACATTATGATGCTACGCGGCTCGTAGCACTTTGACATTCTCAATTATACCTCTGCTACGCTGTTTGTAGCACTTTCACATTATGATGCTACGCGGCTCGTAGCACTTTGACATTCTCAATTATACCTCTGCTACGCAGTTTGTAGCACTTTCACATTATGATGCTACGCGGCTCGTAGCGCTTTGACATTCTCAATCATACCTCTGCTACGCTGTTTGTAGCACTTTCACATAATGACGCTACGCGGCTCGTAGCCTTTTGACATTCTCAATTATACCTCTGCTACGCTGTTTGTAGCACTTTCACATTATGACGTTACGCGACTCGCAGCACTTTTATTCTAAGTTATACCTTTGCTACGCAGTTTGTGCATTTTTACATTGGGTTACGCGTCCCATAGCACTTTGAAATACTCAGTTATACCGTTGGTTGCTACGTGGTTTCATTCATTAAAGTTCTAGATTATATCACCACATTTTTCAACATCTGTTTCTTTAAATTTTGATTGCTAGACTGACAGCTCTTTGTATTACAGATACAACCGCTCAGATAGCATCAGACTGCGTCCCCGGCAGCGTGTTTGATCGTGAATGCAACGTGTGTCGCTGCACGGCTGAGGGTAAACACGCCACATGTACGATCAAACGCTGCCACGCTGCTACGAAGGACACTGACGTCACTACTGGTAAGTCTCTGGTGCTACTTAACTGAACTATTATCCTACTGGCTGCGCCAAAATATTTTACTGATAATAAGTAAAACCAGTTGACTAGACCACAGAATAAAGGCCTTTGGTAATTCTTTTTCCCATGGGACTATGGGCAACGTCTTTTTTGATCCAGAAGCCCTTAAGACTTACTTTTAAAAGATCCTCTTGGACAAAATGTATTTAAAAATAATTTATGTATGTACTTAGCACATTATTTATCACTTGGCTTCCGACACGACACCGAAAGATATCGGTGGAAATCTAGTCTCATTACATGTCGGTATGTTATAGGTATCTGTATCGGCAGTGCCTAATGATTTTGACTTCTGGACCAAAAACGATATTTTTTGGCGCAGCCGGTGAGTATCAACAATCATGATCATAATCATTAAAATCATTTATTTATTGCACAAAATCATAAATTTGTTACAAAACGTGGAATCATAATGCTGAAATCATTGTCTGCCAGCCAACCCAAACGTGGTGGTGTAATAAGGAGGTTGGCGTGTGACATTACAGAGAATAATATTTATCTTAAATAAAAATTAAGAGCTATACGGTCTTCATGATTTACATAATTTATTAATCATGATAACAGCGTTAATCTGACCTTTGAGCGTTAAACTGTACTGTACCTCTATCACGAACAAACCTGACAATCGTCACGTTAGCGTATTCGAGTTATATTGCGCGTCAATGTCAGCTCGACTCCCCACCGTTGTAGTGTCACCGCGCAGTGTATCTCGGATACGCTAGCGTTACGATACGTTGGCGATTGTCACATTTATTCGTGATCAAGGCACTGATTCTAGTATCTCTTCAGAGTCAGCTCCAGCATTCCGCTGCACTCCTGGCGACCAGTTCCGAAGGGATTGCAATGACTGCACTTGCTCGGCCGATGGTAAAAACATTAACTGCACGTTACGTCTCTGCGATGAAGTGCTAGGAGAAATAACACCTTGAATACTGACCTTTTAAGACAAATCTTCTTAAGCCACTTGCGACTAACACTAGTGGCCAGCGTCAGTTTTTCAACACTCATAATATATTCAAAGTTTAATCAAAATCAGTACTCGTTGCAACGTGATTCACAAACTAAACTTTCAAAACTTTCACGTATAATAGCTGTATTTGTGCTCTGCTGAGGACATGCTCTGTGAGACATTGCATTGCGTCCATCAGTATGAGACGTAAAGGTATGATGAGTTGGCCCCTAGTGCCTGTGACAAGTGGCAGTACTTACACAATAATATTTAAATGCATCGTCAACTGATTATTCCACCAGTGAATTTCTTTTTATTAAAGGTACTCATTTTTTTTTCGGAAATCTTAATTTAAATGGAAGTGTTAATAATTTGATACAACTATTAAATAGTTATGAATCGTATTTCGTATGTAAAAAAACTTTGTAATTATTGTTTCTACAATGCAAAATATTTCACGCATTCTTGGACTATGTCAACTATGTTTTTTTAATGTATAATCCGCTTAAATATACTAAAATAAAATATTACAAGCATGTGATTTGGAATGAAATTGTATGCATATTTTTAATCATGACAATGTGTTGTATCATGCTTGGGTATTTGAGATATTATTTTGTACTTTTCCATAGGAATGGTTTGAAATGTTACTCGTTGCGGATGCTCCTTGAGGAAATTTCTTGCCATGATTTGGGGCATATTTTTTATACTTTTATTTTTATTTTTTATTTTTAGTAAGTAGCTAGAATCGTTTTGTACGAATGTTGAATGATTAATATGAGTATTAGATAAGTTATGTTTTTCGATCATGCATAGTTATTTTACTTTTTTAGTTATAAATAATATCAATCAGGTAAAATGACAATCATTTCATTCCATATTTTTATCATTATTTTAAGATGTTGGTAACTTAAGTTTATTAGTTAGTGAAATTACTTATTTAAGTAAAGGTACAATTGTACCCTTATGTATTACATACTTAATAATTATTGCAAATTATAGCGTTTCAATTCAATGTTGCGTTTTATTTAGATTTATCATGTAAATTAAGCCGTGACACGGTGAAGGCGCCGTCGCCCGGTGCCGTAAACGGTGCGCGTCCATTGCCCTTGTCAGTCGATATCAACAGCGAAATATCGACTGACAGGGGCAATGGACGGCGCACCGTTTACGGCATCGTGCCGTGGCACGGCGACGGCGCCGCGCCGTGTCTAATGGGGACGCTCCCTTATGGGTCTATTTAGAACGCGAGCAACGCCGCGGGCGACGGCTGGTATTATATTTAGTATAATAGTATATTCTGGATATGGCGCATATGAAAGATCTCGATTGGTTGTTTGGTCATAGTAAAAAGTCGTAAAAGTTATAGCAGGCTATTAAAAAAAAATCTGGTTTACGATCAATAATTACAACCGCATACCGTGCTTTTAAAATCACTTTATTAGTAGCAGCGTAATTGATTGGTACTTATTTAATTGATTTCTTGTAGTATGGCGGCCTATTTAGTTTTTATTTTGCTGTTTCTGCTTGAATTCATTGATGGAGAAAAAATATGTAAGTAATTACAACTAATACAGTATTTACAATATTTACAAAATACACATGAAACAGTTGAGCTATCCACAAACCATTGTAAACGATTTATAGGTAGCTCAACTGGTAATTAAATATGTACCTATTACTTTAACAATAGAAATATCAGATACCTACTTATGTATGTAGGTACAATGTTATTAAAAATACAAAACGCCTATTTTTGCGTTCATTTTAGAGTCAATATTTAAAATCTGAAGAGCGCGTTGAAATCTTTTTCATGAACATTCGTCTTCTATCTTCTATAAAACTGTAAAAAGCCAAAAACTAATTGATCGAGTGAGCGAATCGATTGAAGATCTTAGTGACAACTTGGGCTTTGCTTTGTATGTTTGTATGTTTGTTCGTCGAGATCTTTTGAACCGCTTATCCGATCTTTACAGAATTTCGTAGGTATACGGATAGTACTCTTAAGTTTTACTGGTTTGAAAAATAATGTAAATCAGTCAAGGGGTTGGAATGTTATGAGGTTTCAAAGGGAGTAAAAAGAAAAGTTGTACCAAAATATCAAGGGGGGTGTCATATGATAGGACTATGTTTAGACATTCCAAAGCCGGTCCTATTTTTATTCTAGATTAAATAGTTTTTGAGTTGTAAAAATTATTATTTATCGGCCGATAGGGTCGATAATAGTACTAATAGTACTTCTCATCTAAGTACCTAGGCAAAACTTTTTAGTTGAAAATACAATTACTTTTTAAAACCAATAACGAACAACGAAGTTACAATGTTCATTTGTTTTTTTTTTCAATAATCAGCTTTCTATTTGAAAGCCTATTAGAAATTTGAAGAAAACCTTTGATAGAGTCCTTTTCATGAAAGAAGTCCCGCGGAAATTTCCGGAACTAAATTTTAAAACTAAATTTTAAATTAGTTGTCAGGTGCTGTAAATGTGTTCGGATGGTAGTGCGTTTTTATTTGGTTTCTGTGATCAAAGTCTTGTTTTCAATGCCTAAAGTTGTTAAAAGTGCTGCCCGAGAAATAATACTTAAGGTCGACTACAGCGACGCGTCTGCGGGACTTCTTTCATGGAAAGGACTCTAAGTTACCTCCTTGGTTGCCATGTTATGGAGTAAATGATATTTTTTACAACAACTTGGAATGTCTAAACAAAGCCCTATCATATTATGACACCGCACTTGGTATTTTTGTACGACATTTTTTTTTTTATTCCGTTTGGTCATATCTTTACAACCTCTTGACCCACCACGAGAACTCAGTTCGGGGCGAACTACTAGTTACTCAAAGACGTAGAGTCTTAGATACAGCTTGAACTCTCTAAACCAAAACCTGACATTTGCTACGAGGTTCATCGTATGCTGGTTGACAGATATTTTGGTGGAAAGTTTCGCACGCATACGAAGTCGCGGGTATAAGCTAGTTTGGAATAAATATTGTTGGAATATCATAAAAGTTAGGCTGGGTAATGTGACTTACGTTATGTTAACAACAATATTTTCCAACTATATTTTATTAAAAAGAATTATTAAGACAGAAAAAGATCCAGGCCACTGTGGAAGTAAAACGCTTGTTGATTTGGTCTTACTCAACGCGACTTTATGTGTCAGTGAATCCGACGAAGAAATGTATACCGACCGCTACCATCAGGGGGGCATGCCACTTGTGTGTTTGCGACATCGACGGGTTGTACCATTGTCGCCGTGAGGAAATCTGCCAGCCGAATATAAGTGAGTCAATAATAACATTTTTGCTACAAAGAACGGTTCATTCAATCAAAACACGGGCCTAAAATCGCTGACCTTTTGTATAAAAATTCCACAGAGTGAAAGAAGCCTTACATTAGATGGAATTTCAGCCTTCATCATATTGAACCATTATTAATGTACCTTATTTTTCAGAATCATCTGATCCAAACATGCGCGAATGCGAACCAAATGAGCTTTACCGCGAGGGTACAAACTTCTGCTCCTGCACTGCCTCAGGCCGCTGGCAGTCAAACAACTGCAGGAAACGATTCCAACGCCTCAGACTCAAAAAGGACCCCATAATGAAGCATATAAGTACCAATATCGCCTGCAAAAAAAACGGCTTATACATAACAGACTGTAACGTGTGCTTATGCGGTGCTACCGGTTACATCAACTTCGATTCTTGCACCAGTAGACCTTGTCCTAAGCGACTTAAGGGCGATTATTGCAATCCAGGCGACGCTTTCCGATCCGCCAAAGAGTTATGTATTTGCAGCTATATGAACTTCTTTTTGGATCACTTGTGTATCAAAGTTGTTGACGAAGTTGTACAACCGATACAGTCTATGGAGCTATCCCGGATTATTGATATCGAATCCCACACAAGCATAGATGAGGAACAATGTGAAGGCAACATCACGTTGAGTATCGATTGTAATACTTGCGTTTGTCATAAAAATAAATATATTTGTACTAATCGGATATGCTTCGAAGATAAAGCAACTTTGAGAACTAAAGAGAAATCAAAGAAGTCTGTGTTGCTTGAACTGAAAACTGATCATGAAAAATGTATTCCTGGGAAGAAATACAGGTTTAAATGTAACACGTGTGTGTGTAACAGAAGGGCGCGCCCTCTCTGTACTTCGATGATCTGTCTTCAGGACTTAAAGGTTGATACTCATGCTCTAAGACAAATGATTGTATCATACTAAGTTATAAATGCTTACTCTGTTCAATAAAATATGTTTTACGACCAATGAATGAGAAGTTTTATTAAACTTTCATGCAACAAGCAACGCGTTGAGTCATTAGCAAAAAAAATACTCTACTTAATGCATTTTCATTTTAACCTTAAAATCCACCGCACTTATTATTTTTCGGATAGTTTCTACATACTTCTGAACCTACTTTTCAGGTAACTCTATTGAAGGCGATAAATGCAATGTAGAAGAACCGAGATCTCGTGAGTTTTTTTTTCTCAACATAAGTATCATTGGCTTAATTACTACTTACAGCGTGAAGCAGTTGTAACATGTACATGTAACATTTTCTTTCGATGCGGTGATTCAAAATAACAATGTTGTTGATAATGGTGGGTTCTTCAATGTTGATAATGGTGGGTTCTTCAATGAGCAATACTTTACAGTTTCTACTTGGTTTTACATGATATAAAATTATAATATCGATTCGACGTGCGCGCACTTAGGTGTCTTTGGTGTTGTCTCCATGACACAGAGTATATTCCACACAATATAAAAAGAAAAATTGTCCGCTGATGCTAAGCGCCATGCCAGGCATGGCGTAAGTAGGTAGGTAGGTATAGGTGGTTGTTTGTCCAAACAATGTTTTAAACTTTCAGCACACGTAACCATGCTATCTAGTTCTCGCAACAAAGACCTGCCAGAAATAAAAGAAGGAGATCCCTGCACCCCCGGGCAGTCTTACAAGATGGACTGCAACCGCTGTCACTGTTCCGCGGCTAAAAAGCTACTCTGCACTAAAAGGGCATGTGTGGATTGGTTGAACTTTATAAACCATAAAAGTAAACTAAGAAAGGTTAAGAAGCCAACGACAAGCCAGCGACTGAAGACTGGCAAAGCTATTCACAACAACAAGCAGTCTCTTCATAAGAGGAAACCAGAACGTTCCACCAAGCCAGCTGGTCGACAAGGCCAATCTAATTTGCCACTGCTGCCACAAGGAAAGTGTTTTCCCGGAAGAATATATAGAAAAAAATGCAGACGATGCTTTTGCAATAACTTAGGGGAAAGCTTGTGTTCTGCTAATAAAAATGGCGCTTGTAAACTCTTGGAAAACGGTATGAGCAAAAAAAACAATTTTTGTAGTAGATAGACACCTAGACATAGAACAACTTAGGCCTTTACATCTATTGAAGATGATTTATAGGTCAGGAGGCAACCTATGCCTACACTTAACGGGACACTGTAGTGCCTGGGACAGTGCTTAGATGGAGTAGGCCCAGCACCTATACCATCCTCTCAGCCTAGTTACCAAATCCACAGGAAAGACATCGTCAATACGTTCGGAGCTGACTAGGCCAAGGGTTTCCTCACGATGTTTTCCTTCACCGATCAGCTCGTGTTAATGCGCATATAAATTTTCCGAAACGAAAAATCCATTGAAGCACGGCCAGGATTCGAACCCACGACCTTCAGACAGAAAGTCGAGTTAAGGAGCCGTATTGACCGAGTGGGATTGCACAGAACAAACATCTATCTTTAATCGATGAGATCGACTTTTCTAGAGATTTTTGGCGCTGCAAGTACCTACTTATAGAAATAGAATAGAAATAGAAATTATTTATTTTACGCAATAAAAACACATATAAAGATACAATGAAATAAACATTATATTACAAAGAAAGATGCGTAAAAAGGGTACTCGCTCAGCAAATTCTAAAGGTGCACGGTGGCTCCTTTAGCGCTGGTTTTCTGGAGTGCCTAGAGTGAAGTGGCGCACAGCCTCAGCGACACGCGCTCCGTTTTACAATACATTTAATCTAATAGCTTACTGGTTGTTACTGTTCAGTCTATAAACTACAGGGATAAATATACTATTAGCTTTAGCAGCAAACGAAAGATTTTTAGAGTAGGCCACACTGCCGTAGATGATGGCAACACCGCGTCTTGTTTTGCCGGGCATAGAATTGGATTTGGAGGTAAGTAATGAAAAAACGGGAGCAATTGTTTTACAGCATGTCTAAAATAAATTAAATTAAATATTCACGGACACTTAACACAACGCCTTCTAGTCCCAAACTAAGCAAAGCTTGTACGATGGAAACTAGATGGCTGATAGAATAGATGTATAATTTTTTTTTTTAAATACATACTTATAATACATAGAAACACCCAGGCACATAACAAACATCTATGTTTACAACACACAAATGTTTGTTCTCGGTGGGGATCGAACCCACGACCCACAGCACGGAAGGCAGAGCTACTACCGACTGAGCCATGACTATGCGAGATTCTTTAGCTATTTTCTTGTCTTTTGTCATTCAAATGAATGGTTTCTAAAAATACTTGAAACAGATGTGGTTTGAATGGTTCCAGGTCATCCGGTCCCGGTCAGAGTACCAGAAGACATCCGGCCGGTTTTTGAACGGGATGAGTTGAAACAGGATATCCCGACCCTACCCAGTGCTTCAGAGAAGTGTGAGCCTGGCAAGACGTATCGAGTCAGTTGCAACCACTGTGTTTGCACGGAGAGAAACAACCTGATTTGCTCTAGGTCGCTTTGCTTGAGCTTCGACGATATTAATCGTATTGAGGCTAATGAGAGAACAGGTAAGGCATTGGCAAATTAGCTTGAGAAGTTCAGCGTACAATTTTAAACTGGGCGACAAAAATAAATGTCGCCTCGATAGTATACAATCAGCGACATTATATATGATGATAATTTTATGAAATATTTTTGTGAAGCTCTCATCTAGAGAACCATGAGTAACCATGACATATTTTTGTTCACATCTTATTATCGCTAACTGTACCACTGCCTTTAGTTTTACAACCCTTCTAAATTATATATATATATGGCAGAATATTATCAGTAAGTCCATAATAGACACTTAAACCTTAGGACTAAAATTTAGTCCATGCCTGTACCTACTCGCCGATCCAGCTTGACTTGCAACTTGCAAATTGGATCCAAAACTGTTAATTTCGCGTAAACCTCACTCTTTTCTTCTAGGAAAGAAATGCGTAGGCACGAAAGTGACAAAAGAATCCTGCATAGAGTGCCAATGTATCTCTGAGAAGCTCTCGTGCCAAGGCATACCCGACTGCTACACGGACACCAGAACTCGTCTCTATAAAGGCACTAATGAGACTTTGAAGATGCAAATTGATCCGATACTAGATAAATGTATACCTGGAGCTGTTTACAAGTGAGTAACAACTGCATAATATATTATGCGCTCTGATCAAATCTTCTTCTTTTTTATATATAAAAATTAATTGCTGTTCGTTAGTCTCGCTAAAACTGCTGGACCGATTTGGCTAATTATTTGTATTTTTGTTGGGATTTTTTTTCCTTCGGCCCCACCAGTGGGCCAGCCGGTAGGCTCGATGGGAGTAACCCCCTATTTCCTAATGTTATATTTGATTATTCAGAGATAACTGCAACCATTGCTACTGCCAACCTGATGCTTCCCTACGTTGCACGCAGAAAACGTGCCTCAACTACGCCCAAGCAAAGATTTTGACCGATCAGTTCAAGAAACTGGAAACAGAAGGCCTTTAAAGAAGAGTCAACGTTTTGAGATATATTGAGAATATAATATCAACGAAATGACATAGCTACGAACTGGAACTGAGATTTACCTTAGGTATTTAATAAACAAGAGCATTCAAGAATATAATTGAATTATTTTTTTAATGATTACGATAATGGTAGGGAATAGTCAAACACTAGACCACAGGGTCGGCTGTCTAAGAAATAGATGATATCGTGACAGTCATGGAAAAATTAAGGAGAGGCGTCCAAAAATAAACTAGAGAGAGCGAGAAATGATGATGATGAAGCAGGCATACTCATCATTTGATTAGCAATCAAAGTTAAAATTTATGAACTTCAATTTATAAAGAATATAAAAAGTAGTGCTCACAGGAAAGAAAATAGAAACAAACAATAGAGAGGAACTCTAAAACTTACCTAATTTATATATTTTTAATGATTCCGCCTCGGAAAGTTAATTTTAACAATCAAAGAAAGGATAAAACAGCAATTGATGATAAGAATTTATTGAATTGGCCGCCCGCCAACCGTAAAGAACAATTATAGAATAACGTAGAATATTTTATCTTAGTTTAAATATGTACATGGCTGCTATATTGTTAGGTCTGATATCTCGGATTCCGTACGGCGCCTCCGTTTTCCGTAAGTTTTTCCACAACAATTTGATAACTTCCACATTTTCCGATTTCCTAAACCACTTTCCCGTTTGAAGGTACGTGCATTCCGAACACACAATTCCAAATGAATAGCCATATCTGCTTCTGCGACGGCCTCGGACAATGGAGTGAAGCGAATTGTGAAATTAACCGACGTATCAATTGCCAACCAGGCCAAATTATATGGGAGGACTGTAACCAATGCATTTGCCAAGAGAACGGTCAACTGCAATGCATCAGCGCCGCTTGTAACGATGATAAAAACGTTAAATCCCAGGTCCCTCACGATCTTGATATAGCAACACTGTGGTGTTTACCATTCGTCTCATACTACGTCAACTGCAGCCTATGCGTCTGCCCAGCTTCGGGCAAAATGGCCGAAGCTCGGTGCGCGAAGGACGCGTCATGTCCTTTTGAAGGCTCATCCGATTTCTTAGAAGCGGTCAAACACAACGTATGCATTCCAAAAGTTATGTATCTCTTCCCCTGCCTTCAATGCCACTGCTCCGATGAAGGTTTCTTTCTCATCAACAAATGCGTAGAGACTTGTCGTAAACCTCACATGTCTGATACCGCTAGAAGATGTATCCCTGAAACTTTATATCGAAACGAATGCAATATTTGTCGATGTCCTGAAAATAGTATAGCCAACGAGGAGCTATGTAGCAAAACTAAATGCAACAATCGATTTAAACTCTATCCCCTAAGCAGCTTGAAAAATAGAACTAGTGGATGCCACCGAAACACTTTCACAAGTCCCAAATGTTACTTTTGCGAATGCCATCAGAATGCCACTGTTAACGAAAACTCCTGCTTGGAATCAGAGTGTACGAATATCGATAGTGTGAAATATGGTTTTGCTAAAGATAGATGTAGTCCAGGAGAAGTGGTCCCGTTTTGCACTGAATGTCTTTGCTTACGAAACGGACTGACCGACCCTAAATTTTGTACGAATGTATGTTCTCATGAGCAGAAATTAATCATACTTGAGACGGGGATCAAAGAAAGTCTTTCCAACCATAAGATTATTGATAAAGGGGCTATTCAAAAAGCAGCAACAAACGAGGTTTGTGAACCAAATTCAATTTATTTGGACGAAGGAAAGTACTGCGTGTGTCCAGATAACGGTAACACAAAGTTTAAGCTCTGTACATCCATTATCGAAAAAGTTGAAAGCGTAGAGAACAAAGTTCAGCATCAGAAATCCAATCTGCATAGACAATCGAACGCCATAGATTTGTCAGCTCCATGCGATCCAAGTACTTTTGTCGAGTTCGATTGTAACACTTGCTACTGTCTTAAATCTGGCAAGCTTGATCCGAATTGGTGCACCTATGATGACTGTGAAGCCAAGACAATAATACAGAAACGCCATAAGAGTGCTGATAAGGTGGTCGAAACAAATGGGTCTTGTATTCCAGGTTCAATCTCAAAAGATGACTGCAACTTCTGCATATGCCCAGCTAACAGGCAGCTCAAAGACAAGGCCTGTACGAATAACAGCTGCGCAGGACTTCGCCAGTCTCCAACCAACGAAAAACTCTCATGTGAACCCCTAGTGTACTATAGCGTAGACTGCAATACTTGCTACTGTCCTAGTAACGGTCTTAAGAACGTAGCTAAATGCACAAAAAATGTATGCGAGAAAAGCTTCTTGAGGACTGAGGTTTGCGAGCCCGGAGACCTGTTCAGCGAAGCCTGTAACGTCTGTGTATGTCCACCGAACGGTGACAAGTCAGATCGCGTCTGCACTAATCATACCTGCTCGGACTCTGACACCCCTTGGAAGAAGATCTTCAAGCTCTCGCAAAGTCTGTTGAGCAATCACGTATCGGAAGATGCATCGAGGAATTTGGAACTGTGCTTCCCTGGCGAAGAGTTTGAAGTCGGTTGCAAGGTCTGCGTCTGTCCAGATATGGGTCTAAGAGTTTACGCCACTTGTGTTTACATGCTGTGCGATGAAGACAGAAGTGCTAAAGATGTAAGATCAAAAACAAGTTATTCTCTCATCATTTCACATAGAAATATACACTTTGAAGAATTATCATAATTTTCAGATGATGAGTGACGAGGAATCCAGCCAACTAGCACATTTTCGAACAAAACGCCACGATGGAGAGAGCTGCATGTCTTACAATCTCACTGATAGCTCTGAGCGGAAGGACTGCACCCCTGGCTCCATTTACATTATTAGGTAAACAAATAGTATGATAACTAAAGCTGTAAATGACATTCCCTTATAAAACTTTGTTGGACAATGACTGAAGGACCAGGAAGCTTTTTGTATTACAGTCGCGACAGATTCGTCCTAAGTTTGCAGCTAAAATACCGTAGAAACTGTTACTGGTTCTCTGAAACTTTGCACTGGTGACATCAAAAAATATTTACTAACTCAATACATGTATACAGATGCAAAAGGTGCATCTGTCCATACATGGGTAACATCAACCACTTCTGCCGGCCGCTGCCAGAAGGGACTTACTGCGAGCAGCCGTTCCCAGGGTTCAACTATATGCCAATGGGCAGGAGGACTGAAGGTAATGACGTTTACTCTGTCTTGTATAGCATAAATTCTTCTACTTGCTTGAAGCCGTGTTGGCCGAGTGGGATTGCACCTCGACTTTCGATCCGAAGGTCGTGTGTTTAAATCCCGGCCGTGCATCAATGGATTTTTGTTCGGAAAATTTATATGCGCATTAACACAAGCTTAACGGTGAAGGAAAACATCGTGAGGAAACCCGCGGCTTAGTCAGCTCCGCACGTATTGACTTTGTCTTTCCTGTGGATATGTATGGCTGACTAGGCTGAGAGGATGGTATAGGTGCTGGGCAAGCCTACTCCATCTAAACAGTCTCCCGTTAAATGTAGGCATAGGTTGCCTCCTGACGCTGTATAAATCATCTTCAATAGATGTAAAGGTTTTATATATAATTATATATCTAGGTACTTGCTTTAATGCTTGGACGTGCATGTTCACAAAAAGTCGAACATCGTTAAGTCTATACATTATACAAGCTACTGCTGGATAACGGTATCTCCCAAAAGATTCCATATTCTAAAGGCCAGGAACAATGTGGTTTACTGATAATGATAATGTTGATATTAATCCAGATAGAGCTAGATGAAACCTTACTAAATAAAATTATATGTTACAGACAAGAATAAAACCACAACACTTAACCCCGTACACGTAAAGACTAGAACCATAAAAGTTCCACACAACCACACTATCCACTCCTGCGATAAGCCAGGACAAGTGCTCGATGAATGCTTCATCTGCGACTGTGAAGGAGGTGCCATCATTGAAGAACACTGCTTCAAAAGTGATGCTAAGGAATGCAGCGATCGTAGACCTACTTTTTTGGGAGAAATATCAAATAAAAATAGAAAATGAACATCTGCCAATGCCGTTTCTTTTTAATCCTTGAACAAGACTATTGAGGGGTTAGAAAAAAATCATAAGCAAGATATAAATAAATGTGACGCAGTTTGAATAAAACTTAATGCCATGGTCCTGGTGTGCTATAGTAGGTGCCAAATAACACCGCAATATAGGTCATTCACCCACCTTCACCACGATATCGCAAAATTCAATTTATCTATGGTAAACAAACAGTACTACGAGATTCGAGCGATTACCGTCTTAGCGACAGGTTTGTATGGAAAGCGACAGAATTAGCCATTCATAAATTGAATTTTGCGAAGTCGTGGTGAAGGTGAGTGAATGACCTGTATTGCCGTGTTATTTGGCACCTACTATACCAAAGTCTTAGTGGGCTACCAACCAACGGGTCTACAAGTTTTTATATCCAAGGAGTGATAGAAATTCTAGTAGCACCTAGTAGTGATAAGTCTGCCAAGGACGGTAGTAAAAGCATGTAATAGCTATTAAAAGTTACAGTTTTCATCATCATGAAAACAGATTAATTAATTAGACTTCATGGCCTAATAGCCTTTACTAGTAGGTACATTTGACACTGAATACAGTGTTAGGACAATATGATAGGATTGTGTCTTGTGTTCATAATAACAGCTAATGAAGCTGCTTCTGTTCTTTTCAAAGGTAAAGTTCTATAAACTAGCTCCCTTATTATGTAACATCAGCTTAGTTCTAGAATTCTCATCACTGTGACTTTTTCAGGAGATTCTCTTGCTATTGAGTTATGTACTGAAGGAGTAACTATCACAAACGACTGCAATACTTGTGTGTGCTCTCAGAACCACGTCTTTGAATGCTCTTCAAACCATTCATTTGAATGTAAAGATAAGACTCAGAACAGATCACAATGTCAACCAAATAATGTATACGTTTTGAACGACACAGTGTGTGTTTGCAATGGAAGTGGCCAATGGCCACACGATAATTGCAAGAAAACTTTCCAATTCCTTGGATCTGCAGTACATCTGATTAATTGCAAACCTAACTCATATGTAAAGTATGATTGCAATGTCTGCAGATGTGGACCTGATGGAAAGGTCAAAAAAAATCGCTGTACTAAAAACAAATGCAATAACTCAAAAGGTACAAATTACTTCACAAAAAACAGAAGAGCGTCTACACCAAACAATGTCTATGGAAACTGTGAAGTTAAAAACTGGTATTCACTAGCCCCATGTCAGTTCTGCTTCTGCGTAAACGAAAATAGATTAGTCTGCAATACTGGGAATAGTTACTCCCATAAACTAGAGCTGGGATCTTATAATTTGAGCGTTTGCGGCAAAGAACTCATCAGAGAAGCTATAGAGCTTATACCAGAGCATGAAAAGGCTTTAAGATACGGAATGGATAATAAAGTAACTGAATCAGCAAACCCAGGAGCTGCAGTAGCAAAAGAGATAGCATTGCAAGCGGACAATGTAGCAAACAATGTAAACCATGACGGAAATAACTTGAATTTCGAAACAACAAACAAACAGAATGAATACGAATATTACACTGATTCTGAGGAAGAAAAACCACCTGAAAACGCTATACGCATAGAACCACCAAGCGTACAGTATAACCAAGAAAGCCCAAATAGCTTACGTGAAGAAGGAAACGAGTCTGAACAAGAGCTCGAAACAGGTGAGATGGGTGTTGAAATCGAAACAGACATAGATGAGGCTGACGACGTAAAAGAAACGCAACCAAGCCTACCAGCGTCACCTTACCAGTCTTCAACATCTGGGGATAAACCCCTAAGTTTCAATGTAGGTGAAGCTTTGAAGTTGAATTTGCCAATGGTGTTAAATAAAGTTTTCCACATGGCTTTAAGAAAGTCCATGATTCCAGTGGATTCAGAGTCAAAACTCCAGGCGCAGCAACTTTATTGAAATGCAACGTGTGTTTCTGCATTAAGGAGAATAAACTATTGTGCACGAATAATGTATGCCAAAATATTAAATAAAGTACCATTTGAAATAAAATGTTTTACAGAATTACAAAGATTTTATTTCGATTTTATTTTAAATCGGACCACGTAGAACCACAGAATATTAGTACAAGTAACAGAACTAAGTAGGGACAATTAAAATTTTGAAAGGTCGCATGTTACAAATTAAAACATGAGACTATAAAATTGGTAAACTGTAATACAGGACCTTACTACTCATGCTAAGTACTTATTTTTATTTGTGAAAATCAGGAAGCTACCATAGAATTGTATTGAATACATTGATAAATTCATAGTTTTTAAGAACTAACTTTTGACAAGAACGCTATTTACAATATTATATAAAAACAATAGTTAATTAAACAAATCAGCATTTTTAAGATAAAGTCATTGCAAATCGTAAACTGAAAACTCATTAACTTTCCCCAGTTGGAAATAGGAAAAAAAATGGTGAACAACGATAATTGAAAATATTTAACGACCAATCCTACTACAAATTGGAAAATGATACTGAAACAAGCCTGTATAATACTTTCAAATTGCATATCGATTGTGTTTTTGTTAAGCTTTGAAAAACGTAAGTTTGTAGGTACCTATTACATCAGAAGCTTTCAAATCTGAATTTCAAAATATCGACCATCCCCTCCTACTTCTAGCCGTTTGGAAATATTACACACAATGTAACTACCTACATATATTTCGTTTTTACTTAGGTACCTACTGGTAGCTTGGAAATCAAAAAACGCTCTAGTATTACAATGAATGTAAATTTCAGATGTAGCAGAAAAGCTCTGGCGCCAGCGATGCGTGAGGAACTCAGTGGTGCTAAACGATTGCAACTGGTGCTGGTGCAGCCAGAACTTCAGATATACTTGCAATGCCAGGGTTTGCGGGGATGTAGATATGTTCGGCCACTTTAATGGTAAAGAGGGCATTATTTAGCTTTAATTAAGGCTTGGGAATCGTCGAATTCATGAACCAAAGACAGTTTTGATAAAGTGAATTTTTCCTGAAATCTATCAAAGATGATAAAATATGTCGTAGAAGCAGCTTGACAAGAAAAGCGAATGAAAAAGAAAGTTGGATAAAATTAGCAAACGCCAAAAGTCGCAAAAAGTGTTAGACATCAATAAAATGAACGGTAGTGACGGTAGCATTTGAGTGGCAGATACAAGTGGGTGTACGCGAAACAGTTTGCAAAATCATCATTAATTGCCCGTAATTTTCAGATGCAATCCGAGATATAGACGTTGGCATGGAAGGACATGGTGTTTGGCGAACCACAGCCTCTGCCTGCGAGCCAGGAGTTCACTACACTAGAAGAGATCTCCTCTGCGTCTGCACAGAAGAAGGAACTTGGCCAAACCCCGTCTGTCGAGACATATTCAGGGTCCTACACTCTGTTGAAGTTGTCCAAAATTTTGAACTTTCTGAGTATCAGAAATGCACTCCCACCAAGCTGTATTTAGCTGATTGCAACGTCTGCTTCTGTCCATCAACAGGTCGCATAGATCCTAGTCTATGTACTCAAAAGAAGTGCACAAGTGAACTCATATCACCATTGACTAGATCTGATCACAGCGAGGCAGGCGAGGTGTATGCAGAATGTAATGTGGATCAAAACTACAAATTAGGTTGCAAAAACTGCATTTGTTTAAGAAACAATCGCCTGGTTTGTGATAACTGCACCGAATCGAAGTGCGCAGGAAGACAACCTGGAGAAAAATTCATAGTGGATTGCAACACATGCTACTGTGACGCTAAAGGTACGGTTTACTGCACGTTTAATAGATGCTTGAACAATCGTGAAGAAATAGAAATTATGAAACATCGCAAAGTTAAAACGCCAATTGCAAGGAGACCATTGGAAGATTTAGATTGTGAACCAGGGACTAGATTTATGAAGAACTGCAACACATGCTACTGTTTCCTAATGAAAGGAAAAATAAGGAAATACGGTTGCACTATGAAGAAATGTCATATAGGTGATCCGACGACGCAATGCGTGATAGGGGATACTTTTAGTAAAGAGTGCCAACTCTGCCACTGCAACGTGTTCAACGATCTCGTAATGGAGATATGTCAGACCGATCCAAACTGCTTGAAATATGAGCATCGATATTCATTGAGAATGGCTGAGTATAAAACACAAGAGTGTGAGCCAAATCATGTGTACAGTAATGATTGCAACACCTGTGAATGTTCGCCTGATGGTAAGAAAATAAAATGTACAGACCATTCTTGTGAGAAAAAGCCCATAACTTTAAGCATAATACCCGTAGTTCAAAAGTTACCCGAATGTCCAAAAGGCCGTTCATACAAAATCGATTGTAATTTCTGCTTTTGCTTGGCTAATGGTAACGCTATGTGTACTACTAAGGATTGTAAAAGCCTAAATAAATAGGTTAGACAAATCAAAACAAACACGTGAAAAATAAGACTTCAGAAGAAAGGAATAATGGATATTGGGAATGGAAGAAGACAAGGGAAAGTGATTATTGAAATAATTATATAAAGTTTAAAATATTTATAATGAATTTATTATTTTAACAACTTAAAATAAACGTCTTTTGTTTATAATTGAAACAATCACTCGAAAAATAAACGCATTTGAAATTGATTTGTGCTTAGTTTTGCTTTTTGTTCGATAAACAATCAATAAATAGTTACCTACGAGTAGTAGGTACTCAAACATTTTACCAACGTTTATAAACAATATTGAAGATATACACAATATAAATAATATAACTAATAAAATTAAATATGAAATTGCAATACTGATAAAAATTAAAATCGGAACTAAATAAGTTAAAGTAATATAACAAATAATACTATAGTTTTGATAAGTACTTACATACAATAAGTAAGTCCTTTCTACAGACTACTTTCGAAATATAAATAAATAAAATAAGTTTAAAAATAGTTTCCGATAATAAGTAAATAGTAATGAGTAAAATTCATTTACCTAGGTAGATGCATAATTATATGTAGATGCAACATGTAACATTTACAACCTAAAAAGTCAACTATAAAGAAGAAAATATTTGTTTTTGTTACATGTCGCTTACGTGGTCTATTCTATTACATGGTTAATTACAACTTACCTACTCTACAGTGTTACTGAAAATAGCACCAGCAGCAACATAAAAAATAGATTGATCTACTACCAATTACACTCATACATACACACAAACTTGCCTTTGAATGTGACTAGGTATACTTATTATACACGGTGTAACATAATTACCCTATACGTCCGAAAGGGAGGTATTATACAGGCCATGGCGAACAATGATTGTTCTACGACTTTTGAGATTTCGAAGTTTTTCATTGATTAAATGCGTTCGTAACTTTTACTTAAAACGTACCTAGACCCAGCATGCGTGTGCGTCCGACGCGGTAAGGAGGTGCCTATGTGTGTGTGTGTATGGGTCTACGCAAATAGTAGACAAACATTTAGGGTGGTCGCAAATTTCTAAAATAATAAGTTTTACTTTTGTATGGAAATTTTTATTACATGTATTGACCCTTTCCACATCAAGAGCTCAAGTGCTCAGTCTGATTATGCCCCCTTTGAGCTTATAGGGTAATTATGTAACACCGTGTATAGGTAACTATAAAAATGCAAAGTGCCGTTTTGAAGAATATGATTGAAATTTTTGAATCTTAGAACTCTTTTAGTATACAAATATCGTTATTGGCGACGATTTGCGACGGCTTAGTGCTAAAGATTCTAGTACATTAATCGTATTACCTCTACCATCTCTATCGATATTGGGAAGGTATCGTCTCACTGAGGGATGATCACAAAAAATTTGACAGTCGCCGCGTCACGTAAAGCTAACGCATTCGAATCATATTGCTCGACTGTCAAACATTGTAGAGCCACCGTGCAGAGCCCCGAGTCTGTGCATTTGTTTTGACTTTCGACTCGAGTATAGCACACGCAAACGCGTTCGCAAAGCGAAAAATTTTGTACACCGGAAGATTTGGGAATTATGCAATTCCCAACAAAGTTTGTCGCTGCGAATGCGTTTGCGTGCTATACTCGAGTCGAAAGTTAAAACAAATGCACAGACTCGGGGCTCAGTGTATCTCGGATACGCTAGCGTTACGATACGTTTGCGATTGTCATAATTATTCGTGATCAAGGCAGCTATAGTCACAGACATAGATAAGTTTGATATTTGTGCCAAAACAGATCTAAGTACTTACAAACTAGTTTCATAAGATCTCCCCTACACGTTGCTCTTTTTTTAACGCTTGCAAAAATGATACAGGGCGATCTGCTGATTTTGAAAATCTTATATTCAGGCACTGTATAGGCACTCTATTGTAAACTGTCGCTGAGTAAGATATTCAATATTTGAATGATACATTTGATATGATAGAACTATCTAGGTATAGTGGATAAGTTTTCTCATTGAAGATGATAAAGAAGCTTATTAAAAATCAGCAAAATAGCCCAAAAACTAAATTCCCTTTCAGACTCACGCCAAGAACAAGAATTGCAGACGAAAGTCGAGGAAAACACTGATATCTACCTGTGATTATGATAATATACGACAGGTTTTTGAAGAACAATAGAGAAGAGATTAGATTATTTACCTAATAGCAGCTATAAGCCGTTCTTACTAGCAGAAGACCTAGTAGGTACGAGTTTTCAGTGTATAGTGTGGGTGTGAAACATCTGACGCCCAGCACACCAGTGGGCACTGATTTGTATGGAGACACTGAGCGGATTCTTTGAGAAGCTCGACATGCGAGTACGAGCTTGGTGTAGACCAAGTTTCTTAAAGAATCCGCTCAGTGTCTCCATCAGCGCCCACTGGTGTGCTGGGCGTCAGACGTTTTACACTAGATTTACACACCAAAACTCGTACTAGACCCTCAGCTGAAATCCTCAATACAGACGAATAAAGGTAATAGTAGGGAGCATAGATCTGAGATCTGAGAGAGAAGAGAGATATCTTCAGCATAGAATCAAAAATTAGCTTAATTGAATGCCTGCAGGCCTAGGATGCGCACGCGAGATATTTGTGATGTCGTTCTGTCAAAATGTAAGCATTTTGCGCACGTTTTTGACCTTTTGCATTATCTGTGGTAATGTTGTCGAGAAACCGCGCCTTTGCATCTTCAACTTTTGACATTTCTGCATGACTATTATCTCGTCCTCAGAGAGGTACGACGACTAGAAGTGTCAAAAGTGTACAATGAAGCCCTTCTACCATTACAATACGCACAGGCGATTCAAGTATCCTGCAAGTCTCGGAGACTAGTCGCCGCCAAGTATCTCACATACATTTGAATGCAGGATACCAGTAGCGTAATGTGCGAGCCTGCATTCAAATGTATGTGAGATACTTGGCGGCGTTAAGAAAGCGCGTTTTGTCGACAACATTACCACAGATAATGCAATAGTTCAGAAACTGGTGCAAAATGCTTACATTTAGACAGAACGACATGACAAATATCTCGCGTGCGCATCCTAGGCCCGCTGATGTTGTTAATGATATTTTTCTAGTTGTTGCTATGAAACCCTTAAAACTCTTAAGAGAAGGAGTCGTTGACCTGTCTGCAGCAGCGGATGAAGGTGGCCCGTCGTGGGAGCTCCCTGAGCTTGGAGGCTCCGACGTACGTGCAGGCTGAACGTAGCCCGCCGAGAATATCCTTCACCGTGGTGGTGACGTCACCTCGGTATTCCACTTGTACTGTTTTACCTGGAGAAAAGAATATGAGGAGTTACTGACTGACTTAGTTCTAGGTCTGACTTTGTGTATCCTACTAATATTATGGCTTATTCCCATCGAGCCCACCGGCCGGTCCACTAGTGGGCCGGATGGGAAAAAAATCCGAGCCCACTATGCAAATGAGTGGGCTCGATTATAAACGCGAAAGTTTGTAAGTATGGATGGATGAATGTTTGTTACTCTTTTACGTAAAAACTACTGATCCGATTTGGATGAAACTTGGAATATATGTTGTCCGTGACCTGGATTAACACATAGGCTACTTTTCATCCCAAAAAATTAACAGGATCCAACGGGACGCGAACGAAGTCGCGGGCGGCACCTAGTGAGTAATATCATTGGAAGCCAAAAAACGGGCATAATAATCAAAGAAGTGTCAATTTTGGTTTTTCATATTATGATAAAAAGCAAGTAGGTACATCTGAAAAGCACTTTCCTTACCTTGTGGCAATCTCTCTATTGATTATGTATATCATATTGTATGATCTTTGTCAGTCAGCACTATGTATCTACTACCAACGAAATTTGTTATCTGCGGAAAGTGGTGTCACACATCAAGAATTTTAGTGCTTAGTGAATTAATTATTACTCAAGCACTATATGATTTGTTCCTATTATAATTTTAACTGCCCTTTTTCCATTCTTTTTCCCTCATAAACACTGCGGAATCCCTTTTTTAATCAACTAAAATCTCCAGTTATACTCTTTTCTTACCATTTCATCTTACTTCGTCAGATGTCGATCTGTCTACTATTGCAATCCAAAGTGTTTCCTATGTAGGAGAAGACTACTAACCAAATGTACTATATTATGTTTATAATTATCTCTTTTTCAATTTGCATTGCTTAATATCGGCATCCATGAAAGAAACACCCATAAAAAATATCTTGTGTAGGAGTTATAAAATTGCAAAGGTATACCTTCCGAAGACCTATAGTCCGCCACGCCCCCAGAATGCTTCAGCATAGCAGTCGACGAGGACATGCCGTAGAACAGCTTCACCTTCTTCCCCTCAGGAGTGGTCAGGAGCTCTCCACCACACTGGTCGTGTCCAGCGAACATGCCACCGGCCATTACGAAATCTGCGCCAGCGCCGAATGCTTTAGCTACGTCACCGGGGCAGGTGCAACCACCGTCCTGAAATAATTCCATACTAATATTATAAATGCGAAAGTAACTCTGTCTGTCTCGCTTTCAAGCCAAAACTACTAAACCGATTTAAATGAAATTTGGTACACAAATAGTCTAGAGCATGAGAAAGGACATAGGCTAATTTTTCATGCGAAAAAAGAGTTGTAAAGGGTTGAAAGGGGGTGTAAGTTCCATAACCTTTTCCATAAAAACTTTTTTAATGTCACATTTGAAATCACACTGTCAGTTGTTTAAGAGTTTGAATGACAGGACAACGTCTGTCGGGTCAGCTAGTTTATTTATAAACAGATTTTATAGCTCAATGTTTAGATGGAGTAGGCTTGCCCAACACCTAGGTATACCATCCTCTAAGCCTAGTCGGCCATATCCACAGGAAAGACAAGGTCAATACGTCTGGAGCTGACTAAGCTAAGGGTTTCCTCACGATGTTTTTCTTCACCGTTAAGCTTGTGTTAATGCGCATATAAATTTTCCGAACAAAAATCCATTGATGCACGGCCGGGATTCGAACCCCTTATCGGGAACTATACAGTGTCCCGTTAAGTGTAGGCATAGGTTGCCTCCTGACGCTGTATAAATCATCTTCAATAGATGTAAAGGCAATGATGTATGTAAGATTATAGTTCAGTAGTTTGTTAGTTGCTATGTATATTTATTTTGTATGTTTTCATAAAACAGATTGGTTTAGTGACGAAATACTCTATGAAGAAGTTAGTGCCGCCTCGGTCAATATAAATGTCAAAGTAGTGAATGAGAAGTATTAATTGACCGAGCGAGCGAAGCGAGCGAAGCTCAGTTTCCACATTGGCCAAAAATGCGTTTGTCCGGATGTCTGTCTGTCTGTCTGTCTGTCTGTCTGTCTGTCTGTCTGTTCTCCTCTACAGGTCGCATTTTTCAACCGATCTGGACGAAACTTGGTACACAGGTTATATGACTTATTAGATTTTTTTTGTCGTCGGGGATTTTTGATTGGAAGGGTACTTCCCCCAAAAAAAGGGCAAAAAGGGGGCTATTTGATATACTGGATATCTCCACCAAATGAGATCCGATTTCGATTATTCTTTTTTTATTTGAAAGGTAGTAACTATAAGTTGGTCTCATAAAAGTTTGGCGAAGATCTGATAAGGATCTTCAGCATGATGAACAGGATAGCTCATCAAACAATCGATGGTTTTCAATCAAATTTGAGAGAAACACAAAGGACCTCATTCTACACAAGATGATGCAAAATAAATCAAAAAGATCAAAAAAATCACAAAACGGAAAATGCACTTGCACATTACATTCCTCAAAAATGTACAAAATTAAATAGAAAAAACATCACATCACACACACAACATTTTGCATTATAGTTAATTTTTAAATACGTGACAGGCTGCAAGCGTTTCCTCGCTGTTAGAATACTAACTGATAATTATCTTCATGATGTTTTCCTTCACTGAATGAGAGCATCAGCATAATAATAAGCCTTAAATTAGAAATTAATAAAAGTGCACTTCAGAAAACACCTTACACGACATTAAATTGATTGGAATATTTAGTATGCTCGCGAGGTCTACAGCTCCCAGAGCCACTAGTGAATAATAGTTTCTTGACCGGAGCTAGTAAGAAAACAGTGACGAAGTGAGAATTAAAAAGAGTAATGTTACTTTCGTGGCTAATTTCTAGTGATATTCAAAGACTTACAGAAATGATGTGTCCCTTCAATCCATGGGCTGCGTCTGCGCATTCAATAACCGCTGACAGCTGGGGGTAGCCCACACCGGTCTTAATGCGAGTTGTGCAAACGGAGCCCGGACCAATTCCAACCTGGAAATTAAAAATAGCTTCAATACTATCATCTTCTTGCATTTGAAATATCAGCAGGCCTGGAATGCGCACGCGATTTATTTGTCATGTCGTTCTGTCAAAATGTAAGCATTATGCACCAGTTTTTGAACTTTTGCATTATGTGGTAATGTTGTCGAGAAACCGCGCCTTTGAATCTTCAACTTATGACATTTCTGCACGACTATTATCTCGTCCTCAGAGAGGTACGACAAGTAAGAAAGTGTCAAAAGTGTACAATAAGGCGCGTTTTCTCGACAACATTAGGTACCACAGATAATGCAATAGTTCAGAACTGGTGCAAAATGCTTACATTGTGACAGAACGACATGACAAATATCTCGCCTGTGCATTCTATAGGCCCGCTAGTCAACGTCATAGTTACATTTCTATTTATTAGACGTCACCTCCTGACTGCTCTACTTTGTACTTGAGATATTTTCTTGCTGTGTGACTCTCCTCTATCCATAGAGAAATGTACCTAATATTGTCCATACCATGCTAACCTAGGAGCACTCTATAATTTTACTGCTGCTAAAGTAGTACTTCCTCTAGAATACATTTTTTTTATTATTAGATCAAATTAAATAAGAAGTTGATAAAAACTAATATGTTTCGGTTACCTTGATAATGTCAGCTCCGGATAATATTAACTCTTCGACCATTTCACCCGTTACAACATTGCCAGCCTGAAAATGAATAGAACTCAAATACTTATAACGTGTTCCGTTTTAAGTTTAATGACCATAGGTTTGGGATCTTTGAAATAGGCATTAAAGAGTAGGTAATTAGGTACTGACTTACGATTTTTTTTAAGAGCATACCTACATTTTTTATTGAGTGCAGCTATATTAATGCAGAGTCTTTGATTTTGATTTGATAACTAAATAGGAATTGATATCTTTTCAATGATCTACTAGTCTAAATAACTTACAATGATCGTGTGCGTAGGAAAGGCAGCGCGAACTCGTCTCACGTATTCGACAAAATGCTGGCTGTATCCGTTAGCGACGTCCAAACACACGAACTTCAATTCCTTCACGTTATTTAATATCTCTGTCAGCCTTTCGAAGTCTGCGTCTGCTGTTCCGGAGCTGGCAGCTGGAACAGAAAATACTTCTATGTACAAATGTACAACATCTTTATTTGTGAAAGCTCGACTGGCCTCCATGTTATTATACCCTACGCGGGGTCCATGAGATACTTACAAAACCTAAAGCAAAATGTAAAATTTTTGTAAAAATACAAGATAGGTACAAGATGTTTATTTGCATAGATAAGTGTTACAATTTGGTCTTAGGTAACTGTAGGAGGCACTTTAGAACTTATTAAATTTTTTCCAAATGTTTAAACCTGTGAAAGCAATAATTATATTGCGTATCTAGAAAGTAGACCTCTAAATGTCAAAAAATGCTAAAATGTTGTCTCTGGGGCTGTCGCAGTACTCGCAGTCCATAGATCCGGGTACATAGGAAGGTTCACCTGAGCTCCTTAAATTAGAGACAGTAAATTGTATACAACTACCACTTTTGATATAAAGCTCATATTATTGATACGGTAAGACAGATCAAATGATTAGCAGTACTAATGACTCTTATATCTTAGTGATACAGATCACATTTGCCCGTTATTTTATGACAGCTAAACGAGAGATTCTTTGACGCTGGGATGGGCCAACGAATGCGTTCCATCCCAAAGAAGAACTCACCCATGTGCTGTAAGCAGTCTGGGTGCTCGCTGGCGAATTTAGTCCATTCTTCTATACTGTAGTACTTGTGGATGCATGTGAATAGTCCGTGCTGCGAATATGAATACAATAAATAGGAGCGGGCCAAAGATACTGCCTTGCGGAACGCTATCGTATGAACTAATTCCACTGACAGGTTTGGTGTTCATTGTATCTTTAAAACTAAAAATCTTACGCCAGAATTTATAAACAGAGGCTGAACTGTGCACCAAATAACTTCAACCAACATTCGGCCTAGCACATCGCCTAGATCTGCCTCTAGACAGGCCTCTACATTATTTAAGAGCTCAAGAGTATCTTAAAAATATGATGTGATAACTTTTATTTGATTGAGTAATTCTGTCAAATGTCTATGTACAGTATGTACTAAGTAGATAAATAAAATTAAATTAAATAAATATTCACGGACACTTAACACAACGCCTCCTAGTTCCAAACTAAGCAAAGCTTGTACTATGGGAACTAGATGGCTGATAGAATACATAATACGACCCACAGTACGGAAGGCAGAGCTACTACCGACTGAGCCATGACGCCTGTCAATAGGTAGACTTACGTACATTTTTTTATTGGTTTGTTCTTTACCTTGGATAGTTCAGTAGCCATCTCAAAGGTGCCTACGGTGTCCATGTTGCTGGCCATGACAGGTACTCCGCGGTACGTCTGCCCGGAGTTACGGAATGTGATCTCCCGATACACGTCCACCTGGAAAAATTAAAACAAAATATAAGTAGGAAGGTACAGACACGAACCGGACCTAGTACTACTAGAACTACGTCTAAGTTCTATGTGTAAAATAGTCCAACCTACGCTAAGTAATTAAATAAAAAAAAATATGTATTATTTTTTATCGCAGAACCGACAATCGTTGGAGCAAACTAATACTCGAGTGGAGACCGCGTTTAGGCAAGCGTAGTGTAGGACGCCCTCCGGCTAGGTGGGGTGACGATCTGAGACATGTGGCTGGCAAACACTGGATGAGAAGAGCCGAAGACCGGGCTCAGTGCGCGTCTTGGGAGAGACCTACGTCCAGCAGTGGATCGATATAGGTTGATGATGATGATGAGGGCTATTAAAATATTTGACTCTAATGACGTTCAAATAATTGATTCTTGCCTTCTTGGATTTATCATTCCTTCCAAGCTTGCCTTTGCCAGCCTATGCAGATCAATCTCACAAAATTCTGTCAAAAAGATAAACCGTCAAGCGTTTGTATAATTTTCATTATTCTGAGACTTATAGGTGCGAAGTTTTATCAATAATAGCACCGGCACCCATACACTTCAAATCGGAACCCAGCAATGCGAGCATCATTATTTTAGAAAAATCTCTACCACTCGATGTTAATCCAATTTGCTAAGTACTACATCTAGTCGAAACCATTAATAGCGGAAGGATAAATATAGCGTCTGCAGACGGACACACCTTCGATACACATGCTGCTACGATACATACATAGATAAGTATATATACTGCGTTTGTATGAACTCTACGCTAGCGCACCACACACAGAACACCAAATAATACTATGCTAATAAAATCCGACTTGGTCAGTACAACTGTCAATATGTAAAGTGCATTTCTTACGAGCCTATAAAATGAAATCATAAAAAAGGTTTCTAAATGAGGCTCTCACCTAATTGTGTAATTTTAATTTAATTTTTATCTTTTATGGACCTTCGTCGTCAGAAATAAAGAATTAATAACAAATAATAATAATAAAAAACTAAGTATTTAAAAGTAAGTATTTGAAAAAACACGGTAAAATCTAAAATATTTTCAGTAGTACAAATTTTGTAAAAGAAAACAAATATTTTTTTTCAAAAGAATTTGAAATGTCCTTACTGTTTAATTTACGTATAATGGCAAAAAATACTAACTTTTACTATGCAGTGGTACATACGTAATACTAGTGGGCTGAATGCCAAATGCCACGAAACAATGTCAGCACAATCAACCGAGACTGGACTTGTAGGTGGGTATCTGTGTATTTTCATCAATTTTTTTTTTTCAGTCACACGTAGTTTATCTCAAGATATCTAAGTACATACTATTATTTAGATTGGAATGCAAGTCTAAAGTCTGCATAATAAGAGTAATTCTCGTGATTACTAAAATAATTTGGGTGTTTCTATGTATTATAAGTATGTATTTACAAAAAAAAAATGTATTCTATCAGCCATCTAGTTCTCATCGTACAAGCTTTGCTTAGTTTGGGGCTAGAAGGCGTTGTGTTAAGTATCCGTGAATATTATATTTATTTATTTATTTATATTAATTTTATAAAACGTGTGCTAAAATAAAATTATTTAAATTAGTTTTAGGACCTACTTATTTTGATTTTCATGGTCGAATGGAATATATTTACTTCATTTTAGTTTTATATTTTGCCGAAATAATAACTTGGTACGTATACTAAGTTTGATAGGTGCTCTAGAAGGTACCCATTCTTTAGTTAGAGTACTTGCACTAACCTTTAGGTACAAGTTCATAGCTACTGTAAAACATTATTATTGTATAAAACAAAAAATATATAACTGGATATTTTGCAGAACCCTATTGCCTACCACAAAGATTGCCATCTGTAATTCCTAGCCTACGTACCCTGGCATATTATTACATAATAACGAACAAAGCCCCTTGTTACTTTATATAAATACCAATAATACCTAACAGGAAGCAGACTAGGTTGTTTTGAAACAAGGGGAACGAGTTGCTAGTAAAAGCAATGTCTTGCGATATTGTGTTACTCGATGTCGCCAGGTAAATACGATTTTTCACAGTTTTAATAATACAACTCAAGTGCCATTCATAATTTTATGTCTCGCTCCGAACGCGCCGCTTGCGCATTTCGCGCATTTCTAACTATACCTATAAATTGTGCACGATTTTGGTTAAAAACAAACCTCGACAACTTGGTGAAAGTTTTAAAATCTTGACAGTGCCAATAGCATCAGTAGCTTCTGCTGCAACTGTCCTAAAATTTTTTTGGTAATTACAAAACGGAGGAAGCTCGGGACAGAGAACATTGGAAGTCTTTGGGGGAGACCTTTGCCCAGCAGTGGGACGACATAGGTTAATTAAAAAAAAAAATTACAAAACGGTGGTGTAATGTAATGTAATGTCACATTTTGTTTGACAAGCTTGATCAAAAGCCCACCTGCTGCCCGCGTACACGCCCTCTATCCTTGTCAATTTGCATGGAGTCGACAGACCGTGGTCTACCTATAATCTACTTAGCGGGTAAATAGGTACCTACCTACTTAATTATAGTCTAGTCTAGAGTTCAAAGTGGCGTGACAGTTAGTAGTTCGTTACTAATGACAACAACGGGTAAGTCAATGTGCAATAACCAGTGTTATCTGGTTCTGAGCGTCGCTTATTCATCATAAGATATTATGTATTGGTGATACGTCAAACACGTGTGTAGGTATATCACCAGTAAATGAAAATGTTCTAAACCTTTTAGCTCTTTTGTGGTCTTATTCATGATCGCTGAGGGTTCTATTAGCTAAACTGGCCGCTAAATCTGGTGCCATCTTTTTTAATAATTTATACTTTTTTATGATTTACAAATTATAAGTATTTATAACGTTTTAAGAAGGTTGATTGATTGCTAATAGTTTTTGAAACATTATGTAGCATAACTAGCCGTAGCCCGCGGCGTTGCTCGCGTTCTAGACCCTTTAGAGTGTGACTTTTCAACATTCCTTTCTTAATGCACCCCCACACTATATAAGGATACTACCCTCCAAATTTCATACCTCTAGGACTTATAGTTTTAGGCTATGCGTTGATTTGATTGTCAGTCAGCTTCAAAAGAGTATTAAATATTTAGAAGCAAAGCTGACAAAAAAAATTTTTTTGAAGATGATGATTTACCTACTTATGATATTAACTGCAAAAATACGTAGGTTTGTCGTTTGGTTTTTTAACTAACTAGACATAATGACAACTCTCAACATTGTTATAAATGTAATAGCTAGTCACCGGTGAACTTTGACCTAAAGTTTGCGTATGAGTAAGTACATTGAGTACCTAAGTCTTTCAAATGACAGGAAGTTTAGAACACTCAACGGATTGTAGTACTTATCAACCATTTCATCAACAAACGGAAGAGTGGCTTATTAAACAAACAATGACGAATATCTAGATAATTAGAACAAATCTATCTTTTATTCATCTAACAGATAAGTTCTGACGCACTCATCATCACCGCCGCCGCACCTGCTCCTCCTCCATTCAAGGTCAGAGCTATTAAATCGTGTCGGATACTATACATGCTTAATTGTTCTCTAGAAGTCCAGAGTAAACATTCTGCGAGTAGGTTGAGAGATAAATGTTTTGTCCTACAAGCGTCAGGCAAGGCGATGGTTTTGGCGAATTGTTCGTCAAAATGGCAATCCAGTACCTCTATCACGAACAAATCTGACAGTCGCCGCGTTAGCGTATTCGAGTTATATTGCGCGTCAACGCCAGCTCGACTGCCAACCGTTGTAGTGTCACCGCGCAGTGTATCTCGGATACGCTAGCGTTACGATACGTTTGCGGTTGTCACATTTATTCGTGATCAAGGCACTGGTTGCGTAGATGTTTTTCTATCAATCGTTTTAATCCGTCCTTCTGCTTGGTAATTGTATGAGATTCAAAATGAAGGTTAGCACGCCAAGTTGGCTCGTCAATCAATAGCCTTAACTTTCAAGGCTTTCTTCGGCTGTAGAAATTAATATTAACAATAATGCTCATTACTTTTGCGATAGCTAAAAAAAAACTAGGGACTGTTTTTATTGCAGATCGAAAAGATCAAACATTCAACATTCAAGCGTTTAAGGTTGTGTAAGTTAATAAAAAAGGAACCAAGTTACGAATTAACCTATTGGTTCGAAAAACACAGTCTCTACCTAGAACTAGTAGTTCGCCCCGAACTGAGATCTCGTGATGGTCGGAGGTTAATAAAACCCAAAAAAATTTACCAATGGTTGCAATAAACTTTGCAAATCGCATCGAAATCGCCGTCTAGCTAAGTACCAGTCTTACTTGAATTGAAACTCCAAGAAATGTTAGCTCACGTTATACTGGGTTTTCCAATTTTATAATTTTTACAACAATTAAAAAACTATTAGACCTAGAATCAAAATAAAAACGGTTTTAGAATGTCTAAACAAAACCCTATCATATGACACCCCACTTGATGTTTTTGTACGACTTTTTTTTTACTCTCTTTGGACCCTCATAACTTCACGACCCCTTGACCGTTTTACTTCATTTAACAAACCCATATAATTTAAGAGTACTCTCCGTATACCTACCAAATTCTGTGAAGATCAGATAAGCGGTTCAAAAGATCTCGAAGAACAAACATACAAAGCATTTTTGTCCAAGTTGTCACAAAGATCTTCGTTCGCTTCGCTCACTCGATAAATAAGAATAAGAATAAGAATCATTTATTGTAAACTGCAATGTGTAAAAAAGATAGAGCGTTTGAACAGTTTACCCATGCCGGACGTACAATACTTTACTTACCTACTTAGGTGAATCTTTACAATTTTGTTATAAGTACTTACCTAATGCTATTTTTATAGTGAGGTAGGTATTATACAATTAACGAATAAAAACTTAATATTTAGTATGAATTAAAATACTTCGCCAATGATTTGACAACCATGGCGCTTAGGTAAGCGCCATGGTTGTCAAATCATTGGCGAAAATTCGAAAGAAATTGAGAGGCAATTTGAGTAGGTACTCAAATTGCCTCTCAATTTCTTTCGAAACTTAATCACCGTTTAATTGAAAATATGACAGTGTGAAGGCGGGGAAATTAATTTCCCCTCCTTCACATTGGTGTGAAGGCTCAGTGTAAAGGTGGGTCGCGACCCAATTATTACAGCAAGTGAATATCATACAACCAAGTGTTACTTATCTTATCTAATACAGCAGCGGTACAATTTCAATTTATGTCACACCTCCCATTTTTGCCATGCAAATTGGAAATTCAAACTGAATTGTCTTACGAGGCCAAACCACGTAAGAGTTTTACGATATTTATTTTTGTTAATTTTATTCTGTGATCTAAATGTCAACTAATCACCTATTTATTATGAATACCTACATTTTAAAATAACCAAACGTATTAATAGGTTGGTGCGTATTTAGTTAAAATATGCAATCGCGTATTTTAATCCAACCTAGCTCTACTATACGAAGTTTAAAAATAACTAATCGAAACTACTTAGTTTTCATGAATATTAATTACAAGATTATCTCTACTTTTCTACGTATGCATACCAAAGCTGCGTACAGCGAACAATGATGATAGAAGACAAAATAATTTATAATTGAACTAATTTTTTTCTTGAAAACTCAATCTAAAAAGTATTTATGCTGAAAAAATCAAGAGGTTAAGTACCTATAAACTTCTGATACTGATACTTAACCTTTGTACTGACCGTACAAAGTAGGCAGAACCGGATACACCTAATAAAAAAAATAAGTAAAATAATCTCTGCGAAACTTCTCCGCAAACCAGACCACGTAATTTTCTTAGCCTTGATATTTTTCAGCGAACATCTCGCAATAAAACCATCTGCTATTTGACACTCACATCATTCCTGCTTCGTAGAGTGCTCCTTTTAGGTCGTAGGAGTACATCCTTGAAGTCCAGCTTCACCTCGTTTATGATATTGGGCATTTTTCACAAACACTATGCGGTTCTGTTGTCGTGGTGACGTAAAAACGACGTACTCCCCCCGCGGCTGGGTATCGACTGACTGCCGGTCTACCAGGCAAGCAGTGCTGCCAGGATATTATTGAAAAGCAGATTACCCTATCAGAATATGAGTAAAAGTATTCTGAAGTGCTTGTAAGATTCGTATAATAAGTAGGTATTGTAGTAGTAGGTATTGTAGTTTAGAAGTTGACCTCGGTGATGTGTTGCATGTGTTTCTTGTAATATGTTATCATTAGTAAACAACCCTGCACACAAATAAGACTATTTCAGACTAGAAACTTTTTCAGCTGACGTCAAAACTTCTGAAATATAAGTTATACCAACTAAAAATTAAAAAAATTATCGACTCCAGCAACACTGGCCACTTAAGATAATAAAAAAATCAGATGATATTAAAATCTCCTGAGAAATGATTCAAAAAATTGGGAAATATCTTTAACCTAGCAACACCGGCAGTACTGTAAGCGTGACACGTGACGTCACAAGGGCGCACAGAAATACCAGCTTTCAGCGGCCAGGTGAAGGTTGCGGAAGAACCGAACCCATCAAACTAACTGAAAAGAGGGCAATTAATAATAATTTATGATAGCTGTCCTTCGAACATCGACTTTTTCGGATCTGTGATACCCGCGACTTCGTACGCATGCGAAACTTTCTATTGCACCAAAATATCTGTCAACTAGCATACGATGAACCTCGTGTCAAATGGCTGCTTTAGGTTTAGAGAGTTCAAGCTGTATCTAAAAATCCACGTCATTGATTTCAATAAAATATAGCCTATGTTTCAATCCGGAAAAAGAGATTCTGAAGTTTCATTGAAATTGGTCCAGTAGTTAAGGCGTGAACCGTGAACAAACAAACAGACACACTCGATTTTCGGAATCAGAATCGTTTATTCAGTAGATCTATATATTATATCTGTTTATCCATATTTAATTTTAGTTTTTGGCTTTTCACAGGTTTATAATAGTATAGAATCGAATAGATTAAATGTGAACCGTTGTAAATTAGCGCTTCTAATTGTTTGATACGCATGTGCGGAAGGCAATCATGCCAAATTGAAGTGGCATTGGATCGCATTCACAGTCAAGGCAAAATGATATCTCGTATTTTTATAATGATTTTACAGCTGCACGCGGAGCCCCGAGTTTGTGCATTTGTTTTGACTTTCGACTCGAGTGTAGCACACGCAAAAGCATTTGCAAAGGGAGACATTTAGTTGGAAATTGCACAATTCCCAAATCTTCCGGGTAGAGGCGCTTATCCGGTTTTCATACAAAATTTTTTGCTTTGCGAATGCGTTTGCGCGTGCTATATTCGAGTCCAAAGTCAAATAAATGCACAGGCTCGGGGCTGTTGTGCGTCAAACCACTTTTCGCTCGCAGATTATCTTTCATTCTTTCGTTATCTTTATTAGACATACTTTTGTCTCTGAGTGCAGTTTTTGGGCTACACAAAATGTAGAGAATCCAAAGTTTCAAATGTCTTCTTGTATCTTCTAAGGCCGATATACTGAAACGTCACTCAAATCTAAGCACCACTTAAAATTGCTCTGCCTCTGTTTGACATTACTAATTTGTAAGAGATGGCAATAATTTAAGCGTGAACTTAATTTATGTGGCGTTTGAGTATTCGGCCGTTAGTCTTATGATATGATTGACAAGTGGTAGGTAAGTACCCTTTTAATTTATTTTCATTCGTAGATCACATAAGTTTTATTTAACATATTGCGTCATGCCTTATATTTGCACTTGCCTCGTGTTTTGACGTCATCATTGTAGATTTTCAGGAAATCCCGGAACGCCGCTTCTGACATACGAACAGATTACGTTATACCGCGTTCACAGTATGCCCATGCCGCTGCCGGCATTATTGCCGCGGACTTCTGGCCACAGCAACATCGCCTCTATTCTCACTAGAGAGCAAGGGCATGAACTTGGGCTGGGAGCCGGGACAGAGGCATTACCGTGTGTTATGCCGCAGTCGGCAGGGACTTGGGCAGGGAAGTGGGCACGAGCATACTGTGAACACAATAATGCCTCTGTCCCGGCTCCTGGCCCAAGTTCATGCCATAGCTCCCTAATGAGAATAAAGGCGATGTTGCGTGGCGATAATTCCGCGGCAATAATGCCGGCTGCGGCATGGGCATAGTGTGAACGCGGTATTAGGCAGGTCTCTGGTTAAGAAACACACGATTTTATTCATAAAAGCGACCGATATCGTTTTATTAAGGTGGATGCATCTACTGATGGAACCGAAGTGCCAACTGACTGAGCAAATCCTAGACTAGACTGTACTAATCATAATAACATTAGGAAATGCAAATGTTTGTGTGAATGTATTTTTTTGTAACAATACATTCACACAAACATTTGCATTTACTAATCTTATTATGCCGTAGTTTCTTGCCCGGTCCTACTAGGCACCTAGAATCACCTAGTTAAATATCCTTGGACATTACACACAACACTCTCTAGTCCCAAACAGCAGAGCTTGAACTATGGGAACTACATTGCTGACATAATACTTATATACATTTTTTTTGTAAATACATACTTATGATACATAGTAACAACCAGACATAGAACAAACATTTATGTTTGCCACACATAAATGTTTGTTCTTCGTGGGGATCGAACCCACGACCCACTGCACGGAAGGCTGAGTTACTACCGACTGAGCCATGACGCCATCTTGTTTCCAGAGTACAAGCTCTGCTTAGTTTGAAACTAGAGGGCGTTGTATGTAATGTCCAAAGATATTTATTATTATTATTTATGACTTGACATTTTTGTTTGTACGTATACCCGTTTATTTCCACCTGTTCTGTTGACAGAACTACTGGGATTTTTTTCCCATTAGTTCTGTGACTTAAAAGACTATGCTTTGCACCTGACTTATCTCTACTATTCCCACCTGTTCTGTTGAGTATAATTCTGTTGACTGAACTACTGGTAATTTATCCGCATTAGTTGTGAGATTAGGAAAAACTTTACTAACCTATGTACATATTGGCAATAAATAAATAAGATGAAATGAAACAATCCTGTTTGAACTGAGAAATATAAGTATTTTACCAACATTCTTAGCAAAATACAAAGAGCGTTTTCTTTTTAACTGAAAAAACCCACTGTACATTTAGTTAACTTGCAATAGAAGCACTTTACCTTAGTTTCTCTTAAAACAAAGGTATGTCTATGCTACCGTTAACCAATTGCATTTGGTACACTCTGATCATAGCATCGTTTTCAATCTGTTTATTTGTCCTTTGTTTAACTGATTTCAGTTGGCAGGCTTTAACAGAAGAAAACGATGCATCTTCTTCTAATTGATTGCATGGAGAAGTAAATAGTTTGAATCACAACAGACCTACTCAACAGGACAAGTGAGAATTGTATTACCATTTGTTTAGTGGACAGAACTAATGAGAAAAAAATCCCAGTAGTTCTGTCAATAGAACTACTAAACAGAACAGGTGGGAATAAACGCGTATACCAACCTAGCATACCTAAGTAGCTTTTCTAGCTTTTGTAAAGTGCAAGCCAAGTAAAGCCAGCAAAAATACTAAACTTACAAAACTAGTGTTGTTAAATATTCAGCTTTATTATTTGTAGATAAATATCAAACAATTATAAACTAATAAAATTAAATAGGAGTGGTAGGGTTGTCAACTCGCGAGGTACTGCGAGGCACGGACCGTCTTGGCCCTGAAAATAAAGAGTCATGAATATGCATTTTATAAGATTACGAAGCGCTCGTAGCTAGGCTTGCTTAGCCAATCTTCACCGATTATCTAAGTTAAGCAACGTTCTGTGCGGTCACTATTTGGATGGGTGACCGTTATTAGCATTTACATCTGAGCGCTTCCGTGCTTCGGAGGGCACGTTAAACTGTCGGTCCCGGCTCTAGCAGTCGTTAAGCCACGACGGAGGCCTTAAGGCGGCCTACAAGCTCCGTCACCAGAGTTGGCCACTCATACGAACTTGCTTGCTATTTTATAAGGCTAAGGCCGGAATACTGAAACGTCACTCAAATTTAAGCGCACCACTTAAAAATTGCTTGGCCTTTGTTTGACATTACTCATTTGTAAGAGATGGCAATAATTTAAGCGTGCACTTAATTTAAGTGGCGTTTGAGTATTCGGCCGTAAGTAATAGTATTTGCCCGCGTTTGATAGAGAATAAAACGACTCAATAAGCTCATGCTCGTAGGTCCAAATTACAGTTAAACACATTTTTTTTTACATAAGAGAATCTAAATAAAGATATCTCTTGTTCTTGTTCTTGTTGATAGAGATTATCTTGTTGCATTTTTCTAAACAAACCTAACTTCAGACTAAAAATGTTGCTACAAGGACATCTATAATTTTAGAGCTGTCAAAATAGGAAAATGCAACTCGAGAGTCGGTATGTACCAATACCTAAGTATAGTAATTATTTTTGAAACTTTTTAACACCACAAATACGCATAGAGAAGCGTTGAATGTTGATTTCCGTCTTCTATTTTTATTGGCCGAGCCTGTGCATACAAACGCGGTTACTACATATTTCCAGTTGACACTGACGTCATACCAACCATACCATTAATAGTATCGATTATCTTGTTGCATTTTTCTAAACTAACCTAATCTGACAGCTCTAAAATTATAGCCGTCTTTATCGTTTTAGTTAGAAACGACAAAGACGCCTAGGAAGGACGGCAACAGTTTTAGTGCTGTCAAATTAGGTTAGGTTAGAAAAATGAAACAAAAGAATCGATACAAATGTGAACGCAAAAAAAAAATGCAACAAGAAAATCGATACCAATGTGAATGCAAAAAGAATATTTAACTTTGATATTTGGTCTACCTTCTTAAGCTTCAGGGGCAGAGTCTGTCCATTCGTCGACAAACAAATCGATACAAACGTGAACGCAAAAAAAATGCAACAAGGAAATCGATACCAATGTGAACGCAAAAAAAAGAAATGTGATCTTTGGCCTACCTTCTTTAGCTTCAGTGGTAGAGTCTGTCCATTCGTCGACGTGTGGTGTGAACACAGCCTCCCTGTAGTTCCCGTAGCCGTCGCATTCCACGTCAGAGCCGGTGCGGCATTTCTCTCTGGCGCAGTCTGATACATATTCCACGAATTTAAAGCATCTGGGGCAAATTAGATGGAGCCCATTTTTTTTAACACGTTCCCTGCCAACTACGAAAATATACGTAGTAGCGCATCTAGGACAGGGGCGTAGCTACCGCCGTATCTGCCGTATCAATTATACGGGGCCCCCGGGCCAAGGGGGCCCCGAAGTGCGTAAGCAAAAAACTTCCCAAATTGTCCCAATGTCACTATTGTCCATAAAGGCAGAAACTTCAGCAAAACTAAAGTCATCATCAGCTATAAATGATTTAATAAATCAGTTTGCCGAAAAAAAGGCAAGGAGAGCGTATATTTAATTTGAATTGTTTGTAAAAATTTTGAAAAAGTGACAGACAGATAGTTATGATGAATAAATATTTCTTTTAATTTTATGCAAACATTTTTTTTCTTTTGTGACAAATCTTTACCTTTCATAAGGGCCAACAAATAAATTTTTATACGGGGCCCCGCCAAGGCACTCTACGCCACTGATCTAGGATACAGAGCCAGCTACGAGTTTATTCATAGATGTTTAGTTGAGGCTACCTAAAAGCGTTGGCAGTGTAACCAGGATGGGAATCGATTAGTTGACATTGGAAATAAAACTTTCAAAATAAAATTAGAACTCTACCATATATTATCAGTATATACTCGGGATGATGATTTTGTATGGATGGCAATAGGTATAATTTTTTTTTACTACGAATATATTCGTATGGCAGGGAACGAGTTAATGCAATGATGGAACTTTGTTTGTTACAAATAGTTACAATACACCTACAATGCAGGTTTTTTAAATGTAACAGATAAAAAGCAGCGGGAATCATTAGTTATTAGACATTTTACTTCGAAAAATGCGTCTTTTTCAATGTTGTTTATCGTATTTACAGGTGTTTACGTCAATTTTTTTTATTTTATTTTGCGTTTTCGTGACTGCTACTGCATAATAGATTGTGATAAACCCAACAGAAGTTATTAACCACGAACAAAATTAACTAAATGTATGCAAAACAATGAAATGCCCCAACCCCTTTACCCTACATTCCTCTGAATTCAAAACTGTGGCCAAGCCGTTTCAACCATCATTTACCTAGCTCAATACCTGAACCTAGAGAAACCATCTAGAAGCTAGAGAAGCATCGCTTATAAATTCGGGGGAAGGAAAATCATACCACAGTTCATGTTGGAGACTTCGACTCTCGGCACTTTGATCCCGTGTATGAATGTGCCATCTTCTAAAGCGCAGTAGCAAACGAAGCGACGACACTGTAATTAACATTATGTCCGTGCGAGCAACTAACATTGAACCTCGTGATTTTTTTTTTATACAACAAAATGATGGAAAGAGCCGGCCCACGTGATGTTAAGTGGCGAACTGCCTATAGCGATCTTTGATTTGTTCGCAATCGGTCAACTTCGCAATCGGTCCACTAAAATTTCCTGTGGGAGATGAGCAATCGGTCCCTTTCGTATATCCACTTCTCAAAAGGTCCACTTCTCAATCGGTCCACATAAGCGAACAAATTATTTCTTTTTTGGGAAAGTTCGACTTTCCCAAATGAGTGGGTAGGTTAGGTTAGATTAGTTTATAAAAAATGCGAACGAAGCGAGCCCGTCCATACAATCTGCTAAAAAATAAAAAAAATCTTTTTGACCGAACGCTAAGTTGACCGATCAAGAAGTCATCTTCGCAATCAGTCAGATTGCGAAGATGACCGATTGTGTAGTCGTGAAAATTAGTGGACCGATTGCGAAGTTGACCATAAGCGAACAAATGCGATCTTTGGCTCACTGAGCACACCCATTGGTGACATGTTCTGCGATGCATTGCACTGCACCCATCACTCTAAAGGTATTAGGTGTCATGTGCCGGCTCAAGGTAACTGTGCATGTCACTGTTGATGTTCCTCTCTTATAAATAAACTATTGTAAAACTGTAAAAAGCCAGAAACTAAAATTAAAGATATGGATAAACTAAATAACTAGTGGCTCTGGGAGCTGTAGACCTCGCGAGCATACTAAATATTCCAATATTCAACATCATCAATCAACATCATCTCAAGTAAGGTGTTTTCTGAAAGTCTTTAAGTGCACTTTTATTAATTTCTAATTTAAGGCTTATTATTATGCTGATGCTCTCATTCAGTGAAGGAAAACATCATGAAGATAATTATCAGTTAGTATTCTAACAGCGACGAAACGCTTGCAGCCTGTCACGTATTGAAAACTAACTATAATGCAAAATGTTGTGTGTGTGTGTGATGTGATGTTTTTTCTATTTAATTTTGTAAATTTTTGAGGAATGTAATGTGCAAGTGCATTTTCCGTTTTGTGATTTTTTTGATCTTTTTAATTTTTTTTGCATCATCTTGTGTAGAATGAGGTCCTTTGTGTTTCTCTCAAATTTGATTGAAAACCATCGATTGTTTGATGAGCTATCCTGTTCATCATGCTGAAGATCCTTATCAGATCTTCGCCAAACTTTTATGAGACCAACTTATAGTTACTACCTTTCATATAAAAAAAGAATAATCGAAATCGGATCTCATTTGGTGGAGATATCCAGTATATCAAATAGCCCCCTTTTTGCCCTTTTTTTGGGGGAAGTACCCCTCCAATCAAAAATCCCCGACGACAAAAAAATTCTAATAAGTCATATAACCTGTGTACCAAGTTTCGTCCAGATCGGTCGAAAAATGCGACCTGTAGAGGAGAACAGACAGACAGACAGACATCCGGACAAACGCATTTTTGGCCAATGTGGAAACTGAGACGCTTCGCTCGCTCGGTCAATTATGCAGATCTACTAAATGAACGATTCTGATTACAAAAATCGAGATATAAAGGATGTTGCTGTGGCAATATAATGCCGGCAGCGGCATGGGCATAGTGTGAACGCGGTAATAAGAGATGATGTAGTGTTTTTTTTTTGCCACCGCTGCCAGCAATGGAAACAGTGGGATAATTAGTCCCAGTATTTCTATCAGTAGAAACACCTAATGGAAATAGTGGGATACCAATCTCATTACCTGAACAGGTGCGTATAGCCAGAGCGGCGTGCACTGCGGTGCTTCGTAATGCAGGTGACCATACTCACCGTACTTCTTCTTGAAGTATTTCAACTCGCGTTTGCAAGGCTCTGCCAAAATGGTCATAAATAAATAATAATAAATATTCACGGACATTTAACACAACACCTTCTAGTCCCAAACTAAGCAAAGCTTGTACTATGGGAACTAGATGGCTGATAGAATACATTTTTTTTTGTAAATACATACTTATAATACATAGTAACACCCAGACACAGAACAATCATCTATGTTTGCCACACACAAATGTTTGTTCTCAGTGGGGATCGAACCCACAGCACGGAAGGCAGAGCTATTACCGACTGAGCCATAACGTCTGTCATTTTCTGCCAATATTCTTGTACATTTCGCACAAAACCCTTTGGTCTCAAACTAACCAAATAAGGCATGACATAATCCCGAGCCCGTAGTCTGAGTTTTGTTTTGTTGATAGAAACGCATATCGAGAAGCGACTTGTGAGACATTTTGTATGAAAAAACGATAAGCGCCTCCAGCGGGAGATTTCCTAACTATTTTCTCCATACAAAAACTGCTAGTTTCTCGATTCTCGCTTGTCGCAAATCAACATAGCAAAACTCAGACTACGGGCTCAGAATGCATAAACGAGGCACAACAGTCTGTCAAACTGTTTTAACTTTTGACTGCGCAGCATCTGTCTTTAGAAGCCTCTACATCTATCTCATCCCACTAATACTTATTAGAAACTTCGAAATCCAGGTTGCGAACTATATATATTGCAAGTTTCATTCAAATTGGACCAGCAGTTGCAGCTTGATTGAAACACCAACATTTAAACATCGACATATTGGTATCGATTCGGTTGTTGCCTTTTTCTAAACTAACCTAATTTGACAGCTCTAAAATTATAGCCGTCCTTGTCGTTTCAGTTTATGAGAAAGGGACGGCAACATTTTTAGTGCCGTCAAATTAGGTTAGTTTAGAAAAATGCAACTACTGAATCGATACCATTATCCAAAAATCTATAAACTTTGACATTTATAATATTACTGGGATGTCAAAGATAAATGTTTGAGTTTCAATCACGCTGAAATTTATAGTCCGATTTGGATGAAACTTAGAATGTGTAGTTCGTATCCAGGATTAACATATAGGCTAAATTTAATCCCGGAAAATCGACAGGATTTAGTAGGTAGTAGAGGTCTTTGTGAGAGCTCGTCCGGGGAAGTACTACCACCGTACTTATTTCTGTCGCCAAGCAGCGATGCCCGCATTGCTGTGTTCCGGTTTGAAGGGTAAGGGCGCCGGTGTAATTACAGGCACATGAGACTTCAAGATCTTTACGTCTCAGAGTGATGGACGCAGTGCATAGCCTTACAGGACACGTCCTCATTGGACTTGCTCTGTGAGGTAATGCATTGTTATAAGCAGAAGTTACTACTTAACATCAGATGAGCTATCAGCTTGTTCCATTATTTTTATTACATAAAAAAAATATGATTAAACGGGACGCGGACGAAGGCGCGGGCAAAAGCCAGTCGTTTATAAATTCGAAGGTAAAGCTTACCATTAGCAATAGGTATGCCCTCATCTCTTCTCTTGCGACTGCCTGAGGTAGTTTGTACGATGTGGATATCCTGGCAATGACCCTGTCTGCAGACTAGGCCATCATCACAGCCAGGCTCCAGGAACTCTTCTTCCACCTCAAAAACACTACGTTTTAAAACCCCTCTTATTTAATGATGATGAGCGTTTTTCAAAGTAGGATAATTTTTTAATCAGTAATTATTTGAGCCAGTGAAAAAAACTCGATATAACTACTCGATTGAATGTCCGGTATTGATAAATAAATATTCTGGGACATTTCACATAACGCCCTCTTGTCCCGACTAAGCAAGAACTAGATTGCTGATAGAATACCTTTTATACATAATACATATTTTTATTTAAATACATACTTACAATGGTTTTAAATGGTAAAGAAAAACATCACGAAGCAATTAGATGAGAACTCGAAAGCATCAATGTTGATAAACCTATTGAATTTGATCCTTAAATTGTGCTTACTTCAATTTCCTTGGTCCCATTGATTTTGAGAACTGTCTTCTTGAATTCGGCACATTTCTGATTTAATTCTGAAAAAAGATTAAAAACGTCTATAGTAAATCGTCTATTTTTTGTAAAAATAAATATTTCGTAGCACGTGTAGCACACGTAGTCGTAGGCAGGTGCTACGAAATCTGTAGCATGCCACCTCTAACTACGTAGCACAAGCCCGCTACGACATTGTAGCACTTCTAATAAAGAGCGTTAAAAAATAAATTGAAAACGTACAAAAGTAGCCACGTAACTAGTTTAGAAATGCAATTTTTAATATAATTATATTGACTACAGCTGCAACAATATCGACTACACCTGTAAAACTGTGGACTACATCTGCAACACTGCCGACTACATCTGCAGTTATCGACTAAACCTGCAACACTGTTGACTACATCTGCAGTTATCGACTACACCTGCAACACTGTCAACTACACCTGCAATGATATCTTCTACACTTGCAACACTGCCGACTACACCTGCAACAATATCAACTACACCTGCAACAATAACTACTACACCTGCAACACTGTCGCCTATACCTGCAGTTATCGACTACACCTGCAACAATATCTACTATACCTGCAACACTGTCGACTACACCTGCAGTTATCGACTACACGTGCAACAATATCTACTACACCTGCAACACTGTCGACTACACCTGCAGTTATCGACTACACGTGCAACAATATCTACTACACCTGCAACACTGTCGACTACACCTGCAGTTATCGACTACACGTGCAACAATATCTACTACACCTGCAACACTGTCGACTACACCTGCAGTTATCGACTACACGTGCAACAATATCTACTACACCTGCAACACTGTCGACTACACCTGCAGTTATCGACTACACGTGCAACAATATCTACTACACCTGCAACACTGTCGACTACACCTGCAGTTATCGACTACACGTGCAACAATATCTACTACACCTGCAACACTGTCGACTACACCTGCAGTTATCGACTACACGTGCAACAATATCTACTACACCTGCAACACTGTCGACTACACCTGCAGTTATCGACTACACCTGCAACAATATCTACTATACCTGCAACACTGTCGACTACACCTGCAGTTATCGACTACACGTGCAACAATATCTACTACACCTGCAACACTGTCGACTACACCTGCAGTTATCGACTACACGTGCAACAATATCTACTACACCTGCAACACTGTCGACTACACCTGCAGTAATCGAATACACCTGCAACAATATCTACTACACCTGCAACAATATTTACTGCACCTGCAACACTCGACTACACCTGCAGTTATCGACTACACCTGCAACAATATCTACTACACCTGCAACACTGTCGACTACACCTGCAGTTATCGACTACACGTGCAACAATATCTACTACACCTGCAACACTGTCGACTACACCTGCAACACTGTCGACTACACCTGCAGTTATCGACTACACGTGCAACAATATCTACTACACCTGCAACACTGTCGACTACACCTGCAGTTATCGACTACACGTGCAACAATATCTACTACACCTGCAACACTGTCGACTACACCTGCAGTTATCGACTACACGTGCAACAATATCTACTACACCTGCAACACTGTCGACTACACCTGCAGTAATCGAATACACCTGCAACAATATCTACTACACCTGCAACAATATTTACTGCACCTGCAACACTCGACTACACCTGCAGTTATCGACTACACCTGCAACAATATCTACTACACCTGCAACACTGTCGACTACACCTGCAGTTATCGACTACACGTGCAACAATATCTACTACACCTGCAACACTGTCGACTACACCTGCAGTTATCGACTACACGTGCAACAATATCTACTACACCTGCAACACTGTCGACTACACCTGCAGTTATCGACTACACGTGCAACAATATCTACTACACCTGCAACACTGTCGACTACACCTGCAGTAATCGAATACACCTGCAACAATATCTACTACACCTGCAACAATATTTACTGCACCTGCAACACTCGACTACACCTGCAGTTATCGACTACACCTGCAACAATATCTACTACACCTGCAACACTGTCGACTACACCTGCAACAATATCTACTACACCTGCAACACTGTCGACTACACCTGCAACAATATCTACTACACCTGCAACACTGTTGATTACACCTGCAACTATCGACTACAGCTGCAATACTAACGCTGGTACGCGCTGCACCGTCCGCAGCAGTTGCATTCCTCCTTGTCCGGCAGGTAGGCGCCCGGGGCGCACTGCTTCTCACTCACGAGACCGCCGACACAGTCATACCCGCGGCAAGAGACCGGGCAGTCGTTGCCTCCAGTGGGGGGCTCATAGCGGTAGCTACGGCGACTGCAAACAGTATTTTTCCATTTTCATTCGAAAAGATGTCTATGTCTAATGTTGACTCCATTATTGTTGCCAGAAGCAAACCAACATCTGACTGAGCCCCGAGTCTGTGCAGTTGTTTTGACTTTTGACTCGAGTGTTAGCACACGCAAAAACATTCGCAAAGCGAGACATTTTGTTGAGAATTGCACAATTCCCAAATCTCCCGGTAAAGGCGCCTATCGAGTTTAAAATTTCTTGCTTTGCGAATGAGTTTGCGTGTGCTATAATCGAGTCGAAAGTCAAAACAAATGCACAGATTCGGGGCTCTGATCACTTTGTATCGTCATAAAGTTTTGGTATGATTACATTTAATTTTGAAGTCTTCGCTTTATTACATTTTTCAACTTGTCGATACACAACTGAGACCTATCGCTTGGGAAAGAATTATACTTATTATAATTACTAACATGTTGAGTGTTTCGTTGGGTAGAGATAGTATGGTTACTGGAACACCTGGAAGTCAGTAGCCAAAAATTAAATGACATATAGGTCGCTAGTCAACATCTAACTTACCTATTGATTTCTCAATCAGTGTTAAGAACTCGACTTCAGCCTTAGAATGTATGTTAACTCTTGAGTAACATACATTCTTCAGGGCAGGTCGGCCGATGGTGGCATAAATTTTAATTTTACAGATTTGCAGTTATTTGCAGGTTAAATTAAGTGGACATAAGTAAGTCGTACCTACTATTAAACTTACAAAAGCAAATTAATCATTTAGTAATTTTGATAATAATTGTAACCTATAAAAATGCTGGTTTCTTATGGTACAAGTTGGTAGCGGGCGACATAAGGCAGCAGCGGACGACGTGTCTCAGCGACACGAAGCTAGCGACGCGTCGTCGTCGAGCGGCAGACGTCAGTGTCGCCCGACCGCGGATCAATAGTGCCGCTGACGCCGGAGCAACGACACCAGTCTTGTGCAACTATGTCATAATCTATGTCTGTATACACCCAACTGGATGAACCGTCTGCAGTCGGGTTCGAAATCATGACTGCATCGACAGTAACGACGTGTCGTGGCGACATGAAGTGACGACACGTCGTCCGCTGCTGCCTCATGTCGCCCGCTACCATCTTGTACCTTTACTTACATCTCCGTAGAACTTTATCACACCGCAGAGCCTTCAACTCCTGATCTTGATGTCCCCAGTAAGGGTTGCAGCCAGCCCTGAAATCTGGCGCCAAGGTACAGTTAGCAACAAAAATTGATAAGCAATTTAAGACTTTTTGCTGCTACATTCTATAAATATTCACTGACACTTAACACAACGCCTTCTAGTCCCAAACTAAGCAAAGCTTGTACGATGGGAACTAGATGGCTGATAGAATACATACATACATTTATTTTTTGTAAATACATACTTATAATACATAGAAACACCCAGAACACAGAACAAACATCTATGTTTGCCACACAAATGTTTGTTCTCGGTGGGGATCGAACCCACGACGGAAGGCAGAGCTACTACCGACTGAGCCATGACGCCTGTCAACATGTTTTGGGAACTTTTGACTTTTTATTTATTTTTAAACTATTGCCAGAGTTAATAGGTTGAGCTTTATATCTGTGTGTAATACTGTATTACCTAATTAATTTCAATAATATAACTTATATTTCTTTTGTGATTTATTTTCTTGTTTTATTTATTTTACTTTACCTACTCATGTTATACCTATAGTTTTAACTTGTGTTGCAAATAAATTAGTTTTCTTTCTAGGTAACTACTTAGGTAACATTTTGCGACAGCATTTACATCTAATGTACGTTTTACTAGATAGGTACTAGAAGCCTTACAAGGTTTGGAAAGATTCCAGAAATATCTGGGTCGGTGTGTCGGATCATGTCGGGTAAAATCCGGGTATTCATTGAAAACAAATAGTAAAAGATATTATTATCTACGTAGATAGGGTCACATTTTTTTAATAAGCTATACCTAAGCATTTGGCTGCCAGCACACCTGGTGGTAAGTGTAGCTGCAGCCTAAGGTGGAGCACGCTTAGCTATCATCCACCTATTAACTCTTTTCTTGAAAATTCCTAGGTTATATCTTACAGGAAATATTGATTGTGGCAGAGAGTTCCACACCTTGGCAGTTCGAATTATGAAGGTGGATTTCCCATTATTTCCCATCAGCTAAATAATCATATTTTTTACCAATAGTAGTAACTGGTAGAAACTCATCGACGTCAAAAACGTATTCATCTTGCATGCACGATTGGTCCAGCTCTGGAATGAGACGAGACTTCTTAGTTAATTAACACCCATAGTAGGTACTTGGGTATACCTAATTAGTATAAATAAATAAAAGAATTAAAAAGAACATCAGTGACTAAGTCGATGGTACTATCTGTGGTAATGTTGTCGATAGAACGTCTACGTGACTATTATCTCGTCCTCGTAGAGGCAAAGTATATGTAGGTAATACGTAGTTCCTACGTAATAAGAAGCGGGACTCCCATTCTACCAAAATAACACACTGAAAATCTCGTTTTGTATGAAACGTGATTCAAATTTTTCACCCCCGTTTCATACATTGTTAGTTTTTCGAAAGCACGAGTCTAGTTCGAGAGTTTCTCCAGTCTGGTAGAGGTACGACGAGTAATAGTCTAACAGAAGTGTCAAATGTTGATAAAAAGAGAGCGCGTTTTGTTGTCAACATTACCACAGATAATGCAATAGTTCAAAAAATGGCCCAAAATGTCTTAATTTTTAACCGACTTCAAAAAAAGGAGGAGGTTCTCAATTAGTCGGAATATTTTTTTTATATATGTTCACCGATTACTCTGTTATTTATAAACCGATTGGAAAAAATCTTTTTTATCTGAAAGGGCTTTCATGCTTCCAGATTGGTCCCATAAATTTTTTATCAAAATCGATTCGGTAGTTTTGCAAATAAATAAGAATAACTGGAAAAAACACGTCATACACGTACACAACATTGCGCAATTTGCTTTCCTGTGACGTGTCTGTGTAACTTACGATCAATAGAACAGTCTCAGTGAACTGCTGTCATCATCATCATCATCATGTGATGATGAAGGCGTATCAAATTGAAGTCGGTTTTCCAGTTTTTTAAACTTATAAATTATGACAGAACCAGTAGACAAATGCGCATGAGCATCCGCATCCTTGCCCCGGTCTCATCACCAGCACGGCACGGAGTCGCGGCGGCGGCAGTTGAAAAATCCACTATATTTGTTGACCTTCCAAATAAATGACACCAAAGTTAAGTAGGTACCTCTGTAAAATATACATTCATCGCAGCATCTGCACTGCGAGTAATCTGCTGGCAAGAACATGGTCGTCCATTTGCCGTACTTCCGGTCGCAGTAGGTTCGGTACTCGGAAGGGTGCACCCTTCGTTCTCTTTAGAAAAAGAAACATTTGTAAGGACAAAGAATAAGTAACAAATGCAGTCAACAGTCAGCCTGTTCTGGTTCTATCAAAATGTAATCACTAATTGAGGATCGAAGGATAAAAGAAACCAACTTGTTAAGAGATTGTCTAACGATTTCAAAAAATCGAAGACTTTATGTTGCGTTCACACTATGCCGCAGTCGGCAGAGACTTGGGCAGGGAAGTGGGCACGAGCATAGTGTGAACACGATAATGTCTCTGTGCCAGCTCCCGGTCCAAGTTCATGCCCTTGCTCTCTAGTGAGAATAAAGGCGATGTTGCTGTGGCAATAATGCAGGCAGCGGCATGGGCATTGGCACTGTGAACGCTGTATTAGGATGGATGAACGTACCTACAGTTCTATTCTACGTCAGGTGATAAGTAAGGAAGTTCGTAGCAGAATGTCCATCAAATAGGAAAGGGCACACATACTTGCAAGACTCCCGAAATAGTTCACACTCCGTACGGTTATTGAAATGTGAGCATTGAGGGCATAGTTGGTGATCTAGAAATATACAATTTAATTTAGTTTATTAACGAATTACCTACACCACCCGAGTCTCTAGTCCTCGAATTCAGAAACTATGTAGAGGCCTTTCTAAAGGCGGATTCAGGCGCTACTAGAATGCCGGTTAAAATCGTTTATTAAATAGATAGCGGACTATTCAGCCTCTGTTTAAATCTGGGGGTAGGTAGAGGAAAACCCTAGTCTACTAGAACGTAAACCATCTCATTATGAAACCGGGTTTATTTAAAACCCTGTCTCTAACTCGTGTTTTGAGCCAAGCCAGGGCTTTAATATTACCCAAAAGATCCCACTAAAACCTTCTTTCATAATGCCGTTGAGTTTTAAATCGTAAGCCAAGCCAGACTGGGTTTTAGACCCTAGCTTAGATCCAGTTTCATAATGACGCTGTAGGAGTCTTACCAATCCTGCTTCTACAAATAGGTCGGACAGTCCTCTTGCTAGCGAACTCTACAATAGAGTTGTCCGGCCTAGTTTGCTCGCATTTATCGTAATCTATGTCCGCTTCTCTATTTCTGACCAATGACAGTATCTCTGTCTCGCGCCAGTACTCGCTTGTGTCTTTGCTTCTGTCTATCAGCATTATGAAGGGTAGGAACTAGAAAAAATATATATGTTTGAAGATAAGACGGGGTCACCTTCCTTTATCGACATTATATAAAATTAACGTAAGCAGCCACTACAGAACACTATTATTCTATTAACCTACTTAGAAATAAACTTACGAGGAGTTTTATTTTATCTCAAAACTCCATGGACAGTGCCTTGTAGCGCGTTAGGTACCTATTTACTTAGAACCACCCCATTAGTTACACATACTTACTACACTGCATTTTATAATAACATCTTCAAATTAATTTCTCTCAACATTATGGTCCTTCGAGCCGGATTGACTGACTTGTAATTTTAAACCGGTCGACATAAAAAACACAGAACAAAAATGAACGAACCTCAGATGTTTCAGGTCCAAAACCCCTTACTCTTCTGGACGCCTGCTAGAAAAATTAAAAATGAATGACCCCAGGGAAGAAAGAAATTGATAAATATTTTTAGGCAGAACAAACTCGGAGTCTTGCAGGGAATGTAGGTAGTTAGACCACGACTTAGACGGTTATGTACCTTTACATCCTGTGTAATATTCTGACTCCTCAGCTTAGGATCCAAGGTCAGAATCGGCACAAAGTTCTTACCAAAGCCGTTGGTAATCAAGCTCAAAATAATCACAAACACCAAAAATAGACGAGGACGATTCATTTTTTATTTTTCAATTTTTATGCGACTTTGTTTTGAAAGTGATGACGTCTGTCAAAGGTCAGAGTATTTTATCTATGCGTCTGTAGTCTATAGAAGTAGCATAGATTAAAAAGCTGAAAGAAGAATCATGAAAAAAGAATAAAATGGGTTACTTCAACAAAAGTGTTGAATTGAATCTGAAATACTCACTAAGAGCTATTTTCCTCCACTATTTTCATATGGATACCTAATAACTAGTGCCCAACTGGATGCCGTAACTGCCTCGGAATTGAGAGCCTATAGTAGTAATAAGAAAACAGATGTACAATGTACCAATTTATTTATTTAATAACAAAATCCACAGCACAAAAACAATGTTACTTAATTTCTAAACAGATAGCCAAGGACGAATTTAAGTTTCAAGTACAGTAAGAATCGAATCGAGGACTCTAAAGTTTATTACACGTTAGGAAGAGTGGTGCAAAATCCAACCCCAACTGATTGGGATAGTTGGGATAGATGGAACAGATGGATTAGCTAAGTTATTTTAAAAAAGTGGATTCGTCTGTAACATGAACGTTCTAAAGTTTGGATTCTGTTTAAAGAAAAATAAAATTACAAGAATTTTTCTGTTATATAGTTAACTGACTGAAAACACGGCTATGTAGACTACTTACTTCAAAATTTGAGCTAATAAGGTCACTTGGCATCTAATCTAGAAGATTTGAGCTTGAGCAGTACCACCTTAGGTAAGGCTCGCTATAGACATGTACAGTAAAGTAAAATGTACAGTAAAGAAAAACTTTTTTTTCAGTAAGTTGGACAGTTGTTATACTTTACACTGTCTGAAACGAGCTTTACACATCATCACATTACACATTACAAACTATGATTAAGGGCCGTATCATAACAAAAAAGGGAGACCTCAAGCATTAGATTTAAATGAATGAAAATACTATAGCACACCTTTCAAACTAATAAACAAGGAAAAATTACAAAAAAAATAAAAAATCTGATGTGTGCAATGAGGCGGTCTTATCGTTTAAAGAGCGATTTCTTCCAGACAACCTTTGGGTTGATATTTATATAAAAAACTTTCATAAAAATCTAGCTTGAGTCTGACTTGAGTAAACCAGCCTTAGATTACGTTATTCAATCTAATTTTGACTAGAATCACTAGAATATCAATAAGTCTTGGTCAATACAATACAAATATTAGTGCAATACTCCTAAACCAATATCAATATTAGGTGCAATATTTGTTTAATCAAACCACTATCAAAACAAGATACCTAGGTACTTGAACAAATTTCCTAATGGTGTGTATTTTATTTCCTAGCTTACCTAATTTGTATTGTAAACCAATTTCAAGACTAGAGTGTAGATTGTGAAGAGTAAAATTTATATTGGACGAAACTCTTGCGTTTTAGTAAGTAAATATATTTTTATTCTAACAAAAGCTAAAACGAATTGACTAAGTGCGGCACACAGATGAAACTGGCGCCACTTACAACGCCCAATCGAAAGTGAGCTAAAACAATATGGCGTTTCAATCAACCAATCAGGACCTTAGACCTTAGATCAAGACCTTCGAATTAGACCAATTAGTGGATCGTGGCGCCATTGTTTAAAAAACCTTTCCCTAAAAGGTCTTAGTGGACGGATAAAAGACATTTCGATAAAATGAAAAATATTGACTAGAAAATCAAACAGGTACAGTTGAAAAATGTATTTACATTTCAAAGTCGTGTACTAAGATAAAACCACAATACATAATAATATTACCTATAGTTAACCATTATTAATGATATCAGTATGTAAACATACTTGAGTAGTTTTATTATTAGTAACACATATTCAATGCAAGTGTGCAGGGGCCTTATGCTCACATCGGCAGAGATTTTAACCTTTAGTCTCGCGATCGTAACGCACAACGCTGCGATATGCGGCTCAACGCAGCGTACCGCGTTTGCTCTTCGCCGCTGACGCATACGACGGAACAAGAGACCATACTAGACGATTTCCATACGATTATGTGTCCAGCACCACATGACGCATACCGCAACGTTGTGCGTTACGATCGCGAGACCAAAGCTTTACTCTAATAGAGATGACGTCATTATCTTAGCCGAAAACTCGTTTCACCCACCAGTGAATCGAATTTTTGACTATAAGAGTAAAATCTCTGCCGTGAGCATAAGGCCCTCTCAAATCTATGGCCCTGAGGCTGAAATACTCAAAAGTCATTCAAATTTGAGCACCACTTAACATTGCTCTGCCTCTTTTTGACATTACTCATTTGTAAGAGATGGCAATAATTTAAGCGGGACTTAAATTGAGTGAGGTTTGAGTGGCTTTTGAGTATTCGCCCGTGAGTTATGCTATTTGATGTCAACGTGTTCAAAAACTGCCATGTTTCTTTCTTATCCAAAAGTGTAGGTACTACCCTTTGCACTTAGAGGACTATTTCCGAGTAGAATAGCATCTGTGGGGATGTATCCCGTGTATATGGACTCTTTTATACCATTTAATTTTGATTGTTACGAATAAGTGCTTTTCTTTTTGACTAGAACTAGCAATTTGGTTTGACTCCATGTCGATTACATGCTGTGATATAAAAGATTATCCACATCATGTACAAAAAGTTTCGACTTCGGTGATCAAGCAAAATATGCGAAGTTTTATACACAAATTTATAACTATGAACATCTCTTTAGATCGTCTTCATCATTGCTGGTCATCATGAGACCTTGGAATATGGACTCCAGTTCATAAAACATAAAAAAGAAAATAGAAAATGTTTCAAGAGATTGAGATTCCTTAAAATTGGTTCTCAAAGCTGATGAATATCTCCATAACAATTTTCACCAAACATGAAGAACCATCCCAGATAAATCACCTTTGTTACAAAAAGAACCAAATTCAAATATGCGCCATACTTTCAGAGCTACGGGGGCACAGACAAACAAACAAACAGACAGACAGACACAACGCCATCAATCTTAAAACACACCATCCGTTTACCATCGGTGTTAAAAAAACCCTCTATATCATCACAGAAAAAAGAAGTCTACCGAGCATTAACTAGCACGGCCTTTACCTCACCGAATACTAGTCCTCAAATCCATTAGCGCACTAGCCGTGATCACCCCATGCCTCTGTCTCCCCCCCAAGTAATCTGCATCCCCCCCTATAGTCACCGTCGAAAAGGATGTAGAATTTCTCCGTTGCTGTACAGTTTTCTTCCCCCCACTCATAACCCCAAACTCTGACGGGCTTTGACGAGTCACGGGTTGGAAGTAATCTCCGTGGTTTCTTGTTTCAGTCCACTCGTGACGCTCGAAGAGTTTGGTCGCCTTTAATGGTTTGGTCACGTTGTGGTCTGACCGGTACTCTTTGAGTGGGCGTTCTGGTTTGACGCGAAGTTTCGTGTCAGCTGACACGCTGAGTTTGGATTTGTATTTGGTTTCTGCATCGTGGTAGTTCTTGCTTTTTGTTGTTGGTTGTGGGAGAGTTTGGGATTTTAAGCTGCGGAAAGAATTATACAGCTGTAAAACCTAAAATTGTTTCATAACTGCTGCTAATTACCCTGATGTGAAGTATTTCTACAAGGAATCTAACGCCCAAATTCATAAACAGGGCTGAACAAAAGAGTCTACCAAACCAGCATTCTTATATTAGTCCCACTGCTGGATATAAGGCTCTCCGAAGACACGCGATTGAGCCCGGTCTTCGACTCTTCTCATCGGGTAACTCTCATTTGTTCTATAGGACTGTTTTTAAAACTGTTTTTATCCCTGTAGTTCCATGGTAGGACTATTGAAACTAGCCCATTAGGGCTAGTTTTCGTTTCAATAGTCCTACCCAAATGGAAGTTACCAGATATTAGGGATAAAAAAAGTTTTAATAGTTCTAGACGTAACAGTTCTATAGAACAAATAGGAGTTACCCTTCTCATCCAGTGTTTGTCAGCTACATCGTCGGCAAACCTAGCCGGAGGGTTATACGTCGCTCGTCACCGTAGTATATTGACGGTAAATACTAAACTCACCTAGAATGATTCTTCCTTTGCTGCTGGTTACTGAACGAGTGGTGGCCCTTGGTCATTATGCTGTATAGCTTGTTCCTGTAATCGTCCACTGACATCTGCTTATCGTCTCTCAAAGGTAAGAGCACGTCTGATGGTAAAGTTGGTTCGTCTTTTTCGCGGTGGAATCTGGAACGAATACGAAGTCAGATATGTACTGAGTTTTGATAAAGAGTTACAAATCAGTCCATCGACTCTTAGAAAACCAGCTCTTCGATTTCAATTCACGTGGAACTGCCACTTAGTTTCAAAGTAATTTGTGTGATTTTATTGAATGTTGCGAAAGGGACTCTTTTTATCTTTAATCGGCAGTAGGTATATCAGTTTAGCAGCAGTAAGAAGACTTCTCGCTTCCTGACGTATGCTTCTAATCTAAAGCCCATTCGGTCCATTCAATCGGTCGCTTCGCCAGGTTGGCACTTGGCAGTCATCACATAATTCTTTGTATAGTAAGTTCGTATGAGTTAGTGGCCAACTCTGGTGACAAGTTTTTAGGCCGCCTTATTATCACCATCAGGGCTTTAATGACGAAACCGCTCAGATGTAACATTTGTACAGTTGATACACGCAATTTGAAAACTAGTCAGAAGGATACTCACTTGCTTCAAATGGCCGTTCGGCACCTGACTGAAGGCCTTTGCACCAGATCAGCTAAGTCTTTTGGACTACACAACACAAGCACATCAGTTTATACTCACTTGCTGACATATTCATGGTCCAAAGCCCGTTCAGCGCTCAGCCTCTTTGCTGGATTGAAGACCAGCAGCTTTTGCACCAGTTCTGCTGCATCTCTCGGTGCACAAGACAGTAGTGATGTTAGAGACGCGTTGCCAGTCGCATTGGCAGCTTGCTCCCGGATGAGGGAGGAACCGTAACCGCTGCAAACTGCTGATATATCTGGAAAGTTGAGAGGAGACTGTATGGTATGTTGCTGTTAGGTTTTATTCGGTTTTAAAAGGAAACATGGTGGGTTTTTGCTGCTGGGTTTTAGTACATTTTTATGATGGACAACTAACTAGGTTATGATAGACAACTAACTAGGTACTGATCTGAAGGTGATAAAACATGCTCCTAATTTTGTAAGACTTCCGTAAAACTTCAGTAAGTAACCAGAACTCGTAAAGTTCACTCCGCAAACCCTTCCTAATTTAATATGGAAGGTTGCCCTATAGGAATGTTTTATGCTGTTTTACTATAGTAATATAGTTTTATTAGTAAGGCTTCCGCTAGAATTCTTGAAGTTGGTGAACAGAGTTTTGCTGTTTAGCTGGGACTCAAAACATGCTTGCTTAGTCTTTGGACAGACCATGATAAACGCAAAACCCTAGAAAACCCAAGAACCTGAATTGTTGTAAAGCATTTTGCCGAATATAACTACAGAGTTTACACCTGAAAGTGTCAGTAACGTTCAAGATTATATGAAGAAGGTGGATTCCCTATTCAATAGTGAATCCAGCTTCTTCGTATAATCTTTCTAGTTAATTTCTGTACAAAATACAAAAGGGCCTACCGATTGTATTTTGTGCAGAAATTAACTAAAAACAATTTAAAATGAAGTTCAAAGATGCAAGGCCGTTACCTTCGGCTGAAGGTCTTGGCAGAGCAGACATGATCCTCTCGATCTGATTGACGGTGGAAGTCCCCGGGAACAGTGGTTTACCGGTCAGCATCTCACCGAGGATGCAGCCCAGTGACCACATGTCTATGCCTTTTGTGTAGCTGGTGAAAAGACAGTAGACTCTTGACCAGTTTCAATTTGGATCACAATGACACGACTTCTGTCAAAATCCGGATCCAATTTGGAACGGCGGTGGTGGAGAGTATAGCCCTACAAATGTTTACCAAGACAAGGTACTTAGTTGAATAAAATAATAGTAAAAACAATACACATGAGATGTTTGAGTGGATACGATGTCCACGAAGTCCACCATGGAGTCTTCGGAAGGCACGTCAATTGTCGGTCCCGGCTCTAGCAGTCGTTAAGCCACGACGGAGGCGGACTAAAAACTCCATCACCAGAGTTGGCTACTAACTCATACGAGCTTGCTTTTTTATGGAGTCTTGATTATGGTCCTAGTAAAATCGTGGGTGGTAAACAAAGTATCAAGAGATTAGACAGACCATTTCACAGAGTTACGACATGAGCAAGCTGTTGGAGGTAAAATATTTATTCACTTGATCAACCTACGACGAGGTGTTAGCTAACACAAGCTAAGGGTACAATGCTGGGACCTATATAACAAGATAAGACAAGACATCCGAGGACCTGGAAAGATTTTGTGATATTTTATAGGTCCTCATATACTTTAGCAAAACATTTCCAAATGTCGTTAGTATTTTACGAACCAGCGAACCAACAAGGCATAAGATGACATTGAGAAGGTCGCGGGCTCGACTCAAAAATAAAAATCGTTGTTACATTGACTGCATTCGCAGTATGACTTGTAAGTTTACAAGACAAGGTTAGAAAAGTCGTGACTGTATTATTTTGTTATAAAAATAACAAATAAGTATCTATAGCAGAATAAATTGTGAGTCGACCTTGGCCGTGAAAGCGGTAGTTTAGGCGCACTAATAAACTGAGAAATGACTAGGTTGTTACCACGAGCTTTGTACTTTTATGTCGTTTCTTTAGGCCTTCAAAAGCTATTCATACGAAAATCGAATTCTAGATTCATTGTATTAAAGTTTAGGGGGTAGCTATGGTATATTCATATTGGTTTGCTAAAGCTGAGCTAACTAAAATGGTTGCTAAATCTGTTGTCATGCAAGCGACAACGATAGAGCATTTTTTAAAGCCGCGCTAAATTGACAGTTGTATATGAATAAAGGGGTTAGTTTAGTATGTAACACTACGTAGATTGATAAATATTCACGAAAAAGCAGTTGGTAAAAAGATTCACAAGACATTTTTCAGTCACTTTTTCTGGGAAAAAAACTTACTTCTTACTAGCGATGAGTATCTCCGGTGCGCGGTACCACCTGGTAGCCACATAGTCTGTGAGACAAGGATCCGCTCCATCCTCACCCCCCGAATACATGCTGGAAACTGATCGGGCCAACCCGAAATCTGCCAGCTTCACCCTGGAAGTTGCATTTGCTGCAGAGCTAAGAATATGAACCTTACTCTATATTTTATTCCCAGACTAATAGAAGTCATTATTCTACGAGTATTGGTTATGTGACAGGGGCAACAGAGCTTTCTCTCTCGTGTTTGGTCGGCAAAGCTACGTCCATAAGCTCAATTCGGCAAGATTTCACTCTAATATCCCTATTAGAGTGACGTCAAAATGACTTTGAGACGACGGCCGAGATATGACGTCATCCCTATTAGAGGATCAATCTTTGGCAAACTGACCGTAACGCCCTAGATCTAACGTTGGTTCAAGTCTACTACACTGAACAATAGACCTCCCGAATCTGGAACTCTAAGGCAAAAAGCTTAACCATTCTCCACCCATTGACATTTTGCAGCGAGAAGCATAGAGAAATGTCTATAAAATCCTAAATTAAAATCTTTAAATTGACTCCAGCGGGGCTAAGATGCGCACGCGAGAGATATTGGACGACTCGTTCTGTCAAAAGCATTTTGCACCACTTTTGACATTTCTGCGTGACTATTATCACGTCCTCAGAGAGGTACGACGAGCAAATAGTCTCGTACAAGTGTTAAAAGTTGATAATAAGAAGGCGCGTTTGGTCGACCACATTCAAAACTGGTACAAAATGTCTTCATTTTGAAAGAACGAGTAGACAAATATCTCGCGTGCGCTTAATAACATGCTGTTAATAAACTGAAGCTAGAAAGATATGGACATAGAGCGATTACAACTGTCTCAAAAAGCAAGTGTTATTTTACTGGACTTACCGACAAGCGCTGTCAATAAGCACATTGCTCGGTTTCTGATCTCTATGTATCACGTTCCCCGAGTGTATGTACTTAGTGGCTTTCAGCATCTGATACATAATGTATCGCTTGTGTATGTCCTTGAGTATGTTACCGCGTTTTATCACGTTGTGCAGATCAGTCTCCATGTATTCAAAGCCGAGGTAGATGTCGCGGTTGTTCAGAGCCCTACGATCAAATTTGGTGTGAGATCACACATCGTCTCTATCAGAGTTTTAAAGCCGAATGAAATCGCTTAGGTGAAAATTATTTATATCATGTCATGTTTCTAAAATGGTAGAGTTTTAGTTAGGATTACCCATACAGTCCCTTTAAAGCCGAAAGGGGGCATTCTACAGGTCACTTGAAACTTTTGGAGACAACTTCCAGAAGTTGTGTCCAAAAGTTTCAAGTGACCATAAAGGTTTTAAAGGGACGTTTGAAATTTCGAAGTTTTTCATTCATTAAAATGCGTTCGTAACTTTGGTATAGGTATAAAATGGTATAGAAATTCAAATCCACAAGAGCTAGTGGATAACCAATAGCTATTTGTCAATCACTAGCTATAGTGAGTTGGGCATTAGCATCAGTGCTAGAATCATGAGAGCACCTAGAAAATTATCCTAGAGGTCTTCCATCCATAATATAGGCATGGACACCTGCCTATATAGGTACGGCGGGCGATCTACATCATAGAGAAAGGTGACACTCACCGGTGTATGCTATGCAGCTTCACGATATTCGGATGGTTCCTAAACGATTGCAGAAATATGATCTCCCTAAAAGTCCTTTGGGCGTCAGTCTGGTTCCGGAACGCGTCAAATATCTTCTTGATCGCCACCACATCTTTGGACTTTTTATCGATAGCCTTCCACACAATCCCGTACGCACCCTTACCCAGCCTCTTTTTTATTTCAAACCTCTTTAGAATATGCTCGTCGATTTCCGACATATTCTTTTCGGGACTCTTTTTCGCAACCTGCTTTTGTGCTCCATCCTTTTTTTTGTCATCCTTCTTTATGTTCTGTGCTTGATTCATATTTTCACCAGATTATGTTCTGGAAGTCAATCCTGAAATTTTATTATTACGATGCATCGTCAGAGCCATGGAAAGAAGACGTAAAATGTAATGTTTATGCTTGTCTACAGCGAATTTGAATATCGTGACAGTAACCATTGTAAAATATTGATCGTTTTACTCCAAGCAACCGCAACAATATCGATGGACTCCGATTACCTAACTAGAGAGCATGTACCTACCTATACCTACCTACCTACCTACTTTAGGATAGGAATCTACAGTTTTGGGCCTACACCAGCCTAGTAGGTACCTGGGGTACATAAGGCAAAAAAGAAATACCTACCTACAATTCCTACATAGGCCAAAGAGGTTTGGCCGCCAAACAGAACTTTTTTGTGAATAAATCAAACATGTTAGGTAGACTCAGGTAGGTATATATTATAAAGTTAATTTTTGAGTCAAATTGAGATTGAGATCCTGTCAAATTGAGATTTTTCGAACTCTGGAGTTAATAGGATTATTAGGTATTTTTGAGTGGTAGTATGTACGTTTGAAGAAAAACTGCCATCGGTAGATAGGTATGTACCTATACCAATACGTTTTTATGAGAAAAAGTGATGAGACAAGCAGGGGGCTACCTCACACCTAGCTACACAGGGATTCCGGCAACTCGTGTACGTAGGGACATGTTGTGGTACCTACCACGGGATTTGGTTACTTCCCTTTTCTTCTGAAATGTCTTTTTTTCATACAATTTTCAAAGAAAATATTCGTTCGGCTTGTCCAATTTTATTTGTTTACGTCGTCCAAACAAAGTCATTGCATGACACACGTTGCCGTGACAACCGAGAATGACAACTATGTAAGTAGGTAGGTATAGTTGCCAATTTGTAAGGTGTCTCGAAAAAGGCTTATAATTAACACACACTGAGAAATCTAAAAAACCTAGAGGAACCTAATACCTGCCTACCCAACTCACCTACCTAATGGCTGGTGTAGGTTGGGCTGGGCACCTATTGCTGGTTCCGTCACTCTCACACTAGTAGGTAGGTAGGTACTTAGTGTAGGTAGGTACGGAGATTATATACCTACCTAACTACGTACTTCAGCTACCTACTTCTTGACAATATCCGGCGTCCCCTAGCCTAACAGGATCCGAACCATGATCCAACCTCATTATTCTGAGGATATTGAACCTCAGATTATTGAACCTCTGGTAAGTAATCTGAGGATCCCAACCATGACCTCGGAGCTAAATGCTGTGACTGCGACTTCCCTACTGACGTTTTCCCTTCACGATGTTTTCGAACACCATTTCAAAGCATGGCCTGGCTGGCGGCACGTGGGTGGAGGCATCGCCTACCTACCTAGGTAGATGGGTACGATGTTTTTAGACGACTGAAAGGTAAGTACTCACGTTTAAAATAACAATGTTGTCTCACAATATCCATTTTCTTTGTAAATATTTCCAAATATTTTATTTTGAAATCAATTTTCCAAGAACTTAGCTAGACGTTCGCAGACGTTCGTTGGACGTTCGGTCTGCTTGACGAAACGAATTTCATTTCATTGGCGCCTAAACAAACAAATTCATGTTGCCATGACAACCGAAAAATGACAACTAGTAAGGTGAAATTACGGACTGTTGAATCGATAAGCTATAATTAATTTACGCGATTAGGTATCGATTCCTTGGAGAACATTGTTACGTGCACATTTTATTTATGCTAGATAGATAGATAGAATAATATAAATATCTTTATTGTACACCAAAATAACAGGAAAAAAAAGGTACAAGGAAATAAAGAAAAACAAATGACCTATTTGATACATAATAGGTACCTACATATTTCTAATAGGGATGTACCTTACTAGTAAAAATAACAATCAACAGACAAAAACAGTTATATTAAATTGTTAATGCAACAATTACTGGTGTCATAGACCAGCAACAAAATACTTAAATCTACTTGTCTATTGTCAGTTGTGTACTTCGTACGTAGGTAGTGCCTACGTAAAATTATCTAAGTACTTATTTACCTTATAAGTGCAACCTACCTAGATACAACAGAATAGTCTATCTAAGTGTAAAAATAATAACCACCTTTACCTACTCTACAAGTACCTAGGTATGTATTGTATAGTATGTGAACGGTGTATTGTAACTTATGTTAACAATTGTAACTACTACTAAACATTAGTTTGTTTGTCAAATATTTTTTCAACTTTGTATGTAGGTATCTATAAGATTTTTTTAGTTAATACCTAGGTTTATTTATTAATCTTAACATAAAAAATTATTGGCAACACACATACCTAATCCTAAACGAGAATGATAGATCTAATATTTATGTTTAGTTAATCGATCAAAGGACCTATGCACTCGTATTGTAACGTTAAAAACCTTAATATTATTAAAGCTAAGCGAATACCTACTATTCAACAGTAGAAATGTAAGTTCTAAGATAATGATAAAATATTTATCCACATTATATTTATTTATCCTAGTAGATATAGGTACTCGTAGACACAAAAACTTGTGTTATTTAATAAGATTATTTCGATGTACAATGAACCAAGGTAGGTAATGTAATATAAGTTTGTGCCATCGCCATATTATTTAGCCATCTATCTACCTACTCTGAAATGCAAAGGCACATTACCTACTGAACATTGATATTTCATTAAAATGTTTATTAAAGACAAAGACTTTCTAGTTTTAAATTACTTACCTATCTAGTTTATTGAAAATGCAATAGAGAATAGACGAAAAGTTTTAGATTTACCTATCTTACCTACGTATCTACGAACTATTTTCGTCACATGATTTGATATAATTTGATGAAGCTCGCATCAATTTATTAAATACTCATCTAGGGTATTTGATAAATTAATACGAGCTTAAACCACAACACAATAAATTAAATATTCCTCGACGTGAAAACATAATTATATGGAATAGAATATCTTCTTGTTTGTTAGAATATTCACAAAAGTGGAGGATGAATCTTTTTCTTCTCTTCCTCGTCAAGACGACCGAGGTCAATAGATGATGGTGTTGGTAAACCACAAGGTGTTTCTAGATAATCTGCTTCATGTGTCATAATATGCTCTGCTTCCACTGAAAATAAACCAACAAACACTATTATGGAAATATTTAGGTCATTATTCTCATGCAAATATTGTACAGTGACGTAATGAACGATTTTAGACTAGCACAGAGAGCGTGTAGTTATTACCTGTGCCTGTCTACTATCTAATAAGTTCTCGCCATATTTAGTTCTAATACAGTCTTGCACGTCGTCATCGCTGGGTTTCACTATTTTAATAAATTGAACCTTTAGGTAGGTACCTACCTACCTAGTGTGTATCGTTACTCAATTCCAGGAATAGTTTGGTTTAGGTACCTAACCTACCTACCAACTTACTATGACAAACCTGTGCAGGTAATGAATAGTAATATAAAACTATAATCGTGGTATAGTTAGGTATAGTAGGTGCTAAATAGCACCGCAATACAGGTCATTCACCCACCTTTAGAACGATGTCGCAAAATTCAATTTATGCATGGCTAATTCTGTCGCTTTCCATAAAAACCTGTCGCTAAGACGGTAATCGCTCGAATCTCGTAGTACTGTTTGTTTACCATATAGAAATTGAATTTTGCGACATCGAGGTGAAGGTGGGTGAATGACCTGTACTGCGGTGTTATTTGGCACCTATTATAGTGGTTTACTTACTTCTAATCCTGTGTAACTTATTGCCATAAGCAAGGTCCCAGTAGTAAAGAGTTGTAAATGTTAGAGGTATTAGAGGCATTAGAAGGTATTGTCTTTTTGTTCTCCTGAAACTGATAGGGCAAAAATATTAGTAGGTAGGTATACTCACGTAAAGTTAGATGCCTATTGCAAGTAGATACTTACAATAACAATATTTAGACGAACACACAATAGTGGGTTAACGAAGTATAGGTAGGTACCTACTTTAAAAAATATGGATTTTCTGATAAGTATAGAACAGGCAGGTAATTACCTAATTAGGTATTTAGGTACCTATCTAAATTAGGTAAGTTAAAAAAAGTAAAAAAAATAGGTACCTAGTTACCTAAGTTAATTACAACAAAAGGTGGTAGGTACCTACCTAGAGTAAGTACCTTACCTACCTAAATAGACAATTTTTTATGTTATTTTACCCAGTAAATAATCCAGCTGCTGCAGTGGCGTAAAAAACCGTAAACCACAAGCATGTATCTCTATTTTTCGCTATTTCCATAGCCATTTCTCTTTCTTTTAACTGGTACTGCAACTGAATTTGCCTCTCCATCTACATAAAACAGAAAAAGAGATAAATATACCTATCTATGTGTAAATAAATAGATAACAATACCTTGTCAAACGAACTTCTTAGTTAGACTAGGTACTAAAATTATTTTGGTAGATAAAGGATAACTATATTTATTACATGTTTTTAGTAAAATACATAAATAAAATAAATACCTTTATCTTGTTGATAGTTTGAATAAACTCTTGATTCTTTTTGAAATTTTCTTCCATATTTACAGTAAAATAATTACCCATTTTGCAAGATACGATATTTTGCACTAGTACTTATTTATTATCGAAACAAACTACGATCAATAAGTCAATAACACGCCTAATCGCGACTACACCAAGCACTGCAGTTAAAAGCTGGCTGTCATCATAACAAGCTTTCTGTCCTTTTCTCTCACACGGGACTAGTCCATAGACTACATCTACTGCGTGCGTTGCGTGAACCGATAACATGCTTTTCTCAAACTTATACATAATCGAAAAGAAGATCGATTTTAGTAAGTAATAGTCGAACATTCGTATCGTATCGTACATCACTATTCGTTCCTTGATCTTTCTTGTATTTGTATGTCATTTTAATGTCTGTCAATGTCAAATACAGTTATTCCGATTTTCCCGCCAATCAGAAAACAAAACCAATTTTATAAATTTTTGGCTGGTTTGATTTTTCTTCTCTTGCGAAGTTAATAAAATACAAAACATGGGTATTTTAGGTTTATCTAAACTTATAGCGGATATAGCGCCGCAGGCAGTGAAAGAAATGGAAATCAAAAACTACTTTGGTATGTAATACTTGATTGACCAAATTTTTCACCTCATCTTTGTACTGTAACCCTGATGCTATTTATCTTATATTTGCAGGTCGTAAAATAGCTATCGATGCTTCTATGAGCCTTTACCAATTCCTGATAGCTGTGAGAAGTGAAGGTTAGTGTTTACTGCATGTTTTACTATTATTTTGTCAACATTATACTAACTCTTCAATGCGATGTTTTACATTCAATTTCGACTGTAAATATGAAAATTTTGCATAATAATAGTACATGCATAATATAGTAGACAAAAACTGATCATTTCAGAGGTTTCTAATGTGATGTCAATAAGAAACACATTTTTTGCGCTTACATTGCAAACGCTGGCTGAACCCTACAAGATAAATCAAAATAATGTACTACAGTAATTGCACACCTTAAAAAGGTCTACAAAAAAGTCCGCGACGGTATATGTCTATATCTTAATGATAACCCACAAACCACTAACCATTTTTTATTCTTTTACGAGAAATATACCCGTGCGAAGCCGGGGCGGCCGCTAGTAAGTAAATAAAATTCAATTAAATACAGGTGCACAGTTAGTGTCAGTTGATGGTGAGACCACATCCCATCTAATGGGTACCTTCTACCGCACAATCAGACTTATTGAGAACGGAATCAAGCCGGTGTATGTGTTTGATGGGAAACCTCCAGAGATGAAGTCGCATCAACTGAACAAGCGTGCCGAGAGGCGGGAGGAAGCTGAAAAGGAGCTTCAGAAAGCTACAGAAGCAGGTAACCATTTTATTGAAACATCTTTAACATCGTTGTGATTTGAAAGTCGATGAAACGTAAATGAAACGAAAAGAGCAAGAAAAAAGAGACAGCCGTAATTTCAACCATAGCAGCAGAGCTACTATAGGCGGAACAGTGATACCGTTGGACTGTGGTCAGACAGACAACGGGAGCAAGTTCAAATCCAAAACGACATAAGCTTTTTGCAACTTTTTATATCTAGTTCTGATTTAGGCAAAATGAGCATAGAACCTTTTCTAACTAAATAAGTACTGCATATTGGTTAAGTACATAAAAATAAATACTAAATTAATTTCACATTAAACACACAGCAAGAGTGTTTTTGAAGGTTCCACTTCTACCATGTGTGAATTACACACATGTTTTTTTTTTTCAGTTTTTCAAGGAAGCGTCTAATAAGACGATGTCAGTTCCATCATATCTTCTTATGCTATCTCACGGGTCTCTAAGTAACTCAAAAATGTGCCAGCCACCTCTGATGTTGGTGAAACTAAAATACACAGCTGGTAACCCTAAAACACTGAATAACCTGCCTCAATCAGCTCTGCCTTCCATGTTGTGGGTTATGGGTTCGATCCCCACCCATAGATGATTTAGAAAAAAAATGTGAATAAGTATTTGATTGTAAATATTTAATTTAAGCTTCCTCTTTTGCTAATGTCTGGTAGTCAATATAATATTAATACAAATGTTGTGCATGCCTGTAATTAACACACATTTTATAGAATAAGATTATTTAAAAGTGATTATTGTACACTATGTGCGCTTTTGGCGTTGCTTATTATCTAAATAAAAAGTATTAAAGTAGTACTAATGTGTCAACAATCCGTTGCCTTAGTACAAACTTTGCTTAGTTTGGGACTTAAAGGCATTATGTAAAATATCCAAAAATATTTATTTATTTATTGTATTTACAGTACATCGTGAGGAAACCCTTGGCTTTGTCAGCTCCGCACGTATTGACGATGTCTTTCCTGTGGATATGGCTGACTAGGCTGAGAGGATGGTATAGGTGCTGGGCCTACTCCATCTAAACACTGTCCCAGGCACTACAGTTTCCCATTAAGTGTAGGCATAGGTTGCCTCCTGACGCTGTATAAATCATCTTCAATAGATGTAAAGGCCTATTATTACAGTACAAACTTTGCTTAGTTGTGACTAAAAGGCGTTGTGCAAAATGTACATGATTTTTATTTATTTAGGTGACCAAGCTTCTATAGAGAAGTTCAACCGTAGATTAGTGAAAGTGACGAAACACCACGGAGAAGAGGCTCGTGAGTTGCTGAAACTGATGGGAATACCGGTTGTGGAGGCTCCCTGCGAGGCCGAGGCACAATGTGCTGCTTTGGTATTACTTCTTTCTTATTTATTTGACAGGCGTCATGGCTCAGTCGGTAGTAGCTCTGCCTTCTGTGCTGTGGGTCGTGGGTTCGATCCCCACCAAGAACAAACATTTGTGTGTGGCAAACATAGATGTTTGTTCTATGTCTGGGTGTAACTATGTATTATATCAGCAATCTAGATCGTTGTGTGGGACTAGAGAGCGTTGTGTGTAATGTCCAAGAATATTTATTTATTTTATGGAAAACTAACAGCATAAATTAACTAGATAAACATTTTTATAGCAGTAGAAAGCCAATTATAGGTTTGCACGGATTTAACATAATAGTTAAACATACAACTGTGAACGTCTGGTCGACGACAAAGTGACTTTGTACCAATTCAATTACGTATTTTATGATTTTAAAGAGGGATTTAAATCCCCAAAGAATTCTCTGTTCAACTGCTGTCTTATCTTCTGCATCCTTACTGCTATCTATACTATTATAAAACTGTAAAATAGCCAAAAACTAAAATTAAAGATATGGATAAAATAAATATTGCAATAATAAATATGCAGATCTAATAAATAAAAAATTCTGATTCATAAAATCAAGTTTGTCTGTTTATCTGTTTGTTTGTACGCGGATAACGCCTAAACCGCTGGGCCAATTTCAATGAAACCTATACCATTCAGAATCCCTTTTTCCGGATTGAAACATACGCTATATTTTATTGAAATCAAAGTCGTGGATTCTTAGATACAGCTTGAACTCTCTATCAGAACACCTACATAGGAAAAAGACTATTTAGTACTATTGACTAAGATGCGATATAATGATCTTGTAGCAAAACGTCTGGAAATGTAAATAGTCAGTATAGTATAAAGAAGTTGAGCTATCTACAAATTATATTTATTACATTTCTGAGAAAATATGAACAAGCAGATTGGCCATATAATGTTAAACATCTGCCGATATATACATATAGATAAGATACTAGCTGATAGAAATAGAAATTATTTATTTTACGCAAAAACACACACAAAGGTACAATGAAATAAACATTAAATTATAAAGAAAGATGCGTAAAAAGGGTACTCGCTCAGCAAATGCTAAAGGTGCACGGTGGCTCCTTTAGCGCTGGTTTTCAGGAGTGCCTAGAGTGAAGTGGCGTACAGCCTCTGCGACACGCGCTGATACCGGAAGCGCTCGTAGCTAGGCTTGCTTAGCCAATCTTAACCGATAATCTAAGTTAAGCAACGTTCTGTGCGGTCACTATTTGTATGGGTGACCGTTAGTGGTATTTACATCTGAGCGCTTCCGTGCTTCGGAGGGCACGTCAAACTGTTGGTCTCGGCTCTAGCGGTCATTAAGCCACGACGGAGGCCTTAAGGCGGCCTAAAAACTCCGTCACCAGAGTTGGCCACTAGCTCATACGAGTTTGCTTGCTACTAGCTGATACCCGCGACTTCGTTCGCGTCCCGTTGGATCCCGTTGGTTTTCCAGGATAAAAAGTATCCTATGTTACTTCTAATTCCTCCAAGAATATGTGTACAAAGTTTCATGATGATCGGTTGAGTAGTTTTCGCGTGAAAGCGTAACAAACAAACTTACATTCACATTTATAATATTGGTATGATATAGATAAGTTGGCTACTGTCAGATTTATTCTTACCTCCCTGTAGGGCTACTTTTGGCCAACGCCGTTCCAAATTGGATCCGGATTTTGACTGAAGACTTCTGTCAAAATCTATGGATCCGGATTGGAACTGTGGTCGAGAGTAACCCACTTGATCTAATAAGAAATTCTTCCCAGGTACGTGCAGGCAAAGTATTTGCAGCAGCCACCGAGGATATGGACGCACTGACGTTCGGCTCCAGCGTGCTGCTGCGTCACCTGACCTTCTCGGAAGCCAGGAAGATGCCCGTCCAGGAGTTCCACCTTGATGATGTGCTGAAGGGATTAGAGCTTGAGCAAAACGAGGTATGATTAATCCTACTATCATAGTAAATATTATAAAACTGTAAAAAAGCCAAAAACCATAAAATGTGCACCTTAATTTATCGCATTGGTACAAGTTTTTTGGTCGGAAAACTTGTTTGGGTCAATGTGATATTTTTACTGAACCTTTGCATTGGTATTCTCTCGACCCTGAAGCTCGGCAATTTCACATAATTACATTTAGTTACATTATATCCTCAAAAATGTTGAAATGTGTGAGCGAGAAAGTTGTCTGGCTTTACCCTTCGCCTTAAACAATTCCTTCACACCTGCTCACTTACCTGTATTTTTTTTATTTATGTAACTTATTGGTTATGTATATGGTGTGAAATAAATAATTTTTCATATTTTTTTATTTTAAATTTTTTTTTACTATAAATATAAATATGGAATTATGAATAGATAATAAACGCAAAATACATGTAAACTTCGGAATCCAATTACATGTAAACTCCTACGCTATCTTTCTACCTAGCGAAAATTTAATGTTGTAATGTGCAGTTGGTTTTTTACTTAAGAACAGTTAATTGATGGTACTGCTTTTCCGATGACTTCATACGAAGAGATGCTGTTTTGTATAATTCCATGAGAAATGGTGACTATTCTGGTCTCTTTATCAAAGGTCGTCGAAGGAGTTGGATTGAAATGTCTGACTGTAACGCGCACGTACATAAGATCCATGCAGCGTGGCACCTGAAAAAATCTTTAATATTTAGTTGGATTTCAGACTTTTTCACCATTTGTTTAGCAATTCGTGCGACTAGATTGTGGTGTGATTGAATCTTTACTTTTACATATTAAATGAGGTGGTAACTGTATCTAAGGGGGTATGAAATCAATATATATATATAACTATTTTGAAGCTGACTTAGAATCAACGCACAGCCTAAACTATAAGTCCTAGAGTAATGAAATTTGGAGGGTAGTATCCTTATGTAGTGTAGGGGTGGCACTAAGAAAGGAATTTAGAAAAATCGCACCCTAAAGGGTTCAAAATACTAATTATAAAACTTACATCAATTTGGATTTGTTTGACACTTTCCCAAAGCTGGAAATAGCCGGACTTAGAAAATATCTCTGTGCTACCTACAATATCATTACCAAATTCCCATATATCATTTGCTGCTGCGAAGTGTAGGGATAGTAACAACCCCATCATAAAGTAAAATCTCGTCATGTTGCAATAATAAACTAACGTAACAAAACAATCTAAACGTTCTATATCTATTCTGTGACTAAACTCGGAAGGTACCTACTTACTTACCTATAACTACATTATTTCATCAGTTACACATTGTATTTTATCGTATACAGGCAAGTCAATTAAAGTTTCTTGTACAGAAATGGATACAGAATAAAATCAACTTTTATGGCTAAATAACCAGATAAGATTTTCTAATAGTGTGTGAACTAATAGTATGAGAATAATTGCCTGATTACACTTTACAAGCGTTAAATTAGTTTTCTGTGACTAGCTTTCATATGCTGTAAGACAATGTAGGTACAGTCAATAGCACTAGTAAATGATGTCGAGCCAAAGTTTCAAAAATATTTAATGACTGAAAATTTTCTTTTGCCATCGTTGATTAAAAAATTGTAGAGAGCGAGCAGTCAATAATTTTGAAACCTTTAAAAGTGATCTACTTCTGAAGTAGAAAATTCTCAAAAATTCGGAAAAAAAAATTATAACTCTGAAAACTATAAAAAATTGCGGAACATGCATGGGGGTGATTCGGGTACCCCAAGGGGTGTTCTGTAAATGTCTTTCGCTTGACACTATTTTTTGGGACACCCTGTATAACGTCAGTAATACATCCCCAGACGACAGTCCCACCATCTTAACTGTTCAGATGACAGTGTCGCTAGTGTCTATGTGCTATGTCGTCGTTTGTATAAAGCGATTGTAGTTCCAATTTTGACCACCTGAACACTCTGAACAGCTAAGTTGGTGGCACTATACAAGAAGCTCTACTCTACTACAAACAAATTACATTCCCACAGTTCATAGACCTCTGCATTCTGCTTGGCTGCGATTACTGCGGTTCCATTCGAGGAATCGGCCCCAAGCGCGCCATCGAACTGATCAAACAACATCGCTCCATCGAATCGGTGTTGAAAAACATCGATACAACGAAGTACCCACCGCCTGAGGACTGGAACTATGAGCGAGCTAGGGAATTGTTTATTACGCCTGAAGTGACAGATTCTAGTCAGTTGGAGGTAAGGAACAAAAAATACCCTTGTCTAATGCAGGAGGAAGAAGATCCGTGGCCATGAAACAAAAGCGTTTATTAAATAATTTAGTAGGTAGGCACAACCAGTCGATTCGACTGCCGGGAAAAGAGGGCGACGCCAGACCATGCGGCGATAATATAGTAAGGAACAGCGCCCTACAGTGGCAACTGTCTTAACTAATTAGCTAACTAGTCTATGTAGTACTCGAAGTGAAAGATTAATTAGGTATCGGCTTACCTATTTATTTAGTTCAGCTGTTGAAGCACAGATGGCGCATTGTTTAATACAGCCGTTGAACCACAGATGGCGCTGTGTTCAACAACCCTTGCATAACAATGTACTACTTCCTACAGACACAGATCATCTATCTATCTTCTATCCTACTAATATTATAAACGCGAAAGTTTGTAAGTATGGATGGATGGATGGATGTTTGTTACTCTTTCACGTAAAAACTACCTGATCCGATTTGGATGAAACTTAGAATATATATTGTTCGTGACTTGGATTAACACATAGGCTACTTTTTATCCCGAAAAATCAACGGGATCCAACGGGACGCGAATGCAGTCGCGGGCGGCACATAGTAGGTACTATTATAAAACTGTAAAAAAGCCTAAAACTAAAAATATGGGTAAACTAAATATGCAAACCTACTAAATAAACGATTCTGATTCGGAAAATCGAGTTTATCTGTTTGTTTGTTCGTGGATCATGCCTAAACTACTGAACCAATTTAAATAAAACTTAGGCTATATTTTATTAAAGTCAAAGACGTAGATTCTTAGATACAGCTTGAACTCTCCAAACCAAAAGCAGCCATTTGCTACGGGGTTCATCGTATACTAGTCTATACTAATATTATAGATTTGTATGTAAGTATGTTTGTAACGAATTGGCTCAAAAAGTATTGATCCGATTTGGATGAAACTTGGAATATATATTGTCCGTGACCTGTATTAACACATAGGCTACTTTTTATCCCGAAAAATTAACGGGATCCAACGGGACGCGAACGAAGTCGCGGGCATCACATATAGTAACGAAATATTGTAATATTGTATATTGTAAATATTGTATATCTATACAAATATTATAAAGAGGAAAGGTTTGATTTTTTGTTTGTTTGTTTGTTTGTATGAATTGAATAGGCTCCGAAACTACTGGACCGATTAAAAAAATTCTTTTACCATTAGAATCCTACATTATCCCTGATGAACATAGGCTATATTTTATCCCGGAATTCCCACGGGAACGGGAATTACGCGGGTGAAACCGCGAGGCGCTGCTAGTTGTAAATATTTTATGTTTTTTGCTAGTCTATAGAGTAACGCCTTGGAGTAATCCGTAATGTTATTTTAGTATGAATAAATTGAAAAATTTAAAATTGAATTGAAATGAAATGTTTTTTTTTAATACTATACTAGTACTACAGTCTAACTTATATAGCAAAATGGTTTCTCTCACCAGATTAAATGGACAGACCCTGACGAGGAAGGACTGGTCAAGTTCCTCTGCGGCGACAGACAGTTCAACGAGGAACGCGTCAGAAACGGAGCTAAGAAGCTGATCAAAGCCAGGAGTGGCACAACACAGGGAAGACTCGACGGTTTCTTTACGGTAATGATTGATTCTAAAATCCGTAATCTCATTTAAGACGAAGGGCCGTAAGATCAAAAGCAGTTTAAAACTATGGGTTTCGTTAACTACGATTACATTTAATCGATGGATTAATCTACTGTGATCTCTGTCAGTTTAAGCTACCGTTGGTCGATTAACTACCATTGATCTTATGAAATAATCGGAGACTGGAGGTTAATATTTTGTTGTTTAAAACACTATTGATCTTACGGCCTAAAGCGCTTATTCGGACTCAAGCATAAAGGGTATGGGGCAAATTGAATGGAGCCCAGCGGGCCTAAGATGCGCACGAAGAGATATTTATCATGTCGTTCTGTCAAAATGTAAGCATTTTGCACCAGTTTAGGAACTATTGCATTATCTGTGGTAATGTTGTCGAGAAACCGCGCCTTTAAATTTTCAACTTTTGACATTTCTGCATGACTATTATTTCGTCCTCAGAGAGGTACGACGACTAAGAAGTGTCGTGTACATTATGGCGCGTTTTGTCGACACCATTAGGTATCACAGATAATGCAATAGTTCATGAACTGGTACAAAATGCTTACATTTTGACCGAACGACATGACAAATATCTCGCGGTGCGCACCTCAGGCCCGCTGGATTAACAAATAGGCTACTTTTTGTCCCGAAAAATACATAGGATCAAACGAGACGCGGACGAAGTCGCGGACAAAAGCTAATCATGAATATTATTCATTTTATTAAAATATGATTTCCAGATCAAAACAACACCAAACCCGAAACGGAAGGCAGATGATGACAAAAAGAACTCCGCCAAGAAGAAAGCTAAAACCGGCAGCGCACGAGGCAGGAAACCTAAATAAGTACAAAGAACATACCTTGAAGTTTAATTTTTAATTTTGATATTGCTGCTAGACGATATTTTTAAATATTCCTCCTTTTTTGAAGTCGGTTCAAAATAAGCTTTACTAATATGTGATTCCTATAAATTGTGATACTATGTGAATCTGGGACTTTGGTCAACCATACTGACAGACACGAAATCTGGTTAGAAATAAAAGTATAGTTTTTCAAAACAGTATTTAATTTCTATACCTAAATATAACAGTACATTACAATAATATAATATGATGGACCATAAACTTTACTAACAAATAGATCAAAAAAATTACCAAATGAAATATGAAAAACAAAATCTTTTAAAAAAAGCAGTTAATGTTAAAACTAGTTCACAATTCAACATTTTTACTTAAAAACGACTAAACTGAATAAAAGCATAAATACATTATTACATTCAACTGACAACAACATACAAAGCACTATCCTAATACACACATACAAGATCAAAATGATCTTTCTTTAAAACTAAAAACTGTATTGAGTTTTAGTTATAACTTTTATTTTTTTTAAATAAAAGTTCCTAGATTTTGTGATAAAAATACAAATAAAAAAAGCAGGCACGATAGATATCCCCTTAGTTCACTATATGCATAAGGCGAGCGAGAGGATTGTCTGCCTTTTACATACGCCTTAAGAATATCTCAGGGGACCATGCCTAAAGACACGTTAAAAAATATGTTTCCTGATTTTTTGAATGTCATATAACGAAGAGAGTTATGAATATGAGTGTGGCTGGGTATGCAAGTAGAGGAAGACCGAAGAAGAAGTGGTTGGATTGTGTGAAAGAGGATATGAATGTGAGAGGAGTAGATTCAGAGTTTACGAATGATAGGAGTGAGTGGAAGAAGAGAACATATTGTGCCGACCCCACCTAGCGTGGGATAAGGGCAGGGAAATGATGATGATCCTGATTTTTTTAAGTTTCTGTTACACACGGCAACATTTTGCTGTGATAGTGAAAACCCGAGTGTTATGAAATCAGCGCTATTTTCTCCATCAAAAGTTGTAGGAATATATTTTGATTTCTTTTAACCCCCTTACTTACGATCGCTGCATAACGTTAATCAGCTGTTTAAATTATTGCTGTCACCTACTAACAGGTAATGTCAAACAGTGACAGAGCTAGACTTTGATTCAACTGTTTAACTATTCGTCTGTCGTAAGTAAGGCCCTAAAAGTTGGCTTTCAAGAAGTTGATAAGTCCATTAGTAGAGCCATCGTGACTTGTTACTGGGTTATTGTCCATTAGCTCGGGTTCAATGGCCTTAGCTAGCTGTTTGCCGAGTTCCACGCCCCATTGGTCGAAGGAGTTGATGTCCCAAATCACACCTTGGGTGAAGATCTTGTGCTCGTATAGGGCTGGAAATTCGTGGATATAATACGCCTTTACATCTATAGAAGATGATTTATACAGCGTCAGGAGGCAACCTATGCCTACACTTAACGACACACTGTAGTGCCTGGGACAATGTTTAGATGGAGCAGGCTTGCCCAGCACCTATACCATCCTCTCAGCCTAGTCAGCCATATCCACAGGAAAGACATCGTTAATACGTGCGGAGCTGATTAAGCCAAGGGTTTCCTCACGATGTTTTCCTTCACCAAAGCTCATTGATGCACGGCCGGGATTCGAACCCACGGCCTTCGGATCGAAAGTCGAGGTGCAATCCCACTCGGCCAACACGGCTTTTTTGGATATTTATACAATTAGCCAAACTGTATTTGGGATCCAATACAAGCTACCTATAGGGTAAGTAAGTTCGTATGAGTTAGTGGCCAACAGCGCTCAGATGTAAATGCTACGGATTGTCACCCATCCTAGCGTGAAACTACTAATAAGGTAGATCAGGATTTGTCAGAGAAAATCTTAAATAACTGAGTCAAGCCCCCCGTTAAACTGGAAGTTCTGGGCAGAGCCTGCCCCTTGACGAATGACTTGACTGATAATATTTCAGATCAGAGAATCAGATCTACTAAATAAATGAGTCTGATTCCGAAAATCGAGTTTGTCTGTTTGTTTGTTCGCGGATCACGCCTTAACAACTGGACCAATTTCATTGAAACATACCATTCGGAAGCCCTTTTTCCGGATTGAAACAGGCAAAATTTAATTAAATCAAAGACGTGGATTCTTAAATACAGCTTGAACTCTCTAAACCAAAAGCTACAATTTGCTACGAGGTTCATCGTAAGCTGGTTGACAGGGAAAGTTTCGCACGCGTACGATTCGCGGGTATCAGCTAGTCTTACCAATAAGCGCGCCAAGAGTGAACGGCGTTACTTTCTTCACGACGATGGAGTTTGTGGGACGGTTGCCGAGGAACACCTTGTGAGGAAGGATCTTGGCGACGGCTTCTGGAGCCATGCCTGACTTCTCCAGCTCCGCTTTAGCCTGTACAACACGTTTGATAATCATAGAGGAATATTAAACTAGTTACTTATTATTGTAACTAGTTTAATATTATAAATGCGAAAGTAACTCTGTCTGTCTGTCTCGCTTGCTTTCACGCCAAAACTACTGAACCGATTTGAATGAAATTTGGTACACAGATAGTCTAGAGCCTGAGAAAGGATATAGGCTACTTTTTAATGCGAAAAAAAGGTTGAAAGTGGGGGGGGGGGGAGTGAAAGTTCCTTAACCATTTTCATGAAAACTTTTTTATTTCACATTTGAAATAACTGTCAGTGGTTTGACAGTAAGTTTGAATGACAGAACGTCTGTCGGGTCAGCTAGTCCATTAAATTCCTAACTAGCTTTCGCCCGCGACTTAGTTCGCGTCCCGTTGGATCCCGTTGATTTTCTGGGATAAAAATCTATTGAATAAACGATTACCGCTTCCGAAAATAGAGTGTCTGTTTCTTTGTTCGCGGATCAAGCCTTAACTACTGGACCCTTTTTCCGGATTGAAACATTCGTTGAAATTCGACGTGGATTCTTAGACAGCTTGAACTCTCTAAACCAAAAGCAGCCATTTGCTACGAGGTTAATCGTACGCCGGTGACAGATATTTTCATGGAAAGTTTCCCACGCGTACGTAGTCGCGGTTATCAGCTAGTAAATAATTCAAATTATAAAAATACCTCATCAGAAGTCTTGCCCTTCATGAGCGCCTCAGTTTGCGCTAAGAAGTTAGCCAGCAGGATTTTATGATGGATGCCGCCAGCGATCGGGTTGTGAGTTTGGGCGGGCGCGATGAAATCACACGGGATCAGTCTGCAATCAAAATGTAATTTAATAAGCGAGCGAAGGTCTAACATACGAATTAATAGATGTAGAAACTCCTCTAAAGGCGGATTGAGCCGCTGCGTCATGTGAAACGGTTTGGCGAACTGTTTAACCTCTGTTTATGAATACAGGGTTTAATATTAAACAAAAAATCCGTACGGATGGGATATTTATTCGTTTTTTCAACCTCTCGAAACGGTCCACCTTGACATCTATCTATTCAAAAAATGGCGGAAGCTAGTAATAAATAATAGTAGATTGTATCATAACGGAGCGAAATCATATTTTTACGGCGAGGGCGCTTTTTTGAATTCAGAGCGAAGTGAAGGATTCTAGAGTAGAATCCCGAGCTTAGCGAGGGATTCTTTAGTAGAATCCTGAACGTAGCGTGGGATTCAAAGTACGTCGCCCGAGCCTTTGCGATTACGACATTTATTTCTTTCGTTATCGAATCCATCTATCTTTTCTAAAATTACCTAACAATTTTTAGAAAGCTGATATTACTCCATTAATTAGGGTATTTTTGTTTCACCCCAAAAATGTTTACCCCAATTTATAATCATAATCATTTATTGTTTGTGAACCTAGCTACAGTCAGATGTCAAAAGCAAATTCTGCCATATATTTATTATTGATATATTTACCTAGTGCCCTGATGAATAAGCTGGTAAAATGCGTGCTGTCCGTTAGTTCCCGGTTCGCCCCAAACAATGGGTCCGGTCGAGTAATCCACTTGTTGTCCTGAACGCGTTACGTATTTTCCATTGCTTTCCATATCTCCTTGTTGGAAGTAGGCTGCGAACCTGAAAATTGACAACCAATTGTCACATCAAAGAATACAGTAAAAAGACCACTGCCGGCAAGCTTTACGGTTTGAATCTATACTATTGTAAAACTGTAAAAAGCCAAAAACTAAAATTAAATATATGGATAAACTAAATATGCAGATCTACTAAATAAACGAATCTGATTCCGAAAATCGAGTTTGTATGTTTGTTCGCGTATCACGCCTTAACTACTGGACCAATTTCAATGAAACTTATACCATTCAGAAGCCTTTTTTCCGGATTGAAACATAGGCTATATTTTATTAAAATCAAAGACGTTGATTCTTAGATACAGCTTGAACTTTCTAAATCAAAAGCAGCCATTTGCTACGAGGTTCATCGTATGCTGGTAAGTAAAAGTAACAGATATTTTGATACGCGTACGAAGTCGCGGGTATAAACTAGTACTGTAATAAGACCACTGCCGCAAACTCCACGGGATGAACTAACCTTTTCCTGTGGAATCAACAATGTCAGTTTGAAAAAAAATGCTACTCTAAAAATGAACTACTTAACTTGTATCCGGAATAGTTTTTTTTCAAGTCTTTGACTTTAAAATGGCGCCTCAAGCTATAAATAGGTGCCTTGTTTGTAAATACCTGTGTAGATACTGGTCGTAAGGCAGTAATGCGTGCGTCTCAGCGCCGTAAAAGTTGCTGTACCATACTCCTAGCAACGCCAAGAGGACAGGAGCCTAGAAATATGGAATTGTGTTAGAAGATAGTTCACACGGCGCCAATATCTATGTATGGTTAGTCTGCAAAATTATGTCCAGGGTAAGAACCAAATCCACAACCGGTAGAGTCGTTACGCTAACAAATGGGCTGGATGGCCAATCTTAAAACATAATTCTTGAAAATATAATACCAAACCGTATTCTTTAAAAATATCTTTTATAACCGTTTATTGCCATTCGTCCCGCTGGGTCGCCCGACTGGTGGGACGAATAAGAACTTTTTGAAATAATTACCCGTTCGTCCCACCGACAAGCTCATTGGGACGAACGGGAATTCTAATTTATATTTTATATATTTTATTATTGTTTTACAATTATTCATTATTATGCATTTTCATTCGTACCGCCGCGCCGCCAGTGGGATGAACGAATGAACTCATTATGTGTACTTTTCTTAGGTACTTTTTTAATCATCATACCTAAGTACCTAGTTTTTTTTGCTTGTGGCAACCCTACGATAAACAGCTGGTTCAAATTACTCCGTTCTTGAATTAATATTTTAATAGTTTTTAGGAGTATTTACGTAGCCCTTTTCGATTTCATCGCATAAAAACAACACAGTATACGTGTACAATTGATTGTTATTAGTGAATTCTGTATTGTTACAGTGATTTGGCCAAATAAAACCCGGTGCATTTTCGGTTAAAAAGTTTGAATGTGATCATTGTTTTCTCGGTTTGGAAGTGTTTGTAGCCCACTCATGTGAATAGGAGACGCTGGAATACAATTTCCCACCTATCTAAGTATCATAGTATCACGTAAGTACAAAATTCCAAACTTATAACCTCAATTTCTGTGTTTGCATTTCCTTAGTCAGCCGCTCAATTATTGTTCTACCACTGCAATATCCTTACCTATACTAATATTGCATAATGATGACTCGCAAAGCCCTGTCCCGCCTAGAGGAGTCCAAACTCCAACGGGCTTTGCAGGAACTGAAGGCGACTAAGGTTCTGTATGACCAGTTGTTGTTTGAAAGAGAAGACAATGAAAAGTTATTAGAAGACACGTTAGAAAGTAATAAAAACCTAAAAAGAGAGATGTCAGCGTTGCACTCTCAGTGTATTGATGCTATCGGAGAACGGGATAGGTTACAAATTATAATTGATGGGTTCGACCAGTGTGGTATGGAGTACATTCAGGCCCTAAAGAGAACATCCTTTCTCGAGAAAGAGTTATGTGATGCCCACCAACAAATCACACTACTGGAAGAAGCCGCCCAATGCTCTGCCACACTGAAAACCTTTAGTTTATTCGATGAGTTAATATCATCTGATAGGGAAAATAGCCAAATTTATGCTGCAGGCTGTAACACTCCCACCGTTATGATTGACCTGACAAATAATGACTCGGTGGCAGTTGACTCAGCATGCACCAAAAATACACTGAGTAGGAAAAAACCTAAAAAGTATGTGAAAATTAACAAATATATAAATAAAACTAAAAATAAGCTAAAAAATCAAAAAGATGTAGTAGACAAGATCAAAAATAATAGAGATAAAAATGATTTGTTAAAGGAACTGCAGTTATGTACTGTGCAGCTAGAAAATACAAAATCACAATATGAATCTGACATACAACAGCTTCAATGTGAACTTGTTAGCGTTGAGGAATCCTTGAGATCCATTACTAGTCTCTATGAGAAGTCTCAGGAAGCGTTGCGGGAGTATTCTCTGGCTATGGATGAAGTACTTCAACTATCTCAGAGCAATAAGGAGCGGTATGACTCACTTGTGGCAAATCACATGTGTGACTGCCAGCGCTCTTCGAGCCCAGAGCCAGTGGATGCTGCCTCATCATCAACTTCTCAGCTGTATGTTGGGTCACATAGATGTAAAGATAATAAAGATAATAAAACTAACACCATAATGTTCAGCGATGAAATTGGAAAAAATATGGGTCAAATATTATATTCAAGAATGGGCCACTCAGTCATTAATAATTGTTTACCTGATTCTAGTTTACATGAAATCATGGGAAAAATCACTAAATGTTCATTTAATTCTAAATCCAATATTGTAATTTGGCTTGGAAATAGGGGTGATCTAAACAAAGTTCAGTTAATAAAATACATTGAAACTTTATGCTCATTAGAAGTAAACAAAATTGTAATGTTTACATTCCCCTACAGCAACAGCTGGCCACAAGCAGAAAATGATCTTAGATATAAGTTAAATATGACTTTGCATACAACACTGTGCAATAATAATTTGATACATTTAATTGACTATAACAATATTGTTAGTAAACCTGTTTACTTGACTAAAGGTAGATATTACCTTTCCAATTTTTACAAACGACAGGTAGCTGTTTCGCTATCTTACTACTTTGATATTACAGCCAAAAACTTGGCTAAACAAACTGCTTCTATTGAGCAGTATCAAGACACTCATAACAAGACTATGGAAATTATTCCAAGTCATTTAAATTAGAATATCAGACAATAGAGGAAATCTCTAGCATAATATCGTTAAATAATCATAAGAAAAATCATTTTAAAAATAATAAAAATCACTATTTTAATAATAATAAAAGAAATAGTTTTAATAATCAATCTAGTCAGTCAAAAAGTAAATCTATCAAATTAAATAAATTAAAATATACCAGCTTGGTGCATCAGAACATTGAAGGGTTGCGTAGTAAAGAATTAGAGCTGGAACTGTACATGACCTCGAACAGCATCGACATTATTTGTGTGACAGAGCACTGGCTGAAATGTCATGAGCTTATGTTTAGTTTCAGTGATCACCAGGTTGGTAGTGCTTTCTGCAGAGAACGCTTTATTCGAGGTGGCTCATTAATATTACTAAATAAACAAATAAAATTTAAAGAACGCAAAGATATTGTCCACCACTCTGTAGAAAGGCACATTGAAGTAGCATGCGTAGAGTTGGAGCAGTTCATTGTTATAAGCGCTTACAGCCCACCATCCGCCTCATTTGATATTTTTGAAAAAGCAATGGAAGAGATCTTGTATAAAATAAGTAAAACAAATAAGCAAATTATAATAGGCGGCGATTTCAATGTAAATCTACTTGTTAAATGTTCCTTAAATACCAGACTAATAACTTTATTTAAATCATTTGATCTCGAAAATGTATTTCTGGAACCAACTAGGATAACAGCCACCTCGGCTACATGTTTAGATAACATCTTTACCAACGTAAAAATAATAAATAAAAATGTAATTAGTCACATCTCATCGGACCACCTTGGTCAACTTATTAAAATAGAAGCTCAAACTAGAAATAATGAAACAAGAAAAATTACTTTTGTCCCATTGACCATGCATCGCCTGGATAAGCTGAAGCTGGACCTTAACTCCAAGCTTTCCACATTAACTTACAGTAACTGTAATTCAAATAACTTGTATGAAACTTTTTTCTATAAATTCAATAACATCTTCAATTCTATTTTTACATCCAAGTCGATTATGGTCTCTGGCAGTTCTAAATTCAGTGAGTGGGCAACAGCGGGTATTCATAAAAGCAGGCAAACATTGTACGATCTTTATAGTGAAAAACAATATAACTTCAGTGAAGAGTTCAAAGAAAAAGTTAGAAAATACTCGAAAATTTTCAAAAAAGTCTGTCGTATTGCTAAATCCCAATATATAAGCTCAAAAATCAAAATTAGTCAAGACAAAATCAAAGCAACTTGGAAAGTAATTAATAGTGAGACCGGAAGAGTCAAAACACATAACAATGTATTCAATCTAAATGTTAACGACACAATCATTAACCAAGATGATGATGTGGCCAAAGCATTTGAAACATTTTTTACCGACATTCCAGTCTCTACTACAAAGTCTTTGAACTCTTCGCACATAATCGCAGAGTCACTACTTAAAGAAAATGTACCCGAGTTCAAAACATTGTTTAATTTCGATTATGTGCAACCAAAGGACATTGTCAAAGCTTTTAAAATGATAAATGTAAAAAAAACCACGGACCTCTGGGGCATTTCTGTTGCCGTTGTAAAATCCGTAATTGATCTTATCGCACCAGATCTAGCTTTTATATTCAACCAATGCATTGACTGTGGTGAGTTCCCTGACTTAATGAAACATAGTAAAATAACACCTTTATTTAAATCAGGTAGTCATTCTGACCCTACTAACTTTCGACCGATATCAGTGCTACCTACATTTAGTAAAATCTTTGAAAAACTTATGCTTAATCAACTGCAAAGACATTTTGAACTAAACAACTTACTAGACAATAAACAATTCGGTTTTACAAAGGGTCGCTCAACCACCGACGCGGGTGTTGAGTTAATATCACATATTTTTGAAAATTGGGAACAGTCACATGACGCCTTAGGCATTTTTTGTGACCTATCTAAGGCGTTTGATTGTGTGCACCATGAAACGTTAGTCAGGAAACTAAACCACTATGGTGTGAAAGGGATTGCTCTTGAACTTCTTAATTCTTACTTAAGTAACAGAATTCAAAGAGATGATGTTAATGGAAAACGTTCTCCGGGGTCAGTGGTAAAAATGGGTGTACCACAAGGATCAATACTAGGACCGTTCTTGTTTTTAATTTACATTAACGATCTACCACGAGTGGTTAGAAACGATCATGAGATTGTACTGTTTGCAGATGACACTTCACTTGTATTTAAAGTGAAACGACGACAAACTAATTATGACGATGTAAATAATGCAATCTCTAAGGTTGTAAACTGGTTTAATGTAAACAATTTATTACTAAACGAAAAGAAAACTAAATGTATTCGGTTTATTCTACCAAACGTCAAACAAATAAATGCCAATGTAAAAATCAAAGAAGATAATATAGATCTCGTGGACACCACAGTATTTTTAGGCATAACTCTAGATAATAAACTTCAATGGGGCCCACACATAGATAAATTGTCGAAGAGACTTAGTTCTGCAGCATATGCAGTCAAGAAGATCCGCTTCCTTACAGATGTGGAAACCGCAAGACTAGTCTATTTTAGCTACTTTCATAGCATTATGTCGTACGGCATTTTGTTGTGGGGGAGTGCTGCAGACATAAACACCATATTTGTGTTGCAGAAGAGGGCTATTCGTGCAATTTATAACATGGGTCCCAGAGAATCACTAAGAAATAAGTTTAAGGAAATAAATATAATGACAGTACCTTGCCAGTACATCTATGAAAACTTATTGTATGTTCAAAAAAATATCAATCTATTCAACAAAAAAAGTGATAATCATAATGTTAACACTAGAAATAAAGACAAACTCGCTGTTCCCACCACTAGGCTCACAAAAATTAGTAAATCTTTCAAAGGGCAATGTGTACGCTTCTTTAACAAAATCCCAAGTGATGTGTCTCAGTTGTCGATTGGCAAGTTCAAAAACGTAATAAAACAGAGACTTCTTTTAAAAGCATACTATAAAATATCTGATTATTTAGAAGACAAACAAGCTTGGGACGAACTAGCTCCAACTCATCCAATAAAAAAAAATGTAATCATACCTAATCATACAAAACGTAATGACGATTCAAAGTGATCAGTGAGATTTTATTGAATAAAAGATTTTTGACTTTGACTTTGACTTTGACCTACAGGGAGTTAGTTTAAGTTTAGAACGACTTTAAATTACGGTTTTTGGATTTTCTAAAATCCGTACATAAAGATCCAGTTCATCTCCTGTTATGTACACATTGTACACCTTTGTATAAATAAACGATTTTGTACCTATTATAATACGGTTTGGTATTTAAGTAATTTCTTTGTTTATTAGTGGTAAGTTGTGGTTTATTTCTCCTCGCACGCTGCGACGCAATATAATTATGGGAACACTATATTTTGTAACCCTTAGCCTAATTATTTGTCCATAATGTGTAAACCCGTGTTGGGTGTCCTATTTTAAATAAATAAATATATTAGCTCACGTTTTTCTCCAAAGGCGCGGTACAGAAATGGTTGTCCATAAAGCTAGCTCCTTCTAGAAGTTTCTCGAAGTTGTCGTAGCCGATGTAGAGAGAGATTGATAGACCGATGGCGGACCACAGAGAATACCTAGTAGCATAATCCTATTAGTATTATAGACGCGAAAGTTTGTTTGTGAGGATGTATGTATGTATTTAAAGATGTATGTTTGTTCTTCTTTCACGCAAAAACTACTGATCTGATTTGGATTATGTAATACTAATTAACGATCTACTAGCTATCTATAAACCTCGGCCTGCCTTCATATTGCTATACCCTAAGCAGGGTCCATGAGACATATCTATTTACATCCACCACCAATGTAAAATTTACCTAAACCATGTGAAAGCAATAAATATATTGAGTATTGAGTATGAAACTTGGAATATAAATATACTATCCGTCGCCCGCGGCGTTGCTCGCATTCTAGACTGTGAAGTGTATGAGAGTGTGACTTTTCAAAATTCCTTTCTTAGTGCATCCCTACACTATATGTATAAGGATACTACCCTCCAAATTTCATATCTCTAGGACTTATAGTTTAGGCTGTGCGTTGATTGTCAGACAGCTTTAAAAGAGTTTTATATATTTAGAAGAAGATTGTCCGTGACTTGGTTTAACACATAGGCTACTTTTTATCCCGGAAAATCAAAGGGGTCCAACGGGACGCGAACGAAGTCGCAGGCGAAAACTAGTAAGACAATATGGGCTAATAGTAGTAGGTAAACTAACTTACCTCCCACCAACCCAATCCCAGAATCCGAACATGTTGTTAGGATCGATTCCAAACGCGGCGACCTTCTCGCCGTTTGTCGACAACGCTACGAAATGCTTCGCGACTGCTGATGGCTGCATAATCAATAATAAAATAATGCATGGCTGCATAATCAATTTCTAATAAAATACATACTACTTTTAACAGTTATTGTACCTACATAGTACCACATGAATGTTTACCAACAAACAAACGCGGTGGGAATCGAATCCACAACCCACAGCACGGAAGGCGTGCTATAACAACTCTTACGCCATAACACCATATGACCATTAATACGTATGGTCATTTCACACGCCTTCTAGTCCCACACAAAGCAAAGCTTATACTATAGAGACTAGATTGGTAGAATACCATTAAAACATTTTTTAACATACTTATAATACATAGTATAACACTCAGACATAGAGCAAACATCTATGTATGCCATCACCCAAATGTTTGTTCTTGGCGGGGATCGAACTCACAGCCCTGTCTTCCGGGCTGTGGGTTCGATGGACCTATACCAAATACAAACTGAGCTGTGACGCCTATCACAACAGTCTTGACATACCTACATAACACTCTTTATTTTTCCGCACAGAGGTTACATCCTACTAGAACTATAAAATGTCAAAATTTAGATATTTGTGTTTCAATCACGGTGCAACTGCTAGTCCGATAAACTTGGAATATATATAATTGGTAACCTGGATTAACACATAGGTTACTTTTTATCCCAAACAATCTACAATTTCAAACGAAACGAATTCGCAGACGGAAGCTAGTAAAACAATGTAATTCTTACGTCTTTAGCCACATCCAGGAACCAGGTCTTGGCTGATGTAACTCGCAGACGGAAGCTAGTAAAACAATGTAATTCTTACGTCTTTAGCAACATTCAGGAACCAGGTCTTGGCTGATGTAAGTCGCAGACGGAAGCTAGTAAAACAATGTAATTCTTACGTCTTTAGCAACATCCAGGAACCAGGTCTTGGCTGATGTAGCATTGGTGATGGTCTCCTGGGTCGTGAAGGTCTTGGAAGCAATGATGAAGAGCGCTGTCTCAGGGTTCAGCTTCTTAAGAACCTCGGCCATGTGGGTACCGTCGATGTTGGACACGAAATGCACCTTGGTTGATGGAAATAGAGGTTAGATTGCTTTGACTCAAATAATTGTACCTAAGTGTTCAATTTCTTTTTTCTCGAGTAATAATAGGTATGTACTTTATTCACAAAGAACATTACAACTAATACATATTTTTTTACAATATTTGAAAAATACACATGAAATAGTTGAGCTATCTACAAAACGTTGCAAACGATTTAGAAATAGCTCAACTGGTCCAGTGTTCAAATAATTTAGTAGTATTAAATGATCAGTGGTGCTAGTCTATTCGATATGGGCCTGTTTCAGAGTATTTTAGCCTCACCAATATCTGAGGTGACTAACATCTATATCCGTATATTTTCGAGTTACTTAGCGAGCCGTGAGATAGCATAAGATATGATGGAACTAAGATTGCCTTATTAGACACTAGCAGCGCCTCGCGGTTTCACCCGCGTAATTCCCGTTCCCGTGGGAATTCCGGGATAAAATATAGCCTATGTTCATCAGGGATAATGTAGGATTCTAATGGTAAAAGAATTTTTTTAATCGGTCCAGTAGTTTCGGAGCCTATTCAATTCATACAAACAAACAAACAAACAAAAAATCAAACCTTTCCTCTTTATAATATTAGTATAGAGTATAGATAAAGTTCCTTAAAAAACAGAAAAAAAATATCTTATTTTTTTTTGCGCTATTGTAAAATTTATTGTATTAGATTTCAACTATTCTATCTCTCAACCTAGTTTATTGTAGCTTTTTCAACCATTGTATCTTTGTTTTCTTCAAAAATACTTTTTACATTCCATAATGTTTAGTTTGAAGTTATGTGTATTATTCCCTGGCAATCCTACGTAATAAATAAATAGATCTGTGGTAGGTGTATATACGTGTATAGTACCTTCAAATGGTTGGCATAAGGCTTCAATGCTTCAGTGACCATGAGGGGACCGAGATCCGAGCCCCCGATACCGATGTTAATGACGTCAGTTATTGCTTTTCCCGTGTAACTGAAAACGAATCAAAAATTATTTCTTTTTAAAAGAAAAATGTGTGTCAACCTAAATTCTGCTCAGTTACAGTTGATTTTTCATTAGTTTTCACAACACGAGTTTCTAAATCATTCAATATCTGAATTATTAGCGAAAGAGACGAGGCACCTTTCATAGGGTCCCTGGATAAACGAATCAAGCTAGTTTGAACCTAAATCCTACGCAGCTAGAAGTGATTTTTTCTCAGTTTTTACAATATGAGTTTTTCAAGCTTTCCGAGTAATATTTATGCTACTTCTACAATACCCTTTCCACTGTCCTCCGATAACTTGAGCACAGAACTCCTTCATGTGTGCAAGTACTGCGTTGACATCCGGAGTGACATCCTTGCCGTTCACCAGGATCGGCTTGTTCTGTCGGTTGCGGAGTGCTATGTGGAGGACTGCTCTGTCTTCCGTGAAGTTAATCTTCTGACCTGAGAGGATACAGTCAGTTATAGTTTTTTTTTTTAATGTTTTTTAGATACTTTGTCTCTTCTAAAAGCGATGTCAGTTGTATAGTACTTGTATCTTCATTCTATTATCTCAATAAAGGGTAAGAAAACTTAAAACAACAAAAGAGGAGACAGACTCACAATTATTATTTTTTTTTACTACCCACATAGATGAAAACAACCGCAAAATCTGTCATGATACTGTTAGATCAGAGCCCGCCACTAACTCATATGATACCACTAACAGCACTAACTGATAAGAGCTTGCTTGCTTTTACCTGAGAACAGATGGAATCTTCCCGGCTCTTCTACAGTGGAATTTCACTAAAATCGAGTCAGTGCTTACTGCCATCTTCAGGAGTTGCATTGCCTGGAAATACATCCCCCACGCCTGGAGGGAAGTTAAAGTAGTATTTCTCCCAAAGCCAGGCAAATCAGACTACACCCAACCCAAATCTTTCCGGCCCATAAGTCTAAGCTCTTTTCTACTAAAGACTCTAGAAAGACTTTGCGACCGACACATACGCAGTGGACCACTGCTTAAAAACCCCATAAACAATAAGCAACATGCCTATCAATCAGGTAAATCAACGGAAACAGCACTTCACAGCGTAGTACACAAAATTGAAAGCGCGCTAGAATGCAAGCAATCGTGCCTCATAGCGTTCATCGACATCGAGGGGGCCTTTGACAAAACAACTTTTCCGAGCATAGAACAAAGCCTGAGGAAACAAGGGGTCGAAGAAAACTTAAACGAATGGATAAACAAAATGCTCTCAAATAGGGCAGCCCTTACACAAAGCTCAGAAGTAACAAGATGCCTTGTTACGAAAGGTTGCCCACAAGGAGGAGTACTATCTCCTTTGCTGTGGGTTCTTGTAGCTAACGAACTTCTAGAATCCCTAAACAAGGATGGGCTACACACAATCGGCTACGCCGACGACATAGCGATTATGATATCGGGGCTCTTCGAGTCGACTCTATGCGAGAAAATGCAAAGAGCACTCCGAATCGTAGAGTCGTGGTGCCACACCCATAGCCTAACAGTAAATCCCACCAAAACAGAACTGGTTCTCTTCACTCGAAAGCTGAAATTACCAAATCTGAACCTCCCCTCCTTATTTGGAACCAAACTGACGCTCAGCAAAGAGGTCAAATACCTTGGAATATGGCTAGACAGTAAACTCTCATGGGGTAAGCAACTAGAACATACAACGACAAAAGCCACAAACGTGCTATGGCAGTGCAGACGTGCCGTCGGCAAGGATTGGGGACTAAAACCAAAACTTTGCCTATGGATGTACACTGTCATGGTTAGGCCGGTACTGACCTACGGTGCCGTGGTTTGGTGGCCAAGAACAAATCTAGTCACAACAATCAATAAGCTGCAACAGGTGCAAAGGCTCGCGTGCTCCCTCATTACTGGGTGCGCGAAATCTACACCATCAGCAGCGCTGGACATAATACTAGACCTAATGCCACTCCATCTACATATACAAAAAGAAGCAATGGCATCAGCGCTAAGAATAAAATCCACAAACCAATGGAAAGGTAATGCAAAAACAACAAACCACTGCAAGATTTTGGACAAAGCCACACGAGCCATCCCGGAGGCTTTAAACGGCATTGACAGAATAGCGACAACATACCTCACGAGTAAGAAGTACAAAGTGGAAAATCAAGAACGGACGGAGGATCACACGTCTACTCCCAACGTCTATCACATCTACACAGATGGCGCTAAGCAGAAAGCAGGAGTGGGCTGTGGATTCTACTGCCCTGAGACAGGGCTATCTCACTCGCAACCCCTCAGCAACTCAGCGACCGCTTTCCAGGCAGAGACCCTAGGGCTCCTCCTGGCAGCAACAGAAATGTACCGGTCCACAGCGCCAGTAACTGGCGCAAGCACTGCAAACGAACCGGCACAACTAATATTTATATTTATAACTGACAGCGCAGCACTCATGAATGCACTGAGCAGATCTGTCACAAGGTCAGAATCTATTGCAGCATGCCACACTGCACTTCAGAATCTATCTGATAAACACACTGTCAAGATAAGATGGACAAAAAGCCATGGCTCATGTTCAGGCAACAATAAGGCAGACTCATTAGCAAGAGAAGGCGCCAAACAAACGCCAACTGCAGAAAACACAAGTCTCTGCAGACCCACCTCGGCAGAGATAAGAAACAGACTGAAAATATATTCCAAGAAGGAACATCAAAAACAATGGGAGCGCAGATCAGACTGCAAACACACAAAAATAATGCTTCCGGCAACGGACGCGCACATCACAACGACACTACTAAAGCTAAGACGCGAAGACTTGAGGATGATGGTGGGCATAATCACGGGCCACTGTGATCTGAACTACCATCTCCTCAAGATCGGAGCGACAGACAGCGACCTCTGTCGTGGCTGTCTTCAGGAAAAAGAAACAGTAGAGCATGTCTTGCTACATTGCTCTGCCACAGCTGAAGCCAGATCCAAAACGGGACTGCAGGAGCTGATCGGGTCTCACTCCTTGGCATCCACAACACCACCGGGGATGCTGGAACATTGCTGTCATCAACCCAAAGTCCTTCTCCGTTACTTCAAGGAGTTGGGCTGGATGGGGTGAGGTCAGCTGGGGGACAATGCACAATACACCCCAACGCGGGACGTCAGTGCAGATCTTATTCCCCCACGACGAATTAGAATTAGAATTAGAATTACCTGAGAACATAGCATCTCTCGCTTGCTCCACATTCCTGCTCTTGGCCAGGTTGAGGAGCAGGCCCAGGGTCTCTCCATCGACTCGGTTTTTGGAGTAGTCCAGGAGGATCTCGCCATCAGAAGGAGTTGGAACACGTAGGCTGGAAAATATTAGATGAGTTGTATAAAAAAACAATTAACTGACTTTGATAATTATTCAGTCACATATTTACTTTCCTAGTTGCGAAGTAAAATATACTTGTACACCAAACTTGCAAGAGTAGGTAAGTATTCTTTTATTATTGTCTCTAGGTATTTCTAGCGTGGTAAATAAAATTAAGTGTTTTTTTAGTAGGTACGGAAAAATTATAGGTACATTGCCTAATTATTAGGTACCTACACAAGATATCTGGTCTAATAGCTGTAAAGAACTGCAACAAACACTTATCTTCCCCTGACCTTTAAGCATATAACCACTACTTACCCACCTAGGTACGTGGTGTGATTTTTAAGAAAGTGCTATCCAACATCATTGATGACCTTTACAATGATCTTTCAAAAGATAAGCGATAACTTTGCGAAATAACATTTTTACTAATCATAACTTCTAAGAATTGCCCTCAAGTTATAAATCTACGTTTAAAAATATGAATTGACTGTGTTTGCACGCTATGAACAGCAAAAACTAAAGAATTCAAAGCTACCTGAATTTATTAAATCGGTCGGAGTCCTGTGCAAATAACTGCTGAATATTGATTTTTCCTCCGTTGCTATCATAGTACGCCTGCAGTTTTTGGTAGGCAGGGTCTTGTTTTAGACTGATCTTCGGCTCCATGGCTTTTAGAAAGAATAAATGGCTGGAAAATCTTGGAAATATGCGGCACGAACCTCCTATCAACACCGCTGATAGTAAATGTCTTTTTGTTGACATTTCAATGTTATGTGAAGGTCGTGCGTTTCTTTCGCGATTTCAGACTTTAATACTGCGAAAACGAAACGCATATTTTGCCAACATTTTGGTAGATTTTTAGCATGTTTTTTTCTCTTTCGCTTTAGCCTTTGATATTAGAATGAAACAGAAACTAAACAGCTGACTATGACATATGAGTAGTGAATAAACTGGAACGTAATCAAGAGAAAAGTTTGAAGATTTTTGTTGATGAAAAAAAAAATACCTAGGTACCTACATTATTACATTATTGTCTCAAATAGTTCAACAATATTCCAAACAATTTAGGAATGGACGACGGGAATTCCATAATATACGGACTCGAGCATCAGGTAAATTCAGGCTAACACAAGAAACCTGTTCGACGAACGAAGTGTTCACAGATTTTTATTTGGTTTTAGAAAAACATCAGAACAATCAATCTATTCTACCTAAGTGGTATACCTACTATTTAGTTAAGTTACCCGCTACCTATGTTCCGCTTACTATCTGTAATAATCTGAAGTGGAAACCTGTAATTGGCTATACTTTATAGTATCTAAAACATTTTAATTATGTACCCTTATCTTTACAAATGTTTTAGACTCGGGCCCTATCCCCTCAGTATGGAGACAGCGATGCGATTAGATTCCTCATCGGCACTCAGAGTCTCAAACCCATGTCCAACCAAGTGCATGTTGTGGAGTTAGAAGAAGACACAGGAGCCTTGCATACTAAGGTAATATTTGTAAAAAGTAATGAGAATAAGCGATAGAATTGATAGCCCACTTGATCCTAAGTAGTAAGGCCTTTACATCTATTGAAGATGATTTATATGTATAGCGTCAGGTCCGGAGGCAACCTATGCCTACACTTAACGGTCACTGTAGTGCCTGGGACAGTGGTTAGATGGAGTAGGCTTAGCTAAGTGGTAACCTCAGCCTATAACAATGCATTCTCACCGACCACATTCTCTGTGGTTGTGCCCTGTGAAACATATATATATGTGTTATATATGGGTTATATATATTGTTATATATGTGTTATATAGTATTAAATTATTAAATTATAGAGTATGTATAGCTCTTAGTTTGTAAGATAAATATTATTCTCTGTAATGTCGCACGCCAACCTCCTCACTACACCGCCACGTTTGGGTTGGCTGGCAGACAGTGCTTTCAGCATTAAGTCCACCCTTTGTAACAAATTTATAATTTTGTGCAATAAAATATTAAATAAATAAACATACCTTCTGATAGGTGACCACTAGTGGCATTTACATCTGAGTGCTTCCATGCTTCGAATGGCATGTTAAACTGTCCCAGCTCATTTAGTTAGGTAAGTACAAAAAACTGTCAGTACTTATGTGTTTCTTTTTTAACCACATCTTAATGGAGCCTGGAAGAAATCACTTTCAGCGATAAGGCCGCCCATTTTACTAAACAAAGTTAGTTTTAAGATTTGTACGTACCTAATCCTTGTTTACAATAAAGTATTATCTATCTATCTACCAACAGGTGTCATGGCTCAGTTGGTAGTAGCTCTGTCTTCCGTGCTGTGGGTCGTGGGTTTGATCCCCACCAAGAACAAACATTTGTGTGTGGCAAACGTAGATGTTTGTTCTGAGTCTGGTTGTTACTATGTACCTTATGCACATATTTACAAAAAAAAATAATTAAGTATTATTATATCAGCAATCTAGTTCCCATAGTACAAGCTCTGCTTAGTTTGGGACTAGAGTGCGTTGTGTGTAATGTCCAAGGATATTTATTTATTTTTCTACCTAATGTGTATATTAAAGTATGTAATTTAAAACAGGTGTTCAAACACGACATCGGAGAGATATGGCACCTGCGCTGCTCACCGCACGATGCCGCGACTCTGGCCACCACGCACAGTGCGCACAATGTCCAGACCATGCAGTGCCGTATGGGCGTGTCACTGTACCGCTTGCCTACTGTTGAGGTAAAAAAGTGACAGCAAAGCGTCGCTTGCTTATTCAATATTCACTGATTTATCTAAGTCAGGGTTCGTTCACACAGACCGGATCGTATACGCTTGGAGTTGGTCGGAGCGGAGCCGCCAACTGTATATTTCACAGGCTGCGCGAACGACAAAAAGTACGCGATCGGAGCCGGTCAGCTATTCTTATTATTTCACACCAAGCGGGTTAATGACAAAAGCAGTGCACATGCAAAAATAAACCTTACTACAAATACTAAAAACTCTGTTTTCAACGTGATAAGAATCTGCTCTCCTCTCCGAGCCGGTCTTGTGAATGGACCCTTAAGCGACGTTCTGCGCGGTCACTATTTGGATTGGTTACCGTTAGTGGCATTTACGTCTGAGCGCTTTCGTGTTTCGGAGGGCACGTTAAACTGTCCCGGCTCTAGCAGTCGTTCAGCCATGACGGAGGCCTTAAGGCGGCCTAAAAACTGTCACCAGAGTTGGCCACTAACTCGTACGAGCTTGCATTTTACTGTTGAGGTATCTACTTAAGTACAGTCCATCATAGCAATCTGTTCATTCATTCAACTCGACACCACCGGTTGTGTCGTTTGGAATCACTATTCCGTTCGACACTACCCTAATGTGAACATATTTTTTTTCCATTCGTTCTATTCACAGAACAAATGGTTTTTGAGTTTGAATTTCTTTTCGTTTGGGTCTTTTATAGGGCTCAGTTAGTTCCGTCATAAAGTTTGAAGCTCGAAGGTTTTGATATTATATTGATTTATATTGACGCCTTGCAAATAATACTTCGTGATTTCAGGTGATACCCAAAGACATGGACGATCTAAGTGCGATGCAGAGTCGTAATGCAGAAGAAATGCAACATCTTCTTACCATAACGCCAGAGGTACATTCGATAATTCCTCAAATACCTTATTTATCCCTGACTAGCTGGTGCCCGCGACTTCGTCAACGCAGGATTAGAAGTGCAATTTGCTATGCGAAATCTTCTAAGAGTTTCTGAAGAGCTCGAGTCTCGTTGGATCCCGTTGATTTTCCGGGATAAAAAGTAGCCTATCTGTTAATCCAGGTCACAGACAATATATATTCCAAGTCTCATCCAAATCGAATCAGTAGTTTTTTGCGTGAAAGAGTAACAAACATACATACTTATAAACTTTCGCGTTTATAATATTAGGTAGGTAGGATTTTTTGGAGTAGGTACCTAACCTAACTATTATATTATAATAGTTTATAGTTTTTTTTTGCGTATAAGAATTTGAATAGAAAAAAGTATTGCACCTAAAGCACCATTGGTTTTCTTTTTTCAGAAACCCGAAGAAGAAATCCGTTGCTCAGAATTCCATCCCACAGACGTGAACAAGTTAGGCGTCATCACCGAGAACGGTCTGAGTGTGTACGATATTAATACCGGGGCTCCGGTGGCGGAGGCGGCGCCCGAAGGCAGGGCTCGCCTCAAGTTTACTAATGGGAAGTGGGAACCGCATAGAGGACATTGCCAGGTAACATCTACTAATTCTATACTATTAATAAACTGTAAAAATCCACAAAAAATAAAATTAAAGATATCATCATCATCATCTCAGCCCGGTATGATCCACTGCTGGGTATAGGCCTCCTTCATGTTATGCCAGCCTGCTCTGTCTTGTGCTTGCCGCAACCAGGTGTTTCCTGCTACCTTTACGATGTTATCGACCCATCGGGCTTTCGGACGACCCAGATTCCTTCGGACTGGTTTCGGCCACCATTCCGTCAAGGCTTTACTCCACCGGCCATCACCACGTCTAGCCAGGTGTCCTGCCCAACTCCACTTGAGGTTTACCGCCCTATCACCGACGTCGTATACTTTCGTACGGCGACGGATTTCGGTGTTGCGAACTCGATCTAAGAGTGTTAAATCCAAGAGGAAATTAAAGACATGGATAAACTAAATATGCAGATCTACTATATAAACAATTCTGATTCCGAAAATCGAGTTTGTCTGTTCGCGGATCATGCCTTAACTACTGGACCGATTTCAATTAAACTTATATCATTCAGAAGCCCTTTTTCCGGACTGAAACATACGCTATATTTTATTGAAATCAAAGACGTGGATTCTTAGATACAGCTTGAACTCTCTAAACCAAAAGCTGCCATTTGCTAGGAGGTTCATCGTGTGCTGGTTGACTGTTTTTTTGTGGAAAGTTACGCACGCGTACGAAGTCGCTGGTATGAGCTAGTAGTAACATAGAGGTATTCTATCAGCTAACTAGTCCCTATAGTTACATAACTTTTGTAATCAAAGCTAGATATTGCTTCGTGGAAGGTTTTACTTAGTCTAAAACCACACACCCCTCCACCGCATATGCTAGTTGTTGAGAAAAATCTTCCTACAGTTTGCAGTACTACAAGACATGCACATCAAATGCTATGACACTCGAACTGACGGTGGAAAGCCGGCTTGGAGCATCGACAACGCACACAGACAGCTCGTTAGAGACCTAGATTTCAATCCTAACAGGTAAGGTGCCTTCTGGTAAGATCGGCGTAAGGCGGCGTAGCAGTAAGTCCGGATACTAAGCAATTCGACGATATTTTTAAATGATGGCAACATCGCCTTACGCGCCATTTTGCTATGCCATTTTGGTTTATAGCAAAATAGCGCGTAAGGCGATGCTGCCATCATTTAAAAATATCGCCGAAGTGCTTAGTATCCGGACTTACTACTTTGCCGATCTTACCAAAAGGCACTACACATACATCCTACTAATATTATAAACGCGAAAGTTTGTTAGGATGGATGTTTGTTACTCTTTCACGTAAAAAGTACTGATCTGATTTGGATTAAAGTTGGAATATATATTGTCCGTGATCTGAATTAACACATAGGCTACTTTTTATCCCCGAAAATCAACGGGATCCAACGGGACGCAAACGAAGTCGCGGGCGGAAGCTAGTGTACAAATAAATATATACCTAGTCTGTTCAAGCTAATCGCAATGTATGTAACTTTCTGAGCTCTGACAGAATCTTTTGACTTATAATGTAGTATTATCAATAAATCTTCTATTCTAAATATATAAAACTCTTTTGAAGCTGACATAGAATCAACGCACAGCCTAAACTATAAGTCCTAGAGGTATGAAATTTGGAGGGTAGTATTATATAGTGTAGGGGTGCACTAAGAAAGGAATTTTGATTAGGGCTTAAAATTATGATCAAAGATTTTAACCAAATAATGCGTATGCTGCTACCACGCGAGCAAAGCCGTGATATCTATTTGTCTGGCTCTGCTCTCTACGCTCGAAGTTGTAGGTCATTCATTCATTCATTCATTCCAGGAGAGGGTAGAGTCCTTTTCATCCAAGAAGTCCCGCGGAAATTTCCGGAACTAAACTTTAAAACTAAATTTTAAATTAGTTGTCAGGTGCTGTTAATGTGTTCGGATGCTAGTGCGTTTTTATTTGGTTTCTGTGATCAAAGTCTTGTTTTCAATGCCTAAAGTTGTTAAAAGTGCTGCCCGAGAAATACTTAAGGTCGACTACAGCGACGCGTCTGCGGGACTTCTTGGATGAAAAGGACTCTAGAGAAAAGCTCCCTCAAAACTAGTCTACCCAGGGGTCGACCAGGATTTGTCAGGGCTGAGTTAAGCACTTGCCAAACCGAATTCCTGGATCCACCCACTGATATCTACTAAAGTACATAATTTTTCAGACAATTTCACATTGCAAGCGCGGGCGATGACGCAGCCTTAAATATCTGGGACTATAGAAACGGAAAAGAGCCCATTTTTAGCAGAACGGACCACTCGCACTGGTAAATGTTAATATTAGTCTTATTCTACGTCGCAAGTTATAAACACCAGAGGGTCTAGTACGAGTTTTGCTGTAAATCTGGTGAAAAACGTCTGACGCCCAGATCACTGATTTGTATGGAGACACTTTATTTATTTATTCGTATGGCGTTCAAACAATCGTTCACAATATTATTATGGAGACACTGAGCGGATTCTTTGAGAAGCTTTGAAAGGCGTCATGACTCAGTCGGTAGTAGCTCTGCCTTCCGTGCTGTGGGTCGTGGGTTCGATCCCCACCGAGAACAAACATTTGTGTGTAGCAAACATAGATGTTTGTTCTGTGTCTGGGTGTTACTATGTATTATATGTATGTGTTTACAAATAAAAAGTATATTATGTATTCTATCAGCCATCTAGTTCCCATAGTACAAGCTTTGCGTAGTTTGTGACTAGAAAGCGTTGTGTTAAATGTCAGTGGATATTTATTTATTTAGTTTGTATTCTGGAGATAATGAAATCCTTGGTGTGTTTTCTGCAGGGTATGGACAGTACGATACAACACATATCACGAACAGTTACTGCTTACGGGCAGTTCCGACGCACGAGCTTTGTTGACCGCCGCCGCCAGCATATGCGTTGATGATGATGATGAAAATACCAGTCCAGTGTAAGTACCTACTGATAGCTACTAACAGCCATTCAAAATATTAAATCTATCGCTGGTTATAACTTACTAGAGGTAGATTACCATAGCACAGATCCTCCTAACTCATAATAACTGGTACCTAACCATAGCAACATTGTTTATGTCAAAAAATTTAGGTATTTTTTAAGTCTCCCTTCTTCACCGGTAATTTTTATTAACATGTTTTTCATGTTTTATACTCTACAAAGGATTCGTTTCAAAGTATGTCATAACTAAATAAGTACCTACCTAATTTAAACAGTATCTTTAAGATTGTTTGTAGAACAAGTTTTTTTAATTTCCAGTCTAGAGGATGGAGTGCTACAATCGTACGAGCAACACGAAGACTCAGTGTACTGCGCGGAATGGTCCACAGCGGAGCCCTGGACGTTCGCGTCTCTGAGCTATGACGCGAGACTCGTGCTATCACGAGTACCACGGCACTTCAAATACAAACTACTTTTGTAATGTTTTCAAATTGTGATATGACCACGCGCGAATGGTCCATCTTTACTTTATAGATCTGTGGTTTCCACTTTCTTTTATCAAAGACTAGCGACTGACCCGCCCCGGCTTCGCACGGGTGCAATGCAGTGATGATGATGATGTATTATACATATAAACCTTCCTCTTGAATCACTATCTATTAAAAAAACTGCATCAAAACCCGTTGTGTAGTGTTTAAAGATCTAAGCATACATACATACAGACATTAGGACAGACGCGGGAAGCGACTTTGCTTTATACTATGTAGTGAAGCGATGTAGTGATATGCTGGGTTTGCCTGGTGAAATGTGAGAATCAATAATTTATTTAACACATTCCCTGTCCCCATAAAAAATGATTCGACAACTTCATAAATCCAAGTGTGGTTCCACTTTGGACTTTGGTTTGAAGTTGTGAACCCATAGTGGAAGCACAGACTCCTGAAAAAAAGCTTCATGGCCCCACATTGGGGGCACCTGGACAGGGAACGTGTTTATTTCTTACCATGTACCTACCACTCTTCACTCAAATAAATCATTCATTCAATAAAATAACTTCGTATAAATATATTTTTTATTATAAGCTAAAATCTCTGTGCCACTCTGTTTGCTACATTCCTCAGATTTCCATAAACTTTAGAAGGTGGTGATCCCATAATCAAGTTGCATATCGCTCGTCTGGCTAGTGCAATATTCTGGTAACTTCCTAGAATATGAATCTTGGAGTCTGCAAGCACTATCCTAGTTTTAGTAACATTTTCTATTGTGAACTTTGTGCGGCCAGCTTTTCCTGCTAAACGGCCAATGGCTCTGCCTAAATGATCTCCGTTGAGTGTCTTGACATCCTTTATTTCGAATGATTCCACAAATAGATCATCTAGTCGGAGGAGAGCTAGGGCATCCTCAACATCAAAGCCAAATATGAATGCCTGGAACAAGGGAATTGTATTAAAAAAACTAGAACAAGTAAATCAAGCTAATTCAATTTCAATGGTTTTATAGTAGTACAGTAGTATTGAGCTAACACAAAATTATTTACGGTATTTCTGGTTTTTAAAATCTTTGTATAGACAGTAATGTATGGTTGATCCTATTCATAGGGGCATGGGTAAAATGTTGTCCCTGACGCATTATCTAAATGTATGCAAAGACATTATCCTACTATCATAACCTACTTCCTACTAATATTATAAATGTGAATGTAAGTTTGTTTGTTACACTTTCATGCAAAAACTACTAAACCGATCATCATGAAACTTTGTACACACACATATTCTTGGAGGTATTAGAAGTAACATAGGATACTTTTTATCCCGGAAAATTAACGGGATCCAATGGGACGCGAACGAAGTCGCGGGCAGAAGCTAGTAGCTTAATACACACCCTGACAAAATCAGCTGCCTTCTGTAGATTTGCAACATCTTTTGTCTCGGGACCAACTTTGATCTCAACATTACGTGTTTTTGTATTGAATCTGACTTGTAGGAGTAGATGCTCGACTATAGGAGTGAAGATCTTTAGCCAACTTTCTTTGAGGGGTGTGTATCTAGAAAAATAAAACAAAATTATGTGAGCATAATGGAAGACAACAAGTCCTCGTTTTGACATGGTCTCGCAGGGGTACATCGGACCAATACAATACAATTTGTATGAACTATCACACACTGTGCCGGGCCGCAGCGGGCCACATTATTGCGCGCGGATTTCCGTCCGTGCGATGCGGCCCGTCCCGCCCCGTTAACAGTGTGCTATAGCAAGCGGATTTGTTATAGGGCGGAGCTATGCATAAGTACAGTTGCACTCAAATTCTGGCAGTACACTATACTCAAAATCCGTCAATGCGCTGCGGCCCGGCCCATCACTAATGTGCTAGGTACGCATTTTGCGCTGCGATGCGGCCCGCTGCGACCCGGCATAATGTGCGCGAACCTTAAAAGGGAACCATAAACCAAGAAGTTAAAGTTGAGTTGGAGGTTATATCACCTGTGGGCTGGCACTGCAACTTTTCTCATGTTTTCCTTGCTCTCGTTGGGTTCTGTGTTTTTCTTCTGCCTCTTGGACTTAGACCGCGAGTGTTTGGGCTTCCCCTGAATGCCATTGTGCTCCTCTACTTCCATTCCATCACCAGATTCGGAGACTGCTCTTCGTTTTATATTTTTCAGCTTTATCGGCCTTTTCGCTGGCAGGAACTCGTCAATATTTATATTATCCGTTTCCATTTTTACGCTTTATTTATTTGCAGTAGCGTAAATTTCAGTAATTACGATAAAACGAGCTATTTTGTTGGATGAAAATAAACCAACACGTTTCACAACAGACCACAGACTAAAAAGAAAAGAAAACCAAATAAATGAGGCTTTCTTGCCAAGTAAATTTAGCTGTCAACGCTTAAAAACTGCGTTCATTGTATATTTTAAATATTATAAAATATTTTCTTCAGGTACCGTGCATGTAGCAAGTGAGAGTTCTATAGTTTCTTTTGTGTTCCTTCCACATTGTCCACTAGCGACCTGCCCCGGCTTCACACGGGTGCAATGCAGTGATGATGATGATGTATTATACATATAAACCTTCCTCTTGAATCACTCTATCTGTTAAAAAAACTGCATCAAAATCCGTTGTGTAGTTTTAAAGATCTAAGCATACATACATACAGACATTACAAAAAACAAACGCGGGAAGTGACTATGTAGTGATAAATCATAAAAAAAGAATACTGTTTCCATAAATTTTTACAATCCAGTCGGTAGCCACACTCACCACTTACATTTTTGAAGTTATACTTCTAATGTGACTTCCAACAACGTTGCGTTACGGGAGGACATATTCTCTGTCTCTTTCTATTCCCACCGAATAGAAAGAGACAGATAGATGGCAGTGTTCATCCAACTTTTTACTTTTTATTCTGAAGTGAAAATTTAGTACTGCATATTGGTTAAGTACATAAAAATAAATACAAAATTAATTTCACATTAAACACAGAGCGAGAGTGAATGCGTGGCAGGCACTCGAAGTATAACTTCTCCCGCGCGTAGGGACTGCACGCACAGGTTTTTTTATTTTGTCGTAGTTTGGTTGTATGAACGCACCCTTACATCGCGGGAAGGATTTTTTTTTCTAGGTCGCGATTGTTATGTCACAGAATCAGGATTTTTTTGTTTTGAATTGATTTTGAGGTAAGAATCACAGTATTTTGGTAAAATTTCACACCTGAAATAGCTTGCCATCGCTAATCTATCAATTAATACAGGTATCAACCTTTGGGATACCTCGAGTCGGTATGGCCAGCCTTGCAAGATCTGCCTTCGTGAAGGCTATAACTCCTGGCCAAGGATGTAAAATCACCTCTTGTAGCATCGTCCAGAATCGCAACATCTCTGGTAAAGCGCTGAGGGAGTCTCTGCCTCCTCCGCCACCGAAACCTGCACCTTTCGACTATGTGAACAAAGACTATACTTGGCTGCGTAGTCTTTTCGACCGTACCACTCACCGATTCGATGATAACTCGAAAGTCATCGTTGTGGAAGGCCCAGTGGCTTCCGGGAAGACTCAGTTTGCGACATGCCTAGCCCAGGATCTTGGCATGAAGCATTTCCCTGAAGCGAACATGGATATCCACTACATCAGGCCCAATGGCTGTGATCTCCGGATGTTCGATTGTCAAGTGCCTGAAGACACGAGGACCTTCGACCATGTCAACTTTAACATGTGCCCAAACCATCGTCTGGCTTCTAACTTCCAGCTTATGATGTATACGGCTCGTTTTGGGCAGTACATCGATGCTTTGGCCCATCTCTTCAATACTGGCCAAGGAGTTGTGCTGGAAAGAAGTCCATTCTCTGACTTTGTGTTCTTGGAAGCTATGCATTCTCAAAACTACCTGAGCAAGGCTGTGAAGAATGTGTACTATCAGCTGAGGGCTAATACTATTGAGGAGCTGATGAGGCCCCATTTAGTTATTTACCTCGATATGCCTGTCAACAAGGTTCGTATAAAAATGTAAATCAAAACCTATCTCCCTGAACCCTTTGTTTAAAAGATGCATATTACTAAATTAAACAAATATCGTCTTTCAGGTGATAGAATCAATCAAATGCCGTAACTGGAAGCATGAGGTGTGCGGCAGGGCTCTTACTCCTGAGTTCCTCACCGAGGTGGAGCGCCAGTATAAAAACAAGTATCTCCGGGATATTGCCACTCACGCTGAACTGCTGGTGTACGACTGGACCGGTGGTGGCGAGGTTGAAGTTGTAAGTGCCAAGCTGACGTTACTGCATCCTTATAAGTTTTCGGTTCAAACCTGATAAATATTCTTAGAACATGGAAACAAGTGTCTTCTAGACCTTCTTGTTCCAACATCAGCTTCATTGTCTATTACCATCAGTGATATTGAAGTCAAAAAATGGTCTATTCAATGTATAAAAAAACCTGCCTCAATTTATACAGTACAAAGCGAAGTGCTACCTTTCTCACAAAACACTGCATTAATTGGAGCGATGAGGCCACTGACAAACACACAGACACAAGAATTCATCCAACTTATTAAAAAACTTGTCCAATTGGCAAGAAAACGAAATTAACCCAGAGTCACAGAGTACATGAGTATACATTGCCGTATAGATGGCAGCGATCGCAAAACTAGCATGGTTATTTGCTATTATGTCACTCACTTGTACCGTCGCCTTAATATAGGACCTATGAGTAGGTAGTGTACTGATTGCAGGTCACATTTATTCATTCACATTTAATTTCCCAGGTGGTAGAAGACATTGAGCGTTTAAACTTCGACCAATACACGGAGCGCGAAGACCCTAAGATGAAGGACTGGCGTCTGCCGCGCGAGGTAGACTGGGCAGACAAACGGATGATCTATACCAACAACAAGTTCTGGCTGATGAATCTGTTTGGAATCCCTGTTCTGGACGTACCAGAGCTTATGACTAGTGCTGAAGATGCTTACTACAGGCGAGAGGTAATGTGTCCTTCTTCTTGAAGGAAGAATTGCTTTTCTTGCGGCTGGCGGTGGCTAGGGCTGCCACGAATTCCAACATGCGTGAGGGGTGTTCTAGCTAGAAATGTAGCCAGCGTAACTCCTCCCAAAAACACGAACTTCCTGGGGGCTTTGCAGGATTGATGGAGTGACCTAGGGGTAGGTACTTACGATTTCGTGTTGTTGTGTTGCTACGCCCTCGCATACCAGAACTACGTGGGCAGCTGATTCTTCTTCAGTGAGACAGCCTCTTCAGAGTAGAGTGGACTGTTGGCTCAGATGTTGTAGAAGTATTAAGGGAAGGGGAGGGTATAACGCTTAGAGATACGTCAATTAGAAGCACTTTGGGGTCATGTGTGTGTAATGAAACTTAGGGACATGCGACACATAGACCACAGTTTTGAACAAAACATTCAAACATATATTTTTTTCAGATAATCTACAACCATCCTAGTTTTGAGTACGAGACGGGATACTCTCAAGGCGAAACGGGACTTCTTACGAAGGACAAGTTACCGAAATACACGGAGTATGTTTAATTAATTTATCATTGAACCATGTAGTGTTGTAATAAAATGTTGAAGGTTTTCCCTGTTTTATTAGAAATATCGTTTTCTAGGCTTAAAAAATCTTACATTACTAACATGACTCACTAGAGAAAGTTATTGACAGATAGCTTGGACGTGCCAACTCGCGCCTATTCGCAAGTTTGACGTTCGCGAGTTGGCGAATAAGTCTCTTTTTTCGGTAAATGGCGGATTCGGTCCAAGATAGGGACATAGGTACGAAATAATATTCATACTTATTAGATACGCGACGGTTGCGGTAGGTCCATGTTAAAAAAACAAAATTCAGTTTATAGATAATTTTTTTTTTAATAAAAAGGTATTTATAAAATACAGCACCACTTATCTCAATTTATCTTTCTCAAAATATATTTGGTCTAAAATTATTTTGCAATACCTATTTTTCTATATTTTCTGTTACTTAATTACTATTTTTTTTTATATATTTTATAATATAAAACCTATAGTTTACAGGAATGTTACGTTCATTCTATATTCTGTTACATACAATTATGGCAATGATATTTTACTACTCATTTAGAAAAAAAAATCCAGCGTAGAAAAATCTAGATAAAAAAATAAAATCTGAAAAAATAAAACTTGAAATCTGAGAATAAATTAAAACAATAATAACATACAAATAAATACTTATTGCATTCGTCATAAGATGACGTTGAAAGGGTTTGGAGATTTGTTATATTTCGATCACGTGATAGACGAATCTATCTTGAAGTATAGGTCACGTGACTGACGAATTCAACATGAAATTTAGGTCACATGACTGCCAAACTCTAGTAGGTAGTATATGATACTACATATCAAGTAGATAAGGCGAATCTAATGCGCCTAATCCAGCTGCGACTCCGCCTTCGTTCGCATCCGCTAGCTTGGTGCGTAGCATGTGGCCCACTTGCTTGTTGCTGTAGATCTTGTCTTTAGTTCTGTTGGAAAATAATTTATATAATAATAGTTGCATACGAATAAATTACAACCACTACCCTCAAAGTTCAGAATTTAATTATATCCACATTTTTCACTACATTCTGTTTTTCTTCATCAAACAAAATTCAAACGTCATGCTATTAGGTCGAATAGCGTTTACAAAAATAGGTTTTATTGAACACACACCTTCCATTTATATAAGACTAGCGGACGGTCCCGGCTTCGCAAGGGTATGTAAAAATAAATCTAATTTTTAGGTAATTTTTACACCTTGGGTTACATTATTGGAGTTTTAGTAAGGATCCCTAATATTTTTGAAAATATAATATAGCCTATGTCACCCGGGGATAGTGTAGTTTCCCAACGGTGAAAGAATTTTTCAAATAGGTTCGCAGTAGTTGCGGAGCCTTTCAATGCAGACAAACAAATAAACAATCAAATCTTTCCTCTTTATAATATTAGTATAGAATTATTGAAAAATAGAAAAAACCGATTTCAATTTGATTACCTTACGACTTCATCATCTGGTTTATTAAGATTGTTCTATTAATCCTAAACACCACTGAAAAGTCACGGAAAATCAAAATACGCAATGTCGTGTGCGTGGATGACGTGTTTTTTCCAGTTCTTCTCAATTTTGATAAAAAAATTGGGATTGAATGAAATTGTGGGACCAATCTGGAAGTACCTATATGCTTTCAGATAAAAAAAACAATATTCATAAATACAAAGAGATCATAAATAACAACCATAAAAAAATACAGTCGAATACTTCAGAACCTTCTCCTTTTTTTAAGTGGTTAAAAATGGCCTTCAGTTCTCCAGAGATTTTATTTTTTATAGAGATGATGTCTGTGCCTTGATCACGAATAAATGTGACAATCGCAAACGTATCGTAACGCTAGCGTATCCGAGATACACTGCGCGGTGACACTACAACGGTTGGCAGTCGAGCTGGCATTGACGCGCAATATAACTCGAATACTAACGCTAACGCAGCGACTGTCAGATTTGTTCGTGATAGAGGTACTGAGCATAAGGCCCCTGCGCTATACTTTTATGACGCGAGTAATTATTAACTTACCCGATAAAGCAAGCAAGCTCGTATGAGCTAGTGGCCAATTCTGGTGACGCACTTTTTAGGCCGCCTTAAGGCCTCCGTCGTGGCTTAACGACTGCTAGAGCCGGAACCGACAGTTTAACGTTTCCGAAGCACGGAAGCGCTCAGATGTAAATGCCACTAACGGTCACCCATCCAAATAGTGACCGCACAGAACGTTGCTTAACTTAGATTATCTGATAAGATTGGCTAAGCAAGCCTAGCCACGAGCGCTTCACTTACCCGATAATAACTCCGAATATGCCCAGCTCTGACACGAGATCTGTGGGTTCGGGCGGCATTGGAGCGCCGGGACGGACTACGTACCCTGACACCTGAAACACATCATCATCACACATGCTAGACGTATAAATTTCTTACCCGTACCAAATTCTAAACTATTAGTCGATATTCATCATCATCCGAGTGGGCTCGATGGGATTTTTTTTCCCATCCCATCCGGCCGGCCCGGCCGGTGGGCTCGATGGGAATAAGCTATCATCATCATCATCATATACATAAAACTCTTTTGAAGCTGACTGACAATCAACGCACAGCCTAAACTATAAGTCCTAGAGGTATGAAATTTGGAGGGTATACAGAGTGTCCCACGGCCGTGCCACATGGAGGGAAAGTATCTTAAATTATGTAGATAGAACATTTTACTGAAAAAAGACTTTATTTTGATTTTAAAAACAATTTAAACTGCATTCAAAGAATTTTGAATAATCGTCTGTCTGAAACGGGAATCGAACCCACCAAATTTAAAAACGAAACACCCGTTATTTTATGATACCAATTAAAAGGCTCAATCGCAAAGATTATCTTATTCTAAATAACATAGCATCTATAACCATATCGTTTTTCCACGCATATGCTCTATTCCTTATGCCAACTGTTTACAGTACGGAAACTGTATATCTTTCAGGTAATCCTAAAAATGCACAAATCACTAACTTACGACCCTAGACTAGTAAAACGAAGAAGGAAATATAAGGTTGCAAAGGTTATAAAAACTAAAACATTCTTCGCACGCAGGCAGTACTCAATACAATCTGCACACCTGTTTAACCTTATTAACAGAAATCTAGATATTTATCCTATGAAATATTACGACTGTAAGAAAGTTTTGACTGATTGGATACTAGTAAAAAATTATGAAGAGACGGAGGCTCTTTTAAATATTGTTACCTGATGACACTTATTACCTCTGATTCGAACCTACCATTACACTTTAGAACTGCACAAACTCTTTCAATCACATGCTAGGTACTCACACAAACATTTACACACACACGCAAACAACACACCGAAGCGTGTCTCCTCTATAACCAAGCTCTTACGAGACTGGCGTGCCAGGAGAGCCCTCCTCGACACACAGAACAGAAACACACCCTCACACCACACACCCTAACGCACTTAACCACTCTCACATATTTACCCACACACCCTGCTTATTATTATACTGTAACATTCTATGGATATGGAAGAGCGGGTCCTTCCAACACAAGTATTCTTTTACTTACAGGAAGGTCCCAACCTTGTTAAAATTGTTTGTACATCTTGTTACAGAAATAAAGATATTTTGATATTTTTGATATTTGATATTTTAAATAAAAGGAAGTACTTATATCTAGTGTTCGTCCAATTACAGTCAACCACAGCATGCACTATAATAAAAATTTTGCAAATAGCTCACCAGAGGAGGTGTAATTCTCTCCATGAGTATGTAGGCGGCGCGCTCGCGACTGTTGCGCATGCGCAGTAACGCATCGCGCACGTCTGATCCGTACAGATTGTTGCCGCCGCCTTCCCGTTGAGGTTTCAACACAAATCTGAAAATATATTCATACTAGGTAGGATAAACTACCCTAATCTTGGCACCCCCACCAATTGTTGGCACTTCTCTGATTTATCCTATTTACTAAGAAAAAGCCAGACCTCACGACGTTTATTATTATGTTAAGTTGTTGTTTTTATAACAACATCGTGAGGCCTGGCTTTTTTTTTTCCCTATGTACGAAATCTGACCATCATAAAAAAAACATGTGCGTAATTCACACGTGGTAGAAGTGAAACCTTCAAAAAGACTTTCAAATTACACCGATGGTAAAGAAGTTTTCACATCAAAAAAGACCCTTTTTCCGGATTGAAACATAGGCTATATTTTATCGAAATTAAAGACATGGATTAGATACAGCTTGACCTCTCTAAACCAAAAGCAGCCTTTGACACGAGGTTCATCGTATGCTGGTTGACAGATATTTTCGTGAAGTTTCGCACGCGTACGAAGTCGCGGGTATCAGCTAGTACAGTATAAATTAGTACCTGTCAGCATCAGCTAAAGCCATTTCGACAGCTCGCTCGCCGCTCTCATCAAAGTCAAGTGAATAGAGTCCTGTGAATATATCCCGGACCCGTCCCGCCGCCGCTCCGGTGCCCATAAAGTGCTCTAAAGCGCCGGGACTGGCTAACGCTTGTTGCACCTTCTTCGTACCCGCTAGCTGGTACTGAATTGAAGGACATTTTATTGCACTGCAAATTAGAAATATTACTTTTATATTCAACAATAATTTATTCACAAAGAAAATTACAACTAGTACAGTATTTACAATATTCACAATATTTACAAAATACACATGAAACAGTTGAGCTATCTACGAACCGTTGCAAACGATTTATAGATAGCTCAACTGGTCCAAATCAGTAGCAATTGGAAGCGTGCCCAAGACACTGGCTGCATTGACGCGCTTAATAGCAATGTACTAGATAATCAGATAATTGCCCTCGGGTCACGCGACGCTCCGACTAGAAAATACATTTAAATACCATGTTAGTAGATAGTAGACAAAGAACCGGCTAGCTCCATCATTTAGTTGTATAAAATATAAATAGTGGGATCACGCAAAGCTTGCAATAAAATAAATGAACAAAAGCAGACAGAACATTAGCACCATAACGGCCATAAAAGCTCAAACTTATAACACCCATATTTTTCCAACCAGAGCCCGTAGTTTTGTTTTATTGATCGGAACCCATATCGAGAAGCGACTTGCGAGATATTTTGTATGAAAATCCTATAAGCGCCTCCAGCGGGAGATTAACAAACTAAAATAAAATAGAACAGAATACGTAATATTAACGCTACTAGGTAGTTATATGGTTGTGGATGCTGACCAGCGCTGATATGAGCCAAAAAGGTCCTGCCTCAGCTTAGGGCGTATGTATAAGGCAGACAACCCTCTCGCTCGCACATTTCAACATTTTTGGAGATATATAACTAAAAAAAAAACTCAGACTACGGGCTCTCTGGTGATAAACATACGTGGATCGTTCGACGCGTAGCCTCGCGTCCCATTCTCTCTGCGAAGGGTACTGTGCAGGTTCGTATCCGGCCCTATAGTACACTACTGCTACTGGCTGGCCGTCGCTGAAACCAACGTTACATTATTCAAACAGCAGTTACACTACGTGTCAACAACAACTCGACCGCAGAAAGTTACAGCGTCACCGCGCAATATACACTAGAACTAAGATCGTATGAGTTACTGACTCTGCAGTGACGGAGTTTTTAGGCCACCTCAAGGCCTCCGTCGCGGCTAAACGACTGCGAGAGCGGGGCACGACAGTAACGTGCACGGAAGCACGGAAGCGCTCAAAATACCACTAACGGTCACCCGTCCAAATAGTGACTGCGCAGATCGTCGCTTAAATTAGATTACTTGATAAACCTGAGGAAATGTTTCTAAGTAGGTACTTACAGTACAAGTTGTTTTTTATCATTTAATTCTGCCTCTTCGTAGATTTCATTCAAAGTTCTTCGGAGAATCTGAAAATATAAGTTATCATCAGCTATTCTTTTTATCATGTCATCATTTCCTTGCCCTTATCCCACGCTAGGTGGGGTCGGCACAACATGTTGTCTTCTTCCACTCACTCCTATCATTCGTCAACTCTTTTTACCATGTAAAATAAGTAAAATCCTCACAGATTTCTGGGTATTTAAAATCCACAAAAAGCAACAAACATAAATATTACGGAGACCACAGGGACGTATCTAGGATGAAAAAGGGGGCCAAAATGTTTTTACACTTTGTTGATTGAGGTGCAACAATTATAGATTATTTATTTGTATCTGTTAAGTAGGTAGTTGTAAAATAAAAAAAGTGGTTTACCTATAAGATATAGACTTACTTGGATATCGGGCCGTGTCTCAGATATATGGAACTCATGGAACCGCTGATCACAGATGTTGTATGAAACTTCTTCGACTACAAAGAGCACTAGAGCCCCTGGTACTCCGAATAGGTCGTACGCATCCGTGATGCCCGTGCAGAGCCCTGAGAGAGCTCGATTTTCTGGCATCTTTTGAAGTATTATAAGAGTTAATAACTTTTAGATGCAAAGAAACAACATAAAAAAACATTTTGAAGGGCAGTTTACTTTTCTAACTGTTGTGAATATTTCAATACTTACTTTTTTGATCAAGTCTACCCGCCCTAGCTGTTGAAGAATATAGCTGAAAATGAAAATAAAGTAATGAGTCATTAGAAAAAAAAATAGATCTGACTTGATCAACAATAAAAAAACTTCTTTTATATACTTCATGACAGTAATTTTCATGCAGGTTCTATAGCACAACGAAAACGAAAGCAAAACATACCTACTAACAAAGAAAATACAACAAAAAACAGTACAAAAAAGCGCAACACGAAAGCAGACACAACACTAAAGAATCCAAATGTTATGTTTTTGCAATCAAAACTAAACAACACAACAGCTACTAATAACTAATAAGTTCATCAAATTATAAGAACTACAAACTAGCGACGCCATTTCATTTCTTTTCTCTGTCAATTGTTGTTCGTTTAACATTAGTCGAAGCAAAAGATAAATAACCAATACAACATTCAGAAAACGGAAAATGTAATAGGTTTTGATCAGAGGAACGAGCAGATATTTTATTTGAAACATTCTAGTTTGTTAACTGTATTAATATAAAATTATAAATGATATTTGTTATTATCTAGGTTGCAATGCAAGCACGTGATGCATGCAACTTAATGATATGAATTTACTAAGGCCCAGAACACAAGGTTGAACGCAAAAATGACGAAACTGCAACTACTAGTTACTTTTGATTTGCATTTAAGTTTCTGCCATAGATTCCGTTGAGAGACCACACATATCGCGACCAGTTTGAAACCGGTTTGAAACGCGTTGCAAATCAGTCGCATTGAAACCGGCGTGCAGGAAACTCGCGTTGCGTTTCATTCATTTACATAACCACAATTTCTTCGTCACTTGAAGAACTCATTATGCAGACGTCTTTTCTCAACGAAAACCGAAATGGTTGTGGTTGCAGCGTGTGTGGAAAATGGTTGAAACTGGTTTCAAATCAATAATTTCAAAAGGGTTTAGTGTGTTCTGGGCGTAAGCTGTAATCAAACTATCACTGCAGTAAGTTCGCACGTACTTAATACGATTTAACTGCAGTCATAGATTGGTTGGTGCATGATGTTGAAAATACAGCGTGGCTACTTAATTTGTAAGCCTTGTTCTAGCTTGATAGGTCTACGAGTTAACAATTGACGTAAACATCTTTAAAAAGTATAACAGTGCTGTGAGACAAAAGTACAAATTTGTATGTTATTTTGCGAATAAAAAAAGGCAAAATGCAAATACCAAGAGATTTTACTTCATTACGTATCTGCTGAGCTCTTTGATTTTTAAACAAAATATATATATAAATCGATTCTAATTTCTGTTTTTCTTTTATCTTGTTCCATAGAGACTTTAGTGAGTTATTAAACGCGATTACACACAAAGCCATGTTGTACTTATTGGAAAGATTGACTACCACAAACTACTATTAAAGTTCATAATATTTACAGACGACCCATTGTCAACGCATTGGTCATTCATTCATATTTCACTTCCCTGTTTGAATGGGATCTAAAAGACGCGGAAGTGTTTTTCAAATATAATTTACAATGACAAACAATAGTCTTTCAACTTCAGTATCTAACTGTAAGGTGCTGTAAGTAATAAGTTAAATCATGATTTGTGAGAAAAAACAGATAAGCGAATTTTTACATAGGTATCTAATAAAACATTCGAAATTAGAGTAGCTTTATTTTTTTAGATCTGACTTCC